>JAPQWV010000013.1:0-2660833 GCA_027422505.1 Craterostigma plantagineum | reverse complement strand
ATATTATCATATCAGTATATTAGCTAAACTGTATAAGTTTTCAAGTTCCCAAACCCTAATTATAGAAAACCCTAAAATACCGAAAATTTATTAATTAAACCAAAATGTCGAAATCATCTAATAAAATGTCGAGATTATTAAAAGAAAATGTCGAGCTCCCTATGTGTTTATCGACAATGTATTAAACAACTAATATCAAGACCTACTAATGATATCGAGACTTATATAGCTTCTCAAAATGTCGAGGTCTGTCTAGCTCGAAATCTAGTTAATATAAACTTATTAATCTCGACATCTTCCTAAAGAAAAAATATAACATCTCGAAATCATTAACAATGGCCAATCGAAATATTATGTGGAAGTAAATGTCGAGCTCCCCATTCCTTGAAAAATTCGACATCATTGTAAAATGTCGAGACACATAATTGAGCAGAGAATAAATGTCGAAACCTTTAGCATACAAATATCGAGACTATACCTATTAAATATCGAGACATGAATGTTAAAACCCTTACAAATGTCGATATAATATAAATGTCGGGATCATCTAACAATGTCGAGGCCTCATGTTGAAACCATATAAATGTCGAGCTTTTAAAGGAAAAATGTCGAATACATTTCTAAGTCGAGCTCAAATTGTCGAGCGTACAAAAATGTCGAGCTCGAACAAAATGTCGAGACATATAAAATGTCGAGCTCGAATTTTCAGCAATGTCACATTTCTCCTAATCGAAATTATTTCTACTGCACATCTTAAATTGTCCGATTTCTATCAAACCCTAAAACATATGTCCAGCAGTATCGTCTCCAAGAATCATTTTAAACCCAGAACTCTTACACCTTAATTCGTTAAATTTTTAAAGAACACAATAATTCCTAAAGAATATCACATACTGCGGATTCACTAAAATTCATATCATATAAACCCTTATAAGCCTAAATCGTAACTTAAAGGTTTAGGGTTTTCTACAAATAGTTACTCTCGAAAACACTTCTATACTTATTCTTTGTTCAAGAGATCAACATATATAATTATTAAAAGCAGCCTAAGTACGCTAATTATGAGAAGCTTTTGCATACCTTCACTCCAATACACGTTGCTTGAATTTGGTGGGTTCCAACGAATTGTGTTACTTATTTATTGTCAAGGTTTTTGTTTTCTCTTTTCTTCTCTGTTTTGTGAGGGTTTTCTGGTTTTATCAAATGGCCGAACTTGATATACACAATATTCCTACTTAGAGATTCGTGAGACAAGACTAGTTGTTGATCTTTATTTTCGTAAGTCTTAAGTAACGTATTCTACCATACCTAAATTCATTTCTTCGTAAATTTGGGTCTTACATGCCCACTTAATTAATTCACTATGACCCAAATTTAATTGGTATTATCCATACGGTTTTGATTAATTTCTATATTAGGTTCCAAATAAAATACTTTAAAAAAAATAATCATAGTTCATATTTCGTTCTATAACTAAATTCCCTTACCCAACTTCCTAATTCACCAAATTACCTATTTAATTACATCAAAATCCCGTATTATATTTACGGGTACTACATCCTCCCCTCCTTAAAAGAATTTCGTCCCCGAAATTACGCCAACTGGAATAACTCGGGATAACGAATTTTCATATCATCCTCACGCTCCCAAGTAGCTTCCTCAACTGATTGATTCCGCCACAATACTTTAACTAACGGAATAATCTTATTCCGTAGTCGTTTTGATTCGTACATCAAAATTTCTACAGGCTTCTCTTCGTAACTCAAGTTGGGCTTGAGCTGTTGATAAAGAAGCTCGTTCTGAATAACATGGCTCGGGTCCGCGACGTATTTTCGTAATGTCGATACGTGAAATACGTCGTGAACTTGTGATAGGGAAATCGGCAATTCTAACTGATATGCAACTTCACCGACTCGTCTGATAATCTTGAATGGGCCTATGTATCTTGGACTTAGCTTGCCCTTCTTTCCAAATCGCTTCACTCCTTTCATCGGTGAGATCTTTAGAAACACTTGATCGTCTTCTGCGAACTCCAGAGGTCGTCGTCGGTGATCTGCATAACTCTTCTGTCGACTCTGAGCTGTTCGGATTCGTTCTCGAATTTTCGTCACGGCCTCTGTAGTCTCACGGATCATATCTGGTCCCAGTAATGCCCGTTCACCTATTTCATCCCAGTGAATAGGAGATCGGCACTTACGCCCGTACAATGCCTCGTACGGTGCCATCCCGATCGTAGCATGGAAGCTATTATTGTAAGAAAATTCGATCAGCGGCAAATATTTGCTCCAATTTCCCTTGAAGTCTAGCACGCACGCTCGTAACATGTCCTCAAGGGTTTGGATCGTCCGTTCAGACTGCCCGTCGGTCTGGGGATGATATGCAGTACTGAACGAGAGCTTAGTACCCATCGCTTTTTGTAAGCTTTGCCAGAAGTTGGATAGAAATCTCGAATCTCGATCCGAGACAATAGAGATTGGAATTCCATGGAGTCGAACAATTTCCTGAATATACAATTCAGCGTAGCGTTCCATGGAAAAAGTAGAACTGATTGGAATGGAATGGGCTGATTTGGTTAGGCGATCAACAATCACCCAAATGGCATCGTGGCATTTCGTCGTTTTAGGCAAACCAACGACGAAGTCCATCGTGATATGGTCCCATTTCCATTCAGGAATAGGTAAAGGCTGCAGAGTTCCAGCTGGTCGCTGGTGTTCCGCTTTGATCAACTGGCACGTCATACATCTACTTACGAACGTGGCGATGTCCTTCTTCATTCCCGGCCACCAATATATCATCCGCAAATCTTGGTACATCTTTGTAGCTCCCGGATGTACAGAGTATGTTGTTGCGTGGGCTTCTGTCATTATCGTTCGTCGTAACTCCTCGTCGTTGGGCACGTATAGCCGATTCTTGTATAATAAGGTTCCATCTGCCCGGATTTCGAAGTCTTCGGGTAGTGTATCCTTCGCCTTTAGGTAGAATTCATCCTCTTCTTGTGCCTTTTGAATTCGTTCTAGCAACGTCGGCTGAAGAGTTAGCGTTGCTAGTCTCGTTTCGAGTTCGCCTAAATTGACTATTTCACTCCAAGTCTGTGCAATTCCGTACTCATCGCCTTTTGACTGAGCGCGTCTGCGACTACGTTCGCTTTGCCCGGATGATAATTAATAACGCAGTCGTAGTCCTTTACAAGTTCCAGCCATCGTCGTTGTCTCATATTCAGCTCTTTCTGGGTGAAGAAATATTTCAGACTCTTATGGTCTGTAAAGATTTCGCACCGTTCTCCGTAAAGGTAGTGTCTCCAAATCTTTAAGGCGAAGACGACTGCTGCAAGTTCTAAGTCGTGGGTTGGGTAGTTCTTTTCGTATTCTTTTAGTTGCCGTGAAGCATAAGCGATCACCTTCCCATTTTGCATCAGCACGCATCCCGGTCCGTTTTTCGAGGCATCACTATAGACTGAGAATCCTCCCGTTCCCGAGGGTATAGTCAGAATAGGAGCAGATGTGAGTCGCTTCTTCAATTCCTGAAAACTTTTTTCGCAAGCTTCAGACCACTTGAAAGGCACGTTCTTCCTCGTAAGGTTTGTCAACGTTGAGGCAATGGTGGAGAAGTCAGCAATGAACTTACGGTAATATCCCGCAAGTCCAAGAAAACTTCGGACTTCGGTCGGAGTAGTTGGTCGTGGCCAATTGTTCACGGCCTCAATCTTACTCGGGTCCACGGAGATTCCACTCCCGGAAATCACGTGTCCCAAAAAGGCTACTTGCTCAAGCCAAAATTCGCATTTCTTGAATTTGGCGTAGAGCTGTTTCTCTCGCAGGATTCCTAAGACGATTCGTAAATGGTTCTCGTGTTCCTCCTTTGTCTTAGAATAGATCAGAATATCGTCAATAAAGATGATTACGAAATGATCGAGATAGTCTTTAAAGACCCGATTCATCAAGTCCATAAAAGCAGCTGGAGCATTTGTCAGTCCAAAAGGCATGACCAGAAACTCGTAATGGTCGTACCTCGTACTGAATGCGGTTTTAGGAACATCTACCTCCCTGATCTTCAACTGATGGTATCCCGAACGGAGGTCAATTTTTGAGAATACTGTCGCTCCTTGTAATTGGTCAAACAGATCATCGATCCTTGGTAGGGGATAATTTATTCTTGATCGTGATCTTATTCAGCTCCCTATAGTCGATGCATAGTCGCATCGACCCGTCTTTCTTTCGCACGAATAAAACCGGCGCTCCCCATGGTGAAAAACTGGGTTGAATAAACCCTTTCTGCAACAAGTCCTCCAGTTGTTCCTTCAATTCTTTTAGTTCATTCGGTGCTAGTCGATAAGGAGCCTTAGAAATAGGCGCAGACCCCGGCATCAGATCTATCGTAAACTGTATTTCTCGATCAGGGGGTAACCCCGGGAGATCATCGGGAAATACATCGGCATGTTCGTTAACTATCGGTACGTCTTTCAGTTCAGGCTGAGGTAGCTCCTCTGCCTTTACCGCATACACGAGATAAGACTCACAACCTGACCTCAAGAGTCGTTGAGCCTTTAGAGCTGATATTCTTGAAATACTATTCTTATCTGCTTTACCCGAAAAAGTGAATGCTTCTTCTTCGGGCAGCTGGAATTTAACGACCTTCTTGTTGCAATCTATGATGGCTCCATATCTTGAAAGCCAATCCATTCCGAAGATGACATCGTAGTCGTTCATCGGGATTACAATCAGGTCGACGCTCAAGTTCCTACCCTCGAGAATTACGGCGCATCCTTTCAGTACTTGGTTGGTATGCGTCGGATCCCCATGTGGTAGAGTAACCACATAGTTGCATTCGGAGGAGGTAGGGGATATTCCTACCTTCGCCACGTACTTAGCCGACACAAATGAATGTGTGGCTCCAGAATCAATAAGCACAGAAGTGGGCACGCTATAGATAGTTAACGTACCCGTTACAACAGAAGGGTTCATCTCGGCCTCCTCATTTGTCAAAGTAAAAACTCGCGCGGGAACGGGTGGAGGTCGAATTGGCGGTTGGGCCGGGTTCCGTACTAGGGGTAAATTCTCCGTACAAGCTCTAGCAAAATGACCGACCTTTCCGCACCGGAAGCACTGCGGAACCTGTCTTGCTCCGAAGCAGGCCCCGAAATGGTAGCGCCCGCATTGTCGACACTGGGGCGCAACATTTTGAGGTCGGTTGGAGATATTGATCGGTCCCTGCATTGGTCTTGGCCGCCAGTTTTGTTGGCCCTGACGGTTCCATTGGGTATTAGGACCCTTGCCGACGAATTGGCGTTTCTTATCTCCCCTGCTTCCTTGTTGGGCCTCTCTCCTCTTTTTCGCTTCCTGGGCTTCTACCACGACCGACTCTGCTTGTTCCGCGATTAGAGCACGTTCCGTTACTTGCATAAACTCTAGTTTGGCGTGCACCTGCAATACTTAAATCCCGATAGATTTCGGGTTTAAGTCCCTTGATGAACCTGGTCACTTTCAACGAATTAGTCGCCACTAACTGCGGAGCAAATCGAGATAATTCTTCAAATCGGCGGATGTACTCCGCCACCGGCATGCTCCCTTGCTTCAAGCTCATGAACTCGTACATCCTTTGTTCTTGATCATGTGCCGTAAAGTATTTGTTGAAGAAGAGCTCCCTAAACCTTTCCCAAGTCATTGTCATTGGGCTCTCCAACACCTTTACGGTGTTCCACCAATAACGCGCATTTTCTCGGAAAAGGGAAACGGCACAAAGAACCTTTTCGTTGTCAGGCACTCGACTATAGATAAACATATCTTCTATGGTGCCTATCCAATCTTCAGCCACCGCAGGATTGGTGGCTTCCGTAAATATTGGGGGGTTTAGCTTTCGAAATCGTTCCCCGATTAATTCCACTCGATCAGGTTGCGGGGAATGTTCCGATGAGCTTCGGTGATGGATCAAGTCGTTGATTTGATCCGACTGTCGTCGGATCAGATCGGTCAATTGATGGATAGTAGAGCGGTCGTCACTCGGTGGAGATTCAGACCCCGCTCTACGACTGGAACTGCCTATATCCCGACGTCCTTTCGGCATTTTTATCTATTTCTACAATTATTCGCAAAAAGTACATATTAAATAACACGTAATAATAAAATCAAATATTAAACTTACAGGCCAGGCTGGTTCTCCAGGCTTTTGAGCGGCAGTACATGGACAGTCTTCAGAATCTATATCCTAAGCTCTGATACCACCTGTGGCGACCCTACTTCTCTAACTAGGATTATTGGCGGATTTCCGCAACGTAAGCCGCGGAAGGCCCGTCTGATTAAAGCTTTTTCCTAAAAGATATTATAATACAACAAAATATTATTTTACATAATAGTATCTGTACAATGGGCCGAAGCCCCAAAATGTCAAAAGGTCAAAAACCCTATCGCCGCTCCACAGGTCTTCATCCATGTACCGCCCCGCCCTCAAAAGTCCATGGAGCACCGCCACCAGCCGCCTCAGTCTTGACGCGTGTCAGCGTCAGACTCGGTACCTACAACACGTAAACACTGAGCGAATTGCCCAGTAGGTGAATAAAATGCAATGCGGCGTGCACTCATTCCCAATTCCCAATTCTCGCAACATGATATAATGCACGCTCGTTCTCATATTTCTATCGTATCTCAATATCAGGGCCCCAGGCTGGACTCGGCACCTCGCGCGCAATAAAAATAAAATATATCGTCTGGTCGCTAACGACAGACTAGCGGTGCCCACGCCGATAGTGCGCTGATCGATCACGTCAACGTCCTCCTATCAGGTCGCCCCTTCCGCTACACAACTCGTCCGACGGTTTGCACCTCGGGTCGCTCACGCCCAAGTAGACAGATCGCTCACGTCTGTCTCCCGTCAGGTGCCCAGCGAGTCCAACCTCAACTCCGCTACGAGTCTGACTGCCAAAATCGGCACACACTACCCCGCTCAATCGACACCTTAAGCCTTAAGGTGTCACCACTAATGTGGTCATTATCCCTCACCATGTCGTGCGATGTCATGCATATACGTAATACACATGAAACGTGATGTCACATAAAATATACGTAAAACACGTAAATCACATAAATCATTTAATCACATAGAAACATATAATTGTGTTTACGTATTGTAGATGGATGATCCACCTACCTGTCCTCCTGCTAGCGTCAAATAAAAAGTCTGATGAAATCCCTATAAGTCGATCCTCTGAATAAATAAATATTATCATATCAGTATATTAGCTAAACTGTATAAGTTTTCAAGTTCCCAAACCCTAATTATAGAAAACCCTAAAATACCGAAAATTTATTAATTAAACCAAAATGTCGAAATCATCTAATAAAATGTCGAGATTATTAAAAGAAAATGTCGAGCTCCCTATGTGTTTATCGACAATGTATTAAACAACTAATATCAAGACCTACTAATGATATCGAGACTTATATAGCTTCTCAAAATGTCGAGGTCTGTCTAGCTCGAAATCTAGTTAATTTAAACTTATTAATCTCGACATCTTCCTAAAGAAAAAATATAACATCTCGAAATCATTAACAATGGCCAATCGAAATATTATGTGGAAGTAAATGTCGAGCTCCCCATTCCTTGAAAAAGTCGACATCATTGTAAAATGTCGAGACACATAATTGAGCAGAGAATAAATGTCGAAACCTTTAGCATACAAATATCGAGACTATACCTATTAAATATCGAGACATGAATGTTAAAACCCTTACAAATGTCGATATAATATAAATGTCGGGATCATCTAACAATGTCGAGGCCTCATGTTGAAACCATATAAATGTCGAGCTTTTAAAGGAAAAATGTCGAATACATTTCTAAGTCGAGCTCAAATTGTCGAGCGTACAAAAATGTCGAGCTCGAACAAAATGTCGAGACATATAAAATGTCGAGCTCGAATTTTCAGCAATGTCGACATTTCTCCTAATCGAAATTATTTCTACTGCACATCTTAAATTGTCCGATTTCTATCAAACCCTAAAACATATGTCCAGCAGTATCGTCTCCAAGAATCATTTTAAACCCAGAACTCTTACACCTTAATTCGTTAAATTTTTAAAGAACACAATAATTCCTAAAGAATATCACATACTGCGGATTCACTAAAATTCATATCATATAAACCCTTATAAGCCTAAATCGTAACTCAAAGGTTTAGGGTTTTCTACAAATAGTTACTCTCGAAAACACTTCTATACTTATTCTTTGTTCAAGAGATCAACATATATAATTATTAAAAGCAGCCTAAGTACGCTAATTATGAGAAGCTTTTGCATACCTTCACTCCAATACACGTTGCTTGAATTTGGTGGGTTCCAACGAATTGTGTTACTTATTTATTGTCAAGGTTTTTGTTTTCTCTTTTCTTCTCTGTTTTGTGAGGGTTTTCTGGTTTTATCAAATGGCCGAACTTGATATACACAATATTCCTACTTAGAGATTCGTGAGACAAGACTAGTTGTTGATCTTTATTTTCGTAAGTCTTAAGTAACGTATTCTACCATACCTAAATTCATTTCTTCGTAAATTTGGGTCTTACATGCCCACTTAATTAATTCACTATGACCCAAATTTAATTGGTATTATCCATACGGTTTTGATTAATTTCTATATTAGGTTCCAAATAAAATACTTTAAAAAAAAATAATCATAGTTCATATTTCGTTCTATAACTAAATTCCCTTACCCAACTTCCTAATTCACCAAATTACCTATTTAATTACATCAAAATCCCGTATTATATTTACAGGTACTACATTTCGGCTTTAATTAATATCCCGATAAATTATCGCGGGGTCCAAATACAACTATCGTTGGCCCCAAATTAAATATTACCGCTCAAACCCAACAAGTGGTATCAGAGCCTGATTCTGAGTATGTTCTGTGGTTGCAGCTGTGTCTGATCTTCCACATCAGAAAAGATATCAGAAGGGAACATCTATTGGGGGGAGTCAGTGTCAGAGTGAGGTTCAACGAGGTGGTGCCTTGTGCTGAAGAAATGATGGTACAAGATGGTCATCGTTGATGGGATGCTCGGTGTGGGCGGAGCTTGTGCGGCGGTGGAGTTTTGGAGTTATGGCAATAGTGCTGTATTGCTAGCCTTTCCTGGGAATTATCTGATCAGTACTATTTGGGCTGGGCTGTTGAATCTACGCAAGGATAATAGCGACAGATGACAGCAAAGTGCGACAATGTGCTGGGCGGGAGGTTTCACTCTGTGGCAAAAAAGAGTGAAGGATGTGCTCATTTGTCAAGGCTGGGGTGATAAGTTTTGATGGGAGACGAGGAAATGTCGAAGTAAATGGCGAAAATTTTGGGGTCAAGATGTGTCGAAAGAGGAAGAAGTAAGGCCCGTTTACTTCTAACCTCTCTTTGATTCGGATGATAATTTGGTCACAACCATCTGGTACGAGCCAGTGAAGGCAGTGGATGGTGGGGTCAATCTTTTGGAGAAGAGGCGGCCAAATTATGGTGATAGTCGGGCATTGGCTATACACGGAGAGAGTCGTAGAGGAAGGTCACACGCCAGGGGATTTGGAGACAGGTCCAAATCCAGTTGGCGGGAAGGGCATGTGATGCTATAGTGTGGTGAGTCGGGACACGTAAGGAGAAATTGTTCGACTTGGAGGAAGAATGACAAGCGGCTAGGAAAATTCCACAACGAAGGTAGCACACGGTTTATCTTAGAGACGTTCTTACAGTCTCTAATGATGGCGCTCGTTCTCAGGAAGAAGGATATTAAATTCGGGTTTGCTTCAAGAGAATATTTTGATGCGTTCCGGAAAGTGCGAACGGTTTTTTCGATCTCCATGGGCCGATGGATATCGTTGTGTTGTTCGATGTGTTGGAACGGGGAAGATCAAAATGGTTGACGGAGCGGTACGCATTTTGGGTGGTGTGACGTTGTCTCAAAGTTGCGTAGAATCTAATATTCTTGAGCCAATCAGATTCCAGGGCTATGTGGTTTTCATACCAGGGGAGTTTGGAAAATCATACATGGCGGAAAAGGTCTTACCAGAGGGAGAAGAGTGCAAAAGTTTGTATCGTCTGGACGTGAGTATGGTACATAATACTCAGACTTCGATGGGTTCACGAAAATCGCGCGCGCGTGGTGGAAAGGCAGATGATGGTGAGAATGAAAGTCTTGCTGGAGAAGGGGTTACATCGAAGTCTCTCTTCAGAATCAACGGGTAGAGTCGGTTCGACAGCTGCACATAGGATTGGCCGCGGGTGAATCAAGTGGGTAGGACCTGAATTCTTGGTTCGGATATGTGTAGCTGGTACAATGAAGGCCAATGGACGTTCGTGGTATTTACGAATGGGTTACTCTCAGATAGACTCGCTGGGATGAGTGCTTGACGGTGCTGAAGGAGAAGCTCGGGTAGGTGTCGAATGCGGCTGGCGGGGGAGAATTCTTAGGCCAGCCGCCCACGAGGTAAAGATGATAATAAAAAAATATTATATAATATTATAATATTATTTTATTTATATAAAGAAAAAAAACTTAAGATAAGAAATGAGCAGCCCATATCAACTGGCGACGCTGCGGATTTCTGGCCACCGGTTTCGAGCGGTCCAGAAGAGCTGAAGATATCTATAAATAGGCTGATGATTCTTCAGTTATAATCACCCCAAATGAGAGTCTAGAGCGAGAGAGATCTGAGAGTGAGAGATAAAAGGTAATCCACATTCGGGTGGATAAGGTGAGAGCGAAGTGCAGTTTTACTATTGTGATTTAGGGTGGGTACAAAAACATTACCCATGTGGATAAGGGGTCTCGGGTTTTGGGTTTAAACACGAGCGTTATTTTGTACGGTAATATTCTCAAATATAGTAAAACTATTGTCTCTCCGTGGATGTAGGCGGTATTGGCCGAACCACGTAAAAATCTCGGTGTTTTTCTCGGTGTCATTTCGGCTTTAATTAATATTATCGCGGGGACCAAATACAACTATCGCTTGCTCGAAATTAAATATTACCGCTCAACCCCAACAAGATTAACTAAAATTGATTTCATGGACTCACTCATCGAGGGCGGTGGTTTTTTACAATCAACGAAAGCCATACCAAACGATGCCTTTAACTACAAAAAAAAAAAGTAAAAGTCAATTATTGTGTATAGGTTCCATATCCTCTATTCCACTAGATATTTAACTAAATATTCCAACTTAAATAAAATTATTACACCTTCAGTGTTTAAACACTCGTAAATATCATTACACTAATATATATCATTACACCGAGCGTTTAAACACAAAAGAAATAAATAGTTTTGATGAATTTTGAAGAGAAACACAGATGATATTGATTTGCCCAACTAGTAGAATAAATAACCCGAAGCCTATAGCGGAAATTGCGTGGCATGATAATTTGTGTAATGTATATAATCAAGAAGTTTGTCATTGATATATGTATATATTTTCTATATATATATTTTCTCTATATGTTACTAGTAGATTTGGTTCCGTACAGTACTATATCTGCTATTAAGTATCTTTTGTTTAGGCTGCATTCAGTAGGTTGGATAAATCAAGATAAATGGCCCAAAAAGTGATCTAATCTTGTTCAGTTGAATAAATGAAATTACACTGAGGACCGTGACATATTCACGGCCCGCTATTATAAACATATGAATCCCAGATAAATAAACCAACGGGCTAGGCCAAGACAATTTATCCAAGTAATAAAACGAAAATTACTAAATTACCCCCGGTATAATTTTCAGCTTTCACCATTCAGAAACCCTCTATCGCATCGCGTTGATTTTTCATTTGACTTGATGTTAATGATTTTTGTTGTGGGAACGAACGACCAGGTGATGCTAAGCTAAAGATCTCAGAATACAACCGTATTAGAAAAGCTGAAAAATTCCAATTGAGCTAGATTGGAACCAAGCACCAAGAAGAGAAATAAGCATGGCCTTCCATAATCACCTCGAAATACAAGTCGAAGTCACTGCAGAAAAGGGCTCTGCAATTTGCTCCCAACATTGTTGAATGCGCATATGAAAAAAAGGAGCAACCAAGAAAGAGAATTAGTCCAAATCTGATCGAAGAAGATGACGGAGTGAAGATTAGACCACCAGGGCTATTTATGTAATTGTGGTTTAATATATTGAGAATTATGTGGGTTTTATCAGCAAAGCGAACATGGTAAAATTGTGATGGATCGTATTATAATCTAGAGTTGTGTCAGGCTTTTTAATTATCTTGCTTTTTCTTATCTTGAGTAGTGAACGCAGCCTTATTTTTTTAAATGGCAAGATTGTCCTCATGTTTCCATCATGGTCGTTCGTGAAACCATAATAAGTTCCAAGAAGGAAAGCCCGCCATTGGGCCATTGATACAGCGGTTGAGATCACCTATTCCACTTTTGTATTCCACTCCGTATTCCAACGAACGAAAATTGTTACACCTCCCTCCGACAAGTGTTAAAACACACGTAAACATCATTACACATATGAATTTCATTACAACAAGTGTTTAAACAAAAAAAAACTCATTATTACGTATTTTTCTTTTTTATATATAATACTGATTTTTTCTACTCCATATTAGAAAAATACGTATTACGTATTTTTCTAATATGGAGTAGAAAAAATCAGTATTATATATTAACGGGTGAAATACGTAATAATGAGTTTTTTTTTTGTTTAAATACTTGTTGTAATGAAATTTATATGTGTAATAATGTTTACGTGTGTTTTAACACTTGTCGGGGAGGTGTAACGATTTTCGTTCGTTGGAATACGGAGTGGAATACAAAATGTATAATAGGTGATCTCACCCTTCATATCGGAGTGTAATAATAAGCAAACAGTGGTTGCAAATAGTGATAAAACATGGAAGAAAACAGAACCTTAAAGTACTAATGATGTCCGCTCAGCTTTATACTGTTGTACTTGATGCATAGCTTGGCTAGTCTTTCTGCTAAATAGCTCACTTCATCTCCTTCCTTTTCCTTTACCTTCTTACCTAATTCCTTTGCTCTTTTCCTCAGAGCTTCACCAAATTCCTTCTCCACGAACACTCTGTTTATCCCCTTGGCGATTTCTTCTCCGTTATAATCTTTCAAAACATAGTTACTCTCCGATGGTTTCCCAGAAACTTGTACTGCGAAACCTGCCTCCACCAACAGCCGAGCAGTTACTGGCTGTTCGTATTTCACGGGCACGGCGATGATGGGCACGCCGAAGATCATAGCCTCGGTGATGGCGTTGCTACCACAGTGGCTCAAGAAACCGCCGACGCTACGGTGGGCTAGGATCTTCTGCTGCGGCGCCCACCCTGTGATAATCCTTCCCCTTTCTTTCATCACGTCGAGGAATCCCAGCGGCAAAACTCGGTCTAAGCTGCCGACGCTGAGAGCTCCGCCGCCGTCGCCGTCGCCGTGCTCGTGGGGTGCGGATCTGATGACCCATATGAAGTTCACTCCGCCGCCGCACAGCTCTAGGCCCCTTGCTATTTCTTGAATCTCTCTTTCGGACAAGAAGTGCTCGCTTCCGAAGGAGATGTACAGAGTTGAGCCCTCGTCTTTGCCGCTCAGCCACTTCAAGATTTCGCCGTCGCCGTCGCCGTCGCCGTCGCCGTCTTCTTCGGTTCCGCTGTCGTCGCGGTAGAGAGGGCCGGTGGTGACGACCTCCTTCTCACACAAAATTGACAGATAATCCGCGTACTTACCTTCCACTTCTCTGCAGCTCTTCATCAGGACAACCTCGCTGGACCTCGCGAAGTTTCCGTACACAAACTCATCCTCCACTTCGTCGCCGGCGCCGTCGTCCTTCAGAAGCCTGTCGAGAAGTCCGCCGTCGTTGTGCTCTTCGTGGTCGAGCACGTAAACCGCGTCAGAAGGGAAGGTGAAACGACTGCTGTCGTCCTTGGTTTTCGTGTAATTATGGTGGTAGACGGAGTACGGCGTGGCACCTATGATCCCAAAGAAAACCGCCGGTATTCCTCTGGCCTCGGCGAGCTTCGCCGCCCATGGCTGGAAAAAATCGTAGATGACCAAGTCTGGCCTTTTATCGTCCAAGATCTGCGAAAAGCTGGCCCTCGATTGCTGAAACGCATGTATGAGGACGCCCATGAGATGCGGCGGCAGGTTCTTGGTGGTGTGCATGTGCGGCGGCAGCTTAGGCGACGCCGGCACGTGTAGTTCGACCATTTCGATCGACGGCGGCGGCGCTTGGGCTTTGACTGAGTCGAGGTTTATGGGAGTTGAGCAGAAGTAGACGTGGAAGTTTCTAGCAGCGGAGAGCTTCTTGGAAAGTTCGAAGAAGGGATATATGTGGCCGTGAGCCACGTATGGAAACATGAGCACGCTTAGCTTCTCGTCGGCCATGGATTTAATTATTACAGTACTAGGAAGATAATATACAGCATATATAAAGCGAAGAAGATGACCTGCTACTTGTTATTCTGCGGAAGCGTTATCCGAGATTACACATGAAGTTAATATTTATCGCTCACAACCTCACTTATACTCTCATGCACCTTCGATGTTTTTTATGAGAGAATTATACTCGCTCAAAAAATATTTTTATTATGGAGAAGCTCTCTACCACACGATGGAGGGAGATATTTCTCACGATTGTATTATATTTACTCCCACACTTACACTGATACACCATGATGCTATTATATAGTACTACAAATAATAAAAGTCAATAAATACATGCTTATCTTTTTCTTTCTATGGCATGGTCCATGCTCTTTTTTTAATGAATATTGTGTTTTTGACTTATGGGGCAAAATCATTAATCACGTTGGTTTTCTTCTCCTCATGATTCATGCCTTCTAGATTTTTAATCTGGATTGCTATTCACCGCCCCCTTTTTCCTAGTCACCGCCCCCTAAAGGGCTGAAAAAAGACGAGTTTGCCCTTTTGAATTTAAATTTCTATTGAAAGTCCTTTTCCATACAACACTTTTCATATCGCAATCACACATCCAAATCAGAGTCAAACATAACAAAAATAACTCAAATCGAAATGAATCGTCTTTTTGGGAAATTGAAAGGTCAAAAGAAAGTGTCTATTGGCACGGATGGTAAGCAAATTCTCGTAAATTTCGTTCGTATGGACGTGAATTATCGAACATCGATCGAAAAATTTCGGCACGACCGAAATGTAATTTCGGTCGACACAAAGGCTGACCGAACAATAATTTCGGTCAGCCCTTGTGGCCATTTCGGTCGCACTTTAGGGCGACCGAAAAAATTGTTCGGCCGCGGCTGTCCGAACCGAAATTTAGTTTCGGCTGGGACGGTCACGGCCGAGACGGGATTTCGGCTACTGCAGAGGTGGCCGAAATCCCGTTTCAGTCGCCTCTTACAGCGGCCGAAATCCAATTTCGCCTGAAATTAAAATTTTTTTTTTTAGACTTGGAGAGTGTTCTGGAGGATTCCACGGGCGACGGGATAAATTACAGTGAGCATTTCCGCGAAGGAGGACGATTTCCGACGGACGTGAAAGCCATTAACTGGGCGAAAGGCGTTGCTATTGCTCTTGGTTTCGAGGTGATTATTTCGTCGCATAAGAAATGCGGTACAAAAAAATTGATTAGATGTTCTCGCGGAGAACGTTATAGAGGCAAAGAGGATGAATTGGAGAGGCTATCGAGTCTAACAAGTGCAGGTGTCCGTTTGTAGTCATAGCAGCAGGATCCAACTACTAGGGAATGGTACATTCGTACGGGTGCACCTGAGAATTCCATACACAATCACCCTCTGATACAGTATCCCGAGGGACACCGCCAGACGAGTGGGTTAAGTAGCCAGGCAAAGAAGGTCGTAGAGGAAATGACTGCTGCGCAAGCGAAACCAGCACATATCCTCTCAGCGATGAGGGCTCGACACGCAGAAGATAATGCGACGATCCGACATATATATAATTACAGAGATCGTTTGAAGAAGCAAAATTCTGAGGGGAGAGACGTGGTGAGCCAGTTGATGCACCAGGTGACAGAGTCCGGATATTTTGGTGAAGCGTTGAGAGACGAGGAGACTAATGTGCTGACACATGTCTTTCTCGCACACCCGGAGTCACTCGCACTGCTGAGGACGTATCCTTATTTTATTGGTATTGACTCGACGTACAAGACCAATAGATATAAGATGCCTCTAGTTGAGATTATAGGGATGACTCCCTGTAATCACAACTTTCTGTGTGGGTTTGCCGTCATGGAGGACGAGACGGAGAGAAGTTATTGGTGGATGTTGAATTCTCTTCGAAATATTCTGGGTCCAGGTGTCCAAGTGACCCAGCATGGCATCGGCGAGGTGCGTAAGCCCCGTGCCATCGATCTCGCTCTGCGTCTCCGGCGGGAATTGGCTGTACCACATCTTAAGCGACCGAAGATACAAAGTACGCTGCTCGCACTTCAGCAGCGGCCTCTCCTCCTCACCCGCCCAGATGCGGGGCGCGATGTGCCCCAAGTAACTAGGGATCACCTCGCCATCATGTGGGCCACCTGGCTGTGGCCCCTGCACCTCCAGGAATCGTCATCTACGACCCTGGAGCGCTTGCTCCCTATTTTATATTTTACGAATAACCACTCCTAAATTTATTTTTTTTACGTATATTAAGATACGACATAGCAAGTCAGTTTATAATGGAGAAGGTAATTACCTGAGGAGATCGGTATCGCATCATCGTCGGATGACTCAAACGATGCCGCATCGTAGGGCACCTCCTCATCCGCATGCGGATCGTAATCCGCATATACGGAATAAGAATCACCCGCTCGCTGCCGCCTCTCCGCGTCCCGTTCCCTACGAACGGATGCATCAACGCCGCGCGCCCTCGTATGACGCTCTCCAGATCCCTCCAACGGGGGGGATCTGCTGCTCCCTCCTAGTAGTGACTTCCCACCCTTCGCCTGCAATTAGATATTTATTAAAAAAAAAAATTACGACCGAAATCGAATTTCGGCCGTACCATGATCCGACCGAAATCCGACTTCGGTCGGACAACCGACGGCCGAAATCTAAAATCGGTCGCCGCGGATCCGACCGAAATCGGATTTCGGTCGTGACCGCTCCGACCGAAACATGATTTCGTTCGGAGCCCCGGCGACCGAACGCCGATTTCGGTCCGGCAAGATCCGACCGAAAATCGATTTCGGTCATTCTCTGCCGTGACCGAAATCTGATTTCGGTCGGCCATGTCCTGACCGAAATCATGTTTCGGTCATGACTTGGCCGGCCGAAATCGACGTTCGGCCGTGCCTTTTTCGCCCGATTTCACGTCGGATCGACCGTTTTTCGGCCTATTTCGACCCCGCGTTTTCGACAATCTATCTACGTACGAATGAATTTCACGACAATTTTCTTACCAATCGTGACAGCACCCCCTTTCCCTTTCCCTTTCCTTGTCGTCGATCCATTGCGATTTGCAAAATTCTCTGTTTTTTTGTCTGATTTGGTTGTGTGATTTGAAAAGTGTTGCGTAGTACATGATTTTAAATAAGAATTCTTACTTTTTATTATATTTTACCTTTTTAAATTAATTTAAATAACATAGGGGCAAAAACGTATTTTTTCAGTCCTTTAGGGGGCGGTAACAAGTAAAAAGGGGCGGTAAATAGTAACTCCCTTTTTAATTTATACTTTATTTTCTTTAGTTTTTTTTTTTTCTCATCTTGCTTTGAGATTATATCCAACACTACTTTCTTAGAAGCCCAGAAGTTTTTTAAAATTAACATACTATCTACGTTAAGTATATATGTGTATTAAATGAAACGATCTAGATCTGGTTTTGGATTAATTTAAATGGTTTCTTGGAAGGCGTTGTGACAACCCTCGTTTTCTAATTAAGGTTAGTGGCGGATTTCCGAAACGTAAGCCGCGGAAGGCCCGTCAATTAAAAACTTTTTCCTAAAAGATAATATAATATAATAAAATATTATTTTACATAGTAGTATCTGTACAACGGGCGTAGCCCCAAAAATGTCAAAAGAACAAAAACCCTATTATCGCTCCACAGGTCTTCATCCATGTACCGCCATGCCCTCAAAAGTCCGTGGAGCACCGCCACCAGCCGCCTCAGTCCTGACGCGCGTCGGCGTCAGACTCAGTACCTACAACACGTAAACACTGAGCGACTTGCCCAGTAGGTGAATAAAAATGCATGTATGCACGTGAACGCTCATTCCCGATCCCCATATCTCATATGCACTGTTCACACTTTCTTTTCTCACAATCCTGTCTCAAATCACACAACATAGGGCCCTAGGTCAGACTCGACACCTCGCGCGCCCATAATAATAACATACGGAAGCTTACACTAGCAGCGTTTTGACGATCACGCAACTGCCCTGCTAGGCCGCTCTTCCGCAAGCGGTAGCCTACGCCGACAGCGTTTTGACGATCACGCAACTGCCCTGTCAGGTCGCTCCCTCCGCTGAAAATATAATCACGACGGTTTTGCACCTCGGGACGTTCACGCCCGAGTAGACAGATCGATCACGCCTGTCTGCCGTCAGGTGTCATACGAGTACCAACCTCGACTCCTCAACGAGTCAACAACAAAATCACAAACATCTCATTCTACCCCGCTCTACAATATTTCAAATCAACCGTCTCAATACGGTGTAAATATCTCACCCCAGTGATATGATACGCATATGCCATGCATATAAACGTGATAACATATAAAAGCATGATCCACATGAACCGTACATAAAATATGTATAACACGTAAATCACGTAAATCATTTAATCACATAGAAGCACATAAAGCACAAACAAGTGTTTACGTATTGTAGATGAATAATTCACCTATCTGTCCTCCCGCTATCGCTAAATAAGCGGTCTGATGGAATTCCTATAAGTTGATTCTCTGAATACATAAATATTACCATATCAGTATATTTGCTAAACTACATAAGTTTTCAAGTTCCTAACCCTAATTATAGAAAACCCTAAAATTTATGAAAACCTAAAAATAATAATATTCCTAAAAATAAATAAACCTAAAATATTGAAAACCTTCGAAATCGCAAAATTCTAAAATACCGAAAATTTATTAAGTAAAACATAATGTCGAAATACCAAATGTCGAGATCTACGAGCTTGCCGAGATCTTTGGTTAAAAAATGAAAATGTCGAGTTCCTTGTAAAAATAAAGATCGAGACTTGAAATGTCGAAATCCTTAAAAATATCGAGACCCTAAACAATATAAATGTCGAGACATATAAATATCGAGTCCTTTAAATATCGAAGTCTTATAAAATGTCGAGACCCTCTAAAAACAAATATAAATGTCGAAGAGGTTCATAGAAGATGTCGAGACCTAACAAAATGTCGAGATCTCTTATAGTTAAGAAAGAACAAATATCGAAATCATTACTTCTTGAAAATATCGAAACCTTTGTAAAATGTCGAGACATCTAAAACAAATATAAATGTCGAGATTCCAAACCACATTAATATCCTAAAAATATCGAGACCCTAAAGAAGTCGAGACCCTTGAAATGTCGAGATCAATTACTATTGAAAACATCTCGATAAAACCATTGTAAAATGTCGAGACATAACATATCGACACCATGATATCGAAATCCTTCTACAGCAAATATCGACATCTTTGAGACATAATACCATGTCGATAATTTTAATGACGTCGAAACCTTATGAAAACGACACTGCTCCCCAAAACCCTAAAACTGTACTATTAAAATCGTCCTCCAAAACTAATCCTCCAATACTACACTAATCCAGAACTAATACAGTTTATAATGATTGATTTCTATGACTATTTAACTACACATGAATATGGTATAAAGTTTCGACTTCTTCAATATTCTTAAACTTATGAGTTTAGAAATTTTCGGAAACCTTCATATAGCCGTGTAGTAGCATCTTAGTTACTAAAATAATTTAAATATCAAGGCTAAAGAGATTTTACCTTTGGTAACTATTACCTTCAAGCTCCTTTTTGGTGTTAGATTCTTAATTTCGTTGAAGAACTCCTTTACTGTTGATATTGTTTCTTGTTTTCTTCTCCTAGGGGTTTTCCTCCTCAAAAATGACGTTATGATCTTTCTAAAAGTAGATAAGTACTACATGGTTAAAAGAAAGTTTGATGGGACAAGGGGAGATAACGATTTCTCTTCCCTAAGCTTAATGAAATTTATCTAATATATTATGTATATGACTTTGGGCTAAATTAGAGAATTCAATTATGCCCAAATTTAGTTTGTTTTATTCCCATATAATAAACATGGCCCAACTTAATTTGTTTTGCCATCATTAATTTTAATTAAATACTTTATCAAGTTCCGAAACTAATTCGAAACTAACATAGCTTATATTTTACTCCAAGCTTCTAATTTCCGTATCAATATACCTAATTCACAAAATTTACATAACTAATTACATCAAAATCCCGTATCAATTTTTACGGGTATTACAGGCGTGGTTTTATATAACATAGAAATTTACATAGATATTAATGTATATAATGTTTTAGCTTGAAAAAAATCAAAGTCAAAACCTAATAATGTGTGTATAATGTATATTAATATGAACTGTTCAGTTAGCGGGAATCGCGTGGTATTTATATATACACTCGTAGATATACTTCTCTATATGTTAATTAGTAGATTTGTTTTAGTTTACTACTATCATTGGACATTGGCTATGAATATCGCCTTAAAATTAAAAAAAAAAAAAGAAATTACGTACATCTATTCTATTGCTCAACAGGGGTTATAGTTTTTTATATATATATATAAAGTGGCAACAATCTTTTATTATGTGTATATTATATATATCGAGATTTGCTATGATGCCCACCTACCGTGAGCACCATAAGCAAATCTCTTATTTTTTTGCTTCTTTTTTATTCCCAACGCTGGCAATACCTCCGTAGACCCTCTCATATCCATTGCTAACCTAAATCGCTCCCTCCAACACGTTAATTTTTAAGAAAATATATTATTTATTACTCAACATGTGGACGACGTACCGAGTTGATGATTTTCTTAAAATTCACGTGTTGGAGGGAGCGGTGTAGGTTAGAAATGGATATGAGAGGGTCTACGGAGGTATTGCCAGCATTGGGAATCAAAAAGAAGCAAAAAATAAGAGATTTACTTATGGTGCTCACGGTGGTTGCTCACGGTATGTGGGCACCATAGCAAATCTCTATATATATCTTGATGAGTTGGAAGTAATAGGTTGTGTTTTCTCCTTCCAAAAAAAAAAGATTTGTTGAAGAATGGGTATCGTTGGATTCGTGATTCAATGTTCTTTCAGTGTATGCTAGCTCTAGGATCGATTCAAGCTATAACAAAGCTTCAACCCAAAACAGCAACTCAAACACACACACTTTAACAGAGAATTTTAACGTGGTTCGGCTGAGTTCAGCCTACGTCCACGGATCAACCGAGCCCCCTTTGTATTAATCACCAACACGAAAAGTATAGCCCTCACAGCCCTCTACAACTTTCGTGTTCTAACCTCACCGTGATTTTCTCTCTACACAAAGATAATAGCTCTCAAAGATTATCACTCAACGGAGAAAATATGACATCTATTTATAGATGTAGTTCACACCTGGTGTGACTTGGGCTTGATCTTAGCCACTAATCTTATCCAATCAGACGTCCCAGATCACTCCACGTGGCCCGTGCCTTTGTGCATGACCCAAGCAAGCAATGTGTGATGATTCACGGCCTCGTTCCAACCGCTTCACGACCGTGAATCAACATCTTCTTCATGTTCAGTCTCGGCAATCCTTCACGGCCTTTTGACAGCTTCCTTCACGGCCGTGACGATAGCGGGATGTTTAAGTCCTTCACTGCTCAGATTCACGGCTTCTTGCATCACTTGTCACGGCCGTGACATATAGCCGTAGCAGTATTTGGCCAACACTGTCATGGGTCACGGTCGTGACTCCCAACGCATGTGGCCGTGACGCTTGCCTGGGAGCTTAGCTTCGATTCGATCTCCTTCTCCGACCGATTCGACGACTTCCGGCGAGGTGCAGACTCGCTTTTCCCGACAGTTGTGTTTTGTATAATATAATCGAGGTGTGTTTCTTCTATCTGCCAGTCGCTTGAAATAAATATAAACAAAATAAATTTAAGTTTTGTCCTTATTCGTTAATTTTTCTTCTTCTAAATCATTAACGAGTAATAGGTATAACTTGGACGATATCATATCCCACATCGATTAAGTAAAAGGAATATAAGTGGCTTATTAGCTTGTGGGCTAACTCCTTCTATTGCCAATTGGTTTTAGAGAGGAACCTCACAAGCTTATACGGGCTTGGACTGGAATTGGGCCTGAAAAGATCCCTACAGTGGTGCGGTGAGCTTGGAGTGAACACGTGAGGAGACCTTCAGATGAGAGAAATTTTAGCCCAGATACGATGTGGGTGGTGTGTCCCCGACCCTTGTAAGATGATTGGTGAACTACGATGAAAAAACGCTTGGTGCAGATGATTGCGGTGGAAGCGCTTGGTGCAGATAATCGTCGAAAGGGAGGCCTGTTGGGTGGTCTTGAGTTTGAGGGGAGGATTTTTGGGTGCAAACTCAATGTCCCACATTGATTAAGTGAAAGGAATATAAGTGGCTTATAAGCTTGTGGGCTAACTCCCTCTATTGCCAATTAGTTAGAGGGAAACCCCACAAGCTTATACGGGCTTGGGCTGGAATTTGGCTAGAAAAATCCCTACAATATATGAAATCTTATACAATCATAAGATTATGATACTCGAGCTGCTTGCGAATCCAACTTAATGACATTGGGGAACCAAAAAGGTCAACTAACTGTAATAATCAAACAACGTATCTGCTTCCTTCCGAAAAAAACAACATATCTGCTTACTCACCAGTCTGTCAATTAATCATTTTAATTTCTCTTCAGATAAAACAAATCCTATTATTTCTCCAAGGGGAGCTCCCATGTGTTCTTGCCTTTCCTTTTTCCATTTTCGGGAAAAAGAGCCCACTAAAAATATGGCAAATTATACAGTATTTGGACAATCTTATACTAGGGTTTTTGTATATGAAGAGAGTATTGAGTAGAGATTTGTATTAGAGGGGATACCGAACGTGAGTCTTCATGTTTCATGACAACATGTCCAAGCTCTGGCGTATGTACTTGTTATTTTATGAAAGTTTGTATATCATTAAATATATTAACATATAGTCTCCGCATGTCTATTATATTATATAAAATGTATAAACGCTTTGACAACATCTCTCAAGTATCATTATATTTTGTCTATTCCCGCTAGAATCATAAGCTTGTGTCCAATTAATAGAGCATAATTTTCCAACTAATTCAACAAACACGAGTCGAAAACTGAAATATGAATTATCTATATCACCGAATGTTAGTTATCTGATAGATTATGTTAACATGACAAAGATTAAACCCAGGCCATGCATGAGGCAATCTTATAATATTCTCCAGCAGCATATATTGTGTATAATCAACTTGCGAACCTAAATTTTTATCTGATAGATTATATATATACTCGTCAAAGTGAGATATGTTCAACGGAATATTTTATGCCCGTTTTCGATTTTATTAAATCTTTTTTTCGTCGTATTATCATGAGCTCATGCGATGGCAAGAACCGTCCACGAACGCAATTCAATCCATTCACGTACAAAAAGATTTAAATTCTTTTCACATTTGTGTCTCTCGATTCTCGAAGTGTGATCTTTGTGCCTTATACCTTCCTCACATAAATATTAAACGTGTAAATAATAGCGTTGAACCAATTTACTTTTCTTTTTTTTTTTTATGGTACATATTCTTTTTTCTTTTTTTTTTTTATGTCGAATCATATATAAGTACGTCAATATTTCAAGAACTGTCCCTTGGCATACATTGAGGGCCGGTTTACCACTTGCATGCATGGATACGACAATTTGCCTATTGTTATATTTGATTATTTATAGTTACAAATATTATTATTTTAGGAACATATTCTTTGCTACCTGTGCGATTTAATATTGGACTTTGAGGGTGCTAACATCGAATGATGTTGAAGATCACAATCAAATCTCAAACCATGCAACATTAAGGAAAATCCGGAGAAGATATTATGGAATATTCAATCATTAATGTCCCAACGGCTACATTACAACGGCTAGTTTTTTAATATGTAGCCTATATATAGGCATCTCTTGCACAAGAAAATCAATTTACCAGAAGTACAATATAATATTTACGCAAAATTCAACATGGAATCAGTGCACGAGGAGGAAACCCCGATGAAATCAAAGAAGAAAAAGAAAAAAAACAACTGCCACCACCAGAAGCCATTGGGACTCCCAACAAAACCAGAAAAAACTTACCTCTTAACACACACCAAGCTTTTCGCTAGCAATGTAAAATCAATGTGTTGAACGTCAAGTTCACGCAGATACATACGAAGATCGCCGCTCGGAAAATCCATTCAAGGATGTCACCTCAAGTGTGAACAAGACCATCACGTCAATAAAGGGAAACAGATCAACCTATATTCTTGTAATTGTATTATGTAAAGAAAAGGAGAAAACCTAAACTAATTTGATATTGTCTGACACATTGGGCGAGAAACAAGTGCTTTCGGATGTATGCTGTGAATCACCTAAAAAAAGGCAAGTGTACAATGCGTAGGAGTCACCCAAGTGCACTCTACGGAGGAGCCACCTAAGCGCACTCTACGAAGGAGCCACCCAAAAATACAGATGGTAAAACCCTCGACCTACCCACGGTATAGAGAGCCATATCCACTGTTAAAAAGATAAACCACATATTGTGGTTACCACATTGGAGGCGAGTCCCACCGAGAGTCTAAGCTCCACACAAAAATAAAGGGTCGATGCAGAAGTCACGATGACCACCATATCTTTCCAAGTTTGACTTACCAAAATGTCCAACTTGAGGGGAGTGTTGAAGATTACGATCAAATCTCAAACTATGCAAAATAAAGGCAAATCGGGAGAAGATATTATGGAATATTCAGTCATTAATGTCCCAACGGTTAGTTTTGTTAGTATGTAGTCTATATATAGGCATCTCTTGCACAAGCAAATCAATTTAACGGAAGTGCAATATAATATCATTTTGCAAAATTCAACAAATGACTAGAAATCATCAATAAATAAAGGAATCACCACTACACTATTGTTTTTAAGTAGATTGAATAGTAGATGCATGATTTGATATCTTCTAAGTATATTATTTTTTATTTACCTAAAATGAGATCATCCTAGCTTGGTCGATCAACCGAATATTGTTTTGGATAAATCCAACTACATATCTTCTTCAAGTCGCTAGATGCCTCCACGAAAGCTCTGAACTACGGGGCCCACATGAACATATCCTTGTTAATAATATATAATGTAATAATTTAATATAATCAGGCCAAATATTATGTGATATAAGTTTGCGAACATGCTTGCATATTTATATGTATTATGTATACTAGTATTTTTGCACAAATGCGTGTGCTAATACTAAATTATAGGGGGAAAAGTGGAATGTACAATAAGAAATATAGTGGATGGCTTTTTATTTTAATATTAATATTTTAATTAATCTAAATTGACAGACTATAATATTACATAAATAGTTTTAATAAAAAACTCTTCATGGATAAAATCAATAAATCGTTTAAATCACGTGCATGATATTTCCATGCACAAAGCAATGCGAATAAAGATAAAAGAAAAAACGAATGGATAGCATCAAATCGTATCGTTATAATAGACCAATTAAAGAAACAGTAGTCAGCAAATATTCTTATATGAGATCCGTACGACGGACACGTAATGTCAAATTCTTCTTCCCTTCGTATGCAGAGATTCGCCGTCGTCGCGACCCATAAGCACATCAAATCTCGCTATCCATGTAATGATAAATCAATGTAATAATCTCAAAAAGAACAATATTAAAATAGAACCCCAAAGCAAGGCTTTTTTTTGTTTTCCCCTATATATACTCCAATGCACTCTCCGTTTTTCTCAACAAGCAAAAAATAAACCAATAAATCCCAACTCAACTACGTACGTACAAAAATATAATGGAGACGACGCCACTAACTAAAATGGTGTCTGAAAAACCCATCGTGGTCTTTAGCAAGACCACATGCTGCATGAGCCACGCTATCAAAACTCTTCTCTACGACTTTGGCGTAAACCCAACGATTTACGAGCTCGATGAGATCAATGGTGGTCGTGAAATCGAGCGAACCCTTTTGAACATTGGGTGTAACCCCAGTGTGCCAGCCGTGTTCATAGGTGGCGAATTAGTGGGCGGTGAAAATGAAGTAACGACCCTTCATCTTCGAAGGGAGCTCATTCCTAAACTCAAAAAAGCTGGCGCTTTGTGGCTTTGATCCATAAATATAATATTCATCCATCATATATATAATTATATATATAGATATTATGGAGAGTCTTTTAAGGAGAGACAATTTTCCTTACCATATATATGATATAGATAATTTGCGAAATAGTGATGCGTGGGCTTCACTTTTTTTTTCAAGTGAAGCTGATTTTGCACCTTATTGTTATGTGTAACCTTTGATATATTGATGGATATATATAAACTTTGCTGCTTTATGCATTGTTCTTGATTTTATGTTTTGTGGGCTTTAACATTCGTTATATTCTCTTCAATTATGATGTGAGCCTTCATAAAATGGCGTCTTTTGATGATTATGGGGAGTCGAGATTCTTGTTAAGACGTTCGTGTTAGTTCGAATAGGACATTATATGACACAATTTAGGATCATTTCAAATGAATATGCAACTTGATATATTCAGCTTCAGTTCAGCTTAACAGAAAAAAATAAGGCACTCCATGAAAAATGGTGATTTAAGAGAAAGACTAGCTAGCTACAGAACCAAAGCAATGTCCAGAAATGACGGGAAAAAAAAAAAAGAAAATGATGCAAATCATCCAACAATACTTTCAGTTTCTTATTAGATCCTCTTATCCCCTCAAAACCCCGAGAAACCGTTAGGCACGGTACATTTTCTGTACGAAAAAATCGAAATTATAATACTCTTCATCATTCAGCCCCGTAAAAGTTTAAACGAGGATACTCTTCAACCCATCAGAAACTTGAAGATATCGCCTAGAGTAACGACTCCTTCTACACGCTTGCTCCCAGCTTCAACAACAATCAACCTTCTAACTCCTAGATTAACAATATAATGCAATGTTAATTTCATATAGTTACAATAACAGAGATGACAACTCATACTGACATTGATTCGCAAAAAGGGGACGATCATCCTTACCAGGCTGGGACAGCCTCTCCAATACTTTGTGAAAAGGATCGGACCTCAAGCACATATGACATCTCTGATTATTGTAGGCATATGTCGAAAAGGGGTCGTCTCTATACTGCAACGCCTGTGTACAAGTATAACCGAACCAATGATAAACGTTTTTCACGTATAATTTATTGAGCCAATTATGTACATCTTCGATGCATGAAACACAATGCAGAAGCTGAACTAAGTCATGAAGAACCAGAAGAGAGGTAAATAAAAGCAAACACTGACCACATTAAAAACGAGCCAATAATTAACTGTATTTGTAACAGAATATATGTCCTTGCCTGATGGATTGTTGTTTCTTCGAGCTTAATGTGTGCGTAAAGCTTGTCCTTTGCCAAAGAAGTTATGTCACTGAAAAAATACATGAAAACTGATACGGGTGAATATTGTTTACGTGCAACAAGCTTGGATAGAGCCCAAAGGTATGCACCACCGACCTTCGAGTATACACATCCAATAAAGTGTTGTTATCATCAACAATTGGGATCGAACTAACTTGTGCTGCATTCAAGAAACATATGATGCATTAGTGAGTACCCAAAATGAAAACATTAGGACAGAAGAGCAATTTATGACTTGAACCAAGTAAGAAGTTAATGATTCTAAAATAATATAGAATATCTATTGGTATGAAGCACATTTTAGTCGTTTGCCATTACCAATACTGTTTGAAGAGCAGGCTTATAATTTCACAACAAAAGTTTATGATGGATGAATTGCCTCCAGGAAGTCATATGAATGAAGATAAGTTTTATTGTTGAAATAATGACATAAAACTAATGACTCTTCAGGAAACTAGTTCACAAGGATAGACAACTCAAAAGAGATATCAAGATGGAAATGAAAGGTAAGTTAGAAGAGAAAATAGATAACAACCTTTAAGTAGTAAGGTCAGTGCCGAACTAAGTGAAGCACTTGGTCTCAGCATTTCCATTGGCCGCTGATGTGGCTGTCCAATTCTTGGAACCCAAGTGCCCAACGGGAAAGCACCAAGTGGGAATTGAAGAATTGGCAAGGAACTCGGTGAATGCTTAAAGAACCGACAAATACCTGCAAATAATAGATTTCATAAGTTATAATGTACAAAGATAACTGCTCCCTATTCCATCTTAGTAAAGAATTCCCATGTGAATACTTATTCGTTTATTATGAATTAATTGTTCCTACAAAAGCAATTCGTTTGAAACGTATAAATACTTCAAATAAAGTTCAACAGAGGTGAAGTTCCATAATCTTATGCAACTCAAATTGCTATTGGACAGTTATAGTATCATTCTTTAACCCAACAGCCCAAAGTGATGTCAGGGTGGATCACTTTTTCCTCACATTTCAGTATTCCTGAAAGTGAAGCAATATGCAACAGATGTGGGTTTAAGCCATCAGCCGAAGATGAATGAATGACAGGAACTGTGGCAAAACCATTATGCAAAATCTTCAAAGCAACATCCTTCAAACTGTCATCTGGCCCAGCCTGACACATACCGAGATATTTGAATGAGAATTGTGAAGTATGTAAAATAATTTTGACAGGTAAGTGGCTCTCTGTTCGAGACTAAGAACAAGGATGAAGCCTCGAAAATATATAGAAAACGTTATGCCAGGGTTCACAACTAATAAATGAACTTGTTATCATTGGGGATTATAACCCCTATCATCCTTGGCAGGTTATGAATAACAATGAGAGACTTCATGGCATATCACAGAGCAGTAATAGGACATAGGGAGTGCCAACTTGCTACTTTCAGGAGAGATCATCAAGTTTATCGGCACTTACATGCACAAGATGTCTGGAAACTATAGTCATTTGCCCATTAATTTGACTACTGAGGTATGACTTTGCTTCCTTCCACGCAGATATAGTGTGTGTCTCAAGCTCTTCTTCAGTCAAATTGGACCCATGACTGCCAAGCTTTTGAACAAAGAGACCATCAATTTCAAGAATTTTCAGCAAAACCAATATAGTTTAACAGTCATGAAAACTCTAAAGAAATTTCGTTCATTGTTGAATCATGTGGAATTACATACCTCTCTCATAATCAAGATAAAATCCAGAGCACTGAGAACTCCAACAAATTTCCCTTTTGAAAAGTTCCACAATGGAGCCATTGAGATTCCCTGGGATAATTAGTCAGCTAAGTATGGCATACAACGTTGAATTAACTTCAAGGAAACAATGCAACGAAAGGAATCATCTAATTGAAGAAATTTGACACACATCTTGAAAGAGGTCGGAGGTCACACTCAGAGCCAAGCCGTCTTACATGTTAAAAAGGGCAAAAAAAAAAAAGAAGAGAACAGGCCATGCAATTTGCACAAAATATTACTTGAAAAATACACAAGGACTAGTTCCTGTGACAAATTAAATGTCAAAAGATGGATTATACAACCTTGACGATTTTAAGAGGAGCAAGGTGAAAGAATTAGCTCTTTAGAAAACACCACCTAAGTAGAATGACAGGCTTCCATACTTAGATCTAGCAATACGCTAGCAAGGGTACCTGCTCATGTAGTATATGAAATGCCTGTTTTACAGGTAAATCAACGTCCAGAATAATAACCTGCGAACAAATCCAAGCAGAAGTTACAGAAAGAACATCAACATGACTTTCTGATAGGAAAGGCATAGGACAGAAAATAAGAAACATGCCTTCCCAGATTCAGGAAGCAACTCATAAGCCATATGTGTTGACAAGAACACAGCTATACGATGGCGTGAAATTTCCACATCTGCATCTGCCAACTTTGGCAGGGTATCAACAGAAGTGCCCTCTGATACTCGGACCTGCTACGAAGAAGCTTCATGAGTGTTTGATCAATCATTCAACTTTTATTCAATAGCCATCTTGATGACCTGAAGCTGTAGGCAACATGCTCAAGTAGGATAGTATAAGCTAGAAGATCCATTAAGAATAGATTCGTACTCGTCTAATGAAAAAACACAACAGACATCATCTCAAACTCTAAAACACTAATGTTGAGTGAACAATGTTTACCACACGCTGAAACACCTCATTATCTACATCCATGTTGGGGCCGGGACCTGAGGGATGTACTTGTGTGCCTCGTACAGGGGAAAGATAATTAGATTCTCTAGTTAAGAGGATCGTGTTCACCGTTCCAATGTTGCTACTAACAAAAGGCTGGAGTTCATCATGCCTCCATTCACCATCGACAACAAACTTGTACTGCAATAGGGAACAAAAGTCTTGTAAAACAAGAATTAAGCAACTTTTTTTATTATTCCGCAGTACTGTCCAAAATGTATGCATTTGTCGCACTTACGGCACGAACATATTCAGTTAAACCATAAAACGACAAACTATCTTCCACAACATCGTGCATTTATGGTTCTCAGATCAATAATCGTTCCTTAAACCATAAAACGACAAACTATCTTCCACAACACCAACACATGTACCATATATCAGTAGTCGTTAGTAATACTGATCTACTATCAACTACAAAACCTTCCATCGTGGAAAACGAACTGCATGTTTCATTGGAAGACTCAGCTAATAATTATTCAATACCTACCTACACCTAAAATTTATATACATACACTTTCAAATTGAGTTAACAAAGATGAACATACATAGAATGAAAAGAAAACATTACCAAATAAACCCACCTGATGATAACCTGGTGGTAGGCTACATATCGTCTGAAAAACAGTTGGACAACCCTCCACAGGGGTCATCGGCCATTGGATCCACCTTCAGCATTACAACACCGATGACAAAAAAATCAATTTTTAAAAACATGCTAAAATACCAACACACAATCTGGAAACAAAAAGGAAAGAAGAAGAATTTTTGGGATCATCAACAAAATCTTGAGATGCAACTTTTTAACTCACCCCGTGAAAGAGCCACTAATGCACACAACTCTGCCACCATAAGGCCACACAAAGCGTGTTGGAATCAAACACCATCCCACTGTCGCGCGAAAAATCCATATAAAACTATGTTCAGCTCAGCTCAGCTCAGCTCAGCTACTTCTCGTCAACTCTAAATTTCTCAATCTGAAGCCTTAGCATTTGCGTATCTGAAAAACCCAACAATCAATCCTCAAATTCGTGAGGCGGCGATCGGCACTTCCCTATAGATTGATAAGCATGCCAGAATTTTCCGCCGCATTCAAGGAAACAAGCAGCAGAAACACTGCCAGCTGAAATAGAGAAACATAGCAAAATTAACAACCCTGGGCAAAATTACAAACCAGTGTGCTGAGCTCACAACATCACAGCATCGAATCTTCTCGTAATTGTAAACGAAAGAAACAATGCAAAGGATTTGTTGAAAAAAAGAAATCTTTTTAGTCCTAACCCTAAGAAATATTCCCGTTCATAGATTTTTATTTGATTAAAACAAAATGCTAAATAGGAACTCGTCTCTCGTGTTGTGGGTCATGAAAGAAATCATTTGGTGGGTGGGACCCACACCACGCATAGCGCCCGTACTGTAACGTAAGATTCTTTTACGTGTTGCCGAGTCAGCATTCTCTCCTATTTAACCACAAATTGAGTCAACTTAAGATTATAAACACAAATTACCGTTCATAATACACTTGTTTTCAATTTTGATCCCTCAAATTTGAATAATTATGTTACTTTTATTTAGTACAAATGAAATGCTTTTCTTAATCTTGTATACTCATTGCTGCCACATTCCAATTTGAAGGTTACCTGTTCAAATCTTTTTAGAGATTCTTTTTATTGGGTGGAAAATGAGACATATTACCTCGTATTAACGACAGTCCAGAATGTTCGGTTTAAGGCCATATATCGGTTGCAAGTTGTAGAAAAAAGTCCTCATCAAAGGGTCCTATCTATATATACAAGATCACCAAGTCTCATAATTTTATGGTTAAGTAGACAAATGTAAGAGGTCCCAATTAGCAGACACACATCTTCTTCATATATTATCCCATAAGAAACTATCATACAGGCAACAGAGATTCGAGAGCACGGATTACATAGCATGTAACTTGTAAGTTATGTCACAATCAGACTTGAAAAAAAGAGCAACCTTTAAGGCGTTCATTCATTCAACGCACGGCCCAAACGAGGCGATAAAAGGCTCTCGACATAGACACATCCATCGACAAATGCAGCTTGAACTCCATCAACAATCATATCCCGCAAAGTCTTACCCATTCGATCGTAGACAACTAAGCTCTCATCTTCAGTTACGAACACGACCTCAGCATCATCATCTCCTTCTTCGCCGATGTAGCACAAGGGCTTCATTAGATCCCATTCGTAATCGACTTCGACGCTGAATTTAGTCCAAGATTCTCGGTCACCGTACTCTCTCATGATCCAAACATCCATTAGACTGCTACCTCTAGCATCAGCCATGCATAGATACCCTCCAAGATTCACAAGCCTGTTGAAAACAAACTTGTTCTGATCAACAGCACTTGGAGCAGGAATTTCGTCGAACACCTCGCGGGCTAAGTCGAAGGCGGCTATCACCGACCTGTAGCCACGTTCTCTGCTGCTAGCCAGCCAGTTAATGGAGCCGCCGACGAAAGCCCCCGGCGCCAGCTCAGGCACGGCGTGGTCGTACGGCGAGCTTTCGACCCTTTTCCATGTACCGCTCTTTAGGGAGTAAACATCCACGAAGGTGTCGATTACGTCGGGGTGATGCTCGTTATCCGTGTCGTAGAAGGAAAGCGCGACGATCTTGTAGTCGCCGTCGCGCGAGCCGTCGTAGCCGAAACCATACATGGAGAAGCTCTCGTCCTTCTCCAGGGCCACCGGCGAGCTCGGCACCTCGACGAGCTCCATGGTGGTGGGGTTCACAAGGAAGATCACGCCGTCGTCGTTCGTCAGCAGAACCAAGCCATCGCACGAGCCAGAAACCACAGCCCAGCTGGCGCTCGCGGCCAATTCGAGCTTCGTCGAGACGGCGTCGTCGGCGATCGATGTCGTGGTGTGGACGGCGTTGGATGGGGTGATGAGAAGGAGGTTTTCTTCGCGCGGCCTGTGGCCGAGGCGCGATTTGTTGAACTGAGGCGTGGAGAGTATGGATAGCCATGTCTTCGATAAGCACCTGCATTTGGCTAGCGATTTCGTGGGGAGTTTCAGAAAGATCATCGTCAAGATTTCTTGAGGAAGATGGGGAAGCTCCATTGCAAGGCGGCCTTGGGAAGAACAGAGGATTGATTGATTGTCAAGGATTTTAGTTTATTGTTTGCCGTACCATGACTAAAATGTGTTCCAATGGGGAAGTAGCAGCTAGCTCGGCTCTTATGTGTTATCTATCTCTTGTTATATTTAACATTTTATATAATTGCATCGGCTTTTCATTAATTAAATTAAAAAAATGAAAAGATAATTCTCATTATATTTTGGTGAATCTATAGAAAAAAACCCACTTGTATAAAAAAGTTGCAAGTCAGTACCCAATTTTTTTTAGATAAGTACATGTTCGACTGTGTATACCATTTTCTCGTTCTTGACGTACATTTTTATATGTGAATTGCGTACCACGTTAAGCATCTATATGATACTCATATATGGTACCTATATACGTTTCATACGGTACCTTGCGACAAGCTATATGGTGGTACCCTTTTTAGCTGTATTGCGTACCACAATACGATCCTCTATGGTACCTAAATGTGTTCTATGATGTACCTTGCGGCGGGCAGGTACCAATGTGTAAAAAATTTATTCTGACAGGTACCTGCATATAAAAAAAAGGGTACTGACTTGCTAATTTTTTATATGAATGATATTTTTATGTAAAATCCCTTTATATTTTTAGTATACCATTTATTAAAATCATCCAATAATAATTTCTTTTATTATTGCACATACTTTTATTATTGCACACACATAGGGAGTGCTAAAAGTACTAGTATATTTAATTTATCAAATTATAGCTTGTTTCATTATATTGAAAAATACTATTTAATCGAGTTCCGGTATGTAGTGAACCTGAACATATGTCACAGGATAACTATATTCTTTATTTGTACGACTCGTCTCAGGTCAAATACATACTTCAATAATCTAGGAACTCAATTGAGTGCTAACTCATTACTTCTCAAGACTCGTCCACTTGACCTTGGATTCCCAATTATAGGCAGTATAAATATTGGCAAAGCTTCGACACAAGATTCTAGAGTGGTTCACTCCGACCCCAGAACTTTTTTTTTTTGCATTTGCGACACGCTTGTCGATAATTACCTGTGTTGTCGATGATCGTCGATATCTTACCTACCGTCGAGAGTTTGATCCATTTGCGCACGCGGCAATTTCGGGTAAAAAACGCCACGAGCATCGTAGAATTGTCTGATTTACTAACAGAAAATATCGACAAAACAAACATTTATAACATACTACAACCACTTCGCAACTATATATCTATGTTAATATTAAGGGTTAAGAGTGGTTGTATATTGCCACTTTGGTTGTCAGAGTATTTATAATTTAACCATTTCATTTATACTTAAATAATTATCTTATTTAATCCCTCCATTTTAATTGATATACTTGTACCATCCACCATTATATTTTAAGCACATGCATAAGGTATGCGAAAAAGTACTAATATATAAATGGTGACATCTACACATAATCATACTTGAATAAAATTTTTACAGATATGTACCCATGTCGGAAATTTTTACAGATAGGTACCCGATTTAATGTTTGTCAGTTTCTTCAGCCACGCCGTACCTTCCTGTGTGTGTATGGCGTACCATAACACGTTGATATAGCGTACCTAAATGTGTTTATACGGCGTACCTTATGTGTTATAGATGGCGTATCTAAATGTGCTAATACGGGGTACTAATTTCTCAACGTACGACGTACCACAATACGTTGATATAGGGTACCTAAATGTGTTGTATGGCGTATATGCGGCGGATCGGGTACCTATCTGCAAAAAATTTATTCTACTAGGTACCTACATACATATATAATAAAAATCTGAGGTACTAAATTACAAGTTTTTTTTTCCAAATTATATATATATATATATATATATATTTTGCCCGCGGTATTAACCTACGTTATATTAAAAGCGTGTATGAAAACGCGACATATATGATGGATGTAAGTATTTGAGATCCGATCATTCAACCGAAGCGATTTCTCGTCAACCATGTTTTTTCGTTCGACCCCAATAAATAAAAGAAGCATACAAATTTATTATTTATTACACCGATTTATTAAGAAATAATAATAATTGGATATTCTTTATATTCTACGTGATTATGAATTACGATGCGCGTTAGTTTAGCAAGTTTCTTGAAATAAATGATACGAAATACTCCCAGATTTTCAAAATTTTAGAGCTGCTTGTTCTATGGCCTTTTTCATATACGAATTATATATGTCTATCTATATTTATGATGCCACAAAATTGTATAGTCCAAATCAAATAAAACTGCAATTTTTTCGGTCCTACAGAATTGAGAAGAACAAATACGTGAAAAGAAAAAGGAAAAATACATTTTAAAAGATATAAAAAAAAAAAAAGAACGACTCCTCTCGGTTTTACCTTCTCTTTCTTCGATATCAAATTCACCCCATGAAAGCTCTAATCTCATAGAAACAAAACCCAGGTTCTTCTCTCTTCTTCATATATATACATACATACATACATGTCTCATACGGTTGTAAACTGCTTGTGTACTGCTGTCTTCTTTGTGTGTGTGTTGTATTGATGTTCTGTAGCTAAAGGTTCTTATTGCTTCACATCTAGTCCCATTTTTTCCCCAGCTTCACTACAACGTTCCCCATATGGTTTTTCTTTCTCTTTTTCTATCTCAATACATGCAAACCTTGTTGGTGTTATGCGTGTTATTTGTGTCTGTGCGTCGTTGGTAATGATGTTGGTTTTTGCTCTTAAGTCGTGGAGAATGATGGCTTTACGGATTTACATGAGTTACGAAGTGGGATGAGATGTTTATTTTGTGGGATCACATTGGATTTTTCAATAATTCAGGCGTTCGTTTTTGTAGTTGGATAATTTTTTTGTGCATGATCTTTTACTCTCTTGTGGGATGCTTCTGCTTTCGTGTTATTTCATGGTTGTTCTTTGTAATCAATGACATAAATTAGAATTTCATGGTATTGTATGTCTTTGATTTATATATGTTCCAATTGTCAATTGGAAGGGAGTTTTCTTTATATGTGATCTATGCTTTTGCTGTGATACGATGGATTTTCTTTCTCCTTGTGATAAAAGGTACTATCTTTCTGGTGTTGTGAGTCTTCTGTGAAGTTTCATTGGGTACAAAATTAAAATCTTGATGGGCTCTTGAGTTGATATTGATGCACCTTGTTTGAAGAATTGCAATGCGAATTATGCGATCAAAAGCTGCTTCCTTTATGGTGAATGAAAACTGAACTTTTTTCTTGCTGTGGTTTTCTTTTGGATATAATGCACTTGGCTTTGGTTTCGATATGCGTCTTCTGTAATAGTTTTTTCTGTGCTTATGATCAGAAAATGTTAGTTTACATGTGGAACAAAGCCTTAACTGGTGGATTTTCCCAATTGAGTTTGCATAGTTCATCCCTATAGTTTTCGATAAGAGCATCTTAAGTTTCCATTGACAGACGTTCTTCCCTTTGGCACTTTTGCTATACGTTTGCTCGTTTCTTAAACTTCAAAATTTTTTTCTGGCAGATGGATTCTGTTAAATTGGTCAAAGATGGAGACTCCTCTGATAATCCTCGCGTCGAAGTTTCAGACACAGAATCATTCCCTTTAACTGCATTAGATCCACTCGAATCGCTCGATAACTTCAAAGCAACAGTGATTGAACCGCGCGTTGGAGATGAGTATCAAGCTGAAATTCCTCCATTCGTTGGAGCATTGAGCTACTCTCAACCTCTCCGAAATCTCCTCATTGGTTTGCCTCTAAGTTTTAAGGCTGATCTTTATTTCGAAACAAGAAAAGCTTTGACCTTGTAATAGTCCAATAAAAGAGAGTCTTGATTATCATTTAGGAACCATCGAGCCTTCATCTGATTCGGGGAACGAGCCAGGGTATGGTTTGCTTCCAAGTGATGGCTGGAGCAAGGCTGAGAGAGATTGCTTCCTACTTGGCTTGTACATATTCGAGAAAAACTTCGTCGAGGTTAGGCGATTCGTTGGAGCGAAAGAGATGGGCTCCATACTGTCGTTTTACTATGGGAAATTCTACGGTTCGCTCGAATATCGGCGCTGGTCTGAAAGCAGAAAAAAGGCAAAGCACAAGAAATGCGTCTATGGTCAGAAACTGTTTTCTGAACATAGGCAGAACGAGCTAATCTCTCGAATCCTACCATGCATTTCAGACGAATGCCAAACTGCTTTGTGTGAGGTAATTCTTGCATAGAGAACTAACTAACTTTGGTGTTTCTTTATCTTCTTTGTTCACATCTGCTCGACTAATTGTTCTACCTCTGAATGAATGCCATAGGTCTGCAAAACGTTTCGAGAAGGGAAATCATCATTAACCGACTATGTATTCTCTCTCAAGTCAATGGTGGGGACTGACATCCTCGTCGAAGCATTTTCCATAGGCTCGGGGAAGAACGACCTCACGGGGGATGTCCTTGGAATCTTCTAAATCCGCCCAGGCGGGCCCCACGCGCCCCGAGATACCTTCGGGGAAAGCGTGTTCTTCTCTTACAGCCTCCGATATAATCACCTTCCTCAGCGGAGGCTATCGCCTGAGCAAGGCTCGCTCGAACGACCTGTTTTGGGAGGCAGTTTGGCCTCGCCTGCTCGCCCGTGGCTGGCATTCAGAGCAGCCCAACAACAGTCAGAGCTACTTTTCGAATTCGAGTCACAGCTTGGTGTTTCTCACGCCGGGGCGTGAAGAAGTTTTCGAGGAGAAAGCTCGTGAAAGGAGATCACTACTTCGACTCTGTTTCCGACGTGCTGAGCAGAGTTGCTAAAGAGCCTCGGCTGATCGAGTTAGACGATGAGGAGAACGAAGGCGGTAATAGCGTGGAAGGAAATGTGCAGAGGATCGAAGGGAAGAATGGCTATCTTCAAGCCCCTCGTCGTAGTAGTTCTGCCGTCGTTAAGTTTACTATAGTGGACATGAGTTTGCCCGGCGGAAAAGTGAGGGAATTGAGGTGCCTCCCATCTGAGTTTTCATGTGAGTTTATTGATCGAGGCTTCAGTATAGAGGAATCTGAGGCTAACAATGCTACTACATCAGTAACGGATAATGGGAGCCTTGGTACCGCTAAATCTGATGAAAATGAGTCCATGGAGTTGAAGAATATCGACGCTGATGAGTCGCCTGGAAACGATCAGCTTCTTCTTCGTACAGAAGCTTCCAAGTCGAAGAAGAGGAAGGGCTCCACAGAGAAAGGAAAAGAGATCAGAAAACGATCCAAGACTTGTTCGAGCAGCCGACAAAAGCAGGAAAAAGGCGACTCTGAAAATGGGATTCTTTGTTCTTCTCAGACAACAGCAGGCGTGTTCGAAAATGTCAGGTCTGGTTCCTATTCGAGCGTTCGCGAACTACGAACGGAAAGTTCCTCTTCCCAAACAGCTCCAACTAGCCCAAGCGAAAAAGGCGAAAAACCATCCCAACCTCAGACGCTTTTCGACCTCAACTTGCCTCAAGTGTCTCCTCCCCTGCCTGAAAAAGCTGCCTCCATAAAAGAAGAGCCTTCGGCAGAAAAGGTTACTACTGCGCCCGAGCAAGTGCCTGAAACGAACGCTCGAAGGCACAGCACTAGGAATCGACCGCTAACTGCTAAGGCGCTCGAGGCTTTAGCAGATAGGTACTTAACGGCTACTACTACTAAGAAGCGAAAGGGAAAGGAGAGTGGTTCGAACGAAGCTTCTGCAAAGCCACCGATGATGACTATTAAGCGCGCCCGCTTTGTGTTTGGCAGCGGTAATACTACTAATGAGTCCATCAACAGTTGTGAGGTTTCGAACGTCGTGGAAACTGAGAAGGTTGGGGGCAATGGCAATGTGTTAAGATGATCCCTACAGTTGATTATATAGTCTTCGAAGAGTCTCAGATTTGCTGCCCTTAACGGTATAGGTAAAGTCCTCAGTTGCAGCTCATGTCTGAACTGAAAGGTCTTGTGGCCTGGCCTATGGTTAACTACATGTCCTTTTTTAACATTCTTTTTTTTTTCTCGTCCTTGATGAACTATATAGGTCTTTGTTTTTGCGAAGATTATATATCAAACAATTTTTTATTTATAAAAATATAAATATCTTTGGGATCTTTATAGGCCAGAACGTTCTGATTATGAATGTACATACAAAACTACTAAATAATTATCTTCAATTGCTTTCATCGCGTTGGTTTTAAATTATCCACGAAATGAAAGTTTCGACCCTACCTTTTTTGGTACCAGTAATTTTAGTTTTTAACAAGCGAGAAAAAATGAAATTTCCGACGCTTATTTCAACAAAAATTTAAACTAAGTTGGTGGGGTGCGCCAGGCCCGTGCTTTAGTGCAAGGCATGGGCGACCGCTCGAAGGCCCAGATAGCAAGCTATCTTTAATGGGCCTTCCCCCTAAAAAAATTAATTTAATATCATGTGGGCCGATGGCCCACGTATCAGATATTAAACTGATAAGAACAGATACTACACTTGATCTTAGCCAAAAGGCCGAGAAAGGTATGCTTTAAAACGATCCACATCCTCTCCTTATATAGGGGCTTCTCTTCCCCTGACCTTCCCAACATAGCGGTGTGGGACAAATCGGAAAACGCAAGTCACAATTAATTCCACAACCAAATGAAACAAACGACTCTCATACGCATCCTCCTTGGTACATTCCGAAATAAGTTATATTACACAGCAAGGAAAAAAACATCACCTCTTGCTTATTTAAAGGCAATAATCTAATCTAATCTAATCACTCAACGATCTTCGTCGCGAAGCCTCCTTAAGATAACAACTCATTGAATGTGTATTGTGTTCGATGAAACATAACAATAGCCCATTCTTCTTTTTTTTTATGTAGTAGACATAGCTTAACTCCCTTGAAAAAAAGAACAAAGCCAAATATGGAAAAGAAGTATTAGATTATGTCTTCTTCATAGACATGTTGATGATGCCTTTGAGGTGGTACGTTTGTTCATGCCAAGTATTATCACTATAACCGTCACATCGTCGTGGTACTTCCTCCTTCTACCAGCTGGGATGCTCATTAGCTTCTCCATACTGAAACCTATCGATAGAAAGAAACAATTGGATTATACACACTCATATACGAATATTATATGTATAGAGTAATGTTATGGTGCTCACCTTGCGTGAGCACCTTCGTGAGCACCAACCACATCAACGCGTCAAATCAGCATACAATGTGATTTTTATTGATCTATAACCTACACATGGGATTAGTGAACCCGTCGAGGGTTGATTTGGCATGTTGACGTGGCACAAAAAATGCCACACAACGGGTGCCAATGTTATGGTGCTCACGAATGTATATACCTTATATAATTATAGAAATGTAGATGTTCTTGTATGATGCCACGTGTCCCTTAACTTAAAATAATTAAATAATAAAAACCCAAAAAAAAATCCATCACTACATGTTAATTCTACAATAATTACCCACTAACAAACATAAATTTAATAGTTTTATTAACAAATAATAATTACATATAGTTAACACCGTGCATTGCACGGAAAAAAAACTAGTATTATATACGTATGAATGTGTGTGTATGTATTATGTACCTGCTGAGTCAGCAGCTTTAGCAGCGAGCTGCTCGACGAGGAACTTGGCGGGATCGCCCGAAGGATTGGTGGAAACGTACGAACGAACGAGCTCAACAACCTCTTCGTTGCTGAAGAAGTCGAACAAGCCATCGCTTCCCAGCACCACAAACTGGTCCGATTCCGACACCTCGTGCACGGTCAGCGACGGCTCCAACGACACGTAAGGCGGGCTCTTCAGATTCCTCACCCTGAGGATTCCCATCAACGCATCGTTCATCGACCTCTGCAAGATTTTATGGAACCCATTAAAGACAGGTTGTTGAAACAATCTTCAAATAGATCCGACACATTCATAGGGAACGAACGAATGAACCTTCTTCAGATAGCCGACTCCGAAGGCTCGGGTGACCTTGAGCTTCCCCTTGACTTTCCCCGAGACGATGGTATTGGGATCGTCGGGATGTTCGTCGACGAGCCTCTTCCTTTCCCTTTCGTTATCCACCGTGCGAATCTCCGTCAACTGCACGGCCTTCTCTCCTCCTCCATTCTTAGCCAAAACGGCCCTACTATCGCCGACGTTGAGCAAATACAAATTCTTACCGTAAAGCAGAGCGACGAGCACGCATGAACCGATAGACACCAGGTCGGGCCGATCGTCCATCTCTCGCTCGACCATGTTCAGAAACTCGGCCTCCGCCCGACGGAGCGCGTTCTCGAGCCCGTCGAGGACCTTCCGACCGTCCGTCTCCGAGTCCCAGTCGAGCGAATTGAGGCTGAGGGCGATGGTTTCGTACAAAGTCCCCGCGAGGAAATCGGCGGCGTCCCTCCCATTGAATCCGTCGTAAATCCCGCAAAATAGCCAGTCGTCCTCCTCGGAGCAGACCGCCTGAACCCTATCCTCGCCGGCCGCCCCTCCGGCGACCTGAACCTCGCCGGCGGTGAGGAAGCTTTCGCATTCGCTGCTCGACGAAGATGGGCTGAAGGAGAGGAACTCCATCTTCGACAGGGAAGGGGAGGAGGGGATTTTTCGGAAGGAGTTGGGAGAGTCTAAGGCTGGTAAGATTTCCGAGGCGATTAGCCCATTGCATATGTTTGTGTTTGCCAGCGTGGCGTTTGCGCTTAAAGCGGCGCCAGATAGGCAGGAGAACGATGAGCTGTTGGCTCGCCTGAGCTTTGTCGTTGTAGTGTCTGAATCTGAAGGGATTTCGATGAAGTTTTTTCTGGGATTGTTTGCAGTGTGGTAGTCGAAGCTCACCTTGAGCTCGTCGGGCGGGTCGGCCGTCGTCGTGAATTCTCCTCGGGCCATTTTTTTTTAACAGCTGCAATATAGAAGAAATGGAACTAACTCATAACTGACAACCTAGTCGCACTGTTTGCAGTTTCTGTGAGCAATAAGCGTAGAGATAACGAAACGAAGCTCAAGTCCTACACATAGAACAAAAGTCAACGGAAGTCCGTTCCGTTTTCAACTTCTTACAAATCTCAGAAATAAAAACGAGGATCGGATACTCAGTGAAGGGAGGCGAGAAAGGGAACCGCTCGGAACAAAGAACAGAGTGATAGAGAAGACATAGCGAATCAGAGCACGTAAACCGATAATTTTTGGACGGGTTTTTGTTCTTACACATCAAAGAATAGGGAGACGAGGGGAGAAAAAATTATCACACCTTTTACCTTATTGGTCGGAGATTGGATGGAAACTCGGACAAACTCAGAAACCGATTAAATAAGCGAAGCTTTGCACCCACGAGCTAATGAAGATGGAGGTGTTAAGAACACTTAGAAAAAAAATGCAGATGTGTTGTTCTGTTCATACACAGTTGACGTGAAAGTACAATGAGAGAGAGAATGGGAGGGGCTTAATTATAGAGTGGATTCTTCTTTTTCTTTTTCCTTTTTTTTTTCTGTTTTCTTTATTATTATATTTTTCGTGTGAGTTTGTATGTGAGGTGAGTACGTTGTGACGGTGACAAGTATACAGGGGCCTTCAAATGTCGGTTAACCAACCGGACCAAATCGAAATCGAAGTTTCGGTTCGTACCGAATACCGAACCGAAAAGTTTTGGTTCGGTTTTCGGTTTGTACTTTGATAACCGAAAAAAATTCGGTTCGGTTCGGTTTTTTGCCTCGTTAAACCGAACCGAACCGAACCGAATAACCGAAATATTTTTTTTAAAAAAAAATTTCATAGATATATATTATTATATAAAATATGTAATGATATATTTTTATATGTCTTATTTAATAATTTAATAATATATCCACCATATTTAAAAAATATGGAAAATATTAGGTAAATGAAAAAAAATTTATACAAATATATATGGTAATATATATTTATAATATAAATAAAATTAATATATTTAAAAAAATATGGAAAATATAGGGTAAATAAAAATTTTATACAAATAAATATATGATAATAACAATTTATAATTTAACTCATATTAATATTATTATTTTTTAATTTTTTTACTAAAATTCGGTTTTTGGTTAACCGAACCGAAAAAAATTCAGTAAAAACCGAAATCGAAATGAAATCTCGAACTGAACTTTCGGTTTCGGTTCGGTTATTATTACCGAATGAACACCCGTTGAAGTATCGATGGAGATTGATGTAAGGATTTGTAGGCAAGGGAAGGTCAAAAATGTCCTTTGCCATTCTCCAACAACGGTAATTTTTATAGTTTCCAGATTAGGTTGATTCCACTTGCTTAATTACTACAAGGGTAACGAGATTATTATTGTTCTTTTGATTGGGACATTGATTAACCAAGTTGCCTCATTTTAATAACCCCTTAACTTTCAAAGTTTGAAAGGTTCCTTTGTCTCTTAATGGCCACCAAACGAGCAAATCAAACATTATATTATAGCTTTGTGGATGATTAGTCCAAAGCTGGATGTATTAGAAATATCATTTCTTGTTTCATTGCGGGCCTGCCTGCGGCAAATATGCAATGTTCATAGTTGGTGAGGGGAGAATACGACACATTGATATAACAGAAAAAAAATAATAGAACAAATAGGTGACAAAACTTTCTTGTTTACATTTATTTATTATTTTAATAATAATTAAGTCACTTTCTTAGTTTCAACTAGGGGTGGTTCGGTACGGTATACCGTACCAAAACTGTGATACCGTATACCGTACCGAAATTTCGGTATCCAAAAAAATCATATCAATACCATACCAAAATTTCGGTATACCTTAAATTTCGATACGGTATCATACCGAAATTTCGGTATGGTATCGGTATCATACCTTCTATACCATTCATACGGAGGGTTTTTAACCATGCATGTCTCGTGACTCGTTAATTCGTTGTTTTGAAATTTTTAATCAATTCAAACTCCTTAAGCCCCAATAAGATAGATTATTAATACCAAAATTTCAAAATAAAAAGATTTTTTATCCTTAAATAATTTACATATTTTAGCTAGTCTCCTTAGTAAGACAAAAAACTTTACATAACCACAAACTACAACTTTATGTACAGATTAATTAGAACGAAGCGACTATTTAAAAAATTAGTGAAGATTAACAAAAAGTAATTGCATTGCATCTTCACGCTTTCAATAATCATGAAAAAAAACATTAAAAATGCAAAAATTAAACGTTACTTGAGTAAAATATGATGGGTCTAATATTAGAAAGTTGTATAAGTTAATAATTTATGGGTTAAATACGTTTATGAAGATCCTTAATTTTTCATTTTATATTTTTGAAATAATATAATATATATAGGTGTGTATATTTATATATATAATATATTAAAAATTTTAGAATTTCGGTATTCAGTATAATCGGTATACCTAATTTTAAAAACTTTCATACCATTATCGTACCGAAAATTTTCGGTACGGTATCATACCTTACCAAAAACTTCGGTATACCAAAATTTTCGATATTTTCGATACGATTATACGATAAGGACGGTATTTCGGTATTTCGATACTTTTCCCCAGCCCTAGTTTCAACATGCTCGACCATTTGGCTTACATAAAATTGCTAATATTATTGTAATCATTTGGGGTAAACTGGAAATGACCTTTCAAGACAAGTGACTAAGGTTAGCGCAATAATCTACAAATCAGAGTCACCAGGTAAACTACATAGGACATACCCAATACCTTAACCCCGAATTTAACCACTAGACAAAGGTGGGTAAAAATGGTTTTTTGATTGTTAAACAATGAGAATATCTTTTCAAATATATTAAATTGTCATACAGATAGAATCTCCAAACCAAACACAAATCAAATACGTTTACTAGCTAATAGATAACTAAGAAATAGGGAAGAAACGGCGAAAGCAAGCAACATTCGGGGAGCTGAAGATTTCATCATTTTCCTTAACTATCGTCGGCAGACTTGGGCTCTTCTTTACCCGTCTTTGGTAAAGCTGAAGGAGAAGGTGAGGAACCTTCTTGGCCCATCTCGCTTCTGAGATCATTGATGCTCTGCTCAAGTTCATCGATACGATTGCCCATCTCATCAAGTGAAGCGCAGTTAAGGACAGGCATTCCATAAAGTAAAATTATGAGGGGATACGCACAAACGTAAGAGTCCAAGATTGTGTTTGCACAAGAACAGTATGAATGTACGATAGATGAAAGAACGCAGCTATTTATCATTCAAAAGGATATTTTTAGAAATGATAGACTCCGACATTGTCTGGAACCTGGTTTGCTGCAGTGGAATTAAAGATTAGCAAAGAAGTTAAAACCAATCAGGCGAAAGTTGAAGCTCGGGTAAACTCACCATCTGCTGAAGCAGATTTTGCACCTATATAGTTCGGTAAAACAAAAGTCAGCAACGATGGGCTTCGAAGATGGGATTAACGATGAAGTAATTAACAGAACGTTATCTTACGAATGCAGTCATGTCTGAGGTATTTTGTTTGCTGTTGTCTCCATCCTGCCCATCCTGAGAGCGATACAATAATATACTTCAGGAAGATCAAAAGCAGAATCACATTGAACCATGGGCGTTTTGTCTTTGTCCAACCAAATGTGTTTTAAACAAGAATACACTTATACGAACAAAGTAAGCCAATCGGAATTTCAAAGATAAAGTACTACAACAGTCATCCTAGCAGGGCTATCAAACGATGGTGTGTTGTTGGACAAGTTTGTAAAGCAAGCCCGACATAAGTATAATAAATCAACGGCATAATAAAGAAGGTCGACAACAATGAATAACCAGCATTAAATTAATTAGCACAACAAGCTCACTGAAAACAAAAAAAATTCAATTATGAGTAAAAAGGTTAATAGCAGTTTCTCCGAGAACTGAAAGATCTGATTTGTAGCTCTTGTTACATTCATATTATCCCACAATCAATCAAACGAAAGGCGACGTAACACAAAATACATAACCCGAAATCCCCCAAACACCATTGATAACACGATCGGGAGCTAGTGTTCAACATGTTACCGAACCAACAGCTACATGAGCAATAATTTCGAACGATCTAAACAAACAGTCATACATAGCAGCAGCTCAATCGTCAAACAAAAACGTAAGGTGAACAAATTTAGAACTCAAGTCACCATTTCCTTGATTTCCCGGCGACAGATGTGCTTTTGTGCTGAATCCGAAATGACCTGAGATGAGACGAAACGAAAAAGGGAAATTGTGAATTATGATATTTTCGAAAATTATGAGGTCCAAATTTGAAATTTAAAGGAGCGAAGCTAAAACGATGTTGAATTCTTATTGGGCTGGGCTTTCTCAAGCTAGGCCCAGCCCACAATTCGAAAAAGGAAATAACAGCTCATTACCACCGCGCTAATATGCTTAATTACGTTGTCTATAATATGTACGTAATAATCATTGCATTACAGCACTACAACCACCTTATTAACAGAAAAGCTAAACACTGCATTAACGAAGACCACACATTCCCCACTTTTGTGTTTTCGAACGAAAGAAAACATTCTCTTTCTTTCTATTATCCCCTTTTCCTCTCCACCGACACCTTTCCTCTTCGCATATTCCACCACACCCCTTTTTCACATCAGATCCTCGCAAACACACGCGCCGCCATGCTCGACCGCCTGCTCAGCCCGCGCCGGGCGCGTCAGCTGCAGAAGCTGATCCGCAACGGCAAGCTGACCCTCCTCTGCCTCGTGCTGACCCTCGTCGTCCTCCGCAGCAACCTCGGCGCCGGCACCTTCGGCACGCCGGAGAAGGACCTCGACGAGATCCGTCAGACGTTCTCCTACATCCGCCACCGGCGCGCCGAGCCGCGCCGCGTACTCGAAGAAGCCACGTCGTTCGACGCCAGCGGCGACGGCAGCTACAGCAATTACCCGGAATTCGACCCGAGCAAGATCTTCAAGGACGAAGACGCCGCCGGCGACGAGGAGCTGAAGAGAGATCCCAACGCGCCATACTCCCTCGGGCCGAAGATAACCGATTGGGACCAACAGAGGAGCGAATGGCTGAAGAGAAACCCTTCCTTTCCCAATTTCATCGGCAAGAAGGGCGACAAGCCTAGGGTTTTGCTCGTCACAGGTTCGTCCCCTAAGCCGTGCGACAACCCCGTCGGCGATCATTACCTATTGAAGAGCATCAAGAACAAGATCGACTACTGTAGGGTTCACGGCCACGAAATCTTCTACAACATGGCTTTGCTAGACGCAGAAATGTCAGGATTTTGGGCGAAACTACCCTTGCTGAGAAAGCTGCTACTGTCCCACCCCGAGGTTGAGTTTCTATGGTGGATGGATAGTGACGCCATGTTTACGGACATGGCCTTTGAGCTTCCATGGGAGAGGTACAAAGACGTCAACTTAGTGATGCATGGTTGGGACCACGACGTGTACGAGGAAAAGAAATGGATCGGTCTGAACACAGGCAGCTTCTTGCTAAGGAACACTCAGTGGTCTTTGGACATACTGGACGTCTTAGCCCCGATGGGTCCCAAGGGTAAGACCCGAGAAGAAGCTGGTAAAGTCCTGACCCGTGAGCTGAAGGGTCGACCCGTCTTCGAGGCAGACGACCAGTCAGCAATGGTGTACATCTTAGCCAGCCAAAGGGAGAAGTGGGCAGACAAGGTTTACTTGGAGAGCGCCTACTTCTTGCACGGTTATTGGGGGATATTGGTCGATAAGTACGAGGAGATGATGGAGAATTACCACCCTGGATTGGGAGACCATAGGTGGCCACTCGTGACTCACTTCGTGGGGTGCAAGCCTTGTAATAAGTTCGGCGATTACTCGGTGGAGAGGTGCTTTAAGCAGATGGATCGAGCGTTTAACTTTGGGGACAATCAGATTCTGCAGATGTACGGTTTCACGCACAAGTCACTTGCGAGTAGGAGAGTCCTCAAGATAAGGAACGATTCGAGCACTCCCCTCGAACAGGCCGATGATTTGGGATTGCTTCATCCTTGGTTTAGGGCCATGAAAGCTTCCCCTTCCACTTGATTATTATTCCTCTCGTTCGTCTCAAGGCATGTTCTTTCTTTTGGTTATGCGATTGCTGAGGAAGGCTTTTGGCCTTTTTTTTTGTTGTATGTTGTTGGTGCTGCTCATAAAATCTGTTGTAATATATGCTCTATTCCTCTCTACGTGCGTTAGTTTATGGGATCGATCATGGTACGCGTGTACTGATATTTAATGTAATGAAAGGAATTAAGTTATGTGGCGTTATTCTTATTCAAATACTCATTGTTATGTCTGTAATATCGTTGAATATTCATAATCAGAAGTGTTACGTAGATTCGTGAAATGCAAACAAATTATTGGACTAAAAAACAGCATTAAAACACCAAACTTTGAGACATCCATCGTTAGGACATCCATCGCTCGAATGAAAGAATCAGCTTGCTGCTGCTAAGGCTGGAAATGGCCGACGGCTGATGATACCATAACAGTAACCACACAGCGAAGGATGGTCACTGTAAGTACCAACTTGACCCGAAAAATGCCAACACCTCTCGCACTTGGAACCATCTGCCCGAGAAACTCCTATCCATACCTTCTTTTCGTCTTCAATGAGATACTCTCCGCTGCAAGCTATGTCTTCTTCACTTAGACCCTCCACTGATTCAACTATCTCCACCTGCAAATTATTCGTCAATTTTATTTAGAATTAAGAGGGGTAAATAGTTGTTGTGTGTGTGTGTACGTACCTGAGATGTTAGGAAGATTCGGTACAAAGTATCAGCATAGTTATCAGAGGCGCACAAGTCGACCAATCTCGAGGCAAGTTCAGCGTCCGAGGAATGGAGGTACACCTTTGCGTCCAAGCTCGAACCTATCAGCTTCTTGTTTCTTGCAACCTCCAACACTTTGTTCACCTCCGTTCTAAGCTGGTAAAAGATTTTCGAGCAGATTACTATTATTACACTACTAAAAGAAAGAAAGAAAGAAAGAAACTGTAACGTTAGCGTCAGAATTATTTTTCTTTACCTCGAGGATTGTTCCCCAGAGATTGATTTCTTGGTCGGAGAGCGAAAGGAGCCTTTGGTTTGGGACCGGCCACTTGGATTCGAACACGAACTTCGCTGTCTGCCCATCTTCGGTAGTGTAAGGGAAAGGAAGATGCTGCCATACGTCTTCGGCTAAGTGGGGCAGAATTGGAGCGATGGCTCTTGTTAGAGAGAGTAACTGTACGCTGAGGACTGTTTGGCAGCTTCTCCTCGTAAAACTAGTCGTTCCTCTAGAGATGGAATGAGAATTTACTACAAGAAAATCATAGTTTAAGCTTGATTATGTAATGAATAAAGATTGGTACTTACCCTACGTAGAGTCGATGCTTTGCAGCGTCCAAGTAGAAGTTCGAGAGATCGACCACGACAAAGCGCTGAATGATCTGTAATGGGAGAAATCAAACTACTTGAAGACTTATTGTAAGGTTAAATGCTTTTCATCACCTGGAAAATTTTGAAGAACTGGTAACTGTCGTAGCTCTCTTTGATGTTCTTGACTACGTTTTCGAGCTCGTACAGAGCGTATTGGTCTATCCTCGGAAGCTCACCGTAGGGAACAGCATAATCAGCCTGAGGAACAGTTGAGAAAATGTAAAGGTGATCATAAAGAGAAAAGGAAGGCGTGAATGGGCGTGCATTTTTACTTTCCAATCGTGGAGGTTTCCCAAGAGGAACCTCAACGTTCCTCTCAGTTTCCTGTATATTTCTGACATTTGACGAAGAACGTTTGGACCAATCATCACATCGCTGGTGTAGTCTACGCTAGAAACCCATAGCCGAAGCACGTCTGCACCCAAAGCATCCTGTTTAAGAATCGGAAAAAAAACGAGATTTTTTTCAGTGTCTTCACATTACATGTAAGAAAGCATATGCTGTTAAAATGATATATAACAACCTTTTGGCCTTTCCCTCCTTCGATCACATTTCTTGGATCTACAACATTGCCCAGAGATTTGCTCATCTTGAAACCTTTCTCATCGAGCACAAATCCGTGTGTGATGACACCGTGATATGGAGCCTTCCCTGCAATTTCAACAGAGAAATATAACTTCCATGAAGTTGATGATTTAAAGTCAGTATAACATATATATGGTGTAGCAAGGATTTTGCAGAAAATAGAGTAAAATTTTCATGCCATTTGTAGCAACGCTGGTCAGCAAGGAACTTTGAAACCAGCCTCGATGCTGATCTGTACCCTCGAGATACAAATCTGCGGGATAACTAAGGGATTCTCTCTTGCCCAACACAGCAGCCCACGAAGAACCTGAAAAATACCGAAAATAAAATAAAGATTAAATCTTTATGTTCCCAGTGATGCGATTGCCTTAATATTTATTACCTGAGTCAAACCAGACATCCATTGTATCGGTTCCTTTGACGTAATTAGACGCTTCGTCGCGATACTTTTCTGGGAGCAGTTCTTCTACCTTCATGTACCACCAAGCATCACTTCCCTTTTGTGAAATTATAGCTGCCAACGACAAAAAAGTTGAGATAATATATAAATATATACAGGCACACATAGGATATTTATTGGAACTTCACCTTTAATATGATTGATTGTCTCTTCATTCATCAAAGGCTCCTTCGTCTCCACGTGATAAAACACTGGGATGGGAACTCCCCAAGTTCTTTGCCGCGATATACACCAATCAGAACGACTCGAAGTCATAGCAGAAATCCTGTTTTCTGCCTGTTAAAAATAGATAATCTCTCATTCACAAAGAAATATCCCGGAAAAAAGAACAATAATTTTTTCCACGAACTCGTCATCCTTCCCTTCAAAAATTTCAAAAAGAGACGTCGAAATAGTCAGTTCAAATACCTGAGGAGGAACCCAATTTACTTTCTGTATCGCATCCATGGCAGCCTTCCGAAATCCTTCAACAGAAGCAAACCACTGCTCGGTTGCCCTGAAAATAGTAGGCTTCTTCGTCCTCCAATCGTAAGGATACTTGTGTTCTTCATGAGTCAAAAGTAAGAAACGAAATCAGTTCTCTTAATCCTTAACAGGTGATTAGGAAGACTAACTGAAAGCAATCAATCATACATATTCTAACACTCACTGTAAGGCTCGGCTAAGACCAACGATAAGTTATTGTCCAAGCAGTTGATGACCGCACCGTTGCCATCACCGAGCACATCAAGGCCACTGAATTGCCCGGCTTCTTCAGTAAACTTGCCTTCATCGTCCACAGGTGAGAAAACCGATAAGCCATACTTAAGGCCCGTGATATAATCTTCTTGACCATGGCCCGGCGCGGTGTGGACCAGCCCAGTTCCCGACTCTGTTGTAATATAATCTCCACCAATAACGACTGGGCATTCTCTGCTATCTATGGGATGAACATACCTGAAAGTTTCCAGTCAAATATCAATAGATGGACGTGGCGACAAATTTATATGACAGGGAATTGGTGATGTAATTAAAGAAACCTGCAGTTCTCGAGCTCAGCGCCTGTAATTGTTGCCTTAACGACCAGTTTCACGCCCCATTTCGTTTCAAGATTTGAGACAAGGTCCAATGCTACGACTAAGTAGAGCTTGTTGTTTTCTTTCAAGACTCTACCTAGTCTTTTGCCCTTCTCCCCGGATGGTGTTGCCATTTCGTCTGAAAAATTGGAGTTGACTTCAACGACGGCGTACTGAAGCTTTGAGTTGACTGCAACAGCTGCAGAGGGAAACAAGCCGTTTCTTTGATCAGTTTAGCGCATAATATTTCCTAACTAGAAATAGAAAGTTGAGAACTTAAAAAAAGACCTCATGAGGTTTCTGTACCACCAATGTATTAACAGTAGCAAATATCCAAAAATAAACGATGGAGCCTACCTGCATTAGCGGGAATAGTCCAAGGAGTTGTAGTCCAAATAGCTAGGGCCAAATTGGGAGCAAAATCGTCGAGCTTTTTACAGGACGAAGAGATATTAACTACCCGGGAAAATGGCATACATGCTCTTCGAAACATGACCCTCGGGATACTGCATACAAATTTTGAACCAATTTCATTCGTTATTCTCATCCATAATTACGTAACTTGCGCCAGAGAAATGATTTATTACCTCGAGTTCAGCCTCTGCAAGAGCAGTTCGTGAAGAGGGACTCCAGTGAACTGGTTTTCGGCCTCTGTAAATGTACCCTTGTAAAGCCATTTGACCAAACACGTCAATCTAGTATATGGTAGACATTATGAGACAACTCAGAACAGAACAATTCCCAAGGAAAGGGTGGAAGGAAAGCAATTCTACATTGAAACACTAATTGTGGTACTATGAATGCACCGAATTATTGTTAAATCAGATAGCAAAAGATGCACCTGAGCTGCTTCATACTCTGGATCAAGGGTGAGATATGGATTTTCCCAGTCGGCCCATACGCCATATCGCTGTAGGCATTATGAGAATGGCATTTTAATGTTACAACACTATAGTACAAAATCTTCTTGTTTACTGTTGATGAATTCTTAAAAGAATGGAAATTGACCTTAAATGCAGCCATTTGATCCTTGACTGTTGATTGTGCAAATTTGGCAGCTTTTTGTCTCAATTTTATTGGAGTCAGCTCCTTTCTAGCATCCTTATCCAGCGACTGCAACACTGAAATTATAAAAAGGTCATTTTTTAGCAAATTGACTTAGACTTTAAGCAAGTATCTCGCTAAAGTGAACAGGACGAAACTTTTCACTGCACTGAGATGATCAATAGAAATAAACAGAAAAATGCTTCCTTCAAGAATTGCAGAAATCATGAAGGTAGTAGTTACTTGCCTTTCAATTCAATTGGCAAGCCATGGCAATCCCAACCAGGCACATACTTAACTTGAAAATTCTGAAGAAGCTGCATTAGAAACAACAAATTCAAGCACAAAGTCACATAAGTGGAGACGCAAATCCAGTGGCAGGTCAAAAGAATGTGAATTTTTTTTAAGAACCAAAATTCATTAATAACAGATCTGCATACAGACTATCACAAACTCCCACTTCATTTCCAGGGACTATGCTGAAATACGAGACTTAATATACAGAAACTATCAGCTTACAAAGAAACTTTACGGAAGTACCTTATAGCGATTGATAATATCCTTCAAAATCTTATTTAAAGCATGCCCCATATGTAAATCACCATTCGCATATGGAGGGCCATCATGAAGCACAAAACTGCCCTGTTGAATATGATTGCATCAGCAAAGTCGAATCCCAGAAATGAAAAGCGAAAGGGTGCGTTTGTAATAGCCTAGACTAAGTTACCCCACTATTCCTGCTAGAAACGCCCTTAAACACCTCGTTCGCATCCCAGAGTCTTTGTATTTCAGGCTCTCTAACAACAGAATTCGCTTTCATTGAAAAAGATGTATTTAGAAGATCAACCGTGTCCTTATACTTCCCTTCTTCCTGCTTTTTCCCTGGATAACAATAAGCAAAGATAGGTCTGATACTGATATCGTAACGTCCAACCAATTCGACACATGCACAGAACGAATTACAAATAAAGCAAGGAACTAAGAACCTTCTGATTTTCCTTTAGCAGCCATTACAGGTCCCCGCGATCTTCTTTTCGAGGATGAACCGTTTTCTATACCAGAAAAAGTACTACAGGCCGCACGAAAGAGGGTTAGGTCTCTAGGCGACGAGCATCTTCTTAAATGTAAGCTGATTGCATCAATTCCCCTAAAAGAGGGGCTATTTCTCAGCGACAGAGCCTGAGCAAAAGAAGTGATGTTGCGTTAGCTTTCCACCATGAGAAAATTCTACAAACCGCAAACAAAAAAGCAAGTAATTTAATGTGCTCTTTGGATTTAAATCAAGCTCAGCTAATATAACTGAAAACAATGAAGAAATGATCAGCCATGCCACGGACGAATTAATTCGTCAGAGCCATGAGATACCATGCGCTGCTGTACTTACTACCACAAACTTATCATACTAAAATTCCTTTCACATAAGCAAGAAACACATTAACCATGATGCAAGGAAACGACTTTGACAGCATTTCATCCAATGACCAGCTTCCCTTTGCTAAGAAACCCAACAAGATAGCCAAAAAAGAATGATTTTCAAATTTCTATAGGACAATTCTCTAGTACACGTACAATTCCAAAGGTAAGATGTTCACATCTTCAGAGAAAAATTGGCCTCGAACATCTAACCAAGACGTGACAGGTTTTTCATTCACGGGTTCAAGTCAACATGAATCCTTCATCCGTGAAACGAATACAACGTCAGCTATTACCTTGTACGACGAGCTCTGCAGAGCCATTTCGGATGGAATATGAAAATTAATGAGGCTGAGGTGTGGAGAGTCCACTCAAGCAGGTTAGCTCCTCTCCACTGCCATACATTTCTTTTCCTTTGGGATGGGAAAGGAAAACCAGTGAAATTGAGTTATTATAAATACTTTTTGGGCTTTGATGAATGGGCTTCTCGATTGAAAAGCCCAATCAGAATAGGCCCAATTGTATCCGCAATCTTTGTTGTCCGTACTGTTTTGAATAAACCGCTATTACACAATTCCCTCGAACCCTTTCGCTTCCATGTCTCCTCTTCGAGGCAAATAAGAAGTGTACAGAGAATTAATCGTTTATAACACACACCTTCAGAAAAGTACAAGTAAAGAAAGTTTTCAGCAGCAAACAGTTCACAAACTCAGACTAGACTTTTGTTCATTTTGGACGGTAAGAAGATTTTCTTGAAAATGGCAGAAGCGACGGAAAGCAAAGCCATTGCTGCGAGCTGTAGCTGATCTGAGCCACCCATCCGTACGCAAATCCGACGGCTCCGCTCGCCGTTCTTCAGACCGGCCCAGATTTTCAGCTTCGAGTTTCTTCCACTGATAAGAGAGAACCAAGGTTCCACCTCAGCTCCGTGTCCCACAAAGGACAAACCCAACGAGGTTTGATTCTCATCGTCGATCGGATAAGTGAATGATAATATCCCAGCATCAGTTGTATTCCTATCGAAGCTTCTGAACACTTTTCGAGCTTTAAGAACACTATCAACAATGCGCAGTTCGTATTCGACGAGCACTCTATCGTGGTAGCTATGATCATGGTCGTCCTCTCTGTTAATGGAGCTAAAAAATGGTTGTTCTCTTTTAGCAGTTCTTGATTGGGTCTGTGGCTTGAGATGCGAGTTGCAGATGTTGTCATTCGTTGGATCGTCATTTGACTGCAATAACGAAGACAAGAAGAAAGGCGTCTGATTATCAGACACGATCGATTTCACTTCTGATAAAGTCTTCGTAGAGCAACAGAGAAGCATCAGCTCCAATCTCCACCGTTCGACCTGATCGTCTGGGTAACGACTGTTCTCCACCAAACTCACGGCAACCTTCGAACTGTGATTCGTCTCTCCACGCGAAAGGGCGATAATTTGCTGAATGGTTAGCGATCTTTTCGAAACTGAATCATCGTCGCTTAAGGGCTTTCCCTCTGGCCCGTCTAGAGGCAGCGAATTCGCATGGGTTAAGACGATGATCGAGTTTGTCCATATCGATGAGCCGAGGTATGAGGAGATGTCCTTAAACATGGGAAGTTCATCAAGGCTGATGCTTTCGTCAAGGCGATCAACGTATAAGACAACATCAATAGGCTGCTTCTTCGCTGATTTCTTGATCGATTTTAGCACTTTTTCGTTGATGGATTGTTCAGAGGAAGCTCTCAGGCCAGGGGTGTCAAAAACCGTAATTTTGACTCCTCGTATGATCCCATTTATCTCTTTCACGTCAGCCTTGGTGGGCTCGAAAGCGCTGACTGAAGCCTTTGCTTCTCCGAAGATGGAATTTACGGTGGAGCTCTTGCCAACGCCAGTTTTCCCAATGACCAAAATGTTCAGAGGAAAAATCGATTCGTCGTCGAATCTCAGTGTGAACTTTGTGTATTCTTCCTCGGCGTAGCTGAGATCGAATGGTTGGGAAGCAATAACTTCAGCTTCGGCCGCTGTTAGCTGTAATAAAGTATGCGCAGCTATGGAATCTTTGGGAGAGAAGCCCAGCCTATGAAGAAGCCTAAGGTATTTTACTCTCAGGAGCTGTATTTTCACTAGCTTTTCCTTCTGTTCTTCGCTCAGAGCACAGTCTGCGAACATGCTGCTACTTTTCGCTCGAGTCGTAGATCTTATAATGTCCAAATATGAGATAATCGGAGCATCGATTTCTTGATTTTGATCTGTCGAATTGTTCTCAAAAGATAACGCAAGCGATTCTTGTTCGCTCTCCACTTCGCCTACAGTTTCGTTAGTACTGTTATCAGACGTCGAAGCATCTAGAAATGCAGAAAAATGATCAAGGTGCTCTGTTTCTTGAATTTCCTGGTCCGAGAGGTAGCCCTGGATATTCATTGACAGGCGTTAATCGCATCAAATCAATCGAAAAAAGTACCCAAAAGCCTACATAAAACAACATATACCTGCTTGATCTGCATGAGAGTATCCTGGGACTCGGAGAAATTGGTGAGCACTTCATCAACTTCGACGCCTCGATGAACACTTTTGTCAACTGCAGCATTAGAGCAGAGCAAGTCATGAGTCGGGGTTGGTTGATCATCATCGCCCTCAGAAATCTCCTTTTCGATGCTTTTATCAGATTCGAGGCTATCCTCATACAGCGCTACTTCCCTGAAGTCACTGTCGTGTTCTAATTCAGTGGCGTCTGATTCTGCTAGCTCGGAAGGTTCCTCAAGCGAAGAAGGTACGACGCTCTTCAAAAGGTCGATCGATTCTTGAATTTCTTCATCGCCGAACTCTTTCTTCTCAGGTTCTAACGGTAGCTTATGCAATTCATCAGAAAAATCGTCTCGAATCGTAGCAGATGAGCCCTCCTCACAAATGTTATCGTCTTCAACAACCTCTACGAACTCTTTCTTCACAGGTTCTAACGGTAGCTTATGCAATTCATCAGAAAAATCGTCTCGAATCGTAGCAGATGAGCCCTCCTCACAAATGTTATCGTCTTCAACAACCTCTACGAACTCTTTCTTCACAGGTTCTAACGGTAGCTTATGCAATTCATCAGAAAAATCGTCTCGAATCGTAGCAGATGAGCCCTCCTCATAAATGTTATCGTCTTCAACAACCTCTATCTCAGTGTTATTATTAGCCAAAGGGTAATTACCAACTCCTAAATCAACCTCTGAGAGTCTAACTTTCGGGGCACTATTAACTCTTTGCAGCAACAGCAACTCGATGCTTGGAACCCTAACAGTACCCGAGAAACTGTCATCTTCAGAAACCTCACTGCCCTGAGAATCTACATCGCTGTCCCTAGATATTAAGGCAATTGGCACGAAGGGCCTAAACTTTCTGTTCTTGGGAACGTAATCATCCACTCCGACAAGTTCATCGCTTTCACTCAAGTACAGCCCATGATTATCATCGCTTCCTTCATCTTCGATTCTAACAGATGGCCTAAAGATTGGATTTTTAAAGCGGCCACTTTCTATAGATGGCCTTGAAAATCCACGTTGATTACTGCTGCTACGACTGCTTGTTTCTTGAACTACTAACTCCTTGCCTTCAGTAGACTGAAAGGGAGTTTTCTCCTCACTCTCAGTGTCAGTTTCAAGCTCATCTTCTCCACTCCTCCCACCCCTTTCAGTCTCAGTATCGCTACCACTGTACTCACTGCTCGTACTGCTACTATTCCCATGACTCTTTGACGAACCTGAATATTCAAAGTCAGATTCATCAGCAGTAATAGGAGCTCTAATACCCATCGATGCGCTGCTGTTATACGCAGGGACAATCTTTGGAGCCATTTCTGTGGCCGAGAGCGGCACGCCAAGGATTCTTGAGCCCATTGAAGAAAAGATTCAAGCTTTATGATTCAGCCCAGCTTCTCTTTTCTTGCATGTGTTCTTGTATTCTTTTCAATATGTTTGGCTGCAAAAAAATGAGGATTCTTGGTTCTTTGGACGTATATATCGTTTTCTTGTCTCGTTTAAGGTTTGTGGTCGTGGTAAATTACAGGTGGCGTAGTTCTTCTCTGCAATTTTGTCAGCACTTGTGTCTTTACTTGGATCATATCTTTTATTATTTGAGGTATTCTTTTCTGCTGGTTTTAACGAATGGAACGTCACTCACTTGGCTGCCTTGTGTTGTCAACATTAAATGTGAACGTCATGATCAAGAAAATATGAACTGTGAAGTTTGAACCTAAACATTTGAATCGTTATTTGATAACACGATATAAGCTGCTTATGAGCAGATTTAGATTTACTTAGAATTTTACCTTTTCTAACTCAGTTGTAACGTAAATACTTGTAATAGTTCTTTTAGCTAATACCTCCTATCGTTTCTCTCTACACTCGCACCTTTCACAAATTACATCTGGTAATAATCCATCCTTTTTCTGAGCTTAATTTCAAAATTTCAACGACTAGACCCGAAAATAGAGAAAAGCTGTCGTTTTTTGGCGTTCGAAGACTTGTTTCCCATAATTTCTGGGTAGTTTTTCTGGGTGAAGAGCACTTTTGATGGTCCGTGTTAAAATGCAAATTTATTTTTACATGAATCCAAAGGTGATGCTTCGTCTCCATCATGTTTGCCTCAACCAGCAATAGAAATCGAGACGAAGACTGTTCGTTATCTCCATTTTCGAGCTCACATCGTAGAATCGATCAATCGCACGGCCGCGTTTCGAAAAAACCTAAGCTCTTAGAATCTGCGAGTGAGATTCCCGGGAATCTACTCGAACCCCATCGTTAAAGTCTATTGAATCCCATCGTTAAAGTCTATTTCTTCTATAATTTCGGAGATCCCCGAATCAAAAGGATACGCGAGACAAGTTCATGCCCCGGTGTAGAAGTTTGACATTTGGGTCTTTTTCATCTGCTAATAAGGGTTCGTGCGAGGGGAATTCAGCTGATCGAATGGGGAGGTTCAATGGATTCTGGATGAATTATTTGAATACGCAAAGAGAGGCTTTTCGGAGCTTCAGGTATATTTCTAAAGAAGATAAGGTGTCTGGTAAAAAGGAGAAGAAAAGGCCTATGATCGGCAGTAAAAAGGAGAAGGAGAAACCGGTGATTTTGATCGACGGAGAAAAGGAGAAGAGAAAATCGGTCACTTTTATAGACAGTGAAGAGGAAACTTGTGATGATATTTTGCATAAAACTAAGGTCGGGGTGAAAGATGTGCAGTCCTTGGATTCTTCATTGGCTACAGAGACGAGTTTTCGATATGGGAAGGTGATCGAGGGGCCCCATGAATTGTCATTGCCTGTGTATAAGAGGTTGATATATGATTCTAAAAGAAGAGAAGCTAAGCTGGAGAGACTAAAGAATGACATAGAGGAAACTGAACTGAGTGCTCGGCGGTTGAAGTCAATGAGGCCTCGTAAGAGGGTGGAGCAACTTAAGAAGGTGAATTTCTATATTGCTTCTTGTGAAAGTGACACATTCGGGCAACTAATTTTAGGAATGTTTTTGAGTTCACATGGTTGCCTTATGTGTCTGATGGCTTTTCCATCGCCTGCAGGATTTTGCTGACGAATGTTTTGCACCACTAAGTAAGGAAGAAGAGGATGGAGTTTATCGTGCTTTGTCGAATTCTAATAGGTATAACTTGTTTAAATGCATTTATCGAGGTCTCTTATCTAGCATCTTTCTAATCTCTATGCATAATACAGGAGAAAAATTCTGGTGAGCCATAAGGACTCTGCTATTGATATAACAGGAGAAAACTTGCAGTGTCTAAAATCAGGAGCATGGCTAAATGATGAGGTTTCTTATTTTTTCTGTATGTCTGTGGAAAGATGATATTTTTTTACGATATTACATTATAAAAAGTTGTATATTTTAGGTCATGAAGTTGTATTTTGTGCTCTGCAGGTCATAAATGTATATCTTGAATTATTGAAAGAAAGGGAGACAATAGAGCCAGAGAAGTTCTTGAAATGCCATTTCTTCAACACATTTTTTTACACAAGGGTTTGCTCATTCATTCTCACATGCACCTTTTCAATTTGTAGTTGGCAAGTCTTTCAAAGTATATTTTGACATGTACGAACGAAAAAAACCTGGCTTTGTTTTAGGTTTGCTGTTATAGTTTCGAGTGGACACATTAGATATGTCTTACCTATTATTTAATTTTAACGACGTTTTTTATTTAATACCTCATTTAGTTTCCCTTTTTATCTCACAGCTAATTGGTGGTAAGGGTGGCTACAACTATCAGTCAGTTAGGAGATGGACTACACCCAGAAAGCTCGGGTATAGTCTTTTAGAGTGTGACAAAGTAAGTCAAGAATTTTGTTTTCAATGCATCAATTCCATTCTTTCCTATCTGCTTTCAGAATCACCTTACTTTTTGTTTCTTCCTAAGATTTTTGTTCCAATACACAAAGAAATCCATTGGTGCCTAGCGATTATCAACAACAAGGATGAAAAGTTTCAGTATCTTGATTCACTAGGAGGAGTTGATTATCAAGTCCTGAATGTCCTGGTAGCTTGCTATCTTACTTTGACTGCTTGAAGCTTTTTGTTTCCCCCTAATTTGTTGAAGCTTTCGTTTTCCTCTTTTGTTTTCACCACGCAGTACCAAATATTTGGCATCACTATCTGGATTGGTTCGTTATTTTCATTGGAGTAACTAATATAGAAAAAGTATAATGCACAGGCAAAGTACTTTGTTGATGAGGTGAGGGACAAATGCGGAAAAAGCATCGATGTTAGCTCGTGGGAGCACGAATTTGTTGAGGATCTTCCTGAGCAAGAAAATGGGTAATGATCCACTCACACTCAAAATAATTTTTTTGCTTCAGAAGCGTCTGTGATATGTTCATACAGTTTTTCTTAACATCTCTATCATCAATTCGAAATAATACGCAAACTCTTGGTACGGTACGAAATTCTTGCCTCAAACAGGTTTGACTGCGGCATGTTCATGGTAAAATATGCAGATTTCCTTAGCAGAGACATTGGGCTGTGTTTTCGCCAGGTAAATGTTGAAGACCATCAGTTTAGGCCATTGAGGATTTCATTAGGATTTCTCAATTATGCTCGTCTTTTTAGGCTATCTTAGATCATTTATACATTTCGTTCTTCAATATCATATCTTTCCCTACTTCAGGAACACATGCCCTACTTCAGGAAGAGGACAGCAAAGGAAATTTTGAAACTGAGAGCCTATTGAAACTCAGACCATGTTAGTCCAAGGCAGATTACATGATTTATTGAACTTGGCCTTTGTAATTGTTCGATTGTAGTATAGTAATCCCCCGTTAGTCTTCAAGGACTGTTATATCTACACACTTTCTTTAATCAAAATCATCAACCACAGTAAAAATTAAAATCCATACAATTTGAGCCAAGTTGGAGATAACATTTACAACCATTCAAGGCTAAAACAATAATATCAGTGTGCCATCATTCAAATACTACAACAAAGTGTTCCTGGAAAGCAGCATCATATCAGATATGCAGCGAGCAGCGCCATGGCTATAAAAAGCATATCAAAACATTTCGGACAGATATTGGTTAATCCCATGTTGCACTGACATGTAGGAGTTTCACAAGGTGATATGTGCGTATTTTTTGCAGTGCAGTAATCTGCAATAATTCATTCTAATAATAATAATAAAAAGGAACAAGGGAATTATTTTTACGGTCAAAGTTCACCGAGGCGCCCTCTTTCTGCTCAATATTTCTTGCTCCTTTAACCGATGTTGGAACCTTGCTAGGCGAGCTTGAAGACTTACCAGGCTAGCTGCTTTTCTTGAGAGCACAAAACTCAATTGCGTGACATAATTGTCGATATGGCTACCTGGTTGATCCACTTCAGCCAATAGCTTCATTTCCTGGCCATTGTCAAGTAAACGAGTCATGCTTAATAACAACAATGCAGCTTGCAACAATATTTTATTGTCTGTGGAGAGAGCTTCAGCTTTAATCACGATTTCCTAGGTTGTGAAAATTCCATAATTGTACAAGAACTACAGAATCAGAAAGAAAAATACAACTTACTTCACGAACTATTTCCATTGTGTCTTCAATCTCTTTTCTGTGGGCCGCAATGAGTGCTTCCTCTTCCTACAAGGAAAAGAATAAATAACCTGAGGCACCATCTGCACAACTTAAAAGTAAATTACTTAGTGAGATGAATACTGGTAAACGAACCTCAAGAATCTCATCTAAACACCCATCAGGAGAAGATTCAGCCTGCTTAGAACCGATGACACTATTAGCATTGGAATTCTTTACATTTTGCTGCTTATAAGCAGCTGGCAACATATCGGTATCTCCAGTATCTTTTCTAAGACTAGTTCCAGGCTTTTCAATCCTTTCCTCCCTAGAAGCTTTTTGCCGTGGTGGAGATAGTTTCTGCTTCTTCTCTTCTATATCAGCTGAACCCCTAGAATAGTATCCAGCTGAAAGTGTTTTCTGCTCAACAGATCCCTTGAAAGCATTTTTAGCATCAGACTGTGCCCTTTCCGCACCACCAATACCTAGACCTCCTTCACGGGCACTAGAGGGAAAGGAATTGGAAGAAAAACTCGACTGGTATCTCTCATCATCGATAGAAAAGTTGAAAGGTTTAGTTTCCTTCTCTGCAACCCTTGTATCCACGATTTTAGATTCTATAGGACGTTGCTCAGTAACATCCTCGGTGTCAACGGAAACCGACGAAGATTCCTTCAAAGTAGGTGGTTGTGAACTGCTCTGATCCTTTTTTGGGTTCCCACTTCTGGATAAACTTTTCACCCTGTTCAATATTATATCTTTTAGTTCAAACATCGTAAAGTTGATTTAGAGAATCTGAGAAAGCCTCACCGATCAGCATATCTTAAGGTATTGAGAGTGTGCTCGCATGAGCCCGCATTCGGCGAAATGCAAGAAATCATGACAGTCCTTGAGTTACCCATGAAAGAGTCTCGAAGCACCTCAGTAAGTTTGCTCCCACGGAATGGGATGTGAATTTGATCATTGTCAAGAGCACGAATACACTCTTTGAGTGCCAACAGACTCTTGTTGATTTCTGCTCCTTCGATCCTATACCAATCAAAGAATGGTTGCTTTGCCCATTAGCAATTTTACTAATAAAAAAACCCAGGGCACACCATGCGAACAAAAAAGCAAAACTTTCAGAAAGCACTCGATATGCCCGCTGCGAGGTTCAAACATCAGGATTAGAAAACTGTTAATTTCCCCAATGATTGATCGAGACGAACGCCAGGTAAGTGCAGAATTTTTTAAATTTTTGTAAGCGTGGTGAAATTTCTTCCTAAAGGGCCAGTTGAAAATGCTCATTGACTTCTATATTGAAACTGAAGTAAGAATGGTGTACACAAATTACCGAGTCTGTCGATCATTATCAGTAGTGTCAGCACCTCTCTCACTACCAGCCAGATCAATAAAAGAAATCTTCCCAACTAGCTTTCCATTTCTGGCCTCATTTGCATCATTGCTGTTATTGTAACTTCTCCTAGATTCCTTCACTTCATTATGCTTTTTCACAGCCAATTGCAATATTGCATGTGATCTTGAAGACTCTTCATTAGCACCAGTGGAGCCAGTACTTCTAGCAGCATTTCCCCTTTCAATATATTCTTTCACAATCTGCACATCTGACACTTCAAATTCCTGAAGCCCGACAATGCAAACCTGCTGTTTTCCGTCTTCTCTCATCATGAGTTTCCTAAAATAAGGGCCGCCATACATTAGCCTTTAAAAGGTTAAAAATATTGTGCCCCAACAGTTTTGCTATAAATGGTGGTTGTAAATACCATACATTGCAAACAATATACGATAATCTTTGGAAGTCGCATGTCATTTTGGCCGATGATAACAAAAATCACGGAACTACGGATAATATTCACGTAAGTCGGGGTAAAGTGAATATTGTTAAATAGATACTGACTTCCTGTCACTGAGAAGATCAAAAAGTTTCCCGCCATATATTTCGAAATAACTAAGCCATAGCTTCAATCTCTGATTGCGATACATTGGCTGATGGAGCAATCTAACAAGATCTTCAGCTGCTCTAAGAGGCAGTGGTTGCATAGTGTACGTTTTGCCACTGCCTGAGACAAAGAGAACAAAGTACGTAAGAGATGCATACATCACTTGCATAATTACCCGAAAAATTGATAAAAAAAAGTTGGACTTGGCACAAAAGATGATTTCGTCATATGAATATACTATAAATAATCGCCAGGCAACCATTTAATTTCTTAAAAGCATCATGATACATACAATTGAGTAGCTCTTTATGCCAAATTAAGTAAAATAACAAAATGGCAGGGATAATACCTGTCTGACCATATGCAAAGCATGTTGCTTTGGTTCGTTGGAAAATAATTGGAATAATAGGCTCCACAGTATTACGGTATACCTAATGATAAAATGAAAAACAATCTCAGTAGAAACGAAGAAAGAAAAGTTATTTTCACGATAATATTTGTAACATAATCATGTGCTAATTACTGAAATTGGACCGGGGAGGGGTAAAAAAGAGAAGTGGATGCTAATTACAGCTGCATTTTATAACACTTCTAATCGAGGAAGTCATACCTCATCATTCGTTACATTCTCATCCAAAACAGCATCAAAACAGAACTCATGCTTCTCCACATAAGCCGTCAGGTCCACCTTCCAAATTATTCTCAACATGAGTTTCCGAAACATTACTATTGTTATTTATCTAAGCTTCGGAAGTAATCATCCTCGTCAGTATCACAAAACATTTCAGTATCATAAAAAATAATGGCAAACCTTCAGTTTTGGCTCATGAACTGTTATATAAGCATCTCCCTCCACATCAACAATATCATCCTCCTTGCGGGAAATTTCCTTCTTGTTCAGTGGCCTCTTACGCACCTGGTTCCAAAGACAAATTATGCATTTACATTTCCCGATGTATGTTATAAGCGCACCAAAGAGAACATGATCTGCGACCAACAACACAGAGAGCAACAATATTTCACTCACCACAACTTTAATTTTCGCAACATTGTTTTCCCTTGTGTTGCTTTCTTTTTCGTTCACAGAGGATGAAGCAGGGACTTCACCATCTGTTTGCACTCTCTGATGCCTGGTGGCTACTACATCTAAGTCACTTTCAAAAGCTTTCGTCACGGCGGGCATAAACGGTGATGGCTCAAACGGCTCTGAGATAACATGCTACAAAATCTCCCATCAGCTACCCTCCGTTAAAATATGAACATTTACTTTGAACTAGACATTAGTAAATATGACATACATCAGATAATAGCTCCGTGTCATCCATGGAATGTAGATCCAATAGTCCAGCACCAAAATCACCTCTAAATTCTGGAGAATAATACCCTTCATTTGGAGCCAATGCATTTTGATTGTAACTCTCTGAAACAGTTTCTCCATTCAAATTGAGATTCCTCATCAACTTGAAAAGCTTCTGCTTCTCCTCTGCAGATTGCGGTCCATAACCCTTCATACATGACCGTGTTCTAATTAAACATGAGCCTCAAAATATAAAAGAATCCATAAAGCAACAAAGGCAACATTTTTTTACCAATCGTCATCCATTCGCAGCATATGACGATTGTTGAGATTATATTAAATGTAGAACTAGGAAATATGTATTGCATGTACTCCACAATAAGTTATACATCTTTTTCACAATAAACAGCTGAATTCTTGTTCTATATCATGACCGGCACCATGCAATAGACCAAAGTACAAACAAAATCTCAAGTTGGAAGCATGATTAAAAATGCATAAAAAATCTTACCAATATTAAGCGAACATGTGGATTAACAAAACCACTAGCCAGCACATACCTGCATTAGGAGGCTAGGGATGGTCCGATGATCAACAGAATTTGAAGCCACTGGTGAAGCCAGATGCTGCAATCCGGCCGACTGAAGCCACCTTGCCATAACAGCATCACTGGTGTCTCCACTGGGTCCGCCGTTCTCATAGAGTGCAGTGGCTGTGGCTGCACCACTCGGCTGCATCTGGCCACCCACGTGGCGCATTGTTCTCTTTCGGGGAGCCAACTTTCAAGATCTGCCTCTTTCCTCGCTTCATCAAGGAAAAAAAAAGAGAAAAAAAGAAAAAAACAATTCCACACGGTAATTGAACCAACAAGAAAAATTCAATGCAACAACTAATCAACTTCGCAACAAATAAACAATGCAGATCAAAATACTAGTTACGCGCAATATAGGAAGATCGGAACACAAATGCGCAGATTTCTAACAAAAGCATCGGACATGAAGAAAAAAAATGGAAATCAGGGAGGGAGCAATAACATTTCGATTCATAACAGCCGAATTTCGCAACGGAATGAAACATATTGACCAAAAAAATAGCGAAACACAACGAAAACGTTGCTTCCTATCAAAAGCAGAAAATCAACCACGTGAAGGGGCAATTTGACGGATCCATTAAATACCATACCCCAATCAAAATCAATCGATAATCAAATACGATCAGATCTGCGTGCTTCCAAAAGCCTAATTTTACTTTCCGGGTGAAACTTTCCCAACAAATTTTTGTGGAGTTTGCTTAAAAGAGTGGAATGGAGCGTCAGAAAGATGATGGTCCAGCGTATTGTGTTTTAATTTTAAATACCCGTGTATTTCCTTTTTTTTTATCCAAAAATAAGGAAAAAGGATGAAAGTAAAAAATGGGGAGAATTAATAAATTCGTGTAAATAGCAGCAGTAATGCAATTTGCAATGATTTGATTTCATGAATACAACGAGCGTTCAACGGTTAGTTTCGGATATTCACTATTCAGGGCGTTTGCGTCCTTCAGTTATCCCTTTTTTTCTCCAAAAGTGGTTAAAATTAACCACACAAGCACAAAGTTTAATTAACCTAGTTGTTATACAACGTACTTTTTTTTTATCTTTCACATAATTCTTAAGTAAACGGTTATTAGAAAAAGAACGAAAAGAAAGGCATTTTCCAAATTGACAATTTTACCCCTCTACGATAGACTTGGTCCCAGAAATTGAAGATTGGGATCTAAAGTATGCGTGGCGACAGAACATGAGTCCCAAGAATTAATAGTTAGGTGCCGTCTATTTTGCAGGCCGAATTTAATTTATATTTTCCCTTGTGACAAAATAGTCAATACTTTGCGTTCTGATTGGCGATAAATATTAGACAAAACTCGTGATCAATAATTGATCCATAATTCACGGTTTAAATTAAATCAGATAAATAAATAAAAGAGGACACTATAGGAAACAATAGTGTCTGATTATCGAGGTTTGGGCTCTTCTCGTAATTTAGGCCCAATGGACTGATAATCTTATTGGGCTTTCACCACTCGGTTCTCACCACAGGCCCAGTATCGAGGTGCATCAAATTACGATTATACCCCTTACTGCAAATCTCATTCCTAAGAGCAACTCCAATCGGTTCTGAAAAGGAATCGCATACCGAAAAAATCACTCCACCCGATGCTGATTGTTGGACGCAAAATGGGTTTTTTTAATATTTTCTCTCACCTGTACACGCAAAAATGTGTTTGCATTATGATCCAACGCAAAAGTTTTTAGGTCGTATAAAACAACCCCTTTTAATTTTATAATTTGCTTTTCCTCCAAAATATTTTAGTTTTTCTTTTTTTATCAAATTTATTTTGGTCTTTTACATGTATAAATTCTAAAATAATTTTTATAATTGTAACACAAATATAATATTTTAATTTACTTTTTCTTCTAATATGTGACATATAAAATATATGGATAGTATTGAAAATTTATAAAAGTTGATTTCAGAACAGAATATTACAAAATATTCTTTTGTGTCTGAGGATAAGTTTAACGATTGGAGAAGAATTACTGCATTTTGTCAATAAGTTTGAGCTTGAGTTTGAGAATGCGTTCTTCGGTTGGAGATGGTCTAATGAAGTGTCAAAACTTATCCCTACGTGCCGTGCCGTGTTAAGCAGTGAATCGTAGAAGATGATCGAGGGGTTGAAGAAGAAGTTTTGTAACTATTACATTTTTTTTTTAAAAAAAAAAGTAATAACTATTACTTGGACAAGTTGGAAAGTACAAGTTGCTTTACATTGTAGTAAGAAAACTACAAGAAGGAGATTTGAAGTGTAGCTAAGTTTTTCAAAACTTTGCCTTCCTTCTATAAGGGCATGCATGGGGTGTTGGGAATGGTGGTGGGCCCCGCGGTGGTCAGTGGGCCCCGCAGCGGAACTGGTCCCGGTTTGGCTCGGTACGACGATCGGGAGAAGTGGGACCCACGAGGTAAATTTGGTGGGACCCGCACAGTAACTACCACGGTAAAAATAAAATTACCGTAAGGTAAGAAAGAACACCAGAATTTTAACGTGGAAAACCCTCTGTTAACGAAGAGGGAAAAACCACGGCCGAGTCGGCAAAATCTTCACTATAGTAAAAATTACAACCCTCGAATTTTTACTATCTCACTTTTACCACTCGTGTTTACCTCACACCTCTCTGTGGATGTGGAACCCTATCAGTTTCTACCTGAACTGATAACCTCACAATTCACTCGAACTACTTCTCTCTATTTAGTAAAACTCGAATGAGCTTGTAATTATAATAACTGAAGAATCCTCAGCCTATTTATAGATGTCTTCAGCTCTTCTGGACCACTCAAAACGGGTGGACAGGAATGCGCCGCGTCGCCATTCAATATCAGCCGTTCATTAAAATAATAAAATATTAAAATAATATTTTATTATTATTTTTTTTTCAACCTTGGCGTGCGGTCTTCCTTGGATGGCTGGACACAACAATTCTCCCCCTCCAGCCTCATTCATTATTTGCGGGAGAGATCTCCTACCGCCTCAGCGATAGCCCATGCCGGCTTGCCCGGCGCAGAACTCAGTCTTTTCCTTGGGAATCACCTTCGTCAGAATGTCCGCAACATTCTTGTCTGTGTGGATCTTCTGCAGCTTGAACGCTTTCTCCTCAATAGCTAGTCTGAGCCAATGATAACGGACGTCGATGTGTTTCGTCCTCGAGTGATACATAGTATTCTTGCTCAAGTCCAAAGCACTTTGACTATCGCAAAATATTATGTATTCCTCCTGCTGAATTCCCAACTCCTGAAGGAATCTCTTCAACCAGAGCATCTCCTTGCCAGCTTCCGTTGCTGCAACATACTCCGCTTCAGTACTTGATAAAGAAACACACTTCTGTAGCCTCGACTGCCATGAGATAGCTCCCCCTGAGAGTGTAAATATGTATCCCGACGTTGACTTTCTGCTGTCGAGATCACCGGCCATATCAGCATCCGTATAGCCTGTAAGAAAACATTTACCACTTCCAAACGTTAGGCATAATTTGGAAGTTCCTCTCAGGTACCTCAAGATCCACTTCACTGCTTCCCAATGTGACTTCCCGGGATTCGATAGAAATCGACTCACAACGCCAACTGCGTGAGCGATATCTGGCCTCGTACACACCATGGCATACATCAAACTTCCGACCGCCGATGAATATGGAATATCTGGGACATCTTCTCCGTCTTCTGTTGTTGATGGACTGGATTTCTTTCGCAACTGAAAGTGCGCGGCAAGTGGCGTGCTAACTGGCTTAGCATCCTTCATATTGAACCTCTCTAGAACTCGTTCAATATAACGCTCCTGGGATAACCACAATTTCCCAGCTTTCCGATCTCGGGTAATCTCCATTCCGAGAATCCGCTTTGCCGAACCTAAATCCTTCATGTCAAATGTCTTTGACAAATCTTTCTTCAACCTGCTAATCATCTCTGCATCTTGTCCGACAATTAGCATATCATCAACATACAGGAGAAGAACGATAAATTTACCGTTAGAGTATCTCCGGACGTAAACACATGGATCTGCATCTGTTCTCTTGAACCCCTGATGCACCATGAAAGAATCAAACTTCTTGTACCACTGTCGTGGAGCTTGTTTCAGTCCGTACAAGCTTTTCTTCAACCGGCAGACCATGTCCTCTTTACCTCTAACCTCGAACCCTTCGGGTTGTTCCATATATATCTCCTCATCAAGATCACCATGCAAGAATGCGGTCTTCACGTCGAGTTGCTCCAAGTGAAGATCCATGGTAGCAGCTAGTCCCAGTATGACTCTGATTGAACTCATCTTCACGACAGGTGAAAATATCTCGTCAAAGTCGATCCCCTTCCTCTGAGTGAAACCTTTGACCACTAATCGAGCCTTGTATCTAACCAGCTTGCCATCATCCTTCTTCAATTTGTACACCCATTTGTTCTTGAGTGTCTTCTTTCCTTTCGGCAATCGAACTAACTCGTATGTATCATTCTTCTTCAGAGAATCCATCTCCTCTTGCATGGCCTTTGTCCAACAATCTTTGTCCCTACAAGATTGTACTTCCTGGAAGCTCTCTGGCTCCCCCTCATCAGTAATCAAAATATAATCAGAACTCGGATACCTCGTAGATGGTTGGCGTTCCCTAGTTAACCTTCTCAGATGAGGTTCAACTGTTTCTTGCACATCTGAAGGCTCCCCCTGCTCAGTACCTTCAGTGTGTTCATCTACGACAGGTTCATCATCATCAATGGCTGGTTCTTCTGGTTCAGGTTCTGATTGTTGCATTCCTTCCTCCGTGGCACCGTCATGTGGAATGCTAACTGGTGTATGATCGTCTACACCGCCACCTGTGGATTTCGTCACATCCACATCTGAGTCGCCCATGATCTCATGCTCATGGAATACTACGTCGCGACTTCGAACAGTCTTCTTCTTCTTTGGATCCCAAAGTCTGTAGCCGAACTCCTCGTCTCCGTACCCAACAAAGATGCAAGGATTTGATTTATCATCAAGCTTCGATCTTTGCTCCTTGGGCACATGCATGAACGCCTTGCAGCCAAACACTCTCAAATGGGAATATGAGATGTCTCTACCGGTCCACACCTTCTCTGGTACATCGAAATCCAACGCCGATGAAGGTAGTCGGTTGATAAGATAGACTGCAGTGTTGACAGCTTCCCCCCAAAATGACTTAGATAGATTAGCCATCTTGAGCATCGCTCGGACTCTCTCCATAATTGTCCGATTCATTCTCTCTGCGACACCATTTTGCTGAGGAGTACCGGGAACTGTCTTTTCATGCCTAATGCCATGCTTCGTGGAATAATCTCTGAACTCCCGAGAGATGTATTCACCACCATTATCTGTGCGTAGACACTTTAGCGGCATTCCCGTTTCTCTTTCCACCATCGCATGGAACTTCTGAAAATAATAGAACACCTGGTCCTTCGTCCGCAACAGATATACCCAGGTCTTGCGAGACGCATCATCAATGAAGGTCAGGAAATATTTACTGCCTCCCAGAGATTCGACTTCCATGGGTCCGCATACGTCAGAGTGTACCAACTCCAACTTCTTCATTCGCCTGGTTGAGCTCTTCGCGAATGAAACTCTATGTTGCTTTCCAAATAAACAATGATCGCAGGGGTTCAGCGCTTTCTCCTTGGCTACTGGTATGAGGGACTTTTTAGCCAAGACATTCAGCCCCTTCTCTCCTACGTGCGCCAGCCGTCTGTGCCACAAATTTGGAGAAGCATCATCTTCAACTGCATTAAGTTGGTTAGCACATATCGTTGCGTGCATCTTGTAGAGCGAGCAGCATAGCTTTCCTCTCGCTACCACCAACGATCCTTTGGTGAGTTTCCAGTTGCTATTCGCCATCTCGTTATAGTATCCTTCGTTGTCCAGCACCTTCACAGAAATCAGGTTGAGACGCAGGTCTGGAATGTGTCGCACATCTTTCAGCCGTAATGTGCACCCCACGCTCGTCTGGATACAGATATCACCGATCCCCACTATTTTAGAAACACTTTGGTTACCCATTTTGGTAGTGCCAAAGTTTCCCGCCTTATATGTGGAGAAGTATTCACGCCTTGGAACACAATGGTAGGAGGCACCAGAGTCCACTACCCATTCGGTGCTTGCATCCGCAACATGACAGCAGTCTGCTTCATTCACCAGAGTAATCTCTCCACCATCGTTGGAGGCGATTGCAGACGTGTTCTTGTCATCGTCTTGTTTCTGTTTTCCTTTGAGAAGTCTACAGTTTCTTTGTAAGTGGCCAATTTTACCACAATGGTAGCACTTCCTCATCTCCCTGGACTTGGATCTATCTTTCGACTTGTCGTATCCTTTTGGGCCTCTACTCTTGCTCCGACCCCTATTCTCCATGACAAGGGCCTGATTTCCCGTACTGGTACTGGCAGCATCCTTCCGTCGCAGCTCTTCATTGTAGAGTCTGTTTTTCACCATCTCCATCGTGACTTTACCACTTGGTGCGGAGTTAGTGAGCGATACCACCAACGTATCCCAGCTATCAGGTAGAGATCCCAATAGTAGACATGCTTGTAGCTCATCATCAAGGACTAGACCGGCACTTGTGAGTTGAGTTACCAGCCCTTCAAAGTCGTTCAGATGTTCAGCAACTGATCGTCCCTCGTTCAGCTTCACATTCATGAGTTTTCGCATCATGAATACCTTGCTCAACGCATTTGTCACCTCGTACATACCCTCCAATTTCGTCCAGAGTTTGTAGGGGTCTGTTTCATTTCGAACGTGATTGTAGAGGCTAATGTCCACCCATTGGCGATAACAGCTAGCGTCTTTCTTTGTAATTTCTTCCAAAGGTCAGCATTCCCGCCTTCAGGCATCTTGCCTGCATTTTCAATTGGATCATGGAGGTCTTTGCAGTAAAGATAATCCTCCATCCTTGATTTCCATATGGAGTAATTCGTTACTGTCAGTTTGATCATTCCTCCGTCGTTTTCCATGGCCGTCAAAATCTACCAGCAACCTACTAGTATCTTTTCTGATGTGGAAGATCAGTCAAAGCTGCAACCACAGAGCATACTCAGAATACTATCAGGCTCTGATACCACTTGTTGGGAATGGTGGTGGGCCCCGCGGTGGTCAGTGGGCCCCGCAGCGGAACTGGTCCCGGTTTGGCTCGGTACGACGATCGGGAGAAGTGGGACCCACGAGGTAAATTTGGTGGGACCCGCACAGTAACTACCACGATAAAAATAAAATTACCGTAAGGTAAGAAAGAACACCAGAATTTTAACGTGGAAAACCCTCTGTTAACGAAGAGGGAAAAACCACGGCCGAGTCGGCAAAATCTTCACTATAGTAAAAATTACAACCCTCGAATTTTTACTATCTCACTTTTACCACTCGTGTTTACCTCACACCTCTCTGTGGATGTGGAACCCTATCAGTTTCTACCTGAACTGATAACCTCACAATTCACTCGAACTACTTCTCTCTATTTAGTAAAACTCGAATGAGCTTGTAATTATAATAACTGAAGAATCCTCAGCCTATTTATAGATGTCTTCAGCTCTTCTGGACCACTCAAAACGGGTGGACAGGAATGCGCCGCGTCGCCATTCAATATCAGCCGTTCATTAAAATAATAAAATATTAAAATAATATTTTATTATTATTTTTTTTTCAACCTTGGCGTGCGGTCTTCCTTGGATGGCTGGACACAACATGGGGACCTATCTCTAAGTTAAAACTCCATACTAGCTTTATTATAGGTAGAAGACCACATAAGAAAAACGGAAGCATGTCTTTTAGTAACTTCCAAGAAGTCGATGATCTTTGCGCACGCTTAGACTGAGAGGGCTCTAGATTCGCCAACCTTGTCCGACTTTTCTTCTATAAATAGCTTCTTCGTGTGGAGAATGCTAATTATCAGCCAAATTTATAAGTAGCAAGGGAGAAAAAAAAAGAATGGCTTCGAAATCCCTTGCATTCTTTGTCCTCGGCCTTTCGGTTTTAATACTCTTTGCTTCGCCAATGGCCGATGCCCAACTGGGACTCATCGGCGGTCTTCTTGGGCCACTTCTAAACCTCATTCGCATCCAGGGCATCATTTACTGCACTCCCAACGGAAACGTCGGACTCGCTGGCGCTTCTACGCCTGCGTTCTCTAGTAAGTCGCATAGATAAAAAAAAAAAAACTGTGTTGAATCAGTGACGGACCCAAAATTCAAAAGTAGCGGGTCAAAAAGTAAATTAAAATTTTCAAAGTTTGGGGGGTAAAAAGTAAATACAAGACAATTTATTGAGGTGACAAAAAAAAATTGGAATACATTTGACTAGGAAGGGTCGAACGCACGTCTGCCCCTAAGTTTTAACTAAGACATCATTTCCCGCAAGGCCAAAGAGAATATTTTTACTTAAAACATATAATAATTACTATTACAAATTTGGCGGTGGACCCTCCACTCCATGACCCTATATAGATCTGTGGCTGTGTTGAATGATCGCTTCACCTAAAAGCTAATTAAGCTCGTAGGAATTGTAAATCATTTTAAGATTTTATATATGCATGGCCCCATACGTATAGGCTGACTTCTTACTATTATCTAGCATTAGACGTCTAATTTCTTTAAATGGCTGGTCGTGAGGATTCATACATACTCAAGATTAGTTGGGTCTCTGAGCTCTGATTCCATGTTCAATATTCACTTCACCTACGATCTGAATCTTGTAGAGGTGAATCATTTTTTCAAACTATTACAATCACGGTAATGAAATTTGAACTTTATTTATTACGATCGAAACAGACGCTTCGGTTCAGTTGCAGTGCGGGGGGAACGTACTGTCCACGGCCACCACGAACCAAAACGGGCTATTCTCGATGGTTTTGGACCCCATAAGTTCGATCCTCTCGAGCATAACCTCCCTCCTCTCGGGATGCAGGCTTGCGGTGAACACGCCACTGGCTTCGTGCAACGCGAGCCTGCCTTCGGTCGGCGGGCTCGTCTCGAACCTTCAGTTCCTAGGGATGGGCCTGCTCGGCGGGCTCAACGTGGCTAACTTGGTCCCGGGCGGGTTCGTATTCAACGCTAATGCGAACTAAAAAACAACGTTATGTAGCAATGCGTGCAAGCGCGCCTATTGCTAGCTGTATTAGTCGAATGTTATTATTATTTATGTCTTATCTTTTGTGTGTCTGTTTGTGTTGTCTTTCTACCATTAAATAAGCGATTTAGAATCGCTTAGTCCTTTGCGTCTGTGTCGTTCGCATAATATTTATGAAAAAACGTCGAAAGTGTGGACAAAGGGACTCGGAAAACTCGGGGTTTTTTTTTTCGCTTCAGTTGCTATAACAAAACATCTGCAACGAGAGATATTGCGCTTTGATTGGCTTTGAAACGAAGAAGAGAACGTAAAACGGGAAAATACGAATGTAAACCGAAGAAAATTCGAACGCAGAATCTGAATCTTTTTTTCGAGAATTATTAGAGTCAGTTTTTCTAAAAAAAGCATGAGTGTATATGGTCCAGCGAAGAATTCTTATATGCTCGACGAGCTCTAAAGAACACAATGATAATCGCAATCAGGCAAAAAGCTCAACTGGGCCAACTTTATGCTTTGCCATTGTGTTCATACTTTGCTAAATCAATCCATTATTCTCCTAAAATTAGTTTCCAAGAGAAGATTGCTAAATATAAGCAGCATGCAATGAACATTGCAACTTTTCCGATTAGCAGTTTTGACTGAAAAATCGTAATGCAGTGTGCTGGAAAACATCGACGAGCACATGTTCTAGTTTACTTCGAGAGCCTACGATTATTTTTAGGGTTATTAGTTGTCTTCGACGTATATAGAAAAACAATCTCTAGAAAGATGAAGTGTTCTCTTGCATGGAATATTTCTATTTTCAGCTAACTCTTGCTGCTCAAATATGTTCTTGATCAGCTGTTCTTCAGTAGTATATAAAGAGCCTCCTATTTCTGCCTTCATAACACAAGACAAAGATAGCCCTAATAATTACGAAAGAAAGCTCCTTTTATTAATCGTTTTCTGTTTCTTACATTATTAGATTATGGAACACAGTGGAAAAGTAAACCTGGAGAAAATTGGGAAAGAAGGGTTCGAATTAGTGGAGCAGTTCCACAGCGAAGCGAAGAGGGCCGAGCGTTTGCCTCAAGAAAATCCCATCATTCAGAAAGCAGCTAATTATTATCCACTTTGGAGGAATTACTACGCAAATCAAACGACGACTATCGACTGCTACCAAGCGGCAAAGCGTTACGGAGGCGTCGTGATTGTGGAAACACGAAGGAATAAACATATTAATCGTATGTAATAATGTTAAGCATCGGCGATTGATTATTCATAAGGTTATAATAATTCGTACTTTGCTGCTATTATGGTTTGGGAATCTCTATAATGTAATCAACTATTCTGTTGGTGTTAAGGTTTCAAGAACCTCTCCTCTCTTATCATGGGTTTTTTATTTTCCTCCTAATTCTTGCATTCTTTTACGGTCTTTTGGGCTGCGATCTTCTTCTTTGGGATATGAAGCAGTTACAGAAAAAGCTGTTCAGTTTTAACTAGATGAAAATGCACATGTATGTTGTGCTGCTAAGCATCAGATAACAATATTGTCTCCTTTTTCAAGCAGTGTAGGAATTTTATCGACCCAATTGGTGACAGAGGGAGTCAGCCTAAAGCTTATATATTAGTCCAACTTTTTCGATTTATCCAATGTGGGACTTGGATTTGACACCAACGTGTGTATTCTTTACATCATCAAGCAAGATGTGTCTCAACTCTCAACTGAATTTATCCTTTCTTTCCTTTTCTTTTCTTTATCAAATAGTCATTTCTATTATTGAAAAAAAAAAAATCAAGCAGATTTGTATTGCAGAAGTCTTCAGATCAAAAAGCCCATACCATAATAGTTAGAACTCATCATCTCAAACCAAGTTGCAGAAAAATGAACTGACGATGCCACCTGCTGTACTGTAATTATGGCGCACGAATACAAAAAAATAAAAAGTAAAGAAAACAAATCCAACGGCTCTCATCGCTTCCCAAGTGGCCAAACACTGTTCTTTCATCAAACCGTTGAATTCATTTCGATAGCTATCTATCGTCAGATCAGAAAAGAATCCAAGAAGCATTTTCCTTGAATAGGACGACGTGTAGTTGCAACTGAATCCTTTCTATATATCAAGGAAATTCATTGCCCATCTCCGATTACCTCTCTCTCTCTCTCTCTCTTGCTTAGCTTATGCACATCAAATTAAACAAGCATCTCCATATCTCACTGCTCTTTTATAAAGATAATAACCAGCGATGTGTGGAGGTTCAATAATCTCAGATGAGCCCATAATAATCAAGAAAAGAGGCAAACTAACGGCAAAGGAGTTTTGGGCTGAGCTTGATAACATCTCTGGGTTGTGGGGCTTTGACTGCTCAAATGATGATGACCAAAACAAGAACAACCTCACCTCACTCGCCAGAGGTAGTACGATCAGCAACAGATTCTTATCAGTATATCAGTAATATATATATATCTACATCTAATGGGCTGTGAGAAGATCCACTGCATCAAATCGAAGCATGCTTACGAATTAGGGGACGGACAATATCGCCATTTTCTCTTTTCTAATATCCATCCATTGTTTCATGCCTTTCCTCTTCAACGTATTAGCAGATAAATTCAGACTTTGTTCAAAACATTTGCAGGCAAAAGTGCTAAAAAGGCCGAGAAGAAGAGCAAATCAGAAAGGTCTAGGAAGAACCTATACAGAGGCATACGTCAACGGCCATGGGGAAAGTGGGCGGCGGAGATTCGCGACCCTAAAAAGGGCACCCGCGTATGGCTCGGAACTTTCAGCACCGCCGAGGAAGCTGCTCGAGCATACGATCGAGCCGCCCAGCACATAAGAGGAGACAAGGCAAAGCTCAATTTTCCCGACGACAACCACCACCGTCAGCCACCTTCTCCGCCGCAGCCACCACCGTCAAAGAGGCTGTGCGCCGAGCCGCCGAGCCAGTTTGGGCTTGATGAGCTGATGGTCAAGGAAGAATTTTCGAGCCTTGAGAGCTTCTTGGATATGGAGCCCACGACTGCTCAGCTTGGGTTCAGCGATCAGATGTTGGATTCTTGGATGATGGATGAGTTCTCTGAAATTATTCAGCAGCAGCAGAGTAATGATGATATCTGCTTCTGAACTACATGTATGTATTCCATGAATAATAGATAGAAATGAATCATGATGCTATGATATTTGTAGAAATATATTGTGAAGTTTGTATTTGTGTTGAAGAATCAATTGAGTTCTATGGAACTGGATCGTCTTTCTATGTGCTATGTTAATTAGGACTGTTCTATGCGTGATTGCGATCTTTCGGTAACTATTATGGCACTAAATAAGATATAATCAGTGACCTATGAGTATGAAGATCTAATCAAGATTTCTGACTACTCGACAATCTGTTGGTTGCTTGAAAAGGAATATCTTATATAACTAAAAAAACACAAAGATGGTGATATCCAAGTGCACCACCCTCCCAGTTAGGGGTGGGCGTTCGGGTTCGGGTAGTTCGGTTCGGATAGTTCGGGTTATATGTCGGGTATCGGGTAACCCGATACCCGATAATTATTAATCGGATCGGGTATCGGGTAGTAATTTACTACCCGATCGATCGGGTTATTCGGGTACCCGATATATTATTTCTATATTAATTTTGTACATAACATTAAAAATATATAATTACATATATCAATATTTAAATTGAGTGATGTTAAAGTTTTAAATAATATTTCGACTAAGTTCTTATTTTAATTGTATAATTAAGAAGTGATATTTTATATCAATGCATATATAAATATTTAAAATATATACTCAAAATTTTATAAATAAACATATAAAGATAAGTATGTATTATATTTATTAAAAACAAAATATCCAAATATTGTAAGTGATATTAATATATAACATGGATATTTTAATTTGTATATTGAATTATAATATTTTTAGTCATATCCAATTAAAAAATCGGGTACCCGACTACCCGACGTCGGGTACCCGAACCCGATATATACCCGACAAGCGGGTACCCGCTGTAAATCGGATCGGGTTCGGGTAGGGAAAATCTTAACCCGAACCCGAACTACCCGAACCCGAATTACCCGATACCCGACTACCCGATGCCCACCCCTACTCCCAGTCCCAAATTGCAGCAAATCGTGGTAATTATTTATATATTGATTATTTATTTAAATTACTCTAAATAATTAAACACTACTTTGGAAGGATAAATCATGTCGACATATTTCGAGATTCGAGAGGAAATTAAATGTACCATTCACCCCAAGGGAGGCTCCAATTACTCACGATATGAGGAATATTACGATTATATCAATTACCATAACGCTTGAAAAAGATATTCAATCCCAATCATGGAAATTCTTGAACATAGTTTAGGACTAATTGCCAATATGCAGCAGCAAGCAATTGGCATTGTTTAGGACTAATTGCCAATATGCAGCAATAAATAATTAGCATAAGACATCATAAGTTGGATGACTGGTAATAATTCCATAGTCACATATATCACTAATACAAACAAACCCACATAAAAGAATTCGCATATGACATCTAATATCGGATGAAAAGGACACCTACTAAACACTAAAGCGTTATATAATAACCCAACAAACCTAAGCATTTCTGAGGACCGATACGTGGGACAAAGCAGAACCTTTCACAAAATTAACAATTCCCAGTTGACGTTATGGCAGTACATAAAAGTCCATTATTAAATAATTGAAAGATGTGACCTGTTAGAGCCGAGGAAGATGCATGAACCTTAAGGGTGCGTTTGGTCCGCGGAATTCGACGCGGAAAAGAAAAGAAAAGTGTGCTCATACGCATTGAATCATTGGACATTACGCTTCGCGGGTCGTACAATTCCACTTTTCCTTTTCTTTTCCACGTTAAATTCCGTAAACCAAACGGAGCCTAAAGAAAAAAGAAGGTTTTCTGAAGTAAGATGTAAATGGGGCTTATGAAGGAAATCTTCAACCAATGATTCAAGCCGACTAATGGGCCACTAACACAGTTCCTCTGAACCAGCTGCTAAAGCCTGAAACCAAATGAACTAAGCTTCCAAATCTTGCCCAACTAAGGGATAAGACATAGCTTATGAATTCCTATAATATATTCTTAATTCACCTGTAATGGATCCATCGTGATCCATTGTGTTACAGATCAATTTCTAACTCCACCACCCACCATGTTTATGGATACCTTAATCTAGTTCAGTCACTCATATTCTGCACCATTATTCATCCCAACTCTCTAGGGTCTTCGAGCTAAACAACAGATAAAAATCAAGGAAACTAGACGTACTCCTTCTCAGATCACAGCATTCTACGAGAGGCAATGGAGACAAAAACTGAATAGCTTTGTATAACATCGACGGAGCAAATAAAGAATCCATTCCACAGTTAAAATTTATGTATATACAATCTTTATTTGCAACAATTACCACCCAAGATCCTATCTTTACCCATTGCATTAGCATCCCACATCACAGTTGAGTCCAAATTTGTACTTTCTTTTTTCCATTCAACATGCCGAACCCAAACTCACTGCAACTTTCCCACGCCTCACCAGCTTCTTCACAGAGAAACACAAGCAATTGGACATGGCTATCAAACTCAACACCCCATAAACAAAATCGAAGGCCGGGTCATCCTCACTCGCCGACTCTTCCCAATTCGCCCCTCCATCTCCGCCAAAATTCCATCCTTTACCCCCTCTGCCCCTAAACCCACCACCGCCACCTCCAAAATCCCCAAAATACCCCTCCCCATCCAGAAAATTCCCTCCCAATCCCCAAAAATCGTCCCCCTTCTCATCGTCATCGCAACTCATCGTCTTTCGCTTCACGCGCCGCGCTTTACGCAGACGAGGCTTTGATATGGTTTTCGTGGGAGGGGAGCCCGCCGCGACGATGCAAAACGGCGAGGATTGTGCTTGCAGTTGTTGATCTGAATCGGAAACGGATCGAACGTTGTTGTGCGGGCGATTGAGGACCAAGTTCGCGAAGGCTAGCGACTGCGTAGAACATACGATCGATGAGACAGCATCTGGGATTATAGATATCTCCATCGCGAATTTGGGGAAGGAAAGACGATTAGAATCAAAGCTTCTTGCGATTGGGGACAGACAACTTAGGGAAGAAGATTTCGAGATTCTGCTTTGTTAATATCTGAATTTGATGAACGTCGCTTATGAAAAATTGTGGTTAGGAAAAATTCCCCGAAAGCGCGCCATGTTGCGTGTTGGGCTTTTCTTTCGTTGCTTGCTGGGCCTGTTTACTAATTTGACCATCTAAACTAAAACTATAATAAAATAATAATAAATCATAAAATTTATATATCACACTTTATCAACCTTTTCATGTAACTACATATCCAGAATCCAACAACTCATCTTCGAGCTGTTTAATCAACAATTCCATCATTTTCTTGTATATTGGCATGTAATGATCGTTAATCATAGTCCTCGACAATCGAAGCTTACCATACAATTCCCTCGACGTCTCATAAATGGCATCTTTCGGCTCGACCTGCTCGCCCTCATTCTGTTCGCTCAGCTCCGTCGAAGGTGTAGCAATGATATGCGTTATTCTGCCCGGAGGATAAAATCTAATATTATCTGAAACGTCGGACGAAGAAACGGGCGTTTGACGTTCCACTGCTTCAGATAATGCTTTTTCTTCCTCAATTATTTCACCTACAGCAGTTTCTTCTTCTTCTTCTTCTTCTTCTTCTTCTTCTTCTTCTTCTATGAACTGCTCATCAACATCATTCTCAGATCTCTGAAGTTGCTTCTCCAATTCGTACAACAGTTCTCCTTGAGTTACTTCCTCCATAGTAGATGTGGCTGTCGTGATATCTTCCCCATCAGTCTCGTCAAGGCCAGACTCGCTTCCACTTGAAGAGCAATATTCTGAAGCTTTTTTCGAGTCGGGAGAATTGTGGGCTACTACCTCGGTGACTAAAGATTCATTTGTCATCTCTATTGTAAGGGGGGACGCAATTAAACCGTCTGTAGTAGTCATAAAAGATGAAGGGGCGTTTGCACGATGGCGAGGGCCCATACATGTCCACGATGATATAGAAGTGCGGGTTCTAACAACTGCCTGGGCTACATCTTGTGCACGTTTTATTACAACCTGCAATGTATCATCTCAGAAGAAAACAATCAACTAAAGAGAAGGCGACCAAAGGAAAAAAAGTTTAAGCTACTGAGCTGCCTTTTAATGACCAAGGGCTGACTAATATTGGATTACCTGAGTGCTGCTTGAGACTGGCCGTAGAAGTGCTCGTGCTCCAACAACCTTAGCTTTTGCTTCTGATATAGATGGTAGATGAGAGCCAACAGTAGTGGCTGAACGATAAATGGCGTTTAAAATGACGTTCCGCTCAACTTGATCACGGAGATCATTTATCCAAGAAGATGCCGTGACCTACAAGAATGTTTGGGAGGTTCTTACAGTTGATGGCCAGATATCTTTAACGTAGATGCTTCAAAATTCAAGTGAAAAATATCAAACCTCTGAACGGAGATCGTCTATAGAGGCAGTTGAGAAAGTTGGAACCAGATCAGAACCATTGACTACTGTGGTAATGAAGTGCTTGCCTGATTCCGCCAACTCCCAGGTCATGCATGCAGCTGCAAGAGAAGAAGTTTGGAGATGAGAAATCTCGGTGAGAACGACATGTGTCTTAGGTAGAAAGCTTTCTGTAGATCTGAGAGCACCTGGCGCAAAAGTAACGCACGTGCTAGCATATAGTTCTTTTTGTTCCCGGAGTATGTATGTAAGCAGTGCAGCTGTACCACCACCAAGTGAATGCCCAACAATCTAATATAACAATATTGTTATCGTGTTAAAGTAAAAAAATATCATAAAAAGGAAGGGATCATGTATGTTCAATGTTCCAGTTTCAGCAATCATACAATATCTATTCTATGCTGGTAGGAACAGACATTGAAACAGAAAGAGAGAAGCATCCAAAGGGACATAAGGTAAGGCCATCACTCGGTTCTTACCTTCACCTCGTATTCAGGATTTTGCTCGAGAGCCTTGAGCAAATATGGCACACTGAGTTTTGCAATCCACCGAGCAGCAGCAACCATCCCACAGTGCGCATATCCCAGAACCAGATTGCTTACACCACCATGATCCAGAACGGAATGGTGAAAAGGGACTACTGCACCAGTAGCTGCAGTAAGGGTATCTTTAATGCTGTGAGTACCACGAATCAACAGAAGGAAGCATTTCGAGTTTTCATCACGTATAATTGTGAAGGCAGGCTTCAAAAGCTGGCAAGAAAGTTTCAGTTAGGAAAAAAACATCAGCATAGACAGTCAAATACATTCTTGCATTCACATACCCCTGCTTTGGGCTTCTGAAGGAGGACGTGTTCTTCAGAATATCCTGTGGATTCTAAAAATACTGCGAATGGTTTTTTTGAGAAGAGCATGCAGAAGGTTAGCAATCTCAAGTAGTAATACAATTGGGCAATAATATCAGCGCCTTTGAGTTGCACGGAATTGTCTCCTGCATATACACTTGCAACTTGTAAATCACCCTGCAGAAAGATGAAAAGAACATAAGAATCCCAGTGAAATGTACCAAGAATTCTATAATTTCCTAAAACAAAAGGCAAACCACAAGAAAAGACAGTTAAAATCCATATTGCATAAACATATACACCAGGTCAAATAAGTACAACGTATTTCGGCAAAACTAGAATGGCAGAAGCTAATTAACTGCACTAATATGACGCATAAGATTCAAAGGCACTAATCCGTGAAGACCAAAAATCATTCCCTTCAAAACAGCTGCATCAAGGTAAGCTACCACGATTTCTTCATTACTCATCATAGAACTACATAACGAGTCAATAGTAATTAACACAGTGACGATGACTGCTAAATCTAACTAAAGAGACAAATTATAGGATGGTCTATGGACACATGAAAGAAATCACCACATTTCCCGTCCACAAAAGCCTAAATCTTGAGTTCTGTTGAACTCAACCAACCCACGGAAATTGTATGATTAGAACACTGAAATGAGCTTGGATTTAGGAGCACGGTGAGAAACTAACGAAACATCTGTACAACAAAACACCGAAAACCTTCAACTCGACACAATCAACATAAACACAGAGATGTGTTGTAATCACTAACCTGCCTACGGATAAAATAATTTATACCAAACGCCAAATCACCAATCGGCCACTTGCCAAGCGTCTCAGAGTAGGCGAACCTCAACGTCTCCGAAAGCGTCGAAATCGTCTCCATCCACGTCGAGGGTGCCTGAGCTGGCCTCCGCGATAATCTCTGCTTCTTATTATTCTTCTTCTTCGAAATCGATCTCGAGCCACCTCCCCCGTCAGTCGAGTCTTCTTCATCCTCCACCGGAGAGATCCGTCGGACGACGACGTAATATATGAGCGCCACCGCTCCGGCCGCCGTTGCCATTGTCGTAGCAGCCATCGGCACTTTACTACTCGATCCACAAAAATCGCCCAACAAAAAAACAATCCCAATCAATGTACGATGGTTATCCTAAACCTTCCGTGCATTTCGATGATGGAATTGGATACCAATCCTACTTAATTATGCTTGGATTTGATCCTTGAATTATGCGTGTGGCATTAATGGTTGTGTGCGTAAAGAGAACCAAAGTGGTTGAAGAGAGGTTGAACAGAAGCAGAGCAAAGCAAAGGTCTAATATAACTTATAAGATATTGCCAGAATGACGAAAATAACCTCGCTTGCTCATTTCATCTTTAGATTTCCCCCTCATCTAAAAAACTCGTGGGTATGAATATGCCAAATATCCACGTGTCACGAGGCTAAAATGGTCAATTTAACGTTTGCTTCCCGCAAAGAACCGTGAGGCATTAATTTTTTGACGGTGCTGTGAGGAGAACTGATTTTGACTTTCTTTTTCGCGATTATATTTTTTCTTTTCACAATCAATTAAAAAGTTAATGGATTTTAGGATTGGTGGGGGTGCGCCAGGCCCGTGCTTTAGTGCAAGGCATGGGCGACGCTCGAAGGCCCAGATAGCAAGTTATCTTAATGAGCCTTCCCCCTAAAAAAATTAATTTAATATCATGTGGGCCGATGGCCCACGTATCAGATATTAAACTGATAAGAACAGATACTACACTTGATCTTAGCCAAAAGGCCGAGAAAGGTATGCTTAGATAAGTGTTTGGGCTGCCTTATTTATAGCTTGTGTGTTCCCTCTTTTTATCCATGCTTAATCGGTGTGGGAAAGGAAATATTACAAGATCTGAGATATTAGCACCTTCTAGAATAAAGCCCGCACACCTCGAAAGGGTGTTTTCGGCTTTATTTATTTGGCGAAATTATGAACTAATGCGAATGCATTCAAATGTACCCCAGACAGGAAAGATGGATTTGGATTTCGGTCCGTGACGAAAATCTACAAGAATATTATGTGATGGATATAATCTTGTCGACTAATGAAGTTTATCTTTTTCCTAAACGAAGTCGATTGATTAATTTAGTTCTATAATGTTAACCAATAACTGACGACACATAATAAAATGTTAAAAAGAAAATGTTGACATATGGGTGTTTCATGTTTGTGACTTAATAAGGGAAGGGAGAGTACTCAAAGAAGCAACTTTAGTTTATCATCTCACACTCTCTTCTCTATCTCTCTCTCTCTCAAAAAAAAAATGGCGAGAAGCCATCAAAAGAAGCTCAAATTGTCGTTGCTGCTAGTGACGACTATGCTAGCAATAGCTTCATCAAGAGACGACGGAGGAATTCTAACTACAGCCGAGGAAGGCAGCAGTCGGCGATGGGAGGGATCCAAGTACCAAATAGAATGCACCATGTGCTCGGCTTGCGACAACCCTTGCAACACCCCATCACCGCCACCGCCGCCGACGCCCTCCTCCGCCTACTGCCCACCGCCACCAAACAGCTACTACTACAATTCCCCACCGCCGCCGCCGCCAACCCCAAATTACGCCTACTACCCTCCACCACCACCTCCCAACGGAGGCAGCAGCGGCGGAGGAGGAGGCTACTACAAACCGCCGCCATCGCCTCCAGCCTTCACCGGACCGGCACCACCGCCGCCGAACCCAATCGTGCCTTATTTCCCTTATTACTACTACAACCCTCCGCCGGCGTCCACATCGTCTAGATTACAGCTCAAGAAAATTAACCAGTCTTTCTGTGTCATGATTGCTCTGTACTTCTTTTATATCTTTTTATAGTTCATTCTTTTTCGTTTTTTCACATCTAGTTAACGGACACGAATGAATTATCTTTCTTTCCTCTTTTTCGAACTATTTCTTTTCTTTAATGTGGAGATAAAATGTGTCAGATTCACAGCCTGCCTGCGTGAGGTGTTGATCATCATTCATAAAAATCACGTAGCCTATTACATTCCCTTCCATTTCATTCCCATTCTGTATGTGTGTTTGTGTATGGTTCCTCGTGATGTTGGAGCTTTGTAATGATTTAGCGTTGGATGAAAGTATACTATTCCTTCCCAAAATGAAAAAAGACTCAACCTTTAGAAAAAGCGAGGATAAAAAAAGTGAATTTAAAGTTCCCACCTTTGTATCAAGAATCCTCTATACTATAGCAGTGGTCATTTGATCAATAACTGAGTGTGGTGATGGGCGTTTGTATGTGAGTGGCAGAACGTGGCCATTAGCTGGAAAGGAAACGTACCAACATATAGAAGGGTGGGATCCATTAAATATGGCAAAATCGTATCAAAAGTGCGTGCTTTTTTAAATGTATTCTTACTACATGCTTTGTCAAAGAGTGCTTTTAAAACACGAGACAATAAATCACATTTTCAGTGCTAGATGTCTTCTGCGAGTCTTTCAATTCAGTTACTTGTATCATTTCGTCTGTGTTACGAGTTCCTTTCCTTTCCATTCCATGGGTAGATAGCATAGTTTGTTTCTTACGTATAAGCGATTCAATTCAGCTGGTAAATCGCATGCACAGTTGACATTCTTTATGAGTTGGAATGATGAAATTTTCCCATTCTTGCAACTTGCAATTACGTAAGAGAGCAATTACTTCATCCCTAAAAATCCATCACTAATACGATACTGACAAAAGAAACTACCACAAGTCCGAGGCAACAAAGTGGGATCAGATCAGTAAAGATTGGACATTTGAGGCAAACTAAGAGACTTGATCGAAAAACAGAGCACCGACCACGAGGCTAGTTGACCCTTCATTGAAGATACAAATGCTTCGGAATCAGAAAAATGAAAGCTTGCTTGTCCCAACTCCCAAGCTTGTAAGTAGCGCACGTGCCAGGGACCATGTGACTATTCAATGTCATTTCACCACGCATGAAAAACAATGGAAAAGTGACTCTTTGTGGGTATATAAGTATATAGCTAGATGAACAACGCTAATATATTCCTGTCATTTCTTGTTCGAAAGCTGTCGGCATGATCTGATCTGAGGTTATAACATCCTTCGAAAAAAAGTTGCTTTGGTTCTTATCTTCAGGTACAGCCTTGATAGGCTTAGGTGGAAACCACAGCCTTGATTCTGCAAAATCTTATGACACAAACCATTTTGATAGTCAATGATCTTTGCTTGCACAATTGAAGATATTTGCTAGGAGCTGCTGAGACCTTTTTTCCACTATGGATAAAAGACTTCAAATGTTGCATATGCAAGACTATTTTCTTACTCTCAAGTGTCGAGAATTATGAAGTATTCTTTGAGTTTGCTTTAGGGTTTTTGTAATGAGATTGGTTGGATTTCCATTAAAAGCGAGAGCACCTATTTTCAAATGAAGATAGAGTTTGAAGCACTATAAGTCTTGATGGATGAAAGGATGGATCAATGGCTAAGGTTTTTTCAACCTTAATCTCTCTCTCAAGCTAGCTACTCCTCGGATTAGGCCTTTCACCACCAGTTTTTGTCTCCGTTCATTTGCGTATATGCGTCCTATTGAAGCAATGAAATGTCTTCTTGTCGATCACACACACACACGCTACGCCTGAAATCACGCGCTTGATGGACATGAGGGCGTACTCTTCTGTTTCTTTGCTTTCCTATAAATTCAGAATCTCACATTAGTGGGACGACTTTGGTGTGCTTTTACACATGCGTTACTTGATGTTGGTTAAGAATTATTATGATCTGTACTGTGATTGCAAACGGACAAAAGAAACGTATGCAAATATAAGGAAGTTGATGAGAAGCCCTACCTAACTGTGTGCTGTTACCTCAATTGCACTTTTAGAATATGATCTGTTGCGCTTCTTGATATCCTGCCTACACATGGAATGTAAGAGATTATGCAGAGTGTGGCCGACCCCATTCAAAAATGGATCTCAGATATACAACGAACTTTAGTTGTTATTTTTCTATTACATTTGGTTCGTGGAATGTAAGATGATTAATTAAGTGACTGATTAAAGTGGCTTAAGAATAAAAGCTATGTAGGATTTCGCAAAAATATGGTCGTCATCATCGCCGGCTAGACACGATGGGGCCAAGCGTCTTTGGAATAATTGACACGTTTCATAATCATGCTCAACACAGGCATTTACAGCCATTAATTCATGGTTTTGCTGTCTGCTGATGATGATATATCAAGAACTGTAATTAAAATGATGACTTTTTCATAATCTTGCATCAAGTATTAGATACACAAAGGTCAAACTTAACAGACAACCTAATTCTGCCCATAAGTTCACAATAGAGGGAAAAAAAAGCAACCAGCAATCGCAAATATTACAAGCGACAACTGATTCATAGACTAATATAGATATACTGCTAAATATTAAAAAAAGTAACATTGAGCTGAAATCTTAGTTCTAACATTTGGGTACTGCTCCTCCTTATTACAGTAACTCGAAGTACCACCTCTGTCCCAGTTTCCTCTCTCTCACCCTACACACAGATATATATCTTATATATACATATACATACATATAACAGAAGTCACCCCATATTGTCACAGCCCAGATAAACAGATAACATTTAATGGAAGATCAAAACTCATCGTCATCATCCACTGCATATTACTATGATCATCACGAACATAGCAACAACAATAATCCATCGCCATCATCATCATCATCATCATCATCGTCGTCGTCGTCGTCATCATCGTCAGTTGTGAAGCTCTTCGGTTTTCCAGTGACAGCTCATCGCGGGAATAAAGTCCCATGTCTAAACGAAACCCACGACTTAGAATCAGAAAGCTATAATAAGAGGTTCGAATGCCAGCACTGCCACAGAAGATTCGCAAACTCCCAGGCATTTGGCGGCCACCAAAACGCTCACAAGAAAGATGTTGGGAATTTACTTGGGCAGACTGCCGAATTTTTTGGAATAGGATGTTGTAGTAACTGATGTTGCAGAAACGGTGCTATTTAGTGATGGAATTATTAGATTGGTATAGCATGCATGCACGATGGTTTTTGTAATTTTACTTTCTAACTTCACTACCATACATATAGCATCAGTTACATATGATATATATAATGATAGAATACTTCCAAAGAGAAACATTAAGCACGCAAATAGCCGCCATATCGCAGACAAATCGCACACATATCACATATGCTATCACACTTATATTAAATAACCTTATCCCACTCTTGTCATATAATTAATCAAAGGTAGGTAATTATTATCAGCGTGACTTTCAACAGTCCTAGTCAAGATTACTAATTATCTTGATTTAACACCCCTCGTAATTTGCAATCTTGACTTGATTCTCGAACTTCTCGAACTTCTCAGTTGTTATCGCCTTGGTTAGCATGTCCGCTGGCTGGTCATTTGTATTGACGAATTCCATGCGAATTTCTCCTCGAGTTACCAACTTTCGAATGAAATGATGACGAAGCTCGATGTGCTTGCTTCTTGCATGGAACGCGGGATTTTTCGTCATCGCGATTGCTGACATATTATCACAGTGTATCGTGGTTGGTTCCTTCTGCTCAAACTTTAAATCTTTCAAAATTCTTCTCAGTTGTTATCGCCTTGGTTAGCATGTCCGCTGGCTGTTCATTTGTATTGACGAATTCCATGCGAATTTCTCCTCGAGTTACCAACTCTCGAATGAAATGATGACGAAGTTCGATGTGCTTGCTTCTTGCATGGAACACGGGATTTTTCGTCATCGCGATCGCTGACATATTATCACAGTGTATCGTGGTTGGTTCCTTCTGCTCAAACTTTAAATCTTTCAAAATTCTTCTAAGCCAAACTGCTTCACAAGCGGCATCGGTAGCAGCAATATATTCGGCCTCCGAAGAAGATAGCGCAACTGATTTTTGCTTTCTTGAGCTCCATGATATTATATTAGAACCAAGACAGAAAATATAGCCGGAAGTACTTTTTCGATCATCCACCGAACCGGCCCAATCACTATCGCTATAACCGATGAGATGAAAATTTTCTTCCTTTTTAAATTCGATGCCAAGATTTTTGGTCCCTTTTAAGTACCTCAATATACGTTTTGCAGCAACCAAATGAATTTTACTTGGTTCGTTCATGAAATGAGATAGGAGACTAACCGAATAGGTGATGTCCGATCTAGTGTTGAGATAGAGCAACGAACCGATCAACTTCCGATAAAGATTCTCATCAGCCTTTTCAGCATCATCATGAATTTGAAGTTTCTCGTTTAGAGCCATTGGGGTTGACACCGGCTTGCAGTCGCTCATCCGAAATTTCTTGAGAAGATCATCGATGTATTTTTCTTGAGATAGAAAAATTCTTCCCGGTCTTTGCTTCACTTGAATCCCAAGAAAATATTGCATTTTTCCTAAGTCCGTCATTTCAAAGTTCTTCTTCATTTCCTTCTTGAATTCATCCACCATGGTTTGATTCGTCCCAAAATAAATCAAGTCATCAACATAAAGGCAAATAACAAGAAAGTCATCACCTGAGTTTTTCACATAAAGCGATGATTCGCTTGGACTCCGGTTGAAACCTAATTCAATAAAATAACCATTTATTTTGCTATTCCAAGCGCGCGGCGCTGGCTTTAACCCATATAGAGCCTTTTTCAATCGATAGACCTTCGCTTCGTGGCCTTCGACTTTATATCCTTCGGGTTGCTCAACATATACCTCCTCCTTGATTTCACCATTTAGAAATGCTGATTTTACATCAAGTTGATAAACAGTTACCTCGAGTTGAGCGGCTAAGGCAAGAACGGTTCGAATTGTCTCGATTCGGGCCACCGGCGCAAATGTTTCGGTGAAGTCGACTCCATGCTTTTGAGAGTAGCCTTTAGCAACGAGCCGAGCTTTATATTTTTGGATTGCGCCTTTCTCGTTATACTTGATCTTGTAGATCCATTTCAGCCCAATGGTTTTCTTTCCTTTCGGTAGGTCGACGAGCTCCCATGTTTTGTTCTTTTCGATGGTAGAAAATTCCTCGTCCATCGCTTCTGTCCAGCATTCTTCTTTCGATGCTTCTTCAAATGTTTGAGGCTCGCTGGAAAATAACACTACTTCAGTGGTTTTGTAAAGTTCTCGAATTGAGCGTGTTTTTCTTGGGGGCTTTCGTCGTCGTCGTCTTCTTGATTTGAAGGGGGAGTCGAGTTTTCCTCGTCATTCTGAAGTCACCCCATATTGTCACAGCCCAGATAAACAGATAACATTTAATGGAAGATCAAAACTCATCGTCATCATCCAATGCATATTACAATGATCATCACGAACATAGCAACAACAATAATCCATCGCCATCATCATCATCATCATCATCATCATCATCATCATCATCGTCGTCGTCGTCATCATCGTCAGTTGTGAAGCTCTTCGGTTTTCCAGTGACAGCTCATCGCGGGAATAAAGTCCCATGTCTAAACGAAACCCACGACTTAGAATCAGAAAGCAATAATAAGAGGTTCGAATGCCAGCACTGTCACAGACGATTCGCAAACTCCCAGGCATTGGGCGGCCACCAAAACGCTCACAAGAAAGAAAGGCAGAGGGCCACGCGGGCCCACTTCGCCGCCGAGCACAGCAGCCGACGGCTAGGATCGGAGGTTCGAGTGGTCCATCCTCACGGGGGTCGATCTGGGCCGTTCATCAATAGTTATGGTGCGCCTACTAATGGGAGTTGCTATGGTGGTTCGAGGTTCTTTGCACCGTCTGCGACGGCGACTAATCAGGTCCTTTCAGGCGTTCCTCTGAGGTACTCCGGCGGCGGATTTAGGGTTATTCCGCAAGGGGGAAACGTGGGGCCCATAAACAGAGATGGCGGCGAGGGATTGGACGTCGACTTGCATCTATGAGTTTTTTATGCATCTATTCTTGACTTCTTGTAACGTATATCGAGATATGATCGTTTCTGATCAGAGGGTAGAGAAGAGCATAATTAAGTTTCGATCTTTTTTATGTTTTGTTTTCTGGCTCTAGTTTTCTTGATATATATTATTCTTCATCAGATACGATGATAATAGGTTTCTAACTCAAGTTCATGTATTTGGTTTTGCCATGATAGATCATATCTGGTCTGTGTCCGTACATCAGGGTCGTTCCATGTCTCACTTTGCGACAAAACTTAACCAATCCATGAAAGTATTTATATGTTACTTCTACTTTTATTATAACTAGCCTTCGAATGAGATTTATCAGGATGAAAACATGACTTAAAATGTAGAGGATACTCGTATTGTGTAGCTAAAAGCATTCTTTACTTCCGTGTTCTTCAATTCTTCTCCTCGTTTCATTTTCGGACGGAAACAACATAACAGAATGCAATAAAACATTATCCACAAAACACAGATTTAGATAACACACGGCACGGCACAATCAAACTTCAGATACATCGAGCGACATTGTCGGGATTTTACACGCAGCTCGTAAATCATAGTATATAAGCGAGACTACAGAACACAAACCTCCAAAATTTCAGAGCCTACTACTCACTTTCTTCTTCGCGGCCCCCATCTCCTTCGCCTTAGCCCTCAAAACATGCTTCTGTATCTTCCCTGTCGCCGTCTTCGGCAACGGCCCAAAAACCACCGTCTTAGGAACCCAATACGCCGGCATTTTCTCCCTGCAAAACCTCATAATCTCCTCCCCCAAAATCCCCTCATCCTCCTCGGGCCCGCCCGCCTCGGGCTTCAGTGTAACAAAAGCGCACGGCGACTCGCCCCACCGCTCGTCGGGCCGGGCCACAACCGAAACCTCGAAAACCTTGGGATGCTGATAAAGCACGTTCTCCACCTCCACGCTGCTAATATTCTCCCCGCCCGAGATAATAATATCCTTCGATCGATCCTTAACCTCCACGTAACCGTCGGGGTGCTTCACCCCCAAATCGCCCGAGTGGAACCACCCGCCCGCAAACGCCTCTTGGTTCGCCTCGGGATTCTTCAGGTACCCCTTCATCACAGCGTTTCCTCTGAACACAATCTCCCCAACCGTCTTCCCGTCGGCCCGAACGGGCCCCATGGTCTTCGGGTCGACGACCTCCAACCCCTCGAGGGCGGTGTAGCGGACCCCTTGCCGGGCGTTGAGGCGGGCCCGCTCGACGGGCGGGAGAGAGTCCCACTCGGGTTTCCACGCGCATATCGTCGAGGGCCCGAACGTCTCGGAGAGCCCGTAGGTGTGCGTCACTCTGAAGCCGCGCTCGGACATGGCGAGGAGGATCGAGGGCGGCGGGGTCGCCCCGGCCGTCATGACGTGGACGATTCGGGGGAGGGGCGAGAGGGTTTCCTCCTTGGGCGCGTTCACCAGTGCGTTGAGGACGACGGGCGCGGCGCAGAAGTGGGTCACGCCGAGGTCGGCTATGGCGGAGTACACGCCCCCGGCCGTGACCTGGAGTTGAGACAGATGTAAAATACAAAAATACAGTACGTATCCGCTAAAACATTGTTATATTTAGCGGATTAATTGTTCTTTCAGACCTGTTAATTGGGGGGCTGGCGTGACATAGAAGGAATTTAAGGGGTGCCATTATACGGATAGTAAACTTTGAGCAATTTTTAGGACAAAATATAGGATTTCGACATATAATGTCCCTAAATTGCTTAATTTTGAAAGCTACTTACTATCCGTATAATGCCACTCCCTAAATTCTCCGCCCCTATACTGGCATCCCCAAATTATAGGACCGGAAAAACTAATAATGTAGAAAATAGATGTTTTAAAAACACTGTAACGACTGTATTTTTTTTTTACACAGGGCTGGAGAGATCTCATAAGCAGAAAGTCCCCAGCACAAACGAGGGAGAATATGTTTAGACAAGAAACGAACCTGTCTGAGGCATACGCTCGTGCCGCAGAGGGCCGCGAGTGTCCAAGTGAAGCACCAACCATTGCAGTGGAACATAGGCAGTGTCCAAAGGTAGACGGCACCCTCGGGCATGTTCCATATTACGACGTTGCTAGTAGCCATTAGGTAGGCCCCACGGTGGTGCAGCACGACCCCCTTCGGGCTAGCCGTGGTGCCAGAGGTGTAGCCGAGGGCGATGCTGTGCCACTCGTCCTGGGGCGGTTTCCACTCGAATTGCGGGTCGCCCGTTTCGAGGAACGACTCGTACTCGACCGCCCCGCTCTGGAGGGCCCGTTGGAGCGGTTCCGGGTCGCAGTTTGCGTCTCCTATGACGACTAGGGTTGGAGGTTTGAACTTGCCTTTGCTCTTCTCCGATAGTATTTTGAGGGATTCTTCGGCTAAGGGGAAGAATTCTTGGTCGGCCATTATTAGGGAGGCTTGAGAGTGGCCGAGGAGGAATGCGATGGTATCCGCGTTTAGGCGGACATTCACCGCGTTTAAGACGGCGCCCGACATTGGGACGCCGAAGTGGGCTTCGTACATTGCCGGGACGTTTGGTGCGATCACTGCTACCTGTAATGAAATTCGAGTTTTTCGCCGTTGTTAGAATTAAGAAGGTTCGAATTCGGCCAAATGATATTCCTTCTAACATGAAATTTTAAAATCGATGAATCTTATGACTTAACGTTGTTCTACTACTCTTTCTGCTACTTGCGTTTCGGCCCACATGATCTCGGCTAAGTGATAAAAAGGTTGCATCAAGTTCTTACAGAAAGGGATAGAAGTTTCGAATAATGCCATAGGAATTACGAGGACAGCTGAGTTCGACCGAATTAGAATAAGTAAGCATAGAAGCTACTCAGTTTATGGATTGATATCTTATCCCTTTCTTCACATGGCTCCTAGCTTTGCTAACCATCCATTCCCATTTGATATAAGCCAAGAACAAAGATCAGATATTATATGAGCAAAGACAAATTCAAAGAAAATGATAGGAAAGCAACTAAGGGACAATGTGTAAAAGGGACGATGCAGAAATAACGAAAGAAGAAAAAAAAAAAACGGATGGGATCTAATTTTGCAGGAAAAGAAAGAACACCATCAACTTCGAGCAGCATACAGTAACACTGAATAGCCTGCAGTAAAAATAAAATGAAAAAATTGCAGCTTTCGAGTGTTAGTACAACTAAGAAGCATTCCAAGATCGGAATTCTGCAATATTTTTTTCGGTAATGCTAAATAGAAATGAAGTCAATCCCACTAATGTTTTCTGCATATTTCGGCTTTAACTACTGCGTACGATTCCCAAATTGAATCCTTTAACTCTTACTACGTTTCCTACGAATTCACTGAGACAAATTTGAAGTCAAAATAAAGATCTCTTAGTACTTCATCTCATCAGCTACCTACCAACTCAGCGTACCAAGAAAACGCACAAAAGACACGAATCAGTGAGTCATCCAATAAAGTAGCAATAACATCTATACAGCAGCTAAAATTCAATACGGGATTTTTCATAAAAGATCGTCATCATCGTTGTAATTAAAGTTTTATCAAAAAAAAAAAAAACAATTAGAACTCACGGTGCTGCCAAAGGTGACACCCAGCCTAGTGAGGGCAGACGCCATCTGACGGCATCGACGGTAGGTCTGCTGCCACGTGTACGAAACGGCGCCGTGGATCACCGATTTTCGGGTCGGGTGAACCAACGCCGCGCGTTCCAAAAACCAGAGCGGAGTCAACGCCGTGTAGTTGGCGGCGTTCTTGGGCAAGTCGTCGATGTCTCTCTCCGCCGCCGCCGCACCTCCACGACCCATCTTAAAAAGATTCATTTTTTTTATTCTCTCTTCTCCAAAGTCTACTCTATATAATCTCGTCAGTAAATCTCATATATCGTATAGGATCAGTGCATATGGACGTTTATATTATGTATATATGCTTTCGGAAATCACTCAAGAGAAGAAAAAGAAAAAATGGAGACGCCTGCTTGCTTATTTATGTATTAAAAATTGGCTTTTTCGACGGTATTATGCCCAAGTTATTGTTCTCTTTTCCAGAAATAGACGAAATAATCGATTCGAAAATTGCAGGTGCGAGAAATTTGTTCATATTATGAATAAATCATGATTCATCAATGAATCATCAAAATTAAGACATTGATTCATCATAATGAATCATCAAAAATTTTGTGATTAAATGTGGATATTTTTGGAATATTAATGACTCATGAATTATGATAAGACGAGGTATATAAAAAATATTGTATTTTTGTATGAGTTGTATAGATGATTAAATTGTATTTTAGTGTATGATTTTAGTATAAATAGGTGTATTGAGTTGCATTGTAAATAGATCACAAGTATAGAAAATATATTCTCTCCCTCTAAATTCTCTCTATATATTATCAAATAACCATAATATAAATTAAAATAATCTTAATATAATAATAAAAAAAATTTCATAATACGTTCTCAGCACGATCGCTCTTCGGTAACGATCAACCGTCATCGAAGCTCTCCTGCAGAGATCAACCTCCGTTCAAGTTTTATAATCAAGGTATGGTAATTTTATTTTGTATACGGTGAAATTATTTATAATACTCGTACACGTGGCAAACCATTTAAAACTATATAAATTTAACATGTATACACCAAAAACGCCTTAGCTCGACTGGTTTCGCGGAATATCGTCACTACAAGTGATGAGAGGTCCAGATTTCAAATCCCAGTGGTGGTGAGTTGAATTTTTTTATTTTTTTACAACATTTACAAATATAAAATTCTTTTTATTTTATCAAATTTATAAAAATATTATGATTTTTATTATAGAATCATATGCTAGAAGAACATTTGCTTATGTGTATTATTATTATGTGGACATTGTTTATTTATTGTTCTTATTTTTTTTAGTAATATGCATATTTTGTATTTCATAATAGTATGGCAAATCTGCAAAACCTCGAATTTGTTGCCCTTGACACTTCTGGATCAAATTACTTAGCATGGACACTAGATGCAGATATTCATCTGAAAGCAAAAGGCTTGGGTGATACTATTGTCGCCACACAAACAACGACAAATGCAGGTGATACTGTTGTTGCCACACAAATATCAACAGATGCAGGTGCCACCACTGATGCTGCAAAAGCCACACTTACTCAAAACAAGGCAAGAGCCTTGATAGTTCTCCGTCACCATATTCATGAAAATCTGAGAAACGAGTATGTACATGTTAAAGACCCTGATGAATTGTGGAAAAATCTGAAAGATCGATTTGACCACGTGACCACGGTTATCCTTCCACGCGCAAGGTACGAATGGATGCATTTACGTCTACAAGATTTTAAATCTGTGACTGAATATAACTCGGCCGTTCATAAAGTTACATGCACACTAAAATTGTGTGGGGAAACAGTCACTGATGCTAGTATGCTTGAGAAAACATTCAGTACTTTTCATCCATCAAATATGGTATTGCAGCAACAATATAGAGAGAGGCAATTTACCAAGTACTCTGAATTAATCTCTTGTTTATTGTTGGTTGAACAAAACAATGAACTGTTGATGAAAAACCACGAATCCCGACCAACCGGTGCGGCTGCGCTCCCTGAAGCGAACGCAGTCAGAGGTAATAATGATAACAATCGAAACAATGATCGTGGACGTGGTCGTGGTGGATATCGTGGTCGTGGACGTGGACGTGGTCAAGGTCGTGGTCAAGGCCGTGGTAATGCAGAGGATATTATGGTGGTCGTTATCAACACTTCCGTGGTGGACATCAGAATCTTCCCCAGAAGAGAAAATCTTATGATAATAAAGATGAAAAGAGGCCCATTGAACAAAAGGATAACGACGAACGATGCTATCGTTGCGGTGGTATGGGCCATTGGTCGAAAAGTTGTCGCACGCCCAAGCATCTGGTTGAGCTGTATCAGCAATCTCAAAAGGGAAAAAAGATTGAAACGAATTTTGTTCAAGGTGGCATTGCATCTACTTCTGGTGTTGATAAAAATAGTGTGTATTTGGAGGCTGCAGATTTCGTCGCAGATGAGGAATGATGTGTTATAATATGTTATATATTTTGTTATTGTGTGTTTATGTGTTTAAAGGTTGTTTAAACTTATATGTGCTTGTAATATATCGTTCTGTTTCTTAAATAAATATATGTGAAAAGGATATTTATCTGATGGATATGGGCGTATGCAATGTAGAACTATGTCTTGCAGACTGTGCAACGACTCATACGATTCTAAAGAATAAGAAATACTTTGATCATCTCGATATGAAAGAAGCTAGTGTTATCACCATATCGGGTAGCACAAATATAATTAAAGACTCCGGAAGAGCTAGTATCTTATTACCCAGAGGAACCAAATTGGTTATTGAAAGTGCCTTATATTCTCCTGAATCACAAAGAAATCTGTTAAGCTTTAAAGCTATTCGACATAGCTTTAACGGATATCATGTCGAGACAACGATAAAATGTGTTATCGAACATTTATACATCACAAAGATAATTTCGAATGATAAACAAATTGTGGAAATATTACCTTCCTTCGAATCTGGGTTATATTATACATATTTGAGAACAATTGAATCGTATGTTATCATAAACCAGAAGTCTACTGATGATAGTATATTTAATGTTTGGCATGACCGGTTGGGCCATCCCGGTTCAACTATGATGCGAAAGATAATTGAAAACTCACGTTGACATTCAATAAAGAATCAGAGGATTGTTCAATCTAATGAATTAGCATGTGGTGCTTGCTCTAAAGGGAAACTAATTATTCGGCCATCACCAATGAAAGTAAAGAATGAATCTATTGTATTTTTGGAACGTATACATGGTGATATTTGTGGGCCGATACATCCATCATGTGGACCATTTAAATATTTCATGGTGTTAATTGATGCTTCAAGTAGATGGTCCCATGTATGCTTATTATCTACAAGGAACGTGGCATTTGCGAGATTACTTGCTCAATTGATTCGTTTAAGAGCACATTTTCCAGATTATCCGATAAAGAAAATACGTCTTGATAATGCTGGTGAATTTACCTCAAAGGCATTTAACGATTATTGTATGTCTATCGGAATTGATGTTGAGCATCCCGTGCCACATGTTCATACGCAAAACGGTCTTCAGAATCATTGATTAAACGTCTGCAGTTAATTGCGAGACCATTATTAATGAAAACAAATCTTCCCTCGTCGTGTTGGGGACATGCAATATTACATGCAGCAGCACTAATTCGCATCAGGCCAACAAGTTACCATGATATCTCCCCGTTGCAAATGGTTTATGGTCAGGAACCAGATATTTCCCATCTAAGAATTTTTGGATGTGCGGTATATGTTCCAGTTGCGCCACCACAACGCACAAAGATGGGACCTCAAAGAAGGTTGGGAATATATGTCGGATTTGAATCTCCATCAATAATAAAATATTTAGAACCTTTAACGGGAGATTTATTCACGGCTAGATTAGTTGGAATGAATTATCACTAAATCATTATGATCCTCGAACGAAAGAATGTGAACTAGAAGTTCAGAAGATAATTCATTTACAAAGCTTAGCAAACCAATTGCCAGACAGCTTTACTGACCCAAAGAGAGTAACTAAGTCACATATACCAGCTGTTAATGCTCCTGTGAAAATTAATGTTCCTGCCGAACATAATATTGAGCCTAAACCACAGCTAAAACGTGGTAGGCCCTCGGATTCCAAAGATAAAGATCCTCGGAAAAGAAAAGGAGCAAATAATAAGAATGGTCCAATCGAGGATTTATCGACGAGAGAAGAGTCGATGGGCTTAAATGATGATGAGAATGAAACTCAGGTACCTGAAGAAATTGAAAATAATGATAATGAAGAGATCTCAATCAATTAGCCCAGAATGGAATTAGATGGAACCGAGATAAAGTCAACATTGACGATAAATTTTCATTTAACGTAGCGCTACATGACATGAATGAGATGAATGAGAATGAGGATCATGAACCAAGGTCGATAAATGAATGTAGACAACGAAAAGATTGGCAAAAATGGAAAGATGCAATCGAGGAAGAATTAAAATCACTTGAGAAACGAAAAGTTTTCGGACCTGTAGTCCGCATACCAGAAAATGTAAAGCCGGTTGGATATAAATGGATTTTTGTCAGAAAGAAAAATGAAATTGGCAAAATTGTGAGGTATAAAGCACGGCTTGTCGCACAAGGTTTCTCGCAGAGACCTGGCATTGATTATGAGGAGACTTATTCTCCTGTGGTGGACGCAACAACTTTTCGTTATATAATTTGTCGGGCAGTACGTGAAGGACTCGATATGCGTCTAATGGATGTTGTCACTGCATATCTATATGGCTCACTTGACAGTGACATTTATATGAAGCTTCCAGAAGGATTTCGTTTACCTGAAAATTCAGGGCCACGAAATGAGTACTCAATTAAACTAAACAAGTCCCTTTATGGGTTAAAGCAATCTGGGCGAATGTGGTATAATCGCCTAAGTGAATATTTATTGAAAGAGGGATATAAAAATGATCAAATTTGCCCGTGTATATTTATGAGGAGATATGAAAACGAGTTTGTCATTATAGCAGTATATGTTGACGACATCAATATAGTTGGAACTCCTGAAGAGTTGTCGAAAGCGGTTAATTGTTTGAAAAAGGAGTTCGAAATGAAAGATCTCGGTAAAACAAAATATTGTCTGGGATTGCAAATTGAATATTTAAAGAATGGGATATTTGTACATCAAGAAAATTACACTAAAAAGATATTGAAAAGATTTTATATGGATGAATATCATCCATTAGATACTCCAATGATTGTTAGATCTTTAGATGTGAGTAAAGATCCGTTCAGACCACGCGAAAATGATGAAGAGCTACTTGGTCCGGAAGTACCATATCTTAGTGCTATTGGAGCGCTAATGTATCTTACAAGTCATACGCGACCTGATATATAGCATTTGCTGTAAATTTAGTAGCAAGATACAGTTCTTCACCGACTCGTAGACATTGGAATGGAGTTAAACGAATATTTCGGTACCTTCAAGGAACAACTGACATGGGATTGTTCTACTCTAATGAGATAAAAGCAAATTTAATTGGGTATGCAGATGCTGGATTCTTATCCGACCCATACAATGCACGATCACAAACGGGTTATTTATTTACATATGGTGGAACTGCTATTTCATGGCGGTCAGTTAAACAGAGTTTAATTGCCACTTTATCTAATCACGCTGAGATACTAGCAATTCATGAAGCTAGCAGAGAATGTGTCTGGTTGCGATCGATTATTCAGCATATACAACAAACTTGTGGATTATTATCGGAAAAGTTACTTCCAACAACATTATATGAAGATAATGCTGCATGCATTGCCCAATTAAAGGAGGGATATATCAAAGGTGATAGAACAAAACATATTTCACCAAAATTTTTCTTTACACACGAACTGGAGAAAAATGGTGATATTGATGTACAACAAGTGCGATCTAGCGAAAATTTCGCAGACTTATTTACAAAAGCGCTCCCTCCTATAACTTTCAGAAAATTAGTATATTCAATTGGAGTTCGGAAACTTCGAGATTTAAAATGATGTTATCATCAGGGGGAGAAAAATACGTGTTGCACTCTTTTTCCCTTAACTGTGGTTTTTCCCATGTGGTTTTCCCAGTAAGGTTTTTAATGAGGCAACAAGCTAAACGTATTATTTGAAAACATCCAAGGGGGGAGTATTATGAATAAATCATGATTCATCAATGAATCATCAAAATTAAGACATGATTCATCATAATGAATCATCAAAAATTTTGTGATTAAATGTGGATGTTTTTGGAATATTAATGACTCATGAATTATGATAAGATGAGGTGTATAAAAAAGATTGTATTTTTGTATGAGTTGTATAGATGATTAAATTGTATTTTAGTGTATGATTTTGGTATAAATAGTGTATTGAGTTGCATTGTAAATAGATCACAAGTATAGAAAATATATTCTCTCCCTCTAAATTCTCTCTATATATTATCAAATAATCATAATATAAATTAAAATAATCTTAATATAATAATAATAAAAATTTCATAACAGTTCATCCATTTTATGTTCCGTATACAAATTCTTCTTTTCAAATTTCCCGAGTCATCATTCCTTACATCACTTAACTATTGATACATATCCGATGTTTACTTGCAGTTTCATGTACATAACCATTATTACAAAGAAAGACAAATGCCATTACATAAGCAAACACCTCAACTAGAAAACCAACAAGCCACAAAACACAGCAGAGAGCCAAGTTCATCTGTACAAAGTAACACCAAGAAAGCAAAGGGCTATATGCCTCCTCGGCTTAGTTGATGTACTGAGAGAGCCATCTAAAGCCCTCGCCGTAGCCCATCTTACGAACGATGCTGCACATAAAAACCTCGATAGGCCTTACGTTTGTATCAGCTAAGCTGACCTTACCTTTGCCAGTGGTGACGCCAGCCAAGCCCATGTAGTAACGAAGCTCGTCCTCAGAAGCAGCGTATGGTATATCGATCTTATTACCGAGGATTAGAAAGGGTACGTTTGATAAAGATTCGTCTGAAAGGAGTGCGTCTAGTTCTCTCTTCGATTCTGCGAATCTTTCCTTGTCGTAGGCATCGACGAGATATACCACGGCATCTACCTGTACCGTGAGCATAAGTATGGAAGGATTGAACTATTATGACTTTCAAGAGCAAGAATATGTGGACAAACAACTAGTGGATCAAGAAACAGAAGTCTAATGTAATTAGACCAACGTAATTGCTTGCCTTAGCATAGTAGTCCTTCCACACTCTTCTTGCGATCTGATGGCCACCCAAGTCAAAGGCTTTGAATTTAATTTTCCCTATGCTTAGTTCCTCTGATGTTGGATATTGCGTTGGCTGATGCTGAACAAGCCTCTGCGTAGAACAAAAAAATAATAATTCACCAAACCAAAAATTTCAAAGCTAAGACTAAACTGCAAACGAGTGAAACAAAAAAGATCCAATCTTTGCCAATGAAAAGCCAAGTAGAAGCATCCCAAGACGAACAGGGCCAATCTCTGCGCGTAGCTAACACAAAACCCATATAAAAAAAAATTGAACTTTTAACGTTTGACAGCAGAAGAACACCTAAAACTACGCATAATCATCGTTGATAAACGGGGAAACTGTTGGGGAGATTAAGACCTCATCTTTCAACATGTGAAGTAAGGTGGTCTTTCCAGCGTTGTCGAGGCCCAAAAACAAAATCTTAGCCTCCTTCTGATACAATCCAAGAGACGCTAATATTCCATAAAACCAGTCCAAGAGAAACATGTTTCCGAAAAAACTACAAGACGGAAGCAACGATTGGGGAGAGCTCTTGGTAAAGTAATAGAACGAACGAGAAGACAGACGGGGGCACGAAGGCTAAGATGGTTTCTGCCGATTCACCGGGTAACGGATAAACCGGTCAAGATTTGCTGATCTGGACCCTGATTACCCGGTTAGCACTTGAGTTATGGAGAAGGTGTGAGACAGTGATTGGATGAAGAGCGTCATCAGACACTACACAACACAGTTGTGGTGCCTGGGAAAGTGATTGATTAGTCATTAGAGTGAATATCGTCGAAGCTGGGAGCGTCTTCTGTTTAACAAAGCCTGTCATAAATCATAATAATGTAGATTGATTGGCCCAAAGCCCAAACTAGCAAAACTGACCGAGGGCAACTCTCGGATAAAGAAACCCTTCGAAGATCACTCGTCCTCTCTGAACTGAAGCATAGGTAAGATCTGCGAAGAGTAGAAAGAAATGGCGAAATCGAAGAATCACACGGCGCACAACCAATCGCACAAGGCACACAGGAATGGAATTAAGAAGCCCAAACGACACCGTAACATCTCCACCAAAGGGGTATAAGGCTTCTCTCTCTCTTTTTAATTTCGTATGTTTGTCCCTCGTGTGTTGTCTCGACTATGATTTGTGACTTTGTTTATCGTTCTTTATTACCGCGTTAGATGGATCCCAAGTTCTTAAGGAACCAAAGGTATGCGAGGAAGCATAACAATAAGAGTGGAGAAGAGGCAAACGAAGAATAATAGTTGGTGGTTGCTCTCCAATTTCATATTTGTAGGAAAGATTGCTTTTGTTTTTGGCCTTACTGAGGGATTGTGATTTCTGTTTTGTTGGATGGTAATGTTACTTTTGGTTCTTGGGTAAGAAGTCAATCGTCAAATGAAACTTGAATTGTTCGTTTGATTGCTTCAAATTCAATCTGCTCATATACTTGAGGATTGCCCATTATCTATCAAAGTAGATCTAAGTACATGAAATAATCGCTCTCTTCTCTTATACAAAACAATGGCTGAAAATCTCTTCTTGCCTTATACTGGAATCCCTACACTGCAATGGGTTCATCAACTCGCCTTGTTGTTTCAAGTTGCAACTAAGTACATAAAAAAGAAAGTAGTTAGGGAAGTAAGATGAGATGTAAATTTTGACCATCAAATAACTCATAAGCTAACCTTAGCCGATTTGTACAGCTCGTCAAGAACTTCAGACAGGGTTGGATGTGCGTGGACGGCAAACTTAATGTCCTGAGGGTTTGAGGTTACAACTTTATTTCAAGTGTAAATAACGTTTCATAAGATAGAAAGGTTTTCATTAACTCATAATAATATTACACATGCCTGAAGCCGTGTGCCGAGTGCCATGGCATTAGATGCTTCGTGGATGAGGTCAGCTGCATGCATCCCCAGAATGTGAACTCCGAGTATCTCGCCAGTGTCAGCTCTGTATATCAACTGCAAAAAAAAAAACGACGATAGTTATTTATTGAGCTGCGAGGGCTCGATGGGCAAGAGGTAAAATGTCAATGTGCAATAACAGCAAGTTTCGAAGGTGTAAGATTATGACCTTTGCAAGTCCTTCCCCTTCGTTTTCAGCCAAGGCCTTGGTGTTCGCCTTGAAGCTCGTCTTAGCTATGCTTATTTCGAACCCCTCCTTTTCGGCTTTCTCCCTCGCTTGAGGCTGAAAATAAAGCAGTATATTAACACAAGCAAACAATTAGTTCGAGTATCGTCCACTGTTTTCGTTTCTTCTTCTCAAATAGTTACCTCAGTCAACCCAACCATACTGATTTCTGGATGAGTGAAGCAAGCTGCTGGTATGCTAGAATGGTTAAGAACGTGATCTTTACCAGTGAGCTGTTCAACAACTGCACTCAAGCGAGAGCATGAAGGACTTATCACTAAGATTAAACATCGAATATGGTGCCGGATAAAACTACTGACCGGAAATTCCCTGAGCACTTGCTGCATGAGCGAGCATCAATTTGCCATTGGCGTCGCCGATACAATACAAGTGTGGAACCTGGCGATATCGAGCTACGTTTAGACCCACAGAAAAGGTTTCGTAAAGAAATTGTGGTATGTAAGAAGGGACGTTACCAGATTTCCATCTGCATCAATTACCCTCATGCGCTCGTCTACTGGGACGAAACCTCGTTGTGTCTCCACGTTTATCTGAAAGCAGAACGAATCTTGTAATACATGTCACTTAAGGGTCTATCTAAACCCTCACTTTCCCTACGAAGGAGCTCGTATTTGTTCATATGTGAATTGAGCAGCCAAAATTCATCAAATATACTTACATTTTCTAGTCCCAAGCCCCTCGTGAAGGGAGCTCTCCCAGTCGCAATTAATGCTGCGTCAACCTACGGCGGAAACAAGGTGTATCTTTTAAGCTGAAACACTGAACGGCAAACGGAGGAAGTTACGGAAGAGTTTCAGTTACCTCTAATGTATCCTTGTGTTCCTTCGTCTTAGCATCAGTTAGCTCAATGGTGACTGGCTTCCCATCTTTTGCAGGAGTGATCTAAAACGTATCAGAAAGTATATAAGGCTGGTTGAGAAGTTAGGTAAACCATAAAAATTCAGTACCTTGGTTGCAAAGACGCCTGTGTAATAATCGATTTTCCGTGGATTTATCAGGACCCTTTGAGCTAATTTGCTTATCTCGGGATCAAACCCGGGCATCAGTTGATCCAAAGCTTCAATGAACGTAACCTATATCATTGTTCAATTATCTGTTTTTGCACATTATATATACGCTGCTAGTGCATTATTCAGGAAAAAGAAGGGAAGCACATATGCCAAAGAACTTTACCTCACTACCAAGAGCTGTATAAACATCACTAAACTCAAGACCTATGTACCCGCTTCCAACTATGGCAACCCAATCTGGAACGAATTCCAATTTCAGTGCATGATCGCTGGTAATAACCGTCTTTCCTGCGAAGTTAGTAATTGGAGGGCCATCAACAACACGCAAATCAAATCATATGATGGGATATTAAGCCTTTTTCATCTTAGTGAGCATATTTATGAAATAGAGATCTCGGATGGAATGTCTGTCGATAACACAGTACGGAATGTTTAAATGCATAAGAACTTTACAACCGATTTTTTGAAGAACATTACTCAGCGGACCAAAGGAAGCCGGTGAATATGTTACCATCAACTTCAATTCCTTTAGGAACAAAAGGGACTGAACCAGTTGCAATAATCACGTCTCTCGCAGAAACATCTTTGTCCGGGGAATCGACTTTTCCGTATCTAACCTTCTGAGGACCCTGAAATTATTGCAGCCAAAAAAGTTTGTGAAAACAAGAATACAACTAAATGCAAATATCTCATTCAAGACAATTGAAAGCTCACCACAATCGTGCCGAACCCTGTCAAGATATCCACCCCAAGTGCTTTCAACGAATTGGTCAGATTACCGCGTATTTTCAGTGCGAGGTTATTAGCGTGGTCAGAAACTGCTTGCCGATCATACCCAGCAGCTGCTACCTACAATCGGCAATAAAAATGAAGATCATCATAAAGTAACTGCAGAAAGTAAAAAATAGAGACAATGTAAGATCAAGAACCTGCAAACCCAAAGCCTTCATGTGATGCTCGTCCTGAAGCTCACGCATCCTACCACTTACTGCTAGAAGGGCTTTAGAAGGAACGCAGCCCCTATTCACACACGTTCCTCCCATCACATCTCCCTCAATTATAGCAGTTTTAAGTCCCTGAAGAGATTGGAGTACTACTCCTTGTTCAGTTTCACGATAAATAGAGATTGAATCATATTATTGCGCACAGTCGATCAACATCTCATACTTTCTCGACGGCATGCAACGCAGCTCCGTGGCCTCCAACTCCAGCCCCAATAATGACTAGATCGTAGTCAAACGACGGCGCGTCTGCAAAACCTCCGTTAGCCGAAGCTGAAACCGCGAAGATCCTCCTCCTTCGGTAGTCAATCGACTTAGTGGATGCAATACCGACGCTGCGGGGCCCGCGATTGCAGAAACGCGGGCCTGAGAGCGACGGCAGCGACGCATCTCTTCGGCGGCCGCACGGTGGAAGGTTTGAGCATGCGACGGAGGAAAGTGAAGTGGCCGCCTGCATTGCGTAAGCGATAACTGTAATACAGAACAAAATTTCGAGTGTCTTTCTCTGTTTTTGCCTGAAATAATTGATTGAGGTTTTGCGACAGTTGGAAGGATAAACAACGAGAGAATAACTCAAATAGCGTTATTTTTAACAGTGATATTACAAAACTAGATAAGTTTTTTAATTTTAATTATTAGGATTTTCAGTTTTCACCACATTCTTTTTAATATTTCCTTTCTTCACCATAATTATTACAAATTTTCAACATAATTATCAATAATTAAATTTCTAACCAAAATCTTTCTTACACGCTTCCATAAACTATAAAATCTCATATTTCTATCATAGTAATTCAATACTAAGATTTAATATCGAATATATTAATAAGAAAATAAGATCCAAATAGAACAGAAGTCAAAAATCAGTAAAAAATATAATCCATTTTATATCGTAATAACTTGATATATGCTAAGAAATGAGATAGACCGCCTGTAAAAAGAACGACACTTATGGCCTGAAAACGTCCACCTTTTATATAGTTGTTGGGATAGAAAAGCTACAAAACATTCTGTTCGTCCATACAACACAATTACTATGACAGCGGCTCTTATTACTCCAGTTAAGCTAGGTCGTCTTCCTCGAGTTCACCATGTCAATCTCAAAGACCGTCCTTGTACGTGTGGCAATTTGTTTTGCAGGATTCCATGTTCGCATGCAATGCAAGTAAGGAAATAGAAGGACTTGACTTCGGCCATTAGTTAAACTGCTTTCACGAGTTGTTGAGGTTAATTCAATCGAACATCAGCTTCGGAGCTTAGAGCACGCCAAGCACAAGCTACTTCCTTTCCAGTTGATGCGCCAGAACCTTTCCATATTCTATTAAAACACTGCCTTTCAGTGAGTCAACATGTCCTATAGCTCAGGTCGAAACCTTTTCCAACTCTAACTCCTCTATCGCTATCGGTCAAGTCGGGGCAGGTCTCTACTTCTATAGTAATAATAATAATTGTTATTAATATTATTATTATTGTACTAGTTGTTGTATAATTCTAGTTGCTATATTTCTTTCAGGTTTGCAAGTTAAAGTCGATCCATGTGAATATGTTCTAGATAATTTTAGAATTGAGATTTTGGAGGTAATATATTCTTATCGGTTTGAGTGTCCATTAGAGAAGTCACGTTGGAATGCTCATTTTCATCTAGTACGTAATCCTTATTTACGTCCCCAGAGAAAGGCTAGACGTAAGCGATCACGAAGATATCCATGTGAAATGTATCGAATGTCTCACAAGAAAAACGCAAGAAAAAACTATGATGAGTTGTGATATATTTTTTACAAGTTGATTTTTGTTGAATAATAGTTACTTGAATGTTCTATGCATTATTACAAGTTTTCTTGAGTTTTTTTGTTTGTTAATGCTTTATATAATATTTCTTAATATATATATGCCAAGATGAAGAATGTCATGTATGACTGATTTTCGATGGTAAATGGAAAAAAAGATAACGAGTAAAAAGCTTTTGGGGTCTAAATATAATAAAGAGTAACTGTTTTACTTATTTGAAATAATAATAGAGAAAAAAGTATTATTAAAAAGATTTAAGGTGAATACTGAAAATAATATTAGTGTAAATTAAAAAAATTGATTAGTTTTGTAATTGAATGAGAAAGTTATCTAATTTTGCAATAGCACTATTAAAAATAACACTATTTATGTTATTCTCTCGATAAACAACGGTGGTGGATAATAAACCCCGAGCTGGTGCTGACGTGGCGGATTTGGTCGTTTATTGACAAAGGCGAGTGGCATAACAGATAATTTTTCCCTACCGAAGGGCAATAACGTCATTCTAAAGCTGCTCCAAACCCAGCTATGGATGGACTTGCCAATGAATTAGCAAATAGATCGATCCTTCAATTTATGTAAATAGTAAATACTGCGCGTGGGCCTCTTATCGGCCCAACAGTCCCAACCTAAGATTTCTTCAATATAGCTTATGGGCTGAAATAAGGGCCACTTGTAGACGTCGTCGTTTCTTCAGTCTTCAGCGACTATCACCTACTTCAGCAGATTGGTAATGAGATGACGTGTCACGCGCGTTTGATATATTATCCCTCCCTCGCATCCCAAATTCACGTCACGGAGAGAAATTGCCATCGTCTTCGCAGTCGGGTCAACGAAGCTCTGTAGGAAGAGAAACCCCTAATGGCGGAAGACAGGTACAATCGGAAGAATCCCTCCGTGAAGAGGATCCTGCAAGAGCTGAAAGAGATGCAATCCAATCCTTGTGATGATTTTATGAGCCTTCCCCTTGAGGTGTGTCAATTGGTTGATTCCGACTCTTTTCTTTTTTCTTCCTCATTTCCTGTTTTCCTTTCATTCAATTGAGGGATTTTTGTTGAGGTGGTAATATATAAGGTGTATATATTGCCTCTAGATCCCACGAATCGTGCCGTGAAGTTTTCATTTTTTGCTCCCCCACCAGGTTTTCCTTATGCGAAATTTATGATTTTCCTCACTCTCATCTGTTCAGGCATTTGGGCATAACTGATTACGTCTATCTATCACATAAGGGTCTTGGCCCATAAACTGAAATACTGTTTTAAGACGACTTTTCCCATTGTTTTGATGTCATTGGCTAGTTTCTCTGTGTTGATATGAGTTCGTCGTTCTCTTAAAGGTGCAGTGATACTTAAAAAATTCACCAGATGCGTACTGAATAATGTAGCTGTGAATCTTCGTAAAGCTAGCTTGTAAAGTTTGTTTCGTAAACTTTCCTTCAGGAGAATATATTTGAATGGCAATTCGCCATTAGGGGGCCAAGGGAAACAGAATTTGAAGGAGGAATATATCATGGAAGGATTCAGCTTCCTGCAGAATATCCTCTGAAGCCACCATCGTTTATGTTGTTGACGGTATATCATAGGCTTATTCATTGAGTGACTGTGCATACTAGTACGACATCGATGAATTTCACGTCCCTGTGAGCTTCTTTTCCTTTTCCGACATTTCTTGAATTTTACAGCCAAACGGCCGGTTTGAAACCCAAACCAAGATATGCTTGAGCATTTCAAATTACCATCCCGAGCACTGGCAACCATCGTGGAGCGGTATGTACGTGTCATGTTTGTGATGCTTCAGTTTGTCCCATGCTGGGATGCTCATCAGTATCACTTTTGTAACGTGTCTTGTAATTTCCACATGTTTTAAATTAGTTTCATGTTTGATTCTTCAGTTCGCACTGCTTTGGTAGCTCTGATTGCATTTATGCCTACGGACCCAAAAGGTGCTCTGGGCGCACTAGACTATCCAAAGGAAGAGAGGAGAGCTCTTGCAATAAAGTCCCGCGAAGCAGCTCCAAAGTACGGCTCGCTTGAACGACAAAAGCTGATTGACGAGGTTTTCCCATATCCCTATATATACGTACAGTACACAAACCAAGTTCTAGAATCTATGGTGAGTAATAGACATGTGGTGATTGCAGATTCACGAATATATGCTGAGCAAAGAACCTTCGGCCAGCCAAACTTCTGAAGTGGAGAGCAACATAGAAGGAGAAGATCAGCAGATTCCTCAAAATGCTGCTGAGGAAACTACCCCAGCCGAAGATAATGGGATTATCGAAGAACGAAATGAAAACCTCTTAAACGAAAATGCGACTGAGGTAGCTCTACAACAACCCCCCACGGCCCCACACATAGGTCCTAAAGCAGCTGACGACCGTTTCTTCACATGGGCAGCAATTGGGCTTACCTTTGCGATCGCAGTTCTTCTGCTGAAGAAGTTCTTGAAAGCTAGTGGTCATGGGAATGTCTTTGTTAACGAGTCGTAAGTAGTCGGTCATTGGGTTGTATTACGCTGATAAACAGATAAGGTGGAAACACCTTCTGGTGCCTGCGAATCTGCACTGTTTATATATATCTGATTCACTGTTTAAAACTCTTGCAATATAGTGGAAACTCGTACAGCTGAAGTATTGCTATAATGCATATTCAAAGCATACGTAACAGAATCCAAGTGAAATCCAATCGAAAGTTTTATGACATCACTAGATCAATACTCAAGATCAAATACGAACAAGAAGCTTCGGCAAACAGAAGCACACACAAGAGAAGAATGAACGACGAGCAGAGTGTCTTGAGCTACAAACAGCAGTATTATTCAGCAAAGTAGTGGTAGACAATCAGTTAAAAACAATACATACAACCTCGGATCAGTGGGTCCCATTTAGTCGTGGCTCTTCACGACCGTGACGGGACAAGTGGCATTGTTCACGACGAAGTTGCTGACACTTCCCATGATAACCCTGAAAGATTTATTTACATATGAAGCACTGCTACGAATTTTAGCACCAATAAACGCAGGTAAGACTCGAACCTTTTGAGCTTGCCAAGGCCTCGATTGCCTATGACGAGGGAATCGAGGGGGATATTATCGACTGCTTCACATATCTTCTCGCGGGCATCTCCCCAGTAGATCTTCAAGACGATGACAATCTGCAATTTCAGCAGCCATTGAAATGTTATTACCGAATGTTTCTTGAATCGATATGAACTCGACGCTGAATGAGAAAGCGAAAAAATCACCTCTTTCTGCCTTGCAGCGGTGGAGATTATGTCTAGCGTTTCTGGGTCAGGTTTCACTCCGTACTTCTTTATTACATGGGGATCACAGATTTCGACCAAAGGGATCAAAGCTGAGGAAAACGGTAATGGAAAAGAAATCATCCCATGTTTTCATATCACCTTCAGACATAAAATTGAGCTCCAAAACGAACAGATACAGATCAAATATCCGATCTTGGAGAAACTATCAGAGAAGGGCCTTCGTAAATCGTAGATAAGGAAACCAAAACAACGAAAAGACTCCAACTTTATTAGATCAACCATAACAAAGAGACGCAGAATACAAGTCTATCGCATATATAACAGAGAAAAAGGAGAAGAGATTTTGGGTTGCATACGAGAGCCAGTCGTCTCCCACAGCTGCATCTCGCCCGTTTCATAGTTCCCTTCGGGCAGAACGGTGACGAGGATCAGGTGATCGCCGGTCCGTACGAGGTTGTCAACGGCCCAAGACAACGCCTTTCTGCCGCACGGAGAGAAATCGACAGCCACGCCTATTCTTCTGTCGCCCGACATCTCTCTCTCCTGTTTTTCTCGAGGCTGCTTTAGTGTGAAGTTGTGACAGGAAAAGCAATGAATGAACGATGATAATATTATCTTAGCTTAAGATTCTTTAGTGGGGATGATGTGTCAGACAGCACCATGGCCCCCGAAAATATTATCTAAATTATGTGGAGTTGACTAATATATTGAGATTACCATGATGGAAGATAAAATTTTGATTTTTTTTTTTCTCCAACTCTTAGAATGATTCAACCATGTCGTTTTCATGTCGTTTGATTAATGCAACGATGTTTAATGCAAGGCACCACGTTCTTACACGTCGCATCACACACAAGAGATGAAGAAAAATCGTAAAATACAGAAAAAATTACAACAAATGGTGCATCAGAACATAAATGGCAGCGAATAGAGCTCCGGCGAAGACGAAGCCGAGCAATAGCACAACCAAAACGAAACCAGCCAGTCAGCCACGCCCAAGCGTGTCCAGCAATAGACAATATAGACATGCTGTTGTTTCTTCGGTTGCGGTCTGTTCGGCGGCGGATGGAACGTCGGGTTAGTGATTTATAGCATAGTTGTGTTGAACATAGTCTGAAGATGGAGTGTTATCTTCAAACACACATACAGTGCGTGAGGACCCAGTAGACGAACACAGCTAGTGCGAGTCCGAGTAAGCACCACATGACAAACATTTCGATCATAAGTTTGTCGAGATTATCCATGACCGTAAACGTCGTTGAATGAAAGGTCGATGCCTGTGTTACACACTGTCCGTAAGACGAAACCGCCCCAATATTCAGTGCTTTCGTATACCGGCGATCGTCCCCAAATACAACGACTTCTAGCTCATAATCGCAGCACAACGAATCGAGTTTTCCGGCAAATCGTACTCGAAATCGAGTTTTTTCTTGCTTCGGAACTTTAGGGAGTATGGGAGTGAATTATGCAATTTCGTGTGGGTTGGAATGAATGAATTTTCCAACTCATATGGGGTATATTTATAGACTTCTCTCGCAGGGACTTAATCGCAAATTCATGGACTTGCTGGACTGCTTCTGTTATTTTAACTTTTCAGTCCAGGGGCCAGAATGCAATATTTTACAACTTCTGGACTGTCGGTTAGTTAGACGGACCGGTTTGACCGACCTGTGCCACCGACGGCGGCCCGATTCTCCGACCTGTCCCACCGGCGGCTCGACTAACAGTTCCTTTTGGGCCGACCGACAGTTCCTCGAGTTGGGCCGGATCAGTCCAACAGCCCACTGCGGCCCATTGATCCAATGGATCATGCCACCTCATCTGGGCTGCACAATGCCAACTCATTTCTTCATCTACACACGCGACATACGCCACGTCACTCGAGCTGCCATGTCACCAGTGACATCACCGTCGCCGTCACTGCTCAGGAGCATAAATTTAAGCTCCTCAATGCTCACGAAGTGCAAAGTGCGCCTCAAAGCGCCCATTCGGCCTCAGCCACGGGCTTGGGCTCGGTGCTCGGTGCGAGGCACCGACTCGCACCCGGACTATTATTTGGGCCAAAACTCACTTTAACTTCTCAAGCCCACTTAGGCCCACTTAAGCCCACTTAAGCCCATTTAAACCCACTCACATGGCAAGTCCTTTGAATAAACCCACATGAGTTTCTATATTTATGGTGAAGATTTTCTTAGTGTCTAACCAATGTGGGACAACTTTCCCACATTCATACAATATAAACCATTTTATGGTTATTGGGCTTACTTCGAAAATTAATTTCTTATTCACCCGGACTCGGTTTTGAGCGTAGTAATATTCGTTAGATTCCCCTCGAAACATAGATTCGTAATCTTTCAACGGTTTCTCGTTTCGACATCCGATGGCTTCCCGATTTAATTAAAACCGTGACAACTTTATTAATTGGGTTTATTACCCATATTTGGCCCAATTGGCCCAACAATCCCCCATATGAATGGAAATTAATGCAAACGCTTTTCATGCTGACTTTTGCAAGAAAAACTCGACGACCGGTCACCGCATTGAGATAGGTAGCTTGTGGCTTTGAACCTTCTCTAGTGAAACGCAGTCGAATTTACTCGTTGTTCATTGAAAATGATGTCTTGAACTAACAACTTTTGTGTAAATTAAGACAATATCGTACACACAATGACGAATCTAATTTCTTTCGATTCTCACGTTGTGTCCATTTCAGCCTTGGACCTTATCTTAGATTCATAAGTGTTACCATTGAAGCGGCCACACTTCTTATATAGATGATCGACTATAGGACTTTAATCTTGGAGTATCCCGAAATACTCCACCATCAAGTATAGTCATAATTAAAAGCAAAATTGCTTACCCTTTACCACACGTCACCAGGTAATTACTTGGGCAGCTTATGAGAATGAGCTTCTTAGAAATTCCAAGTAAACTACTGAACAGCTTAGTTGTCTTATTGAACCAAGTTTGCGGGATCTCCATTTATCATGGTTGAGTTACCACCGAGCTCGTTCTTGGGTGTGTGGTTTTTAAGCCCCATTCCCCTTACTGTGTTATAGTGTTGATCGCTAGCAATGCCTTTCGTCAAAGGATCTGCTATGTTCTCTTTCGACTCCACATAGTCCATAGAGATTATTCCACTAGAGATCAGTTGTCGTACGTTATTATATCTTCGACGTATGTACCGAGACTTACCGTTATACATACTATTCTGTGCCCTACCAATTGCGGCCATAGTATCGCAATGTATCATAATTGGCGGTACAGGCTTTTCCAACAAGGAATGTCCTCCAAAAAATTTTGAAATCATTTTGCTTCTTCGCCGGCTTTGTCTAGTGCAATAAACTCCGATTCCATCGTAGATCGAGCTATGCTCGTTTGCTTGGAGGATTTCCAAGAGATTGCTCCACCACCAATGGTAAATACATAACCACTCGTGGACTTAGAGTCTTTGCTGTCAGATATCCAGTTGGTATCGCAGTATCCTTCAAGAACTGCTGGATATCTCGTGTAGAGTATGCCATGATTAATAGTGTGCTTCAGATATCTCAGCACCCTTGTCAAGGCTATCCAATGATTACTCACAGGATTGCTCGTAAACCTGCTGAGTTTACTGATTGAATATGCTATATCAGGTCGAGTGCAGTTAGATAGGTACATCAAACTGCCAATCACTCGAGCATATTCTTGCTGTGATACGGGTTCTCAGGCTGTGAATCCTATTTCTGTCATTATCGAAGCATGGCATTCACACTCTATCATCGAGACCGCATTTCGCCGTTGACCATACTAAAGCATATTCGGGTCTAGCAGTGACAGCCAAGACCCTTTAGTCGAATCTGTCAATGATGCTTTCGGTCGAAGGTTCATGCAAACTACTATAGCAACCGTTTGATGCCACTCCTCGAGTCATTGTCCAAATATGATCTATCCTCAATTCGATCAGTATTACTGCCATCACCTCCCACTTCTCAGGTGAATGTCAGGTGAATGATTGGCACCAACTAGGGCCTTAGACTTATGGACATCTTTTAATGCTCGAGGTTTTGAGTCCGCTCGTGCCTCCATCTCTCGTACACCTCGAGAATCAGTGACTTAACTCGATACATAAGGATTTTAATTTAATGATGTTTTATCGGATGCCAAATACAAATTCGAAGTAATCCAACAAATAAATGTAAATGTCTTTTTCACACAAGAGGTTTCTATATATAGAACCATACTAATATTCGAAAAATTGCGACGAAGTTCGAGCAACTTACCGAGACCAACGGAGAACGCCTCGACGATCTTGCCAAGAAGTTCGAGGACGAGGCCGAGGCCAACGCCCAGTTTCGCACGAAGATTTCGGCCGAGCTGCGAATGCTGCGCCGCCTTGTCTCCCAAGCCGAAGGTAGCTCCGCCCCGCGCCCCAAAGTGCCCGAGCCCGAAACTTATAACGGTGCGCGCGAGGCCAAGGAGCTCGGCAACTTCCTTAACGACATGGAGGAATACTTTGAGGCGGCCCATGTGGTCGAAAGCGAGCAAGTGGTTGTGTGTACCCGCTACCTCACCGACGACGCAAAACTTTGGTGGAGAACCCGCAAGCGCGAGGCCCGTGACAACGAGCAAGTGCGCATCAACACTTGGGCCGAGCTCAAGGCTGAGCTCGAGGCGCACTTCCTCCCCCAACATAGCGCTTGGCATGCCCGGGACGCCCTCCAAAAACTCAAGCAAACAGGTTCGATTCATGACTATGTTAAGAAGTTTCTTCTTATGCTTGATGTGAAGGACATGTCGGAGGCCGACAAGGTCTACAACTTCTTGGACGGGTTGTCCACGTGGGCACAAACCGAGCTGGCGCGCCGCAATCTGACGTACATTCAGACAGCCTTCGTCGAGGCCGAGCGGCTGCGCGACATCCCTCGCCCACAGGCTCCGCCACCGCACCTAGTGCGCCCGCCGCCAACAAGGGCGAGCAAAAATGCGGCAACCGCGACGGCAAGAACAAGGGCAAGGGCAAGCAAGCCCAACAAGCGCCCAAGAACCCCTCGCAGCCATCGACGAGCAAGGCACCCGCCAACAATTAGGGCAAGAAGAGCGGATGCCAGCTTTGCGGCGGCCCACACCGTTGGTTCCAATGCCAACACAAGTCGGCCGTCTACTCGGTGGCGAACCAACTGCAGAAGTCGGCCCATTTCTCTAACGGCGAGAAGGATGCCGAGGCCGCGCAGACCAATCAACTCCAACTTCTCACGGCGCTTCAAGAAGGCCGGGGAGGTAAGAACAAGCTTATGCATGTTCCTTGCTACAGTGGTAACCGACAGGTAATGGCGATGGTGGACTCGGGAGCCACCCATAACTTCATGGCCATTGCCACGGCGTGGAATCTCGGGTTGAAGATCCGGTCCTACGTGTCGGAGGTTAAGATGGTGAACCAACTTCAACCCATATCGGGCAAGACCTCGGCCACCCTACGGGTCGGCCACTACCTCGACGTCCAGGAGTTCATTACCATACCCCTCAGCGACTTTGAGATCATTCTCGGCATGGAGTTTCTGACATCGGCCAAGGCAATCCCGATGCCGCACTTAGCGGCCTCCTCATTGCGGATGAGTTCCAGTCCGGCTTCATCCAAGGTCACTACCACATGGAGGATCAGCCGACGGACTACGAGGCTTCATGCTCGGCCCTTCAGCTGAAGAAGAGCCTGACGCGCGGCGAGTCAACCTACCTCGCCTTGGTCCGGCCGGTTGAGAAGACGCCGGCCTCGCCTCAGCCGCAGCCTCCCGCCGAAGTCCAACAAGTGCTCGCGTGTTACGACGCGCTGATGCCGGCCAAGCTGCCACGGAAGCTGCCCCCACGTAGGCCCACGGACCATACCATTGAGCTGGAGCCCGGCGCCCGTCCCACCCGCGATGGCGCCATACCGCATGCACCCAAATGGAGCTCGACGATCTTAGGAAGCAGCTAGACGAGCTGCTCGACGCCGGCCTGATTCGCCCCTCAAAGGCGCTCTTTGGCTCGCCGGTGCTTTTCCAGAAGAAGAAGGATGGGAGTCTCTGCTTTTGCGTCGACTACCGCGCCTTGAACAAGGTGATGGTAAAAAACAAGTACCCCATCCCCAATTCCTTGGACTTGTTCGACAAGCTCACCAAGGCCCGCTTCTTCTCCAAGCTCGATCTCCGCTCCGGGTATTGGAAAGTGAAGATAGCCGAAGGCGATGAGGCCAAAACTACTTGTGTCACTCGATACGGTTCTTTTGAGTTCCTTGTAATCTTTTGGGCTCACTAACGCCCCGGCTACCTTTTGCAATTTAATGAACGATGTTCTCTACGACTATCTTGACAGGTTTGTTGTAGTGTACCTCGATGACATCGTCGTTTACTCCAAAACGTTGGGGAGCACGTTCGACACTTGGAGGCAGTGTTCGAGAAGTTGCGAGCAAACAAGCTCTACCTGCGACGCGACAAGTGCGAGTTTGGCCAATCAAGGATCACCTTTCTAGGCCACATCATCGAGGGCGGGGAAATCAAGATGGACGGAGCCAAGGTCAAGGCCATCAGCCGTCCAACGTGAGCAAGTTACGCTCTTTCCTCAGGCTAGCCAATTATTACCGGCGCTTTATCAAGGGCTACTCCAAGTTAACCACCCCTTTGACGGACCTCCTCAAGAAGTATGCAAAGTGGGAATGGAGCGAGCCATGCCGGGAAGCTTTCGAGAAGCTCAAGACCGCCTTGGCTAGCGAATGGATCCACCGACCCGAGAAGCAAAATGAAGTGGCGGACATGTTAAGCCGGAAAGCCCACCTCAACTCCTTGGCGGCCTCTAGCTCGGCCACGAGCAATTTCGCACGACTTAGGCGCGGGGCCAAAAATGACGCCGCCTATCAGAAGCTCAAGGAAGAGGTGGAGTCCGGCCACGCAAGCGCTACTAGTCACCAACGGTGGCCGCTTCTACGTCCCGGCTGGCAAGCTACGCGCCGAGCTGCTCAGGAGCACCACGAGCCGAAATAGGCGGGCCACCCCGGCATCAACCGCATGCTAGCACTCTTGGAACGCAAGTTCTATTGGCCGAATATGGAGAACGACGTGAAGGCGTTCGTCCGGACTTGCGTCAAGTGCCAGCGTGATAAGCCGGAGCACGAAGCCCGCCTCCTACAGCCCTTGGCCGTTCCGACGAGCCCCTGGAGGTCACTTACCATGGACTTCATCACCGGCCTCCCGAAAGTGACGGTAACACTTCGATTTTCGTAGTTGTTGATCGCTTTTCTAAAATGGCTATTTTCATGCCTGCTCCGCATGAGTGCCCGACGGACATCGCGGCGGACATTTTCTTCCGAAATGTGGTGAAGCATTTTGGAATGCCGGAGGAGATAGGGAGCGACCGAGACATTTGCTTCACGGGATGGTTTTGGACTGTGCTCTTCCGCATGCTAGGAACCAAGCTGAGGTTCTCGTCCGCCTACCATCCGCAAACGGACGGTCAGTCCGAGCACACCAACCGGATGCTCGAGGAGTACTTGCGCCACTACATTTTGTCTAGCCAACGGAATTGGACGACACTCCTCGACTCGGCCCAGTTCAACTACAACCTTCACAAGTCGTCCGCAACCGAGAAGAGCGAGCCCTTTCGAGGTCGTCTACGGTTTCCAGCCTCTCACTCCACAAGCGCTCACGCTACGGAGTACAGACGGAGAGTGCCCCGCTGCGTACAAGTTCGCGCGAGGACGACAACTACTTTGGAATGAGGCCCGCGACAGCCATGCCAAGGTTAGTAGTTGGTGTATGAAGAAATACTACGACCGTGGCCATCGACCCGTCGAATTCGACGTCGGAGATAAAGTTTGGCTCAAGCTCACCCCGCGCCTCCAAACCGCTTGGAGAGGGTCATCGCCCGAAGTCGCCCGCAGCTTGATGCCCAAATACGACGGTCCCTTCGAAGTCCTAATCCGCATTGGGAACGTGGCCTATCGCCTGAAGCTCCCACCTAAGTACCGTGTGCACCCGATCTTTCACGTGAGCTTCCACAAGCCATTCTTCGAAGACAAGGACCCCGAACGTCGACAGGAGCCAAGCATCCCGACGGCCCCACTCAAGCACTTCAACCGTGACGTCGAGAAGATCATCGCCCACATGCGGCGAGGATCAGCTCCGCACACTAGGCTCGAGTTTCTCATCAAATGGCGAGACGCCCCAGACACCGACATGTCTTGGGAGCGCGGCGAGTACCTAGTCCAATTCCAGCCATTGGTGGATGCCTCCCTCAAAACCCAAGTACCGGGATCGTCCACGAGGGCGTCGACGATTCAGGCGGGGGAGAAGTGTTACGAGGTTGGCCGGAGTTGACCGTTGACCGCCGGTCAACGGCGGCCGGAGTCGAAGCCGACCGGACGACGCGCCCGCAAGGAGCTGCGCACCCTCAACGTCGCCGGAAAACCTCGCCGGATTGCTCGCTGGAGGGTCGCCGGAGACTCGCCGAAAAATTTGGAGCGGCCGCCGGCCGACGTGGCGACCCGACCCTGACAGCTTGGCGCGGTACGCCGCTGTCCCTGGCCCCGTACGCCAGGCTGGCCGCCGGGTTGCTGCCATGTGGCGACCCAGCACCGGGCCAGGCAGAGGCTGCTGCCTATTGGTTGGTCAGGCCATCATTCGGCACCAGGCTCCCACACTGGGCAGGAAGAGCAAGAGTCGCGTTGGGCTGTGTGGCCGGCCAGCTTTGTCAACCCTGGCCAGCCATCACATCGGCCATCAGGCCGTGCCAGCGCCCAGGAATGGCCGTGAATTGCCAGAGGCATTCCGAGGGCATATTCCTAACCATAGATCATTCATAGTCGAATACTTAGACATTACAGCAAATATGAATCGAATTGCTCAAGTTATAGCCCTAACTTCACTACAACTACATTACTCAACAAAACGCTTTAATGGACGTAAACCAAAAAGGTCATGAGTTGGGATATACAGACTTAGACTTAGCGTGGTATACTTGATGAATCAATTCAAACGAGCGGCTGTCGACAGCGAAGCACTGTTAACCAAAAAAGAGAATCGAACCGAAAACTTCAAGCCAAAAAATTCTCTTCTAGTCCGAAGATAAACGCGCTTAATCTCGTCCCGAATTGAAATTGATACCTTTCATCTTATAGTTTACGTATCAAACTATAGGGGCCTGGACTTTCTAATATACAAACAAAAGTCAAAGACCATAGAAATATTATAAATACAATTTTATGTTCTAACAATGAAAACTTTTATTAATACTGACAAACAGAAGACATATACTAATAACAAAGGAGAGTTATTTTGATAATCAAATTACAAAACTAGTTGAGTTTCTAGGAATATTACAAAACTAATCAAGTTTTAAATTTTAGCTTTCATTTTTTTTTTTACTTTTCACCACAAAACATTTTAATATTACAGTATTTTCACAAATATTATTTAAAGTTGGTAAATAATTACTAGTAACTATATATTTTACCACAATTCATTTTGAACTACAAAAAATTAACATGTATAGAATATATTCCGACATGAATAAAAAACACCACTTTCCACTAAACTATGTTATTATTTTTATTATTGTTATTGTTGTTATTATTATTTGACTTTAATATTGGAAAGTAATATCAACGTATAAATAAATAAAAAATAAAACAGAATAATAATCCTCATAATATTCAAACAATCGTTATCTAAAAAAGATTAATTTCTGAAAAGTTTCACGATATTATTCTTGAACGTTTATTGTGAGACTTTCGATCTATTTCTTCTTAATATCGTCCTGTTTGATACGTCCATTTTTTTTACTTTGTCGTAAATAAGGATTTGCGTACCAACTGAAAAAGAGGCTTCAATCACTCTTTTAATGGAATCTCAAACTGGTAAAATATGTTGTCTCCATTTTTTAATTCTAACTCATCTTGAACATATTAACACAACTTTCAAATACTTGCAAACCTAAAGAAAATGGAGCAATCATTCAATAAAATAATAATAATAGTATAATTGCATTGCATGTGACGTGACATCTTGTATACTAATCACATATCACACATATGAAAGATATGTTTGACTGGCATCGTTAACTCGATGTGGACTATATGGTTCACTAGGAGCAAGTTCGTTGTCCAAGTAATCGTCAGATTGTTTGTTGATTTAATTAATTGATAAAACAAGCATGTTTTTAATAATAGATTATTAGGTTAATTTAATCACATGGGAATGTAGGTTAGGTTACATCTAGTTAATTTTACTTCTATTTATTTATTTAATTGATATAATTATTCAAATGAGTTAAATATAATATTAACAAGTTTTATTTTAGTTTAAGATAATAATAGTAGTGAACACATTTATAATTTTGCATACTTTTGTGGTGGAAATGAAAATAATGATAGTTTTTATAAACTTGACTAGTTCTGTAATAGTATTAAAAACTCTGTAACTAGATTCTCAAAACAACACTATTTATGTAATTCTCTCAATAACAAAGCAGGTTCCTTCCCAAAACCAAATATCCAAATCACGAAGCCTAATTATTCCCTTAATCGACCACTATATAATAATAATAATAATAATAATAATAATCTATATATATAAAAGATGGATAGACACTCTCCTGTGAGGGCACGTCACCAACTCAAGCCCCCCTCTATGCGACACGTCAGCAAATATAGAAATGCAAGAAAGCCTCACGCATAGTTAAGATATAAATTATTAAGGCAATTAAACATTCATACAAATTATTTAGTTAATGGGGCAGCTAAACAACCTGTAGCCTCTTCAAATCCGCCGTGAATCAAGCAAATAAGAATCATTCTTCAAAGCTTCCATTGCGTCTAAGCTAATCGTCAAGCCTAAAACGAATATGGTTTGTCCAAGGTGATGAACGACGAGCGGATGTTTCCCAAAAGGAAAAAAAAAAGTCCTGCAAGGCAAAGATATACTTTTATTATCAGCAGAAATTTTTATTTTCAATATTATTCGCTTGCAATCCAACGGAAAGGGAGTGAAGGTGCTGTTTCTTCTAATTCTTCATGAATGATCTGAATTCCGACTATTTGAATTCCACTTGCACTATGGTATCTATTTTTACGAGCACCCATATAGATGTTTGGATTAGTTCTGTTTTTTATTATTCCTTTTCCATCATTCATTGAAGAGATCATCTACCAGCAACTGCTTTCTCTTCCCTCTCCCTCTTCACCTTCAATCACGAGAAAAGGTAAGCTTTAACTCTTCAATAATTTTCGTGTAAGATTTCATGGTACAGACTATTTATGGTAAGTTTTTTAACCTAAAAATTTTATGATTGTTGACTGACGATTGCATTATATTAGCTTAGGGTTGTTTATAATGTTTGTTACTAAGATTGAGTTGATGCACGACAAATTATTGTAAGACTTAGTATGTTTCAAATGTACAACTTAATATGATAAGTTTTTGGCAACCTCAATTTTTTATGTCAACAAATGGTTCATCGTGTGTTATTATGGTACGTCTGCTAATATTTAATATCTTTGTTTTCTAACGAAATTTGTACGATTATTATTTATATTGAATATGTCACAATGAGTGATTTGTACGATTATTATTTATATCAAATTTTTACGATTATTATTTATATTGTCATAGAATAGTCAATAATGGGTACTTCTGTGAGACTTTACTATTTGATAAATATATAGCTTTGAATGTATAAACAAGCTATATCTGCTACTTCCTTCCATTAGGATGATTCACATATTCAAATCTCGAAGCGGTTGCAGGAGAAGCCTTTTTCCATATTATGAAACTTATTGCAAGTGAAGGTTTCAGAGGATTTTGACCTTTTACGATAGTCGTTTCCAAAAATATCAAACAATCATGTATGAAGAAATATAGATGTTCTCGGGGGTATTCTTCGTAGTGGACGAGAAGTGTGAAATACGGCATGGTTGCGAGGTTTTGTGTTATTATATCTTTCTAAGAATTTTGTCAATAATATAAAGACTGGTCGCTTGCTCCATAGTTTTATTATATCACATAATGGTAAGACTGAAAGTAGCAGTCATATGACTAAATCTTTGTAAGGTTGTTGTGGATATAAAATATTATATAAGACTTGCTAGAGCGCAATCTACATTAAAATACCCAAACAAAGCAACAACTACCATGAAATCAGCGAATATATATGAACGTTAAAACAGTCAACACCCAATTGATTCAACAAGCACTCAAAGTAGACAAGAAAAAAAATGAAAAATGAATATATACTTTAGGACAACTATGGAATATTGGTATGTCAATGAAATACTAGATGAATGTTATGCCTTGAATGTACGTCTATTTATTGTAACGTATGTCGATAATAACATCGTTCTGTTTTATTAGTTGTGGTATTTTTAAAATTGAAATGATGCATGACTGATTATGATGTGTAAGTTTCGAACCTCAATTTTGTTGGGCTGTAACGATAAGGCTATTGATATTGTTCTTTGTGCACGACCGACTTATTGTTTCTTTTCAATCTTTCGATGTCGACCAATGAGATCAAACCCTATGTTTGATTCGGAAGAGAATGATTGTTCATTTTATATTAGATTGTTTGATGAATATTATGGCGTTGCTTCGCGATGATTAAATACTATTGAGGGAAGTTTCATTCATGCTTCATAATTCATGTGTTTTCATCGTTGCAGCACAGGGGATACAATGGGTACGAACATCCAAAGGCGTCCAAATATATTTTTGCATTTCAGTTTGCCTTTTGTTGATTAATATTGAAAATTCCCCCTTCTATTCTCTGTTTCATGCCATTGATTGGCTATGTCAAGGAACTATCACATGTCTACTTGAACCAATGAGATTCTAAAAGTAATTTTGTTAAAACCAATGTAGAGAAAAACTGAAAAGTTATGCTCCTTTAAGTAATGTATGTGACGGGTCCTTTTCAACCTTATGTCCCTCCATTTATACGTTCCATGAATTTTCATTTCTTTTGCATCCTCTTTGTCTCTCTGACCTCAAGATTCTATAGAATGATGTTGCTATAATTTGTCATGATGATCGATAATATTCGATAAATTCTGATCGCCTCCGTGTATACATATTTATCCTTTCCCGTGTCGTATTTATTTCAGTGATAAGCAGCTCATTCTGGAAATTCAGACAGAATATAAAAGATTCACCAGAGTGCTCAGTAAAAAAAAACTATATATATTTAATAATCAAAGTTGGATGTTTGTTTGTTAGGCTTAGTATTCCATGTTATTTCTTTTTGATACATAGTTGAAGGGTAGTTCAAAAAATTGTTGCAGTCTTGCAATTTGCATACGTTCCTTCTTATAATTTTGAAACACTTTACACGGTATAATCATTCTTGAAAGATCTAACAATCTGAAACTGTTGTAATGAGTATTGCAAGTTTTACGACTACAATCACATACTTGGCTAGCAGTCTTGCAATTTGCCGCCGTGTAAATTCGCAGTATTACACTTGTGCAGCCTTACAAAGTTGCAGGCGCAAAAGATTCGAGTCTGACCCTGATGCAGCCATACGAAATCGCGGTCGCCCAAATGCACAGTCTTGCACTGGTTCGGTCTTCGATAAGGACACGACGGAATATCAGACTAATGGACGCATGGTAGGGTGGCTTTTCCCTGAGTCGAGTTGGCTCGGGTCTCGGGTCCTGCTTAACCTGCTTCATACGGAAGCTAAATAATAATACTATATTCGGATAACTATATTTAAATTTGGTCACAAAATATAAACCGTGCGTAGCACGGGCTACACCTAGTAACAAAGAATGCCAATATATCTCAAAATCTATACGATATTTTTGCAACCATGCGAGTAATGTGCGCCAACAACCCTAGTTTGAATTGACTCTCTGTTAAGTCTCGAGCTCGTGAAGTATATTCCTTGTAGGCCGCCTCACACAACGTCTGTTAGACATTAGAACGATCTTATGTTATTTATAAAAGAAAAATAATAATAAGAGCTTTGTGCAATAACATTGTTGGTTATTAATTCGACGACGGAAGCTATACAAGGTTACACTATTAAACAGAAATACAAACCTTGAGTATGGGTATATTAATACAACATAAAACAAAAGATAGAACAAATTAGCAACGATTGCCTCAATTATTGCAATTCTTTAGAGAATGATTTGTGAATGGCCTCCAAAAATCTGAGCAAGAATCTATCAGAATTGTGTTTTGCCACCAGTGAAACTGCTATTGGGAGATCTTCGTACATGCCTAATGGTATGCTGACCTGCTTACATATATATATACATATATTTACACATATATAATGTGGTGGAGAAAATCAAGAGAACAAAAAAAAAAAAAGAGAGAACCTGGCAAAATCCTGACATTCCTGCTAGAGACAGAAGACTAAAAGCCTTTGAGCGGAAACTTTCAAGAGTCTTTGGGTCTGTTTGTAGCTTTGGTGGTGGTCCTGGAACTGTAGGCATAGCAAGAATCCCGTAATCCTGTTACGTGCGCGCGTGCGTGTGTGTGTGTTACATAGAACAACAATTTGTGCTGCTTATTTTTCTATGGAATTATTAATATCATGATCATGATATCCAACCTTTGAAAAAACAAATTTACCCCTAATAGTTCACTGAGGGCTGTGATAAGTTCCTCCTTCAGGAGAAGAACTGCATTTGTATTTTCATCTGTTGTTTCAAGGGCTTCGACCACTCGCTGGGCTATTCCAGGGCCTAACTTTGGCTTCACAGAGCAAACCCACTCTCCATGATTAATCTTGAACTCATACCTATCTATCACAATAATAAAGTCGTGTAAATCAACCATTAATTATACATGTACTTCAAAAGATCATCAGTAATCGTACCTTTGAAGCAACCTCATGGCACTGGAGATAGCTGCAAGGGATGGTATATTGTCCTCCTGCTTCATAACATTTTGGCATGCAAACTGCTTCAAACTTGGAACCTTGGCTTCAATAAACTTGCCTAGACTTGTATATTTCACTTTACCACCTATTCAATGTGGAAATATACTTAATATATGGAATTTTTGTATATCTTGCAAAGTAAACTTCATGAAATGACGATAGAACGAAGAAAAGCGGTGAAATCTTGATTTTCTTGATAATGATTTAATTTTTTAAAAGAACCCGATAATGATATAGGACGGAAGAATTTATTACTTCCGAATATCTTTTCCACCGAGCTAACCAGAATTTGACTAAGCTGGCTTGAAGGGACATCGAGGAGCTCAAAACAATCTTCTGCAATAATAAGTTGTCCGAAAGTTCCCTGGCAATTACCACCATCATCATCGTCCGACCACTGCTGTAATACTTTTCCAACATTCATCAAAGTGGTCACATCTCTCGCAAACCAACCTGGGAAGGCCGTTTGAATATATTACAAGCAGTAAAGAACACTGTATGAGATTATGACGATGCAATAAATTCGTTTTCGTGCAAAACAATTTGGTTCTTTTCTACACCTCACCTACAGTATCGAAACTTTGAGCCATCGGTACCACTCCAGACGTCGTAATAATTCCATGGGAGGGACGAAAACCGTAAATCCCACAATAAGATGCTGGAACTCGAACACTTCCTCCGGTGTCAGTTCCTTCAAACAGAAAATTTGATTATTGTTTTGTAACTTCCGTTTTTTATGAACCTCAAAATAATGGCAGATAGCCTTCGAAGAAGAGATGATGAACCACATCAAACGTTACCCAAGGCAAAATCGGCGAGCTTAGCTCCCACTGCTACAGCAGAGCCACTCGATGATCCTCCCGGTACCCTATCTACGGCACATGGATTAATTGGAGTTCCATAATGTATGTTTTCTCCATTTATGCTACCGAGGGGCAAAACACAAAATGAGCAATAAATTGATTTACATTACAACAGCAGTTACTCGACAAATACATGTCATCATGTTTCAGTATTAGTAGTAAGTAGCCTGTTTGACGAGCTCCACAAATACATGTGTAATTCCCCCTAAAACAAATATTTAGAGATGGAATCAAGCGAAATGTAACAGAAATGTAAATACCACGGATGCATGACCCAAATTGCAGGGCCTATAAAAAAAGGATTTAATTATCAGAGCACAAATTTATTTATCACTGATAGCTCCGATCCTAGAATTATCAACTAATACAACCGTTTAAGGATAGTTTCTATGGGAAAATAAGACCACAAAGATCTATGATATCCATTTAAGGATAGTTTTTATGATGTGGCAAGAGAGCAAGTCTACTGGGAGATGAATGCATAGAATATCCATTTCCGGTTACAAGAATTTCTACATGATAAAAGTTCGTCCTGATATTGTGAAGTGCAAGTCACATTTCTCCTGATTGTTGAATCCATTAGCATAATTCACATTAGTCGAGCTCAATGTTCTTATCCAATAGCTCTCAAGCACAAAATTGCGAATCAAACCTGTATGCCATTTCATCCATTACAGTTGTACCAACACAAGTAGCGCCTGCCTTGAGCAGAGACAATACAGCTGGTGCGGTCGATGTTGCTGCGGGATGTGTCTTCGCCCAATCAGGATTTCCAAAACCCGTTACTTTCCCCTCCATCTCAAATCTGGTAGTTATATCAACATTGACAATCCATTGATTAGTTTTAACCAATCGAAAACTTCTAATCGACGATAAAAAAAAATATCATTGTTTCATTCTTTTGGCTACACATATTCTGTTTGTCTTTTGCTCTACACAAGGGAGTTTATATTCAATCTGTATTTACAAATTGTATAATTAAATAAACATCCCCAAGACCAAGCATGCACTGTGATCTAGAGATTGCAAAGCCTAATCCTACAAGAATAACTGTTATATATAGCTCAAAAATACCTCGGGCTAAACTACTGAAGAACGATAAAAACACAATTTTAAGGAGGGAATAAAAGAGAAATTGAAAATTCATTACAGTATATCCCAACCATGACGTTAGTAACTCGTCCAAAAATATCGAATACTACGCAATAAATAAACGAAACGAGTCATTTCAATGTGTTTTCATTGGGATGGGGTAGATTCACTTACATGTCTTTAACAACAAAGGTGAGGCCATGTAAGGGCAATATAACAGATGAAGGTTGATATGCAATGGTGAATTTATCCATGAAAGCTCCATAATCTGGTGGAAGAGAAGATTCAGTCGCCATTATTCTTCTCGAATGTTGAAGCACTGAATCTCTGATCTTATCCTCGAAACCACTTAGTGACACATAATTCTACCTTACCTATGTAATCACGTGGCAGAGAAATAACATCAACACAAATATGCCACGTCGCTTTTTATGGGTGCAATTTTATTTTATAAATAACTGGTAAACTAGAACAATTGTATTTTTTTTTTTTAATTTTATGGATAGTATGCTTAAATAGTAAAAAAAAAAAAAAGGCCCAAGAAACATGGCCTTCGCAGTGGGCGTGCTCTACTTTTCTCCTCCTCGCCATCCTTTTACCTTCTTTTCAACCAAATCAAACCGACACGGATTTGCTTGCAGTTGAGCTTTACTTGAGCTTTATTTTAATCATCTCATTACGTTCTTTTTAAGTGTCTGTGTGAATCGATACCTGATAGTGCTCTATATGAGATTGAAGCTCTTATCAGTGGCCATGAAATTGCTAGTGAATTTACAGTATTCGCATATTTAATTTTGCAGTGGCTTCAATGAGTGGGGATCCAATTCGCGATTGGATATTGTCGTCAGAAGGAAAAGCAACTCGAATAAATGGCACTCGTCCGATTGGTGGTGGTTGCATCAATCGTGCTACTCGTTATGATACCGATGCTGGCTCATTCTTTGTTAAGACGAATGGGTAGTGTGGCACTAATGATGAATATTTGCAGCATTTAGGGTGACAGTCATAGCTATTTCTTTTAAGATTTTCATGGATTTTGTTATATTAGAGAAATTGAACATTTTATGTTTCTTTTACTTGTCTCGTTTCTGTGGAGAATTAGTGGTTCTTCTTGCCATGACTTTGCTGTTTGGTTCGATTTTGTTGGTTCAACCCATTGGCTAAATAGGAGTATTGGACCATCAATGTTTGAAGGGGAGGCTTTGGGTCTCGAGGCAATGTATGAAACTCGATCCATTCGTGTACCTAAACCATACAAGGTATACTTATTAATCATATGACTTCTCAATTTTCATCAATTTTTCTTTATCCTCCTTTTAACTTACTTTGTAGATGTCTACTTCTAAAGAATCTGTTAAGAGTTTAAAGAGATGCCGCCATGATATGTTTTGATATAGAACTGAGAGGCAGATGTTTTGGATGATTCGATGGGCTGTGAATGTTTTGGATGATTTATCAAAGAGAGAAACATAGCTAGTCTGATAGCTTTATTTATTGGTTTTTATCCAAACTTTGCTCCGAAATTCTGATTCTAATGATCATTAATGAATCAGAGAGCTACTTGCAGTATTTTTAAGAGATTGATCTTTTTTCGCCATTTATTCAGGTGGGATCTTTGCCATTTGGTGGGTCATTCATAATCATGGAGTTCATTGAATTCGGTGCATCTAGAGATCAGGTGAGTATGCTATCTGTCTCACACCTTTTATCGTATTTGGTCTTTTTTGTTAATTTGGAGTTCTTAGTCCAAACTAGGGAGGAAGCTCGCTGAAATGCACAAGGCAGCGAAGACTGATAAGGGATATGGCTTTCATGTTGATAACACTATTGGCAGGTTAACATGTTCTCTCTCTCAACCACTCGAGCTGTTCAACTCTACTTTACGTGCATTTTCACGACGAGAAAGTTTGATTGAACAATGTTCGTTTGATTCATTATGTGCATTTTTCCATCTCTTTCGTATATTTGTTTTGTGGTTAGGAGGAGCTAACAGTACAATAACGTCACTTATTGCAGTACTCCTCAGATTAACACTTGGACAGCAGATTGGATAGAATTTTATGGGGTGCATAGGTTGGGTTACCAGTTAGAGTTGGCGAGGAAGCAGTACGACGACTCGTTAATTTATGAGAAAGGTTGGTTTCGTTTCTTTTTGTCATAATGCATAAAGAACAAATAGGAGCTGATAATCTTTGAGACCCATTTGATTGACGAGCGAAGGGGTTATCCTTGGAAAGCAAATTGAGAATCCTCATGATTTGTCTTGTTTTCGATGAACTTTAGACGATCATCAAATGAATATCGATTTAGATGCAGCAAAGTATGCATTATCATATGGATGGATTAAAGTTGAAAAAGACCCATTTCTTGATCAGTTTATTCTACTAACAATCGAAAACAGTTTTACGTCAGTCTGAAACATCAAATGGCCTTGATTTTTCTCCTTGTTCCCATTATGGATCAGTTCGCCATAATCATTAATTAGATATGTATATTACATGTCTTACAGGGCAAAGACTTGTAAAAAATATGGCACCTCTTTTTGATGGTGCTGTTCTTGAACCTTGCTTGTTACATGGAGACTTATGGAGTGGGAATATCAGCGCAGACAAAAATGGCGAACCTGTCATTCTCGACCCTGCTTGTTACTGTCAGTTCTCTTACATACGACCTTTGATTCAAAAGACTTTTTTTTTAACATTCCCAAATTTGGTCTTGCCTATATATCTGGATTGGTATCCAATCTGTTCATGCTTGAATTCAAGATTCAACTCATTGAGTTGGATGACTAATAAAATGAAACTGAGAGGTTTTTTTCTTTTATAAAAACTATAGATGGACACAATGAAGCAGAATTTGGAATGTCTTGGTGTGCTGGCTTTGGAGGATCATTCTACAGTGCATACTTTGAGGTGGCTTAATCTCCTCCTCCTCCTCCTCCTCCTCCTTCTTCGTCTCCCTCTCCCCCTTCCCCTCCCTTTCCCTCCCTCCCTCCCTCTCCTCTCCTCCTCTCCCTCTCTCTCTCTCTCTCTCTCTCTTCTCTCGCTCTCTCTCTCTCTCTCTCTCTCCCCCCTCCCTCCCTCCCTCCCTCCCTCTATATATCTATATATATTATATAAACATATATGTAATATATAATTATGGTGTAATAATACGACGGTTGCATTCGAGCCTTGCTTTCTGTGACAGGTTATGCCCAAGCAACCTGGTTTTGAGAAGAGGAGAGATCTCTATATGCTCTATCATTACTTGAATCACTACAACCTATTTGGTTCTGGCTATCGTTCGTCGTCCATGTCTATCATCGATGATTACCTGAGGATGTTGAATGTCTAGCCTAGCCTAGTGTGTGTTTCTACGGTAAATATCTGTATCTAATACTTATCTAATTAATGTTAAACTAACCATCATCGTTAGAAGATCGAACTGATGTGATGTGCCCTGCATTATGTTAATGAAAGAATCGTCATGGTTCAGCATAAATAGTCGCACAGAATTGGATCTGAGTTTCCATCGCTGGTTTATCTGATACCGACAAACTTGAATTTACCAGACGTGTTTTTATGATCGTAAGTCTCTATTTTGCTTTAATCGTTGAATGAAGAATAAGGGATTTTCAGGCTACTTTTTCTGTGTACGATGGATCTGAGGAAATAGTTGCTACCGTGGGCCTTTGTTAGAAGTATACGGTATTTAGACCGTGGAAGGTGGTGCCGGTGTGTCTATGTCCAAAAAATGTGAAGAGTTCTCTTCTGTTATGTTTTGTCTGAAACAGAACTGAATTTGTTTGATTCCTTGAACCTCGTTTCAGCTCACAACTCACGAGAAAGAAAAACACAGTACGTTCGCACAGAGACCATATCAGATCTCTTAATATATACTAGTACGTTTTCGCACACTCTATGCGTCTGCTTAGAATATAATTATATTTATTTTACTTCTAATTTTGAGATTCATTATTTGTAATGTTTAATATATGAAATATAATTTTGAACAATATAAACAAAATAAAGTGTAGGGATCAGTATAATAAAAAAATTAAAAATAAAATAAAAATTAATAAAGCAATTAATTAAAAAAGAGAGGATTAAAATGCAAGTGACAGACCCAATGTGACAGTTTATAGCCACCACACACCCTTTATATTATAGAATAGATATATATATATATATATATATATATATATACATATGTTAGTTACAAGTATATTTATTTTTTATATTGCTAAATATTATTTGCCATAACAATTTGGGTCAGTATAGAATTTTCGATTTGATCAGTATATTTTTGAAAAATTGTTCCCTAATTCGGATGCTGGAAAAAATTTAGATATCTGATCTTTTCTATAAGTAAGTTACAAACTCTAATTGGACGTGGAATATTAATCCTATTTGGCTTGGTGGTGAGTGAGTTTTGTTCAATTTCCGTTGGAAACGCGATATAGACCCAATTTTTTTTGACATATGGACGATTGAAAAACCAAACGGGTATCGATGTTTACCGCATGCCCCAATTTACTCTCCGGTCTTTCTTGTGGACCAATTTAGTTTCCAATTTTCTTTCTTTTTTATGGAATTTTTTTTCTTTTATTAATGTTAATTTATGTTTTTTTAATTCTGGCCAATCCCATGTCAACACGTATTAATTTTCCATACAAATTAATAGCCATCTAATGACATGACCAATTTGGCTCAAAATCGACAACCTCGGGGATTAGATTGGACCACGCGAAACATCGAAGACTGAATTGGTTCATGTGGTAAACATGGAGGACCATTTTGGGTTTTCATTGGACTATGTTTTCAGTTAATATGGTGGTCCGAAATCGGAAAATGACTTATTTTTTCTTTTTTTATTGACTAGACTAATTTAACAAATTTATAAAAAAGACATGGTTAGCCAATAACTTGTTAAATGTTATATCAAGTTTCTAATTAGGTATATGTGTGTTCATTTACATTAGTATATGTGTGTGTCAAACCTTATTAACATTGATATGATATATAGTTAAATGCGTGAAATTATAAAATTCTAATATTGAATATATATATATATATATATATATATATTTACTATGGTGTTCACCTACCGTGAACAACCATCGTGAGCAACATAAGCAAATCTCTCAATTTTTGGCCTTTTTTCGATTCCCAACGCGGCCAAAACCTCAGTAGACCCTCTCACCTCTCATATCAATTGCTAACCTAATCGCCCTCTCCAAAACGTTAATATTTAAGAAAATCATCAACTTGATACGTCGTCCACATGCGAATCACACTAATAAAGCACATGCAATATGATGTTTATCTAAAACTAAAAAGATGTATTCACTGGATATTACCTCACCGATGTCCTAATTGTATTACTTAATATAATCCCAACTAAATTTCATTCAAACATAACTCCAAGGTTAGCTTGTATGACATATTATCTAATATCTATAAAACAATAGTTTTCAGAAATATTCTTAATAATAATTAAGCGGAGCAGGGTTAGACAAGCAGACTAGTCAGATTGTACGAAGGATGCAAACTATTTGTTTGCATATATCCCCACTTCCACTATGTGATGGTGAACTAAAGAATGTTATGGCAAGCGCTTTTTCTAGTAAGTTCTGATTTAATTAAAATCATAAAATAATACTGCTAACCTCACACAATTGTCAACACGACAACAAATGGTAGTAATAATTTTTTATATGTTCCTTTCTAAGTTGAATTAAATTCGAATATTTTAATAAAAGTGCAAATCAGGAGCAGAATATACAGTTGCCCCTCCTACTTTAATGATGGATATAGAATTATCATGGATGTCACCGTTTATCGATATATAGAGAAAAAGGAAAAGAAACAAACAAAGTAGATATTTATCCTTTTACCCATTGTTTATGTGGTTCTTAGCAAAAATAAAATGAGTGGTTACGTGACAGGAAACCACATATATGTCGATGGAGATAAATGCTGACATAAAATGGAGCATATTGAAAAATTAAAATAGAATAACTGTGTGGTTTCCTTTCACGTAAAATGGAGCATATTGAAAATTTAAAATAGAATAAAGTATTAAATGGTCAACACAAGATTAATTTCCGCTGATCGATTATAATTTTAAATCGAGTTTTAACCTAACTATTGTAAAGTGTAATCTGACTATTCTCCGACATGTAAGAATAGGAGAATATTGACGTGAGAGCTTTGGATATAAATTATTTCACATGTACCTAATTCCTTATTTCTTTTGAAAAGCTGATGCGGAAAAATTATATATTGGGTCACTAAATACGGGTTTTCGATTAAGATTACTACATTTGGCAATTGCGAGGTCGCTAAATTCATATGCCTAAAAACTTCTACATCATGTGACATCCTAAATTATTTCCGTCATATGAAATTAGTGGCTTTGTAATTATAAAATATAATGATACAAAATTGAGAATCTGTCAACTCATGGATCCATTTATTATTTTGCCTCCACTTATTGATTGCTTATAAAATCTAGAAAGGTCACTAGTGAATAAATTATCAAGTATAGAAGTCGCATTTCAATTTTTGGCTATAAAATTCGTGGCCAGATGGATATATACATATATACATATCAAAGCGTAGAATTTGAGCTTTAAATCACGGTATCAAGAGATATTTTTACCTGGCCCCGCGGGGTAGTCTAATTTCGGAGTATGTGGCGTCAACAGCAGCTGATCGAGTATTGTTAGGATCGGTTAACGCTTTAGAGGTGGTGAATAAATACTTCGCCTGTTTGCTGATTTTTCAATCGGTTTAACTAGCTAGCTAATCGAACAATCGGTTGTTCCGTGCGGAATAGGTGATCAACCGGTTGGTGAACTATCTTGATGTGTGTGTGTGTATGTGGGACAAAGTGTTTGTTTCTAGAAGTTCGGGGTTAACTCTCCTACGTCTCACATTCTTCCTTGAAAGGAAATATCACTAGAACTTCAGTTACATTAGTAAAGTCGTGTAACCTACCCGCTAATACCTACTTAGCTATTCTAGTGATTCGCTAGGCAGTCGTGCTATGACAATCCACTTACTTCGACAGCTTTTTACAGTCTATCAGATTACAATCACTCTACTTCACTCAGAAGATCGCTATCTCTCTATTTGGTGAAGTGAACTTTCGAAGTCGTTGTTTTAGCTATAAGAATTTGCTCTTGAGAACGCTGAATGTCGAAAGTTGTCTTCTCTTTCTTGAGTCTTGGCTATTTATAATTGAGTCTTGAAAATGTAGCCGTTCCTCCGAGAAGACTTTGCTTAGCAACTGCATATAAGCCGTTCCTCTGCGATGTGCTAGCACCAAAATGGCTAAGTCAACTGGTCTGCAATTCTTCTTGCAGCCTTGAATTATATGCTCATGCATTTGTTTTTAAAGCTATTTTACCCTAAGACCGATTTGAATTTCAATCTTCGGTTTAGATCAATTTGTCTTCTCTGAATATCAGTTTGTCTTTAACTATTCTCGTGTGTTTAGACAAATCGATCTATTCTTGTCTGATGATAACCGGTTATTGCCTTGTCGGTTGGTCTCATCAGTAGGTGAAACCGATCGCTGGGTTCGGTTGCTTGGTCTCTACCGGTTGACAGCTTCGGTATGAACTCGGTTTGCTATCTTCGGTTGGTCTCTCCGGGTTGGTCTTTTGTGAGTTTAAATTTAGTTTTTTATTCATCGAAACTTCTAAGTTAGTCAGAATATTTAGATTATCGAGTTAACTCAACTAGTGTGGTGTACTTTTATAAACCATTTACAAAGTTCTAAAAACGTACAATATTTTTCCGTACAATATTTTTCCGTCGAGTTTATTTATCCGAATAACCCATATATGCTTGACAAGTGTCACAAAGAAAATGGAGGCTTGATTGATAGTGGCGAGAGATGTTCTATTTGTTTTCTTTTGAGAAGGATCTTGCTAGTTTACAAATTTAGTTGAATTTTTACAATATATTGCATTTTATTTATGATTCACTATAGTAGTACATAAAGTTGATGTGAAACTTCAATTTGCAACCCTCCACGAATAAACACTTAACAAACGTTGATTGAATCACAATAATAATCGAAAAAGAAATAATAATTTTTTCGAAATAACTTTATTTAATCTATCCCACTCCACCGTTCACAAAAATCACAGTGATTCGTCCCCAGGAGCATGCATGCATTTAAACCTCGAATATTGATATCAAGCAAGAGGATGACGATAATGATCATCTAGAGTTGATATTTATCGGACAGCGATTGATATTCGATTCGTTCGACAGCTTCCACTGCTCAGCTCACCAATTTTCGCGGGTGTTTCAATTTTTGCACGCCGTATGAGTCCCCTCCCTTTAATTGTGATGCACTACGTTATTTTTAATTTACATTCAAGAAATGGGTTGATTTGTGCTGTTAGTAGCCTCCGTATTTCCAATTTCTGCCACTTTAATTGGGTGAATCTCGCTTGGCTCTTATGAAGCAGTGAAGATGTTATTGGAATCCCTTTTAGTGATGAGATTGGTTTAATTAAGTATCGTGAGGAATATGCTGTCTTTACCATCTTCTCGATTGAATTATCATACCTCAGAGAATGTTACGTTTATAAATGGGAAAAAAAAATACCATTTGAGGTTTGATTCTGTACTGCTTTGCAAAACACACCCTCTTGGTTCCCATTTCATATCTACAGATTGGCTTTGTCTTCTTGGCCTAAAGCGATGGTTGCATTTGGGAAGAAGCTAAGGCAGTTGCAGGCTCAAGAGTGGCAAGCGTAAGCTTAAAATTGACCCATCAATCACATGTTAATCTCAGTTTAAAGCAGTTGCTTGTTGTTTTGTTGGTTGCCTCAGTATGTGTGGTGAGATAACTGTTGTAAAATTTGATTTCTCTTGTGCAACTTACCTTTCCTTTTTTCTTACAATCAGCTACTACATCAATTACAAGTTGATGAAGAAAAAAGTAAAGCACTACGTTCAGCAAGTAGAAGTTTCTGCACAAAATCGCAAGGACATACTCCGAGACTTCTCAAGGATTCTTGACAAGCAGGTTCAGTTAAACTCACTAGCATGATCTGTTCTTTTTTTTGGATCTGTTAATGTTCTTTCGATTTCCTCGGCTGATAAAATTTTGTTTGTTTCTGGGAATTGTGTTTCAGATAGAGAAAACTGTCCTGTTTTTGATAGAGCAAGAAGGGATGCTTTCTAGTAGGTTACTGTATCTTGGCGAGCAGCGTGACGCTCTTGTTCATCACGGTGATGCAAACGCAGATAGGGTCGAGTTGCAAGAAGCATACAGAAATATCGGCCACGACATCTTAAAACTTTTATCTTTCGTAGAACTGAACGCAATTGGGCTGAGAAAGATATTGAAGAAATTCGATAAGAGGTTCGGTTATAAATTCACGAATTACTACGTCAAGACTCGATCAACGCATCCCTATTCCCAGCTAAGACAAGTGCTGAAACATGTGGTATTAGTTTATGTCTTGTCTGCTTTAAGCTTGAAATTTACGTCCCATGTACTAATGATGTCTATGGAAAACACACGCCAGGGGATATCAGCAGTTGTTGGAACATTGTCCAGGAATCTTTCAGATCTTAAAGAGGATAATGCGAGCTTCGTCTCTATCTATGATCAGCCCGCTCCATCCTCACAGGTTTATGCTCGTTCTCATCATTTCTTTAGAAAAAAGTGTATCAATCTATGTATGTTTTTGAAATATTTCAACACTCTCAGGTTAATAGTCGATTGCAGGATCCTATCATTGAGACCATCAAATCTGCAGTTGATAAGCTGACACGTTCGACAGATTTCCTCCAATACTTGGGAAAATATGCATTTATTCCTGAAGAAGAACTCCCAAATCCATCAGAAAAGGACGACGGCGATGATGATAACTATCACTTTATCTCGCTCCTTCTAAATCTGGCGAACGCATTTTTATACATGGTGAACACATACATAATAGTCCCCACTGCAGATAACTATGCTTTGAGCCTTGGAGCAGCTGCAACAGCGTGTGGAGTGATTATTGGCTCAATGGCCATTGCTCAAGTTTTCTCCTCGGTGTACTTCAGCGCATGGTCAAATAGATCGTACATGAGACCACTTGTGTTCAGTAGCATTGTTCTCTTTTTCGGCAACACACTATATGCTCTTGCTTATGATCTCAGCTCCATATACATACTCCTCGTTGGTCGACTCTTTTGCGGGTAAGAGCCAAGATTTGAGAAGGGGATTCTCCTTTCTCTGTTGATTACTTTTTTACTCTTAAGGAAAAAACCGATAAAGCAAACTATTTGACAAATAAAAAATTTTCAGGTTGGGATCTGCGAGGGCTGTGAATCGACGGTACATAACCGATTGCGTTCCACTTAGAATGCGCATGAAAGCTTCGGCTGGTTTTGTCAGTGCGAGCGCTCTTGGAATGGCGTGCGGGCCAGGCCTTGCCTGCTTATTACAGACTAACTTTAAGGTTTTCAAACTCACTTTCAACGAAGAGACTTTGCCTGGATGGGTCATGGCATTGGCTTGGCTTGTGTACCTATTATTGCTATTGGCAATGTTTAGAGAGCCTTCAAAATCTGATGAGCAGCTGAAGACCAGCAAACGTATATGAATGCAATGTTTTAGACTACTTTTTTTTCTCTGTGACATGATATTAAATTTTCCCTATTTTTCTAGGAGTGGAAAATGGTGCTACTGAGAACGATCCCACGCAGCCATTATTAGTTTTAAGCTATGCAGAGAAGCAGCAAGATGAAGGCGATGAAGACAAAGATTCCGATGATGATATCAGTGAGGAGACCTCAGAAAGAGACCATAAACCTGTTACATCGATTGGTTCGGCGTATAGGTTGCTTACTCCATGTGTGAAGGTATTAAAATGACGCATATTATTAGAGGCTTTCATCATAAAAACGACACGTAAAATCTGATACATGGGCACAACACAAACAGGTCCAGTTATTGATATACTTTATGCTCAAGTATGCCATGGAAGTGTTGCTCGCCGAGTCAAGCGTCATTACATCGTATTACTTCGTATGGTCGACTAGGAATGTGGCGATTTTTCTCGCATGCCTTGGAACCACAGTTCTTCCAGTTAATATTCTTGTAGGGAGCTACTTGAGCAACATGTTCGAGGAAAGGTATATCAGAGCCACGCAATAATAATGTAAACATTCTGTCTTAGATTTAAGAAGAAAATGAAAATTCGGAATTCTTGTTTGAGCAGGCAAGTGATGTTAGCATCTGAGATGATGGTCTGCGTAGGAATAATTCTAAGCTTCCAGTTTATAATTCCTTACTCAGTGCCTCAGTATGTGTGCTCTGCTTTACTCACATTCGTAGCTGCTGAAGTTCTTGAAGGTATTATATATGCGACTACTTCATTAGTTCTAATCTCAGTCAGTTTAATCTGCTATATAATTTAGCTGTGCTATTTAGGAAATGGGAGAGAAAATGATTTTAATAAGTTTTTCTTTCGTGTTCTTTATCATTTGGTGAAGAAATTAGTTTTCCGTAGTTTGAAGTATAAACTTAAACTAGTTTTGCCTTTATTTTCTTTTCCTTATCTATTTCTTCACTCAACCAAACATAAAATCGGTTTTCCTTTTACATTTCATTTTCTTTTCGTACCAATTTCCACAAACCAAATACACCCTCCCTTAACTTGTTACATTTATTTCTCAATTCTTGATCATTAAAGGGAGGGGACTCATATTGAGATATAAATGTATGACAGGTGTGAATTTGTCACTTTTATCCCGAGTGATGTCGTCCAGGCTTTCAAAGGGTACGTACAACGGAGGACTGCTTTCGACGGAGGCAGGAACGTTGGCTCGGGTTTTTGCAGATGGAACGATAAGCTTAGCGGGCTATTGGGGTATGAGCAGACTATTAAATGCCACTTTGCTTCCCTCGCTTATAATCTGCATCTGCTCTATATTTGCCACATGCTTCACTTATAATTCTCTGTATTAATGTGATGATGATGATGATGATATAACTACTTGGTCGTCGTCTGTGTTGACCGTGTAATGTTCTGATCACATCCCCGTTATATTAAATGTTGGACAAGAACACTTTAGCAACTGTTGTATATAATATGTCCTCGTGTTGAAGAAGAACTCTTCCTTTTTCTTTCTGTTTATGGTAACTCAAATGCTGATATCACACTCTCACGCAAGTAGATGATGATGCATCTGAGACAAAATGAAACTCTGGTAAAAAGAAGCCTTGCAATTCTTTATGAGAAAAACGTTCAGCATCGATCAGATATCTTCCCATTCTTTTGAATCCCAATTGATCCATTCTTCCCTTGATTTCGTTATCATCGGCATCATTAATCTGCCACAAACTCCATGGAAATCCTCGTCTAAGAACTCATCCATAGCATCATTGACGGATATGTTAGTAAAATAATTTCACTTATAAAACGAATGTGTATGTACTATTACCAACGTGAAGATAGGCAGTGGACTAATCACCTGTAGCGTAGCAAATGTGGAATCGGATATCATACACGAGGAATAAACTCAGTTACTAGTACATGTTGGATTCGACGAGATCCATTCCTGTTATTGTTGCCCTACAGAAATAATTGGTTGGATTATTTGATCCTTAATGTTTTTTTAGCCCGGTTATTTAATCCTTGTTCGCCAAACTAATAACCCTACACTTATAGGGCCGGTCCCGTCTCTTGCTCTGATTTATTACATGGCTCTCTGATGATTCTGTAAATATGAATTTTGTTGAGCCTTTCCAATGACACATATAACGCACATAACATTCCAAACTCATAATGTTAGAGTTTAGAATGCAAACTCATAGTCTTGCACATAACGTTTTCGTACAAGACACTTATTATATATTCAAGCGTATATAATAAACGTTCCAAACAATTGAACGGTACAATGATCACTATAACGAGGTAGTCCTTAAAGAAGTACACATGTCTCATCAACCTCTATAAAGCGAAAGAGGCGAAGATCGTGTCTCGAAGGCTATTAGTGATGTCTGTGATCACCACACGTAATTTATTAGTTTAAACTCATTTCGATAATGTATTCGAGATGATCTCGGTAGTGATCTCGCTTGCGAATATCGGGTTCACGTTTTGACACCGTGGGCTTCCTAACGGCCGTAATCTCGCTTAGAAAACGAGATGATCTCACGACGCCGTACTTAGGTATCTAACGGTTACGGTAGTAACTCGAGTATGACTATATGAGATCGATACTACGTAATGACTATATGAAATGCCTCATTAAAGACGGAATTCTTCATCATTTCGATTTCTCTAATTTTCAACATGTATCAAGTGTACAAAAAAAGGTACTCAAGGAAATAAACGTAGTGCCACCAGAAGTAATGGACTATTAGAACTGATTCGTATTAATACCGGTGGTCGGCATACTGCTGGAATTAATGGCCATGGATACTTCATTACATTTATTGACGACCACTCTTATATGGATAAAATTATCTCCTTCATAATAATAATAATAAAAATAATAGCCCGAAGCCCTCCAGGTTTTCATGACTTATAAAGCTCAAGTCAAAAACAAATGTGATTGCAAATCAAAGTTGTGAGATCTGATAGAGGACGAGAATATTACTGAAAATTCACCGAGTCAGATCACAACCCTTGAGCTTTTGCGTTTTCTTACAAGAATGTGGTATTGTATTGTCCACTAGGTTTCTAGGTCGGGGACACCTCAGCAGAATGGTGTTGCTGAGAGGCAAACTGTACTACTATGGATATGGTATGGAGTATGGCATGCCAAACCTCTTTACATGAATACCTTTGAGTTGAGGCACTTAAAACAACCAACTTAATCGGGTTCCTACTAAAGAAACCCATAAATCCCGAATGAATTATGGGCAAATAGGAAATCGAGTATTCAGTGTTTGCGTGTATGGGGCTGTCCTGCCGAAGCTAAAAATTTTCAACCAAAATTTACGAAAGCTTGACTGAAAAAACCTATAAGTTGTTATTTTATAGCTTACCCAAAACGATTTAAGGGTACCGGTTTTTTTTGCCCATCTCATACCACAAGAATTGTCGAAACTAAACATGCAATATTTTTAGAAAGGTACTTGTGATCATAGCGTATCTCGTAAAGTAACTCTTGAAGAGGAACCTAAATTCTTAAATGTTCCCATATGTTGAGAGATTTAGCAATCCGTGAATCTGTGGGAGGATCACTAAATAATGAGAATATGCCTAATATTTCAGATCACAATAATGATATTTTTTTTTGGTATGAAATGACTTTCTTTACGACACTATGATCCCAAGGATTACATCATACATAGTTTTCCATACTTTTTGACAACCAAGCACTTAGAAGTCAAACAAATCTAATCAAACTACATTGCTATCTAAAATTCGTTTGTTGATAATTGCCTTGCTTTTTGCTTTGGTCGTTTGATAGCAGGCAATAATGATACTTTTCCATTAGTTGTTTCTGACAATCTTCATGGAGGTCTGAAGAAGGGATAAGGCCGATTGTTCATGATAATTATGTTATTAGATGACCATTATAATTCTGTTGATTATGATCACATGTCATTTAATGATGCAATGACGCACGGCCAAAGAACTCAATGGCCTGACGCCATTAATGAAGAGTTCAACGTAATAAGGTCAAATGATGTTTGGGATCTTGTAGACTTACCTAAAGGATCAACCAACGGTTGTAAATGGTATTCAAAACCAAAATAAATCCTCAAGGTAAAGTCGAACGATCAAGACACGCTTGGTTGCAAAAGGGTGTACGCACAGAGAATGAGTCGATTATAATGAAGCATTATGTCCCATGTCTAAAAAGGGTTCACCCCCTTTACTATGGCCATTGTAGCTCATTACGATTTAGAGCTGGGAACAACAATTCTTAATGGTATGCATAAGGATGACGTAGCCAGAAGGTTTTCTGGTTAAGGGCAATGAACACATGGTATGCAAGCTTGAACAAAAATCCATTTATGGCCTTAGACAGTCATCTCGACTAGTCTAAATTTTTTTAGTGGTGATCACTGAATTAAGTTTTAAAGAAAATTTGGTCGACATCCCATATTTATGAAAATCTTTGGGAGCAAATTTGTAATCCTTGCACTTTATGTGGTACGTTTTGTGGATGACATTACTTCAGTAGTTTAATCTTTGTACTTTATGTGGTACATTAGGTGGATGACATGTTACTTGCCAGTAACGATTTTGGCATGTTCCACGAGACTATACAATTTTTCTCGAGTAAATTCGATGTGATCTTGGTGAAGCCTCTTACGTTATGGGCATAGAAATTCACCGAGATAATGCTCGTGACATGTTGAGTCTTTCCCAGAAAACATACAAGGAATTTTTTTTTAAAGATTCAACTAGCTCAATTGCTCTCCCACAGTAGTATCGGTCTTTAAGGACATAAAGTTAAATTTATCACAGTGTCCCAGGATCGAATTGGCGCTCGATGATATGGAGAAAATCCCTTAGTCATCATTAATTGAGAGCATTATGTACGCTCAAATATGTGTTAGGGATGTGCCATCGGAATGCCATTCGAGGATGAAATGAATAGGACACGTATATATGTGATGTATCATTCGATATGTATATAAGAATATTGTATTCTGTTTTCCCCGAATTTAACCGCTCCAATATTCGAGTTTAATCGAAATAGGCGGGTAACATTCCCCGCGAAAAACACCTCCCGAGGAGGGAACATCCCCCACGGGAAGAGGCCTCTCGAGGACATGCCCCGCGAGAAACACCCATGGACGATACAGGCCCGAAGCCCGAAGACACACTGTTTGAGGAATAGAACCCCGCCCTAGCGCTACTCGAGGAAAGACATGCATAAGAGGTTGACGTGGCATGTTAGGAAGAGACATAAGGGACAATGCTAGTTATTAGTTGGGAGAAGACCAAGTCATCACTTGCTAATTATGGGAGTTAGTGGTCGGATAAAAAGCCCCACTCACACTATGGAGTGCTCTATAACTCACGTGAAACACTATGAATTGTGAGATAAAGACCTCAACTCCATTTTTGGTAGGGGGTGGTTAGTCCTCCAAAATGATACTACGACAACTCCCTCTTTTCACCCGATGATTATAAGACACGCTTGGAAGAAAAGCGATGAGGAAGAATGCACCCTCGAGATTTTGGCTAACTGTAAAATATCCCGCGAGCCGAGGAGATAGACCAAAAGCCCGAGAGGAGAAAATCAAGACCGGCGGGAACGAGCCGAGCAAGTCGGCGAAGAGCGGGCCGAGCGAATCAATCCTAAGACGAGAGATGGGTACGCCGAGCGGGTCGCGCTTCTCAAAGAGAACATGCGAAGGACCACGTCGCTGTGAGAAGTTCACGAAAGAAGCGGACCGGGGTGACGAACGGGTCAAGGCAAGGGAAGACGAGATCAGTATAAAAGGTGACGGTTAAAACATTTCAGAGGTACGCACTCTAAAACGGAAAAACTACATTCATGCCTAGCACCCGCGATCACCTTTTTGATTTACCTGACTTGAGCGTCGGAGGGGCGTCGCCGAAACGGCGCCTTGCTAGCTTGTTTTCCTTGGTGTTTCAGGCATTCTACGGCAGCGACGGGAGCAAAAGGCTGATTTATGCGCCAACGCGGAGGGCGATTTTTTGGGACGCATCATATTCGAATATCTATTAATGGAATAAATGTTTCATGTGAATTTACGATTTATTCCTTAGAGGCATATTATTTATTTGCCAAGAAAATAACATGCTAAAAGAGGCCATAAAACAGAAAGCCTCATATTGGACTAAATTTTCAAGGACGCTCGATTGCCTTTAATGGATAATGAAGGACACCAATGACCGGACCGGTATTGGTTATAGAGAGCAGACAAATGAAGAGGACGCATCAACATCCTATCAACCGCTTGCCACCACAAAGGTAATAAAATTCGTTCGACCCATGGATTACATTCCAAGCCCGGTTCTTCTGGAAAACAGCTCTAGAAGGACTGGACTGTGATACAAACCAAACAATAGTCCCCCGGTCTCTCACAGAAAGAAAGTACTGCATCAAGCAAGGGTAAATTTCATCATACAAAGGTTTCGGATCATGGAGAGATAAAGAAGCTTGCTCGAGAGATATCTGACATGTAGATTGTTTCGACATCTAGTATATTATTTTGAATTACTGGTCTTTTGTGATTTTGAATAGGCTTCTTGGAATATGGAACATGAATCTTGGATGTGTTTTATGAAGCATGTTCATTCACACCTTTTGGATTTGATCAATGAAGCCCACTGATTTGATTATTCAATGTTACAACGAGTAACTTGTTCGGCAACACTTCATAACATTTGACTTGCGATATTACAAATAGGGGAAATTATAAAATTAGGTCACTAAGTATACATGTTTTCGTTTTTGGGTCACTATGTTTGGTAATTGCAAAAGTATGTCACTAACTTTTCATGTGAAAACAATTTTGGGTCATGTTTTCAATTTTAGGTAACTAAGAATATATTTTTTCGATTTTAGGTCACTAAGTTTACATTTTTTTCAATTTTGGGTCAATCATTTGGTACTGTTATAAACATAGTGACCCAAAATTGAAAAAATGTAAACTTAGTGACCCAAAATCGAAAAAATATATTCTTAGTGACCTAAAATTGAAAACATGACCCAAAATTATTTTCACATGAAGAGTTAGTGACCTACTTTTGCAATTATCAAACATAGTGACCCAAAAACGAAAACTTGTATACTTAGTGACCTAATTTTATAATTTTGCCTTACAAATACAACCATAACGGAATTACATTGAACAATAACATAAACAACCTAAGATCGGCAATACGAGAACTAATATTCTCGAGTCCCTTCGTCTTTCGGCGTCTTTTAGTTCTTCATTCCTCTTATGAAGTATGACAACTCCATGATGTAGCTAATCTGTCACCGTCTAATCCATCTTTGCAAAATAGCTTAATCTTTTAAACTCAGAATAAAAATCCAGCAAAAATTTATTTTAGTAAGCTCATGATAATTTATCTTACCCATCTACCAAGGTTATTTTATATGGGGATTAGCGGGCTGTGAATTAATTCGAGCTTGAATATGAAAACCAAACACACGATTATCTATTATTATTTTATATTATAAGGCCTAATATGAGATATCAAACAGGCCCTAAGAAGATTAACAATCACATATTTTTTATCTATAACAAAAATCATCGTCCACAAATCAAATTCATAAGAAGAATCCGATTTTTGCGCGAAAAATAGCTAAATGAGGCTGACATACAACAATGATACAAGATATATGTGTGTTGGGGTGAAGTCAAGTTATACTCAATAATTTGGGTATGCTTCCTATCTTTGCACTTCGTGGGGTCCATGATGTCAACACTGGGACCTCAAATCCACAACACAGGGTGGACACATGTAAAATGAACTTTCGAAATGATAAGGTTGTTCTAGGGGTGTAAACGAGTCGAGCCCGAACATGGCCCAACTCGAGCTCAGCTCGATTACGGTTTACTGGGCTCGAGATCGGCTCGAGCTCGGCTCGGCTCGATAAGCTTAGTGTTATTCGAGGTTTCAGCTCTAATTCGGGCTCGAGCTCGAGTTCGGTATATATTTTTAAATAATATAATTATTTTACTATAAAGTATTAAATATGTAATATATTAAAAAATAAAATTGTCGGCTCGATAAAGGCTCGATGAGCTACGAGCCCAGATATGATGGGCTCAAAGCTCGGTTCGATTGCCAACAGGCCACTCGATTTAGACCGAGCTCGAATCAAGCTTTGACCGAGTTACTCGCGAGGAGCTCGGCTCGTTTTCGGTCCTAGGTTGTTCATAGTCTCTCGAATTAGAACTCAAACTCGTTGTCGGCTAAAAAGTAAATCGAAATAATTAGGGTTGCAATTTTTTATAGTGAAGAAAAAGATATTGAAAAATTACCTTGGAACAATACCAAGAATCCGAAATCGCGAGCTTGCTTAGTCGGTCAATTTTGAGGTGTAGTAGAAGATGACGAATTCTTGCCAAGATTATGATATTCAATTTGGGGGAAATGAAGAGAAATGGTGGCCTTACGTATTCTTATTTGTTTTCTATACATACATATTTTTTTTTTCAAATATACATACATACGTTTGTTAGTAAAAACGGCAATATGATGACCAAAATTCTTACCTCAAATAATATGGGGACGAAATTGCGCGGGAAGCAAAACATGAGGACGAAAATTGAAATTCGGCCTCTAAAGTTTAAACTCATACGAAATTTCGTTTCCATTCTCGACACTGATAAACCCTAAATCCCCCAATTCCAAACTCCGTTACCAGCACAAAACACAATCATGACAAAATCATGACCATTACAACCACCACAGCTGGCATATTCCGCCGTGCATCCACCGCCGCCAGCTCGAAACTCCGATCAAAGTACAATTTCATACCGCCGTCCTCTCTCCAACCAAACCACTTGCTGCACAGACCACGACCAAACCCACCGGTAAAACCCCATACCGGCCACCGTCATCCCTTGAGACCCCAAACCCGCCGCTTAAATCGGAGCTTCCGTTCGATTTCCGATTCAGCTACACCGAAAGCAGCGCCAAAGTCCGACCCATCGGGCTTAGAGAGCCCAAGTACTCCCCTTTCGGTCCGGGCCGGCTCGACCGGGTCTGGACCGGCGTGTGCGCGCCCGTTCTTGACCCGAGGGAATTGGGCGACCATGGCGCTGACGTGGAAGGTGAGATGGAGAAGCGTAGGAAGCTGATGAAAGAGCGTGTTCAGGGTAAGCCGTTGACTGGTGCTGAGAGGAAAGCGATTGTGGATAGGTGTCAGAGGCATAGAACCAAAAGGCAGATCAATTTGGGTACGTTTAGAAATTCCATCGTTTTGATTTGTTAAAATATTGACGAAGAAATAGTATCGATTTTAAGTGCAATATGAGTCGGCTTGGAGCTTAGAATTAAAATGAAACGATTCTTCCTGTAAAGTAACATGAAAATTTATGATGTCAAGCACTTAATGATGGATTGTAACTAATTCTCAGTATTGGGTAGTTTGTTTTTCTACTTCTAATTCGTTAAGATTGTCGAATTCATACTAATGCATGTCTTTGCTTAAGAAATCAGAGCTTTCGATGGAATTGAATTTGGATCCTGATAGTTATGGGGTTTGAGAAACTTTCAGACATTGTGCTTATGCCATGTGGCAAGTCTTTATTTTTGAGATTGCGATGGTGAACAGTGCCACGAAAATCAGAGGTCTGTAATTTCAATTTATACTTTCGTTCTCACAATGTTACAACTGTTCTTGTCGCTATTTATATGCATGCAACACTTTACAGATGAAAAACGCTGGTGTGGAAAATGACCTAATTTCCTCAATGACAACTTGACCAACTATTATAAAAATGTTCTGTCCTTCACTTCATCTTCAGGCTCGAGTTGTGCAGCATGGTTGACGGATTTTACATGGGATGCAATAATAATATGTTGGCGTTGAAATATTTATCATTTTTTGTGTCCCTACGATTTTTGTGTCCGACGCGGCTTGATTATGTTGTTTTGTACTCTATTCCTTTTATATAGATTCATATTTAAAAATCATGAACTACCAGACATTGATGGTTTATTATGTATAAATCATAATAAGTTATATCGTGCTTTAAATTTTGATACATATTGACGACTCCATCTATCTTCTTTTGCTCGCTCAAGTGTTTACTCCATTATTCGATTTCAGGGCGGGATGGTTTAACTCATAACATGTTGAACGATATCCACAATCACTGGAAACTTTCTGAGGGGGTCAGGATAAAGTGCATGGGAGTTCCCACTGTTGATATGAAGAACATATGCACTCAGTTGGAGGTACCTTACCTTCTCTTAGAGTAACAAATTATTCGTTTTTATAAAAAAAAAACAAAAAGAAAATAAGGGAAGATCGTTGTGATTTAGGACAAAACATTTGGGAAGATCATACAAGGCACGGCGGCTTACTCATTCTCTACAGAGGTAGGAACTACAAACCAAAGGAGAGGTCTGAGATTCCCCTAATGCTGTGGAAACCCCAAGAGCCTGTTTATCCAAGGCTCATAAAAACTACCGTAGAAGGATTGAGCATTGAAGAAACAAAAGAGATCCGTAAAAGAGGGTTAGGCGTCCCCGCCCTGACTAGGCTCGGTATTTTTTTCTTGTTCCTTTTTAATCTTTCTCGTTGGTTGCATTTTTTTTTAATTTTTGATATATTGGATGTGATGGTGTTGGTATTTCTTCAGCGAAGAATGGCTACTATGGTTGCCTCGTGGCCATGGTTAGGGATGCTTTTATCTGCTACGAGCTTGTTCGGATTGATTGTAAAGGCCTCCCAAGGAGCGATTATAAAAGGATAGGATGCAAATTGCGGGCAAGATTTATATATTATATATATGAATATATATTTTATTTAACGGTGGTAATGTCGATCGATGTAATATTCTTACAGGACTTGGTACCTTGCATCCTCCTCACGTTTGAGAAGGAACAGATTGTAATATGGAGGGGCAAAAACTATAAGCCCAACGAAGGTGGTTACTTTCTTGAGGAGAGGGAATCATATGATGATGATGATGGTGGTGGTGGTGGTGGTGGTGGTGGTGGTGGTGGTGGTGGTGGTGGTGATGGAGGCGAAAAACCACAAGAATGAAGCAGAATTGGATTGAGAGAAGAGAACACCTAAAATGTTACTTCTTCCGTCCCACTTATTTCTTCCCATCTTTCTATTTCGAGCGTCTCACATAATTCTTCCCATTTCCATTTTTGGTAAAAAATTATCCCACTAATTAAACTAATTATACCATTAATATTAAAAAAAGTCTTCTCGATTTGCGTGTCTACTAATAATTTTTCTCTCTCCATACCTCAAAAGGTGTACTATAATATTAAAATAATGTGATTTCTTAATCTCCGTGCCCACTAATCTTCGGGAACATTTAAATGGGACGGAGGTAGTATATGTTAATAGTTAAATTATGTGGAAAACTAATTATAGATAGAATAGTATTAACTAATTAGATAGAATAGTATTTTTTTGCATGACGTATGTGCAATGAAATTTAAATAAATGAGAAAAAGAACTTGTAGTAATTTGATTACATGAGTTGTTATTTCGCGAGTTGTCTATACTAGTCTGCGTGAATCTTACATCAAAGGTGTCATAGACGGAGTTTCCTTCAAAGTGTAGCTAAGCTCGATACGTTCTGACAAAGACATGGGTCGACGGTGACATGCAGCTTTCATGAGATGGTGATCTCCAGACTTTGACCGTGGAGAAACCTCCCCATAAATAATAGGCATACCTGTCCTATGAGAACGTGTGACAAGGAAATTTCGAAGTCTCTTGCTAGAGCATCCACAACGGATCGTGGTACACGGACGCCGGTTCGGTAATCTATCTGTCACGACTCTATCATGTAGTTGAGTTAGTGAGTTTGACATTGGCATGACTAGCACTCGATGTGGCACCTTGACACAAGCGCCTTGTGCCGTAGTGACAAGGACACACCCTGACTCAAACGCCTTCTTTGCTTGTGACACGGTATGACATGGCAAGCTTCTTGAAGGTTTTAAACCAAGCTGCGATGTTTTTGATACGTGGGTATGGGTGGGTATGGGATGTGTATGAATAAGTTACCTTGTGTTTGATATGTGTGTATAGACATACATGCCTTGTATGGCTACGCACGTCTATTACAAGGATTTTGGTCATACGGCGTGTATATGCATACCTACCTCTAAGATGGTTATGAGTGTGTATCACTAATCCATACACACATATACACACCTAAAATACATCTATCAAACGCAATTTATATCATTACACAAATAATTAATACACACATATCAAACATAGTAAAATAAAATATCAACAAAATCCTTGTGTCGCCATACACACCATGTAACCCATAAACAAGGATATCAAACGAGCCCTAAGCGAATCCCACATGGTATAGGTCATCCCACATGGCACACCATTGACTTGTATAAATAGTAGATGCCACTCTCATTCTCGAAAATCATTCGACATTGGATGAACCGAAACTCATTTGTCCTCTCTTCGGTGTCGAACTACTCTTGGGTCGAAGGTAAAATGCCTAAACCCTAGCTAGCTGAGTTCGATATAATGTAGATTATTTGTGCTTCAGTGTTTTGAATTGATATTTTGTATCCGACAAACTCTCTGGGTGGATTTTGGCGAACAGACAACTCTTGGGTCTTCCCCACACCAGTCCGAACCACAATCTCGTCCAACAAATGGGAAGATATTGCTTTTCTAATAGCAAAATTGTTTTGACCACAATATCAAGGAATTTGTTACATGTTAATATCAAAATGGAATTTCTAGTTAGTCGTATAGTGTTCCTCAAATTTTCCAACAATCATTCTCTACCTAATAAAATGAAAGAGGGATGAATTAATTTATGCTCACTGTTATTTTGAAATTATTTTAAGAAAATGTCAATTTTTTTTTTCTGTTACAAGTATTAACACGTAATTATTAAGAATCATGACAATGAAGGGAATGAAGATATAACGACTTTCCCTTTAGCTCTCCCCGTCTCCAAGTATCCAAAAGCCTTAACAGCATCATTGAAATGGAAGGGACCTGTCGGATCTATTACAGCTCTTACCTCTCCGCTTTCTAAGAACAGATTCATCATATCCAAAACCTCACCGGAAGCTGTTAAACCTGAATGTCGAGCTCTCGGATTCGATGGCGGCCAAGTTATGTCTATGACTTCGCCGTTCTCCTTGGCCAACACGTACGAATTACTCGAGTCCCCTTTTAGAGGAAAAAATTCAATCCAAAATGCAAATATGATCACCACAAGCTGTAATAATATTTACTACGGTAGAAGATTTATAATAAGTTAGAATTCATGGGACCACCAAAATTTATTAATTAAATGAGATATATATATATATATATGCTTTAATTTAAAATGAGATTATTAATTTGTGTTTTATATGTCGTCCATAAAAATTATCAACTATAAAATTTTAACGAATCGTAAATATAGTTTCCTATCTCTGAGTTCGGACCATGCAAAATTATTATCTTAGAGTATTAAATATTATTCTAGTATTACTTTATCAAGTTTCGACTGTAAATAGACTTACCTATAGTATCGTAGACAAGATCATATTTCTCCCCAACATCCTCGTACCCACCTTTTGTATAATCCAACACTTTATCAGCTCCCAAACCCTTCACAAACTCCAACTTCCCGGTGCTCGTCGACGCGCCAACCAAAGACGCCTTGAAAACCCTTTTCGCCAATTGAACGACTAAACTCCCGACCCCACCCGCCCCACCGACAACGAAAATCGAGGCAGTCTCTTTGAAGTTCGAAACTTTGAACCCTTCGAAAGCCGTTTGAGCAGCTAAGGGCAAACAAGCTGCCTCTACGAAAGATAGCTTTTTGGGCTTCAAAGCTGCCAAATATTCCTCGACGAGGGTAAATTGGGCTAGTGTTCCTAATTGCTTCAATTTATTGTTCTTGCGATTGAAATCTTGAGTGTTTGCATAGACTTCGTCGCCAGCTTTGAACTTCGTCACGCCGTGGCCGATGGAGACTACTACGCCGGCCATGTCACATCCCGGGACAACCTAGGAGAGCATCATTCGTACTTAAATATATTTACTGTCTTGAGATTTTATTTTTGTCCCACGTCGGATAAATAAGTTCACCCGATTTATTTCACGGTGTGTTTGGTTTATAGAATTTGGCGAGCAAAAGAAAAAGAAATGGAAAGGATAGTTACTTTTTTGAATTTGGTCAACTAAAGTAATATATGAGGTAAACAAAAGAAAAGAAACTTAAACTAACGAAAAAATCAATTTCCTCGCAAAATGGTGAGGAAAAGAAAAGAAAAAGTAATTTAAATTATTTTCGCTTTAGTTTTTTTCCTCGCCAATTTCCTTGATCTAAATACAACGTAGCCAACTTCACCTATAACCAGCTGATTTTAGGTTGAAGCGCCTCATACTTTAATGAAAGAAAAGAAACTACGCATACGTCTATGTAGCCATCAATGATAAGATGCATGCCAAAATAGATTCGTACTCACTGGTAGATCGATTGGGCCAAATGGATTACGTCGCAACTTGAAATCGATTGGATTCAAAGCAGCAGCGCAAACTTGAACTAGTAATTGATTTTCCCCTGGGAAAGGAACTGTTATGTCCCCAAGCTTTAGCACTTCTTTCGGACCATACTCTTCATAGTACCAAGCCTTCTGCATCTTCATGATGCTTCGGTTTATTACAATCAAGCTTATATTAAAAGTACTATTCTTTCTTTTCGATGGAATGTTATTGTGCAGATGAAGAAATGTGAAGTTGATTAGAGTAGATAAAAGCATTAATGAGCGAAGTTAAGGACAAAAGAAGTGAACGAAACTGGTGACGGGAGACGGCGGATGAGTATTATTAGATTCTTGTGTTTTTATCCTATATTTAAAAAGGTGGTGGTGATGTTAGTGGTGCACTGATAACAAATTATTTTCTTGATGATGTCTTGTGATTGTGACCTCAATTTGATACTTGATAATAAAATAGTGTTCGTGGATTTATTTTTATCTTATACGGCTTTGTCTTTGTCATTTTGGGTAAGGTAAGCATTAAGCAAGCAGCTTATCTTGGAAAAAAAAAAGCAAGCAGCTTATCCAATTTCACCATGCTGATGTATGATTGGTCTTTGTGAAAGATTTTGTCACTTCTTTCAAGTAGAGTAAATGTGTTAACACCAAACTCGTCATGATATAATAAAAATTTGGCAAGTGCTCCATATACCAATTATTGGGGAATATTAGGTAATATTATAACTTTGGGTCATAACTATATTATGTTGATGTTGAGCTTTCAACAGAAGCAATGTTGGGGTAACATTCGAGTCAACATCTGTTGGCCGAGAATGTTTCCTATCTCAGTTTATCTTTCATGCCCAAAACTAATTTTATTTATGACGTGACATTTTTCTAGTATTTTGCAGGATATGGATAAGAGCTAGAACCGTTCAAACCGTGTGGAAAGCGTGTGGATGAGCTAGAACGAAAATAGGAAAGGAGCATACTAAAAATAGGAGACTTGGAGCTTAAGTGAAGACCAAGCCCTTGGAACTGACCAAGTCGACCTCAAACGATCACTAACTGTCCAACCTCACTTAGTGGACGTTAGTGGACGTTATGGGCTGTCACCAAGTCGTTGAAGAAGGGTCTTACAAGTCGAAGACCTATATAAGTCGAAGGACTTAACCATTTGAAGATACGACGAACAACGAGCGAGATTTCGAGCGAGCATTATCTTTCAAGAGAGTTTTTTCTTTTAGTCTAGCTTTTCAGAGATCGGAAGATCTTGTAGGTTTTTCGAATCCTTTTAGATTCGTAGATTTCGCTAGGCTATTTTAACTATCCTTTTTGATAGCTTGTAATCCATCTTTATAGTGGATTTTTGCGCCTTGAGGCACGCAGCAAGTTATTTGACTTGCTGCACAAAATCATCTCTTGTATTCGTTTCAGTTCGTCGCTAAGTTATCATCATTTCCGCTGTGAGTTTCTAAGTGAGTGTGAGTGTTAGCCCAACATCACGTCCAACATCAGTTTATAATTTAGTGTATTTACATCCATTGTGACGGGACCCCCATCAAAGTGGTATCAGAGCCTACACTTGACGTTACTAAGCGCTGAAGATCATCTACAATGGATATTTCAAGTTCAAACTACATCGGCAAAGTCCCTGTTTTAGACGGCTCCAATTACGCCTATTGGAAGGTTCGAGTTCGGCAGTGCATCAAGTCCATTGACGTGCGTGCGTGGGAGTCCGTGCTCAATGGTTATACGACTCCAAAAACAGCTCCTGATGATGATGGATAAGTCTACGAAAAACCGATCACTGAATGGAGTCTTCAAGAGAGAAATGCGGCCGAGTTCAACAATAAAGCCCTTAATGCCATCTTCTCGTCGGTGGACATCTTTATGTTCAAGATTATACGAAATTGTACCACGACAAAGGATGCATGGGATTTACTTCAGAGATACTGTGAAGACGATGCGAGTGTGAAGCAGACGCGACTAAGGCTACTCCTCAACCAATTTGAAAATCTCAGAATGAAGGATGATGAGGATGTTACCACGTACTTCGGCAAAATTCTGACTATCTCAAGCGAATGCGCCAGTCTTGGAGAGCCGCTAGCAAATAAGGTATTAATTTCTAAAGCAATCCGTAAGCTAAATCCTAAGTTTAATGTGAAGGTAGCTGCGGTCGAGGAATCCCACAACTTGTCCACGTTGGATCTCAACACCTTGATGAACATCATGAAGAACTACGAGACCAATCTCGAAGTACAACAAAGAGAGGCTCGAGGCAAAAGTCTTGCCTTAGTCAGTCAGCCATCCAAGGAGCAAACTGAGGTTGAACCCAATGTTGAGGATGACATGGCTATGATAGCGAAGAAATTCACTAAGTTTCTCCAGAAGAGGAATGTTGGGCAGAATGTTGGTCCAACATTTAAGAAGGGCCAGAATGTCAAAGGAGAACCAACTTCTGCTCCTCCGTTCATCAAGCGCAAACCAGATGGAAAGAAGAAAAATATCAACTATGAATCGTTAGATGCTATGAATGTCAAGGATGGGGCCATTTTGCCAACGAATGTGCCAACACACTTCGGAAACGCGGGAAATCGCTTTGGGTGGACCTATCCGATGATGAAGATGAAGAGCAGTCTCCAACACAGCACATGCAATCATCAGTGACGATCCAGTCATTCTCTGATGGAGAAGACGAAGAGGATCAGCAAATTGGCTTCACTGCGGTAACTGATGTTGAGCCAACATCTGACTCAACATCTGGAAAACATCTCATTTTTGATTATGATGACTCAAACTGTTTTGATGGGTTTTTGAGTTCTGATGATGCAGATGAAGGTACTGAATGCTGCGAAGAAGTACAGATGAAGGAAGCTCTTGAGTTGATGTCCGCTCAATACGAGATAGAGAAGGCTAAAAATTTGCAACTCAAAGCCGCGGTGAAAGTTCTAACCGAGGAGAATGAGAAGAATGATAAACTTATCGAAAGCTTGGTGGAAGGAATGAACAAAATGGAAGCCGTACTGACACGAAAGGACAAAGAAATTGACAAGCTCCAAAAGCGAGTCGACGAAGCCGATGAGACCTTTACGAAAATGAACAAGGGTAAATAAACCCTTGATGAGGTATTGTCTCTTGGTATCTTTGATAAGCAAGGCCTAGGTTTTAGTTCTCAGCCCGTATGTGATGATTCAAAGCCCGTATACCATGCTCAGCCTAAGATCGTTTTCGTTAAACCTCATGCCACGAGTGATGTTAGTGAGAATGTGATTGTCGATACTAGTGCTAAGCATGCTACTACTAAGAGTAAGGATAGCTCGTATGTGTGTCATCATTGTAAGCAAACTGATCACTTAAACCATTTTGCTGGAAATTGAAGAGGGAGATTTCTGTAAAGAAGTCGATGTCGGCCGAAATGTCACCTAACATCCCGCTCAACATTGAGAAATCAGTGTTGAAAGGAGTGTCTGGAGAAAATTCAGCTGGCTCATCTTCAAATTCTAGTAAACAGAATGCTGTTATATCGACTAAGAAAGTTTGGCTCGAGAAATCTGGTCATAAATGCAATGTAGTGTATACCTCTTTGCGAGCTAACGTGACAGGTTCATGGTACTTCGATAGCGGGTGTTCCCGACACAAGACGGGTACCAAGGATTATCTCAGTGATTATATGCCTTTGAGGAGTGGATCTGTGACGTTCGAAGGAGGTGCTAAAGGACGAATTCTCGGCCGAGGTAGACTCAACGTGCCCGATTTTCCCAAGTTAAGCAATATACTTCATGTCGACGGGCTCGTTGCGAACCTAATAAGCATAAGTCAACTCTGTGATGACGACCTTGAGGTAAGGTTTAATAAAGAGTGTTGTGAAGTTTTTAACAGCAATTCTGTGCGAGTGATGGCAGGTAAAAGATCGAGTGATAACTGCTACCTAGTCGGCGACAAAACCGGTGTGAAGGACGTGTGCCAACTATCAAAAGCCGAGGACGATGTGGTTCTATGGCATTTCAAATTAGGACACGTCAACTACAGAGCCTTGGAGCAACTTATCAAGCATGATGCGATCAGAGGCATCCCAAAACTGAAGGAGTTTGGTAAGGTAGTTTGTGAGTCGTGCGTGAAGGGTAAGCAAACGCATGTTAGTCATAATGTTGACCAACAAGCTGCCCAACATTTTAAAACTGCTCACTGTTTTCAATTGATTCACATGGATTTGATGGGTCCGATGGAGGTAGATAGTATAGGAGGTAGGAAATATGCTTATGTGCTCGTGGATGACTTTTCTAGATATGCATGGATATTTTTCTTAGGGAAAAATCTGAGTCTTTCGATTTTTCAAGAATTTTTGTGCGATGATTAGAAATAATTTCAGTGCATCTATCTTTCGTATTAGGTATGATCATGGTAGAGAGTTCGAAAATCAGTACTTTGATGAGTTTTGTGATAAGAAAGGCATTGTGCATGAGCATTCATCTCCTAAGACGCCTCAACAAAATGGGGTGGCCGAAAGGAAGAATAGGACTTTACAAGAAATGGCTCGTGTTATGTTACTTTCTAGGAATATTTCTAAGCGTTTTTGGGCTGAAGCATTGCATACTGCTTGTCACATATCGAATCGAGTGTTCTTTAGGCATGGTACTAAGAAAACGTCTTACGAGTTATTAAATGGAAAGAAGCCTACGGTTAAATATTTTCATGTCTTTGGATGTTTTTGCTACATGTTGAATGATCGTGAATATTTGACCAAGTTTGATTCGAAAAGTGATAAGTGTATTTTTCTAGGATACTCGTCTAATAGTCGTGCTTATCGAGTATATAACTTGCGCATGAGGTCCGTTCGGGAGTCAGTAAATATTGTGTTTGATGATGCTACTGATCTTAGCAAATGTCTCCTCAAGTTGATATTTCAGATTCAATACAAGCTGTCGACGAACCAGAGGAAACTGCGGATGACAATGTTGAGCCAACATTGGACTCAACATCTGAGGCAGAACAGAACACTGAGGCTGGTCCCAGTGAAGTGCGACGAGATCCGCCTGCTAAGATCCAGAAAGATCATCCCACTGACCTTATTATTGGAGACGTAAACGAAGGAAGAAAGATTAGAGACAAACCACGCAAAGATTACAAGTCTATGGTAAGAAACGTATGCATGAACACGGTATACGCTGAGGTACGTTTCAATTGCTTTGTTTCTGAGTGAACCTAAGAATGTCCTTGAAGCTCTCAAGGATAATTTTTGGATAAATGCAATGCAAGAGGAACTCTTGCAATTCGAGAAAAACCAAGTGTGGTCATTAGTTCCACGGCCGAAAGACATTAATGTCATAGGCACTAAGTGGATATTCAAGAACAAATCTGATGAACTTGGTAGGGTTGTTAGAAACAAGGCACGTTTAGTAGCTCAGGGTTATATTCAAGTAGAAGGGATAGACTTTGATGAGACGTTTGCACCTGTTGCTAGGTTAGAATCGATTAGGCTCTTGTTAGCTATAGCATGTTGGCTTAACATCACTTTACATCAAATGGATGTTAAGGGTGCTTTTTTGAATGAGTATATTGATAAGGAAATCTATGTCGAACAGCCTAAAGGGTTCGAAGATCCCCATTATCCTAACCATGTTTTTAAGCTGCAGAAAGCGTTATATGGATTGAAGCAAGCGCCTCGAGCTTGGTACGCACGGTTAGCAACATTCTTACTTGAGTTTGGTTTCACACGAGGTGAGGCAGACCGAACTCTTTTTGTTAAAAGGGTCGGGTCTGATATTTTGATTGCTCAAGTATATGTTGATTATATTATTTTTTGGCTCGAGCTCACAGTCTTCACTAGATCAGTTTGTGCAGGCGATGAACACCACTTTCGAGATGAGCATGATTGGAGAGCTAACGTATTTTTTAGGGTTGCAGATTAAGCAGAACAGCGACGGGATCTTTATGTCCCAAGAGAAGTACGCAAAAGAACACAGTCAAGAAGTTCGGGATGGACACTGCCAAGGTAATGAAAACGCCCATGGGGTCTACGCAAAAGGTAAGTAAAGACGATGTTGGGCAGAATGTTGACCCAACATTGTATCGATCTATGATTGGCAGCTTATTATATCTATCTGCGAGTAGACCTGACATCATGTATAGTGTTTGCGTATGTGCTAGGTATCAGTCTGAACCTAAAGTGACTCATCTTAATGCTGTTAAGCGAATTTTTTGTTATGTGAGTGGATCGTGTAGCTTAGGACTATGGTTTTCTAAAGATACTAACATGAGTCTTGTAGGCTATAGCGATGCTGATTGGGCAGGCGATGAAGATGATCGCAAGAGTACAAGTGGCGGCTGTTTCTTCATAGGTAATAATCTAGTTGCATGGTACAGTAAGAAACAGAATTGTGTGTCTTTATCTACTGCTGAGTCTGAGTATGTTGCTGCGGGTAGTTGCTGTACGCAATTAATGTGGTTAAATAGCATGTTGTGTGACTATGGTTTAGAGTGCGAGTCAGTCCTCATGTATTGTGATAACCTTAGTGCCATCAACATATCTAAGAACCCTATCCAGTATTCACGTACGAAGCATATAGATATAAGACATCATTTTCTGAGAGATATGGTTGAGAAAGAGTTAGTCCGCATTGAGCATATAGACACTAAGCATCAGCTAGCAGACATTTTCACGAAAGCATTGGATTCTAAAAGGTTCTCGGACCTGAAGAAATCCATAGGTTTGCACATGTTAGTTTAAATGTTGGTCCAACATTTGGATCAGCATAGCATATGTCGAATTTGATGGTTACTAATTTAATGTTTCGTTAAATATTCTGTTCTGTTTTCCTGTGAAATGACTCGAGTCTTCTTGATTGGTCCCTGAATTAACCCGATCCCTTTTTAAAGGCTCTTGGTAATACGTCCCTAGGTTCACGGCATTCGCTATGACGATGTACTCTTTGCGACTAAAAACCAATCCTTATTGCGTATAAGCATGCTCATAAACTCTCGGCTAGATATAGGTTTTTGGCAATAAGATTCCTTAGGTACACGGCATTCGCGGTGACGATGTATACTATGCGACAAACGGCCTAACCTTGAGGCTGAGGGTATAAGGGCAGTGCATAAATTTCTTGGATATTTGAGGTAAAAGGGTTGAAATAAAGGGAACTGATTTTGAGAAGAATTGAGCAGATAAGTCTAGGATTACGGAACTAGGATGTTGAGTCAAATGTTAAGGCAACATGTGTGACTGTTAGTTTGATATTGCTATATTTTGTGCTTTCGTTTTATTCGTGTCTGTCTTTAGTACTGCATTTGTTAGTCTTTTGTGTCTATGTTAGAAATCTCTCAGAGTTGCATTAGAATCCGCGAAGAACATCTCGTTACATTTATCTCTAAGTGGTCATCGAAGTCGCTCTAATGGTTAGTATTTCTTGATTCTACCTTGACTTTTGACTTAATTGTCTTTTTGGTAGAATCATGGTCTTAACTGCTCCTACATATTCTCGCATGATTGAGTCTTCAAACTGCTTTTGTGTGCTCGAATGATGAATGAGTCAATTTACTATTTTTAGCTTAATACTTTGAAAAATCATGACTTAGCTTCATCTTATCCGATTTATGCTATTGTTCTCTTGTTCTCAACGGTTATGTTTTAGTCCACTAATCACACGTCTTCCCCCATTATCTGATTTGACAGTTCTTATTTGTGACCGTTGTGATTAAATATAGAGGGCATAAACTGATTTGAAAGCACTATTCACACACTCCACTTGATTAAATCGAAACCTCTCTCTATAATTCCTCTCTGCTATTCACAATCTTGTTCTAGGTTTCCATATTGTCCAAATCTTTGATCTTTAGTCCCCAAATTCAGTGTGCAAATCGACCTCCCCTGTTAATCCTAATGTTGACCCAACATCTGGAGCTAACCCTGCTTTTCCAGTCCCAATTGAAGTTATTCCAGGTCCGAGAGATATTGTGGTGTACACGGGACCATTTCAACTCTGCGACCTATGAGAACGCCGACCCAAACCGCCACAGGACCGTCGGAGCCACATCAAGCCAACGCCGAAGCACCACAGACGGATTCGGCTGCAAACCCTGAGACAGAGGCTTCAATTCCCGCCGAAAATCGCGAAGATGACCTTGATAATCTGCCTTTGAGTGCTCGTTTTCAACGACCTCAGAAACGGCAAAGAAGCCCTTTGCCTGAGACGAACCCCAACACTGCTACGAAGATGCGCAAGGGTTCCTCCTCAAAGGCCAAGACTATGTCAAAGAAGAATCAAAGCAAACCCCAGGCCCATGCTCCTATGCCAAAGAAGCGCCGAAGTGGCCGGTTTAGACGTTCACTGAACCCCACTTCAAACGCAGACGCCCCTATCACTCTTTCCAGTGACTCGGTGGATACAATCGTCGACTCCGTCACTCATGATAGCCTCGACTCAGAGGTCTCAGACGAGGACTTCAAGCTTTCAGGGGGAGAAACGCCTCCTGATAAGTTGGGATTTTACGTTGTTTCTAATACCCGTAAACTTGCAATGTCGATTTCAATTTATCAAAATTGCCTTGGATATTCTATGTTTGTGCACATTTCAAATTTGACAGCTATTGAATAAAATGAACCGAAACAAAGAGGAAGCGTGAAAAGAGTGAAGAAACGAAGAAGATTAGGTGGTGTTGACCAACATGAGTGAGTAGGGGACCTACAAAGAAGATTGAGATCATTTATGAAAACAAATTTTCATCTCACGACAAGCAAACAATCGCACATGGCTCAAGAAATCAATAGTCAAGATAAAACAAATGGGAAGGCTGCTTGAGTGGACTAAAAATGGTCACTTTATTTCCATGTCGACATCAAGTGTGTATTTAAAAACCCAACACATGCTGCCATCAGAGGGGAGGGAGGAGAGAGCTGAAAAGACACGTCCTTATCTCTCGCGCTCAAGGCCACGTTCACGAAGAAATAAGGCAGAGAGCACTCACCTATCGAAGCCTCGTCAAACACCCACCGCTCAACCTTACGCATACCTTCGCTCACGTCACATGTCTCCCTCACGCTGAAAATCCGAAGGGCTGAGAACTCGACGGCTGCTGTGCTGAAAAACCCGAGGAGCTGCTGCAAAGTCGGGGCAGATTTGGGGGTTGCGTTCGTTGTGACAAAACAGACGCAGCTGCGGCGGAAAGCTTATGATAAAAGCTGCAACCGAGGTGCTGTTACGTGGGCAAATCAACTAGGAAACTGAAGGAGGGCAGCGGGACAGAAGCAGTGACAGAATAGCGGGGCTGTGACAGAGTACATACGAAGCTGAAACTGGAGCTGAACCGAGGCTATGTGACTGAAAGGAGCTGGGGCAAAAACGAGGCAGCTGCTATGCAGACGAAGGCCAAGAGAGAAAGCTGAGACGAGCCTCCGACGGAAGCCTCCTACAACCCCGAGAACATAGAGACGACCAAGGACTGTGAGGGACAAATTCTAACTTTATCTTTTAATATCTCGTTTGCAATGATGCGTCCTTTTGATTCATTGTTGTTTACGTGTATTAATATGCTTTGAGTTCTTGTGGTTAAGGGCGTGTTAGGCTGGACTATTATTGCGTGTTGGTGCTATTGGTATTTTATTTAATTATATAATTTAAGTTACGTGTTCGTTATCTGTGTTTAGTGCTTGCGTATGTCTGATCAACATGTGCATGATCTTTGATTGGTTTATGAGACGGACAAAGTGATTAGACTGGTTAGAACAATAGATAATGAGTACCACGACGTAAAACCGACCAGAGATGGAATTCGGTTTCGTCTGTGTGTTTCCGAGATCTTAGGCGCCGAAAGCGTCTAAACTCGGGGAAATTCATAAAGTTGAATGCATGCGGGGTTACTACAGTCATATAGGTATATAGTTGATTGGTTCACTTTCGCATAGGATCGTTATTGCGGGACAAACGAGTAGCGATTATTTTAGGAATTTCTACCTTAATTAGATTTATATTGTTTAGATAAAATCAATTGCATGGATAACTAGGAATATTTTGTGCCGAGCACGTGCCTTGATCACATCCGTCGTCAAATTATCCGTTTGCTATCTTGTTTTATTTATGTTATTTGTTATTCGCATTTTTATTTCTTTTATTAAATCCACAAAATATAAAACTCGTCTTAGTCTAAATTAAAATCTGGAATAATATCTTAAATTAATCGAGCTGTCCTCGTGGATCGATACTTGGACTTGTCCATTTTATACTACTTACACGACCTAGTACACTTGCTAGTATTCGAGCGTGTCAAGTTTTTGGCGCCGTTGCCGGGGATAGCGGTAGTATTAATTTTAAAATATATTCTGAGTTTTAGTTTAACAATTTTATTTCTATTATTTTTTTATTAGTATTTTCAAAAAAAAGAGTTTAAATAATATATATTTTTTAAAATATATATTTTATCTTGATTATATTATTATTATTATCATCATCATTACTATTATTCTATATTAATTTTATTAGCCATGTACAATCACTTCTATTATTCTTCAGCGACAGATCTACCTATGTATGGAGAAAATGAGGTTAACGACATTATTGCAGCAAAGTTTGAGGCGATTCATCGGAGGATAGACGAGATACAATTTCAGCGCTCACAGGCCACGCGTCGTGTTCATCACAGTTGGAATTCAAACGTATTCTACGAGGGTCCATACTGCGAGGAGCCACGAGAATTTTATAATGAGCAGTTTGCTCCACCTGAAAAGGAGAAAGCAGCCTGGGAGATAGCGCTCGAAAAGGCGATAGAACAAACGGATAAAGCGCTCGAGAGACAGGCCGAACAGAACCGTAGGCTGAAGAGCGACACCGGAATTTCGATGCTACTATTAACGAAAGTTCTAAACAATTAGAAGCATCAATACGGAGTTTAATGGCCCAGGTGGATAAGCTAACAATTGAAGAATCTGAATGCAAGCCAGAAGCGCTCTCGAGCCACACAGAAACAGATCCGGAACAGTTGATTTGTGGGAAGACGGTAGAACTAGTGCCGGAACCAAATGAAGTTGACGATGAGATCGAACCTGAAAAAAGTCGATCAACCCGCAGAGGCTACTGTAGATTTCATTCCATCAAAGCCGAGTCCTCCACCAGTCTGGATTCGACCGTCTTTTCCAACAGCGTCACGAAAAGGAAACCAAGATGATTTGTTATCAAAGAGCAGCAAAGTTGACGAATAAAGGATGATAATTCTCACCGAAGAATGTTCAACATGGATAAAGAAGAAGCCACCGAAGCATAATAATCAGGGGAGTTTTTATATTCCGCGTTCTATCGGGGTTCCTCTATTCTCTAACTTACGTTACATAAGTGTTAGTATTGACGCGACGCCTCTTTTATTTTTTAGAAAATTGGGACTCGGTGAGCCAAAGTCTACCTCGACGATTCTCCAAATAGTAGATAGACCGACTATATCTCCACGAGGAATCACAGAAACTGTACTGGCGAAGTGTTATGCGTCTTTCAGGAAAATTTTGTCTGGAGAGAATACAAGCAAACTGAAAGACATCCAGCACAACAAGGAGGAGCAAGAAACTTTCGATCCAATTTTACGAGATTTTATGAAATCAACAGATCACTCGAAGAGCATAGTCACGGAGGAATTTGCTAAGACATGTTGGTGATAGTTGATTTTGACATTAGTTGGGATCCGAAAGTCGACCTATGGAGAGAGTTTAAAGATTGCGACCACATGAAGCTATATCATTCCGAGATCAAACACCTCTCCAAAAAGGTGAAATCAAAATGTTCAGTACTTCTTCTGAACATACAGAATCGTCGACCGTCTACACGAACAGGAGTCGAGCTATCGAAAATAAAAAGAGCACTTCTTGGGAGGCAACCCAAGCACTATCTACGCAATATTATTTCATATTAAAATCTTATATCTATTGCATCGTATCTTAAGTGTGTTTTGCTTTTAAAATTATTTTCTAAAATTTGTCTCGCGTGCCGTCTAGTATGTTTCCTTGCAGGCTCAAAGTCAGTCTGGGGGTGGTTTGTTCGCAGAGCTAGCTCGATCTATGAAGGAACCAAAATCTTCTCACGACCCGTCTACATCGATCAACGGATTATTCAGGGCAGTGTCACTTAAACTCTCTATTTGCTTTAAATTTTTACACATTGAGGACAATGTGATAATTAGTTTGGGGGTGGGGTGACACATGCTAGATTTTATATGATATCGATCTCTTCGATTTACTAGTTGGTTTAACTGATCAATGTCAGGATTTGAACGTCACTTGTGAAAACTCCTGTCGATGATGAAAATTTTTAAAATTTTTCTGGTGTCGAGATAAAATTTAACTAATTGTGTGTGAAAGTCTTGCATGTTACGTGTTGTGATATTAGCATGATTATCTGATCACATTTGTTTGCTTCAGAAGAATAGTACGTATCATGGACACAAACCCAGAAAATATTGTGAGTTTTGAGCCGTAAAAAAAAAACTAGAGCAACACAATACTTGCTCGATGTGTTTTCCATGAGTGCACGCATAGTCTGATTATTTTCGAACTTGCTCTGTTATGCATGTCAATATCACTGTGGATTTTTGTGTACGAAAATGATGAAGGCAATTAGGATGAGCCACTGGCCTAAATATCTCCGTACCCGACATAATTATCAATTAGTAAGCCCATTTGAGCCTTATTTTCTTTGATTTGGAGCCACGATATTTAGCCGTTTATCCTATTATTTTATCCTTCATCCTTGAACCATTCTCAGCATGTTATTTTACTAGTCGCTTCAGAGTATTGAGTCTATTAGTTTAGAGAAAAGACTATTATGGCATGTTTTATCTGGTTGCGGTATTTTATTTTATTTATTTGAAAAAAAATCGAAAAGAAAAGAAAAGAGAGAGATCGGAAAAAAAACGAAAAAAATATCGAAAAAAAGAGAAAAAAATATATATCAGAAAAAGATATTATGAAAAAAGGGGTACATTAGATTTTCAGAATTATTTTCTTGAGTTCTTAGTAATAGTTTTGAGTGCGTTTTTATAGCAGTATGAGTTTCTGTTATTTGATGTCGTACTTTGTTGGTAGACGAGGAAAGCGATTGACTGATATGCTTGACTATATTAGCTCACTTATCCCATATGACACACCCGTATTACCCTGAACCCCATTACAGCCTTGATAAAGACCTTTTGATTCGTTCATGATATCTACTATGTGAATATGATGTGATATATTTGCAAGCTTAGAATAATATCTTTCTATGTTGTGGATTGAGCGCTTTTATACAGATCACATTAAACATTTTTGAGCGAATTGAGCGATCCATGTGAGAGTTGTCACTTGTACATATTAGAATCTGGAAGTATTTTTGTGCTATGATATGATTGCAAACTATCATTTCATGACTCGTGTTTAGCTGGATCATTCATTCGTTGATGACGATTTCGACCAATTGTGCTTTTGATTTTCTGAGAATAAACAAGAATTCATTTAGTGACGTCGTAAAATCCTAACTTGATTTAGTTTATTCAGCTTTTACAATCGATGACGATCGAAGCTAGTTTGGGGGCTGTTGATAAGTTGGAATTTTACGTTGTTTCTAATACCCGTAAACTTGCGATGTCGATTTCAATTTATCAAAATTGCCTTGGATATTCTATGTTTATGTGCACATTTCAAATTGACAGCTATTGAATAAAATGAACCGAATCGAAGAGGAAGCGTGAAAAGAGTGAAGAAACGAAGAAGATTAGGTGGCGTTGACCAACATGAGTGAGTAGCGGACGTACAAAGAAGATTGAGATCATTTATGAAAACAAATTTTCATCTCACGACAAGCAAACAATCGCACATGGCTCAAGAAATCAATAGTCAAGATAAAACAAATGGAAAGGCTGCTTGAGTGGACTAAAAATGATCACTTTATTTCCATGTCGACATCAAGTGTGTATTTAAAAACCCAACACATGCTGCCATCAGAGGGGAGGGAGGAGAGAGCTGAAAAGACACGTCACTTATCTCTCACGCTCAAGGCCAGGTTCACGAAGAAATAAGGCAGAGAGCACTCACCTATCGAAGCCTCGTCAAACACCCACCGCTCAACCTTACGCATACCTTCGCTCACGTGACATGTCTCCCTCACGCTGAAAATCCGAAGGGCTGAGAACTCGACGGCTGCTGTGCTGAAAAACCCGAGGAGCTGCTGCAAAGTCGGGGCAGATTTGGGGGTTGCGTTCGTTGTGACAGAACAGACGCAGCTGCGGCGGAAAGCTTATGATAAAAGCTGCAACCGAGGTGCTGTTACGTGGGCAAATCAACTAGGAAACTGAAGGAGGGCAGCGGGACAGAAGCAGTGACAGAATAGCGGGGCTGTGACAGAGTACCTACGAAGCTGAAACTGGAGCTGAACCGAGGCTATGTGACTGAAAGGAGCTGGGGCAAAAATGAGGCAGCCGCTGTGCAGACGAAGGCCAAGAGAGAAAGCTGAGACGAGCATCCGACGGAAGCCTCCTACAACCCCGAGAACATAGAGACGACCAAGGACTGTGAGGGACAAATTCTAACTTTATCTTTTAATATCTCGTTTGCAATGATGCGTCCTTTTGATTCATTGTTGTTTACGTGTATTAATATGCTTTGAGTTCTTGTGGTTAAGGGCGTGTTAGGCTGGACTATTATTGCGTGTTGGTGCTATTGGTATTTTATTTAATTATATAATTTAAGTTACGTGTTCGTTATCTGTGTTTAGTGCTTGCGTATGTCTGATCAACATGTGCATGATCTTTGATTGGTTTATGAGACGGACAAAGTGATTAGACTGGTTAGAACAATAGATAATGAGTACCACGACGTAAAACCGACCAGAGATGGAATTCGGTTTCGTCTGTGTGTTTCCGAGATCTTAGGCGCCGAAAGCGTCTAAACTCGGGGAAATTCATAAAGTTGAATGCATGCGGGGTTACTACAGTCATATAGGTATATAGTTGATTGGTTCACTTTCGCATAGGATCGTTATTGCGGGACAAACGAGTAGCGATTATTTTAGGAATTTCTACCTTAATTAGATTTATATTGTTTAGATAAAATCAATTGCATGGATAACTAGGAATATTTTGTGCCGAGCACGTGCCTTGATCACATCCGTCGTCAAATTATCCGTTTGCTATCTTGTTTTATTTATGTTATTTGTTATTCGCATTTTTATTTCTTTTATTAAATCCACAAAATATAAAACTCGTCTTAGTCTAAATTAAAATCTGGAATAATATCTTAAATTAATCGAGCTGTCCTCGTGGATCGATACTTGGACTTGTCCATTTTATACTACTTACACGACCTAGTACACTTGCTAGTATTCGAGCGTGTCAAGTTTTTGGCGCCGTTGCCGGGGATAGCGGTAGTATTAATTTTAAAATATATTCTGAGTTTTAGTTTAACAATTTTATTTCTATTATTTTTTTATTAGTATTTTCAAAAAAAAGAGTTTAAATAATATATATTTTTTAAAAATATATATTTTATCTTGATTATATTATTATTATTATCATCATCATTACTATTATTCTATATTAATTTTATTAGCCATGTACAATCACTTCTATTATTCTTCAGCGACAGATCTACCTATGTATGGAGAAAATGAGGTTAACGACATTATTGCAGCAAAGTTTGAGGCGATTCATCGGAGGATAGACGAGATACAATTTCAGCGCTCACAGGCCACGCGTCGTGTTCATCACAGTTGGAATTCAAACGTATTCTACGAGGGTCCATACTGCGAGGAGCCACGAGAATTTTATAATGAGCAGTTTGCTCCACCTGAAAAGGAGAAAGCAGCCTGGGAGATAGCGCTCGAAAAGGCGATAGAACAAACGGATAAAGCGCTCGAGAGACAGGCCGAACAGAACCGTAGGCTGAAGAGCGACACCGGAATTTCGATGCTACTATTAACGAAAGTTCTAAACAATTAGAAGCATCAATACGGAGTTTAATGGCCCAGGTGGATAAGCTAACAATTGAAGAATCTGAATGCAAGCCAGAAGCGCTCTCGAGCCACACAGAAACAGATCCGGAACAGTTGATTTGTGGGAAGACGGTAGAACTAGTGCCGGAACCAAATGAAGTTGACGATGAGATCGAACCTGAAAAAAGTCGATCAACCCGCAGAGGCTACTGTAGATTTCATTCCATCAAAGCCGAGTCCTCCACCAGTCTGGATTCGACCGTCTTTTCCAACAGCGTCACGAAAAGGAAACCAAGATGATTTGTTATCAAAGAGCAGCAAAGTTGACGAATAAAGGATGATAATTCTCACCGAAGAATGTTCAACATGGATAAAGAAGAAGCCACCGAAGCATAATAATCAGGGGAGTTTTTATATTCCGCGTTCTATCGGGGTTCCTCTATTCTCTAACTTACGTTACATAAGTGTTAGTATTGACGCGACGCCTCTTTTATTTTTTAGAAAATTGGGACTCGGTGAGCCAAAGTCTACCTCGACGATTCTCCAAATAGTAGATAGACCGACTATATCTCCACGAGGAATCACAGAAACTGTACTGGCGAAGTGTTATGCGTCTTTCAGGAAAATTTTGTCTGGAGAGAATACAAGCAAACTGAAAGACATCCAGCACAACAAGGAGGAGCAAGAAACTTTCGATCCAATTTTACGAGATTTTATGAAATCAACAGATCACTCGAAGAGCATAGTCACGGAGGAATTTGCTAAGACATGTTGGTGATAGTTGATTTTGACATTAGTTGGGATCCGAAAGTCGACCTATGGAGAGAGTTTAAAGATTGCGACCACATGAAGCTATATCATTCCGAGATCAAACACCTCTCCAAAAGGTGAAATCAAAATGTTCAGTACTTCTTCTGAACATACAGAATCGTCGACCGTCTACACGAACAGGAGTCGAGCTATCGAAAATAAAAAGAGCACTTCTTGGGAGGCAACCCAAGCACTATCTACGCAATATTATTTCATATTAAAATCTTATATCTATTGCATCGTATCTTAAGTGTGTTTTTGCTTTTAAAATTATTTTCTAAAATTTGTCTCGCGTGCCGTCTAGTATGTTTCCTTGCAGGCTCAAAGTCAGTCTGGGGGTGGTTTGTTCGCAGAGCTAGCTCGATCTATGAAGGAACCAAATCTTCTCACGACCCGTCTACATCGATCAACGGATTATTCAGGGCAGTGTCACTTAAACTCTCTATTTGCTTTAAATTTTTACACATTGAGGACAATGTGATAATTAGTTTGGGGGTGGGGTGACACATGCTAGATTTTATATGATATCGATCTCTTCGATTTACTAGTTGGTTTAACTGATCAATGTCAGGATTTGAACGTCACTTGTGAAAACTCCTGTCGATGATGAAAATTTTTAAAATTTTTCTGGTGTCGAGATAAAATTTAACTAATTGTGTGTGAAAGTCTTGCATGTTACGTGTTGTGATATTAGCATGATTATCTGATCACATTTGTTTGCTTCAGAAGAATAGTACGTATCATGGACACAAACCCAGAAAATATTGTGAGTTTTGAGCCGTAAAAAAAAACTAGAGCAACACAATACTTGCTCGATGTGTTTTCCATGAGTGCACGCATAGTCTGATTATTTTCGAACTTGCTCTGTTATGCATGTCAATATCACTGTGGATTTTTGTGTACGAAAATGATGAAGGCAATTAGGATGAGCCACTGGCCTAAATATCTCCGTACCCGACATAATTATCAATTAGTAAGCCCATTTGAGCCTTATTTTCTTTGATTTGGAGCCACGATATTTAGCCGTTTATCCTATTATTTTATCCTTCATCCTTGAACCATTCTCAGCATGTTATTTTACTAGTCGCTTCAGAGTATTGAGTCTATTAGTTTAGAGAAAAGACTATTATGGCATGTTTTATCTGGTTGCGGTATTTTATTTTATTTATTTGAAAAAAAATCGAAAAGAAAAGAAAAGAGAGAGATCGGAAAAAAAACGAAAAAAAATATCGAAAAAAAGAGAAAAAAAATATATATCAGAAAAAGATATTATGAAAAAAGGGGTACATTAGATTTTCAGAATTATTTTCTTGAGTTCTTAGTAATAGTTTTGAGTGCGTTTTTATAGCAGTATGAGTTTCTGTTATTTGATGTCGTACTTTGTTGGTAGACGAGGAAAGCGATTGACTGATATGCTTGACTATATTAGCTCACTTATCCCATATGACACACCCGTATTACCCTGAACCCCATTACAGCCTTGATAAAGACCTTTTGATTCGTTCATGATATCTACTATGTGAATATGATGTGATATATTTGCAAGCTTAGAATAATATCTTTCTATGTTGTGGATTGAGCGCTTTTATACAGATCACATTAAACATTTTTGAGCGAATTGAGCGATCCATGTGAGAGTTGTCACTTGTACATATTAGAATCTGGAAGTATTTTTGTGCTATGATATGATTGCAAACTATCATTTCATGACTCGTGTTTAGCTGGATCATTCATTAGTTGATGACGATTTCGACCAATTGTGCTTTTGATTTTCTGAGAATAAACAAGAATTCATTTAGTGACGTCGTAAAATCCTAACTTGATTTAGTTTATTCAGCTTTTACGATCGATGACGATCGAAGCTAGTTTGGGGGCTGTTGATAAGTTGGAATTTTACGTTGTTTCTAATACCCGTAAACTTGCGATGTCGATTTCAATTTATCAAAATTGCCTTGGATATTCTATGTTTATGTGCACATTTCAAATTGACAGCTATTGAATAAAATGAACCGAATCGAAGAGGAAGCGTGAAAAGAGTGAAGAAACGAAGAAGATTAGGTGGTGTTGACCAACATGAGTGAGTAGCGGACATACAAAGAAGATTGAGATCATTTATGAAAACAAATTTTCATCTCACGACAAGCAAACAATCGCACATGGCTCAAGAAATCAATAGTCAAGATAAAACAAATGGAAAGGCTGCTTGAGTGGACTAAAAATGATCACTTTATTTCCATGTCGACATCAAGTGTGTATTTAAAAACCCAACACATGCTGCCATCAGAGGGGAGGGAGGAGAGAGCTGAAAAGACACGTCACTTATCTCTCACGCTCAAGGCCAGGTTCACGAAGAAATAAGGCAGAGAGCACTCACCTATCGAAGCCTCGTCAAACACCCACCGCTCAACCTTACGCATACCTTCGCTCACGTGACATGTCTCCCTCACGCTGAAAATCCGAAGGGCTGAGAACTCGACGGCTGCTGTGCTGAAAAACCCGAGGAGCTGCTGCAAAGTCGGGGCAGATTTGGGGGTTGCGTTCGTTGTGACAGAACAGACGCAGCTGCGGCGGAAAGCTTATGATAAAAGCTGCAACCGAGGTGCTGTTACGTGGGCAAATCAACTAGGAAACTGAAGGAGGGCAGCGGGACAGAAGCAGTGACAGAATAGCGGGGCTGTGACAGAGTACCTACGAAGCTGAAACTGGAGCTGAACCGAGGCTATGTGACTGAAAGGAGCTGGGGCAAAAATGAGGCAGCCGCTGTGCAGACGAAGGCCAAGAGAGAAAGCTGAGACGAGCATCCGACGGAAGCCTCCTACAACCCCGAGAACATAGAGACGACCAAGGACTGTGAGGGACAAATTCTAACTTTATCTTTTAATATCTCGTTTGCAATGATGCGTCCTTTTGATTCATTGTTGTTTACGTGTATTAATATGCTTTGAGTTCTTGTGGTTAAGGGCGTGTTAGGCTGGACTATTATTGCGTGTTGGTGCTATTGGTATTTTATTTAATTATATAATTTAAGTTACGTGTTCGTTATCTGTGTTTAGTGCTTGCGTATGACTGATCAACATGTGCATGATCTTTGATTGGTTTATGAGACGGACAAAGTGATTAGACTGGTTAGAACAATAGATAATGAGTACCACGACGTAAAACCGACCACAGATGGAATTCGGTTTCGTCTGTGTGGTTTCCGAGATCTTAGGCGCCGAAAGCGTCTAAACTCGGGGAAATTCATAAAGTTGAATGCGTGCGGGGTAACTACAGTCATATAGGAATATAGTTGATTGTTTCACTTTCGCATAGGATCGTTATTGCGGGACAAACGAGTAGCGATTATTTTAGGAATTTCTACCTTAATTATATTTATATTGTTTAGATAAAATCGATCGCATGGATACCTAGGAATATTTTGTGCTGAGCACGTGCCTTGATCACATCCGTCGTCAAATTATCCATTTGCTATCTTGTTTTATTTATGTTATTTGTTATTTGCATTTTTATTTCTTTTATTAAATCCACAAAACATAAAACTCGTCTTAGTCTAAATTAAAATTTGGAATAATATCTTAAATTAATCGAGCTGTCCTCGTGGATCGATACTTGGACTTGTCCATTTTATACTACTTACACGACCTAGTACACTTGCTAGTATTCGAGCGTGTCACCTTCCTCTGTCTCGGAGTCCTTCACAGCCTCAGACAAAGCAGAGAGCAACGACGAGGACGAGGCTGATCTTGCTGAGACTCTGGAGTCTTTGAGAAAAAGGGTGGAGAATCGCGTAGGGAAAAGGCCCATGGACAGTGATGACCAACCATCTAAGAGGGCAAGGACTGAAAGCTCACCCCTTCCAGCCTCAAGTCACCGTGCCATCTCCCCAGTTCCAGTCACCAATGAAGATGTTGGGTTTGATGTTGACCTAACATTGGAGGATTCAGACTGGGAGACTCCACTGCCTACCTTAAATGAGACACGGGTGACTGAGCAAATGGCTCATCTTCTGTACGCACTTGGGCGCAATCTGCCGCTGAACTGGGGAGAGATCATCCTCAAGCATATGTCTAATCAAGCGGAACGGGTTAGCAAAGGGATCCTGCCGTATCCTTCGATCATCTACGGAGTGATGATTCAAGGAGGCTTTCAACCCACTCGAAAAGATAAAGTAGTCACGCAGAGTATGCCATATGCCATCCAGCCCAGCCATCTTGCAGGACCTGATAAGATTATAGATCTTCCATGGCGCACCCCGGAGCAAATTGAGCACGATGTTGACCATGATGTTGGGTCAACATCTCTGGCAGAACAGGCCGTCCGAGTTCTTGACGAATCCATAGAAGCCTTGGTCGCTCAAAGAGATGCCCTGAAGAGATTCATTTCTTCCCAAAAAGGGGGAGAAAGGGCAGAAGCAGCAAGAACTGAGGAGCTTAGAGCTGAAGAGCCGGAGCTGAGGAGCAAGTTGGGACGAGCGGAGCAAGGACGGGAGGAGAGCAAGGAGCTCAGGAAGCTGAAAATCAAGGAGGAGAAGGAGAGGAAGCTAGAGCAGCCGTGGAAGAAGAAGGGGAAGAGTTGATCGACAGTCTAAATCTTTAGACGTCGATTTTTGTGCATGCGCGTTTTGTTCTTTGTTTGCATGCCTGCTTTCTTATCTTCTTGTGTGCATTTTATTTTGGACCATGTCTATTTGTTATTGCAGTTGTTTTTTTCAGGACCTCTAAAGGCGCTGTACTATTTTAGTACTTTGAATAGTTTTAGTACTATTCTGTATTTGCGTCTAACTCTAACCATATTTTTGTGGTAGAGTGGATTTTGCCTTCAGGGGGAGTTTCGCTAAGGCTAGCTTCTGCATTGGTTTTGGGAAGAAAGATAAAAAGGGGGAGATTGTTGATGTTGAGCTTTCAACAGAAGCAATGTTGGGGTAACATTCTAGTCAACATCTGTTGGCCGAGAATGTTCCCTATCTCAGTTTTATCTTTCATGCCCAAAACTAATTTTATTTATGACGTGGCATTTTTCTAGTATTTTGCAGGATATGGATAAGAGCTAGAACGGTTCAAACCGTGTGGAAAGCGTGTGGATGAGCTAGAACGAAAATAGGAAAGGAGCATACTAAAAATAGGAGACTTGGAGCTTAAGTGAAGACCAAGCCCTTGGAACTGACCAAGTCGACCTCAAACGATCACTAACTGTCCAACCTCACTTAGTGGACGTTAGTGGACGTTATGGGCTGTCACCAAGTCGTTGAAGAAGGGTCTTACAAGTCGAAGACCTATATAAGTCGAAGGACTTAACCATTTGAAGATACGAAGAACAACGAGCGAGATTTCGAGCGAGCATTATCTTTCAAGAGAGTTTTTTCTTTTAGTCTAGCTTTCCAGAGATCGGAAGATCTTGTAGATTTTTCGAATCCTTTTAGATTCGTAGATTTCGCTAGGCTATTTTAACTATCCTTTTTGATAGTTTGTAATCCATCTTTATAGTGGATTTTTGCGCCTTGAGGCACGCAGCAAGTTATTTGACTTGCTGCACAAAATCATCTCTTGTGTTCGTTTCAGTTCGTCGCTAAGTTATCATCATTTCCGCTGTGAGTTTCTAAGTGAGTGTAAGTGTTAGCCCAACATCACGTCCAACATCAATTTATAATTTAGTGTATTTTACATCCATTTTGACGGGACCCCCATCATATTAGTTCTTTTTTTTAAGTTACTATATTTTATAGATGGAAAAAATATTTCAATATCCTTGTAAGAATAAGTTTGGTACTTCCTTTCGAATGTCAGAGTGTCATATTCTTCAAGTAAAAAAAAAATATATTTTGATTCACTTCTTTCTTAAATATTGTTCCGAAAAATGATTGAATTCTCAAATTTATTCTGTATAAAACTTAATTACTTATTTTCGTAATTTACAGCCGAAAGTTGACATACTTGATGACTAACTTGCCGTGGGTAGAGCCGGCAAATTACCCGCGGCCCGCGGGCCGGCCCGCCCCACCCCCCAAAAGGGCGGGTCGGGCTCTGATTTTTTAGGCCCGCCAGGAGGCGGCTTGCGGGCCGCGGGCTTCGGCGGGGCGGGCTGGCCCGCCAATAATAGATATTATATATTAATTGATAAATATATATTTATATATAATTATGTAATTTTTTATATAAATTATATAATTTTTTATATTTTTTGAAAAGATTTTATAATTATAAAATTTAAAGATAAATTAATTAATATTTTCTGAAGTTGAAATATATTATTTATTTATTTTTTTTTGATTTTCAGGTTTTTTTTATTTTTTTTAATTTATGCGGGCTAAGCCCGCCGGGCCCGCACCGCCAGTGGGCGGGCACGGGCCTAGCTTTCTTAAGCCCGCCGATTGGCGGGCTACGGGTCGGCCCGCCCTGCCGGCCCGTTTTGACAGGTCTAGCCGTGGGCATCTACTACGAGAGAATTGCAGTTTATTTTTAAAAGTGAAACGCAGAAAAATTACAAAAAAAACACAAGTCCCCGCCCTTATATTCAATTTCGGGGGTCGTTTCGAGGTTACAACGCGCCCATCGAGAGGGAAAAAAATCATACAAGTACAGCGACATTCCCCGTGCACCCACGAAAAAGCAGGTACCAAGGCAGGAAACTACGAATTCGGAGAAGCGGAAGGAAGGGCCGAAAAACCGAAAGCCCATAAGAAGGCGGGCGCATCTGTGAATCACACCCATGCGACACCCACATGGAGCCGCGACGACGATAACCATGATGCCCACCATCATCCGGGACGCGTCGTCGCGAGCTCCGGTGACTTGGTGGCGCCGGCCACCATCGGGCGGCGGGGGTTGCAAAACTAGTTAACTTCGTAACACTAGTGCAAAATTAATCGATTTTTTTAATTTCTTAATTATTGTTATTTCTCTTTTCACCACAAATTGTTTAAAAATTCTAATTGTTTACCGTTATTATATTAGCATACAAATTGATAATCATTATATTTATCCCCAATTAATTTTTCTAAAGTTTTCAAAACCTCAAAATATGTAAACCTAGGTAGGCGTATTCAACCGTTCCTGATCTCAGTGTGGAATTGCCAGTTGAGTTGAACAAAAACCTCGAACTTTAGCCGAGTTGTGGTAACCACAGTTTCAATTACGATTTGGATCGGCTGAGCTGGTTTCGGTTTCGGTTACAAACTGTTAATTTTGACTTTTTTTATGAATTGTATTTATTTTTCCATTTCTAATTATAAGTAAATTTGAATTTTTTTAATAATGTAAAAACTAAATTTCGAACTTAGAAATTTGAGGGAGCGAGAGAGATCGGATATAGATCGAGAGCAAAAAGTGGAAAAACCAAAATAATCCCACATATCGACAAGCAAAAAATAAAAGAGTCATATGATCGTTGAATAAAAAACAACGAAGGAATTTAAACCAACAATCATATGACCGTCGGTTTTTGACTTTTGAAATGAAAAGGCAACCGTTAAAATCAACGGTACGATTTTGGTTTGAACCGGAGACATTGACCGTCAGTTCATTTTTTGTTTGAAAGCTTATTTGCATTGTTTTATCACATATTACTCATATTTTATCTTCGTAGGACTTTAAGACATCAAGTAGGTTGAGAGAGAACAAAAACGAGTGGAAACGGAAAAGGGCCGACAAAACACCCACCACCAACCAGCGACCTTCACGTGTGGCCGTTAAGACCGGCAGTGAGCTCTCCTTTGGCGCCAGAAGGTTCATGGTCATGAATAAGTTGAACAAGGCCGTGAATAAGCAGTTGGAAACTGCCTTTTAATTCCATTAGTTTTGCTGCAAATTCTTGCAAGGTATATTCGCCTCCATGATCACTATGAAGAACCTTAATCACAGGGCGCTCTCCTCTCAACTAAGGATTTAAAGACCTTAAAAACGGTAAAGGCCTCACATTTTCTTGCAGAAAATATGTCCACGTTTTTCGGCATAAATGAGGTAAAATAATTTTTACCTCCATTAGAACTTGGGTTTATTGGACCGCATAAATCAGAATGTACCAATTCCAACACTACCTTTGCTCGACAGGACTTTCCATGCGGAAAAGAATTCCAGGGCTGTTTTCCAACGGCACTTCAAATGGAGTCGTAATTTGCGGAAGACCGGTCACCATGCTTTTCTGTTGAAGCGTCTTTAATCCACCAATGTTCAAATGTCCGTATCGAAAATACCACAATCATGCATCATTCTTCAACTTTGTTGTAAAACATAACCCTGAAGCAATGATAGTATGAAGATGAAACATAAGATTCTTCGTCATGGTTACCTGAGCAATTAACCTCATATTTATCGTAGCCTTTTTGGATCAGCTGACCAACACTGAGCAGCTTGGTTTTCAAAGATGGAACATACAAAACATTTGCAATCGTTTGAGTAAGGTTATCTTTTGGAATTCGGGCATCTCCCTTTCCCATGACGAAGATTACAGAATCATCACCGAACTTCACAAGATCACGAAAACAATCATCACATTTAACAAATTCAGTCTTCAATGCTTGATTACTGCAACCTGTATCGATATACCAAAAGTTTTATCCTTTTCTTCGTTCGACAAAACTAGTGAAAAGCCTAGTATATCCAACTAAGTAAGTATTAATGACATTTTACCACGATTTGGATTGGAAGAATTGATTCACTGTGGGGTGTGCGTGTTCTTGTTGAAGGTTGGGGCGCTTCTCTCTAAAAATATCTCTATTAGTTTTCACACACAAGCACACCTAACTATGTGTTAGGGTTTTAAAGTTTATACCACAAGTTGGTTATATAATACTTGGACCCTTGAAAGCCCTTACAAATAAAAAATGCTTATATTAAATAAGCCTAAAACAATTAAAAGCTCATAGACTCCACTAATTAAAATCTAATCACTAAAATAAAGTACAAACTAAGCTAAATTATTTAATTGAACACAATAAACTAATCATATCTCCACTTTGTGTTCAATTTGCAATTGAGCACTAGTTATCTTGGTCTTGTAAAAATGTCGTCCTGAGCACTCGAAGAACACGTATTATCAGTGTTGCGTCGGCGGAAGCGAATATGTGTGTGTTCTTCTTCTATTATCTCCTCATATGTCTTGTCTTTTGACTCTTCTTTAGAAGATCTTTAAGCTCACCGCCTCTTGAAATTCTCTTCTCGGGAGGTATTCGAAGTTGCTTGTCGGATCTTCTATTTTTGTGTTCGATCTCTACCTTCCATAGTCACAATGCTCCCTACGTTTTTTCAATCTTGTTTTGGAATTGAGGAGTTCTCTTTAAATTCGGAGAGGCGTACAAGAGGCGACAACTTTGATCTTTGAAGTCCGTGGAGTTTGATTTCTTGACAATGCTTGAGGATATACCATTTCTGATCTATGTTGCACTTTCGTCGTGGTATTGCTCCCATTTTGCTATGGTACTCCTCCCCCTCATGAAGATCGAGTCGGGGAGATCGTCATGCGATGGGTCAAAATGGGGCATCGTCTTTGGCAAGCAGATCGTGTCGTTGGAACCAGAAGATGGAGTTGATTTACGGTTTGTGAGACTTTTTCAAGATTTTGCTATCCTGTCTATTTTCATATACTTCTGTTTCTTTTTGTTAACGGAGACTCTGTTTTATCAACAAAAAGAAAGTTTAAGGACTGAAATTGTCGACAATCAAGAATATGAGGACGGAATTTGTTACGGATAAAAAATATAAAGACGAAAATTGTGGAGCGTAAAAATATAGGACGAAAATTGAAATTCTTCCAGATCTCCACCAAATTTCAAAGGCGTTCTTTAAATCCAAGTGTTAAGTTCGTGATCAAGCCAAAAAGACACGTAACGTTTGAGAATGCATCTTCACCAAATCTGAAAGGCGTTCACCAAGTTCAAGTGTTAAGTTGGCGAGGAAGCCTAAAAGCCCATGAAGAAACTTTCAAGAGGCCTCTTCAGCAATTTCAAAGGCGTTCAACAAGTCAAAGCGTCAAGTTGTGATCAAGCCCACGAAGAAACGTTATAGAAGTTTTCTTCACAAATCTCAAAGTCATTCACCAAATCCAAGCGTTATTTTCGTGGTAAGTCCAGAGCACAAGAAGAAGCGTTCGGGGTGATTTCTTCGCCAAACATAAATATCAAGATTCGTGATCAATCCCAAAAGTTCGCGAATAAACTTTTAAGAAGGCCCAAATAAAGGAAAGTCAAGATCAAGCAAGAATTTTCCACGAAATCTTTCAAAAGTTATCAGTCAAAAATTGGAGGAATAATTATGAGCAAATAGAATCTACAAAATTTATTTAAATCTCATCAAATTTTATTTGTACCATTTCCGATAACTAATTATCTCGATTGTTGGAGCATATTTTCCATCGTATTTTCACCATGTTCGTGGGAAAACTATCATTTGTATAAAGCTTCTTAGCTAGCTACAATAAGTCACGCAACATATGAGGGCAGCCTGTAAACACATGGCAGACATATCTTCAATAGCAAAGTTACACCCAAAACAGTTCGAAAATGATAGCAGACACGATCATAACCAAATTCGTGACTGTTGCCAGTAATTTTTGCAAAGTTCCACAGCCAAAGTTTTCTTAACTATGATTTACTGCTATTCGCCAAGCTTTTACTTTTACGTCTTTCTGGTGAAATAGGTATAATTAATAAATTTTTTTCCGACTGCCTATTTCATCTGCCGTCGTAGTACTTAAATAAGACCCAGCAATTCGGTTCAATAATAGTTGGTCTTACCATGAAGATGAACCCTCAGATTTATTATTAAGGCAGTCATGAATAATAATTAAATATGATCGACATGTAATAAGTAAGCTACGGATCCATTCGAAATCGATACGTACACATAAAAAGGACACATTAATTAGTCGAGGTCTCAGCACATGCATGCAAGCAAGCACACACCTTCATTCATCCATATACTGTATAATAGAGCATAAGAATATAGAACATAGAATAGCATCAACAGTTGTCCATAAGGTGCTAATAATATATATTTTTATATATATATTTATATATATATATTAAAAATATTTCATTAGTCGAAGTTCGGACGGAAGCCGTGCTTAAGAGCAGCTTCCCAAGTCTTGCGATGATCTAACATAGCTTCGCCGCATTCATGCTCGTCCCATCCTTCTAATGCGTGTACAATAGCAGAAACTCGAGTTGCGCTCATCACTCTCCTCGGGAGCCAATTCTGCATAAGAACGACAAATTTAAACATAAAATCGTTACATTAATTCTTAGGCGTAAAAATCGTTTTATTACCTCACAAGCGTGTAGATTTCTGATAGACTGAGGAGCCACCATGGAAGGTGTTTGGAGATAGGAAACGTCTTTGCGTGCTTTTTTCGGCGGAAAGTGAGAGTAAGGTACAAACAAAGTCCCTTCGGGTGCTTTCGTTTGTTCGCATTCCGTTAAACCATCTCCAACTATCCATATCTGTCGTACCGATATCATTTTATTACCAGCCAATGTAAAAACAATATATAGGTGTATAATTATTATTACCTTCTGGGAGAAATTTTCCGAGAGTTCTATCTTACGCTGAGAAAACATGGCAGCTAGTTTAAGCTTTTCGTATTCGTAGAACGTGAACACCTGAATATATAACATCGTGCAACATCTTGAAATTAAATGCGCGCATGTAAATGATTTATGCGTGCATACGAAATTATAGGAGGTAGAAAATGACCTTTACGCCCTTCTCGCAAAGAGCAGAAACAATAGCGTACGCTATCTTGGAGAGTCGGCCTCTAAATAAGACTTGCGAGGCACCTTTAGGTATGCTGTTGAGAACAATTGCGACTATCAAGCTGCTTCCATCCACTATTTTGGTCTTAAGCTTCGGATGCTTTTCGATGTACAGTGCGCCGTTTTTGTTTAGCTCTTCGTCCTGAAAAAGTTTCGATCTTATACGAAGAAAGATAGGACGCGGCCTAGAAATTAATATACATATATGCATGAAAAAAAGAGACATATCCCTTACCTGGTTTAATAGGGCCAGACTAACAACTTTAGCGCCTTTTGCATCGGCATCTAATATGGCTTCTTCGATCAGTTCGTTAATGGCTCGACCTTGCCATTTGAGTGAGTACTGCAACAACAAAAAACGATGGTTTCTTGGCGTCGCTGACTAAACATGCAAAGGCGATGGTTTCTTGGCGTCGCTGACTAACTGACGCACATATTTTAAGTTATAGGATATGATTCTTAACGGTCGCAACGATTATTGTATAAAACAACTGACGTCTATAACCTTGTTAACAAGTGCGGCGGTTTCATACGACTACCGTCGCCTACAATTTATTTTTCAAATTACAAAAACACCGATCGCAAGACTTCAATCTCTTGGCGGTCATCGTTAAATAATAATGAAAAATACCTGAAAACTGTATCTCGGTACGGCCCAAAGCTGCAATTTTAATTTCTCCAATAAGTTCCTCTCCACGATAAAAGTGCAACTACGAGCGTTCCACACGACGAACCACAACGTCAGTGGCCATATATACCATTTATTATAATCATTCGTCGTACTTTGAGGCCTCGAGGCGAAAGAGGCGAGCCCGACCTCTAAATGAAAAACGGATTCTGGCGTTGTTAGGTGCGTTAGATGAACTACGTCGGGCGAATCTTCTTTCCTTTCGAGGGACTTTCTGTGGAGGGCATCTGTGGACTTGTCCGCCGTGTTGTGAATGTAGTCGTAGAACGGCATGAACAAGGAATAGTTTGTTCGGAATTGCGTGTGGTGCAGCGAATGAAACCTGAAGATGATCACAAACACGAATGATGCATTCATTACGTCCAGGGCCAGAGGAAAGCTACGTTGGTGTCATTGGGTTCAATGGATGCCACTGAAAATAATTATTACTCCCTTTGATTCTAAAAATAAGTCAATTAGATTTTTTTTTTTATTTTTAAATAGAAGTCGTTTTACGGTTTCCAAAAAATATCTTGATTATTTCCACTTTTACACTTATCTTAAATAGAAGCTGTTAGATTAAATAAGCTAAAATAATTAATTAAGGGAATAACGAAGATTTCACTTATTTCCTATGCGTGTAATTTTCATGACCGACTTGTTTTTTAGAATCAGATGGAGTATTGATAATATACGTTGAATTTTTTTATCGCTAGACTAAAATTTAGAAAAAACCCAAGCGGAATGAACTCAAGGAAAATTTTCGAAAATATTGACGTATGAGATTCATTGTAGACTGGACCTCACTCACGTGATTTCTGGCACCGACACTTTCGAGGGCAGAGCCAGATTTGGGTCTGTGCATCCAGGCTGTTGCACATGGTCCCAAAATTTTGGGGCCCCCATTTTCAAAGCACTATAACTGAATATCCCATATTCAATAACTAATACTCCCCCCGTCTCAAACCGTTTTGGACATTTTACTATATCGGACGTCCCAAACCATTTTGGACATTTTACTATATCGGGCATCCCAAACCGTTTCGGACACTTCCTTATTTAGCAAAAAACTATCACAAACAATCAATATAATAACATTAAAAATTCTCAAAAGACGTGTCAAAATATACACTTTATTACCTTTTGATTGTACTATATTATTAAAATATTCAGTTTCTTAAAACTCGTGCAAAACCCCAAATGTTCAAAATCGTTTGGGACGGAGGTAGTAATAAATTTGGGCCTTAAAAAATTATAATAAATATTTAAACCTATATTTATTTATAACCATTTAGGGCCTCCCTATTCTATGTGAACTGCGTCACAGAAATTGAAAAGACCGCCCTGGTCGAGGGCCTAACTGTAGCATAACAAAGGCAAATCTTAATGAATAGGAAGGAGAGGATATCGACTTACGAAGGAGTGTACATCAAGTACTTGAGTGGAGGGAAGAAAGCGAAGGCCCGTTTCGGCACGAACTCGAAGTTGCAGTGGCCCATGTTGTTCATGAGGTCGATGTATGTTATGTAACCGAAGATCGAAGCAATGGAGGCCGTCCCCGCAAACATCGGCCCGAAGGTGGGAATTGCAAAGAGGAGAAAGTAGGCCAAGTGTTCAGCAAATGGATGTATCACAGCTGCAAATAATAATAAATAAATGAAACGCATCATATGATAAATAAATAAACTTTACGTTCTATAAAGACAAATAAAAGGAGCATATCTTTATTACATACACGTAATGGGCTCTGTGACGATGGAGGAATGGTGGTGAGAATGGTATCTCGTGTAAAGGTAGTGGTGATGCAATGCTCTGTGAAGCCAATAGTAGAGATACTCGACTGGGCCGGCGTGAAGAACCATCGTCATTATTACACCGTCGAGTCGCCACATGGGTACGAATTGAGCATTTGGTAATAAGGCGTTGGCTAAGTAGAACAGGATTCCATTCAACAGAATCTGATCGTCCCTATAATAAAAGAATCATTTTGATTTTTCAATACACACATCCACTTACTATGATGATAGTATAAGCTCACGTAAATCTTAATTTTTTTTAAACATTCACACCCTATCCTAGTGTTTGCTTTCTTTCTTTATTTTTCTTTTTAGTTTTACAACTGTATGACTATATTATCAAGAATATATTACATGTGATGACGTTATACATATGAAGACCGGTCAACCAAAAGCTAGCCAACCAAAAGCTGTCAGGTTTGATGCATCATATGTAATAATACTATTGAATAATTGTATTCTTCATGTACGTACTATATGTAGTGTAGCTAGATCATCTTCTCTACCAATAATAAATAACATAAATTAGTATGTAGATGATTTCGCACTAATATTTAAGGCGTTACGTAGATGATCACTTCATCTCTTCAGTTGTAGAAAATGTATAGTATCTACAATAAATTACGAGAAAGATTAAATGCTAACAGGTTAAAAGTATGTAAACTGCAATAATATATATATATATATTTATATATTTATATAAATACCAGTTGTTTTCTCTGTCGACTTGTTCGAATTCAATGGTCTTATCAAGGATTCTGTTGTTGCCTTTTGCAGTTCTATAACGTGAATAAGATATCCATATTTGGTTGTGAATAGCCCTTGAGACCAAGAATGGTATGACTAGCAAGTTGAAGTAGTCTTTCTCGTCCCTCCAAACTAGTGAATAAATGGTATTCATTGCCCATGGACCCAAAATTACATGCTGAGACATATATAAAAAATTAAATAAATATAAACGTTATCAATGATAATAATAGTAATCTAGTAGTAAAGAATTACTAATCTTTTCTAGTGTAAAAGATAGCTAAGCGGCCAAAAGCACCATGCGACGACTGTTTACTCCTTTGGAGAACGAGACAAATTAACGTGCATGGGTTGGTGAAGCAGATCACATGGATATATGCCTAGTCGAAGATCTTGATATAATTTCATTTTCTATCTTTTCCTTCGTATATATAAATATAATGATACTCAGCAATTCAGCATCTCTTTACTACACATGGATTTATTGCAGATTGGTTAGTGCGAATGGTTAAACAAAAAGCAACCTACGTAAAGGTGAAAGAAAATTGTACTTCGTAAGATAATTGGTGAACCCTAACGATCTTTGGTAAGTATTTGAGCTAAGACATGTTAATGGGGAGTATAATATATATATATATATATATATATGTGTGTGTATATTTATTATTTATGTGCTGGAGCTTTAAAATATCAGCAAATCCATGAAACATAGAAAACAAGACGCATGTCACGCAATAATTCACTTATTATAATATTCGAGTTGTGAGAGAAGAGTAATGACAAAGGGCATACCTTGAAGCTTCCAAGAGACTTCCATGGCCAATCCGTTAGGAAGCCTGGCTTTGTAGCCATACTCTCTCTCTCCTCTCTCTCTCTCTCTCTCTCCTCTCTCTCTCCCTCTCTCTCTATATATATTAATCTTGTTGTGAAAAAGGTCGAGCACTCGGTGTGTCTTATATAATGTAGATATTTTGTTTTTCCGGAGAGGACTATTCGAGATATTTATCAATAAAAGAATCGACTAACTTGACAGTTGTATAATACTTCCTTGAAAAAAAAACAGTTGTACAGTACTAATATTTTTTCTGAGATTTTTTACGTTATAGATTATGATACGCCATACGCGTGAAAAACCGATATGGTATTAACTTATAAGAAAGACAATACAAACATTGAAGGTCGCCGATCATGTTTGAATTACACTAAGAGTGTATTTGGTTGGGGTATTAGGGAAGATTAGATGGGTTAGGATTAAGTGAAGTAGTGTTTGGTAGGAGGGTTTAGTTAAAGGTGAGATTAAGTTAACACCTCCTTAATACCCCTATTAAGGTATTAACTAAAGCTACCACTCATCATACTTTTAGCTAATCCCGGACATTTATGACAAAATTACAATTTATTTATTATATATTCAATTCAATTTATGGGTAAATTTGTAATTGAATTTAGTTAAACTTAAAAACCTCTAAAATTACCTACCAAATCCATCCGAGATTATTATTTAAATTCATCAACCAAACACCGTAAAAATTCATACCCTCCATTATTTAAACTCAACTAAAGCTAATACCATCTAAACCCATTATCCCTACCAAACGGACCCAGAGATAAAAATTTGCCCCCCCCCCCCCCCCCCCCCCTATCGTTTTCTTTTGATTAATCTTGTTTTTATTAACATTATGTAAGAAATTAAAAAAATTAACATTATGGGTCACACATATACATACATGCATATCTCGCGACAACTTAAATTGAATGAATATTGAGAATAGTTAATATTCCACTACGTAGGTTGTCGTTTATATTCTTTTCCTCTCTAGCAAAAATTAGGTATTGTAGAAAAGAAAACCATGTGCAACATCTATCCTTCCATCCCTTAATTAATAACAACACCACCTAAGAAGAAATATCGCCAGTGCGTGAGACAGAAAGAGTTCAACGAAAGGACACTATTGCACCTAAATCTATTTATAGTATTAAGACATGCGAAGTCACATCCAAGCTCATTAATTTTTTCTTAATAAGCTAAACGTTCTAGAGAAAAACTGAAATTGAGAAAGGACTAATGAATATTTTATTGACTGATAGATTACGACTATTACAAGTGATGAACATATATATAGTACATCGTACAGAATCAATCGCAGTCAATCATAACAATGAGCAATAAATATAGATATATCGTTTCCTTTGTTAACCAGACTACCATATGTAAGAGAATATATTACTATTTGGAATTTACAATTGATAACCTTTGACTAAATTTTCTGACTGATATCATCACTCTTGTTTCTCCATAATTAGTGGATTGACCTAAACCTCCTTTATTACTCCATAATTTGTGGGATTCGCTTTATTACTCTTAGGTCATCCATTTGATACCGTATTGCCAATACCCTCCCGCAAAGTGAGCCGAGGCTGACCCAGGTTGGCGCGAAACGATGTCGCTTTCGAGACTAATTTAGTACAGAGGTCGGCAATTTGATCCATCGAAGGAATATGTTTAGTAACAAGTAGCCCGATAGAAACACGTTCACGTACAAAACGGTAGTCCATTTTGATGTGTTTTGCGTGTATGAAAGACTGGATTGCCTGTCATATATAAAGCATTGATATTGTCACAATAGATCGTTGGTGGCGGTTGAACGAGGATGCGAAGATTATTGAGAATGTAGGTAAGCAAGGTAAGCTCGGCTACTGTATTAGCCATAGCACGATTTAGGTCGTGAAGGATGCGATGGACTAGTTTCATGTGAGCAATCGTCGGTGCATGCATATATTGAGAGACATAGTTAACACCGTAAGACAAATTCGGACACGTGAGAGTCAAATACTGAAGTGCTCCCACGATTCCACGATAATGGAGGGATCTTCAAGGGGAGGCGCATCAGTCGAGGGTTGTAACTTGACGTGAAGCAGAGTTTGCATGAATGTACAGTCTAACATGTTGGATCTCTCCAGGATGGTAGGCGCATAATGTGATTGAGAAAGATGCAACCCATTAAACGTGAAAGATATCTCAACTCCAAGAAAGTGATGAACTGGTGTCCAAGGTGCTTCATCGAGAATTCATAGCTTAATGATTTAATAAAAGAAGTGACAATGTCATTAGAAGATCCTGTAAGAAGCATATCATTAACGTATAACAATATGACAAGAACGCCTTTAGTAGAGTGACACATAAGAAGAGAAGGATCAACGAGACAAAAGAAACACAAGAAAGAAAAAATTTACTAAGCCTATCGAACCAAGCATGAGGTACCTGTTTAAATCCATATAAAGCACGTTCAAGTTTGCAAACATAATATGGAGAGTGAGAATCGGATATATGTGGCGATTGTTCCATATATATATATATATATATCTTCATTGATATAACCATGTAGAAATGCATTTTTAACATCTAATTGTCGGACTGGCTAGTGTTTGACAAGAGCAACAGTTAAAACAAGGGAAATGTACCTGGGCGAATGACAGGTGAAAATTTTGCGAATAATCAAGGCCATTGATGGTAACCTTTTTCCACTAACCGAGCTTTGATGCTATCCAGTGTACCATCAGGTCACTGTTTAGTCTGTAAGACCTTGATCCAATCACATGCATGTCTAATGTTCGTCGAACGAGTCGCCATGTTTTATTTTGATGAAGAGCTGTAAGTTCGTCAAGCATGGCGGCTTTCCATCCCAAATGTCATAGCGCTGATTTAACTGTCTTGGGTTCACAAGGTACCCTGCTAGAAACAACAACGTTCAATTCATTTTTAGGTTTAATTTAACAATACCATGATGAGAGCGAGTCGTCATATGATGCTGGATAGGTGGGGGCTGATGTGCGGCTCTGACAATACCATGCACGTCTGATGTCAGATCAAGTGCTAGGGAGTCGTCAGATTCATATGTGGCTTCATCAATAATATCGTCAGAGGATGGCTGTAACACCCCGGGCCGATGAGGCAGGGAGTGATCGTCGGTGCCAGAGAGGGGCACGGACAAGGAGCGGCTCCTTGCGAGGCTTCTAGACAGAGGGATACATGAATAAATCGATTTCATACTCGAAGGAGAGGGATCCTGAGACTGACAATGTATGAGCTTGTCAAGTTAAAGGAATGAGATAAGAGAATTGATTGCGGTACTCATATCACCAAAAGGTGCACCTTCCTTTTCGGGAGTCCATCCATAAGAACTTCAAAGTTAAGCGTGTTTGACTTGGAGTAGCACTGGGATGGGTGACCCCCTGGGAAGTAGCTCAGGGTGCATGCAGGGCAAAGCACGCTGGAAGGCTAGTAGTGATACAGTGGGGCCAGACTCAATATAGTGCAGTGGCCCCAACCCCACAGGTCCCGAGAGCGCGCTGTTTCAATGGCGTTGGATCACTTGGGGAAAAATCTGTCACAATAACTGAGTGCTGGATATTAGAGTTAGGATGCGAGATAATATCGTGCGAGGTCATACCTGAATCAGAATTAACAGGAGAAGTTAGCCATGAGTCAAATAAATTATGAACGTGGGAGTTCGTATGAGAATTTTTATTATATGTGAGAGGAAAATCATTTTCATAAAAAACATGTCAAGAAACAATAAACTTGCGACAAGAGAGATGAAAACACTTATATCCTTTATGTTTCTCGCTGTATTCTTTAAAAACAAACAAAACAGATATAGGAATAAGCTCGTTATTTTTTGTCTCCAATGTATATAGGAAACATTTGGAACCGAATACTCGAAGAGAACTATAATCAGTGAATTCCATGCAACTCGAAATACGGCGTTTCAGACTAAGAGATGATGAACGAAGAGGATTAGTAAGAAAACAGCTGTTGAAAAGCTTCTACCCATAAAGATCGTAAAACATGACTACATCGCCATACCTAGTTCTCGTATAATACGATGTCGTCATTCCCCATACTTGTTTATTCTTGTCTATAAGGGCATGAGAGTTGATGAACAATTCCTGTGGTAAGAAAGTGAGATGATGAGAATTAACAAATTCACCCCCGCCATCTGAGTGGAAGATCTTGATTTTCTTATTAGATTTCCGCTCAACATATTTCCAAACATTAAATAAGCAGTAAAAAAGTCGGATCTATTTTCTAAAGGAATCATCCAAGTATACTTTGGAAATCATCGACTGGACATGCATAATAACAAAATTCTCCAATAGATAAAACCGTCGGGACCCCAAAGATCGCAATGTATTTTATTAAAAAAAATCAGAAGTTGAATGCTCAGATGAACTAAATCGTAGTTTCCTATTTTCCTAATTGACAACTATCACACAAATGATTTTTTTCGAGGACCATACGACATCGATAGAGCTTTATTCTTTGAAACATGCAGATGATTGCGCTCATTAGACAGGACGTACAAATTACCCTTGTGTCCCTGTTATGAGAGGTTGAGCTGTGCTCCTCGACTTCACACAAAAATTAGCGTTAGAGAATTCACAATTAACAGGAACTCAGATGTAAGTTGCCTAATGAAAAGCAAGTTTTTCTTATGATCTGGAAGAAAAAGAACATTATCAAGCGGTAGAGTTTATCTTTTGCTTAATTACGGAATTACCAATACATGTTATGGGTCACGAAGATCCATCACCAATAACGATCCAGCCACATCCATTATATTTATGGATATTATTTAACATACCTGGTTGTCCGGTCATATGATTAGAAGCGTCGGTATCTGATGTCCATCCGATATCAATTACGGAGTTATCGAGTGTGAGCACCACTAGTGCCTGTGGGATTTTTTTATTCTGATTTTCCTTCTTTCGTAACCACCAACGTGTTTTTGCATGACCTGGCTTATCGCAATATTGACAGATTGCATCACGGTATAGTTCTCTTTCGGCAGTAGTCATTCGACGTTGTCCAGGTGGAGCGTTGTGCATTGGGATATCCTTGGGGTTGGCTATGAGATTGTTGTGCTTGGAAGCCCACAGAATTGAACTGGTTATTTGGATTTTTCGCTTGAAATTTGTCGTCTGTTGATGTCCGTAGAAGGCTACATGCGGTGTGAGCGATGTGACCGAAGTATCATGTTGATTTGAAACCAGCTTCGGTGCTAGGCTCTGCAATAGTGAAACAACTTCAGCATACGTCAGCCGTGGGGGTTTCAGCATTGTTATGTGAAGGTTTCACATTGAGGTCTAAGGCTTGTTAGAGGACAAAACACTTTTTCTTGATTTGGGATTAGCTTTCCGATTGCGGCAAGACTGCCGCATAACCCGTCGAAGGTCCGTATGTGTTCCATAACAGATTTGCTTTCATCTTTGTGCAAATAGGTTAATTGTTATCATAGTGTGAATTCTCGCTCTTGAGATCTTGTACGTAGGCTTATTTGAGTGCAGTCCAGACTGCGATTGATGTGTCTAACCCTATGACAAGTCCAAGGACCTCTTCGGATAGAGTTCCATAATCTAGCCACGAAGGAGACGATCAGACTTTTGCCATGAAATGAATTCTTTTGTTGGAGTTGGTGTTGTTTCTGTGTTGATGGGTGTTGTTTCTGTGCTTGAGGCTTGTGGATTTTGTGTAATGAATTTTGATAGAATTAGGTTGTCTTTTTCGAGGTGATGAACTAGGTCTTGACTTTCTGTCAAGCCTAATACTTGTTATCTCCGCAATGGGATAGTTGGTTGGGGTGAGTTTTGCGTAACGAAATTACCAACGTTCAGAGATAGGGAAGTCATGGTGAAGAGGCTCTGATACCAAGAGAAAAAACTGAAATTGAGAAAGGAATAATGAATATTTTATTGACGGATAGCTTACGACAATTACTAAGTGATGAACATATATATAGAGTACATTGCAGCAGATCAATCAATCATAATAATGAGCACTAAATATACAGATATCGTTTACTTTATTGACCAGACTACCATATGTAAGAAAATTTATTACTATTTAAGATTATTGATGTCATCCATAACCTTTGACTATATCTTCTGATTGATATATCGCCCTTACTTCTCCGTAATGAATGGATTGAGCTAATAGCCTTTATTGCTTCACTGTGGCATTCGCCTTATACTCCAACGAGATCCATTTGATACCATATTGCCAATAGTTTTCACACCTAACTCTTCCTACTTTATTTACCACTTGAGGCGTGCGTTGGTTTATATTATATTGTATAGATGCAAAAAAATGGTATATGCCAATTGTTTTGTAATTCTTCATTTTGCTTCGGCTCGTATTTTACCGAAAAAAGAAACGATGCCAATTGTTTCACAATAAATACTTAAAATAATATCATTCCACAATGCCTACATAATAAAAACAGATCCTTATCTATACCCTATTTTACTAATTATGATACCGTGGTAATTGAATTTATTTGACTAAAACTGAAGCGAAACTAATGGAAAATTATGAGAAAAAGCTACAAATTGAACTCCTACTTTCGAGCTAGCTTCATACATTTTCTACTTATTTTTTCGGGAACGAAATCAGAAATGAAGTTATTATTATATATGAAACTAGTGAGATGGTGCAATTGTCAAATATAGTAATACAAAATAAAAAAATCAGTATACCCAAATTTCTATTTGGGTTCATGACGTATTTTGAGTATAAATGTTCCTTTACCAAAAATCATATGATTTCCTATATTAACAAAATTACATTACAATAGGGGTAATCTTTTAAAACTGCGATACCATCTAAAACAATTACCGATTCAGGTGACTTTCCTCTAAGTAGTGCATGTGATGACACTTTGGCATTATCTCCATGTTCAGCTAGATGAGTTAACATAAAAGATAGAATTTTAAATATTTGAAACGTTTTATAAAAGAAATTTATAACTAAAATATACATGTCGAAAATATTTTCAATGCCAACCGTGGTTCGGTCAGAACGATTTTAGTACTTTAGTGAAGTAATGGTATGATTGTCATATGTGTGGTCGTAGCCTATTATAGAAGAAAAATTAACCTAACGAAATTGGATATTTATTTAATCCTATAATTAGAGCAACAAATATGGTCCATGTCACTTTACGTTTGGTACAACCGAGTTTGGCAAAGGCGATAATGTGTAATAAAGAATATATTCTAAAAATGCCTAAATTGCTTTATGCATGCACCCTTTTCACATTATTAAATAAAATTAATATTTAGAATGTGAAACTAGTTTGTTATTTTAAAATTTTACCTTAATATGGAAAGATAGTCATCAAAAAGCGAGAAAAATAAACGAGTTCAATAACAACTACTAGTACTTTTTTGCACAGCCGATATGTGTGCTTAAAAATAAGTATTGATATAATTTTAAATTTTGAAATTATAATTTCTAGTGTTTAAGATTAAATATAATTTTTAAATATATATAAAGAAACTTAGTTGTAGAGGCCTAAGTACAGTAAATAAAAAATTATGAGTGATATGGAAAATACTAATTATTAATTAAATTAGAAATGATGGATTACAAATAAGTTACACACCAAATTGTGGCAGTTTATATCCACCCCAAACCAATTAGTAGTTTTGCACACCCGTAGGTGTGTGCTATATAATATTATATATATATTTAATTATGAAATAATAATACAAAAAATAGAAGGACAAATGTTAGTGGGTGGTTATGTTTGATTTAATAATATTTTATTTAATATTTTAATAAATAAAAAGACATAACACTTGTCAAATTATGATTGGTTAATAGATACACCAAAAACACTTTTTAACTCACCCTCACAATTAATATAAGAGTATAGATAAATAAAAAGACATAACACTTGTCAATTATGATTGGTTAATAGATACACCAAAAAATAGTTTTTAACTCACCCTCACAATTAATATAATAGTATAGATGATCTGATGAAAAATGAAACGACCGTACTATTGTGTATTGGTGTATAACACTGTAAAGAATAATTAAGTAAACATAACTATATAGAATTCTATAATATAAGGGGTTAATTACTTTTTTAGTCTAGTATATTTGAGGTGGTGGCGATTTTGGGACACCTTAATTAAGCGGATCATTTTTAGACCTGTAAATTTAATAGAAAGAGCAATTTAAGGACAATTTAAGCGAAATTAACACGGGTGGCCGGAATAGATGATTTGTACCCGATTTTTTCACTATCATCATCCAAATAAACGTCACGTCGGTAAAGAAAATAAATTAAAATTATAACAATAATTAAACAGTAATAACCAAATTAATTGACCTAGTCAACTTAATTAATTGTTGTCTTACTCAACTTAGTCCAGTTGACCCGGTAAAACTAGATCATTTAAGTCCACACTTAAGTCCATTATTGAAGCATTAAACTAATCTCTTATACAACACTACGCTCTCTAATATCCAACATTAGTCCACCATTCTGTCCTTATTCGACTAGCGGCCCATTATTCAAAATTCACACATTCCCGTTGGTGATACAATCTTTGATGATTCGAGCTCTTGGGAGAGAAACATGGCGGGGCGGGCAGTAAATTTTTAGGCCCGCCAGCCATTCCCGCGCGGGCCGCAGGCTTTGGCGGGGCGGGCCCGACGGGCCGCATGCAGGCCCGTCCAATAATAAAATATTATATTGTTATTTTAAATAAAAATTTATAAATAAATTATAATGATTTTTATATTTTTTTTAGCTATAATCGGTACTTAATAACATAGATAAATTAATATGAAAACATTTTATTAAATTAGATATATTTTCCAACCATCTTTTTTTAGTTTTTCCTATTTTTATTATTTTTTTCCTATTATTTATTATTTTTTCTTACTTTTTCCTATTTTTTATAATTCTTAAAAAAACTGGCGGGCTAAGCCCGTCGAGCCCGCTACCCACCTGCAGGCGGGGCGGGCCTTCATTTTCCAGCCCGCGCTCGCCCCGCCAGTGGCGGGCTATGGGCCAGCCCGCATCGCCGGTCCGTTTTGACAGTACTATTGTAGAGTATTCAATAGAACTGTCAAATGCGACCCCCCCTCCCCCCCAAAAGGGGCGGGGCGGACTGCGATTTCTCAGGTCCGTCAGGGATCGAGCCTTGGCGGGCAAAACCGTGCGGGTTGTGGGCTTTGGTGGGTGGGCCTAGCAGCCCGCGGGCAGGCCCGCAATTATTAAAAAATATGTTTTTATATTAAATATTAAATATATAAATAAATTATATAGGTTTTTATATTTTTTGAGCTTTGTAGTGTAATAAAGTTAAATAATACAAATAAATTATTATTAAAGAGGTTGGATTAGATTAGAGATAGTTTCGAGATTGAATTCGTCGTTTTTATATTTTTGTCTCTTATTTTTTATTATTTTTTATTATGGGCGGGCTAAGCCTCGCTACTAGGGGTGTTCGTTCGGTACAAACCGAACCGAACCAAAATTTCGGTTAACCGAAATTTCGGTTCCCCCATTTCCAAAACCGAATACCAAACCGAATTTCTCGGTTCGGTATTCAGTTATTACCGAAATTTTTTCGGAACCGAATTAACCGAATTTTCAATAAAAAAAGAATTTTAATTATATTTAAACTAATATATAATTTAATATAATTTTTTTGGGTTTATAAAAAAAGTTATATTAAATTACTTATATTAATTTAAATATTACTGAAAATTCGTTTTTTAATATATAATTTAATAAAATATAGTTATATTTCATTATTAATAAAATATAATATATTTTAATTTTAAAATTTCGGTAATTCGGTATACCGAAATACCGAAAATCCAAAACCTATACCGAACCGAAAAACCGATTTTTTTTTTTTTAATAACCGAATACCGAACCGAATTTTTCGGTTCGTTTTGGTTTTGTACCGAATTTTCGGTTTTTCTGTTATTCGGCTCGGTTAACCGAATAACGCACACCCCTACTCGCTATCCACTTGCAGGGTGGGACGGGCCTTATTGCGGGTCTTATTGGGCCCTCCATTCCAAATGGAGGGCTTTTGGCGGGCTATAGGTTGGCCCGGCCCGCCAGCCCATTTGACAGGTCATGTATTAAATGGTTTGAAGTATTAAACGTAATTATCTTAAGTTAATTTGTCTTAATTGGTGACACATTTGTAGCTAAGTAGTTCCACTTATACTTTATTCATTTATCATTTAGCTGTTTTATTTAATGGCATCAAGTGTAAAAGTTGATTATAAAATCAAAATGATGTTAAGTTTTCTTGTTTATTCCTCTAGGAACATAATGATTTATCAGTTTTATCGATAGTTGCATTAGACTCGCCGTCGAAAATTTGTTGGGCTTGGAAAATAAATGATGAATGAAAAATTGCTTCAGAGTTTGGGGTGAAAAATAAAAATTGAAGAAAGCTAATTCACCGATAAAGCAGTGATTTGACCCTCCTTATATATAGTTATGTACCTTATTAACCTAGCCAATATTATACGACACGTATGTCGCTCGCTTGCACAAACATGGAGATGCAATTCCAGTCGACTCAGGTGTATGAGCGACCTAACCGCAACTCCAATAGTAGTCCAAAAACGCAAACGCAAAAATGCAGTAAAACTGCTCCAACATTACTGCAAGCGCAATGCGTTTTTTGCTTTCACTCACTTGTTTCGAACGCAAAGGTGCGTTTCACCACAAAAATGCCTTTAATGTTTAAAATTGCAAATAAGACATTTACTTATATTGAATTATTAAATCAAACATATAAAAATTATAAAATAAATAAAAACATATTAAAGAATTTGAAATGTATTATACGGTTATAAATCGACATAATAAATAATTATTTTTACCTTCACACCTATTTTAGCAATACGTTTTCTTATTACACTTCATAATGTGCTAATTGATCATTTGTTGGAGGAATATACAAATTCTATGACGTAAAAATTATGGATCTTTTATTCGTACGATGTGTATCTCAATGTATTTCATTTGTGATGTCGTGTAATTTCGATATTTTTAATAAATATTTTGGTCTATGTTTACTTAATGATCTGCTTAAATATATAATAAATCAAAATTCAAAGAATATTGTGGTTACTTTGTAAAGTAGTAAAATATATAGGTACCATTGAAAAGTTGTAAATGTTAGTATAAAAGGGAATGTTACAGGAATAATCTTTCGCGTTTACGTTTGCAGTTGACTGTTGGAGAAATGTTACTGCAAAATGTGGCCGTTACTGCAAAAAGCATTTGTATTTGCGGTTGACTGTTGGAGATGGTCTAAGATGCTTCACTGAAATTTTGATCTGATCAATATGCACTTTTGCTTTTCGGAAAAAAGTTTTCTTCAGAGTTACTTTAAGTTTGCATTTTAAATTCTAAAAAAGCCAAGAACCACTTTGTCAATCGAAATGCCGAGTGATTTTCGAACAACCATGTCTGTTTGAACTTCGAACTGTGAAGGAAGGTTGCTTGCCTCTTCATGATTTTACTGATTGTTGTATGTACCTTCGAAATTCAACAGAAAAAGACATTCTGAATCAATGCACATAATTTTTGAAAAATAATAAAAATTCAATGCACATTTCCTCGAATTTTGTTCAAGTACATCGATGATTTCGTAAGCACACAATGGGAACAGGATCACGTTTTACGTATTAAGACTTAAGAGAAACAAACTTACCGGCACAAGACTAGAACTGTCAAAACGAGCCAGCGGGGCGGGGCGGCCCGTAGCCCGCCAAAGCCGGCCTTTTGCGGGGCGGGGGGCGATAAGCCCGCCGTCTAGCGGGCCTGAAAATGAAGGGCGCCCTGCCCTATAGGCGGGTAGTGGGCCTTGCCCCCCAAAACAAAAAAATAAAAGAGAAATAATTAAAAAACTATGGAAAAATAAAAAAAAAATTAAATATGAAATCTTGAAATTAATTCTTATTAAACTTGATTAATTAAAAATCGGAGATAAAATTTATTAAAAACCTTTATAATCTATTTATATCAATAATAAAAAACTATTTTATTCGCCTTTCCCAGCCAAAGCCCGCGGCCCACGCGAGCTGCCCGCTTTGGCCCGCTTCCTGGGTCAGAGAAATGGGAGCCTGCTTCCTTTGTAGTATGACAAAAATATACTACAAAGGCCCGAATCAGTTAATCTTTGTTTTTCTTCAAATTGGAGCTCACAATAGGTAGTTTTATAATTTAACCATACTATTCCTAATGTACTATTGTGTTGACGAGTTAATAATCTAACAAAAATATACTAAGGGCCTAAATTGAGTCAATCTACATAAATGAATAAATTCTAGAGTAAATATCGAGTTCAAATATTAGCGTGTGTAATATTATCAATTACGCACCCCGTAAAGAAAGATAAACTTGTGCATCATCAAATAATGTAATATTCACTCTATGTTCCTTTTAAAGCAAAACCGAATATTCGAATTTTCGGATTCGGTTATCCGGATTTTCGGATATGGAAAAATGATATCCGTATCCGGGCCGATTTGGATATCCTAAAATCGGATATTTAAACCAGAAATCCGCATCCGGTTTTTAAATTTATTTATTTTCAAATCATTTTTTTATTTTATCACAATAAAAAAATATATATTTTTTCATAAGAATTTCTACACATAGTAATTCACACAATATGTGAATTTGTGATTCAAAATTACTTGATAAATAATAAATACAGTACCACAAATTCACATTACGATGATTTTATGTTTTATATTTCAGTTCTCTAACAAAGTTTTTTGCAATTATAAAATAATATAATTTTAAATAGTCTAGTTTGAGGATTTGTTTCCCTTTTTGGACCCTCATTTTTCTTTTTGGGCTATTTTTTATTATTTTTTAAATATAAAATCGGATACCGGATATCCGAATTTTAGACAAACCACTATCTGTGTCCGATCCGGTTTTAAAATTGATATCCATTTTTTCTGATTTTGAAAACCGAATACCGGATCGGAATCCAATTTCCGGATATTTTTGCTCACCCCTACTTTTGGTATTGTGAAAAGGCTTAAAGGAAGAAGATTGTAAATTTGACAGAAATTAAGAGGGCATTGTGTAATATTTGTCATTGCTTGTTTAGTGCAACATATTGAGTTTGTTTTCTGAATTACTATTCACCGCCCCCATTTTCCTAGTCACCGCCCTCTAAAGGGCTGAAAAAGACCATTTTGCCCTTTTGAATATAAATTTCTATTTAAAGTCCTTTTCCATACAACAGTTTCCATATCACAATCACACATTCAAATCAGACTCAAACATAACAAAAAAAAACTCAAATCGCAATGGATCGACGACAGGGTAAAGGGACAGGGCAAAGGAAAGGGTCTATTGCTACGACTGGTAAGCAAATTCTCGTAAAATTCGTTCGTATGTAGATGAATTATCGAACATCGATCGGATTAGCTTGGAAAATTCGGCTCAGCCGAAACACAATTTCAGCCCCCATAGGACAGGCCGAAATATAATTTCGGCCGCACCATGTGGGGGCCGAAAAAAATTTTTTGGCCCTGAACAGTAGGGCCGAAATTATTGTTCGGCCGGTCCTGTGTGGGCCGAAATCATGTTTCGGCATTAGCTGTTCCGGCCGAAATTCTGTTTTGGCCGGAGCAGCAGTGGCCGAAATCTGATTTCGGCCCACTCATGCAGGGCCGAAATCTCAGTTCGGCCGCCTCTACAAGGGGCCAAAATTGCAGTTTGACTGCTTATTTTTTTTTAGAAAACAAATACAACAACTCTTCACTTTAAATTCCCTCCAATTAATTCACATTCACACGCCCAAAATAAAGCCCTAGTCTCTCAACTTAATATTCCCTCCAATTTGGGCTTGTGAATGTGCCCAAATTGGAGGGATATTAAGTTGAGAGACATGGGCTTTATTTTAGGCTTGTGAATGTAAATTAATTGGAGGGAATTTAAAGTGAAGAGTTGTTGTCCCACATTGGAAAAAACAACATGGTTTCACCCATCTTATATATAGATGTGAATTTTATTAGTTTAAATTAAATAGCTAATATTATGCCACATGTAAGTCGCTCGCGTGCGCGCGCAGGGGGTGCAAATCAGGCCGACTTGTGTGCGAGCGCGCGACCCGCGCACACGAATGTCGGGCCGAGAACAGTGGGCCTGACCACGTTTTGCTCCGGTTTTAACTTTTATTCACGTCGTTATTAAAAATAAATAAAAATACGGTCGAACGAAATTTTCGACCGGGCTGTGCACGGGTCGAACTAAAATTCGGCCGGGCCTGTGCGGGCCGAACTGAATTTTCGGCCTGGCCTGTGCGGGCCGAGCCGAAATTTCGGTCGGGCCTGTGCGGGCCGAAAATGTCGATCGGCCAGCACACAGCCCGCCGAAAATTTCGTTCGGCCCGTGCACTGCAGGGCCGAAAATATCGATCGGTCCAAAAATGTTAAATCGAATTTTTTTTCCGTATAATTCGATCGTTCGAATTTTTTCAGTATTTCGTACCAAAATTATATATTTAGTTAGTTTTTTCTTTTTAAATTAATTTAAATATCATAAGGGCAAAAGCATCTTTTTCAAGTCCTTTAGGGGGCGGTAACAAGTAATAAGGGGCGGTGAATAGTAATTCCCTTTGTTTTTGTATTTTGCCTTTGTTCAACAGATGGACATATGTAAATATACAGAAACAAGTCAAACTGGAGTGATTTATGTAGCATAAATATCTTGATTGTTAGGGGAGTGGGTAATTTTACCCACTCTAGCACTCTACATAACTATCTATCTACTATATTATTATCTACTCTATTACTAATAATAATATTATTATATTTGTATTAGTATGATGCCTTGCCTATAAATAGGCTACAAGGCATTGAACAAAAATCACACCAAAGAGCCAAAGTAAAATAGAGAGAGAAAGAAAGAGAAAGAAGAGAAAAAAAATAGAGGGTTTGTTTGGTATTTACTCCAACTATAAAGAGAGATAGTGAGTGTTTTCTCCTTTATAGATTGAGAGGTTGTAACCCCTGTTTTTACCCTAGTAATAAATTTCTAACTCGCCCGTGATTTTTTACCCCAAGTTAAAAAGTGGTTTTGCACGTAAATTCCCGTGTCCATTTTATCCTCACAGTCATTTCCAATATTATTACGCTGTCCATTTCGCAACAAGTGGTATCAGAGCCAGTCCTGATTGATATTCCGATTATGCTATGTGGTTGCAGCTTTGTCTGATCTTCCACATCAGAAAGGATATCGAAAAGGTTTATCGTTACGGAAGAGTTTTTTGGCAAGTCGTGGCTATAGACTGTGTAAGTAATTTCTGTCTAGGTGGCTGGTGCCAAGCGGGACACATAGTGACCCCACCAGATCTCATCTGGGAATTTACTTAGAAGGGTAATTTTGTCTAGAAAGCTGGTCGCTACCCTTTCTGCAAATTATCTGATAAGTACTATTTGGCTGGACTGTCGAATTTCTCCGACGATAGCGACGTGGGAAAAATGGCAGCTAAAAATGAAATTGAGAAATTCAACGGGAGAAACTACTCACTGTGGAAAATGAGGATAAGGCAATTTTACTCAAAGAAAATTGTCTTGAGGCGATCACTGGCAGACCAACAACAATCACAAGTGACGTCAAATGGAATAAGACAGACGGGAGAGCCATCGCCAATATTCACCTGACATTAGCAGATGAAATATTATCAAGCGTCGAAGAGAAAACTAGTGCGAAAGAAATCTGGGACCATCTTGAGAAGTTGTATCAAGTCAAGTCACTCCACAGCCGAATTTTCTTGAAGAGAAAATTATACCATCTACGAATGGAAGAATCTTCTTCAGTGACCGAGCACATCAACAAGTTGAACACTTTGTTCTCTCAACTAAGAGACTTGCACTACAAAATAGAGCCAAGTGAACGTGCTGAGCTTCTACTGCAAAGCTTGCCAGACTCCTACGATCAACTCGTCATCAACTTGAGCAACAACCAAGCTGCGGGAAAACTTATCTTCGATAGTATTGCAGCTGCGATTCTCGAAGAAGAAAGTCGGCGCAATAACAAAGAAGACAAGTTGATAATGTCCCAACAGGCGGAAGCGTTGACGGTGACGAGGGCAAGATCAGGAGCTCGTGGTCCAAATGTGAGCCGAAAACGGACAAGACCCGGAGAGTCTGGTCCAAGTGGGAGTCAAAAAGGCAAAGCCTTGTTATGAAAAATAAGAAGGTTATAAAGTGCTACCACTGTGGCAAGAAAGGTCATATGAAGAAAGATTGTTGGGCTCTAAATAAAAATCCCAATGCCCAAGGAAACGCCGCCAACACTACCGACGATGGAATTGCCTTGGTGTGTGAAGCCGCAACCACTATCGCTGAAAAGGGAAGATTCAATGATGTGTGGCTCATCGACTCAGCAGCTACTTTCCACATGACCTCTCGAAAGGAATGGTTTCATCAATACGAGCCAACCTTTGGAGGATATGTCTACAGCTGCAATGACCAGGCGCTGAAAATTGTCGGGGTGGGCACGGTTCAAATAAAGATGTATGACGGCACTGTGCGTACCATCCATGCTGTCCGACATGTGGAGGGCTTGAAGAAAAATCTGTTGTCTGTGGGGCAATTGGATGATCTTGGTTTCAAAATTGAATTGGAAAACAAGATCATGAAGGTATCCAAAGGAGTACTAGTAGTGATGAAGGGAGAAAAGATAGCTGCAAATCTATACACGCTGAAGGGAGAGACTCTGCAAGCAGGGCAAGCATCTGTTGCTACAACAAGTTCAAGCGAAAAGTCTACAATGACTTGGCACAAGAAACTTGGTCATATGTCTGAACAAGGCATGAAAATTCTTGCGCAAAAGAATCTACTTCCTGGTCTCACAACGGTGACGTTACCATTCTGCGAGCATTGTATTGTGAGCAAGCAGCATCGCCTGAAGTTCTCCACTTCAAATTCTAGAAGCAAAGAAATTCTAGAATTGATCCACTCTGACGTATGGCAAGCACCGGTCGCATCCCTGGGAGGAGCCAACTACTTCGTATCATTCATAGACAACTACTCCAGGAGATGCTGGGTGTATCCAATCAAGAAGAAGGACGAAGTATTTCCTATCTTCAAAACATACAAGGCGCAAGTTGAACTTCAAACCGGCAGAAAAATCAAGTGTCTCCGGTCAGATAATGGAGGGGAATATACTGGCAAAGAATTCACTGAATTCTGCAAAGGCGCGGGCATCAGAAGACAGTTCACCACGGCTTACACTCCACAACAAAATGGAGTGGCAGAGCGGTTGAATAGGACCCTGTTGGAAAGAACAAGGGCTATGTTGAGAACTGCGGGCCTGGAAAAGAAGTTCTGGGCGGAAGCGGTCTGTACTGCCTGTTATGTGGTGAATCGGGCTCCATCTACTGCTATAGAGATGCGAACACCGATGGAAATGTGGACTGGTGGACCTGCAGATTATTCAGATCTCCATATATTTGGAAGTTCAACGTACGCGATGTACCACAACCAAGAAACAACGAAGTTGGATCCAAAGTCCAGGAAATGCCTATTCTTGGGGTATGCTGATGGAGTAAAGGGGTATCGCTTGTGGGATCTCACTGACCACAAAGTGATTATCAGCAGAGATGTTATCTTCTTGGAGGATGACGATCAAAAGCAAGTTGAAAATGATACAGTTCAAAAGGCGTGACAAAGACTACATCGATGAAGAGAAAATTGGAGCAATATAATTCTTCTGAAGATGAACCGGCGCACGAAGTGCTCGACCCAGTCGAATCTGAAGTACCGGATCACTTGCGGTCATCACGCGAGCGTAGGCCGCCAAGTTGGCACTCAGATTATGAGATAGAGAGCAATCTTGCATACTATTTTCTAACGGAGGATGGAGAGCCAACCACTTTCCAAGAAGCACTGAATAATTCAGATGCGAGTCTGTGGATTTCAGCGATGCAAGAGGAAATGGAAGCTCTCTATAAAAATAAGACATGGGAGTTGGTGCCATTATCGCAAGGAAGGAAACCCATTGGCAACAAATGGGTGTACAAAATCAAGCGGAATGGTGATGACCAGGTAGAGCGCTACCGTGCTAGACTGGTTGTAAAAGGATATGCTCAGAAAGAAGGGATTGACTTCAACGAAATTTTCTCACCGGTGGTTCGACTTACAACAGTCAGGGTGGTCTTGTCAATGGTTGCTACATTTGACTTGCATCTTGAGCAGCTGAACGTGAAGACGACATTTCTCCATGGTGACCTGGATGAAGAAATATATATGCTTCAACCAGAAGGTTTCGAGGAACAAGGAAAAGAAGATCTGGTTTGCCGATTGATCAAATCTCTCTACGGGCTCAAACAAGCACCTCGATGCTGGTACAAGAGATTTGATTCTTTCATAATGAGTCTTGGCTACAACAGGCTATACTCAGATCCTTGTGCGTATTTCAAGAGATTTGACAATGACGATTTCATCATGTTGCTGTTGTACGTCGACGATATGCTGGTAGCAGGACCCAACAAAGGTCGTATCGCAACTTTAAAGACTCAACTAGCCAGTGAATTCGAAATGAAGGACTTGGGACCAGCAAACAAAATTCTTGGCGTGCAAATATCTCGAGACAGAAGCAACCGGAAGATTTGGCTTTCCCAAAAGAATTACTTGAAGAAAATCTTACGAATGTTCAACATGCAAGATAGTAAGCCAATATCTACCCCTCTTGCTGCTAATTTTAAGCTATCCTCTGAAATGTGTCCTACCGATGAAGACGAGAGGATAGAGATGTCTCGACTACCATATGCATCGGCGGTTGGAAGTCTAATGTTCGCAATGATATGTACCAGACCAGACATTGCCCATGCAGTGGGAGTTGTTAGCCGATACATGTCAAATCCTGGTCGAGAGCACTGGAGTGCTGTTAAGAGGATTCTCAGATATATCAAGGGAACCTCTGATCTGGCCTTATGTTACGGAGATACAGATTTTACTGTCTATGGTTTTGTTGATGCAGATTATGCAGGTGAACTTGATAAAAGCAGATCCACAACCGGATATATGTTCAATCTTGCTGGAGGAGCCGTAAGCTGGGTTTCAAAACTGCAGTCCATTGTTGTAACGTCAACAACGGAAGCAGAATATGTCGCAGCTACGCAAGCCAGTAAAGAGGCAATATGGTTGAAGATGTTGCTGGAAGAACTCGGCCACAAACAGGAGAAAATTATTCTCTATTGTGATAGCCAGAGTGCATTGCATCTTGCAAGGAATCCAGCATATCATTCAAGAACCAAACACATCCGGGTCCAATACCACTTTGTTCGTGAACAAGTGGAAGAAGGAACAGTGGACATGCAAAAAGTTCACACTGCGGATAATCTGGCAGACTACATGACCAAAGCAATTCCTGTGGACAAGTTTATATGGTGTCGTTCCTCCTGTGGACTGACAGAATCTAAGTAACAGGAAAATGCGAGCTAGAAGAATGGTGTGAAGATCTGATTGGTCTTCAATCAAATCTTCAAGTGGTAGATTGTTAGGGGAGTGGGTAATTTTACCCACTCTACCACTCTACCACTCTACATAACTATCTATCTACTCTATTATTATCTACTCTATTACTAATAATAATATATTATATTTGTATTAGTATGATGTCTTGCCTATAAATAGGCTACAAGGCATTGAACAAAAATCACACCAAAGAGCCAAAGTAAAATAGAGAGAGAAAGAAAGAGAAAGAAGAGAAAAAAAAAATAGAGAGTTTGTTCGGTATTTACTCCAACTATAAAGAGAGATAGTGAGTGTTTTCTCCTTTATAGATTGAGAGGTTGTAACCCCTGTTTTTACCCTAGTAATAAATTTCTACCTCGCCCGTGGTTTTTTACCCCAAGTTAAAAAGGGGTTTTCCACGTAAATTCCCGTGTCCATTTTATCCTCACAGTCATTTCCAATATTATTACGCTGTCCATTTCGCAACATTGATTAATAAAGTTAAATATTGTGACACAATCTAATTCAAGAAATTTCGCAAGTTGATAGTATTTGCCATCATTTGACATTGAAACATTTAAATATTGATGATGTAAACTTCGACAATGATATACTAATACACTTTAATTTAAAGAAAATCTGAAAATTGTGACGATCATTGTTACTACTTAATTTGAAGAATGTAAAATAAAATAAATGTATGGTCGTCCAAAAATTGCCACCCGTACAAATATGTTTCATTATTTATTGCAGAGTATTGAATCGTTACTGGAAACAAGACTATATGATCATGACTATATATATTAATAATATATATATATAATATATATATAGGTAGCTAAGATAAACTATAAGTACGGTACTATGTTCTTAAGAAAAAGTTTTTAATTATACCTTTTGTTGGATTTAAAGCTTATTACTGTGCTAATAACATTTTTAATCAAGTAAGCAAATGACTATGTTCGAAAAAAGAGATGACAAAAGCTAAGATGGTCAATCGGATCGTCAACTCGATCTGCAATGGCAACTCGCTCTCTAGTTAGCAACCGATAGCAACCTATGTAGTTGTGTAGAGTTGACCAAATCAGTCCTAAAGCTTCCAACAATTGTTAAGGCTAGTCAACAATCCGTAAGCAAAATAGGTAGTTGGCCAAATCAGTCCAAAAGCTTTGGAAAGATCTAGTATATTTGTACATTCAAATATGGACTCTTTAGTTGTTGATTGTAGATAATCGGTTTTGTTTTTTGTCAGTTTTTTGTCCCTTGTGGACCATTTTCTCCCAATGTGGAGTGTTGTTCCCCTTATGGGATTGTGTCGTGCTCCTATGTGAGCCTTTGTTCTCCCGGTTGACGATGTACCGGTGAGACCCCTTGGGCTATTTAGTCATGTATGTTTGTTATTAATGCAAGCTATCGTTTCGAAAAAAATGAGTGTCTTATAATATATAAGTATATCATATTGATTATATTTGATTTTAAATCTGTAACGGCATTATAATTGTTTATTATGTAAAGTTGAAAGCTATAAAACGATTATAAAAAGTAAAGGTAAAATATTAGTTGATGAGATAAAATAGAGAACTAAATTGACAACTTATAACTAACTACCATGAAAAAAAGTTAGTGGATGATTTTATTTTGATGTTATTAATTAATTAATTTTTTAATAGAGATAAATTGACACACCAATTTTATTACGGTTTATAGAAAGCCTTGAGACTTAATAAAATATTATAGATGTTTGGTCTGATCAACATTTAGTGACCGAAAGACCAAATCAATGTAAAAGCCCCGAAAGTTGTCTTGATGTGCATAAGGCTATAGGTACCAAAAAAAAAAGAAGAAAGAAAAAATGGGATCCATGAGACATCGGGAAGACATTCAAGAGTACACCAGAGAAGAAAATTATGAAAGAGCATGAACATGAGAATGGTTCTTGTTAAGTGTGTGAAGTACAAAAGAGAGAGTGTGCTACAATGTTCAAACTCACATAACTCACTACACATATGAGAGATGAGCTTGAGTAGAATAGTTAAGTGATAATCTCGGCACAAAGACTTAACTAATGTGTTTATAGTCTGCACAAAGACGTAAATTGTGCCTTGTAGTCTTGACGGAAGAAGTTAAATATTATGCTGATTATGAGGTTACAGTCCACAATCATGTTGAGTTGATAGGAGTCTAGGTAAAGGGGTATGGCTAGGTGGGCTGTACAAGTGAGCTTGTAGTGTATGTCTTTCAATTGAATCCTTCCTAGGAAAGATAGGGCGACGTAAGAGGAATTATCCTCTTTATCTCCATAAAGAAATCATGTATTTACCTCATGTATTATTTTTCTAATATGCATTGTTGAAGTATTTTAAATGTTTGATAAAATGCTTTAACCAAATCGACTTTAACTTGAATAATTTTGAAACGGTTTGAAAAAACCAATTTTAAGAGATTGAGTCGAACATTTTCCAGTCGGTTTGAACCAAAAACTCGCTTAATCTCTCAGTCTTCATATATTTCCAAAATCGTGTTCCTTTTAAAGTGTTTAAAACATTGAATAGGGAATGATTTTTATTTTAAAACATCGGTCTACGATCCTAACAATCTTTTATAGTAATTAATAATATGCCAATCAATGAATCAAATAATTTATATGTATACTAAAAGAAGTTGATGCAATAATATCACTATTATTTTGTAATTAAAGGGAAACAACAAAATGAGGATTCATTTACTCGCATAGATTTTCATTTCGCATCTTCTTCAGATAGCAGAGACACAGTTGTTAGAGAGAGAATTTTTCCTTCCAAACAATAAAAGCAAAAAAAAAAATATCAAAAATAAAAAATCTGCTCGCCCATTGGAGTTCTAAGAAAAGTATATCTTGGTGCCAATTGGTTTGTCTTACGAAGAACGACATGGTATGTTTTTCTCTAGACGTCTTCATAAATATAATTTAAGTTTTAACTTTGAACATGAAAGTTTTGCGTAGATCTCACTTCTTGAATCGTTCTCCCTTGTGAAACAAAGCAATGTTCTAAAATCATTAGTAGATATGTGTTTTTCTCCGGTAGAAAAGAAAAATATTTTAAAAAGTGTTCGAGAAGATGAAACGCACTTTGAGATTGCGTTTGGTGTACGATTGGAGAACTTTTAGTATATATTTTGGGTTTTTGGGTATCGATTGGAGATGCTCCTAGGTAACGTTTTCTTAACCTAGTTTCAACATCGAGTTCTCCGCCTTCTTGTGTAATTTGATTTCCGTTGTTTAATGTAGCGTTATAATTTTACTTTTCCAATTTTCTTTGTTACGCAAATAAAATGTTCGCCTTTGTACAAATTCTTTTTTCATTATTATTTAATACAAATGTGGCACTCAGGTGTTTTTTAAGGGGACATGTACGTTTCAGGCCTCCATTTAAATTTCAATTAGAGTTCAGGCCCCTGTCAGAAAATTCATAGTTTTAAGGACCCAGTTTTTTCAGTAACCCTTCATGGTTCCCCAGTAGCACTTCATGGGTCTGTGGTAACACTTCATGAGACTGTGGTAACACTTCATGGGTCTGTGGTAACACTTCATGGGTCTATGATAACACTTAACGGGTCTGTGGTAACACATGAGTCCTTTTCTCTAAATGAAACTTAACTTGGATCTTTATCGATAAATGAAACTTACATGAGTCCTTATCTCTAATTAAAAATATGGATTGAGGCTGACTCGTAATTTGCACTTTTTTAAGTTGAAGTCTCCCGCTTGTGTGAGTTGATTTCCGGCCCAATACTTGTTTCCTTTCTAATTTGTTTATTACTCTCAAGTTGTTGGTCTCTCTCTCTAGAGGAGGGTTATGTACTTAGATGGTATAAATATGCATTTGAGCTCTTTAGCTTGGTATAAACATTTTTCCTTGTGTTCCATGTAATTTCTTAAAAGAAAATAGCACTTCTTTTAAGTTGTATAAGAGAAACAAAAGAATCTGTTATTCTATCGTCGACTCTTTGTCGGCTAAAAGGAAAAAAAAAAAAAACTTCAATCAGCATGCATTTTCTGTTCTTAAGATAATTAGTTTTGATTCAAATATGAATTGTAGATGTACCGTGACGCCGTGTCATTCTCAGTTAAACCTTTGATAAAACTCTATTTATCTTCAAAATTAGGGCTAAACAAAAAGTCAGGTTTCTGTTTATTTCAAATCACACACAAACTCATCATTACAATGAAAAGGAGAAATGAAGTGTTGTTGGTAGTGTTTGATTATTTCCCGCCCCTGTTTCTTAGAGCTGTCCAAAGAAATTCGATGGATCACGGCCTTCTTTGGGGAGGGGAGCTGCTGAACATCCTACGAACGAACCGAGTGACATCGCAGGTGGTAATAACTAAGCATGAATGATAGGATAGCTCTCTGTTTTTTGTTAGATCTAATGCTGAATTTATTGCAGGGAATTCGAGAAATAGGCAGAGAAGTGAACCAATATTCGTGGACCTTGTTAACCATGCTCCGTCTGGTACGGTCAATTGCATCTATCTTCCGATATGGTCTACTGCACTTTACTGTACTGAGTGATGCAATGTCTCAAATTTGTGCAGATACGGATGAGGATGAATCAGATCCAACTTGGTCGTGTTGTGAGTGAAATTATTTATCGATATTAGATACTACAGAGGGTGATTTTGTTGTTTGTGTGTGTCCTGATATTCGTGTTTATACTTGTTTTGTTCTTTCTCTCAAATGCAGTGTATGTCACTGACGATGATTCTGAGGACAAAAATGCGATTTCCAGCTTCGGCGAAGTTTGTCTGGCGGGTGAAATTGGAGGAGATGGAGAATCCCGCCAAGGTTGTTTCTACAAGCATATATGTATTTGTTGTTTGTCAATAAGGGTTATCGCTGCTTAGTCATATATGCTGAGAAAGAACCGTGCAATCTAATGAACATGATATGCTATTAGACGCTCTTGGGCAATGGATGGATTAAAAATTGATGCGTACTAGTGAGTGTGTGTGTCGTTCTTAATATGAGAAAGACAATTATATGTTTTCCCAATGCAGCGAACATCGGCGACGAGGAGCATTCTGAGGACGCGACGCTCGCTGTCGTGGAAAATCATCATGAATCTCTTGAAGGTTTTTAACATTCCTATAGCTTTTTAATAGGATTACTTTCGTTAAACAGAGGTTGTTTTTCACTTTCAGTTACGTGAAGATTTTATGCTTCTCTTTGTGCAGGAGAAGGCACATCTATAAACTTGAATCAACAGCTCGATACAATGAATCTTGACGACGATCATCATCACGATGATATTTCGTCATCACAAATGGAGCATGGGTTGGATAAAGGAGGGGAGCACGCTGACGACTCAATTGATCTAAATTGTTCTCCTCTGAATGCCCATCTTGCTCCTGGCTCTGAAGGCGAGTGGAATTTAAACTATGCATAGCGTTTTTGTTGTTGACAGCGTTTATCATGATGATATTTTCTCATATAAATATAGGGAAAGAGTTGAACAAAGGAGGACAGCCCGCTCGTGATGCGAGTGAGCAATCTTATTGTCCTCGACGTGTTCCTAGTCGAGGCTCTGAAGGCAAGTGGAATATCATTAACGAATAGCTTTTTCCTTTGATATTTGACAACGATCATCATGATGATATGTCATCGTAAAAAATAGGGAAAGAGTTGAACGGCGGAGTGCCCTCTGACGACTCTAATAATCACACTTATTCTCCTCATAATGCTGTCCACGTTCCTAGTCAAGGATTTGAAGGCTAGTGGTTGATTTGCAGTTTGCATTACCTTTCTGCATAATCCTTGTCAATTTTGGTTTAGATTATGGTTTGACATTTTCTTTTCTTTTCTTTCTTTTCTTTTTCGGCAGCGAAAGGGAACAACAAGTTGGACTCAGCGGAAATTAATATGAAAAAAACTGCTAACAGAGATAAGCAGACAAATTTATCATCCGCGTCAAAGAAAGACTCATCCACGGGACAAGGACAAACGAAAAAATATATGGACAATGGAAGATATGTACAAACGAGCAGTAGCAGAGAGGCGACAAGGGTTCGCTCTACAGCTTCATCACCTACAGCTAAGAAAAATAACAAACGGCTGAGGTTAGGCGATGATGGTCATGGTGATGGTGCCGGGGGCAACTCTGATGACATCAAAAGACAAAAAACCACTCCTCGAGATGAAAAGATCGATGAGCAAAACGAGAATATTGTGTCCCCTCGTACGCAGTTGACCACTGGGACTTTGAATGCTAGCCATGACGATTCAGATAAGATGGAGATTTGTAACGATAGCACTGAATACGTGGAGTTGGAAGTCCCAAATGCTGAAGAAAACCATGACAGAGGAGAGGCCATCCTCGGCCACGTAGTTGCTGAAGAAAGAAATGTGCTCCTTTGCTGTGATTCTGACTCAGAAGAATCGCTGAGGGAGGCGGCTGAAAAGGAAGAGTCAGAAGGAGTTCAAAATGATCACGGTTCCCATGGCCAGAATGAGAGCGAGAGAGTCACTAGTACGAAAAAGGATTCTAAAGCACGGTATGACATCCGCAGATTGCTTATAGAGTCCTTTCTGGGACAGGGAAGATCCCTAGGAGCCGAAGCTATTGACGATTTGTTAAAATCGGAGCCAAAACTTCCAAACGAAAATCAACAATGTGCTACAGATGCTACTGCTCTCCCGTTGAAGTTCAGTTTTTCTGATGATGACGAGCCAAAAGAGCCAGAGATGACGGAGCAGGAAAAGGAAAATGCAGAGTTGTTTGGCGACCTTTTCCGTTGCTGGGCGATAGCTGAACTTGAAGCATTTTACTACCGCGAACCTAAGGTATAATTTCTCTGTCTTATAATATTTAGTATTGGCTTTGTGTATGATTTTCTTTACTATAGCCAGACATTTGTGGCTTTCCATGTGATCTTGCGTACTTGATTGATGTTTTCTTGTTCAGTGGGACATCGATTTTCATTCGATCTCTAAACGAATGGTCTTCCCAAATTGCTTATGCACATTGTTATCCATTAATTTGGTTGTATGCTCCTCACGTGACATTGATTATCATGTTCCATATGTACCTGGTTAAGAAATCAAGAACTGATGAAAGAGCAGCCCGACCCGTTAGGGAAACTCAGAGCGACGGATGTCGTGGAGGGGATCACAACATGGTCTTACGTGACGACGAAGGGTTGGTTTGCATGTACTGTAACCACGTTGAGCTTGGACCCAAAGATATAATGCCTCAGTGGGTAAGTAGCTTTGTACTTTGTAGAAACAATGTGCTTTCCTTCGTTTGAATTAGATAAGACTCATTTCGTACAAAAATCTTTATCTGCTAGGCAACTAAAACCCACAGAAGCTCCTACGAAAGAAGAAGAAAACACGAAGTGGACGACCTTCCCTCGGAAACCGACGGAGCTAACCTAGTCGAATCCTTACCCAACGTCGCCCCATCGGATTCCAATTTCATAGCCAGCGAAGGCTCTACGGTTTGGAGCATAAAGCCGGGCATCCGCGAAGCAATGTACGAGCACCAGCGAGAAGGGTTCGAATTCCTCTGGAAGAACTTGGCAGGAACCACCGACCTCAGACAGCTGAAGAAGGGCGGCGACGTCTGCCCTCGGGAAGACGTGGGTGGTTGCATCATCTCCCACGCGCCGGGCACGGGCAAATCCCGACTGACAATTGTCTTCGTCGAGACGTACATGAAGATCTTCCCCGACTGCCGCCCCGTCATCATTGCCCCGGCCAGCATGCTCCTGACTTGGGAGGAGGAGTTTCGCAAGTGGAACGTCGAGTTTCCCTTCCTAAACCTCAACAGCAACGACTCCTCGTCAGACCTCGAGAGGGAAATCGCATCTAAGCTGTTGGCCCGCGGCGGGGCCAAGCGCCACAGCATGGAGACGATACGCATGCTGAAGCTCTACGCCTGGGACAAGGGAAGGAGCATACTGGGAATGAGCTACAGCCTATTTGAAAAGCTGACGTGGCTCAAGGACGCTGATTGCAGCAACATCGAACGAGCCGAGGCGCTGAGGGAGATTTTCTTCGAAAGGCCTGGGCTCGTCATCCTCGACGAGGGCCACACGCCGAGGAACCATAGGAGCAACATATGGAATGTCCTTCGAAAGCTCCACACGGAGAAGAGAGTCGTCCTCTCGGGCACTCCCTTTCAAAACAACTTCACCGAGCTCTTCAACACACTGCGCATCGTAAGGCCCTCCCTGGCTAACGTCCTGGCCCAGGAGAAGACCTTCTGCAATATGATTTCTTCGAGGGGGAAAAGGAAGACAGATTTCGACGACGGTGCCGTCGAGAGGCTGAAGGCTTCCATGGTTCCCTTCGTCCACGTCCACAAGGGAACCATCCTTCGTAAAAACCTCCCCGGGCTAAAGGACTGCGTCGTCCTGTTAAAGCCTCCTGCCCTTCAGAAGAGCTTGATAGAGAGGCTCGAAGGGGCGACGACCACCTTTGAGTTCGAGCACAAGGTGGCCCTTATATCGGTCCACCCTCACCTTTACTACCACGGTGGGCCCCAGCTCGGGCCGGAGTTGGCTCGAGCCGTGGCTGATTCGAGGCTGAACCCTAGCGAGGGTTGCAAGACGAGGTTCGTGGTTGAGCTGATACGACTGAGCTCGGCGGTGGACGAGAAGGTGCTCATCTTCAGCCAGTACATACAGCCGCTCGACCTCATAAGGGATCAGCTGAAGGAGGTTTTCGGGTGGAGCGACGGGCGGCACATACTTCAGATGCAGGGCTCGCTCGACCAGAAGCAGCGACAAGTGCTGATCAACGTATTCAACGACCCTTCGAGCGATTCGAGGGTTATGCTGGCGTCGACGAGGTGCTGCTCGGAGGGGATTAGTCTCGTCGGGGCCTCGAGGGTCGTTCTTCTCGACGTTTTGTGGAATCCTTCGGTGGAGAGGCAGGCGATTTGCAGGGCGTATAGGATTGGGCAGAAGAAGGTGGTTTATACGTACCACTTGATGACGTTGGGGACGACTGAGGCTGATAAGTATTGTAGGCAGGCTGAGAAGGAGAGACTTTCTGAGCTGGTTTTTACGTCGTCTTCGAACGAAGGGAATAGGGATAATAATACTAATAATAATAAGCTCTGTGGTTCTTCGTCCTATTCTGCTGCACAGGCTTGTATGGAGGATGGTTTCCTCGAGATCATGGTGGGCCATCCGAGGTCGGAGGAGATGTTCGAGAAGATTATTAACCAGCCCAAGGATGCTAATCTGATCGAGACGTTTGGCCTCACCTCTTGAAGGAAAAGAAGAAGGTATCTGCTACGTCTTTTTTTTTCCTTTCTCCCGGGCTAATTGATTGATGGGTCGTAGAATGCGTGATGGTATCTATTCTTGTCGCTTCGTTCATCTCTTGCGTAGAATCGTTGTTTTTTTGCTGAAGAAAAGATTTGGTCGTTGCCTGTGATGTTTTGCAGGGAACTGATGTTTACTGGGGGAGTATGGAAGATCGACAACTGCTTTGCATTATCGCAAGTTTTCTTTTAGCATGGACAATTTTTAGTTCGTTCTTCTGTTGTGGAACAGGATGTGATGGATTAAGTTTTTCTACGTTCTGATTTCAATCTGTCGGTTTTATGCATAACTATTTTGATCAATTTGCATGCAAATTACAAACAAGTCCTAAATGAACGTGTTTGAATGACATTTGGGTTGGGGTGTGTTTGGTTGAAGGTAATCAGCATAATCACCATGATGTGAGTTTCACTGTGATGTGGATAAATGTGATATGTTATCGTTGTATTTGTTTTATGGTGATATTTGATTTCACATATCAATTTGATATTTGAATATTGCGTAAATTACGGTGATGTGCGGGATGATATTGCGTAAATGTTACGTTTAGCCATATGCGTATTATCTAGATAACGTGGGTTAATATGTTTATTTTGATACTTTAGGTAACAATGATCGATGCTTTACTATTGAGTTTTACATTTGGTATATGAGGTAGTAATGCTAACAATAAGGGTGTTTTTGTCCATTAAACTTCTAAAGAAATCTTGTGAAACGACTCTTATTTTGTAAGCATCCTAGATGGGCCGCATTGTTTTAACGCTAGCCTCGATAATAAAATATGTTTTGCATACCCCATGTACGGATGATTTATTTCATAATAATTATATTTACTTATGAACGAAAATATACCCAACAATCGGAAAATGATATTTGAAAATCTGTTTTAATCGTCGACATCAAATTCAGGTGCAACTTGTTGAGCGACAATCTTCCGAAAAATGTAACATAAGGAGAAAGTCGAAGAAATTGACCTATGGTGGTTTCGAATGTTGGGAGTGGTGTAACGTTTTATGAAATGTTCCAACCAAATGCGTGACCTTTTGTGTAAAGTTGTTGCTTATTATTGTGAGATTGATAATCTTTCGAGAAAATATATAAACTTTGCGAAAATGCACAAATTTTTATGAAAATGGATGACCGTTTTCTAAATAGGTGTGCGACCTTCCGTAAAAGGGTATGACCTGTCACAAAGACGTATGACTTTTCACGTAGAGGTACAATCTCACGAAACGGTGTGACCATTCATAAAGTAGATAGCACGCGGAGGTATGAACTCACAAAGAGGCATGACCTTTCACGAAGGGATCCGACCTTCCCGGAAGAGGTATGGTCTCAGGAAAAGGTTTTCGTAAGAAGTATGATCTCAAGAAAGGACTCGAATTTCTACGTAGAAACACGATCTTCCGCAAAGAGGTACCATCTCACAAATATGACCTTTTGTATAGAAGTACGATCTCTTGAAGGCGACTTTGCACGACCTCTCACGAATAGGTGTGATCTAACGAACAGATATGACGCTTTGAAAAGTGGAAATTTAACAAAAAGGAACTATCTTTTGCAAAAACCTATGTATTTTAGTCGAAAGATATAACCTTTCTGTGAAGATGTATAATCATTGACGAAAAGGTGCAATTGGTTAGAGCAACACACAATCGTCTACTTAGGGGTATAAACTTTGGCGAAAACGTGATTAATTGGAGAAAGACAATGTTAATGTCGAAGATTTCAAAAATATTTTGCCTTTCTTCCCCAAAATATGTGGTGCACATACATACCAAAAATAGGAGATTGCAACTACAAAAAATGGAAGATATGAGATCAACCAACAACGAGAGAAGGTTCGAATCAAATATTTACTATATTTGGGGAGATTTTCAAGGAGATATTTTGGGAGATTATCAAGTGATCTCTTACCGATTCAGACGAGCCAAGGTCTATAAATAAGAATTATTTTCGATCTTCAAACTACGACTTTCGAGAGAGTTTTCATGGAGTAACTTTTGAGCGATATATTGAGGAAAACAACGAGCGAGATCGAGCTTACATATTACGAGAGTCGTCTTTTTAGCCTAGTGTTTCTTTTGCAAAAGTCTTAGGACTTTGTAGGTTTGCAGAATCGTTAGATTCGTAGTTTTCAGGATCGTTTAGATTCGTAGTTTTCTAGGCTTGTTTTTACTATCTTCGGATAGTTATTTTGCCATCCATTGCTGTTAGTGGAATTTCGCCTTGAGGCACGCAGCAAGTTTTTATAACTTGCTGCACAATTTACATCTCGTGTTCACCATCCTTCTTTACTAAGTTCTTTTCCGCTGTGCGTTCTGTGTTGGCGTCAGTGTTGACCCAACATTTGTTCCAACGTTAGTCATCAGTTTTACAACTTAGTGTTTGGCATCCATATCGTACCGGGACCACTTCAAAGTGGTATCAGAGCCTACGCTTGACGTTACTAAGCGCTAAGAATCCTCTACAATGGATGTTACAATGAAGATGATGCAGAAGAAGAAGTCAGGACGGACTAAGCTAAGTGGATGTGCATGGATTTTGAGAAGAAAGACAAAAGGGAGGAGTTGTTAATGTCGACGATTTCAAAAAGATTTTGCCTTTCTTCCCCAAAATATGTGGTGCACATACATACCAAAATAGGAGATTGCAACTAGCAAAAATGGAAGATATGAGATCAACCAACAACGAGAGAAGATTCGAATCAAATATTTACTATATTTGGGGAGATTTTCAAGGAGATATTTTGAGAGATTATCAAGGGATCTCTTACCGATTCAGACGAGCCAAGGTCTATAAATAAGAATTATTTTCGATCTTCAAACTACGACTTTCGAGAGAGTTTTCATGGAGTAACTTTTGAGCGATATATTGATGAAAACAACGAGCGAGATCGAGCCTTACATATTACGAGAGTCGTCTTTTTAGCCTAGTGTTTCTTTTGCAAAAGTCTTAGGACTTTGTAGGTTTGCAGAATCGTTAGATTCGTAGTTTTCAGGATCGTTTAGATTCGTAGTTTTCTAGGCTTGTTTTTACTATCTTCGGATAGTTATTTTGCCATCCATTGCTGTTAGTGGAATTTCGCCTTGAGGCACGCAGCAAGTTTTTTATAAATTGCTGCACAATTTACATCTCGTGTTCACCATCCTTCTTTACTAAGTTCTTTTCCGCTGTGCGTTCTGTGTTGGCGTCAGTGTTGACCCAACATTTGTTCCAACGTTAGTCATCAGTTTTACAACTTAGTGTTTGGCATCCATATCGTACCGGGACCACTTCAGACAATATGTTGCGAAAGGCTCAATATATTGCAAACAAGCATGGCCTTTCGAGAATAAAAACGATCTTCCGCAAAGAGGTGCAACCCTTTTGATATTCGCACGGAATCCTCTGTCTCACACTGCCTATCCCACTAGCTGTCCCCACTCCATCATGGCCATTAAAATTTTAAGGATTTAATTAAAGGATATGATTAAGCCACGTCAAGTAAGAGATATGAAGGCATGATAAAGGAGGAGAATGTGACGTGGAAGGAAAAAACGTGAACACCACCAGGCTTGTCAATGGGGCGGGGATTCCCCATCCCTGCGGGGATCCGCTCTAAACGAGGCGTGGAATCCTCGAAATTTAATCCCAGCGAGGTGGGATGGGGATCTTTTTTGTCCCCGTAGGCGGGGACGGCTCCGCGGGGATCCCCGGCCCATTCCCCGCCATAAAATTATAAAATAAAATATTGTGTATCTTAAATTAATAGCTAATTTTTTTTACATTGTTTATATTATTATAGTTTAAAATAATATTATTTACCCATTTATTATTATTATTATGATATAGATAATATTTAAAATATAATGTAAACAATATATTCAATTTATATTATAATATAAATATATATTTTATTAAAAAATCGTGGGAATGGGGAATCCCCGTGGGGGCAGGGACCCGGCGTGGACGGGGTGGGGAGGATTTTTTTCCCGTTTAGTTCACGGGGACCGAGATGGGATCTAATCCCCAGCCCCACCCCGTTGACATCCCTAAACACCACCCACACATTTGATACTTTATCAAACATTAATTAAAAAAATAAATAAATAAATTTCAAATTAAATTCATTGTGACTAATCTAAAAGAGTTTATCTGCACAACTCTACACACATACATGCATGATGTTATGCAGAAGACGTATATATTAAATATATGTTGAAGTTCTCAGGATTAAAAAACTGTTGGCATACAAAATTAATTCAAATGCGAATAGTAAATTTCAATAATAAAGATAAGAAAACTAACCATCGAAGTTCCGATGCATCATCTCTGTTCCCCTCTAGCGTTTGATTTTCTGGTGTATCATTCATGGACCTTGACTGAAATTGATTGGCAAAAGATAACTAGGTTGATGACGCATTTCTGCCTGGAAATCAAGCATACCGATCACATAACCTTATAAATGAAATAATGATCTGCATCCAAGCCAAGTTTGTTAGCTTCATAATCATATATATATAATAACATATTAATCTGTTAGGATCGGTTTACGCGTTTAGAGGGGGGTGAATAAACGCTTGACGCCTTTTTGGTAGTTAACCGGTTAGGGCTAATACCAGTGCTTGATTTTTCTCTGTGTGTTATGTGCGGAAGCTTGAAGGTCGGTTATGAATCAAAACCGATAAACAATGTGATGTGTTAGTGTGTGTGTGAACAAAGATACCAGTTTGTTTCTGGAAGTTCGGAGTTAAATCTCCTACGTCTCCCCTTCTTCCTCGCGAGGAAGGTTCACTAGACTTCAGTTATACACTCACAGTACAACCTACCCGGCTGCCCTCAGCCTTATCCAGTGAATCCCTAGGCAGTCGTAAGATACAATCCACCTACTTCAACAGCTTTTTACAGTCCGTCGGAAAAACAATAACTCACTTACTTAACCTAACTGGTTATCGTACAGTGAGGACAACACTTTCTAATTACTCGCTTTGTTTTTGAATCTTGTCTTTTTGATTTCTCGTGGTTGAGTGTCGTGTCTTCTTCAGTGTCTCTTCTATGATATATATACTTGTTCGTTGATGAAGAAGACCGTTGTGAAATGGCTCCAAGTGCTGGACTGTGCATTAAATGCACTTTTCCCAAAGTGGGTACTGTCCGGTCTTGGCTGCAGTTCATACTGTCCCATTTACTTTTTCCACTTTAAGCTTGGCCTGACTTCGACATGACTCCCCATGGCAGCCTTGCATTAAAGGTTTCATCAGAGGTTTTCATTATCCCGCCTTGAGTAAACTTGAATCTTTGCACACGTGGCACGTTTGGTAGCAGAACTCCGGTCTTGGCACTTATCGGTCCGATATCTGAGTTCTGGTCTTTGCTCATGGCAGGTCCGGTATATATATTTCGGTTTTAGGCACGTTTGTAACCTTGTACCTAATATCCAGTCTTATGTCCTTCTAACTAATATCCGGTCTTTTGCACACACGCGATCTGCTGACTGGCATCCGGTCTTTTAGTCTTCTTCTAACCGGTATTCTTAATCAAGTTTGGACAATCACCAAAACTGTTTAATCTGAATTCTTGATTCACGATTTCTAACATAATCATATATCAAAATAAATTTGAAAAAGAGAAGGTAGTCTTCCCTTTCGCCCCAATAGCATTGGGCAGTACTCTTCTTCCCCCTTTTTGACAATCACTTGTCCGGTATGAGGGAAGGTAGTCATTGTGCAAGAGAGCCATCATTACAATTGTTCTCTCCTTTTGAAGCACAATGAGACCGGTAGCTCTGTAACTGCTCTCAGCTTCGACAAGACGCTTCAAAGTCCGAAGAAATCTTCTCATGAGCCGTCCAGTCTTAGCAGCTCTTCCGAGCTCCGGTTGTCCCCTGAACTCACGCCTGGAGTCGAGTTCCTTGGGGAGTCTGATGTTGCGTCGAGGTGGATGTCCGCTTGTTTGCACCTCTGAAAGCGCAACGAGTCCGATAGGAGCCGGTATCCGGGTATACGCCTGGCATGGCATTCAATCCCGGGTAACCGGTTCCCTTTTCCAGTCCCGTTCCTTGATGAATTCTGGACCCGTCTTTTCGAGAGGCTGGTAGGAGCGGTAAGATATCCCATGGCTTCTTAACCGCTCGACTACTACGCCGTCTCTTGGTGGGTCGATGGTCTACAAGGGACTGGTGGGGCGCCAACTTCTCCTTTGGGTCCTTGTAGTACCAGGATGCATCGCCCGGTCCGCGGCATCTTTTGTTCAGCTCTGTGTGGGAAGCTGAGGACTGGGTACATCTTTTCCAACTCGTCCAATCCTCAGAGAGCATCCCAGAGCTCTCCTTCTATGCCGTCGGACTTGTTTTAGAAAGCCTGCTAGTCCAAAGCAGCGTCTTTGTAGTTTCGTTTGACCGCCACAAGGTCTTTGAATGCCCTAATGGGTGGATCTGCATCCAGTTTGTTGTAGATACCGCCTTGAGGTGATTAGATAAGAAAACTGGACTTGGACTTGTTAGACTTTTTCTGGTTGTGAGGCTTATCCTGACGGAGGGTGGTGGATGTTTCGGTGGTTTAGGCATTTTGAACTTAATTGATGTTGAGTGGCTGGGAATTTGAAGAAGGTCGTGAGGTCTTTAAATAGCCGAAGAATTCCTGTCGATTTGTGTCCCGGGTGCACAGTATTCTAGACCATGCTTATCTTCTTTTCAGTGCGTCGGAACTTTATGTCTTGTCCGGTGACAGAGATTCGTTGATGACATGACTATTCATCTTCTCAAATAACCTGCAAGTTTCAAGGCCAGTTGTACCAGACCCAATAATATGTGCATTGATAAGGCGCAGTTATCGAAGAGACTCGGTCTTTATCCGCCCAGTAAGAATCATATGTTTATCCATTGGTCAGTCAAGGATAGTACCGGTTTCAGAAGGGCTGCCTGAGTAGATTTTGCTTTGAGACACGGTCTAGTGTAGTTGTTCGTAATTCAACTGTTTGTCGTTCTCATACCCAGTCTCTCCTTCTTGATTGTACTGCCTTCGATTATCTTCACCGGTTTGACAACCTTGGTACTTCCGCTCTATTGCCTCTTAAAGTTGCAACTTTCGTCTTTAGTCTTCTAGACACTTGCTTGTTGATCCATGTTTGTTGACTTCCTGACTGATTTTGCTTCTTTTAGGATCTGAAACTACATTCAGTCATTTAGTCTGCTGAGAAACAATCTCCATGTAGAGCCTCCTGATGCCATTTGTCTGGAACTGTGGTTATTTCCTAAACCAATTGCCCTTTATGTACTTGAGTTCCAAGAGCTGGATGCATCTTCCACACATTCCCTGATTCCCTGTATTGCACCTTCTGTGGATGGTTTCATCTTTAGAGAGTACTTCAACCCTGTATGGTTGTATTTTTGAGCGTTTTCCCTTAGTTGTCTCCTCCGGTATGAACTGCCGGTTTTGAAGAAAACTTCCGAACTTAGTTGATCTCAAGACTGATTCAGTTTCTTCTGGTGAGTTCCCCCTTATTTTGTATTTCCAACAGTTATTCCGACCAGTCGCCAGGCTGATTGCCTTTCTAGCATTGATCGTCCCTTGAAAGCTGTTTGGTTTTCTGAGAATATTTCTTCCTTCCACTTGAAGCGTTCCCCCTCAGTTGACTCCTTTAGGTGCAAGCTGCTTGTGATACACTGCCCCGGTTTCTTTTAGATAGATATCGTGCTTTTGAAACCCGTTGGCTCCTATATTGCTTGGTTTTCCCAGTTCGGAACTTCCTTTCTGGTGTCTTGTCGGATTGCTGTTGCTTTGATATTTTGATCATCTGTTTTGCTCTTGTCTATCATCCGATTCTCTTTCTTTGCTGCATTATTACCTAAACTTGCCAGCAAGTAGGTGACTCACAGCACATGCTATGGTCCTCAAAACATAACATTAGTGCAAGGTTTAGAAAGGACAGTTTCTATCCACTTTCCCTTTATGCATACTAGTGATGAAGGTGGATCATTATCGAGATTGACTCCAACAGTTATAGGAAGATTTAGGGTCTTAGATGATTTATTTCTTATTTTATGGATTCACCGGTAACCAACCTTATTGGACTGTAAGCTCTTGCTTGTACCAGTTCAGATAGTCGATCTTGTTGGTTCCTCATCCGATTAGTATGGTTATATCTTAGTTTTAGTAAGACGGTCTAATTATCTTTACATTTTTACTTGATACCTATCTCAAAGGTAAATGTTAGCTTGGCACATGGTTCGATCTCAGCGAGAGTCCTTTTCTCCCTGGGCATGTGCCGACAGCATCTGCTGTCTAGTAATTAGCAGAACCGGTTGAGTTCCTACAAGCATTCCTGCAAGTACAGACAAAGTCCCTGGTACCCAAGCCTTTTTGGGTCCGGTTAGGGATTAGTACCTTAGGTATCCATACTTGGATTATCCTAATGTGTCTACCGGTTATAGGGTCAATAAGATATCTATATTTATTATTCCTGTTCTGAGACCGGTTTTTGGGTCTTCTGTAGCCTTGTGTCCCTGGTTTTGTAACGTGGGCATTCCCCCTTGGTTGTTGAGGTCTTCTTCTTCGTGGATCGTTGTTCACTCCGGTATTCCCCCTTGATTGTTGGGGTCTTCCCTTCTGTGAAGTATTTCTCACGTTATTCCCCCTTACTACCTGAGGTGCTGTCCTTGCGTAGGACATCGAGGGATTGTAGCTATGTTTCACTCCAGTTTCCTTAGACCTGTTCATAGGAACAACAGAGATTGGGTTATAGTTTGTGGGACGAACAAAGTTGATCACCTTTGAGGTAGTTGGTTGTGTGGATGTCGTTGCCTAATCGACGTTAACTCTTTCGTTGTATCCAAGTGCGGTTCGGTCACCAGCATCCCTTAAGGATCCTTGAAGACATTGAAATGTCTCTGTTGACTTAGTCCATGACTGGACCAAGGCGGTTAACTTTTTGTTTTCTGAGGCATTATTTTCAGCTGCCTCTTTGAGTTTGAGGTTTTCTTCCTCTAGATGGATGATTCTTTCAAAAAGAGATCATGTATCTTCTTGCGCTGGTGCCTTTCCCTTTTCTGCCACTTTTAACTTCTCGTTTAGTTTCCAGTACTCATCAGCCATGTTCTGAAGAGCATCTAGAACTTCTTCATAGGTGAACTTATTTTCTGGATCTGATTGATCTCCCATCAGGCAGATAAGTTCTGGTTCATTTCCGTGATTGCTCGGTTCATCCTCAGAGCTTGACTCATCGGAGTCGGTATCATTCCATCTGTGGGTGTCCTTATTAGTCGTGGAGATTTGTGCCTCCTTCCTCCTTAGGTGTTGGTTTGCCTCCTCTTTGGAGTCATTACCAGTTTTGAGTCCGGTCCTATCACATTTAAAGCAAATGTTAGCATTATCGTTTAGTTCACTTTGCTTAACCTGTGTCATAGTGAATGATTTTTCATCTTCCAGTGCTTCTGCTGGATTTTCCTTGAGCTCGTAGATTTCTTGGTTTTCGCCAAGTTGACCTAATTTGATCCATATTTCCTTAGCAGTCTTGCCCGTCATAACTTGTCTGAATATTTCTATGTCCAGAGTTTTGAATATAATATTTTTGGCAATATTATCAAGATTTGCTTTTCGTCTTTCCTCTGCTGACAGCTCGTATCTTTCCTTCGGAACTTCTCTTGATTCGTTAGGATAAACAACATGTCGTACGTTGACCTTGTTGAACACGAACGGTCCATTTTCCAGTACATCGATCATTTCATCATCTTGCGCATAAAGGTAGGTCATCAACCTTATTTTCCACTCAAGAAAATTTTCCTTGCTAAACATAAGAAGCTGATCTGATAAAGTCATGGTTAGTATAGGAGAAATATCAAGTAAACCCGCTCTGATACCACTTGTTAGGATCGGTTTACGCGTTTAGAGGGGGTGAATAAACGTTTGACGCCTTTTTGGTAGTTAACCGGTTATGGCTAATACCAGTGCTTGATTTTTCTCTGTGTTATGTGCGAAAGCTTGAAGGTCGGTTATGAATCAAAACCGATAAACAATGTGATGTGTTAGTGTGTGTGTGAACAAAGATACCAGTTTGTTTCTGGAAGTTCGGAGTTAAATCTCCTACGTCTCCCCTTCTTCCTCGCGAGGAAGGTTCACTAGACTTCAGTTATACACTCACAGTACAACCTACCCGGCTGCCCTCAGCCTTATCTAGTGAATCCCTAGGCAGTCGTAAGATACAATCCACCTACTTCAACAGCATTTTACAGTCCATCGGAAAAACAATAACTCACTTACTTAACCTAACTGGTTATCGTACAGTGAGGACAACACTTTCTAATTACTCGCTTTGTTTTTGAATCTTGTCTTTTTGATTTCTCGTGGTTGAGTGTCGTGTCTTCTTCAGTGTCTCTTCTATGATATATATACTTGTTCGTTGATGAAGAAGACCGTTGTGAAATGGCTCCAAGTGCTGGACTGTGCATTAAATGCACTTTTCCCAAAGTGGGTATTGTCCGGTCTTGGCTGCAGTTCATACTGTCCCATTTACTTTTTCCACTTTAAGCTTGGCTTGACTTCGACATGACTCCCCATGGCAGCCTTGCATTAAAGGTTTCATCAGAGGTTTTCATTATCCCGCCTTGAGTAAACTTGAATCTTTGCACACGTGGCACGTTTGGTAGCAGAACTCCGGTCTTGGCACTTATCGGTCCGATATCTGAGTTCTGGTCTTTGCTCATGGCAGGTCCGGTATATATATTTCGGTTTTAGGCAGTTTGTAACCTTGTACCTAATATCCAGTCTTATGTCCTTCTAACTAATATCCGGTCTTTTGCACACACGCGATCTGCTGACTGACATCCGGTCTTTTAGTCTTCTTCTAACCGGTATTCTTAATCAAGTTTGGACAATCACCAAAACTGTTTAATCTGAATTCTTGATTCACGATTTCTAACATAATCATATATCAAAATAAATTTGAAAAATTAGCTCTTGATTAGTAGTGGTAATTGGCGACGAATTTCTAATGTTTCTCGAGTTATTTGATTTACTTATGGCTTGTTCCAATCCACTGTTGAGTCTCTTTCCAAATTTGACTCGTGATCTTGTTTTTGCTTCCACCCTTTTATTGCGAAGGCATTATCAATAGAAGTTGCAGCTTCTTGAAGAGATTCTTCACCTATTCTTCCAAGTGCATGTCTTACCAAATTTTTGAAGAAACAAAATTTCCAAATTTGCATCTGTTTCTTCAATCATCTTCAGAAGAAATGATTTTTACTTGTTATACGTCTCTTCACTCAATGCAGCCTTTGTCGCTAACTGGTTATGCAACTTACATAATTTCTTATACCTCTTCCCAATCAATACCTTTTCAGCACGTTCTTCATCAACCTGATGTTCTCGATAACGATGCCACTCCATTCGATCGTTCCTCTTTTGGCCTTCTTAGTCCATCTTTTTTTCAATACAAGCTCCAAGAATTACAAAGATATTTCTAGCATCGAATATTTTAAGAGAATGAGAACACAAAATACCTGCAAACTCTAAACTTTCAGTTGTATGAAATATTTTCATTCAACGAGTCATAGCTAACAATGCAAGCTAGTTATTAGGTATTTGAAGGTAGTGACGTGCATAGATTGTGGGAAGTTTTCTCCATATCTTCTTATCTTGTTGGTTGATTTTCATATCTTCGACTAATCTCCATATCTTCTTATCTTCTTGGTTGATCTCCATATCTCCTATTTTCGGAGATCAGCCAAAAAGATAAAAAGTTATGGACAACGAGAAGATATGAAGATATCCGAGCAACTAGGCGCCGATCTTAGGGACTTTATATACACACGAGAGACGCGAACGAGAATAAAGAAATATCAAAAGAGCGTTCACCAAATTCCGTTGTCTCTTTGCCTAGAGTTTTGCCTTAATGTAGTCTAAAGATTAGGAGAGAGTCGTATGGTTCTTTTCAAGGCTCGTTTTACAATTGTTGATAGTTAGGTTTTTGTAACCCGTTCAAGTAATGGAATTTGGTCCTAAAGGTGCATAGCAAGTTGTAAAACTTGCTGCGTATTTTTTACATCTCGTGTCCGCGTTCTTTTTACTGCAAAGTTCACTTTTTCGTTGTGCAAAAACTTTCTGATCCCTCTACATTTCCGTTTCTACTTTTAAACTTAGTCGGCATTCATACCCGGACCACTTCAAACTCCATCTGATTGATATTAGACTTGGCGTTTCTCATCTACCTCACAATAGTCTATAAAGTTATTGTAGCGTAATTCGATCAATTTAGCAACTGATTTCGCTGACTTAGATGATGTTTAGTTCGTCTGATTGATCGCAACTCAGATTATCACAGAAATCAATTGAACACAGAAAACAAAACAACACAGAATTACGTGGTTCAGCTAATGACTTAGCCTACGTCCACGGGGCCAAAGATCAACTCCTTTATTAATGAGTTCAGCACAGATTTACAGAGCACATAGCATACTATCACTTCCGTGTTTACAACTCTTTCCCACACTCTCTCTGTGTCGAGTTACACACGCGTGAAATCGCCCGTTTACCACTGAAGAACTGGTATTTAACCATGTTGCTTCAGGTGTGTTAAGCCGCGATCCATTTCATCCGTCAGATCAATTTTTCATCGCATCCAACGGCCTGTGTTTAGTTTCAGTTCAGACTGAAAAAACGCTACTTCACTTAAAGAATTGCTACCCAATTCTTATCGCGTTCAATCTCATCCGCACGATCTCATGCGCGCCTGATCGTACGTCCCTAGTTAAATCTCCCATGTTCAAATCTGAGCCGTCAGATAACGCGCCAATGCAGATCAACGGTCCACAGAGGTCGAGGCTTAACCTTTCAGACTCAACGAGCTGCTCCTTGTTTCTTCTCTGTGCTTTGATGGATCAAATTCATCACATTTATCAAGATATGTTAGCCACGTTTGACTTTGGTTAACAACCGAAATATTCAATTCACATACACAAATATTATCCATATCGAATACAAAATGGATATAGACATCACGAAAGCTCCACAATGTAAGGAAAATAAAGTCCACAAACACACGCGCGAATAAGCGCATTGCCTCTTTCCTTAGCCCATGAGTCCAAACCCTACCCCAAAAGCAACAAAGATTCCGGCCAACAAACTACGCTTTCCGAAAACCCTAAAAGCAGCCGACTGCGGAGGCGGAGATTGGGTGTTGTTGCGTGTTCCGGGGGTCGCCGGAGACGACGGCCGCGGCGCCGGTGGTGGTGGTGGGGAGGCGGTGCCGCCACCGCCACCGCCACCGCCCCCGCTGCCTCCATCGGAAGCTGTGACGGCGAGTTTCATGTTTAACAGACAATGGTTGGATCTCGGACATATGAAGTACCTCGTGTCTGTGGTCGTAAGAGCGATCCTCGCCGGGCTCGTGGTGGTCGAGCTTTTGGGGCTGTTCACGTTGCAAGCTATGTAGTCGGCCTGGCTCACTTCGTCCAAGGAGTGCGACGGTCCGAAGTTGAACACTGGGCAACCATAAACAAAACAAAATTAAAATTAAAAACTCAAGTCATTAATTACATTCGGAGAAAACACAAAAAGAAAGTTTCGTATGATTTATGTGCTCATTCCAATTTATATTTCCCTATTCAGGGGTACAGTGTTTGGTTTTAGACAACATTGAGTACATGTATGGTGCTCAGTTTAGCACGGCAAGGGAGATTGTGGTTTTAGACAACATTTGTGTAATTCTCTCGAGATTTATGCAATAAGAAAAAAAAAAGGGTACCAACGTGCGTTTTAGTATATTAATATGGGGTGTAACACGATTTACACTTTAAAGTACGTCGATTATGCACTAATTTCGATTATGTTATCGAAAAAGAATTAGAGAAGCTTACCTAAGGTGTCTTTGGTGGTGAAATTCTGGTTAGCAGCCCAAGTCACATAGTCGAACCCGTTGGTCCACCCACTCGAGCCACCGACGATGATGTCAGCGGCGTATACCGTGGAAGAAATAAATAGCATAAGACAACATGCAATAAACGCTTTCGCCATTTTGTTTCCTTTGTAATGGGGAAAAATTGGAAATTTAATTATGTGTGCAAAGATGGGTCGATCTGCATAATTATGCAAGCTTATATAGACGGTGGTTGTAATACTAATTCAACGGGAACTAGCAAAGGCCATCGATGCATTTACCAGTAACCTAACTCAGACAAAATATTATTTTACATACATGGCATATAGTTTGGTGTAGTAATACTAATTCAACGGCAATGAAGAGATATATCGTTTTTCTAACTCATAAAATATTGTATTACATCATTGCTGGGAACTTTCATTTGCCATGCTCCTGTACCTAATGCATAATGTAATGTTTGACTTCCCTCTCTCTTTGATTCGTTGGCAGTGCTTATTCTTATTCTTCCGTAATCTAAAGAATCTTTTTGCATGATCACTAGCCTGGTCGCCGTAGAAAATGTCTTAGCTTAGTTTTCAAACTCTTCAAGGACAGCTTTGCAGGCTTGCTATAGACATTTTAATAATTCATATCGCAAAGTGGTAAATTTGGGATATATACCAATATTTCTTTTTTATTTTGGATAGATATATTTGATAATTGTAAAATCTATCACAAACTTCGTATTGAGCAAATCTGTTTTTCCGGAAAAATGAAGTTAGAAATCCTATTTAACATACTTATTTTTAAGAAATTAAAAACTCGAAGACTCCAGTTTATTTCCTAATTAACAGATGAAGTTATTGAGTGACTTTATTTTTTTAATTATATGATCAAACTTTTGACTATGCCCCAATATGTACACATATATATATATATATATAGTTGTACGTATACTATATACTATATAATATAACTAACATCTCTATAGTCAATGTTCCACGGGCGACTAAGTTTGGAACTGCGTGACATTTTCTTTAAATTACCTAGTTGAGGAAGCTGGGGAAGGTTGGTTGTATGATATAACTTTAAATTTTATTCATGTCATTCTCTTAAATAATTAATTAATTCTCTCTTTCGCTATTTACATTTTGGTAATTATATTTGCGACGCTTATGCGGACTTCCAATTTAATTAAATATAGTTTCTCAACGAGCTGCATATACGTGTTATTAACGTGACGTGAACGGGTTGATATCCTCTATTCCACTTTTTATATTCCACTCCGTATTCCAACGAACGAAAATCGTTACACCTCCCCCCCGACAAGTGTTAAAACACATGTAAACATCATGACACCTATGAATTTCATTACAACAAGTGTTTAAATAAAAAAAACTCATTATTACGTTTTTTTCTATTTTAATATATAATATTGATTTTTTCTACTCCATATTAGAAAAATACGTAATAATGAGTTTTTTTTGTTTAAACACTTGTTGTAATGAAATTCATAGGTGTAATAATGTTTACGTGTGTTTTAACACTTGTCGGGGGGAGGTGTAACGATTTTCGTTCGTTGGAATACGGAGTGGAATACAAAAGGTGGAATAGAGGATCTCAACCGGGTAACAAGAGTGGTGTTGGAATAAAGATGGAGTTGATAGGTGTATTGATGTCAACTTTTATTTATAATAATAGCAATAAATAATGATGATGCTGTGTTAGGATAATTGGGCTACTTAAATGGGCAAGCATGACAAGCCACTGTTTAGGGGATGCGATAGATACAATGATCCTCTTTAAGAGGACTTGTAAGTCTAGTTAAGTTGAGGTCTTTGTGAACTATCCTCTCGTACTGATCATCCGCAAACGAAACGCTCGTCATGCATGACTCTATTGGTATCTCATTCGTTTTGAACTCGATACTATTCTCCAATCATGCGAAAGATACATAACTCCTCAAGTGAGAACTAAAGCCAGTGTGCGTGTATTTTGCTTTGTTGTGACAACAAGGTTTTCTAGACGGATTGATAGAAGTCGTGTATTTTCAAATAAATTAACAATTAGAAGATTTTTCCGTTGAAATATGTGTAATCTGTATAAAATAAATAAATAAATCTAGTGTACAGTACAGTCAAACACGATAAAATAAATAAATAAATTAGTGGCTAATGAATCTTCTATAATGCTAACCTAAGAATTTTCTGCTCAACGAATTTACTGCATTATCTTTCTGTAAGATTTATTAATTCAGTTTAGCCAAGTGTCTTCGCCCAACCACCAACGTCCAACACATTTTGTACTAGTTGAAAGCCAAAAACTTTAAAATATGAGACATGATGGACTCGAACCTGGACCAAATGTATGAAAATTTAGTTCCCTCACATTTCGAAAATTTTTTTTCTCATTGCAGGCAAACTGAAATGGAAGGCTCATACAAAAACCTCAAACAAAAACATGAAGTAAAGGCTGCGGAAGTGTTCCTTAATAATTAACAGTCGTCCTTCGTTTTGCTCAGACCTCAACATCAGCGACTTAACAAGAGAAAGAATAACAGCAAAATCGAATAGCATCAAACGTTGATAAAAGGATGAACTTATAACATCGAAGCGACCACATTCTCGGTGGTTAATGTCTTGCTAAACTTTAGAATGAGACAAACTTAGCAACAATTGGATCCCAAATGCTCATCAGCTTCTTCGTTTTGATCTCAAACACGTGCGCTTCAGCATTTTTGTGCTCATCCAACCACTCCATGGCTGATCTGATCTCATCTTCTATTTTCTCAATATCTGCAGAGTAGATACTCATGGCAGACTTTTTGGTATAGAAAGTGGCTCTGGTCCCATAGACATAATTCTCAAGCGAATTCTTGGCCTCGAATCTCTTCTTAAGATCGGCATCTTCTTCCTTGAACCTCTCGGCTTGCATCAGCATTCTGTTGATCTCAACACTGGACAAGATGCCTTTAACATTGCTGATAGTTATCTCATTCTTAACGCCACTTCCCTCATCTTGCGCAGACACGTTTAGAATTCCATTCTCATCGATATCAAAGCACACTGTCAAATCAGGAACGCACCTCAAAGCAGGAGGAATACCACGCAGAGTGAATTCGCCCAACAGAATGTTGTCGCTCGCTTTAGGCCTTTCGCCCTCATACACCGGGAACAACGCGCTTGTTTGGTTATCGAATTTTGTGGTGAAACCGTGTTGTTTCCTGGTGGGAATTGTCGTATTCCTCGGGACAACTACACACATTTCATCTTCGTTAGTCGAGACACCAAGAGATAGTGGCGTGACATCCAACAAGACAATGTCTCTAATCATATGACTTCCATGGCCACTAAGAATAGCTGCCTGAACAGCAGCCCCGCATGCTACAGCTTCGTCGGGGTGAATGCTCTTGTTAAGCTGCTTTCCATTGAAGAAGTCTTCGAGCAACTTCTGCACCTTGGGGATTCGAGTCGAACCACCAACGAGCACCACTTCATTGATTCGATTCTTGTCCATCTTTGCATCATTCAAACACTTCTCCACGTGTACTATGCATTGCTGAAACAAGTCCCCATTGAGCTCCTCGAACTTGGCACGTGTAATCGTAGAGTGAAGATCAACTCCAGGGCACAAACTGTCAATTGCAATAATTGCATGCGTCATAAAGGACAGATTCCTCTTCGCTGTCTCGCACGCTGCCTTCAATCTTCTCAATGCATATGGGTTGTCGCTGATGTCCCTTTTGTGCTTCCTTTTCAGTTCTTTGACAAAATGATTGACCATTCTTTTGTCAAAATCCTCTCCTCCAAGATGCGTGTCGCCAGCGGTCGCCTTAACCTTGAAGACACTATCAGTCATCTTCAAAAGAGATACATCAAAAGTGCCACCGCCAAGGTCGAAAATAAGGACATTCCTTTCAGTAGACGACATTTTTGCAAGACCGTAAGCAACAGCTGCAGCAGTTGGTTCGACAATGATACGCAAGACTTCTAGGCCAGCAATTTTTCCGGCGTCCATGGTTGCCCGCCTTTGGGTATCATTGAAGTAGGCTGGTACTGTAATAACTGCCTTCTTTACTGTAGAACCAATATAAGCTTCTGCAGTCTCCTTCATCTTTGTGAGTACCATCGAAGAAATCTCCTCGGGAGCAAATTGTTTCTCTTGGCGTCTGTAGGTAACCCCAATCATTGGCTTATCATCTTGAGAGACCACTCTGAATGGCCAAAGCACAATATCTTTCTGAACCAGAGGGTCGCTGAATCTTCGACCAATCAGCCTCTTTGCATCTGTAACGTATAGTAAGTTATACTGTAAAAAACTTTTCATAGATCTCCAGTAGGAAATAGTACACCTGATAGAAAGCAGGCATAATAACTCTTACAAACCACGAGAAAAATATAATCCATGATATATATTATTTGAAAAAAGAACTAAACCCAGTAAAAAAAAACGTATGTATCAGACCATAAACAGTGTTAACTGGGTTGAATGGGGCAAGATTCTTGGCAGCATCGCCTATAAGACGCTCGGTTTCATTGAAAGACACGTAAGAAGGCGTAATTCGATTGCCTTGGTCGTTGGGTATGACCTCAACACGATCGTGACGCCAAACTGCTACGCAAGAATAAGACCATCTCCAATAGTCAAACGCAAACGCATTTTGCAGTAACAGCCATATTTTGCAGTAACTGTTCTCCAACAGTCAACTGCAAACGCAAACGCAAAAGAATATTCATGTAATATTCCCTTTCCTACCAACTTTTATAACTTTTTAATATCACCCCTATATTTTACTACTTTAGAAACTAACCACAATAATTCTTTTAATTTTGATTTAGATAAAAACATATTAAAAACATAGAACAAAATATTTATTACAAATATCGAAATTTCCGTAGTTGTGCCTTATTTTTATAATTTATGGTATATTTTTATTTCAGTACTTGTGTTATTTTGAGTGGTACTTTTGATGTTTCTATTGTGATATTATGTAAAATATTTTAAATCTATATTTGTGGTCAAAACAATATTTAATTATATTACATATAAATAAAATATAAATTAATAATAAGCTATAAAAATTATTACCAAAATAAAAAGGTTAAAATAATTATGTATGATATCAATATAATCGTAGTATACACTTTAATAATTTTATTTATAAATAGTTTTTATATGTTTGATTTGATAACTCAATACAAGTAAAGGGCTTATTTGCAATTTTAAAACATCAAACGCATTTTTGCGTTCAGACGCAAATTTGCGTTCGAAACAAGAGAGAGAATGCAAAAAACGCATTTTGCGTTTGCGTTTGCAGTACTGTTGGAGCAGTTTTACTGCATATTTGCGTTTGCGTTTGCGTTTTGCAGCACTATTGGAGATGGTCTAAGTTGTTCCCAAATCGATTCCAATCGCCGTGCATTCATTACTTAATTGCCCAGACATGATCGATAATTATCTGTTGCACTTGCTTAGTAGTTGAATATGTAGATATGTGTTAGTAGTTCACGTTAGAGCTATATAATAATGGGGCAATGTAAGGAGGAAGAGCAAAAGTCATTTGGGTTGTCGAGCTGAGCAAACGAAGAGTCGATGGTTTTAAATTTGAAGATACCTAAAAGTTGGGGGCAGTAAGTGTTACGCCAAAAAGGACTTAGAAATTTTTCGCTCAATTCCTAATCCCAAACGCGCGCAACCCGGCTCTTCCTTGGCTTACTCCGCGCGCGCGCTTCGTAACCAAGGCAAGACACGCCCTCTCAACACTCACCTCGCCCAAACGGAAACGTAAAGACAAGTGATATAGCCAAAGGGGCCGGCCAACCCAAATTTGGCCTTCTTTATTTCGCACAAATAAAGATACAATAGGACTTGAACGATTCGGACACGTCCCGAACTCGTTCGACTCGATCGCACACAAGTCTACCCAAATCCTATCGTCCCTTCGACACGGGATCTTACACGCTAAAACCCCTCGCCGAAACTGCCCCGAACGCAGCCCCGACTACCCTTGGAACACTTCGACAATCTCGCACAAATCGCCTAAGTGTATCGCTCTCGCTCGATGCTTTGATCGCTCGATTTCTTGATGTCCCTTTGGCTTGGGCGAATGGGCTTATTTATAGGCACTAAGTTTCCTTTTGTGACTTGGTAAAGATCTCCCCCAAAGATCTCCATATCTTGTTTTTCCATATCTTCCTAAATATAGTAAATATGGAAACAAGATCTCCCCTAAAAGATCTCAAACCTTTTTGGACCAAATCACCTTCCGGAAGCTTCCTTGGACTTGGCAAGCCGCTGCCCCGCCATCGTCCAGCGCGCCTATCTCGTCGCCCAGCCCCGCGCGCCAAGTGCCGCGCGCGCCCGAGTGCCGCGCGCGCCCGGCGCCGCGCGCACCCGAGTGCCGCGCGCGCCCGGCGCCGCGCGCACCCGAGTGCCGCGCGCGCCCGGCGCCGCGCGCACCCGAGTGCCGCGCGCGCGCACCCGGCCTGGCCCTCGTGGCCAAGCCGCGCCATGGTCCGCCCGCGTCGCCCCGCTGGTCCGCCGGGCTGGCCTGGCCTGGTCTCGGCCCCAGCCGGCAGCACGCGAACGCGCCGCCGCCGTGGCCTGGATGGCCCGACCCGACCCGACCCGACCCGACCCGACCCGACCCGTCTTCCGACCCGCTCCGTCTTGACCCGGTCCGACCCGCTTTGACCCAGTCCGACCCGACCCGTTGTCCGGCCCGTGGGTCGACCCGCATCCTCCAAGGGTGGCCGCGCCGTTGCCGGCGTGGCCCGTGTCGTCCGTCGATTAGCGCTCCGAACCTCCTCGTCCCGAACGTTCTCCAATCTTCGGAAATCGTCTAAGTGTCGTAAAGACTCCGTGCCTTAGCCACGCACGCCTTCGTTTGGTAAGCCTGTCGAAGACCCAGGCTAGTGGAACTTACGTTCGTGACACCCTCCCCCCCGGGAAAAGTCGGCGGCCCCGTCGACATCCGTTGTCCGTAGCCCGCACCGTGCCTCCAGTTCCAATATGCCGCAACTTCCTCCTCGAATTGCGCGATGTCCGTGAACTTCTCCCACGAAGTTTCGGACGGATCCTCCCCGCTCCACAAGACCAAGAACTCGTTCAAGCCTCCCGTCCGCCGATGGTCGAGAATGCTGAAAATTCTCCGATCGAACGCCTTAAGTGCCGCCTCTGGCACACGCGTCGTAGCCTCCCTCGAAGTCTCACCGGGGTGATACTTCTTCAAAAGACTTACATGGAACACCGGATGGACCTTCATGCAGTCCGGTAGCTTTAGCCGATAAGCCACCCTTCCGATTCGAGCCTCCACCTCGAACGGCCCATCGTACTTTGGCATTAAGCTGCGGGACAGATTCGCCTTCTTGCCCCCAGCGCCCGCGCTCCACATGTGCGGCCGCAACTTGAGCATCACTTGCTCGCCAACTTCGAACTCCACCTCGCGTCGATGTTGGTCCGCGTACTTCTTCATACGTCGTTGCGCCTTTGCCATGCTATCCTTGGCCGCGGTCCAGAGCTCGTGCCTGGTCCACGCGAACCTATAAGCCGCCGGGCAGTCGCCGATCATCCTTGTCGCCACGACCGCCGGTTGGTTCGGCCGAAACCCGTACACCATCTCGAACGGGCTCACCTTCGTCGCCGATGACTCGTGCAAGTTGTAACTAAACTGAGCCGCGTCGAGCAAGTCGACCCAGTTAGTCTGGCTCACCGAGATAAAGTGTCGAAGATACTCCTCCAAGGTCTGATTCGCCCGCTCCGTCTGGCCATCCGTCTGCGGGTGAAATGCGGTCGAGAACTTCAACTTCGTCCCTAGAAGCTTGAAGAGAAACGTCCAAAAACGCCCCGTAAACCTCGCGTCTCGATCGCTCACGATGGAAGATGGCACGCCGTAGTACTTCACAACGTGCGCAAAGAAAATCTCCGCCGTCTCCTTCGCGGGGCACTCGATCGGTGCCGGCGCGAACACCGCCATCTTCGAAAACCTGTCGACGCACACAAGTATCGAACCGAATCCTCGGGTCCGGGGTAAAGCAGTGATGAAATCCATCGAGACCGACTCCCACGGTCTCGCCGGAATGGGTAGCGGCTGTAGTAAGCCGGCTTGCTTCCTCCGATCCGCCTTGTCTTGTTGGCACACCAAGCAAGACCTCACGTAGGCCTGAACATCGGCCTTCATCTTCGGCCAAATGAACTTCTTCGAAAGCAACGCGTACATCCGTCCCTCGCCCGGATGACCCGCCCAAAGTGTGTCGTGGTTCTCGCGAACCAATTCCCGTCTAAGCTCGCCTTCGGGCACGTAGATCCGTCCGCCATGGGCCACCAAGATCCCGTCCTCGAGCCAATATTGTCGCACCACGCCCTCGTCTACCTCCGAAACGAGCTTCTGATACGCCTTGTTCCCCTCCGCTGCCGCGCGCACCTTCCCCTCGAAGTCCGCGACCGCCGAACTAAGCGCGGCCACAAAGGTCTCGACCCTTTGCGGCTAAGTGCGTCGGCCACATCGTTGTGCCGACCCGGCTTGTGAATCCACTCGAAGTCGAACTCTCCTAAGAACTCCTGCCACCTCGCCTGCTTTGGAGACAACTTCTTTTGGGTCTTGAAGTATGTGTTGGCAACGTTGTCCGTCATGACGACGAACTTCGTCCCAATCAAGTAGTGTCGCCACGTCTCCAAGCAATGGATCACCGCCGTCATCTCCTTCTCGTGGGTCGAGTATCGAGTCTCCGCCTCGTTGAACTTGCGACTCTCGTACGCCACGGGATGGCCTTCCTGTACGAGAACGCCCCCAAGGGCCTGTCCCGACGCATCGGTATGCACCTCGAAGGGCTTGGTGAAGTCTGCCAGCCTCAGCACTGGCTCGGACGCGAGCGCGCCTTTCAACTCCTCGAAGGCCGCGATCGCCTTCTCCGACCAAGTCCATTGGGCCCCCTTCTTCAGCATGTCCGTCAAAGGGCTCGCGATGTGCGAGTATCCCTTGATAAACCGCCGATAATAGTTCGCCATGCCCAAGAACGATCTCAACGCCGAGACGTTCTTCGGCCGCTCCCACTCGACCACGGCCACCACCTTCTTTGGGTCCATCCGGATCGATCCTCCCGATATGATGTGGCCTAGAAAGGAAATCTCGCTCAAGCCGAAGTCACACTTCTCGCGCTTGAGATAGAGACGATGCCGCCGCAACGCCTCGAAGACCGCTCGCAAGTGGCCCACATGCTCCTCCACCGATTGCGAGTAGATCACAATGTCGTCCAAGTAAACGACGACAAACCTGTCCAAGAACTCATAAAGGACATTATTCATCAAGTTACAGAACGTGGCCGGCGCGTTTGTGAGGCCAAACGGCATCACCAAGAACTCGAACGACCCGTAACGCGTCACGCAAGTCGTCTTCGCCTCATCGCCCTCCGCGATGCGCACCTGCCAATATCCCGACCTCAAGTCCACCTTCGAAAAGCACTCCGCCTTCGCCAACTTGTCGAACAAGTCGAGTGCGTTCGGAATGGAATACTTGTTCTTCACCGTAACCTTGTTAAGCGCGCGGTAGTCGACGCAGAACCGCATGCTCCCGTCCTTCTTCTTCTGAAACAAAATGGGTGAACCGTACGGAGCCTTGGATGGTTGGATCAATCCCGCGTCCAATAGCTTGTCAAGCTGCCTCCGTAACTCGGCCAACTCCGCCGGGTTCATCCGATAAGGTGCCTGCGCCGGAGCCTTCGCGCCCGGCTCCAGCTCAATCTGATGGTCGATCGCGCGCCTCGGTGGCAGCTCCCTGGGAAGTTCGGCCGGCATTAAGTCCTCGAACTCGGACAGCACCTCCGCCAGCTCCTTCGGCACATCGGCCGCACTCTCCCCGTCATCGAGCCGTAAAGCCGCCACGTATGTAGGCTCGCCCCGTCGTAGGCCATCATCGAGTCGTATGGCTGAGATCGCCTCGGCCTGTCGCGGCTCCGCCTCGTTGCGTCGCCCCGCGCACTCAACTCGTCCACATCCGTCTCCAATCTCGATCGCGTGGCTCGAAGGATCCACCGTCACCTTCGCAGCCCGTAGAAAGTCTAGCCCCAAAATAAGGTCGTAGTCGTCTAGTTCCTTCACCGTTAGATCGACCCGTCCCATCCAACCGCCCACGCTAAGTGTCGACCTCGCAAGGCCGCACACTTCCGTAGACCTCGAGTTGATGGATTTGATGGTGGCCTTGTAGTAGCGAACGTCTAGCTTCAAATCATTGATCAACCGTCTCGCCACAAAGGTATGCGAAGCGCCCGTGTCGACGAGTCCGAACACCTCGACCTCGTTCACCCTACACTTCACAAAAAGTAAGTCCGCCGTGGTAGGTACGCTACGGATCGCTACGATCCGAAGAGGATTCATGCGCACAATCTCAGCGTTGGGATCCTCTCCCTCGGCCGTGACGGTTGCCACGTGGGCCCGCGCTCCCTTCGGACATTGCCGCGCCCGGTGACCCAGGAGCCCGCAAGTGTAGCATCCGCCCTTCGCGTTAGCCGCGGCCTCCGTCGCCGGCTCCTTACCCTTGGACTTGGTTCCACCAACCTTCTTCTTTTGGACTTTCTTCTTCGGATTGGTCGCCTTAGAAGTGGTTGCCACAGTCTCCTTCTCCGCGGCCCGTTGCTCGGTCGGCCTTATCTCGATAAGCCGCTCCGCAACGGCATAAGCCGTCGCAAGGTCCTGGACACCTTGTCGAGTAAGCTCTAGCTGGGCCCAAGGCTTGAGCCCGCCCTTGAAGTGGAATAAGCGGTCCGTCTCCGACATGTCGTGGATGCCGAGCATGATCGAGGCGTACTCGCGCACATAGTCCCGAATCGAACCCGTGTGCTTGAGCCTAACCAACATCTCCCTCGCAGCCCACGTCGAGTTCCCCGGCAGAAACTGTGCCTCAAGCTCACGCCTAAAGTCGGCCCAAACCGTAAGCCTCGGCCGGCCCTGCTCCGCGTCCTGCGTGAGCCGCGTGCGCCACCACGGCTTGGCGTCGTCCTCGAGATAGTTCAACGCCACCTCCACCTTGTCCGCCTCTTGTATTCCCTCCCCATGGAAATACGCTTCCACGTCGTAGAGGAAGTTTTGCAACTCCCTCGCATCTCGAACTCCCGAGAAAGCACGCGGCTCGCGCGTGGTCTTTCGGCCCGTCGGCGCGGCCGGTGCCGTGAGGCCACCCGCCACCAAGACTCGAAGCGCCCCATGCTCGGCTTCGATCCTTGCCATCCTCGCCACGTCCGCTGCCCTTTCGCCCTTTAGTTCCGCAATCTCGGTCAACACATCCGTGAGGGTGGGAAGACGGTCGAGGATCGCCTGCTGCGCCGCGACCCTCGTCTCCAGTTCGGTCAATCGAGCCGCCGTCGATCTGACCCCGTCTGCCATGCTCTGATACCAACTTTGTTACGCCAAAAAGGACTTAGAAACTTTTCGCTCAATTCCTAATCACAAACGCGCGCAACCCGGCTCTTCCTTGGCTTACTCCGCGCGCGCTTCGTAACCAAGGCAAGACACGCCCTCTCAACACTCGCCTCGCCCAAACGGAAACGTAAAGACAAGTGATATAGCCGAAGGGGCCGGCCAACCCAAATTTGGCCTTCTTTATTTCGCACAAATAAATATACAATAGGACTTGAACGATTCGGACACGTCCCGAACTCGTTCGACTCGATCGCACACAAGTCTACCCAAATCCTATCGTCCCTTCGACACGGGATCTTACACGCTAAAACCCCTCGCCGAAACTGCCCCGAACGCAGCCCCGACTACCCTTGGAACACTTCGACAATCTCGCACAAATCGCCTAAGTGTATCGCTCTCGCTCGATGCTTTGATCACTCGATTTCTTGATGTCCCTTTGGCTTGGGCGAATGGGCTTATTTATAGGCACTAAGTTTCCTTTTGTGACTTGGTAAAGATCTCCCCCAAAGATCTCCATATCTTGTTTTTCCATATCTTCCTAAATATAGTAAATATGGAAACAAGATCTCCCCTAAAAGATCTCAAACCTTTTTGGACCAAATCACCTTCCGGAAGCTTCCTTGGACTTGGCAAGCCGCTGCCCCGCCATCGTCCCGCGCGCCTATCTCATCGCCCAGCCCCGCGCGCCAAGTGCCGCGCGCGCCCAAGTGCCGCGCGCGCCCGGCGCCGCGCGCACCCGGCCTGGCCCTCGTGGCCAAGCCGCGCCATGGTCCGCCCGCGTCGCCCCGCTGGTCCGCCGGGCTGGCCTGGCCTGGTCTCGGCCCCAGCCGGCAGCACGCGAACGCGCCGCCGCCGTGGCCTGGTCGCGGTCCGGCCGTGGCCTGGATGGCCCGACCCGACCCGACCCGACCCTTCACCGACCCGACCCGACCCGGCCCGTCTTCCGACCCGCTCCGTCTTGACCCGGTCCGACCCGCTTTGACCCAGTCCGACCCGACCCGTGGTCCGGCCCGTGGGTCGACCCGCATCCTCCAAGGGTGGCCGCGCCGTTGCCGGCGTGGCCCGTGTCGTCCGTCGATTAGCGCTCCGAACCTCCTCGTCCCAAACGTTCTCCAATCTCCGGAAATCGTCTAAGTGTCGTAAAGACTCCGTGCCTTAGCCACGCACGCCTTCGTTTGGTAAGCCTGTCGAAGACCCAGGCTAGTGGAACTTACGTTCGTGACAGTAAGGTACCGACTCTATCTTATATGAAATGAAACTTAGGTTTCACCCAACAAATGACAACATATCTTCTACAATATCCACCATCCACACATAGGATGCTTTGAACAGTAAAATATCAAAAATAGTTAACTCTAGTTAACGGATACGGAATAACAATTATCGCTCGTAGTATTTTATACCATAAAAAGAGCTTTCGATGTGCCCCTTATGTTAATTTTGGTTTGATTTCAGGCCCTAGTCATATAAAACATAGTTTTAAGGACCTACTTTTCATAAAACTCAAAGTAAAAGGACATAAACAGTGATTTCACGAAAATGCCCTTAGGTGTTTATTATCTTTCGGTATACATTTTAGACAGGTATACATTTTAGCAATGTGGTACGAAAAAGGAGGAAAGTGGTATAATTACCATTGGTCGTTAACAAAACTGGTACTAGAAAGGAGTAAAGTGGTATAATTACCATATGAATTGTTATCATCTGGTACGAGATATTAATTATTCTCATGTGGTATTTATTTCAAATGATTCGGTATCAGAAAGGCATAAAGTGGTATAATTACCATATGAATTGGTAATCAACTAACGAGAGATTACTTTTACTCATGTCGTACTTATTTCAAATGATTTGGTATCAGAAAGGCATAAAGTGATATAATTACCATATGAATTGGAACTCAGTGGAGAAAAGTGGTATAATTAGCATATTTGGTACCAGATTGCGATAAAGTGGTACCAGATTGTGATAAAGTGGTACATTTGGTATTTTATATTAGCAAATGCGGTACTAAAAAGGAGTAAAGTGGTATAATTATCATAAAAAGCGTTACCCAAATCAATAATAAAATATACCAAAATAATGTGGTACCAGATTGCAATGAAGTGGTATCGAATAAGCAGGTCCGTGTTTTGGGCGGAAAAGCTGAATAAACAAGGGTAAAAAAGCCTTTTTGCAGCATTTGGGGCCTGAACTCTAATAAAACCTTAAATTGGGTCCTTCTATTTAATCCAAACATTAATGGGGCCTGATTTCTAACCAAACTTGCTAACGGGGCCTGAAATTTAAATAGCCCTAAAATAAATTGAAAAAAAAAAGCATCTGCGTTGAGGCGCGCATGTGGAACCAGATACATTGAGGCATTAGTGGACTATCGAGCTCTGATCTTCGCGGGTGAGAAAAGATGCTTTTACTTAGCTTTTGTCGACATTCTCTTTAGTGAAGTGCCATTGTAACGAAGCGGTCCACTGCCTAGCAAAATCACTGCGAATGTTCTTTGTTATGACTTTATTTCATTAATACATGATGTGATTAAAAAACAAAAAGGAATTCAGTCCCAAGAAATTGAAACGATATCAACGATTAACTATTAATAAAACTTACTCAACGGTATCGACAGAAAAGAACTAGAACATTATCTTTTTACGTAATAATGATCATTAAGGAAAAGAAATTTTAATAAGCTAAAATTTGGGATGAAATTATGATTGCTACACACACTACCACGTGATAAAATAAAATAATATAATTTATAATCTAATTAAAATGCGGCACGCACAAATATTGAAAAATATATCACGATACTGTTTTAATTATCTTGAGAATATAATTAGTATTAAAGAAGTTATATTACTTCTGTCGATTGAGACGATCAAAAAGCAAGAAAATGATAAAATAAAAAAAAAAAAACATTTTTCTTCCAAATATGCATAAAGCATATAATATGCGTTGATTGAGCCGATTACACAAAAACAAGACTCACAGGCTAAACAACAAATTAGTTGATGCGTCCCAAAAATCGCCTCCATGATTGCCGCGAAAATCAGCCTTTTGCTCAACCCATCGTATTGCCGCCGTCGTCTGTTGCCCGCGCCGGCGCGAAAATCGACCGTTCGTTCCTGTCACATCCGTAGAAGGCCTGAAATATCATAGAAAATAAGCTAGAAAGGCGCGGTTTCGGCGACGCACCTCCGACGCTCAAGTCAGATAATCATCTTCCTATAAAAGGTGATCGCAGGTGCTAGGCATAAAGATGGTTTCAGCGTTTTTCGTTATAGAGTGCGTACCTTTGCAATGATCTAACTGTTACCTTTTATACCTATCTCGTCTTCCCTCGCCTTGACCTGTTCGTCACCCTAGTCCGCTCTTTTGCGAACTTCACGCGGAGACGTGGTCTTCCCCACGTTCTTCCCACGTTCTCGTTTCCTCCTTCTTCCTTCGGTTCTTCCCCTGGCATCTTCTTGTCGATATGAAACGGCCCTGTCCGAGCTTCCCGTCTCCTTCTCGAGGAGGTCGGTCATACCCGCCTTTTCCTCTCCCGCCTCGAGGTCGATCGGTTATCCTTGCTCGGCTCGTTCTCGCCGACCTACTCGGCTCGCTCCTGATTTTCTCTTTTTGCGTGTATTATCATCATCGAGTATCAAAAGAGAGTTGTAATACTCTAGCCGTGAGCCTCCCTTGCCTTTTTCCAAGCTTGTTTATATATGTTTTCTCAATAGTAAAGTGCCACACGATTTGGGTTAGTGGAAGTTTTGTAACCACCCATGTCCCCTGATTAGTGTAAGACTTGGTCTACGCTGTTTGAATTAGTCTTCTTTGCTTATTCCTTAGTGGGGTGCTCGAGCCCTATTCATATCACTCCATACCCGATAGCCTAATTTAGCTCCCCTCTCGGGCCCTCACTTTGCATATGCGATCTCAATCATTTAACTCAGGCCTCTCGGGCAGCGGTCCTTCGGGCCTTAATCACCTCGGGAGGTATTTTCGCGGGGTTGTCGTCTCAGGATATCTTCCACGCGGAGAAGCTTCCTCGGCAGATTTTCTGGCGGGGGGATGTTTTTCGCGGGGAATGTTTCCCGCCTCCTTCGACTAGACTCGAATATTTGACCGGTTATATCCGGGGATAACAATAGTCCCCCCTAAAAATAGTCCAAAAAGAGTGTAGTGAGTTTTGGACGTAGTGGGTAAAATATTCGAGTTTGGAGAAGGGATCTCTTGCAAATATTTTTGGTCAGGCCGCATTTGGGGATACTCAACCTATTATTGCGGGTCATGTTTACTTGAGCATTACTTGAGCAATTTAACTCTCCGCTCGGGGTTTTTCATCGAGGTTGCCTCATTCGAGGACTTAAGAACTGTTCGTGCCTCACTCATCGAGGACTTGGGAATTTTTGTGCCTCATCCGTCGAGGACTTCGGAATTTTCGTGCCTCATTCGTCGAGGACTTAGGAATTTTCGTGCTCCACTCATCTAGGACTTGGGAATTTTCGTGCCTCATTCGTCGAGGAAAGTTTAGCGCCTCATTCATCGAGGAATTAAGAATTGTTCGTTCCTCAGTCATTGAGGACTTAGGAATTTTCGTGACTCATTCTTCGAGGAATTATCAGTGCCTTTCATTGAGGACTTAAGAATTGTTCGTGCCTCACTCATTGAGGACTTAGGGATTTTTCGTGCCTCATTCATCGAGGACTTAGGGATTTTTCGTGCCTCATTATCGAGGACTTAGGGATTTTTCGTGCCTCAATCCTCGAGGACTTAGAGATTTTTCGTGCCTCATTCATCGAGAACTTAGGAATTTTTCGTGCCTCATTCATCGAGGACTTAGAGATTTTTCGTGCCTCATTCATCGAGGACTTAGTTCAAATTGTTTTCCTTGTTTCGTCCAAGGTCTTGTCCGAGCCCCTTTCTCGAGGGTGTTTTGGCGAAAATCGGCGAAATCATACCTTGTCTCTCAAGGCCTTATCCGAGCCCCTTTCTCGAGGGCGTTTTGGCAAAAATCGGCGAAATCATACCTTGTCTCTCAAGGCCTTGTCCGAGCCCCTTTCTCGAGGGCGTTTTGGCGAAAATCGGCGAAATCATAACTTGTCTCTCAAGGCCTTGTCCGAGCCCCTTTCTCGAGGGCGTTTTGGCGAAAATCGGCGAAATCATACCTCGATTCTCAAGGCCTTGTCCGAGCCCCTTTCTCGAGGGCGTTTTGCCGAAAATCGGCGAAATCATACCTTGTCTCTCAAGGCCTTGCTTGAGCCCCTTTCTCGAGGGCGTTTTGGCAAAAATCGGCGAAATCATACCTTGTGTCTCAATGCCTTGTCCGAGCCCCTTTCACGAGGGCGTTTTGGCAAAAATCGGCGAAATCATACCTTGTCTCTCAAGGCCTTGTCCGAGCCCCTTTCTCGAGGACTTAGAGATTTTTCGTGCCTCATTCATCGAGAACTTAGGAATTTTTCGTGCCTCATTCATCGAGGACTTAGAGATTTTTCATGCCTCATTCATCGAGGACTTAGTTCAAATTGTTTTCCTTGTTTCGTCCAAGGTCTTGTCCGAGCCCCTTTCTCGAGGGTGTTTTGGCGAAAATCGGCGAAATCATACCTTGTCTCTCAAGGCCTTGTCCGAGCCCCTTTCTCGAGGGCGTTTTGGCAAAAATCGGCGAAATCATACCTTGTCTCTCAAGGCCTTGTCCGAGCCCCTTTCTTGAGGGCGTTTTGGCGAAAATCGGCGAAATCAGACCTTGTCTCTCAAGGCCTTGTCCGAGCCCCTTTCTCGAGGGCGTTTTGGCGAAAATCGGCGAAATCATACCTTGTCTCTCAAGGCCTTGTCCGAGCCCCTTTCTCGAGGGCATTTTGGCGAACATCAGCGAAATCATACCTCGACTCTCAAGGCCTTGTCCGAGCCCCTTTCTCGAGGGCGTTTTGCCGAAAATCGGCGAAATCATACCTTGTCTCTCAAGGCCTTGTTCGAGCCCCTTTCTCGAGGGCGTTTTGGCAAAAATCGGCGAAATCATACCTTGTGTCTCAATGCCTTGTCCGAGCCCCTTTCACGAGGGCGTTTTGGCAAAAAATCGGCGAAATCATACCTTGTCTCTCAAGGCCTTGTCCGAGCCCCTTTCTCGAGGACTTAGAGATTTTTCGTGCCTCATTCATCGAGAACTTAGGAATTTTTCGTGCCTCATTCATCGAGGACTTAGAGATTTTTCGTGCCTCATTCATCGAGGACTTAGTTCAAATTGATTTCCTTGTTTCGTCCAAGGTCTTGTCCGAGCCCCTTTCTCGAGGGTGTTTTGGCGAAAATCGGCGAAATCATACCTTGTCTCTCAAGGCCTTGTCCGAGCCCCTTTCTCGAGGGCGTTTTGGCAAAATTGGCGAAATCATACCTTGTCTCTCAAGGCCTTGTCCGAGCCCCTTTCTTGAGGGCGTTTTGGCGAAAATCGGCGAAATCAGACCTTGTCTCTCAAGGCCTTGTCCGAGCCCCTTTCTCGAGGGCGTTTTGGCGAAAATCGGCGAAATCATACCTTGTCTCTCAAGGCCTTGTCCGAGCCCCTTTCTCGAGGGCATTTTGGCAAACATCAGCGAAATCATACCTCGACTCTCAAGGCCTTGTCCGAGCCCCTTTCTCGAGGGCGTTTTGCCGAAAATTGGCGAAATCTTAGCTTGTCTCTCAAGGCCTTGCTCGAGCCCCTTTCTCGAGGGCGTTTTGGCAAAAATCGGCGAAATCATACCTTGTGTCTCAATGCCTTGTCCGAGCCCCTTTCACGAGGGCGTTTTGGCAAAAAATCGGCGAAATCATACCTTGTCTCTCAAGGCCTTGTCCGAGCCCCTTTCTCGAGGACTTAGAGATTTTTCGTGCCTCATTCATCGAGAACTTAGGAATTTTTCGTGCCTCATTCATCGAGGACTTAGAGATTTTTCGTGCCTCATTCATCGAGGACTTAGTTCAAATTGATTTCCTTGTTTCGTCCAAGGTCTTGTCCGAGCCCCTTTCTCGAGGGTGTTTTGGCGAAAATCGGCGAAATCATACCTTGTCTCTCAAGGCCTTGTCCGAGCCCCTTTCTCGAGGGCGTTTTGGCAAAATTGGCGAAATCGTACCTTGTCTCTCAAGGCCTTGTCCGAGCCCCTTTCTTGAGGGCGTTTTGGCGAAAATCGGCGAAATCAGACCTTGTCTCTCAAGGCCTTGTCCGAGCCCCTTTCTCGAGGGCGTTTTGGCGAAAATCGGCGAAATCATACCTTGTCTCTCAAGGCCTTGTCCGAGCCCCTTTCTCGAGGGCATTTTGGCAAACATCAGCGAAATCATACCTCGACTCTCAAGGCCTTGTCCGAGCCCCTTTCTCGAGGGCGTTTTGCCGAAAATCGGCGAAATCTTACCTTGTCTCTCAAGGCCTTGCTCGAGCCCCTTTCTCGAGGGCGTTTTGGCAAAAATCGGCGAAATCATACCTTGTGTCTCAATGCCTTGTCCGAGCCCCTTTCACGAGGGCGTTTTGGCAAAAATCGGCGAAATCATACCTTGTCTCTCAAGGCCTTGTCCGAGCCCCTTTCTCGAGGACTTAGAGATTTTTCGTGCCTCATTCATCGAGAACTTAGGAATTTTTCATGCCTCATTCATCGAGGACTTAGAGATTTTCCGTGCCTCATTCATCGAGGACTTAGTTCAAATTGTTTTCCTTGTTTCGTCCAAGGTCTTGTCCGAGCCCCTTTCTCGAGGGTGTTTTGGCTAAAATCGGCGAAATCATACCTTGTCTCTCAAGGCCTTGTCCGAGCCCCTTTCTCAAGGGCGTTTTGGCAAAAATCGGCGAAATCATACCTTGTCTCTCAAGGCCTTGTCCGAGCCCCTTTCTTGAGGGCGTTTTGGCGAAAATCGGCGAAATCAGACCTTGTCTCTCAAGGCCTTGTCCGAGCCCCGTTCTCGAGGGCGTTTTGGCGAAAATCGGCGAAATCATACCTTGTCTCTCAAGGCCTTGTCCGAGCCCCTTTCTCGAGGGCATTTTGGCGAACATCAGCGAAATCATACCTCGACTCTCAAGGCCTTGTCCGAGCCCCTTTCTCGAGGGCGTTTTGCCGAAAATCGGCGAAATCATACCTTGTCTCTCAAGGCCTTGCTCGAGCCCCTTTCTCGAGGGCGTTTTGGCAAAAATCGGCGAAATCATACCTTGTGTCTCAATGCCTTGTCCGAGCCCCTTTCACGAGGGCGTTTTGGCAAAAATCGGCGAAATCATACCTTGTCTCTCAAGGCCTTGTCCGAGCCCCTTTCTCGAGGGCTTGGTGAAAATCGGCGAAATCATACCTTGTCTGTCAAGGCCTTGTCCGAGATCTCTTCTCGAGGGCGATTTGGCGAAAATCAACGATCAGCGAAAATCAATCTTGTTTCTCAAGGTCTTGCTCTGGCCTATTTCTCCAAGGCGAAGTTTATTTCCTCGTTTCTCCCGAGGTCTTGGCTAGCTTCTCTCGGTGACTTGAATTTCTGCTCTCTCGAGCAGCTCGAAATTTCGAGCGTGTAAAAATCTGCTACAATCTTGAAAATCTATCTAGACAATTCATTAGTCCCAACAGTCCATAATAATATCGAACCAGAAAAATAATGATCAGTTCAAGTATATTCCCTCAGTCCAGGAAATTCATCTTAGCATACTAAAGAGATTTTACCTTTCAGAGCTCATTTTTTCACATTCCTATTCCGCCACAACGAACCATGCAACTAAAATCATCGAAAGACATATAGTTATTTACCCCCCCAAAGTAACAAGGAATCAAAATATTTCAGAGATCTCATGATGGTCTTTCAAATACCGAGTTTTGTAATATCCGTTCCTCAAACAAATAGTATCATCGGTCATACAAACTCAAAGATTCAAATCAAGTCAATGTAAATAAACTTACGATCAACTCCCGTTTCAACACCAACGGGGGAATCCGTGACCGAAGCTGGAGAAGTAATCATGATGGATGCCCTCGTGGCCATGAGCATCAGTCTCGCATTCATCTTCGTCTTTTTCGTTCTCTTTCTTCGCGCAGATTTTCTTCTTCGATTTGCCAACGAATCTCCGAAAACGATCTGTTTATGAGAATGTAACAATATATCATACACAGATAATGAGTACCTCCAATTTCGTGCGCAGTAGGCCGATGCATTTAATTTATGTGGTGTCCCGTATTGGATTATTCGGCATCGGCAGGATATCGATCTTCGATGGTGGTCGCCTCGGATCCTTTAGCTGAGTTGTGCGGGCGAAACTCGAGGGCTGTATTATAGGCATACGACCTCGCCGACTTGAGCAGATTCTCCCTCATCTTAGGGCAGTTCTCGAAGGCAATGGGAGCCGCGACTTTAGGCTGCGAGCTAGTCCCGATCTCTCAAAAATCGCATCGACAAGTTGTGTAAATCATCGGCATGCTATGCTCGTAATGTCGCCAACGGGAATTCCTGTACTCATATAACTCGCCGAAAACCATGAGAGTTAAATATATCTTCCAATTTTTGGTCAGTCCCTCAACATTCAAGCTCCAAGATAGGTATAATTCGAAAAATATTCACAACCCAATCAGTCTTTGTAGTTCTCACGAGATTTAAATTCAAGATGTTCGAAGCCGTCAAACATAAGCATGCATAGCTCAACCCCGATAAAACCTCAGTAACTTAATGTTTCGTATCTTTCTCCTCTGACCTCATGAATTCAGATTTTAACATATGTGCTCCGTAACAAATTAATAGAATTAATCCATCACCTAATTATTTTCTCCCGAACTAAAAAATGTGGAAAAACTTACAGACCGATTCTGCATTTGGATCGGCGGCATCTCTGCCTCGGCAATCTCACATGCGACCAACATCGTCGTAGAGGAGGTCTGATGGTTGTCTCGACTTCTATTGCTCGAGGTGGTCTTGGAGAGAGTTTCTGGGCGGGTCTGATGGTGCCTCAGCATTTGTCGATTATAATATTCGGCCGAGAAATACAACCCCAACTACGAAATCCTCTAATCGGCTCGATGTATTTCTTATCCTCAAAAAGCGTGGGAAAACATCTGTTCAGCCTTTGGCGATCTTGTCCTCGTGACAACCGGGTCCGAAGACGCAGACAACGGCGAATATACCGTTGTTCAGTGAAGGATTGGCCATGTTCGTCACGATTATAGTCACGGTCGTCGATGGTGCATCTGTTTCAATCATTCGGGAGTTTCGACTTCTGTTTGTTTTCCTCATTTTCAATCGAGCTCCATAGTTCTTCAAACATATCGCCATCGATTCGGGCCGAGATGTCTGCGTCATTGAGAAGATAAAGTAAAGACATCAATGATACATAGTTGATACCTTCGGTGGGACGTGGATCATGCCGATTTCTCCGACTCTCCGAGATAGTCCGCTTAGGATTTTGTGTTGATGACGTGACTTTGATGGTCGATTTATGCGGTTGTAGTTGGTGTTGGATTCTTCGGCATCAGCGTTTTATTGAACTTTGATGGCGATCGAGTCAGTCGGGCCGCTCAGATTCTATCAGCTGATTTGTACGGCGAGAACCGAGGGCTGCAAGCACAATCGTGCGATCACTTATCCAAGCTGCTTTTCAGTTTCATTGTGTAGGAAACAGTTCTTTGGTGTCGATGGTGATCGGGCAAAGGTTCCCCTCCCATTCATGACGTTGGGCTGTTGATGGTGAGTTCGCGACGGGAAGATGTCGCCGAGCGAGGGGGGATATGGCAGCGGACGCAGCAGCGCAACTGATTTCGCGGTCATTTTGTAAGGGGTAAGGATGGACTAGCTGCGAACCCATTGCGTCGAGTTGCAACCAAGGGCTCACTATCCAATATGCTCTTTCTCTCGGACATATCCTCTCCCATTTAGTGGCGTACAAGACCGATTCTGCATTTGAATCGGCTGCAGATCTGCCATCTCCAGTCTCAGATGCGATCGTCGTCGTCATAATGGAGGTCTGAGTGTTGCGATGGTGGCCGATTTTTGTTGAAAAATTAGGACATCGCGAATTTGCTGAATTTTCCCTTCGGAACCTTCTTTGCTCCAATCAACACCCGCTCGGCGAGGTTTGGGTATGTGAGGCGAGGACGTGAATGGGCCTGATAGTGGGCTTGACCTCACAGACTGTCACGTTCGGCCGGTCTGCATGGCTGCAACGTGATGAACGGGTCGTTTTGGTGACTGTGATAGATCTGTTCGCAACGAGTCATGCCTGGTGATGCCTGTCATCAGTCGTCATACCCCTTTGTTCAGTGATAGTCTCTACGAAGCGGTGAATCAAGCTTCGTTGGTGCAGCCGTTATGCGTGGGGCTTGCTCGGGCCTGACTTATAACCGCTCGGGGTTGGATTTTTCGTTTGCCACGGCTGGTTTTTGACGCGGTATGGTGGTGGTCACATGGCAGGTATAGCCGCCGGCAACGGGAAGGTCAATGGCTAACGACTTCGGAGTGGGCAGATTTCTTCGAAACGCATCGTACTTTCTTTAAACGTTCCCACAGATGCGCCAATTGATGCGTCCCAAAAAATTGCCTCCATGATTGCCGCGTAAATCAGCCTTTTGCTCGACCTGTCGTCTGTTGCCCGCGCCGGCGCGAAAATCGATCGTTCGTTCCTGTCGCCTCCGTAGAAGGCCTGAAATATCATTGAAAATAAGCTAGAAAGGTGCCGTTTCGGCGACGCCCCTCCGGCGCTCAAGTCAGATAATCATCATCTTCCTCAAAAAGGTGATCGCAGGTGTTAGGCATAAAGATGGTTTCAGCGTTTTTCGTTATAGAGTGTGTACCTTTGCAATGATCTAACTATTACCTTTTATATTGATCTCGTCTTCCCTCGCCTTGACCTGTTCGTCACCCTAGTCCGCTCTTTTGCGAACTTCACGCGGAGACATGGTCTTCCCCACGTTCTCGTTTCCTCCTTCTTCCTTCGGTTCTTCCCCTGTCATCTTCTTCTCGATATGAAACTGCCCTGTCCGAGCTTCCCCTCTCCTTCTCGAGGAGGTCGGTCATACCCGCCTTTTCCTCTTCCGCCTCGAGGTCGATCGGTTCGTTATCCTTGCTCGGCTCGTTCTCGCCGACCTGCTCGGCTCGCTCCTGATTTTCTCTTTTCGCGTGTATTATCATCATCGAGTATCAAAAGAGAGTTGTCGTAATACTCTAGCCGTGAGCCTCCCTTGCCTTTTTCCAAGCTTGTTTATATATGTTTTCTCTACAGTAAAGTGCCACACGATTTGGGTTAGTGGAAGTTTTGTAACCACCCATGTCCCCTGATTAGTGTAACTTGGTCTACGCTTTTTGAATTAGTCTTCTTTGCTTATTCCTTAGTGGGGTGCTCGAGCCCTGTTCATATCATTTCATACCCGATAGCCTATTTAGCTCCCCTCTCGGGCCCTCACTTAGCATATGCGATCTCAATCATTTAATCTCGAGCCTCTCGGGCAGCGGTCCTTCGGGCCTTAATCACCTCGGGAGGTATTTTCGCGGGGTTGTCGTCTCAGGATATCTTTCACACGGAGAAGCTTCCTCGGCAGATTTTCTGCCGGGGGGATGTTTTTCGCGGGGAATGTTTCCCGCCTCCTTCGACTAGACTCGAATATTTGACCGGTTATATCCGAGGATAACATAGGTGTTACTGGTAACAAGATGGATCCGCAGAGAGACTAAGTCCAATCAAATAAAACGAAAAGACCCTACTATAAATCATTTAAAACTCCATAAAAATGCTATTGACCAAGGTCTATATATCTTCAACTTGTAACATGTTTTCTTGGGAAAGAAAAATTCCACAAAGAGAGACAAAATCCTACATGTTTTCTCCGTTAATTTTTCAACAGAAGTCGGAAAACCATCTTCATCAAGCGGAAAACTATCTTACTATTCATTTCTTTCCAACTTTTTTGCCACAAAATGATTGAAGACCCAACCATTATTACGACATACGAGCTAGTAATTATTGTTATGTTTGTTTTTTGAAGAAAGACCATATGTTTTAACCAAGGTTTGCTGGAGAGTGAGAAACATCTCTTCCCGTTAAAAGCCTAGTGTTTTCGCTAGTAGTGAGCCACTTTTTTGTAATGAGAGTGATTTAAATTTATAATTTTCCATGTAAAGACTAACAGAAATAGTAACTCGACTACGACATCATTTATCAGCTATGTTCAATAAAAATGTTCTTCGTAGATCGCATCCCATTAGTGCATGCTGTGCTGGAAATACCTAAAGTAGTGCTGGGGAGGAGCTTACCACGTTTCTAAAGATAGGCGGGATAAAGATAATTGATTCCATAAACATAAAACTATCGTACTTAAACCATCATCGAAAGACCAATATAACCAATCAACCAACAAGAACATTACTCAACCTCTTCAATCTTAGGACCAGACACTCCACTGAAATGCACAATCTTTGCGATTATGGGGTCGCATATGCTCGCTAGTTGTTTCATTTTGTCCTTAAACTCGTCTTCTCCAGCCACTTGGTTGCTGCTGTCCAGCCACTCCTTCGCCTGAGCGATGACAACCTCAATCGTTCTCAGGTCAGCAGTCATCGACGTCAGCCTCAACTTGTCATCATTTTTTATTTTACTCGTGAGACTGTATACGTAGTTTTCTAGAGCATTCATGGCTTCGACAGTCCTTCGATGTCGCTCATCTTCGTCTCTAAAACGCTCGGCTTCTTGCAGCATCCTCTCAATCTCTTCAGCAGTTAACCTTCCTTTGTCCTTGATGACTGTCATGTTTTTCCGATTGCCGCTAGTTTGATCTTCGGCGGACACATTCAAGATCCCATCAGCATCAATATCGAAGCATATCAATATCTTGGACAACCCTCTCAGAGCAGATGTAATACCAGTAAGCTCGAATTTACCCAACAGATTGTTATCCGTCGTCTTCGCCCTCTCTCCTTCAAATATTTGGACAAGCACGGTGGTTTGATTGTCAAAGCACGTTTCAAAATATTTCTTTTGCTTGGCGGGAAGAGCAGTGTTTCTTGGTATCAGCACACTCATCACATCTCCTCGGACATGCACGCCAAGGGACAAAGGCGTCACATCACACAACAATATGTCTCTAACCTCTCGCTGCCTTGTCCAGTTATTACAGCCGCTTGAATAGCTGCGCCAGACGCAACTGCTTCATCAGCGTGAATACTCTTGCAAAGCGCCTTTCCATGGAATAAATCTTGAAGCATCTGTTGCACCTTTGGAATCCTAGTAGATCCTCCCACGAGCACAACATCGTCGACGCTTTCCTTGTCCATCTTAGCATCCGCCAAGCATTCCTCAACAGCTTCAATGCATTTCTGAAACAAATCCATGTTGAGCTCCTCAAATTTCGCACGAGTTACTCTGTAGCTAAAATCGATTCCCTCGTGCAAACAGTCGACTGCTATAACAGTTTCTGAAGAAGAAGATAGGTTCCTCTTTGCCTTCTCACATGAAGTCCTTAGCCTCCTTAAAGCCCTAGGGTTTTTTCGTATATCCCTTTTGTGCCTTCTTCTGAACTCCTCAACGCAATGCTCGACCATTCGGTTATCGAAGTCCTCCCCGCCAAGGTGCGTATCTCCAGCTATGGCTTTCACCTTGAACGTATTGTTCTCCATGGTTAGGAGAGAGACATCAAAGGTGCCACCGCCAAGGTCGAAAATGAGCACGTTATTCTTTCCTTTGGAGCTTCCAAACTTTTTATCGAGGCCATATGCAATTGCAGCAGAAGTTGGCTCAACTATGATACGCAAGACGTTGAGCCCAGCGATTCTTCCAGCATCTTTGGTCGCTTGCCTCTGCGAATCGTTAAAGTAGGCGGGCACTGTAATAACTGCGTCTTTTACAGGTAAGCCAAGAAAAGCTTCGGCATTTTCTTTCATCTTTGTTAGGACCATCGATGAAATCTCTTCAGCGGCAAACTTCTTCACCTCACCTTTGTAAGTGACTACGATATTAGGTCGATCGTCGATGCCTGGGACGACTTTGAAAGGCCAGAGTTTAACATCACTTTGGACCAATGGGTCGCTGTATCTCCTTCCAATTAATCTCTTAGCATCTAAACACAGTAGGGAATTTTATGCATCAAAAACATACAAACGCATATCAAAGATTGAGAAAACCCTATAAAAAGGTAAAGAATCTTACCGAAAACAGTATTGGTAGGGTTCAAGGCGGCGAGATTCTTAGCAGCGCCGCCGATGAGACGCTCAGTTTCAGTAAAGGATACGTAAGAAGGTGTTGTGCGGTCGCCGAGGTCGTTGGGTATGATTTCGGCACGATCGTTGCGCCACACGGCTACGCACGAGTAGGTCGTGCCCAAATCAATTCCAATTGCTGGTGATTTGATGCTATTCTTTCCAGCCATGATGATAATTCTTAAGTGAAGTAATGTGTGATCAGATGAACAGTTTATGGAAACTGAAGGAATATTGCAGTAAAGCTTGGAATTCTTGAAAGATGTGTCGATCGCATGGAATGGAAGTCCTAGAGCCGTATGTGGAAGTCAAATAGGCATGACTGGGAAATATGGATCAACTTGGAAATTGAATTGTATTTATTATTATTTGATATGTAACATTTTTATTAAATAATTCATGTCAAGTTTAAAACATAAGAGGAAATTACATGTCAGGCTCCAATAATAGGTTTGGTTTATGTTTCAGGCCTTATTTATGTTTCAATTAAATAGAAGTACCTAAATGGAAGTTTCATTTAGATCTAATCCATGTTAAAATGCAGGATAATTGCAACTTTGGTCCTTCAATTATAGGTCTACATCAGTTTTAGTCCCTCGAAAACACACATCATCAATATATGTCCCTCAGTTTTTAACCGTTAATCAACTTCAGTCCTTTCCGTCAAGTTTGACCGGAATGACCGTCAAAACTAACGGAATTGACCATTAGCGCCGTTAAATATTAAAAAAATTGGTTAAATATTAAAAAAATGAAAATGAAATTTCAAAAATATAATAAAAGTAAAATGAAAAAAGAGACTAAAATTTAAACATTGAAAATATAATTAAAATAAAAATAAAATAAGAAACACAATATAAATTTTAAAAATTTAACATAATTAAAATAAAATGAAACTCTAAAAAATAGAGATATATTTAAAATAAAAAAGATATCAAAAAATAAAATTAAAAGTTTTTAATTAAAATAAAAATTAATTTAGAAAAACCAGAAATATACTTAAAATAAAGTCAAAATGAAAAATAAATTTAAATCTAAAAATTAAAGATCAGCTTCTTTCACGATCAATCGCTATCCGAATTTTTTTTTCAACAGTCATCTCCTCTGCGGAGTGATCAAACCGCACCTTTGTTGGGCATGACCCTGATCCCCCGCTTCCTTTTTTGGGAGAAATCAACAGTTTCTCCTCCGACATTTCTTCCTTTTTTACTATTTTTATTTCTTATTTTATTTTTATTTTAATTTAATTTTCAATTTTTAAATTTTAATCTCTCTTTTTTTATTTTGTTTTTATTTTAATTATATATCAGGATTTTCTAAACTTATTTTATTATTGTTATTAAAATTTTTAATTTTATTTTTGATTTCTTTTTTATTTTAAATATATCTCTATTTTTTAGAATTTTAGGTTCTTTTATTTTAACTATATTTTTAATTTTTAAAATTTATATTTTGTTTCTTATTTTATTTTTATTTAATTATATTATTAATTTTTAAATTTTAGTCTCTTTTTCATTTTTACTTTTCTTATATTTTTTAAATTTTATTTTAATTTCTTAATATTTAAGCAATTTTCTTTTTTCTTTTAAAAAATATTTAACGGCACTAACGGTCAATTCCGTTAGTTTTGACGGTCAACCCTGTCAAACTTGATGGAAAGGGCTGAAGTTGATTAACGGTAAAAACTGAGGGACATGTATTGATGTCGTGTATTTTCGATGGACTGAAACTGATGTATGCCCATAACTATGGCACTAAATTTGCAATTATCCCCATATTTGCTCATAATAAACAAAAAGAATTACGGATCACTGCCATCGTCTTCTTCAAACGAGCAAAGCAACCATGATGTGGTATACAGTGTACATGAAGTGGTACTGTAGATTCATGAAGTGGTACTGTAGACCCATGAAGTGGTACTGATGAACAGTGAAGTGGTACTGTAGACCCATGAAGTGATACTGGTGAATAGTGAAGTGATACTATAGACCCATGAAGTGGTACTTTTGAACAGAGAAGTGGTACAACAGAACCCTTACGCGTTTCTGCAGAAATCGGGTGAATATTTTGACGCGATCCCAAATTGAAACGTTTGGGAATTAACAGATTTTCTGGATAACCATTTGTGCATATCGAGTACACTTTCTACAGTGACTTTAATGAATGTTGCCAAAAAAATAACACTTAATTCAAACGAAATAACATGTTCCTGTGAAATAGCAAAAGTGTTATTCAGAAATAAAGAAGTGTTATCCAGGAAGGATGAAGTGTTTCCCAGCAAGCTTCTAACTCAAAACTATATCAAATAGAGGACAACAGGTAATACTTAAACCTGTTTCGAAACCCCTTCTTAACAAAAATATAGTTCTACGTGTTTCACTTGAGATACCTTGTGGCGACCCTACTTTTCTAATTAGAATTAGTGGCGGATTTCCGCAACGTAAGCCGCGGAAGGCCCGTCTAATTAAAACTTTTTCCTAAAATAATACACTAATATAAAAATACGTCTACATCGTTATCTCTGTAAACGAGCCGAAGCCCCAAAATATCAAAAGAACAAAATCCTACAGACGCTCCACAGGTCTTCATCCATGTACAGCACCACCCTCAAAAGTCCATGGAGCACCGCCACCAGCCGCCTCAGTCACTACGCGTATCAGCGTCGGATTCAGTACCTACAACACGTAAACAATGAGCAATTTGCCCAGTAGGTGAATAAAATGCATGTATGCAAGTGCGCACTCAACCCCAAAACCCAATATCTCACAACGTGATATAATGCACACTTTTTCTTTTCCCACATTCCTATTTCACACAACACAGGGCCCTATGTTAGGCTCGACACCTCCGCGCGCAATAGACTACTGGGAGGCCACCCCCAAGTCTCGCGGCGAGCTACGCCGGTAGTGCACTGATCGATCACGTCAATGTCCTCCTACCAGGTCGTATACCTCCCGCACTAATCACAAAGAAAATCCCATCCGGCGGTATGCACCCCGAATCGATCACGTCCGGGTAGACAGATCGATCACGTCTGTCTCCGCCAGGTATGTCGAGATCTAAATTAGCTTATCGAGATCTTACAAATGTCGAAGACTATTATTTACAATATCCAAATCCTATATCAGTTTATCGAAACCTTATTAAATAATTAACCTAATGTCGAGACATCAGTTCGACTTTTATTATGATATCGAGATCCTATATCAAGGTCTCACTAAGGTCGAAAACTGTGTAGGAAAAATCTCGAGCTCCATCATATCTCTATATCTAATAAATATCGAGCACTTAAAGGAAAATGTCGAAGTCATGGCAGTGCCGAGTTCTTTAAAAGCTATATCTCGAAATTTATAAATGTCGAGGTTTATTAGTTGAAGATGTCGAAACCCTCAAGAACTGTTCAGACTTCGATAATCATAAAACCCTTATGTAAACGAAGACTCAAGAACTTTAGATCTTAATTATGTCTGACATAATTGAAAAGTTCATGAATATCCGAAAAATCAATCGATGTCCGAAATTATTAAAGCATCAAAACTTATATCCACCTAAAAATGTTCTTATCATTTGTACATATTAAAAATCATGAAATTAAATACCCTAACTCAACCCTAGTGAACTTCCCAGAAAATCGAAAGTAATGAAACCTATAACGATAAATTTAACCAAACACTAAACTCGAAAGTATGAATCAAGAGTCCTTGAATTGCTACGTTCTAAACTCTACCAAGTTACCCAAGGTATTGGAATACATAAGCAAATTAAACATAGCAAATTTACATACTCTAGATAGAATTCTTACCCTTTTCTGATTTCTGAATTTTTCCGTCAAAGGCTTTCTTTTTCTTTTGGTTCTTTGTTGAAATTGTTCTTCTCTTCGTTATTGTTATTATTTTGTGAGGGTTTTCTTACTTAATGATTGTGATATACTAAGGTATATTGAAAGCTTGGGAGTTGTGATCGATGGGACTAGCTAATAGGTGACGAGTTTTCCTCTTTGATTAAGCAAGGAAAATCAATCCCATTACACAATTATTTACTAGCATCCTTATCCCTTAGTTATGATTGATATTAAAATATAGAAGTTAATATACATAATGCCTTCGAAAACTTATATTTTCTCTCTTAAAATTTCTAAATTACGATTATTATTCTACTAACTACACCGAAATCCCGTATTAAATTTTTACGGGTATTACATCCTCTCCCCCTTAAAAGAATTTCTTCCCCGAAATTACGCCGACTGGAATAACTCGGGATAACGAATTCTCATATCATCCTCACGCTCCCACGTGGCTTCCTCAACTGATTGATTCCGCCACAGAACTTTAACTAGCGGAATAGTCTTATTCCGTAGTCGTTTCGACTCGTACATCAAAATCTCTACGGGCTTCTCTTCGTAAATCAAGTCAGGCTTGAGCTGTTGATAAAGAAGCTCGTTCTGGATCACATGACTTGGGTCTGCGACGTATTTTTGTAATGTCGATACGTGAAATACGTCGTGAACTTGCGATAATGAAGCCGGCAGTTCTAACTGGTACGCAACCTCGCCAACTCGTTTGATAATTCTGAACGGGCCTATGTATCTTGGACTTAGCTTGCCCTTCTTTCCAAAACGCTTTACTCCTTTCATTGGGGAAATCTTTAGAAATACTTGATCGTTTCTGCGAACTCCAAGGGTCGTCGTCGATGATCTGCATAGCTCTTCTGTCGACTTTGAGCAGTTCGCATTCGTTCTCGAATTTTGGTCACTGCTTCTGTTGTTTCTCGGATCATATCGGGTCTAGCTCGTTCGCCGATTTCGTCCCAATGAATAGGGGATCGACATTTGCGCCCGTACAATGCCTCGTACGGTGCCATCCCGATCGTAGCATGAAAGCTATTGTTGTAAGAAAATTCGATCAGCGGCAAGTACTTACTCCAGTTTCCCTTGAAGTCTAGCACGCACGCTCGTAACATGTCCTCAAGGGTTTGGATCGTCCGTTCAGACTGCCCATCGGTCTGGGGATGATATGCAGTACTGAACGAGAGCTTCGTACCCATTGCTTTCTGTAAGCTCTGCCAGAAATTGGATAGAAATCTCGAATCTCGATCCGAGACAATAGAGATTGGGATCCCATGGAGTCGAACAATTTCCTGAATGTACCATTCGGCATATCGTTCCATAGAAAAAGTAGAGCTGATAGGAATAAAATGGGCTGATTTGGTTAGGCGATCCACGATCACCCAAATAGCATCATGGCCTTTCGTCGTTTTAGGTAAGCCCACGACGAAGTCCATCGTGATGTGATCCCATTTCCATTCGGGTATTGGTAAAGGCTGCAGAGTTCCAGCTGGTCGCTGGTGTTCTGCTTTGATCAGCTGGCACGTCATACATCTACTTACGAACGTAGCGATATCCTTCTTCATTCCCGGCCACCAATATATGATTCGCAAATCTTGGTACATCTTTGTCGCGCCTGGGTGTACTGAGTACGTTGTTGCGTGCGCCTCTGTCATTATCTTTCGTCGTAACTCCTCGTCGTTGGGCACGTATAGCCGATTCTTGTATAACAGAGTTCCGTCTGCCCGGATTTCGGAGTCTTCGGGTAGTGTATCCTTCGCCTTTAGGTAGAATTCATCCTCTTCTTGTGCTCTTTGAATTCGTTCTAGCAACGTCGACTGAAGAGTCAGCGTTGCTAGTTTCGTTTCGACTTCGCCCAAACTAACTATTTCCACTCCTAGTCTGTGCAAATTCCGTACTCATCGCCTTTCGACTGAGCGCGTCTGCGACCACGTTTGCTTTGCCCGGATGATAATTGATAACGCAATCGTAGTCTTTTACAAGCTCCAGCCATCGTGTTGCCTCATATTTAACTCTTTCTTGGTGAAGAAATATTTCAGGCTTTTATGGTCTGTGAAGATCTCGCACCTTTCTCCGTAAAGGTAATGTCTCCAGATCTTTAAGGCAAAGACTACTGCTGCTAGTTCTAGATCATGGTCAGATAATTCTTCTCGTACTCCTTCAGTTGTCTGGAGGCATACGCGATTACTTTACCATTCTGCATCAATACGCATCCCAGTCCATTCTTCGAGGCGTCGCTATAGACCGAGAATCCTCCAGCTCCCGAGGGTATGGTCAGAATAGGAGCAGAAGTGAGTCGCTTTTTCAGCTCCTGAAAACTTTGTTCCCAAGCTTCAGACCACTTGAAAGGTACGTTCTTTCTGGTCAAGTTCGTCAGAGTCGAGGCAATGCTAGAGAAGTCAGCTATGAACTTACGGTAATATCCCGCAAGTCCTAGAAAACTTCGGACTTCGGTCGGAGTAGTGGGTCGTGGCCAATTGTTTACGGCCTCAATCTTACTCGGGTCCACGGAGATTCCACTCCCGAAAATCACGTGTCCCAAGAAGGCTACTTGCTCAAGCCAGAATTCGCATTTCTTGAATTTGGCGTAGAGCTGTTTCTCACGCAAGATTCCTAATACGATTCGTAAGTGATTCTCGGGTTCCTCCTTCGTCTTAGAATAAATTAGGATATCGTCAATAAAGACGATTACGAAACGATCAAGATAGTCCTTAAAGACTCGATTCATCAAGTCCATAAAAGCAGCTGGGGCATTTGTCAGTCCAAAAGGCATGAATAGAAACTTGTAATGGCCGTACCTCGTACTGAATGCGGTTTTAAGAACATCTACCTCCATGATCTTCAACTGATGGTATCCCGAACGGAGGTCAATTTTCGAGAATACCGTAGCACCCTGTAGTTGGTCGAACAGATCATCGATCCTCGGCAACGGATATTTATTCTTGATCGTGATCTTATTCAGCTCCCTATAGTCGATGCATAATTGCATCGACCCGTCTTTCTTTCGTACGAATAAAACCGGCGCTCCCCATGGTGAAAAACTGGGTTGAATAAACCCTTTCTGCAACAAGTCCTCTAGTTGTTCTTTCAACTCCTTCAGTTCATTCGGCGCTAGGCGATAAGGAGCTTTAGAAATTGGGACGGACCCCGGCATCAGATCTATCGTAAACTGTATTTCTCGATCAGGGGGTAACCCCGGGAGATCATCGGGAAATACATCAGCATATTCATTGACTATCGGTACGTTCTTTAGTTCTGGCTGAGGTAACTCCTCTGCCTTCACCGCATATACGAGATAAGACTCACAACCCGATCTCAAGAGTTGTTGAGCCTTTAACGCCGAGATTTGCGGAATACGACTCGAAGTAGTTTTTCCCGAAAAAGTGAACACCTCTTCTTCGGGCAGTTGAAATTTTACGACCTTCTTGTTGCAATCTATGATGGCTCGGTATTTCGAAAGCCAATCCATCCCAAAAATAACATCATAGTCGTTCATTGGGATCACAATCAGGTCGACACTCAGATCTCTACCCTCAATGTCCACAGAACATCCTCCCAGCACTTGGTTAGTGCGTGTCGGATCACCGTGTGGTAGGGTAACTATGTAGTTGCACTCAGATAAGGTAGGAGAAACTCCCACCTTTTCCACATATTTGGCCGACACAAATGAATGTGTGGCCCCAGAGTCAATTAACACAGAGGTGGACACGTTATAGATAGTCAACGTACCCGTGACTACGGAAGGATTCGCTTCGGCCTCCTCGTTGGTCAAAGTAAAAACTCGCGCTGGTACCGGTGGAGGTCGGATTAAAGGTTGGTTTGGAACTTGCGGTATTTTCTCGTTGCAGACCCTGGCATAGTGGCCAATCTTTCCACACCGAAAACATTGGGGAGTTGGGTTTGGTCTCGGCCCATGGCATAGTCCGTAGTAGTAGCGCCCACACTGTCGACACTGAGGTACAGTGTTTAGGGGTCGGTTTGAAATGTTAGCTGGTCCTTGGTTTGGTCTCGGTCTCCAGTTCTGCTGGCCTGGTTGATTTCCACGATTATTCAGATTCTTGCCAAAGAACGGGCGTTTCTGACTCCCTCCTACTTGTTGCCCTTCCGCTCTCCGCTTTGCATCCTGAGCTTTTGTAACTCTAGCCTCTGCCTGCTCAGCTAGAATTGCTCGTTCCGCGATACGGGCATAAGTTTTTCCTTCGGTATCATACATACTGACGCTTCGGAAGATCTCAGGTTTGAGGCCTTCCAGAAAACGCTCGATCTTCAGCTTGTCTGTAGACACTATATGTGGCGCAAATCTCGAGAGCTGCTCAAATTTACGGATGTAGTCGGCTACGGACATCCCTCCTTGTTTCAGGTTTATGAATTCATTCAGCTTCTGTGTTCTATCAGGTGCGGTAAAGTATTTGCCCCGAAAGAGCGTTTTGAATCTCTCCCAAGTCATAGTAGCGGGATCCTCGAGCACCTGAATGGTGTCCCACCAGTAGCCCGCGTTCCCACGTAACATAAAGGTGGCATACGTCACCTTTTCAATATCAGGCAGATGGCTAACGCGAAACATATTTTCAATGGTTCTAAGCCAATCCTCCGCATAGGTAGGATCAGCGGCTTCCTCGAAGGCAGGGGGATTTAATCTTCGGAACCTCTCCCCGGCCGCTTCAGCACGTTCTGGGCCAGGGGATGAGTGACGCTCCGAGGAATTTTGACGGTGAATGATGTCGTTAATCTGATCTGACTGTCGTCGGATCAGATCGGTCAGTTGATGAATAGTAGAGCGATCCTCATTCGGCGGGGATTCGGAACCCGCCCTACGACTAGAACTACCCACATACTCCCGACGTCCCTTTGGCATGTTAAACTAGTTCTACAATCATTCATAGAAAGCACATATATCAAATAACACATAATCATATAATAAATCATTTAAACTTACAGGCCAGGCTGGTTCTCCAGGCTTTTGAGCGGCAGTACATGGACAATCTTCAGAATCTAAAGCCGAAGCTCTGATACCACCTGTGGCGACCCTACTTTTCTAATTAGAATTAGTGGCGATTTTCGCAACGTAAGCCGCGGAAGTCCCGTCTAATTAAAACTTTTTCCTAAAATAATACACTAATATAAAAATACGTCTACATCGTTATCTCTGTACACGAGCCGAAGCCCCAAAAATATCAAAAGAACAAAATCCTACAGACGCTCCACAGGTCTTCATCCATGTACCGCACCACCCTCAAAAGTCCGTGGAGCACCGCCACCAGCCGCCTCAGTCACGACGCGTATCAGCGTCGGACTCAGTACCTACAACACGTAAACACTGAGCAATTTGCCTAGTAGGTGAATAAAATGCATGTATGCAAGTGTGCACTCAACCCCAAAACCCAATATCTCACAACGTGATATAATGCACACTCTTTCTTTTCCCACATTCCTATTTCACACAACACAGGGCCCTAGGTTAGGCTCGACACCTCCGCGCGCAATAGACTACTGGGAGGCCACCCCCAAGTCTCGCGGCGAGCTACGCCGGTAGTGCACTGATCGATCACGTCAATGTCCTCCTACCAGGTCGTATACCTCCCGCACTAATCACAAAGAAAATCCCATCCGGCGGTATGCACCCCGAATCGATCACGTCCGGGTAGACAGATCGATCACGTCTGTCTCCGCCAGGTGCCCAGTGAGCCAACCTCGACTCCTCTAAGAGTCACCAGTCACAAACATCTCATTCTACCTCGTACGTCACTATCTCAAATCATCACCGTCATCACTACGGTAGAACCATCTCTTACCCTGACGTGATATGCACGTGCCATGCATATATATGAAATTACATAGAAACATGATTTATATGAAACGTACGTAAAACAGGTAAAACACGTAAATCACGTAAGCCACGTAAGTCACGAAAATCATCGAATCACATGAAAACACATAATTCACAGATGTGTTTACGCATTGTAGATGGATGATCCACCTACCTGCCCTCCTGCTATTGTCAATCAAGGGATCTGGTGGAATCCGTAAATGTCGAACCTCTAAATAAATAAATATTATTAGTATATGTGCTAGTTCTCGAAAACCCTAAAATTTATAAAAACCTAAAAATAATGAAATTATTAAAAATAAATAAACCCTAAAATATTGAAAACCTTCGAAATAGCAAAATTCTAAAATACCGAAAATTTATTAATTAAAACACAATGTCGAAATCTTTTATGTATTAAAATAAATCTCGAGGCCATATGTCACAACCTTACAAATGTCGAGCTTAGCATAATAGATAATGTCGAGATCTAAATTAGCTTATCGAGATCTTACAAATGTCGAAGACTATTATTTACAATATCCAAATCCTATATCAGTTTATCGAAACCTTATTAAATAATTAACCTAATGTCGAGACATCAGTTCGACTTTTATTATGATATCGAGATCCTATATCAAGGTCTCACTAAGGTCGAAAACTGTGTAGGAAAAATCTCGAGCTCCATCATATCTCTATATCTAATAAATATCGAGCACTTAAAGGAAAATGTCGAAGTCATGGCAGTGTCGAGTTCTTTAAAAGCTATATCTCGAAATTTATAAATGTCGAGGTTTATTAGTTGAAGATGTCGAAACCCTCAAGAACTGTTCAGACTTCGATAATCATAAAACCCTTATGTAAACGAAGACTCAAGAACTTTAGATCTTAATTATGTCTGACATAATTGAAAAGTTCATGAATATCCGAAAAATCAATCAATGTCCGAAATTATTAAAGCATCAAAACTTAATCCACCTAAAAATGTTCTTATCATTTGTACATATTAAAAATCATGAAATTAAATACCCTAACTCAACCCTAGTGAACTTCCCAGAAAATCGAAAGTAATGAAACCTATAACGATAAATTTAACCAAACACTAAACTCGAAAGTATGAATCAAGAGTCCTTGAATTGCTACGTTCTAAACTCTACCAAGTTACCCAAGGTATTGGAATACATAAGCAAATTAAACATAGCAAATTTACATACTCTAGATAGAATTCTTACCCTTTTCTGATTTCTGAATTTTTCCGTCAAAGGCTTTCTTTTTCTTTTGGTTCTTTGTTGAAATTGTTCTTCTCTTCGTTATTGTTATTATTTTGTGAGGGTTTTCTTACTTAATGATTGTGATATACTAAGGTATATTGAAAGCTTGGGAGTTGTGATCGATGGGACTAGCTAATAGGTGACGAGTTTTCCTCTTTGATTAAGCAAGGAAAATCAATCCCATTACACAATTATTTACTAGCATCCTTATCCCTTAGTTATGATTGATATTAAAATATAGAAGTTAATATACATAATGCCTTCGAAAACTTATATTTTCTCTCTTAAAATTTCTAAATTACGATTATTATTCTACTAACTACACCGAAATCCCGTATTAAATTTTTACGGGTATTACATACCTCTTATTTGTTTCGCAATGGCAAATGATTTGAAATTTGTACCACTTTAAGAAACATTTATTTACGCCAAAATTTTCCAGCAATTTCATTTTCAGCTCCATTAACCTTGAACGACGAACGATGGATCCGACATGGTGGCGCGACGTAATACCAAGCTATGAGTCTCTCAAATTTATACATATTAGCTACAATTTTAGCCGAAAACATGGATCGATTTACTTTTTTTCATATTTGCGTCAATTAGATTCGAAGCATTCCCTCGCAAATCTTATATTTGACAACGTAATATTAAAACAAACTCTTATATTTGCAGCGGATGCTTATGAGTATGATATATGAGATATTTAGACTGTCAAAACTCATTTTTGTTCTGTTAATAACACTTATTAGCCATATAATAACATAATATTTGTGTTAAGTAACACTTCTTAAATAGTGTCTCGTCCTTTTGATCAGCACCAGGTTTTTGTAAAGAGATGATTTTGAGATTTTTGCACATATGGCATGTTGTTATCTTGAATTACACTAAGCTTATCGAGCATATCGAGCCGAGCTTACTGTTTTTAACCGAGCCGACATCGAGTCGAAATTTTCCGAGCTCGATCGAGCGCGAATAGAGGTGAGCTCGAGCTGGGTCAGGTTCGGTCTCGGCTCGGCTCGGCTCGTTTACACCGCTACGTGGAGCGCAGGACGATGACGAGGAACCTATGCCGGTTTCGACGGGATAGGGACCTGTCCATGGGAAAGAGAAAATCTCCACGTCGGAAACGAACATCTAAGGTATGGAACTTTTTCGATATCGAAATAAAGATGATCCCAAATGGAAATGTATTCTGTAAGTCATGTCGCCAATCTTACGTATAAAGTACTAGACCCGGACTTGGTGGCACAAGTTCAATTTAAAACGTCTAGAATGAGTTCGCAGAATAGATAAGTACACGTTTGAACGATAAGCACTGAAATTAATCAACAACGCTAAGCGCTAGTACTGGTACAAATTTTGTTATAGCTAAAGACGTATCTAGGATTGCATTAGTTAAATTTGCAGTAAATTGTGGAAACCGTTTGGCATTGCGGAAGTGAAGGGTTTATCGAATTCATTATCCAGATACAACCTGGATTCTATAATGTACATCGTAAGAAACTTATGAGGCATATGCTAAAATTTTTTAGAGAATATCAAACGAACTTGATTTCCCGTTTGTCTAGCATATCGTGTCGGATTAGTTTAACTACTGATATTTGGACAAATGCCACGTGAAAATCTTATGTAGCGGTCACTTGCCATTCGATAAATGAGCCGTGGACGATGCAAAAGAGAATTCTTGCCCCGGATGCCCTCAATTCACAACATATTGCACACACCATATCGGTGTATGTGATGAATGTAGTGAAGAAAACGGGATTCAATATAAGATTATGCCAATCACTTTAAATAATGCTAGCGCTAACAATGCAGAGATCGAGATCATTCGGCAGGGTTCAAGGTTACCCTTAAACAGTCAACTACCTTATTAAGGTGATGCTGGTCATGCAGTTAACTTAGTTGTCAAGTGTGCCTTCGACTATTTAGGTAGCACAATAGAAAAATTCAAGTTGATAGGGAAAAGATTATGGGAACGGCGTCTCGGGGAGTCGTGGAAGCAAACGGCCGTTACGAGCAGTCTTACGTATAACAAATACCTCCTACGGGTTCCGACCCGATGAAACTCTTATATGACCTCCTTATCACTTTTACATTCTATAAGGATTACGCCGTTTTGGAACAACAATGCAACAGGCCTTGACAGTCAGCCGGACATGGTGGGATGAGTTCAATTTAAAACGTCTAGAATGAGTTAATAAAATAGACAACTACACGCTTGAACCGATAGGCACTGAACTTCGGCCACAACAATTACCCGCTAATACTGGTAGAAATTTGTTATAGCTAAAGAAATTTTGTAGTAAACTGTGAAAAAACGTTTTGCATTGCGGAATGTGAAGGGTATATCGAATTCATTAGTGCGATACAACTTGGATTTATTAACGCACGTCGTAAGAAACTTATGAGGCATGTGCTAAATTTTTTTAGAGAATATCAAACGAACTTGATTGCGTTTGTCAAGCATATCGTATCGGATTGGTTTAACTACTTATATTTGGACAATGCAACATGAAAATCTTATGTAGGCGGTCACTTGCCATTCGATAAATGAGCCGTGGACGATGCAAAAGAGAATTATCGCCCCGGATGATTCACAACATACCGCACACACCATATCGGTGTATGTGATGAATGTAGTGAATAAATATGGGATTCAATATAAGATTATGTCAATCACTTTAAATAATGCTAGCGCTAACAATGTGGAGATCGAGATCATTCGACAGGGTTCAAGGTTACCCTTAAACAGTCAACTACTTTATTAAGGTGATGCTGGTCACGTAGTTAACTTAGTTCTCAAGTGTACCTTCGACGATTTAGGTAGTACAATAGAAAACTCAAGTTGATAAGGAAAAGATTATGGGAACGGCGTCTCGGGGAGTCGTGGAAGCAAACGGTCGTTACGAGCAGTCTTACGTATAACAAGTTCCTCCTACTTGTTCCGACCCGATGAAACTCTTATATGACCTCCTTATCACTTTTATATTCTATAAGGATTACGCCGTTTTGGAACAACAATGAAATAGGCCTCGACAGTCAGCCGGGCATGGTGGGATGAATTCAATTTAAAACGTCTAGAATGAGTTAATAAAATAGACAAGTACATGCTTGAACCGATAGGCACTGAACTTCGGCCACAACAATTACCCGCTAATATTGGTAGAAATTTGTCATAGCTAAAGAAATTGTGTAGTAAACTGTGAAAAAACGTTTTGCATTGCGAAAAGTGAATGGTATATCGAATTCATTAGCACGATACAACTTGGATTTTATAACGCACGTCGTAAGAAACTTATGAGGCATATGCTAAATTTTTTTTAGCGAATATCAAACGAACTTGGTTCGCGTTTGTCCAGCATATCGTGTCGGATTGGTTTAACTACTTATATTTGGACAAATGCCTTTTATACATCCACAACCGACTTAGAACCTGAATCTCCTAAAGGTGCATGCAAAGCTCATTCTGCTAATAGGGAGGACCCATACTTAAATGGATACCAAAATCTCTTTAATTTATTTTCCAGTTTCCTTGTGTATGGTTCCTTGAAGTTGCTCCGCATACATGATCAAAGGAAGGGATGCGAGCAACTAAATCTACATTGATAAAATTGGTGAATTCTAATATGCGTATGATGAAGTGCTGATTAGGTAACACATTCTCATTATGGATATGTACTGAAAATAGCAAATACCAAATCTTCTAATGGAGGAGTTCTTAGAAAAATTTCGCTGATGAATTTTTTGCACCGCTCTATTTTCGTAGCCTTATATTGAAAAGGTTCCTCAAACCTCCCACTTCCACTATTTTAACCTTTTGCGACAAATATATTGCGAAAATTCTATTGTGAAACTCCCAAACGCCAAAAAACCACGCTGTTCTTAAAATCCTTCACGGTTCGGCAAATTTAAGGTATGCAACCCGAAAACAATTACGTTATTTTTGCATCGATTACACTCGAGATTGACCTCGATTTCATAAATTTTCATTCCCAATCGTCGATTTTCGAAACCCCATATTTTTCGTAAGAGTTGCCCTTGAAAATAATTCAAGTTAGGGCTTATTTTAGTTTTAATCATGTTTTCAAGCTTCGGTTTACCGTAACTAAAATTCTGTGTTAATTAAGTTTTTGTAAATTGTCTATTAGATTTGGGTTTAGGGTTGGATTATTTAAAAAAATGCCTTTGACATAGTCAACGTTAAAAAAATTGCCTCCTGAATGGTAAAAGACCAATGCACCCTTACTTACTCTGCGTAAAAGACTATTCTACCCTTCTTTAATGGCTATCAACGACAGTTAACGAAAAATACAGCTTTTCACAAAGGTTTACTGTAAATCTGAAAAAGCAAAAGTAAATAAAGAAAGAACCCTTTCAGTTCACGTGCCCTTTGCAAAATCGATCAAGCTTTCTCCCTTTCTCTTCACACCCTTCTTCACAGTCGAATTTGATGCTCAGAATCCATGGCAGTTCAGGTGAGATCCCAGACAGCGAAGGTAATTTTTTTTTAATTTTTGAAGAACCCGTCGTATACATCGCACTGGACCCTAATTTTAGGACGCAGGGTACCCGTGCTTGCACTGGCAGGGGACCCGTGCCTTGAATCTCAGTGAACCGTGTGAAATCACAGGGGTCCTCCCCAATTAACCCGTGCTTTGTCTCGCTGGGAACCCTAGAAAACATAGAACGGGACCCGCGCGCATAAGCACGGGACCCGTGCTTGCTAGCGCTGGAGACCCGTGCTATGCCGCGCTGGGGACCCGTGCGTGCTAGCGCGGGGACCCCGACGACATAGTACGGGACCCGTGCTATGCCGCGCTGGGGACCCGTGCGTGCCAGCGCGGGGACCCTGGCAACAACATAGTACGGGACCCGTTGTAATAACCCGACTTCCTAGATACGTATTTTGGCGGATTTTCGCAGCGTAAGCAGCGGAAAGCCCATTTAATTAAAAACTTTTAAAACATAATAATACAAATACATTCAATGTCTAAATCCATAGGTCCAAACCCATACACATTTTTTATTCATTGGGCCGAAGACCAAAAAGTCCAAGCCCAAATTTAAAAAAAAAAACACGAAACATAAACTCGTTTCGCAGGTCGCGTCCCATGTACTGCGCCGACCTCAAAAGTCCGTGGAGTCACCGCCATCAGCCGCTTAGTCGTGACGTTTCTCAACGTCCGACTCGTTCGTACCTACACACGAAACCCTGAGCTTTTGCCCAGTAGATGAAAATATGCAAGATTGCAAATGCTCTCACTCGACTCCCATCCCGACACATCTCACAAAATGAACGCTCGACTCTTTTCTCATATCTCATCTCATATTAACTCATCTCATCACATCGGGGCCCGAGGCTTAGGACTAAAGGCAACACGCGCGCATGGGTCAGTAGCTCGGGAGGCCCCACTCCCTACAAGGGTCAGTAGTTCGGGAGGCCCACTCCCCACATCTCAATCATATAGTGCGCCTTAGTCCTAACCTCACTACTCATACAAATCGACGACCATCAATCGGTCTTAAACTACCCCACTGAACATCACTATACAATATTACCGTGACTCCACACAGTTCTCTCTTTTCGTACCATGTGTATGCAAATATCGTGCAAATAGAATGCAACATATAAAATGCATCATATTAAATAACAACATATCGGCCCGAGATATAATCTCGGCCCGATCTAAAAAAACTATCATACACCAAATAATTCGGGACCAAAGCCCGCGTTCCGATTTAATCGGCCCGAAACCTTTACCACATAAACTCTCCCGAAATTCACTAATAGTTCCCAAAATTTAATCCTTTTTACTTTAAGACCCTAATATCACAATTGGTCCTTAATTTAATATATTTTAAAATTCTAACGTCCAACTTTCAAAATATCACTTAAATTTCTAATTTAAAAATATCTTTATGAATTTTGCACTTAAAACCCCAAAATCTCATAATTTACTTTTTAGGACCTAAAAATTTTCCTAAGCTTCAGATCTGCCCCGAAAGCTTTAAAAATTTCAGATTAGCTCCGAAAGCTATATATTTCTTTAAAAATCTCCCCATTTGGATTTTTACATTCTCAGCCCCTAGATTTTTAAAACTTTTCAATCTAGTCCCCTAATTTTTGAAAATTACACAAAGGACCCAAATTATTTATTCTGAATTTCAAATCTGCCCCAAAAGCTTTATATTTCTTTAAAAATCTCCCTTTTTCGGATTTTACATTCTCTGCCCCTTTAAAACTTTTCAATCTAGTCTCCAAATTTTTGAAAAAAACTATTTTATACGGCTGTTTTGCGACAATTTAGTATTTCTCAATGATCACGGGGTAAACGACGTCCGATGGACCTGAAATTTTAACCATAGATAAAGAACTTGCAAATATTGATTCTGTCCAAAGGGATTTTTAATCCGAATTCTAGATCGTGAGATATGAATTTTTGAACCTCTTGGCCGAAATGGATAAAGAAAACCCTAGAAAACACTAATCCTCCCCAAGTTTTGTTCTATCCTCTTAATCACAAGTCCTCTAACTCTATTATTATAGTTCATGGACCTAACTTCATCAAGATTAAGGTATTAAGCTGGCCGAATTTTAGTATGTAAGCATCATTACGAAAATCATACAAGAAATTCACGCTTAGCACATAAACACGTATAAATTCGAAAGAGATCATGCAATCACGTAAAAATCACGACTCCTAATTTTGTTTACGTATTTAGATGATCTCCACCTACCTTGTTTCCATAATCCCGACCCTAGAAATTCCGATCCCGAGCCCCTCCACGTGTCCGCGAATTTTTCTCCTCCTCCCTTCTTTTCCTTCTCTTCTTCTCCCCCCCCCCCCCCCTTTTCTTTCTTTTTTTTTTCTTCTCTCCTTTCTTTCCTTCTCCCTCGGCCCCTCCCTCTTCTTTCTTTCCTTTCTCTCTTTTTCCCTTCTTTTCTCTTTCTTTCCTTCCCTCTCTCACGTTTCCCTCCCTTCTCTTTTCTCTTTGGTTTATTAGTTATCATCTTGTCCTCATGTAAAGAGATGAGATGTATTAGATGAGGATGTCTTGTTCTTATTCTAGTGATTAGGTAATTTTATTCTCTTTTGGTTAAGAAATATCCAAGCTCATGGAGGTGCATTAGGTATTATAATTTTTTTATTTCTTTTCTCCCTCTCTCTCGCCAACTCCCCCTCTCTTCTCCCCTCTCTTATTGTCTCTTTCTCTCTTTCCTTATTTGATTAATTAGGTCTTGTCTTTGTGGTTTAAAGCGTTGTATTAGGTTTATTTATTTTGTTTGTTTTATTTTATTTTGTTTTGTTTTGTTTCTTATTCCATTAATAATATAAGAATATGGGACAAGGTGACGAGGTGGGGTGTTTTTTGGTTTTATTACCTCATTATGTACAGATATTTATTTTATAGTTAATATTTTATTTTATTGTACCAACCTCACATGGAGGTACATATTTATTTATTTTTCTCTTAATTTATTTAAGCCATAATTAAATTTTTATTATTATTATTACTATTATTATTTTTAAATTATTTATTTATTTGGGCTTTCACTTCTTGTGTTCGGCCCAATTATTTTTTTAAAGGACCCAACTCACAATCTTTTATTTTGGACCATTATTTTCTTCATTGGCCCATAAATAAATTTTTGGTCCATTTAAATTTTTTTGGGCCCAATTGTAAATTTTGGGCTCGTTTCAAAAAAAAAAATCGTTTCTTGTTCGAAAGCGATTTCGTACATTTCGAATATTATTGAAGTAATCTCGCATAAATTTTGTGGGTATTACACCCGTGCTTTCTAGCGCAGGGACCCGTGCTTTGTAGCGCAGACCCGTGCTTGCTAGTGCTGTGGACCATGCGTGCTAGTGCGGAGCAGTGGTCCCGCACAGCACGCACGGGTCCCGTACTATGTTGCCAGGGTCTCGGCTCTGGCACGCACGGGTCCCAACGTCTACATCGCTCGGATCCCCGCGCAGCATAGCACGGTCCCGTACTATGTCGCCATGGTCCCCGCACTGGTACGCTCGGGTCCCCAGCGCGGCAAAGCACGGGTCTCCAGCGCTAGCAAGCACGGTGCTTATTCGCGCTGTGGACCCTGCGTGCAAGCGCAAGAGACCCGCACGTAAGCTCAGGGTCCCCGCGCAGCATGGCAAGGGACCCGTGCGCGTCGGCCTATCGAATAATAAGCAATTTTCCCGCAGCATATTTTATTCGATCTAATTAATTTCTTATTTTTTGGTTCAATTGAAGAAGCAAATTGCCGGAGGCGACGATGACCGTGATTGCCGGTTACATCTCACGTCACGATACTGTGAGGTGAGCCAGGAGATCGTTGGTTGGCTAAACGAGGATGAGCTGGCAGTTTTTACGGAATGGAGTCCGTTCGGCAGGCTCGTCAACGCTGCCGTTAATTTCAATCTGTCGGCACAGCTATTGTGGTATCTCATCAAGAGACAGACACAGTTTCACAATCGTGACGAGCTTTGGATGATCCTCGGGAAGAAACCACTCCGTTTTTCAAAACCGGAGTATTGCCTAATCACGGGGTTGTCCGAAGTTGGTGCATGTTGCCAAGACGGCGCGCGGGTCCGATGTACGAGGTCTATTAATGCCGACTGGAGAAGAGACGCAGGCCGACTATTTTCGGTAGCGACTTCGAGTTCGATGAGCCACACGACGATGTGTACGATAGGGTGGTGACCAAACTGATGGGCGGGGTTGACGTTAGATGCAGTCGTCGTGCGGCTGTAGGACATCTTGGCCGGCGAGCAGCAAACGAAGCCAATTACAAGGCAAAGTCCGTCCCTCAGCTATCTATCAGATCACGGCAAGTCGAAGAGAGGGGATGGACTCTGACTACGTGCCGCCGTCCATTCACGGAGGAAACTTCCATACGCCACCAACATCGCCGCCACAGGCAGGGCCATCGCACGGGTATGGGCCATTGCACGGGTGTGGGCCATCGTCGGAGCAGTTCGACGAATTTGCGCGCTGCGTGGACCGACGGTTCGATGAATTTGGAGATCGGTTCGACAAGATTAGCAGCGGCTTCGACGCGCTTAGCGGTCGGTTCGAGCAGCTCGGGAACGAGTTTTCGCAGTTCGAGACGGCTTTGCGTAATTCCGAGACGATTACGATCGACGCTCTGAAATGTATGAGGAGCGGTTCAACTCGATGCAAGGTTTGGGCGAAAGCATCGGAGGTGTTGCGTATCAGTTGCAAGAGCTTCGGGACGACTGGACGAATTTATTCAGTCCACGTACATATACCGACGCGCCTTATCGCGGTAACTAACTTTACCCCTAATTCAAATTTAATTTACGGCGTAAATTACAATTTAATACGCATCGTAGACGATGAGCCGACTTCGACTGGGTGGACGCAATTTGCGAGGCGGGATCCACCCAGTTCGAGCGGATGGGGATGGCCGGCAACTGAGTATCCATGAAATTATTACGTTCAATCGCCATTGGACGTTGGAGACGACACGCAGAGCGAGGCATATTATGAGGTCGACCCATCTACTTGGAGGGGCGTCGACTGGGATCAGTCGATGCTGCCAACTTCGGCGGATGCGGATCAGTCGACGGTGGCTGATAGGGGTAAAGGTGTGGTCGAGGCGACCCCGGAGGGGCGGCAGAAGAATCCGTCCAAGTGGCTGCAGTCGCCGTTCAGTGAGCCTCCGTCGACCGTTCAGATGAATATGAGGCACTCGGCCGTAGACGTCCATATTTCTAAGAAGATCCTGTTGTGGGGGGCCGTAGAGAGCGATATACAGGCCTTGGCTGACGACGAGTACAAGGAGTGCTTGGTCGAGAGGCATAGACGACAATGGTTTGAGGATCTATACACGCCTACGAGGTGGCTCGATGACATGGTATGCGACTTGAACTATTAATTTTGCAATGAACTGTAATTGTAAAGCCATTGTTGTTTTGGTTTTTCAGCATATGAATGAAGCCATGAGAGGGTTCCTGAACATGCAGAAGTCGCATACATTTGCTTCGAAGAATGTTGCGTACATGTCTTACGCGTTCAAGACATGTATCGAAGTGGACGGCTTCGAAGACACGATTTAAGAAACGGAAAGTTGAGCGCCATCCGAGGTTCGCCAAGCAGCCAAGAAGGTAAGTTTCATTCCTTGTTATTTCATTAAATTTTTTTACGACGATTTCTGTATAAGTGTGTATCATTTCAGGGGAGAATGCGGCGTACATGTGTTGCGAGCGGCAATGAGCCTCATGTTTTGAGGTGACGTCTCCAATCTTACACAGCAGGAAATTGTAGACTTTAGGAAATCTCTTACAATATCTATTTTCCGTAAGGACTTTTATTCTTGGTTTGGTCCAAAATGCAGTTGCATGTAATTTTTATTCAATTTTTATTCAAGTGGCCTGCATGGTTTAAATAATTACCCTCCCTCCCAACGTAAATTTCTTTTTTTATGAAAAACAACGTTGTTGGTTACGTTTGTGTAAATTATTTTATCTGATATTGACATTACTGTTATAACATGGCAAGTAATTTTTAATCACATCAAATCGACAGTTATGACTATATCACGAAAAAAGTAATAGACCACTAATTGACGAATGATTGTTGACTACCCGCACATAAGCATGGGACCAAGCATTTGAGCACGGGTCCCTTGCGTAAAAATAGGGACCCCTGCACGGGTCATTTGAGCAAGGGTCCCGCGCATCAGCTAGCGTGGGTCCACAACCCATGAGCCCGGACCACAACACTCATGTGCGGGGACCATGCACAATTTTAAATATTTTTTCGTTAGTATTAAATTCCTTTTCGTATGATTAAATTATTTTTGTTATGATTAATTTTTTTCCAATTATTTTTGTTATGATTATATTATTTTTGTGTGATTAGGTTGTTATTTTTTACATTAATGTGACGATTACACTGACATTCGCAAAAAAAGTGAGAATAGACAATTATAATTTACCAATGATTGTTGGCTAGTCAATAAAATTCTGCACGGGGCCGGTCTGCTGTGCATGGTCCCAAACTTATGCGCACGGTCCCAAGCAATTAAGCATGGGTCCCCGCACATAATCACGGGTCCCTTGCATGAGTTCACGGGTCCCTCGCATGGTCGCTGTGGTCCCGTGCATCAGCTTGCGCAGGTCCACTGCTCATGAGCCCCGGACCACAGCACTCATGTGCGGGGACCCTGCGAGTATTTTCGCGATTTTACACCATACGAATAATTTCGAACTTTGATTCAACCTCCATACGAATATAATACGTCATATAATATTATAGCCAACAAAAGTATGGTCTTTTTGCATATATAAGATACGAATTTTCGATTGTTACATCCTAACCAAGTCACCGACTTAAGCAAGTTGTTGCTATGTAAATTTGCTCAATTATTGTGACATCCAACTAATTCACCAACTTCACATTCAAAACAATAACCAAATAGTGTAATTTTATTTTGTGTACATTAACGACTTAAGAGTAATTTTTTGGTCAAGATGATTCTTTTTTTTCGACAAGTATTTCGTTATGGTTAAATTTTTTAAGTTTAAATATGTAAACTATATATGTATTATAATTACTGAAATTCTTTTTAAAACCCGTGCCTTGCTTTTTCACACATCGAAAAGGACATCAGACTTGACAAGGCATTATGACACCTGAAATCAAAGCTGACATGTTTCAGACAAATAGTTGACCGACCAATAAATCAATAACTTTGTCTGCAAAAGAAAACCAATAATTGACTACAATTAGGGTTTACAATATTTTTCGCACGGGACCGAACTTATGCGCCGGGGACCAAGCAAATAAGCACGGGTCCCCGCACATGAGGATTGGTCCCGTGCGTGAAAGCAAGGGTCCTTCGTGCATAAGCACGGGTCCCGCACATCCAACGCGCATCAGCTAGCGCGGGTCCATTGCGAATGAGCCCCGGACAACAGAACTCATGTACGGGGACCCTGCGATTATTTTCACGATTTTACACCAGATTAAATAATTTCGAACTTCGATTCAGCCTCATTACGAATAAATTCATCCTATAATTTCGGAAATTATGGTCCACTGCGCATGAGCCCCCAGTCAGTAACATAACGCGAGTTGTTCTTATCTAAATTTGCTCCATTAAAACCCTAATTTTAAAATCCTAACTTTACATACCTCAAACAATATCATATCATAACTCTTACATTATAAAACCATAATTACGATAATGTAAACAAACTTTCATTTCATAACAATAATGATTAGGTTCTATTACATTAGAAAACCTTATTTTTCTACTAAATTCGGTTCTATTACAATAGTTAGGTTTTACCTCATACTAAATTCGCCAACAGAAAGCAACCTATTTTTCTGTAGTCTCCCACGTTGTTTCTCGCGAGGAGGTGGCAGCATTTCAACACTTATTTCAATGTGTTCAGACACCGGCCATATAGTACCTTCGTAAGCTAACTTCCAACTTTCCAAGCCGTAGTAAGGGTCGACTAGTGAACCCACATCGACGTTGGCATAACCACAAGCAGCAATCGCGTGTGGGCAAGGAATTCGGTCGATATCAAGCATCTTACAGCTGCATGTACGTAACTCTAGATCGACGACCTCGTTCACGTTGTGCCCGTATACATTATATGTTAGACGCCCAACTTCCGATACGTGAAATCTTTGCGACCCAACGAAATTCTCGCGGAGGATCGACTCGACCTTCGGCGTAAACGACGTCGAATTCGCAGTGATAGAAGCTTCGCTGCTCTTCGACGCTTACTGAACCAAGCTGATGTTAATCGGTGAATCGAGCCCAACAATCCTATAATTGGGAGTTCTCTATCGCGCGTAGAGCCGCATTTATCGACTCCGATCCATTGACCGTCATGATGTTATATCTCGATTTGGGACAATATCCCCTCGTCCACCGTTCCATTTCAATCTCGTCAAGATATCGACGAGCCGACTTGAATGTTATACCCAGAGCTTTGTAATGTGCATCGCACTCGGCCTTGGTGTAGGCACTCGCTACCCGCCATAAAATGGGGCACGCACCCTTGTCCCCCGTTTTCGTCTTCAGATTTTGTTGAATGTGTCACGCGCAGAAACCGCGAAACGAATTCAGAAACACAGTCGGGACGACATTCTTTATACCGTGGTTTCGATCAGAAATAATGACGAGTTCATTGTCCGGTACGAAACGACTCAATCTACTGAGAAACCACGTCCAAGATTCGGTCGCCTCCGAGTCAGCAAGACCCCAAGCGAGCGGGTATTGATGGTAATCACCATCTTGCGCCTTAGCAATGAGCAAAAATCCTTTATACTTACCCTTCAAAAACGTTGCGTCGATAGATACGACTTTCCTTATGTATGCAAACCCCCTAACGCATGTGTCGTATGCTAAGAACATATATTTGAACCTCCTTTCTTCGTCCATCTCCCAATCCGTAATGCTGTCAACGTTTGCTTGCCTCAACGCATCCAAGTATACCGGAAGTAAACCGTAACAGTCGTCCCTGTTACCGACTAATTCGTCCGACACTAGTTGCTTGCCTTTCCAAGCCTTGTAGTACGAGACTTCTACTCCCCTGTTCTGCATCATCGACATGATTGACTTGGGCTGCGGAATGTCTTTTGGCCTGGTGAAATTTTGCAATAGAACTTGGGATACAACTGACGAACTTCCTTGTCGATGTCTACGGCGACGATGGGAAACCCCGCATGTGTGCTTGCCGCAGTATGTTCGTATTGAGAAAAAAAGGGACTCCTTGTCCTGTGCAGCTCGTACTCGCCAAGTGCATCCGGCGCTTGCGCATTTTATGTACATGGTTTTATTTGACCGGACCAATTCGAACTCGAAACACGCATCAATGGCGACTTTCGTGATCACGTCCTTGACTTCCTTCTTATCCCGAAATTACTGACCAACGAACAGACTTGAACCATCCCCAAATCCATACGTGCCATCGTTCGCATGTGGAGAGTTGTGCTCCGGGACGTCGACATCGTCACTTTCCGAAGCATAATGTTCATCGGGTTGTTCGACCGGATCATCATCATTCTCATTTTGATTCTCGCACTGTCCGATTCGATCTTCTTGAAAACCCTCGCATTCAGAAAGATGGTAAGAATGGTAGTTAGATGTGTCGCCTATGTAACACTCCACGTGATGGATTTCCTCATTTGCGTCGCACTGCTCTATTAAATCGACGTTGAAATTTGATTCCTCATTAAGATGAGCTTGTGTAGTGTGGCACTGATAAATAACGCAACCTCAATGTGGAGCACGGGTCTAGACTGCGGACCACCAAATCCAAGGTACGCACGCATACCGTAGTCATTCTCGATGTAGATGGGTCGTGGGAAATCGTAAAGTACGCTACGCATATAGCTTAACGTGAGTTTCGTAATGTCGCTGCGTAACGACAATACCTTCAAAATCTCATCCTTTGCATCTTCTAACGTGCATGTTTCCTCGTCGACCAAGATTGATTGCCATCTATGATTAGGAAGAGGACACCACTTCGAGGTATTATCCTCGCAAATTATCCACTGACCCTCGACTTGGAATACAATGTTAGTGATCGTCATGATTACCGCCTGTAATAGAAGTAAAATTTATTAGAACTAAAGCCCGACTTGCGAAACCATAACCGCTTGCGAAAACCCTAACCGCTTGCGACAACCCTGACGTCTTGCAAAATCCTAACAGCTTGCAAAACACTAAGAGCTGTGTGTTTGATAATGTGATTTCGAGACATAATTGAAGCCCTAATAGCTTATAAAACCGTAAGAGCGTTACGAAAACCCTAGCAGCTCTCGAAAACCCTAACATAGCGCGAGACCCCCGCACTGCAGCTCGGGACCCACGCACTGATGGACGGGACCCCTGCTATAGTGCGTAGGACCCCTGCTCTATTGCACGGATGGCACTGATGCACTGGTCCTCAGCGCTAGTGTGCGCGGGAGCACGCTCTAGTGCACGGGACTCATGCCCTAGTGCGTGGGACCCATGCCCAGTGCGCGGCCCCCGTGATGCGCGGGACCCCAGCACCAGCGTCGGGGACCCTGAACTGATGCGCGGGTCCAGTGCTTTAGCGCGCGCCGTCCCGTGCTCCAATGCACGCCCCCTGCACTGATGCGCGGCACAGCGTGCCGGGATCGTGTAAAGATGCGCGGGGCCCCTGAAGATATGCGCGGGGCCCCAAAATAATGCATGGGGCCATTGTGGGTATATGTGCGGGTTCCATGAAGCATGATCACGAGTATAGTCTTTCCAACTGGAAATTCGACACTCTCATGGCCAAACATCATCTCTTCGACCCAATCACGTAATTTCGAGAGGGTTGCAATTCATAAGTCAAAACGAAACAACTTATTGTAAAGAGTTAAAGCTGGGTATTTCTTTCCAGACTTGTTTCCAGACTTTGAGCTCGACTTAGTGACGAAAATGAGGCTGTTTTTTCTTAGAGACGATGAAGAGGAAATGATGGATCGATTTGGGTGCTTGGAGTAATTATTACGTGCTGCTGTGCGTTTAAATGGGGTTTCGTTTCTTTTATATATATACAGATGTCTGTATGTATATTTATTTTTCTTTTTTTTTTATTTTAGTTAATAACGAGGTTTAAAGAAGATAGTTAAATGTTAATTAAAATGAAGGCCATTGACAAAAAAAATCGTCAACGAGGCTATTTTTTTAGCATTGACTGAATCAATGGCTATTTTTTTAAAAGACCCATTTAGGGTTTCATCGTTTAAAAAATCTCCAATTTTCGCAAGATATTGCAAAAATCATCAATTTTGGCAAACCGGTGCAATGCAAAAATCTTCATTTTGGCAGCCCGCCCGGAAAAATCTCCAATTTTCGCAACTTGTCATTCACACTTTTTTCGAAACTCACTCTACCAAAAATCCTTATTTTCGACACAAATATAAAAAGGATTTATTGGGTAAATGGACCCATGAATCAGAATTTTTAAAAAAATTGCCTCCTCCTTACAGAAAGACATAAACCCTTACTAAGTGACCTTAAAAGGACAAGGACCTTTATTTAAAGACCCCAACGCTCAATTAACCATATTAATAAAAAATTATTGTTCATCCGCTACAGGGTCTGTCGTTTCCTCTTTTTGTTAGAGTTTTTTTACTTTCTACAGCTGTTTTCCAAGCTTTTACTTCGTCTTCTTCAAACGTAATTTCCAGCAAAACCTAAATTCCATTCAGAGATCCTAAATCCGTTCACAGCCCTGGCAAAGCAATTGCAGTACATTAAATACGTGCAGTCTAACTTCAATGGCAACCAACGCGATGACGAAGGTGGGTTTTAAATCGTTTTTTACCTGTGTTCTGTCGATCCAATGACTGTGAAGACGCGGTGGCTCGCAGCGGTGGCTCGCGGTCTCCCGCGCGGTCTGCACAGGGGACCCGTGCTGTTGGCGCATGGGACTTGCATGGTCTGCATAGGGGACCCGCGCGGTGGTCGCGCTCTGTGTAGGGACCCGTGCGGTCTTCACAGCAGTGGTCGCGCACTGCACAGGGGTGGGTCCCGTGTGGTATGCGCAAGGGTACCGTGATACTTCTCAAGGGACCCGAACGATTTTGCAGGGGACCTTGAGTAATTCGCAGGGGATCCGTGATACTTCTCAAGGGACCCAAACGAATTTGCAAGGGACCCTTGAGTAATTCGCAGGGACCCGTGATACTTCTCAATGGACCATAACGAATTTGCAGGGGACCCTTGAGTAATTCGAGGGGACCCGTGATATTCTCAAGGGGACCCTTGAGTAATTGCAGGGGACCCTTGTGTATTTCGCAGGGGACTGTGCAGATTGCGCTGGGGAAACCGTGATACTCCTCAAGGGACCCGAAGGAATTTGCAGAGGGCCCTTGAGGAATTTGCAGGGGACCCTTGCGAAATTCGCAGGGGACCCGTGATATTCTCAAGGGACCCATGCGAATTCACAGGGGATCCTTGTGTATTTCATAGGGGACCGTGCAGATTACGCTGGGGACCCGTGATATTCTCAAGGGACCCATACGAATTCGTAGGGGATCCTTGTGTAATTCGCAGGGGACCATGTAGATTGCGTTGGGGACCCATGATATTCTCAAGGGACCCATACGAATTTGCAGGGGACCCTTGTGTATTTCGTAGGGAACCGTGCAGATTGCTCTGGGGACCCGTGATACTTCTCAAGGGACCCGAACGAATTTGCAGGGGACCCTTGAGGAATTCGCAGGGAACCCTTGCCAAATTCTTAGGGGACCCGTGATATTCTCAAGGGACCCATACGAATTCGCAGGGGACCCGTGCTCTTGGCGCATGGGACCCGTGTTTTTGGCACATTGGACCCATGATACTCTTATCATAGGACCCGAACGAATTTGTAGGGGACCTTTGTGATATTCGCAGGGGACCCTTGCGAATTTGCACGGGACCCTTACATTGGCGCAGGGGACCTATACGGTTTTCAATTAGAACGATACACAATTTGCATTTGTCTTAACTCTGATGTTATTAATTTACAGGTTCTATTGCAGACGCAACTGTCCAGTAGGGATCGGGATTTCGATTGCAGATGTATTTGTACGTCACAATACGTCGAAGCAAGCCAAAAAGTTCTGAATACCTTGGATTATGCTGAGTTTGAAGCATTCATTCAAAGCAGTTCGTTCGGATGTCTCGTAAGGGCAGCCGACGATTTTAACCTCTCCGCCGAATTGTATGATTTTTTATTAAGAGACAGACGACCCTTCATAGTCGGGATGAGCGGTGGATGATCCTTAAGAACAGACCACTCCGATTTTCTAAAATGGAGTACTGCTTGATCACCCGGTTAAATTGCTTGTCAATTATACCCGAGGTTAACGAAACAACATATTTCACATTGAGGCACTTTTCAGATAGTTCCACGATTCGTCTGACCAATGTGGAGAGAAGAATGGAGGAATTGTCTATGGAAAATTTTTATGGACAAATCCACATCGAAAAATGCTCACTAACGTGTATTTTGCGGCGGCCGTTTTGATACCCGGTAGAACAAAGAAAGACCCTAGCTTGCCTTCTTGGATTTTGTCATTAGTTGAAGATTTGGAGTCATTCCGCAACTACCCATGGGGTACCATTGCCTTCGACGAAGCGATACGCTCTCTTAAGCGCGATTTAACGGAGAAAAGAGATCAAGCGCGTAGTAAAGGCACAAACGATGGGGGCAGTTTTTGCGTCAGTGTATTCGTGCATCCACTTCAAGTATGTTACTAATTGATTATTTAATTATTTATAAGATAGTTGTTATATGTATCTAATCCTTTTTTTATTATTTGTTTTCTTTGTTTATAGATCCTTGCGTATAAGTGCATTGATGAGATCGGCAATGCGTTTGCCACTTGCAAAGAAATCGGCCGTGACATGGTGCTCCTGAGAATTTCTAAGTTGAGCACGAAACAATGGAGCAGGAAAGCATGTCCGAAGTTGGAGTTAATAACCCAAATAGCAAAGAAATCTGTGGTGCATTCCGTGTTAATGCCGACTCCATAGGAGATGCAGAATGCTTATTATAGAGATGGTGACTTTGCCGTTTCTCCACAGCATGAATTGTTGGACAACATGCTAGAGTTGATTTTGCAAGGGGTGGATGTTGTATGCGTCTCTAACTTTGTCGAAGAAGCGCATCCTCATCAATACCCGGTGCAATCACATCAATCGCCGGTGCATTCACATCCAACACCGTTCTACCCACATCCATCTCCACTGCATTCGCATGAATCACCGTTCTATCCACATCCATCTCCGCAGCAGCCTCATCAACCACCGCCGCGGCATTATCAATTTCCCAACGTTGGTGTTTTCGATGAGTGGAGGTCAAGTGTGCAACAACAATTCGATCATATTAATAATCGAATTAGTGATGAATTTACGCAGATAAGAGGTGATTTAGATCACCACTGTACGGCCAGCGAGGATCAGTTTGCTGCTATTCGCAATTTTGCCGGCCGAAAATAGATTCGATGGAAGGTCGTCTGTGGCATGGAATGGCCTATGGCTTCCAGAAGCTTGCCAATCAATATCCGCCAGGGCAGAGAATGAGCCAGTTGAAGAAGCTGTGGGGGCGGAGCCCGAGGCGGAAGAAGCTGTGGGGACGGAGAATGAGAGGGAAGAAGCAGCTCAAGTGTCAGCATGTTCGGGTGTTGGGCCTTCAAACGTGGTACATGCAGTCCAACAAACTCCAACGCAACGCGTGTGGAATTGGTCCAAGTACGTGCAAACCCCGTACACGGATCTCCCCCTCCACATCGTCCAAACAAAACCACGTTTCCTTGTGGGAGGCCCATATTCAGATGAGTGTTGCTTTTTGGCCGACCGTCGCAACCGAAATCACGTTGATGCGCGCAGATGACCGCAAGCCATGCTTACTCGATGCATACTTCCGTGACTGGTTCGAGAGGCTATGCATAAGTGGAAAGTGGATTGATGGAGAGGTGCCTACATTTTGTTATTTTCCCTTGATGTTATGCACGGGTCCCCTGAATATATTCATGGGGTCCCCTGAATATATTCACGGGTCACCTGAATATATTCATGCGTCCCCTGAACACATGCACGGGTCCCCTGAATATATTCATGGGTCCCGTGAATACATGCACGGGTCCCCTGAATATATTCATGGCTCCACTGAACACATGCACGGGTCCCCTGAATATATTCATTGGTTCCCTGAACACATGCACGGGTCCCCTGAATACACGAGCCCCCTGGATATATCCATGGGTCCCCTGAACACATGCACGGATCCCCTAAATATATTCACGAGTCCCCTGAATATATTCATGGGTCCCCTGAACACATGCACGGGTCCTCTGAATATATTCACGGGTCCCCTGAACACATGCACGGGTCCCCTGAATACACGAGCCCCCTGAATAGATAAGGGATTTATTGGGTCAATGCGTAAGTATGCTACGGGGAAGGATGATAACTGGCCGTCAATGCCTTGGAAAGAAGTCGACTTCATCGTCATCCCGCTTTTTACGAACGAGGGTCATTGGATCCTTTGCGTAATGCATATTCAAGACAGGCAGATAATCTTATACGACTCCGATACATCATGTGATAAGGACGGCCTAAAGCTTTCGAAAATCTGACGGTCGTGGTACCTTATCTACTAGTCGACCAAAAGATTATCCCGAAACCATTCAGGAAGTGGAACTGTTTATGGCATAATAAGTTCCCTAAGTAATGGCTTGAGTAAGTATTAGTATTTCTATTATTCCATATATGAGTTTCTTTACGTACTAACTATTATTTCAGCGCCGAGTGCGGGATTTACATGTTACGGGCTGCTTTTTCCATGATCTTCAACACTGGTGACATGTTTGACCTCGATAAGGAGGGAATTACCCAGTTTAGGCACTATCTAACTGTATCTACCTATAGAAACGACTGGTCCATTTAACATTAGTATGTATTATGTGTGTTTGGAACCATGATTTCTTGTATTTAGCATGAACTTTACGCAGATCTTCTTTTTTATAAAATCAAATAACTATTTTGATCTTCAACTATAAGGAATACGTATTTGTGTTCATTGACAAATAATGATGGCAGTAACGGAACAAGCATTTATTGGCCCACTTTTTTATACGAAGTATCATAACATCACTCTAATAAAGACAACATTGAGGAAAGTCAAAATTAATATGTGGAATCATTCTGGTTCATTCTTATCGTAAAACAAATTAGATAATAGTCGCTGAAATTAAATAAAACTACATTCAAAAGGAAATTTTAATCAAAGATTTGTTACTTTTTAATGGACCCGAATGCAAGGGACTCGAATCGAAATGAAAGTGACTCGAACCCAAATGCAAGGGATCCGTGCCCAAATACAAGGGACCCGTACCCAAATGCAAGAGACCCGTACTCAAATGCAAGGAACCCGAGCCCAAATGCAAGGGACCCGTGCCCAAATGCAAGGGGACCCGAGCCCAAATGGAAGGGACCCGTGCCCAAATGCAAGGGACCCGTGCTGAAATTCAATGGACCCGTATGCAATATCAAGGGACCCATGAGTTAATTAAGGGGACCCTTATACAACGTTTTAAATAAGAACATTACAACAGTCATACAACATTAAGCAGTCATAAATCGCCACCTCTAAATTCGCCAGTTGAGGATATTCTTTTTTTTGTATTCTGCCACGCCGTTTCGTAAAGCGTGGTAGAAGCATATCAATACCACGTTCAATTCGTTTCGTCACGGGCCAAATTGTACCTTCATATGCTAATTTCCAAGTGCAAACTGTAGTAGCTATGAACTAGACTGTAAACTTCGACTCCAGCACAGGCTACAATAGCATGTGGACAGGGGATGCGATCGATATCAAACTTCTTACAAGTGCATGAGCTAACTTGTAGATCGACAACCTCGTTGTGGTTCTGCCCATAAACATTGTAGCGTAAATGCCAACCTCCGACACGTGATATATTTGAGACTCATCGAAACTTTCACGAATAATTGCATCGACCTTCGGAGTGAACGCTGTCATATTGGCAGCAAGTGAAGCTTCGGAAGTGGATCGACGCTTTGTGAACCAATTTGCAGTCAATCGTTGCAACTAGTCCAATAAACCTATCAACGGAAGCTCTTGAGCTTCACGCAGGGTAGCATTTTCGATTCTGATCCATTTGTCATCATTATGTTGTATCAAGATGAAGGGCAATATGCCCTCGTTCATTGAGCAAGTGTGGTGTTGTCTTCCAGATACTTGCGAGTCTTGGGATATTTTTCTTCCATAATCTTGTAAAAAGAATCACACTCACTCGTAGTGTAGGCATGCGCGACACGCCAAAACAAATAACAAGCACCTTTCTCCTTCTTGATTTTAGTCTTGATATTTTGCTTAATATGCCACGAACAAAATCCATGAAACGCCATTTGGAAGACAATTGGAACGGCGTTTAAAATTCTCGGGGCTCTATCCGAAATTATCACCAGATCATTGGTGGTGATTGTCGTCTTGTGCCATGGTTACAAGCATGCATCATTTGTACTTTCCCTTTAAAAACGTACCATCAATAGAAATTACTCTTCTCATGTAAGAAAATCCCTTTATGCATGCTCCAAATGATAAGAATGGATATTTGAATCAATTTTCTTCATCCATCTCCCAATACGTTATACTATCAATGTTCGCTCTCTTCACCGCTTCGCAGTATGCCGGTAGTAGACCAAAACAATTATCTCTGTTTCCTACCAATTCTTCTCGTGCAACATGCTTTCCTCTCCAAGCCTTGTAATATGAAACTTCAACCACCTATTTTTGCATCATTGGGACAATTGCTTTGGGCCTTGGAATGTCGTTCGCACCTGTGAAATTTTCGAGTAACATACTCGATACCACGGACGAACTTCCTTTCAGCATCGATGAGATACATCACGGGTGTGAGTATTACAATATCTTCGAATGGAGAAAATTGGAGAGTCTTTATTTTTTCGCAGCTCGTAACCGCCAAGAACATTGACTGTTTGCACAACGAATGGCGTACAATTTTGTGTTTGACTTTACGACTTGGAATTCAAAAGATGCTTTAATCACAACTTTCAAGAATTCGTTCTGCGCCTCAATCTTATTCTGAAATTCCTGGCCAATGTATAAACTGGATCAATCTGTAAATGAATATGTACCATCCTCTGCCACTGGTGCATCTTGATCATCGTCAGACACTTCAATATCATCAATGTGATGGTCCCTGTCGAAATAACCATATTCTTCCTCACTTTGTCTCGACAGCTCTTCTTCACGTCCATGTTCTTCCCCTAACGGTTCGGTCTGCACCTCTACAGGATCACGGCCATATTGAACAGACGCGTCGCAAGGATCGGTCTGCACCTTTACAGGATTACGGCATTTTCATCAAAATACGCTATAAAGACCGATATTATTGTCTGTAGAATCCTCACGAACATGAGGGGCATCATTGATACAATACTCAGCCTCAACATGAAGTATGGGTCTTGATTGTGGGCCACCAAATCCAAGGTATGCACGTAAGTTATAATCATTTATGATGTAAATAGGTCGTGGAATGCAATACACAACGTTCGGCATGTAGCTTAGGCTCAATTCACATTGTCGTTTCGCAACGACAATAAAACGACAATACCTTGACTATCTCATCCGTCCATCTTTAGTTGTGCATGAATCCTCGTCGACTATGATTGACTGCCATATACAACTTGCTTGTGGACACCATTTCGAAGTATCATCATCCTGAATTACCCAGCTACCACCGAATTGAAACACAATATTGGTGATAGTCATGGCGATCACCTAAAATATGTGTAAAAATTCGTTAGGAAAATTCTTTAAATGAAAAACAAACAATATATGCGCGGGTCCCTTTAATATAAGCGCGGGTCCCTTGAATATAAGCGCGGGTCCCATGCACATTTGCGCTCCGGTCCCTTGGATATATACGCGGGTCCCCTGAATATATGCCCGGGTACCTTGCATATAAGTACGGGTCCCATCAATATATTATATATGCACGGGTCCCTTGAATATATACACGGGTCCCTTGCATTTATGCGCGGGTCCCTTGAACCAGGGGACCGGTGCATATAATCAGGGGACCCGCGCATGTGCAGATCCACTGCGCAGGTAACCCATCATTTTTAATTGCAGATTCAAAATCAAATTGAACCTCAAATTTCATCGGAATCGCTGTCATAAAAGGTATAGATCAGTACCCATAGTAGCTAATCGATTCGAAAAACATGGATATAAAGTGCAAAATCAAAAAAATTACACTTCGTGAGGCTCATCTTCCTTCAACAGCAGGTCTTCTTTCAACAGCTCTCCACGGAGAATCTACAGAATATTTTTCGACTGGTATTCAGTAAGGCTACGATAGTAATGAATGGAAGTTGAGTGTTAATGAGGTGCTACGGTAGTTGAACTTGGGGCAGCTGCCATGGCTTTAATGCAAAGTATTTATTTTTGTTATTTTTTTTTTAAGTTAAACATTTTTATAAAAAGTAATTAGCAGCTAATTAAATTGGGGGCTATTGACCTAAAAACCGTCAAAATGTCACTTTTTAAAAGTTTTTCTGGTCAAAGGCCATATTTTAAAAGCATCCAATATAAAAATATATTCGATATAAACGGTTCCAAAAATCTGATTTCACAATACACACTTGACTTCGATTTTCGCAACTCGTTCCGAAAACTTAATTGGAAACCAACACTTGGACAAATTTTCGAACACTTCTGAAATTTCGATTTTTGCACTAATCACTTAAAAACGCGGATGAACGTTTAAAACCCGATTTTCGCTATAAATACTTTGACAATTTTTACAAACTTGATTTTTGAAAAAATACATCGAAAATGCCTTCAACACGAACATTTTTCCCAAATCTCGTTCGCAATACAACACTTAGAAAAGACATCCTAAATGAAATGACCTTTCTTACATGAGATACATATCTTTTATCCTAACCAATGTGGAATACAAAAAAAGGAAGGCACAAAAGACATCCTAAAGCCCAACATCGGTGTAGACGGGTGTAATGGGCTGGGCCCGGCCGGTTCCGGTTCCACCGGTTCCGGCACTGTTCTAATCCCAGTTCCGGACTAATTTTCCGGGACTAGAACGAAACCGTGAGCTGGATCCATGGGCCATTAATGGTTCCAGGCCGGTTTTGGGCCGGTTCGGCCCATTTCTTTTTATTTTTTTATTTATTTTGATTTTTGGTAATAATATTAATTTTCGTTTTATTAAAAAATAATAAAATAACCGTAAATGCAACGGTCTAATGAAAAAAATTTTAAAAAATAAAAATAAAAGAAAATAATAAAATAACCACCGGGCCGGAATCGGACCGGTAATCCGGGGTTCCGGATTACAGTAACTGACCCAGCCCAGTTGAAATGGGCCGGGCCGTGGGCTCGGAACCGGTTCACGGGTTTCGGTTACGTGCCGGTTTCACGGACCGGTTATGGGGCGGGTTCCGATTGACCCGGCCCGTTACTCAGGTCTACACCGGTGAATCTCAAATTCGACCATCAATTGAATCGACAAAATGTGGACTCATTGTTGGATTTAGGCTTAGTGGGCTTATAGGGCCAAAAGCCAAATCTGATGGGTTTTAATTAATCGAGATGACATTGTCCATCGAAACCCGCAACTGATGAAAGATTAGTAAAGAGTGTTTCGAGGGAAATCTAACGAATATTAACTTGCTAAAAAACGATGTCGGGTGAATGAGAAATTGATTTTGGTTTTTAGCCTAATTAAAGGTCTTTTAATAGGCCAATGTAGGAATCCTTGTCCCACATCGGCTAGATCAAATAGAAGTCATCACTTAATATAGGAAACCCAATTTAATATGTAAATTATGCCTAAAGGATGGGCTCGGGCTATGTTATTTTGGCCCAAATGATAACTCGGGTGCGAGGAGGTGCCTTGCACCGATGAGTGTATAGGTGGGCTATGTAGACATACTTTGCACTTCACATCCTCATTAAGAACCAAAATTTATGCTCCGTGATGTGGCGGCTCAGATGATGTGGTGTGCGTGACAGGTGTATAGGTAAGGATGAGGTGGCGCTGCCTAAGCGCTAACTGGGCAGCTGAGGTGGCACGACATGGCGGGTCAATGGGGCGCACCGGATCGTGAAAAGATCACGATTCTGAACGTTAGATTGAATCAACTCGACCCGAGGATACGAACCAGCGGATCGAGAAGCTTCCAATTGGCGGGACAATGTATTCTAGTCCCAAAAGCGGTCACAAGCCCAAATGATGTAGTAATTCAGATTCAGTCCCTACAACCGTTGAAGTGCTATATATAGGTACCCCGCGAGTTGGAAATTCGTTCATTGCAATACATGCATTACAAGTTCACACAATCCCAGTCCCTTAGTTCCTAAAAGCAAGAAACTTGAAGTTATAAAGTAGACTTGCCAGAAACTCGAATTGTTGTGCTGCGATAACGTGTCCAAAAGAAGTCGTTGTATCTTGGGGACGATCGACGTTAACCTGAAAGCACTTGGGGCGATATTGTCTTACCGACAGTAATTTAAATACGCGTGGACTTATCGTTCCAGCTGAAGTTCTGATATCCTACAGCCACCGACCAGACCGATATGGTGATAAACAGAAACCAACAATGATATTTCACTCATAAGACTATCTTTATCCATGACCTCCAGAAATGGTCATGAGAATAAAATATTAATTTCTCTCTCCTCCACATACACAACATACACCTCAACCCAACCTAACAATTTTCATACTTTATCAACAACCCATCACAACCTATAATATTTATATTTTACAATTATTTTTAGCAGTATTTGAATGTTTGAAAAAACAAGTTACATTATATGATATAAAATTTAGATACTTTGGTCGTTGGAGAAAGAAAAATAATTGAATTATGATAGATTATATAATGTAATAGAGAAATAAATAATTTGAAATTGTGATTCAAAATGTATCAATATTAGTCTCTATTTGTAGAGAGAAAAAAATCATATATTTGGGTAAAAATAAAAATAAAAAAATAGATGTATCATAAAAATCAATAAAAATCACAAAAACAGTTTACTGAAAACGTGCACAACCGGTTGGTGAACCAAGTTGGTCCACCACCGGTTGTCGGAGGTTGTGGGCTACTTTTAATTGTTTGATTTATTTTAATTATAAATGGTTTTGATAAAGATAGTCTAACACATTTATTACAGAAATATTTTAGTTTTACATAAAATGAAATTGACTAATTTTAAATCACGTTGGAAAAGAGTGTTGCCGTGTTGGCATGCATCTCGCTACGGAGAGTGTAAAAAATATTTATTCAGTCGCGATGATAGGATACCTTACGTGTAATTTTGTTAGGTATGTACTTATCGAAAACATAAGTATGAAATAGATATTGAGCTTTTCTTATTCTTTATTTGAAATATTTGTGTCGTTGTTTCATTGCACGGTAATCGATGTTCAAATCAAACGTGTCTCGGCGCTTCTTTTACCTTTTAGCCCCCTTTTTCTTTTCGGAACCAAAGCAAAGCAGCCATTTTCCATCTCCCGGCCACCGCGCATTCTCGCGAAGTTCTCAGACTTGAGCTGTCTTTTCTTCAGTGAAATGTTCAACTTTTCAGTTCACGTGATCGCTTTTGCTTGTGCAGTGCAGATCTTTGGCGATTATCGAAAATCTCTCTTCTGATTCTATGTCAAGGAAGCAAACTCATCCAACCTCAAATCCGTACAAGACGTTTGGAAGGTAAAGTCAGTAGCTGAATCCTCACGGAAGTAAATAATTGGTTTGTTCTGATTTCTGAAGCTTAATTTCCTTCTCATGGATCGTATTTGTGTTTTCGATTTCAAATTTGATTTTGGTGTGTTTTATCGTCGCAGATTTTTAGCCAATGGGCTCCAAAGGTGAGGTTGTGAATCGCAGGGGGGAAATAAGCATGGCAGAGACTCGGCGAGCACAGAATGATGTGGTCATCGGTATTTCTGAGGAGGACGGTGACGGCGGCGCTGATGATATAGGTTCAAAATTTCGAAACCCAAATGTTTTACAAGTCCCAAACACGAAAACGTTAGCTGAGTCGCCTCACCCATTGTCAAACGGCTCAACATTTGGCGTTCAAAATCCAATTTCCTCGCCTGAGATTGTGGGTAGGTTTAATCCAAGCAGTCCTAATAGTAAGCCACCGAGAATCCCCGAAGATAAGACACTTACTCGAAGGAAGTCTCTTTCTAGGTCAGTCTACTCTAAGCCAAAATCAAGATTTGGTGAACAATCAGTTCCCTTGGAGAGTAAAATGTTTGAAGGAGAAAGCTGTGGATTTGTTGATGATTACTTGGCATCTAATAGAAGTTCGCCTAAAATTATTAGCCGAAACGTGTCTATCACGCAGAAAACACCATTGATGGCGTCTCCTGGAGGTCTAGGTGGAGTTGATGACGGTGAAGAAATATACAACAAAGTGAACAGTAAGAAAAAGCTTAAGTATAGGAAAGTGAAGGTACAGATTTTGATCGAATGGCTGCTACTTCTGTGCATGCTTGGCTCTCTCATCTCAAGCTTGACCGTTCATAAGCTGCAGAACACGAAGCTCTGGGGGTTGATGATTTGGAAATGGCTTCTTCTCATTTTGGTTACATTTAGTGGGCTTATGGTGACGAAATGGCTGGTGCAGTTTCTCGTTTTGCTTATCGAACTGAACTACGTCTTGAAAAAGAAGGTGTTGTATTTCCTCTACGGTCTTAAGAAGAGTTTTCGAGTTTGTATATGGTTAGGCCTGGTTTTGATCACATGGATTTTGCTATTCAAAGATGGGGTCGATGATGATGGATCGGAAGTAGCCGCTAGGATTTTAGAACTCATCACTTGGACCATTGCTTCTTTGCTCCTAGGCTCATTCTTTTGGCTTTTGAAGACTCTGCTTATAAAGATTTTGGCTTCGAAGTTCCACGTTGACACGTTCTTCGACAGGATTCAAGAATCGATCTTTCATCAATACATACTTTTCACGCTCTCTGGGCCCCCAATTATGGAGTTGGAGCAGAGGGTGGGCAAGACAAATGGTAACGTAAGGCAGCTTAGTTTTCGTGTTGGTAAGAAGGGAAAGGATGATAATAAAAAGAAGGATAAGAAAGAGGTTATCGATATTAATAAGCTCCATCAAATGAAGCAAGATAAGGTGTCTGCTTGGACTATGAAAATGCTGGTGGATGTTATTTCCAGTTCTGGGATTACGACTCTTTCAAATACTATAGATGAGAGCGTCTATGGAGGCGGTAATGAACAGACCGATAAGGAGATTACAAACGAGGAGGAAGCTATCGCAGCTGCTTATCACATTTTCAGAAACGTTTCTCAACCTTGTAGCAAGTAATTAACTTGATCTCTGAACATATTAACCTTAATTAATTGCTTCACTTTTTTATGTTGAAGTTATTACTAACATTCACATGTTGTTCTGACAAGTTATATTGATGAGTTGGATCTAAGAAGGTTCATGATTAAAGAAGAGGTTGACGTCGTATTTCCTATGATTGATGCTGCAGAGACTGGGCAGATTGATAGAAAATCTTTAACGGATTGGATGGTATGTATCTTTATTCATTTTCCCTACTATGTGTGTTCAAATTATTGCTTTACTAACAAGATTAGTTTAACACTTGAACACTAAAAGAGCAATCAACTCCGTTGGCATTGAACAAGACATTAATAATCAGTAGTTTTGTGCACTAAAGAATAAAGATGACTACCCTGCGTGCAAATGATATGTTATATGTGTTGTTTACTGTGCAATTTGTCGAGGTCATTGGTTATAAATGGGATATATGTGTATCTTTCGATTCTACAGTCAATTATATGTTCGGACATTTCTTCTGAAACCCCTCTAGAGATGAAATGAGTTCTATTTAGTGTCTTATGCTGACATTCTTATTTCTTTAAACAACAATAGGTGAAAGTTTACAAAGGTCGAAAAGCGCTTGGTCATGCTCTGAATGACACCAAAACAGCCGTTGAAGAGCTGAACAAAGTCGTCACCGTGATTTTGGTCATCATCATGATAATAGTGTGGCTTCTCTTGACAGGCATAGCAACTACAAAAATACTCGTTTTCCTCTCATCACAACTCGTGTTGGCTGCTTTTATGTTTGGAAACACATGCAAGACCATATTCGAAGCTATCGTGTTCGTATTCGTTATGCATCCCTTCGACGTTGGTGACCGATGCGTCGTCGATGGTGTTCAGGTGATAATCGTTAACTTGCCCGCTAACTGTTAACTGTTATTTACTTATCCACCTAAAAGCTTGAGCATATGTTAAAGAGAATGTATTATTTTATTTTATTTTATATCATTTATTTCCGAGGGCTCTTTCACTTTTAGACTGGTTTATTTTCTTATAGGCTCTTGACTTGTTTTCTCTCAATGGTAATTGACCTCTTGACTTCTTTGATACAATAGTAACCTTACATCTGACCGAAGCTTATAGGGGCCGTAAGCATATTATATTTTTGTTTTGAATCTTTTAATATTTCCAATATGATCTCGAACTTTGTGGCTGATTTTTTTTTTCTTAAAACATACGGGTGGTGATGAGGATTCATACACACGCTCTTGGCTTGTGCTTTGATAGCATATTAAATACTAAATGCATAAGCTTTTAGGAGTTGCAACATATTTGAATTTTATGTATTTTATGTCAACATTTATAGGGGCAGTGTCGTATATACCTGGGGATTTTGTTTAGATGTGTTAGTGGTGATGAGGATTCATGCATATGACCTATTGTCTTGAGCTATGATACTAACCTGAGCTGAGACTGTCGCATATTTTAATTTTTTATATTTTATTTCGAAGTTGTTTTATGTTTTGAAATTTGCTGTCATCTTTCATGCTCTAGTTGAAATTTATTATCCTAAAATTGCAACCCATTAGTATAACTAGTTTATAAAGGTACTATCCCTAATACACAAGATTAAAAATTTAACTAAGGTTTTATTAGGGCGTTGTTGTATTTACGTGGGGATTATTCTTATTTTTTGTAACAGATGATCGTCGAGGAGATGAATATCTTAACGACAGTGTTTTTGAAGTTTGACAACACAAAGATTTACTATCCTAATTCCGTTCTGGCAACAAAACCCATAAGCAACTTCTACAGAAGCCCAGACATGAGCGACTCCATCGAGTTTTCGATCGACTTCAAGACTCCTATGGAGAAAATCGGAGCTTTGAAGGAGAGAATAAAAAAGTACGCGACTCGAAGATTATGTAATTTCTATATAAATAATTTACGACGGGTTATTTTTAAGTTAATATATTTTGAATTTTGCATTTAAAAAAATAGGTACTTGGAGACGAATCCACAGCACTGGCATCCCAACCACAACGTGTTGGTGAAGGAGATTGAGGACGTGAATAAGATTAAGATGGCTGTGATCGTCAACCACACGATGAACTTTCAGGACTTTGGGGAGAGGAACCGAAGAAGGTCCAACGCCGTCCTCGAACTGAAGAGGATTTTCGAGGAGTTGAGTATTCGATATGATCTCCTTCCTCAGCAAGTAGTGATGCTACCCACCACCTAATCAGTGAATGAATGGTGAAAAGTGAAAAATGGTTTTTGTTGAAGGAAGCTGCTGATATGTGAATTTATGATGAGTGTTTATGTCACCGTTGTATATTAGAAGAACTGACGTAGATAGCAGGCGTATTTTAATAGGCTCAAATGTTACGAGTTGTCACTTGCTTTTCACGTCATACAGCAGCAAAAGATAAAGGTTAAATTCCTTATTTGGGCCATTTCAAGGTTTGAACTTCATTATCAGTACCTCGCAAAAAATCTTCCTTTTCAGTGTCCATTTGCGAAAACGTTATGTAACTAATACCCCAAACAGTGAACGGAAGAAAATACTCTTTCTTGAAATTAAATTGGAGACTGGTTTGATTATTATACCACCTATATTCTATTATACCAACTGTTTTATTATTATACCAATTGGTATAGTATACAATTATGTTGGTATAATTATGACTTTACAATCGGTATAATTTCTATAATTTTTGGTATAATTTCAAAATGAGTTGGTATAATGTTCAATTCCGCTGTATAAAATTATAATAACGTTATTTACTGGTACGACAACCAAAACAGATGATATAATTCCAAAATCAGTTGGTATAAATGTCCAATTTCGCTGTATAAAATTATAGTAACGTTATTTACTGGTACGATAACGAAAACAGATGGTATAATTTTCTAAATTTCTGGTATAGTTTCAAAATCGGTTGGTATAATGCCTAATTTCTTTGTATAAAATTATAATACCTTTATTTATTGGTATAATTACGAAAACAGGTGGTACAATTTCTATAATTTCCGGTATAATAGCATAATCAGTTGGTATAATGTCCAATTCATTGTATTTGAATCTCATTATTTACTGGTATAGAAACGAAAACAGATGGTATAATTTCAATATTTTCTGGTATAATGTCCAATTTTGTTGGTATAATAACGATTTTTTTTGTATAATTTCCTCAATTTCTGGTATAATAGCAAAATCAGTTGGTATAATGCCTAAATTTTTTTTGTATAAAATTATAATACCTTTATTTATGGTATAATTACGAAAACAGACGATACAATTTCTATAATTTTTGGTATAATCAGTTGGTATAATGTCCAATTTCATTGTATAAAATTTGAATCTCATTATTTTCTGGTATAATATCGAAAACAGATGGTATAATTTCAACATGTTCTGGTATAATGTCCAATTTTGTTGGTATAATAACGAATTTTTTGGTATAATTTCTTCAAAATAATTATTCAGCTTTTTTGAATATGTGATACAGGGGTATTTTCGACTTTTTAACGCTGAAAAGAGCTTTTTAGGTACTGAACACGAAGAAATTTTCAAATGGGTACTTATAAGGAAGAAATAATTCGAGAAGTATTTAAAAGGAAGTTGAAAACTTGAAAGGGCCTGATAAGGAATTAACCCAAAAATAAATAGAGAAGTCTGGTAAATTTATGTGGCTGCTCCAAATAATGTTGAAAATTGCAAGAAGATTCCTTAAGATTCAAATCGTTCCAATTTGTATTATTTTCTCGTTTTCGATCTCGTTTCCTAGGACATCTATCGGAAAAGAAATCTAAACATAGACGTAAGATATTCGAGGCACTTTAGGTAAATAGCCACCGAAAATGTACGTCTATGGATAACGAAACTGCGTAAAATTCTATTATCATGACGGAGGAGACTAACGTTAAGGCATCGTTAGATCCACCTTCACATTTGCCATCGAGGCCAAGTTTTCTTTTGTTTGGAGAAGACCGTTTTATGTGAAGGGGATGGAGACGTATTCTTTATTGACCTCTTACTAATCATTGTTGTCATTACATCCAATTGTTGTTTAAATGGAATTTGAGCTCGAGACTCTTGTTGAACTCGACTTCTAACTTTTTATTAAAAAAAATAAAAGTACAAAATAAAATAAAAGTAATAAAACAATTGCGAGCTTTCGAGAACCCACGAGTGAGCTCGAGCTCGATAAGAGCTTGTCGAACTCGGCCGGCTCATTCACGAGCCAGCAACGAGCTCGAGTCGGCCCATCGAGCTCAAGAGTCAGCCTGACTCATTGTTCACCTCCAATTGTCGTTATTATTATTATTTTTCATAATTACTACTGTTATTACGAAAAACTCATTACGCGCTTTGGATTTTGAAAACGCACCATTTGACATAGAATTTCAAATCCGACAGATAATAAGGGCGTTTAGATTTAACACTGGATCTGGACGAAATCGAAATTCAAATCGGCTCGATTGTCAAACGGAAGATTTAGGGAAAACTCGGATTTCAAATCGAAATCCAGAATCCAAGCGGGCCATCTATTCTTTGGAGAAATTCCTATCAGTCGCATTTAAAGTTTAATCTTCCTCTTAAATACCTTTCGAATTATTTCTTCCTGTTCAGTAGTCATTTGCAAAAAGTTGTCTGTTTAATACCCCAAATGCATGAAAAGACGAAAATAACCGTACTTCACATATTCCGAAAAGATTCCAAACTATTATAGCACATGTCGCAAGTATTATACCAAAAAACACGTTATTATACCAAAAATAAAGACCTTGAAGAATCATTTGTGACCTTGCAAATCTAATGGTAAGTAGTTATATCTTTCACTTCACCAACTTGAAAATGCTCTCGGACAAAGACACATTTGAAACAGTGGATTTTTCAGCGAGGCTGAGCTCCTATCTGTTCACCATGGCAACAATCAATTAACTAAGATGCTCTTTCGACTCTCTATGTAACAGCTCGAAGGTTTTGAACTTAAATTAGTTAACGCTTCCCATCATCAACCTTTAACGGATGCAACAAAATGCACAGTAATTGTTAATGGCTTTGAATATCAAGCAAGATCGAATAAGGATTTACAGGAGATGTCACAAGATCCTTTAACAGTTCATTAGACGCTTTTGGTTACAAATTAGTTAGTAAGGTCATTTTTGTAATTATCTTGGAAATAGACGAACAATATAAAAAGGCGCTAAGGTAGAACTGTACAGTGAGCGTGTTTTTGTACTCTCTGGATTAATGACAAACAGATTTCACTTTCCCCACGCAATTTATCTGGTTTGAATTCAAGTTCGTGAGCAATTGGATTGGACTTCTTCATGGAATCAGAGCACCAAGGTTGAATAGATCCTTCTTTCTTCGTTGAGAATCAACAACTTCTTTCGGTCAAGTCAATTTTAAAAAATGGATTCTTCCGAGAATGCGAGCAATGGAAATCAAATTGAAGTCACTAAAATGGATGAGGGATTTCATGCTGTATGGATCCGTTAATCCTGGTATGATGATTGTATCTACTCCTTTGACTGCGAAGAATTATTTGATCTGGAAAATTTCAATGTTGGAAGCGCTTGAAGCTAAAACGAAAATTGGCTTCATCAATGGAAAATACTTGAAACTTGCAAGTGATTCACCCGATTATAGGAGGTGACGAAAGGTAAATAGTATGGTTACTGGTTGGATCAAGAGCTCCATTTCAAAGGACATTGTGAATATCTTCATGTTTATTCATTATGCTAAACAATTATGGGATGAAATTGCTGAGAGGTATGGGACTCCGAATATGTCTGCAGTCTATGAGATCAAAAGAGAGATTGTGTTCCTGAAGCAAGGAAACATGACTGTGGTGGAATATTATAATAAAATTAGGAATCTATGGGACAAGCTTGAACAGCTTCGACCATTAACAGATGTCATTCATGCTGTTAGAACTAAGATTGAAGAGAGAGAGAGAGATGGAAGATAAGTCGATGCAATTCTTGATGGGACTTAGTGATGTCTTTGAGTCAGAGAGGAATCAACTTTTGTTTCTTGAGACTTTGCCTCATGTGAATAGAATCTATGCCACGATACCTAAGGCAGTAAAGCATAGAGAGTCTCAATGAACATGAACATTTCTGGTGAAAATGCAGCATTGATGGTTAGAAACTTCGAGCAGAAGAAGAGCAATAATGGCAGGACAATGATGAAGCCAAATCGAAGCCATCTTACTTGCAACTATTGCAAGAAAACTGGACAAACTAAGGATGAATGGTACATAATAAATGGGGTTCCTGAATACAGCTACTGCAAGAAAACAGGGCACATCAAAGAGGATTGTTACAAGCTCAATGGATTTCCTGAAGGTTTCAATGCTGGAAAGAAAATTAACATTCAAAGGGGAAATCAAAACCACTTCAAGGCTAACTCAGCTGAAGCTGAGAATGCTGATGCTAAGAGCAAAGAGCGTGGGGATATGTATATGCAAATGATGAAGATGATGAAGAGTGAACTCACTAAAATGGTTAATAGAAAGAAAGATGTGGATCCACCTTCTGTCAATTTCGCACATCTAGATGACTTTGCAGGTAGTTCTATTCTACCTAACCTTGATTGTAGCATGACTAGTATGATAAATGACAATGCATGGCTGGTGGATACTGGAGCAACATGCCATATGTGAAAAATCTCAAAAGCATCTCTTTACAAAAACCTGTCAAAGGCTTTGTTCCTATTTCTCTACCAGATGGAAGTGTGAGTTCTGTTTCTCACATAGGAAATGTCACTCTACCAGACAATGTTGTACTGAGGGAGAGGGATTGTCTCTATATCCCAAGTTCTCGCTGCAATTTGCTTTCAGTAAGGAAGCTCATAAATGACCTGAATGCCTGCTTCAAATTCTATTCTAATTTCTTCTTGATAACTGAGTTGCATAATGACAAGATTCTTACAGCGGGAAAGGTTCAAAAGGATCTATACATACTTAACAATGCATCCTTCTCATGACAAACAATTCTCAAGGCTCAAGAGCTTTATGCTTCAAGTCTTTCATCCACTAGAAACAGAAATTGTTTTAGCAATTCTAATAATGTGTTTGCTGTTGTCTCAGTTAATGAGTGGCATAACAAGCTTGGTCGTCCCTCATTACATGTTATGAAGCAATTACCCATTTTCATTGTTAATGAGAAAGGTCTTGGTGATATCTCGTATTGCGCTGTTTGTCCAAAGTCTAAGCAACACAGGTCTCCATTTCCTCTAAGTCAGACTACTTCTGGCTGCTTTCAGCTGCTACATCTTGATGTATGGGGTCCTTATAAGCATCCAAGTATAACATGATGTCATTATTTCCTAACAATCATAGATGACTATAGCAGATTCACCTGGATTTATCTGATGAGTGACAAATCTCAGACCACAAAAATGTTCAAGAATTATATAATTTATGTGAGACAATATTATGCTAAGGTCAGAATTGTTCGTTCAGATAATGGGTCTGAGTTTATCAGCTCCTCTTTTCAAGAAATCCTGTCAAATAGAGGGGTGGTTCATCAAAGGAGTTGTCCTTACACACCTCAACAAAATGGAATTGCCGGAAGAAAGCATAGACATATTCTTCAAGTGGCAAGAGCACTCCTTTTCCAATCAAAATTGCCAAAGGTTTTCTGGGGAGAATCTGTCCTTACTACAGTGCATCTTCAAAATAGACTACCTTCTAGAATTCTGAAGTGGAAAAGTCCTTCTGAGATATTGCTCAACAAGCCAGCAGACTACAGTTACTTGAGAAGCTTTGGGTGTCTTGTCTACGTCTATAACACTGATCCCTGCAGAGATAAACTTGATACAAGATTCGATGGCATATTTGTGGGATATCCTGCTGGACAAAAGGGATACAAAGTTTTCTGCTCTTTAAATAAATCATTGTCTCTAGGGATGTTGTTTGTCATGAAAACACATTTCCCTCTTTGCATCTTGTTGAGCAGGAAACAGTTTTACCTGATGATTACCTTGGAGATCCCTGTGATGTTGATTATGTCAGGCCTATTAATGACCTGAATCCTTCTTGTGAAACACCAAGCAGTCAAGAGGACATCACTCAAAATCTGCATAAAAAACGCCTGCCACAGTTGACATGCAGCAAGTGATCCTATTGTGGATGCACACAGACAAATGAATTTAAGAAAAAGTACCAGATCAAGGCAACCTCCACCTTGGCTGAAGGATTTTGTGACTGCCAACTCCTGTTCTAAAGCCACTCTGATGTCACCACTACCAGATCACAGTTTCAGCTTCACACCTGAACATGAAAATTTTGTGGCAAATCTATCAGCGTATCAAGAACCATCCACATACAACCTCGCTAGGACAGATCAAAGGTGGTGGGTTGATGCAATGAATCAGAGTTGGAAGCTCTTGAATCTAATGGAACATGGGAACTTGTTGATCCTCCCAAGGCAAGAAGTTGATAGGATGTAAATGGGTATATCGTGTGAAGTGTAATGCAAATGGAACTATTAATAAGTACAAGGCACGACTTGTGGCCAAAGGATTTACACAAACTGAAGGAGAGAGATACACAGAAATTTTCACCTGTGGCCAAGGTCGTCACAGTGAGAGCCTTATTTGCAGTTGTAGCTATCAAAAATTGGTCTTTGTACCAGCTTGATGTAAACAATGTCATTCTACACGGCTCTCTTGAAGAAGTTTATATGAGGCTCCCACCAGGTCATAAATCTGCAGATTCTTCAAAGGTTTGCAAGCTACATAAGTCTCTATATGGTTTGAAACAGACATCTAGACAATGGAACCTGGAATTTACCTCCAAGCTGTTATCTTTCGGAGTTGTCCAATCTGCCCATGATCACTGCTTTTCAAGATTGTTTCAGATCATTGCCAAATATTCCTACTTGTGTATATGTACATGATATCCTATTAACAGGAACATCTGAGGCAAAATGCAAGACGTTAAAGCTTTTCTGCATGATGCTTTCACCATCAACGAGTTAGGACAAGCCAAATATTTTCTGGGCATGGAAATTGCTCACTTTGATGGAGGCCTGTAAATCAGTCAAATGAAATATGTAATGGATATTCTACGTTACACACACATGTTAGATAGCTCACATGTCTCTACACCTTTGTCTGGAGGTCACATCTTCCCCACCAGTCATCAGGATCCTAGTGCTTTGCTGGAAAATCCGATGCAATACAGGCGCCTTGTTGGTAGATTGCTTTATTTGAATTGTACTCGGCCTCATCTTATATTTGCAGTGCAACAGATGAGTCAATTTGTTCATGCTCCGCGCACACATCCCATTGGCAAGCCATTCAACATATTCTCAGATACTTAAAACACACACTCTCTACAGAACTATTCGATTCCAGAAATTTTGCTTTGGAGCTCTAAGCTTTTCAAGTTTTTTGTAAATTTTAGATAAATTTTCGATCTTTATATATTAGTTACTAAATATATATTATTAAAGTTGGTGGGCCTACCCACGGGCTGCCCTGCCCTTCCCTGCCCCGCCAAAGCCCACGGCCTGCACGGATAGCCCGTTCCATAAAAAATCACAGCCGCCCTGCCTGGCAGGGCGGGCCGACCCAATTTGACAGCTATAATCTTGCTTGTGACTAAGGGTTCTGGTCGTTTGAGGTTTTTTCGAGAATATCTCGTAGGTTACTTCAGGCCATAGCGCCTGGTGCTCGAACATTGGCTCGAGGCATTTTCTCTACCCCTTCTTAACCTGCAAAAGCATGGACACCTTTACCGGTAAACATCTTTTGGCTAACCTGGCCAACTCCGTCCATCGGGACCAACAAGGGATAGTACAGGAAGATTCACCTGTTGTCCATCGACTACGCTTTTCGGCCAGATCTTAGGTCCTGACTCACCCTCCGTGAACGTACCTTGCAGAGGAACCCTTCAGGGCATTGGATTCTCATCAATGTTTGCGTTACTCAAGCCGATATTCTCGTTTCTGCTTCGTCCACCACCGCTCGCGCGAGGGCTTCCCCTAAAGCGGAACGCTCCCCTGCCGATGTTATTTGAGATCACGTTTGAGAACCCGTGCAAGGTCTTAGAACCCTTATTTATTCGCAAGGAGAAGTGTCATACCTTCTCATATTTGAGCAAACATCCAGTTACCCGTGAAAGGTTTGAGAACTCGCCCTTCTAAGGGTAATATATATATTTTTATTTGTTAGTAATAATGGTTAAATAAATCTTTTTGGACGAGGTCGTCTAGGGGTGTTCATCGGTCGGTTCGGTTCGGTTTTTCGGTTTTCGGTTTTACGTATGCTTAATCCGATATCCGAACCGTTTTAATTTGGTTCGGTTCGGTTTTTTATAATTCGGTTCCGGTTTTTTCGGTTCAGTTTTTCTGTTAGGAATTTAATATCAACAATATTATGAACTGAAAATACATAAAACAATTTATGGTTATTAAAAAACAAAGAAGATTTATGGAACGTAACATGTAGGAAAATAATTCAAGGCCGGAAAAAAATAACATGAAAATGGAACAAAATCTAACCAAAATATAGAAACATTCATCTGAATATAATAGAAATTATTTGGGAGAAAAATAGTATTTGATTGGTGAGGCAAACATTTACCAAAAAATGGAAAAAAGTATACCAATGAAATTATATTTACTGTTTTGTTACATTATGTGAGAAAAACAAATGATTTTTGATATATTCTATTTTTAATGTAATATGATAATTTCAGTTCGGTTTTCGGTTTTTTCGGTTTTACGTATGCCTAATCCGATATCCGAACCATGGTTCGGTTCGCAATTCGGTTCGGTTTTTTCGGTTCCGGACTTTTTGGTTCGGTTATTTACGGTTCGGTCGGTTTTTTCGATTTTTCGATTAATTTGAACACCCCTAGTCTAGCTAAAAAACTCGACAAACATTCCATCACATTCTTCCGCTTAAACCCCAAATGATCCACTGCGACAAATATAAGAAGACGACACGAAAAGAGGCTCATCCAAGACTGAGCTTCATATCGCCTTGTGATGAATCTTCGGCCCAGAAAAGCGCAACCCTTTTCTGGGTTCACTGAAGCAGAGGTAAGTCACATGATTCTCCTGCGTTTTTTTGCGTCAGTGTATCTTTTCTTCCTCTGTTACCAATGTTCGAAGCCCATTCCTCAATTCTTCGTATGATCTTTTATTTTGATGAGTTTTAGGTTGTGTTTCCCCCTTTTCATTTTGTGGGTTTTTCTTTTTTCAAGGAGTGATTGGTTTACGTGTTTCAAGCTATTTCTGCCTTTTTCTTCTAAAATTGTTTTTAAGCTTATATGATGGGTCTTCATGCGGATTTCAAGAAAATAAAGAGCTAATCGCTCATTGCAGCTGTTCAGTGATGAACACTTTCTTTGGCCCTGATAATGAGTCGCTCCCCTGAAAATGAAACAACTATATACAACTCAGTATTACTAGTATTTTCTAGTAGCTATCCCTATGTGATTTAATATGATCTATTTAGAGTTTAGTGTAGGTCATTTCATCTCATGAAGTTCTGATGGTGTTGTGAACAATGAGTGTGGGGATGAAAATTAATCTCTCTAGCTCTTTAAATTTCACGTTTGTTTGATCCTAGTTATCTTTAATCATGTTTCTGGAGATCTATAATATAATGTTGTTAAGTTGATTCTATTTCGAGATGGAGACTGATAGTCAGAGTTTGTCATATTTGTCTCGTAGATTGAGAAAATGGAACAGTCATTTAAGGAATCAACTGACCAGCCATGGGATGAGGATTTCTGTAAGAACATGGCCAGAGTTTTCAGGTAAATATTATGGCTGGTTTGAAATTTCTTGCATCTCATTACGTTTCTTAATGGAGACTCTTACCTATTTGCAGCCGTTCTAGTGGTCGTGCTAGTAAACCTATCCTGAAGTGGACTGAGGTTTTCTCGATTTTCTGCATTTTAAGCTATCTTTCATGAGCATAAATTGATATTGAACGTTGATCGTTTTATTTTCCTTCTGCTTTCAGATACAAAATTGGTTCCTAACAAAGGGAAAAACCATTCCAAAGAAAGAGTGTTATGGCGTTGAAGTAGCCCAAAAGCTAGTTGAAGATTTTCTTGCTAGGGATAAATCTATTGGGAAATCATCTATTCTAACTGGTCAGTTCATCTCTCTCTCTCTCTCTCTCTCTCTCTCTCTCTCTCTCTCTCTCTCTCTCTCTCTCTCTCTCTCTCTCTCTCTCTCTCTCTCTCTCTCTCTCTCTCTCTCTCTCTCTCTCTCTCTCTCTCTCTCTCTCTCTCTCTCTCTCTCTCTCTCTCTCTCTCTCTCTCTCTCTCTCTCTCTCTCTCTCTCTCTCTCTCTCTCTCTCTCTCTCTCTCTCTCTCTCTCTCTCTCTCTCTCTCTCTCTCTCTCTCTCTCTCTCTCTCTCTCTCTCTCTCTCTCTCTCTCTCTCTCTCTCTCTCTCTCTCTCTCTCTCTCTCTCTCTCTCTCTCTCTCTCTCTCTCTCTCTCTCTCTCTCTCTCTCTCTCTCTCTCTCTCTCTCTCTCTCTCTCTCTCTCTCTCTCTCTCTCTCTCTCTCTCTCTCTCTCTCTCTCTCTCTCTCTCTCTCTCTCTCTCTCTCTCTCTCTCTCTCTCTCTCTCTCTCTCTCTCTCTCTCTCTCTCTCTCCTCTCTCTCTCTCTCTCTCTCTCTCTCTCTCTCTCTCTCTCTCTCTCTCTCTCTCTCTCTCTCTCTCTCTCTCTCTCTCTCTCTCTCTCTCTCTCTCTCTCTCTCTCTCTCTCTCTCCTCTCTCTCTCTCTCTCTCTCTCTCTCTCTCTCTCTCTCTCTCTCTCTCTCTCTCTCTCTCTCTCTCTCTCTCTCTCTCTCTCTCTCTCTCTCTCTCTCTCTCTCTCTCTCTCTCTCTCTCTCTCTCTCTCTCTCTCTCTCTCTCACATATTTGAAAATGTTATGCCTAGAGTAGAGGTTTTGGTTTATAACTAGCATGTAAGAAGAAACTTTCACGTGCTTTCTTTTTCTTACGTACTTACTACTTATATCAGTATCTCCAAATTAGGATATCTTTATTCTCTTTGTGTGTTTCCGTAAGGCTGAATTGCGACGACTCTTTAACTCGTCTGATTAGCATAGATGAAAAGGGTGGAGAAGGTGTTCCAAAGTTGGAGTTTGAAGCAAGATCATCAATCGATGGCGCTTGGTAAGTATTTTAATCATCATCATCCATTAATTATCATTCGAAGATGTATTTTGATTCGCGCAATATCGTCAACGTAATAATAACTGCAGGTATGATGTGGACGCATTTCTAGCCCATAAGCGCCTCCGTTCTGGAGAAATTGTTAGTTATCCATCTCCTAACCACTCGCATTATATACATACATACATATATATATATATATATCTACATACGATTTTATTGATTGAAAAAAAAATGTTATAGGTAGCGCATGTAAGATATGCCGGTTTTGGAGCGGAGGAAGACGAATGGGTAAATTTAAGACATGACGTTAGGGAAAGATCGGTCCCTTTAGAGGATTCGGAATGTCACAAGATTAAGGTCGGTAATCTCGTCGTGTGCTTCAAGGTAATTAAATTAATCTTCTCTCTCTCTTTTTTTTATCTCCTTACCATGATCGACGTTCGAGAATAATATCATGCTTGCGCATAACGTTGGTAATAATAATAAAAAGGATAGAGGAAACGAAGCGAGGTACTACGATGCTCACGTTTTGGCTATTCAGCGCAAGCTGCATGATATAAGGGGTTGCAGGTGTCTCTTCTTCATCAGATACGACCATGATAGTACTAAGGTAATCATAATAACATCATCTCTATATTTTGCTGCATATATATATATATATATATTTATGCAAAATATATTGTTTTGGTAGGAGAGAGTTCGTTTGACGAGATTGTGTTGCCGGCCGGAGTTATTACAGCGGTAGTAATAATAGTAGTAGTTAGAGAGATTACATCTGTCTGTAATTGAGGAGTAACACAGTTGAGAATCCCCAGCCCATATTTCAGATGTTTTGGCATGGCTTCACTTTAGCGTCTTTTTTCTGAAGACGGTTTTTCCAGCGCTGATACATTTTACATTGCAGTCATCAGAGATCGATGAACTGATCTGTGCTACATTTTGTGTTGCTTTGCTTTGGCGGTCACATAACAAGAAGAAGAAGATAGAAGGTCGATTAGAACAACCAAAGTGCTCGAACTTTCTTTGTTTGGCTCTCCTACGTGTGAATTTTTACTTTTACTGAATACCTATGTATCTGCCTGTGAGATGTAGAACGATCCGATACAAAACAGATATCACCTCATTCTCAGCTCAAGAATAGCAATCCCCATGTAATGTGTGTGTATATATATAATAGATATAGGGAAAATTCACTTTTGAGTCCCCTTAAGTTTTGAAATTCCTCTTAAATACACCTTGAATTAATTTTTTTCCTTTTCAGTACAGATTTGTAATTTTCTTAACTGTTCGGTATCTAAAAATGGTCTTTCCATCGTTGAAAAGATGAAAATACACTTCAAAAGAGTTGAACAGTTATTTTTGCATATCAATAAAACTCGCTATTATACTAACAAAGTTGAAATTATAGCAGAAATTGTAGAAATCATACCAATTCTTTTCGTTATTATACCAAAAAAATTGCTATTCTAATTTTGTAACGTGGAATTGGACATTATACAACCTAATTTTGCTATAGAAATAATAGAATACCAATAAATAACGTTATTATATTTTTATACCGTAAGGACATTATACCAATTACCAACTGATTTTGTTGTTGTACCCTAAATTGTTGAAATAATACCATCTGTTTTCGTAATTATAATACTAAATAACGTTATTCGAATTTTATACCACAAAATTGGACATTATACCAAATGATTTTGCTATTATACTGACTGTTATCGCTATTTATACCTTTAAAGTGACATTAATTTAAATTTTTATATATAAAATTGGAACTTGTACCAACTGTTGTCACAAGTATACCAGAATTGAAGTTTATACCAACTGTTATCGTTACTATACCAACAGTGGTATAGTGTTCAATTTTTTTGGTATAATAACGTAACAGTTGGTATAATTGCGATACATATTCTGTTAGTATAATTAGCGATTACAGTTGGTATAACAATCAAAACAGTTGGTATAACAATCAAAACAGTCGGTATAGTGTCTAGTTTTGATTATAGTGTCTAGTTTTGATTTTTTTTTTCTCGAAACGATTATAGTGTCTAGTTTTGATTATAGTGTCTAGTTTTGATTTGAAAATGGGTATTTTCGTCAGTTCACTGCTTGGGGCTATTAGGTGCACAATTCTCGCAGATGAGTATTGAACGGGAAGGTCTTTCGAGGTACTGAACAGGAAGTTTCAACTCTGAAAGAATTCCACCCCATAGATATTCGATTCCATTTAATGGTATGATTTGTTGGGTTCATGGACTAGATGGACTATTGGGCCAAAGTCCATTTATATCAAAACATTTGAAATCGAGAATTCGTTGCTCACCAAAAATTCGAAAACGATTAAATATTTAAAATCTACATTTAGAGACTAGTTTATATACTATTAATTTGCTCAAAAACGATATTAGGTCAATGAGAAATTAATTAGTGAAGTCAACCTTATTATTGAAATTATAATAGTAATAAAATAATAATAATAATAGTAATAATAATAAAAATTGTTGATGTGATGTGCTGATGACGTGTCACTGACGGGTAGACTGATGAAGACGATGTGGTGTACTTTTATTGGTGACCGGTGGTGTTGAACTGCTGATGTGGTTGTCTGAAAGGGTATTGTTCAACAGTCAGAGAATTGTAACGATTAGCAAATAAATATATGCTCAATTGTTATGTCTATTTGCAATTTGGTCCAATCAAATTAAGCCAACTGAAAAGTTGTGACTTTTTGCGAATGGACCCCACCCTGCAGCTTCTCAGAAACTATAAATAGTTCCCATGACAGAATGGGACTATAATTTAGTTGGCCTCAACATTTTTTATTTTTTTTTAGTAGAATGATAATTTTCATTTACCACAAGCTCAGTGCTGAGATTTACATCACCTTACAAACAATCATCAAACCATATGACTAACAACACACAGTTTGATAATTGGCAGATCGCACAATCCTCCCCAAATGATTAAAACACTGAAGCCTCCCTTTAACTGCCTGCTTGATCATATTGATGAGTTGCTCCTCTGTTTTCTGTCCCGCCTCATGAATTCGCCTATTCCGTTCGCACCATATGTGGTGGATTGCTGCTGCGTAACATGCCACAGCTATGCGTTGGTTAGCATTCCGTTTTCCACCCTGTACTGCCATCCACTCTCTTAGTTCCTCATATGTCTGGGTATCCTCAGCAATATGCAGCCACCTGTTGAGTTGCACTATCACTTTCTGGCTATATCTGCATGCCAAGAACAGATGCTCCACAGTTTCTGTCTCCTCAGCACATAATCGACATTCTGTGCGTGTGATAGCCATTCCCCAGCCGATTAGTCTGTCTATAGTGAGCACCTTCTTCTGTAAGATCAGCCATAATAAAATAGAATGTTTAGGTGTGTTCAGCCTATTCCATACAGCTTTAGAGAAAACGAATGCTGTCAATTCCCCTTTGAGCCATTCATAGCCACTTGCTACAGTATAACATCCATCTGTAGCGGGTAACCATTTCCTTCCCATATATCACATTCTGAAATTTTCTTTGATCTTGTGAAGCTGTCTCCAGTGCCAGCTTGAGTGAGTTGCAGGCATATAGTCCCAGAATCTAGTGCCCTTCAAGTATATGGCATTTATCCACTTTATCCATAGCGAATCCACCTCCATTGTTATATCCCATATCTGTTTACCCGCCAGTGCTTTATTCCAGGTGGTGCAGTCTCGCAAGTTTAATCCTCTCTTGCTTTTTGGGCAGCATACTCTGTCCCAGTTTACCAGAGGTATATATTTTCCATTAGCTTTCTTGCCCCATAGAAATTCTCTACATTTCCTATCCACCTCGTTAGTTACAGCTTGGGGCAGCATGAATATGGACCCCCAGTACCCATGCACAGCCATCAGCACAGCATTTATCAAGCAAATCCTCCCAGCATAAGAAAGGTTTCTCGTGGCCCAACAGTTAATTCTCGCCGTAATTTTCTCAATCAGGGATTGGCAGGAACTCCGGCTCCATTTGACTGGGGATAGAGGTACTCCCAAGTATCTCATTGGGGCCTCAACATTTTTAAAGTCATTGCACGTCCCTTTTTCCAAAGTAGCAAGAAACAATAGTATAAAAAGTCTAATAGGCGACGGTTTCTTAAGAAGCGCAACTTGTTTGACGCGCGTTGGTATTTTAAGACAATAAGTGTGCGCAATGTTTTCGCAAACAATCCCCGTCGGTTGTTTCTGAAAATCGACACTGTAGCTGAAACATCAGCTTGTTAATTGCTACGAAAGCGCGGGCCACGCATATGGGGGCATTTACTTGGTGGAATGCCCCGTCTGGCCAAGGGCCTGGCCAGACCTTGCGAGGAACACAACCCGCGTCTCATGCGGCACACGGGCAGGATAGAGCAGCGGGCGCGGCAAGGCGCACTGACTCGGCCTCGATGGGCGAGGTATGCTGTGCGTCAGGGGCGCGCACGGCACTCAGCATTGGCGCGCGTGGAATGGGAACTGCGCGCAGGACTCATACACATGTTGGCATGAACGTGCACGCACGAGAGCGCGGCACTTGGGCGGAATAGGCACGCGGCATTGGGGCGCAGCGTGCGGAATCGGGCGGAACATGTGCGACCCTACGAGCGGCGCGCGCACGGCCCTTGGGCGTGACTCGCGCGGCACTAGGTCATGGTGTGCGGACATTGGCGCTGGCTTGGTGCAACGCCTAATCCATGCGGGCGATATTCTTGGCCAAGTCCATATGGCTCGGCCGACTTGGCGTGGCGAGCAGTTGCGACAGTTTCAGGGCGGTTTTCGCTTGGCCTGGAGAGAAGTTACTAGGGCGGCTGGCATGGCCTGGCGAGCACTTCCAAGACCCAACCTGGCCGAAAACCTCCCTGAGCCAGCAAGCAAGAAACTTCCTGGCGGCCTGGCAGTTTCAGTCCGCAAGAAACTGCTTTCCGGAGCAGTTCCAGCCCGTTTGAACTTAGCCAACTGAAGGAAGTCTATATATTGTTTATGTTGCCTTGTATTTTAGGCATCCGGAAAGTGCTGTAAAGTGTGTTCTTTGTGAGAGTCCTTGTCTCTTTTGGGGAATAAAAGAGAAAGGTTGGGCATTGCCCGTAACTCGTTGTATTTGTTTTATTTGCTCAAACTAAAGTAAACAACGCAGGCGCACTTAATACAAAACACGAGAGTTTTGTGGGAAAGGATTCGAGTGAACGGATCACGTGAAGGGCTGACTAACTTGAGGGGACGATTAGGCCGCACAAACGTCGAACATTTAGAAAATTCCTAAGTCATTTAAAAGGGTCGTGACACCTAGCGTTGTATATATCCACATGTCCGTCTGACCCAATCTTTTTCTTGAAGATCTACTTACAACCAATCGGTTTAAAACCATCGAGGAGATCGACAAGTGTCCATACCTGGTTTTCATGCATTGAATCTATTTGGCTTGCATTTCTCAAGCCATCTCACGGAGTCTATATCCGTCAATGCCATTTTCTTTTCTCCATCAAAATCCGCAAACAAAACACGCCCAAGTCTTTATACAAGCAATCAAGCATGCCCCTTTGTTCTCTTACGGTTTGTTCTTGTTCGGGGGTTGTTCAGAGTCGATTTTCTCGATTCCCAGGTGATCTACAGTAGGGCGGGGGGGGGGGGGGGCACGGCCCCCGCGAAAATTTTCGAAACTTTTTAGTACTATATGTGTAGTATATAGCTGAATAAGTATATATAACTCTCTATATCGTAAATGTACAAGAATGCCATGTAGTGTAATGGTGAGGTAGCTGCACTTTATTTCAATGGTGGGGGTTCAAGTCCTCACTTCATGTGTTGTTCTATTCTTTTTAAGGTTTATGTGTATATTGCATTGTTCCTTTTTAATGTTTTTTCCTTAGCATTTTTGGTTCTTTTAGTTTTCTTTTAGTCTTTGCGTTTTTTTAAATTATGTTTTGTTCTTAGCCTTTATCGTCATTTTTTATTATTTTTTCTTAGAATTTTTGTTCTTCTTAGTTTCGTGTTTCTTTTTTTAGTTTTAGATATTTTAGGGTTTAACCAAACAATATAACTAAATTAATTATAATCAATTAGAATCTTATTTCTCTTTTCACATTTTCTAGATCCTTTCATGGCCAATTTAAATTTTTATTATGCACTAATAAAACAAAAACAAAATAATAAAAGCTTTCCCTCAAATTTTACTTATGAACCTTAATATAATTAAAAATCACTTGTCGAATAAGAAATACAATATCAAATAAAACGGCTCAAATAAATATTACGGTTGATATTCATAAGACATATGACTTGTGTTATTTTCTTTATTTTCTTTGTAGCATATTATTATTTAATAGTAATAATATACTACGCTATATCGATATCATGACATGTCAATATTCGAGCTTCATCAAGGTTATCATCGATTTTTTAGTTGTTTTTTATCGGTTTTTTTTGTTTGTTAAATGTAGGAAATTTAAGTTTTTTATTTAAGTTCATAAGTTCCGATGAAAAATCAAAATTGAAATTTTTGAAAATTTTTGACGTATGTCATTTGCCCCCCCCCCCCCCCCCCCCCTTCAGAAGTTTATGGATCCGCCCCTGATTCCCACAGTTCTCGTACCTATATGCCTCTTTTTGAGTTGTATCTCTAGTTTTCCGCAAAGTCAACTGTATTGAGACTGTTTCTGATCATTGTATGATTCATGTTTATGAATTTGGCTCTCTAATAATATCTCAAGAAGTGTCACAAGTTGCTTTCCGATGAAAATATTATGCTGACAACATAACAATGTGGAAGACCGACTAGTTGAAAATTCAAATTTAGAAAATAGAAATGACATCTAATCTGATAATATATTAATAGAAATGTTACAATGTACATAGAATTGGCATATGCCCACATATTCAAATCATTTTGTAGAATCAATTAATAATCTGTAAAAAAGAAATTAAACCAAAACCACGTTCTAAGGATTAATGATTGTATAAGCATCTTATCTTATTTTATCTTGTGTGTCTTGTAGAAATATAACATAAATTATGATACGTGACCACTATTTTTTATTTAATAGAAAATTATTTGAGTTGTATGTTTAATATATATATATATATAATATCAATTTTTAACTGTCCCAGTTAGTTATTCGAAGTTTCATCATTTCTTCTTTGCATTCTGTATTAATAATATGTTTAGCACATCCAATGTATGTGCAAATAGATTTTATCTTTTGATTATTTTATATTATTAATTAAGATTTTAAAAATTATAATTTCAAATAATGAGTATTATTGTAATAAACTAAGATATTGTAGTCACAAAAAAAAAGATATTGTGGTTACAATGATAAAAATACTTGACAGATATTGTTTCTTTATACAAGTTAAGGGAGAAATTTTATGGTGCTTATATTATGCATGCAACTTATGTGAGTACATATTATGTGACATTGATCGGTGTACATCTAACATATCATCATGATAGGAGTCAAATCTTTTCCACCTAAAAGTGTCAATCAATGCAACCTCACCTTTCACAATGTTTTGGCCCGCAATGATGGGACCAACAACACATCTAGTCCAGCCACACAAACGAAACAACCCCATGTGCAATAATGAAGTAAGTTGATTATACTAATATATACCATGACGTATGGAGTGACGATTCTTGCTTGTAGAATTGCCTATATAAGGGGACGTAGAGATCACCTGTAAAACATACCCCAAAAGCAAATAAGAAAGAGCCAGTGCAAGGGAAGAGAGGAAAAGTGAGAGGGTAAAAGACTTATCCACCTTCGGGTGGATAAGGGTGAGAGCGTGTTTTAGTTTTACTGGGGTAGTTGGGAGTAGGTACAAATATATTACCCAGGTGGATAAGGGGTCTCGAGTTTGAATTTAAACACGAGCGTTAAATTTGTACGGTGTAATATTCTCAATATAGTAAAGCTGGTGCTCTTCGTGGAGGTCGGTGGTATGGCCGAACCACGTAAAATCTCGTGTTCTCTCTCGACGTCATTTCATTTATATTATCCCGATAAAATTGTAGCCAAAAGTAACCTTCCGCTGGACCCGAAATATTACCGCTCACCCCGACAAGTGGTATCGAGCCAGGCATAATTCTAAGTATGCTCTGTGGTTGCAACTTTGTCTGATCTTCCACATAGAAAAGATATCAAGAGGTTTATCGTGACGGGGCGAAGTTGTTAACAACTTTGTCTGGCTCAGCAAAGACATTTTATGTGCAGAATTCGTTTGTACATTGCTGATAAAATTATTAATAATGTTGTTAATGAGGAGTCTGCACCAGACTTGTGGGCGAAGTTGGAGGAGATGCTCTCGAAAAAAACTTAGCCACAATGTTAAATCTGAAGCTGGAGCTGTACCGGCTGAAGATGGAGAAGGTGGAAATCTCATGCATCATTTTGGCGTGTTCAACGGACTTGTGGATCAACTTGTAAAAGTTGATGTGAAGTTAGAGGAAGAAGATAAGGCCCTTTTACTTCTTACCTCGCTTTCTGATTCTTATTATAATTTGATCACAACCATCTTGTAAGGAAAGACGACAGTGAAGATGGTGGATGTGCAGTCAACTCTCTTAGCGCATAAAAAGAGGAGACGATCAAATTATGGGGATAGCCAAAATTCGACGTTCTATACACGGGGAGAATCGTAGAGGAAGATTTCATGCAAAGAATTTGGAGGTAAGCAGCTTATCTAAATTATGAAGGACGGGAAGAGCATTGTGTGCTATAAGTGTGGTGAGCCGGGACAGGGTGTGAGGCTGTTAAGTTTGGGAATTGTATTGAAAGTTGTGGCTTAATCGAAATGAGGAGGAAAGGGTGTAGGTACACTTGGAATAATAAGAAAGTTGAAGGTAATCGAGTGTGGTGCAAACTAGATTGGGCCTTTGTTAATGCACAGTGGACTCAACTCTATCCTGACACCGAGGCTTGGTTTCTGGAAGAATGTGTCTCTGACCACTCTCCTATCATACTAAGATATTCAGCCTTGAAAATTCATGCTCATAAGCTCTTCAAGTTCTTCAACATGTGGACATTGTCTCCCAGTTTTTTGGATATCATTAAGCTGAACTGGCAGTGTTACAAGACGGGGAGTAAACAATGGAGGTTGATGCATAAGCTGAAGCAGTGTAGACATCCCTTGAGGCAACTAAACTCTGGTCAGTTTGCTAATATCATCAAGGTATCTGAGAGGATGAGAGAGGCCCTCCGAATGACTCAAGAAGCTCTACATAATGATCCTATGAACAATGATCTAATGCAGAAAGAGAAAGTATTGTTGGAAGAGTTTAAATATGCTAATGTGGCTGCCAATAAATTTCTCCAGCAGAAAACTAAAGTTAAGTGGTTGATCCAAGGTGACACTAACTCTTCATACTTCCACATGATGATCAAACAAAAGGGTTTATAGGAACAGAATATCATCTATATCCAATGAGCAGAATGAGCTTCTAACTGAGCAGCAGGAGATAATGGATCACTTCACCGAGTATCACAACTTGGAGTGGAAGAACGGCATCATGCTAAACTGGATTGTAATCTGGTTAGCCATGGGCATGTTTTGACTGTAACGGAGCAACTGCAGCTCATTCAACCCTTTGCTGCTGAAGATATCACCAGGGCTATGCAGTCTATTCACGAAGACTCAGCCCCTGGACCGGATGGGTATGGGAGTGGGTTTTTCAAGAAAGCTTGGAAGGTGGTAGGGATGGATGTGATAGAGGCAGTCCAAAAATTCTTTGCACGAGGAAAACTACTGCATGAAATTAACGCTACAACTCTTACCTTAATCCAGATTGACAACCCTCTTACAGCTGCAGATTTCAGACCTATTGCTTGTTGCAACTGTATATAAATGCATCTCTAAGCTAAGATGTGGTAGAATTAAGACAATTCTCTCCAAACTCATCAATGAGAACCAATGCGCATTTGTTCATGGGCGTTCTATTGTGCATAATATTTTAATAAGCCAGGACTTGTTGAGAATGTACAATAGGAAAAATACATCTGCTAGATGTCTCATGAAGATAAACTTGAGGAAGGCTTCCGATATGGTATCATGGGGGGTTCTTGCATGAATGGCTAGTGCTCTTGAAGTTCCCTCCCAAACTCATCCAGTGGATTATGGAATGCATTTCTTCAACCTCTTTCAGTATTTACTCGAATGGACAACTGGGCACCAGATTCAAGGGCAGGAGGGGCCTCAGGCAAAGGGATCATATGTCCCCTCTGCTTTTTGTCATAGTTATGGAGTACCTCTCTAGGAAGCTATCATAGAGATTTCAGATTCCATCCCTTTTGCAAGGACCTTAGGCTCATCAATTTATGTTTTGCTGATGATTTACTAGTAGTTTGCAATGGTACTAAAGGAGATGTCTATGTGGTGAAGAGAGGTTTGGAGCACTTTTATGAGACTACAGGACGTCAGGTTAACGCAAGTAAATCTAACCTGTTTTGTGCAGGGGGTTTCAATGAGAACTAGGGATGCAATGCAGGCAATATCAGGTTTTCAAGTTGGCTGCTTCCCTATGAAGTACCTAGGGGTACCCATCACACCCACGAAATGGTCAAAAACCACATGCCATGCTTTGGTGGAAAAGATAGCAGGTCGAATCAAGCAACGGACTTCTAAACATCTCTCATACGAAGCTGCTTGATTAATTATGTGCTCCTTGCTGTCATGGTTTTTGGGGAGGCATTTTCTTGCTTCCAAATTCTGTTGTTACAACAATTGATAAGCTATGTCGTGAGTTCCTATGGAATGGTTGTACTGGAAGGAAATATGTTGCACTTGTTAACTGGAATGTAGTATGCCGATCAAAAAATGATGGCAGATTAAACCTGAAGAACTGTGAGATATGGAACGCAACCCTGCTTGGCAATCAAATATGGATTTGGCCTCTAAAGCGGACAAGCTTTGGGTTCGATGGATGAACGAAGTCTATTTGAAGAATGCTGACTTCTGGGCTTATTCTAGCCTAGCAGACTGTTGTTGGTCTTGGAGGAAGCTTAATAGAATCAAATGTTTATTCTATGGTGGTTACATTTCAGGCAGATGGGTGGGTGAGATGTCTGGTGGCTACTCACATGTTCTGGGTACAAATGGTTGATAGGTGTGAGGCCTTCCTGGAACTATAGTTCTGTGGTTTGGAACAGATTAATGTTCCCAAACATAGCTTCATCTCTTGTTTGGTTTTGTGGGAAAGGCTCCTAACATTTGAGAGACTCCAAGAATGGAGATGTCTTGTCCTAAACTCTATATGCAGGTTATTAACAAAGTCACTGAATCGATTAAACTTGAGTGTGAATTCAGCAAGCAAGTGCTCGAGATCATCGCGGCTTGGTTGCAGACTCCCCTTGGTCCAGGGCAGTTCAATGCGTGCAGATGTTGGATTTAGAGGCTCGCAAAACAGAGATGTGCTAGATTGAAGATTGAAATTGCAAGCTATATGGTTGTCGTGTATCATATCGGGAAGGAGAGGAATAAGAGAGTCCATTCGGAGGGTCCATGCTACAATTCACCACCTTTGATGATAGCTCGAGGGGTGGCTAGGGATATCAAATGGCGTATTCTATTCTTCTGCAAGTCAGTGAAGCCAGGCAAAGATAAACTGTTTATTGAATGAGTATGTAATTCGGTTATGCTTTAGATTATATTTGAGTGTGTTTTGCTGATAAATGGAGTGGTTGATGTAAGTTACTCTGTACATTGCTTGCGTGTGGTAATGGCTTTGTCTACTACAAAAAAAAAATCTTCATTATGTTTAATACTATGATTTGAAGTTGTGAATCAAAATGTATCAATATTAGTATCTCTTTATAGAAAAAAATCATGGATTTTGGCGAAAATAAAAAATAATAAAAATTACTACCTCAGTCCCACTTATTTCTTCCCATCTTTCTATTTCTGGCGTCCCACATAATTCTTCCCATTTCCATTTTTGGTAAAAAATTATCCCACTAATTAAAATAATTACACCATTAATATTAAAAAAAGTCTTCTTGATTTGCGTGTCTACTAATAACTTTTCTCTCTCCATACCTCAAAAGGTGTACTATAATATTAAAATAATGTGATTTCTTAATCTCCGTGCCCGCTAATCTTTGGGAAGATTTAGCTGGGACGGAGGAAGTAAGAGATAATTGAAATATCAAAAAAATTGCATTATTGGAGAATGTTTGACATTGAGATTTGTGCACAACCATGTCAAGTTCAGGGTTGGTCTACCAACCAATTGTGTCAATTTATTTCATTTTTTGAATTTTTTTTGCTTTTTTTTATAGTGCAAGAACGGTTGTCGTTAATAAACATAATCTAATATGTTTCGTATCTTGGTTGAAAATTCATTCCCAATATCAGAGATCTAGGGCTTCCGATTCCGCCAACTTGATTTCAATTGTACAATCGATATAATCTCCATATAGTTAATAGGATAACGAACAGTCTCGATCAACCTTTCAGTGCTACAGCTTCATCAAGGTAAAAAGAAATCAAAAACCATCAGAATGCCGGTGAAGACTGGGAACGCATCGATTAGGGATCGAACGCATGAGTTCTTGGGAATAGCGGAGAGGGTGCAGAAGTCTCTTCCCTCTCAGAATGGGCCGAGCAGCAGCGGATCATCCAAGTTATCAGATCCTCCAAGATCTACTGCAGCTATGCAATCAGAGTTTAATCGGAGGGCTTCTAAGATTGGGTTCGGAATTCATCAAACGTCGCAGAAGCTATCGAAGCTCGCGAAATGTGAGTTGATTTGTTGATTAATTTTGGGCATTATTAGGCGTGGGATCTCCTTTTACTAGGCTGCAGAAATTGAGAGCTATTGATCCTCACTATTAAGGGCTTAGTGAATATGATAACCATAGTCGATTCATTTGGGTTTATCGAATTGTATTGTCTCTCTGCGAACTTCATTGGTATCGGGCATCGGCTTTGCTAAAAATTGGAGAAAGCTCAATTTATTTTCTTTCGAGTTCGAAACGTTTCTGAGCTTCACGACATTGTTGAACCAAATTTTTTGTAGTTCAGCTTATTCTTGAAAATTGCATTGGGAATTCATCTTATCGCTGCTGAGTTTTGATTGGTCATCAATTTGGATGTCCTGATGCTCAATGAAAATTTTGCATTGTGCATTTCTGCATATTTCTATTGAATTTGCTGAATATTTTTGCAGCTTCATATTCGTTGTGGTTGCATATACTTTCTTCAGATACAAGCGTATCTAAGACTAAGAGTTTATGCCGCGCAATATTGACATTGTGTATTCAATTCTTTGCAATCTAGTGGCTAAAAGGACATCGGTATTTGATGACCCTGCAATGGAAATCCAAGAGCTAACTGCAGTTATCAAGCAGGACATAACTGCTCTTAATTCAGCTGTAGTGGATCTTCAGATTCTTTGCAACTCGCATAACGAGGGTGGAAATGTATCCACTGACACCACCACCCACTCGACCACTGTTGTTGATGATCTTAAGAACCGTTTGATGAGCACAACAAAGGAATTCAAGGACGTTTTGACCCAGCGAACAGAGGTAAATTGAGAAATGGCTCAAGTTCTATAATATATTTTTTTTAGATCCCTCTCCCTACTGTAAAACTGAAACTGGACTTTCCTCTTTATTTCTATGTATTTGCTGCAGAACTTGAAGGTCCATGAAAATAGGCGACAATTGTTTTCTTCATCAACTTCCATAAATGCTTCAAATCCTTTCATACGTCAACGTCCTTTGGCTTCAAAATCTTCTGCCAGTAGCTCGACTCCTCCACCCCTTCCGTGGGCTAGCAGTGCTGAATCTTCTTCATCACAACTCTTCCCCAAGTAGGTGGACAAAATACTGTAGTATCCATGCAAGATTTATTCTATCACCATATTTAATTGATACTTGTATTATGATTGAAAGATATTATTTTCGAATGACTAATTTCCGTTTCATCCCAGGAGGCAAGTAGATGGGGAATCTCAACCGTTACTATCGCAACAACAAAATCAGCAGCAGCAAGAAATGGTTCCATTGCAAGATAGTTACATGCAGAGTAGAGCCGAGGCTCTACAGAATGTGGAATCGACCATCCACGAATTGAGCAATATATTCAATCACTTGGCTACATTGGTTTCCCAACAAGGGGAAGTTGCAATAAGGTGTGCTTCTTTTTATTCATTCGATGCTTGGTACCGTAGAGTAACTGACCATTGTGTGCTTTATTATCAACTTGGGGCTTCGTTTATTTATTTCTAAGCTGTTGGGTCAGTGATCTTTTGCTATGTTCGATTTGATTTGAAAGAGTGCATTCTTCATTTATTTGGAAAAAGATTCTTTTTTTTTTTTGTGATCTCAAGTAATTATAGTAAAGTCGTGTGAATTGGTGGGTAATGGATGGGCAGAATTGATGAGAATATGGAGGACACACTGGCAAACGTGGAGGGAGCTCAAGGAGCATTGCTCAAGTATCTGAACAGCATCTCATCGAATAGGTGGCTTATGATCAAGATTTTCTTTGTCCTAATTTTCTTTCTCATGATATTCCTATTTTTCGTGGCCTAGTCAGAGAGATTGAGAGCGAGATGTAATCGAGAAATTATGATTCTATATAGGCACTCAAGTATTCTATGTAATAATTTTATGATGAAAAAAGCTCGATACTCGATGCCTACACTGTACTTGCTCCGTATATCTTCAAACTTGTAATTCGTTTCATGCACTAGTAATGTGGTATGTGTTTCAATTTCCTCGTGTGTTTTCCTTTTTACGTGCGTTGTATATGTATAGCCAATGTAAGTTATTAAAGAATTAGATTGTATTTTCTATGATGTCTATCCAAATTATTAAACGGTAAATATGATGTTTGCCAACCCATCCTTTCGACCGGCTGATTCTATCCTCCTAACCATTTGGGAAAAATCGACCCAACTCCGTAGGACTTCCGATACATAATCCTTACAAAATCGAAAATCCGATGAAGTTAGGTTGCTTTTCGCATATTAACTGATGGATAGACCTTCTTGACAACCTATGATGTATATTGTGATGATAAGAACGAAAAGTAAAGTCCCTTATTCAAATCAAACAGAACCGGGAAAAATGCACTCGTATTATCTCGAATGGTTACAAATATTTGCCGATGGAAATTGTAGTATGCAGAACTCAGGAGTCGAATTACAAAATAAATTTGATCGCCTGCCGAAATTTGAACAAGTTAGATGCAGGAGTCTCCCATATATCAATAATTCAAATGGTCTTTTCTTCAAGTAACTTAAAAGCCAAGCAAGTATCCATCAGCAAACAACTAATCCGTAAAATACATTACTCTCTCCTTCAACCATCAGCAAAAGCAAGCAATCCACATTCGCCACGACAGTACGAAAAACATGAAGAAAGAAAAACCCCTCTCCAAATTCGTAAATGAACACAGCCCATACACCAAAACACCATCATTCATGGCAAAGATGCAATTTTTCGTACCTTTTTTATCGCGTGGGCTGTTGATTGTAATGGCTCTTCTCTTTCTTCTTAGCAGCAGCTGCAATCTTCGCATTCCTTGCAGCAGCTTCTTGTGCAGCAGCTCGAGCAGCAGCATCCATCTCTTTGCTGGACTTTTTCTTCTGCTTCGAAGATGCCATCTTTTTTAGTCTCTCCTTAACATCAATGGCTGCCTCTTCTTGAGGTTCCTTCGCCTCTTTGGATGATGTCTTATCCTTCTTTTTCTTCTTCTTCGCGTTTTTTGATTCGGTATTCTCCTTCTTCTCTGAGCTTTCGTCGGCTTGAACTGCCTTGATGCTACCTACAACTGAAAGAAGCCATAGGCGATGCAAAAAATCAGTGCTAATATAAAGATCTTTGTCATTCCAATACTGTAGTCTGTAAGTCGAATCAAATTCTGTATTCTTCTACACTAGAATGAAGACACATGGTTATATCTTAGGCGATTTCTGCTAAAAAAATTCGAAGAATCCCAGATGACAAAATATCAACGCAAAGAATGTCGATATATTGAATGAAATCACAAAGAACGCAAACCAAATTATAAGGTGGACTATTCGTATGGTTACCATATGGCTGATCTTCAGCTTTTTCTTTTGTGTTGACTCCCATTTCTGCTAAAATCTCATCTAACTCCGCAAGCTCCTTCTTCCTTCTTTCTTTCTTGGAAAGTTGTTTCTCTGTTTCTTTAGCAGCAGCTGTTGAAACTGCCACATTTTGTTTAACTTCTGGCTCAGATGGTTGATCGAGCTCTGGCTCATTATCGTGCTCCTCTTCCACATCATCAGCAAAATGGTCAAGAAGTTCATCTTCGCTTTCGCTTTCCTGCATTTCGGTAGACAACCGTGTGATTTAATATACAAAAGTCCAAACAAAATGTATATGATTCTCTAGATATATAGAAGAAAGACCATTTACACACTTCACAAAATGTAAACTTGGCATAGGTTTCAAGAAATTTGTTTCATTCGGACTCACAAACAGAATTCTATCTACCTGACTGAAATGTTACTACTATTGATTCTTCAAAACCATGGCGAAATACAACTCAAATTTAAAACACGTAGGATACGATCCCCAAACGTATAGCTCAGAAAACCCAACTGGGCACATTGTACTTTCAAAAAATAGCTAATCGTCGAAACATAACCATCATATGCACCACCCACTTGAACATACTCGGCTAGAGTGGAGTTATGACTATAAGAGTATCAAATCAGCAAAGGTATTATCTTATCTCGCATTTTAAACATACAACAACCATACTAGTCAATGAAGACCAACCAAACCAACACTTGTAACAACGAAGCATTTGTTAAAACTCAGTGAAACACAGGTAAACAAATCAACAAACAACAACACATCAACTTTGCAAAAAGCCAAATTTGGAACAACAGAAAACAATCCACTCACTCAACCATTCCCAAGTCCATTTACCTCAGCGTTTTCATCGTGTTTACCCTTTTCTTCCTCTTCCGAGCCGCCCCACATTGCCTTTGGTGGAGCAGTAGTAGCATAGTAATCATCATCGTCCTCATCATCAACGTCGGCCCAAGATTTCGCCGTCAAAGGCGCAGGTGCCCAAAAGACCTTCTTTTCATCCTCCTTAACGCCAACCTTTGATTTGGCCGCCTTTGACGAATCGCCTTCGGAAACCTTCTCCTTGTCAGACTTTTTCTTTTTCCTCAGACTTTCCAACGCTGCGAACACATTGGTGGTGTTCCCACCTCCGGCCATCTTCTAGTCCTTTATCTTCTTTTATGAGTTCCCTTTTTAAAGTTAGATCACTCAAAAAAAAACCCCTAGGAGGCACAATTGAAATTCTACAGATATCCCTACAGCTTTGAAGAAAAAGAAAAGAAGAGAACGCAAATCAAACGTCGACTGCGATGATTGACGATCGGCTAATTAAATGTCATCTCCTTGATTGTTTCCTATAAACAGCTCCGAGATATCTGCAAATTCTGGGTAGCGAATAATTTACTCCGAGGACAAAAAAAAAAGCAAAATTACAAAATCGCAAAAGGATTAAAATATGGATAAGTCATCGGATCGAACAGAGACGTTATAGATTTGATAGGTCGATGCGTGTCGGCACTGTGTGAGTGAGTACGAGGAGAAAGTCTATTAACAAGTAAACAATTTTGAGATAAATTTTTGTGGAAATTCCGTTTCAGTTCCTTTCTAAGCTTTGATTCCTCTTAAATACTCCAATAATTTTTTCCTACTCAATACTAGGGCTGTTAAAAATCGACCCGACCCGCCAACCCGACACGAACCGCACCCGAAAATAGCAGGTTCGGGTTAGTATTTTTGACCTGTTTACGTAAATGGGTAAACCCGAACCCAACCCAATTATTAAGTGGGTTAGGTTAGGGTTCCGATTTTCAACCCGAAATCAACCCGGAATCAACCCAAATCAACCCATTTAACCCGAATAATATATATAATTAAAATATTATTAATATAAAGGGTTAACCCTAATTCTCTATTCACTCTCATGCTATGTTTTTAGAAAAAAATTGCATTAGTTCTCCTTTTTTTATTTAATTTAGATTTATAATTCTGTCAATTTTGTATTTTTCTTTGTTCTTTTTTAATTATAAACGGGTTGGCGGGTTGGCGGGTTGGGCTAGGGTTAAAGCAGGTTGGGTTTGGGTTTGATTTTTCAATCTGTTTAAGTAAACAGGTCAGGTTAGGGTTGAAGTTTTCAACCCGTTTATTAAACGGATTGAACCCGAAGGTGACCTAACCCGACCTGTTTACCACCCCTACTCAATACCACTTTGAGAAATTTGTGCATATTGGCTACCAAAAATGGCCTTTTCAATGTTAAAAAGATTTAAATAACCTTTGCTTCACATGTTAAAAAAAGCTAACAGATTAATATCGAATGGATTATACCACAAAACTCGTTACCAGTAAAAAAGATATTATAGCAATAATTGTATCATCTGTTTTCGTTAGGATACCAATAAATAACATTATATAACTTATACCACAAAATTGGACATACCAGATGATATTGCTATTATACCAACTGTTAACACCATTATACAAATAACTAACGTTATTCTCATTTTGACAAAAGAAATGGACATTATACCAACTGAGGGAGTTTTCCTAGGGGTTGCCGAAAAGAAATTCTGTCTTTTTCCTCCTTTTTTCTAGAAAGGTCAATTATCCATTTAATCTAATATTTGATTAGATACTTGAACGCTCCCTGTTTGTGTTAGTCAGTTCGCGATACCCAGCCCGGGCATCGCTCCCTATAGTTTTCTCAATCGGCGAAGCCTCACAGCCTATCCCCACCGTCCTCAACAAGCAACAAGGAGCCCCAAGCAGTCTATTTTCTTATTAGTAAAGCCTAAACGTTATCGCTATTATATCATATGTTATTACTATTATGCCAACAAATAACATTATTATAAAATATAAACAAAACTGTACATTATACCAACTATTGTCGCTATTATACCAAATTAAATATTATACCAATTGTTATCGTTATTATACATGCCGTTATCGTTATATACCAACCCTTGGTATAGTGTTCAAAGTTGTTAGTATAATAACGGTAACAGTCGATATAATCTTCAATTCTGTTGGTATAATAGCGACAACAATTGGTATGTGTCCACTTTTGTTTGTATAAAATTATAGTAACGTTATTTTGTTGGTATAATTACCGATGATAGTTGATATAATAATTACAACAATTGTATAATGTCTAGTTTTGTGGATAAGAATGGTTATTTTCGTCATTTCACTGTTTTGGGGTATTAAACACATAATTTTCCATACATGGGTATTTAATAGGAATATATATATAATTCTAGGTGTACTGAACATGAATTTTAAACTTCAAAAGGTACTGAAAGGGACTTTCCCCATAAGGAAGTAATCTTTGACATGGTCAACATTAAAAATGGCTTTTTAACTTTTTAGGACATTTTTTTTCAATTAATAAAATAGATTTACGATTTTCATAATTAACAAATTGGAGTTTTCACAGGTATTAAATGCAGTGGTGCTTTTAGTGGTTTCGGATCGTCTGTGCCACAACAGTGTTCCACCAACCATTCCCCGACAAGTGTTAAACTCAGTTGACCAACTGTAAACTTGTCGCGATTTGGTTGGTGGAACACCATATTGGAACACAAATCTGGAACAGAGGATTCAATCTAGCTTTTAGTGGCTGCGACATCGCAGACAATTCATACAACGAGTTCTCAACATTTTCAAATATGCTTCAATTCATGTTTGTATTTTATGCTGATGCCATCGGAAAAATGAATCTACTGAAGGGTGGCCAACTACCTTCTTGCCGCCGAAATAATACCACGTACTCTAGGTGGAACTGCCAAAAGAGTGGGGTGAGGTGGCGTTTGACCTCTTTCCTCGGTCAAGATGGTGTTTATCTTTGATTGCTTAAACGAATGTAATGATAGAAAGTAAAAATGGTGTCGACGATGCACTCTAGGAGTGACTGACGTATTTATAGTTCCTAGGAATCATATCTGTTCCTCGGTCACACGTTCCGCATTTTTCGACTGTCGGTTAATCCCACGTTCCGTGTTCTTCGGTTAGTCCCACGTTACGTGCTCTTTCCACGACTCCATGTTTTCTTTTCTTGCCTCTGTCCTCCCATGTTTCTTGACCGCGTGTGGGAGATCGTGCGTTGCAACGACCACCACTCTTCTCTCCCACTCTCGTTAATCATCGCAACCGGTTATTGCTTGCCTTAGCAAATCTTACCGTCCCAAGGCCTCGGGGAGTTCACACGAGGGCTACATGTCCGCGCCCTTTCCTCGGGATCATTCGGTCGCTCTTGTCGTATTTCCTCGAGGGGCCGTTCTAGCAAGCTATGTCATTGAAGAATATTATTTATAAACGTTAAATAATTTTGGCGCTACGTACCTCTTTTCGCGTTTTATAATCGTCTCCGCCCTTCGAAACTTTGCACTTTGACTTAAGCTCTGCGAGCGACTTTCGCTCTGTTACTTTATGTCTAAAGGCTATGCTTTCCTTTCTAGGAGGTTTTCATCTCGGGCACAGAGCGCCCTTCTGAGCCTAAGAGCCACGAAGGCCTCATGTGGAGGGTTTTTCCTGCCTCCTTGAGAGGGTTTTCAGCCTCGCGAGAGGGATTTTCGGCCTCATGAAGAAGGACTTTCAGCCTCATGGGGAGGGATTTTCAGCCTCTTAGAGATGGATTTTCAACCTTGCACATATGAATTTTTAAGCCTCACGCGGGAGGGATTTTCAGCATCACGCTGAGGGATTTTCAGCCTCGGAAGAGGGATTTTCAGCTTCACAGGGAGAGATTTTTTTCCAGCCTCAGGGGAAGTGATCTTCTGCCTCTCGAAGAGGGATTTTCAGCCTACGAAGAGGGATTTTCTTCCTCTCGAAGAGGAATTTTCAGCCTCGGGAAGTGGGATTCGGTATCTCGAAGAGGGAATTTCAGCCTCGCGAGGATGGATTTTCTTCTTCCTTGGCCATGGTCTTCTTTCCCGTTCCTCGAGCAAGTTTTGCCATCAGGTTTTATATCCTTCTCGGCACACTATTTGTGTAGATAAATTTTTCGATTTGCTCGAACGACCTCATATGAAAGGACATAGCTTGTCGGAATATGTACATGCTGGCGATAGAGAATTCAAAGCAAACTAAAATAAACATAGTTTTAACGAGGGTACCCCCTCTACGAATTTTCGCAGCTTCTTAGTGTCCAAGGTCGGTCTAGCTACTTTCCATTGGCGCCCTCGAGATACTAAGAACCTTCCCCTACCTTTTTGACTATGTGATAGGGGCCTTCGAATTTCGGATCTAACTTCTTCATTACTTCTTGGTTCAAGATATCCTTAACCACTAAGTCCCCTTCCCGTGCTTCTTTTCGCGCACCCTGCAGTTATAGCACCAAATCATCCTTCTTTGATATCCGTTCATTCTGATTGCTGTTCTTTCTCTTCCTTCCTCGATCATATCGAGGTCCTCGGACCGATCCGGGGACGTTCTCTTCGGAGTATGTTAGATTCCGCGCAACTTTCCTTTTCGATTGTTGGGTTTAGTGTAGACCGGTTGGAGTAGATTCGGACAAAGATGAAGAGAGGTTCGAAGATTGTGCAATCATAATTTCCTTAAACATATTCGCTCCCTCATGTTTGGGCTTGAGGTTTTGCGAGCATCTATTTTCCAAGATACTTTGAATTACTTGGCGTTTGTTTAGCACGGAACACACCAACGATGAAATAGAACTTCTTGTAAAATGATTAGGAATTTTCTTTAGACTTGCTTGTTTGTTTTTTCTTGTCCTTCTCCATTGAGAATAACCTTATATTTATAGGCGCATTGCAATTTGGTACATTATGCATCTGAGCTGAAATGTTAAATGCCAAATGTTTTAAAACAGTTATCATGCATTTTACGCATATAGCTATTAAAAAAAATCTTTTCATGCATTTTTTTCTCTCTTCATTTGTTTTCTTTGAAAAAAATTAAAAAAATCATGAATTTATTTTTTTTATGTTCGTATTTTTCATGCATTGGTTTGAATTTTTTGCATTGTCATTAAAATAAACAAAAAAAAAACAAAAAACAAAGCCGAGATATATAAAACAAAAAAAAAACAAACAAAATAATAACAATAAAAAAACAAAAATAAATGATTCATGTCATAGTTGAGGATGTCTTTGTTGATTGGTTCCACCCGACGTTCACTAGTGAAACCCAAGACGACCTCCAACTTGAAGTATCTCAGACCTTAACCACTACATCATGTCCTTATGGACATAAACGATTCATGTCATAGTTGAAACAATTACTAAAATGCTAATCGTAACATAGTAAAGAATCAAATGCTGCCTCGCAATGTCGTCCATTACACAACTTTTCATTTTTCAGCCTCTTCATTATTTTTTCCACTGAGGTAGCCTTTGAACAACCACCTTTAAATAAAAGAAAAGCAAAGAATAGAAATGTCACTAGAGCAATATAATTAAGATTAACCATATCTTAGTTTGTGAATTATTTTGCAATTAAGTACCTTTCCCGAGTTGTCTTTGTTTCCCACTATTGTTTGGCAAGCCAACCTCCATGACTCCGGTTTCTGAAATATGAGAAAAGTATTCGCAAATTAATAAAAACCATACGATGTCGATATTAACCTAGATTAGTTTAAAATTTGCTACAAAAATTTGTTTGTTTCGAGGATTAAAGCTGCTGAATCAATCAAGATAATACCTTTTTAAGATATCTAAGTTCCGTATTAGTCCTTTCGTTCAAGAGATCCTTTCCCTCTATGATCTGCAAAGTGAGATTAGGGATCAATGACGGAGACACATGAGGTCCAGTGGTGTCACTGGACCCCGCTCGTAGAAAAAATTTTATTAATAAAATAGTATGATTTTTTAATGATATGTCTAAAATAGCAAAAAATTACATTATTAGGACCCATTGAAATTTTTCTAAAATATAAGGTATGGGGTCCAATTATACTGGATCCCACCGATTGAGCTTTCTCGCTCCGCCACTGTTAGGGATCATGCTTGAAAGTTAATTATAAGTTAGTAAACAAATATGGACTTATTTTCTCCGGAAAATAATCAGGGGTCGTTTGATACCATATTAATGGATTATTACTTAGGTATAAGTTATTTGTGTATGGATATAGACGTATTTTGTTGATATTGTATTTTAACAGGTTTGTTATGCGTGCATTAATTATTTGTGTAATGATATAAATTGTGTTTGATAGATGTGTTTGAGGTGTGTATATGTGTGTATGGATTAGTGATATACACCCCGTACACAACCCCATAAACCGTCTAGGTATTAAAATTGGAAACTGGCGAGTCCAACCCAACAGCGATATAAACACGTTAATTATGAGAAACTCTGATATTATATTAAACAGGAAAGTCATTTGAATCTAGACATGATAATTAAAATATTGATATATCGTTTCAAGGTTTATAAAATATTACCTCAACGATGCAAGTCCCACAACTCCCACCACCCCCGCAGTTCATTACCTTGCCCTGTTAAAAGGTATGGAAATTATAGTATTAATATGCCCAAAAAAACCAATAATAATAATAAAGATGTACGGGCTTACATATGCGGCGTAAAGTTCAATCTTATTCTCCGACATTATGTTCCTTAATAGTTTCTCCCCACTCACTGCCGCGGCTCGATTCACTGCATCACCGGGCTTAGGCTGTCGTAAAGTTAATTATTAATGGCTGTAATAATATAAAACAAACAGTGAGAAAAATCGATTTCAACATACTCCGATGAATTCAAGCTCTATTTCTGGTTTTGACGGCGGAGCGCCGGAGGTTGTCTCCGGCGAAGCACCTGGTAGAGATGCAAAAATGGGTCTTCTCCTACAAGAGCTCCGGCGAACGGAGAACTCCAGCGGTCTGAGTGAGAAACTAGTCATCGACGCCATATGTGCGAGTTGATTGTGAGTGAAGCTCAAAAATCGTGGCCAGAATTGTTTAGTAATATCACTCTATGGATTTCTCTCTTTGGCCCCTAATAACTTTACGTGGCATATTTTTCTTTTTTTCTTTTCCTTTATTAGTGAATACATATTTGTGGTTGCAACATATTTAATTGGGGTCTTTACGTGGCATATTTATTTTACCTAGTAGAATAAATTTTTTACAGATAGGTACCCGATCCGCTGCATGTACGCCATACAGCACATTTAGGTACCTTATATCAACGTATTGTGGTACGTCATACGTTGTGAAGTGGTACGCCGTATTAGCACATTTAGGTACGCCATCTATAACACATAAGGTACGCCGTATAAACACAATACCCTATGTCAATGCGTTATGGTACGCTATACACACAGGAAGATACGGCTGCCGGCGTGACTGAAGAAACTGGTAAACATTAAATCGGGTACCTATTTGTAAAAATTTTATTCAAGTAGGTATTTATTTGTAGATTTCACTATTTAATTTATATCAGTTTTCAGGGTCTTTTCATTTTCATCCTCCACATTCGAAATCAATTTGCAAAATAATCCTTCTTTGCTGGTGTCAATTATTTTTTTTATGTATATATTTAGTCTTTTTTCCTATAAGTAGGTATTGTATGGTTATACTTCGACTAAGTTTAATCTGACATGAATCTTAATCTAACCGTCGTCGTCTTTCAAGCGTTGACCCATTTATGTGTAATTTCCAAGCCCGCACACAGTACGATAGTCAATAAGTTCAGTAAACGCTTAATCTCCTTTTGAAGATGTGATAACTCGGCCGTTAGGACTTATCCCATGCTCCATTTATTTGAAGTGGTCCCGACATGGATGTATACTAAGTTATAAAACTGGTTATCTAAATGTTCACTCTAATGTTGCGAGGTAACACCGGACACAACACAGGAATTGAACCTCACATAATCTCGCACAGCGGAAATAACTAATAACTTAGTAACGGAAAACGATTGACATGCGAGATCTAAATTGTGCAGCAAGTTGTAAAATTTGTTGTGAGCCTCGTGGCAAAATTCCACTAATGAAAATGGATTACAAAAAGAACAAGCCTAGAAAAGCGAATCTTACGATCCTACCAAAACTACAAAGTCTTACGACTTTTGCAAAGATAAAATACTAGGCTAAAAAAGATGAACGCTCTCTCGTTCTTTTCAGATCTCGTTTGCTCAAAATCTCTCGTGTGTTTCGCTCGTTGTCGCTCAAAAGTTACTCTGTAAAAGCTCTTCAAAGTTTCTCGTGCAACGCTCATCATGTCAGCTTATTACGAGAAACATCCATAATAGAAACAATAATATTAATATTATAAAGATTAATAGAAAAATTAAATATAATGGACAAACTGAAATATTTGATAAAATTTCATTATTTCAAAATATTGAAAAGATTTTTTAGACATTTCTAGGAATATCACCTTTAGGGTAATTTGCAGTAGTTTCACCTTCGGGATGACTACCACTAGTTTCACCTTCGGGGTGATTGACAAAGAAATCCGCAACATCTAAAGAAGTGAAATCATTAGCTGTCATCGGCGAGACCAAGATCATTAAGGAAGTTTGTCTCAAGATTTTATCCTTTTCTTTCTTCAATGATGCTTGATAGAGGTTGACGAAATACTTTTGGCGTACGACAGGTACGAGACCAATGCCCTTTCAAGCCGCAAAGTGGCATTCATCTTCCACTTTCTTTTCACCTTGATCACCCTCTTTCTCATCGTTGTTACCCTTGCACTTCTGGTTGTGAGTTATATTCTAAGCCCTAACATTTCTTATTCCTTCTCTCTTTCTTTCCTTAACTCACATCATAACAATGTGTTTCTTAACTTTTGCTCAGTCCCGTATGGCCGTATATTATGGCGAGGATGCAACAAATCACAGACAATAAAAAAACACTAAGAGTGTGTTTGGTTGGGGGGTAGTAGGGAGGATTAGATGGGTTAGGATTAAGTGAAGCAGTGTTTGATAGGAGGGTTTATTTAAAGGTGTGATTCAGTTAATACCTCCTTAATACCCCTATTAGAGTGTGTTTGGTTGGGGGTATTAGAGGGGATTAGGGAGTATAGGATTTACTAAAGTAGTGTTTGGTTGAAGGGTTTATTTAAAGGTGAGATTTAATTAATACCCCCGTTAATACCCCTTATTAGGTATTAATTAAAGGAGTCCTCGCCCCTCCCTTTATTTAATACCTTATTATTAATTATTTTTATTTAAAATTTTATTACTTTTCTTTTTTCCTTTCTAATCCCTCCCCCCTCTCTCTCCCCCCGGTCTCCCTCTCTCTCTCTCCCCCCCGTCTCTCCATCTCTCTCTCACAGTCTCCACCTCTCCCCCACTCTCCCCCTCTCTCTCTCTCTCTCTCTCCCCCACTCCCCCCCCCCCCCCCCTCTCTCTCTCTCTCTCTCTCTCTTCCTCTCTCTCCACTCTCTTTCTACCGGAAATTTTAATTGAAGAAATGGTAATTTGTAATTATAATTATTAAAACCTAATACCATTTAAACCCATATATCAAACATGTCAGAGATCATTACTTAATTCCATCAACCAAACATTCCCAAAAATTCATACCCATCTAAACACATCCCTCCAACCAAACGGGCCCTTAAGGTATTAACTAAAGCTACCCCTCACCTTACCTTTAGCTAATCCCGGACATTTATGACAAAATTACAATTTACTTGTTATATATCCAATTCAACTTATGGGTAAATTTGTAATTGAATTTAGTTAAACTTAAAAACCTCTAAAATTATCTACCAAATCCATCCGATATCATTATTTAAATTCATCAATCAAACACCGTAAAAATTCATACCCTCCATTATTTAAACCAACTAAAACTAATACCATTTAAACCCATCCTCCCTACCAAACGGACCCAAAGGACACAGCGAGATTCTCGGTAAAAAAATGAACGTTACTACAATAAAAAGTAAAAATTGACCAAACTATATAAAATATAATCAAGAGTAAATAATAATACATAAAAAATAGCAATTGATAAACGCGAATAAAGATACAATCACAGTTCTCAATTTATTAAACAATAGATATACAATGAATATACGAGAAGTAGATATATTTGGCGATAAATAGCCAATTCTCACGATAAATAGGTAAACTACAAGTACAACGACAAATAGAGGAAGATTCATTAAACCCATACGCATTTATAATATATAAAATATAGGGTAATTATTCACACCCCCTACACCCCACTTTAGTACTTAAGTATATACTACTAAAAGGTATGTTTTCAAGGTTAAGTAATTCTTAGTCGCATACGCGTAACGTACATATTTGTAACCCTAACAACCCCTCTCTTTTTTCTATCTCTTTTCTCTTCCGCGGTGAACACCATAAAAGCTAGCTTACTTCCCTTCCTCCATTACTGGAGGTTGGGGAGCTCATCCATCTATACTCCCACCACATCCAAATAGTTTAATCCTTATTTTGCACGCATATTCTCCCTTTTTCATTCTCTCCTCATGTACGAGTTTATGTCTCCTCGTTTAGGAGTTCCTTTCTCCCTACTTGGGAGTGCCCTTCTCAAAGAATATAAAGTATCGAAGCTAAGTTGAAGAAAGTGAAGAGAATTATAGATTTAACTTGATAGCCATCTTTTGGAGTATTAATTTATATGTATTAGGTTCTTTAGTTCTTTTGTCCGATATTTGTATTTTGTTTTCTATTGTGCTTGTTTATATTTACGTAGTGTTTGTTCGTTTCTCTCTAGTTGAGAGATTTCTCGCTTCTGGACGACCAGATGTTTCCAGATGGTGCGTCTGGGCTCTTTAGCCTCTACAATTTGGTAGTTCTTAATGTAACTTTTGTTTGAAAAAATAGGTTAATTAATTTTTTATTAGTTTATTCTCTCTCACATTTATTTCATACAAGTAACATAGAATTTTTAACGTAAATAATTACTATTTTGTTTTCAACCAATAACATTACTAACTTCTCGTAATTATATAATTTTATATGATAATTCAGCAAAATATATAAATACGGATTTTTTTCGTTTGTCAGATGAATTATATTTATACATCTACAATATATATGATATTATTTATATATATTGTGTATTTAACTAAGTTACCTTGAGAGTCTTTTTCACTTGTATAAGTGAAATATTACTTGATATGATTATTTTTATTAAAAATAAGTTAATTAACAGTAGTTATAAATTTAAATAATACTTTTTAATAAAGTGTAGAAATAAAATATTATTAAATGCAATCTGTTAATGAAAATAAATTAATTACCAAGATCATTATTGTTGAAGAATTATTGCACTACTTTGTTATACAAATATGGTTTGTATGTAAAGTATTTGTATTAAATGCCATGTTGCACTATGTACGTCAAGTATTTAATGTCATGGGGTGTAAATAACATTTTTTATTCAATAGGGTGTGAATAGTAGCACCCTAATATATATAGATTTTCTATGGTGAATTGGAACAAACTAATTAAAGGTTTGGATGATGGCGGGGCGTTTGTGTTTTACATGAGGGAGAAGTTAGAAGTGTTTGATCATAGAAGACCATAAATTGATGTTTGTTCAAGGCCAAATTATTATTTTAGGTCACTAAGTATACATCGTTTTTGAGTCACTATGTATGATAATTGCAAAAGTATGTCACTAACTATATATGTCAAAACAAATTTGGGTAACCCTCTCATTTTTGTATCACTAAATATACATGTTTTCGATTTTGGGTCACTATGTTATTATGAATACGAAAATGGATTTAACATAGCGACCCAAAAACTTAAAACACGTATACTTAGTGACCCAAAATTGGAAACGCGTATACTTGGTGATCCAAAAATGAGAGGGTGACCCGAAATTGTTTTAACATACATAGTTAGCGACCTATTTTTGCAATTACCAAACATAGTGACCCAAAAAACGAAAAGATGTGAACTTAGTGACCTAAAATTATATTTTGGCCTAGATAATGTGATGAATTCCAGTGAATTGGATAATCTTATCCGAAAACCTAAACATAGAGAATCTGCGTTTTCAATGAAAAAAACCAAAGGGTACCTACCCTCTCTTTTTTTAACTGAAAATACCTACCCTCTCTAGAGAGGTGTATAGATAATATTACAAGCATGAGCATAATATTAGAAAATTCAAAATTGTACCTTTAGACAAACAAAAGACTGGTGTGTAGATAATATTACAAGCATGAGCATACAATTAGGAAAATTGTACCTTTAGGCTTCGCTGGAAAATAAATATCGAAACAGCGGTGCGACAACTCCAACACTTAAGCTGTTGCCCAGCAAAGTGTAACTGCAACAAAACATACATATATATATATATACATAAATGTGGTCTGTGACTTTTAATAAACAGATGAACAAACAATCCAATGAATTGATAACCCATTTTGATAGCATAGCATGGACATAGAAGAATGGGCACATGTATGTATACTTACCGTTGACGGAGGCTAACATGCGCAGGGAATTCAAAGTCTTTGGGAAAAGAATGTAAATTGGCAACCTAATTGTTGAAAGGTATGTTCGTATTATAATTGAGATGATTAAATTTTTCAACGCAAGCAATTTTTACGTATAAACGGGTGTGCATACCTCTCTGGGTGTGAAGTATCTTAGACGAAGCTCAGCCAAGGAAGATATCTCATCTTTCGTATTCTCCTGCATTGTATCATTTGCATATAAAGTATTAGAATTAACATATTCGAATGGAGTCTAAGATTGATAGTGCAAACTGAATTGAATCAGAACATCAAACTATAAACTATGAGAAAAAATTGTTCGTTCATGTGGTGCTTTATGCGTATATATTTGCTAAAGTGAACTTTCATGCACACATATAAACAGATTAAGACGAACAAGTGAAAGGTGTGTGTGTATAGTGCTCCAATGATTCGTTAAAGATACACATTCAAGGAATAGTGAATGATTAGCTAAATGTGACAAAAAGAAATGGACTAACCGAAATAGTAGCCAAAACTGAACCAGTGCCTTTAACATATCGAAAGTAACTCTTAGTGAAGCAACAACAGCGTCTTGATTCAGGATAAACAATATCTGTTGGATATTAAGGAAAGTAAATTGGGAAGTAAACTATAGGATCACTATTTAAAAGAGGAGACAAGGATACCCATGGCACTGCCTAGTCGTTCTACCAAGCTATGTGGAACTACGTATTGATCCAAAAAGGTATCACTAATGGTCTCACTTTCTTCTTCCATTTGCTTTACGGGCCTTGCTGTTAATTCCTTGGAAGAGTTCTTCATTTCCAGAAAATCTTTAACAGGGAGACAATACTTGGCTAAGCTATTTCGGTACTCCTCTGACTCAGCTTCTTCACAGGTGACCGTGCATCTATCGCAATCCACTATATGTTCTGGAGTGTGTCGAATTTGATTATTGTATTGTGCTATCCGAAAAGTCAGAGGTTTTCTCTTTGCCTGCACTTTCAAGAAGTAAAATGAATTTGAAGTCCTTTAGAAGAATTTTAACTTCCTGGAAACAATATTTTGTAACACGGAAACATAAATTTTTACCAACTCCATGGTTCATACAGTCCTCTACATAAAAGGGAAGTAACATTTAACAAGTAATCTATAGAACAAAAAAAAAGCTTTTGAAACAGAAAGATATGTAAAATTGAACACGGCCTTGCCTACCAGGACAAGAAGCTTAGTTGAGGACAGCTAATTAACAAGTGCGAAGCATGAAAATGAAAATGCTTATGTAAGTCACTAAGGAAACACAATATTAGAGGGAAAGAGTGACCAGGCAAAAATAGCGAGGACGAGAGTACGGCACGCCAAACTGCAATGGGCTCAAAATGAATTCCTGTGTCGCATAGTGGTTTTCACTCAATGTCGCCTTCATCATTGTATGTGTATCAGATACCTGTCAATATTTTCAAAAAATACAACAGATCATTGAAAGAGCACTTAACCATACATAACTCTTATCTTTTTGGCTTTTGAAGCAAACTTAACCAAGTAAATACACTTCCAGGAATTTGGTATGCCTTTCATTGCAAAGGAGCTCTAAAGAAGTATCAATTATTCTTTAAAGCAAGAAATCTTGTTACCATTTCCCATGTGAAACAACGTTACTAGCAATAACAAACCTCAAAACCAACGACATTCTCAACAAATATCATGAGCGGGGGACGTGAACTCTCAGATAAAAGTTCCAGAATCTTCAGAAAAGAGGAGGCTCTAGCATCGCCTGAACCCTTCTGCAGACCTTAATAAAAATAAATACTGAGAAAGGCATTCCTCAATCTACTAGTAAAACAACTTATTACACATTTGAATAAACAAACAGTAAGAGGTCATGGACTGTAATGTTTCACCTTGACGTGTGTAAGGCTGGCAAGGAGGAGACAGAAGCCATGCATCAGCCTCATAACTGTCGAGGTCAACAGCACTCAATGTCTGAATGTTACCCTATGCGTAAAAAAATCGAGTTAGCATTTTCTATTTCCAAATTACCTACCATACAGTTGAAAATGATAACTCGATGTTTTCAGAACATGCATTTTTTCTATTGCATGGTGCAAAAATGGCAAGCGTAAGCTCACTGGAGAGATTTCAGAAAGAGTAAAACACAAAACGGTCAATTAAGATTTTAGACGGAACCAACCGTGAAATTAAATCATGATGAATGAGACAACCAAACTCCCGCAGAGGTGAGTTCGAAGTAACTAATCAATGAGGCAATAACCAGTAAGAACATGCAATCTCTGAAACTCCTACGGAACATGAAGAGTGAAACGGTTCTAGTGATGGTAAATCAAGCAAGCAATCAAACAAAATATAAAACACGAACTTTCTAATTCTTAGATAACATCGAGATATGTGCAGCATTCGAAAATATATTTGGATACAATTACCATGCTATTAATCTAATATGGGCCTAAGGCAACAACTTACAGGTCACATTAACGACATATGTTCCACCAGACACAAATATCTATGTCAGTGATTATATGTGGAAACATTGAAGTAGCAACACAGATAGGTGCACAAACACAATACAGTTGCAATACAGTCGTTGCGGATTTCAGCAGTACATGCTATATTTGAAATTACCACTAATAAACTCATTAAAGTTGATAGAAAAGCCACTGCACATACCGCTGAGCTTACATAAATAGCTTAAGTCAAAGGAAGAATATTTTTTGTAGAAATTCCTAGAGAAATTATCCATTAACTTGGGCTAATACGTTGGAAACATGTACAAGCCTAGCCAACAAAACCCATATATACTCAATATTTAGGCAAACTGAAGCTAAAAAACCCGCAAATCTCATCAAACCTCAATTCATCAGCATTCATTGTTAATAGAACACTTGTCCTTCTAACGAATAAACTAAAATTCACGATCTCTAACATTCAGTTTTCAGAAATATGAGTTACAACAACGATAACGCACAATAAAGCATTATGTACAACACAACACCAAAATCAACAACAATATCAAACCTGATGCGGTCTATGTCCGAAGTTGTGCTCGTAAACGTCATTTGCGATGTTATTAATGTCGAACGCTTCAACAACCTCCGCATGTACTCCAGCCTTCATCAACGAATATCTCTACATAAAATAAACATAAAGTGAAATCGAGGGTCAAATGGCATCCGAAATGGAACTCCCAACTTCTCTACCATTCCACCAATGCCGCTGTAGAATTCGAGGACCTTCCATGGCTGTCCATGTTCTCTTAAACCCTCCATAGTTGTTTGTGGGGCAAATGAACAGAAGGGATTAGCTGCGGTCAAAATAAAAAAGAAAAAAAAGGTCTGACTAAATTTAAAAAAAAAAAAACATATTAAGAACAGTACACGATGTGATTAATTTATAAATTAAAAGAGTAGGGGTGTTTCGGTATGGTATAACGTACCAAACTGTGATACCTTATACCGTACCGAAATTTCGGTATCGAAAAAATCATATCAATACCATACCAAAATTTTGGTATACCTTAAATTTCGATACGTTACAGAAATTTCGGTATGGTTTCGGTATCATACCTTCCATACTATTCACACGGAGGATTTCTTTACCATGCGAGTCTCGTAACTCGTTGATTCGTTGTTTTCGAATTTATAATCAAGTCAAACTCCTTAGGCCCCAATAAGATGGATTATTAATACCAAATTTTCCAAAATAAAAAATAATTTAATTCATAAAATTAGGGATGAGCAAAAATATCCGGAAACCGGATTCCGACCCGGTATCCGGTTTTCAAAATCCGGAAAAACGGATATCCGGTTTAAAAACCGGATCGGATATCCGATTCGATCCGGCTCGGATACGGATAGTGATTTGTCTAAAATTCGGGTATCCGATATCCGGGTTTTATATTTATAACAAATAGAAAATAAAAAAAAAAGTCCAAAAAGAAAAATGAAGGTCCAAAAAGGAAAAAAAAAATCATCAAGTAGAATATTTAATTTATATTATTTTATTATTGCAAAAAACTTTGTTAGAGAATTGAGATAAAAAACATAAAAACATCGAGATGTAAGTTAAAAACTAATGTGAATTTGTGGTATTGTGTGTATTATTTATTATGTAATTTTGAATCATAAATTCACATATTGTGTGAATTACTATGTGTAGAAATTCTTATATTAAAAAATATATTTTTATTGTGATAAGAAATAAAATATAATTTGAAAAGAAAATAATAAAAAATAGAAGAAAAATAAATTTAAAAACCGGATGCGGGTATCCGGTATAAATATCCGAATAAATTGGATATCGGATTTTCCGATATCCGATTAAAATCGGAGCGGATACGGATACCATCAAAGAGGAATTGGAGCACTTTCGACTTGCTACTGGGTTAGAGGCCAATAGTCAGGAATCCAATATTTTCCTTGCTGGTATTTTCCCTACCCTCAGAGACCAAATATTGCAGCTTTATGGCTTTCAAGCTCGGAGTTACCCTATGAGGTACCTTGGTGTGCCAATTTCTCATACTAAATGGAGAAGGAGTGATTGCCAAGCTCTAGTAGAAAAGATTATTGCTAGGATTCGATGTTGGTCTTCTAGGAATCTTTCCTATGCAGGGAAAGTCTGTTTGATTAGCTCGATTCTCCTAGCTACCCATGGTTTTTGGGGGTCCATATTCCTACTTCCCAAAGCAGTTTCTAAAGAGATTGACAGAGTTTGTAAGGAATTCTTATGGGGACAGAAAGGAAGTGGCAAGTGCTTGGCTCTTGTTAACTGGGATCAGGTCTGTCGACCAAAGAGACAAGAGGGCTTAAATCTTAGAGACTGTGTTACCTGGAATATTGCATTGGCTGGTAAACAGATATGGGATATCACCTTGGATACTAGTTCTCTGTGGATTAAGTGGATTAATGCAATCTATTTGAAGGGTGCCAGCTTTTGGGACTACTATCCTGCGACAGATTCTAATTGGCATTGGAAGAGGTTGCATAGGATTAAGGAGAGATTCAGAAAGGGATATGTGGGGAGAACATGGGCACCAGCTAAAGATGGCAAATACTCGGTTAGCTCTGGTTATAACTGGTTTAAAGGAGAACTGCCAATTTTCTATCTGAGCAAGACTGTTTGGAATAGATTCAATGTTCCTAAGCACCTCTTTCATGTTGTGGCTTATGGTGCAAAAAAAAAAGATTGCTTACACTTGACAGATTAGCTAATTGGGGCATGGTAATTGCAAATACAATTTGTCGGCTGTGTGGTGACGTTGAAGAAACTATTGAACATTTTTTTCTGGCCTGTCAGTTTAGTCAGCAGTTGATATTGAGAATTGCTGGATGGCTCCAGTTGAATGTCTCACTCCTAACATTTTGATGATCTAACCAACTGGTTCTTGCATGGGGGGGGGGGGGGGGGGGGGGGGGGGAACAGAGGCAAATCCGCATTAGTATCTCATGCTTTGCGTCGGTGTTGTATCACATATGGAGGGAGAGAAACAGGAGAGTCCATGATTTGGGATCTTGCTCGGTGGAGCAACTTCCTCATGAAATTATGGAAGAGATGAAGTGCAGAGTACGGGTTCTTTTCCCCAGGCCCATCAGCACGGGGGTTGCTATATTTGATCATGTGTGTTCTTAGTCAATTCCATCTCTTTGATATGTTGTAGTTGGTGGTCAATTGAACATTCGTGTACTGTGATTTGTGGTAAATGAATATAGTCACTCTACCAAAAACTATAAATTTAATTATGTATTTATTAACATTAATATATTTTAAATATAATATATAATATATATAATTAATAAAATTGGCGGGCCGGACGGCTCGCCCTGCCAAGCCCGCGGCCCGCGCGGGCTGGCCGTTCAGGCCTGCTCCTTGGCGGGCCAAAAAAATTGCAGCCCAGCCCGCCCTTTTGGAGGGGCGAGGCGGGCCACGGGCCAAATTGATGGTACTAAAGAAGTTCTTATTATCTTCTCTTGTATCTTGTCACGTATGATGGCAATCAACCTCGATGTGCTTTGTTCGTTCATGTAATACCGGAATGGCTGTTATTTGAATGGCAGATTTGCTATCTGTATAGACACAAACATGTTTAAAGTTAGTCATTCCTATATCCTTTAATAGGTTTAATATCCACAACACTTCTGATGTAACCGTTGCCATGGCCCTGTGGCTTCTGCCGAGCTTCTTGATACTGTGCTTTGCTTTTTAGACATCCACGAGATCAAGGAAGCTCCCAGGAAAACTGCATAGCTTGTAATTGATCTTCTAGATATTGGGCAGGATGCCCGATCAGCATCACAAAAAGCATTTATGTTTATGTCATTAGTGGCTTTCATCATGATTCCTAGACCTGGTCTACCTTTGATGTATCTTAATATTCTGAACATGGCATCTACATGCGATATTCTTCGCCTATGCATGAATTTAGAGAGAATCTGAACCCCATAACTAATATCGGGCATAGCTAAACATAAGTAGAGAAGTTTACCAACAATTTTTTGGTACTGTGTGATGTCTTCACACAGGGGATCGTCATCATTGTCTTCATCAGATAGCTCTATGTTCTGTTCAGCAGGGAAATCCACAGGTTTGCAGTCTAATCTGAACCCCTTTTGAATTACAAATACATCAATGATGCGCACATCGTCTCTTCTGTGATTTCAAGAAGAAAAGAATTAAGCTATCGAATAGAATACAAGACCTATGTATACTCTTTACTATTTACCTTTAACACCTTATAGTTTCTAGTAAATTACAATTAAAACCTCACTACATATAAAAACTTTCAACAGTATATAAAGAATGATAGCGAGTTGAAGGGGTATAATATCTAGGAGGTTCAATTGATAGGCCAGTTCTTCATAAAGAAATTGGGCACGTACTACCCTTTGCCCTCAAACTCTTGTCGATGATGAAATTATGCCTCTTGAAGTTGAAAACACGATAAGTAGTCATGGTTACCTTGACGCTAGTTTGATCGTATTTTCAATCTGATGAGAATTTTGTGGTTGATGATGACTATGACGAAAATATTGTTATTCCTCACCGGTGGATTTTAATTTTGACCACATCGATGAAGATAATTTTTTAGTAATGAGGACAATGACGAGAATGAGAAGAACAAAGAGGAGAACAGCGGGGAGGTAAAACCTAGTGATAGAAATTCTTTTACAGATGGCTCTACCATGCGAGTTTGTGATGAATTCGAAGACAAGAATGCTGCAAAAAAGATGATCTAAAGAGTTGCCATAGATGCATCATTCAAGATCCGTAACATCAAATCTTCTCGATTGATATATGCCGTCAAATGCAAAGAAAATGGGATGTAATGGCGGATATGAAATTATAAAGAATCGTATTTTTATTACATATTACGATACTCATACACGGGACCTAGCGAATAGGAACACAATACTTACTCAAGCATCTTCATCTTTCATGACCGATATGTTGGTTGAATCTTTCAGGGTTCCACTAGTACACCCACAACTAAACTAAGCTGAACTATGATGAGGAACCAACGGATCGAGGTTTCATACTTCAAAGCATGATATGCAGGCATTTTAGCCCAAAATGCGTTGAACGATGACCCAGAAAAGACTTACAAGTTGTTGCCATCTTACGTGTCGACGTGGAAAGAGTGAATTCGGCACCATAGTGAGTCTTTGCATAGATGACTAAAGGAGATTTAAACATGTATTCTTCCCACTTGGTGCTTGTATTGCGGGATACCACTATGAGAAAGGTTGTATGCATTGATAGGACTTGGTTGAAAGGAAAGTATAATGGGCGAGGACGGTGATCGACATCAACATCCTTTGGCCTGGGGCATACTAGACGATGGAGACTCAATACACTCATGGTCATGGTTTTTGACTCAACTCTTGAAGGTAGTACCCGATGAAGAGGATCTTCTGATTGTGTCAAATAGAGCTGCCGTAAAAAACATATCCAAACTTGCACACCATGGACATTGTATATTTTTTCTCGTTTGTTCGGGTGAAATCCAGTCGATCTTTGGTTTACATACGAGTTTAGTATTTACGGATTTTGGATCTAGTCCTAATTGTCACTCAATGGTTATAGCTTCGCTTCCAGGATTTTCATTGGGGTCGATCGATTACAACAATCTGAATACTTATTCGAATTCGAACGTATTTGAATAGGACAATTCGAATCTATGTGAATACTACTCGACTTTTGGATAGTTCTAATACGTTATTCGAATAACATAGTTTGAATCAGTGTTGTCGATGGCCGATGGCGGGCCATGGTGGTAAGCCAAAACCCGTTATATATCTATGGTGGACGGCGTGGCGGAATGGAGAAAGTCATGGCGGACCTAGAACTACATGTATATTTTATATTTAACAATGTAACAATACCTTTAAACATTCCAATAATTAATTTAACAAGGCATTAGTTTCACAAAATAGCGAATAATCTTCAAGAAGTTCAAGAGAACATACACATGAAAAGTAAAAAAAGAAAAAACACAAAGTCTAATCAGCATCATCCTCATCGAACCCAACATAATCATTTTCTAAATTATCTTTAGCTAAGAGAGCATGTCCCTCTTCCTCCTCCCTTTCGGACTCCTCAAATTCAACAAACTCTTCTCCTTCGGATTCTTCATCTCGGTCTTGAAACTCCACTTCATCTACATCTGCAAGCATTCTTTATTTCCCTTTTCCTTGAGGCTCGTATTTTTTAGGGACTCGAAGCACCACCGGATTGCTCCTTTGTATCGATATTACGTACACTTTCACCTGTTTGGTTGAGAGTACCATTTTAGGGGTAATTTGTTCAACATGTACCTAACTTTAAGATATATTTCAAACGGGTACCTCAAGATACAAAAAGATGACTAACAGACTGACATGTAAATTTTGTGTGTATGGCTATCTAAATTTATTCCGTTTTTTCTTCCTGTGTCATATTTCTTCTAACCAAACACTAAAAAAGGATAATCTACTATTTAATATTCTTTCCATCTCATATTTCACATACCAAACAAAAGGCAACAAATATCTGGATATTTAACAACATATATGTATATATATATATATATATATATAAAGAGTAAATGGGAAAAATGGTGCTTGAACTCTACCACAGTCCTCATGTTGGTGCTCAAGCCATTTTAGTTCATGAACTTTGCAAAACCTATCAGTTTTTGTTCCTTTGACTTAAAGAATCGGTAAAAAGAACAAAAAGGGAACATATTTGCAAAATTCAAGAACCAAAATGGCACAAAGTTTGAACAATAATAATTAGAATTTTTATTTTACCTTATGTTATAATAGAAATTAAATATAAAATTCAGCTTCGATTATCATGATAATTCTTTTATTCTTTTCAAGAGGCATCACAACACAATCACACCAATATTCTTGAAAGTTTGACAACAATAATTAATTTTTTTATCAATATTTTTCAAGTCCTTAATTTTTATTTCAAAGAGGCATACGTAATTACGGTGATGTTGAGATATTTCTTTTACATAGAAACGTTAGAAAATCTTGTGGTGATCGAATATGAATTTTCTATCAATTTTACACAATATCATGTATATATAAAAAATTTCTAAATGTTGGTACTCAAACTTTTAAATACGTTATTTTGGTTCCTGACTTTGCAAACCGTTCCCTTTTAGTTCTTTTACGGATTCTTTAGATCATATGAACACAAAATGACAGGTTTTCCAATGTTCGGGAATGATCAAAATAGCACATTTAAAAGTTTGAGCAACAACAATGAGACTGTGGTATTGTTCCAACACTATTTTTACAATTTATTCATGAATAAACAAATCCATACGAGTATCTGACCCCTCAAGGTTCCAAAGTTATAAATGAATCTAATTTAAAACTCTCATTTTAAATGTCCCCAACCTTCGTAAAACCCGCCACCATTTAACCTTACTCGACAACAACTAATTTAATCGACCTGTCAACACAACCCATCTGTCATCTTGCTCACATAGTAACAACATGCAAGGCCAATGCTTTCTATGTTAGAAGAATTCCACAATGAAAAGAGATTCAGAACAAGACAAAGAGAGATACCATCAAAGTGACAGCTTATCGTTGGATTCAATACCAAAAATTCTATTACATATATATTACCAAGCAAAAGCATATATCCATAGTTCTCTAATTTGATCATCTCAAGAAAAAAAGGAAAAAAAAATGACGTCATACGCCCTTCCGCCGAACCTAGTGCCCGACGAAGCCAATCCTCCGTGGATGAGCAAAGGCGACAACGCATGGCAACTGACGGCAGCCACCCTCGTCGGCCTACAGAGCGTCCCGGGCCTCATAATACTCTACGGAGGGGCGGTGAAGAAGAAATGGGCCGTAAACTCGGCTTTTATGGCTCTGTACGCATTTGCGTGCGTATTGGTTTGTTGGGTCGGTTGGGGTTATAGGCTATCGTTCGGTGACAAATTCTTGCCAATATGGGGCAAGGTCAACGTAGCTTTGTCCCAACACTATCTGCTCGAACAGTCGTTTAACAACATCAAGTTTCCAAACGCAACGATGGTCTTTTTTCAATTCGTATTCGCGGCCATTACGTTGATACTGATAGCGGGCGCTTTGCTTGGGCGTATGAATTTTTTTGCGTGGATGCTTTTCGTTCCGCTCTGGCTAACGTTTTCTTACACGGTCGGGGCGTACACGATTTGGTCGGTGGATGGATGGCTATCGACCACTGGCTTGATCGATTACTCGGGCGGATATGTGATTCATCTCTCGTCGGGGGTCGCGGGCTTTACTGCTGCTTATTGGGTACGTATGTTCTTAAAATATTATGTTTACTTAGGTACCAAAGGATTATAACTCTTATGAAAGATATAAATAATGAGATTTTAGGCCAAAAAGATGCATTTGATCATGTGTTGTGGCCAACCATGCGACTCTTTTCTGCATTGTCCAAGCTCAATAAACATCATTTGCTCATTACATCGAGCATCATGACCCAACAAGGAAAATTATAGAAATCAAATTACATAGCGTGTCTTTTCAGTCTTTCTTCGTGAAATATATTTCGTCTCTTTTATATTGAAAAATCTGAGTCCCCAAAGCGTAGAAGAAATTCGATGTTCTCGAAATTTAGAGTGTTTTTATTACGAGGCGTTTGTCGTTGTATATTTTGGAAAGACGATTGCCGTACTTCGTAAGCACTGTGAGCGGAGCAATATCGTTTTAAGAATATAGCATCTAACGCTAACATCACAGTAAAGTTAGTTTTGCATCTTTGCATATATGTTCGAATATTATATATTATTTTATATCTAAACATATATACCAAACATTTACCAGACATTCTGCCTATTGAAATAGGAGTGAGAAATTACCAGATCCCAGTTGATTGTTCTTCATAGTATCAGAGCAGATGGTTATTATTCTTCAACTTCATTGATATGATAATTTTTCACAATACAGAAGTAAATTTTTTATGACCAGGTGGGCCCGCGATTGACAAAGGACCGAGAAAGGTTTCCCCCCAACAACATCCTACTCATGATGGCCGGAGCCGGGTTGCTCTGGATGGGCTGGACCGGGTTCAACGGTGGTGACCCTTATGCAGCCAACATCGATGCTTCCTTGGCCGTCTTGAACACTCACGTGTGCACCGCTACGAGTTTACTGACGTGGCTCGCGCTAGACGTGCTTTTCTTTGGAAAAGCCTCCATCATCGGTGCGGTCCAGGGAATGATCACCGGGCTTGTTTGCATCACCCCAGCCGCTGGCAAGGCCCCTTTTTCTTATCATCGTCTGATCAATTAAGTCTTTCGTCGTCCTACTTTATTCCGATCACCTTTGATCGAAATAGAGAATAAGATGACTTATGAGCGACGGGACGCTCTAAAAAGGCTTTTTTTTTTTTTTTTCATATTGACTGTTAGACATGCCTAAAGTGTCTCTCACTTGATACTAGGGGGAAAGATTAGCTAAGCCAACTCGTGCTCGAGCTCATTTATGTCGAGCTCGAGCTTTAGCTTGCTTATAAAAGCTTGCGAACAAGCTCGCGGGCTTTTTCTTCTTATTTTTTAATTTTTATTTTTTAAGTGTTTAAATTTTTAAATTTTTTTAGTTTTTTATTAAAAAGGCCGAGCTCTGAGCTAAAAAGCTCAATGATCTCGAGCCCAGAAAATTGGTTCGGCTCATTTACACCCCTACTTGATACGTACAATCACACATATAATCGGTCTATTGTACTGCAGGAGTCGTCCACTGTTGGGCCGCAATAATAATGGGCCTATGCTCGGGCTCGATACCATGGTTCACCATGATGGTCGTCCACAAGAAGTCCGAGCTCCTCCAGAAAGTGGACGACACAATGGCGGTGTTCCACACACACGCTGTGGCGGGGAGCCTCGGGGGAATCCTCACGGGTCTATTCGCGAACCCTAAGCTCTGCAACTTGTTCTACGGTCGCTACGGAAAGTACATGGGTTTGTTCTACGGGCTCCACATGGAGAACCAAGCCCACTTGGGGTTCAGGCAAATCGGGCTTCAGCTGATCGGCGTGGCCTTCATCGTGGGCCTCAACGTGGTCATGACGAGCCTCGTATGCCTAGTGGTTAGGTTGGTGGTGCCTCTAAGGATGTCCGAGGATGACATGGAAATCGGGGACGAGGCGGCGCACGGAGAGGAGGCTTATGCGATATGGGGACAAGGGGATAGGAACGAGGACGCGAGGTACTCGGTTTATAACAATAATAGCGACTTGGAGGTCGGGCCGTCGAAGGGCCATGTTGAGATGACGTGAGAAGAATTGCATTGCGACTAAGCGGTTAGCGGGGTTAGGTATCGTGAGGACGGAATAAATTGAAGGGGTGAGATCAAACGTCGTGTCGTACTTTTTTTTTTTTTGAATAAGTAATGAAGTGCGGAACAAAAACTCGAAGAATGGTGCTTCGAGTGGACAATTGTGAGCACATGATAGAGCGGCCGGTGTTAGAATACGTATTTTTTTTTTAATTCGGTTGGGATGAGATCGATTTACAGTGTTAAATGAGTACTTTAAGTTTGCCAAAAAGATTAAGTTTATAGGACGTATATAATATTATTCTTTTTAATATTTTATTTTTTTTTAAAAAAAAATACATCTAGTAAGCCGCATACGCTCAAAAACTCCATCTACGTTTTTATTTGAATTCGATAAGATCGATTTTCGTGCAGCGTAACATATTAAGAGCATCTCCAACGAGACGCTATTTCTGGCGTTTTCCTCCACAAATGGCGTTGAGAGGCCTCCAACGGAACTCCAAACGCAACTCTATTTCCCGCGGGTGCTAAGTGTACCGCTACCTATTGTGGGGCACTGTTCACCCGCAACCCACTTATTTTTTCGTTTATCCATGTCAAGAAGATTGGTATACAAGTAACAAAAATAGTGGAATGAATGGGCGAAGAAGAAGACAACGAAGTGGATGTCGAGTACCAGAGAAAATAGGGAAAAATTGATAAATTTTGTGGTATGGTGAAGAAGACGATAGGTAGGAGAGAGGATTTCTTTATTTTTAATTTCTTTCGTTTTTCCGTTTTTCTTTTGTTTTTGTTTTCTGCTTTTTCTTTTCTAACTTTCAATAATTTAACTGATTTGCTTAACAAAAACATTTTTTTATGAGTTAAAATTTCCTTAATTTGATTAAATAGGTAATAAAGTATAATAAAGTATTATATACTTTATTATATTTAGATAGTTTAATTTTTAAATAGCTTCTCAGTAGAATATTTAAAAACTTAAATTATAATGATATTGAAAATATTGGTTTAAATTATAACGATAATTGAAATATATTGAAAATATTGTTATCATTGATAATTTTAAATCATTAACTAAATATTAAATATAACATAAAATAAATAAATAACGAGAGTTTTAGGTTTAGAGGAAAATATAGAGGAGATGGTTGGAGTTGTCAGTACTGTTTAAACTGTATGTATAGAGGAATTTTTAACTGTATCAACGTTATATATAGAGAGAATGGTTGGAGATGGCCCAAAAGGAGTGAGATCAATAATCAAAAGGAGTACTAATATGACAATGGGAATGGCGACTGAAGACAATTGAGTAAATAAACAAGCCCTCCTCTCCTCACAAGAGTACTAGTTTGCTCTAATAAAGTCTCTTGACATGTCACTTGATGAACACAAGTCATTCAGACATACCAGATTACTCAACTAAATACTTTATGTAGGCAACTTAGAGAACCAACATGGAACTATTATTTCTGGTGACTTAGACAACTATGACCAAGAAATTTATGTTGTCTTATTTAACAGTTCTTGGTTGCATTCCTAAGATTCTTAAACTTCGTGAAGTTAAAAAAACTTCTAGTCATGATATCGGCAAGTTGGTCGTCGGTAACAATCAAAGTCATCTTGAGTCATGTTAATTACCATTCTGCCATTAATGAATAAAATTAAAAATTATTTATTATATTTTGAGCAAATAATATTTTTTTTCGGATACCTGACCAGTTTTCAGGTTGCCCCGACTAATCTGGTTCCCCCACATCGCCGTACCGGTAACGGCAGGTGGCTCCCAAAGGGGGTGCTGCATACATAAGGATTCGAACCCCATTAAACACTATTATATTAAACATGACACACAGTCATCTTAATTACAATTTTTCATTCAAATACTAAAAACATTTAAAATTTCATTATCTAATCATATATTCAAAGATTTATTTAATATTTTTTAGATAGTAACACATGCATCGAAGGTGCTAAGTTTTTTCTTTTCTCGAAACGATCATTTGATATAGAACATAACACAATACAGCCAGACAGGGGCGGATCCAGAAACTTTTGACCGACGTCAAAAATTTTATTTGCTATTTTGCTTGAAAAGATTTCTCAATTTAGATTTTATCATCAAAACTTATGAATTTACAATAAAAAACTTAAATTTCGTACATTTAACAAAAAAAAAATATAAAAGAGTATAAAAATCGGTGATAACCTTGATGAAGCTCGAATATTGACAAATGTCATGATATTGATATAGCATAGTATATTATTAATATTAAGTATTAATATACTATAAAGAAAATAAAGGAAAAAATAACGCAAGTCATATATGTCTTATGAATAACAACCATAGTATTTATTTGAGCCTTTTTATTATTTTATTTCTTATTCAGCGAGTGATTTTTAATTATATCAAGGTTCATAAGTAAATTTGAGGGAAAGCTTTTATTAGGTTTTTGTTTTATTAGTGCATAACAAAAATTTTGAAAACCATGAAAGGAACAAAAGAATGTGAAAAGAGAACTAATTTAGATTAGGAGTGTAAACGAGCCCGAACATGGCTCAGCTCGAGCTCGGCTCGATAAGATATAAGGCAGGCTCGAGCTCGGCTCGAGCTCGATCGAGCAGTAAAAATCAAGGCTCGAGCTCGGCTCGACAATTTATCGAGCTGCTTGAGCTCGGCTCGATAAGGCTCGTGTGCCTTTTAGTAATGAGCAATGGGCGAAGGTCGGGCGCTGGCCACAGAGGGGCTTCATCCCATGTAGCATCTCCCATGGTGGCTTCTTCATCGGCTGAGCTAACAACACAACGGTGGGTTCTACTTCTCCTCTGCTCGAAATCTCGAGGCAGCCCATTGGGAACATGATTACCACCAACCTTCTTCGTTTCCCGAGGGAGACTGTTCGTCTTCTTCGACGATTTGGGGGGCCTTTGTACCCTATTCCAAACGGCGCTGGACTTCTTTGTTCAGTAATTGGAGCTTGTGAGTTGGGGTTGGGGTTAGAGGTGTTCAGACGGTTTTGAAAAACCGTAACCAAACCGTAATCTAACCGTGGTCAACGGTTCGGTTAACCGTGGTCAACGGTTACGTTTCAAACCGTAACCGAACCGTAAATTATGAAGGTTCGGTTATGGTTCTTCATTTTCCTAACCGCAAACCGGCGGTTATAACCGGCGGTTAACCGTCTTAAATAATAATTAAATATATAATTTATTGCTCTTGTCATAATATCTAATGCTAATTTATTCACCATATTTAATTTTTATTTTTGTTTTATCAACAATCATAAAATTGACTTTAGAAAACCGACGAATGTCCGTCAAAGATTTTCGAATCGAAGAATGAATGTTAATCATAATATTTTTTAATATTTAAGGTGTAATTTTTTTTTCAAATGTTGAAGGTTATTATATAAATTCAAACTTGGAATGGAAATTTCTTTTTTACATTTTATATAAAAATATCAAAGTTCTTTACTATATTGAATTATTATAAAAGAAAAGAAAATTCTAAAAAAGAATTAGAAAAAAAAACGTAAACCGGCGGTTCAAAACCGTAACCGTAACCGGCTTGGCCGGTTCAAAACCGTAACCGTAACCGTGATTACCACGGTTCGGTTACGGTTAGACGTTTTTATTAACCATAAACCGGCGGTTCATAACCGTGAACCGTAACCGTATGAACACGTCTACTTGGGGTGTTTGAGATGAGATGGAGCTTTGTGAGTTGTGTGCTCTGGCGGCTAGGAGGAAATCGAATTAATTTAGGGTTAGTTAGGTTTTTTTAATGGGTTAATTTGGACTTTTAATTTAATTTAGACTTATAATATCAATCAAGCCCACATGATAAGCCCACATAATAACATATACTATAATATCTAGGGGTGTTCAAAATAACCGAAAAACCGAAAAACCCGACCGAACCGTAAAGAACCGAACCGAAAAGACCGGAACCGAAAAAAAACCGAACCGAATAGTAAAAAACCGAACCGAACTAAATTAAAATGGTTCGGATATCGGATTAAGCATACGTAAAACAGAAAAAACCGAAAAACCGAACTGAAATTATCATAATACATTAAAAATAGAAAAATATAAAAAATCATTTGTTTTTCTCCCATAACGTAAACAACACAATAAATATAATTTCATTGGTATACTTTTTTCCATTTTTAGGTAAATGTTTTCCTCACCAATCAAATAATATTTTTCTCCCAAATAATTTGTAGTATCTTCAAATGAATGTCTTTATATTTGGTTTGATTTTGTTCCATTTTCATGTTTTTTTTCGTACCTTTGAATTATTTTGCTACATGTCACGTTCCATAAATCTTCTTTGTTTTTTAGTAACCATAAATTGTTTTATATATTTTCAGCTCATAATATTTTTTTTTTGTGATATTAAATTCCTAACCGAAAAACCGAACCGAAAAAATCGAACCGAATTATAAAAAACCGAACCGAACCAAAACGGTTCGGATATCGGATTAAGCATACGTAAAACCGAAAACCGAAAAACCGAACCGAAATTTGAGAAAACCGAACCGAACCGACCGATGAACACCCCTAATAATATCAAGCCCACATACTTAACATATACTATAATAATATAAAAAACTGATGTGGCTCGATAAGCTCGACGAGCTATCGAGCCCACATATAATCAGCTCGAGCTCGGCTCGATAGTTAACGAGCCGAGCTCGAGCTCGAGCCGAGCTTTGACCGAGCTGCTCGCGAGCCGTTCGCGAGCAGCTCGGTTCGTTTACACCCCTAATTTAGATATTAAGTAAAAATCTAATTGAGTAATATATAATTGATGTAGTTGTATTGTTTGATTAAAAAACCAAAAATACCTAATACTAAAAAAGAAAGAGAAAACTAAGAAGAATAAAATTCTAAGAAAAATAAAAAGGACAATAAAGGCTAAACAAAATGATTTAAAAGAAAAAACACGTCAAGAGAAACTAAAAGGTTCGCGAGCAGCTCGGTTCGTTTACACCCCTAATTTAGATATTAAGTAATTGAGTAATATATAATTAATGTAGTTTTATTGTTTGATTAAAAAACCAAAAATACCTAATACTAAAAAAGAAAGAGAAAACTAAGAAGAATAAAAATTCTAAGAAAAATAAAAAGGACAATAAAGGCTAAACAAAATGATTTAAAAGAAAAAACACGTCAAGAGAAAACTAAAAGAACTGAAAATGTTAAGGAAAAAATTAGAAAGGAAACACAATATATAAACATAAACCTTAAAAAGAATAAAAAAAGACATCAGGGCCATTCAATTCGGACCCCCAACCCTTACTAGAAAAAGGAGATAGCTAACCAGTAAGCTACTTGCAATTCTACCTAATTACGACATAGGAAGCTATATATACCTATCCCGCTATATATACATATAGTACTAAAAATTTCGAAATTTTTCGCGGGGGCCGTGGCCCCTCGGCCCTACTGTAGATCCGCCACTGCAGCCTGACTAAACAGCCCACAGAGCCCTCTGATCACATTAGAATCGCCAGTAGGGACAGACACCTCCTAAAAAGAATATAACACTCCTAAAAAATAGACAAAGCTCCCTCATGGGAAAGAAACACACAAAGTGAACTCTCATCCTATGTTAATAGAACAAGACTCACAACAACGACAAACTCCAAAAGAGGACTGAACGCTCCTATTAAACGAGACTAAAATCTCCCAAAAGAAAAATGTAAGATACCAACCACGCAAAATATAAATATAAATAACGCAATAAAATAAAATTCAAACCAAATTAAATTACTACTCCCCCATCTTGTCCATCTAGAATGGACGAAGATGAGGGAGGAAGGGGTTGCTCACGAGAGTGACTACAAGTTGAAAGCTCCTCGAGCAGCGGCAGCGAGGGGGCGATGAACAGTGATGAGTAGTAGGTGGGCATCAACGTGCAGCCGAGACGGAAGAGTGGTGGGGGAAGACGGGCAAACGAGTGGCCGTTGACGAGCTAACGAGCTGAGGAGGGCCGCGCGACAGACTATGAGTGACGAACGAGGAGAGCTAACTAGAGCTGTCAAATTGGCGGGGCGGAGCGGGCCGGCCCGCCGCCCGCCAAAGCCCGCCGTTTGGCGTGGCGGGGCGGGCGGGCCTGCTCGGGCCCTAAAAATAGGAGCCCGCCCCGCAGCGGGCCAGGCCCGCCAATATTTTAAAAAAACTTAATATTATTTAATCTAATTTAAAAATTTTAATTTATTAATAGTTTTTTATTAAGTAATGAATTTATTAAAAAATTACATAGAAATATGCAATTAATTATTTGTTAATTAATAAACATGAAATTTGACATAATTAATGATTTATTAATTAAATATCTAATTAATTTAATATTTATTATAGATTTAGTATATATTATATAATTTATATATAATACCTTAAATTGGCGGGCCGCCCCGCGGGCTAGCCCGCCCCGCCCCGCGGCCCCTGCGGGCTGGCCCGCTCAGGCCCGCCCTTCAGCGGGCCTAAAAAATCTCAGCCCGCCCCGCGGGCCGCGGGCCTGATTGACAGCTCTAGAGCTAACAACAAACTAACAACGAGCTAAGGAAAAACTGTTAATCGAGTTTGGGATAATCTACAGGGGCGGCGGCAGCTTTTTTTCCTCGAATGTGTTAAATCACTAGTGCAATTTACCACTCTCCAAAAAGGTTTACACCGCAGGGGCAGATCTACATTATGGCCCGAGGGCCACGGCCCCACGAAAATTTCCGAAAATTTTCGTACAATGTATATGTGCATTATAATGTAAGTATAGATAAAATACTAAAACGCGGATAAATGATGTGGCCTTTGGCACAGCAGCTCAACGGGCTGCCTTTTATAATTTTTTTCCCTTTATCTTCATGATTTGAAGTATTTTTTTATTGTTTCATTTCAATTATTTATTGTTTTATTTGGCGATTTTAGTTATTCTTTCACTCTATATTTAATTATTTATCTATACATCATTCAAATATTATCTATAATACGTCATATTGGTTAGTGAGTATAGAATGTTTTTTTAACCTCCAAATTAAAACTCGTCATTTTTTTTAAATTTTATTTGTGGGCTTGTAATATAATGGGTTTAAATATAGAGATCTTTACACATAAGTACCTAGTTGGATAAAACCTTGTTTAGTACCCTGTCAGGATTTTTTTATATGTAGGTACCTAACAGATTAAATTTTTTGCACATAGGTACCCGATATCCGAAAGTACACCATACACACATTTGAGTATCCTATATCAACACATTTCGCTACCCTATATAACAGAAAATGGTACGACGTATGCTATATTTAGGTACGCTCTATGTAAACACACAAGTATGCCTTAGGTACGACGTATGTTATATTTAGGTACCCCATATCAACGTGTTATAGTACGCAATATACACACAGGATGGTACGACATGACTAAAGAAACTGGTAAAAATTAAATTGGGTACCTATCTGTAAAATTTTCTGACATGAGTACCTATGTGTAAAAATTTTATCCAATTGGATATTTTTCTATAGATTCACCTCAAATATATTACCATTTAATTTTTATTATAATTTACCTCTATACACACACAACAATCAATTGTAAATTTTCTCCAAATTTTGAATTTGGTCGCCCACATATATAAATAAACTCGTCTACTTTCTTTATATCTTATCAGTACGACTATATTAATATTATACCATAGAACACAAAGTTAGCCACTATATTACCACTGATTTTTTCTTTCTTAGTGATACTTCTTTATTTTGATCGTGAATGTTTTCATAGCCATTGATTAAATAACTTTTGAGAAGGAAGAGAAAAATGGCATCTATCGATTTTTTGGTCCTCAAAACCACCCAACCGAAAAACCAAAATTTTCAAAATTTCAAATCGAAACTGACCGAAAAATCGAATTTACCGAACCGAAAAAACCGAATATTTCGGTTCGGCGATTTATTTCGGTTTTATCCAATCTTTGAACACCCCTAAACTTTGCATGTAATATAAACCATTCTTTTACTTCAGTTTTATTTTTATTTTAATTCCATGAGATTAGTGTAAGGGAAAGAGGGAAACGATGTGGAACATTTATCATCACTAAATCCTCAGTTTCTAAGATGAATTTTCACATGCTTCCCATCTTTTCTATTTTAATTCCACAATTTAAGACAAAAAAGGGTTTTACGCACTGTCCAAACTCAGAAATCCCACCACAGCGATGTTTACCATGACCTACTCCTCACCTTCCCTTACGCCCATGTACAGTTTGAAACAAACCAATATGCAATTAAACTCCAAGAGTGCTTCTTTGGCCTTTAACTTCAGAGCCAACCTCGGATATTCAATTTCAGGCCTTTTGGGAGATGGGTTCTCCTTTTCAAAGTCAAGTAATCCCAAGTTTCCACTAAAGAATCGATCTTTGGACACTATTCATGCGAGGGCTGCGACGGAGAAGACTCTTCATGATTTTACTGTAAAGGTAAAGGTTTTACTTTTTTATTTTTTATCTTTTTAAGTTCATCCAGTGGGTTCAAGGAGGAATTGTTGTGTTGTGCTTAGTATTTCTCATCCCTTGGTTAGTGTTTTGTCGGCGCGATGGAAATTGGAAGAAGATGAATCTTTCTTTCGATTTTCATGGAGACAGTTCAATTAGTTCGATATCTGCTTTGTGCTTTATTAAATTTTCTAGCTTTTAGAAATTCGGGTTAGCTACTTTTTTCGTCTCGTAATTTAGGGGTGGGCACGTTCACGAACTCAAATTTAATTTGAGGCCGCTATCTTTTAAAATTAAAGCTATCTAAGGGTTGTGTGCTTATTTGTGCTTCAATTTCGAAACATTTCAAGTGTCCATCAACTTGGGTGTCCTGAAAATTTCAATCTCAAACTTACGGGACAAAAAAAGATGAGTTCCATAGTATAGTTTTACCTTGTGACTTGTTCAAGCTATACCGAGAAGCCTGTGCTAATTTGCAAACAGCTCTATTGAATTACCTGTGGTTTATAGTTTGAACTTGACACACTGCTTAAGAAGATTAAGTTCCCTAACTAAGTGAAAGTTTCCAACTTAATTTATTTAGTTGCAATTTTCATGTTAGATTGTTGCAATGCATATTGATATCATTGATATTCATAACAATCTTATCATTGATATTCACTTGTGATTCTCCAACCTATTTCTTTGTTGGCAGTTCATAATGGCGTCATCAGCATACTTTAGATGATGTAAATATTAATTCATTCTTTAGTGATGAGTTATTCCGTTACAATATAAGTAACTGCGAAGCTTCTATTGCTGTAAAAATAGGACATTGACGGCAAGGAGGTCCCACTCAATAAGTTCAAAAACAAGGTTCTTTTGGTCGTCAATGTCGCCTCAAGATGGTAACTTTATTCGCTTTGTCCCATCCATTGGCGCGGTTGTTGAATCCAACTGCGAATCACTTACAATAGTTAGCTCGTATGAATAATCGTTTTTGCATTCAGTGGATTGACGTCGTCGAATTACACAGAGCTCTCCCAACTATACGATAAATACAAAACTCAAGGTGAGGCTTGATTATCATCACTACATTTCGAATTAGCTAGTGATGTCTTGGCCTGGTGCTGGTCTAGGCTGAGGCCTCTAGGATCATGGGGGAGAGTTCGTAGGTTTAGCTCTAATTTCCATACATTTTTAGTGACTGTCATAAATACACGTATATTTGTGTGGTTCGCTATTTTTCAAATCCTTGTTTGTTGATTTCTTGTAGTTGGTTTGCATTTAGAGTAGGAATAAGTTCCTTGTGCTTGTTTCTATTCAGGTTTCGAAATTTTAGCATTTCCGTGCAACCAATTCGGTTTCCAGGAGCCCGGGTCGAATCAAGAAATCAAGAAATTTGCATGCACTCGCTTCAAAGCCGAGTTTCCGATTTTCGATAAGGTTATCGAACTTAGTTATTACCCCATTTTAATTCTCTTTCTAGTTTTTATTGAAAAAAGAAAAGAAAAGAAAAACTAATGTTGGTAAGTTTGCTGAGCAGATTGATGTTAATGGGCCCTTCACGGCTCCAGTGTATCAGTTCCTCAAGTCAAGCTCGGGAGGATTTCTCGGCGATCTGATCAAATGGAATTTCGAGAAATTTCTGGTCGATAAAAATGGTAAGGTCGTCGAAAGGTATCCTCCAACGACGTCGCCCTTTCAAATTGAGGTAACCCATTTGCCCGAAGAAATACAAGCTTTTTACTGTCGTATTAGTCGAGCTTTTTGTATCATCAAATTGCTTCAATTCTGATAAATATATTTATCTATAATTACACTATTAATTTAGGTTTCCTTACAACTTCAATATACAGGATCAAAGAATACTTGAGCCATGAAAAATATGCTCATTTGACTCGTCATTATTGTCTCACTAATGAATAGTTTGATGAGCTTATTCCTAAATCGTCGCTCACACTTCGTTTACTGCAGAAGGATTTGAAGAAGCTTTTTGCAGCATGAGACGACGACTCAGCATGAATAAGTAATTGTAGTTAAGTTCGATGTAATAATAATAATAATAATAATAATAATAATAATAATAATGATAAACTGTTATTTCCAATACTCAAACATCACAAGGTATGTACAAGTAAGGAGACTGAATCCTCTTGTGTTTACTTCTAGTGTCTTAATGTCTTTTTGTATCAATTTCAGGCCAAAAGTACATGTCTACATTAAGTTGAGAGTTAAAAGCTATGCTACAGTGTTAAAAATTTCGGAAATATGCGATAATCAGTGTTAATGTTGGGATTACAAGCCTAAACTCGTCGGGGTTAGGCCAGGAAATGGCTGGGAAGACGCCTAGATGATCATAGGTTTTGGAAAATGAATTTCGGCTTAGAAATATGCCAAGTGTCCATATTTAATATGGACCGTCCGATCTGTGCGCGCCTTATCATGTGGAGGGGATTTAAACTTGGGAGTTCAAATCTAGTCAGATCAAGCTATAAGATGAATCTGATGGCTCATAGTTGTTGATGGCAACGACGACTTTATAAGTGAAGGCATATGCTCAGCGTACAAGTCAGGAAGCTGAGCGTACAAGTCGTTGATGCACGACGCAGAAATCTGTTCAGTATAAATACCAGAAAATGTGTTCAGCTAGTCACTTTTGAGAGTTCGTATCTTTTGCTAGGGTTCGAATTAGCAAGAGCATTTAACTAGAGATTTGTAGAGGACACGGAAATCTGTAACTTTCGTGTTGTGAGCGATACAAGTCGGAGCTCTGTTGGTCCGTGGAGTAGGCCTGAAGTCGAGGTCGAACCATGTAAATCATGTCTCGTTTTTCTGTGTTTTCAACTGTTGTCTTCAATTCGAATCGAGCTGCAATTTCTCGATTGAGTTAGACGTACAAACACAGGTGGAAGGCGAATTGATTGCGGCTTGAATCTCAACAATTGGTGCGATGAGCGTGGATCGAAGCGATCTTCAGAGAATGACTGCAACTCGATTGGAAATGAAATCTTCAACAGATCAAATGATTGTGGTCTATGGGAGTTGAAGATGAAGGCATTCTGACTGAGAAAGGCTTTGAGGAGGCTTTGAAGCCTGATAATGAGATGGAACCGAAGGATGTGACAAAAACGGTGAAGAAGAAGCTCAAGGAATGAGCATATTCAACTTTGATTTTGTGTTTGAGTGATCATCCTTCGTAAGGTTGCGAAGGAGACTTCAGCAGAGGAATTGTGGAAGAAGCTCGCTGCATTATACATGACGAAGTCTTTGGCTCGACGTCTGTGCTCTACACACGTTTAGAATGGAAGAGGATCAGGCATTAGAGCAGCAGATCGATCAGTTTACGAAGCTTATCCTTGATTTGCAGAACATAGGTGATAAGACGTATTTTATTACGTTTATATTAATTTTACGTATACTTTATATCCCGTAAAAGTGTGCTTTCGTTTGTTATTTATCGAAATTACTTCGAATATGCTATGCTTACTATATCTTGTAGATTCGGAGCGAAATGGACCAAAATCAAAACAAATTAAATGATGTGCAAGCCAAACGAATTACACCGAGGATGACTTTGTGCTTTTTGATTGGTGGCTGACAATACACTACGTGCAGGAACCAAGGAGATACATATTAACCATTATCAAATGCAATTATTAAGACAATTGCGGGACCTTCAAGGGACAAAGAAATTCAAGGGATAAGCTACGTTCTTGGCATCATTATCATTTGGGAGGCAAAAGAAAGACAAACGAGAGACACACACGCCGAAAGAAAATAAAGAGATCTCATTACAGCTGTGCGATTTATCAATTGGATGCGCTTTTGAGCTTGTCGTTGAAAGAAGAGGATGGGGACAGACCAAACTAAAGAGATAGCTCGGATCTATTTTACGGCTCCGTGTTTTCAGATTGCACCATTGAAGAAAAAAAAAGGATCTTGTATACCTTTTGTAGGATCGACAGGTTTTTTGTGGTGATTCTTTGATGATCTTTTTTTTTTTGGCTTGAGTTGCTGTATTTTTTGATGTGGAGAAGATGAAGAGCTGAAGAGTTAATTTTTTTGATTTCCCAAGCTCCTTACAAAATGAACGTTCCTTCCAAAATAATAAAACTAATAGACTAGTAGCTACTTAACACAAAAGACAATTAAGAAATGACAAAAGTACTTTGGAACTCCAAAAGCATGATTAACTAAAGTGAACTTTTTCAGCACATTACTTGTAACATTTCTCCCCCTTAATGTGCTGTTCCATGACTCCAAGCAGCTCTCGCATCTTCAAGAATTTATCCTTTGGTAGTGCCTTTGTAAGTATGTCCGCCACTTGATCTTCGGACTTGCAAAACATGAGTTGAACTTCACCATCTTCAATTGCTTCTCGGATGAAGTGATACTTGATGGAGATATGTCTTGTTCGGCTGTGATAAACTGGATTCTTAGACATAGCAATGGCGGATTTGTTGTCACAAAATAGCTCCGTCGCTGATCTTTGCTTAGCTCCAATATCTTCAAGAATCTTCCGCAACCAAATTACTTGTGACGTTGCCAATGCAGCTGAAATGTATTCGGCTTCGGCTGAAGATTGTGCGACACTTTGTTGCTTCTTCGATGCCCAAGAAAACATGCTTGAACCTAGAGAAAATGCATACCCTGAAGTGCTCTTCATGTCATCCAAAGAACCGGCCCAATCGCTATCACAATAGCCTTCCAATTTGACTTGAACTCCTCTCAAATATTTGATTCCAAAGTTTATCGTGCCCTTGATATATCGCAGCACTCTCTTTGCAGCTCCAAGATGAATTTGACTCGGCTCAACCATGAATCTTGATAGCAAACTCGAAGCAAACATTATATCCGGCCTTGTAGACGTGAGTATAATAAATTTCCGATTAAACTTCTATACAAGGTAGCATCAACCTTCTTTGCACCGTCTTCTTTCTTCAATTTTTCAGTCACAACCAACGGAATAGAAGTAGGATTGCAATCGCTCATGCCAAACTTTTTCAAAATATTTTCAGCATATTTTCTTTGGCAAATAAACACACCATCACTATCTTGGTAAATTTCCATGCCCAAAAAATGATGTAGCAGCCCCATATTACTCATCTCATATCTCTTCATCATCTCACTTTTGAATTCATGTATCATGCTCTCATTATTTCCACAAAACAACAAATCATCGACATATAGAGCAACGACGAGAATTGACGTACCTTGAGTTTTCACGTAGAGTGTAGACTCGCTCTTACTCTTCTTGAAACCTTGATGTGTGAAGTAGGAATCAACTTGGCTATACCAAGCATTTGGAGCTTGCTTGAGTCCGTACAAAGCTTTCTTCAATCGATAAACTTTTTCTTCTTCTCCTTTGACGACAAAGCCTTGAGGTTGCTCTACGTAAATTTCCTCCTCCAATACTCCATTCAAAAATGCTGATTTCACATCAAGTTGGTACAAAAAACATCCTTGTTGGGCTGCAAATGCGACGAGCATTCGAATGGTATCCATTCGAGCAACCGGCGCGAACGTTTTTTGATAATCGATTCCCGGTTGTTGTGTGTAGCCTTTTGCCACGAGCCTTGCTTTGTTCCTTTGAAATGAACCATCCTCATTCATTTTCACTTTGTAGATCCACTTTACTCCAACAACTTCTTTATGAGATGGTTTCTCGACTAACTCCCAAGTGTTGTTCTTTTCGATGACATCTATTTCTTCTTGCATCGCATTCCTCCATGCTTCTTCTTTCACTGCTTCATCGAAATTTTCAGGTTCAACTATGCAAAAGTTGCACCTTGCATAAACATCAATCAAGCTGCTCATCTTTGTTGGAGAAGAACTTGATGATAATCCGGACGAACTTGAACTTGAGCTCGAACTTGAACTAGAGTTAGATTCTTGATTGCTTGTATTTTCTTCATCCATGTTCGCTGAAAATTCTCCCACTTTATCAGAAAAGTATACATTTCTATCAACTTCATTCGTCTCCCAATTCCAAGTCGCACCCTCATCAAATATGACATCCCTACTACTCATAATGCCTTTTGTTTTCAAATTATAGAGTCGGTAACCCTTGGACGTGCTGCTATATCCAACGAAGATGCACCTCACACTTGTTTCATCTAGCTTGTTCCTCTTCTCCTTCGGTATTTGAGCATAACAAACCGATCCGAAAACTTTTAAGTGATTCACCGATGGTTTCCGGTTACTCCAAGCTTCAAGAGGTGTTTTATCCATCACGGCTTTTGTTGGACTTCGATTAAGCAAATAAACGGCGGTATAAACTGCCTCGGCCCAAAAAGTCTTTGGCAATCCTTTGGCGTGCAACATAGATTTGGCCATTTCCATCACCGTTTGATTTTTCCTCTCGGACACTCCATTTTGTTGGGGTGTGTAAGCAACCGTGAGTTGTCTTCCAATGCCTTCTTCTTCACAAAACTTGTTGAATTCGTTGGAGTTATATTCCTTTCCATTGTCACTTCGAAGAGCTTTGATCGAGTGCCCGCTTTGCTTTTCAACAAGATTCTTGAACTTTCGGAAGATGCGAAATACTTCAGATTTTTGCTTCATGAAGTAAACCCATGTCATGCGAGTAAGATCATCAATGAAGAGAATGAAGTACTTATTATTTCCATGCGAAATTGTAGACATAGGTCCACACACATCCGTATACACGAGTTCAAGAGGCTTCGATGCTCTCCAAGCACCGCTTTTTGGAAAAGATTGCCGATGATGCTTTCCAAGTGCACAACCTTCACAAATCTGCTGCGTTTCTTCAATTTTCGGAATACCATATACCATATTTTGTTGTGTAGTATTTTAAGACTCTGAAAATTCAGGTGACCAAGCCTCCAATGCCATAGCCACGAGTCATCGACAATTTCAGCTTTCATAGCCAAATTTTCAGCATACTTGAATATGAGTGGGAAACTTCGATTCTTCTCCATTTGTACCCTCGTCATAATCTGCCTCGGTTCATTTTTGTCGAGTATGACACACGTATTTCCCTCAAAGTGGACAGCATAACCATGTTCGGCAAGTTGTCCAACGCTCAACAAATTTTGCTCCAAATCCGGCACAAGAAGCACATCTTGAATGTACTTGGTTCCCTTCTTTGTTTGGACACTAATCGTTCCTTTTCCTTGAGCCTTGACAAGAACACCATTTCCCATCTTCACTTGAGAATCTATTGAAGTATCAATGCTCAAGAAAATCGATTTATCACTAGTCATGTGGTTACTACAACCACTATCGATGTACCACACTTCATGCTTTTTACCGGTTGCACTTTGACAAGCGTAGAACATGTTGTTTGCAGCTTCTTTTTCTTCCGAGAAGTTGACTTGATGCTGATTTTTTGGTTCCATGTTAGTGTAACACTCCTTTTGAACATGACCGAGCTTATTACATCGGTGGCACTTCGGCTTATCCTTGAACCAACAATCCTTGTAGTCATGGCTACTTCTTCCACAATGGGTACACTTCTTTTCACTTTCATTTTTGGTCTGATTTCTTTCATAAAAGCCTCTGCCTCTACCTTGGAAATTACGGCCTCTTCCTCGACTACGACCGGATCTACCACCTCTAAAAGCGCCACTTCGATTTTGTTCTCCACTTGAAGACTCTCCGTGGCTTTTAGCATCTACTTTCATTTTTGATTGAAATGCACTTTCAATCGACTTCTCTGATTGCCTCGTCAACCTTTCTTCAAATGATTTTAATGCTCCCATCAGCTCATGAACATTCATTTGAGAAAGATCCTTTGTTTGTTCAATAACGGCCACAATAGGATTAAATCTCTCCGGAAGACAATAAGAATTTTTTCAACCATTCGCTGATTTGTAAGCTCTTCTCCATATATTTTCATTTGATTTGTTAACTCAATGAACCTAGAATGAAACTCGTTCAAGCTCTCGGTCTCCTTCATTCTCATATTCTCAAACTCCCTTCTAAGAGTTTGAAGTTTAATAGCTCTTACCTTCTCATCTCCTCCAAATTCCTTTTGTAAAATATCCCACGCTTCTTTTGCTGTTTCGGCTCCGATGTCTGCGACAGCTTGCTGAATCTTCGACAACGCTGCAGCATCTCTTTGCTTTGTTTTCTTTAACTCCTTCATTTGTGCTACGGTGAGGTTAGCTTCTTCTCCCTCATCATCATAGCCATCTTGTACGAGTTCCCACAACTCAAAGGAGGCCAGCAACGTCTTCATTTTCTTGCACCAAAACTCATAGTTTTCCCCTGCGAAAATCGGAAGAGAAATCTGTTGTAAATTGCTGGTATTTGCCATGAACTGTCACAGATTTTCAGCAGCTCTTTCTTCCTTCTCTTGTGTCTCTTCAGTCCTAACCTGTTTCTTTCAAGCTAGCTCTGATACCAAACTGTAGGATCGACAGGTTTTTTGTGGTGATTCTTTGATGATCTTTTTTTTTTTGGCTTGAGTTGCTGTATTTTTTGATGTGGAGAAGATGAAGAGCTGAAGAGTTAATTTTTTTGATTTCCCAAGCTCCTTACAAAATGAACGTTCCTTCCAAAATAATAAAACTAATAGACTAGTAGCTACTTAACACAAAAGACAATTAAGAAATGACAAAATACTTTGGAACTCCAAAAGCATGATTAACTAAAGTGAATTTTTTCAGCACATTACTTGTAACACCTTTATTACACACGCGCGATGAAGTCGGGAAGAGATTTCTACGTCTATTAAAAGGAGACATAGCTGCTCCATTTGAGCTATCTCCCAAAATATCCAAAGGACGAAGGAGCTTACGAAAATCAGAAATTGGGGCAGTTTTGGGGAGCTAAGGCCACACTAATCTTAAGCAGGCAGCTTTCCTTTAACTCACCCCAAACACTCACCAAGCAACGTAGCTCACGAAAGAGGCGAAAGCCAACCAAAAGCTCAACAACTTGCTCAAGAATGAAGCTGCTCTGCGAGGCTAAAGACCTAACAAGACAGGGGCTGTTTTTGGGGCTGACTTCGACTCTTGACGTGGACATGAGCCACTCTTGAGGACGGGCTGCAACACTAACAACGCGGCAGATCTGAGCAACGAACGACAGCAACCGAAGGCACAACCACAGATCTAGATTGAGGCAGCACGGCACGGGGAGACGAGGAGACACGGGGCAGCGACGTTGGATAGTTTCGAGCTGTTTTTGATGAGTCGCTGGACACTTGAGGAAAGAAGCAGTAGTTGGGAGCTGCTGTAATAACGATGGTAAAGAGGCTTAATTAAGGATTTCCTTGTTGGGCTTGGGCTGATTTTCTTTGGACGGTTTGGGCTTAAATTGCTTGGTGTAGAGCTGTGAGATCGGGGCTGCAGTTCGGTAGCGTTCGAACGGTTGTAAGCGATTGCTTTCTTTTACCTATCTTTCTATGTTTTCGAATATTATGTCTCGTAGTTAAGTTTATTATAGTTGAAGTATTATCAAAACCTTGGTTTATATTATTGTGAGATTATTGCGCATTTATTCGTGAACGCGTGAGTATTCGTTTAAGCTTGAATTTATTTTAGTTGATGAACTTAGTTTGATTAAATAGTTGCAAATGTTTAATTAATCTAGGTGAGTCCATGGCTAATTAAAACGACAAATCTGTAAGTATTTGTTTGTTTTAATAAGTAGCGAACAATATTCAACTTCTCTACCTTAGGTAAGTGTAAGTTATATTGTAGTTTACGCGATTTGATTTTAACGAACCAACGTCGTTTCTTGCGAGAGCGTCGTCCGAGCGAGTTAGTCAATAATCGGGTCTCTTTCATTTTTAATGCTGTCGGAATCTTAAACCTTGCAGGGCGTCCCGGAGGTTATTTTTCGATTAGGGAAATAATTATAGAGCGTCTCTTAATTATCGAGAAATTAAGAAGAGATTGGTTGTTAGGCGTTCGTCGACAACTATAACCGATTATGCTTATGTGTACACGTTATTAGGAATCTATGATCGATTATATAAATCAAGGTGGAGAACGATTACTTCAACTATTATTTTATAGTCGTTAGTTTCTATATTTTCCTTCGTCTATTCTTAGTTTAATTTCGTTTCTATATCAGTCTATTTTTAGAAAAATATATTTTCGTTTATAATTGCTTTAGTTTTGATTTCGGTTTGAAAAACTAAAAACCCCCTTTATTATTATTATTATTATCGATCGAATTTTGATATAGAAGTAAATCAACCATCTTCCCTGTGGAGACGATCCTTACTTTCGCTATACTCATTAGTAAGGTTATAAATTTTATTTTTGGCCGTTTACGACGCGACCAATAGGTGAGGAGTTGAAGGATGCTGATCAAGCTCTTCTATTGCTATGTTCACTTCCTAGGAGCTACGAGCACTTCAAGGAAGCTTTAATGTATGGTCGGGAAGCTCTGATTCTAACTGATGTGCTCTCAGCATTGAGTTCGAGGCAATTCAATACACGAAAAAATTTAGAAATTGCTGAAAATTCTGTTTCCGGCGACATGCTGTTTGTGAAGCAGAAATCGAAATTCTCTCAAAAGAAGGGCAAAAGCAAGTATGTGTATGAGGTTAGGAGTCCGGTGAGGTGCTTCTACTGCCAAGAGGAATGTCACATTCGAAGGTTTTGTCCAAAGAGAGTTGGATCAAACTCGAACCAAGGTAATCGCAAACCTGTGGCAGCTTTTGCGTGTGATGGCTTCGAGTATGCTGAGGTGTTGAACGTGTCTGAGCTGAAGGAGAGCAATGAGTGGATACTTGACTCAAGGTGCAGATTTAATATGCTAAGTGTCCAGATTTAATATGGACCGTCCGATCTGTGTGCGCCTTATCATGTGGAGGAGATATATACTTGGGAGTTCAGATCTCGTCAGTCGGATCAAGCTATAAGATGAATCTTGAAGCGATTCGTCCGGGTGCATGACGTCGCCGTGGCCGTGGAATTCTTGGTTCCGTCTGGTTTCGCGTCGTCCTCCACCGCCTTCCGTCTCCTCGACCTTGTTATCGTCAGGATCGACCTCGTGGGGCATATCGGCCATACTTGTACAACGACAACTAAAAACATCGTCGTTCGGGTGCGAACTTGATGCTATGTAAGTAAAATAGTGTGTGTCTGTTTGTGTTCGGGTGCGAACTTGATGCCATGTATTTCGAGTGTGTGCGAGTGTGTGTGTGTTGTAATGTGTGTATTTTCGTATAATGCGAGAGAAAGATTGAGAGATTAGAGAGAGAGATTAAATGTGAAAATAATGAAATATGATGTTGTTTTTATAGTGCTTTCGGTAGGGACCAAAAAAATATTAAATTGTATTTGGCCCAAAAGGGCCAAAATGCAAAAAAAGAAAACAATCTAGCCGTTTCTAGTTGTTCTTTATATATATATATATATATATATATATATATATATATATTATTAATATATATATATAATATAGCCGTTACCGGTTCTTACCGGATCCTGGATCCGGTTCCGGCTATAAACTAGTCGTTATCGGTTTACCGGTTCCGGTCCTATTTTTCGGATCGAATTGGTTCCAGTTTGGCAACCGGTTTCGGACTGAATAAGCCCTTTAGCCATGTCTAGCGTAGTTCTTCAAATTATAATTTTTTAAAATCTTTTCAATATACATTTTTTTTGTTTTCTATTTTTTCTAATTCAATCTTATTTTGTAGATTTCTAAATATAAATTTTGTAATTTTTATTTACTTAAAAAAATGCGGTTCGAATCGGTCCAGAACCGCCCAGAATCGCGGTGCTATGTGATGATTCTAGGGCAGGTCCAGTGAATGTTCCTGGAACCAGAATTGGCGGCCCTCGGCGGAACCGTCTGGCCCAGAACTATCGTTTCTGGACCAGAAATGCGGCCCACGGCTGAACCCTTCTGGCCAGGAACTGCCGAAACCGACTCGAGAACCGGCCCAGAACCGTTTGGCCAGGTCTATTTACAAATGTGAGACAACTTATCCTTAGGTTAATTTGTCATTACCCAATTTGGGCCCAATGGCCCATTTCCAACAAAATATTTTAGGGAAATTCCGTCTGGTAACCCCGTACTTCAGCGTTTTCCAGTTGGTGACCAAACCTAATTTTGTTTCCGGTTGGTACCCCTGAACTACTAGAAAACGTGGCCACGTAACCCTGAATTACTAAAATTGCAATTTTTGTGGGTTTTAGCCGTTAAGTACTAACGGATATTGAGAAAAGACTATAACACCCTAAGTTATCATAAATGAAATTAAAATAAAAACAAAAGAGCTCCCTTTGAAATTGGCACGTCAAAATAAAAAAAAATGAAAAATTCGATTTCATCTTCTTCACATGAAAAAGTCATCCATCATCGTCATCTTCGAATTACAGTTCCAATCTCCGGCGGGATTGCGCCGACGAGGTTGTTCTGCCACAGCAGCAAGTTCTCTAGGCTGGCGACGCAGAACACTTCGAGCCTCTGCAGACCGCCGACGGTTCTTGGAACCTCGCCGGCGAGCTGATTGTCGTACAATGTCAGCTCAAGGAAGCTCGTCAGGCTCCCTAAATCTTCCTTGATACTGCCCACAAACCGATTGGAGTGGAGGTAGAGCTTCTCTAGCTCGTGAGCCGGAAGATCGGGCTATACCGAGACACGCGCCACCGCAGACGAATCGAGCCAACCCCGCCACGCATGATCTGGGCTTTGATATTAGGGTAGAGAACGCCGGAGAGGTGCTCGTGGAGTTTTCGTGGAGTTTGAGCTCCACCAGTGCGGAGGAAGAAATGAGAAAATGTGTTTGTCAGGGCCATTTTAGTCTTTTCTAAATATCCGTTGGTACTTAACGGCTAAAACCCACAAAAATTGCAGTTTTGGTCATTCAGGGTTACGTGGCTACATTTTCTAGTAGTTCAGGGGTACCAAGCGGAATCGAAATTAAGTTCGGTCACCAACTGGAAAATGTTTAAGTACGGGGGTACCAGGCGGAATTTCCCAATATTTTAACAAGTGACTGATTCTCTATTTTTCATGTATGTAAGTGTAAACTTTCCAAATTAATTGTCATCTAATTGAAAAATAAGTTCTTTGAAAAATTTGGGCTTTCGTAATGCAAAATTGTAAAAAACCGTTTCTTCAAAAAATTCCCACCCACTCCAATAATGTACCCACGCACATAGTCAATAACGTCTGGTCAACGTCCTAAATATATTTAATATATTTTATTCCTTCAAAAACTCAAAATCAGTTGTGTAATCCCTAACAATTCAACAAGCAACGATCCTAACGAAAAGGGGGGAGGGAAGTTGATATTTTATGTAATTTCCATAGTATGTTGCTACATATCCAAACAGAAGATCTGTTGCTAAATACCAAAATCTAAGGGGAAGAGAGGAGAAGATAACAAACGATCGACGCACTGTAGATGCATGTGCCGGTGGATCCTAATTGGGTTCTACAATCTACAGTTTGGGTATTGGCCTTTGCCCTAGGGTTTTTATACTTGGTCCGCAGCACCGTGTATCGATACTTCACGCAGGTCGATTCCGACGACGATCGCCGGAACATGACGACGACGACAAGGACGGAGGTGCCTGCATCCGCCGGCGGAGATTCATGTGCCGTCTGTAGTCTCGCCACGACGAAGCATTGCGCGCGCTGCAAGATGGTTAAGTATTGGTGAGTGGGACTTTTTTCTGCTTTCATTCGATTATTTTATTTGTTAGATTTTTATTCACTGTCGATTGCACGATTTTTCTTTCTTTTTCTTTTCGTGAATCCAAACAGGATCATTTCTATTGAGTCAGTCCGCTCTGTGAATTGGTAGAAATTGGCCTGGATTTGGATATATATGATTGAATTTCTTGGGGAATATAGATTGTTCTTGGTTTTGTGGATCAAAAATTTATGGTTAGTATGTGTTATGCTGTTATTCTGTAGCTTTAGTTATCGTAGATCGTGCTTTTCTTTTCTACGTTTTCTTCTCCAGAAGCGGGGGAGTCTTCTGTTGAAGTGTCTTTTGTTAGTTGTGATGTCATTGCATCAGCATGGATTCATTTAGTGTCCATAATTACGTGTGTGGCACCATATGCTTCCCTTAGCATGGTTATGCATTGTTATTTTGGTGGGGTAAGTACATAACATTTGTGTCTGGGGGATGCTGGCATCAGTTGTTGTCTGCTGATGAATGATGCACCTAATCTAGACAATTTTATGATTTTCATCTTTAGCAGCACATATAATAATTCAACAAATCAGAAACCACCAACCAGCTTAGTCTTACAGATTCTGTCTTATGGATCATGGATGAACTAGAAATTGTCCTCCTGACTTTTATTTGTTTTGCTTGTTGTGCTTGATGATTGAACGAGCATGCTAATAATACTGCCTCTTTTGGTTTAGAATACTCCGTGATGCATTGTGCAATTATTTGATCGAAATAGCAAGAAGCATTGAGCAAGTTTATGATTTTCTACGATTTGTGGAGCTTTCCTTTGAGTCAAGCTGTCATAGATCTGGTGTTACAGTGCTCCCTCTCTACAACTATTGTTATATCTCATTGTATGGGCATCATGACAAGCTGATGTGTGTTTTCCCAGGATGTCTTGTTCTTCATAGTTTCACTGTAATCCTCTTATTCTGTTACCATTTTTCGTCTTTCTTCTTTGGCCCTTTATCATATTTAAGCGTTAGATGCATAGCATATTTTACATCCGAAGATGTCCTTTACATGTGTGATAGTTTAGATATGTACTTTGGACGAGTATCCATATTGTTCACACTTCACATTCATTGCTTTAATTGAAACTTCTAATATTGTAGTTTAATATTTGCATATTTTAAAAATTGTCCTGTAGGAAGAGTTGGCTGACTAAATGATTAATCTCTGTGGTTAATTTGTAGCTCTGAGGCTTGTCAACGATCGCACTGGAATTCAGACCATAAGAAGAAATGCAAAGATATTAGAACCACTCAGAAAAGTTCAACGTCGGCATTGAGGCAGAGAAAAGCTTCCTTGTCCCTTGCACTTGGAAGTTCAAACTCTGAACAGCAGTTAAACAAAGTATTTGACGATCTACTACTTTGCATCCTACTTTCGTTTGTAGTTTCCAGATTTGACTGTGTATCTCTTTTCCAAATATTAATTTTTCAGATACTTTTTCCATACGAAGAATTTGTGAAGCTTTTCAACTGGGATACACCAGGTTTTTCTCCATGTGGGCTTCTAAATTGTGGAAACAGGTAACGGTTCTTTTGTAGTTTCAAACATTCAACAATTTAACCAGTAACCTAGTTTCTTCTTGATTTGCCCAGCTGCTTTGCCAATGCGGTTCTTCAATGCCTCACATATACACGTCCGCTTGTGGTATACCTGATGAATACAGGCCACAAGAGAGAATGTAATTCAATGGAGTAAATATTATGGTTTAATAAACTGATGTACTTACTTTTAATGCTGTTTGTTCGTTTCATTGCTGTCTTATCATGCTTCTTTGTCTTTTATTTCCAGGTCGAAGAAATGTGTGGTGTTTCCTTTGTGAATTTGAAACTCATGTTGAACGGTCTTCACGAAGTTCTACACCATTTTCTCCAATCAACATTCTTTCGCGCTTGCCCAATATTGGTGGTAATCTTGGGTATGGGCAACAGGAGGATGCCCATGAATTTATGAGGTAGTTGTTTCATTCTTGTGTGCCCTTTATTCTATTTCAAAAGCACACATAATCGGTGTGTGGCTTATTCTGCCCGGAAATTTATCTTCTGTAGGTTTGCCATTGACACAATGCAATCTGTGTGCCTCGATGAATTCGGGGGAGAGAAATGTGTACATCCAATGTTTCAAGAGACGACTCTTATACAACATATATTTGGTGGCCGCCTTCAGTCACAGGTAACCACAACAATCAAGCTTGAGTTTTTGAATATTTTCTTATCTTATCTCATGCAACAAATTAAGGCAGGTCCATCATGTGATGGATTGAGCCGTTTGTGCTCATGCGTCATGACGGAATGGTGACAGAATTCTAGTTAGAGTGATGAGACGCCATTATTCTTGGCAATTAAGTCACTTTTCATGTTTGGGTTAAAAAAAGCATGTGATGATACATAATTTCTTGTTCGTTGTGCTTACACAACTTTGACTCCTGTTAAGAAAGTCCACGTAAACTTGAAAATCATGATAAATCTTCATTCAGTTGCCATTTTTGTTCAAATTGTGATCATTTCATCAAGTTGGCCTTGTGGATGATAAAAGATGAATTTCTTATTATTGCATCCATTTTCTGCTCAAGGTTTTATCCTAATTCCTAACCTGTTTGACATTAATGTTCCTTTTCAGGTTATGTGCACCGAGTGCAATAATATCTCCAATCAATTCGAGAACATGATGGATTTGACTGTAGAAATCAATGGGGATGCTGGGTCTTTGGAAGAGTGTCTGGATCAGTTCACTGTGAAGGAATGGCTTCATGGGGATAATATGTATAAATGTGATAGGTACGGTAACTTTTGCAGCATTTTTCTTTGAAGGATTTGCCTCTTTGGTCCATAATCCATTTATCATCTTAGTTGTTTCTCTTGAGTTATGAATCTAGCTGCAGTCATATTGTCTGAATTCCTGAAAAAAATGGCACCTAAGTATATTTTCTTGCCACTTCTGCAAGACTGTGGTAATTGACTTCATAGCTATAACCCTATGGAACACTATCCATAGCATTAAGGCTGTGTCATTAATTGAATCTTTATGATCCTGCTGCCCTCCCTAGTCTCCCTATGATCATTATGTGCATATACCAGCATGGTTAGATCAGGCATGTAGTTGCGAAGTGATATTTGTATCTGAATTTGTGTTTTTGGACTGAAATGAAGCTGTCTGGTTCTCATAAGCAAGTAGGTTTGTAGTGTGTTCATGAACTGTAGAATTTGTCATTGGTACTTCAATTATATGGCGAGTCTGAGATATACTAGAATTAATTTTCATGCAGTTGTAATGCTTATGTTATGGCATGGAAACGCCTTACTATCCACAGGCCGCCTAATATTCTCACAATTGCCTTGAAAAGATTCCAGGTCTGCTCTTTGCCTTTGTTGACCGCAATTTATTTCCATATGTATGCAAATACTTACATTCAGTAATTAATCCAAGTCCAGCTTACAGTGGTCAATAATTATGACTTTACCCACAGCAAAGTTTTTACAAATCCATGTTTATTGTTCTATTTTATCTGGCTTGATCATAAGTTTAGCATCTCTTGCAGACAGTGAAATTCCATTTCTTCTGTTAGTTTATGAACAATAAACGAAAAGCTGATTACATGCAGAGTGGAAGGTTTGGGAAACTAAATAAGAAGGTGACATTTCCAGAGTCTTTTGATCTCGGCCCTTATATGAGTGACAAAGAGGACGGTCAAAATACTTATGAGTTGTATGCGGTGATTGTACATATGGATATGCTCAATGCATCTTTCTTTGGCCATTACATCTGCTTTGTGAAGGACTTTTTTGGGAACTGGTACAGGGTCGATGATTGCGAGGTACTAATTGCTCTCTCTCTCTCTCTCTCTCTCTCTATATATATATATATATATATATATATTATAAATATGTATATATATATATATTATACAAGTCGAATCAACTGACTGTATTTGGGGTTTTATAAAGGAATAGGCACTATCTTTCGCATAGTTGCTCCCGTTATTCATAGTTTGGGCTGTTACAATTTCATCCGAGAAGTAGCACGACTTTACTCTATGTTATGGCCCTTTTCAGGTTGCTAAAGTTGATGTAAATGAGGTGCTATTACAGGGAGCTTATATGCTCATGTACAAAAGGTACTTTCGTAGCAAATTTTTCATTTGACATTCAACGGCTCCCAAGCCCAAATAATCGCATTTACTTTTGCAAATTCTTCTGTATCTTTGACGTTTGACAGGGCTCGTGCTCGTCCTTCTAGTTTAGTTCCTACCGAACCTCCAGCGAAACAACAAACTGAAAAAACAAAGGTAGAAGAAGAAGTAAACAGTTCCTTACGACACAGCGATGGCCCTTCTGCGATTCCCACAGTTGATGATCATGATGCAAAGGCAGTAGTTATCCTTTCTGAAGAAGCAGCAGCTTTTCCCATTATCAGCAACGGTGAGATTTCATCGATCGACGAACAACCTTTCCAAGACCTAAATGTCCAAAAGATCGAAATATCAACCCATCCTCTGTTAGACGGCGAAAATGCAAGCCAAAGAAGTAACTCTGATCCTAATAATTGTTTCGCAAGAATTACTAATGAGAGTTGCACTCTTGGTAATGAGGCTCCACTCGAAGCTAAATGTGAGTTGCCCATGACCGAAGTTTCCAATGGCTCTATCGATGAAAGAGAAGAAGGGAGGATTAAGAAAGCAAAGCAGAAGCCACTCTTTGCCGCTGGTTTCCTCGACAAGCGTAAGCTGGGGTAAATAAGAACGACAGTCAAACAAATGATTGCAATTGGTCTGATCTTGATAGATGGTGTTTCTTACATGGATGCAAGAGAAGGTTTTTCTGGAGTTTTACTTACATTGCAGATGGACGGGACGCTTCTTTCGCCATCAGGTGATTTCCTATACTTTTTTTTTCGATGAACTTCAAAATGTTAGGGAGGAGGAGGTTTTGGAATTTCAAATGGGGGAATGAATGAATACCCAAAAAGTGGCTTTGAGTAGAGAATTTTTTTCCCTATTTTAATAGGAGTCTCATGATAGTTGAAGATCTGTATGCATATATGATTATTTTTATGAATATTCATAGTTTCAGACGGATTATTCATTACCTCTGATACTTTTTTGTTCGTTTCATTACTTCAATCATTCTATCATCTGTATTTGATTGTGTTAGTTTTTGGTGCTATCGACTGAATGTGAAAGTTGGGTATGGTTTGATATGAAGTTTGGACTGATTGCTTTGATCCATGGTGCGGAACAAATTAAGATATCAAAAAATAAAATCATTAGCCAAGGGAACCATACATATGTATGTATCTAGTGCCCGAAATAGAAGATAAACAAGGCAAAGAAATCAGTGAGGCTCTGTAACGATGAAACGTGTATATTTCGGTGAATGTTTGTTGGAAAAAGATGATTCGAGAAAAAGGAATGTATAATCTAGATAAACAATTATGTCAATGTTTCATTGGTTTCTAGCATGGATCTGAAACCGGATTGTCGAACACATCGAAAATTTTAGTGGTTTTTAAGGGTATAGGAATCAAACTCGCCTCAAGCCGGTATCTTTTAAAATAGTAAGTATATGTTTTATGAATAAATCAATCGAACAAAATGTGTTGGCAATAAAAAAATGAGATGGTAAAAATAAAATTATAAATTGAGATTAAAAATTAAATAAAAATAGTGAGTTAAAAATTTTGTTGTAAAATATAATATTACATTTTTTTTCTTTTTCTTAAAAAAAATATAATAAAAATATTTGCTTGAGACTTGAACACAAATCACTAGGTTTGAAATTAAGATTGTCAACTACAACACAAACTCATTAGTTATACATTTAGCAGCACAAATATTTTTTTTTTATTTCTTCATTTAAGAATAATTTGAGTGGATCAGGACCAAACCGGATTCTTGACCTGGCAGAACCGGCGGGTTCGGTTCGGTCTTTAAAATTCCGATTTATAGCATCTCCAACTCATACCTACTCTTAATTAATTCTCTTCCATTTTTATATTGATCAAAAGTGTAAAATTGTTCACAGATTCAAAAATAGCAATGTCATTTTTGTTTTTTGTTTTATATTGATGAAAATATATCTATAATTATAATATAATCTTATGTAAAACTACTTATACTTTTGTGTGTGAATCTAGATGTACAGTAGAAACTCTATAAATTAATATAGTTGGGACCGACCAAATTTATTAATTAAAAGAGTTAATATTATGAATTTATCGATAAATTAATATTTTACTAATTTATAGTGTATCTTTCATACTTTCCAAACATCAAATAAGCTTCAGTCTCCTAAGTCCTTAATGAACGTCAAATTAATGATCAAACCTTCAATCTCCCAAGTCTATCATAATCCATAGGTGTTGATGTACATTTAAGCTATAAAAGCGGCCATCACATTGAATAATTTAATGTAAGAATAATTAGAGACAATATGCAAGGGGAAATTGATTTCAACAGAAAACAAATGACAATTAAGTATTTTTCAAGTAATCTTCGTTCATGTAATATGAGAATGTTTTTATGGAATTATTAATTTATAATTTACTATAGAAGTTATCAAAAGTCTATCATTATAGAGAATTATTAATTTAGTACGTTATCCCAGAGTCGGGACCGACCAGAAATATTACATTAAATAGTTTATTAAATTATCGAGTATTAATTTATGGAGTTTTACTGTATCTTGAATATTTCATTTAGGCAAAGTTATAAAAATAGGTCACTAAGTATGGTAATTTTCGATTTTGGGTCACTATGTTTGTCAGTTACAAAATTAGGTCACGAAGTATCTATCTATTAACAAATTTGGGTCACTCGACCCATTTTCTGTCAACCCTTCTCAGAAATCCCACGCCACCCGCTGAGCTGGACATTTCTTCACCCATAGATGATTATTAGGACGAATTAAAAGGCTTTATCGGACAAATAAAAAAAAAGTAAAATAAAACCCAAAAACGCTACTTAAAATTATGACCCATCTCAAACTTGACAAAGAAACATTCAAACTTAGAACACATTTTAACTCCCCCCACCCCACGTGCGAACAAGACAAAACCCTCGCCCAAAATTTAATCTCTCCAAAGCTTTGAAATCCAGAACCAAAAGTTTGTCATTGAGATAGTTATGAAGATAAGGGACCCTGAGATCCATGGTGGCCCCCCGTCCGAGAGTGGGGATGAATGTGTTGGCGAGGAAGATAATGGGGAGGATTTAGACTATATGGTGGGGTCAGAATATGATGATGAGAGTTTATGTAACGATGATATGGTGTTTACAAAGTATGTTGATAATGACGTTGAATGGGTAGGTCAACACCATGACGTGTCAGCAATTGTGGAGACACAGCAACCAATGGGTTCAGAAGATATTTGGGAAAATGATATTTTGGGGAGTGAGGAAGATTTGGCAAGTATTGAAGGGTCTGACTCTGAACCTGAAATAAGAATGAAGATTGCGTTTAACCCCAGTCAGAAGTACAATCCTAACTTTGTTTTAGGCATGATTTTTAGTACGAAAAAGGAGTTTCGGCTGGCTGTCCATTCACACGTTGTGGCTACAAAAAAGAAACTTGAAGATAGTGAGGAATGATAAGATTAGGACGAGGGTGAAATGTGCTGATACTAGTTGTTCGTGGAAGACTAGGGCTCAGCGTGAACCAGACGGTGTGACATGGGTTGTGAGGGAGTATCATCAGGAACATACATGTGGGGCTAGTTTTAAAGTGAACAATCTTAAGAGTTCTTGGCTGTCTGGGAAAATATCTGCATAAATTCAAGTCTGACCCTAAAAGAGCAGTCAAAGGATTTAGAGTTGACGCAATTCAAGACATAAGAGTCAATATCTCGGCTAGTCAAGCTTATAGAGCAAAAAAGAAGTGCATTGGACACACTTGAGGGATCGACAATACAACATGCTGTGGGATTATGCTGATGAGGTGAAGAGAACGAATCCTGGTTTAACTGTCATTGTTGGTACTGAGAACATTGCTGGGGAGAACAAATTTGATAGGTTTACATCTGTTTACATGCACTCAAAGTAGGATTTCTCAACGGGTGTAGACCAATAATTGGTGTTGATGGGTGTCATCTAAAAGGCCCTCACAAGGGAGTGTTGTTAACAGTAGTAGGAATTGATACAAATAACAATATCTATCCGGTTGCATATGTTGTTGTACAAAGAGAATGCGGGGAGTCATGGAGCTGGTTTCTGACCTTGATCAAGATAGACCTCCAAATTGAGAATCAACATCTGTTTACATGGATGTCTGATAAACAAAAAGGGTTGATCCAAGCAATCCAAGATGTGTTTCCTAACTCAGAGCATCGATTTTGTGTTAGACACATGCATGGAAACTTTGTAAAAGCTGGGTTTAGAGGTCAAGCCTTCAAAGATCAAGTTGTGGAAGTGTGCTAGGGCATCCACAGTTAACTCATTTGGGCACCATATGACTGAGATGGCTAAACTAGATGAAAAAGTTGTTGAGTGGCTTGGAGATAAACCACCACGTCAATGGTCAATATCACATTTCTCATGTCAATTAAAGTGTGACCTCTTGCTCAACAATGCGTGTGAGACTTTTAACAGCAACATCTTAGAGGCTAGGGAGAAACCTATACCGAGCATATTAGAATGGATAATGGAATACTTGATGAAGAGGCTACAAATGAACAGAGATAGTGCATTTAAGAAATGGCATGGTGTATTATGTCCTAACATTAGGGAGTTGTTGCATAAGAGTGTTGAAGCTATTGAGATTGCATTCCAATCAAGGCTGATGACAAACATTACCAAGTATCATGCTTCGATGGAACACAATACACTGTGGATCTTGAAAAATACAGCTGTGGATGTAGGAGATGGGATTTGAGTGGAATTCCTTACAAACATGGGGTTAGTGCTATAATGTGTCAGGATTTGGATGTGGAACACTTTGTGGACCCCTGCTACTTTGTGGAGACATATAGAAGAGTCTATGCCTCAGCCATTATGCCAATTAATGGGAGAGAAGAGTGGCATCCCACTGGAATCGTTCCTCCGTTGCCTCCACAACCTAGGAGATTAGCAGGGAGACCAGCTAAGGCAAGAAGAAGAGAGCCAGAAGAGTTATCCATTAAGCACAAAAAAGGTCAGAGAGGCAACAAAAAGAATGCTGAAAACAAATTGAAAAGGTGTCAAAAATCAGTAAAATGCAGTCGTTGTGGTATTCAAGGTCATAACACAAGAAGGTGTCCTGCAAAGATGGATGTACTCTCAACTGAGGTAATGGCCAAAATATTCATTTACCATCTCTTTGATTTTTTTAAATAATATTCATTTTTTTTATCAATATAGAGAAACAATGTGCTTGCAAGTGATGCGTGTGGAAGTGAATCCGGTGTAAGTGACGTGTTTGCAAGCGAAGCCGGTGTAAGTGATGTGTTTGCAGGCGAAGGTGGTGTAAGTAATGTGTTTGCAAGTGATGTGTGTGCAAGTGAAGCTATTGCAAGTGATGAACCAGCAGCTACAGCAAGGACAAACTCAGGCCACCAAGTTGCAAATCAGCCCACCAAGTTGGAACACCATCTTTTTCACAGACTCATTCTCTTCTTCGAGTCTGACGGACTTCTGTCTCAGCATGGGAATAACGTCCAATGATCGACGACACATCGGAGGATCTTCCCAACAAAAAAATCCACATCCACCTCTCTTCCAATTAGGGCAGCCATGAAACCTTCGGCCTGGTTGTCATCCTTCCAACAAGTCATCAGGTAGGTGCGCTTCTTGCAGTCGCATTCCATGTATCTGGGCGCAGAGGATGAAGACATTTTCGTGTAGCCTTAGGTGGGCGGTTTGTGGTTGAGATGTTCACCCTTTTCTTATCTCTGCCTCGTGTAGCAATTTTGGACTGGTTCATGTAAAATGAAAATTAGGGTTATGTCGACTAATAAAACGTGTACAATTTCTTTTATTTTTTTCTTTTTTTTTAAGTTGTGCTGTTTAATTCGTCCTAATCATCATCTATGGGTGGAGAAATGTCCAGCTCAGCGGGTGACGCGGGAATTCTGAGAAGTGTTGCCAGAAAATGGGTCGAGTGACCCAAATTTGTTAATAGATAGATAATTAGTGACCTATTATTATAATTTTGCCTTCCATTTATTAATGGACTGGATGGCAATTCGCTGATTCTGAAGGACGTGTTTGGCAATTCACATACACCCTCGTTATCTTCTCACCATCTATCCAATAAACAAAGTTGCAATGTAATGTGCAACCAAATCGAACCACGCTGAGAATCGAGACGATGCCCCCCCGCCCGAGCAATCTACGCTTCCGAAGTCTTTGAATCGCTCGTATCGACATGCAAGCACACTTCCACCATTCGCTGATCCATGGAACACCTTTTATCACGTCGTCGTCAACGTCGCAATTTCGCTACAGTAATACTCGTTCTACGCCGTTACGCAAAAAAACGGCCAGAAAATCGCGTAGGAGTTTGCCGTCCCACGATGATCTGAACCTGAAGTCTCTGACCTCCCGCGTCGTTCAGCTCACGCGCCGACGGCAGCTTGCTCAGGTAACTCTCGTCTTTCTAAATTGTGCGCGCCTGTTGTGATGTTGATTGTGTGTATTCTGTGCTGTCGGCAGTTTGATCATCTTTGTGGAGTCTAGGTTGTGTTTTCATTACGTTACTGTGTTTTGATTAGATGTGCGGGGTTCAATGCTCTTAACGTTTACATGCTTTGGCATGGAGAACATCGTATTCTTGTTCTTATTGCATAAATCTTAAATGATAAAAGAAAGGAGTTCCGGATTTATTAGGTACCTTTGTATTCTTTTTTTTCCCAGATATTTGAGGAAATTGAAGTTGCAAAGAGGCGACATGGGAAGCTGAACGTGATAGTGATGAATGCGGTGATGCAGGCATGTGTCCACTGTCGTGACCTTGAATCGGCTTTGAAACTGTTTGATGAAATGTCAAAACCTGAAGGCTGTGGAGTTGATGATATTACCTATGGTACACTTTTGAAGGTATTTCAAAATTCGTTTGTATAGATTGGATTCTGATTCATTATTGTGGTCCCTAGGTATTTGGAGGTTATGGGGTTAATGTGTTGTAGGGTTTAGGCGATGCTCAAAGAATAGATGAAGCATTTCAGGTGCTTGAGTCTGTGGAGGAAGGTACTGCTTATGGAAGGCAACGGTTATCTGCAGCACTTATTTGCAGCCTCTTGAATGCTTTAATTGAATCAGGTTCGATTTCCACCCATAATGCCAATATGTTTACCACGTTGTTGCTATATGTTATTCTGTTTCTATTGTTAAGCGCCAATGCTCTCTCTTTTTCATTTATAGATCTAATGAGCTTCTCTATCGTCATATAAGTATATCCACTTTCTATGCCTTGGCTTGCTGGCGTCACCTCCCTGGTTTTTATGATCTAATGCAGGGGATCTACGCCGTGCTAATGGACTTCTTGCTAGATATGGTTACGTGCTTCAAGAAGGTGGAACTCCATCTATCCTAACTTTCAACTTACTGATGAAGGTACTTTCTAAATTTGATGAGCTGTTGGAATTTTATTGTTCAAATTGATTGTTGGTTGTCCCTTCTCTCGGGGTTTTGTGTCTACAGTTTTGGATCTAGAAAGCCTGTCACGTGACATTTTATTCCTAATTTCAGGGATATGTTAGTACTGGATGTCCTCAAGTAGCAATAGGCGTACATGATGAGATTCTGAAACACAATCTGAAGCCTGATAGGCTCAGCTACAATACGCTAATACTTGCCTGTATTAAGAACGGAAACCTTGAGAAAGCAATGCAATTCTTTGAGCAAATGAAGGTCCTATGCACGTGCCTGAAAGGCTAGTTTGAGCTCTCATAAGTGATTGATGTTAAGTTAATTAAAGAAAATATTTCAGTTTAAAAATTAAGCACCTTGAATATTGCAGGCAAAGCACGGTGTTGGTGTTTTCCCTGACATTGTGACCTACACCACATTATTACAGGTAGGTACCTCGAAAGCTGTTTACAAAATTTCAGTTTCAAATAGTAATGATATCAACATTTAAGTTATTTTCCGGTCCTCTTAAGAAGGAAGATGGCTTGGTAAAAAATTCAGATTTGGTCTGAAATTGAACTTGTCATCTAAAAGTTATTTTCTGTCTGAAATTTAACTTGTTATTTACATCTACAAGTTATTTTCTTGTTTTTGGAAATGTTTATTGCTCTCTAATATGAGTCTGAGTCTATAACTGTCATGATGCTGTCGAATCTAGTCACCTTGTCATCCCAATCTTTTTACGTCTGTCACTTCTTTGTTTTTAGTTTGTACTTGTATTCTCGAATGTGAATGTAACACAGAGATATTTTGTGAACACTTAATAGGCTTTTGGCAATGCGAAGGACATTCGTGCAGTTAATAACATTTTGATGGAAATGAAGTCATGCAAACTACGCATTGATCGCGTTGCATACACAGTGGCGATTGACGCATTGCTTAACTGTGGCTCCATTAAAGGTAGCGGTTTCTATGTTTCTTTATAAGCTTTCTAATCAGTAGTTGAGCAGAAGACAATTTGATGATAGATGTCATCTGTTTGTGGAGTTTGTGGTATTGACGCTACAGCCTACAACCTACAACTTATGATTGAAGCCTTTTATCTTTTATAATGATCATCGACGAGTTTTTGGATGAATCAATCTTACTCTACATTCTCGTATATTGGATTAACTTATAATGGTGCTCTTTGATTGAACTATTTTAGCAGATCCACCAAATATCTAAAAACGGTTTTCCAACTTGGGGGAGTAATTAAAAAGATAGTAATAGTGGATGTGAACAAAGTGACAACCTGTTTTAGCTGACAAATCAGATGAGACCCTGATTGTTTGTCCCCTTCTTTTTGTTACATTGAGAATTCTATGCTATAGAGCAAAAATGTAGTTATTTCCATGTCTGCACGCAAATTCTCCTTAGAAGTGCCAGTAATTTGATTTATTCTTTTTCTGGAATGAGTCAGGTGCTCTCTCTGTCATGGGGGAGATGATGAAACAATCTAACAATCCGAGACTAAAGCCAAAGCCTCACCTTTTCCTGTCAATGATGCGAACATTTGCTGCTATGGGCGACTACAACATGGTGAGCAAATTTCGAGAGCGGATATGGTTTGATTCGGCAGGAACAATAACCCATGAGATGCAAGCAGAAGCTGATAAACTACTAATGGAGGCAGCTTTAAACCAAGGCCAGGTCTGTAGATGATAATGATACATATTTGGAGTATTTTCATTGAAAAGAAAAATGGAATTCATGTGTCTTCGGCCAATCAACGAGCTATTAACAAACTATTCTGCCAAGCTTCTCAAAATGTTGCAACCTATTTGTTACTGCCATTGGCCTTTCCATTCTGTAGTAGCATGATATGGATCCTGTTTTTCTTTAGGTTGAGTTAGCTGTACAAAAGCTGAGGCAGGTCATCATCAAATGGAAGGATGTACCATGGAGTGACCGAGAAGTCACGGTATTCTATGTTTATCATACTTTTAAGCAGATTAAAATTGTCATTTCAATTCGTCCAAAACCCACAGATATATCCATGGTACATAAGTCTTACGATCCTTGAATATATAATTATTTATATAGCTATTTATGAGTCATAATCATTTGCTGCTGTATCGTTATGCTACCCTGAAAACTCATTTTATCACCCGTTCACAACTTAACTCGTGTATTGTTCGATCAATGCAGGTTGGATTACGACTTGAGGCATTGATGGGATTAAGTAGATCGATATTAAGTCCTAGAGTACTTCCGCAGGTGCATGCTCGACAACATAAATAACTTACCTGCTGCTGCCTTATTCCTTTGAGCTACTTTCCATTGATGTTCTAAAATCACTTCTACTACTACTTTTACTACGTAGGTATCGCTCAGAGATTCCATCGACCGGTTCATGACGCCATTCGATGAAGCCTCCCCACTATCAGCAAAGCTTAAGCTGAAACAAGTCGTCATGCGACTCTTTAAGGATTCCGCGGTACCCATCGTAGACGAATGGGGCGGTTGCGTGGGGATTCTACACCGCAAAGATTGCAACGAGGTTCGTACGACTATTGTGCCTTCCATTTTCCCCCGTCTCTTCGTTTACGGCGTGTTTGGATCAAGGAAAGTGGTGAAGAAAAGAAAATGAAAAGTGTAATGGTACAACATTCGAAGCGTAACGTACGACGGTTCGATGTGTACCACTACACTTTTTCTTTCTTTCTTTTACGCACCGAATTCAGCATACCATACGCATCCTTAGTCTGCGTTTAGTAAATCGAATTCGCTTGTGGAAAGCACGATGAAAAACTAGGTTAGCGCATCGAACAATGATACTCTGCCCTTACATTGATGAACCTCTCAGACATTTCATTTCCTTAACCACTCGTAGCAGACGCAGCCTTACGATGTGTTTGGTTCGAAGAATTTAGTGAGAGAAGGAAAAGAAATAGAACAGGAAAACTGAATTTTGTGTTTGGTTGATTAGAGAAATAGATAAGAAACAGAAGAAAAGCTAGTGGGAATTATTTTTGTTAGTTTCTTTTCCCCACTGCTTACCTCAGTTCAAATACAACGTTAGGGTGCTTTTGTTAAAAGAATTTCGATGAGGAAAAGAAAATGAAAAGTGGTAACCGTACGACACTCCAAATGTGACGTACGACGGTTCAATGCGGTAACTTCGTTTTTCCTTTGACTTTTCACGCACGAATTCTGCATACCAAGCGCACCTTATGTTCATTAGCTGATCAAATTGGGTTGTTTTATTTTATTCAGTTGGATGCAGCGCTTGGCGACCTTATGCGGAGCCCACCTCCTTCGGTGGCGAGCTCGACGTCGGTGGGATGTGCGATAGATCTTATGCTGGAGAAAAGGTACGAAATGATTGTAATCGTTGAATATGAAGATGATGATTTTGACCATTTAAATGGGAGGGTATTGTCATCAGCTGCTGTTAGTACTAGTTTGCGGGCTGTAGGAGTTTTTTCTTACAAGGAACTGCGTCTACTTACAGAAAGCCTATGATATGATGAACTAAATCATTGATATTTGTCACAATATTTAGCAGTAGCCCAAATGAATAACACTTGCGTTAAGAGTGTAATATACAAGTCGGCTAGATGTTAATGGACATGACAGTACCTTTTTGTTATTTGCACGGATCAATGACAGATATGATGATAACTACCTCACATAATGGGAATCTGCAGCCATTATGTTGATTCCGCTACCTTTATCACCCACCACACATTTGACAGGAAAAAAAACGTTATGTTTAGTTCAAGGAATTTAGCTAGGAAAAGAAAATAAGTGGAAAAAGAATTTTTTTTTTTGTGTTTGGTTAATTATAGAAATAGATGAGGAAAAGCAAAGACAAAAAAATATAAGAGAAATTTAAGGAACAAACCATGGGAAATTAATTTTAAAGAAGGAAAATTTAATGTAAATCAATTCCTCTTGTAATTTTCTTTTTTCCACCACTTTCTCGAAGCCTCAAGAATCCGAAAGGAAAAAAGAATTAGAAGTGCGTTTTGATTGGCATATTGAAGGGAATCGGGTGATTTTAAATTGTGGTTTTCAAAATTGTATTTCAAATCAAATCCCTTGTTTGGCAAATGTTAGGATTTCGAAATTCGGATTTCAAATGAAGTTCGAGCTCGAGCTCAAGAAGCTCAAGTTGACTTCTAACTTTTTCTTAAAAAAATAAAAAGTACAAAATAAAATAAAAATAAAAGAAAATAATAAAACAAACACTTGCGAGCTTTAGAGCACATACGAGTGAAATCGTCGAACTTGAGCCTGCTCATTCGCGAGCCCGTAACGAGCTCGAGCTGGCTCATCGAGCTCTCGCGAATTAACTCAACTCATTGTTCACCCCTGTTATTATTATTATTACTATTATTATTTAGTTTTATTATTATTTATTGTATTATTTATTATTATTACTATTTTATTGTTATTATTATATCATTTACGAAAAAATCGTTACGGGCCAACCTTGGATTTCGAAATCTAAACTAAACTATCAAAATATTAATCATTTCACAAAGTATTATGTCAAAAATAAACATATTAATTCATTATACCTACATATTTACGTCGGGTTAAATATGACATTTCTGCAATATCATCCTATAGATCGCCATGACTAAACAAACACAATATTTCAGTACGCAAAATGAGATATCATCAAAAACAAATAAAGTGATGACAACATATCACCTTAATCAACATTCTGATAATACTCACCCACGATGATGTAGATATCATCGTAATGTTGGATTAACTCAAACAAACACCACCATAATGTTGGATTATGTCAAACAAATGCCCCCAACGTAGCATCATGTAGGAACATGTAGTGCTAAGTGGAGTATATATAAGAATGTTTATAAGAATGAAAACTGAGGCAATTGGCTTAATGATGTTTCTTTATGGCCTGTTTGGATTCCGAATTTCAATTTCCCAATCTTCCGTTTGGCAATCGAACTGAAGTGAATTTTGATTTCGTCCAAATTCAATATTACCTCTAAATGATTATTATTTGTCGAATTTGAATTCCATATCAAATGATGCGTTTTTTTAAGATTTAATTATAAATCTTTTATATATTATTCAATATAATTATTTTATTTTTAGGTCATTAAGTATTTTTAAGATTTAAATAGTTTAGTTATATAACTTAAAATATAATTTAAAATATGAATAGGGATAAATGTTCACTATAAGGGGTAGTGTTATCCAAATAAAAACTAGAAAGATCACTCCATCACCCTAATGTATGATCATCTAGCTTTCTTAAGGTGATGTAAAACTTGGAATATCACCAATGCTTATCACCTAAGTGATCCATCATCACGGTGATAACAAATCACTTGGGCTAATAAACGAAGTGATGAGCAGGTGAATGAATGATCACCGTAATATTTTCGAGGATCACTCCAAAACAAATAGGAAATTTTGAATATAATAATCCCAACTATCCACGATCAATGAATTATTCTTGAAAAATCCCAACTATTAACATATCTTACCTTATTGATCTCATGACCTGATGACCTACTATCACATATTAATATAATAGAAATTAATTAAAAATAAATAAATCAAAGTAAAATGGAATTCTAAAACTACAAAAAAATCGAAATAAAAATTGAAAATAAAATATTCAGAAAAATAATAAAATTCATATGTAGATTTGAAATTTAACACTCAATTTTAATATCAGTAAAATAGAAATTAACAACACTATTTAACAAAATAGCAAAAATGACAAAAATTTATCTTAACAGATAAAATAAATCCATAAAGTACTCCTTTCATCGTATAGTTTCATTTACTGTTTTCTTCGTCAATATTTCATTTACAACCGCCACCCATGTTTCAATGCACTCCTCCTTTATCGGTTTTTATTTATTTTTTATTAATTTTTTTTTAGCTTTTTGCTCGAGCTCGACAGCAATCGAACTCACGAACCAAGCTGGAGCGTAGCTGTTTACTATTGAGTTAGAACTGAGTTATAAAGCTCATCAAGCTCGATACGAGCTCGAGCCTAGTGAATGAGCCACCACGGTTAAGAAGGGCGAGACACCTATGCTGTGGAGGGGGAATTGTAGTGCCATTTCTTTATATTAATATCCTTACAAAATTTTCACCTTTGTTTGATTTATTGATTTATTTTATGTATTTTCTGTTACTATTTTTAATTTAAACAAAATTAATTTTTTATGTTTTGGATTTATTTCAATTATTTATAATTATTTCAACTTTTAAGGTTTGCTTTTCAATTTATTTATCTTTTCTTGTATTTTGTATTTTTTAAACTTTTTATGTATTATATTTAGTTAATAATTAAACTGAAATAATTTATTTTTCTACGTTTTACCTGTACACCTGGTACAGGTAGACTCGGTCCAATTTCGGAAGACGGGTAAATAGCTGGATTTTTTCGGGGAAGATATGCCAATAGTTGGGATTTTTAAATAATAATTCATAGGTGGGATTAATAATAGCAAAACGTTGATAGTTGGGATTATTAGGTTCAATTTTTCCAACCAAATATACCACGTAGCCTTTCATGTGGTATTTAGGTTGTTGCATACTACTAATATAAATCAAGCTTTGTTATTGTTCTCTTGATTATTTTATCTTTAGACTAATCACCGGATTTCTTGATCGGATTGAGGATCATTCTTCAGGTATCGTAAATCGCTGATGATATCCTAGGAGATTATCAAGGTGAAGATATGCCTACAATGCGAGCCATGCATGTGTTGACAAAGAGTTGAGATTTATAAAAATATATCCAAAACACAATTAAAACCCTATATACATACATATCACGTTACGTAAGTGCCGAAGTCCAAATGTTTACCAATTTCAAGTTTCTAATATCTACAGCCGACTGAACAAGGCCCATACACATAACAAAATAAATAATGAGATATATATTATGCAATGGAAGGTTTGTTACCATCGACAGCTTGATAATAGGTTTCATATGCCTCCACTCGTTTTTTTGAGTCAGGGAACTCTAACTCTTCCCTGAAGCCCACTGTCATCTTCATGAAGTCCTCCATGTGCACTTCTTTCCACTCCTGGTTGGTAATATTTGAACATATAACCAAAAAAAAAAACAGCTAAAGGCAATGGAGTTGACAATTACAAATCTAAATTGAAATGCAGATTTTTATTTATTTTCAGACTACAGTGGAAAGATATCCTAAGTCGATAGGTGATGAAATGATCTCAAGTATCCAAGTAACTCTCTAATCTTTTGCGATGCATAGCTACAGAGACAAACGAACTATTGTCATATATAACATTTACGATTTTTACGAACCTCAAAATCCCACACGCCATAAAGGTCAGGATCCGTTATATTTGCCCAAACATATGTCTCGGCCTTCATATTTTCTGATTCACCCTACAAAAAAAACAAGAGAATATAAAAGAACATCGTGCTATAGAACGTAAGATTTCCAACCATAATAACAGTGCGAAAAACATTACTATGTGCTGTTATGATGAATGTTGCTTAATACCTTCAAAATGACATTCACAGTTTTCCTCTCATACTCGATGTCCTCGAACTCATCCAGAATATGCAGCTCAGTAGGAGTGATCCCTATGAGAACCTAATTGCCATTCATTTCATTGCGTAAGACTGATAAGAAAAACAACAAATGGTGGCAAAATCATATTCTCATCTTCACCATAAGATAATATCATTATTAACCGTGAGCGAGAGTGCACGAGGACAGTGCTCAGAAGATGCACATCTAGACGTTGATACAGGCAAATCCACGTCAACTATCAAGTCCACTATATATAAACGCAGGCCCTTTTTGATAGTCGAAACACACGCACGGCATACCTTCCCATTAACTTCTTTTCCTTCAACGGGTATTATTGCAGGGTAGACGCGTCTCTTGATGCTAAACCTTTGACTGTACGAAGACGAAATATAATAAGGAAATGATGCTTCACAACACTTTTGCCCTTGCAAATACATCTTCTACCACGTACTAATTGATGACCATTCTCAGGAAGATGATTAACTACTGTTCTGTACCATTGATCTCTTCTCAAAAGTTGTCCAATCTCTATGATTATTAGTCAAAGGAGGAGCATTCACTTAACGCAATCACAAATCATCCATAACAATTCGAGCTACAATAAGATAAGAACGAGTCACAAGTTCGAAGCACAAATTACATTCTTTACAAAAAGTAGTTATTGTGCAACACAGCTCTGGTTTTTCGATCAACATCTTTTATGAGCACAAAATTCAAAATCAATCGATGACGAAAGTTATAATCCGTTGCTGCAATCGAAATCAAACTTAACTCGCCGATTCGATCACAGAAACTGGCCATTATACGCATGTTTTTTGTTAGAAAATAAAATTGTATTAATATAAGGGTAGTGACTGTAATTAGTATATAAGCCATTAGAGTATAAACTCTGTATACACTGTAATTGTATCAGTAACCCTTTTTCACGATTGATTTTTCAATTCAAGATAATATCCTTTTGTCTTCTTCGATCAATTCTATATTCCTAACATGGTATCAGAGCCATCGAGATCATAAATCCAACCAAATTGATCATATCGATTACCGATTCTAGGTCACGCAATTAATAGGAATCCGCTGCGATGAAGATTAAAAATGATGAATCAGTGAAGAGCGAAGAGTTGAATCAAGATTCCAAGAAGACATCTCAGTTCGCCTCAATTGATTTTCAAAATCCGATGTACCTACATCCCACAGACACTCCTAACCTCGATCTTGTTACAGAGGTACTACGCGGAAGAGAAAATTACAAGCCAGAAGTGAATAATAAATTTCAGCCGTCTATTGGAGTCTCAGCCCCTCAATTCACACCTCAACAATATCAAGCTGCAGGAACAATAGCGGCTTCAGCCAATCAAGCAGGTATTAGGGAAGGTATATCTAATCCTAAACCTAAATTTGATGGCGAGTGGATTATTGATACGGGCGCTAATCAACATATGATATCAGACGTGGGATTATATGATGAATATAACATGAGTTCTTTGCATGATGCCACTGTCAAACTGCCCAATGGAATATTGAGTAGTGCCATGTTCTCTGGTTCAGTAACACTAGGAGAAAATCTGAAGCTTTTCAATGTGTTATATGTGCCTTCCTTCAAGCATAACCTTCTGTCTGTATCTAAACTGGCTAACCATGATGGTATGTGTGTTATCTTTTATCCTGATTTTTGCTTAATTCAAGAGATACGGACTGGCAGGATTAGAGGGTCTGGTAGAATGAGGAATGGCTTATATTACTTAGATAATACATATGATAAGAATGTAAGGAACTCTCATACTTGTACTCGAGAGTCTAGCATATTGCAAAGTATGTCGAATAAGGTAGAAATAAATAAGATTGCTCTATGGCATATGAGATTCGGTCACATGTCATTCTCTAGGTTGTGTTTTCTACCAGATTTGAATTTGAAATTGAGTAATGATCATGAATATTGTGATATTTGTCCATTAGCAAAACATAGTAGATCCATATTCCCTCAAAAGGCATCAATAACTAATTCTATAATGGAATTGGTTCATATGGATGTTTGGGGACCATATAGAGAAGCAACATATAATGGTGAGAAGTATTTTCTTACCATAGTTGATGACTTCTCGAGGGCAACATGGGGATTCTTAATGGCACATAAAACTGAAGTGTATAGCATATTGAAGAAGTTTCTGTCATATGCTAAGACACAATTTGATCATGATATCAAGAAAATTAGGAGTGATAATGCTTTAGAGTTCTTTAATAATGATTGTAAAAGGTTGTTTGAATCATATGGGATTATTCACCAAAGCTCATGTCCTTACACACCCCAACAAAATGGGGTGGTGGAAAGGAAGCATAGACACATCTTAGATGTGGCAAGAGCTTTGAAATTTCAATCAAGTTTACCTCTCAAGTATTGGGGAGAATGCGTTTAAAACTGCTATTTACTTGATTAATAGGACACCGTCACCCTTGTTGGGCTGGAGGACACCTTTTTCAATATTGTATGGAAGGGAACCAAAATTTCAGCACCTGAGAGTATTTGGATGCCTTTGTTTTGCAAAGATTTTTCCACCCTTAGATAAATTTCAGAAAAGATCAAAGCCATGTGTATTTATTGGGTATGCTGTCAACCAAAAGGGTTATAGGCTGCTAGAACTTGAATCCCAGAACTTCATTGTATCTAGGGATGTTATTTTTCATGAGAATGTGTTTCCATTTGTTGAAAAAAAGAAATCTGTGAGCATTCCAGTGACTCATAAGAATGTTGCTAAAAATAGCTGTGATGAATACTTTTATTCTAGGATGAGTGATATGCATGATCATGTAAATGATTCACATTTTCAATCTCAGCATATAGCTGAAGAACACGAGCATGATTTTCAGAAAAGTTCTGATGATGTGGTTAATATTCATGATGATGTTGTTCAGAATAATGAGGGGAATAATAATTCAACTCATGGTGATCAAGAGTTGAATTTAAGAAGATCGGGTAGGATAACCAAACCCCCTTTTGGGCAAAGGACTTTGTATCACTTTTACAAATGATACTAACCAGGCACGTGTTGTTAGCTCTCCTATCTCAGATTATATGCAGTATGAAGGAATCATGGAGCATCAGAAGACCTACATGCAAGCTTTAAATTCAGAACAGATTCCAAGTTGCTATAATGAGGCAATAAAATCTGAAAAATGGAGGCACGCCATGGAGACAGAATTAAAGGCATTGGAGTTGAACAAGACATGGAAAGTGACTGAATTACCACCACGAAAGAAACCAATAGGCTGTAGGTGGGTTTATACCATCAAATACAATGCAAATGGTAAAGTAGAAAGGTATAAAGCTCGTCTGGTAGCAAAGGGTTACAGTCAAATCGAAGGGATAGATTACACGGACACTTTTTCGCCTGTTGCAAAACATGTTACTATTAGGATAGTCATGTCTTTAGCCTCGGCTTATAATTGGCCGTTATGCAAATGGATGTTACTAATGCTTTTTTGCAGGGTGATTTGAATGAGGAAGTGTATATGACCATACCTCAAGGATTGCAAAACAATCAAAGTAATGGTAAGAACAAGGTTTGTAAGCTTGAAAAATCCTATATGGGTTAAAACAAGCATCTAGGCAATGGAACACAAAATTTACCATAGCCATGAGTGTTTTTGGATTTGTGCAATCAAAGAATGATTATTCTTTGTTTATCAAATCAAGGGGGAGTAGCATAGTTATACTCCTAGTATATGTTGATGATATTTTAATTAGTGGTAATGATAGTGGCCTGATTAATGAGACCAAATGCTATTTGAATAACACTTTTCATATGAAGGATCTAGGAATGCTAAAATACTTCTTAGGTATTGAGGTGTCAAGGTCTAAGCATGGAATTGTGTTGAACCAGAGAAAGTATGCGCTGGAACTACTTGCTGAAACTGGTATGATGGGCAGCAAGCCACTTGCAATTCCAGTTGATCAGAACCTAAAGCTGTCAGGTGGTAAAACAGGGAGTACTTCTAACCCTTCAGACACAGATTTAGATCCTCTTATTGATTCTGTGACTGAATATCAGAAGATAGTAGGGAAACTTATATATTATGCTTGACACGGCCAGACTTATGTTATTCTGTCCAAATTCTATCTCAGTTCATGCACAGCCCTAGAAAATCACATCTGGATACCATGTATAGAATCCTAAGATACATCAAAGGAAAACCAGCACTTGGCATATTTTTTAAAGCTGATAATAATACGTGTTTAAAGGCATTTTGCGATGCAGATTGGGCCTCATGTCCGATGACAAGAAGGTCACTAACGGGATACGCTGTGTTCCTTGGAGACTCACTAATCTCATGGAAGACCAAGAAACAAGCTACCGTGTCGAGAAGCTCGGCGGAAGCAGAGTACCGGGCAATGGCAATGGTCACGGCCGAGATCATTTGGATAAAGAGCTTAATGAAGGACCTGGGAGTGATTAATAAGAGGCCAATAACTATATTTTCTGACAGCAAATCAGCATTACAAATCGCGGCAAATCCAGTTTTTCACGAGAAAACTAAGCACATTGAGGTGGATTGTCATTTTGTTAGAGACAAGATACTTGAGGGAGTCATTGAAACAACCTACATATCATCAAAGGAGCAACCGGCGGACTTGTTAACAAAGGCGCTGGGAAAGTCACAATTTGATTATCTCTTATACAAGTTTGGTGTTCTAGACTTATTTGAACATCAAACTTGAGGGGGAGTGTTAGAAAATAAAATTGTATTAATATAAGGGTAGTGACTGTAATTAGTATATAAGCCATTAGAGTATAAACTCTGTATACACTGTAATTGTATCAGTAACCCTTTTTCACGATTGATTTTTCAATTCAAGATAATATCCTTTTGTCTTCTTCGATCAATTCTATATTCCTAACATTTTTCAACACAGACAGGTAAATTCGAATCAGAAAACCAAAGAAGCCACGCATCAGAAGATGCACGCCGAGAGAGATAGTGCGTGCATCTGCGAGAGAGAGAGAGAGAGAGAGAGAGAGAGAGAGAGAGAGAGACGAAGACTGCCTAATTGGGCAGAATCGCCGGGAGAGAGGGAGGTACACGGCTCAGTAGGGCGCGTACGACGTCGTCGGCGAGGAGGCTTCCGTACACGAAGACATTAGCGACGGCAGCCGCTGACGTGGACCCCATCGAATCGAATGGTTGGCGTGGAATATATGCTGGCCTATTTCTTTGGAGCTGATGATGATAATCAGTTAGGCAAACAAAGAAATATTGTTTTCGTTCACTACGATGTGGGCCGGACAACAAAAATAATAGGGGCAATTTTCGTTTAGGCCCCTGTCAAGGCCTGAATTTAGAATTCAGACCATGTAAGTAAAAAAAATTAGTTTTAAGGAACCCGATTTGTTCAGTAACACTTCGTTGTTCTGCAGTAATACTTCATTGTTATGGAGTAACACTTCATTATTCTGAAATAAAACAAAACGATCACCGATAACAGTTCATATACACTTTATAACACTTGTGTAATTTAGGTCCTTACTCTAAAAATTGGGTTCTTTAAACTAAAATTTCTCTGACAGGGCCTGAACCTTATTTTAAAATATTCTTGGGGCCTGATTTGTAATATACCCAAAATAATACACATGATTATATTCTTACATTAAATATTAGAAAGGGATGGATTGACAAATTAAATATTAAAATCAGTTGCGAAATTAGATAATTACGTTTTGACGTCCATAAATATTAAAAACTCTGTATGGGCCGTCTTAATTTTAAGATTTATTATTTTTAATTCGAATAGATGAAATATAATTTTTAACTATATACAAGAAAAATAATGTTTAGGAAAATAATGTTTGGGAAAGTATAATAAATAGAAAATATAAAAGTGATACGAAAATTACTAATTTAATTAAATAAAAATAGAGGGATTAAGTTGCAAATAAATGACTGATCAAATGCGGTAGTTTATAGCCACCACACGTCCTTTATATATTGAATAAGTAGTCTATATTTCAATTAATTCAAATAACATTAATACGAAGAAGGTTGGTCCTACTATTCACTTCCGCTCGCTCAAGGTGTGACTTTCTTACCCAGTTGGGTTATACCTAACTTCCAATCAAAACATGACACATACTTCATCCGTGTTTAAACACCCAATAAACTCATTTACTTAAATTAATATGCCACATGTCAACTTATAATTAGACTTGGGTTAAACCGAAGTGGGTACGGAAGACAAAGTCCCCCTCTAATATCCAACCCCCTAGTCTATATTTCAAATTAACTTAAATAACATTAATACGAAGAAGGTTGGTCCTACTATTCACTTCCGCTCGCACAAGGTGTGACTTTCTTACCCACTTGGGTTATACCTAACTTCCAATCAAAACATGACACATACTTCATCCGTGTTTCAACACCCAATAAACTCATTTACTTAAATTGATATGCCACATGTCAACTTATAATTAGACTTGGGTTAAACCGATGTGGGTATGGAAGACAAGGTCCCCTCAAAAATATTTTTAAATTTTATAAATAAGTATTATCAGTACCAAAGTCAAACTCCAATTGCACATGGACAAAGGTTTGCTCATCGACGTTGATTGATAATGTTTCTTTAACGTAAATGGTAAGTATTTAATGGTTTAGAATTTGAAAGTAGTTAAAGATTTGTAATTTAATTATTTTCTAATAAATGGCAATTATTAATAGTTTACTTAATTATTAATTAGGAGGGTGTAAAATAGAAAAAGAAGCTATTAAATATGTTTGTTTTGGAGTGATAATTCATCATGGTGATCCTCTCATATGTTCCATATCAATGTTTTGTTTAACTTGAGTCATCACGGAGGGGTGGGTTTAGACCCGGACCTGCCCCTAATGAAGCGGATTTTTTACTATTGGGGTATTGGGCGGGTTACGGGTCCCGAAAGCCTCAACCCGGAGGGATCCGGGCCGGCTCTCGGGTCTCGCTAACCCCGCTCCGATATATATTTTATATGTAAATTTATTTTTATTTACTTTTATTATTCATATATATAGAAGTGTGGCATTATTAATAAAAAAAAATTAGGTGACCCAAATGTTTTGGTTTTTTCCATTAAAAGAAGTTCGAATTGAAAAAAAAAAACACGAAATGGGTCCGGCGGGCCAAACCCGCTTTAGACCCGCCCCGCTGCCATCCGTGATGATGAATCATCTAATGGTGGAAATTGATTGATATTTCTAGTTTCACGTCACCTTGACAAGTCAAGCGTTCATACATCAGCTTAAAAAATAGAGAGCAGTGTGATCATTAATAAAACAAAGAATGAATTAGATGTTCATTTGTTTTTATCATATATTATCACATGAAATAAAATTTTTTGTGGAATATATAACTAGAAAATTAGAAAATAACTTAAAAGATAGAGAGCAAAATTTGAGCCACAAAATCTAATACATATCAATGTGATATGGAACAGAAATGAGACACATAACACAATTCCGCGCGCATATCAAAGGTATATATTGAAATTAGAGGGGACTGTAGTTTTATTTTTTCGTGTATTTGGTTGCTCATGTTCATAAATCAAAGCCCAAATCAATCCAAAATAATCTAACATTTATCTGCAACCATAAGTTAGGTAACATGACACCAACAAACTTGCAATTTATTGTTGCAACAAGGCATGGAAAAACATTGAAAAACTCAAAACTATGTTCAGCAGAAACAAAAAAAAAAGACATAATTAGAAAAAGATCATGGGGCGATCCTCTGTGGGTCACGGGGGAAAAGGGACGTTTTGCGAATGTTGTTAAGCGCACAGAAGAGCATCACAACACGCTCCAATCCCACCCCAAATCCTCCATGGGGCGGCGCACCATACCTAATTGTTTATACAACGATGATCATTACATTGATGTTATAAACAAGAAAAGAAAAAATACCCACCTGAAAGAATCGATATATGTGGATATCGTTTTGACGTCAATGCCCAGAGATTGGGCACGCTCGGTCAAGAACTCAGGTACATGGACACGCTGTGCTCCCGATATAATTTCCTCGCCTAACAAATGAGTGAATTAATTTTTTTTCTCCTTGAATCTGTGACAACGGTAAAAAGGGTCTTCTTCCATTATTACTTACCTCGAATGAAGACGTCGAATGAATTGCTGTACTTGGGATCGTCGTAGCATGGCATTGTATAGAATGGGCGAACGGCCAGAGGATAACGGTGGAGTATGTAAAATTCAGTGTCATACCTAAAAGAAAGCGGCATATTTTCTCACTATATGTATATATTTTATATGAAGAGAGACAAACAAAGAACAAGAATTCGAGGTGTTACTTTGCTAGTACGAGCTGTCCCAGTTTTCTTTCTGATTCCGTGTTGAGATCTCCAAGGGGATCAATCTCGACTCCAGCCTCCTGCCAAAAATAAATAATAATAATAATAATAATTATAAAATGTGTGATTTACTACAACTAAGGTTCAGCAATCAACTATGTAGAAGATTGAAAATATATGCATAGTTAAACTGCATGCCTTAAGCATTTGAACGCCCTCCTCAAATGTAAGACGTAAGGTCTTCCGCAAATACTGTACACCAAAATGTCAATAATGAGTATCAGATCTTTGATTAATCAATCAGATATAAAATTTTAGCTATGTGACTCCTACTCAAACGAAAAAATGTGTGCCACGAATTACAGTACAAATATTCATTATTAGTAATGTGGTGACCTTCAGCTTCTCGAAAGGGTACTGTCTGTTTATGGCATCAAGCTCCTTTGCACAAGTCTCGTTAAGACTGTCGAACATCGCCACAAACAACCTATCGATTATGTCCATAACCTGCAAGCATAGTCATTATATCTAATTCGAGGACCAAAATTAACTTAAATCATCTTTAAGGAGTATGTAAAATTATGTACCTCAGAGTAGTGTTCCTTGATTTCCATTTCAACATCAAGGCCCGTAAACTCACACAAGTGCCTGTGGGTGAAGGAGTCCTCTGCTCTAAAAACGGGACCAATCTCAAAAACGCGTCCAAAATCACCACAAATGGACATTTGTTTGTGCAGCTGTGGTGATTGGGCCAAGCAAGCAGGAGTGCCCTTGTAATCGAACCTAAATACAGCAGATCCGCCTTCGCTCGAGCCCGCAATTAACTTAGGAGTATGAATTCCAACGAAACCTTCTGAGAGCAAAAACTGTCTAAATATCTGAAAAATGAAAGCATTATTAGAAGTACTCATCAGTCAGTAATAGAAGCCACTGAAGTTTAACGAAGAATAGCATAGAAATGAATAACATCAGTAATCAGCATGTAATTTATCAGTGAAAAAAATACATAACCCAAATCGGTGAGATTTTTTAGAGGTTAAAAGTGAAGTTCGAGAGAAATATATCGCTCTAGAACTGGGCACAATAGGGAATTCTGGACAGAGAAAGCTATATTGCAACTATCCGCACCAAATAGGAATTTCTTGGACAAACAAGAGGTGGAACCTATGATGAAAGCATATATTATTTGGTAGAGTTTAATAAGGGAAATTTTGTAACAAAATATAGATAGCATTAACTTCCATTCAGTCTAGATTAAAGTACACCAAAGGTGAAATATACCTATGATAGTAACATATTTCTTGATCAAACAGTGGGTGTAACATTAAAATCCTAGTTATCATTTGGTTGGATTTTAATGTTACACCGACGGAAGATTTCCAGGAAAAATGAAATAAAAAAATATGACCCAACTGAGAATTTGCATTCTGATCGCTGAAACCATTATTCAACTCAGGCTTAAAGGACACTAAGATAAGATGGAATATAAACATGGTAAATAATAGCATTTCTATATGGAATATGTATACTTACATTCTCAACTTGACACTGTACACGGAAAATTGCTTGGTTTGCCGGGGTGCGAATGTCAAGAACTCTAAAGTTCAAACGAGTGTCCTGATTTACACGAACAAGCTGCTCCCCTGCCTGCACAAAAAAGATAATTAAATTTTCTTGGTTGCAGGCGGAAATATGCCTGAACATAGTGGTGAGAAAGTGAAAATGAACATCAGTTTGGAAATTAACCTGCAAAGCCTTTTCTATCTCAACTTCACTTCTTGCAGCATCCTCAATATTAATAGGCAAAGTGGGGACTGCCTTGTTGACACAATAAAGTTTCCTTACTTGAATTTCCACCTACGAAAACAAGATAAGCCATAGCACTAGAATTCATCCTAAAAATATGATATTTCAATGAGAAGCAAGTTTACTAAAATAAGAAGTCATATCAATACTACTAGCATGGCAGGTTTTCAAGTGAAATAAGATGTTTCGCAGTAATCATTTAAGCTCCCTGCTCCAAATCAATTACTTCAGACAAACTAAAACATAGACAAGCACACAAAGAAAGAACATATGCACACAACACACAACGACGAACAAATACCTGCTGGCTAGCCCCTGTAATTGCCTGACCAGGTACGGAAATAACCCCTTCAACATCAATTATACTCTCGCGGCTTATGGCATTCGCAAATTTCACCATCTGAGGGCTAACGACATCCTTCGCCACGCTCGCCACGCACTGAACGGTGTAACCTCTTTCCCTGACGACGATAAACGCCATCTTCTTGCCGACAGCCCTAATCGTCTGCGCACGCCCGCGCACCAACACGGTGGCGTCTTTCAAATTCTCATCGAGATCTTTCACCGCCGTCCACTTTCTCCCGGAGATTTCCTTCGACTGAAGCTCTCTTACGGGAATCTCGCCGTAGTTTGAAGCCAACGGATCTTCCTCGTCGGCGAGTGTCACTGCGGATACGGCGGAAGCGGCTGCGGCGGCTTCTTGACGCTTGCGCTGGCGTTCGAGCTTGGCTAGCTCTTTCTTGGACATCTTCTTCTCGGATTCCTCGGTGGTGGTGCCGAGATTTTGGGACGGCGTTTCTTCATTGGGTGATGACATTTTTCTGTCTTTGTTTCTGTGTTTGGGTTCTGTCTAGGGTTTGCAGCTAAAGGGCTTTAAAGGCAAAGATTGGTTTTGTGACCATTTTCTTTGTTTAGTATTATTACTGATGTTTATTCTATGGATCGTGGCATTGCAAATGGTCTAGTGGCATATTAGATACGGTTGGCGTTTTTTCTTTTTCCTTTTTAAATTAAACTCACATCCTAGAATTAAAATAAGTTTGGTTACTTAGCTTTAATATACAAATTACTTGTGGCATATAAAGCTCATATAGTCATACTTACCCCAATTAGGGTTTATCAAAAGAATTTACTAAGTTAGCCACCACGTACGTTTCTCTCCTAAGAACACACACTTACACACACTAAAAGGTGGCTTTGTTTAAACTTAAAACAATCTTTTGATCCTTGTTTGGTAATATCAAGGCCAACAAGTGGTATTAGAGCCTAACGTGGATCAATATCTTTGATTTGAATCCAGTTTCGTTCGATTCCGACGTGATTTGAGAGAGATTTTGCTTGAAAAACTCATTTTCATCCCTCCATTGTTTTTCGGTGTTTTTTAATCGTTTTCCCTAATTTTTTACTTCGAAGACCTTATAAACTGATTATGAGTAGTTTTTTGTTCTTTCGCGCCGGTTTCTGTCAAGTTTGAGTAGGATTTGAGCCAAAACCGAGTCTAAACTTGAGTTTTTCTGGTATGTTCTTGATTTTCGGGTAGCAGGATATAACAATACAAATTCGGCTCTTTCACCCAAAATTCCTTCATAACGGCGAAAATCAGTTCAATCAACCAATTTTCGGGCAACTTTACCTTGAAACCTATCCGAATTTTAAAATTCTCGCCGAATTTCCACTGTTGCATCACACGAATTTTCGTTTTTCGGACAAAAGACACCCGAATTACGATATGTGTGGCCACAACTCTAAAGACCCGAATTCTGACACTCACGGTACCTGAAAGACTAAAATCGTTGCAGAAAGTGTTACCCAAAATGTAAAAAACGTTACCCAGACTGCAGAAGATGTTACCCAGACTAAAATATGTGTTGAATTCTTTATCTAAAGTGTAATTTTAAATTAAAAAATGTACCCATAATCATTTTTAAATCGCAAATGTTTAATCTTGCGTCGCATCAAAGTACTTCCTTATTCCATGACTAACATCAATTATTATTGTTGATTACTAATACACATGATCAAATTGAGTCGATTTCGTTTTATTTGACCATTAACATCAATAATTAACCTGTCGAAATTCTTGAATTAGATTTGAAGCATTATGCATTATCTACATCAATAATTTCTCTTGATTAGTAAGACCCATGCGAAATTGAAGCCGATTTAACCTTATTCAGTCATTGATGTCGAGATTGAAGAGTTTTCAACGACGTTTAAATAAGGTCGATGGTCTTCGATCCATTCATCACAGTCCCTTAGTTGTGTATTGAATGTGTTATTTACAGGAAATGAATTGTTAATTTTGTTTAATAAGTGTTTTATTTAGGGCGCCATGTGTTATTCGTTGTAGAAACGTGTTACCCAGAATGCCGAGAATGTTACCCAAAAAGTTTGTTTATTAGCAAACACCGTTTTAATCTTGGACACGCCAAAATACTCCATTACCCCATTATGAACGTAAAAAATTCCCATCGATTATTATAACTCATAACCAAATTGAGTTGATTTCACCTTATTCGACCATTAAAGTCGAGATTTCACCCGTTATTCATGGACATTTCAAAGGTTTGAAGCATTATTGATTATATACATCAATAATTTCTCTTGGTTAGTAAGACCCATGAGAAATTGAAGCTGATTTAACCTTATTCAGTCATTGCCGTCGAAATTGAAGAGGTTTTCAACGATTTTTAGATATCGTCGACGGTTTTCGGTCCATTCATCACAGCCCTTTACTTGTGTACTAAATGTGTTATTAACAAGAAACGAGTTGATATTTTGTTTGAATTATGTGTTTGTTTGTGGCAATTTATTTTGTTAAAGTCGTTGTAGAAAGTGTTTCCCAAAATGCAAAAATTGTTACCCAAAAAGTTGCTAATTAACAAACGTTTCATCTTGGATCACGTCACAATACTTCATTATTCCATGATTGACATCGTAATTCCCATTGATATTAAGACCCATGATCAAATTGAGTCAGTTTCACCTCGTTCGGACGTTAAAGCCACATATCACCGATTATTCAACGAAATTTATCAAATGGTTTCGAAACATTATATAGCTACGCGGCTGATTCTGGTTCGCCCACGTATATAGCTACGCGGCTGATTCTGGTTCGTCCACGTATATAGCTACGCGGCTCATTCTGGTTCGTCCACGTGTCTAGCTACGCGGCTAGCTCTGATTCGCCCGAGCCTAAAACCTTCAGCTATAAATAGGCTAGCTATAAGTCATTGTAAATCATCGAAAACAATAACTTCTTCTTATATTCAGTATATATAAGTGTTTGTGAGGAAAATATTTAGAGAGTTTGTTAGTCTCCTATTGTAAGAGAGATAGAGCTAGTTTCTCCTTACGGTAGAGAGTTGTAACTCCTAAATTACCACAGTAAAATATCCTTACCTTGTCCGTGGTTTTTCACCCCGAGTTTTGGGGTTTTCCACGTAAATTACCGGTGTCCCCTTTATTTTTACTGTCCTTTTTACAACAAGTGATATCAGAGCTTTGGCTGGATGTTTATAATATCTATTTACCGTATGCTCTGTGGTTGCCAATAATATTGGATCCTCCACATCAGAAAGTTTGTTAGATTATTACTATTCATCCATTAAAGTTTCTGGGGGAGAGAAAAAAAAAATGGCAGCTAAGCATGAGATTGAGAAATTCAACGGGAAAAATTACTCCCTATGGAAGGTAAAAGTCAAGGCAATTTTGCTCAAAGAAAATTGTCTGGAAGGTATCACTGGCAGGCCGGAAAGAATTACAAGTGATGCCAAATGGAAGAAGATTGATGGAAAGGCTACTGCCAATATTCATCTCGCATTAGCAGATGATATATTGTCGAGCGCCGTGGAGAAAACTAGTGCAAAGAAAATCTGGGATCACCTTGATAAGCTATATCAAGCCAAGTCGCTTCATAGCCGGATTTTCTTGAAGAAGAAATTATATGCTCTAAAGATGGATGAATCTTCTTCAGCAACAGAGCACATCAACAAAATGGTTACTCTGTTTGGCCAACTCAAAGACTTGGACTGCAACATAGAGTCAAGCGATCGTGCTGAACTCCTACTTGCAAGTCTGCCAGATTCTTATGCTCATCTCGTCATTAGTCTAACCAACAACCAAACTGCAGAGCAACTTGTCTATGATGACGTTGCTGCTGCTGTTCTGGATGAAGAAAACCGGCGCAATAACACGGAGAAGAAGGTGATTACACCCCATCAAGCAGAGGCGCTGACTGTGACGAAGGCAAGATCTGGAGAACGTGGTCCAAGTGGGAGCCGAAAGCGGATCAGATATGAAGAACGTGGTCCTAGTGGGAGTCAAAAATCGGTCCCGCAAAATAAGAAGGCTATCAAATGTTATCACTGTGGCAATAAGGGTCATATGAAGAAAGATTGTTGGGGTCTAAACAGAAATCCCAATGCTCAAGGAAACGTGACCAACGCTCCAGACAATGGATTTGTTCTAGTATGTGAAGCTGCATTCACCATCGGAGAAAAGGGAAGATTTGACGATATGTGGCTTCTCGACTCCGCAGATACTTTCCACATGACCTCAAGAAGGGAATGGTTTCATCAGTACAAACCTACATCTGGAGGGTTCGTGTACAGCTGGAATGATCAACCTTTGAAGATCATAGGAATTGGTACGATCAAATTAAAGATGTACGATGGCGCCATCCGTACCATTCAAGCTGTGCGACATGTTGAGAATCTGAAGAAAAATCTATTGTCTGTGGGGCAGCTAGATGACCTTGGTCTCAAAATTAAACTAGAGAACAAGGTCATGGAAATCTTTCAAGGAGCGCAAATAATAATGAAGGGAGAAAAGATCGCTGCAAACTTATACACGCTGAAGGGGAAAACTCTGCAGGAAGGGCAAGCTTCTGTGGCCACTACAAATTCAATCGAGAAGTCTTCGATGACTTGGCACAAGAAGCTTGGTCATATGTCTGAGCAAGGCATGAAAATTCTTGTCCAGAAGAATCTACTTCCTGGTCTCACAATCGTGTCACTACCATTTTGTGAGAATTGCATTGTATTCTGCTTAGTAAGACACAAGTAAAATTGATGTCGATTTAATCTTATTCAGTCACTAACGTCAATGTTCGAACGAATTTGAGGTTCAAATATTTGGTTCGATAGTTTGGAGAAGACAATGACAAATTCGTATAGAGGACATATATATATCTCAATGATTGGTGGGTCGATACATCCAAATGAAAGTTTAAAATGTAAATGGGGGTTTAAAATGTAAAGGGGGCCAAAAACATAAAATACTTGGTCTTATTGGCGCCAGACATCTCCAGAGAAAAAACCCTAGCAGCCAAAGCCTTTTAGTTTTCTAAAACCCTCGCTCCAAACCCTACTCTATAAATTCACTCCCTTGACTCGGTCCACGATCCAATAGCTGAGAGAGGCAGAGGGATTTAAGATGCCGTTGGGAGAAAGATACAACGGAGACAAGGGCGAGTCGAGATACTGCGGCGTCGAAACGGATTTCGACGATGATATGCCCAATCTTCTGTCGTCCAACCTAAATGCAGGATTCGACTTCGTTCTTGCCACTCTGGTGATTTCTTTGTCCTTTTGTTGGTTTTTTGTAGTTAATTATCTTTCAGTGCTCTGTTTCTGTGTGTCTTTTGTGAAACGTTGTTCCTCTGGTCTAACTGTTAGATATCAGTGCCAACTCAGGAAGTGTTACTCGCGTCCGTTTCGATATTATTTTTCGCTGCAATTTTTACTGATTTTGAGTAATTTTATTAAGTAGAAGTTCATGCAATTACTGCGTGCTTTTGTTTAGGTTAACATCAGTGCCATTTCATATTCGGTTTTGCGTATTCTGTTGTGAGATGTTCTGTTTGCTTGGTGTTTGTAACTAGTGAGATACTTGGGGGAGGTTGTGTATTTCTTGTCTTGCTTTATGCTGATATGATTGTTAATTGTGTTGATGATTAATTAGCTTATGAAATGGTCAGTGGGATTGCATGTAGCACATGTGCTTAAGAGCCTTCAATTGCACAAGCTTTTATGTACCATCACAGGCAGCTTGTTAACCCTCAACTTTTTGTCGTTTCTCTACTTTTTTGAAGTTCCCAGATCTTGTTGATTGCAGAAAGTGTGTTTGATAAAATATGTGGCACATGTGCGCTTTCTCTGTCATTTAGTAGTAGTTATATGGTCGAAACAAACAACAAGTTCTTTGGCATAACGAGTTATCCTTCACAATTTTATTCTGCACATGGTGACCAATTAGCCAGTCATACATCAGATGTTGTCTGCAGTCCTGTATGAATGGTCAGTAGGCTCACCTACATCATCGTGATAATAGCCTCCATTTGGGAGATTGTATGTCTCTTGTGGGAAGGCTATTAGCTACATTTTCTATGTATACAATTGTCATGGTGATTTATTAGTCGCACTAGTTCTTACAACGTGTGCGTGAATGTGGAAGGAAAGCTCCTATTGTTTATTTGGTTGACGGTCTTTAGTTAATGAGTAGTATGTATGTTTCAATCTCAGCTCAGTCACATGATCTCTTGTAATTCACTCTTGCTGGACGTTAGTCCTGAATCTGTTCTGAGACTGGAGTTTTTGACTGTTTTATTATGATAGGCTGATATAAATGCATTGTGGTTTTGAAATACATATTCGTGCATTGACTCTTCTAGAAAGTTGCATCTGAATTTCATCAATGTTTTAAAATGAAATCGTGTCGTATGTTTGTACCATTTTCCCAGTAATAGTTAGGCATGAACAAGGCATTAAAATCGCAATGTACAATAGCTATCATAACGTGGAGAAATATTTATAAATAATTCATAGTATGTCCATTCAAATATTGATCTTGATAATGCTTCCTTAGTCTAATTTGCTCTTTGTACGATAAACTAGCTTTGTCATGTGTTGTGAGTTGTGGATATGGATAGTGTTTAGAGCAAAACAGTTCTGGTGGAATGCAACTTAATTTCCGTGCCGAAAAAATTTTCTTGAGTGAAGGTGTAAAGATGGTCTTTGCGATGCTGTATAGGTTTCCTCTCTAAAGTAACGCTAGGGAAAATAACACTATTTGTTATTGTGTTCTTGATCAGCTTGGGAAGCCAACTAGTTGCCGTCTAGGCGCTGATGAATAATCTGCTATTTGATATTTGAAACTTCGTTTTTCTTGGACATTTTAACTTTTAGTAGGGATGTGCATTCGATTAGGTTTTGCTTCTGGTGGCCAATTAGCCAGTCATGCATCAGCTGATGGCTGTATCTGTGTGAATGGTCAGTAGGTCACCTACATCAACAGTTAATGGCTCTCTGTGTGAGAAGGGTTATTTTCTTGCTCTGAGCTTATTACCTACATCTAAATAGTTAATGAGAATAATCAATTTGTATAATGGTTAGTTTTCTTTCTTATTTGAGAATTTTTTGTCATGTGTGAGCTGTTGTGTTATTTTGTTATTATCTGCATGCAGCATACAAGAATTCATCCCTAATTTTATTGCCTGTGAGTTGGTTCTCGCAGTTTGGACTCACTTGTACTGCGTCGTTAATAGCTATGGGAGGAAAACAATACCTTATTAATTTGCTGACACTATTAGCCAAACGGAAAGTGTGTCTTTTATCAGTTTCATTTATAGTGAAACTGTTGGTTTGAGATAGCATGTCAGATTTTATTTATATTATCAACCTTATTGCATGCATCGCGCAAGTTATATGTTAACACAATATTTGTTGATGCAGATAGATCCTAACTATCGGCCTAGCCTAATTGATGTTGAGGCATCTAAGTCCTTAGCTTTGCCATTTGCTGGATCAGACTTGGTTCTCAGTCCTTCACAGTGGGGCAGTCATGTTGTTGGTTTGTTAATCGTAACCTTCTGTTTGATCTTCCACTTCCGTTATGTTTTATCCTTGTATGTAATCCTGTAAATTTTTTGTCACTTCATCGCTATTTTACTATTTATTAAAAGTCAATGTTATTCATTTTAGGGTTATTGGGTATACTTATTGCTTAGTGATGTTTACTGGGCGAGTTTCTTTTATTGGTACATCTGGCTATCAAATTATTTGGTGCGTGTCATCATTTGCCAAAGATGAAAACCTTTTGTGTTGAGTGTTAGAGTTTAATGCGCTCGCTGTAGTGTTTAACGAAGTTAGTTATTTGGTTGTTTGAGCTTTTGAAATCCATTAAGCAAGACTTGTCCACATAAGTCTGTTGTTAAGACTTTTTCTGTAGGTTCCCGTGATGAATAACTCCTTATTATCTAGGTAAAGTCAGCTCGTGGATTGACTTAGATTCAGAGGATGAGACACTTAGGAAAGACTCTGAAATTACATTGAGACAAGAGATCTCGTGGGCTTCTCATCTGTCTTTGCAGGTGAAATGCCTCATTATTAGTCCTTTATAGTTATTCGGCATTCAACTTGCCATCAGTTATTTGTTTACAGTTCATTACGACCTCTAACTTTCTATGCTAATGTTTTAGTAATTTGTTGAACTTTTAGTTTGACAAGTTTTGGGGTTCATTTGCAGGCTTGTCTTCTACCTATGCCTAAAGGTTTATTTTGTGCGAACTATGCAAAATGCGTAAATCAGATCTTACAGAACTTGAATGGCATGCAGGTAATTCAATGTGTTCACACACATGCTCTCTAAATTTCTAGCGATATACGTTTATCTCCTTGTTGCATATGTGAGTCATTAGATTTCTGATCATTCTTCATTACCCTATTGAAGTTATGGCTTAGGATTCCACTGGAGAAGTTTAATGATGGACCAGAAGCCCCCGATCAGAACCATATGGTGAGTTCTGTCATGTTATGACAAGAGTCATTGACCTTGTCATGTTGATTTTGAGTGCGTAACGCGCAGCTGATTATGAATCTCATCATATACCAAGCCAGATTTGTGGATTTTGCTTTTTTACTGCATTTAGTGAGCAACCAATATTTAATAAATTAGCATGATTAATTATTCATTGTTCTACGTCCAGATTGATTTTTCTAGTTACATTAGTTAGTTCTTTGATATGTTGGATTACTGATACCTACATGATGCTCTCAGGTATGTTTAATGCTAAAGGAATCATCAGTCCTTTGTCGAGGAATAGACTATTAATGATTTAACCTTGTATTGTTATCCTTTATTATATGAATTGCTTTTCTGATATATTCATTACAAGTGCTATATTCTCATCAAAAAATTTTTGGCGTATAATGCCGTTTGGCTTTAAATACAGATGGATTCATGGGAACTTTGGAATCGCTTTCGTCTTCTCTGTGAACATCACAGCCAGCTCTCTGTTGCACTTGATGTTATGTAGGTTCAGTCTTCCTTATTTAATACATCTTTGTGTATTCTCATTTATATTAAAATGCCGCTTGAGTTCTGGTGTCATGAATTTCAGGTCCACATTGCCTTCACCTCCATCAACTAAACGATGGTTAGGAGAGCCTGTTAGAGCAGCCATAATAAGAACCAATGTACATTTATAACTACCTGGCACATTATGGTTCTTTTTGACTTAAGTTTCGATAAATAACAGTGCTGCCACTACTTAGAAAACATTTAATGTCGTACACACCTTAAAAGTGAGGACACTAGGAACCCGGTTCCATATATGTTACAAAAGTTTCGCTAATTCTAATTCACCCTGTAAGTATAGAATTCAACTCTGTTGTATGCTCTGAGAAACTTGGAGGTAATATATCGAAGGTAGCATTTCTACAGTAGGTTAATGAGTTAGACATGATTGGAGTCTTGTCTTCATTTCTTCTTGGATGCATGTTAATAGGGAACTAGGTCAAATACTTTCATCCTTACATCTAAGAATCTCAACTTAGCATAGCTACTTAGTTGTTTAGATTGTTATAGGAAGTGAATGGACATATTTTAGACAATCTCGGTTTATCATAGCTTCATCCTGAAAAAATTGTAGGATCTGCATGGACATTCCATATAAGTAATTGAACCATGGACATGATCATGGACTATTAATATCCAGTCAATATTATGTTAATGATTGCTTTATGCTTTGAGTTTTCGTACAATTTGCCATTGTGTTTTATATGTTGCTTCTTTTCCAGACTTTTCTTACCAATCCCAAGGGCTTTCCTTGTCTACCAAAAAGTCACCAGAAACTTGTGACATTATTTTTCGATCACTCAGTTCAGGTAAGTTGTATGACACCTCACTGCTTTTCTCTTAACAAGGTCCTATCATATATGATATTTACTTGCCAAAGTCACAGACTGTCGTCCCCATTTACTTATTGTAAGAATAACTTAAAATCCTTTCAATTCAGATGACCATTGAATATTTTGCGATGGTTGTTTCCTTCTTTTTCCTTATCCATTCTTTAGCACTGTTTAAAATATTGAATGATTGTTGTAATTCCTAGTCTAAATTTACATAGGTTTTCAGTTAGGGCAAGCCCCAATATGATTTATGCTGCTTTATATGGTTACTGTTTAGATAGTGATATCTGGAGGATCGTTACATGAGCTACCTGTGAAGGCTTCAGGATCATATGCTGATAAACAAGGTGAAGGTAAAGAATTCATCTGTGATGTTGTCATGTTGCACCAAATTCGCCTTTTGACTACTTGTATATGTGTCACTATTTTGTTCCTGTTTGTGTTCCTACTGAAAGCATGTTCATTCTATACCTCAGATGGTTGGAGACAACCCTTAAAACTATACTTAGAGTATATGGCACACCTTTATCGAAGGATGGGTCCTCTCCCTGAACAAGAAGTTTTTGAGGTGGTTCTGCTGTCCTCTTTATGTGTTATGCACAAGTATTTTTGTTCGCGAAATAATTTAAACTTACTATCTTCACCGCAATCTGCCAGCTTGGATATAGAGATTACTTGCAATCACCTTTACAGGTTTGTCACAATTTTAAACATTTTCCTTGAAATCTATACAAGTTTCAGTGATGATTTCTTCCATGTTTGATCTTACTTATAATTCTTTTTGCTATACTTATCAGCCCCTCATGGATAATTTGGAGGCCCAAACATATGAAACATTTGAAAAGGACACGATGAAATATAGCCAGGTAACTAACTAATGTTTCGATAAATAACTTCCATAACTAATGCTTGCAGAATAGGCTTTTGTTTCACTATATTCTTTATTCCTTTTTTTTATTTTTGAGGTGATGTTCTGTATTTAAAAGGTTTATGCATAAAAAAATCTTATATCAATGAAAACATGAACTTTAATTTTCATATCGACTTTTATGCCCTAATTTAATCTTCTTTCATATCCATCCGTACCATCAACAGTACCAAAAAGCAGTTGCTAAAGCATTGGTGGATAGAGTCCCTGATGTGAATGCTTCTACCGTGACAACTGTATGTTTATAGCGTTTCGTCTTTCTTATGCTACTTCCTGATGACAAGTTCACGATTTGATAATGTTCTACCCTTGTTATAGTATTCTCTTTACACTCTTCTAGGTACTGATGGTTGTAGGCGCAGGACGAGGGCCTCTTGTTAGAGCTTCGCTACAGGTTTGTTCTTCTGTGCTATTGATTTTAGTAACAGAAAAATAGGAATTTTGCTTTATTGTTGTCTTATATCTTGAAAGGCTGCTGAAGAAACTCAACGGAAGTTAAAAGTTTATGCTGTGGAGAAAAATCCAAATGCAGTGGTTACTCTCCATGTAAGCTGGCTCCTCTTCGGTTGATTGCTTCTTCTCTTTCCATAGAATTAAACCTTCTAGTATGACACTAATGAATATTAACACAATTCCGTGACTGATCACATGGGGTGGTGTTTTTGCTCATAAGTACCTGTTTAATGCGCAGCTTATACATCATTCTCTATGTGCCATTTCCAAAATACATCAAAGCTGCTGGCTAATCATCTGTTATTTTAGATATTAACATAAAAAGACTCTCACTTGGAACTATACCTATTGTTTCTTATATGCAAACATAGTTGTGGAAATTGGAGTTTGGTGTACGAGTAATCCAAGCTGCGGTCAAGTGTTGATGCAATGTCTTTAGTCTTTACATTCATGAGCCACACTAACAATGTTTTTAGGAAACCCATTTTGTTACAATGATAATTGATACGATGTGTTCAATGTATTAACTTTTCTACTCCTTTTTTTTTTGTAAAAAATACTGAAGCAAAATTTTTTTATGTTTGTTAGAGTTTGATCAAGCTAGAGGGCTGGGAGAAAATCGTTTCCATTGTTTCAAGTGACATGCGTAGTTGGGAGGCTCCCGAGAAAGCTGATATTTTGGTAAATTGCAATGATAGGTTAAATAAATTGAACAGGACATCATGTTATGGTTGGCACTTGCTAGTTTGAATATTTTTCATAGGTCAGTGAGTTGCTTGGGTCGTTCGGTGACAACGAACTTTCACCTGAGTGTCTCGACGGAGCTGAAAGGTTCATGAAAGAAGATGGCATTTCAATTCCATCATCGTGAGTATCATTACCTTTATGAAATCCATTTTCGTTGAACTTATTGAAACTGAGTAGAAATTGAACGCAATATGAAATTTGTATCTGGAGGTTAATTTTTGAGCTGATGGGGAAATGGTAAACCCTTATGTATACATTGCAGGTATACAAGTTTCATCCAACCTGTTACCGCAAGTAAACTTCACAATGATGTAATATTTCTAATTTCTTATGTGCTAATTCATCCACTATTAATTATAGCGTTTGATGATCTTTTAGCTATTTCATTTTTTTTTTATCTTATCACTTCTCGTCAAAATGCTTCAGATCAAGGCGCATAACGATCTCGTGCATTTGGAAACAGCTTATGTTGTCAAGCTTCATCGTATAGCAAAACTCGCGGATACACAGCCTGTGAGTTTCTTCGTGTGTCTGCTTATGAATAACTAAGTGTGTAGTGGAAGGACGAAGATCATTCCATTCAAGATGAACTGATCGATTGCCAATTTCTGCATCTGTGTGATAGGTCTTCACATTTAACCATCCCAGAAACTCGAAGGAAGCGAATAACCAGCGTTACATTAAGCTGAGTTTTGATATTCCAAGTGACACTGGCTCAGCCTTGGTTCATGGTATGTCATTTAGTTATTAAATAAAGATAAGTTTGATGATTTTGCCAACTTCTGTGTTTTCGTGTCAATTGATGAAAATGTGGTTGCTATTTGCAAAGTGAGCATGTCTTTAATTTTTTCGTGGGCACGAACAATGCATAATTTGGAGTATGATTAAGGCAATATACTTGAATACCTTATACATGTTTTCAAATCCAATCATTGAGTAGTTAGCTTCTGTCAAGTCTTGGTTGATCGTCTACAAAATTATGCATGACTTAAAAGTGTCATTTAGTATTGATTGCTGACCATTGGTAACATATTGATGTATTTGGGTACTTGGTTGTGGAATGATAGGTTTTGCTGGTTATTTCGATGCGGTGCTTTACAAAGACATACATCTCGGCATCGAACCATCAACAGCTACTCCAAACATGTTCGGCTGGTAATCAACACACATATATATATATATATATATATATAGAGAGAGAGAGAGAGAGAGAGAGATTTGTTATGGTACCCACCTACCGTGAGCAATCACCGTGAGCACCATAAGCAAATCTCTCGGGTTTTTGCGTTTTTTCGATTTGCAATGCCGCTCAAACCTCCGTAGACCCTCATATCAATTGTTAACCTAAATCAGCCTCTCCAACACGTTAATTTTTGAGAAAATCATCACCTCGGTACCTCTCATATATATATTCTCGTGTTTTTGGTACACAATTGTGTGTTCATTGAAGCTGGTTATTGCTGAAACATATGGTTCCTAAAGAATTTGTTCCAAAATTCTGTTACGGTGAGCATTATGTTAATCAATGGACAGGTTCCCAATATTCTTCCCTTTGAGGACGCCGTTGTACTTGAAACCTGATTCTCCCCTCGAAGTTCACTTTTGGCGCTGTTGTGGTCCGACAAAGGTAATATAGTTTCTTTTTCTTTGGTTCTTTCTTCTTTTGGGAAGGAGGTATAGCAATTAACTAATTACTGTGTCACACGTTTGATTTTGAAGCAACTAATATGGCTTACTTGCTAAACAAAACAGGTTTGGTATGAATGGTGCGTATCTTCACCAACTCCATCGCCCATGCATAACACCAATGGCCGTTCCTATTGGGTCGGCTTGTAATAACTCATCTCTATTTCAGCATGTGTTGAGGAGGAGAAATAATGGTTTTGTTTGTTTGTTTGTTTACGACGGGGTAAAAAAAAAAGAAAATGACTTGGTGGCATACACTGATATTCATGTTGCATTACTAATTCTACTAAGATTTTGATTTCTCAAGTTTTGAATTCATTGCCAACCTTAAATAATATCTTAAATGGAAGATTATAATATGGTTAATGTCCTAAAATTTGCTCTCCACGCATCTCAAATATAGGATCAAGATTTATTATACCTCTTTTGACAAGCAAGTTGTTCCTCGGAATGCTATGGAAGCACTTCCGTAAAGAAATGCTTGAGTTTCTGTCTCGTCAGTTTCCATAGTTTCGACCACATTTGATATATTATCATCTTCATGCCTTTGTCACTTGGGTCAACATCCCCTTTGGCATTTGATCGTCTTTCTAATAGAATGAACTGTTTATATGTTGTTCAAGTGAACTTTTTTTCCCCTTTCCCTTGTAAATCTATATACAATATATTAAAAACTAGTTTTTTACCCCATAAAATACACGTTGTTAACTAACTCTAATTATTATATGTTAATCAAATTATCAAATTTATCTTTGATAGTCGGTAGTTCTTGTGATAGTGCGATTTTTTGAGATTTATATATTTAATAATTTTTTAAGTTAAGGGACATGTGGCAACATACGAGAACACCCATATTTCTATTAGAGTAAATGACAAAATGGTGCTTGAACTATACCATAATCTCAGTGTTGGTGCTCAAACTTATAAATGTGCCGTTTTGGTTCCTGAATAAAATGTTATTTTTTGTAAAGAATCAAAAGAGAACAGTTTCGCAAAGTTCAGAAACAAAACGGGATATTTAAAAGTTCAAGCACTAATAACTAAAATTTTCATTTTACATACATGTTATAGTAAAAACTAAATACAAAGTTAAGTTTCGATCACCATGATAATTTCTTTTGTTTTTCTTTTCACGAAGCATATCAACACAATCACACCGTTTGAAAGTTTGAACACCAACAATTAATTTTTCTATACATATTTTTTTAACTTCTTTGTTTTTGTCATACATGATCACGGCGATATTGTGTTGATATACGTTTTGTAAAAATTTTAAAAAATCTCGTGGTGATAAAATACGAATTTTATATCAATTTTACACAATATCATGTATATATAAAAATTAAAAGAGTTGATATTCAAACTTTTAAGTGTACAGTTTTGGTTCCCGGACTTCGCAAAACTATTTTATTTTGGTTATCTTACCTTTTGTTAGGTCAAAGGAACAAAAAAATAGCAGGTGTTACCCTCAAATTTAACCCGTAAAATATTCGAGTCCAATCGAAAATGGGGTGGAAAATACCCCGAGGAAAACATCTTCAGAGGCGGTTCCCCGCAAAAAATCCCCCGAAGTGACATATTCTCGAAGGAATGCCACCGGAGGACCGAGGACACCACTTAAAAAGAGTAGGGACCACTAATCCACTATCATCCTCCTACATGTAACTACCCTCCACTAACACTATGGGGTCGTTTGATACGGTGTTTTTTTGGATTTGATGGGTATAAGTTATTTGTGTATGGCTATACATGGATTTTGTTGATATTGTATTTTAACATGTTTGATATGCGTGTATTAATTATTTGTGTAATAATATAAATTGTGTTTGATAGGTGTGTTTGAGGTGTGTTTGAAATGTGTTAAGTATATTTAAATTACAGTTTTGTCCTTTATTAAATAAAGCTTCAAAAATAAATTACAACAGCGTCATCGTCATCGCATCAGATCTACCCAAATTACAGAAGCCCTTCACCGAAATTATAGCTTCATCGTCATCAATGGCAGAAATTGATATCAAATTACACTGCAGGAATCTTTCACCAGCGGAAGCCAAGCAAACCCAGACCCCGACCTTGAACCACCGCCGGATCTCAAGAGCCGAGTGACCTTATCGGTTCCCTCAGTTCATCATCCCAGCCACCGGCAATGTCCCCATCCACAGTGATCTTGCGTCGTCTAGTCCTCTAGCTCTGGTGGGCGAAGGAAAACAGCCATGTGAAGCCGAAGACCCACAAGTCTCGAGATTCTTCTTCACTGTAAAACAAAACCCACGTTGAGGGGTAAATTTGGTATTAAGAAAACATGTATTAACATACCCACGTTGAGGCAGGATTTTCCTATACCAGGCTTACAAACGGATTTCGTGTAGTGGATGTGTTTAGCCATACAAGCCCAGTATGGGTTTACACGCATAACAAACACCATTCAATTTTGTCATACCCATCTGTTACACAAGCATACATTCGTATCAAACGACCCTATATGGCATACCCACTACCACCATGGATAGGGACCAAGTAATGGGAGGTTACCCCAACAATGCCTCACCTATAAATATATTGCAGCTCTCCCTAAGAATGGTACGTTCATAGCACAGTGTAGAGCTGAAAAGTTGGGCGGGCCAGCCCATCCGGCCCGGATTGAGCGGGCTGCCCGAAGTTGTATGGGCCGGGTTGGGCTGGCCCGAAGTTGTATGTGCAAAGGAAATCTGGGCCGTAGCCCAAAGAAAAGTGGGTTGGGCCAACCCGGCCCTAGCCCATGGGGCTGATTTTGCAATCGACCATTTCCTGATTATCCGACGCCTTCTGATTCTGATTCTCCTAGCCTTTGATGCTATCGCTGTTATCAACCTTGGATAGATTATCCTCGAGCCCAAGCAGGCCCATGGGCTCTGGCCCAAGCTTTCACCTCTAGCACAGTGGACCGTTATAACACTCACGAAGGATTCATGGAATCGCTATCTCATAGCACAACCGACGTTCTCTCTAACAATTACATGCTCTTGTTTTCTTATACGCTTTAACATCTACGAAGATTATCTGACTTGAGCGTCGGAGGGCGTCACCGGAGACGACGCTCTTTATCTCATCTTTTTCGTGATATTTCAGGGATCCGTTGATGACGAGGACGAGAGCTCGAAACAGCGAAGACCCGATGACCACCAGCGCACCATTGGTGCCCCGCAATTTTCCGGCAAGATCAACAGGTTTTGCAAAGTTCAGGAACAAAAACGGCCATTTTTGCCGTTTATATAAGAATTGAAATTAATAAAATACTAAAATAAGAAATAGTAATATACATCTATATTTCATAGCACACATTGGTTTGTGCTTAAAATACTAATTTGGAAATAAAGGGCTTTTTTTTCTATGTTTTCAAAACATTGATAAAAATGTATATACAAGGCCCAATTAAAGTTCATAGCCCAAAGCCCGATTACAAATAATACGTTGTAATAAAAACCCAAAGCCCAATTATAAGTCCATTATGCTTGTCTTCAAAATCCGTATAAGCCCATATGTATTTATATGCAAGGCGCCAATCGTCTCTATATCCATCGGAGCTGCGAAGCTGACCATCAATTTCCCCCAAAATTGTTCGAAATCCCTAAAATTCAACTAAACCATGAACAAAGGCATCGGACTAGAGACAGCGCGAGGCTCCGCCACGAATGGTTACACTCAGACGAACAAGTTCTTCGCCGCGGCAAAGACGAACAAGGTCGTCAACAAGAGTTACGAATCGGATCAAGGTTTGTCGAGGAGGAAGGCCAATGAAGAGATGTTAGAGGACGATCGCAAGCGTCAGATTGAGTTGAAGCTTCTGATTTTGGAGGAAGAATTGAGCGCTCATGGTTACGCTGAGGCGGAGATTGCAGAGAAGCTCGATGAGGCGAGGGGGCTCGAAGCTAAAGATTCGGAGAGGGCGCTCGTGTGATTAATCGGACAAGTAAATCTCTATCTTTTTTGTTTTTCTAATTTCTTGAAGATGTTTGATTTCGATGGGTCGGAACGAATTCGTGAATGGATTTTTTTTTTTGTTTTTTTGGTTTTTAGGAAAACCAAAACGTGATTCTGCGAATTTATGACATACTTGCTTCAAGCGTGGTGTTTACTTCCTCGCAAGGTATGTACATGTTTTGTAAAATTTGCGAACATTTCCTTTTTCTTTGAAATTAATGATTGAAAGCTTTCAACTATATTCTTGGCTTTTAAGCAGTAGTTGCTGCTGGGGTCTTGAATAATGGGATGTTGACTTTCGTGAGGTTATTTTCTTACGGGGGTTCGTTTCTGCTATTAAGATGAGATTCGGGTAATATCTTTCGTAAATGGAACACTTTTTTTCCCTTTTTCGTTTAATAAAATGTACTTGACCGTTGATATGGCTCTTAGCGGGTGTGGACCGTTGAGATGCCTCTTACCGTTGATAAAAATGTACTTCAATACTATTTGAGATTTGATCGAGAAAATATTTAATCAAGTAAGAATAAAACTATAATTGGAATACATATATAAGCATCGAAAAATGCTTTGAAATAGGTATCATCATATTGTGTTATCCCTATCGAATCGACTAGTCCTTGGAAGTTTGGAACATGTTCAATCTCTTAATACTTCCTCTGTTTCACAAAGAAAGTCGTTTTAGATTTTCTCACGCATATTAAGACATGGGTTAAAATGTCATTTATACCCCTCATTAACTATTAATTATTATTCCACTTATGGAGCATGTGTTGTTATTTAATATGGGGGCAATTTTGGAAATTTAAACATATATATTTATTGAAAATACCAAAACGACTTGCTTTTTAGAACAAAAAAAGACATCTAAAACGACTTTCTTTGTGAAACAGAGGTAGTATTACGTAGAAAGTATCAGTTTAGTAGTCTAAGGTAATTATTACACAAGTGTTTGAGGAAAAAATTCAAGTCCCCACTGACCTGTTCAGTGTAGGAAAAGCTAACCTTTGTCGCAGAGATGTTAGCAACTTTTTGATCCAAGAATTTCTTAAGCTTATCAGCCACAAAATCCAAAACGGGGTCGATTTCTTATTCGCAATCCATACCAAGTTGGATAAACACACTTGGGGTTGAATAAATAATTCTAGAAGTACAAACACTGGCGGAGCTAGAAGATAAATTGTGGGTGGGCAAAAAAATTAAATAAATTTAAGACGAAATAATAATGTACTATATAATAAAATTACCCGACAATTATAGTTTTTTCTTAGTCTTCATTGAAATCATTGTATTAAGTATCTAAGAATATTTCATATATAAATGAAATGTTTCACTAATGACATTTTTGTAACTTTTTTCTTTTGTAATATTTCTCCATTGTGGATATATTGCAGTACGAAAAATGCTGAAATATTGGATAAAACAACCATATAGTAATGCGATTATTTTTTCGGACTACTTTGTACTATTTTTTTGGATATGTAATGGTGATGGACTCCTATGTATATTTTATAAGTGATGTTATGACTTTCCAATATTTGTAATTGGAAAGATAATCAATTACTTCCATTATTATAATTTTATAATAAGAATTGCCTATCAAGTAAAAATTCACGTAAGTATCATAACTATCTTAAACAATGGACTACGCTAGTGTATTGTGGTCCATTGAAGGGAAATAATATCTTACCATAAAATTAAAAATTAATAGATTTATATGCACAAATTATTTTAGGTTTCGCGGTGGGGCCTTCATGGGTTTCACTCGCACGCATGGTAATGAGTTGATGTATAAAATATATATGTATATAAGTAAAAAAATTCACGGTAGGCACTCCGCCCATGAATACAAAGGCATATTTTGAAGAGCCACACATGTTTGGGATTCATTGAAGAGAGAGAAACTATAACAACGATTTTGGATTGGTTTTTTGGTATCGATCGGAGAAACTTTTTAATAAATTTGGATTTTTGTGGTTCGGATGCTCTTATACGGAATCCGTGTATGGAAAGCATAAAAGAAAGGGGAAATTTTGTGTCAGGCCCCAGAATTGTTTAAAATTAGGGATCAGGCCCTGTCAGACATTTTTTTAGTTTTAAGGACCTCTTTTTTGAAAAATTGAGTAAAAAGGACCGAAAACTGTGATTTGACGAAATTACCCTTAATAAAAGTGATTTCTGAATGGTATTTGACGTCAGTTTTATGTTACACAGTTATACTGATTTGTTACACATTTATACTGATTTGTTACCGTAACAACCACAAGTGTTACTTTAACGTCATAAGACGTTACTTATCGACAGTAAAATGTTATTAACAGACATATTTATTACATCGAACTATCGAACCCCATTTTTCACACAGATCGAGCGCAATCGATTGTTAACACCTTGTTTTCAACGCGACGACCATTAGCGTTTTTCTATAAAAGATCGAATCATTAGCGTTTCGATCTTATTACACATTTCGAGATTGAAAATTGATAACCCATTATAGGAGCATTGCTCCCTATAATGATGAATTTTCTGTCTAGGGAAACAGGGGGCAGATATTCGGGTGGAGAGGTCAAGAACAATTATAACTGTTACACAATTATACTGATTTGTTACCGTAAAAACCTTAAGTGTTATTTTAACGTCATAAGACGTTACTTATCGACAGTAAAATGTTATTAACAGACATATTTATTACATCGTACTATCGAACCCCATTTTTTCCACTGATCGAGCATTGCTCCCTATAATGATGAATTTTCTGTCTAGAAAAACAGGGGGATGGTCGGGTGGAGGGTTCAAGAACAATTATAACAATTTTGCGCTGAAAAAACACTTCCTTTCATTTGGATAACAACAGTCTTGTATTGAGTACCATATGACGTCTATTTAGTAACAAACGAAGTCGCAAAAGTACCACATCATTCAAAAATAATACCGATTCTTGCAGTAACACATTAACAAATGATGTTGCAGGAAGCGGTATTATTTTTGAATATTGTGTTACTTCTGTGACGTCATTTGTTACTAAATAGACGACATATGGTACTCAATACAAGACTGTTGTTATCCAAGTGAAAGAAAGTGTTCTTTTTCAGCGCCGAACTGTTATAATTGGCTGGAACGGATTATTTAGGTATACAGCGTAATTTTGACATATGTCAGGGTTAAACATGTCATTTTGCGTCATTTTAGGGCCTGACAGCTTAGTTTTTCAAAAAGTTGGTCCTTTATCCTAAATGAAATTCGAATGGGGCCTGAACCAAAAGTTAAAAATGTTACTAGAGCCTGAACTGTAATTAACCCTAAAAGAAAACTAAGTTGGTGCATGGAAGTGTGTGCTCATGTGATCAATCGGAGAAGTAACTTCTATTTTATTTTTTGTTTAGCGTAAATTTTGATCAATTTTCATTTGTACCTTTCCTTGTCTGGGTCGAATTATGTAAAGATGAGATTAACTTGTTATCTTGTTAATTGGAATATTAATACAAAGAGTTGTCATTTGGAGCAAAGATAAAATAACTGGATTGCTATTCACCGCCCCCTTTTTCCTAGTCACCGCCCCCTAAAGTACTGAAAAAAGACTATTTTGCCCTTTCAAATTTAAATTTCTTTTTAAAGTCATTTTTCCTTACAACTAATCTGATATCTCAATCAGACATCCAAATCAGATTCAAACATAACAAAAAATTAAAACATTTCAATGAATCGTCTATTTTCGAAATTGAAAGGTCAAAAGAAATTGTCTACTGCCACGGATGGTAAGCAAATTCTCGTAAATTCCGTTCGTATATACGTGAATTCTCGAACTTACATTGGGATGTATCGGAAAATTTGGTCCGACCGAACAATAATTTCGGTCGGCATAAGAGGTGACCGAACAACAATTTCGGTCACCTTTTGGGCCGACCGAAAATCAGTTTCGGTCAGACCAAGAGGTGACCGAAAATGTTGTTCGGTCAACTCTATTGCCGACCGAAATCACTGTTCGGTCGGTTATGTCATGACCGAAATCGGATTTCGGTTACCTTAGATGTAACCGAAATCGAATTTCGGTCGCCTCTTAGGGTAGTCGAAATCCGATTTCGGTCAATTTTTTTTTATTTTTTTTTATTTTTTTTTTCCAGACTCGGAGATTGTCCCGGATGATTCCACGGGTGACGGGATAAACTACAGTAAGCATTTCCGCGATGGAGGACGATTTTCGACCGACGTGGAAGCCATTAACTGGGCGAAGGGCGTCGCTATTGGTCTTGGTTTCGAGTTGATAATTTCGTCGCACAAGAAATTTGGAACAAAAAAATTGATTAGATGTTCTCGCGGAGAACGTTATAGAGGCAAGGAGGATGAATTGGAGAGGATGTCCAAGTCTAACAAGTGCAGGTGTCCGTTTGTAGTCATAGCCCAGCAGGATCCAGCTACTAGGGAATGGTACATTCGTACGGGTGCAACCGAGAATTCCATACACAATCACCCTCTGATACAGTATTCCGAGGGACACCGCCAGACGAGTGGGTTAAGCAGCCAGGCAAAGAAGGTCGTAGAGGAAATGACTGCTGCCCAAGCGAAACCAGCACATATCCTCTCAGCGATGAGGGCTCGACACAGCGTAGATAACGCGACCATCCGACATGTATATAATTACAGAGATCGTTTGAAGAAGCAATATTCTGAGGGTCGAAACGTCGTGAGCCAGTTGATGCACCAGGCGACAGAGTCCGGATATTTTGTTGAAGCGCTGAGACATGAGGAGACTAATAGGCTGAGACACGTCTTTCTCGCACACCCGGAGTCACTCGCACTGCTGAGGACGTATCCTTATTTTATTGGGATTGACTCGACGTACAAGACAAATAGATATAAGATGCCTCTAGTTGAGATTATAGGGATGACTCCCTGTAATCACAACTTTCGGTGTGCGTTTGCCGTCATGGAGGACGAGACTGAGGGAAGTTACGGGTGGATGCTGAGGTCAGTCAGGGATATTCTAGGGCCAGATGTCCACCCGTCCGCGATTGTCACTGATCGTGAGTTGGGCCTTATTCGACCGGTACGTATGGTATTTCCACATTCTCACCATCTACTGTGCACGTGGCATATTTATAAAGATGTGGAGAACAAAATTTATTGGTTGGGGGGGAAGAGCAAAAAGACCGCAGCTCACTTCACGCACAAGTCCTGGAGAGCAGTCGTGGAAGCTCCGACGGTCGACGAATACGAGAAGGCAGTGAATGACATGCGTCTGCGTTGGCTACCCGGCTCAGAAATCGTTAAATATGTTGAGCAGACGTGGTTGGTGCATAAGGAGAAGTTCGCGTTAGCTTGGACGAATCAGGTGCTTCATTTCGGGAACACCACTACATGTCGTGTGGAGAGTGCTCATAGCGAGCTGAAAGGATGGCTGAACTCCGCCACTGGATCACTTGACACCGTATGGGTGAAGGTGCACGAGCAGATTCATAACCAGTTGATTCGCATAAGAAAGGTAAATACATTATTATTACGTTTCATGTATCCTTATCTAATAATTTTGTTACTGTGGACATGCAGACACTTGAGGAGTCCCGGTCGAAATGACCTATTCCGATGTCAGGATTTCCATTCCTAACATTATTATACAGAGTTTCACACCATGCAATATTAATTATGGGAAATGAGCTGCGGCGGGCGAAAGAGTTGTCGAATGAGGTTTACTCCAGGTGTGGATGTGTAGTACGACGTACGCACCAACTACCATGCGCTTTCGAGCTTCAGCAATGCGTGGACAACAACTATCCAGTTTCGGTAGACTGCTTGCACGACTTCTGGAGGACACTCACGATCGGCGAGGGAATAGTTCCCGATATTTCTGAGCAGGATCGCTTTTACGACCTCGTGCGTGAGGCAGAAACGCGCGATCCCGCCGTTATGCGTGGCCTCCATAGAAACGCGCGATCCCGCCGTTATTTTTTATTAGTTATTATTATCCGTTTTAATAATATTATTTTGTATTATTATTATTTGTTAATAATATTATTTTTATGTTATTATTTGTTATTATATTTTTATTAGTTATTATTATTTCTTTTAATAATATTATTTTGTATTATTATTATTATACCTTGTTATTAATATATTTATTATGTTATTCTTTTGTATTATTATTATTATTTGTTAGTAATATTATTTTTTTATGTTATTATTATTATGATTATTATTATTATTATTTGTTATTGGTAATAATTTTTTTTTGTATTCTTATTATTATTTTGTTATGTTTTGTACGCTTTCGATAGTGAGGAATAATATAAATAACATAAGTACGCGTCCGACACACAAAATAAGGACAAATAAAATACACGAGCTTTCACGGGGCATTGTGCCAGCGGTCGTTCATGTCGTGCAGCCTGTCTCTGTAGCGCTCTGACTGGTCCTGATCGTGGAGCTGCAGCGTAGCTAGCATCTCCGTGCTCAAGGCATACATCGAGCTGTACCACTGCGTACATAATTGATACATATAAAATTTGATTAAACATACAAATATTTAAAATCCAAATCACATTAAATTACGTACGCAGTCGCTATGGCTGCGCGGGGGGATGCCGCCCGAAGAGGATCCTGACTCCGACGAATACAGACGAGGATGAGAATGCCGCTCGTACCAGTCCATGTAACCTTCAACGGTCTCACCAAGGTATTCTGCGGTACTCCGGCTGATGTACGACAGGTTGAGGATGTACGCGTAAGGGAACGACCGCCAAGCAGTTTCTGCTGCATCGCCAGAATGGTGCACCTTATACCTCGACGGGTCTGCTGGCATATACGCCTTCTGCGGCGGTGTCATCGGCGGCGGGATGTGCTGCACATAACCCAGCTGGCGCAACACTCGTGAGGGTACGTAGGGCTCCACGATGTCGCGATATCTAACCCAGCCCACGAAAAGAGTCCTCAGGTGCTGCGCCGCTGGGTCGGGACCGTACGGCAACCAAGCAACCTGATAACAATTTATTTTGTATTATATAATTGTCGTGAATATGGAAAATAAATTGTTAAAATACCTCGCTCGCTGTCATCATGTCTAGCTGACGGCGGATCTCAAGCAACCGGTGTCCCGTCCGCTCGACCTGAGATAAGGACCACATGCGTGATCGTGCGTGGCCAGGCTCCACGTGATGGGGTAGACGGTGTGGGCGGAAGCATGGGAAGTACTCGTAGATCCACGCCTGTAGTAACGACAGGCACCCAGCTAAACCCCTTGCATCCGCTCGGCTTGCGAGCCCAAGCTGGCGATAGAGGTAAGCAAGAGCGGCCGAACCCCACGAATAATGACTGGCAGATGGCAGGGAGCGATAGAACTCGTGCATGATGTCGGGCTTCACCCGATTCCCGCTCTTGTCGACGAACAGGGTCGACCCCAATAGAATCCATAGCCAAGCTATGGCCTGGAATCCCGCCGGCCGACCCTCCCTCATCCTCTGCATCACGTCTTTCGACGCAACCGACCCTGCCCTCCAAAATCCCCTCAGGGCGTCTGCGGAGACGCCCATAATCTCCCTCGTCGCGATTTGCTGGTCGCCGGCGTCCGGGGTGCCCGAAACCACCGTCCCCTCGATCGGAATACGGAGAATCTGCTCGACGTCGTGGAGCATGATCGTCATCTCCCCCCACGGCATGTGGAAGGTGTTCGTGTCGGGGTGCCAGCGCTCCACAAAAGCGCACAGAAGAGGCTGGTCCAAGTGTACGAGCATGGCATCTGCGAGGTGTAAGAGGCCTGTGCCATCGATCTCGCTCTGTGTCTCTGGCGGGAATTGGCAGTACCACTGCTTAAGCTGCCGAAGCACTAACGCCCGCCCCTCGCACTTCAGCAAGGGCCTCTCCTCCTCACCCATCCAGATGCGTGGCGCGATGTGCCCCAGGTAACTAGGGATCACCTCGCCATCTTGGGGACCACCTGGCTGTGGCCCCTGCACCCTCCAGGAATCGTCATCTACGATCCTGGAGCGCTTGCTCCCTATTTTATTTTTTAGAAATAACACATAAATAAATTAAACGCACAACATCGCAAGTCAGTTTACAATGAAGAAGGCATGTACCTGAGGAGACCGGTATCGCATCGTCGTCGGATGACTGAAACGATGTCGCATTGTATGGCACCTCCTCATCCGCATGCGCCTCCTCCTCTACGTTCGGATCGTATTCCCGGTAGACGGAATGCGAATCACCCGCTCGCTGCCGCCTCGCCTCCTCCCGTTCCCTACGAACGGAAGCATCAACGCCGCGCGTCCTCGTATGACGCTCTCCAGATCCCTCGAACGAGGGGGATCTGCTGCTCCCCCCGAGCAGGGACTTTCCACCCATCGCCTGCAATTCGATTAAATTTATAAAAAAAAAAAAATTTGGACCGAAATCAAATTTCGGTCGGTCCATGACCTAACCGAAATTCCACTTCGGTCGGTTTAAGGCCGACCGAAATCGGATTTCGGTCGGCGACTTCCGGACCGAAATCGGATTTCGGCCGAAATCAGCACGACCGAACAATGATTTCGGTCGGCCAAGCGCCGACCGAAACATGATTTCGGTCGTCCATGTTCGCGACCGAAATCCGATTTCGGTCGCGAACCTGGCCGACCGAAATCATGTTTCGGTCGGCACTTGGCCGACCGAAATCATTGTTCGGTCGTGCCGTTTTCCGGCCGTTCGCGTCCGATCAACCGTTTTCCGGCCTATTTCGACCCGTTTTCGACAATCTATCTAAGTACGAATGAATTTTACGATAATTTTCTTACCAATCGTGAGATCACCCCCTTTCCCTTTCCCTTTCCTTTTCCTCGTTCCATTGCGATTTGCAAATTTCTCTGTTTTTTTGTTTGTTTTGAATGTGTGATTTGAAGTGTTGCGTAGTAGAGGACTTTAAATAGGAATTCTTACTTTTTATTATATTTTAGCTTTTTAAATTATTTTAAATGACAAAGGGCAAAATAGTCTTTTTTCAGTCCTTTAGGGGGCGGTAACAAGTAAAAAGGGGGCGGTAAATAGTAATCCCCATAAAATAATTGAAGAAGATAGATTAAAAATGTCTCCGTTCGTACAAGAAAAGTAAAACAGATGAACTAACATCACAAAAATGATTCTTCACTTCAGTTTGGTCGTCATCAACTCAACATACTTCAATTTCGATTCCAATTTTGAATTTAGGTGAACATATTAGGAAGAGGCCGAACTGCCATAAAAGTGTCTACCATCTGTAGTAAGTAATAAAACATGAAATGAATCAACCATCAATGAATGAACAAACAAGATCCATGGGTGTTAATCGACTCATAAAAGCAAATATATATACATACATATTATATATATAATATATATAGAGGAATGATGATCACCTTATGTGAGCACCTTAGGTGGGCACCTGTTGATGTGGCACCGATTCGTGATATGTCAACATCCACATCGACATCTAAGGTTATGTCGTCTTAATTAACACATTCGAGGTGTCATTAATCGACATTTCGAATGCTGAAGTGGCATATAGACGCGATATATTTCATTGACACGTAACATGTTTTATGCAAGGTGTTAATCACCCACTTCAGGATTCGAAATGTCGATTAATAGCACCTGGAAGGTGTTAATTAAGACGCCATAACCTCGGATGTCGATGTGAGTTGTTGACATGACACGAATCGGTGCCACATCAACAGATGCCCAAATAAGGTGCTCACATAAGGTGAGCACCATAAAATTCCTCATTATATATATATATATATATATATATATATATATAATATATAAGAAATTGGTTAATTATTACGAGGAAAGAGAGTGTGCATTACATACCTCCTCAGTTACAGCAGCTCTCGCCCTACGGTGCCTTTCGACTAGTTCTGTAAGGACTTCGATAAGCCTCTTCTTCACTTCGCCCGTTAGCATGCGCCCTGCGCCATAATCCTGTCCAAGAGCCAATCATTATTCGAGTCTATTCTGCCACTAATATATTCGACCAAAACAACGATAAAAAAAAACTTACGTTTCTAATACGCTCAAGTTCGTCATCGTCCTCCAAGAAGAAGCCAAGATATTTAATTGGTATATCGACCTGCCACAAGTGAAAAAAATATGGTGAATCCTTTGTCCCAAAACTTATATATATGTTCAGAAGACGGTTTTGAGAATCATCTGAAGCACCTCAAGATTTGCTCCATACTTTCTGTGGTTCTCTATTGAATCTTGCCCACCAGAGAATGCATATCTATTAATCTGCAGCAGACTTTACTTACTTACATCGGAGAAAAACCATAAAATCGACATTTCAAAAAGGTAGTCTGAAGTTAAGGAAGAAGATGGATTAAGGTGGTGCTGAACCTTGTTCTTTATGTCCTTTGCAGAATCAGTAACGTATATAGCAGAATTGGGATCACTTGCGGACATTTTCCCCGTCTCCCCCTGCAGATGATTCTCGATATTATAAGTTGCACAATAAGATATCAGTGAATTAAGACATTAGTGCAGCATTGCTTCTCTAGACGGTTGATGAAATGAACTTCATGAAGATAACATCAATAGCCAACGGAAAAAAAACCCTATTTACAAAGGATCCTAATTTTCTGCCTGGAGGATTGGAAATAACCCGAATAATCTATGTTCCACGTCACAGTTATTAAATTGACTGATTAAGCTATCTATTCTTAACACTATAATTCAACGTTACTAACTCATAAATGGACATTGAAACGGAAAGATCATAAGATGGCGACTGGCCACTGATAAATAAACACAAATTTAACCTGAAGAGCTGGAAAGAATGAAGATTCAATTAATGCTGGCTTGTGATAACCTATTCGTGGAGCAACATCTCTTGTCATGCGAAAATAAGGATCCTGCAAAAAACAAGATTAGAATAAGCTAAGGTAAAGCAATACAAGCATCAAAGAAAAAGCTGAGCTGCCTCATAACATATGCTCATATGTAGACAATGTGGAAGAGGACAAATTACAAAGCAGTAATGAGTCTTTTTCTGGTAGGAGCTTAAATGCTCGTGGTTAGACAGCAGAGGGGAAAAAATAAAGCCAAGTCCAAAATTTATCCAGAAAAGGTTATGGCCAATGAAGTCATTGCTGTGTAATGTGTATAACGAAATTTCAAGATTATATAACTTGCAAACTATATGAGTTCACACACAGTGCCCCAGAATCCTGATACTGTTAAATGATCCTAAATTTATCTCATAACATCAGCTTTATTTAGGATACATAGTATAAGGAATCAATGCCTTAATGAGAAACATTGTGTGATTGAGAGTGGACCTGGTCAATCGCACAAGGGATCAAGCAACGGAGATTATTTTCACCAGAGAACAGATGTGGAAAAGAACTGGGAAAGGATGGAGCTGCCTGGAGACAAAGAAAATGTAGCTGATGTGATAGCAATAATGCAAAGTAGAAATCTGCATATCCCAATTTTTCAGACCCACAAACTACATTCAACATTCCTACAACTTCTAGCGTTTCAGATGTATTTGATGTATCGCTTCAGTTCCAGATATGTTCATATTAGGTAAGTTGCAACTGTAAATTAGTGATAGCATCAGAATTTAGTTGTCCAAAGATATATCATATATGGTTAATGAAATCATGCAGTAACCACTAATACGAGAGAATTTGGATACGTAAAACTACAACCAGCAAACCAAAAGATCCTCGATTCACACCCACACCCACTACTTCACGGAGAGTTCTAAAAGCTGCCGCAGGGCTTATAATTACCATAACGAATAACAGATAACAAGCTCATTCGTAGCACAAATGGATCCTCAAATATCATAACTTTCCAAGTAAGATGTGAAAGTTGACACCTGAACAGGTGGGAAGCTGACTTTCCCAATGTGATCTTCACCACTGAACCCAAAAATACCAACCACCTGCAAATTGAATTATATTTCTAGCTTCAATTAATATATTAGATACTCCCAGCTACAATTAGCAGCAGAGAATTCTTACTCCTCCGAACCAACTAAATCCTCCAAATACTTACCTTGTTATACGTGACACATTTTGCAATTTTGACCATGTTCTTGTAGAAGGAGCTGCATATAGCAGATTCAAAGTCTAAGCAAATAGGTATACACATAACAACAGCTGGGACAGTTTAAACGAACCCCTTTTTCATATACACCGACAGCCGTAGTCTTATGAGATTCTTGGAACAATTGAGTCAAATGATATCAAATGATCAATTATTGAATCCATATACGAAGATTTACCATTCAAGCGTTGATAATGTTAAACTTAATCAGAATAACAGACAGAAAGTTCATAGGTAAGCAGAATTGTTACCCTCCAACATAATCGAAATCGGAGAAAATAAATGTCCTTGATACGTCAAACCCACAAGCAATGATGTCTTTAGCATTTTCACGTGCAAGCCTCTGACTTTCCTCCACTGTCAAATTCTTCCACATACACTTTTCATCGTCCGTCAATTGTATCACAAGTGGCACCTTGAATGCATCTTGCAGGTATCTAACCCAAGAAAAAAATGACCCAAAATCACATAAAATAATCAACAAAAAAGATGTAAAACTGCCTTAAGAAGCCCAAGGGTCACAAAACAATAGAGAACCACACAATCATTCATAGGAAATCGATTATGGGAAGAAACAATGAGAAGCTAGACATGAAATATATTTCCCATAATTTACCCAATGCTAATTTGACTTAGTTTGCCATCTTCACACCAGCCCAATACTTAATAAGGAGTACACACCTCCAATGTGATAATCTAGATCTTATAGCCATATCTATCATCTTAGGAATCACGAACAGAAGTACGGTATAACAATAGGAAAACTTGAACAAAAAGAAATAAGAAAGAAGCCCATTTACTTGGTAAACATAAAGGGAATCAAGTGCCCCAAATGCAGCGCCTCGGAGGAGGGCCCACGGCCAGTGTAGAGGTAAAACTTTTCTCCTCTCTCGTACGCATCGAGCACATCCCCGAAATCTCTGTGAGCGAAGAAAACGCCTCGCCTGAGGAACACGTGCGGCGGGCGGCGCGTGAGGCGGGCGACGCGGTCGATCAAGGACTGGTCGAGCCTCTGGCAACCGAATTTGTCGATGAGCTTATCGTAGTCGATTTTGCCGCCTTTCTCGGCGGATACTTCCCAAGGCGTCACGGTCTGCTCGGTTTCTTCTTTGTTATCGTTGTTTTCCATTTGTTATAAGGGAAGTTTAAGTGGAAAGCTGCGATGTGGGATAAATTCCCAATCCCTTGCGCCTTGGGGGTAAATAAGATGGCATTCCCTACAAATATTTTATTTTATAAAATATTATACTCCATCTGTCCCAAATGTTCACGGATATTTGAGAGTTGTCACGGAAATTAAGAAACTTAATATTTAATAACATATTACAATTAAAAGGTAAAAAAAATGTATATTTTGACACGTCTTTTAAGAATATTTAATATTATTATATTGATTGTTTGAGGTAGTTTTTTTTGCTAAATAAGAAAATCTGCAAAAGATGTAGACGCCCGATTTAGTAACATATATAAAATGGTTTGAGACGGAGGGAGTAATAACTAATTATGAACTAAGATTACATAATATTTACATAGACAAGTACTTCTTTCATTCTAACACTTACAATATGTTTTACAAAATTCATATCGCCAATTTAACGAATTTCATTATTATACATCTCATCTTATCAAACATTAATATCATCTACCGTTCAACTAATTTTTACCAACATAAATCATAATACTCCATATCTTCATTAATATTATTATGTATTCACATTATTATTATAATAAAGTATTATTATATTAGTATTTAAAATTGTCTTCCAAATAATGAACTTCGATCGCTTCGCCACTCAGGCTCGTCGTTATGAAATGCGTTTGACACCAAAATATTCTCGCTGTCAAGTTTTCTTACTCTAGTGTTCGTGGGCACTTGAACCGAACTCACACCCCAAGAACACGAATTTACAAAAGAATTTTCTCACCCACTCTTCGAATTAAGACATGAGGCCCTTTGGAGAATTACAAGTTTAGCCTACACCTAAGTCTCGCTTTCGCTCAACTTTTTTCTGAGATCGCTAGGCTCATCAAATACTCGGTTACTTGTCTCAGTCACGTCCTACCCAAGGTGGTCTTTCAGCATCAGTTGGAGCCCCGTAAACCACCTATACGCATTTCGATGATTAAAGCCAAAGGACAATAAGCAGATACTAAAAATCAACTAGGTACAATACAACGACGACTAACCTCTTTATAATGTTTGAAGCTACGATATGATTTCATGGTCGCGATGACGGGGTAGGTTTTTTAAGACTTGGATAACCTCTTCCCGTTTCAGTTTATCGTACCAGTCCAACTTGCTCTTAGCAGGCCGAACAAAACAAAACTAAATATAACGTGTTAATGCATATTTAAAATTACGCACTCGTACTGTATCAAAAACTCTCTGATCATGTTTTTCCTTAAGTATTCGTACACGCCGAGCCGAAGTTAACCCGACTTGTGTGCACAACGCAATACAAAAGCTACTCCCATTAATCTCTCTCGCTTGTATTCCGAATCCTTGGCTTTGAGATTTGGGCATACGTTAAGTAAATGGTCAAAACATTCCTGGACGTCAAAGTACGACCTTCCGCTTGTAAATGCACTGTTTGGTTTTCGACTGCAAATCCGATTATCATTTCGATACATAGTATATATACATATATATATATATATATGAGTATGCTCCTGTCTGCCCTTGGTCTCTCACGAGACAGAGATGGTCCGTCAAAAAATTGAAACAACCAGATCGCTTCACCCGAAATACTCTACCACCTTATCATGCAATACATGATAGACGCCCCTGCTGTCATAATAAAATCCGGATTATTAAAATAAATGACATAATGGAAAGATCAAATCACATAATTAAAATAAAAGCGAATCACATAAATAAGAACGATTACCTTATTTCCTCATTAAACCTGTAACCAGAAAACTTTATAAAATGTGAAAGATGAAACCACAAAAACTAGAAAATGAATGAATAGTACAGAATAATGTGATTATAAAATTTCAAATATCGTGTTTCCCCGGTTCCACTGTGATGGACCAAAGCTTGTACAGTTTACCTAGCTAGAGCCTAGCCAGAACGAAGTAACGTGGATCAAGGTGACACATCATCATTGTGTTTATTCTGGATGATATTTCATTTTACAAGTTTAGCAAAATGTGATTATAAAATGAATGGATTGTACAGAATAATGTGATTATAAAATTTCAAATATCGTATTTCTCCGGCTCCACCGTGATGGACCAAAACTAGAAAATGAATGAATCGTACAGAATAATGTGATTATAAAATTTCAAATATCGTGTTTCTCCGGCTCCACCGTGATGGACCAAAGCTTGTACAGTTTACCTAGCTAGAGCCTAGATCAGAACGAAGGCACGTGGATCAAGGTGACACGTCATCATTGTGTTTATTCTGGGTGATATTTCATTTTGCAAGTTTAGCAAAATGTGATCAAGGTGATACGTCATTATTGTGTTGTTTTGGGTGATATTTCATTTTGCAAGGTGTTTGATTTGGGAATACTAACTAAATAGTTGAAATATTCTTGGACGTCAAAGTACGATCTTCCGCTTGTAGATGCACATTTTGGTTCTTGATGGTAAATTCGATATATCATTTCGATACTTGCGATATTATGTATATAGGAGCGTGCTCCGGTGTGCCCTTGGTCTCTCATGAGAGAGAGACGGCCCGACGAAAAACTAAAATCAACCATGCCGCTTTGACCGAAATACTCAACCACCATATCATGAATGCATGATAGAGGCCCTTACACTTATAATAAATTCAGATTATTAACATAAATGCATTATTAGAAAGCTCGAATCACATAATATAAAATAAAATCAAATAACAAAAATAAAAAAAAAACGTTTATCTTATTTCCTCGTCAAACCTGTAAGCATATAACTGCATATAAAATAACAAAAACTAGAAAATGAACGAATCATAGAGAATAATGTAATGATGAAATTTCATTTATATTACGTGTTTCTCCGGCTCCACCATGATGGACCACAAAGCTTGTAGAGCGTACCTACCTAGAGCATGGATCAAAACGAAGAAATGTGAATCTAGGTGGTACGTCATCTTTGTGTTTGTTTTCGGGTGATATTTTATTTTACATGTTGAGCGAAATGTGGATCAAGGCGATACGTCGTCATTGTGTTTGTTTTGGGGTTATTTCATTTCGGAAGGTGTTTGATTTGAGCAAATGTTTTTTATTTGGGTATAAGCTAAGTAAACGGTCGAAACCTTCCTGGATGTCAAAGTACGACCTTCTATTTGTGGATGCACATTTTGGTTATCGATTGCAAATCCGGTGTATCATTTCGATGGCTGCGATAGTATGTATATTGGAGCATACTGCGATGTGCCTTTGGTCTCTCATGGGAGAGAGATGAGTCGCTTTGCCCGAAATACTCTACCACCTTATCATGCAATGCATGATAGAGGCCCCTGCAGTTATAATAAACTCTGGATTATTAAAATAAATTGACATCAATAGAAACATTGAATCACAGAATAAAAAATAAAACTGAATCACATAAATAAAGCAAAAAACAGTTACCTTATTTCCTCATTAAACCTGTAAGCATATGACTTCATAATAACTGAAAGATTAAACCACAAAAACTAGAAAATGAATGAATCATAAAGAATGATGTGATTATGAAATTTCATTTATATTACGTGTTTCTCCGGCTCCATCATGACATGCCACAAAGCTTGTACAGTGTACCTAGCTAGAGTCGGGATCAAAACGAAGAAACATGGATCAAGGTGATACGTTATCATTGTGTTGTTCTAGGGAGATGTTTCATTTTGCAAGTTGAGCGAAATGTGGATCAAGGCGATGCATCATCATTCTGTTTCTTTTGGTGGGATATTCATTTTGCAAGGTGTTTGATTAAATGTGTCTGATTTGGGCATATGTTAAGTAAATGGTTGAAACATTCAAGGACGTCAAAGTACGATCTTCCGCTTGTGGATGCACATTTTGGTTCTCGATTGCAAATCTTATGTATCATTTCGATACCTGTGATAGTATGTATATAGATCATGCTTCGGTGTGATATTTCATTTTGCAAATTGAGAGAAATGTCGATCAAGGTGATACATCTTATTGTGTTTGATTTGGGCAAATGTGTTTGATTTGGGCAAATGTGTTTGATTTGGACGTACGGTAAGTAAATGGTCGAAGCATTCTTGGACGTCAAAGTACGATTTTCATCTTTTGGATGCACACTTTGGTTCTCGATTCCAAATTCGATGTATAATTTTGATACTGCGATAGTATGGATATAGGAGAATGCTCCGTTGTGCCCTTGGTCTCTCACGAGAGAGAGATGGCCCGACAAAAAACTGAATCAACCAGGTCGCTTGGCCTGAAATACTCTACCACCTTATCATGCAATGCATTATAGAGGCCAATGGAGTTATACTAAAATCCGGATTGTTCAAATAAATGACATCATTAGAAACATTGAATCACATAATAAAAAAATTGAATCACATAAATAAAAAACGGGTACCTTATTTCCTCGTTAAACCTATAAGCAGACGACTGCATAAAAAGTGAAAGACTAAACCACAAAACTAGAAAGTGAACAAATCATAGAGAATAATGTGACTATGAAATTTCATTTATATTACGTGTTTCTCTCGCTCCACCATGATGAACCACAAAGCTTGTACAGTGTACCTAGCCAGAGCATGGATCAAAACGAAGAAATGTGGATCAAGGTGATACGTCATTATTGTGTTTGTTTTGGGGTGATATTTCATTTTGCAAGTTGAGCGAAATGTGGATCAATGTAATACGACATCATCGTGTTTGTTTTGGGGTAATATTTCATTTTGCAAGGTGATATTGAACTATTCAGTTTGTTTAATCACCATGATATGTTGTGTGTATTTAAATGTCATATATAACCCTAGACATATTATTTAAATGGTTAAATAATCTTTATAATATGATATCGAATTTGAATCAAATTGGTCCCGCCGTTAAATGTCCGTTAATTTGGATGGAGGTTGACACGTGTCGACATGAGATTGGTCAGACTTAAAAAAAATCATAAATTAGCATTAAAAAATTGAGAACAATTGAAAGAAAAAAGAAAAAATTATCAAATAGAGTAAATTAAAGAAAAGGAGAAAATTACTATTAAATTAAATAAAAAATAAATAAAGAATATAAATTTAAAAATGATGAATTAAAATCAAATAAAAAAGAAAGAGAGAATGAAAATATATTAAAATAATAAATTAAACAAAGAACAAATTCTTGTAAATAATAAGTAAAACCAAGGACGTTCAAATTCAACTTTTGGACGAAATTCAGTCTTGGTCTTTCACCTTTGAATTTTTTCACTTTAGTTCCTGAATTCTCGAAACTTGTTGAATCATCTCCAATTAAATTCTTGAAATATATTTCGGTCTTCTTGATTCTCAACATATCAAGTCTTAATCTTCTCATCTTCAATATTCTTCAATATCAAAGTGTTTTGTTTTTTCTTTGAACTTCTTTTTCGGTGCCTTGTCACTAGTACAACTGGTAATTAAATCATCGGCTTATTTGCTTATGAGTAACCTTGTAATTCACACCATATCCCCCTCGTCTTGAAAAGGATTTGTCCTCAAATCGTCACTGAAATCACGGAGACCTGGTTGCTCAATATTATTTGTTTCAGTATGTGATGCTTCCGACATGTTTCAATATATATAGATATATATACATATATATGACGTTAGGAAAAAAAATCCTCACGATCCGCTCGTGTTTAAGCACTTTCCTCACATCCCTCAACTAAAATCACCGAGAAGGCATTGTTTTCTCGCGGTTTTCAACTGTTAACCTCGAACCCCATTACGCCTAAAGTATGTCCACCATATAGAAGTTTCTTCAAGTGCTACGGTTGAAATCGAATTTGCATAGCTTCATGTGGATCTACTTATAAGAAAGTTTTTATGAGACATTGTTGAGATTATATTTTGGGCTATGTCCCACATCGTATAGAACAAGCTCTTTAAACCTGTCAATATATCAAGAGACCATCTCCTCATATTACCAATTGGTTTTAGGAAGAACTACTTAATTTTTAATATAATATAGACATCTATTTAATTTGTTATGTAATGATGGGCACTGAAAGTTACAACTTCTCAAATTACAAGAAGCTATCTCTCTTTATCGAGTGGTGATGGGATTTACATTCTGCAATCGATCAAACAATAAGCTATACTCTTTTATTAAGCATCGCGCCTTGGGATAAGCCGTATTTGGCATGGCATTTTAAATTAGCTGTAAAAGATAGTATTGGATAGAAACAAAACCACTCATTACATAACATTATTCTATTCTCACTTTTGCCCTTCTGGTTTTAATTAATTATTATTTTACAATTAATATACATATATATGATAGAGCACACGCATTTAGCGTGCAATTATTATTATGACAAGGACTGGTTCTTATTACTTTACTTATTCCTCCACCAGAAAATCATTCGTAATATATTATATGATCTATACAAAACGTTATGAAGCTAACAATAATGGGATTTGGTAAAAGATGGAAGACAATTAATTATTAGGGCATTTGTAATAGCACCTACACAAACAAGTATCCTTCTTGTAAGTATCCTTCACACATTCAACGCCTTTGTATAGATCTCCACAATAATGCCTGCAAATACTAACGCAAGATAATAGATCTGAAGGCTTGCATGGATCTCCCAAATCAAGTTTGCAGACTTTCCCAACACATACTGTATACAAAACACCACATTATAATAAGCATTTATTTGTATTAAAAAAAAATAAAATGTACGGCAGACATTTTTCAGTTAAAAGTGAAGACAGAATGATAGTAATCGATATGTAGTGTAGGTACCTGAGATGAGAGCAAAGCTAAGGAGAGCAGCAAGCAAAGGTATGAGGGTTTTGTTTGCCATTTGAACCATTCTTGTTATGTTGTGGAATGTGGACTTTTCTTATCTTGATACGCACAATAATATATATATTGATTTAGACCAGCAATAATCTTATCTAAATTTAATATATGAGTAAAACCACTTTTGGCCCTTTTGCCGTTCTCGTTTGCAGTATTTCGCAGATACATGCATGATAAATTATAATTTTGACGGACTTCTAGTATTTTTAAATATTTTGCGAATCTGGCATATTTTTTTAAGAAGGGAAGGAAATTTTACAGATTATGAATTAAAATGGATTGACCAAAGGACTGAAAAGGGCTTCAATTTTCTTTCTTCTTTTTGTTGAGGGAAAAGGTAACTATCTATACTCTTTTATTAATGCTCAAGGGCTTTTAAAAACTGTCAAATTATAATCAATTTGGTGTATCAATTACACCACAAATTGAAGCCTATTTGACAGTTACTCATGCGCCTATTACATATAAGAAAAAAATCGTACCCATGATCTAAAAAGGTAACCGACAAATACTTAGATGAAATAGTAACTGTTTACTAAGCACATGCCCCTCTACAACGTCGATAAAGGCCACGTACATGCCTATCGAAATCAATTCAAGGTATTAAAAAAAACCTATCAAAAGTTGGAGTGCACACACATCGAGGGTGTGCAGTACTTACTAGTTATATTAAAAGAATACAAAAAAAGCCACGTGTAACATATTGTTCACAAACAAACTAGCAAGCGTAAGCCACACGTGAAATTCTAAAAATAACATGACTCTAAATTGTTATAAAATATTATAATGATTACGTATTTTATTAATTACGATTATAGTAGTATTAGAGAGATAACTAGAGAGATAATAACTTCTTTATTAATACTTTTTCTTACAATTTACACAACCCCAAATCACATATTTATACTACTACAAATTCACTATTACACCTAAAATTTACAACATTTATTATAATTATACACATCATCTATCAATTAATACACATCTAATTTTTACAACATTCAATACAATACCTCCAAATATCAATAATTCAATAACAATACAAAAACATCCACATCTTAATATTATTTCTTATAATTCATAATACTCCCCCTTGGATGTTTTCAAAGAATATGCCTCGTTAAAACCTTATTAGGAAAAACCCAGTGGGATAAAAACCTAATGAAGGAAAAAGAGTACATCATTCTTTAGATACGCTTTTAGTTGTTGCCTCATTAAAAACCTTACTAGGAAAACCCAGTGGAAAAAACCATAGTGAAGGAAAAAAGAGTGCAACGCGTATTTACTCCCCCTGATGAGAATATCCTTTAAGATCTCTAAGTTTTCGGATTCCAATTGAATATACCAAATTTTCAAAAATTCTTGGAGGAAGTGCCTTAGTAAATAGGTCAGCAAGATTTTCACTTGATCGAACTTGTTGTACATCAATATCACCATTTTTCTGAAGTTCATGCGTAAAGAAAAATTTTGGTGATATGTGTTTTGTTCTATCACCTTTGATGTAACCTTCTTTTAATTGAGCTATACATGCTGTATTATCTTCAAATAATGTTGTAGAAGGTAATTTCTCAATAGATAGTCCACAAGTGTCTTGAATGTGTTGAATAATAGATCTTAACCAAACACATTCTCGACTAGCCTCGTGAATCGCTAATATTTCAGCATGGTTTGAAGAAGTAGCAATTAAGGTTTGTTTAACCGATCGCCATGAAATAGCTGTACCTCCATGTGTAAATAAGTAACCTGTTTGCGATCGTCCATTATGCGGATCAGATAGAAATCCCGCATCTGCATATCCAACTAAACTTGATTGTGAATCATTCGAATAAAATAATCCCGCATCTGTAGTTCCTTGAAGATAACGGAATATTTGTTTGATCCCATTCCAATGTCGTCTAGTTGGTGAAGAACTATATCTTGCCAATAAATTTACTGCAAATGCTATATCTGGTCTAGTATGACTTGTAAGATACATTAATGCTCCAATAGCACTAAGATATGGAACTTCAGCACCAAGTATTTCTTCATTATCATCGCATGGTCTGAACGGATCTTTATTCACATCAGGAGATCGTACTATCATTGGGGTAGTTAATGGATGTGCTTTGTCCATATAAAATCTTTTCAAGATCTTCTTTGTATACGTCTCTTGATGGACAAATATGCCATTGCTTAAATATTCAATTTGTAGTCCGAGACAAAATTTCGTTCTTCCGAGATCTTTCATTTCGAATTCTCGTTTCAAACATGTAATAGCTTTAGTTAACTCTTGATGAGTTCCAATAATATTTAAATCATCAACATAAACAGCAATGATGGCAAATTCATTTCCACTTCTTCTCATGAAGATACAAGGGCATGTTTGATCATTTTTATACCCCTCTTTTAGTAAATAATCACTTAAACGATTATACCACATGCGCCCTGATTGTTTTAATCCGTAGAGCGATTTATTCAGCTTTATTGAGTACTCATTTCGAGATCCTGAATTTTCAGGCAAACGAAATCCCTCAGGGAGTTTCATGTATATGTCACTATCGAGTGTTCCATACAAGTACGCAGTGACAACATCCATAAGATGCATATCGAGCCTTTCACGTACTGCCAGACTAATTAGATAACGAAAAGTTGTTGCATCCACCACAGGAGAATAAGTCTCTTCATAATCAATGCCAGGTCTTTGTGAGAAGCCTTGAGCAACAAGCCGTGCTTTGTATCTTACAATTTCACCGTTTTCATTTTCTTTCTAATGAAAACCCATCTATATCCAACTGGCTTTACATTTTCTGGAATACGGACCACGGGTCCGAATACTTTTCGTTTCTCAAGTGATTTTAATTCTGTCTCAATTGCATCTTTCCATTTTGGCCAATCACTTCTTTGTCGACATTCATTTATAGATTTGGGTTCATGATCCTCATTTTCATTAATCTCATGTAGCGCTACATTAATGAGAAAACATCGTCAACGTTGACTTCATCTCGATTCCATCTTATTCCATTATGGGCATAATTTATTGAGATCTCTTCATTTCAATATTTTCACAACTTTCAGGTACCTGATCAGATTTATTTATGCCCATGGACTCTCTTATAGTTGACGTGTCCTCGATTTGACCATCTATTTTATTTGCTCCTTTTCTTTTACGAGGATTCTTGTCTTTGGATCCCGAGGGCCTACCACGTTTCAACTGTGGTTTCGGCTCAATTTTATTATTAGAAATAGCAATAGAAGTATCAATTCTGACAGGAGCATTAACAGCTGGTATATGCGATTTAGTCACCTTTTTCTGGTCAGTAAAACTGTCTGGCAATTGATTTGCTAAATTTTGTAAATGAATTATCTTTTGAACTTCAAGTTCACATTCTTTTGTACGAGGATCAAAATGAGCCAATGATAATTCATTCCAACTAATATCTTTAATCAGCTGTTTATTTCTTTATCTCCCCCTAATGTTGGAAATTTTGATTCATCAAAATGACAGTCGGCAAATCGAGCCGTAAATAAATCTCCTGTCAATGGTTCTAAATATTTTAGTATTGACTTAGATTCAAATCCAACATATATTCCCAATCGTCTTTGAGGTCCCATTTTAGTGCGTTGTGGTGGAGCAATTGGGACATATACTGCACATCCAAAAATTCTTAGATGGGAAATATCTGGTTCCTGACCGAAAACCATTTGTAATGGGGAAACATTATGATAACTTGTGGGTCGAATGCGAATAAGTGATGCTGCATGCAAAATAGCATATCCCCAACATGATAAGGGAAGCTTCGACTTCATTAATAATGGTCTTGCTATTAATTGTAATCTTTTTATTAATGATTCCGCAAGTCCATTTTGAGTATGCACATGTGCTACGGGATGTTCAACATCAATCCCAATAGACATACAATATTCATTAAATGCTTTAGAGGTGAATTCACCAGCATTGTCAAGACGTATTTTCTTAATTGGATAATCAGGAAAGTGTGCTCGTAATCGAATTAACTGAGCAAGCAGTCTAGCAAACGCAACATTGCGTGTTGATAATAATGATACATGTGACCATTTAGTTGATGCATCAATTAAAACCATGAAGTATCTAAATGGACCACATGATGGATGAATTGGTCCACAAATATCGCCTTGAATACGTTCTAAAAACGTAATAGATTCATTCTTCAATTTTACCGGTGATGGTCTAACGATTAATTTTCCTTTCGAGCAAGCATCACATGATAACTCATTGGATTGAATAATCTTCTTATTTTTTAAAGTGTGTCCGCATGAGTTCTCAATTATTCTTCGCATCATAGTTGAACCGGGATGGCCTAACCGGTCATGCCACACCACAAATAAATCATTGTTTATAAAATTCGACTCAATCGTATTAATATACGCATAGTATAACCCGGAAGATAATGCGGACAATTTTTCCATAACGCATTTTTTATTTAAAATCACATTTGTGATTTGAAGGTATTCATTATCACCTTCTTTGAAGTCTCAATATGATATCCGTTTTTACGGATGTCTTTAAAACTCAATAAGTTTCTATGAGACTTCGAAGAATATAATGCATTTTCAATATGCAATTTTGTTCCTCCGGATAATAAGATATTTGCTCTTCCAGAGCCTTCAATCAATTTTGTAATACCCGAAATAGTATTAACATTTGCTTCTTGAGTAATCAATCGGATGAAATATTTCTTATCCGTGAGTATTGTGTGAGTTGTTGCGCTGTCCACAAGACATATATCTCCACGTGTGTTCATCCCTCAAGAAAATAATAAAACACATTAATTATTAATTATAAAATTCATGATAATACAGCACACATGCGTACATAATATTCAGGATAATACATAAACAGCACACGTTCATAAAATATCAATACGATACACAATATTAGGTATTTTATTCATTATGATCGACGAGAAAATCTTCAAGATTCATGTGGGGAATATCGTCGAGGTTGAGATTAGAACCTCCCTCATCTTGGACAAAGTTTGTCTCAACTTTCTTCCCTTTTTCAAGCGATTTTTGATATAGCTCAACAAGATGTTTTGCCACACGACAAGTACGAGCATAATGACCTTTCATACCACAACGAGAACATGGTTCATCGAATCGCCTTTTTGATTGTTCGCCGATTTCCTCTTTGTTTTCATTTTTCCTTTTCTGATGAAAATTATCATAATTACCATAATGCTGTCGGCTACGGCCACGACCTCGGCCACGACCACGACCACCTCCACGACCTCGATTATTATACCTGCCACGACCGCGAAAGCTATTGCCTCGTTCACTTTGATAAGTGTTCATATTGACTTCCGGAATGGGAGCAGAGCCCGTTGGTCGTGACTGATGGTTCTTCAATAATAACTCATTATTTTGTTCAGCAACGAGGAGACAAGAAATTAATTCTGAATATTTCTTAAAACCCTTTTCACGATATTGTTGTTGTAACAACAAATTCGTTGCATGAAATGTGGTGAACGTTTTCTCCATCATACTTGCTTCTGTAACTTCCTGCCCACACAATCTTAATTGAGAAGTAATTCTGAACATAGCAGAATTATAATCACTTACAGATTTATAATCTTGGAACCGTAAGTTTGTCCATTCATATTGGACATTTGGTAGGATCACAGTCCTCTGATGGTCGTACCTTTCTTTTAGATTTGTCCACAAAACAAGTGGATCTTTCACAGTGAGATATTCCACCTTTAGACTTTCATGCAGGTGGTGACGGAGAAATATCATGGCCTTGGCCTTGTCTTGGCTCGATGCCGTATTACCAGCTTGTATAGTATTTCCAAGGCCTTTCGATTCAAGGTGGATATCGGCATCCAAAATCCATGACAAATAATTCTTGCCCGTGATATCCAGAGCAACAATATCAAGCTTTTGAAGATTCGACATTTTACTATCACAGAATGAACAATTGGTTAAGAAAAATAGTTCGAAGCGTAAATAAAATTAACCTTATTGTGATAAAGTAAAAAGTCAAAAAATAAAATAAAATGGCATAATATTAAAAGTCAACGGCCCAGCTAGGATTCGAAATCTGGTGCTCACGCCACAAGTTTGTGGGGGTTACCGCGAGAGCTAGCGGGCTTTTTGTGTTGTAAGATATGAAAATAAAATATTTATATTATACCGTGGCGTGATGACGTCGGCGAAATTCAAATGGTCGGAACACGTGCTCGAGTGATGAAGTCGGAGAAACCTCGGTTGGTTAGAGCCTCGTGCTGATAACGTGTTATAAAATATTATAATGATTACGTATTTTATTAATTACGATTATAGTAGTATTAGAGAGATAACTAGAGAGATAATAACTTCTTTATTAATACTTTTTCTTACAATTTACACAACCCCAAATCACATATTTATACTACTACAAATTCACTATTACACCTAAAATTTACAACATTTATTATAATTATACACATCATCTATCAATTAATACACATCTAATTTTTACAACATTCAATACAATACCTCCAAATATCAATAATTCAATAACAATACAAAAACATCCACATCTTAATATTATTTCTTATAATTCATAATATAAATAATATCTAAACTAAAAGATAAGGGTTTCATTTTCACGTAGGGCCAATGCCTTCCACGACCATTTATACATGAAGTTCAGTTACAAAGCCAATGAAAATATTGACCCATTTCTTATCATTTAATTCATTGTTTACGTTAAATTAATCCATATTGGATAAAAGACTTTTTTTTTTTGTTTCAAAACCATAGTTTGCAACACCAAATTCATCAAGAAACAAGCGATCGAAAGTTCACTTCATCCGAAAAGAAAGACATAGTATTGTTCTGAGTGAAGTAGAATAATCGTAAACAAACGGACTTTAACAAGCTGTTGAAGCATGTGGATTGTCTGAGTAAGATTGCATAGTGAGTCACTAGACTAGGTAAATAGGACCTATCGGGTAGGTTACACGACTATACTGTTGTAGCTGAAGTTCTAGAGATCCTTCCTTGCGAGGAAGAATGGGAGACGTAGGAGAATTAACTCCGAACTTCCAGAAACAATCACCTTGTCCATCATACTCACAAACACACATAAGTCAGTTCACCAATCGGTTGGTCACCATATTACGCACAGAACAACATGTTGCTCGTTTTTGCAGTTAGTTAACTACGCACGCGCAAGTATGTACATGTCTAGCTCTTGCATATATTGTTTGATCTGCTTGGATGATAATTCCACAAATTGATCAATAGAAGAATGCTGAAAAAGATTATGTCATACTTACGAGGTCAAAGATTACGTGTTCGTTTACGGGAGATCAAGATTTGTTTAGGATGCCCGGGTGCTCTGATTCGGATTATGCATCGTGCCTTGGCACTAGAAATCTACATCGAAATACTCATTTATCTTACAGGTGCACCCGCTTCCTGGAAAAGCACAAATCAAACAAATCTGAGTTCGTAACATGTTCGTCATGCTATTTAGATCAAGAACTTTATCGTGCGACTTCAAGTGGTGAACTCAATTTCAAAACCATTAAAACTTCAATGCAATGATCATGTTGTTGTATTCTTTTCGTAGAACAAATCACATAGTGCATCAAAACACATTTTCATTTAAGTGTGTAATGTTTGTGAAAGAAATGATCCAAAATGAGTTTAATATCATTGAGCACATCAACACTAGTGCTATGATAGTTGACTTGTTGACGAAAGTTTTACCTCCTAAGATGTTTCAAGAACATGTCCATAACTTGAGAGATTTTCTCAATCCTTTAATTTAGAGCGCCCACTAGTTTGACTCATTATCATCGTGCTCATCTCTCTATTGTATAAAGGTTAAGCATTATGATATAAATCACATTGATGACATCTAATGTTACGAACCTAATATCGACGATGTCAAACGTGCAACTTAGGAACAATCTAATATATCTGGATTTGGCCTTTATCCGATTGGTTACATATATCCTTATTATTAAGGATATAACGCATCGGTTATCTAATCTCATTATTGAATTAACTGTCGTTTGTGGTCATGGGAGAATGTTGTATTCGAAGTATTAAGTTGTATTTGCTTGCAGAAATAAACGGTTGGGCTTAAGTACACAAAAAATTCCACCAGAGTCGAAGTGACGCCGACGATCGTGTCTCTAGCCACATCGGTGATTTACATAGATAATTATTTTTATCTCGTTTGTGCTTGATAAGATCTGCTGCACGATTTTTATTCATATGAGATCGAGATTATGTAATTTTTATCGTGCCTGAAGAGTCTACTGATTTTCTACCATAGTAAAAATTGGATTTACATATTTGACTCTTGAAATTTGAATCTGGTTGACATCTGTAACAGCCATTGTTGTAAAAATTGATCTCGGCCGTCCAGGTGCTAATCGAACAACCACATAGCAAAATCACGTATATGACGAAGATCGGTTCGCCGATTAATCGGCAGAAAAATACGAATAATTGCAATTAATCTGTCGATTAACCTTATTTTAAATTAATATATCCAAGTTTTTGGAGCTAAGTTTGAAGAAACCATTGTTCTTCATTCCGGTTCCAATGGATACCTCGGATTCGTCGGCGGGAACTGTTGAACAGTCCCGCCGAGCGTTATGAATCTCATTAGTTGGAATTGTCGGGGTGTGGGCGGCAGCTCGACAATTCGTGAACTCGGAAATATCATCCGCTCGAATCATGCTGATATTATTTTCCTTATTGAGACAAAATGTTGGAAAACGAGATTTGAGTTTATCCGAAAAAGGTTCAACCTAGATGGCATCTGCGTGGAGGCGAAGGGAACTCGTGGAGGCTTGATTCTGATGTGGAAGCGCGAGCTGCATATTTCATTACGATCGTTTTCAGACCACCATATTGATGCAGATGTATCTACTGATGGAGTTACTTGGAGGTTCACGGGGGTTTATGGTGATCCATATATAAAGTTTCGTAAGGAGAGCTGGAAATTATTGGAACGCTTAAAGGAACAATCTCGTGATATGTGGCTTTGTGCAGGAAATTTCAATGAGATTTTATGCAATGAGGAAAAGTATGGTGGGCGAATTAGACCAGCTTGGCAAATAGAAGATTTTCGGGCAGCACTCAATAAATGCGAGCTATGCGATTTGGGTTTTTCCGGACACGCTTTTACTTGGAGCAATAAACAAATGCACAATGCCCACGTTATGGAGATATTGGATCGTGCATGTGCCTCTTTGGAATGGAGGGATCAGTTTTCGAATGTAAGGGTCTCTCATATCTTGACCTTTTCATCCGATCACCATGCTCTACTCATTCAGCTGGTGCCCTCGAATACTTGACCCGATCGTTCGTTCACGTCCCTTCCGGTTCGAGGCAAAGTGGACCCAAGAGGAGGAATGTAAGAACATCATTCAACAGTGTTGGGGATCTTCGTCGAACCATGGTGAACATCATAGGGTCTGGAAGATGTTGTCTTCTAGTCGAGACAAGCTGAAGGCGTGGAGTAGAGAATTCTATGAACGCTCCCGTCTAAGAGTGAAGTCGATCGAAAGTAAACTGCTTGAGCTGGAAAATTCTGTTCCCTCGAAAACTATAGTAAAGGAAAAAGTGCGACTTAAAGCTGAACTAGAGAACCTCTTGCACCGCGATGAAATTTATTGGCAGCAACGAGCAAAATCTGAGTGGCTGAAAGGGGGTGACCGTAATACACGTTTCTTCCATGGGCGAGCATCCTATCGCAAACAGATTAATTCCATTAATCGGATTAAAGATGAGCTGGGAAATTGGTGTGAAGACCGGGCTGAGATCGAAAGTATCATCCAACGACACTTTACAGGACTTTTCACTACGACATCCCCCTCTCTCGACATTATCGATGTAGCGATTAGGTCCATTCCCAATCGAGTATCACAAGATATGAACGAAATGCTCCTGAAGAAGTACACGGTCGACGACGTTCAGAACGCATTGTCGGGTATGTTCCCATGTAAGTCACCAGGACCGGATGGTTTTCCACCATTTTTCTATCAAAAGTATTGGAATATCGTCGGGCATGAATCTGCTCAGTCTATTCTCGACTTCCTTAATACAGGCATATCTTCGCCTCATTTTCATAGTACTCATGTTGTGCTTATTCCCAAATGTCGTAACCCCAAGACCATATCTCATTTCCGTCCGATTAGCCTTTGTAATGTTTTATATCGCATTGCTTCGAAATGTGTGACTAACCGTCTAAAATCCATTATGGATCGCTTAATCTCTCCTTCACAGTCAGCCTTCATACCTGGCAGATTAATTACTGATAATGTTCTTATATCCTTTGAAGTTAACCATGCATTGACACAGATGAGAAGAGGTCGAAATGGCTTCTGTGCAATAAAGCTTGATATGAGTAAAGCGTATGATCGGGTAGAATGGTCCTTCCTCGAACGGGTTATGGGTAAGTTGGGCTTCCACTCAGATTTTATTCGTCTTATTATGTCTTGTGTCTCAGGTGTCGAGTATTCCTTTATTTTAAATGGCAACTGCTTGGGTTATGTGAAACCGGAACGAGGGCTACGTCAGGGAGACCCTCTATCACCCTACCTTTTTCTCTTTTGTACAGAAGTTTTCAGCTCTTTAATACAGGATCTCGAGGATCGTAAAATATTGCAAGGAATAAAGGTACGAGCAACCGCACCGGTGATTTCTCACCTCTTATTTGCCGATGATACCATAATTTTTTGCAAGGCGGAAACACGGTCCTTACAAGCAATTCGCGAGCTGCTGGAAGTATATGGAAAAATTTCGGGTCAGATTGTGAACTTTGAAAAATCGGGTATTAGTTTCTCGCCGAATGTCGATGAAATGGTATCTGTCCACCTTCGTTATATCATCAACATCTCTAACACGGGGAACAACGCCTTATATCTGGGGCTGCCATCGATAGTTGGTCGTTGCACAAAAGAGGTCTTTCGCTTTATCAAAGACCGAATTTGGAAACGAATTGAGGGATGGTCCGAGAAGCTACTTTCGCAAGCGGGAATGGAGGTCCTTATCAAATCTATACTCCAGGCGATACCTGCATATGCAATTGGCTATTTTCTCCTTCCATCCCACCTTCGAAGTATTGGCCAGCTCATGTCGCGGTATTGGTGGAGCGCTAGAGATCGGAAGAGCATTCATTGGTTGTCATGGGAGAAACTGTGCAGATCCAAGGCTGACGGAGGTATGGGTTTCCGGGACATTAGATCGTTCAACCTAGCTCGTTTGGCTAAGCAGGCGTGGCGGATGATCTCCAATCCGGAGAGCATTCTTTCTCGTTTATTCAAGGCCAGATACTTTCCTCGTTCGGAATTCCTACACGCAAGCAGGGGGAGAAACTCCTCTCTCACATGGAGGAGTATTTTTGCAGTGAAGGACTTGGTGGCTGCGGGTGTCCGGTGGCAGGTGCGTCAAGGAAATAAAGTGGGGGTCTGGACAGATCCATGGATCCCTAGAGAGCACTCCTTCAGGGTTATCTCTCCTATTCAGCCAGAGTTCAGACACTTAAAAGTTCAAGACCTACGTATATCACCCTCAGGAGCTTGGAATGAGACTCTCATACGATCTCTTCTCGTTCCCATTGACGTAGATGTTATTTTAGGATTGCCATTAAGCTCGCATGGTGGGGCTGACAAGTTGATTTGGCACTACACAAAGTCGGGCCTGTTCACCGTCAAATCAGCTTATTGGTTATGTAGGAGCTTGGCTAACCGAGATTGTGCTTCATCGAGCGCACGCCGTGGTTCGTGGGATTTTCTTTGGAGTAGCTCGGTTGCACCACGTGTGAAAAATTTTGCTTGGAGACTATGCACCAGATCTTTGGCTTCAGCAGTAAATTTGTTTCGTAGGAAATGCAGTCGATCCTTGGTATGTCGCTCATGCCTTTTTGGCGATGAGGATGACCGGCACATCTTTGTATCTTGCCAACAGGCGAAGGAATTTTGGCAGATGAGTGGCATATCTTATGCACTGATTAAATCATGGAGATCTTCCGCAGAAGAGTGGCTACGAAATTTGCATAAACAGCTTCCTAGTAATGAGTTTGATCAAATCTTATGCTTGTGTCGGTCTCTTTGGCATATGCGTAACAAATGGGTGATGGAGCAGATCAAAATTCCCGTGGAGCAAGCTATTCAACAAGGAGTGGATATGCATGGCCACTATACTGAAGGAAGTAGCGCAGTTTCTGTCGACACTACTGAGAAACAAGTCTCGTGGAATCCCCCGCCGCCGGGTGTTGTGAAAATAAATTTTGATGGAGCCTTACATAACGATCGTGGGGGAGCATCGATAGGGATCATCGCACGCGACTCGCATGGCCGCTGCCTAGGGTGGCTAACACGTTTCTTCAAAGGAGAATATGACCCGGAGGTTATTGAAGCAATAGCGGCTCGTATGGCTCTGATATTAGCTCAGCAACGCAGTTGGGGCTCGATCATCGTGGAAGGCGATTGTCTTGCTGTTATCAGTAGTTTGCGGGACAATAACAACGAATCAGTTAAGTGTGGTGGCATTCTTGGGGACTGCATTTACCTTGCTTCGAGATGCATATCAGTTAATTTCTCTTTTGTTAAGCGAAAATTTAATAATGCCGTTCATTATTTGTCTAAGAAATTAGGTTATGATGGGGAGAGGCGTTCGTCCCCTACGGAAGCTTTGTATCTTCTATTATCTTCGGATTCCAATATATAAATAAGGATCCATTCTTTTCAAAAAAAAAATAAAAATTAATATATCTAACAATTGTACTAATTTAATAAGATAGGCATCATATATGTGGCCGCGGATCGTGGCTTCTAAACTGATGCTCCGTGTGTTTATATAGAAACTCTTCTTACACAATTTAAGTGAAAGAATCGTTGTGGGACAAACATTTGGGAACTGACACTCAGCTTGATTACATATGTAAAATTAACAAATTCATCCGACCCACTGGGTGGCAGCAAAATTGAGTTGCAAAACTACTTAACTTTCTAAACTAGAGCAAAACTAATCATCTATTCTAATTTTAAATATTTTATTTTCTCTTTTCACCACAAATTGTTTAAAGTTCTAAATTTTCACCATTATTATCTTACATTAGCATATAAATTAGTTATAATTATATTTAACCCAATTCAATTTAAAAAACTTTAAGCCTCAAAAAATATGTAAAACAAGGTATGTGTATTTCAACGGTTCCAGTTCCGGATGTGAAATTGTTGTTTTTATTGAACAAAAGAATCACATCAACCGAGCTGTGGTAACACCGTTTCGATTACTATTTGGAATCGACTGAAGCCGGTGTCGGTTTCGGTCTCAAATCGTTAATTTTGATGTTTTATGAACTTTGTTTTGAATTTCTTTAAATAAAAAAAATTATATATCGACCTTAATTGACGGAGATTCGAGAGAAATCGGACTATAGATTCGAGAGGAAAAATTGTGAAATACCAATAAGTCCCAAATATTTACAAGCAAAAAAATTAAACTAGTCATATGGTGAGTTAAAATGAAAAAAAAAACAACAAAAAGGTACTAAACCAACGATAATATGACCTTCGGTTTTGAGTTTGTAAATTAAAACACAACCGCTATAAACAACGGTTCGACTTCGATTTGAACCGATATTGTTGACCGTCAGTTCGTTTATGATATTTTAAATCGCGCCTTATGCAGTAATAGTCGAACGTAAAATAAAATTGTAAGTTTCGCATTTGAAAATGGACAGAAGCTTGGAATGATTAATTCGCTACATATCATGAAGTATTATGATTCTCATAATAATAAATAATACTACCTCCGTCTCAAACGGTTATGGACATTTGGGGTGTGGCACGGTTTTTAAGAAATTGAATATTTTAATAATATAGTACAATTAAAAGGTGGAAAATGGTATATTTTGGCACGTCTTTTTAGAATATTTAATAGTATTATATTGATTGTTTGTGGTAGTTTTTTGCTATAAAAGGAAATGTCCAAAATGATTTGGGACGCCCGATATAGTAAAATGTCCAAAACGATTTGGGACGAAGGGAGTAGTAGATATGCTATTTAGATAAAACTTATTAAGATTGAACTGTGGTTAAAAATAAAGTTATTAATGATTTATAGGCTTATGTGGGATAATAATAATGAAAAATTGTAATTTGTGATGAAAAGAGAAAATAACAATAATTAAAATTAAAAGTTGATTAGTTTTGCACTAATTTTAAAAAGTTAACCAGCTTCACAATTCTAATTTCAAAACTTAACTATTTATGCAATTCTAGCCCATTTTGAGGTGGTTTCGGTTCCCACATTGAACAATATTTGTAATGTTTTTATATATATAGAGCATAGGGGTAAAAACAAAGTTGAGCATAATAAAACATGTAAATCGTTTAATCTTGCCTAGAAACGGCCTACCCCTCTACATATGATTATTAGGTTGGGACATATGATTAGCGAGACATAAAACGATAAAGCCGGTTCGATTCGTACCAAATGCACAGTCCCAGTTATACCTCCTACCAACTGAAAAAAAGACAAAAAAAAAAGTTAAAAAGAAACAGAAACCCATTCAATCGACATGAATAAAATAGTTGCTTTTGTGGTGTCTAATCATGATGTTTCTTAAAAGCAAATAAGTTGGTAATAATAAAATCCAAAGCGATCCTATGATGAATGAGTGGCTTCAAAATGTCATGAGTCGAAGAAATGTTATCCTTGCCCTAAATGGAAAATATTCCCAATGCTCATCTTTCTTTAAGTTTCATTAACATTACCAAAACGAACCTTGTGCGACTTCTGTAACCAACCTTCATTAGTGCTTCTTTCTTGGTTTACTTTATTACAATCAACGTTGGGAGCCTTTGCTCAATGACCTTAAATACATATCCAGTCATTTCCACAGCCTCACAATTTTCACCACACATTCCAATTTACTCTCAGGAAAGGAGAAAAACGAAAGTCAAATACTTTCATGGCCATATATCCCAAGAACTACATCATTGTGATTCAAATAATAGCCCTATTGCTTTTGGATCAACATGTGTGCTTCATAAACGCGGTTAGACAATCTCGTGATTCGATGAAGCGACAAGTTTTTTTCAAATATGTGAATCCTCCGAATATCGAATTTGATTCTCGGGAAAATCGATATAGGAAGATACAACAAGATGCTCTGAGGCCTACAAACCCTGGACCTAGCCCGGGCATGGGCCATGGTGGCACGCCAGGCCGTACCTAATTAGCCTTCACTGTCTAAGTATCTTATGAAGGGGCTTTCATATATCGAAAGGAGGTTTTTTTTTTGCTTGACATTGTTGGAGAAATTTTGTTTTTTTTTTGTATTTGAGAAATAAGAAGTTTTTGAGGGAAATGGAAGCTATATTCTTGACCCCATTTTCCTCTTTTCGGTTTGGTTATGAATTTGTCTTGGAACGACTAGGGTTTGTTATATTGATCTTCTTTTCATGAGATAAGAACATATTGCATGCATATATGCGACCACCGTCGCACTTCTTGTATGTAAATTAGATTTGTTTATAGTTTGTGTAATTTGCAATAAAAAGATTTACATTGAGCTCCGGTCTAGATAAAGATTTGGCCAACAAAATCTATAGAGATTAATATTTGTAAAAAATATACATATAAATAACCAAACCAAATATGGTACTGGACTGCAATTTTTTATTACAAGTACTTGTGTTTTCTGAAACTAGTTGAGCACCCGAATATTAACTACAACAGTCATAACTATAAATAAGGATGTGAAATCTTTCTTGTGTGACAATGAGGAAGAAAACCACACACACACACACTAGCTCACTTTTCTTATTTCAATCTAACTTCCCCAATATTCTAACATCAAAGCTTGACCACTACTGACTAAACGTCATCGGCAACATCCTATAATTTCTGTTAACTTATTAAAGAGAACTTTCCTCCATTTTGACCGAAGATAAGTAATTTATTTTTAGCAATTGCGAATTTAGAAATTTTCAATGGTGTGCATTTATGTGCAATTTAAAACATTTATACTTTACTTTTACATAAGAAATGTTGAAAGAAAAAAGTGGTGCGGCACTTTCTTTTTCCGAGGAATATGTGCCAGGTGCAGATAACCTCCTTTGTATAATGAAAATGGAAATATTCCCAAGCTATATTTAATCATTAATGCGTTATCTTCAGTATAATCAAATCCCAAAATCTATTGATCTGATATCAGCCAATCATGCAAGTGTCCCAGAAAACATTTTCATTTATATTGTTATCTGTTTGATTTGAGTGCCCATCTCATCAAAATATTTTAATTTCAATTACTTTTGTTTATAATAAAGAAATTTAATATTGTCATGTCCAATTGAAATCCAACTCAAATGGACTCGCACAAAAGAGAGGAGAAAAAGTAAAATTGCGGGAGAAAAATCCAAAATATTCTCCAATGTTTACCAAAGGATCAATTTAGTCTCCGAGTTTTTGCGTGGACCAATTTAGTCCTCAATGTTGTCAATTATGAACCAATTTAGTCCATCCATAGGTTGTCTGTTAATTTTGACGGAAAATGACACTTGTCGACATGTGATTGGCTAAAATTAGAAAATCAATTAACATTAAAAATTCGAAAAAAAAAGAAAAATACTAATAAATAAAGTAAAATAAAGAGAGAATAAAAATTAAATTTAATAATAATTAATTAAATTAAAATTAAAAATAATGCGATAATGAAAAATATTTCAATGATAAAATTAAATTAAAATAAAAATAAAAAATACATTGAAAAATAAAATACATTAAATAAAAAGACTACAAAAGCGAGAAGAGGTAAAAAATTAATAAAATAAAAAGAACAGATTAAATAAAAATTATATTTATTTATTGAAAACTAAAAAATGTAAAAACAAAAAAAGAGATTAAAAACGCCATTGAAAGTTTACGAGAATTTCCGTCCAGTCCATACCAAGTTAACGTGGACAAAATCGTCCCAAGTCAAAAAAAAAATCGAGAACTGGGATGATTGGATCCTCGTTAATTTGGCAAGGACGCGGTCGGAGATTTTCGTAAATTTCCAATGGCTTTTTTATCCTTATTTTCGTATTTATTTTTTAGTTTTTAATAAATATATATTTCTTTACTTATTTTTTATTTTTATAATTTAGTTTTAACCTCTTCTCTCTAGTTAATTTTTTTATTTGTTTAGTTTATTTTTAATGCTTTTATTTCCTCTTTTATTTTTTAATTTAATTTTATTTTGAATAATATTTTTATTATCTCTATATGATATTAATTATTATATTTTAGTTTTAAATTTTATTCTCTCTTTATTTTTATTTTATTTTAATTTATTATATTTTTAATGTTTTTCTTTTTTATTGATAATTTATGATTTTTAAGTCTTGCCAATAAATCACGTGCCGACACGTGTCAACTTCTACCGGAATTAACACCATCCGGAACTAAATTGGTCCATGCAAAACATCATGACTAAATTGGTCCATGCAAAACAACGGGGTTTTGAGTTTTCTTCCTGAACTTGCAAACGAAGTCTGTGATCCAGTGCAATATATGTCTAACGCTGTAACGGGACATTGAACTAGAACAATTCCAAGTGCATCTTGCAAATTATATGTTGAGACAAACCTGAACTCTAATTGCTAAGATTTGTGAGGGTCAATTTCAGCTCAAGAAAAATCTAAGTCTAGTTCGAATGTTGGACCGTAGGATTGGGCACGAAATGAGATCAAAAGCTGAGATTTGAATTTATAAAAGTGCTTTGGCGATTTTTTAAGTTGGAGAAGCACGCGGTGCACCTCGAGAAGCTTTTAGTACAATTTAGCGATGCAGCAGTTAATGTTCTGTCATATCAAAAAGTGATCAAGCATCTATTTGGTGAGCTTCTAACATTCCTTAGAATAGTGTTGTAAAATTCGGACTAGGCAACCGCCTAGGCGGCACCTAAGCGCTAATCGGAACACTACCGCAGCAAAAACTACTTAATCGGCCAATTATTCGATCCACCGATTAATACATCTAGTCGGCCGAAACCATATAATCGGCCGATTAGTCGGCAATTAATTTTTTTTAAAAAAGAAATGATAAATAAAACAATTGTACTTATGGCACAGGGTTGCCACGCGTGGCAGCGCACTATGCATCCTTTATGAGCAGGGGCTGTATATGTCTCATATAGGAATCCTTCCAAGTGTTTCACAGGAAGGAAGCGGTGTGGGACAAACTGTTTCATAGAATACACATGATCAATTAATTATAAGTAATAATTATGATGATTGATGGTTTTATCAAAACGATTCCACTGACACTAGGCAATAATAATATCAATTAATTCTTTAAACTATTTCACATTAACTCATATCAATTCGAATTAATTTTAACTATAATAACGTTGCCTTATATTCTTTAAGAAATAAAACATATCTATCCTTTTATTAATAAAAAGATTGTTGCATGTAGTGTAGCTTAAATATTAAATTGAGATAAAAAATATATAAGCTGAAATTAAAAATCAAAAGTACAATTACATCCCACAGCATCAATTATCATTACTTTTGCATCAATAATATTGGTGGTATTGATATCATTTATTTAGAATGCTTGAATAAATTTGATATACCTTTATAATAATTTTAATATATTTGTTATATGAAAAAATATTAAAAAAATGTCTACCTAATTTCCACATAGTCCCCAATCCCCCCTAGGCCGTCTAGGCGCTAGGCCCTATTCGGGCGCCGACTAGCCCCTAGCGAATTTTACAGTATTGCTTAGAATGAGATTCTGGCAGAACTGTAAACTAGTGAGTTGGTGAGTAAGTTTCAAACTTATCATACCCTCTCATGGAATTAAAGATTTGGTTGGTCCAAGGAACTAGACAAAGTTTGGGTCGAATCACGTAAAAATATCATATTTTTCTATTATATGAATCTTCTTTGATTTGATCGTCATCAATAACAATTTCTTAGACTGTTCAACACACACAACGATAGTACAAACCAATCACGAATCGAGTATGCTACAAATGCTCCCACCTCTCCCTAAACAAAAGAAAACTGAAGAAAATCTCCCTTCCCCATTAAGGAGGTCGGGATCCCCGACCTACTTTGCTCTCTTCGTTGTTTCTCTTTACTGCGTTTTCTATTTTTGTAGTTTGTTTGGATCGTGTGTCTCCCATAATAGAAGTTTGTGTCTCCTCTAGGAGTTGTTTCTCCGATTTGTGGGAGAGCCAGTACAAAAGGAGATAAGCTTATGAAGATAAAAGAAAGTGAACAGTGAAAAGTGTTATAGTTCCCCGCATAATGGCCATGTATATGTAGTGTTGGGCTAATTTGTTGTACGCTTCTCTAGCTCTTGAATTCATTGGTTCAAACTTCTAAATTTTCTTTTCTTCGGGTTTTGTTCTTTTGTTTGGCGTGACACATCTTTCCTACCATTGCTCGTTATTCGATATATATTATATATATATGTATGTGAAGTAATGTTATGGTGCTCACCTTGCGTGAGCACCTTCGTGAGCACCTTCGTGAGCACCAACCACATTAACGCGCCAAATCAGCATACAATGGAATTTTTTATTGACGACTAGCAGTTAAGTAAAGAAGGCTTCCGACCATACCTCGATATTGTGTTTGATCAACTGGTGTACCTAATTCATCACTGTCTATTTTGGTGGTCTGATGTATAGGTGAAAATTACTTTGGAATCACTCATCCTGAATTTTGTCAGTAATTCCTTGCTATACATCGTCCGAGATACAAAGGTTCCATTATCAAGTTGCTTTATTTGCAACCCGAGGAAATATATATATATATATATATATAAATATTATGATGAATTTCTGAAAAATCAACGTGTTGGAGATGACCAATTGAGGTTACAGTCAGGGCCGGATTTGGGTTTGTGCAGCAGGCCTACAGCACAGGGCCACAAATTATGTCCAGTGTAAATAAGGGCAACAAATAAAAAAATGTGGCCTAGTAAAGACTATTACTTGGGTCAATAGCTGCGGCCCGTTTGACTTAAAAAATTATACTTAATGGAGAAAGGGCCCATAAATTAGTTAATAGAAAGACCAAATTTTTTTAAAAGGCCACATAAGGCCAAAGGGCCAGGGCCACCCAAAACGAAAAAACGGCCCTGGTTACGGGATAGCTGAGAGGAATAGTGGAGGTGATGAAAGCTCCGGAAAAGGGAAGAACAACACAATAATGGCGAGGTTTGCTACGGTGCTCACGGTGGTTACTCAACGTGGTTGTGCACCATAACAAACCCCCCCCTCTCTCTCTCTCTCTATATATATATATATATATATATATTAGCTTTGATCCCTAAACTTTGACGTTTATCTTTATCTATATGCACATCTGAGAGATCCTAGGGAAATCGGATTCTTTGGAAATAAATAGGATTCATCATCGCTTTGAACATCCATGTCTGCATCATCGGCATCCACAATCCTGGGAACAATACGCTCTTCAACTTCCCGATTATGTAACGCTTTGCTTCTCTTACTTGAAAAACATAAATAATCAGATCATAATAATTCGAAACGAAATACATGTGTCATAACCCAAAAGCATCTACTCGTCCAAATGACATTTGGATGGTGCATTCCCAACAAAGGGTAACTAGAATTTGGTCATGACAGACAAACTCGAGCTCATGACAGACAAGCTCGGGTTTGGTCGTGGTTGATTGAATGTTTACTGCTAACTATATAAGTTTTTTGTTTCTACTTTTTTCAGCTTCCATAATTTGGAGCTTCATGCTCAAATCGCAGCTCATGAGCCAAGCAAAATAAAATGCAGCTCGTCGAGCTCGAGCCTAGAAAATGAGACCACCACAGCTCGACTTTATCTCATTATATTCTTGTTATCCAGTTGTCTGTTACTTTTTCTTATTTTACAATTACACAATATACCATTTAAGTGCCTTTTAAACAAATTATTCTTTTTCTCAATCTTAAAATGAACAATTAAAATAATTGGTGTACAAATTCTTAAATTCCCCGTAATACAAAGCACACAAGCCGGTCCTGAATGCCCAACCACTATGTGAAGTTGTCCTTAATACTAATGGATGGGGCATGAGCGTTTCTGATCCCCTATATTCGGAGGTGGCACTTTTAGTCCCTTACGTTAGTGACTTTGGACCGTTTTGGTCCCCCGTATAATTTAATTGTTAATTTTTGACGGAATTTAAAACGTGAGACCACATTATCACAATTTAGTAAACTTAAAACATAATAAATTATCTTCTTCTTCGACTTAAATGCACATGGGCATCATTACACATCACATTCAGGAAGGATTAACGACCATGATGCTGAGCTAAATGTGCTGCGTAATGATGCTCATGTGTGACGTGTCAAAGAAGAAGAAGCGTTATGAGGTTTTCAGGTTGACTTAAATGAGACCACGTGACGTGATAAATTCCCGTCTAAATTAATGATTCCTTTAATTAATAGATTAAAACGACTCATGGTAATATCGGAAACTAAATGTGGCACATCGTGGGGATTGAAAACGTCCGTGCTCAATTATTGAGGACTAAAAATGTCGTTGTCCGTTAAATAAGCAGGTCGAAACTTCTAAGCCTTTTAAGGGCAAAATAACTAAAATATAATATAGTGTGACAGAAAGTCAACCACCGGAGAAGTTTCAATTCTATTTTATTACAGCACCTTAAAAACTAATTAAATTGATACATATGTCGTTCTTGCCTTTTGAAGATAAAACATAAGATTAAAAAAGCTGAACCAACTACCACCAAACACGTTCAATTTGGACTCAACTCGTTGCTTAGGTTCTTCAAGTCACTTAAAATTATTATTTAAACCTACTTGGCCCCACTCATTGTTTAGGTTCTTCGTAGGGAGTATTTATAACGATATTAGTGAAATTAATATCATTATTTAAGTTATTTAAAAAATGAATTTGAAACTAAGGATAAAATTGTAATTACCTAACCTATTAAGGTAAAATTGTAAAAAAATGATCTATTTGACAAGCATAAGAGCATATTATACCCAGCCCTCACTTTTAAATTTAATATAATAGAATATATTATTATTATTATTATGGATTATTAGTCTATAGACATGTCGAAACGGGTCAGACTAGGGCTGGCTGGCCCGTAGCCCGCAAAGCCCACCCACTGACGGGTGGGCTGGGCAGCCCCGCCATTTGGCGGGCCTAGGGAAAAGGTAGCCCACCTCGCCCAATGGTGGGTCGCGGGCCTGGCGGGCTTAGCCCGCTTTATTTAAAAAAATTAAGAATAAAATTAAAAAATCCAAAAAGATAATACGAAATATATATAATCTAATTCAAGTTTTTAAATGTTGACTAATTTTTTTACCTTTATTAAATTACAAATCTTACATCAATAATATCAAATATATAATTTATATATAAATATATATATTTATCAGTTAATATTTATTTTAAATATTGGCAGACCGTGGGCCAATTTGATGGTGCTATTAGTCTATATTTTCAAACCCCTGATTTGTCAATATTTTGAAGTCCATATAATAACAAGATGTTATACAAACACCAATTGCGTTTAAGTATTATATCAGTGTTATAAAAATATTATTGTGATTAATATTTATATTATGATTATTGTGATATATAATTATAGAGAGAAATATTTAGAGAGAGGATATAAGTATGAATCAATTTTAACACTTGGTGTGTTTCACAATATAACTCAAGGTGCCTATTAGGCAAATTTCTCAATTACAACCACAAAATAAAATATTACATTCTCATAAAATAATCACAACTAATTCATAATCCCATCTATCCCATTCTAATTTAACCACTCCATATACATCCACTCCAATATTTCATAATTACTCCAATATTTTATAATACTCCCCCTTGAATGTATATTCAGGAATATGCCTAGTTAAAACCTTACTAGGAAAAACCCAGTGAGATAAAAGCCTTTACTGGGAAATGGGAAAAACCACATCGAAAGGGGAAAAAGTGCAACGCGTATTTATTCCCCCTGATGATATTATCATTTCAAATCTCGAAGTCTTCGAATGCCAATTGAATATATCAATTTTCTAAAAATTATGGGGGAAGTGCTTTCGTAAACAAATCTTTAAGATTTTTGCTAGATCGCACTTGTTGTACATCAATATCCCCATTTTTCTCCAACTCGTGTGTAAAGAAAAATTTAGGAGAAATATGTTTTGTTCTATCTCCTTTAATATATCATTCCTTTAATTGTGCAATACAAGCCGCATGATCTTCATATAATATCGTTGGAAGTAACTTTCCAGACAATAGACCACAAGTATGCTGTATATGCATAATTATCGATCGCAACCAAATACATTATCGGCTAGCTTCATGAATTGGTAATATTTCAGTGATTAGATGAAGTAGCAGTTAAACTTTGTTTAACCGATCGCCATGAAATGGCAGTTCCTCCATACGTAAATAAATAACCAGTTTGCGATCGAGCGTTATGTGGATCTGATAAGAATCCATCATCCGCATACCCAATTAAATCTGCTTTCATCATTAGAGTAGAACAATTCCGTATCGGTTGCTCCTTTAAGGTATCAAAATATTCTTTTAACTCCGTTCCAATGCCTACGAGTTGGCAAAGAACTGTATCTTGCCAATAAATTTGCAGCAAATGCTATATCAGGTTGCGTATGACTCGTAAGATACATAAGCGCTCCAATAGCACTTAGATATAGTACTTCAAGACCAAGTAGCTCTTCGTCATTTTCACGTGGTCTGAATGGATCTTTATTCACGTCTAACGATCGGACAATCATCGGAGTATCCAATGGATGAGCTTTGTCCATGTAAAACCTTTTCAATACCTTTTTCCGTATAAGTTTGTTGATGTACAAATATCCCATTCTTTAAATATTCAATTTGCAATCCAAGACAAAATTTCGCTTTTCCGAGGTCTTTCATTTCGAACTCCCTTTTTAAACAATCAACAGCTTTCGATAACTCTTCAGGAGTTCCAATTATGTTGATATCATCAACATAAACTGCTATAATAACAAACTCATTTTTAGATCTTTTCATGAATATACAAGGGCAAGTTTGATCATTTTTATACCCTTCTTTCACTAATTCCCTTAGGCGGTTATACCACATACGCCCAGATTGCTTTAATCCATAAAGCAATTTATTAAGTTCAATTGAGTACTCATTTCGTGGACCTGAAAATTCAGGTAATTTGAATCCCACGGGAAGCTTCATATATATATCACTGTCAAACGATCCATATAAATAAGCAGTGACACATCCATAAGACGCATATCGAGTCCTTCACGTACTGCCAAACTAATTAGATAACGAAAAGTAGTTGCGTCCACCACAGGAGAATACGTCTCCTCATAATCAATACCAGGTCTTTGCGAAAAACCTTGTGCAACAACCGTGCTTTGTATCTCGTAATTTCACCGTTTTAATTTCTCTTTCTGGTGAAAACCCATTTATAGCCAACTGCTTTACATTTTCTGGTATGCGGACTACAGGTCCGAAAATTTTTCGTTTCTCAAGTGACTTTAATTCTGCCTCGATTGTATCTTTCCATTTTGGCCAGTCATTTCTTTGTCTGCATTATTGTACAGACCTTGGTTCATGATCCTTCTCATTAATCTCGTTCATTTCATGTAGCGCTAGGTTAAATGAGAACAGATCGTCAACGTTGACTTCGTCTCGGTTCCACTTAATTCCATTATGGGCATGGTTTATCGAGATCTCTTCATTACCATTATTTTCAAAATTTTCAGAATTTTCAGGTACCTGGGTTTTATTTTCATCAACATTTATGCCCGTCGACTTTTCTTTAGTCGATAAATCCTCGATTGGACCATTCTTATTATTTGCTCCTTTTCATTTTCGAGTATTTTTATCTTTGGAACCCGATGGTCTACCACGCTTTAGTTGTGGCTTAGGCTCGATATCATTCTTTGTATGTTCTATAGAAACATCAATTTTTGCAGGAGCATTTACAACTGGTATATGTGACTTAGTCACCCTTTTAAGGTCAGTAAAGCTATCTGGCAGTTGATTAGCTAAGTTTTGTAAATGAATTATCTTTTCAACTTCTAGTTCAGATTCATTCGTTCGAGGATCATAATGCTTTAACGATAATTCATTCCAACTAATATTCTTTTCCAGCTGTTTCTTTTCTCCCCCTAATGTCGGAAAATTTGATTCATCAAAATGACAATCGGCAAATCTAGCCGTAAATAAATCTTCCGATAAAGGTTCTAAATATTTTATTATTGATGGAGATTCAAATCCGACATATATTCCCAACCTCCTTTGAGGTCCCATCTTTGTGCGTTGTGGTGGCGCAATTGGAACATATACCGCACATCCAAAAATTTGTAGTTGGGAACTATCTGGTTTCTGACCATAAACCATTTGCAACGGGGAGATATCATTATAAATTGTTGGCATGATGTGAATTAATGTCGCTGCATGTAATATAGCATGTCCCCAACAAGACGAGGGAAGCTTTGACTTCATCAATAATGGCCTTGCAATTAATTGCAGGCGTTTAATCAACGATTCTGCAAGACCGTTTTGCGTATGAACATGTGATACAGGATGCCCAACATTAATACCGATAGACATGCAATAATCATTAAATGCCTTGGAAGTAAATTCGCCAGCATTATCAAGGAGTATTTTCTTTATCGGATACGCGCTCTTAATCGAATCAACTGGGCAAGTAATCTCGCAAATGCCACGTTCCTCGTAGATAATAAACATACATGTGACCATCTACTTGATGCATCAATTAATACCATAAAATATTTAAATGGTCCACATGATGGGTCGGCCCACAAATCCATGTATACGTTCCAAAAATACAATAGACTCATTCTTTACTTTCATTGGTGATGACCGAATAATTAACTTCTCTTTGGAGCAAGCGACACAAGATAATTCATTAGATTGTAGAATCCTCTGGTTCTTTATCAAATGTCCACGTGAATTTCCAATTATCTTTCGCATCATAATTAAACCGGGATGGCCCAACCGGTCATGCCAAATATTAAATATACTATTATCAGCAAACTTCTAGTTTGTAACAGCATATGATTCAACTTTTCTCAGATATTTATAATATAATCCAGAGTCAAATGAATCTAGTATTTCCACGATTCTTTTATCATTCGAAATCACTTTTGTCATGTGCAAATATTCGACGTCTCCCTTTTCTGCTATCTCAATATGATATCCGTTATTTCGAATGGCTTTAAAGCTCAATAAATTTCTTTGAGACTTAGGAGAATATAAGGCATTTTCAATTACTAGCCTTGTCCCTTTAGGCAGTAAAATGCTAGCTCTTCCGGAGCCTTCAATTATATTTGTACTACCCGATATAGTAATAACGGTTTCTTCTTTTATATCAAGATGATCAAAATATTTCTTATTTCTTAAAATCGTGTGAGTCATCGCACGGTCTGCAAGACATAATTCTCCATTGCACATGCCCGTATCCATTGTATAAATATCCTTAACAAATATAAAATGTTATATCATTAATGAATAAAATAACACACGAAAATTGCATGTATGAGTAGCAAGACATATAAATATATGCATACATAAAATTTCATCTCCAAGGATATATTCTTCCATAATATTCGAATGAATGTTTGATAAATATTAGCCGTGACACCGATTTTCTGATCCGCAATTTGAGCAACGTCTTGTTTCGAACTTTCTTCACCTTGAATTATAAAGATCTACCGGATCTTGGTGCGGATAAAGATTCAATAATGGCGACGATAGTATTATTCTTGATAGCGGTCTTTACTCAACATTTCATTCTCGTTTATTTATCACCTTTTCCGCTTCGGGGAAAGTCTTTTGAATATTCATAACGATAATCATACACAACCATTCGTATTATTTGCGGATGCATTCATACTCAACATTTTATTCTTGTTTATTTATCACTTTATTCGCTTCGGGGAAAATCTTTCTTCACAACGACAAACATACACAACCTTCACTTCTGGGAATGTCGTACATTCACTTCGGGAAATGTCGTAATCTTTCAATCAAAATATCAACCATAATTAACCTTTTATTTCACGATTCAGATTCCAAGCCAACATATCACAATATCCAAAGCAACAAATTCTAAGCTCGCCAAGTTCGACATTATACTATCATAAGATAAAAAATATGTTAACAATAAATCATACTCCCTCCGTCCCAAACCGTTTTGGACATTTTACTATATCGGGCGTCCCAAACCGTTTTGGACATTTCCTTATATAGCAAAAAATTATTACAAACAATCAATATAATACTATTAAACTTCTTAAAAGACGTGTCAAAATATACACTTTTTCACCTTTTAATTGTACTATATTATTAAAATATTCAATTTCTTAAAAACCGTGCCATACCCCAAATGTCCAAAATGGTTTGGGACGGAGGTAGTATAACATAAATAATCAAAATCATAAGATGCAAAAATATATGTAATAAGAATAATGTAACAAACAAAATAAATCTTTTATTATTCGCTTAATGGATTTATGTAAGGTCCGGTAAGATAATGGTATCCAAAATTCGTGTCTGTTGTACAAAGTCCGTATTCATGTCCGAAATCCGGGTCCATAGTCCAAAATACATGTCCATCGTCCATAATCCATAGTCCGTCCAATCGGTGATTAATTTAAAGTTGTTTAATAATTTAAGCAAATATTATTTTAATTTTCCTTTTTATTCTTAAAAAATTCATACGCCACCAAGAGGAATCGAAATATGGACCTCTCACCACAAATGACGATATTCCGCGATACAACTTGGCTAGAGGCATTTATTTTGTTGTATATTTTACTTTCTATAATAGTGTACGATTAATATAAACAAAATTACCATAACATAAAAATAAAATACCTCACTCGCGAAATTATCTCGACGGAGGTTTATCGTTGCCGGAAAGTGCTCGTGCTCACTCGTGAAATAATCTCGACGGAGGATCGTTGCCGGAGAGCGCTCGTGCTGATAACGTGTTATAAAAATATTATTGTGATTAATATTTATATTATGATTATTGTGATATATGATTATAGAGAGAAATATTTAGAGAGAGGATATAAGTATGAATCAATTTCAATATTTGGTGTGTTTTACAATACAACTCAAGGTGCCTATTTATAGGCAAATTTCTCAAATTACAACCACAATATAAAATATTACATTCTCATATAATAATCACAAATAATTCATAATCTCATATATCCCATTCTAATTTAACCACTCCATATACATCCACTCCAATATTTCATAATTACTCCAATATTTCATAATAATCAGAACCTATTTTACTTATAATAAGCTATTCTTATAGTAAGCTTATAATATTTACTCGTAGATTATTAATGAACATAATAAATAGTTAAATTATGATTAAGGACGAGGGGTTTTAATACACGACATAACTGAAATATAGATATACCATATTGTCTCGTATATATATATAATATATATATATATATTATTAGTAAACTGCCATATTTCCTTAATAAAATGTTTCAGTTGTTAAATATTTCAAGTTAAAAAATTATTTCTAAAGTGTAATATAACATTATATGTTGGGGTAACTTCAATTAAATCCCCTACCCCTATTTTCTTACACATAACTCCCCATTCCATCTTATTTATTAATAAACTCACTAAATCAAAACAATCTTACACATAACTCCCCATGGACGATTTTGCCCCTATATTTTTGTAGTACCAATATACGTATGTTTGTAGTACCTCATATGACGATTTTGCCCCCTCTATTAATTTCCACACCCTCACCCAACTTGTAGTACCAATCTACGCATGTTTGTAGTACCAATGTATAGATGTTCGTAGTACCATTCCATGAGCCCATGGACGATTTTGCCCCTCTACTAATTCCCACACTCTTTTCTTTTCCTTACTCAAACTTGCAGTACCGATATACGTATGATTGCAGTACGAATGTATGGATGTTCGTGGTACCATTCCGTGAGCTAGTGTAGTAACATACGTAGGTTACTTGTAGTATCTTTTCCGTACCATGTGCTTAACTATCGCAACTCCTACCCTAAAATTGTAGCACCAATACACATATATTTGTAGTGCCAATATATAGATGTTCGTGGTACCGTATTATATGCTAGTGTGGTACCAAGATTAGGTTACTTGTAGTACCAATATCTATGGTAACCGTCACGACAAAAAAAAATTTCGGATAGCGTCGAAAAATTCGTTACCAAAACTTGAAGTACCAATATACGTATGTTTGTAGTACCAGAGTATCGATGTTCATGGTACCATACCGTGAGCTAGTGTGGTACCATACGTAGGTTACTTGTGCTGAGCACATGGTACCGAAAAAAGATACCACAAGTAACCTACGTATGGTATCACACTATCTCACGTTATAGTACCACGAACATCTATACATTGGTACTACAACCATACGTATATTGGTACTTCAAGTTTGGGTAAGGAATTTTCGGTCATCTGAATTATTTTTGGTCCGTGACGGTTGCCATAGATTTTGGTACTACAAGTAACCTACTCATGGTACCACACTAGCTTACGATACGGTACCACGAACATCTGTATATTGGTACTACAAATATATGTATATTTGTCCTACAATTTTAGGGTAGGAGTTGCGATAGTTAAGCAAATGGTACGGAAAAGATACTACAAATAACCTACGTATGGTACTACATTATCTCACGGAATGGTACCACAGTATGGTGCCACGAACATCTATACATTGGTACTACAAGAATACATATATTGGTATTACAATTTTTGGGTAGGGGGTCCGTGGGTACAATTTTAGGGTAGGAGTTGCGGTAGTTAAGCAAATGGTACGGAAAAGGTACTACAAATAACCTACGTATGGTAGTACATTATCTCACGGAATGGTACCATGGTATGATACAACGAACATCTATACATTGGTACTACAAGAATACGTATATTGGTACTACAAATTTTGGGTAGGGGGTCCGTGGATGTTGACAGGTTTTTTGGTAATATTGTTGTTTTTATAAAGCTAAAATCGTCCATTAGGTAGCTATGTGATATAAAAGTTTGAAATGAGGAGTTTGATGATAAATGAATGGGAAGGGGGGAGTTAGTTGATTAATAGTTTGGGGTTAGGGAGTTATGTGTAAATTTCTCTTATATGTTGATATTTAACGTGCTTAAAATATCTGTGGTAATAATTATGATAGATAATAGAATCACTAGATAAAACCCATCCATCACACTTGAAATCGACCCCCACTAGATAGATAGATAGATAGATAAAAACATACAAGTAGTGTTTGAGAAGCTGACCAACGTGACACAATCATTTTATTCTTCTCCTCTCACAGTGGAAAAAAAAATGAGATGCCTTTCTTTCTTCCACCAAAGCAACTGACCAAATCCTCATTTTCATTACAGCTTTTAACTCGATTATTTCCTCACAACCAAACAAAACATTCACCATGGAAAGATCTAAGAATAACAGTCAATACACCTCAATGCTAGTCTTCTCCTTCGTCCTCTCTTGCCTCATCTCCTTCGCTCTGTGTATCACTGCTGAGCTAAAGAAAACAAAGGTACTTTTTCTTTTTACTTTGCACTTTCTCCATGCATACCTTTAGGCTTTAATAAAGAAGTTCTTACTCTCTTTCTGTTCGTCTTCTTTGATATCAGAAAGACGATCTCAGGTATGAAGGAAAGCTGTGTTATTTGCCAAGAAGCTCGTCTTTCGAGCTCGGAATATTGGGATTGATCAGCCTTACGATCGCCCAAACCGCGGGAAGTTTGTGGGTCTTCACTAGGAGCAACACGGCCGCGAAGCCTTGTTTCACTTCAAGCACTTTGCTAATGTTGTCTTGGTAAGGACCCATATCTACGTTTAACTCACGTTCAAGGTTGTCAATCATTCAGTAAATGTAATGATGTTCGTGTGCGTGTAAGTCGAAGATGAACTATGGGGGTTTAAGTCGACTAAAAGAAGATCGCGTGCTCTTACTTGTCAAATTCTGGGGTTAAGTTGGCCTAATTGATATAATTGGTACATAGAGTGGCATTAGAATACTGAGGACGAAAAATGCATACCCCAGATACTAATGACTAAAATGATATTTCTCTTTTTCGTTACGATGGGCTCATTTTGCAGGATTAGTTTTGTGCTAGCCGTTATCATAATGAGCACAGCCACAAGCATGAGCCGTGGCCAACCCTTCGGCAAAGGATGGCTCGATGGAGAATGTTACATAGTCAAAGATGGGGTTTATGTTGGCTCGGCCCTGCTAGGGCTTGTAGCTATGGGCTCGACAATTGGCTGGGGTTGCGTAGCCATACGGAAACGGAGGCAAAAAGAAACTGAAAGTTCTAACACGAGTGATCATCAACCTACGAACAACTGATAGTAAAATACAGTCTATACGTTTTGTTAATGTTGACGAGCTCAGCTTTGACAAATGTTGGGCTAACATTTCAGCCAACATTGGTGTCTGTCAACATTCGATTTTATCTTTCATGCCCAAAACCGTTTAACCTTTTATTGTAGCTTTATTTACTGATATGCAGGACGTGGTAAAGTGCTGAAACGTGTCCAAACCGTGTGGAAAGCGTGTGGAGCTGCTTGAACGAATTTAGGAAGTGCAATTACCATAAATAGAAGATTTGAAGATCAAAAGAGATCAAGTCAAGCAACGACCAAGATTAGAAGATCTGAATATCAAAGAGAATCATTCAATCAGCTGCCATAAATAGGAGATAAGGAATCGGCCAATGAGATGAGAAGATTCGAACTAAATATATATACTATATTTAGGGAGATCTTCGAGGAGATATTTGAAGAGATATTCAAGGGATCTTTTTACCAATTCAAGAGGGAGCCAAGGTCTATAAATAAGAGTTATTTTCGAGCTTCAAAGTACGACTCTCGAGAGAGCTTTCATGGAGAAAAGTTGAGCGACATATTGAGTGAAAAATACGAGCGAAACACATATCGAGCTTGAGCGAATTTTATATATTATGAGAGTTGTCTTTTAGCCTAGTATTGAACCTTCTGAAGTCTTAGTTCTTCGTAGGTTTTCAGGATCGTGTCGATTCTTTTTCTAGGCTTGTTTTTACTATCTTCGGATAGTTGTTTTGCATCCATTGCTGTAGTGGAATTTTGCCTTGAGGCACGCAGCAAGTTTTTATAACTTGCTGCACAGATTTACATCCAGTGTTATTTCAGTTTCGTCACTAAGTAGTTAGAATATTCCGCTGTGCACCTGAATGTTAGGTTGAGTGTTACCCCGACATCCTACCCAACATCTAGTCTATACTTAGTGTTTTACATCCATATCGTACCGGGACCACTTCAAAGTGGTATCAGAGCCTCCGCTTGACGTGACTAAGCGTTTTGATCCTTTCTAATGGATGTTACAAGCTCAAACCATCTCGCCAAAGTCCCTGTCTTAGACGGTTCCAATTATGCGTATTGGAAGGTTCGTGTGCGCCAATGCATCAAGTCCATAGATGTGCGAGCGTGGGAAGCCGTTCTCAACGGATACACTCCACCTCGATCCCCTCCAGATGCTGATGGCGAAGTAGTCGACAAGCCTATCGAACAGTGGACTATTGCTGAAAAGAATGCGGCCGAGTATAACGACAAAGCTCTTAATGCCATCTTCTCCTCGGTGGACATCTTCATGTTCAAAATTATTCAGAATTGTTCGACGGCAAAGAACGCTTGGGATCTACTTCAGAGGTACTGCGAAGGCGATGCGAGCGTGAGGGAAACCAAACTGCGCTATCTCCTCAATCAGTTTGAAAACCTTAGAATGAAGGAAGACGAGGACATCACCACATACTTCGGGAAGATTTTGACGATTTCAAGCGAGTGTGCTAGCCTCGGAGATCCGATTGCAAATAAGGTAATGGTTTCTAAAGCTTTACGTACGCTAACCGAAAAGTTTAATGTGAAGGTAGCGGCCGTTGAGGAAGCACATAACCTGTCCACGATGGAATTCAACACGTTGATGAACATCATGAAGAACTATGAGACCAACCTCGAAGTCCAAAAGAGAGCTTCACGTGGCAAAAGCATTGCTCTAGTCAGTCAGTCATCTAAGGTGCAAACTGAAGTTGACCCTGACAATGATGAGGATATGGCTATGTTCGTGAAGAAATTCACAAAGTTCCTTCAGAAGAAGAATGTCGAGCAGAATGTTGGCCCAACATTCAGGAAGGGCCAGAATGCCAAAGCAGAACCTTCATCGGCGCCTCCCTTCTTCAAACGCAATCCAGATGTAAAGAAGAAGAACATCAACTACGAATCTGTAAGATGCTATGAATGTCAAGGATGGGGTCATTTTGCCAATGAGTGTGCAAATACCCTCCGCAAGCACGGAAAAGCTATGTGGATCGATCTTTCCGACGATGAAGATGAAGAACAGTGCCCTAAGGAGTCTAGGCGATCATCAGTAACCATACAGTCCTACTCTGACAACGAAGAAGAAGATCATCAAATCGGATTTGCGGCGGTAACTGATGTTGAGCCAACATTTGACTCAACATCTGAGAAACAAATTATTTTTGATTATGATGACTCAAACTGTTTTGACGGGTATTCAAGTTCTGATGATGCAGATTTAGAAACAGATATTTGTGCAGCTATGAAGCAATTGTCCGCACATTTGGAAATAGAGAAGGCGAAAAATGCGCAACTCAAAGCCGCCGTGAAAGTGTTGTCCGAGGAGAATGAGAAGAATGAAAAGATGATCGAAAGCCTACTTGACGGGATGAACAAATTGGAGGCCGTGCTGACAAGAAAGGACAAGGAGATCGACAAGCTTCAAAAGCGAGTCGACGAGGCCGATGAGATGTTCACGAAGATGAACAAGGGTAAAGCGACCCTTGATGAGGTATTATCGTTAGGTATTTTTGATAAGCAAGGTCTAGGATTTAGTTCTCAGCCCAGTTGTGATGATCCTAAACTCGTGACCAATGTTAGGCATAAGAAAGTTTTTGAAAAGAAGAAGGCGCATGCCTTGAGTGATGTTAGTAAACTTAAGGATGCATCGTTTAAATGTCATCATTGCAAGCAGCCTGGTCATATTAAGCCTCATTGCTGAAAATTGAAGGGGGAGATTTCTGCAAAGAAATCGATGTCGGCTGAGATGTCATCCAACATCCCGCTCAACATTGAGAAATCAGTGTTGAAACGTATGGCTGGAGAAAGTTCAGCTGGCTCACCTTCAAATTCTGGTAATCCAAATGCTGTTTCATCATTTAAGAATGTCTGGGTAGAGAAGTTCGTGGATAAGTGCAATGTTGTGTATACCTCTTTGCGAGCTAACGTGACAGGTTCTTGGTACTTCGATAGCGGGTGTTCCCGACATATGACGGGTACCAAGGAATATCTTAGTGAGTACATGCCCTTAAAGAGTGGATCTGTGACGTTCGGAGGAGGTGCTAAAGGACGAATTCTTGGTCGAGGCAGATTGAACGTGCCCGATTTCCCTAAGCTAAGAAACGTACTCCACGTCGACGGACTTGTAGCTAACTTGATTAGCATAAGCCAACTTTGCGACGACGACTTGGAGGTAAGATTTAATAAGGGATGTTGTGAGGTTTTAACAGCAATGGTGTTCGAGTTATGGCAGGTAAACGATCGAGCGATAACTGCTACTTAGTCGGAGACAAATCCAGTTCGAAGGACGTGTGCCAACTCTCGAAGGCCGAAGACGATGTCATCCTTTGGCATTACAAACTGGGCCATGTCAACTACCGAACGCTGGAGCAACTTATCAAACACGATGCAATCAGAGGCATTCCAAAGCTTAAGGAGTTGGTAAGGTTGTTTGTGAGTCATGTTTGAAGGGTAAGCAAGTGCATGCTAGCCATAATGTTGACCAACATGCTGCCCAACATTTTAAAACTGCTCACTGTTTTCAGCTTATTCACATGGATTTGATGGGTCCGATGGAAGTAGATAGCATTGGTGGTAGGAAATATGCTTATGTGCTCGTTGATGATTATTCTAGATATGTATGGATTTTCTTTCTTAAGGAAAAATCTGAATCGTTCGATTTCTTCAAAAAGTTTTGTGCTATGATCAAGAATAATTTCAGTGCTTCGATTTTTCGTATTAGGTCTGATCATGGGAGGGAATTTGAGAATCAATTGTTTGACGAATATTGTGATAGAAAAGGCATTATTCATGAGTATTCATCTCCTAAGACGCCTCAACAAAATGGGGTGGCCGAAAGGAAGAATAGGACATTGCAAGAAATGGCACGTGTTATGTTGCATTCTAAGAGTCTTTCTAAGAGGTTTTGGGCTGAAGCGTTGCATACGGCATGTCATATATCTAATCGTGTTTTCTTTCGTCATGGTACTAAAATGACTTCGTATGAATTGTTGAATGGGAAAAAGCCGACTGTCAAGTATTTCCATGTCTTTGGATGTTATTGCTACATGTTAAATGATCGTGAGTACTTGACTAAGTTTGATTCGAAAAGTGACAAATGTATTTTTCTTGGATACTCACCTAATAGTCGTGCTTATCGTGTGTATAACTTGCGATTGAAGTCTGTTCAGGAGTCGGTAAATATTGTGTTTGATGATGCTACTGATCTTAGCAAAGTGTCTCCTCAAGTTGATATTTCAGATGTTATACAAGCTGTGGATGAAACAGAGGAGTATGTTGAGGACGATGTTGACCCAACATCTGACTCAACATCTGTGCCAGAACAGAGCATTGAGGCTGGACCCAGTGAAATTCGTAGAGACCCGCCAGCTAAGATTCGTAAAGATCATCCCTCAGACTTAATTATTGGAGATGTGAACGAAGGTAGGAAAACCAGAGACAAGCCGCGCAAGGATTATAAGTCTATGGTAAGAAACGTATGCATGAACACAGTATACGCTGAGGTACGTTTTAATTGTTTTGTTTCTGAGATAGAACCTAAGAATGTCCTTGAAGCTCTCAAGGATAATTTCTGGATTAATGCGATGCAAGAGGAACTCTTGCAATTTGAGAAAAACCAAGTATGGACCTTAGTCCCACGGTCGAAGGACATTAATGTCATAGGCACGAAGTGGATCTTTAAGAATAAATCTGATGAACTTGGTAGAGTTGTTAGGAACAAAGCACGTTTAGTAGCTCAGGGTTATTCGCAAGTTGAGGGCATAGATTTTGATGAGACTTTCGCTCCCGTTGCTAGGTTAGAATCAATTAGGTTGTTATTAGCTATTGCATGTTGGCTTAACATCACGTTACACCAAATGGATGTTAAGGGTGCGTTTTTATATGGGTATATTGATAAAGATATCTATGTCGAACAGCCTAAGGGGTTTGAGGATCCACATTATCCTAACCATGTGTTTAAGCTGCAGAAAGCTTTGTATGGGTTGAAGCAAGCTCCTCGAGCTTGGTATGCGAGGTTAGCCACGTTTTTACTTGAATTTGGGTTCGTACGAGGTGAGGCCGACCGCACTCTTTTTGTAAAAAGGGTCGGTTCGGATATTTTGATAGCCCAAGTTTATGTTGATGATATTGTGTTTGGCTCAACCTCACAATCTATGCTAGATCAGTTTGTGCAGGCGATGAATACTACGTTCGAGATGAGCATGATTGGGGAACTAACCTTTTTCTTAGGATTACAGATTAAGCAAAGTAGTGACGGTATATTCATGTCTCAGGAGAAGTACGCGAAGAACATGGTGAAAAAGTTCGGACTCGACACAGCTAAGGTAATGAAAACTCCCATGGGGTCCTCACAAAAGGTTAGTAAAGACAATGTTGGACAGAATGTTGACCCAACATTATATCGATCCATGATAGGCAGTTTGCTTTATCTCTCAGCGAGTAGACCCGATATTATGTATAGCGTATGTGTCTGTGCTAGATATCAATCTGAGCCTAAGGTTTCCCATCTTAATGCTGTGAAGCGTATTCTTCGATATGTGAGTGGATCGTGTAGCCTAGGGTTATGGTTCTCTAAAGATACTAATATGAGTCTTGTAGGCTACAGCGATGCTGATTGGGCAGGTGACGAGGATGATCGCAAGAGCACAAGTGGCGGCTGTTTCTTCTTAGGTAACAATATAGTTGCATGGTACAGTAAGAAACAGAATTGTGTGTCTTTATCTACTGCTGAGTCTGAGTATGTTGCTGCGGGTAGTTGCTGTACGCAATTAATATGGTTGAACAGCATGTTGTGTGACTATGGTTTAGAGTGCGAGTCAGTCCTCATGTATTGTGATAACCTTAGTGCCATCAACATATCTAAGAACCCTATCCAGCATTCACGCACGAAGCATATAGATATAAGACATCATTTTCTGAGAGATATGGTAGAGAAAGAATTAGTGCGCATTGAGCATGTAGACACGAAACATCAGTTAGCTGACATTTTCACGAAAGCATTGGATTTTGAAAGGTTTTCGGACCTGAAAAAATCCATAGGTTTGCATCAGTCTGTCTGAATGTTGGTCCAACATTTGGATCAACATAGCATATGTCGAACTTGATTGTCACTGCTTTGATATTTGATTTAATGTTCTCTCTGTTATTCTGTGAAATGATTTGACTCATCTAGACCGTTCCCTGAAATGACCCTCTTCCAAAAAAAAAAAAAAAAAAAAAAGAAAAAAAAAAGAAGAAAAATATATATATATATATATTGCTCTGATTCTTTTTCAAGATATAGGTTCAGGTAATAAGTTCCCTAGGTGCACGGCATTCGCGGTGACGATGCACTCTTTGTGACAAAAATCCTAACCTTGATGATAAGGATCTTATAAGGGCTGTTCATAATATTACTAGTTTATAATGAGGTAAGTAGGGCAGAAAATGAAAGGGAATTGAGTTTAGGGTGTTGAACAGAAAAGTCTCGAATTTCAGAGTAGAATGTTGAGTCTTATGTTGGGGCAACATATGTGACTGTTAGTTTGATCATGCTATATTTTTGTGCTTTCGTTTATGTGCATTAGTTTTTAGGTCAGCATTTGTTGGTTTCATGTGTCTAGTTTAGATATCTCTCAGAATTGCATTAGAACTCTCGAAGAACGGCGTGTTACACTTGGCTCAAGTGATCCTCATTGTCGCTCAAACGGTTAGTCTTGCTCGATTCTATTATGACTTTTGACTTGGTATTTTTGGTTGAATCATGATCTGATTTGCTCCTATATTCTTCCTTGACCGATAATTCCATATACCATATTAGCTCCTTGTTTATTTAGACAGTTGTGACCTGATTCGACCTTATCCTCTAAACTGTCTAAATTATATTTGAGGGGCTCGCTAATATTACTCTCTGCCCCTACGTTTCTGATATAATTCACGGGTTATACATTCTGTGCTCATATCATTTTTTTTGGATTTATCTTTGATTTCTTTATGGCAAACTAACTTGTTTCTGAGTCTCAGAATGTTGGGCCAAATGTTACCTCAACATCTGCAAGTTGGCTAACAGAGAAGTTCTCTGAGTCTTTTCTTTCTTCCCAAAAAGGGGGAGAAGGTTGTGCAGATAAAAAGGGGGAGATAAGGAAATTCAGGGGGAGCAGAATAAGGAGCCGAACAAACAGGGGGAGCTCGAGAAAGTATCAGAAGGAAACTCCATACTCCATTGAGAATTTTGCCTTCAGGGGGAGTTTTGGAACTTTTAAATCTGCACGGGTTTTGGGAAGAAAGATAAAAAGGGGGAGATTGTTAATGTTGACGAGCTCAGCTTTGACAAATGTTGGGCTAACATTTCAGCCAACATTGGTGTCTGTCAACATTCGATTTTATCTTTCATGCCCAAAACCGTTTAACCTTTTATTGTAGCTTTATTTACTGATATGCAGGACGTGGTAAAGTGCTGAAACGTGTCCAAACCGTGTGGAAAGCGTGTGGAGCTGCTTGAACGAATTTAGGAAGTGCAATTACCATAAATAGAAGATTTGAAGATCAAAAGAGATCAAGTCAAGCAACGACCAAGATTAGAAGATCTGAATATCAAAGAGAATCATTCAATCAGCTGCCATAAATAGGAGATAAGGAATCGGCCAATGAGATCAGAAGATTCGAACTAAATATATATACTATATTTAGGGAGATCTTCGAGGAGATATTTGAAGAGATATTCAAGGGATCTTTTTACCAATTCAAGAGGGAGCCAAGGTCTATAAATAAGAGTTATTTTCGAGCTTCAAAGTACGACTCTCGAGAGAGCTTTCATGGAGAAAAGTTGAGCGACATATTGAGTGAAAAATACGAGCGAAACACATATCGAGCTTGAGCGAATTTTATATATTATGAGAGTTGTCTTTTAGCCTAGTATTGAACCTTCTGAAGTCTTAGTTCTTCGTAGGTTTTCAGGATCGTGTCGATTCTTTTTCTAGGCTTGTTTTTACTATCTTCGGATAGTTGTTTTGCATCCATTGCTGTAGTGGAATTTTGCCTTGAGGCACGCAGCAAGTTTTTATAACTTGCTGCACAGATTTACATCCAGTGTTATTTCAGTTTCGTCACTAAGTAGTTAGAATATTCCGCTGTGCACCTGAATGTTAGGTTGAGTGTTACCCCGACATCCTACCCAACATCTAGTCTATACTTAGTGTTTTACATCCATATCGTACCGGGACCACTTCACGTTTATAGAATGAACAGAATTATTTGTCCTATTTATTATGACGTGATGGTAAAATGATCGTTGTATAGAAAAGTGATACGAATCGATCAAGTTTGTCGAGTAAACAAATAACGGTGAGCAACCCTCAAGGGTATATTCATATAACAGCATATATTAAGGATGTGTTCAGTGTATTGGGTATGTCCACATTAAGCCCCATTAAAGCGACCCGGATCACCTATTCCAATTCCTATTCCAATCCCTATTCCACTTATTAAAATATTAATATTATAGTTATTATCTCTCCTAATCATCGTACAACGTCCCAAATCGGCCACTCCTGCAGAATCCCCTCTCATAGTAATTGATTATACTTGTAAATATAATAGAAGAAAATTAATCATTATATAAGAGAATAAAATAATGCAAGTTACATTTGCAGGTGGGAATGATATATTTCTTTCTCAAAAAAAAAAAAAATGCAAGTTCGGCATAAACACTGCTGCAAACATTTTCATTAGCAGTCCATCAATCACCATACACTATCATAACGCTTCCCGAATAAATCACCCATTAATAAAATAAAACTTTCATTATTGACTAATCAAAGTATTATAACTGAATACCAAGTCTAACACCCGAAAATAAAACTGATGTAAGTCTAGAAAAGTCGTGATTAATCTCCATTTACTCGATCATCTATCTCATCATTATTTCTCTGTAGGCTTCTTGAGGCTGCATCATTAATCACTTCATTCGATTGATTGGTAAAAGACAATCCGTAACTTGGTTGTTGCATCTGTGCCTGAAATTCATATAATCAAAAACATACCCAAAATAAAAATTGGAGATATTTAACCTGAAGCAAATTCGTCTAACTTCGTTGGAACTGTGAAAGATACCACCATTGCGGATCACATAAGATAATTAAAACAATTATTAGCAAAATAAGTATGGTTTCTAATACAAGACGCAACTGTCAGCAGCATGAATTGAACGATGCCCTCTCCACGATTATTATTAGCAGATATCGAATTGATCAATACGAAAAAACATATCATAACGATAGTAAAAAAATATATAGGGGCTGTATAAGAAATTAGCATGATCTCATCTCCTCAATAATCAAGAAAGCTTCATTATTGCAAAGAATTGTATGCTACAATATCGATTTACCTGTTGGTAAATTCTCAATGATGGGGACGGCAGAATTGTTTTAGGGTTTTAGCAGTGAGAGAGAGAGTATTACGAGAGACGAGGATTTACAGTATATAATGATTAATTTTCTTTTATTATATTTACCAGTATAATAAATCACTATGAGAGGGATTCTGCAGGAGTGGACGATTTGGAGCGTTGTATAATTATTAGGAGAGATAATAAGCTATAATATTAATATTTTAATAAGTGGAATAGGGATTGGAATAGGAATTGGAATAGGTGATCCGAGCCGACGGGTGTTGTCCAAACACTTGTTCACTTTACAAGATATAATCTTTTTATTATTTGTACAAAAGTAACATTTACCTCTGGTTTCAAAACAATTATTCTTATGAACAAAAAAATATATAGGGTATGCATATCAATTTGATCACCATGAAACAAAGAATAAATTTGTGTCGTTTAATTATTTTTATCATAAAAATCATATGAAATAAAGACGATTTTTTAATATGGTGGATAAGGATATTATATTCTTTTTTATAATAATAAAGATAGGATTATTTGTATTGGTCAGCCCATGGGATGAATTACAGCGGGCTAGCTTGATTATATGACCGGGACGAGGTTTTATTCCGGGCTTTAATACGTGGACTTTATTTATACTGAACGGTATCACATAGGATATCTTAGTCTTTATCATACTTTATCTACCAAAGTAAACGCGGCCTTGGGTTTTATTCAATTTATCTCTGCCAAGCAGAATCGATAACTAAACTCTGACGTTTGGGTTTTATTCAATTTATCTTCTAAACAGAATGCCTTGTAAGAATATATGATAAAAAGAATAGCATGCATTTATCAATCGAAATGTCATATAACCAATATATAAAGCAAAATTTAAATACATAGATTAAATAGCCCATATTCATCTGATTCTCGAATACCGGCATTCCGAGGATATATTCCCAACAATTTTGGCGTTGAGAAAAATGTCTCTTTTGATCATGTTTATCATGAGAGATATATAACTTCGGTTTCTCATATTGCGGACGCTGGAATGTATGTCTTATATATCCCGATGATGTGAAAATAGTTATAAAATATTTTGATTGATGTATTGTTTATCGAAGATCGGAGAGATTCGTTATAAGTGTTGTCGACAGATAACACATATAATGAAATAAGTCAAACTACTAGTGCGCAGGAGCTTCTCGATGGCATCCTCTCTTTGGTAAAGTCCATGACGATGTGGTTTAGCGCTGGTTTTCAATTCGGAAATCTCATTGTCATCATTTTCTGTGACGAATAAAGCTTTAGTTGCATTAGAGTTGACACATGATGATTTAATGGGGCCAACTCGGACGCCCAGTATTATGGTTTTTGTCGACGACTCTGTCGACATAAAAATGCCACATGGGCATTTGACTGGTCAAAAAGCAGAACAAGGGCAATGAGGCGCCCAGTTCAATGGAGTGCTGAAGACTTTTTTATTGCTTGTTCACATTATTAATGAGGTAAGCGATTACCTCATTGTTGGAGTTCATTTGCCTATAAATAGGCTATGGAGTTCAGTGCAAAACTAATCCCACAGAGTGAAAGAAAAATAAGAGAGAAAATAGAGAGAAATAAAAATAGAGAGTTTGTCGGTATTTTCTCCGACTATAAAGAGAGAGGTTGAGAGGGTTTTCTCCTTTATAGATTGAGAGGTTGTAACTCCTATATTTTTCCTATAGTGAATTCTTCTTCCTTGCCCGTGGTTTTTACCCCGATTTGTTTGGGGGTTTTCCACGTTAAATCTCGGTGTCCACATTTTATCTTTAATTACCCAAATATTAGCCGCAATATTATTCGACCGGGTCCGCTGCCACGCCAACAATTGGTATCAGAGCAAGGTTGGGTTTTATATATTTATTTATCGTATGCTCTGTGGTTGCCACTAACGTGGACCCTCCACATCAGAAAATAATAGATATTATAATGCCCTTGTTACGGTGACGAAAAAGCCGGTACGAGTTCAATAATTATCTGCTGCAACCCCGTCGGAGGTATCGCTCACGACTGAGCAGAAATTATGGCGGCAAAGTTTGATATCGAAAAGTTCAACGGGAGAAATTTCTCACTGTGGAAATTAAAGATAAAGGCGATCTTGCGAAAGGACGGCTGTCTGGAGGCTATCGATGGAAAACCAGCTTCAGTGACAGACGACAAGAAATGGAACGAGATGGACGGGAGCGCTGTCGCAAATCTGCATCTGACACTAGCAGATGAGATATTGTCGAGCGTCGAAGAAAAGAAAACGGCAAAGGAGATTTGGGACCACCTAACCAGTCTGTACGAGCCGACGTCGTTACACAACAAAATTTTCTTGAAGAGAAAATTATTCACCTTGAGAATGTCTGAATCTACTTCGGTGACGGAGCATCTCAACGTCTTGAATACTCTATTTTCCCAACTAACATCGTTGGGGTATAAAACGGAGGATAAAGAACGTGCGGAAATTCTACTTCAAAGTCTGCCTGATTCGTATGATCAACTCATCATCAACTTGACGAACAACGCGAAAGTTCTGGTCTTCAATAACCTCGCGGCTGCTATTCTCGAAGAAGAAAATCGGCGAAAGAATAAGGAGGACCAGCAAGCAGGCTCGCAACAGGTCGAAGCTTTGACGGTGATGAGAGGGAGATCAACGGAACGTGGTTCAAGTGGGAGTCACACTCAAGGCAGGGGAAAATCAAGAAGTAAGAAGAAGGATATGAAATGCTACCATTGTGGAAAGAAAGGTCACCTGAAGAAGGATTGTTGGAGCCTGAAGAATTCCAATCCTCAAGGAAATCTGGCGAACGCGTCAGGTGGAGACGTATTGTGTAGCGAAGCAGCTATCTCAACGGAGAGCAGGAAGGCCTATGATGAGATATGGCTTCTTGACTCGGGCGCAACTTACCATATGACCTCTCGAAGAGACTGGTTCAACCACTACGAACCTATCTTAGGAGGATCTGTGTACAGTTGTGAAGATAATGCCTTAAAGATCGTAGGCGTTGGAACCGTGAGGTTGAAGTTGCACGACGGTACAGTTCGCACTATTCAAGGAGTGCGGCACGTGGAAAACCCCCAAACAAATCGGGGTAAAAACCACGGGCAAGGAAGAAGAATTCACTATAGGAAAAATATAGGAGTTACAACCTCTCAATCTATAAAGGAGAAAACCCTCTCAACCTCTCTCTTTATAGTCGGAGAAAATACCGACAAACTCTCTATTTTTATTTCTCTCTATTTTCTCTCTTATTTTTCTTTTTATAGGCTATGGAGTTCAGTGCAAAACTAATCCTACAGAGAGAATTAGTGAGAGATAGAGAGAAAATTAATAGAGAGTTTGTCGGGTATTTTCTCCGACTATAAAGAGAGAGGTTGAGGGTTTTCTCCTTTATAGATTGAGAGGTTGTAATTCCTATATTTCTCCTATAGTGGATTCCTCTTCCTTGCCCGTGGTTTTTACCCCGATTTGTTTGGGGGTTTTCCACGTTAAATCTCGGTGTCCACTTTATCTTTAATTGTTCAAATATAAGCCGCAATATTATTCGACCGGGTCCGCTGCCACGCCAACAGACTCTTCTCAATTTGCTAATCAATTCTTCTCGGAGGGTTTCTCTTAATTATGTGAATTTATCTCGGATCAGTTTGTAAATTATTGCGGCGCATGGTGATCGACGTCAAATGATTTGTCCAGACATGATGGATAATCTCTGTGTGGTTTCCGTACTGTAATTAAGAAGAAAAAAAGCATAAAATAAAATATAAAAAAGGAATAACACATGGGCTACAATGAGTTAGGTTTGTGCTCTTTGCTTGAGTTGAATGCTTGTGTGTGGTTGGTCACCATACGCATGATCATTGATTGGTTTACAAAATTGTCAGATATTAAACATTAGAAGAAAACAAATACATCACTATATAATCGAACAGAGATGGACTCAGTTTCGTGTGTGTGTGTTTTCGAGCTCTTAGGTCCAAAATAGTTCAATCTCTGAAATTTTCAATAGGACGAAGGCGTGCGTAGGAACTACAATCATATAGGTTTGTAGGAATTGATCGCATTGGGTTTCTAAATTTGTGACAATTGAGTAACACTTATATTAGGAGTCAAAATGGAGTTACGAGTAGCACAGAGCATGTGTATTGATTACGTTTATCGTCATTTAATTTACATACATTTATCATTATCCTTATTTTATCTGTCATTATATGCTATTTGCATCTTACGTTTCGTTTCTAGTCAAATCCACGAAATATAACAACTTACTTCACTCTAAGTTGAACTTAAGAATAATATCTTAGGAAGATAGAGTTGTATTCTGGGTTGATTATTTGAACTTACGTTCATTTTATAACTTGCACGACCTTTTATACTTACTCGTGTCTGAGCGTGCCATTGTTCCATATATACGGGGCTTCGATGATAATACTACCAAGAAATCTCGAGAAAATGCAAGACGCGAAGCAAAGGTGTGAGAAAAGGCCTCGGAGAATTGAGACTAATGAAGACAGCATCAGATGTTACGTTGTTAGTCCAATAACAGTTCCCTCACTCTCGTCAATGTCCATAAAAGCAAACGGGGAGATGATTCTCCTTAAACCCTTGAATAATTAGCTATAGCATTAACACGTAGAAACTATCGCGAATTGTCGATTTCTTTCCGTGCTAGGGGCTATAATGGGATATTGGAAGTACTGTTTAAGACATGCATTATTTATCATGGGCTAGTGTTAAATAAAAGGTTATCTCAAAAGTTCTGAGTTCTTGAGATGGTTCCAGTTCAGATATAGCTTCCTATGTTGGATTCAAGGCATAAGGTTTCTAAGTCGATCGAAGCTCATATGTTTTCATCATCTTAAATGGCAGGATTTAGTCCTAATTATTATAATCTATGAGTATTTATATATTGATCTTTCAGTATTAATCGTCGAGTGATCCCCCTTTTAACTGTCCTCTTCATAATTAAGTTTCAATTACCGTTTCTTTAACTAATCTTAGCCAAGTTTAAAATCAAACCAACACACACACATATATATATTGATCCTCGTGTGCATGATTATAGCACCAACATTCAGCATATTCGATCGATCTCTCCCTTCATTTTTCTCTTTAATATACTTTGTCGTCTTCTCTGTCTATTCATCAAGAAAGTCAAGGCTACAATGCCTCCAAGATACAGGAGTTTGGCTGAAATATATGCCTTGACTGAAGAAATAACTTTGAACAACACTGATGAAATTAATGCCGATGAGATTCACACACCCTCGCAAGATTCGAGGTATGTGCTTTTTATTAGAATTAATTTTCAATATTTTTGATCAGTCACTCAAGAAAGTGACATCGCCATGGATGAATTCATTAGCATTAAATAAAATAACAACGTGGCTGAGTTCCTATTCGATCTTTGCGCATTGCATCAACGTGTTTGCTTTCATGTTTAAACGCATCGCTGTTTCTATAGAATCTGCATGATCATTAACTATCTACGATTTTAGGGTTTCTCAAGGTTCCTCTTCTTCTTCTTCTCAACTCACGTATATTTCACCTTTAATTCTCTCTCTCTCTCTCTCTCTCTCTCTCTCTCTCTCTCTCTCTCTCTCTCTCTTGTGCACTAATTACAGAAGTTGTACCCTTAATAAACTACGCTTTTATTTTTATAATCAATTAATATAGGATACAACACATACATATATATATATCTATATAGACATCTCTTTAACTTCTTCAACATTTTCAGGGCATCGTCTCCCCCACACGAGTCATTCTGCTTCTCCGTCACACTGAATGGATCAGATGTGACCCAAGATTTTCTTAACCTCGAAAAGGAAAACGTTGTGAAGCTCTTGAACCAAGAAACTGTCGAAACCTATGAAAAACGAAGTCCTTTCGATGAACCCATAGGCGACTGCATTACAATGTATGATGATAAGAACATTTCCTACAACATGCAGCTGACTATCTCATGCATTTACACAGTGACACTTTTCTCCCTCGAAGGAGAATGGGGTAGGTTCGCCCGGGCCCACGAAGCAAAAGCGGGAGATGTCGCTTCGTTCTTCAACATTGGAGATCATTTTGTGATTAGGGTTTCGAAGGGGTCGGAAATTCCTCGAGAAGTGGGGGAAATAGCTGTCAAACGTCGCCATGATGGTGGTTTGAGTAGCAGTTCGGATATAACTTAATTTTTAATGCGAGTTGGTTGAAAAGTTGTGTATTATCTTGCTATGAATGGAATAAGACTGGAAAATGATTCGTTTCTTCCAAAATTTATAAGAATGATTTCTGATAAGGGTCGTCCCCTACTCGTTATATTCTCATATGTTGCGGTGCGCTGATTATTGGACTTTAGGCCGAGGATGTTCCTTTTAATCTTACCTTTAAGCCCGATCGTAGGGCTCTTGGGTATTATACCTGCCTTTGTTAAGGTAAGCGCTCAAGTCGAATTATTGTACAATACCGAAAAACCCTGAGGGAGGCATGCTATTAATTTCAGTAATCAAATGAACATTGTCTCACTCTCGTTTATGGCGCGCTTCTACATATTGAATCCTCTGTTCCAGATTGGTGTTCCACCAACCAAATTGCGACAAGTGTACAGTTGGTCAACTTAGTTTAACACTTGTCGGGGAATGGTTGGTGGAACACTGTTGTGGCATAGACGATTCGAAACCGCGCTTCTACCCGTTTCAAGCAGAAATTGTCTATGCATGTGCGTTGACGTTTTTTTCTCATTTAATATATCGGTTTATCGTTAATTTATCTCCTTTTATATATTATTTTCATCTCATTTAGTTTCGCTTATAGAAAGCCTAAAAATATAACATCAAATTACTTCAGCCTAAGTTGAATTTAAGAATTAAATGGAGTAATAGAGTTGTCTTGCTGATCGATTATCTGAAATTACGATCACTTGCACAACCTATTATACTTTCTAATATCCGAGTGTGTTATTGTTATTTAAATACGAGGCTTCAATGATAAAACTATCCAAGAAATGACATGAAAATGAAAGAGACTGAAGCAGGGGGCGAGAAGGACTCGAAAAATTGAGACTAATGAAAAAAGCGTTGGCATCAAAGAACGACTGCTGTGAAACATCTTCAAGAAATGCCCAATCGCTCCCAATCCCGACCTGAACTAAAAGCTTATTCACACTATCAATGCGAAGATAAAACTAACAATGTTCCCTCATCGAAGAGGAACCGTGTCTGGACTCCTAGTGTTCTTCGAGTCTCTTCGTTTTCCATACAAGCAACTGTGGAAGATGACACTCTTAAACCCTCGAATAATTAACTTTAGCATTAACAAGTCGAAACTGTCTGAGAATTATCGATTTTTTTTCTGTGCTGGGGTCTATAGATGGGATATTGAAAGTACTGTTAAGACATGCATTATTTATCGTGGGCTATAGTGTTAATAAAAAGTCTGTCTCAAAGTTCTGACTTCTTGAGATCGTTGGGTTATTTGACGTGGTTTCAGTTCGGATATAGTTCCTATGTTGGATTCAAGGCATAAGGTTTTGAAGTCGATCGAAGCACATAATTGGGTTGTGTAGCTTCGGTAAGATGTTGGATTGTAATAATAGGAGAAAGAAAAAGCTCAAAGATATAATCATCTAAATAACAAGATTTCATCCTAATTATTTAAATCTATGTGTACATATAAATACATCTTTCGGTTATATATTAATCGTCGAGTGATCTCATCTCCCTTTTAACTGCGCTCTTCATACATACCTATAATTAAGTTTCAAGAGATAACGTTCTTTTACTAGCCGTAAGTCAAATTCAAAATCAAACCAACGCACATATATATCGATCCTCGTGTGCATGAATAGAACCAACATTCACTATATACACGATCGATAATCTCTCTCTTCATTTTTCTCTCCATCTCTCTTATTGATCACTATAGAAACATCTATATATCTCTCTATATATCTGTGATTGCTACTCTGTCGTCTTCTATCTGTCTATAAATCATCAAGAAATCAAGACTACATCAAGACTACAACGCCTCCAAGATACAATAGTTTGGACGACACGACGACGGCGACACTGACGAAGTAACTTCGAGGTATGTGCATTATAGATAGAAATAGTTTGCCATTTATCGTCAATCAAGAAAGTAATATCGCCATGGATGATTTCTTAGCATTACATATCAACGTGGTTGAGTTTTTGTTGGAGTTTCTCTTTTGATCTCCGTGCATTGTATCAACGTGATTGATTTCATGATTAAACGCTGCTGTGACTATAGAATCGTCTGTTGTATATGTTGAATATTAAAGTATTTATATGCAATTGTTGTTCAGTGAACGATGGACATATGAGAAGTTGCATTAATATTTCTTGCTCATCCTATTCGGATCTGAAGATTTTCAAGAACTGCCTTCGCATAGATCTCCTGCTACACGAAGATCCCAGTCGTCTTTTGTTGTTTTATTTCAAAGCCCAAAAAATATGAAGCAGTCCCAAATCTGTCATCTCAAACTCCATCGTCATTTCATCGTTGAATTCGTTTCACCATTTCAATGTTGCTTCCTGTAAAAACAAGATCATCGACATATAAAGCAACATGAAGCACATCATTTCCCTTACACTTTTTGTGCAAGGCATGTTCGTACAGGCATTGTGCGAACCCGTGGCTTTGAAATATAGATCTATCATCGTATTCCAGGCTCGTGGAGTTTGCTTTAGCCCGTACGATGCTTTTCTTAATCTGAGAATTTCATTCGGTATCCATATCTTCTCGAATCCTGGCGGACGTTCGACATAAACCTCCTCTTCAAGGGTTCCATTCAAGAATGCGGACATAACGTCCATTTGACACAATTTCCAATTCTTTTGTGCCGCCAAAGCGATTAGTAGTCGCACTGTTTCGATTCTCGCGACCGGCGCGAACACATCGTCGTAATCAACCCCAGCTTTTTGTTTATATCCATTTGCCACTAATCTCGCTTTGTACCTTTCGATCCTTCCTTCGGAGTTGATTTTTTTCTTGAAAATCCATCTCACTTCGATCGCTTTGTGGCCATTCGGCAGAGACATCGGCTCCCAGGGTTGTTCTTCTCGATCGAATTCAGCTCTTCCATCATGGCTACCTTCCATCGTTCATCTTTCATGGCATCCTCGACACTTATGTTCTCGGCATCGGCCATCAAAAAGAGTAGTTGCATATCTCAGCGGTATTCTACAAACCTCGCAAACTCCTTGTTCTCACAATTGCTGGTTCATTTTCTTCGTCTGAATCCGGGGCAGGTGGCATTGCTTGTGTTTCAGTCTCAACAGCGACATCGGACGGGGGCATCACCACCGAAATATGATCGTTCGGGACGGTCTCGATCGCAGTCCAGTCCCAAGAACGTTGTTCGTCAACTTGCACGTCACAATTTATGTGACTTTTTTCTTCGTAACAGGATTATATTACCGGTACGCATTGGATTTTTCATCATAGCCGATGAGGATCATTTTCTCGCTTTTATTCTGTAGCTTAGCCTCAGATTGGGCATGTGAGCATAAGCAATGCTCCCAAATACCCTTAAATGTGATGCCGATGGCTTAGACCCGCACGGCCGCACCACGCCTCATGCGGAGTTATGTTATTTATCAGAGCTGTTGGACATCTATTTTGTAAATATATTGTGCAACGTACACTTCAACGAGTGCTTTGAACTTCGTAAACGCCAAGAAAGCTTCATATTTTTTATTAAGAAAGAACAGCCATGTTCGCCTGGAAAACTCATCAATAAATGTTGATAAATAACGGTGATCTCCCAAAGAAGTGGGCACAATGAGTCCACAAATACCAGCGTGAATTAATTCAAGTATCCTTTTTGATCGAAAACTCGATTCCTTTGGAAAAGAATGCCTCGTACTTTTTCCTAGTGCACATTCCTCACAGAAGTCATTGTGGTTACGTATCCCTGCAACCCCATTAACGATTCCGCTATTTTCCAAGCGTTCCAATGCCTCTTCAATATCACGGGAAGTTGACTGCCTTTACGAATTCCTTGCTTATCCAAATGAGAGCTTAATATTTTCAAATAGTACATACATGATTTTGTATGTAGTATTATTCCCACGTTTGTTAGTAGTACAAGTATTTCCTTTACTTTAGGAATAAGTCCTCCGATTTTTACTAGTTCATTTGGCGACTTAGTAAGCAATCTTACTTAGTGGCTTGGAAAATTTAGTGATGTAAGCCCATATAAAGGCCAACGTATTTATGAATGAAATAAGTTTTCAGCCGTACATAATATCAATCATACAATTTGTAATAGTGGCAGTTCGGTTGTCATCCTTGATATCAATGGCCGCAGTATCTAACTTTGTGAGTCCCGCCATCCCTCGCTTTGATGGTCACTACGACCATTGGGGCATGCTAATGGAGTATTTCTTGCGATCGAGGGAGTATTGGCCCATCATTGAAGTTGGCATTCAAACTTAGGGATGTTAAAAATCGACCCAACCCGCCAACCCGACACGAAGCGCACCCGAAAATAGCAGGTTCGGGTTAGCATTTTTTACCTGTTTACGTAAATGGGTAAACCCGAACCCAACCCAATTATTAAGTGGGTTAGGTTAGGGTTCGAACCCGAAATCAACCCGGAATCAATCTGAAATCAACCTATTTAACCCGAATAATATATATTATTAACATATTATTAATATAATAAAATAAAAGGGTAAAAGTGTAAAAACAATTATATATATAATCTAAGCCATTTATATAAGAAGAATAAAGATTATTGGAGCATATCTTTTTCTTGTTGACTGGAAAATGCCCGGAAGCTAATCCAACTAATTCTAGGCCGGCGATCGTAGTGTGTTACACGAAAAACATATAATTGGGTGAATATAGTGGAAAGGAACATTCTTCTATATTATCTAAACCGTCTATGGTAGCTAAAAACTGTCAAATTGGTCTGTCATTTTATTTGCAATTTAGGCATTATATTTGTAATTTAATTAATTTAATACATTATCATTTCACTTCTAAAATTTTAAGTTATCGTAATTATACCCCTAAAGTTTTCATTTTATATGTTAAAAAATTATATGTTATCTATTAAATATTGTAAATGTCAAAATTAAAAATAACATAAATATAATTGTAGTTTTAAGCACAGAGTGTGCGGAAATTAATGCCGTGCAAGCAGTGGCGGAGCCAAACGAGGCCCTGTGGGATCATTGGACCCACTAGAATTAATTTTTTATTAATAAGATATGGGGATATTTTTTAAGTTGGGAGTAAAATTGAAAAATAAAACACTATAGGGACCCCAATGAAAAGTTTTACAATTATAGGGTATGGGTAGGGGTGGTTCGGTACGGTATACCGTACCAAAACTGTGATACCGTATACCGTACCGAAATTTCGGTATCCAAAAAAATCATACCAATACCATACCAAAATTTCGGTATACCTTAAATTTCGTTACGGTATCATACCGAAATTTCGGTATGGTATCGGTATCTTACCTTCTATACCATTCATACGGAGGGTTTTTTTACCATGCATGTCTCGTGACTCGGTAATTCGTTGTTTTGCAATTTTTAATCAATTAAAACTCCTTAGGCCCCAATAAAATAGATTATTAATACCAAATTTTTCAAAATAAAAAGATTTTTTAACCTTAAATAATTTACATATTTTAGCTAGCCTCCTTAGTAAGACAAAAAACTTTACATAACCACAAAATACAACTTTATATGCAGATTAATTAGAACGAAGCGACTATATTTAAAAAATTAGTGAAGATTAACAAAAAGTAATTGCATTGCATCTTCACGCTTTCAAAAATCATGAAAAAAAAACATTAAAAAGGCAAAAATTAAACGTTACTTGAGTTACATAAGTAAAATATGGTGGGCCTAATATTATAAAGTTGTGTATAAGTTAATAATTTATGGGCTAAATAAGTTTATGAAGATCCTTAATTTTTCATTTTATATTTTTTGAAATAATATAATATATATAGGTGTGTGTATATATATATATATATAATATATTAAAAATTTTAGAATTTCGGTATTCGGTATAATCGGTATACCTAATTTTAAAAACTTTCATACCATTACCGTACCGAAAATTTTCGGTACGGTATCATACCTTACCAAAAACTTCGGTATACCAAAATTTTCGATATTTTCGATACGATTCGATACGATAAGGACGGCATTTCGGTATTTTTCCCCGGGCCTAGGTATGGGGTCCAAGTAAATCGGACCGCACTAGCTACTTTTTCTGCCTCCACCACTGCATGCAAGGGACCGACCTAAATAAATTCCGGGATATGTGCCTATTCATGTGATATATATATTGACCAGATATTTCATAACGCTTGAAGTTCAAATTTTCAAATATTTTATATAGCATATTATATATACAATACCATAACAAAGAACGACAGATTTCTTTCTTCCTTTAATATTCTTCATTCGATCTGGAGTACTTTATTTTGGCTAGTTAGGGTTTTTATGGAGAGCAAGAAGACATGAATAGGAAACGACAACATCTCAATGAAGACCGAGAAAAGAAGGAGAAAGAAGAGATAAATTCAGAGGTCGTTGGTAATAAACTTGACATGACAAGACCTTGGGTCTCTAATATTTTAGTATTATTAAGGCTTATAAGCCCGTATAGTTAGTATATAAGTATGTAATGGGTATTGTAATGGAACTAAGCAAAAAAAAATGAATTAACTCTATCTCTAATTTCATCTTCTCCTTCTAACCTTCATCTTCTATACCTCAATCTTCTCCTTCGATCTTCTTTATCTAATTTTAGCTTTCTCTATCTGAATATATCCTCCATCGATCGTCCTTCGATCTTTATCTTTTTTCTCATATATATGTGCGCACGCCACATGTTCGACAAAATACAACACTTTCAAACCATCATAACGACAATCACCGAGCCAGATACATGACAAAACTCTTTCCAGGGGAATTAATTGAAGAAATCTTGTTTAGACTTCCACTGAGATCCATCGCATAATTCAAGTTAGTTTCCGAGAGTTGGCGGAAAATAATCAACAGCCGTCACTTCTCCGTTTTGTACAGAAAGAACAAGCTCTTATATATGTTCTTTGGTACAGAAGAAACAACCCATTCAGAGAATTTATGCAAAACATACATGGTTGAAGTTTCTGAGGACGAAGGCGAATTTCCAACAGCAAATTTCACAAAACTGTTACTTCGTCGTAAACCAGGCGGGGTATTATATGACGTGGGCTCGTGCAATGGCTTGTTATGCTTAGCGGAGCATAATCGAACCGATGGCATCGAAAGTATCATCATTTAATTCCCATCACAAGCGAAAAAAAGATCTATTCAACAAATTACGATTGTACCCCATCTGCAGTGCACCATAGGTTTGGCTACAGCCCATCTTCCAATGAATACAAAGTCCTAAGGTGGAATCATCGCAATGGAAACCAAAAGCATCACTTATTAACTGTCGGTTTCCTAATCGCATAAGGTACCTTAGTTGGATTTTGGTCCCTTGTAATAAGGGCTACTTTCAGTATCTTCTTGGTGGTGAACGTGCCGAGGATAACTACATCCTTGCTTTAGATACCGCGAAAGAAACCGCCGAGAGAACTTCCCGTCCCTCAGATGGCAAATTATTTTATCTTGGGATTCTTATATAATGATCCTTCTTGTGAGTTCTACCGCACAATTGAGGAGGATAACTACTTCGTATGGAAAAGAGAAGGCAATGGCGGGATTTGGAATCAAATTTCGTTGCCAGAGTTTGTCTCTGGGAGCGTAAGCTGCTTCTTTGCGTCTGCTGAGTGTGCGAAAAAGTGCGGAGGCATTATGTTTATGGTCGAAGGAGAAGTTTGTGCTTTTCGATTATATTGTCCTATGTCGGATAAATGCACTAGGATCCCATTTCCACGGGACTTCAGGGATTGATGAGATTATATTGTCCTTTCCGATTATATTGTCATATGTCCTACTCCAAACTTTTGTTCGATTGATGAGATTCTGGGTATGTAATAATCCAACAGGCAGTTAGTTGATGCATGATTGTTTTTAAGATTTGGTTCTTGCTTTTACGTGTCTTAAGTTCTCGATTTTTTATTTGACCTTTGATTTCTATTTTCCCTTTTCATCGTTTTTATTATATCCTTGGATAATTTAGGTTGTTGAATTCTCGTGCTTATGCTGTCATGAATCATGATAATTGGATTTCTCATGCACAGAGTCAAAGTTAATATGCTAAATTAATATATGGACATTAATTATGAGGATTTTGGACAGAATATAACCACATAACTTGGTTGCACATTGTCCGGACTCCGGAGCCAATTGATTCACCTTTCGAAAATGTTTCGAGGGTTTGGTTGTTATCGGGTTGAAAGACAGATCCGTATACGTAGTTCGACTCACTTTTGATTCTATATCCACGGCCTAAACTTTCGCTTTTATTCAAATCAAATGAAAGGATTCCAGTTACAAACTTACTCTCTAGTTTCTCAATACAAAAGTCGGTTCCCAAACAGACTGTAACTGCTCTTAAATTCTGTCACGCTTCACGGCCTTGCCTGCAACCCCGCCCCAGTACTCGACTCGAATCCTCCCCGAATAAGTTTTATCTATAAATATTATATGTAATTATATAAATATTGATAAATATCATATCTAATTATGTAAATATAGATATCATATATAATTATATACAAAAAAGTTTGTATATATTTAAATTAATATAAATACATTAAAAACTTAAAAATAAAAAAAATAACCTGGCAGATCAGACCCCGCTAGTTCGGGTATCGAGGAGGGGCGGAGTGGGTCTCGGGTCCTACGAAACCCGTTTCAGACCCGCTCTGTTGTCTTACATTGCGTTTATTTATTTATAGCTTTAGGAGAGACATGAAAAACACGGTGAATTTTCGGCAGCCCTATTATTGTGATTGCCGCATGCAAGAATGCTAGATCTGGCTATCAGCGAAATATGTGCCTACAACATTCTTTTCTTACTTTGTGTATTTATTTATTTATATCTTTATTTGATTGCCCACGGCTCGCAACGGATTGGAGACGTGAAAAACATGGTAAATTTGCAGTTAATATGCCCCCGTGACTATCTCCTTGATCATCTCCTTCAACACCATAGGTTTGATCTTTCGCTCATCATCATATATTAATTAAATCAATTTCTCATTGTAACCTATCGTCTGCGTTTTTATTTTATTGCAATTTCTTTAAATCCTAGATTGACAAAAGGAGATCAATTATTTTCTGATTCTTTTGGGTATAAATGAACGATTTCCCCAAATGGACAGTAAAGATAGATTTTTCTGGGACACTGATAATGCAAAGATGGTTCTCGTCTCTGAAATTGGAATTATTTCAAAAAAATCATTGTTACAGATTGTGGAACAAATGAATCATTTTCCAGCGTTATTCTATTCATAGCAGCAATTTCATACGCAAATTTAACCAAAGCTCGTTAGAAAGAAGATATATCTCACGACCAACTGAGTCTCAAACTGCTACTACTCGCACCATCATCATGGCGTTGTTTGACAGCTCTTTCCCTCACTTGTCTAGGAATATTCCTGGCGACGTCTTTGAAACCCTAATCACAAAACGGTCTCCAATTTAAAGAACAAAGCGACATCTCCCCCCCCCCCCTTGCTTTGGGCCCTGACAAACCTACCACATTCTCCTTCGAGAGAGAAAAGCGTCACTTTGTAAATGCATAAGACAGTCAGCTGCATTTTGTAGGAAATGGTGTCATGGTACATTGTAATAGGCTCGCCCATGGGTCTACCCAAGGGAGTTCTTTTTTCATAGTTTTCGACAGTTTCTAAGTCAAGAGCAGCTTTAGGAGAGACATGAAAAACACGGTGAATTTTCGTAGTTTTTTCATAGTTTTCGACAGTTTCTAAGTCAAGAGCAGCTTTAGGAGGTCGAGACAATGTTGGGTGGTATCGAATCCAGTCAGTGTGACTGCAAAGCAGAATGATTCGTGTGGCCTGAAAGAATTCCCCGCGACCACTTCGAAACCCATCACAAAATGGTCTCCAATTTTGAAGAACGAAGCGACATCTCCCCCTTTTGCTTCGTGGGCCCTGACGAACCTACCTCATTCTCCTTCAAGAGAGAAAAGCGTCACTGTGTAAATGCATGAGACTGCCAGCTGCATTTTGTAGGAAATGTTGTCATCATCGTACATTATAACAGGCTCGCCCATGGGTCTACCGATGGGAGTCCTTTTTTCATTGTCTTCGACGGTTTCTATGTTCAAGAGTTTCGCTTGTATTCCTTTTCAAGGTCGAGACAATGTTGGGTGGCATCGAATCCAGTCAGTGTGACTGCAAAGCATAATGATTCGTGTGGAGGAGGCGTTGGCCTGAAAGAATTCCCGACGGCGTCTTCGAAACCTAATCATAAAACGGGTGTTTATATCTTAGAGCCCCCCCCCCCCCCCAAGGGCGGGGCGGGCTGGCCCGTTTGATAGCTCTACCTAGGGATAATGCCTTCTTCAACATCTCGTCGACCGTCGTTTCTACTACCATTAGCCATGGAGCTCCACCTCTAACATACATACCCTTCTGACGCCGGCCGCCGGGGGGTCGGCCGACCTCTGACCCCGTGTGGTTCCGTCACTGGGCTCGCCCATGGGTCAACCGAAGGGAGTTCTTCATAGTTTTCGGCAGATTCTAGGTTCAAGAGCTTATCTGCGTATTCCTTTTCGAGGTCGAGACAATCTTGGGTGGCATTAATCCAGTCAGTGTGTGACTGCAAAGCAGAATGATTCGTGTGGAGGAGGCGTTGGCCTGAAAGAGTGTTGAACAAGTTAAAGAGATGAACAAGTTAAAGAGATATAGATACATAAATGTATGTATTGTATATCATATTGATCGACTATAAAAATAAATGTTGATTTTATGTTAATGCTGACGAAGAAGTCATAAATGGCGATATTACTTTCTTGGTTGATGATAAATTACAAATAACTATGATGCACATACGAAAGGTGAAATGTACTATGAGAATTAAGTAGATGCGCACTTAGAAAAACCCTAAAATCTTAGAAGACATATATGTATATCTATATGATATTGACGATAATAATCATGCATACAGATTCTATAACAGCAGCGTTTAAACATGAAATTAATCACGTTGATACAATATGCACAGATCAAAAGAGAAACTCCAACAAAACTCAACCACGTTGATTTTATGGAATGCTAAGAAGTAAGAAGTCATCCATGGCGGAATTACTTTCTTGATTGATGATAAATGGCACATACATCGAAGTTACTTCTTCATCAGTGTCCTCCAAACCACTGTATCTTGGAGGCATTGTAGTCTTGACTTTCATGATGATTATAGACAGATAGAAAACGACAAAAGAGAAAAATTCTATGCGATCATAAAGAATAGAGAGAGATATATCTATGTTTCTATAGTGATTAATAAGAGAGATGGAGAGAAAATGAAAGAGGGCGATAGTAATCGTGTATATAGAGAATGTTGGTTCTATTCATGCACACTGAATTTTGGCTTACGGCTATTTAAAGAACGTTGTTCTTGAAACTTAATTATGAAGAGCGCACGCAGTTAAGGGAGATCACTCGACGATTAATAACCGATAGATATATTATACGGTGGACCCGGATTTCCTGTCCCACCTTTTCGTGCCACTTTTTGTGCCACTTTTCTCAAACATCATTAAACATTGTTCTGATTAGTGTTAAAACACCCGTAAATGATATTATATCATAAATACTATTATACCAAATGCTAAAACATTTTTTTGTGTTTTAGCATTTGGTATAATAGTATTTATGATATAATATCATTTACGGGTGTTTTAACACTAATCAGAACAATGTTTAATGATGTTTGAGAAAAGTGGCACAAAAAGTGGCACGAAAAGGTGGGACAGGAAATCCGGGTCCAATACACAAATAGATTTAAATCATTATGGATGACATCTTTAGATGATTATAAAATTGAGCATGAGCGATTTTTTTTTTCCCTTTAAATACAATACAACGTCTCACCAGAGCTACAAAATCATATGATGTGCTTCGGTCGACTTCAAAACCTTATGCCTTGAATCGCACATAGAAGCTATATCCGAACTGACACCATATATGTCTTAAGCAACGATCTGAAGAACTCATAACTTGGAGACAACCTTTTATTAACTCTATTGCCCATTATAGACAAGGGATGCCTACTGTAGTCGCTAAACAGCTTGTCGGTAAAATTTTGTAGTCGGTAAACTCTTTTATTTATATTAATAAATAACATGGATTTAAAAAAGGCAAAACATATTAAAAACTATGATCCATTACAAATAAATATGACGTCTCAACACAAGATAAAAATGGTCCAAGAACAACGTAACCTACGCCAATCCGTGGCGGAAAGCCCCCCCCCCCAGGGATCTGATGCTACAAAGAGTTCAATGCATTACATAACAAGGTTTGTATTACAAAGAACAAGAGTGAAGTACACCAATCCTTAACCATATGACTACTTGAAAATTATCACAGTAATTACTATGACAATGACTACAAAGATGTACTTTTGCACTTTTTCACTGGTTTCGAGCACCCCAATTCTTTTCGCCAAGTCGTCACATATATCTATTAGGTCGCCAATATGCTCTGTGTTGAGAGATCTTTTTTATTGCACATCTTTACTATCAGATGTATCATCTTCAATGTGAGTATCTACTGGATTCAACCAACTAAAAAAATACAATTTCCATTTCTGCAATTACAAAATAATTTACCTTTTGTGGATTTCATAGCACTAACAACTCGAATCGCAGCCACCTGACCACATTTACACGTCTGATTTTTGTATCTTAAGTCCTTGATAGAACTCTTTGAATTAAAAGACATGCTGCCAAATTAAATACATAACATCACTTAACAAAAACACAACCGATGATAAAAATGCACAACAAATAGGTGAAGACATGCGCTAAAACTTTCGCCACACAAGCTAAAGCTTCAATGTACCCAGAAGCAGACAGTGGGTGTGAAAAATTTAGCCTAGATAATATACACAGAACAGACACAAATGATAAAAATTGAAACTAATAGTACCCAGAAGCAACCAAGTCTCGTACCAAAACAGTCACAAATCAGTACATTTGGTTTCATCGAAAGCGTAATAGAAGCTAAAAAACCTAATTTGAAAGATATCAAAATCACACATCGAAAAAACGAAAAATAAAACCCCCATTTAAGCTCTAAACCCCAAATCCGAGCGTTAATCAAAGTAATAAACATAGCCCGGCATGGAATCCTTAAAGAAATGCCAAAATTGTACCTTTTCGCTCTACAATAATCCCAAAATGCAAAAAAATAATAAAAAGAAAACGAAGCTTAGAGAAGGTCTCGCTCGTTCCTTCTTACGTGTTCAACAATGGTGGAAGCTTGCTCGTGGATGCTTACTCGTTCTCTCTCGTTGAACAGAAGCGTTGAAAGTAGAAGTTTGCATGTTCCTTCGTCTCTCTCTCTCGTTCTCTGTAATGCTTGAAAGCTACGATGAAAGAAGTGGATATTGAATTCAATTGGTTATTTTGTAATATTTATGTTTTGCAAGGGTATAATTGTCCATTAGGTAGGTATGTGAGTTAAATGTTTGAAATTGGGAGTTTAGTGATAAATATATTGTAAGGGGGAGTTAGTTGATTGAGAGTTTGGGGTATGAGAATTATGTGTAGATTTGGCTACAAAGATTTATAATTTTAGAGAGCTGCACATGCAACAACGAATCCAATAAGAGAAAAGATAAAAACAAATACACAAAGAGCATCGACGTGTTCTTTTCTTTGGGAGAAAGAAACTTATTTTAAAATCTAAAAGAATGCATATCGCAAATTAAATTTAAAAAAAGTTAAACACATAAATACGCAGACGAGTTAGCAATAGCATATACGAAATCACAATTTCACACATATACTATAAACCTAATTTGTTACTTTCTCTTTCTCTCTCTCCCAAGAAACATTGTTTCCAATCCATGGCCGCTCTTCAGTACTTGGAGTCTCTGCGCAGTGCCAATCCCGACCTGTCTGAGTGGTATAATTCGCTTTCGGATCTGTACCAGAGAAAGTTATGGCATCAGCTGACAGAAAAGCTCGAGCAGTTCCTGGCGCTCTCTGTCTTTCAGGTGTTGTAGAAAACCCCCCTTTTTTATTTTCGAAAATCGGCTTTTGGTATCTGCTTCGTCGTTGACCTTTGGGCAGTTTGGATTGCGAGGTTGGATTTATTTTATTTACTTTTGTCTCTGAAATTTAATGTATAGGATTTAGGGTTTATGATTTGTCCGATCTCTCTCTTTGTAGTGTACTTGATTATTTTAATTATGTTTCTTCCTGATGAGATCTTGTTTTCTGAAGTTACTGTTAATTTTATCTCTTCCCTTTTGAGATTCGAAGTATAGTCCCCTTTGTCGTCTTGGTGCCGTTGAAGTTAGAATAAGTTAACCACAACTGGGAGCCTATGGAAAAAATATATTTTGCGTTTATTTGAAGTATGCGTTTGATGAAATGGATGGGATTATGCCTTCATTTTGTTGGATCTTGAAGTCAAGTGCCAATAAGTTCTCATCTCAATTTATTTGGACCTTGTTCTTGCTTTTATCAACTGATGGCGTCTTCATGTTATCTAATAACCTCGTCATATAACTAATGTGCGTTCGAAAAAATTTATCTGTTAGGACCTGGTCAATTTAGTGTGCTAGTTAGGCCTGTGTTGTATGGACTATGATTTGGTTTTGAATGAGATTTCAATGGCTGCTATAATCGAGTTTCAGTAGAAATGCTTTTTTGCAATTCAATTGTAACAGTTGCATCTTGCCAAGAAAGTCTCCCCGCAGATCTAATCTCAATCATATCGAACTAGTTTAATTGATTGTGGAATGGAGTTTTCTTCTCTTTGTTAAATCAAGTGATTTGCATTTTAAGTTAAGCATCAGTACTAAAATGTGTACATTAAGTGTGGCCTGCATTACTTATCACTCTTGCAGCATCTAGCAAGTCAGACAATTGTGATTTGTTAGTTCATTATTGAATGAGTATATACATTTTGTAGAATTTATGTGAAGTTCGAAATGTTGGACAATTATGTTAGTGGGTTTTGACATACTCATATTTCTTCTTGCGACAGCACGAACGGGTTTTTGTGGTACTTTTGACACGTTAAATCAAATTTGCCCATCCTTCCATGCCAGTTGAGAGCTTTAAGAAGTTTGTTAGAAAAATTAATCTCTTCATAATAGGCAGTTTCGTCACCGTATTGCACAATACTGCTTACACACTGGTTACGTTGTGGGGGTTTTCGTAGGACTTTAAGGATATGTTTTCTACTCATCGGAGGTTGCATCAGCGTTATTTATTCTTTAGCTCCTGGTTTCTTTTCTGTCTTATCATTTTTTTAATTTTTTCTTGGTACATGGCTTCAAACTTTTCTTTTACCTACTTTGCTGCCAAATTGATACATGTTTAATGCTTACACTTTCTTTGCCTTGACTAGACAGGGGATGCCCTCATACAGCTCTACCACAATTTCATAACTGATTTTGAGACAAAGATCAACCTTCTGAAGCTTGCGCATTTTGCTGCCATTGTCTCTCGCCAATACTCCGAGAAAGTTGCTGCCATTAGTTTTCTTGAAGGAGTGACTGAAAAGCTCCGTAATACAAGAGAATCGCGTGTAAAAGAGCCTATAAACTATATCAAAATGCAGATTGCTTTATTAAAGCTTGAACAAGGAGAGCAAAAAGAATGCAAGAATCTTTTAGATGAGGGTAAGGACACCCTGGACAGTCTAACTGATATTGATCCTTCTGTCTACGCCAGCTTCTATTGGGTCTCGTCTCAATACCATAAAGCTCGTCAAGAATTTGCAGAGTTCTACAGAAGTGCTCTGCTCTATCTTGCTTACACATCGGTGGAATCCCTATCAGATTCATTTAAGCTGGTATGGGCTCTGGTAGCCTAAATACATGTGGTTCTAATATAAATTTTCTGAAATCTTGTATGAGTGTACCATTATCAATTGCCTCATGTCACTTGAGTGTTTTTGCCATTACCGCTTAACTCCTGTGTTCAATGTTGATATTTCTGCAAGTTAAAGTAAGTAATGTCCTTTCCATTTCCCATTAGGACTTGGCTTTTGATTTATCCCTCTCAGCGCTGCTGGGTGATAACATCTACAACTTTGGTGAACTTCTTGCACATCCGATTGTAAGTTTTTTTATCTGCAGAAGTTATTTATTCCCAATTTATATTGCTCTCAGCTCTCCTTGTCTGAATGTTGTGCATGTAAAATACAATTTCATTCATATGAACTATACGTCACTCATCAAGTTTTAATTTGTTTCTTCTCACGAACACCCTTTTCCTTTATTACTGTGGAATTCGTCAATTAGTTATACACATTAGTATTCCATTACATTGTCAAGGATGATATGAACTATTGAAGTTGGGGACGATAAGTGAAAGATGCAGCTGCTCCTCCTATTTGTCATGTTGCACGGAAGCATTTGTGGAACATTATTTTTTATTTGGAAGATCAAAAAATCACTTGGATCTTCTTTGCATACAACCTTTGAAATAATTTTGAGATTGTCAGTGATGTAATTCATCATTCAATATGTGACTTCATTCCACTCCAATTTTTAAGGAGATTTAATCTGCATCATATTCGTCGGCTCTAGATTCCCATTTGACTTTCTTTTTAAATTTCCCCAGATCAAAAGTCTTTCAGGAACTAAGGTTGAATGGCTTTACTATATTCTTGAGGCATTCAATACCGGCGATCTTGTGCGTTACCAAGAATTATGCCGGGTGCACGCAGCTGCTTTAAATTACCAACCCGCACTAGTACAGAATGAGAAGAAGCTTTTGGAGAAGATTAATATCCTTTGCTTGATGGAGATTATCTTCAGGTAAAAAAAAAATGAAGAAACTTTTCAAGCAAGAAATAACGTAATGCTTATTTTTTCAGTATATAGAACTCATGTTTCACTTGCAGTCGACCATCTGAGGATAGAACAATTCCACTAAGCCTTATTGCTGAACGAACAAAGCTTGCTGTTGAAGATGTGGAGCATCTTCTCATGAAGAGCCTTTCAGTAAGTGTGGATTCTATAAAATTCTGTTCACCTTAGTCTTCTCTTACGACATGTTCCATTTTTCATTATAATGTTTCCCACTGTGCTTGTTTCTTTTAGCGTATAATCTGTTTTCAGATCAATTCCATACCACACACACACACAGAGAGATGCATACATCTATCAATGAAATGGGTTTCAGTTACTTCATCAATCATTGTTTACTCTTTCCACATGAGATTTTACAGCTTTCCTATTGGTCTCCTATAATCACTCAGGAAAAAACATGGAACAATGCAAAACATTGATTGCCCAACCAATTCTTGATTCTTTCTTGTTAAACTCTTACCAAGGGTTGCTTGATTCTCAACTAACAATACTATTGTAGGTTCATTTGATCGAAGGAATCATTGACCAAGTTGAAGAAACAGTGTACGTCTCTTGGGTTCAGCCACGAGTTTTAGGGATTCCTCAGATTAAGTCACTTCGCGATCGTCTTGACAATTGGGTCGATAAAGTCCACACTGCTTTGGTATCTGTCGAAGCAGAAACGCCCGACCTCGTTGCAGCTTGATATGATTGTTCTTTCCCTATTTTGTTACCAAAAGATTTAAGTTCTAATATTAATTTCAGTGAAGTAAACATTTTGAAGACGACATATTACTACTTTCTTGTGCTGAACGGGGATCTTTTTTTTTACTGTATGACGATGCTCGGTGCTGTGCGCGCTTGCTTTTGTTCTGGGTTCATAATTTTTCTGATGGGAAAGGAACGTTGGACTTTCCATCGCTGCGTTTTTTATGTGTTATGCTGACTTCTATTTCTGTGCTTTACACGCAAGCGAGTCGAAAACTCGACTAGCCTTTCCTTATCTCTATTCTAAACATTGGTCAGAGCATTGCACTGGCACTTGGGGGTTTTCACAGTTTGGTATACCGAAAATATGGAATGCAAAAATATGAATTTGCTGTTTTCGGTTCGGAAAATGATTGATGCTTTGCTTAACAAGTTGTTTATTCAAGTGATGCATATGGATGGCTTCCTTCGTTTTGGAGTGAATTACATAAATGATGTTGTGTTGAGAATGGAATTATAAAACTAGTTGAGTTTTTAAACATGTTACAAAACTAATCAACCTTTTTAATTCTAATTATATTTATTTTCATTTTAACCAAGAATACTTAAAATTACAAATTTCACTATTGTTATCTTCAAATAACACAACACTTATTCGAGATTTAAATCAAGAGTTTAAAGCCAGAGTGTAATTCTTGCATGACGCTGAAATATGTTTCCAACAATTTCTGATCACTAGTGGACCTCTCAATAGGATTATGAAGTTCTGAGTGACCATCTATCAGAGGAAAAAGAACGAACCGATCTTGTAGGATTCCCAAGAAATTCTTCGATTTCTGCAGATGATTAAATATTTTTCCATTTATCTATAATAAGGTTGCGAAACAACTATCAAAAAGAAAAATTTGAGAAAGTTAAATTTGAACAATTCTTTAGTTTTCATAGTAAATTAAGGAGAGTGCAGAAAGAATTCTCATATTTATCCCGTGAGCTCTCTCTTGAAATTAGGGATGGCAATGGGCGGGTTCGGGGCTGGTATTGGACATACCGTCCCCATACCAAACTCTTGTTCTTAATACCATCCCCACTAATTCACCACTTATGATGAACTAGTTCGGGGATGGGTAATCACCATTCGGGGATCGGGTTCCCGTGGGGAATACGGGTTCCCCATATTCATGTACATCGAACAAATTAAAAATATTTTACAACAAAAAAATAGATTAAGTAATATAGACAAATTAATATCTAAAATATGATATTGATGTATAAAAAAATTAGTATAATATGCGATTGAGATATGAGTGTATTGTGAAGAATATATATTGAGAGTGAATTTTTTTTTCTAAATAATCTTGAATCTAAAGGATGATCTTTTAAAAATCTTTGATTCAAGGATTTTTTATATTGTTTATTAATAAATCTAATCGGGAAACGGTGAATCACCGCCTGACTCAAACGGGGCCGGGTTCGGTGCCGGGGATGGGTGAAAAACATGATTACCATCCCCATCCCGTCCCGCTCTTTCACCGACGGGGAATCACCGTCAACTCCCCATCCCCATTTTGACCGGGGATTCCCCGTCCCATTAGCCTCGGGTCCCGACGGGTTCACCGTGGGAATTTTGCCACCCCTACTTGAAATCGAGCTCAAATTTGAAGTTAACAATAATTTTACTTTGTTTTATTTCCAAGTAAACTTTGACTCAAGTTTGAGCAGTCGAGCAGATCTTTCTTAAAAAGGAACATTACCAACGGCCCAAATAAAAGGCCCATTTATATTGGGCCTAATTGAAAACTCTCATAAAATAAAGCCCACTATATCAAAAACCCATACGAGGAGAGACCTTACTTTTCATTTTCCTCTGACGCGGAAGGATATCAGTTTTCTTCCTCGTTCTTCATCTCCACTTTATCGTCTCTGCAAATTCCTAGGCAGGTAAACAAATTCCTCACTCATATTTACATGCTTAGCTTGTGATTCTTCTTCTGAGGATGTAGCTCGATTTGGTTTTCCCTCTTACAATGATATAAATTGATGCCTGTGTTCCTTTAGATTTGTATCTGCACGATACTATGGTTTGTATTTTTTAATTTGAAGCTGTTAGAAGGTTTTTTCCCTCTATGGACCTGTGTATTCTCGACAAGAGGTTTTGTTCTTTCCACTTTCACTTTTCACGAACCGAATTCCCAATTTTAAATCCATGGAGAATTTCCTTTTACTCTCGCTTTCGTACTTGATTCGATCTTCAATGCCCTAAGCTGCGTCTTGAACCTTTTTTTTCGTCAAGTAAGTGGATACTTGTGCGGAAAAAGACAACTTTGAAGCAAGTTATCTGTAAGTATGTGTGTGGAATAGGTGCCTTCAATCTCTAAGTATTTTTGAAGTCTTGTAGGTATTTACTTTAATTTTGTTCTCAAGTCTTGAATCTTGTAAGTATTTTGTCATGGAATGGAATTGTTTTTCCTATTTTCTTCTTTTTGCTGAAATTTCTGTTAACCTACCTGAAAAAAAAAAACAATTTAAAAATTGGTATAACTGTATACCGGATCTATTATTTCGGTCGGTTTTGAAAATAACACCACAACCAAGAATTTCGTTCGGTTTGGTTTAGCTTCTACCATGTCGCACTTCAATGCTTTGCAGTAAACAAAAAATAAAAATAAATAAAAAATCGTTGCTCTACTTTGCCACAGTTGTCCAACCAACGAAATTGTCTCTGGAAAATACATAGGAGGTTCTAGATCTGTTCTTTTCCTTCGATTGATGTATTATAAATTTTGAAGCAATGATTCAAACAGTTTTTTCTATAGGGTGGATTTAGCTTATGAGTTGCTGCAGATAATGTTCTCATAGCTAATCAAGTAGGGATGGATTAAATTGAACTCCTCATTTCTCAATTTTGTTTCTCCCATCCATGTATTTGCTGAATTGTTACGTGAGCATGTGATCTCGATGTTCTCTTGAACGTTATATGACCTTCATCCTATTGAATTTAAATTCTGTAGCTTAGTCGCAATGGTTGTCGAGATTAATAAATGCCAAGTAGCTACCTTGCAAGGAACAATCGAGAGCAAGACGTGTTCGATATATTAGATATTGGGTTCAATAGATTTATTTTGAAATTAAATGTTTCCCTGTAGTATCAAGAACATGTTGAGAATTGTTGTTCGCTCATCGTTATAAGTACGATCTTCTTCATGATTGGGGCAGCTCGCAAAGTCTTTCTAGTTGTGTTTTGCCTTTTACATCGCCAAATTACGATGATGTTATTCGTAGGGCCTTTTATCTATAATATGGTGCGTGGATATCAGGAATTTTTCAACTTTAAGCGAACTCCAGATTATTCTGCCTTATGATTATTGTTTATCTTTTTCTTTTCCAGAAGGTTGGGCTTGAACTAACGAAAGAGAACAAGAAGTTGAGATAATGCAGAAGTTGGGTGAATTCAAGCTGCCTCATTTCTTCAACTACCCTCCTTATTTCACGTAAAACATTTCCTCATGTCTTTTTATTTTCCTCTTGATTGGTAATTGTGTTGTCTTTTTACGATTGTTCTGTTCGGTTTTTATTTGTTCTAAATGTGTTAGCCTTTTGCTTCATTTATCCTTGAGGAAAATCGAGTTTTAGCTGCAAATCTGACACCCCTTCTATAAAATCATTACAACAGTGTCGCCCTTATCTTCAGTTTTCTGCTTTCTTGTAATTTGGATAATATCTTTGTTGCATGTCACACGCTAATGCATCTCTCTTGAAATTCCTTGTCAACTGCAATGTTATATGTCGATTCTTGATCTGCATAAGGTGTTATTCATTTTTTATTGATGAATATTCTAAACGAGGAGCGCTGTATTGTGGACTTGAACAATAATGTGCAACTTTGTAGTTTACAACCTGTGAGAGACACAAGGGAGAGGCAGATACAACTTTGGAAGGAGCTTATAATTGATTATTGCCGGGCTCAAAAGATTTTTAACGTCGGACTTGATGAAGACTTTCCATTGTTTAGCAACCCAGTGATCGAAAGTAAGTCTCTTTTCTTCTATATATTATATGCTCCATGAAAAAGAAACAACTTTCTTCTATATATTTTTTCTCTTCAAATGATATTTTTATTCATGCTATTGCTACTCGGTGATCACTTTTGTGTATGAAACTAATTGCACCATGGAATATGAAATTCATGTTGATTCCCTCTTTCCTCTGCCAAAAGTTGGTGGTTTATATTAACTTAACATTCAACAATTATTTGATTCCATGGTTTTGGTTCTATTTTTATCCACAAGTCGAATTGTTTTATTATCTGCCTATCTGGAAGCTTTCACACCATGCTCAACTTTATTGGCTTGACTGAAATATCACATGACATTGGTGTACTTCTGACTTTGAACATTCAAGTGTGTGTGCCTTTTTCTTACATGGAACTTCGGAAGCTAAAGTACACAACTGAGTTAGAGAGAGATATATGATTTTCGTGGGGCATGTAAGTTCAAAATTTGTATTTTTCTATGATTGACAACCATCAAGTTTTAGTGGCTCGTCTAGAAAGTCAAGCTTCCTTTATTAAAGGAAAGAATCGAAAATGAAGAAGCTTCAAGAATTTTGATACTTAGGAATTTTCTATTTGAAAAATTTGAAGATTAACTGTGTAAAGACTTGAATGTTATCTAGTTTGTTGTCATTTCACATATTCACGAGCATTCATTGCCTTATAAGCCAATGTTAAGTATAGTAAAAATCTTTAGAACTTTTTACTGTCATATTTCAAGTCCTATTTTAATAATCTACTATGATAGCGCAGGATCTCTAAGTCATGAAGCTAGGGAGGCATTTCTCTCCGCAATAGTTGCTGAAGGTTCCTTTTCCTCATAATCAAGAAAAGATGGTTATTTACTTTTTATTATTCATATTTTTACTTTTTCCTTAATAGTATATTTGTTCCTTTTTTTTTCCTTTCTTCTAAGGACGAGCTGAATGGTTGGATAAAGGGCACAAAAGATGTCTGATTCTTTGGCATCGGATATCAGAGTGGGCTGACTTAATTATAAACTTTGTGAGTTTGCTTCAATGTACTTCATTATCTATGTATATGTATATCTTATATATATTTATGCAGATATATTTCTCAGTCAATCACTTACTTTAGGTGAGGGAAAATGGACTCGAGGACAGTGTTACAACGGTTGAAGAAATTCGTTCGGGGATTGAATCTCGAGGGACGGGTAAAAATATTATCTTGACAACATTTATTACTCGACTCTACATTTTTTGATTTGTTATAGGAAGCTTGCATCAAACATCTTGAAACTATTTATACATTTTTTCATTTACATCCTCCATTGGTTTCTGCTATACAGAGCTTCATGGAATGGATCGAAGTGTTTTGATGAGAGCCCTAAAGCACCTCGAAAACAAAGGGAAGCTCGCCATCTTCAAAGGAACTGCTGCTGATGATGAGGGTATCAAATTCTCAATCTAATTATTAACCAAAAAAAAAAGGAGCACTACGGTGTAGTGTATTTTGCAGAAATATAATGTTGATTTTTATGTTATTCCTCTTGCGAAGGATTTTCTCGATAAAATCATTGTGCTTTGCTCTTTTGTGTGCTATGCTTACGTGATGTAACAAAAATGAAATTGACTTGATTGTGAACGAATCTTTTAACGTGGTTCAGATCGATTTACGATCCTACATCCACGAATGGAACTGTAATCTTTATTCACTAATCACAGATTACAGAAAATCAAGAAGATGAACACAGATCTTCTTGCTATCAAGAACACTGAAGAATTACAGTGGAAAAACGAAAATTAGGGGTTGAGAGATGATGATGTGTCTAACAGAAGAATCACGCAAAAAGGCACTGTTCCCCGTTTATACTTGAAACTCCCGCCAAGCCTTGAGTTAGGCTCTTAAGCAGAAATCGCCAATAGCACCAACGTCTTTATTAGTTAAAACGTCTTCTTAAGTAAAGCGTGCCAACAGTTGAAAGTCGCACTTCACACTTATGTTTAAAGTTTCTCAGCTTCAAAGACTGCATTAGTTCGAAGCTCTGTTCTTTTCCCTCTGATCACATTTCTTCTTATCAAATTCTGTCTTTTGCTGCTGAAGTTCCAATAGACCCCCGCAAGATGGACTGTACAAGTTGAGTACAGATATCTTGAGTAGGAATTCCCGCAGTAGCGGGGCTGGCAGTGCTTTGGTGAACACATCGGCCAGTTGATTTTCTGACCTGACTGACAGCAGTTTTACTTCCCCATTAGCTATATGATGCCGAATAAAATGGCAGTCTATTTCTATATGTTTAGACCTCTCATGGAACTTCGGATTTAATGCCAACTTGACTGCGGACTGATTATCACAGAAGATAAGTGGTGTCTGCTCCAAAGTGACATTCAGCTCACTTAGCAGATGTTTTATCCAAAGTATCTCAGCTACCAAGGCGGCCAGTGCTCTGTATTCGGCTTCAGTGGATGAGCGCGAGATTGTTGCTTGCTTCTTGGCTTTCCAGGTCACCAGTGAGCTTCCCAGAAATGTGCAGTAACCTGAGACTGATTTCCTTGTGTCCCTGCATGATGCCCAGTCTGCATCGGAGAAGCCTTTAAGCTCCAAATTCTAATCTGAAGAGAGCAAAATGCCCTGCCCTGGTGACCCTTTCAAGTATCGGAGCAGATGATGAGCTGCTGTCAAGTGGGAAGTCCGTGGCATGGCAATGTATTGACTTAGTTTGTGAACTGTGAATGCAATGTCAGGTCTGGTGAACGTAAGATAAAGCAACCTTCCCACGAGCCTCCTATATTGGAAAGGGTCTGGCAGTAACTCACCTTCATCTGCTGTGATGATCTGAGTTGGGCTCATGGGAGTTCCCAGTGGTTTTGCCCCTATATAACCAGTTTCTTCCAACAGCTGCATTGTATAGTGCTTCTGTGATAGGTATATTCCTTGACCACTGCGTGCCACCTCAACTCCAAGGAAGTACTTGAGGTTACCCAAGTCCTTAATTCTGAAACATGAGCCTAGAAAGCCTTTAGCTGCGTCAATGTGTTTGGTGGATGGTCCTGCCAATATGATGTCGTCCACATACACTAAAAGCACCACTAACTGATCTCCCTTTCCTTGCAAGAAGAGTGTATGATCGGATTGGGTTTGAACAAATCCAAACTCCTTGACTGCAGTGGTAAATGTTTTATTCCATTCCCGAGAGGCTTGCTTCAAGCCATACAAGGATTTTTGCAGCTTGCAAACCACTCTATCACTTCCTGTCTTCTGGTAGGATTGTAAAATCCTTGAGGGAGATCCATGTAGACTTCCTCGGTCAATTCTTCATTGAGAAACGCGTTATTGACATCCATTTGGATCACACTCCAGTGGAGTTTGGCAGCTAGGCAGAGGATGAGTTTAATGGTGCTATGCTTTGCCACCGGTGCAAATGTATCGATGTAATCTATACCTTCTCTTTGATCATACCCCTTTGCAACTAACCTTGCTTTGTGCTTCTCCACTTCCAAGAGAATTATGTTTAAGTCTGTAGACCCATCTTGACCCAATTGCCTTTTTACCCTTTGGCAGTTTCATTAGTGTCCAAGTCGTATTTTCTTCAAGTGCTTTCAACTCCTCCCGCATTACTTCCATCCATTCTTCTGATTGGGAGGCCTGTGCAAAGGTTTTGGGCTCCTGATGAACAAAAATGCTGTTGATCAACCCTTGAAACTGTTTTGAGAACCTTTGAACTGTAAGCATCTGTGATATTGGGCATGAGGCATTGTTCTGCATTAGATTATTGCAGTGGTAATCTGCCAGGTATGAGGGCCTTTTGGTTTGTCTGCCTGATCTAGTGTTGGACATGGGAGCTCCTTGGAGGCTCACTGCTGCGGGTTGGTCATTCAGACTTGTCCCTGTATCAGAAAATCCCTGGTGACCTTCCAACTCTGTGGTCTGCTGATGTGTGTCCAGCTCCAGCAGGTTGATCCTGGGATGTGATGGGGCTTCAGGCCCTTGATGTGTAGGTTGTGGAATGGGAGAACTGGCTGTGGGCAGTACCTCCTGCTCAATCAGTGACCTTGGCAAGACCAGCTGAGAAAAAGGATCCCTTTCTGCTCCAACTGAGGCATGACTCTCTTTAAGTGGAAACACATGCTCCAAAAACTTCGCATCCCTTGATATGAAGGTTCTTCCTGTAGTTAATTCCATGACTTTATAGCCTTTGATCCCATGTGGATATCCAAGGAATATGCACTCTCGTGCTCTTGGATCAAATTTCTTCCTATGACCTGCAAGTGTGGAGCTGAAACACAGACAACCGAAGGCACGCAGTATACCATAATCAAAAGGCCTTTGGTACAACATTTCATAAGGACTTTTACCATGTAAAACAGTTGAGGGAGTTCTGTTTATGAGATAGGCAGCTGTCAAGGTACATTCAGACCAATATTCAGATGACAAACCAGATTGAAAGTAAAGAGCTCTTGCCACATTTAGCAGGTGTTGGTGCTTTCTTTCCACAACCGAGTTTTGTTGTGGTGTTTCCACGCAAGATAAATGGTGCATAATTCCTTTACTACCAAACAATTCAGCCAAGTTAAGTTCTCGTGCATTATCAGTCCTAATTGTCTTCACTCTACATCCAAATTGTGTTTCAACAAAGGCAAGAAAGTGAGGAAGAACAGTTTGTGCCTCTGCCTTGTGTTTAACCAAGAACAACCATGTAAATCTTGAAAAGTCATCTACTATGGTGATAAAGTATTGATGACCTAAGTAAGATGGTATATGAAACGGCCCCCAAACATCACAATGAACTAAATCAAAAGGTGAACATACTATTTTGCTGTCATTAGGAAAGATGTTTCTTTTCTGTTTTGCCAACGGGCAAATTTTACAGTAGCTATCTGAATTCTTATTTGCATGCCTTAGTGAAATGTTTAGCATGTCTAACACCTTATTGGATGGATGTCCAAGTCTGCTATGCCAAAGACTAGCTGACACTTTATTTAAAAACATAGAATCATGTTTTCCAGTTTCTGGTGATCTCAGAGCTGCTGCTCCTTGCATCATGTATAGTCATGCTACCAGCCTACCCTTGCCAATCACTCTCCTTGAATGGTCCTGTATCAAGCAAAAGTTAGGTGCAAACAGAACTTTGCAGCACAGGTCAGCAATCAGTGAGCTCACTGAGATTAAGTTGAAACAGAACTGTGGTACACATAACACTTCTGTAAGTGTAATGTCTTGATTCAGTCTGCATGAGCCTGCCTGATTAACCTCTATAACTGCATTGTTAGGTAGTATCACCCTTGATTTATTTATTTGGTGCAAGTCATGCAATAATTCTATATTACCAGACACATGCATTGTTGCCCCAGAATCTAGCAGCCAAGCATTAGTACCTGTCAACTTTGGCAGATCTAAGGTGAGGCAAATACCTGTCCTTTTGTCAGGCTGATGAATGTGCTCCATCTCCTCTGCTGGCTGCATATTGATTGACTGGTTTATCAGTGTCCTAAGGCTATCTAGTTGGAATGGTGTTAGCTGGAGCTGAATGAAAGAGTTGCTGTGCTGTGGAGCTCTTGATTCCTGCTGAACTGTGAAGTGACTTCTTGGCATCTGCCTGTTTGTCCAGTGTTGTGCACTGTCTCGACAGCTGACTGGTTCACTCTTGCTACTTTCAACCTTGAATTCTGTCGGAAACCAGGTGGATACCCATGTATCTGATAACAGCTATCTATAGTGTGCCCTTTCTTGTGGCAATGTGTGCACACTGGTCTCTGTGACTCTTTCTTCTGGCCAAGAAATCCCTTCCTGCCTTGATCCTGGTCCTTTCTTGTAGCAAACATTGCGATGTTGCTGCTCTGTTTTTCATTGCTGCGGCTGGGACCAAGAATTATTGACCTTTGTTTCTCTTCTTGAGCTAACAGTGAAAATGTCTTATTTATGGAGGGCAGAGGATCCATGGTTAGGATTTGACCCCTGAGCTGGGAATATGAGTCATTTAGTCCCATCAAGAATACCACCACATAATCCTCATCCAGTTGTATTTTCATCTGCTTCATCCCTCCACAGGTGCACTGACAAGTAGGCAGATAATTTGCCAACTCGTCCCACAAAGTTTTTAGCTTCGTATAGTAGGCCGCAATGCTGCTATTGCCCTGGGATAAATTGACCAACTCCTTTTTCAGCTGGAAGATTCTTAACTTGTTGGTTTGTCCATACCTTTCCTCCAAATCGATCCACACATCTCTGGCCTGTGAACTATACAAGATACTTGCCGAAATCTCCTTACTCACTGAATTCAGTATCCAAGAGATAACAATATTGTTGTTTCTCTTCCACGAGGCTAATTTCTCCTTCTCTGTGGCCGCGGGTGAAACCAGCTCCCCATTAACAAAGCCTTCCTTGTTTCGACCTGTGAGTGCTATCAACATGGCCCTGCTCCACGTAGCATAGTTCTCCCCATTCAGCTGTTCGTGAACAAGGTATTGCCCTGAAGTGTCATTCGGGCTGAGAAAAATATGGATCATTCACTTGTTGTGATGCAATTGAATTGGTTTGTGTCTGATTTGCTTCCATGATCTTGCTCTGAAAGACTGATCCTGAACTTCTGCTTGGTTTGATTTGGCGCAGCTACGAGCAGACTTGCTCTGATACCATAACAAAAATGAAATTGACTTGATTGTGAACGAATCTTTTAACGTGGTTCAGATCGATTTTCGATCCTACATCCACGAATGGAACTGTAATCTTTATTCACTAATCACAGATTACAGAAAATCAAGAAGATGAACACATATCTTCTTGCCATCAAGAACACTGAAGAATTACAGTGGAAAAACGAAAATTAGGGGTTGAGAGATGATGATGTGTCTAACAGAAGAATCACGCAAAAGGCACTGTTCTCCGTTTTATACTTGAAACTCCCGCCAAGCCTTGAGTTAGGCTCTTAAGCAGAAATCGCCAATAGCACCAACGTCTTTATTAGTTAAAACGTCTTCTTAAGTAAAGCGCGCCAACAGTTGAAAGTCGTACTTCACACTTATGTTTAAAGTTTCTCAGCTTCAAAGACTGCATTAGTTCGAAGCTCTGTTCTTTTCCCTCTGATCACATTTCTTATCAAATTCTGTCTTTTGCTGCTGAAGTTCCAATATGATGGTTAATTCTTTAGTCCTATTCGAACTATCTTCTCTAGTCCTGCGTTTACTTGTAACGAGTTAGGCGTGTATTAAACATTCAATAAAATAAAGTTACTTTATTTGTTAAAAAGAGTAATGCAAAAAAAGAAAAGCATTCTTTAGGGGTCTTCTTAAAAAATAATTTTGACCAATGGTAATTGCAAACGTCTTTGTATTGCCTACCCATTAGAGTATGAGAAAGTTACAATCTATTTTATTTTATAAAGCATGAAGGTATGATAAATGTACTGTCATTTTGATTTCATGTGTCAATTGACCAATCAAACTACAACTAATAATTATTTAAAATAATTTAAAATCTTTTCTTCACGAGTTAATAACAACAGTCCTTTCATTTTACATTTAAATCATTACACCACATTCTACTCATAAAAACTGTATATATCTATTTTTGATATATTGACTACTTTTTAAAATAAATATTAAATTATTATTAAAACAAAATCACTCATCGCCAATTAATGTTATTTTGTTGTACACACAGTGTCCTAAAGATGCTAGCTTGACATGTGATAACATTATAGGTGAATTTTTATGGGTGTTTTAACATTTGGTGGACAAAGTATTAAATTTTGAATGGACTTGCATCAAGTGTAGACAAGACTAAACTACGAATAGGATGATCACAAAAGGTAACCTAATTTATTAGTGATCTTACTCGGTAACCCGATTCGGTCAAAACTTGACAAGCATTCTAACCATCAAGGTGTGATTAAATAGAACAATAAAAGTTATTAATTAAGACAATTTTTATTAGTGTTTCAAAATAAAACACATTGTATTACTCAAGTATTAAACATATATAAAGTATTTAAGATAAAAAAAAGCGCTCGTCCTCTCACCCCAAACCCAAACATTTAGAATTTTGCAGATCTCTCTACAAGTATTTTCAATTCAGGTGTGTTCGCGGACTATTATTTTATTTTTCTTTGTATGATGAATTTTGTCTAAACTTAGATATGGAACCAAAAAAGCGAGAGCAAAAAAAAAAGAGATGCACCCTTCTATTCTACGGTTCGAATCTTGTTAAGATCATGGACCGGGTGTTAGAGGGAGTGAATAACACCGGTCATCATTTTTCGCTCACTAGTGGGTTTCACGTCCGGTTAGAGAGTGAAACCGGTTTCCAATATTCAATCAAGGCCAAGTGTGGAATATATTAGACTTGATTGTGAACTATGTGAGGCGGTTTGTGTATGTGGGTAACTTTATCCGGTTTTGGTAAATGAAGGTGGTTGAGACATTTTGTCGAACACTTTAAGTGTGAGTGTTTGGGGGTATGTGTGGTTTCGGTTTGTAGAAGTGGAGACACGATATTTGTTATGGAAGTTCGGAGTTAACTCTCCTACGTCTCCCCTTCTTCCTCGCAATGAAGGTTCACTAGATCTTCAGTTATACACTCACAGTACAACCTATCCGCTGACCTCAGCTTAATCTAGTGAATCACCTAACAGCTTTTTACAGTCCATCTCTTCCAAGAGCTTTTTAAAGTTCCTTGGGAACTTACGGCACCCCGCAAGGTCAACCGTAAACGTTGTAGGCCGCAACCTCACAACCACTTTGATATTTTACGTCTCTTAGCTAAGACGGCACCATTCTTTCTTGTCTCGGTGCGAAGACTACATACACTTGTTTATAGTCTATGTGCTAAGACTCTCACTCAACTAATCTACTTAAGCTCAACTCTCTAATGTGTGAGTGAGGTGTGTGGCTTTGAACGTCGTAGCACTCTCTCTTTTGTAACCCACACACTTGGAGAACTCTCTTGGTTTTCTTCTTTTCTCTATGCTCTTGTTCTTCTCTATTGGATCTCTCTTTTGATGTATATGTAGTTTGCTCTAGGATCCTTAGCTTGTTTCTGCCCGCCACTGTTGTTTTTATAGGTCTTCCCACCTTGATATAGCCGTTAGACTCAATAATAAAGCCTTTGGGAGCCTTTGTTGACTTTGGTCAATGCTGTCTGTACCTCTATTGCTGCAATAAAGAGTTGTACATCAGTCAACAGTTGACCAGTCAATCCAGTCATTGACCGGACCAGTCACTGACGAACCAGTCAAGACCGAAACCGACCAGTCAGTCTGAAACCGAACCAGTCCAGACCGAAACCGACCAGTCAGTCCGAAACCAGACCAGTCCAGACCGAAACCGACCAGTCAGTTGAAATCGGATCAGTCCAGACCGATACCGGACCAATCCAGTCCAGTCTGACCAACCGAAACCGGGTTGACCGACAGTTGACCGCGTTGACCAGTATTGAGCGGCAGTTGACCGACCCAGTTTTTCGTCCTGAGCTCATATTTGAAAAACGAGCTCATCTGCACACTCAATACAATTACTAAGTTTTGTGTTCATCAAACCGGATTGCTTAGATATTTAAATCCAACAAATCTATTCAGTATATTTCTAAATTAACTTGAGTTACATATAAATCCAGACATAAGAGAACCAAAAAGGCGTGAAACTCTTACCCTGATAATAGAAAGAAAGCATACTACGGCCACCATCCGAGTTTCTCAACTAAAACTAGGGGTGGTTCGGTACGGTATACCGTACCAAAACTGTGATATCGTATACCGTACCGAAATTTCGGTATCAAAAAAATCATACCAATACCATACCAACGGTATACCTTCAATACGGTGTCATACCGAAATTTCGGTATGGTATCGGTATCATACCTTCTATACCATTCACAAGGAGGGTTTTTACCATGCGTGTCTCGTAACTCGTTAATTCGTTGTTTTCGTATTTTTAGTCAATTCAAACTCCTTAGACACCAATAAGATGGATTATTAATACCAAATTTTTCAAAATAAAAAGATTTTAATTCACAAAATAACCTTAAATAATTTACATATTTTAGTCAGTCTCCTTAGTAAGACAAAAAACTTTACATAACCACAAAATACAACTTTATATACAGATTAACTAAAACGAAACGTTTATTTAAATAAACTAGTGAAGATTAACAAAAAGTAATTGCATTGCATCTTCACGCTTTCAAAACATATATTTTGTATTTCCTTTTGTTTTTTAATGTAAGTAAAATATGGTGGACCTCAATAATCTTAGAAAGTTGGGTATAGTTAATAATTTATGGGCTAAATAAATTCATGAAGATCCTTATAATATTTTTATCCATTTTATATTTTTTTGAAATAATATAATATATGTAGGTGTATATATATATATATAATATATATAATATAAAAAATTTCGATATTTCGGTATAATCGAGATACCTAATTTTTAAAATTTTCATACCATTACCATACCGAAAATTTTCGGTACGGTATCATACCTTACCAAAAACTTCGGTATACCAAAATTTTCGAAATTTTCGGTACGTTTCGATACGATAAGGACGGTATATCGGAATTTCAATATATTCCCCCAACCCTAAAACTAACTAATGAAGTGAAGTATGACTGATAGTCCGACTGGGTTCTTTCAAGGTGTTAGGAATAATGTCAAAACCGATTGCTAGTACTGATTCTTGAATTGCTTTTCCGGGTCTGTTTTGAATTCTGTATTATTTCATGAGTACGATTACGTTGGGCGGTGACAAATTGTTCAATAGGCAGCATTTTTGCCTTTGCTTGCTTTTGTCATTGGAAATTCTGTTGTGTTTGAGGTAAATTATGGGGGCGTTTGTTTGAGGTAATTAAACATTACGGTGAATCCACATCACTGTGATGTTAATATCAGCAAAAATGTGAATTAAAGTAATATCTCATCATTGTGTTTGTTTAGGATTAAAATTTTATTTTGCATATCAATGTGATATTGAATAATTGTGTTTGTTTAATTGCGATGATCTATATGAATATATTGCGTAAACGTCATATTTAACTCTACATAAATATATTGGTAAAATGATTAAATGTTTATTTTGAGATAATAATTTACGTGATTAATATTTTGATATTTAGTTATTTAAGATTTAAATATAATTCTTTTTATGTATTTATTCAATATAATTATATTAAGTTTAATTAAATACGGTTTTAGGATAGTTACATACTTTACAATATAATTTAAAATATAAATAAAGGTATATAAAGGAGTAATGCTAGGTAATGCTAAGTAAATAACGATATTTCTCCTTTTCATTTTAGTTTAAAATAGAATTATTCTACTTAAGCAAAATATATTAGTTGGTACATGTATTGAGACACATAGTGGGACAGAGGATACCTACCACTTTTCGAGCTGAAAATATATGTCCCACAATTCATGTCTCACTTTGAAGAATTTACATAAAAAAGTAGTTTTTATGATTATCAAAAAGTATGTGTATATTAGTTAGATCACATAAAACAAAGACTAAATTTGATGTGTTTCTTTAACATATAAATCAAATGAATAAAGATGATTTTAATATTTGGTGGACTGTAGAATTAAAATATAAAAAATTAAATATGTGAAAACATGATTTCGACCATCTCCAACAGTCAACCGGAAACGTAAACGCATTTTGCAGTAACAACCATAGTTTACAGTGATTGTTCTCCAATAGTCAACTGCAAACACTAACGCAAGAGAATATTCCTGTAATATTCTCTTTCATACCAACTTGTATAACTTTTCAATATCACTCATATATTTAATTACTCCACAAATTAACCACAATATTCTTTTAATTTGGATTTAGAAAATATTTAAGCAAATCATTATTGGTCAAAATAATATTTAATTATATATTTGTGGTAAAAAGAATACATTAAAAAATAAAAAATAAATTAACGAGATACAAAAAAATGTTACTGAATAAGTGTGAAGGTTAAAAATAATTATTTATTATGTCAAGTTATAATCGTAATGATTAGGATACAATTTTCAAATTCTTTAATATATTTTTATTTGATTTAATATTCTAATATAAGTAAAGGGCTTATTTATAATTTTAAAACATCAACGCAAAATTGCGTTTGTGTTTGTAGTACTATTGGAGCAGTTTTACTGCATTTTAATATTTGCATTGGCGTTTACGTTTTGCAGTACTATTGGAGATGCTCTTAAAATTCAATGGCTCGGGTTTAGTACTGTAAAATGGGCCCCGGGCCCGTGGGCTGCAATTTCTCAGGTCCGCCATGTATTTAATATCTATTTCTATTAAAAAAGTTGATATATAAGATTATATATGTTTTAAATTTTTTAGTTTCGATTTTTAGTTTAATAATTAAAAATTTATTAAAAAGATTGGATTAGATTAGAGGTAATATCAAGCTAAAACTTTTATTTTTACTATTTTCTGTAAAAAAAAATTTATTTTATGGGAGGGCCAACCCGGCGAAGCCCATTGCCCGCCTCTAAGCAGGGCAGACCTCCATTTTTCAGACCCACCAATGGCGGGCTTTTGTGGGCTACGATCCGGCCCGGCCCGCTCGCTAATCAGTAAGAGTGTTTTTAACCGAAATAACGGTCGAGTATGGGCTCCCAATTTAGGTAATAACCAACCCAGCCCAAACGTTATCCCCCTTTGTGCGTGCCTCGTCATTTCATCTTCCTTAAATAGTTTGGTTTGGTCCAACTCTATCTCAACAGCTCGAAATCCCCTTCCTTGACAAGCCATTTTCCCCTGTAGGAATTTCCTTCAAGGTTCGAATTATTTGAGGATAATAAATAAACAACGTGCTGTTTTTAGGTTCAGTTCAGTTCAAGTTTTCGAATTATTTTGAGACGATTATCGACTTTTTCTTTTAATTGATCTTTTTGTTGTGATTCAGGTTGGTTGTTTGGTCAAAATGGTTTCAGGATTGATAAATGCCAACCCCATTGTTTATGAAAAGAAGGAGCGTCAAGTTCGAAACGTTGTTCCACGAGATGTATTAGATGAATACGCAGTCGAGCCAATCGACCAGTTAGAAATTTTCGATATCCTTTGTATAATAATAACCTAGATTGATCTGTGAGTTTATATTTTGGTTTTTCTTCCTTCAGGGGTTTGTTTTAATTCAAATGCCTTGCACAAGTTAAATTCGTCCTTTTGAGATTTTTTTTTCTTTTCCAATCATAGCTCCACATTCACCGTGAGTTTACTTGAATTGCGTTTTAGATTGCATTGCATCTCTGATGTTGCAACAACTGCTTTTCATGTGTTCATTGATTTCTACATTTTTATATGAGAATCTTTTTTTTTTTGTTTTCTGATTGCAATTATATGGATGGCCAATATGCCATCTCTGGGTATTGGTCTGCCTGGTAGTTTTTCAGTTAATTTTTGTTGGATGGTATACATGCTTCTATGTTGGCTTTCCCCTTAAGAACCATATCTGTTCAGATGATGACTGTTTAATCAAAATTTCCGAAATTCTTATTTCATATGTCGTTCTTACTCCGACCATTTTATTACTCTCTCTTGTCATGCTTGTTGTGAATATTGTTGTAGCTATTCCATTCTCTAATTACCAACTCTTACCACCTTGAATTTCAACTGAAAGTATTATGTTCCATTCGGTGTCTCTTCTGAATTTATTGTCTGAATCATATATATTCATGTTGGTTATCCTCTAATCTCCATGGCACTAACTGGAACATTCGAGAAACATATTAGTTGAATTTCTGTTCTAATCTAACAAGGGATGTTGAAGGTTTAGAAGCCTCAGTGCGTCACTTAACTGTTAAATTTTTTCGTTGTGCTTCTTAATAATGTTCATACACCATATTAGAGACATAAAAGACCCCGAGCATCCTTATTCCTTGGAGGAGTTGAAAGTTGTTACAGAAGATTCAATTGAAATCGACGACAAGAACAGCCACGTAAGGTACACATATATATCTCCTTTCACATCATCAGTAGTATGATTGCTTCCTTTTAGCAATCATCATTAGAATGCTTTATTACATAATACAAATTTAAACTACAGGGTTACATTTACGCCCACGGTAGAGCATTGCAGCATGGCAACAGTGATAGGCTTATGTTTACGGGTCAAACTCATGCGCTCTTTGCCTCCTAGATACAAAGTAACTCCATGTTGAATTTTATCTCCCCATATTATTACTACTGTTTTTCATCTTTACTTCATTATGTTACGATTTTTAGTTCGGCATTTACTTTGTTATGACCTTTTAAAATGATATAATCTTGAGCAAGCGTGCTTGGCCAATGGTGGCTTAATCTAATCTCATGGCTGAGCGAAGCAAATATCATGTTTGTTTTCAGGTAGACATTAGAATAGCACCTGGTTCTCATGCCACAGAAGCTGCAGGTCTCTCTCTCTCTCTCTCTCTCTCTCTCTCTCTCTCTCTCTCTCTCTCTCTCTCTCTCTCTCTCTCTCTCATGGTGTTAGAACAACCTTTTTACATGATTTTTTTTGCCAATGTGAAACATAATATCCCTGAATCTGACTGGTATTTATAGCCGAATGGGAGATGATTTATGTCTTTGATTGACGACTTCTTTTGGTTGGTTGGTAAATCATCTTTGTTTTTTTACAGTGAATAAACAGTTGAATGATAAAGAGCGTGTGGCTGCTGCATTAGAAAATCCCAATCTCGTCGAAATGGTCGATGAATGCCTTGCGCCTTCTTATGAATAAAGAGAAAGAAAAGAAAGAAAAAGAGTAAATTTCTCAACTCTTCTGCAATTTCATACTACTCTTTCATGTCATGGCAATTGAATGGCTCTTTCTTCTTCAATTACAACATAGGAACTAAGTAGTGGTATGATAGCAGTTTGAGCTTTTTGAACTGATCTTTGTTTGTTCAAGATTGAAGAGTTCGGTTGTTATATGCATGTTATAAGCTTGATGATGATTTTTTTATTATTGGTTTTGAAAATGATATGTATATCAGCATTACAGTCAGGCATTATTATTGAAAAAGGCGTTTAGAAAGAAAGAAAGATCACAACGAAAAATCGTCCCTAGTTATTACATAAATTGAACATTAGCAATAAATAGCTAGCTCAAACATAAGCTTTCATAAATTTGTCTAAATAAAGAAGAAAACACAACCCCTTTATTTTTATTTTTTCTCTCTAAATTTTAACCCAAAGAATCAAAGCATGAGCGCTCCAAGGCCGATCTCGGCCTCGTCGAGATAATTGCACTTTTCGTATATGAAGTTTTCATCGTACTTCATAATTGCATCACAAGTCGGGCGCTGAGGAGAATTGTTCGATCGTTTTTTCTTCGGAAAATTCGCGTTCTTCCCTATACTTATGGGCCCTTTTCGTACTGCTAAATTCTTTTCAACGCCTGAAAAAATACATAGATATCATATATAGAGGTTTGCTATGGTGCACAACCACCGTGAGCACCATAGCTGATTTCGCAATTATATTTCTTTTTCTTCCACTCTAGCACCGCCATCACCTCCGTTGATCATCTCAGCTCTCTCGTAACCTTCGTTTTCCATCTTCCACGCACTCATTTATCAGAACTTCATAGTATATTGCAATTTTCTCGTAGATAGTTGGGATCGTGAATTTCTGATAAATGAGTGCGTGGAAGATGGGCGACGAATGTTACGAGGGAGCGGAGATGATAACGGAGGTGATGGCAGTGCTAGAGTGGAAGAAAAAGAAATATAATTGCGAAATCAGCTATGGTGCTCACGGTGGTTGCTCACCGTGATTGTGCACCATAGCAAACCTCATCATATATATATATATATATATATATATATATATATATATATATATAGAGATTTGCTATGGTGCCCACCTATCGTGAGCAACCACCGTGAGCACCATAAGCAAATCTCTCAATTGTGTGCGTTTTCTCGATTCCCAACGTCGCCAACACCTCCGTAGACCCTCACATATCCATTGCCAACCTAAACTGCCCTCTCCAACACGTTAATTTTTAAGAAAATTCATTATTTATTATTCACATGTGGATGACATACCGAGGTGATGATTTTCTTAAAAATTAACGTGTTGGAGGGGGTGATTTAGGTTAGCAATGGATATGTGAGGGTCTACGGGGGTGTTGGCGACGTTGGGAATCGAGAAACGCACACAATTGAGAGATTTGCTTATGGTGCTCACGGTGGTTGCTCACGGTAGGTGGGCACCATAGCAAATCTCTCTCTCTCTCTATATATATATATATATATAGTAATATTATGGTGCTCACCTTGCGTGAGCACCTTCGTGAGCACCAACCACATCAACGCGACAAATCAGCATATAATGAGATTTTTTATTGATCTATTATAACCTACACATGGGATTAGTGATTCAGTCGGGGTTGATTTGGCCTGTTGACGTGACACAAAAAAATGTCACACAACAGGTGTCCACGGATGTGAGCACCATAACATTTCTGTATATCACCTTGCGTGAGCACCATCCGTGGGCACCTGTTTTGTGACATTTTTTTGTGCCACGTCAACATGTCAAATCAACCCCGCGGGTTCACTAATCCAATGTGTAGGTTATAGATCAATAAAAAATCTCATTGTATGCTGATTTGGCGCGTTGACGTGGTTAGTACTCACAAATGTGCTCACCATAACATGACGTGTGTGTGCCAATGTGATAAGAGATAGTAAAATAATTACCATTGGGAGTGACCATTGGCTTCTCATTTTTATCACTAACATTTGAGATTGCTAATGCATTGTTATGACTATTTTCAGCAATTTTCCTTTTCTCCCTTAACCTGCAAGTTTTACAGAAAACTGGCTTGGTAAATTCTCTGCTTCTCCATGTTGAAGAACCTGGAATTCAAATTAATTATAATTATTATAATTAAATACTAAATAAACATTTATCGATTATTGGAACACACATACAAACAAACACTAGTTATATGCTGAAAGCATTGAATCATTACTGCAAAAAAAATAAAAAGAATCGAGTTCGATAACATTTTGCTTACCAACGAACGGAAAAATATATATAAATCAATCCTCAGAGTTCTTTTATTCTTCCCTACCAGTGGAAACAATCTATCGATCCATTTATGTACGATCGAAATTATCAGAAATAATTTTTGTGAGAGATATAATAAAACTGAGAACTTACGCCTGTTACCGCATGTGGCACAAGGCCATTGCTTTTGCATGATTTCTTCGATAGAGCGATGCTTAGATATAATATATATATATTATATATATATATGACTTTGTTTACTGAATTGGAGTGTGTTGTTCGCTCCGTTTTATACTAAAAGTTGTCGGAAATGCGACAAAAAAATAATAAAGTAGGATTCATTAAAACATATTTGCTTTTTCTGGTATTATGGTGAGTTGTAATATCACTTTTCTATTGCTTTTGCTGCAAAAATCTGAATGCCTGGAATTTCAGTTCGAGATTAGTGGTAATGAATGCGATTACTCGAATCTCTTTTTCGAAATTTATTACGTTTGAAATCGAAATCTAGTGATATTTTGTTTTATTGTGTTCTTTTTGCTTATTTTATCTCAACTTATTTTCCATAATATTCATACAACTTTGATTTTTTTGTTATACTGGATTTTCATTTATATATTAATTTTGCTCTGATTTCTTTTTTAAAACTGAGAAGATATTTATTTGAGAGTAAGAGAAACAAATGTACGATTAGATTGCATAAGAGTTGATTTTTATGCGTTGAAAATATATGAGAAGAAATATTCTTCAAGTTTTCTTATGGTTCTCAAATTAAAAATTGCACTTCTGAAAAAATCTCGTGTTATCGATAATGATAATAATAATAATATAATATCATCTGAGTTTTATAATAAATTTTGATTATTGCATTTGAGATATAGACAAACAGTTTTTACATTTGTCTTCTTGAAAGATAATATTTCAGGTAACTAAACTTGCTAGTCATCAGAAGCCTATGTCTTCTACACTGTTTTGAAACCATGATAAGTCTTCGCCGAACTTTTGGACTCCTTGATTTTTATAACTAGGGATGGCAATGGGGCGGATCTAGACCCGTACCCGGTTGGACTCGCCCCTAATGAACCGGATTTTTTTAATTATTCGGGTATTGGGGCGGGGTCTTAAAAAACTCAACCCGGCCGGGTTTAAGGCGGGTCTCAGGTCTTGCTAATTTAGACCCAAAATCCGCCCCGAATATATATATATATATATATATATATATATAATTTATATAAGTGTTAATAATAGTTACAAAAGGGCTATGTGGTCCAGTGGATAAGTGGTCTGTTTATTCCATTGAGGTTCTAGTTTCGAATCTTATCTAGCTTATATTAACTATATTTATTATCTTCTCCATGTTTTAAAATAATAAAGAATTTAAAAATAATAGAAAAAAGAAAAATGAGGATGTACCGGATCTCCGGGGCAGACCCGGTTCATCCGGGTCGGGCCGGGTGGGTCCAGATCTTAAGCGGGGCGGGGCGGGTCTCGGGTCTGTCTTAAACAAATCGGGGCGGGTCCCAGGTCCCGCCAAGACCCGCCCGTTGCCATCCCTAATTATAATCCATTCCTCTTCTTTGGTTTAGTTTTAAATTTATTTATGCTTTTACTTTCTAGTTATATGTTATTCGGTTTGGTGTATTATCTAAAGCTGGCAAATTGGCCGGCGGGGCGCGCCGGCAAATTGGCCGGCGGGGCGCCCATGCAAATTGGCCGGCGGGGCGCGCCTTAGAAAAGGAGCCCCGCCCCGCCCCGCTTCACAAGCGGGCCGCGGGACGGCGGTTTAGCTCGTCAAAATAACAAAATAAAAAGAGAGAAAATGGTTCGAGAAAAAAAAAAGAATTGTAGTCAAAATTACCTCTAATCTAATCCAACCTCTTTAATAATATTTGTTTATGTTATTAAACTTGATTAAACTAAAATTCATAACGCGAGTACATAAATCATTTATATAATAATTATTTAATATAAGATAATAGTTTCTAATTACTGGCAGCACGCCCGCGCCGGCTGCAGGCTTTTGCGGGGCGGGCCGAAGGCTTTGGCAAGGCGGGGTGGGCGGGCTCGGGCCGCGGGCCCAAGTGACAGGTCTAACATTATCTTTTCCCGACATGGTAGCTTCTTGTCTCCTTCTTTAGGAGTGTTTATTCCTCTTTAGGGGTGATAACGAGCCGGACAGCTCGATCAAAGCTTGATTCGAGCTCGGTCAAAATCGAGTTCGAGCTAACTTGTTGGCAACCGAGCCGAGCTTCAAGCCCATCATATCTGTGCTCATGACCCATCGAGCTCTTATCGAGCCGACAATTTTATTTTTTTTTTGGTAAGAAAAGTTTTCATTACCACTGGGTGAACAGATGATTTACAAACAAATAAGCTGACAACCTAAATCGAGCAACCTGTACCTCAATACTCTATCTCCTCATATCTAACACCAGAACATACACGAATATACACTTCAGTTTGGAAGCATTCTTCACTCGACAAAAATTACTAATTCTCCACTGCATCTCTCGTCTGATCATCTGGTATATCTGACCTGCACTCCTTGGCTCTGTTTCATGTCGTCTCGCGTCCGCTCCTTCCATAAGTGATAAAGCATTGCAGACACTACAGCTAGGGCTGGGGAAAAATACCGAAATACCGAAATATCGTCCTTATCGTATCGAATCGTATCGAAAATATCGAAAATTTTGGTATACCGAAGTTTTTGGTAAGGTATGATACCGTACCGAAAATTTTCGATACGGTAATGGTATGAAAGTTTTTAAAATTAGGTATACCGATTATACCGAATACCGAAATTCTAAAATTTTTAATATTTTTTATACCTATATATACACACCTATATATATTATATTATTTCAAAAAATATAAATGAAAAATCAAGAATCTTCATAAACTTATTTAGGCCATAAATTATTAACTTATACATAACTTTCTAATATTAGGCCCAGCATATTTTACTTATGTAACTCAAGTAACGTTTAATTTTTGCCTTTTTAATGTTTTTTTTTCATGATTTTTGAAAGCGTGAAGATGCAATGCAATTACGTTTTGTTAATCTTCACTAACTTTTTAAATATAGCCGCTTCGTTCTAATTAATCTGTATATAAAGTTGTATTTTGTGGTTATGTAAAGTTTTTGTCTTACTAAGGAGACTAGCTAAAATATGTAAATTATTTAAGGTTAAAAAATCTTTTTATTTTGAAAAATTTGGCATTAATCATCTATCTTATTGGGGCCTAAGGAGTTTGAATTGATTAAAAATTCCAAAACAACGAATTAACGAGTCACGAGACATGCATAGTAAAAAACCCTCCATATGAATGGTATAGAAGGTATGATACCGATACCATACCGAAATTTCGGTATGATACCGTATCGAAATTTAAGGTATACCGAAATTTTGGTATGGTATTGGTATGATTTTTTTGGATACCGAAATTTCGGTACGGTATACGGTATCACAGTTTTGGTACGATATACCGTACCGAACCACCCTAACTACAGCCACCTTGATCCCGCATTTTACCAGTAATGTCACACCCCTAAGTTACTTAGAAAATTTTTCGCATCTAAGAGTCTAAGGAAGTAACACGGCAGCGACTTGATATGGCCGTACCAAGCCGCCTAAGCCTTATGCGGAATGATCGTTCGAAGGGAAGTTCTATCTTTTACTCAACTCACGAAATTGAAGCTAATGAGTGTATCTTTGTTAACCCCGAGTTCGCACCAAGGAACTCGACCAAACTAGGAACACAAGAATTACGGGAGCGGACTCCCAACCCAACTTTATTAATAAATCGGGGGCCCCAAATTACGGGGAAGTACAAGCTAAGTCCGTAGACTATCGTGACTTATACAAGACTCGACTAAGTACGCACACACAAGCACTAGGCACGAACACTCTAAATGAACTACTATACCACACTCTCAACTCCTCTCAAAATGAGCTAAGTGATGGGTATTTATAGAAGAACAAGGGGGTCTTCTAATGTCTTCATTGGTGGAGTGGGCGGCCGGCCGGGCCAATGGCGCGCGCGTGCCGCGTGCGCTGGCCAATTGCGGGCGCTGGTGTGCTGACGCGCGGGCAGCTAGGTAGGCAGGCCTGGCGCGCCGAGCTGCTTGGCGAATGGCGGGCTGAGGTGTGCGATGATGGCCTTCCTTCCATTCCTGCCCATCCAGTCGCATAGCTCTCCATAGTTTTGAAGTGAGTCTTCACAGTTCAGCAAGGTTTTAATCTTGTGGACCATCACTTGGCTAAATTCACAAACTAGAAAGATATGCTCAATGGTTTCCTCAGATGTATCACATAATCTGCACTTCCTCTCAGTGATATTCAATCCCCAGTTTCCCAGTCTGTCCAATGTTAGTAGCCTTTTATGGAACAATAACCATACAAAAAACGAGTGTTTGGGGATGGTATATCTGTTCCACACGGCCTTATAGTAGGGAAATGTCATCTGCTCACCTTTAAGCCACTCGTACCCCAGTTTAACTGAGTATTCCCCATCCGAGCTTGGTAGCCAAATCCTTCCTCTGTACCCCTCTTTAAATCTCACTTTTACCCTATGAATTTTCTTCCAGTACCAGGGTGAGTCATTTGGTGGAGTATATTCCCAGAAACTGGTCCCCTTCAAGTATATGGTATTAATCCATTTGATCCAAAGTGAATCACTGTCCAAGGAAATGTCCCAAATCACAATTTTATTTTTTAATATATTAAATATTTAATATTTTATATTAAAATAATTACTTTATTTAATAATATATACCGAACTCGAGTTCAACGGCCTCGTATAACACTAAGCTTATCGAGGCAAGTCGAGCTTTAACGTGTTTAACCGAGCCGAGCTCTACCCGAAATTTTTCAAGCTCGATCGAGCTCGAACCCAGTAAACTTATTTGAGCCGAGCTCGAGCTGGGCCATGTTCGGGCTCGGCTCGACTCGTGTACATCCTAGTCCTCTTGAGGTGTTTCTCTATAAAATAGAGTTTCAAAGCCTGAAGTTTGAAGATTTTGAAGATAGAGTTTTCAAAAATCCGAAGAGAATAACATAAATAGTGTTATTTTAAAATGTGAATTACAAAATGATAAGTTAGGATTTTACACTATTTTTATACCCCGTAAAAGCGTATTTTCGGCCGTTATTTATCACGACACACTTGAATACTAAATTTATGTGCATACCTCTTGTTTAACAGATATTGGAGCAAAATAGACCAAAGCGAGAACGAACAAAAACGAGCGAAAACGAACAAAGGCCGACGAAACACCCCACATGGCCGTGACTAGGTGTGCAAGTTTTCGTGAAGGACTGAAGGCATCATCACGTCCGTGAAGAGACATATCACGGCCGTGACGTCATGAGTATGCGGCCATGAATGCTGGCAGAGGACCCCCTTCACGGTTGATAAGTCACGGCCGTGAATGACGTTACCCGTGGCCGTGAAGGCCCTTCGTCGCGGCCGTGAAAGGCTGGAGACATGTCACGGCCGTGAACACGTCGACTTAAGCTAAATCTCCGCGAGTCTTTACCAAAAATAGAAGATCTCATGCCATATTATAAATACAACCCTTGGGATAAAGGAAAGACAAGGAGAGACGACCCAAGAACCCTAGAACACACTTTAGAGGTGATCCAAGGGGTAAAGAAGGAGAATTCGAAGGCAAACACAAGTGAAGAACTTGGGAAATGCACCGAAGTCGAATCTTAGGGGAGACAATGTTACTTCTATCATAATTTAATTTCCCCTTCTTCTTCCATCCTCTATGAGTAGATAAATTCTCTACATTTCAGATTAGATGAACCCAACGAGATTAATCCTTTGCTTTGAATGATTCATCGTAGTATTTCTTCTTGTTACTTGAATTCGTTTATGAATAAGATCGATTTCAGTTATGTCTATGTGATTGAAGTCTTTAATATCCTTGATCATGTCTATTTGAGCAAGATAATTGTTGGGAAATCGTGAGTTGCACTCGAAAGAGGAATGAGCGATTAGACCACTCGTAAACCCGGAATAAATTCAATGCTAGAAATAGGCTGAACTACCCTGTCGAATTTGAGTCAAATGTAGTGGTAGAATTCATTAAGGTTAGTGCAATCTTATGATTTGTAGTTAGGGAAGCTTACCCCGCTATTAATTCGTAGGTTTAGTTGTAGACGTTTTTTATGTGATTAGGAAGTTACGCCCGGCTACATAATTAACGTATGCATGAATTAAGAGTTCTCACGGTCTAGTAGTTAGGACATTATATAGATTAGGGTCTGATCGAGCTAGGGGATTCAAAGTCTCAAATACGTTTGTTTGAAAAAAAAAGTCTTCTTGTGCGTTTGTTTCAAAAATTTCAGTATAATTGTTAGTTTAAGTATTTGCTCGATCAACCAACTTTTTCACTAGGATGTTTAAACAGGTTTTCTTAATTGCATACTTCCTTTGGGTCGATACTCGAATACTTACTGTTGCTATACTATTTTTTATAGGTGCACTTGCCTATTTAGCGTAGTGTAGTTCATAGTATATCGTTTTATAAATTTTATAACTTGCATGTTCGCACGCATCACAAAACTAGTTAACTTTTTTATACTATTGCAAAACTAGTAATGTTTTCAACTTTGATTATCATTATTATTTTCACCACAAATTTTTTTTTAATTTTATACATTTTCACCTTCATTATCTCAAATTACTATAATAATTATTAATAGTTATACTTTTAACTCCAATTCCCTTTTAACAATCAAAAGAAGATTGAAATTTTCAATCTTACGATGAATTTAAGATGTACATACTGTTCTCTTTCCTCGCCCCCGTTTACGGAATCCTCGTTCTCGTCTCCTCCGAGCAAACGATGACGAAATTGCTAACCGTGATTATATTTTATATAAATTAGATGTAATAATTAAAGTCTATTTAAATATTATTTATTTATAATAATATAAAACGGTTATTTTTCGTAATTTTAAATGATCCCGTGGAGAATGAGATGGGGACTATAAATCTCATTCCTGCTAACCGTGGGAGAATTACGCCCTATCCCAGCCTGACGGGATAAAAATCGGTAATTTTTCTCCTTGTTCGATGCGATCTCTGCAGGAACGAGCAATGCCCGCCTAGTTGACAATCCTATATATTTGAAAAAAATATTAAAAGTGATTTGGTGTTAAAAATTTAATTAGTATCATTTACTAAGCTATTATGAGATAAATATTGTAATTTCAAACAGTCTTGCGATGAAAAAGAAAATAACATTAAAATGACTCTCAATATAATTGTTAACAATTAGCATGCTATTTTGATATATTAGTAGTAAAATTTTGTAATTTTAAACAGTGTTGTGGTTAAAAGAAAATAACATTAATTAAAATTTAAAAAGTTGATTAGGTTTGTAACAATGTTAAAAATTTATTAGTTTTTGTAATTCACGTTTGCCATGACGGACATGGCGGCGCTGTGTCAGCCGCCATCACCATGACGACGTTGTTTGAAAATGGTGGTTTCAGGGTTTTTTTTGGTGTTTTTAGGTCTGGTCTGTTTGGGTTTTTCAAGAGAGTTTTGGGCTGTTAAAAAAAATTACTTGCCGACCCATTTCTATACAATTGAGTTAATGTTAAACAAATGGAAGCCTAATGAACTTCCACCGGCGAAGTTTCGACTGTTGGGGACCGGGCTCGAAGATGAACTACTAGACAAATTTTTTGCATTTTCTGTGGTTGTCATTTTATTGAGTGATTATTGATAGTTCTTTATGGATATATTAGAATGAATTGAAGTTCTTTGGAACTTTTACAGTTTATAATATGTATTTTTGGATACGCCATGACATCACCATTTTCCGCCACGCCATTCGCCATGGATATATGGTGGTTTTTTTTGCTTTCCGCCATGACGCCATTCGTCATTGAAAACACTGATGAAGACCTGCATCCTATGTTATTACCCTTACTTGGCAGTTTTAATCTAGTTTGTTTGGGATTTTGTAAGTTTCATATATCCAGGGACGGATCTACGTTGGGGCTCGGAGGGTTGCCCCCGGCCTCAATGATAAGTATCTATTATGTGTTATTAGATATATTGACTTAGGCCTAATGGGAAGTGGGCATCTTAAGTTTACTTTAGTGTTTGAAGTGGGTTTGAGCTCTTATAACAGCATTTTTGTATTATTTTTATGACACTCAATAAATTTGATTCTATTTACATTTTGACCCCCAACTTATAAATTTTTACTTTTTGACCTCCCCAAATTCTGAATTCTGGATCCGTCACTGCATATATCCTTCGTAACCTATCTTTTTGCGTGTGTATTTCTTCTTGTTCCCTGACGTGGAACGGAAGTTTTGTTAGTATGTTTGTCTCTTGGGTGGAGTTTTTCCCTTAAGCGTTTATAATGTAACGAAAAGATGGCTCTATTGGATATTTAGCCAGTTTGTACTCTTTTTGAGAACTTATAACAAGCTACCGTGGAAAACAAAAAACACAACTATTATAATCCATGTGGAATTTTGGATTCCTCTGTTTCCTATGTCCCTGTTTTACCGTTCCCTTTCTATTATTTGAAAAATAGTATGAACTACTATGCTATGTTAGAAATACTTTCATCTTACCCTTCATTATTATGTTATCGTAGTTCCTTCTACTAGATTTATTTTTTTCTTTCACTTAGGCTCCGTTCGGTTCGTGGATTTCGACGTGGAAAAGAAAAGAAAAAGCGTGATTGTACGACACGTGAACGGTAATGTACAATGATTCGATGCGTACCACTACACTTTTCTTTTCTTTTCCGCGTCGATTTCCGCAGACCAAACGCAAAGTTAGTGTTAAAAGCCGCCATATTGTCCACATTTCAGCACTACACGTTTACAAAAGAAAACGGAAAAATTGATAGAAGTTATAATAACCTCAAGGTTACGTAGTAAAATATAATAATTTCACAGATATCAGTCATTACACAATACATAGATTAGATCCTTAAATTCACAGAGTTGGAAAGCAAAACAACAGAAACTTACAAAATAACTCAGGGATTAGTTACGCTTCCGCTTCTTCGCAAGGTTTTCAAACACCTTCTGAACATCCTCAGCGGTGACAGCCTTCGAGGGATCCGACGAATTCTGCGAAGAACGCGTATAATAAACATTTCGTTATTACCAAATCGTAGACATAAGTGTCTCATATAAAGAATAAAAAAGTAAACAAACAAACCAAGAAAGAGAAGATTTCGTTCTTCATGTCTGCAATTCCACTCAAGAGCTCCATCTTCTCCACGTGGCCCAAGTTGTTAAGGAAGTTCTGCTCTTGTTTTTCGATATTCTCGTTCCTCTTGTTCTTCGCCATTCTCTCGTACTCTGCGATCGAATCCTCCTTGTCGAGCAGATAACTTATCTTCTTTTGGGCGTAAAGCTCCACGCATTTATGACATCTGCAGAGGATTTCTCGCCAGTTCTTGGACAGAAACATGGGCTTGTTAGTAGTAGGGAGATCTTCTTCGATTAAGCCTCCTTCTAAGATGCATTTCTCAGCTGTCCCACTAACAGAAGAGCTTGTTTTAGCTTCCATATCAAGACTGCTTTTGCTTTCTCCTAATGGGATTACTCCATTGTTGTTGTTGTCCACGACAGCAGCTTTGTCCTTTGAAGTATTCGACTGGTCTTTTGCAAATATGGTCTGAGGATATGACGTAAGAAAGGAGCAAACAGTTGCACATTTATGGCAGATCAGATCCTCGTACACGGGCTCAGATTCTACATCTCTTGGGATCTGCTCAAGATTTCAGCTTACTTAAGTTCGTGTAGAAAATTGATGGCATCAAAATCGATCCAACGATCCTTGAGCAAATGAGATACTATGAATGTAAGATTCAGACACAAACCTTATCAGATGGAGCAAGGTTGAGATGCTCTTCGTGGAACCAATCCTCACAGATACAACACTGTATCATCTCTACTTGTTCTTCAACGTTAGGGTCAGGGTAAGGAAGATCGCAAGTACAGTAAGTGCCTTTGAAGTTATGATTGTATGAATTCTCTGAGTTCTCCACGTCTTTGCTTGCAAGAAGCTTGCAATAGAATTCCCCAAATTTCGAGTTCCCACAGTCGCACTTAAAGTTTCTCTTGGTCCACAGTTCGACGACCTAAGTATAATAGACCAAAAAATAACTACGAAATATGCAGTAGAGTTCAAAAACTTGCAACAATAGCCATATATAAAGAGCTAACGCAAAATTTAAGGCACTTGACAAAACACACCAAGCCTTTGCGTTCTGCAGAAAAAAAAAGGTAAAGTAGTATAGCCCATGTGGTTATAGGGAAATGCATGTTACTATCCAATACCTTTTTTTATTCTGTAAAACTCTCTTGTAGTCGACTAAAGTTATCATCATGCCCATCGAAACTTAGCATCATACCCCTCGATGTTGTCTAAAACTTAGCATTGTACCCCCCAATTAAGGGGTGAAACTGCAACGAGTGCACGCCACGAAGGTGTTTTACGCTAGTTATAAGTCATAGGAGTGTTGGTGGTTTCAAACCACGGATGAGTTATATGCAATTTAGCCAGAAAAAAAAAAAAAAAAAAAAACATCACAGGTTCTTCTTGCTGTCAAATTCTGGAACTAAACCCCAGTGTGGTATCACGTTCAACTAAAGAAAACTACATCAGACGCAATAGCAAAAAACATAAGGTTTTACAATTGATGAAATTCTAGCACCAGTCTACTAGGTTTGAAATACGCTATTGTAATATAGACTAAACTATGTAAACTGAAGACACGAAGGGACGAGCTTTGTCATTACCTCATGGCCCTCGTGACAAGATAAGCTACACGCTGTGCAAACTCCAGCATTACCATCAGGCGTGCATGTCAAACATGAGAAAATAGCCTGCCTCTTCATATATCCTTGGCTGTAAGTACACTCCTTACCCTCGTCGCCTCCCAAGACCAAGTCAGCTTCCTTCAGTACGTCACAACAAGAAATAATCAATACAAACATTAATTAAGAGTGGAAAAACTGATACCAAGAGCATCTGACTTAATCTCAGCCAACTAGAGACATGATGTAATGAAGCTCATAGAGACATATAGCAGCAAATGACTAGAAAATAAGCATATCATAGAAGTAAACAGTGCCTTCTTTTATATACCCCTCGAAAAGCACCTAATACGAATAACTTCCTACACAATCCACCTACACAATCAAGAAATACAAAAGCATACACAGTAAAAGAACATGAACAAAAGTTAAGCTAGTTCTTCGTCTCCATGTTAAAGGATTCGAATTGCGTGAAAGATGAACTTTGTTTTAGTAGGTCTATGACAAGACGACATATGTACTTTGCGAAAATCCTGCTTCGGATGCATTACATAACCGAAAAATTATACTAAACTAAGCAACCCTAGAAATTAAACAATACAGAAAGATCATTCACATATCACATCTCGCATTGCAAATAGAAGTTAGTTCTTCGCGAATATAAACAAGCCATAAAATACAATCTTGCGCATAAATTAGAACACATTTCAGCAAACAACCGTTAAAATAACTCACCAGATCTTCTTCCTCAACAGCTTTGAGGTAATCTCCAATAGATATCGTTTCCTCATCACCAGCTTCTTTCTCGAACGCATCGGCCATTCTACTTAAAACCCTAAAAACCAAAACAAAAGATAATCAGATGAAATCAAAATCGACACCATCGCTTTTCACAACACACTGACTTAAGCTCTAACAAGAAAGAAAAAGCTAGACTGAATACAGAGCGAGAATCAAGCACTTCGCACGAAATTACGTTAAAATGGAAAATCAAGGGGCAAATTCGGACAAGAAAAGATGAATATTACAGGAGGTTAATTTGAGAATTGGGCTTCGACAATATAGGATGGGATGAGATGAGATGAGATGAGAATGCGAAGGTTATTTATTTTTGGTGTGTAATAAAATTAGGGCTTTACGGCGAGCACTTTCCCGCCAATCTGAACCCCAAATTTTCTTTTTAGGCCAAATCGGAAACCGGGCGACTTAAATTTGTCCTTTTTTGGGTAAATTCCCTTGCATGTTAACCGTAATTAGATCTCCACCCCCACCCCGCCAACTCAACGCGAAAAAATAGTCTCCGTCCACGCCGTATTCCTGTTCCGGTGGAGATTTCCCGGCCCCGCAATTATTTTTAGAAAAATTATATCTTTATTATAATATAAATCGAGTATACTATTATAATAACATTGTTGGTATAATAACGATTGTTGTATATTTATAGTACTCCCTCCGTCCCAAATCATTTTATACATTTTACTAAATCGGACGACCCACATCTTTTGCACATTTCCTTATTTAGCAAAAAAACTATCACAAACAATCAATATAGTAATATTGAATATTCTTAAAAGACGTTTTAAAAGATATACTATTTACCTTTTAATTGTACTATATTATTAAAGTATTCAGTTTCTTAATTCACATGCTAACTCCCAAATGTCCAAAACGGTTTGGGAAAGATGGAGTAACAGAATTGAATAATATACCAACTGCATCATTGTACCAACAAATTGAACAAACCAATTGTTGGTATAATAAGGATAACAAATGTTATAATATTCAATTGCTGTTGGTATAATGCCGACAACAGTTTGTATAATGTCCAGATTTGTTTGTAAATTATAGGGATAATTGCTATTTTAGTCCCTCTGTTACTACCCAAAATCACTTTTAGTCCCCCGAAAATACACCACATCAGTAACGATCCCTCAGTTATGTTCCGTCCATCAGTGTTAGTCCATTCCGTCAGTGTTTGACCCGATTGACCGTTAACAGCTAACGGGATTGGCCGTTAGTCCCAAATTGAAACGGGGTTATTAATTTTCCACCAAAAAACCCTAAATCACACACAAAAATTAAAATCGCGATCGACGCGAAGCACAAAAAACAGCCTTCAAAACAAATCATCAAATCTCAGCTCATTATCGTACCTAAAAATGAGTACAAACTCGAGTTCATCTTCTTGTAATGCAAGAACTTGCTCGGCCTTCTCCGATTCATGGCCTGTGCCAACCGATCCCTTATTTTGCAGATGTGGCATTGAACTTCCATTAAAGACCTCTTGGACCAAGGATAATCCGGGAAGAAGATACAGGTGTTGTCCATTTTATAAGGTAACCAATTTCATTCATTCAATCGGCCATAGATGTTTATTTGAAAATCGATTAATGTGGCTTAGTTCGAAATTCATAAACAGAGTGGAAGATACTGTGGAATTTTTCAGTGGTGGGATCCCGAAATGTGTGCTAGATCGAAAACAATCATTCCCGGATTGTTGGAAAAGTGTAACTTAGTGGAAGAGCAAATTAGGCAGTTTCATGATAAGGAAGGGAGAATGCTATCACAAATCAATTTGGCATGCATTAAGGAAGAGAAGTTGAAAGCTGATGTTGAAGCTCTGAAAATCAAAGAGCAAATGATGAATGATGAGATCAGAGGTTTGAAGATGAAGGCAAAAGGTTCACCAATATGTAGGCTGATTTTGGTGTTTGTAATCGCAACTTGCATGTTTGTTTGTTTCAGGTTGTGTTGAATTTGGTATGTATGTATTTCGGCAGATGCATGTTTGTTGCAGGATCTGTTGATTTTGGTGTGTATGTTGCAAGGCAGGTTTGTGTTTGTGGGGAAAAACAGTGATTTTGAATGAAATGTTTAACACAAGCCAATCGAGTTCATCACAAGGTTCATATGCAAATACAAACTAAATCCATCACAAAACACAGCCAAAAGTAGACATTCAAGTCACAGACAAAAAAAACCAAACAAACACCAAACTTTGCTCAGACATCTCATCTCATTTCTCCAATTCATTACACCCTCCTCTCTTTTTAGTTGTCCCATATGCAACTCTAAGGTTGGGAACAGTAATGAAATTCACTCCACCTCTTACAATTACAGGTGCATTCACAGCAGGAGTTTGAAATGCCTACAAAGAATAACATTGTTAATGAATATCCCAAGCAATTACTCATACAAAAAAGATAATAAGCTCACATTGACTGAGGATACATGGTTGGAGCCAGATATGTTAACTTGCACATTGCCTGACCTTCTAACCTACAAGAACACGAAAGGAATTACTGAGAAAAACATGACTTGAAATGTCTTGAAAAGAAAGAACTTACAGATAGTTTTGTAGGCCTTCTAGCTGAGCCCGGTGGATGCGAACTCTGAGGCTGATTAGAAGATGCCGACTGTGAAGATTGTGAAGGCTGAGGTTGATAACTTGATCCAGGCTGAGGTACTGTTTTGCAGGTCCTGGCATTGTGCCCTTTTGCTCCGCACTTTCCACATTTAGTAGGATTTTGTCTCCTTTTCAGCTTTGTGGCACTGACAGCAGCAGGGGGTTCATCAGCTTCTCTTTTCCTCATCTTCTTTGGCCTACCAGGTTTATTCTCATACACAGGTGGCAGTGGAGGTGGCAGATCACACTTTGGCCATAAATCAGGTCCATTAACTCCTTGAATTGCGTGTTCATAAACTTTCTGATATGTGCTCACCTTGTAGCAATCATGCACATACTCCTGTGGATCTTCATTTCTACACCAAATGGCTGAAATGGCATGCCTACAAGGGATTCCAGTCAGGTCCCACCTTCTACAGGAACATGAATGTTGAGAAACATCAACATTATGCTGATCAAAAGGCCCTGTGATCTGAAAATGCCAGTCATCAGATTTCATGGGAATGCACTCACTAGCTTCGTTCATGTTCTTAGCCAATTGCTTGGTGACCTTAGGACAAATGGCAGAATTCCACTTGTTGGCCTTTTCCCTATTCACTTGCAACCTAGTCATAATTAGCATTCTGATGTCTTCCATCATTGCTACCACTGGTTTGTCCCTTGCAGAGAGGATGAAGGAGTTGAAACTCTCACACATGTTGTTGAGAAGGATGTCACACTTTGAATGTGTGCTGAAATGAGATCTTGTCCATTGATGAGGTGGTTTGTTCATCAACCAGTCATATGCTTTTTCATCTAAATCTTTCATCTTATCCATTTGTGCCTTAAACACTTCAACTCTTGTCGCCCAAGCTGCAGCCCATAAGGTATTTTTGATTGACTGACCACTGAAACCATCTCTCTTCATATTACTGTGTAAATGCCTTACACAGAATCTGTTTTCAGCAGCAGGAAAAAGATCTTCAAAAGCTGGGATCAACCCTTTTTGCTTATCACTCATGAAAATCCATTCAGACTGATTTTCAATAGCTAGGTCACTATGCAACAATCTAAGAAACCATGACCATGAACTTTTGTTTTCATTCTCTACAATTGCAAATGCAATTGGAAACATGCAATTATCAGGATCCACACCCACAGCAGTCAACAGCTGCCCACCCTGAGGCCCTTTCAAGTGACACCCATCTACCCCAACAACTTTCCTACAATATTGGAAGCCATCCTTACATGCTTTGAAACAAATATATAACCTAAGGAATCTAGGTTGTTCTCCCTCAATTTCTGGCTGAGATAATTTTAATATAACTGTAGAAGCAGGATTATTCCTAAGAAGTTCCATACAGTAGTCCCTAATCCTATTAAACTGTTCTGTCAAATTGCCGTCAAGGAGTTTCATAGCTTTCACCTTTGCTCTGTAAGCTTGCTGCTTCGAGACATTAGCCTTTAAGCTAGTGCAAAGCTCACTTCTGAATTCCTTCACTCCCAACTTAGGATTATCTTTGAACTTTTTCATAAAAGTCTTTCCCAACCACCCTGATTTCAGAGTTTTGTTGTTCCAGTTCCATGAGCATTTTGCATGTTCCGGATTATATGTCTTAATCACCCATGAATGATCAAGGTCAGAAACAAGTCCCACATACACAAGCCAATCACAACCATCTGTTTTGCACCTAGCCCTTAACCTTTTCTTATCATTTTTTTCAAACCTAACTTGCATTCCTCTTCGAAGACAGTGTGTCTGTATAGCAAATTTAGCCTCTTCCTTTGAACTAAATTTTAGCCCTAACTTCAATTCTGGATTTTTACTCTCAGTTTTAGGATTGTACCTGGGATACCTAGGCCCATGCTCATCATCAGACCCTCCCACACTATCAAATGAATCACTGTCCTCATCATATTCCTGCTCAGAAATATTTTGAAGGACTTCATCAGTGGCAATTGTCTTACCCTTTCCTAACCCACCAAATTCTAAATCATGATCAACAAACTCTTCAAACAGTCTATCATCCTCCTCCATATCATACTCACTTTCACATAGTTCTTCACTTTCATCAGAATCAGACTGCATATCAGACCCCACCACAGGATCAATCCCAAGGTTATCCCCTGCCTCAACTCCAAAACCAACCCCTGGCTCAACCCCAGACCCAGACCCAGACCCAACCTCATAACCCGGAACATCATCTAAGAAAGACACATCAATGACATCTTCAACTCTTCCGGGAACTTTATCAAGATGCTCAATGTACAGAACCACCAATTTGTTATTGGGTATGCGATTTACTATACTGCAAACGTCAGAATCCGTTTTCAGCATCCTGTCACAGAAATGTAAAGAACTACCAAATTGCTGCCAAAATAGAACTTTCTCCTCATCGTAACCTAATTGCTTCGCAAAATCCTTCAACTCAATTAGACCCATCAAATCCCAATCTACATAATTGAAGTAATCCACACTACCCCCAACGTAATTTCTAATTGTGGAGCCTCTCATTTCACCACCATGGAAAATCTTAACACTGGAAAAGGTTTTTTCATCAGCTCCATCGTACCTGGGCGCACCGCTTGCTGCATTTGATGGTCTTCTCGCCATCACTCCGTCTCAGTTGTATTGTTCGATTCTTTTCACTGGTTTTTGGGTTTTGAATTCTTGAAGTGGTTTTTTTTTGTAGAAGGCGCGATTTGATTTTTTGGGTGTAATTTAGGGGTTTTGTAGGAGGCGATTTTTATTTTGGGTGTAATTTAGGGATTTTGGGTTAAAACCATTACCCCGTTTTTCAATTTGGGACTAACGGTCGATCCCGTTAGATTTTCACAGTCAATCGGGTCAAACAAGACGGAATGGACTAAAACTGATTAACGGAAAATAACTTAGGGACTAACGTTGATGTGGTGTATTTTCGGGGGACTAAAAGTGATTTTGGGTAATAACAGAGGGACGATAATAGCTATTATCCCTAAATTATAATATTGTTGGTATAATAATAATAACAGTTGGTATATAACGACAACAATTGGTATATTATCCAGTGTTGTTGGTATAAAGTTATAATAATATTAGTTGTTAACATAATATGTGTTAACAGTTGGTGTGGTGCCCCGCCATTTTCTTACCAATTCTAACGCTAACTTACGTGGCTAATGTCAATATAAAATAATTAATATGCGAAAACGTGGGTAAAATTTTTCCTTTTATATCAAGGAATTCGTTCTGTACAAATCAAAATATTGCTCCCAACCTATTTACATAGGATGGTTTCATAATTGCAACAAAGAAACCCTATCTCTTGTCCCCACAGGTCGCATTCATGTACACACATCCTCAAAAGTCGCTGGAAGCTTCAAAAGATAGCCTTGCCGTCATAAGCGATCACGTACCGTGTTCGCGTGTACCTACAACACATAAAACATGGGATGGGCTATAAAGCTCAGTAAGTAGGAATAATGCATGCCGTGCACATGTCTCATTTGCAAAGGCATCCGCGCCAATGCATTCAGACCCTAGTAGGACCAAACTCAATCTCATATCTCTCAGGGCCCTCGACTGACTTACTATGCACCATTTTCAGAGCTCAATTCCAATAAGGACAATGGTCCAGCAATCCACAAGGTACTGGGATACATGACGGCTCGCCATTCGGCCCAATGGGTACTTGCTGTTCCGCGGACGCTCACGCTGGTAGCCCACTTCGAGGTCGTCAACACCAGAGATACCCTCGTTGTCGCTGCCACCCTTGAATCGCCTCCTCCATGTCGCACCTACAGCTATTCAGGGCATTCTGCCCAAATGATAAAAATATATCCGACGACGTACCGGGTCTTCATGGTGTCATAGAAGCAGTCCTGACACAACTGTGAGTCGACATCAGATGCCTATATCGGCAAATATTCATCGCTTTCAAGCGACATTGTACCATGCATATGCTAGTCTCACAATTGTCGTGCATGCCGTGTATGCATGTGTTTATGCTCATGTGAATAGTACAGAAGTTCATGCTATATCATCATACATAGCAAATAATTCACCTAATCTCATATAAGCAAATAGCCACGTAATACACATACATACAAACAACTTATGTGTTGTAGTTGAAATTCTCACTTACCTGTCGTCCAAGCTAAATAAATTTACTGCTCCGGGAAATTCCTATTTTTTTGGACCCCTAAATAAAAATATTAAAGTATCAGTATAATACCTAAATTAGATGACTATGTCGAAATAAATTGATTGACCATCCTAATTTGCTCAAAAATATTTTCGGTGTAACATAATATTTTAAAACCCTAAGTCGCCCGATTAATAGTCTAAATTAGGTCAACACCCGATTTTGGTCAAGAATAAGGGCAATATGAGTTTCGATCAAAAGTAGTATCGCCCGACTTTGAATTCGTCGAGTGTCACCTGATTTTTAAATCGCCCGATTATTATACCTTCAAATTGCCCGATTTCAACTTGAAAATGTATCTTTCATTCGTCCCACTGTCACGCTTTAACACCCAGTTTCGCCGAGTGTTTCTTCATCGTTCGATACTTCAAATGTATTTCCAGAATCGGCCGATTGCTATACTTAAAACTTAGTTTCGCCGTGTTATTTATTTAGTATTGAGTCGCCCGATTTGTCTTAAGATTTAACCTTTATTTATGACACGGCGAAAGTTATCACAATTCCCTAGTTTCGACCGATCCTAAGTTATTACATTAGCACGGTGAAAGTTCAGTCTTGGGAATCCATTCGCCCGATTATCTATATTTTAAATTTTCTGTTAAAAACTAAAAGACGGCCGATACTTGAATATTCCTACGTTTAATCGAAAGTTGCCTTCTAATAGATTCCAACACTTTACACTATCCGATCCTAGGTTTGATTAAAAATGTTATTTATCTTACCTCCTAAATACGAAGATTCATATTGAAGAACATATGAACTACCAAGGATCAATACTAAGTTAAATGTTCAAAGTTACTTTCCACCCGAGAGTTATCCTAAACCGATCTTTATATTTAATTTACTCTTAGTTCATCTTTCTTAAAGTCTTCCTTCCCTATGAATTTATCTTCGAATCTGCCTAGATTAAATTAGAACTGTTATCATACTTACAAACTCAGAATTTAGGGTTTTTCAACTTATGATATATTCAAAACCCTTAAATGATTTTATTACTTTATAGTGGCATGATAATACGTGAATATAATTAGAGACTATAAATAAAGCTTTCACTTACCCAATGTTCCAAGTTTGAGTTGCTTAGGAATAATTCGAGCTAGCCAAATTTGGTTCTTGGTAAGGCTATGGAATTCCTTCGTATCCCTTTTTCTCCTCTTGGTTTCGTTTCCTAGTGTATGAAATCTTTTCTATTCTAATGGTCTTCAGCCTATATGATTAAGTATTAAGCTTGGGGGGGGGGGGGGGGGGGGGGGGGGGGGGGGGGGGGTTCGGTACGGTATACCGTATCAAAACTGTGATACCGTATACCGTACCGAAATTTCGGTATCGAAAAAAGCATACCAATACCATACCAAAATTTCGGTATACCTTAAATTTCGATACGGTATCATACCGAGAAATTTCGGTATGGTATCGATATCATACCTTCTATACCATTCACACGGAGGGTTTTTCTTACCATTCGTGTCTCGTAACTTGTTAATTCGTTGTTTGCGAATTTTTAGTCAATTCAAACCCCTTAGGCCCCAATAGGATGAATTATTAAAACCAAGTTTTCCAAAATAAAAAAGATTTTTCATTCGTAGCATAGGGAAACAAACATGTATTTTGTATTTCCTTTTGTTTTTTTTAATATAAGTAAAATATGGCGGGCCTCAATAATCTTAGAAAGTTGGGTATAGTTAATAATTTATGAGCTAAATAAATTTATGAAGATCCTTATAATATTTTTATCCATTTTATATTTTTTTAAATAATATAATATATGTAGGCGTGTGTATATATATATATATAAAATATTAAAAATTTTAGTATGAAAATTTTCGGTACGGTATCATTCCTTACCAAAAACTTCGGTATACCAAAATTTTCGATATGTTCGGTACGTTTCGATACGATAAGGACGGTATCGGTATTTCGGTATATTTCCCCAGCCCTAATTAGGCTTGGGAATTTGTCATTGATTTGACATTTTGATGACTAAGCTAATGACTTTACTTCTTATCCTAAGGAAGCCTTGTACGTACTAGTTTAGACATGCAGGGCTCGTTTGATACCGTGTTTTTGTATTTGATGGGTATAAGTTATTTGTGTATGGCGATACAAGGATTCCGTTGATAGAATATTTTTACATGTTTGGTAGGTGTGTTTAAATTATATGGGTAATGATATAGATATTGTTTGATATGTATGTTTGAGATGTGTATGGAGTTTGTAAATATACTCAAAATACATTTTTAACCTTTTTACAAAAAGCAATTAGAAAAAAGGAAATTCCAAAAAACATCTTCCCAAGTGACCCCCAAGTTACAGAGCTTCTGTCCTCCCAAATTACAGGGCTTCCGTCCTCGCTAAAATGACCCCCCAAATTACAGAGCTTCGTCTCGTCAATTTCCCACAGAGCTTGAACCAATTCCGTTCACCTCCTGCCCGTGATATCATTGTCTTCCAAGGCAGCCTTTCGTACGCCGCGTTTCCAAAGACGCCGCCATTACAACCACCGGTCCAGCAGCCACCAAGGGACCCACACCCACCACTTGCCCCTGACCTCCGGCGAGGTAAACCGTCAGACCAGAAGCCGCCGGCGGCGCCGGAGCTAGAAGAAAGCTCCCGGAAAGAGGCCGTCGTGGACGTCGCAGCCCGCCTTTGATTCTTGCTCGCGAATCATCGCCGGAAGAGAGGGTAAAGGCGGAGGAGATGGGTCGACGTGGCCTTGCTTCCTATCGGGGTAAATGCGGTACTGTAAAAAATGTATCGATAAACCCACCTATGTGGTGGGTTTGAGTATGCAAGCTTGATAAATGATTTTCGTGTAACAGGCATGTATAGCTTTACACTGCTATCAAACGTGAGCAAATTTTGTCATATCCATTTGATACCCATCTATACATGGGTATCGAACGAGCCGTGCTGTGATTGGTTGAATTTAATGGGTAGTTAGTCTTGGTCATGGTCGATTCTAATTACTAGTTCTATCGTCAAATTCCCATGTGGTTTTATTCGACAATTACAGTCAAATTCCTACTATTATACCCGAAAGTTACTTTCCCCTTATTATCCTATTTCAAATTTTCACTTAATGTCCTAAAAATTATAATATGGCTACCCCACATAATTTCATTTCTCAAAAAAGGCACATAAGGCTGTAAATCACATATTTATGCACTCACATAAACACATAATATGTATGCAAATTTATCGGCCGGCTTACTTGCGGGACTCGGGTATTACTGTTGGTATAATAACAAATCCAATTTTGTTGGTATAAAATTATAAAATTTTATTTATTGGTATAGTAGTGTTAACAATTGGATAATAATTGAAACAGTTGGTATAGTTTCTACAATTTCCGGTATAGTATCTATGCTTGTTGGTTTAGTCCATTCAACGATATCTGACAACTTTTTTGAACCTGTGACGTAAGGTTATTTTCGTCTCACATTGAAAGGTACAAAGCAGGAAGAAACCCACGGATAGATACTGAACATGAAGAAAGAATTCGAGGATACTTAAGGAATTTTAAACTTGAAGAGGGACTGAAAGAGAATATACCCTTTTTATTGTGGTTTGTTGAGATTTTAAAAAAAGTGCATTGTCCAAAATTGATTAATCAAGCTACCACAAAGTCAATTAATATATCAAATGCAATTCTTGATATCACCAACTAGTTTTAGGAAGGATCCTCCAATTTTAATATAATTAAGTTTCTTTGAATATTATTGCATAATATAAGACTTGAATTAATGTCGTGTGAATGTTGGTTTGAACAATAAAGATTAAATCTTAAGAACGTTAATAAAATAAGGGAATTACTATTTACCGCCCTCTTTTCCCTAGTTACCGCCCTCTAAAGGGCTGAAAAAAAACGTTTTGCCCTTATGTTATTTAAATTAATTTAAAAAGAATAAACTATAATAAACAGTAAAAATTTCTATTTAAAATCGTTTTCCACACACTATTCAAATCATACATCCAAATCAGACAAAAAAACAGAGAAAATTCAAATTGCAATGGATCGGCGACAAGGACAGGGAAAGGGAAAGGGGTGTTCGCACGAATGGTAAGCAAATTGTCGTAAAAGTCATTCGTACGTAGATAGATTGTCGAAACGGGTCGGAATAGGTTGAAAAAACAGCCGATCGAAGGCAAATTAGGGTCGAGACTCGGCACGGCCGAAACGCATTTTCGGCCGGCCAAGTGACAGCCGGAACATGATTTTGGCTGGACCAGCTGCGGCCGAAATCATGCTTCGGTTGTCACTTGGCCGACCGAAATCATGATTCGGCCGAGAAAGGGCCGGCCGAATCGGTCGGCTCTGGTCCGGCCGAAACTGTTGTTCGGCCGGATCTGAGGCGGCCGAAATAACGTTTCGGTCGTCTTTGTTCCGGCCGAAATTTTCGTTCGGCTCTTTTTTTAATTAAATTTCTAAATGCAGGCCAATGTGAGAAGTCCCTACTCGGAGGGAGCAGCAGATCCCCCCCGGTGGAGGGATCTGGAGAGCGTCACACGAGGACGCGCGGGGCATGGTTTTGAAGACCGGACCGGCCAAAAATCCGGTCCGATCCCGGTCCGGTCCTGGCTTTAATTTAAAAAAAAAAACCGAATATTTACTAACAACAACAAAACCGCATAAATTGACAGAGGTTTTAAGTTGGTCTAGTGGTGAGGGTCCGAATTGTTTAAGAAGATGGGCTGGGTTCGATTCTAGTTGCCACATTTTTTTAATTTATAATTAATTATCAACCCAATATTTTCATTCTATTTAATTTTGACCCCCAAATTGATAAACTTAATACTTCACATCCCATGGTACAATTATTTTTTAATCCCAATACAATACTTTTATTAATTTTGCCCCTTTATTTTATAAAACTAGAATTTCGAAAAAAATCGATAAAAACATGTAGTTTTCTATTTAATTTGATTGATTTATTCATAAAATATATTTTTTAAAATCTAAAGACACCGGTTTAACTCCGGTTTGATTCCGGTTCTATACCGGTTAAACCACAAAACCTTAAACCACTAAAATTTCCGGTCCGGTTCGAAAACCCGGTTTCAGAACTTTGGCGTGGGGTTGATGCATCCGTTCGTAGCAGTGACGGACGCAGGATCTTATGGTCGGGGGGGGGGGGGCTCAAAATCGACGAACTTTCGGTTACCCAAAGTTCGGTTCGAGGATTTTATAAACCGAAAACTGAACTGAAATATTTCGGTTCGATTCCGGTTTTTACCGAACTCTTTTCGGTTCGGTTAACCGATCGAAAAATTAAATTTTATATAAAAAATAAAACAATAATATAAACATGATTTGTATTGTATTAAGAATATACTATCCTATATAGATTTGTATAAAATTTTAATTTATCTAATATTTGCTATCATATGATGGATATATTATTAGTATAAACATATATGATAATATATCTTATATAATAATATATATGTAAAATTTCCTCTAGAATTTAGTATATACGAAATAATATTGTTACAAAATTCCTTGTTTTTATTTATATATTAGATATATACCAATATTAATATTACTTTAAATGGATAAAAATGGCTAATTGCTCGAATAGAAATTCAATTACTGCAAACAAGTATTTAATAGCTCACACAAAACCCATGAAATCCTTTCTTTCAAAAAGAACACGTTAGAAGGTGAGTGGAGTTTTAATTGATTTAATTTTTTATTAAACGTTGGTGGGTTTTTTTTCATTTTAAATTTTAGTGGGCCTCTACACATCTAAATGATATCAAAACAATTTAACCGAATATATTTGATATTGGCCCAAATTAGCCTTTTGTAAAACTTATAAAACAGCCCAGTTATAGTATAGGTCGTCTTCCTCATTCCTCAATACACGAATTGCAGAACCCCAATTCCATCCATGGCCAACGCAAGCTTGGGGGGGCAGATTGAAACCCACTATGGCAAAATCCAGCAGCTTGGGGGTCAATTGCCCCCCCGAGCCCCCCTGCGTCCGTCCCTGGTTCGTAGAGAACGGGAGGAGGAGAGGCGGCAGCGAGCGGCCGCTTCTCATTCCGTATATGCGGATTACGGTCCGCATGCGGATGATGACGTGCCGGATGATGCAGCATCGTTTCAGTCATTCGACGACGATGTGATATCGGCCTCCTCAGGTAATTCCCTTCTCCAGTATAAACTGACTTGTGATGTCGTGTCTTAATATACGTAAAAAAATTAAATTTATTTTTGGGTTTTTCGTAAAAAATGAAATAGGGAGCAAGCGCTCCAGGGTCGTAGATGACGATTCCTGGAGGGTGCAGGGCCCACAGCCCGGTGGTCCAGAAGATGGCGAGGTGATCCTAGTTATCTGGGGCACATCGCGCCCCGCATCTGGATGGGTGAGGAGGAGAGGCCCCTGCTGAAGTGCGAGCAGCGGGCGTTAGTGCTTCGATCGCTGAAGTAGTGGTACTCCCAGTTTCCGCCGGAGACGCAGAGCCAGATCGATGGCACGGGGCTTAGGCACCTCACAGATGCCATGGTGGGTCACTTGGATCAGCCTCTTCTGTGCGCTTCTGCGGAGCGCTGGCAGCCCGACACGAACACCTTCCACATGCCATTCGGGGAGATGACGATCATGCTCCACGACGTCGAGCAGATCCTAGGTATCCCGATCGACGGGGCGACGGTATCGGGCACCCCAGACGTCGGCGATGGGCAGATCGTGGCGAGGGAGATTATGGGCGTCTCCGCAGACGTGATGAGGGGTTCTTGGAGAGGCGGTGGGGTTGCATCGAAAGACGTGATGCAGGTGATGCGGGGGGTCACCGGCGGGGTTCCAGGCCATCGCTTGGCTGTGGATTCTCTTGGGGTCGACGCTGTTCGTCGACAGGAGCGGGACCCGGTGAAGCTCGACATCATGCACGAGTTCTATCGCTTGTTGGCCTCTGCCAACCAGTACTTGTGGGATCGGCCGCTCTTGCTTAGCTTTATCGCCAGCTTGGACTCGCAAGCCGGGCAGATTTGAGGGGTGTTGCTGGGTGCCTCTTGTTACTCCAGGCGTGGATCTACGAGTACTTCCCATGCTTTCGCCCACATCGTCTACTCCATCATGTGAAGCCTGGCCAGGCACGATCACGCATGTGGTCTGTATCTCAGTACGAGCGGACGGCCCACCGTTTGACTGAGATCCGCCGTCAGCTAGATGTCATGACTGCGAGCGAGGTATATTAACAATTTATATTCTATATTGACGACAATTATGTAAAAATTGTGAACTGTTATAGGTTGCTTGGTTGTCGTACGGTCCCGATCCAGCGGCGCAGCACATGAGGACTCTTTTCGTGGGCTGGGTTAGATATCGCGATAATCGTGCTGAGCCCTACGCACCCTCGAGAGTGTTGCGCTAGCTGGGTTACGCGCAGCTCATCCCGCCGCCGATGAGTCCGCCACAGAAGGCGATCATGCCAGCTGACCCGTCGAGGTACAAGGTGCACTATTCTACCGATGCAGCAAACATGCTTGGCGGCAGTTCCCGTACGCGTACATCCTCAACCTCTGGTACATCAACCGGGCCGCCGCAGAGTACCTTGGTGAGACCGTTGCAGGGTACATGGACTGGTATGAGCGGCATTCTCATCCTCGCCTGATTTCGTTCGAGCTGGGATCCTCATCGAGCGGCATACCCCGCGCAGCCACGTCGACTATGTACGTAATTTAATGTGATTTGGATTTTTTATATTTATATGTTTAATCACTTTTTATATGTATCATTTCTGTGTACAGTGGTACGGCTCGATGTACACCTTGACTAGCGATATGCTAGCTACGATGCAGCTTGACGGGTCGACGAGTACGGAGCGGTACAGAGACAGGCTGGACGAGATGAACGACCGTTGGCGCAATGCCCCATGACGTGCTTTTCTTTTGTGACATTTTCGTTTATGTATCGGACGCGTACTTTTTTATTAGAAAATTTCTAATAACAACAAAAAATATTAATATTACAAAATAATTATAACAAAAAAAATTAATAAAGAATTATTTACAACTAAAAACATTAATAACAAAAAAATTAATAATAAAAAATAATAACAACAAAAAATATTAATATTACAAAATAATAACAACAAAAAAATATTAATAATACAAAATAATAACAACAAAAAATATTAATATTACAAAATAATTACAACAAAAAATATTAATAACAAAAAATATTAATAATACTGAATAATTACAAAATAATAACAACAAAAAATATTAATAGTAAAAAATATTAATAATACTGAATAATTACAACAAAAAATATTATATTACAAAATAATAACAACAAAAATATTAATATTACAAAATAATAACAACAAAAAATATTAATATTACAAAATAATTACAACACATCCGCACGCGGAGTAAACCTCATCGACAACTCTTTGGCACGCTTCAACTCAGCTCCCATTATCGATATTGCATGGTGTGAAACTCTATACATTATCGTGTGGAATGAAAATCCTGAGCTCCCAATAATTCATTCCGAGCGGGACTCCTCCATTGCCTGCATGTCAACATAAAAAATTATTAGTTAAGGATTTCGTCCAACACGTAATATAAATTAATTTACCTTTCTGATGCGATTCAGTTGGTTCTGAATCTGCTCATGCACCTTCACCCACACGGTGTCAAGAGACCCAGTGGCCGAGCTCAGCCATTGCTTCAGCTCGCTGTGAGCACTCTCCACACGACATGTAGTGGTGTTTCCGAAATGAAGCACATGGTTCATCCAAGCTTTGGCGAACTTCTCCTTATGCACCAACCATGTCTGCTCAACGTACTGCACGATAGCGGAGTCACCTTTCGAACGCAGACGTATGTCACTCACGGCCTGCTCGTATTCGTCTATCATCGGAGCTTCCATGACTGCTTTCCAGGCCTTATGCCTGAAGTGCGCTGCGGTCTTTTTGTTCTTCCCCTTAATCCAATAAACTCTGTTCTCCACGTCTTTATAGATATGCCACGTGCACAACGGATGGTGAGAATGCGGAAATACCATCTGTATGGGTCAAAGAAGGCCCAACTCACGATCAGTCACAATCGCCGAATGGTAGACACCTGGCCCTAGAATATCCCGAAGACACTGCAACACCCACCCATAACTTCTCTCCGTCTCGTCCTCCATAACGGCAAATCCACACAGGAAGTTGTGATTACAGGGAGTCATCCCTATAATCTCAACTAGAGGGATCTTATACCTATTGGTCTTGTACGTAGAGTCAATCCCAATAAAGTACGTATACGTCCTCATCAGTGCAAGTGACAACGGGTGTGCGAGAAAAACATGTGTCAGCGCATTAGTCTCCTCGTCTCCCAGGGCTTAAACATAATATCCGGCCTGATTCGCCTGGTGCATCAACTGGCTCACCACATCTCGGCCCTCAGAGTAATCCTTCTTCAAACGATCTCTGTAATTATATATATGTTGGATCGTCGCGTTATCTTCTGCGTGTTGAGCCCTCATAGCTGCGGGATATGAGCTGGTTTCGCTTGCGCAGTAGTCATTTCCTCTACGACCTTCCTTGCATGGCTGCTTAACCCACTCGTCTGGCAGTGTCCCTCGGGATACTGTATCAGAGGGTGATTGTGCATGGATTTCTCTCGTGGGTCCGTACAAATGTACCATTCCCTAGTAACTGGATCCTCCTGGGCTATGAGAAGAAACGGACACCTGCACTTGTTAGACTTCAACCGCCTCTTCAATTCATCCTCGTTGCCTCTATAACGTTCTCCGCGAGAAAATCTAATCAATTTTTTCTTACCGCATTTCTTATGCGATGAAATAATCACCTCGAAACCAAGAGCAATAGCGATGCCTTTCGCCCAGTCAATGGCTTCCACGTCGGTCGGAAATCGTCCTCCTTGGCGGAAATGCTCACTGTAATTTACCCCGTCGCCGATAAAATCCTCCGGGATGTGGACATCACTCTCGTCGTCTGAAAAAAAATTAAACAGCCAAACTCAAATTTCGGCCCCATGTAAAGGCGACCGAACCGATATTCCAGCCCTGCACGGGCGGGCCGAAACCAGATTTCAGCCCGAGCTGTTCCGGCCAAAACATAAACTCGGCCGGAACAGCTCGAGAAGAAGTACTATTTCGGCCCCCACAGGACCGGCCGAACAATAATTTCGGCTGTCCTGGCAGGGCCGAAATTGTTTTTCAGCTGGGCCGAATTTTTCGAGATAATCCGATCGATGTTCGATAATTCATCTACGTACGAACGAATTTCTAAAGAATTTGCTTACCAGTCGTGGCAGTAGACCCTTTCCTTTACCCTGTCCCTTTACCCTGTCGTCGATCGATTGCGATTTCAGTTTTTTTTTGTTATGTTTGAGTCTGATTTGAATATATGATTTTGCGATATGGAAACTGTTGTACGGAAAAGGACTTTAAATAGAAATTTATATTCAAAAGGGCAAAATGGTCTTTTTTCAGCCCTTTAGAGGGCGGTGACTAAGAAAAAGTTGGCGGTGAATAGTATCAGTAAAATAAATAGACGTAATTAGATTTAGAAATTATAGTATAACGCCTTTCAAATGGTTTTTTTTTATTACGAGTTCCGTTTAACGATGCCAGTTAGATTTGATAAAAATCGGTTCTTAACTTCGGGTTAATCAACCCAATATTGTGCGTAGTGGCTCTATACGTATAAAACCTCTCATAATTTATATTATTTACTCTTGTCTCTAATATGTAGGGGTGTGCAATGGTTTTAGAAAATCGTCCGAACCGCCCGCACCGCACCACACCGCACGTATAATATTATTAACTGCCAAAACTGCGGTTTAATTTTATTTACAGAACAACCGTAATAATGGTACGGTGTGAATTTTTTGTCCAAACCGCACCGCACCAAACCGCACTTTAGTTTTCTAAATTTGTTTCTAATTATATCTAGTTTTTCTTTATGGTAATCATACACTAGTCATAAAAGAGATTTATTTTTTAGTTTAATTATTTTTCTTTACTTATAAGCCTTTTAATTATATGCTAATTTTGTTGATCATATGAAAGTTATATCATTACTAACATATTTATTTTTATTTTTATGTTAAACATGTTTCTATAAGAATAAACGGCCGAACATGTAGGGTTAAAATAGATATGATTCGAACATTTAATAACAAATTGACCTACTTTATATTTTGAGCTTCCAGTCGGAACACAAAGCTAAACCAATATATCAAAAGCGCCCAATAGTAAAGCCTAATATAAAATAAGATAATGATACTAATTTTTTTGGATAATAGTGACGCTTTGATATATGAGGCAAATACATCGACTTGCGCCTTGTTTCTGAGGCAAGGGGACATCACCTTTTTGCGCCTAACGCTTTTAAAAACTATTTTTTCATTCGATAGAATATAAGTATTTTCTTTGTTCGGTTAAAGACTCCAAAACCGCACCGCAATCACACCAAACAGCTCGAAACCGTACGTGTGGTTTTATTTTTCAAAACCGCGGTTTGAGAACTGTTTTTAGAAAAACCGCATATAGTGGTTTGGTGCGGAATTGGCCGAAAACCGCCGAAAACCGCATCGCGCACACCCCTAGTAATATGGATCCAAGTAATCAAAATTTGTATTCAAAGAATTCAAATTATCCAAACCGCCAAAACTATCAAAATTCAGTCTTTTTTCAACTACGAAGACTATAACTTTAACTCAATTTTCTCAAAATTCTCAATTTTCTCCAATTCAAACCATTCCTGTCTCGGAACAAGCTCAACCATCATAAAATATCTCTCGCAATTTGTTTCAAGATACAAATGTAAAGGTGCAAAAAAGTATTTGGAACCGTAAAGAGACGTTGCTCTCATTTCATCTTGGATGTCCGTCAGCGAAGATAAAAAAACGAGGTAGATTTCAAAGGGGTGGCTCGTTGTGGGTGGACGTCAATTTTCTGTATTATTGTATTTTACTCATCTATTTGTAGCTTGACTTATTATTTATAGTATTTGTATCTCATTTCTTGTAATTTTATTCATTTATTTGTAGTAACAGCTCCTATTGTAGCGTATTTAAGTGTATCATTCTTTTTTATTAAGAACTTTTAATATCATAAAATTTAATATATTTTGCACATTTCAAATAATAAAAAAATAATTATAAAATATTGTAATATTATTGGTTGAGTTGAGTTGTTGATAAGGTGCGAACTTTAACGAGTCTGGATTGTATTGTATATTGTGCATGTGGAAAAGAGAGAAATTAATTTTTTATTGTCACAACCGGTTATACAAGTCACTGACAGACATAATCTTACATATGGATATGAATTTGTTGTTTTATAATGAAATAGGTAATACCACACGTGTGCGCTCGCATGCATGCGTAGGGGGTGAAAATCCAACCGACTCGTGTACCGAGACCGAACCAGAACTAACTGAAGTGAGACGTATTGGGACCATGCGAATCGTAATTTTATTGATATCGGATTGAACTGGTATCATACCGAGACTAGACTGCTTTGTTGTTGTGCCGTATTGAACTAGTTGCGTAACACACCGGTTATCTAGTCTAACTGGAAACGACCGGATATATAGTTTGAAGTTCACCCGACAATCCTAGAAAGGGCACTACTATACCATTAAAAAGGTTCTTTAATCCAAGACTTTTCACTTAAAGAGACGATTTCTCCTTAGCCACTCTTATTCCTTTAAGTATAGAATGATTCTCATTGGAGAAAAGATGTCGAAAAACACAATCAACAAAAAGAAATTCATGTTCACACTAGAAATTGTTCTACTTCGTTGTTGGCATTGTTTCTTGTGCAAAACAAACGCCAAGTTATTCGAAGTATCTTGGAAAATAGACGTTCGTAAAAGCCTCAAGCCTAAGCGTGAGGGCAGAAATCTATTCTAAGGAAATTGTGTTCACAATCTTCAAAATCTGATTTCTTCTTTGTTCGAACCCACTCCAACCGGTCACGTCGAATCCAACAACATAAACCTAATATCCACCTGTATTGGGTATTAGGCTAATTTAATAGTATGCTTATATTATTTGTTTTGTTTAGATTTGATCTTACATTTTTTTACTTTTTTTCCTTTGTTGTCCTTATTTGATGTTTTTTGTCGCGGTAGAGATTAGGGCTGCATTTAGTTGGACACACAAGATAAGCATATACAAGATTGGGCTGAAGATTACTATCTCGTGTAATCTAATTGGTGGAGCGTTCACTATGTTATAATACATTGGGCCACACTAATACTATCTTCTTGGTTCCAAAATAAGAACAAAATTATCTAAGGTAAAATTAATGAAATGACAAACTTGTCCTCCCCATCTAAAAGGCACCATATACACTGTCGAACGAGGTAAGCAATTGACCGCCTCTAAAACTCGATTGCACTGTCTGTGCCATCATACCTTCGTCTTCTTTGTTTGAATCACACTTTACAGACTCTCAGGCACCCTACACACTTTACAGACACTCAGGCCAAGGTAGGGTTTAACATGCAATGCAACATGATTTTAGGGTTATGAATTTTTTGGGGTTGATGTGGATTCAAGAATTCTTGTGCACATCTGGTCGAGTATTCTATGAAGTGTTTTGTGATTGCTCACTTTTACATACGAAAGAGCGCGAATGTTATGATTTATGTCCATTGAATATGCATTTTTTCGATATTGATATGCATATCTCATTTGTTACCGCACATTTACAGTATGTCTTCCGAAGGTGGCTTTTGTCATGGGAAAATAATGGAGATACGATATAGCGTTGACAAGTGTTATTGTCCTTACGCCCACAAGCCGAAATCGAAGTTGTGAGTCCGAATAAGCTTACGTCTTGTAAGTTGTCTTCCCTGTGTAGAAATTGGACTTGCCACTATTGGAAATGGTTGAATCCAGAAAGCGTGACCTACTCGAACTCCAACAAGACAACATCAAATCTGTTGACAGCCAAGTACGAGAATAGTGATCCATCTGATAAATGATGCGGTAACCTAACTGCCATATACGAGGAATTGGCCTTGTTGAAACATGAAGTTACGGAAATTAAATGGGCGGGGCAACAAGGGAGATTAGCATTGACATTGGTTTAGTCAAGTCAACGTTCATGGATGATGGACGTGTTCTAAGAGCGATGTGTACAATTCTTGGCGGTATGACGAAATTGGTTGTCCTTTTAATTGTACTCCTATTTTATCTTGTGTTATTTAAGTAATCAGAATGTCCTGTAAGATATTAACTTGGAAGCATGTACCAATATGTATTTGTTAACATCTGCTACTCGAATGTAGTTGCTTTCTATCAGGGCCGGTTTTTCTTTTTGGCTGGCCCTGGGCCCTTTGGCCCTTTTGTGGCCTTATTAGGTCTTTTAACTATTTTTTCGGGTCATTATAACAAATATGTTTATTGTGGCCAAATGTTACACCGGGCCGGATTTGTGGCCCTGTGATGTGTCCTACTTGCACAGGCCCAAATCGGCATGCCTTCTATGGGTTATCAAATGTGTACTTTCTATTTTAGCTCGTAATCTAATCAAATACATTTCAGCCGGTATTTAGATGTTTGTTTGTATGTATTAAGCAAGTGTTTTTTTATGTAACCACAAACCTCATTGACAGTGTTCGATTTCAAGGCTATTTAAATGGAATATGAAAATGGTTGCTATGCAATGAAAAGCGCCATCCAATTTAACATCCACATTATAAGTTAGCAAGTGTTTCTCACAAGAGTCGATTAAATTTATCACAAGACAAGACATGACACTAGATAAATGAATGGACACCAAATCTACATAATTTCTTAAATTGATTTCAATATCTAAACTAGTAGTTGAGGAGTGGACATGTCTTTAATAACCACATTAAGTTTTTGATTATATAAATAGTGGATGTATAGTTGGAGCCCAGCGACGGAGCTACAGGGGCTTGGGGGGCCATTGCCCCCAGCCAAAATGCCTATAAGGTAATATTGTGTACATAAATCAAATAATGGAGCTCAGTCCAATGGTAATAGCAGTGTGGTTGAGTTTATATTCAACTAAGTAATGTCGGTTCGTTTAAGTACATTTTTTGTTTACTGTCTTTTATTTATCATTGTCCCCCCAACTTATGATTATTTCCTCGTGCCCCCAGCACTCTTGGTCTGGTTTCGTCACTGTTGGAGCCATACATCAAGCGAAAGACAAACAATGGTTATACACGGTAATTGTAATATTAGTCGATCTTCAAATGTTATGTATCATATTGGTTGATCTTCAAATAGCATGAGTGGTCGTAACTTCCTCCTATCTAACATTTTCGTTATTGTAATATATTGTTCAAGGTGCCGATACTAGCAAATCAATCTACAGTCGGAGTATCTATTCAATGCTTAATATACGGAGACGGTGGACGAGTTCTTTATCAATGTTTGGCCCGTGAAAATGATCGAGCTTATTTTAAAGTGGGAAAACCAAATGGTACGTTAATCAACAACTTGAACGGCATGATATTTCGAAAATTCGGATTCACGTTCAAGCCCCGAAAGGATTGAACAACGTTCGGAGTTCCTCATGTGTCGATATCAAACTTTCAAAAAATTACTCGATGCCCATGAAACATTATACGACAAAGATGCTAACATTCTGGTCGCACCAGCAAATAAATGGAAACAATGGATTGTGGTATCCTTCATCGTGCAATATTTTTAACATATTCAGTATATTCCGCGTATAATCTCATCTCATGTGGTGGAGTCACTCGTTCTTGCCTATGTGTTCAAGGGTGAGCAACAATGGGAAAAGATCGCAAAAATCTTCAAATTGCAGTTGGTTGATGTCATTGATATTAGTAGTGACGAAGATTGTCATAATCATAAGGATGACAACGACAAGGTTACATCTCCATTTCCCCCAAAATTCTCATATGGGGATCAGCTGAAGAAAAAAGCCAAGCTTGACAGTGAAATTAATGACCGTGGGAGTACGAATGTCTAAGTTGATCGTGACGAGTTCCTCGTGTGTGATGAATATGTATATTACCCTTTTATGTGACCGTGTATGTTTTTTTATGTGTTGTGCGTGCACGTAAATCTCGGCTTATTGATGTTTTGCATAGGATGTATGGTGTAATATAAGGATGCGTGTGGTCTACAGATTTCTATGTAATATATAACATTTTCCTTCGGAAACTTATCTAGCACAAACGGTTTTCCTGATGCTTTTGAATTATTGGTACAAGAGCTATCTCACGACGGGCTTCAACCCAACTATAATTATGAGGGATGCAAGCTGAAGAAACTACTTCACTAACTTTGAATATCTAAGATCGAGAGAATCAGCTCAAGCTTTCAAAATCACAAAGTTCTATCAAGCGAGAATAGAATAGGTGTTGTCATCACTGCACTGAACCGAAACGGTTAGTGAGTGATTTTCTCAAGGGAGTGTAGAAAGCTCTTGAAAGAGACGGATTGTAAAAAGCCATTTAGTAAGGTCTAGGAGTTTAGTTAGCGAAATATGGGTTGAGGGTTATATTGAGTCAGTCTAGTTGAGGAGGTTGTACGACAAGGTGTTGTAAACCAAGACTTCTAGTAGAAACCTTCCTGACCGGAAAGAATGGGAGATGTAGAAGATTTTAGCTCCGAACTTCTAGAAACAAACTCTGTTTGTAAATTGTATACCACAAAACACACACCACGTTCACATCCGGTCTTGGTACAACCCGACTGGTTTCTTCCGCACCAGTCAACATACACTAATATCAATCACTGGTATTGATCTTTCACGAGACCAAAATTGAAAAATACACATAAGATAATCATGTGTTTATTCACCCCCCCCCTCTTAACACGTAAACCGATCCTAACACCTATAATCGCATAAAATATAAAGTTAATTTGGAGAAAATGTACTGAGATGCTCTTCTTAAGAAGTTTAATGGGGAGTAAATTTCATGGGAGGCACCCTAATTTACATTCCGTCGCGTTGATTTAAGTATCATCAATGTATCTTGGTTATAACAATGTGAGGGTAAACTTGACTATATTGTGTGTACTATTCATGTTTAGCCTTTATTTTGCTAGAAATGTAACGTTTTACGCATAAATTGCCATTGTTTATGCTTATTACTTGAAGAGTTTTAATATTATATTTTTTTAGTAATTTATTTTTTCTTACTTAAGTTGTAAAATGTTGGCTCTTCGTGTGTTGTTAGTTTATATACTTGAAATATACAAGTTATAGTGGAAATTTCTTAAAACTAAAAGTAAATTTGCTTCGATTTTTTCAACTTAATTCACACATTATTAGATTAACGGAAGAAATGGTGAGAGCCGAGTGCACTGCAGGAGAAGACTTCGGTATCTGTACATCCCGAAAGACGTAATGAATTCTTGACTCGGTCTAATTAACATATGATGGAAGCAATATCTATAGCGTGAAGTTTAGTAATTAAATCATTAAAAAAATAAATTGATAAAAATAATATATTGATAGAAGATTTTATGGGCATCATAGCGAGGCTCCAACTATCTAGTATAATATATATACATGTATAATATAACCACTGTTTCAAATAGAGATGTAGATCTTTGTGATTTTACAACGGAGAGAAAAGAAAGACCGACTGAGGATGAAGAATCTCCACGGAAAAATTATAAAAATGGGTCTTTAAGTATACCATTTTTTATTTTGGGTCACTATGTTTGTCAGTTACAAAACTAGGTCACTAAGTATGTATATAATAACTAAATTGGGTCACTAGTTACAAAACTAGGTCACTAAGTATGTATATAGTAACAAAACTAGGTCACTAAGTATATATATAGTTACAAATTTGGGTCACTAAATATGTATATAATAAGAAAAAAGAGGTCAATTACGCAATTTTGTTACTATATACATACTTAGTGATCTAGTTTTGTAACTGACAAACATAATGACCCAAGGCATACTTAGTGACCCATTTTTATAGTTTTCCGAAATCTCCTCTTCTTCTACCACTTTTTCGAAATATTTTTTCAATGATTTAATCGTAGAAAAATATCACGACTGAGAGGGCTAAATTTTTCCAATGCCAACTATGTTTTTTCGATGCACTATTAACATGTGACAAATATCAATGGTTCACTAATGAGAACTCGAGAAAATATTATGGAAGCTTATGACCAATCTAAATAAATCGAGTCCAAGTCAAAAACAAAATAAATCTAAATTCAAAGTGCCAAACCTCTTAGCAGCGCAAGTAAAAATACTTTTACGTTCTATAATACTAGTTTATTGCCCGTGCAATGCACGGGTCTTAACTATGCATAAACTAATGTTAATTGTATCACAGTTTTTGTCCTTTGAAGATTGATAATTATACTCTTTCTCTCAGTCAACTCTATAAATATATGATACCTTAACTTAATTATCGTATGTGTTGGGCGCTGACGAAATAAAAATGAAAGCCAACGACTATTCTAAAAGACGATATGCGGAGAGGATTATGGTGTAGAGGGATGCATGAGGTATTCGCATTGTGTGTATATATTATATCCCTTGGTTATCAATGTATTGTAAATTTGTACGCAGATATTTAGATCATACAATTACGCTTGAGAGCTGATGCAGGTAAATTCAGTATTCAAATTAGTGTGAGAAGAGAATATGCTATACTGTATGAAACAAATATTATGTTTGCATATACCTTTTTTTTGTTGAGAATGCTACTTATGAGTGATCAATGTCTACTTACAAATAATGCAGTCGAAATTCGATAGCAAAATACTTCATTGATTCCTTTCTTGTTGGTCTAAATTTTGGTGCATGCCAATCGTTGATCATGCAGTTCCAGAGGATATGCTATATTTCAATTTGAAGCAATTGTTAGACAATGTACCAGATGATGAATAACCATATATTAGTAATAGGGAGCGTAAAAGAAACTTAACACTATATTAGCTACTCATAATAACTCTTTCAATATAGTGCAAAATCAACAAATAACTCAGCTACTAATCTTTCCCCTTTCTTCATACATTCGATAGATACTGCAAAAATCAACTACAATCACTCTGTATATTAGGGAAGCACGCAGAGACTCTTTGTAACCTCTTGAATCTTGCCAAAAAGTACATCATAAGAACATTAATAATCATACCAAAAGTACAATGATAATCATATAATCGGATTTTTGTACATTCACAGGAAACACGCTTAACGTAACTTAAAGGAGCCTGTTAGACCAATCAAGCCTCATCTTACAACTTACACAAGCTTGCCAATTTTGACTATTTCTACCCCATAGGAATGCCAACTCATCTTTAGCTACATCATCAAGTCCGTAAAGCCATTTTTATGTGTTTCTCTCCTGACAATTGTAAGCAATATGGTGCATTAAATTTATTGTTAGAAATTGAATTGTATGCAAAATAGGTACCTGCCAAAACTTCTCCACAATGGTCCAAAGATTTGAGTCTCTAGCCTGTTGTCTTTTCCCTACAGATTATAACCTGTACATGAAATACCCCAAATTAGAAATTCAAGATATGATAGAGTTACCTCCCCAAAAGCACCCTTCCAAATGATTCTAAAGAACCTTGGTACGTTATTTTAAGGCATGTATTTTCCTTGTTATCTCCTTCCTAAATGGGCTCAACGGCATTTCTCTTTCCACTATTTAGTGATTATGGGAAACCGTAGTAGAACATTCTCCTGCTTGTATACATCAATGGAACGTTCTATCTCAATAAAACAGTAACAATAAGATGCACGAATGATGGTAAATTTTCATAGTTTTGCACCTTTTCAGAGGCTAGTTATTCCTCATTGCCATAGTCTGCATGATTTCTATCTCCTTCTGATAGTTAGATATCTGTACAATGGGGAGAACTTGCAAAGATCGTGAAATGATGACGTGATTGAGAATTGAGAAACTTTCATCGAAAAAATTGTGTTGGTCGACATTCTCCGATACTTGACGCAGCAAATTAAAACCATTTACCTAAAATGCAATCGAGTAAGGTCAGATGAGATTGAGAAAATCAAGAAGCCGATAAGTAGGTAAAGAAATCAAAGAGACCATAGAACGATAACTCTCAGAATAAACAACATCACTGAAAGATAGTAAGCTATCGATTACAGAGACATGAACTGTTCAATTCCAAGCTTAAATCAAATCTGCAACTTACAAAGTGCTCCAGAAACAAAAACAAAGTTTAAAAATAGCGGTAATTAGACAGATATCTAATGCATACCCGACCGGCATCTCCAAAATGAATCCTATTTTTTGCTTGCGCAAACATCGTGCGAGGCTTCTTTAACGTGTTTGGGGCCAACAATAGGTAGCTCACAGAATGGGGCGAATCAATTGGCTTTTGTTCCTAAGAATGGCCATTCACGATATGGTTAGCGAATGCGTTCAGAAATTAGGGTTGTGCTCAAGCGAGTGTCCAGAACTTCAAGTGCAAAGTTCCAACAGATTCAAATTCCCTTCGGCCAGAACACAACTAATGATAATTCCAAATCAAATTCAACTGGATAACTAAAAACAAACATTCAGGGAAGAGAAGACAACATCCATTCGATGATAAAATGTCAATCGGTGATATGCATGATTTTAATCAAGAACAAAAAATAATAATAGAAAAGGAAAAAGAAATTGGAAGACAAAACGAGTCACGTTACTGTAATTAGACGTGTTCAGAAGGTTCAAAAAACCGTAACCGAACCGTAACCGAACCGGCGGTCAACGGTTCGGTTAACCGTAGTCAACGGTTACGGTTCAAACCGTAACCGAACCGTGATTTGCTACGGTTCGGTTACGGTTATAGAATTCTCTAACCGTGAACCGCCGGTTATAACCGGCGGTTAACCGGCGGTGCAAACCGCCGGTTATAACCGAGGGTTTTCCATAAAATAAGGCATTGGACTGAGCTTATATTAGGCTGAACTTGAGTTTTGGATGATTAATTATTTTTTCGACAGTTGTGCGTTACCTTATTTCTCTTATATTCTTACTCAACGGTCATCAAGTTATATTCCCACTCACATTTTCTTTTTATTTTTCACTTTTTTCTTTCTTCTAATTGACTCTCATGTTACCGTCATCATTTTTATTAGTTCCATTTTTATTTTTTTCATGCTATAGTTCTATAAATATGTGTAGAATTTGTGTAAATTTTTCACAGATTTTTTTTGCTCTCAATTCTCAAGTTAAAATCAAACACATTATCGAATTTCTGTAAGCAATCGCATCTTTTTCAAAATATCTGAAAGTGTTGCTAATATTATTATAAACGAAGACTGAGCGATTGTATTTTTTTCTTACAAAATCTAAGGAGTAATTGTGTTTCTTTTAATTTTCGACATTATTAAATAAATTAATTTCTTTAGTTTACTTAAGTGATTATTTTTTGTTTTTTTATAAATAAAATAAAAAAAATTTAATTAAAACCGTAAACCGGCGGTTCAAACCGTAACCGTAACCGGCGATTACGGTTACAAACCGTAACCGTAACCGTGGTTACCGCGGTTCGGTTACGATTTGAGATTTTTACTAACCGTAAACCGGCGGTTATAACCGTGAACCGTAACCGTGAACCGTTTGAACACGTCTAACTGTAATGAATAAGTATAATAATAGCAAACTCTTAAAAATATTAATTCATAAAACACAAAATGGAAAGCACGGCAGTACTTTCCTTTACCGTACTACTACTCTTCACACTGTTCCTCCTCCTCACCACCGCCCCAATCGAATCCGCCGCCGCCCCGCCGTGCGAACCGACATCCTGCGACCCGACCCGAGGACCCGTTATCCGATTCCCCTTTCGACTGCTCGGCCGTCAACCCGCCCAGTGCGGCTTCCCCGGATTCGACCTCTCCTGCGACCCGACCACGAACCGAACTCTCCTCACCCTCCCCAAATCGGGCGAATTCGCCGTCGACGACGTCGATTACCGCGCTCAGGCGGTGCTGGTCAGCGATCCACGGTCGTGCCTCGCCAATCGTTCACTTCGCTTCGCCGTCCGCGGCTCGCCGTTCGCAGGCACCTTCACGATTGGGTACGCTTTTTGGAACTGCTCGTCGGCCGACTCGTCGAGCGTGGATGGTTTTCTCAGCCGTGGAGGCGTGGCTCTGCGGTGCCTGAGCGGGAGGAACTACACGGTTGTGGCGGTGAGGGGAGGTGCTGAGGCTGGGAGGAGGGGCGGCGGTGGTGGTTGTCGGTGGGTGAGGAACGTGAGCGTGCCCTTGGTGTGGACCTCCGACGACGGCGGATTTGGCCGTGAGAAGAGTGCTTTTGAGCTGGCGTGGACTGAGCCTGACTGTACGGCCTGTGAAAGCGAAGGCGGCGTTTGTGGTAAGGTCCGCGAAGACGATCTTTTTGGTTCTTCTCCGTTGGGATGCTACCTTAAAGTCAGAAACGGTAACATTTTACCCATTTCTTTTGCACTTTATGTTGTGAGATAAAAACGATGAAGTTGATTGATTGGACCTCCATTAATAAAGACTTGTGGACAAATGCCATTAATTTTCAGATCGTTGCCTTCGTATACTTCATTAATTGATGATGATAGCTTGACATGTGATTATGATGGGGAAGACATTCATGCTCTTCCTTCTCTCCATATTTCTATCCAATTATTGAGCTTAAACTGCATAGTTGAATTCGCTGGCTTCTTTAGCAGTGTGAAAACGTTTTCATGGTCCATGGTCCTAATCGTTGATTTGTGCTGTGAAGTTGACTACGTAAGATATCATCGATATCCCAGTGATGAAGTGTTTTGTTTCTTTCTGTTATAGTGTAGTAACACATTTGCATCATGTCCTTCCATTATAGAGAGTTCCAAACATATCTTCACAAAGTCTTATCTCTTACGAATTATATAGAACTCAGATAGTTTCGGTACAGATTTCTATATAAAGATCGATCAAGCCATGTTCAAAAATCTTGTAGTAATTCGTTTTCCTTCACTAAATTCTCTCAAATCTTTTACAGGCCTCTCAAAAGGCGCAAAGTACGCCATCGTAATAGCGGGACTAGTCTCGGGAATACTATGCATAGTGGGACTCGCTTGCTGCGCCTTCGGCAAGCTATGGATCTCAAACCTCCAGCACCGCCTAAACCCCTCCGACCACCACCTCTCCACCACCACCTCCGGCTCCGCCGCCGCCGCCGCCTCCGGCTCCGCCGCCGCCAACTCCGGCGGCCTGGACCTGCCAACCATACAATCGTACCCCAAGACGGTCGTGGGCCATAGCGGGCGGGTACCTAATAATCCGGGCGAAAAAACGTGCCCAATCTGCTTGTGTGAGTACGAGCCCGAGGAAACCCTAAAGAGCATACCCGAGTGCAGACACTTTTTTCACGAGGGATGCATCGACGAGTGGCTGAAGATCAATGGGACGTGCCCTTTGTGTAGGAGTTCGCTCGAGGGCTCGTATTATTGTTCTGCCCATTCGCCTACTTGTGATGATGGGTCTTCGGCGGCCGCTGTTGATGGGTCGTCGTTGGGTTCTCGAGATTGGTAATAATCTATGGTGGTGGTTGGAAATTTTTATTTTTTTGGAGTATTTAATGGGTAATGTTGTTGTATACATTAACGTCCGTGTATATTGGGGCATTGGGTCCTCTATTCGAAACGGTGTTCCACTAGGTATTTCAACTTGGAAAAAATTGTTACAACTCAACCTACCAATTGTTTAAAACACTCGTAAATATCGTTGCATATGTATATACATTAAACTGAGTGTTTAAACACGAAAAAGAAATTAAAAGAGAAATATATAATTTCGATTAATTTTAGGGAGAAATACATACAATTGATTTGGAATACTTAGTGGAATAGAAGATGTCAAGCCGAGGTGGGAGTTTTGTTGGCTTGTAACATTTCCTTGTCAAGAAGCAGATGGGTCATGCATGGGATGGGAGGACGTACTCCTCTTCATACCTGCATATGGTGAAATCCCATCCAAATTTATGGTAAATGGCAAATAAAATCTAACGTAAGAGATATCGATAAAGAATAGATTGCAACAGTAAAACAGATACCCAGCCGAACCATCCTCAGTGCTTATCTGTCTCATCCTTTTAAGTTTCTTGGGAAGCTTCGAACGCACTAAATCGACATCGCCGAGCTCACCAAAGCTGCTTTCCAAGTTCAACCACTCCTCTGAAAGCATTGCCCTTTCCTCTTTCAACTCGGGCGCTGATGTTCTAAAGTAGCGAAGTTATGAAAAAAATAATTCACCAATGTTGAAAAATATAAGCAATGAATATTAACTTGATCATAACAAAACCAAGAATAAATTAGATTTGTTTATTTGTTTAGATCATGTAAAGAAAAATTAAATAACATTATTTGTGATTTGGTGGAATACGAATTAGAAAATTAAGAAAATAATTGAAAATAAAAAGAAAAATTCTGAACCACATGATTAGCACTTGTAAAAAATATGTGATGGAACAAAAAATGGGACTCGGATTGAGAAGTGAATCTCATCCCGTGAATAAAATCACATATTCTATTATTTGTTTTTTTGACAACCCTAAAGTATCCCACTTAATCAGCTGGGCTTATATCCGGGGATGAAATTAGATCTCCAGGGTTTAGATAATCACATCCCAAATCTACCCCATGAGGACAACTCAATGGGAGGTGGGATTCGATCTCATTACCTAGCCCACAAATTCTTAAGGCATCCTCCTTGACCATTAGACCCTCATTGGTCACTTTCCATTATTCTTCAAAATTATAAAAAGTTCTTTTTTTTCCTTCCTCTTAAATATTTAGTTTTTTCAATAATCAACTTAATCGGCTGGAAATAGAGCCAATCCATTGAAAGTGACAATGTTCAACATCCAAGGATTTAGAAGGCCACTTAACCGTATATTTCTTTTACGGGCCCACTTACCATTTTAAACTTATTACAGTTCATCAGAAATTTGGGTGTTTTTTCAAACTTATTTTCACTTTAGAGTGAAATAAAATTCGAATAATCTATAGTGCGTTTGGATCGGGTATTCGAACGAAATTGTTAGATTTTAAATTATAATATTTTGAGATCGTAATTTCAAACTGAAATCCATTGTTTGGAAAATGCTATGATTTTAGAATTTGGATTTCAAGGTGCTCGAGTTCGTGAAGCAAATCGGGCCGTACCTCTAAATTTTATTTAAAAAAAATAAAAAGTAGAAAATAAAATAAAATAATCATCAATAAAATAAACAAGGTCGTGAGCCATCTCAGAGCTTTGGAGCACAACCATGAGTGAACTCGAGCTGACAATAATGAGCTCGAGCCGACTTATCAAGCCGCCAGTTTGCACGACTCATCGTCCACCCAAAATTATTATTATTATTTATTGTTTACTATAACTATCGCGAGATATACTTTGGATATCGAAAACGGACATCTCGTCATTAAATTTCGAAATCCGACAAGTAATGAATAATTCAGCTACGGCTCGGTTTTGAAAGAAATTGCAATCTAAATCCGTTCGATTGCGAAATGCAAGATTTTGGGGAAATTTGAATTTCAAATCGAAATAAGGAATCCATCATGTCATGTTCTCGTCCTGTATAAATTATTTGGAAGGTTTTGAAGGGGTACCGTTTTTACATCGGACCGAATGTTCAACATTTGGACTGATAAGTCCAAAAATTAGTGATTAATGATAAAATATTCACAGGGCTTCTTCTAGATCTCAAATATGTAAGCGAATGATTGAAAGAATACTTGCCGAGAAACACAATCATATGCCCCACCTCATTTATTTGCAATCGAATGACGCGTAATTTGAAGATTCTCAATTAAATTCCTTTGGAAGTTGACTAACTAATTTCTACTAAAATCAAAATCATCCACCACTCATTTAACACATGACCACCTTTTTATTTTAAATAGTTTGAATTGGTCAGAGATAAGGAGTTGTAAATTTCTTCTACACAACCTTATTTTTCCACCAAATAATTCCAGTGCAACAATATATGGTTTCACTCCTATTTACCAAACAATTCCATGCTTTATTCCAACATTAAATATTCCAATCACATTCAATAAACTTAGCAAACAATTCACTTCGAATTCATATAATAATTCAATTCATTCATCCCTAGAAAATATTCGAAATTTCGAGATTCGAATGCAACCCACCGAATCGTTTGTCCACAAAATTTTTTTGAAGAACGTCTAATTAACTATTCAACCATGATGCACAAATAAATGCATAGAAATATGGTGGTAAAATGGATTAAAGTATTCGAATATTATAACTAACATGTACATATCCTAAATTTACAACCCTTCTCGAAAGTTATTGCCGTGTGTATTACTACACGACTATAATTCTTTAACAAGGTTTGAATTGGTCATCCTTCGTAGAACTTTGCTTCAGAACAAAAAAAGACACAGATATCTTCACTTCACTGTACAAATTAAACACACGACCAAAGACGAGTCCACCAAGGAAAAAAGAACTCGTTTTCTAAGTCAAACTTCAAACTCTTTCCATTCATTTTTTTTACTTCCTTCCCTCTCAAATACTTTATATTCGCCATAATACCCATATTAGCTACCAAATTAAGCAAGAATAAGAAAGAAGGCATTTATGAAACCTGCTATCTTCTTCCAAACTTAGCAGATTATTCTCAACTTATCGTAATAAACGCAACAGCAAATGGATAACGAAAAGTACAGCGCTGTGATCGACGAGCTAATTCAAGGCATGGAGAAGGCCAATGAGCTGAAATTTCATCTGAATAATTCGACTCCTCTCACCGAAGCTCAAGAGCTTCTTTTGAAGAGTACAATACGTTCTTATGAGAAGGCTTTGACGATTCTCGGGCGGGATGGAACTTCCACGAAGGTCAATGGAAGTCTTGGGAGCGACGATTTGAGCCCAAGTTTTAAGGATTCTGAGGATTGTAGTAATACGCCTAAGAAGAGGTAATGTTATTTGAGTATGCGGTTTTCGAAAATTGGTTGACTCTTCGTACTCATTTAGAAAACGTTATTCAATATTGCTCTCTATCTCACAACACGAGTACCAAACTAGTAGCTGCGAGGATTAGCTTCGAGGGATGTGACTTTTGAGTCGAATGACAGTATTTTCTTTGTTTTTGATGTTGTTTTTGCAGCAGAAAGCTTAATCAGCCAACTTGGACGAAGCAAGTTCGAGCGTACTCGGAGAATGGGCTCGAAGGGCCGACCGAGGACGGGTTTAGCTGGAGGAAGTATGGGCAGAAAGATATATTAGGAGCAAAGTATCCAAGGTATGTTTTTTTATGTGTTTCGGACCGGAATTCCAATAAGAAATTTCATTTCTTTCATTTCATAAAAAAAATGACCTTTTCATTTAATTCATTGAATAAAAAATAAAAAGTGATATCAAAAAATTGAAAGTAAAAAATTGATATACAAGAAAAATAAAAGAAAAGATAAGAAGAAATGCGACCACCCCCGACGTATTTGATACGCTCCCCTATAAAGAAACTCATAACACCAAACTCAATCGTAATTCCATCAATGACTGTTTATCACAAGTAGATTTAATTTTTGTCCAATAATTTATGGGAAATTAGTTTTCAAAATTGGGTTTTCCGTAACTTAACTTATCCGTGTTTAAACTGGTCCGATATGTTTGTTTGCACCATTTATTATAAATGTCACTATGTTTTGAACACAATGGTGAGAACATAATTGACTAGTTTTGAACACGTATAAGTTAGAGGACGAAAAGGCAAATTTCGAGGCAGGTCCCTACTGTTTCCTTTTGATAATATGATTAGAGAAGTCCATTTTAAAAGTATTTTTCAAAATTTTGCTATGCGTCGCAAGCTTCAACAAAATTTACAGGAGTTACTATAGATGCACTTACCGCGCGCTTCGAAACTGCTGGGCCACGAAGCAAGTTCAAAGATCCGACGAAGATTCTTCGATTTTTGAAATCACTTACAAAGGGACCCACACGTGCGACGCAATTCATCTTCCACCGCCAGCCGCACTGTCCAAAGGAAACGACGCAATGCATAAATACGGTTCAACTCCTTACATTGACCAACCGCCGAAAGAACACAACCAAAACCAAGCGAACTTAAAACCGAACCAAAGTGAATATTCTCAATTCTCGTTCAAATGTCAGGATAAGGAGGAAAACTACTTCCCGATATTTCCCAACGTCGAAGATGGGAACTTTATGGGAGCGTACGCCGACGTCTTTTTATCTCCAGCCACGTCGGGCTCGAATTATTTCTCTTCGAGTGCTTACCAAATGGCGGGTTTTGACGGGCTGGTGAATTTTAGACAGCCCGAATCCTCCTCGGGGCATGCTTCGACGAGCAATTCCCCGGTTTGCGGCATAGATTTCGCAAACGAAACTTCGGAACTTAACCCGAACTTTCGGTTTTGACGGAAAAAATAAAAGATTAGTTGCATATGTTTGCAGCTTGAAATATTCTTTTGAGATAAAGATTAGTGGCATGTGTTTAGAATCTTATAACTTTATAAGTAGCAGTTGTCTATCAATAACAGAGATTGTAATGCATTGATTTGATGTGCATGTATCTCATTGTGACTTGGATTGGGATTGTCGCAGATGAAGAAGCAAGACGTGGCTGGCATCCTAAGATCAAATGCAAGATCTAGATAAGTTATCTCATCTTTATAACTTACTTTATTTATTACGAACATGTAATTTAATAGCGGACTGAAATATTAAACTCGAGCTGAAGTTATAGAAGCCAAACATCGTATTAGCTGATATTATTTATATTGTTTGGGCTTATAGGGGACCCCACCCAACCGTGGTAAAGTGAAAAAAAAAAATAAGATCGATAAGATAATTGGGAAACTGAGGCAATCTTACGAGTTATTTCATGACAGCCATCCAATCCATATATGTATCAAAAATGAGACCAAAGCTTGTCTAACAGCTATAGAGGTATATCGGTATGTACAGCAGAAGCTTGAAAATCACGCGATTGGGTCCAGTCTAATCGAGTCTCATGCTGCAATACATTTTTAAAATTTCTGTGGGTTCATTTTGCTTTAATTTTGATCAGTTTAATTGTTGTTGCAGAAACGATCTAATGCAACAAAATGTCTAGAATAGCCGACCCGATCGAGTAATGTCACATATTCTTCTACTAGTATCTATGCAATATATAATACTGAAAATATAATGGTGAAAGTGGAATATAAATAAAAAAAATATAGTGGGTAGTTTTTGTTTTTAACTTTAATATTATTTTTTTACGTGATAAATTGACAGATTAAAATTGACTGTTTATTTGCAAGCCCCGAAACTTAATAAAATAGAATATAATATATATTCTAGGGTGGCTAAAAATTGTCAATTTGGTCTGTCGTTTTAAATTTTTTTAGTTTTATTTTGTAATTATACTCCTACACATTAGTTTTTATTTTATATATAAACTATATTTCATCTATTAAATATTATAAATATCAAAATTGAATTAACATAAATATATATTTTTAAGCACACACATAGAGTATGCGAGAAGTACTGGTAAATATTATTAGTGCTCTATCAGTTATTTATTTGGTTGATGAATGTTGTATTTATATATTAGGGGAATTCCACTTGGTACCCCTATATTTTAGGTTTTTTCAGCTGGTGTCCAAAGTTATTTTCAATTTCGATAGGTACCCCTGTATTTAAGACTTTTCCAACGGGTACCCAAAGTATTTTTCAATTCCAGATGGTACCCCTGTGTTCAAGACTTTTCCAACCGGTATCCAAAGTGTTTTCAAGGTAGATACCCCTAACTTATAACGTCGTGATTTTAAATGATCAAAAACGTGATTTTTAGGTGTAAGCCTTGTTAATTGCTAACGGAATTCTAGAAATGACTAAAAACAGTTCCGACACCTAAAAATCACATTGTAGCTTTTTAAAATCATGATGTTATATGTTAGGGAGGGGTATCTACCATGAAAACACATTGGACGCCAATTGGAAAAGCCGTAAACACAGGGATTACCAACTGGAATTGAAATACTTTGGGTACCAGTTGGAAAAGTCTTAAACATAGGGGTACCTACCGAAATTAAAAATAACTTTGAGCACCAGCTGAAAAAGCCTAAAATACAGGGATACCAAGTGTAATTCGCCTATATTTTAAACCCTTAAACCGTACGAACACATGATCGAATCCATTGTCCCGCAGTCTCTCATTCTCTGTCTTGCAACCATCATAAAAAATTAATTAAAAATATTTATTTTATTTTTGTCGTATAAATCAAATAAAATAGTTATAATTTTATGATGCAGTGAAATATTTAATAAAAGATGAAATCTAAATTATGAAAAGAAAATTTTCCAGTCACATGATTTTACATGTGTCAGATCTGCAATATAGAATGGAACGCGGTTGTGGGGCAGAGTATCGGTCACGATACCATCAATTGATTATATGGCCCAATTAAGTCTCCACAAATGAAAAGGCCCAAATCTTCGTCGTATCTCGTATGCCCCTTTCTATTTTCCCCAATCCAATTTTAGGGTTTTACCCTCGTCTTTCTCCTCGGCCAAGACTCCACCGTTGACCACCGTTCTCCGTCGCTTCTACAACCGTCACTGTTGCACCATGTCGCGCGAACCCGATCGCAACCTCGGATACCTCACGAGCAGGGAGGCGGAGGTGAAACTACCTCGTCCGACCAGAGTGAAGAACAAAACCCCTGCGCCGGTGCAAATCACCGCCGAGCAAATCCTTCGAGAAGCTCGTGAGCGTCAGGAATCTGAGATTCGTCCGCCGAAACAGAAAATCACCGACGTCACCGAGCTAGCAGACTACCGTTTGCGCAAGCGCAAAGAGTACGAAGACCTCATTCGGAGAGTGAGATGGAACAAATCGGTTTGGGTAAAGTACGCCAAGTGGGAGGAATCTCAGAAGGACTACGCGCGCGCGAGGTCGGTTTGGGAACGCGCGTTGGAAGTGGATTATCGGGATCACACTTTGTGGTTGAAATATGCAGAATTCGAGATGAAGAACAAGTTCTTGAACCATGCGAGGAATGTTTGGGACAGGGCTGTGGAGTTGTTGCCTAGGGTTGATCAGCTGTGGTACAAGTACATACACATGGAGGAGATGTTGGGGAATGTGGCTGCTGCGAGGCAGATCTTCGAGAGATGGATGAGGTGGTGCCCTGATCAACAGGGCTGGTTGAGTTACATTAAGTTTGAGTTGAGATACAATGAGATCGAAAGAGCGAGGGCTGTGTTTGAAAGATTTATCGATTTTCATCCAAGTGTTGGGGCTTACATAAGGTTTGCGAAATTCGAGATGAAAAATGGGGAAGTGGGTAAAGCTAGGGCAGTGTACGAGAGAGCAGTGAACAAGTTGAGTGAAGAAGAGAACGCAGAGGAATTATTTGTGGCTTTTGCAGAATTTGAGGAGAGGTGTAAAGAAACGGAGAGAGCTAGGTGTATTTATAAATACGCACTGGATCACATACCGAAGGGTAGGGCTGAGGAGCTATATAAGAAGTTTGTTGCATTTGAGAAGCAGTATGGTGATAGGGAAGGGATTGAGGATGCAATTGTTGGAAAGAGGAGATTTCAGTATGAAGAGGAAGTGAGAAAGAATCCGCTGAATTATGATGCATGGTTTGATTACATTAGGTTAGAGGAGACTAGTGGTGATAGGTCAAAGATTGAGGATGTGTACGAGAGGGCAATAGCAAATCTGCCACCTGCTCAGGAGAAGCGGTACTGGCAGCGGTACATCTACCTTTGGTAAGCTTAATGCTTCCGTGTGGTCTTAATATTGATTGAGTGGTTTTAGAAATAAATTGGATAGTTTAGATTCATGTTTGATTGTATCTTGCTGACTGTTTGAGTTTCTGTTGCGTTCAGGATTAATTATGTGCTTTATGAAGAGCTTGATGCCCAAGATGTGGATCGTACTAGAGATGTGTACAAGTAAGATACTTTGCTAGCCATTGCCCTATGATATGCTGCTGAATGTTATGATTGTGTTAATGTGTGCTTATAATTTAATGTTCCGTGGAACAGTTTTCCACGAACTCTGAATATGTTTTATCTCAGTGAAGGAACGGCTAAGTCGTTCATCGATAGTTTCTGTCCTGCATATTATTATTGGCTTATTATGCAATTGAAAAGTTGGTAGGTCTGTGATTTTGAACAAGTTCACATTATCATGTTTTGGACCTCATGTTAAGTTGGAGAATGCAATTGGAATATCTTGAATGATGGCTTTCTCTTTATGTTACGATCTGTCGATTGTGACCCCACTTCTTAGCAAAAAACGGACTGTTATATTTACTGTTTCACTTGCAACTATGTGATATCATTTGGCAGTGGACACTCAGTAATTTGGCTGATTAGTGGAGTTGTTTTCAGGATACGAGATTTGTAATTATCTGTACTATCAAAAGTGAAGCTTCAGTGTGACATTTGAGTAGGCAACACGTAGACCTGTGGTGGCCTTGGGGATCATTTTAGTTGCATTAGGAGTTGAAATATCAAATATTAATGCACCGTTATGCATGTTGTGAGATGATTACTTAATTTTTGTTAGTTGTGATGATTAGTTAATTTTCATTAGTTATTTTAACCTTAAAATGTATTGCAGTGGGTACATCATGTTTTTTCTTTTATATGTTGATGTTCTTGCATGTGTCTATTGTCCATCACCTCTGACTTCCCTTCTATGTTGTTTTACTATACAGTTTATGTCTCAAGATTATCCCGCATGAAAAATTTTCATTTGCAAAGATATGGCTGATGGCTGCTCAGTTCGAAATACGCCAGTTAAATCTTGAACAGGCACGTAAAATTCTGGGATCAGCAGTTGGTAGGGCTCCCAAAGATAAGGTACGATAATATTTCTTAGATCTGGTTGCCTGTATTTGTTGTCGGCTTAAGCCTTTTTATCTATTTGCTTTATAGTCGTGAACATCTTTAACATCGCATTTACTTCCTCATCGACAGATATTTAAGAAGTATATCGAGATAGAATTGCAGCTTGGCAATATTGAAAGGTGCCGAAAACTGTATGAGAAGTACTTGGAATGGTCTCCTGAGAACTGTTATGCCTGGAGCAAATACGCCGAGCTGGAGAGATCCCTGGCTGAAACAGAACGAGCCCGCGCTCTATTTGAGCTTGCAATTGATCAACCTGCATTGGATATGCCAGAGCTATTGTGGAAGGTACTTTGCACTTCTTGCATCTTTAAAACTTAAAAGCGTAAATATCTTTTCATGGACTGAGCTTTTGTGGGTGCTACTCAGTATCGTAGCACCTTTTTGGTCCATAAAAACATTTAGCTGTTTTTTTTCTCCATTAACTAGATGAGTAGTTAATGAGACAAGATTTTACACACCTGTGTTCACAAACTTCAGAATTGCGTATGTTTAGTGCAAACTCTCTTAATGTTTCCAAATGTACAATTCATCTCTAACTTCGGAAATGTTACATTATCCTTAAATGCGTATTGACCGACCCTCTGTTACCCCAGGCATATATTGATTTTGAGATATCGGAGAGTGAATACGAAAGAACTAGAGAACTATACGAGAGGCTTTTGAATCGCACCAAGCACTTGAAGGTGTGGATTAGTTACGCCAAGTTTGAGGCTTCTGCCATGGAAGAGAACTTGGAGAACAGCGACTCACATGAAACAGACGACGAGCAGAGGAGGAAATGCCTAACACGCGCCAGAGGTAAGAATTAAACCCCCCCTTTTTCTTTCCTATTACTTTTCAATTCGCAGCGATGTTTGCTTAAGCATTCCAACCTCTTTGTTTTTACTCATCTATCCATTCATCAGCTGTGTTTGAAAGAGCCCTTGGCTACTTTAGAACATCAGCGCCCGAGTTGAAAGAGGAAAGGGCAATGCTTTTAGAGGAGTGGTTGAACTTGGAAAGCAGCTTTGGCGAGCTCGGGGATGTCGATTTAGTGCGTTCGAAGCTTCCCAAGAAACTTAAAAGGAAGAGACAGATGAGCACTGAGGATGGTTCGGCTGGGTATGTGTTTTACAGTTTCAATCTGTTCTTTTCTTATCAATATCTCTTACATGAGAATGAGATTTTATTCGCCAGTTGCGTAAAATTTGGGTGGGATTTTATGATATGCAGGTATGAAGAGGAGTACATTGACTATTTATTCCCAGAGGAAACGCCGAAGATGAATCTCAAGATTCTCGACGCAGCGCGCAAGTGGAAGAAGCAGAAAGAAGAGGAGCTGAGGAACTCGAATTGATGATATTCTCTCTGTGTGTGTGTGTTAGTGTGTGCGTGGTTGCAAGAATATCTGATGATTGTGTTAATGATATGAATTCTGTTAATATTACAATGGATTTTGGATACATGTTAGTTACTCCCATGTAGCATTAAAATCAGACGAACACATTCAACTGTTGTTTTTTACCAGCTCTTTTCTTCTTTCTGGGAATTTCTCGTGTTTGCATCTCTTTTGTTTATGTAGATTGTACAAGGTCACAGTTAGTGTTTGTGTGTGTACGAATTGATCTAACCTAATCGAGCAATCGCAAGCTCGATCGAATCAAATTCGCAGCTAAAAAAAACAGAGAAACAAAAACAGATTTACGTAGTTCGGCCTCAATTTCAGGCCTACTCCACGGGCCAACAGAGCTTCAATGTTATTAAACCCAGCCATGCTTTACAAGATCTCCACGTCTACTACAAAACCCTTGTTGAAACCTTTCACTAATTTTCACCCTAACGAAAGATATGAGCTCGTGAAGATGATAGGTTGGACACCAGATTCTGATATTTGTATGAACAGAATTATGCAGCAGTGCTTTATAGGGGTGTTCGTTGTTCGGTATACCGACTGAACAAACCGAAATACCGAAATTTTGGTACAAAACCGAACCGAACCGAAAATTTCGGTTCGGTAAATTCGTTCGGTATAGATTTTGAATTTCGGTAAATTCGATATACCGAATTACCGAAATTTTAAAATTAAAATGTATTTTATTATATTAATATTGAAAATAAAATTATAATTATATTAATATACATATTAATTTAATTATTACCGAATTTTTTTTATTATTATTATTTAAATTTCGAAACCGAATTTACCGAAAAAAATTCGGTAAATACCGAATACCGAACCGAGAAATTCGGTTCGGTTTTCGGTATCTAAAAGGGGTGTACCGAAATTTCGGTTCGGTACGTACCGAAGGAACACCCCTACTGCTTTATGAGCTTGTACCATGTGCCATCTGACTTGTACTCGAGCTCATAAGTTCACTTATAAGTTATAAATCGTTGGCATCAACAAATTTAGTGTGAGCTATCCGATTCATCTTAGAGCTTTGATTCGACAGTTGAGATTTAAACGACAAGGTTTAAATCTCCACCACACGATCGCGCGTGCACCAGATCGAACAGTCCTCATTAAATCTGAAAACTTGGCATTTCTTAAGCAGAATATATGCTCTTCCTTGAGCTGTGATCATCCGGCGAGTTTAGTCTTACAATTCCTATATCTTGGTCGTTATTTTATTGAATTTGTTTCACATCTACATGCTACTTAGGTTGCAGGGTTATTTAAAAAGTCCATAAATTTCAAATGAAGCATGATGTAGCAATTAATTTGCTTTTATAACTGTCGTTCCTGCAACTTCACCTAATAATACTTGTTTATAACTTAAAAGTAACGTACTAGTGTAAAAGATATATACGCACGTAAAACAAGTCAAGTGAAATCCCACCGACATCAAATAATTGGGTTTGACAAAGATGAATTCTGGCGAAATTGATCGAAATTTTGACATCAGAGTAAATACTTTTTTCGTCATAATTTGGGTGAAATATCGCTATCAATTTTGATTTCGTTAGGCAACGGTTTTTTGTTTTCAAAAATAGACAAAATTTAGTAATGTTAGTATTTTAAAAGAAAAAAAACCATGAAATTTTGTTGGTGGATATAGTGTACACATTAACGTCAATCCGTTTCTGTGAAATTAATCATTGGGTCTAATAATGGCCCACATAGGAGGAGAGTTTACTGCAGAAGAAACTTGAATATAGGTTTACCTAAAACCAATTGCTGATAGGTGGAAAAAATCTCTTATAGATTTGTGCTAGGGTTTTAGGAAGGACCCCTCGATTTTCAATAATAATACGTAAATTATTCAAAAGTTTAATAAATTTATTTATTTAAATTGCTCTATATTATTTTACTTCTTTAGTTGGATTTTTATTCAACCTGCATTTGATTAAAAAAAATATTAGTGAACTGTAAACTGCATTACAAAAGAAAGATCAAGGCATCGTGTGAATGCAATTGGTTCCTCCTTTACTTGAGGCAACATACGATAATGTTTCTCTTTAGTTTCTCAAAGGCAAATTCCGTTTTCATGTAAGCTTCCTGATTATTCTACGTCTTTTCGTGCGAGTTATGATTAACAAATTATCTTATGTATCGTCCGAAGAAATATATAACCCTCACGAGCGCAAACTTATAGAAGATTAAATAATGTTAAATTTTTTGACTTGTCTATAACCAATATTAAATAACATACGACGTACCAAAAGTAGTACAGTAAAACCTTTATAAATTTATACTCTATAAATTAATAAACTCTCTAAAATAATAAAATCTTCCGGTCCCGACTTGGGCCTTTGTAAAAAATCGTCAAATTCGATAAGATAATAATATAATAATTTTTTGAAAAATCTCTTTATAAATATTAGGTTCCATTAAAACTCTAAATTAATAATTCATAAAAATTACAATTATAAATTATGGTAATTTGCTAAAATAAGAATCAATTTGTTACTAGATTTTCTGGATTTCATCCCTAACTTTTTAATTGTAGTCAAAAGTTCCGTGTCGAGTTCTTGCTGCAACAAAATAATTGTGAAGGGTTGCTGTCTCCATTTTGTGTTGCTTAATATCCTCACCCTTCTGAAAGTTGGCTGAACGATATCCAATGATATCCTGAGAGCATTTGGTATTGTACCTTGACTAATTTTCAAACGATATTCTTCATTAATTCACACTGTAAATCGTTTTGAGTACATGAATATAATTAATGAAACATGTGAATTCATTTATCGTCAATACATTCTAAATTTGTTGAATTTAAAGAGTCTCTCTTTTAATTAATAAAATATTAATTTATCGATATATTAATATCTCTCGAAATTAATAAAATTTCATGGTCCCAATATTATTAATTTATAGATGTTTTACTGTAATCAGTTGGTAGTTGTGTCACAACTATACGAATACTAAAATGAGATAAATAATGTTAAATTCTATCAATACATGTTCTAACGCTTACAGCTATGGAGTTACTTATTATCATCCCATTATGATGGAATCCAATCACCGCATCGTTAGTCAATCCTATTTGTGTTGCGAGCATATGGTATAATATTCGAGATACTGTTAAATGAGAAACCCTAGCACAAATCTAAAACTAATTGGTGATAGGAGCAAAAAATCTCTTATATATATATATATATATAGTAATGTTATGGTGTTCGCCTGCCTTGCGTGAGCACCTTCGTGAGCACCAACCACATCAACGCGCATCAGCATATAATGGAATTTTTTATTGATCTATAACCTACACATTGGATTAGTGAACCCGTCGGGGGTTGATTTGGCATGTTGACGTGGCACAAAAAATGCCACACAACAGGTGCCCACGGATGGTGCTCACGCAAGGTGAGCACCATAACATTTCTGTATATATATATATATATATATATATATATATATATATAACAGATCGAAAGGCTTTAATTATCCGATGTGGGACAACAACCACTTTTTATAATCTCAACAATTATTAATAAAATTTAATTCGTTTCTTTAATTATCAAATAATTGAATTTCGAATATTGATAGATTTTTGGTTAATATAACTAGAATGGGCCTACGTAATAGTTATTAGCCCTATAAATACCACAATTTAGGCTTCTTTTCTAATCTTCTTCCGCTCTCACGAATCTTTTAAAAAAGATACCAATGTCGCCGCCATCAACCACCACCATCTTTGTAGCGGCGGCCGCCGGGGGTTCGGTCTACCCCTCTGACCCCCCTCTGATTCCGTCGATGAGGGAGGCAGAGGTTATACTACCTCGTCCGATCAGAGTGAAGAACAAAACCCCTGCGCCGGTGCAAATCACCGCCGAGCAAATCCTTCGAGAAGCTCGTGAGCGTCAGGAATCTGAGATTCGTCCGCCAAAACAGAAAATCGCCGACGTCACCGAGCTAGAAGACTGCCGTCTGCGCAAGCGCAAAGAGTACGAAGATCTCATTCGGAGACTGGGATGGAACAAATCGGTTTGGGTAAAGTACGCCAAGTGGGAGGAATCTCAGAAGGACTACGCGCGCGCGAGGTCGGTTTGGGAACGCGCGTTGGAAGTGGATTATCGGGATCACACTTTGTGGTTGAAATATGCAGAATTCGAGATGAAGAACAAGTTCTTGAACCATGCGAGGAATGTTTGGGACAGGGCTGTGGAGTTGTTGCCTAGGGTGGATCAGCTGTGGTACAAGTACATACACATGGAGGAGATGCTGGGGAATGTGGCTGCTGCGAGGCAGATCTTCGAGAGATGGATGAGGTGGTGCTCTGATCAACAGGGCTGGTTGAGTTACATTAAGTTTGAGTTGAGATACAACGAGGTCGAAAAGCGAGGGCTGTGTTTGAGAGATTTATCGATTTTCATCCAAGTGTTGGGGCTTACATAAGGTTTGCAAAATTCGAGATGAAAAATGGGGAGGTGGGTAAAGCTAGGGCAGTGTACGAGAGAGCGGTGAACAAGTTGAGTGAAGAAGAGAACGCAGAGGAACTACTTGTGGCTTTTGCGGAATTTGAGGAGAGGTGTAAAGAAACGGAGAGGGCGAGGTGTATTTATAAAGACGCACTGGATCACATACCGAAGGGTAGGGCTGAGGAGCTACATAAGAAGTTTGTTGCATTTGAGAAGCAGTATGGTGATAGGGAAGGGATTGAGGATGCAATTGTTGGAAAGAGGAGATTTCAGTATGAGGAGGAAGTGAGAAAGAATCCGCTGAATTATGATGCATGGTTTGATTACATTAGGTTAGAGGAGACTAGTGGTGATAGGTCAAAGATTGAGGATGTGTACGAGAGGGCAATTGCAAATCTGCCACCTGCTCAGGAGAAGCGGTACTGGCAGCGGTACATCTACCTTTGGTAAGCTTAATGCTCTGTGTTAGTCTTTATGTTGAGTTGAGTCGTTTCAGAAATAAATGGGATAGTTCAATTACTTGGATGGTTGATTTTATCTTGCTGACTGGTTGAGTTTGTGTTGTGTTCAGGATTAATTATGTGCTGTATGAAGAGCTTGATGCCCAAGATGTGGATCGTACGAGAGATGTGTACAAGTAAGTTACTTTAGTAGCCATGTCGTATGATGTGCTGCTGAATTTTATGGTTGAATTTAATTTTCCATGGATCCGTTTGATGAAACTCAGAAATATTTTATATCAGTGGAGGAACGACTAAACCATTCATCCATAGTGTCTGTCCTGCATATTATTAATGTTTTATTGTGCAATTGGAAAATTGTTATGTCTGTGACTCTAATATGTTCCATTATAATGTTTGGACCTTGTAAGTATGGAATTTGAATATCTTGAATTGAAGCATACAATCTGTCGTTTATGACCCCACTTCTTAATCCCTACTTCTGATTTACTACATATACCTTCTGCAGCCATTCCCCAACACAGAATGACGAACAACAGAATGCTTTATTTACTTTTTCAACTATGGGAGATTAATTTGGCAGTACATTTGAAGAGTCAATACTTTGCGAATTACTGGAGGTGTTTTTAGGAAAAGAGATTCGCATTTATCTGTTCTATGACAAGTAAAGCTTAGAACTGTGGCGGATGTGGGCATCATTTTAGAAAATAGATGTTCACGTTAGGAGTTGAACTATATTAATGCGCCATGATTCATGTTGTGAGATGAGTAGTTGATTTTTGTTAGTTGTTTTTACTTCAAAATGTATGGCAGTGGGTAAATTGTCTTTTTTACTTACATGTTCTTGCATGTGTCTATTGTCCGTCACTTCTGACTTCTAATCTATGTTCTTTTACCAAACAGTTTCGGCTCGTTTGATATGTGGGTATGAGTGTGTATTGGTGTGTATGGGGTGTGTATGAATAAGTTGGCTTGTGTTTGATATCTGTGTATAGCCATACATGCCTTGTATGGCTATACACGTCTATTACAAGGATTTTGGTTATAGGCCTTGTATATTCATACCCACCTCTAAGGTGGTTATGGGGTGTGTATCACTAATCCATACACACCTATACACATCTCAAACACATCTATCAAACACAATTTATATCACTACACAAATAATTAATACACACATATCAAACATATTAAAATATAACATCAACAAAATCCTTGTATAGCTATACACAAATAACTTATACCCATGTAATCCCTAAACACGATATCAAACGAGCCCTTTGTGTCTCAAGATTATCCCGCATGATAAATTTTCATTTGCAAAGATATGGCTGATGGCTGCTCAGTTCGAAATACGCCAGTTAAATCTTGAACAGGCACGAAAAATTCTGGGATCAGCAATTCCCAAAGACAAGGTACGACAATATCTGTTAGCTCTAGTTGCCTGTATTTGTTGTCGGCTCAAGCCTTCTTATCTGTTTGCTTTTTATTTATGAACATCATTAATTTCACACTTGCATCCTCTTCGACAGATATTTAAGAAGTATATCGAGATAGAATTTCAGCTTGGCAATATTGAAAGGTGCCGAAAACTGTATGAGAAGTACTTGGAATGGTCGCCTGGGAACTGTTATGCCTGGAGCAAATACGCCGAGCTGGAGAGATCCCTGGCTGAAACAGAACGAGCCCGGGCTCTATTTGAGCTTGCAATTCATCAACCTGCATTGGACATGCCGGAGCTATTGTGGAAGGTATTTTGCACTTTCTGCATCTTTGAAACTTCAAAGCTTAAATGTTTTTTCTTGGACTGAGCTTTTGTGGGTGCTTATCTCAATATCGTAGCGCGTTATTTGTCCATAATAATCTTTAGGCTGTTTTTTTTTAATTAACTAGATGGATAATTAATGAGCCAAATTTATAGCCCTGTGTTCACAAACTTCAGAATTGCATATGTTTAATGCATTGTATCTCACTTAATGTTTCCAAATGTACAATTCGTCTCTGACATCGGGAATGTTACATTATCCTAAATGTGTATTGACCGACCCTCTGTTACACCAGGCATATATTGATTTTGAGATATCGGAGAGTGAATATGAAAGAACAAGAGAACTATACGAGAGGCTTTTGAATCGCACCAAGCACTTGAAGGTGTGGATTAGTTACGCCAAGTTTGAGGCCTCTGCCATGGAAGAGAACTTGGACAATGCCGACTCACATGAAACAGACGATGAACAGAAGGGAAAATGCCTAACACGCGCCAGAGGTAAGGAATTAAATCCCTTTTTTTTCTTTCCTACTAGTTTTCAACTCTTTTTCTAAGCATTCGAACCTCTTGTTTTTTACTCATCTATCATCCATTCATCAGCTGTGTTTGATAGAGCCCTTGGCTACTTTAGAACGTCAGCGCCCGAGTTGAAAGAGGAAACGGCAATGCTTCTAGAAGAGTGGTTAAACTTAGAAAGCAGCTTTGGCGAGCTCGGCGATGTCGATTTAGTGCGTTCGAAGCTTCCCAAGAAACTTAAAAGGAAGAGACAGATAAGCACTGAGGATGGTTTGGCTGGGTATGTGTTTTGCTGTTGCTATCTATTTTTTTATCGATATCTCTTACATTAGATTTTTAGTTGCCAATTACCGTAAATTTTGATGGGATTTATCATATGCAGGTATGAAGAGGAGTACATTGACTATTTATTCCCAGAGGAAACGCCGAAGATGAATCTCAAGATTCTTGACGCAGCCCGCAAATGGAAGAGGAACTCGAGTTGATGGTATTCTCTTTGTGTGTGGTTGCAAGAATTTCTGGTGATTGTGGTAATGATATGAATTCTGTTAATACGATGGATTTGGATACATGTTAGGTTACCCTCATGAAAATCAGACGAACACATTCAACTGTTGTTTTTTACCAGCTCTTTTCTTCTTTCTGGGAATTTCTCGTGTTTGCATCGCTTTTGTTTATGTAGATTGTACAAGGTCACATTCACATAGTACGGCATAGCATAGGCAATTCCTTGATGACAGCATAGTATATATATCGATTGAATCCGACGAATATGGTGTAATGAAAATGCGCACGTAACTAAAGGTAATGTTATTCTTGTATGATCAAAATTAAGGTCCACAATATTCATTCATAAGCTTAGGATTCTCCCCAGCTCGCACGCAACGAAAAATACTCAGCCGGAAATACATCACAACAAGAAAACATAGTATCAGCATACACGAAAAATCGATACGGAATTCGTTTCGTGTCGAAATTATGAGTATTAGAAACAGATTCTGACCGATTTAGCGCAGCCCATTAGTATAAATTAATCCAAATCAAAAGAAATATTCGATTGCTCCCCACGAGCAAAACTGCAAAACAGAGGAAGGAGCCTATACGGAAGGGCATCAACGAGGAACTACTGAATATTGTCAATGAAACAGTATCATAATATTACGTTTGAACACCATTCCACGTTCCGGTAATATTCATATCCGGTAATATTCAAACATATGCACTTACACGATTATGGTTCAATGCACGGTTAATGTCTTTAGTTTCTCATTTTATTAAATACAATTGAACATTCCCAAATGAAAACAAAAAGAAGAAAAGACTGAAAGCGGTATTTGGACAGACTAAAGAGTGAACTCATGAAACTGGTAAGACCAAAATAAAGAACACAACTGGTATGAGACCAAGTTGAATTGAAACTGAACTGATGAAACTGACCAAGTTGGAGTAAACTGAACTTTCAGTCAAAGTCTCTAAGTTTTCTTAATCTCCTATATTTGCCAAGTGTTCTTTAGCTTATCGAGTAATGGTCAAAGGGTAAACTCGTTGTCAGCAACTATGAATTATGTTGGTTTGGCTAGTTTAAATAAGTGCTGCATGTAGCTCATTTGTTGAGACGAGAGAGTAAAATAAAATAACAAAATAAAATATTTCTTTGCACATCGAAATTCAGTCGATCTCAATTTACTTTCGATCTCACATATTCGAAACAACTGTCCTGTTATACCAGTCTAAACTGTTGTAATATTTGTATGGCCATGATTTGGCCACTTAGTAGCTATGTAGACGGTCGTGATTTTGGCCACGTGTATATAGGTACACGGCTGATTCTGATTCGTCCACGTAATATAACTACACGGCTGATTTGGTTCGTCCACGTAATATAGCTACACGGTTGATTCTAGTTCGTCCACGTGTATAGCTACACGGCTGGTTTTGATTCGTCCGAGCTTAAAACCTTCAGCTATAAATAGACTAGCTATATGTCATTGTAAATCATCGAAAACATACTTCTTCTTATTAGCAAAAGAAGTACGATATATACAAGTGTTGTGAGTAAATTGTAATACCTGTAAAATTTAATACGAGATTTTTTAATGCAATTTAGCAGTATGAATATCCAACATAGGAATTTCGAAATACTTATCTGAATATTTGAGTAAAAGATATAATTATAGAGGTATCGAAAATTAAAAGAATTAATTCTTATGACTCGAAAGTATGTTAGAAGAAGTACCCAAAATAAGAATTATTCAAATCAAAAGAATTCGAAGTTTTTGAGGGAAAGATAGGGTTAAAATAAATCTTCAATAACTGATAAAAATAAATTAAGGACTCGATTATTTAATAAAAGAGATACCGGAAAAAGTCAATTAATAAGGAAAGAAATTTTCGGATACATACTTATCATAATGACTAAAGGACAATTATTTTAAATATACAACAAGTTGGCGATTTTGATAGGTCTTCCAACGTTTTAAATATAATTATAATCGAGTACTGGAAATAAGTAAAATATTACACATGAGAACGAAGGTTACCTAAATCATGTAGATCGCACTTAATTGTCACTCAAGATTTATAGTCATGAATATCTATATCTCATAATTAAAAAAATGCTAAAATGCATATAATCCCCTTGTGGTTTCGCCGAAATGCACATAAACCTTCGTGGTTTTTAATTGCACGGTACTCCATCGCGGTTTAATTAATGTTGCACCGTGCCCCCGGGCAACAGTTTTTTGCCCGAAATTGAATTACGCGTGCTCTTACTGCATGTGGGTTAAGCTTTGACCATATTATTTACTGTTAAATGACCAGAATAACCCCAACTATTCACCTTCTTTTCAAATGATAACCCCCCGTGCAACAGTTTTTGGCCGAAATTGAATTACACGCGCTCAAATGACCATATTATTTACTGTTAAATGACCAGAATAACCACAACTATTCAACTTCTTTACTAGACCTGGGGGCTGGGCTGGGATTTTTTTAAGGCCCGCCTTCTAGTCCGCGCGGGCCGCGGGCTAGGCAGGTCTGGGTGGGCTGGCCCGCTGGCCGGACCGCCATATATTTTTTTATTAATTTATTTTATACATTAAATATATATTTATTTAAATAGAGAATTAACTAATGATTTTATTGATAATTAATGATGCATTTATTAATTAATACATAATTAATGTATATTTAAATATTATAATTAAATAATGAATGAGCATTTATTAATTAATACATAATTAATGTAAATTTAAATATCATAATTATATAAATAATTCTTAAATAATTAAAAAGTTTAAATAAAAAAATTAAAAAAATAAAGGCGGACGCGCCTGGCCCGCTGGCGGGGTGGGGTGGGCTTCAGTTTTGAAGGTCCGCCCGGCCCGGCCCATTGACAGTTCTATTCTTTACAAATGATAACCTCCCGGGCAACAGCTTTTATTCTACAGAGGGACGAGGGTTATCATTTGAAAAGAAGGTGAATAGTTAGGGTTATTCTGATCATTTAACGATAAATAATATGGTCCAAGCTCACCTGCAGTAAAAGCGCGTATAATTCAATTTCGAGCAAAAAACTCTTGCCCGGGGGTACGGTGCAACATTAGTTAAACCACGAGGGAGTGCCGTTGCGGTAAAAAAACCACGGGGCTTATGTGCATTTCGGCGAAACCACGAGGGGTTATATGCATTTTGGCCTAAATAATATGTTTAAAGCTGTGAAAATCAAATATCAATATCCATCATACCTACAATACAACACATAATACCCTAATCAAGATATTATTCTTCAATTTCAATTATTTTCTTGAAACATGCCCCTAGCGTCAAGACAATTATCCATACAAGAATTGGTTGGATAAATACACAACTTTCAAAGAAAGAACAGCTATAGCAAATAACAACAATAATAAAAGACAAATGCACATAATTACATGAATTTAAGTAGAATAAATAACATAACTCACAAGCAATAGAGAGAACCAAAACTCACACACATTCTTCAAAATCGGTACTACACGAACCTAACCAAGGTTGTAAAAAGCGCTAGGCGCTACCTAGGCGCCCGAGGGGGGCCTAGCGCCTAGGCCGTCTAGGCTGGGCCTAGACAGTTTCTAGACGGAAATTATACGGTGCGCCTTTTTTTCCATCAATATATCAAAACAACAATCCTATTTTGATTAAATTATATATATATATAAATATTATTTACTATTTCATTATTTTAGAGAATCTAATTGTAGTTTCTCGAATGAATAAAATTTGGTATCACGTATATGACTTTCATTGTCGTAAAATACCATTTTTGTCTATGGTCTCGGTCTTACGGCTGATTTCATTCTTCAGCCAAAATTTTTGGTTTCAGTTCATTTACCGATTTTAGTCCATGTAAAGATTTGTTTTAGACAATCACCGAAACTAAGCCAAATTACTAAATTAGGTCACTAACTTGGCCGTTTTCGTTTTTGGGTCACTATGTTTTATAATTGCAAAAGTAGGTCACTAAGTAACGTGTCTGATTTTTTTTAGATCACCTTCGAAGTTTTTCGGCGAAACTCGCCGGAAATTCGACGTGGCTGATTACGAAACTTAATGACCTAAAAAAATCAGACACGTGGCTGATTTCGCCGGAGTGACCCCAAAAAAACTCAGTTACATTACATTACTTAGTGATCTAATTTTCCAACTACGAAACTTAATGACCCAAAAAACACGAGACCCATAGTTAGTGACCTAATTTAGTAATTTAGCCCCGAAACTATTACTAGTCAGGACCAATTAGTCTAACTCATGATCATTTAACAATTAAAGGTTGTTATAATGTTTACTAAAGTCAACTTTAAAATTTCTTATCGATTTAGCGTCATTTTTTTTCATAATGTCGAAATATTCACCGATATTAATGAAAGTTTGTCATACCTGTTAGTCACTCAGTAGTAGCATGAAAATCTACGAATACATTCAATGGCCGTTTTGCACAAGTTTTTTCTTTCTTGATTTTTGGCGCCTTCGCCTTTTCGTCTCTAAGATTGTGCGCACAAGGACTAAACAAGCCATCGAGAATATGACGTTTGTTTTTACAAGCACACACCGATTTTTCTGTTATGACTGCATTTTTCTTTTACATTGATAATATAACTAAACAAGGACGCACATGCACACATACAGACTATATGAATCAAATTCCGAAGCATTTGATGTAATCGCACGCACGCAGACATGACATAACAAGGTAAAATTGTTATTCTTGTATAATCATTATTAGTGGACTCCACAATATTCCTTCAAATCATCAGGATTTTTCCCTTCCATTGATTCGCTATACAAATAATTGAGATATTCTCCGTAAGTAAGGGCTTGTACAACAATGGATGCTCGTCGTCTACCATCTCGGGCAGTACCTTCACTGTGTAATCTAATTTTGGAGACGCAAATAATCCAATCGTATATCGGACTTTATCGCACGCCACGACCCTATGTTGACTCGGACGAAGCCTCCCATTCGTTAATGCCTGTAGTGACATTTGATTTACATACGGTCAATTACGCAAGAATGCATAAATAATATTTCAGCCATAACACTGAATTTCAATGGAAATTCGGCCTAAAAGATGAGAGGAATATTGAGCTACGTACTAACAAAAAGGCCCTAAATGATTTTATTGGACGAACGATAATTTTAGTCCCCAATATTTGGTGTATGAGCATTTTTAGTCCCGTGTATCCGGAGATGCCACATTTAGTTCCCAGTCGTTTTGTTCGCCTGTTCGACTTAATCATCAGTTTAGACTGAAATTTAACGCATGCGAGCACATGGAATTCTTGTAGTCGACTTAAAGCCCTCATAACTAATCTTCCTTTTCAACTTAAGTGCGCATGGTCATGATTACGTGAACATTTGGGAAGAACTGACTGAGTTAAGTGTGTTGCTTAATGATACCTCATGTGCATTTAAGTCGAAGAAGATGATGAGTTATGAGGCTTAAGTCGACTAAAATAATATCACCTGTTAAATTTTTCAAAAACACCTGAAGGACTAAAACGCCCAAAAACGATACATTGAGACTAAAAGTGGCAGCTCGGACCATGGAGGAAAAAAAAACACCCATATCCAAAACGTCGTAGACCATAATTTCGTTCTCCCATTTTATTTGTGTTCAAGATAAAATTGCAACGTAAAAAGAAAACTGACTCGAACTAACATCAGTCTATTGTAATTGCATGTAACAAATAAATGCGTACTTACACGTAAGGAGTCTCCGATTATGACGACGAAAGAGTTAGCGGAAGACGGGTTGAAGGTAAACCATTGACCATCTCTTGTCATGACGTAGTTCTTGTCAATGTGCGAACGAAGTGCAACCTCTGAGCCGTCAATAGGAGACACATATTTTTGAACTCGAGCAACGTATCGAGTCGAGTCTATGAGTTCGTCTATATACGTGTTGAGCCCCATGATCTCCAAGATCATCTTCATCACGATCTTGGCCAATTCGGACAACCGCTCACAGATATATATATAGCGAATTCAATAATTATTATGGGTCATATTCGTTAAATGAAAACGAACGACATCATTTTAGGGGGTCCCATTATATGGACAAAGAATTTGGGGTTGACATTATATGTTCAATAACTTTCAAAATTAATCAATTTGGTGACACTATATGCCGAAATCTAAGAATTTGGGGTAAAGTCTACGGTTCTTTCGTATAATCTAGAGTTTCGCCAATGTTAGTAAATATCAAGTTAAGCACTTTCCGACAAAATCTATTGGTTGCATCGTATAGTGTCCCTAAATTGCTAAATTTCGAAAGTTATTGTCTGTATAATGCCCCTCCCTAAACTATCTGTCCCCATAATTCCACTCCCTTAAATTATAGGACCGAAAAAAATAATTAACCCTTAATTTTTTATCGAATGACCGCGCAGAGCACATAGCTACCAGCTTTTCATCCGTATTACCATTACTTATAGTGATTTTGCTCGTTAGAAATCCATATTATTTATTATTCTTTGTACTTCCTTTATTTGCGCGGCTTATCCCGTAAAATCAAGATTCTGACCACGTATGATCGACATAGCTTACCTGAAAGCTGAATTTCCTTTTGGCCACATGAGAGTCGTAAGCTTTTCGAGGTTTTCGCTGGAAAGAACGTCGGGAATCCCCAAGACCTCCATGAAGGGAGCATATGGGCTTTTACCATAATAACCAATGAATGGTTCATCAGAAGTGTAGCGCAATTTCACGTCTGAAGGGAGATCGTAAAGCTACTTTATCGCGCTAATTGTCGCCTTTGAGAGGCTAAGAGGAACATTGTCGTACGTCGCCTCAAAGCAACCGACCTGTTCGACGGCCTCTGCGATTTGGTTTTTCGCATATTCCCATTGAGGTATGTTTTCTTTCATGTTAGATCTGAGGTTTATTACAGGTAGCTTCATGGCTTTTGTTAGAAACTAATTGCGAAAGATCGAAAGTGAAAATGCTACAAGTGGTTTTGTGAGTTTTATGTGTGCTTGTAAGGGCAATTTATAGTAGAGGAAGTTCATGTAATATGAATATTTTGTTATTTGTCGTAAATGCTTAATTATAGCTCAAAGTTGACAATCTTCAGTCTGTGGATTGATTAGAATTTCAAAATTATTTATGGAATATTAATATCAGATAGTGACAAAGGTTGATTTTCTGAAAGTCGTATTAGAAAATTTGGAGCATATACTATCTGTCCTTCTTTTATTGACTTAATGTTTCACATAGGCTATACTTGGGTGATAGGGTTATTTAAACAATCCACAAAATTTCAACAAATAAATGAAGTAGCAATTAGTTTTGCTTTTATCACTGCCGGCCGTTCCTACAACTCCACCTAATACTCCATCCGTCCCAAATCATTTTATACATTTACCATCGGGCGTCCCACATCTTTTATACATTTCCTTTAACAAAAAAAACTATCGCAAACAATCAATATAATAATATTAAATATTTTACGTGTCAAAATATACACATTTTTATCTTTTAATTGTACTATATTATTAAAATATTCAGTTTCTTAATTCCCGTGCCAACTTCAATATGTTCATAAACATTTGGAACAGAGTAAGTATTTGTTTATAACTAAACAATAACGTACTATTGTAAAATGTGTTTATACGCATGTAAAGCAAGTAAAGTGAAATCCCACCGACATCAAATAATTGGGTTCGACAAAGCTTTATTTTGGCGAAATTGATCGAAATTTTTGACATCGGGAGTAAATATATTTTGGTCAGAAGTTTGGTGAAATGTCGTTATCAATTTTGATTTCGTTAGGCAATGTTTTTTTTTTTCCCAAAAATCAACAAAATTTAGTAATATTAGAGCATCTCCAAACCTCCTCTATATATGGCGTTGGACTGGATAATTTAGCACGGAGGAGCTCCAAGGAAACGCCATACACCACACTAGTCTAGCGGGTGCTACATTGCCCCGTTAACTGTTGCAGAGAACTGTTCACCCGCATCAATTTTTTTTTCGTTTTTTATTTAAGCTCTGTCTAGAACACGATTGGGACAATATTTAACAGAAGAAAATATTGGAAATGAATGGGATGAAGAAGACGAAAAATGGCAGATTGGGAATTGAGAAAAAATTGCTGGAAGGCGAAGAAGACGTCAGGATAGATACGATGAACAGTAACGCACTGCATAGATGAGAGCGAGGATGTGCTGATTTGATTGGTAATTTAAGTGAAAATAATAAATGTAATAATTAATTAAAATATGTGTAATCTACACATAACTACGCATACTTGAATAAAAACTTACAAATCAGTACATATGTCAGAATTTTTTACAGATAGGTACCCGACTTACTGTTTGTACTAGTTTATGTGTAAAGACCGTATCTTGCTATGTGTACATAGCGTACCATATCACGCCTTTATATTGTACCCTATACGGTACACATACAATTAATATATCTTTGCATTATATTATATATATTTAATATTACCTTTAATATTAAAAACTCATTCAAATAAATTTTTGAGATATTCTCAATTTCGAAAGGTTTCTATCGAGCACCATAGACGGACAACACGACAGACAAGCTTTGACGGGAAAGTATACATCAAGCTTAGAGGTTTAACACGAATAGTTCTTACACTAACTACCACATACCATAACATATCGTCAAGAAATAAAAGATACGATATGTAGTGCATCGACGCCACCTGGTCTCTTTTCAGACACTAGTCGGAATCGGAACCAAACTCTCAACATAGATATCCGCCCAACTGACACGATTGACGCATCGATGCCGATACTTAAAGCTATTACATTTAGGATCATAAACTACTAATTTGTACCCTTGTCGCAACAATACTTCCATTTCGTACTACAAATATCCTATATGCGCCACGTTATACCATATTACGTCATAAGGAATGGAAACTAATTCAGTCCAAGATCGTCCGACGTCGTGCTCTTTCAGAATCCAAACATCAAAACGATCCATTGCGTAGCTGAAAAGAGCGGTAACACAATCTTTTAACCCCCCAAGAGCTATGTAAGAATGATGGGAATTGTATCTCAGCAGCTCAACCTTAGGATACTCGATAGTTCCGTAAGCCTCACTTTCTACGTCAAGGCTCGCAATAATCCAATAAATTCCGCCCAAAGTGCTATTATTGTAAAACCTTTGGAAATGGAACTTTCCGTCTACATATATAGCATTCGTCTGTGCTTCTATACCACCTTCGAAATCTGCTACCCTCTCCCAATTGTTCTTTGTGCTGTAAATCTCTCCCGTCACATTAGTACTATAATTCCAGTCGTGAATCCTCACAACCTTGTAATAATCGTTGGGCTCGTCATAACCTATTCCGTAGACAGAACGAGAAGGGGCCTCGACCTTTAAATCATAGGTGGCAATTTCTTCGATGGTCTTAAAGAAGGATTCCATAGAATGAGATCATAGCTGCTGAAACGATACACACAGATGCACAACAATCCATTACATGAACCAACGATCTCACCATGTACGCAGGAACGGGAAATGGGAAGCTCAGCTTCGACTGCATCGGCCAGGCGAACGCGAAAGGCCGAATTAAGTGAGCAATGTCTCAGGCGAAGCAAATTGTTCCAAATAACAAATATGAGCCTATAATTGGGCGAAAGTTGGATCAAGGATAGAATGCTTGAGGTGTGCTTTGATGAAACTCGGAGAGGAAATCAAAGAGAGCCCCGATTTCGAAACGCACCTGAACTTCAAGAGGGATTCGACCGGTAATCTTGCCATGATTTCTTGGATGACATCTTGGGGAAAGATTTCGCCAATTAGGGTTTCAATTGGATCGTCTATGGTTGTGCTTTTCTTAAGGATTCGCCGCGGCGCTGAATCATCGTCCATCATCATTCAGACGAGGAACGTGTGTTGTTTTTCGATGGGATGAACACTGAAATATTGCTTAAGAGTATAACAATCGAATGGATTTTGAAGCTATCTGATGCACCCTTTTATTTTTTTATCTACTCGCTATTCAAGAGAGGGGATGGGAGAAGATAAATAATATTCTCTTACTTTTCTTTAGTTTTTCTTCTCACACAACTCTGTTACATGCACGTATATATTATAAAACACCTTACAAGTAGTACTATGTATACAATCAAAAACTCCCCTTAACTATTCCTTGCGTGATTTACTCAAATTTGTCCTTTGCATGTTTTCTTCTAGTTCCTCAAAACATGGGTTGCCTTGTCTTCTTGTTTTCTTCCTTAAATTATGGATCTTGTTTTTTTTATTGAGATTATTCAACAAATTCCTCCCTTAATCTCAATGCTTTCGGTCTTCCATCCCGAGCATCTGCTTCAAATTCTCGAACGTACTTATTTGTAACGGCTTCGTGAAAATATCTGCAACCTGATCCAGATTTGCTACGTGCACTATCTTCACTTCTCCATTTTTTACGTGTTCTCTAATAAAATGGAACCGAACATCAATATGTTTGCTCCTCTCATGATGAACTGGATTTTTCGCCAACTCGATTGCGTACTTATTATCTACTCGAATTTCGGTTGGCTCGACTTGTTGAAGATTCAACTCGAGCAGTAAATTTCTCAGCCATATTGCGTGACAGACACACCACCATGCTGCCACATACTCCGCTTCACAGGTTGATAGAGTCACTATCGGTTGTTTCTTCGATAGCCACGTGAACGCTGTGCTTCCTAAATAAAATACGTAACCACCAGTGCTTTTGCGATCATCGATATCTCCACACCAATCACTGTCCGAATATCCAATCAGTTTGCCGCCGCTCGCCTTTGAATAAAATAGACCTAGTGATTGTGTTCCTCGAATATATCGAAGAATTCTCTTGATCGCCTTTAGATGTGACTGCCTCGGGTCTTCCATATAGCGGCTAACGACTCCAACGCTATAAGCGATGTCGGGTCTCGTGCAAGTTAAGTATCGTAGACTTCCCACGAGACTACAATATTCGGTTGCGTTTACTCCTTGTCCTCCCTCAAACTTGGATAACTTTATTCCAAGTTCCATCGGTGTCGCTACCGGCTTGCTTTCCTCCATTTTATTTTCCTTTAATATGTCCTTCGCATACGCTTCTTGTGACACGAATATTCCCGTACTTCTTTGCTCAACTTCGAGACCAAGAAAATATTTCATTAGTCCCAAGTCCGTCATCTCGAACTCCTTCGTCATCGCCTTTTTGAAGTTGTTGATTACTTTCTCGCTGCTCCCCATGAAAATGAGATCATCGACATAGAGAGCGACGACGATCATTTCACCTCCTTCTCTTTTGACGTATAACGCATGCTCGAAGGACATCGAATTTGTTCCTTTTGAAGTACCCATCGATCCGAGTGTTCCAAGCTCGCGGCGCTTGCTTCAGCCCATAAAGCGTTTTCCTTAATTTTAACACTTTGTCTTCTTCCCCGGATTTTGAGTATCCCGGGGGCTGCTCCACGTAGACTTCCTCCTCAAGCTCCCCATTTAGAAACGCGGACTTCACGTCCATTTGATAGATCGGCCGACTAAGTTGTGCAGCTTGGGCAAGGAGCAGACGAATTGCTTCCATTTTTGCAACGGAAGCAAAAACATCATCGTAGTTGATTCCTACTCATTGTCTGTATCCCTTCGCCACCAATCTTGCCTTGTAACGTTCGATTTTACCTTGAGCGTTGATTTTCTTTTTGTAAACCCATTTTACTCCTATGGGTTTATGCCCGTGTGGCAATTCCACCAGCTTCCAAGTGTCATTTTTTTCAATCGCCTTGATCTCTTCGTCCATCGCCGTTTTCCATCTCTTTTCTCTTACGGCTTCTTCGAAACTAATTTGTTCCGAGTCGGCCAGTAAGCATACTAGGTGAACCTGTTCGGTTGTTTCGTACAGATCCTGCATGCTTCGCATCCTGGGCTGTCTTGGTTCGTCCACCTCGATATTTTCTTGAGATGAAACTGAGACAGGCGTTGGTGCAACACTCACTGGTTCTCTAGGCGTTGTGTTTTCTTCAACGTTCCAGCCCCACGAACTTTCTTCATCTACTGGAACATCTCGACTTACTATCGCCTTTTTATTTTCTGGATCATACAGCCGGTAGGCCTTCGTCTTCTCATCATACCCAATAAAAACAAACTTTCTACTTTTGTCGTCGAGCTCGGTTCTTTTCTGGTCAGGCACATGCGCATACGCCACACTTCCAAAAATTTTGATGTGCGCCACGGTCGGTTTCTGCCCACTCCATGCTTCTTGTGGTGTTCGATTCTAGAGGCTGTGATGTGGGCATCGATTTTGAATATACACAGCACATTGTACCGCCTCGGCCCAGAACTCCTTTGGCATCTCTTTGCTTTTCAACATTGATCGAACCATGTCGAGTATTGATAAACGTATTTTCTTACGTTTATAGGTATTATAATTGAAGTATTTGCAAGTTAAAAAGGAGTCTTCATGTCAAATTTGGTAATTAATTATGAGTTTACATCATTTCGGACAGTTTTGCGGCAGTTTAGCATGTCTCGTAAAATAAGGGGTTAAAGTTGACCGATAGATCTGAAAATTGGAGGGAGCTAGAATACTTAATGATCTTAATTCTCACAAAAGGGATTTGAATTTGAATGTCTACATCGTGAGATATTAATTTTTGAACCTAATGCAAATTTTTTAGTGAATCAAAGTCAAGCTTTGTATGCATGATTTCCAAGTTTTTCGACAGTTTCGGATTCTTAACAGATGAGGGGGTAAAAGTTGTCCAATGAAGCTGAAATTTTATCCAAAGATAGACGACTTGTTGATCTTGATTCTTACCAGAGGGATTTGGATTTGGAGCTCTATATTGAGAGATATTAATTTCGGAAGTTACTGCCGTGTTAGAGGTGGTGTTGGAGGTCAAAACACACTAAAAATGACTCCTACCTAACTTGTCTCTTCTTGGTCGAAAGTTCAACCATTATTCAAGGAAAGATGCATGCTTTAGACCTAACTTTTGACATTGAAACACCCCATTCCATTTGAACTCAATAAAGGAGGCTAAAGTTGAAGGAATTGGGGGACAACGTTAGCTTTCTTCAATGTGAACAAGTTAAAGCAAAGAAGACTTGCATGTACATGAGTTTGAGCTCCCCTTGCTATAAATAGAGGAACGAATCATTGGGAGAGAACACACACATACACTTAGAGAAGAGAAAGAAAGGCTAGAGAGAAAGTTAGCTCATTCACTTAGCTTGTATGCTAGGTATTCGATAAACGGCTCAACGAAGAACAAGGGTACGAAGCCATAAACAGGGAAGATCTATATTTTCTTTGATGTTTATTATGTTCTTAGTTGAGAAAATGAGTAGCTAATTTATTGTGTATTTGAGATGAGATGAACCCTGGCAAGATCGATCGTATGTTTTAAGTATATTTAATGTTATGCTATTGTTAAGACTCTTTTACGAATTTATATGATTTCGATTATGTCTATGTGATTGAAATTCTTATTTATCTTATTCATGTCTATGTGTGTAAGATAGATTAATTGGGAAATCGCACGCTGCGCTCGAGAGAGGGGTGAACGATTAGAACACTCATAAACGAGCGGAATAAACTCATCACTAGAGATAGGTTGAGCTACTCCGCTGGATTAGAGTCAAATCTAATAGAGGGATTAATAATGATTTAATGCAATCTTCGATTAAGTAGTTAGGGAAGCTTGCCCGGCTATTTAAGACGTAGATTAGTTGCTTACGAGCCTCATGTGATAAGGCGCAGTTTCGTCAGTCATATGAACTCATACGCATGTGTTGGTAATCCTCACGGTCTAACGTTTAGCTAAAACTTTGATATATGTTTTCAGCAGATCGATCGAGCTAGGGGGAGTCGAAGTCTCAAATACGTTTCGCTTTCTTATCGTCGTTCATTCTCATCATTTTTATTAGTTTTGTTCATTTATATTTTCAGTTTTACAACAATCAAAGCATTTTCACTAGGATATTTAAATTCAAGTTTTTCTAATTATTTACTTCCCTTGGGATTCGATACTCGAATACTCGCCATTCTATACTATTATCGATAGGTACACTTGCCTGTTGAGCGTGGTTAGTTTGTCGATATTCGTTTTATTTTTATTCTCGATTCGCTCGATTAAGTTTTTGGCGCCGTTGCCGGGGAACTATTGATATTTGGAAAACTTTAGTTTATTATTATAGCTCTATTATATTATTATTATTATTTCTATTGTTTTTATTAGTACTATTATTATTATAGTTATTTTACTGTTATTTTTACTTATTATTCTCCGCTATTTTTCGTTATTTTAATAGTATTGTTGTTGTTACTTTTTTTTAGTTAAATCATATTATTTTTACTTTATTTTATTTTATATATATATTTTGCTTAATCGGATTTCTTTTTGTCTAGGTATCTTAATTAATATTTTTATTATTATTATTTCTTAAACTATCTATTTTACTTTTATCACATCATTATTAAAAAAATAAAAATTTTATAGTGATTATTATTTTCGTTATTATTTTTGTTTTTAATATTATTAGCATCGCTGCCTTTATTTTTATCTTTATTATTTCTTCTTAGCAATAATATTTTATTTTATTGGTTTTTATCTCTAAATATTTATTGTTGTTATTTTTATTTTGTTTGTCTAGGTACGTGAAGTTTCGTGCATGACCCGGAGAAACCATTCGCTACCATTAGTTGAAGGAGTCCCGAGATCGAAAGAACGTTTCGACACAACCTACGAGAAAACGCAAGGCGAGTCGAAATGACAGAGCAGAATCGTGACGAGATGCCATTAGCAACGAGAGAACCTCCAATGAGAGAGCTGTGGAGAAACAACGCCGTAGGGACGGTTGGCTCAGGGATAGTCCTTCCTCAAGTCCCGAACAACTTTGAGCTGAAACATCATTGGCTTCAGATGCTTCAGACGACAGCTCAATACGATGGACTCTCCGAGGAAGACGCTTATCGCCACATCCGAGACTTCCTATCCGTCACCGACACAATACGAGTACAAGGCGTAAGCACCGAAGCTATTCGACTCTACTTATTTCCATTCTCTCTACGAGGCAACGCAAAGGAGTGGTTTAACTTACTTCCCGAGAGATCTATCACCACTTGGGACCAGATGCATGCCACCTTCATCAACTATTTCTTTCCACCTTCCAAGGCACTCAAATTAAAAATGGACCTCACCGCATTCAAGTAAAAGGAGGGCGAAAATCTTTACGATGTTTGGACCAGATTCAAGGCGCTCTTGAACCGTTTTCCTCAACATGGGATGACGAAGAGCGAGCAAATTCAGCGGTTCCATGAATCCTTGAACGATCATACCGTACAATTACTAGACGGAGCATGCAATGGAGGGCTATGTAATCTTAGCGCAACGGAAGGTTGGAACTTAATTGAAGATTATAGCGCGAACAGTTTCCGACGAGGGAGCTCGAGCAATAGAGGCAAACCACCCGGAATGTACGACGTCGCTGAAACTACCGCAATCAACGCCAAGTTCGACGCCCTCCAACAACAAATGCAGAGTTTGATGAATGCACTCTTGCCTATGAAACCAGCTGTTAATGCTGTCCAATTACAACCCACACCGAGGACTCCCACAACTATTGCGCCTTCTCATTCATATCCGGCGTATATTCCACCATGCACTATATGCGGAGGGAGCCACGATGCAAATCACTGCCCAGCCACTATTCCAACAGAGCAAGTCGATTACATGGGAAACTACCAAGGTCAGCGAAATTTCGTCCCGAGTCGTGTTCATCCTAACCTGGCCTATGGAAATCAACAACATGCTCCGCTGGGATTTCAAAATCAAAGAACACAAGGATATCATGGCGGAAATTCTGAACCCCTTCCAGACGGTCGCGTAGACAAGCTCGAGGGAATGTTATCTAAGCTTATGGGGAAGCTCGACTCTCGCTTAGACAGTCAAGAAGTGCGGTTGCAAAATACAGAGTCTTCACTACGGGCTTTAGAGAAACAAGTTGGGCAAATTGCCGAATCAATCCAACAACGCCCTTCCGGTTCGTTGCCAAGTTACACCGAGACCAACCCAAAGGACCACCATGTGAAGGCGGTGTCACTTCGCAACGGACGACAGCTCGAGGAAGTACCAAGTACCAAAACGTCGAGATCGAGAAGGCGAATGTCGAGGACGAGAAGGCCAACAAGGAGGACGAAGTCAAATCGACTATTAAGGCGTACCAACCAAAGGTCCCGTACCCAGCCAGACTCAAGAAGGAGATAGTAGACGATCAGTTCGGTAAATTTCTCTCCATTTTCAAAGCATTACATATTAACTTACCGCTTGTCGAGGCTCTTGCACAGATGCCGCGTTGGGCGAAATTCGTCAAGGACTTGGTAACGAACAAGCGCAAACTCGAAGATATCTCCACCGTTTGCCTTCGAGGGGAATGCTCGGCCATTCTCCAATGCAAGATTCCGAAGAAGCTTAAGGATCCAGGGAGTTTTACTATACCTTGTCTTATAGGAGATTTAGTTGTTCATAAGGCATTGGCCGATCTAGGTGCTAGTATAAATCTAATGCCTTATTCTATGTTCAAAAGACTAGGTTTAGGTGAGCCCAAACCCACTAGAATGAGTATTCAGTTAGTCGATAGATCTATCAAGTATCCTAGGGGTATCATCGAGGATGTACTCGTGAAAGTTGATAAATTTATAATCCCAGCTGATTTTGTTATTCTTGACATGGAGGAGGATGAGAATATTCCCCTTATTTTAGGAAGACCATTTCTCGCTACCGGGGGAACGATGGTCGATGTTCGTAATGGAACATTGACGTTGACTATAGATAGCGAGAAAGTGACCTTTGATATGACAGAGTCGATGAGTAACACCGAAGAGCTCGATGATAAATGCTATTACATGGATATTATTAATTGGGATAACTTCTTGACTTTGCAGGGACTCTCACAAGCCGACTTGCAAGAATTTGAAGAGCCCGAGGTTGCCTTAACAACGGACGTTCACATAAATGAAGACAACAACATCAAAGACGAGCAACTCGTCAAGGTAAAGACGAGCAACGAAGAAGAAAGGGAGAAAAGCTCAATTGAGGAACCACCGACGCTCGAACTCAAGAAACTACCCGATCACTTGGAGTATGCATTCTTAGGAGAAAATTCAAAGTTACCCGTCATCGTGGCCGCAGATCTAGAAGAGGAGCAGAAAAGCATGCTCTTGGACGTACTAAAAGAACACAAAAAGGCGCTTGCATGGAAGATCTCAGACATTCGAGGAATTAGCCCAAGCTTTTGCATGCATAAGATCCTCATGGAGGATGAGTACAAACCGGTGGTGCAACCCCAAAGGCGATTGAATCCAAACATGAAAGAAGTCGTGAAGGCCGAGGTGATTAAGTTGCTCGATGCGGGTGTTATATATCCGATCTCGGATAGCAAGTGGGTGAGCCCAGTTCAAGTGGTACCTAAGAAGGGAGGAATAACTGTAGTGCCCAATCAGAAGAATGAGTTAATTCCGACGAGAACCGTCACGGGGTGGCGCGTTTGCATCGACTATCGAAAGTTAAACGATGCGACGCGAAAGGATCATTTCCCTTTACCTTTTATTGATCAAATGCTTGAACGTTTATCGGGTCATGATTTTTATTGCTTTCTTGATGGTCTTTCAGGATATTTGCAGATTCCCATTGTGCCCGAGGATCAAGAAAAGACTACCTTTACATGCCCATTCGGGACATTCGCATACCGAAGGATGCCTTTTGGACTATGCAACGCTCCGGCCACTTTTCAGCGGTGTATGATGGCCATCTTCGACAAGCTAGTAGGAGACATAATGCAGGTATTCATGGATGATTTCTCGGTTTTTGGTAACACGTTTGAGGTATGTCTCTCTAACCTTAATGCTGTGCTTAAGCGATGCGAGGACACCAATCTTGTGTTGAATTGGGAGAAATGCCATTTTATGGTGAGAGAGGAAATCGTGCTAGGTCATAAGATTTCGTCTAGGGGGATTGAGGTAGATAGGGCTAAAATTGAAACTATCGAGCGTTTACCCCCACCCTCGTCAGTAAAAGCAATTAGAAGTTTCCTAGGACATGCGGGTTTTTATCGTAGATTTATTAAGGACTTCTCTAAAATTGCTAGACCTTTGACCCGATTACTTGAGAAAGACGTGCCATAGGAGTTTACATCCGAGAGCATGCATGCATTTTCGATACTTAAGGATAAGCTTATTAATGCTCCTATCATGGTAGCTCCCGATTGGGGTCTACCTTTTGAACTCATGTGCGATGCAAGTGATTTTGCAGTAGGGGCAGTTTTGGGGCAGCGACGGGACAAACACTTTCGGCCGATATACTACGCAAGCAAGACTTTGAACGAGGCACAAGCAAATTACACTACCACTGAAAAAGAATTGCTTGCGGTCGTGTTCGCACTCGACAAGTTTCGCACCTACCTCATCCTTTCCAAGGTCATTGTCTACACGGATCACTCGGCCCTCAAGCACCTTCTCGTCAAACCCGATGCAAAGCCAAGACTAATCCGATGGATCTTACTACTCCAAGAATTCGACGTGGAAATTCGAGACCAAAAGGGGGCTGAAAATTTTGCAGCCGATCACTTATCGAGATTGGAGGACTCACATTACGAAAAGAAGGACGAGGATAGCATCAAGGACCACTTCCCTGACGAGCATCTTTATGCTTTACGTGAGGTAAACGATGATATGCCTTGGTATGCTGATATTGCTAACTATCTCGTGGCAAGGATCATACCAAAGGAATACTCAAGCCAACAGAAGAAAAAATTCTTCTCGGACTTGAAGTATTACTTTTGGGATGATCCATACTTGTTTAGGACTTGTGCCGATAAGATGGTCAGGCGATGCGTGTCATTTCCCGAGACGATCAATATCTTAGACCATTGCCATACCGGACCGACCGGAGGCCACTATGGGGGGAATCGAACAGCCCGTAAGGTACTCGAATGTGGTTTCTATTGGCCTTCAATCTTCAAGGACGCTCAAAGGTATGTAGACATGTGCGATAGGTGCCAACGGACAGGTAATATCTCTAAGCGCAATGAAATGCCACAGAATTTTATTCTAGTGTGCGAGATATTTGATGTTTGGGGCATTGATTTCATGGGACCTTTCCCTAATTCGTTTACTAATCGATATATCCTAGTTGCGGTTGATTACGTATCCAAATGGGTAGAGGCACAAGCGCTGCCCACTAATGATGCTAGGGTTGTCGTTAAATTTTTAAAAACGTTGTTCTCACGATTTGGTTCGCCTCGTTGCATTATTAGCGATAAAGGTACTCACTTTTGTAACACTCAGTTTTCTAGGACACTCGAGAAATACGGCGTTAAGCATAGTGTTACCACTCCGTACCACCTTCAAGCAAGCGGCCAAGTGGAAGTCGTGAATCGGGAATTGAAGCGAATTTTAGCGAAAACCGTCGAGCACCACCGAAGGGATTGGTCGAACAAGCTGAACGACGCATTGTGGGCCTATAGGACAGCCTATAAGACGCCTATAGGATCCACACCTTATCGCCTCATTTATGGAAAATCTTGTCATTTACCCGTCGAGCTTGAGCATAAGGCATATTGGGCTTTGAAGACACTAAATTTTGATTTAGATCTTGCAGGCAAAAGAGAAATTTTCAAATTAATGAGCACGATGAATGGCGTCTTATGGCCTATGATAATATGCGGATCTACAAGGAACGCACCAAGATGTACCATGATAAAAAAATCCAGCGACGGGAATTCCAAGAAGGCGACTTAGTCTTGCTATACAACTCTCGACTACGCCTATTTCCAGGCAAGTTGAAGTCACGATGGTCTGGTCCCTTCAAGGTAACTCGAGTATTTCCATACGGCACAGTTGAGATCAAACACCCAGAACGAGGAACTTTCAAGGTGAACGGGCAGCGTCTCAAGCATTACTATGGCAGTGACATCAAAGCGCTTGGAAAGGAAACGATCCACCTCACACCACCCAGAGCTAAAATCACCTAACAATGTCTAGCTAAAAGACATTAAAGAAAGCGCTACTTGGGAGGCACCCCAAGCCTATCCTATGTTTTTCCTTTATTTTTCTATGCCTTTTTTTATGTTTCTGTTTTTCGATGATCGCAGGGAATTCAAAATCTCAAGTGTGGGGAGGAGCCGAACAAAACATGCACACCGGACTATTCAGGGAAGTTTGCTTATCTATTAATTTCCTCTTCTTTGTGTTACATAATTGTTACGTTGAGGACAACGTAAATCTTAAGTGTGGGGAGGGGAATTTCTGCGAAATTGATGCGAACATGTTATATATATGCATGTCTTGATTTTTGGTACAAATTTTTTCGAAAATTTGGCATAAAATGTTTTTTTCGAAAATTATGTTTCTTATCATGAAGGGATGACTTTATGTTAGAAATTGTGTGAGTAATTAGGATACATATGCGTAGTCTACGTCTTTCTTACATGATGAACTTGGCGATACTTGAGAGATTCGTACACATAACCCTATTTTTGTGAGATTTTTTAGCCTACGAGCTTTTTGCTCATTTCTTTGGTTGTGTGAATCATGCTTAGTTTATTTCTTTTCAGAACTTGCTTGTGTATTACGTTTTGCAACTACTTAAAGTGTGATTGCGTGAAAATCAGGAAGGCATTAGGAATTTAGTCCATAGCCAAAGTATCCAACCACGACTGGCCCCCGTAGTTAGCCACTTTGAGCCTGAGCCTTTTATTTGAAACCGGATTATAAATTGCCGACCTGATTAAGCCTTCAGACATAAACCCATCGGAGCGATAGTAGAAGTGGAGGTTGAATGCCGGATTTAAGAAGCGCAACACGTGCTAACTTTTCGAGCTGAGCGTCGAAAAAAAAGGAAAAAAAAAAGAAAAAGAAAAGTAGAAAAAAAGAAAAGAAAAAAAATATATATTTTGACTAAGAACCCTTCCTCCGTGATCTTTCGCTCTCAAAAGCGTATTATCTATTTCATAGATCGAGAAGTCGAAAGAAGAAGGGCTTGGTGAATGAAAAAAAAAAAGAAAAAATGAAAAAGAACGACGAATGTTGGCGCATTCGAGATGATGGCATGATTCTGACACGACTACAGCTTATATTCTTTTTATGCTTATTCCTTACATATCTTACATATCTAGCCATATTCCCGATAAAGACCTTCCGATTCACTCTTGAGCATTGAAAGTGGTAGATTTACGAATCATTTGCAAGCTTATGGTAGAGATTAGATTAGTGCATGGCCCGAGAGAATTCATAGGCATTTTAACCTATACACTGAGTGATTTGAGTGAATCTTTGTGAGGTTCGGATTTCGATAGGTATCGCTAAAGGAAATCGTGAAGTTAGTCGGTGATTTCGAATATGCCTTCCGACTTTATTTGCATTATCTCCTACGTGATTTCGTTCTTGATTGATACGTTGCATGATTTTATCCTTTTATATTCCATTTGCATTTCTTTGCTTGAGGACAAGCAAATGCTTAAGTGTGGGGAAATTTGATAAACGTATTTTCTTACGTTTATAGGTATTATAATTGAAGTATTTGCAAGTTAAAAATGAGTCTTCATTTCAAATTTGGTAATTAATTATGAGTTTACATCATTTCGGACAGTTTTGCGGCAGTTTAGCATGTCTCGTAAAATAAGGGGTTAAAGTTGACCGATAGATCTGAAAATTGGAGGGAGCTAGAATACTTAATGATCTTAATTCTCACAAAAGGGATTTGAATTTGAATGTCTACATCGTGAGATATTAATTTTTTAACTTAATGCAAATTTTTTAGTGAATCAAAGTCAAGCTTTGTATGCATGATTTCCAAGTTTTTCGACAGTTTCGGATTCTTAACAGATGAGGGGGTAAAAGTTGTCCAATGAAGCTGAAATTTTAACCAAAGATAGACGACTTGTTGATCTTGATTCTTACCGGAGGGATTTGGATTTGGAGCTCTATATTGAGAGATATTAATTTCGGAAGTTACTGCCGTGTTAGAGGTGGTGTTGGAGGTCAAAACACACTAAAAATGACTCCTACCTAACTTGTCTCTTCTTGGTCGAAAGTTCAACCATTATTCAAGGAAAGATGCATGCTTTAGACCTAACTTTCGACATTGAAACACCCCATTCCATTTGAACTCAATAAAGGAGGCTAAAGTTGAAGGAATTGGGGGACAACGTTAGCTTTCTTCAATGTGAACAAGTTAAAGCAAAGAAGACTTGCATGTACATGAGTTTGAGCTCCCCTTGCTATAAATAGAGGAACGAATCATTGGGAGAGAACACACACATACACTTAAAGAAGAGAAAGAAAGGCTAGAGAGAAAGTTAGCTCATTCACTTAGCTTGTATGCTAGGTATTCGATAAACGGCTCAACGAAGAACAAGGGTACGAAGCCATAAACAGGGAAGATCTATATTTTCTTTGATGTTTATTATGTTCCTAGTTGAGAAAATGAGTAGCTAATTTCTTGTGTATTTGATATGAGATGAACCCTGGCAAGATCGATCGTATGTTTTAAGTATATTTAATGTTATGCTATTGTTAAGACTCTTTTACGAATTTATATGATTTCGATTATGTCTATGTGATTGAAATTCTTATTTATCTTATTCATGTCTATGTGTGTAAGATAGATTAATTGGGAAGTCGTACGCTGCGCTCGAGAGAGGGTGAACGATTAGAACACTCGTAAACGAGCGGAATAAACTCATCACTAGAGATAGGTTGAGCTACTCCGCTGGATTAGAGTCAAATCTAATAGAGGGATTAATAATGATTTAATGCAATCTTCGATTAAGTAGTTAGGGAAGCTTGCCCGGCTATTTAAGACGTAGATTAGTTGCTTACGAGCCTCATGTGATAAGGCGCAGTTTCGTTAGTCATATGAACTCATACGCATGTGTTGGTAATCCTCACGGTCTAACGTTTAGCTAAAACTTTGATATATGTTTTCAGCAGATCGATCGAGCTAGGGGGAGTCGAAGTCTCAAATACGTTTCGCTTTCTTATCGTTGTTCATTCTCATCATTTTTATTAGTTTTGTTCATTTATATTTTCAGTTTTACAACAATCAAAGCATTTTCACTAGGATATTTAAATTCAAGTTTTTCTAATTATTTAGTTCCCTTGGGATTCGATACTCGAATACTCGCCATTCTATACTATCATCGATAGGTACACTTGCCTGTTGAGCGTGGTTAGTTTGTCGATATTCGTTTTATTTTTATTACTCGATTCGCTCGATTAAGTATGGTACGGTTTTTCCTTTCAGCCACGCCGTTTTGTTGAGGCGAATACGGCGCAGTGAGGAATCTCCAGACGCCCTGATCCTCGCAGAAAGATACAAAAGCACCCGACATGTATTCTCCACCTCGGTCTGAACGGAGCGCCTTGATTTTTGAACTTGTCGCATTCTCGACCAAGGTCTTGAATTTTTTAAATGTTTCCAGCGCCTCAAATTTTTCCTTCAAGAAATACACCCACGTTTTCCGCGAGTAATCGTCGATGAATGTGATAAGTATCTTTTTTCGCTAAATGATGCCGGCGTGATAGGTCCGCATATATCGGTGTGTATAAGCTCGAGCGGTTTGGTTGCTCGATATCATGCATGCTTCTGAAATGACGTTAGCGCCTGTTTGCCAATCATGCAACTTTCGCAAAGCTTCTTTCCTTCCTCTATCATCGGCATTCCGTGCACCATGCCACGCTTGGAGAGCTCTTTTAGGCCTCCGTAGTGTAGATGTCCGAATCGCATATACCACAAATGACATTTATCGTCTAAGTCAACTTGCAAGCATCTTTCTTGAATTGTCATCAGGTTGAGTTTGAACATTCGGTTCCTTTCCATCTCGACCCGTGCAATTATTCGACCATCTTTGTTTCGAAGTTGTAGTGAGCGATCCTTCATGAACACCGAGCATCCATTTTCAAGCAACTGCCCCATGCTTAAAATGTTGGCTTTTAGATCTGGTACAAAGTAGACATCCTCGACCGATCCTTGTTTGCCATCATTTAGAGTGAAAAATATTTTTCCTCGGCTTTTGACTTCTATCTTCGATGCGTCTCCAAAAGACACGTGGCCATCCTCGATCTTCTTGAGATCCGTGAAGAGATGTTTGTGCCGCTCATGTGATTGCTAGCACCGGTGTCAAGGTACCACACCATGTCACTACCGGGACTTTTATCTTCCAGCGCCATTAAGAGAACGCCATCGTCTTTTGGATCTTCTTGTGCGACTAGGTTCGCATTTTCTTCCACCTTCTTGTTGGACCAACAGTCCTTCGCAAAGTGCCCGAACTTTCTGCAATTGTAACATTCTACGCTCGGTCGGTTTGAGCGGCCGCCACGTCCTCATGCTCGACCTCGTCCTCTCCAATTTTGGTTGTTGTTTTGTCCTTCTTTTTCGTGATTGTAGCCTCGTCCTCGGCCTGTGCTTTGACCGAAACCACGTCCTCATTGGCCACGTCCTCTTCCTCGACTATGGTGTGTATACAACGCCTTGTCGTCATTAATGGACAATTTCATCTGTAGGGCCTCGTCTAAAGACTCCTGCTTCTTCTTTTTCTTTCGCTGCTCGTGAGCTTCGAGCGAACCAGAAAGTTCATCGACCGTCATTTTTTCAAGGTCTTTGGATTCTTCAATTGCGCACACCACGTTCTCGTACTCGTTCGTCAGGGATCGCAAGATTTTCTCGACGACTCGGGCATCAGTTAGGACCTCGCCATTTCTCTTCAGCTGGTTGGCGATGGTTTGCACTCTCGTTATATACTCGGACACGCCTTCGCCCTCCTTCATTTTCGCCATTTCGAACTCGCTACGAAGAGTCTGCAACCGTACTTGCTTTACTCGATCGGCACCTTTATATGCTTTTTCAAGCGTCTCCCATGCATCCTTCGATTTTTCGGCCTCAACTATTTTTTCAAAACCGGCCTCATCTTTCCATTGGTAGATGGTATAAAGTGCGGACTTATCTTGTTTGCGGGATTCTTTCAGCGTCTTTAGTTGGGCTGCTGTGTACCCAAATCGGTGTATCCGTTCGCGACGATCTCCCACGTATCTTGAGATTGGAGTAGCACTTTCATCTGAATACTCCACTTGTCGTAGTTGAATTTGGTGAGCTTCGGGATCGGCATTTGGCCAGCGGTTGCTCCGACTATTGACATAGCTCTGATACCAATTTGTTGTTTTTCGACGGGATGAACACTCAAATATTGCTTAAGAGTATAACAATCGAATGGATTTTGAAGCTCTCTGATGCACCCTTTTATTTTTTATCTACTCGCTATTCAAGAGAGGGGATGGGAGAAGATAAATAATATTCTCTTACTTTTCTTTAGTTTTTCTTCTCACACAACTCTGTTACATGCACGTATATATAATAAAACACCTTACAAGTAGTACTATGTAATACAATCAAAAACTCCCCTTAACTATTCCTTGCGTGATTTACTCAAATTTGTCCTTTGCATGTTTTCTTGTAGTTCCTCAAAACTCTTCTTGTTTTCTTCCTTAAATTATGGATCTTGTTTTTTTATTGAGATTATTCAACAACGTGAGCAAGAGCTCGGTGAGTTTAGTAACGGTAGAGAAATGAGATCGATGAATATCGTTATTGATTGCTCCTTGAAAGTTACATAAAGAATAGAAATCGATTATGTTACCAGGATTAACAAAATCGCGGAGGATACCGGCGTTTTATACTTATGTTACCTAAGTATTACGTTTCTTTAAGCGTTTAACACTTCTATTCTGCTTATTACGTTTTCTATTATTGCTATTAAATATGAGGTGGCAGTGGGGAGAATGTATGTCACGTTTATGAGTACAACAGATCTTCGTCCTTTTCTACTTTCTCTCTGTTGCTGAATGTTCTCTGTAACAACCTGCATTTCGATCATCAGAATCTATTCTATCCATTTGATTCTCATTTTCGATCTGCATTCCTTTTCCCAACTCGAGCTCGTATCAACTGGTATCAGAGCATTTCGATCCCAAGCTTGAAACAACTCAGAGATGGCAGAAGGAACCCGCACCGGTGAACTACGTAAGGAAGTGGATTCGCTCCGTGAGAAGATGAGGGAGGACAACGAGTCGCTTAACGAACAGCTGGCTACTCTTCGCCAAATGATTGCTGCTCCCGCGAAGGGGTCAGTAGGCGAGAACCAGATAGGTGGAAGCGGTGGAGGAAATGGGGAAACATCCGATAGGAATTCCCGATCGATCTATCAACTTCCGACCAAGTGTTCCAGCATTGAATTTCCTAAATTTAATGGGGAAGATTTGAGGGGATGGATTTACAAGTGTGAGCAATTTTTTGAAGTGGATGACACCCCCACCGAGACCAAGGTGAGAATGGCAGCTGTACATCTGGAAGGGCGAGCCCTTCAGTGGCACCAGGTTTTTATGAAGACGCGACTCACGCGTGAGCTACCGAGCTGGTCGGAATACGTCAGGGCTTTGCATAGTCGATTTGGTTTGCATTCGTACGATGATCCGATGAGTGAGCTGGTGAATTTAAAGCAGGATGGATCGGTTCAGCAGTACTTGGATCAGTTCGAGGAGTTGATGAATTACGTGGAACTCACTGAACCCTACGCTGTGAGCTGTTTCTTGGGTGGGCTGAAACCTGAAATCGCAGTAGCAGTAAGGATGTTCAGGCCAAACTCCTTAGCCGATGCAGCGAGCCTCGCGAAGTTACAGGAACAAGCTCAGGGGTTAGCTTCCAAGAAGGGGGTCACTGCTCATTTTTGCTACTGGGAGTATGAGATCTGGTGTTTCCAATGCCAGAACTTCCTTCAATCCAAATATGGGAGCTCCAACTAGAGTCAGTGGGATGGCATCCTCAAACTCGGGGGCATCGTCTGTAGCGTCTGCGCCTAACTTCAGCAGATTCTCCAATGGACAGAAGGGAAATATTCCTCCCATCATACCTTCTCGGAGATTGTCTCCACAGGAAATGGATGATAAACGGGCTAGGGGACTATGTTTTTGGTGTGATGAAAAGTTCTCGGCGGGTCATAAGTGTGCCAGGAAAAGGCAGATTTATGTGATGGAGGTCATGACTGAAGATGAAGGAAAAACAGAGGTCGAGGAGTGTGAAACTGAGAAGCAAGACGAGCCAGATGAAGGACTCGAATCAGAAGAAGGCCCAGGGGGCAATTATCAAATCTCCATGCATGCTATGGCGGGGGTACATGATTTCTGCACTATGCGAATTGCAGGGAATGTGAACGGGAAGCCACTGCATGTGTTAATAGATACGGGGAGCACGCATAATTTCCTGGACTCGGAGTGGGCAAGGAGGTTTGGGTGCAGCCTGGAGCAGACGAGTCCATTTCCTGTGGCTGTAGCAGATGGCACCAAGCTTTATAGTTCATCGATGTGTAAGGGATTCAAATGGAAGATGTAGGGGACACAATTTGAAGCTGACATGATGATTCTACCACTTGGAGGCTGTGATATGGTACTGGGGGTGCAGTGGCTAATCACGTTAGGAAGCATTACATGGAATTTTAAATTACTCCAGATGGAATTCCAAACGGGAGGTAAGAAGGTACTGCTCAGAGGCATGCAACCGGCTAAGGTCAAGGTGATTACAAGTAAGAAAATGACCAAGCTATTATCCCAACCTGCTCAACTGTCTATGCTGCAGATGATGTTGGTGCAAGGGAATGGTATGCCTGAAAACCAGATATTTATGTTGGATAGAGGTGGGACTGATGAAGAGCAAGGGGGTTGAAAGGGTTGCTGAAGGAGTATCAGGACCTTTTTACAGAACCCCACACGCTTCCTCCTCACAGAATTCATGATCATGCTATCACTCTTAAAGAAGGAACCGTGGCAGTTAACGTGAGGCCTTACAGGTACCCCTCCGTGCAGAAAGATGAAATTGAAAAGATGATGGCAGAAATGCTAGCTGCGGGCATCATCAGAGAGAGCGTCAGCCCTTTTTCTTCACCAGTGGTATTAGTAAAGAAAAAGGACGGGTCATGGCGTATGTGTGTAGACTATAGGGAGCTCAATAGGCACACGGTAAAAGACAAATTTCCCATTCCTTTGATTGAGGAACTGCTCGACGAGTTGCACCATGCAAGGATTTTTTCCAAACTCGACCTGAGGTCTGGATACCATCAGATTAGAATGAAGGATGAGGATGTACATAAAACGGCCTTTAGAACCCATCATGGGCATTTCGAGTTCATGGTGATGCCTTTTGGGTTGACCAACGCCCCTTCCACCTTTCAAGCTCTCATGAACAAGATATTTCAGCCTTTTTTGAGAAGATTTATCCTTGTATTTTTTGATGACATTCTCGTTTACAGCCCCGACTGGGACAGTCACTTGGGTCATTTGCAGGTTACCTTTGAGGTGCTCAGAAAGCACAGCTTGTGCGTTAAACACAGCAAATGTCACTTTGGAGCTGAAAGAATAGAATATCTGGGGCATATAATAGCGGATGGCGGGGTATCAGCGGACCCAGCGAAGATCAAGGTCGTGCAAGACTGGCCTATGCCCAAAACCATCAAGCAGCTAAGGGGTTTTTTAGGCCTATGTGGGTATTACAGGAGATTCATTCTAGGATACGGGAAGATTGCTCAGCCCCTTACCAACCTGTTGAAGAAAGACAATTTCGTTTGGGATCAGCAAGCCACACGGGCTTTTGAGCAACTAAAGCTAGCCCTCTGTGAATCACCAGTGCTCAACCTTCCAGATTTTAATAAGGAATTCGTAGTGGAGACGGATGCATCAGATCTGGCCATTGGCGCGGTGTTACTACAGCAGGGGAAACCCATCGCTTACATGAGCAAACCATTAGGCGCTCGGGCTGCGGGTATGTCGACATATGAAAAGGAGCTGCTCGCCATAGTAACAGCGATCCAAAAGTGGAGGGCGTATCTGATTGGGAGGCATTTTGTCATCAAGACGGATCACCAGAGCCTTAAACATTTAATGGAGCAGCGGATTTCTACACCGAGCCAGCAAAAGTGGCTTGCAAAATTAATGGTCTACGATTACACCATCACATATAAGAAAGGAGCTGAAAATGTTGTCGCAGATGCCCTTTCGAGGAAGCCTGAACTTGAGATGCAACCTAGTGGCTTGGTCGCCAGCATTAGTTCTGTGAACACTGAACTTATGAAAAAGATCAAGAGGAGTTGGGAGGAGGATGAGCACATTCAACAGACGATCCAAAGGGCGAAGGATGGAGACTTGGGAAGGTATCAATGGAATGGGGAATTACTAAACAGAAAAGGGAAGCTGGTGATAGGGCTCTGCCCCTGACCTCAGAAGGGAACTGCTGCAAATCTTTCACAGTAGCGCTGTGGGAGAGCACTCAGGTATCGACAATACTCTCCATAGGCTCAAACGTGTGGTGTATTGGAAGAACATGAAGAAGGATGTCTATAAATATGTGAAGGAATGCTCCACTTGCCAGCGGTTTAAAACTGAGAATACAGCTTCTCCGGGGTTGTTGAATCCACTCCCTATCCCTAACACGATTTGGTCTGAGATCTCAATGGATTTCATTAATGGCCTTCCACTCTCTGACGGCAAAGATTCTATATTGGTAGTGGTGGATCGTTTGAGCAAATACGCCCATTTTGTGGGTCTGAGGCACCCTTACTCGGCCGCTGCTGTGGCTCAAGCTTTTATGGACAACATCTTCAAGCTCCACGGCCCCCCTCAGAAGATTATCACGGACAGAGATGCCGTATTCATGAGTCAATTTTTGGAAGGCCTTCTTTAAGATGCAAGGCGTGCAATTACTAGCTTCAACAGCTTATCATCCTCAAACGGATGGTCAAACAGAAGTCGTCAACAGATGTTTGGAGTGCTACCTTCGATGCATGTGTGGGGATAGACCAAGGGAATGGATGCATTGGCTTAGCTTGGCAGAATGGTGGTATAATACCTGCTACCACTCGGCCATTCACACCACTCCTTATCAAGTGGTTTACGGGCAACCACCTCCCGCCCACATTCCTTATCTCGAAGGATCTTCCAACATTGAGCTGGTGGATAGAAGTTTGGGCCACCGTGAATCGACTATCAAACTGCTCAAACAGCACCTCTCCAATGCTCAAAATCGCATGAAGGTGCAAGCGGACAAGCGAAGGAGTGAGAGATCATTTGAAGTAAACGATTGGGTATTTGTGAAGTTGCAACCATACAAACAGCTCTCTCTTAAACCACATGCCTGCCATAAACTGTTAGCCCGCTTCTTTGGACCCTTCAAGGTGGTGGAGAAGGTGGGGCAGGTGGCATATCGCTTGCAGTTACCGGAGGGATGTAAGATACACCCCACCTTTCATGTTTCTCAACTCAAGAAGAGAGTAGGGTCAGCTCAAATCTCCACTCACCTACCATCATTCTTGAGCTCGCACGGACATCTTATACTGGAGCCAGAAAGCATCTTGGAAAGGAGACTGATCAAGAGGAAGAATCGCCCTATAGTTCAGGTTTTGGTCAAATGGATCAACACACCGGTGGAGGACAGCACTTGGGAGGATTGGGAAGTGTTGCAGCAGCAGTTTCCAACAGTCGCCAACTCTTGAGGACAAGAGTGCTTTTAAGGGAGAGGGAGTGTTACCAGGATTAACAAAATCGCGGAGGATACCGGAGTTTTATACTTATGTTACCTAAGTATTACGTTTCTTTAAGCGTTTAACACTTCTATTCTGCTTATTACGTTTTCTATTATTGCTATTAAATATGAGGTGGCAGTGGGGAGAATGTATGTCACGTTTATGAGTACAACATATCTTCGTCCTTTTCTACTTTCTCTCTGTTGCTGAATGTTCTCTGTAACAACCTGCATTTCGATCATCAGAATCTATTCTATCCATTTGATGTTTTCGATCTGCATTCCTTTTCCCAACTCGAGCTCGTATCATTATTGTCAGTTTTGTGAAAATAAAAAAAAAAAGGCAAATTACATAAAGCCCATCGGCCTAGGGTTTTGAAGATGACTCGATTATGTCAAAGATTAAAGAACAATACTTTGCGAAAATTGAAGTTGCCTAATTCGTCCATACTCATCATCCTTAAGAAAAGAGAATTGCTGAAAAGTCATCCATCATCTTTATATTGTTTTATTTATTTAGGCCTCGAGAGATTAATATTCCTGAGAGGGATAAGGGGTTAATATGTATTTTATTTATAATCCGTCAATCTCATTATTCTCGCCGCCGCCAACCTCACAACTCAATTAGTTTTTGCTCAACGTGCCTTTCTCTATTTCATCTCCGATGAAAAATCACAAGGGTTCATCAGAAGCACCAATCCATTATAGATCCATGAGCAGGAAAAATATCGACGACGCAATTGGAACCCTGGTAATTGCAGAAACGCTCTTTGTTCCTAGGGACATCGTTGAACAAATCGTAGTACGGTTGCCCGTAAAATCCCTTCTGAAATTCAGGTGCGTTTCAAAATCATGGGTTTCGTTGATTTCCTCCCCCAAATTCATCAAAGCCCACCTCAAATATTCCACTCATGAGAGTCGAGTTTTCGCCAATTACAGAATGATGTTAGGTATTCAGTATGATGTAGGTAAGAATAGCTTGAATCATGGTTCAGTTAGTTCCTCCGTTCTCAAGCTTTTGAATGATGAAGTCGATGGCCCCATCGAACGCACTGAATGGGGATTTCGGATAAACGCTTCTTGCAATGGGTTGTTATGCATCTCCGTCTACCACCGTCCCAGTGACCGTTTTTATCCCATGAACCGTACCTTTTTATGGAACCCTTCCACGAGAAAGTCGAAGAAATTGCCTCCCATGACAACATTACAAACAAAATGCGCGCAGGCATATGGTATTGGTTACGACGAGGCCAACGACGATTACAAGGTCATGGGGCTTTCGTGGTACTTTTGTGAACCTGACAGTTTTACTACGAAGGTCATGGGAAGGATATACAGCTTAAAGAACGATTCTTGGGAGAGCATCGAGGATGTTGAGGGTGTTTATCATAATGAGTTTTTGACCAAACCCGTGATATTTGCTAACGGAAAGTTTCATTTCATTCTACTCTTTGAAGGTCTTGGTTCGATTATTCCGTGGAAATTGATGGCCCTCGGGTTAACGGATCGAGTTTGTGGAACCATCGAGCAGCCGACGGACAAGGGCGATCCAACTATAGGAATTTTGGAAGGATGCATTAGCCTTCTTTACAGCTATCCACACAACTATAAACCGATCCACGCCGATCTTTGGGTTCTAAGAGAGTACGGCGTCGAAGATTCGTGGACTAACTTAGCTCGCATTCCTTACGTTGATACACCTTATTGGTGTGATAAATTTTTCTGTTATCATATTTGCTTCGTATGGAAAGGAAAGTATTTGCTGGGCCGCAGGGGTCGTTTAGTTGTTTACGATCCTCGAGATAACAGCTTTGTGTACCCTACCGAAGGTAATATTTATGATATCAATTCGACGGGGATCTATGTTGAAAGTTTGGTACCGCTTCCAACGATTAAGTAGGGCATTGAAGCAATTTTTTATTTTCTTGCTTATTCTTATTGTGTGATCTTTATCTTTTAAAGTATTATATGTTCTTTGGAGAGGTCGTGATTATATGTATAATGCAAGTTCTGGGTTTTTTTATTCTATCTCTTATTTTCGTCTCCTCTATTGTGTTTATGGTGAATCGGATCTTTATATATGTTATTCTCATGTTGGTAATAGAAATTTTTTGAGGTAGCTTTTGCTATTAAGTGAAGAAGGATAAAAAGAAAAAGGAAATCGCATGACGGAGAAAGCAATGGGTTAGGTTATTAGTTAAAATTATAATAATTAGTACGCATGACGGAGAAAGAAGGATTTTTGTTAAAAAAAAAGGATTCTAGGTTTTTTGATTTGAAAAAAGGAATTGGGTATTGAAAGACAAAAACCAAGTGTTCAATCATTTGATCCGCTCGACTCAAAACTTATGTCGAAATGAGATGTTAGTCTATGGGTTCGTGATTATTCAACATCTAAACCTTAAATCTGGGTGAATTTTCGTGTTTTTGAGCCTGAAATCAACATTTTCGAACAAAAAACGGTTTATCCGTATTTTAATTCGAATTATTCGAACTCGAATTGAGTAATTCGGATAACATTCGGATAGAAAAATAGCATTTATTTGAATAAAATAATTCGAATTAAATTTGATTTAATTATTTTTAATTCGAATTTTTTGTTACTCGAATTGGATAATTCGAATTTAAACATATTAATTCGAATTAATTCTAATTTTTATTATTCGAATAAAATGCTGTTTAAGTTGGGGTATTTTTGTAATCTTCGGTCCAATCCCTTATGTTTAATAAAAATAGAAGGTGTTCCCTTCTGTTAAATTGACCCATGAAGAAGAAGATTAAAAATAAAAAAGAAATACTGAAAGTGGACGGGTTAGATTAGAATTAGTGTTCATGTTACTGTGATAGTTTTAATGTGGGCGAACAACACTTTTAGTCACAAATATTTAAAGCATGGGCGTCTTTTGGTCCCTCATGCTCTAAGGTGTCATTTGTAGTCTCCAATATTATCAATTTTGGGTCTTTTTGGCCCCTTGATTAACTTAATAACTAGTTAGACGAAATTTAACACGTGAGAGTACGTGATCTCTTTTTACTCGACTTGAAACCTCATAACCCGTCTTATTCTTCGTCTTAAATGAACATGAACATCATTACACATCACATTTAGGAAATGATTGACGACCTTGAAGTTGAGTTAAATGTGATGTGTAATGATGTTCTCGTGCGTTTTAGTCGAAGAAGGTGAGTTATGAGGTGTTAAGTTGAGTATAAAGAGATCACGTGCTCTCACGTGTTATCCCCGTCTAAATTAGTGATTAAGTTAATCGAGGGACCAAAACGGTTTCAAAATCGGTGCCATTGAGTTAAATCAGTTATGAATAACGATAAAGTTGTCGCTGTATAAAAGATCGAACCACAAAGTATTATTTGTCAGATGCACTAACTTAATTTCCCGTCTTTCTTTTCACCAACGAATTCTGTATACCAATCGCACTCACGGTGAATAGAACGGTAAAGATCAACCGAATCGTGTTTTCACGAAATAGTTAATAATTCAGAAATGTAGTTAGCGTCAAAATGTTATGAAGTCAAAAGGATATTATATACTAATACTATTTGCACACTCTATGCTGTGCTTAAAATATAATGATTTTAATCTTAATTTTGAAATATAAAATTTATGTTTAGTAGATGAAATATAATTTTATATATATAAGGAAAATAATAATTAGGGCTATAAGTATAATAACTAAAAAATTGACGGATTAAAATGTGATAATTATTTAGTTAATAAAATTAGAAATAGAGAGGTTAAATTGTAAATATTTTACAGACCAAAACTCTCAATCAAGTATAAGATTAGATACTATATAAAGAAATAGATTATTAATACTACATCAGTAAATCATAATGTCTCCTCTCCTCATCATACAGCATAAACTCCGACCGAAACAGACTTGTGCAGTTCGACTTGTTGGGCATCACTTGACCTAAGATCATCCCATGATGACGTGTCTTCTGCTCCTCCTTTTTGTGATCCTTAGATTTGCCCCATATCACTAAATACAACCCAAATTCTATTTGCTGCGTTCACTTTTATTGACAGGGAAATATGAGATGAGTTATCAAAGGATTATTTATCAGATGAGTTATCCAAGGCACATGTTCGCTTTACAATATATAATCTAAGTATTATTTGTAAAATTACAAAAGTAACCTTTAACTCATCTCTACATAGTTTTAAAATAAAATATTCTTGTGAATATCAAAAAATATAAGATGTGCATATCAATTTAATCACATAAAACAAAGAATAAATTGGTGTTGTTTATTTATTTTTATCATATAAATCACGTAAATAAAAAAATTTATGATATGGTGGTGTAAGGTTATTATAGTCATTTTCAATAATAAGCTTTGGATTAGTTGTCCTGGCCCAACACTGGAATAATTAAATTGGGCTTGATTGATTATAATAACGGGCCTATGTTTCATCTCATGCTTTAAACAGATGGACACTTTGAAACTGAACAGGATAATAATGGATAAATTGGACTTTATTGGTGCGTTCACTTTTATTGATAGGAAAATATGAGATGAGTTATCAAAGGATTATTTATCAGATGAGTTATCCAAGGCACGTGTTCGCTTTACAATATATAATCTAACGTATTATTTGTAAAAGTACAAAAGTAACCTTTAACTCATCTCTACATAGTTTTAAAATAAAGTATTCTTGTGAATATCAAAATTGGGCTTGATTGATTATAATAACGGGCCTATGTTTCATCTCGGGCTTTAAACAGATGGACACTTTGAAACTGAACAGAATAATAATGGATAAATTGGACTTTATCTCACCTTATCACCCGAAGTAAACGCGGCCTATCTCACCTCATCACCCGAAGTAAACGCGGTCTATAGCAAATGCACCAATCACCTTGCAAAAATTAATAATATTCCATTAAAATGAGGGGAATTTTCATTTTAGGACCTCCATAAGTATCATTTAGGATTCAGGCCCTCCTAGCAAAAAATTCAGTCTTAAGAACTCATTTTCTGTCGTACCACTTCATTGCTATGACATATCAGTATGTTGAAATTCTATAACACAAAACGATCATCCGGTACCAGTTTACGATCATCTTATACCAGTTCATTTATGTAGTACAACTATTGGTCTGACATACCAGTATGTTGAAAGTTTGTAACACAAAATGGTTATTCTATACCAGTTCATATATCTTTTACTACTTTTTACACCACACAAAATGGTCTTTTTTAACCTTAAATTTTTTCAGACATGGTATGAAATATATTTTAAACATCTAGGGGGGCCTAATTCCGAAATGACCCTTAAAATAATCTCTCACAAATTCTATAGTTAAAAAGAAAATAAGAAGAAAAAAGTCACTTTGCCACGTGTAATTGCTCGAATAGAATAAATGAGCTCATTACAGCGACAATGATCATATTGGGAGGACTAAAGGACGTGACGAAAACAAGTCCCTTCTCCTTCATTATCTTCCCAGATATATAATAAGCAGCTGTAGAACATATCACCCCCTGATATTCAGTATTATTTAGAAAAATTCAGTATCGAGCAAGTAAAAAACTGTTTTGAATTTGTCAAACATGGTACTGTCGAAGGATCAAAACAATTAATTGTACTAAATAACGATATCTTCGCATTAACTCTCTTGCATAATATGTTTAATGAAGTATAATGTCGACATTATATAAAAACGAGCCTGCGCGTATCTATTTATTTTACTAGGTTTGCCCCCGTGCGATGCACGGAGTAATTTGTTGTCTTTAATTAAGATGGAATATATCTTTCAATTATATACATCAATCATTCCATTCTTAAATAAAAGCGGAAAAGTAATACAACTCCTTAATTTAAATACGATGAAACATGTTTTCATCAAATACAATCGTATTCATAATAAACGACGATACGGTTTATTGGTCGATGGTGTTGAAAACACCGTTGTATACTATGTTGGTGAACCCGTTATCCTCTATGTCGTCTTCTTTGATGCTCATAAGAGAAAGATCTCTTTTCATAAGTCATGGATATCACTTTCAAAAGCTTTAGTCTCAGATAAGATAAATGGTGATTCTCGAATTGGCTCCATGATACTATGTTGCAACATTACATTTTAGATAATCTCTTCCCGAGCAAAAGTGTACCATTTTTAGACTCAATATTTTATGTTATCATTCATGAGATAAGACACCAGCGTCATCCATAGGATGCAGATCAAAGTCAAAGTCCGATACCAAAATTCTATGGAAAGGAAGAAGTTTGTTTCGATCTTGTTGTGAAACTTCGTAAGACTGCTTATTTTCGCGATTGCACTGTAGAAGGCTGCACCAATTTGTATGACTGTAAACTTCGTAGGACTGCTTCAGTGTAAGACTGCGAACTACAAGACTTCTTAAATGCGCTTTTTTGGAAGATTACAGTAATTTGTAAGAGCGTACGACTGCGATCTTCGTAAAATTGCAGTATCTTGTAAGAGTGTACGACTGCGAACTTCGTAACTGCAGTAATTTGTAGAAGTGTACGACGGCGAACTTCGTAAGACTACTCCAGTGTAAGGCTACACACAAATGTAAGACTCTAACTTGTGCGACTTCAATTTTGGAAGACTACAGTAGTTTGTATGACTATATGAACCGAAATCATTAAATATGTGTCCACATATAAAGCCATCTTCCAATAGATAAATATTTAACATTGACGTTATCAGAATAAAACAATAGCTGAAAAAACACCTTTGCTCAGAAGCTAACTAAGAAACTGAATTACAACACATTAAGCGGTAAGGAGAAAATGTTCGAACAACGCCTTAAAACCCATCCAACTCTAACATTGTAGTTTCTTGATTAAAACAAACGGTCACCAATGAATCGTTGTTCATACAAAATGTATTTCGATATCTTTCGGCGTACCCCTGAGCACTCGCCTACCATATATTGTTGTTTAAAGCGCACAATCTCGTACAGATCTTTATTCAAACACTTGAAAGACCTTTCTCGATGACGGCACAAAGCAACATAACGTTGAGAAACCCATCTTTTAAAACAGAGTTTCTATGTTCCACGTCCCAAATTTCTAAGAAAACCATCAATGAAGTTAATGAGATCAAAAAAGTAATGACTCTTGTATGAAAAATGATACTACTACATCTAGTGAAACTTTCCATTTTTCTGCTAGTTTTTCAAGCCTTAGAGGTCGGTCTGAACAACTTTGACACGACAAGCTGTAAACTCAATGTTCTGCTTTAGTCTCCGTGTGCGCCCGACTCGTATGCAAACCAGATGAATCTTGGAAATGGGATTTCTCAGAATCAAACAAAAGATCAGTCGAATCGAATAAAGCTCGCAAAACAAAAGCGATTGCTTCTCTCAGAAGCTTGAGCAGCTGAAGGTAATTTGACAGAAAAATACAACTACAGCAGCATTATTCCGAAACCACCCAGGTTCATAAAAAATTAAAAATATAAATAAATAAAACAACGACGTCTTTTTCCTATCACAATGCAAGTAATATTTCACACTTGACAAAAAGCGAATGCATCATTTTCATACAGTCCTCATAATCATCAAGATGACAAATACCCAACACCCTTTTCAAATTAAAAAGAAAAATCGAGTAATCTTGTTACCTAATCATGGATCTGAGGTGGGCAACTCCAAATGCAAGTGAAGGTGAGCAAAAAAACTTGGAATCTTTTCCCAACTTACAGTAGGACTTCAAATTCATTCCATTTCGAGAAAAATAATTCCTGTCGCATAAAAATAAAATTTCTTCCTCATATTATGAAGGATTCTACCGTGCACCACCAGTTTCGAGCATTTTGATCGCCTTTGACTACCTTCAAGGCAATTCCTTTAAGACCCGATGTTTCCCAACTCCTCCACTTTTCTCCATGAAATTGATCCTTTGAACGAATAAAAGAAACGTCTCAACAGAAGATCGCCTACACAGCTCAGCTTCGGCGACTAAATATGCAAAAAATGATGCAAAGAGAAAACTCCACTGAAATTATAACGATGATTAGTCTGAGAAGATGCAATTCTCCGAATAAAATACAATTTCAAGTTTTCTCCATACAATGAAAGAATTAACAACAAAAAGCACAATTTCTTGACTTCACATGTACTTGAGAAACAAATATCTGATGAATAAATAGAAGAAAAGAACGACATAAAAAAACATATTAAAAATTGCATGCAAAAACTGCAATAATAAACTGCTCATCGAATACTAAGTTTTCTTGATCTTCGAGCATTTCATCTCCATCTTCGATCATAGGGGAAGGTGTGCTGAAATTGTTCAGTCGCAATGTGACAGCCCATCAACCGTTGAAAGAGTTGTTAGTTCTCAGAACATATGAATATCCTCTTTCATGGGGTTCCGACGATTGCTGCCTATTTCTAAGATTTAAAGATTTGTATATGATACCAGAGAGAGGACAAGTTGTTAATGATCTTATCATAAGAGAAAATTGCAAGAGATTCGTACTTGGTGAACTTCAAACGAATGAGGGCCGTGCTTGACCCCCTCATCACCGTCAAACATCCAACAACGTTCATCTCCACCGGGCTACAAAATTAAAGAAACATATTACCGAATTCAACCCGAAAATTAGCTTAACAACAAATTTAGAAAATTAATCAGTAAAACATTTTCATAATCTGACATACCAACAACAACTGCTGCTGCTGATAGCTGACAATTGCACCACTTTTATTAACCGAATCTGGAAGGTTGACGAAGGCGGTGGAGACATGCTCGGGGATTTGATTGAAGTAGGCGAGAGGGACAGGGCTTAGGAGATTCCCGTCGAGGAGCAAGGGATAAACCGGCAGGTTTTCAGGCAGAAAACCACTCTACAAACCCTTGCACAGCTGCTGATGGATGTACGGCCCACAAAACTCTCCCTTTTGGTTCAGGTACATCCAACCCTTCACGTACTCGCCGCCGTGCCCGCCGTTGACAGTGTCTTCTTTATGCCTTGAATTTAAGACCCATATCATCCACTTCATCGACATAAGATGCATGGTATATTTTACTCAAACATCAATCTAATTTTGTCCTTTCATCTAACTGAAATACAGGATCAAATCAAGCGAGATTGAAAAGAGCGGCGATAATCATTCACATGTACGTGACGTCTCGCTGAGAAGAAGCAAACGACGCCGTGTACCAAAATTTATCGGTGTACCCGTTCGAACTCTCCATCTTTTAACGTCGACGGTCGATCAGAGGATTCCTACGCCCGTTAAACTGTGAGCTCAGCTTTCGTGGCTTTCTCTCTCTACGGTTACGCTCGGAGTTTTTCCGATTAAAAGGGTGCTGATTTCAGGCGAGTTTAAGAAGCTTTTCGTTGACTGTTTTGGGGGTAAAAGAGAATTCTTTTAACTAATATTCATGACTTGAATTATGATCGAGGGAGATGAACGGCCAACAATGAATGACAAATTATTTGGTAGATGAAAGGCCTCTTCAGCTTCGTACAGTGCACCTGGACGCAGGCCCGTAGCTCATAGGAGGCCAATGAGGCGGTCGCCTCGGGCCCAACGTCGGGGGCCCAAAATTTTTTATACATGTATATATATATATATATATATATATTATCAAAAAGAATATTATAGTTAAAACTTAAAAATAAATCTATATAAGTGTGAGTGGATTGCACAAGTCAGTTGGGCCTTGATGTTAATCAAAGCCCAAATATTGTACTTTATTAAAAAAATTCAGTTTAACCCAAACAAGATATTAAAGCTTTTTATTAAGGAAAAAAGAAAAAAGGAAACGTGATGTGATTTCTTCTTCTATACTGATACAATATAAAAAGGGCTCCGCTTAGGTTAAAAGATGTCGTTATCTAATAACATCGTTCACTATTTTCTTATGGGACCGACCAAACATCAGTGTCCATTTTCATTTTCATTTTCATAAAATCGCTTTGTTTCATTTTCATGTTTTTTTCGGACCTTTTGAATTGTTTTTGCTACATATCACGTTCCGTAAATCTTCTTTGTTCCTAACCGAAAACAGAAGCGAAAAAACCGAACCGAATTATTGAACCGAACCAAATTAAAACGGTTCGGATATCGGATTAAGTATTTTCGAACATTCCACTATAAAATACTTATTTTTATTTATTTATTTTAGTTACATTTACCGTTGAAATTTACGCTATATTATACGTATCATACTGTATTTGGAAAAACAATAACTGATCGGGGGCCCGAAATTTAAGTTTCGCTTCAGGCCCGTACTTTCTCAGCTACGGCCCTGCCTGGACGACGTAGTTTGAGCACGGATGGGGGCATTTTGTTGCCACGTGTCATCACAATAGGGTCCATATCCAACTTTTATAGTATATAGATTAAGTGTTAAAGCCTTATACGTTGTAATCGCCATTTGGCGTGTCGACTACGCATTACAATTTTAACCCATGGTGTTGTTGATATCATACAATTATATCCACTTTTATTATATAAAATCAAAATTTAATTTATAATTTAATCTAGTATATAATAGCCCATTAAGTTTAGCCCGTAAGAACGCCCATTAGGGCTATATATATATGAAACCGGTTTTGCTAACTTCTGCACGCACGCACAGCAACAATGGATGTGACCCCACCTACAAAGAAGATGAAAATTGGGTAAAAATCGTGGTCTTGTTTGAAAGTGATCATCGTTGAATCGTCTTATTTTGGGTTAAATGATTGTTGAATTTCACTTTTTTATTAGCTTCTGATGTTCGTTACGGTTTTGGTTTTGAGCTGAAGAAGCTTTGGTCCTCTTTGTAAACGTATACTATTGTTGTTCTTAGCTGTTCGATATATGAGTTTCACAGCAGGATTGTGTGTATTTAACAGATGTGTGTGATTACCGTAAGGCTCTTCAAAAATTTAATGTTTTCATCTTGTGTTTTGGTACTGCAGCGCTGATGCAGAAGTTGATTCGGTTATCGATTATAGAAAGTCCGACAAATACATGTCTCCTGTTTTTACTAAACGCAAATGGGGCTCTTGCTTGGAGTTTTTTCGCGAGGTATGTATTAATTAAATTATGTACCATTCTCGTTTGAACTCCGTAATTAGTTTTCCGAATGCAGGTTTGTGATTTTCTAAGGACGCCGTCGTCTCCAGTCGATGAGGATGACGATGAGGAAGATATCGGCGGTGCGTACACATACAAGATTCTAGGAGATGCCGAGGAAATTTAGCGAAACTGTGTATTGATCTTTTTAACGTGAATAAGGTTGTCTGATACATTATTATGCTGTATTTTTAACACTCCTTTCTTCTTTCTTATTCAATTATTCTTCTGATTGTTATTTCAGCATGCGAAGTTTAAGCTTGTGAAGGTTTGGAAGGTCAACTGTTTATCCTACTTCAACTACATCACGTTCAGCGCACATCAATACGAAGAAGAGCAGCCTCTTCTTTTTAGGAGTTGTCTGTTTTCTTCCCAAAAAGAGGGCACTGTTTTGTGAGATAAAGGTTTGCTTAGACAATGATAATATTCGTATGGGCCTTGTGTTATTTTCTTTCAGAAATCAGTTCTTCGTCTAATTGGTCAAGACTTCTCTTTTTAGGAGAACGATGATGTCGCACTTCTAAGCGATCAAGTGGCCATAAATGTCGACACTCGGCCTCCTATGAACTAACTGGTAGAGGTTTAGCTTCATCCTGTGTTTCTTCTATGATTGATATACTTCATTATTTCTTTTCATATGTTTTCGTTGCAGCGCCATCAAGAAAGAAAGACAATGGTACCACCTCTAGGTATTACTACTACTTAACTAATGGCTGGATTTAACTAATCATCGCTTTTGGATTTATGTGACTCTTTCTGCTTGACATCTTTTGTAAATCTTTTCAAACTTATTATGAAACTACTTACCATTAGATTTGGAAAGTCAGTCTGGAATTATTCTGCCGAGCCTAATCTTTCGAGCAAAGTGAATGGACGACAAAGTTAATTAACTCTGATATGTAGTAAGTGTCAAAACGTTATGAAGTTGAAAAGGATAAGCATATAGGTATGTAAAGAAATAGATTATTAATAGGATATATCACTAAATCATAATCTCTCATCATCAGATAGCATAATCTCCGACCAAAACAGACTTGTGCAGTTCGCCTTGTTGGGCATCGCTTGAGCTAAGATCGTCAGATGATGACGTGTCTTCTTCTCCTCCTATTTTATGATCCTTGGATTTGCCCCATATCACTAAATACAACCCAAATACTATTACAAATGCTCCAATCACCCTGCAAAAAAACCAACATTTAATATTCCATTAAGATAATCTCTCACAATCTCTATAGTTATTAGAAAAATAAGAAGAAGAAAACTCACTTTCCCACGTGTAATTGCTCGAATAGAATAAATGAGCTCATTACAGCAACAATGATCATATTGAGAGGACTAAAGGACGTGACAAAAACAGGTCCCTTCTCCTTCATTATCATCCCAGATATATAATAAGCAGCTCCAGAACATATTACCCCCTGATATTCAGAATTTAGAAAAAAGAATCATATATAATTAGATATTATACATTCTTCATTTTCAGACATATCAATCGATTGAACTTGCGTCGCACACTTCAAAGATCAGAGTAAACCCCCTATGGTTGGATGAGTACATATATATATATATATATATATATATATATATACTAGTTTATTACCCGTGCATTGCACGGGTTAACTATCTACAATTTTATATTGATAAATAACTATTTATAGTGGATAGTATGATAGTGGCTAGTTTTTCATGTTTTTATTATATTTTAATTAATTATTATGGACACGTGGCAGTATATGAGGATACCTACATTTCTTTAGTAATATAAGATAACTCACCGCATATACGTAACATAAGAGCGTAGTATCCCAATGTATAGCCCATATCAACGCGTCTCCCCTGTTAACAGCGAGGGTCAAAACCGACCCTTGCAATGCTCCCGACATGCACACGAGGCATGTTAGAGAAAGGCCTGCTGGGTACGACCTCAACGTGATCGCCTGTAAATATGCATAAACCTCGTAAATGTCCAAATGAATCAAAATTCAGTCGTGATTGTGTATTATATGTGGTTAGAATTAAAAATATATACTAATATATGATGCGCTATTTTCAAGCTCTTTTATGTGAAATATGTAAATTAATGTGTAGATTAAAATATGATGCACGTCTAAGGTTAGATTAGATAATGAAGTTATCAGCATAAACGTGAGGCGTGTTGGGAATTAAAATTAAAATTTGGTTTATACACCCGCTCCAAGCTTAAGTTTTTAGATGAAAGAGTGAATTAGCATGGTATTAGAGACCAGGCCAAACAGTTACGAGTACGAATCCTCAAGACAGTTCTTAATGGAAAATCCATGTCTAATGTTAGATAATAAAAAAATCAGCTGCGTGAGATGATGTCTTTCAAAGTAATATATATGAAGTTAAAATGTGATACGCTCGTTTCAATTTTAACCTATCGTCTGAAGTTCTAATTTAAGGTATAGACTGTTTGCATACCTGGAGAACGTAAAATATGGACCAACATAAACATGCAGTTCCGATCATTATGGCTCCTTTGACGTCGTCCTCGGGTTCTTTAAGGGCAATATGGTTCGAGCCGTTAACTATGTTGTCCATCGTCCAAGGCAAGGCGATCACTGAGCCCTTTATTAGAGTCATGATCATAGCTCCGCCGAGGGTTACTAATGTGCCGACTATCTTAGCTTGGCTGCGAATTTTCTTGATATCTACCTTCTCTATTCTGCATATTGCATAAGTATGGCGATAAATTCGTTGTCTTTTTTTTTATGAAAAGTTAGGTGAAAAAACAGTTCTTGTTGTAATTACTTCAAAATCCAAGCTAATACGAATGTCATGGCAGGGAGAACGTTGCACATTGCCGCCGTAAATGTCGCCGATGTGTATCTCATTCCTCTGTAGTAAAGATTCTGATCTATGACAGGCCTGCCCATGAGAAATACATATGTAATAATGTTAGTAATCATTTGTCTATTGTGCAGGACGGCGGCTTTTAAGTAAAGCAACTGAAGCTTTAGGTCCCGAAATTTTGAAGCCCCGAATGTAGAATATTATTATGTAAATAAAAGTAATTGGTTAGAAAGTCCAAATTTTCAAGTTAACTGAACCCACTAATCTAACTTTCACGAAGTTATTGTTACGATAAAAATAAGCAGTAATGAAAGTCCATGATCATATTCTATTAAAAGTGAAACATAGTGTAATAAAGGCCCAAAGTCAATATAATTTTTTATCCAAGAACATTTAAACTTGAAAATTTATGGATTCATGAGAGTGTTTAGATATTAATGGTAGAAAATATTGTACTTGCAAAAGGTTAAGATATTGAGTTACATTAGAAGGGTCCAATTTTTCCATAAGTGTATATTGCATGTACGATGATGTTGACGAATCTTGTGACTGTTGCTTCCGCACAGGGAAGGTTTTTCAAAATATTATAAAAGATTGTTAAAGAGTGTTTTGAAAATATCCCACTATACGAAAAGAAATTCCTTTTTATGTTTTGAACTTCACATTCTATAAACTCAAGTTTTATAGTTTCCGACGCAAAGCCCGTGCATAAGATGATGGATTTGCTAAGTTTGGCACGAAAGAATTTGTTAATATACAATGATTTATTTTCATTAAAAAAAAAAGAACTAATTTGACAAATCGCTTTAGGCCCCGTCTAAGCAAACTGATCAAGCAAATAAACTTACTCCAACAAGCCGAGTATTACGATCTTGTACATGACTGAAAATGTCATTCTTGGCCTGGTTTTCCTATGGACATAGAGATAATAAAAAAACATAGTAGGAATCATCAAATTCTCAGAAATCTCATAGAACATACAATAGAAGATAATAATTAGGAGCAAAAACCTTTCGAAAACCAAGGCGAATGGAGCAACCACGACTGCAGCAATAATATTACGATAGACCGAAAAAGTGTAATGACTCATCCCTTCGTTCAACGCCGATTTTGCGATTATGCCCAAACCCGCAAAGCCGAACTGTAAGAAAACAACTGCCAAGTAAGGCTTCACACGCTCGTAAAGCTTGGAAGCCATTTTATTTAGCAATCAATTAATATCTCACTGAATGAAAAGCTGATGAGTATTTGTAAGCGACTTATTGCTTTTGCTCTTATATAAGTGCATAGAGAACACACACAAGCACACACACATGTGGGTGTGTTTTTGTAGCGTGTACAGAATATTCATGTGAGAAATGATGGTGTCTGTTAATATTTGAAAGACATTGGTATACGCCGTTGCTGTTGTGAGATGATCGATGGACTTCTTCCACCATACGTAAATGTATAGATATTATTAGATTAAAATCTTCAGATTCATTCTCTTATCACCGCATCTGACGTATAGTGAGAGTACTGAGAATGATCGAAGAAGCTTATGTAATAAGTAGAATGATGCCAGAAAAAAAACATATCTTATTGTGGGGTGGACAAAAGGTTGAAGCTTTCGAGTGTGATAATTGCGCTTTCCAGACATGGGATTGAGGCCATGTTCGAAATTTGTTTCATCGGTCGTTGATGTATATGTATATTGAGAGAAAAAAGTGGCACATATATATTATAAGTATATTATAAGTATATATTCGATAACAAATCTAGTTTTTTTCCTCACGGGTATTTATATAGAATATATTAATCAAGTATGGACGTATAGTGGAAAAAGTGCAGCTTTGTACAGGAACAATTAAATGCATCGTATAACATCAAAATGTGATAATATATATAATATATTCAGCTCTATTTATAACAACATTAACTTATTTTTTAAGCTTTTTTTTAAGTTTGGATTTTGTAACTAGTCATATATAGAGTGTTGCAACTGGAAGGATGAATAGACATGTAGAAGCTTAAGCTGCTCGAAGGATGATCATTAATGTGGTATATACAATAATCAAGTCTTGATAATCGTAAAATAAGTCAATTACTTCATATATCATAACATAAACAAATCTAGGTGTATCATTTTTCCTTCAAAACAAATCTAGTATACAAGTCGTCGTATGACATGAAATATTCTCCACCCACTGCAGTTTGGTCCCGACATATGCACTCATTAAAAAATCGGTATACGTAGCAAACCCAAATTTATTCCATAAAATATAATTTAATTCTTTGCCATTTCTCTGTACATTTCTCTTACGTGAGATCGTATGTCTTGCAATGACAAAGCATTTCATTAGATAGATGCATCGATGCATCTTGGTCGGACATTATATTAGACTAATTAGGCATTTTTCGTCACGAGTAATGAGAATTAGGCAGTAGTGAAATTGACATTTTCTTAAGACGTTATATTTCACAGTGGAAGTTGAGATATTTGTTTACTTTCGCTTTCCTTTTCGTCGGTTTAAATATGCTTTAGTTATCTTCTATCTGCGTTGGATCTGCAAATTTCATTTATAATCTATTTATATTACATTAACTAGTGTTTTTCGCATACACAAAGTGGGTGGCTATATAAATATATAATATTAGCTTATATTTCAACAGGTGAATTATAATATTAAGTTTAATTTGTAACCTTTAACAATATAAAAATTATTTTAGTGAATATAATTGAGAAAATCAAGGGTAGAATAGCACATTTTAATGACTGTCACACCATTCAATTTGAAAACTGTTGCTACAAGGCGCTACTTAATAAAATAGAAGTACGAGCCATTAAATTCTAATTTGGTGTGTCAATTTCATGTAATTACAATTTGTCATTACAATACCAAATAAAATTAAAACTATTTAATGTTTAAATACTTCTATATTAAATAATAACTTTTAAAGGTAAGTATTTAGAGACATCGTACGCAGAAATCCTTGATTTTTCTCCCAAGTCTAGGGTTCAGGCGTATAATCTAGTGTTTCGGCGAATTTAGGGTGTGTTGAATACCAAAAATAACTTTTAAAGTATACAAAACTAAGAAAAATATAGGGTTTCGACGTATAATGTCCCTAAATTAATTAATTTTAGAAGTTCTTATAATGTCATATTTTAAATTGGATCTCCCTACAATGCTACACTAGATTGGACAGAAAAATTTAATTCATGCATATTTTTATAACGAGCACATTAATTGGTCAACGATAAATGGGCTAACTAAACGAGCCCAACACAAGAGTAATCAATGGAAAAAATAGAGCAAATAAAACAACTAAAACCCAAAACCCTACCTTTCGTAATTCGTTCTTCTTCGTCGTCCCTAAACACACACACACACACACACACAAACAAGCACAGAAAATTACACAGAGAGAGGGAGAGAGATGGGAAGCGATAGCGAGGGGGAGAAGTCAGTTCAGAAAGAGAAGGACAAGAAAAAGATTTTGGCAATTGCGCCAATCGCAAAACCGTTGGCCGGGAAAAAGCTGTCGAAGCGCACTCTTAAACTCGTTCGTCGAGGTTTGAATCTGCTTCCGTTCCTCCAATTCAGTTGTTTTCTTTACGCATAATAACATGTTCGTGTTTTCTTGGTACTTTTTTCAGCTGCCGAGCACAAGTGCTTGAAGAGAGGGGTTAAAGAGGTCGTCAAAAGCATTCGCCGTGGAAATAAAGGGTTTATTGCTCCTCTCTCTCTCTTTCCCTCTCTCTCTCTCTCTCTCAATTTTGTTCCCTTTTTCGCTTTATATATTGGATCTTAGTGTCGTGTGCTAACACTTAGGGAGATCAGCTTGGTAAACTCCATCTTTTTTGCTTTCATTTTAAGATGTGATGGTCTAAGTATATTGCTTTGACATGTAATGTCATACAAAGGCCTTCTCATAAATTGGAATTGGAAATTGAGTCTTTTTTTCTCTGATTTTTAGGGTTCATTTGTTCTTGGTGGTTTTACTCTGTTTTTATACAGGATAGGGGGTAGTTTGTCTTTTGCATTGACTTATCGGCTCATGTTTATGTATGAAGAGCCTGATATTAATAGAATCGTTTCTTTGTTTTTTTTTTGTGCAGATTGTGTGTGATAGCTGGGAACATATCGCCCATAGACGTCATAACACACGTTCCAATCCTATGCGAAGAATCTAACATTCCCTACGTCTACGTTGCATCCAAGGAAGTAAGTCTTCTATTTTTCAAAATCATATGCTTTATAACCTTAATGTCTGCAATCATCTGTTCGTTTTTAAAGTCTGGCGATTCTGATAGAAGAAAGAAAGTGTACTTTGAATTTTCAAGGTTAAACAGATAGGTAATTTCTTGAATTGTTTCTCAAACTAATGAATCGTCGTATTTTCCCAGGATCTTCGCTGGGTCCGCAAATGCAGGTGCTACCAAGAGGCCGACTTGCTGCATTATGGTGATGACGAAGCCCGCCAAGGGAGAACTCGGCCAAGACGAACAAGAGAAATTGAAAGGAGAGTATGATCAAGTTGCTTCCGAATTAACTGAACTTGCCAACTCGATGTTTTAATGCTTCATTTCGAAACTCCTTAGCATTGTACTTGTATTTCGGGACAGAACCCTATTTTGTGCTGCTAGTTTTCGACCTTTTGTCACAAAATCATCGCCGAGTATGTTAAATGGAGAAAATCACTTTTTTGTCCGCCGATGTTTAGCTTACAGTCAATTTTGGTCCCTCGTGGTGTTGCTTGCCGTATTTGGCTCCCAAATTCGTTCGATTTGAACCAATTTGGTCCCTCGGCTAGATTATTTGGAATAAATTGTCACGTGAATTACCTAAAATATTATACTACCCCAAAATAGTATTTATCTTCATCCCACAATCAAGATTTTTATAGTTCCGATTTTTAGGATTTGATTTGGGATGAATGACGAATATTGTCCGCGTCTCACATGTTAAATTCCATCTAAATTAACCTACAATCTAACCGAGGGACCAAATTATTTCAAATCAGACAATCTTAGAAACTAAACGTGACAAGTGAGAACATCGGCAAAGAGTTAAACATCAGGGACCAATATTGGTCTACTACTCCCTTAATTTAACTATCCATCCTTTTCTTTTTCCACTTCAAATTCAAATTCGAACTTCCATAGACGCATCCATGAACACAACAGTTCCAATCCATAGCCAAAGTACAAACAAAATCACACATCGAGCCGTCATACGTTCGCCCCAACGACGAACCCTCGCCCCGACCCGCCCGATCGAACCCACGAAACCAACTCGTCCCTACTCGCCACGAAAAATCCCGCCCTCGACTCGCTCTCCCTAAAGGGCGCCGAGAGCTCCCTAACATGAGAGGCAAACGCGCCCCCCAAACCCTGAGAAAACTTGTGGGCCCCCGACCCAGTGTTCGCGCTGAGCACCTCGGGCAATTCCTCGCCCCGCCCGACGATCTTGGCCAAAGTGTTCATCCACTCCTCGAAGGCGGTCTTCGCTGCCCCGACGGAAAGAGAACGAACGTTAAGTCTCCACTCTTCGCCCGTCTTGGTGTGCAATCCCGGGTACAAACCGTATACGCTCCCCACGTACAGAAGCTCGTGGGCCCTCTCGAATAGGCCTCGATTCCTTGATATGTCTATCAAGCAGTTGCAAAATGGCCTCCTCGATTCGATCGTCGTGTTGCTCATTACGTCCTTAAATTCTTGTTTTAGGGTTTCGAAGTCGATTTCGTTCGTAATAACCCTAACGAAGGAGACCAACCTAGGATTCGCCTTCCCTAAGCAGGCTAACACCTTATCAGCATCTTCGCCCTCGCAATAAGAAATGACCGAAAGCAAGCAGCCACATAGCCTGTCGTCAGGCTTTACACCGTTTTTTAAAGCAGTTTCGAAGACTTCAACTAATTCGTCGATTTTCTTGGCCCGGCCCAAGCATTGGATCAGACAAGTACAGCCCATTACGTTGAGCTCAACGCCATTTTCGGACATTTCTTGAAACAAGGACATGGCTTTGTCTACGTTTCCTTCGCTACCGTATATGTTGAGCATCGCAGTGTAGCTCCAACTATCGGGCTTTCTAACATCTGAGCTTTTCATGTCCTTAAACAACTTCTCAGCTTCTTCGATCAATCCGAGGTCTGCGCACATGCTAAGCAGCGAGTTGTAGAGTATGAAATCTACGGGCCAACCGTTCGATCTCATCCTCTCCCATAAATCCAACGCATCTCGGGCCCACCTGGCCCGCCCATAAATCTTGATGAGGGCGGTCAACGTCTTTTCGTTGGGCTTAAGGCCCGAGCCCACCATCTCTTCGAACAAGCTACGGGCCAGGCCGGGCTTGCCCGCCTTGCCTAAAGCTTCTAACAAAGCGTTGTAGACGACTAAATTGGGCTGCAATCCAAGCTGCTTCATTTCTTGCAAGACATACCTTATACCATCGTAATCGCCCGATTCGCCGAACATTTTGGCCAAGACTGCAAAGGCTACGTCGTCGGGCTTCCAACCGCTGGCCCGTCCCTTTTCGAACAAGCTCATCACTTCCTCGACCCGGCCCGACTTTGCGTACACGTCCAAAACGGCTGAGTAAGTGACTTCGTCGGGCATAAGGCCCGTTTGGTACATTTTTTCGAACCATTCGATGGCCTTTTCGAAAAGGTTGCACCTTTTCGCGCAGGTGATGATCGTCGAGTACGTAATGTTGTCGAGCTCGATTTTGTCCTCAATCATTTCGAGCGCTAAGGACTCTATGTGCTGAAATTGCCTCCCAAATCGCAGGGATTTCATCGCCACGTTGTAGAAGATGGTTTCCAGTGGAAAATCGTCTTGGGACTTCAACCAATTTAGGAAAAGAAGCGCCTTTTGCCAAGAACGAAGGCTGTTGAGCACCAAAAGCGCGTTTTCCTTCGTGATTCCGTGTGGGATTTCTTCGACGGCGGCGCAGAAATCTGATTCCTCGCATTCGTCCAATTTGTTGGCGAAATTCCTCAGGTCTTTGATCTGAGGGTTGTAGGTGTAAGAAGACGACCTTTTGTGCCGCTGAAGGGATAGAACGGCGGGTCGGGGCTTTGTCGGGTTGACCCATGTGGATTTGGGTTTGGATAGTAGGCGGGTTTGGTTTGTTTGGTCGGAGAGTGTAACGTTGGATAAGGGCTTTAGCTGTTCGGCCAAGGAAGGCGAAGGGATTTTCTTATTGCAAGAAATGGCGAGGGGTTTCCTCTTCGCCGGGGAGTGACGTGGCGCGGCGAAGCGTTTGGTGTTTTCAGGCGAGGAGCGGCGGTGGTGGTAAGGGGAGAGTAGAGATGTGGATAGCTCGGCCGTTGCCATGGATGGGATAAGACTTGAGAGAGAGGGGCTCAGTGAAGTGAAATGAAGTTTGTTTTTCAGGGATATATCTATCTTCTCATCTATCTAAAAAGACCCCAAAAGAAATTAAAAAGAATTTTCACTTTATTTCAAGTTGCAATTATTACATGTGAATTCTCGTTGGTTGGATAATTTGATATGAAAAAACCTTATCTTTCCCTCCTAAGAGGCTTGTCAAGGAGGGTAGGCGGGCCTAATTGCCTTGGACTATTAAGAAAAAAAGAGATCCAAACCTGATTTGATTTTTTTTAAAACGATAGTTTGCATTAATAACAAAGATACAGGGCTAGCCCGAGGGATCTCACCGGTATATCGTCAACCGGGAGAACAAAAGCTCACATAAGAGCACCAAACAATCCCACAAGGGGAACAAACACTCCCACATGGGAAGAAAAGGGTCCACAAGAGACAAAAACCGACAAAAAACACCATAATTTACGATCAAGAACTAAAGAACCTATAACAAAAATAGCGATTAGGCTAAATTACTATACTCTTCACTTTTACCTGACCTTCGACGTCTGGGTAAAAAAGAGAGATTGTGGGCGTGGCCGGGCAAAGGCGGAGGTTGGTGAGGTTGGCGGAGGCGGAGTAGAGGCGGCGAGTGGAGCTCGGCGGCGGGCGGTGGGCGGCAAGGGAGGAAGCAATTTTTTTTAACAAAGAAAGGAAAAAAAAGGCGGCTTCCCCAACCTCCGTTAATGGAAGCGGGGAAGGAGGTAAGGCGGAAGGGGTGGGTGTTTGTTGGAGGGGTGGTGGGTGGTGGGGATGGGTGGGTGGCAGCTTGGGAGTGAAGGAAGAAGAGGGGTTAGGGTTTTGGTTTTTTTTAGAGGGAAGCGAGAGAGAAGAGTTAGAGAGAGAGAATTCGAGTTGTTGGGCCTTTATCTTCCCCTCAATATCAAACCTGATTTGATTAAATAAGGGGTTTTTATTTAAAAAAAGAACAGAAATCTAATGCCCATGGGCCTTTTTGTTGTCCCCTATTGGCCCTCATATTATCAAAACTAGCATTTCTTGCACACTCAAAGGTTGTGCATAAAATAGAAAACTTTAACGTACTAATGAGATGTGTAATTTTTTGTAATAAGTAGTGGTTTTTTTATTATGTTTTTATATTAATTTATAAAAGATAAATCTACACACAATATTTAGCTCACGTGGGTTTCAGTTCACTATGTCTATGTTTAATATTTAAGTATACACAAAATACAGAAAAATTGTAATTGGTTAATAGTACAGACCAAATCAATTTGGGTTTGAACGGTTTGTATCCAACCCTGAGCTTTTATATAATAGTATAGATAATATATTGTTATATTTTGCTTGGTTCAGATATTTAAAGCTCGATATTAATAAACAAATCCGTCATTAGACAAAAATTGATAAATTAGCTAAGTTATTTGTGATAAAATTAGCATGGGCTAAGAGCATCGATACCCAAAATTCCAAAATTGTATATTAATGTTCTCCAACAATACACTAAACGCAAACTCAAAATATGTTTCCATCTCCTGTCTCATGTTTTAAAATTTACAAAATATACCCTTTTTTGTTTTGATTATTTATATAAAAATACAAATAAATAAAAATATATAAAAGGACTTGTATTATTAATAAATAATTTTTTATAAGTATTAAGTTGATTATTAATTTTGTGAAATTAGTTTTCCAAAATTTGAATAACAATGTGGTCTAATTTGTAAAGTACTAAATTACATGGTAATATTAAAAAATCGGGTAGCGGAGAATATATGTCTTTTAAGTTTGAGAATTGATTGGCCGGTTGGAGATAAATTACTGCATTTTGAGTTTGAGAATGGATTTTTCGGTTGGAGATGGTCTAATTAATCTGAATTATTCTTAGCCTTTTTATGTTGAGTCTATACACAAATAATCAATAAGTTTTTAGTCCATTCATTTTGACCTAGTGGTAAGTTGAGATCGAATTCGATGTTCCAGCCAAAACTCGAAACCCGTTCGGATAAAAAAGTTATTTGAATAGGAATTTGAATGAAGAGTTTGCTACTTGATTGATTATTTAACGTTTTGTAATTTGGATTCACGGTTCAGCAAGCCATACCTAGAAAGCTACTTCCACATTTTCTATTGGTATCTTAGAATTGATTGAGTTGTCCATGTAGATCGATACTCACTCACATCTTTTTTATTACTAGTACGACCTAGTACACTTGTTAGTATTCGAGAGTGTCACGCTTCCATTACGCTGGTAGACGATTTTTAGGAAGCACGAGGATATAATATGTAGGATCTTTTTTTTTTGATAAAGTCCTGTGTGTATATCATAAGAATATGTATGATCTTCCAAGTTTGATATGTCCCTTCGGGGTCAATTCTTATAGCTCCCTTGGGCAATCGGTCGTCTTTTACTTGGCTTAGTTCAATGTCGATTCCATACATTGTGGGTAGACCTGTCAAAATGGAGGCGGGGCCGGACGGCTCGTAGCCCGCCAAAACCCGCATTGGCGGGCAGTAGGCTAGGCGGGCCTGACCCGCCAAAAGCAAAAAACAAAAAAACAAAAAAGAGACAAAGAAGAAGAAAAATTAAAAATGAAATATTAAAGCTCGAAATTATAATAAAAATGTAATTTCTTAATAAATTTATTTTTGTTATTAAACTTGATAAAATTAAAAATCGAAGTGCAAAAAATATAAAAAAACTGGACAAAAAAAAAATAGTCCCCATTGTTTATCCGATGGACCAATTTAGTCCCCGATGTTTCCCGTGAACCAACTTAGTCCCTGATGTTGTTAAAGTTGAACCAATTTAGTCCCTCCATTAGTTGACTGTTAATTTTGGCCGAAAGTGACATGTGTCAACATACGATTTACCAGTCTTAAAAAATCATGAGTGAACATTTAAAAAAGGAAGAAATTTCTAAAAAACCCTATAAATTTAAATAAAATAAACAATCAAGAGAAATAAAGAAATCAAAATTGAAAAAATAAAATAAAAAATAGAAAGGGAATAAAAATATATTTAAATTAAAAAATACTAAGGTAAATCAAAAATGAAAATAGTAAATTAAATTAAAGAAAAAATAAAGAGATAAATGTTAAAAATAAATAAATAAACTAAAAAATATTGACAAATAAAAATAAAAATAAAAAATAATTTGGTAAAAAGTTTATAAAGTAAAAAAAAATAAAGATAAAAATTCCATGAAAGTTTACTAGATTATCCGGCCCCGTCCTGTCAAGTTAATGAGGATGCAATCGTCCCAGATCTCGAAATTTCTTTTTTAGAGATGTTTTTTATAATATATATAAATATATTAGGTAATTTCAAAGAATCTTTAAAAAATATATAATTTTTATATAAATTATTTTTTACAAACAAATATTGTCAAGAATTGGAAGGATGCATCCTGGTAACTAGGGGTGAACATTTAACCCGCCGGACCGCCCCACCCAATCGACCCAACCCAACCCATACCGCAAGTGTCGGGTTAACGGTTTGATGGGTTGTTTGGGTTTTAAAAACTTAAACCGCATAATTCACAATTGAGTTTGGTTTATTTTTAAACCGCATAAAGCCGCACCCAACCGCATTTAGAAATATAATAAAATTTTACTATATTTTATTCAATAGTTTATAAAGGAATAGATATAACTCGTAATAGTAGTGTCTTCTATCTTTTGTATTAGTTTGTATTTTTTAATTATTTAATTTTCAATGTACTTTAAGTTTAGAATATATTTCATTCTCTCTTTTTTAATTTTATTTTAATTATTGTTTCTCTATAATTTTAATATTTTATTTTAAAAAAATTTCTCCTCTTTATAATGTTAATTTATGATTTTTAAGATTGGTCAATCACACATTGACACATGTCACTTTCAGTCAAAATTAACGATCAAACTAGGTGGACTAAATTGGCTCAAATTTACCAACATCGGGGACTAAATTGGTTCACGACAAACATCGGGGACTAAATCAATCCATAGGGTAAACATTGGGGATTCTTTTGGGTTTTCTCCCAAAAAAAAACTATACAATATAGCTAGATATCAATATTTAAAAAAATATATTTTATATACATGGCGGGCCTGCCCGCGGCCCTCCAGGACCACCCCGCTAAAGCCCGTGGCCTGCGTGGGTTTGCTTGTCTAGGCCTGCTCCAATGCGAACCCATTGAGAGTACTAATTGTTGGTTCTTAGTTTCTGTTTATAACGAAGAGAACCCACTATAACATATTCTATTAAAATGACGAATAATATCCTTAAATTCTAAAAATCTGCAGATATATGGAGGATGAGTTTAGATGATATTAGCTTTAGTTGGATTTAAATAATAGAGGGTATGAATTTTTACAATGTTTGGTTAATAAAATTAAATAATGATCTCTTATTGATTTGTTGGAGAATTTTAGATATTTTTAAGTTTAAGTAAACTCAATTACAAATTTACCTATATTTCGAATTGAAAATTTAAAATAAATAAATTGTACTTTTGTCATAAATGTCATGGATTGGCCAACGGTAGGGAAGTGATAGCTTTAGTTAATATCTTAATGAGGTGTATTAACTAAATCACGCCTTTAACTAAATCTTTCAACCAAAACACTATTTTACTTAATTCTAACCCCTCTAGTACTCCATAATACCCCACCTAAACACAACGTAAAAGTTTCCGCGTAATAAATCTGACAATACAACTTTTAATTTTTCAGTTTTGGGCTGTCGACAATTCACTTAAACCTTTGTTGCTCTTCCCTACTTTGGTGAATGGTGACACTTGTAACAATAATAGGTCTACAACATGAATTTACACGTGTAGGAATTAAGTGTTGTATGGCAGTCGTTCAAACGGTTTCCTCTCTTTAGAGTTGAAGTTCTTGCATCGTAGGGAGGCTAGGCTGTAAGAATTATTTCGACGTGGTTTATTTCCGACCATAATAATTTCATGAAAATAGCAAATTAATTCAACATCTCAGCTCGATAATTCCAACAATATCGATCCACTTTTCAATACAAGAACTTCAACTCTACAAGCAACTACGACAAAACCAAACACAACTCACATTCCAATTTTTCCAAATTTTCCACGTTGACACGCAAAACCTTCTAAATTTTCCATCATTTTCTACATTTCTCCAACTTACGAAGGAAAATAGGACAAAACAAAAGTAAAAGCACACTAGTCGCACGCATAAAACGCACACGTAGAATGCCAAAGCTGAACTTCAAAGCTTCCCCCAACTCTTTAAGACCTTCAAGACAAGCCATTAGGAGATCAGTTTACATACGAGAAACAAGAAAAGCTTTCTTCCTCAAAGAGAAGCAAAAAAGGGAACGCAAAGAGGCAAATTCTGTGGTTTATTTGCCTTATTTTTTTATTACAAGTGAACCTTCAAACGACTCTGTAAATATTATTCTTGATTAGTTTTAGGGATTATGGGCACTTTGACTTCTGCTTCAGCAATGCTATCGAAGCTTCAACCGAGTGGAGAGTGTTCGCCATTTTCATTGCATAAAACGAGGAGGAGAAGCAAAAAGAATCAAGCCATGGTGCCTGTAAGAATAACTTTTTATCCTTAATCGATATACAAATATATATATATATATATAATATATATACATATATACACTAATGTTTCTTTCAATTGTTTGTCGCAGAAAGCTAGGTTGTTTGGGCCAGCGATATTTGAAGCATCGAAGTTGAAGGTTCTTTTCTTAGGAACAGATGAGAAGAAGCATCCTGCGAAAAGCCCAAGAACTTACACGCTTACTCACAGTGATATCACTTCTCAGCTGACCTTAGCCATCTCTAAATCAATTAATAATTCTCAGGTAATGAAAATTTTTGTGTTTGCTTCACATGTTATATAAAGACCAAAGATATAATACAGAGCAGAGGTTTTACCATATGAATCATCTGAGTTGATTGTTCAAGTTTCTTTGCTACTTTGAAGTATTAAATCTCTTATCCGCGTAGTGTTTTTTTTTGGATTGGGTTAAACTAGCCTTGAATAGAATATATAGAGGTTTTACCATTTGAATCATCTGAGTTAATCTCTTTGCTACGATTAGTTTAATTAAAACTTCTTGTGCTAAGACAAGACGATCATCGCTTCGAAGCTTAACGAATTTTGGATGACTCAATAATTTAGTAAAATTTTGGACGACAGACATCTTTTGTTTCTAACGTGTGGGTGGGCAACTTTTGGTTCTGATATTTCGATATGCCACTTTTAGTTCCAAACTTTTAGTTCCAAAACGTTGTCGATTTTGCACCGTTTTGGTCCCCAGTTAATTTAATCGAGACTGAATTTAACACATGAAATCTCCTTTATAGTCGATTTAAACCATCATTCATAGCTGTTTCTTCTTCGACTTAAACGCACGTGAGCATCGTTTTGTGCATCACCGTGGATCATAGAATAACATTGAAACTTGTGATTGTTTTGTCCTTTGACAGTTGCAAGGATGGTACAACAAACTACAAAGAGACGAAGTCGTAGCAGAGTGGAAGAAGGTCAAGGGAAAGATGTCCCTCCACGTCCACTGCCACATCAGCGGCGGCCATTTCTTGCTCGACCTCATTGCAGAGCTCAGATATTACATCTTCTGCAAAGAACTCCCCGTGGTAATAAACTCTCTCCCTATCTTTATCTCATTGTTAATATTTTGTTATCTGTTGGCCATATTAGGCCAGAGGTGATAGCATTAGCTTGATGAGTTTCATCCTAGGAGTTTCATCCTAAAATTAATTGATGATAAGGCGAAAGGCAGAATGACCCATCAACTTCTATGCTAGTCAAACTGTCCTCGATATGCCTTAGGGTTTCCATATTTAACACTTATCCTAATCTACCGCGTACTCCATGAATAGACGTAACGAAAAATTAAAACCGTGATTTGTTTTTTTTTTTTTAAATTCAAATAAAGGTGTTGAAGGCCTTCGTTCACGGAGACGTAACCCTATTCAACAGCTTCCCCGAGCTCGAGGAGGCGTTGGTGTGGGTTTACTTCCACTCGAACATCCCAGAATTCAACAAAGTCGAGTGCTGGGGCCCACTCAGGGAGGCGTCGGCTCCTTACGACAAGGAGAAAGTCATCAAGAAAAACTCACAAGCCAAGATGTTAGAGATTCCACAGCCTTGTCCCGAGGATTGCTCGTGCTGTTTCCCGACGGTGAGTTCGATTACGTGGGCGCATGAGAAGGAGAAGAATGATAATTTGGGATCTTTGTTGGGTGGTAATAATAACAGAAATAATGGGATTGATTCCAAGGCTCTTGCGTCCGATGGTGGCCGTTGAAAATTTGTAAATATTTAGGTATAAAAGTTATATATGTATAGGTGAAATAGCAGGAATCTTGGCTTGGCAGATGTGTGCTGTGTATAGTCATTTTGGCACGTTATACTTTGGGAAATGACTTTACGGTTAAGCTTGTAGGAAGTATATGATGCTTAGTTTTATACGTTGATTTCTTCTTTATTTAGCCTCGTAACGTGATTTTTTTTCTTTTTTACGAGCGATCGTGGAAATCTATACTGATAGCGTTATGATTAGAGCTCGATACCTTATTAAGTGATCATGTGACCTAAATACTAATTTTCGTCCTCTTTGGACGGAATTTAACGTGTGAGCACATAATCTTTAACACTTCACAAAACATCTTTGACTCGACGTTGGGATCATTATGCAAACTCGACAATGCGCACGCTTTTAAGTCAAACGAAGAAGGCGTGTTATGAGGTTCTTAGTTGACTAATCACACATCACGTGTTAAATTCAGTCTAAACGAACGATTGAAATAATCGAGGTACCTAAGCGGTTTAAAATAGATTGTATTAGCGATTAAATGTGGCATCTTCGAATACCATAATCCCGCTTGTCCTTTAAACATTAGAGGCTAAAAATAGTCATATATTTTATTTGAAACATGACATTGCGTAGGCTAATTTGTTTTTTTTTTCTTGTGCTATGGCCTACTTGTCACGAAATTCAAAGATGGATTAATATCATGGAATCACCTGATATGTCTTAAATTCACATAATACAATAATTATGTGGTTTGGACTTTTAACTTAAGAAATTGTGAAATATTACCTAAGCTATTAGGGCCAAACCAATGGGAATAAGGCTAATTTCTTTGTTTAGTATCCTTAAACCCGGATTTTGCTTTTTATGTGCAGTCATGATCATTTGGTTAGTTACCATGTCAAATGATAGCTCACTATGGATGGCAATGGGGCGAGTTTGAAGCGGATTTGATAGGACTAGCGACCAACCGCCTCAGAAAAACCCGCCCTACCCGCCCCGAATCCCGGATAAACCGGGTCTGGGGGTTTGACCCGCCAGACCCGATTATTTTAATTTTTTATTGCTAAGCTTTTAAGTAATTTATTTTATATAGTTAAATATTTATATAATATAAAATATACTACCTCCGTTTCAAACCGTTTTGGACATTTGGGGGATGGCACGGTTTTTAAGAAATTGAATATTTTCATAATATAGTACAATTAAAGGGTGAAAAGTGTATATTTTGACACGTCTTTTAGAATATTTAATAGTATTATATTGATTGTTTGTGGTAGTTTTTTGCTATAAAAGGAAATGTCCAAAACGGTTTGGGACGCCCGATATAGTAAAATGTCCAAACGGTTTGGGACGGATAGAGATAGCAACGGGGCGGGGCGGGGCGGGGGCGGAGAGCTAATCCCCGTCCCCGCCCCGCGAAGCATTCGGGGAGGAAATTGCCCCAGTCCCGGCCCCGCGGGGATCCCCGTGGGGATTTATTTTTTTAAAAAAAATATTATATTTTAAATATAATATATAAATTTAACTATGTTTTCGTTATAAATATTATATAAATTATAATTTTATATATTATTTGTATTAATTTATATATTATTTGTATTAATTTAATATAATTTAATCTATATTAGATATTATTTTAATATTATTTAAATTATAATTTAATATTATATATTATAATATATAAATAGGTTTCGGGGCGGGCCGGGGAACGGGGCGGGGATCCCCGCGGGGAAAAATCAGTCCCCGTCCCGCGGGGATAAAACACCGGGGATTCCCCGCCACTTTCGGGGCGGATCCCCGCGGGGACGGGGAATCCCCGTCCCACTGCCCACCCTAGGGACGGAGGGAGTAGTTAAAACTGTATGTATCAAATATATACTTCTGTTTCTAAATTTTTCCTATATAATTATATATTTATTAAATACATACAAAAATATCCGGGGCGGGTATCGGGTCGGGTTCCGGGTCGAGGTTGGCCAAACCCGGGATCAGCCCCGGCCCGACTGGATGAGTCATTTGAGACCAGTAACCCCATTACGCGAATAATAAGAAAATACCCTCCCCATTAGTGTATCGTATTTTAATTTCGACGCACTTAAAGTATAGATGGCCTTTCTAGTTTTCATGATTGAAGCAGATAGGGAAAAAATATGAAAACAAACATATAATTGAGATCCAGGCTATATGAATAAATAAATGTAGCAATAGTTTTACAACGTACAACAAAAAGGGTTGTAATGCTTTATGTCGATTGTTGTAATGTAGCTTCTCATCTCCATCTCTATAGAAACTCAAATAAGCAAAACACAGGGGTAGTTAACGGGCATTGCTTAACCGCCACTGTACAATTTTAAGACATAAATAACTTCACCAATCTTTTACTTCAACGAATATAAGTTCTTCCATAACACGACGAAGATCCGAACCCTCTTTCTGCGCTCTGCAGATAAAAAAAGGGTTGTTTTGCATGATCGTTATTACACGTCCGAGGATACCACAAATCAAGACAATCACCCGAAAAAAAAAAATTTCAAAAATATTCCTACTTGAGATTTAGGCGATGGAAAAACATTCCAGAATCTGAGAGTTTCGTCCCCAGCACCAGTTACAATAGTCTGCAATAACATATACGACGGATTATCCATAAAACCTATATCTCAAATCTCGAATCTTTTCCGAAATAGAGCATAAGATGATCATAGAAGCAAAAAGACGAGCGACTCTACCTTTCCATCGGGCGAAATGGCAAGGTACAGAACCCTATACGTATGCCCGGTGAGAGTCGCCAGCTGTCACAAAAAAAAGAACGAGTAAATTAAACAACAAACAAAGCTATAAGTGAAAAAAAAAAATAATAGTAAAAAAAGCACACCTTGGACATTGAGGGATATTTCCATACTATGATCTGATTCTGAGAGTAACCGTGGGTGCTCACTAGTTCGTTGACGTTCTTGGACCACGCCAGATTGCAAACCTACGTTGCAATAATTTTTTTAATTGGCTAGAAAGCATATAAAAATCCCTTGCACTGAAACCCCTCAAGAGTTTATTTAGTTACGCACTCTGTCATTTATACCCCCTAATTGAGGGTATACTGCTAAGTTTTAGACAACACAGGGGTACGATGCTAAGGTTAGCACATCACAAGGGGGTTTCGAGTAGCAAAAAAAAGTACATAATAGTATCGTGCATTTCAGTATGACCACGTGGGAGTATAGCGCAATTTTACCCTTTTTTAATTTCATTGCTATTTATATCGATTATATAAAACCGTAACGCTTAATCAAAATATTATATTATATTAGCCACCTGACTGCCAGTGTCCACGCATCGAAGGCGGGAATTGGTGCTTGTGTTCCAAAAGCGAATGCATCGATCAGCCGTTCCCCCGCCAGAGGCGAGGAGGCCGTGAGCGTGTGGGGACCACGCAATGGCTTTTACGGCCGCCGTGTGCTCGCAATATTTCAACACGGGCTGGGTCGAGCTTTTGTTCCACACGAGAAGCTGCACAAACGGTTTAGAAAAAAACGTGTTTTCTTTTTTTTTTTCGAAAAACATTGGGACGAAAAAAGACAACCCAGAAAGCTGATTGATTCAATTGAAGGTGAAATGGTTATTCAACATGGTATCGGAGCTAAGGCTGAGGCCAAGAATCAAAAGAAATATTCCACGCCTAAAGCTTAGATAAGAAAGAAATCAGCCTAGACGTGAGGAGACATGTTGGAAATAAAATCTAAAATTAAACATATGATACACTGCTTAAAGTTTAAGCTTTTAGGTGAAGTGGTTGTTCAGAAAACAAGAAGATGAATCTTTCACACAATTTGAAAAAAAAAACACGAAACGCGATATGCAAACTATTGAATTCGTTCAGATAGATAAAAAAAGATACAATTTTCAAACAATTTGTAAGGAAAAAAAACACGAAAGGGATATGCAAACTATTGTATTTATCCCGATAGATAAAAAAAGATCCAATTTTCAAACAATTGTAAGAATAAAAAAAACACGAAATAGGGTATACGAACTATTTTGTCCCGATAGATTAAAAAAAAGATTCAATTTTCAAACAATTGAAACGCGATTCAATGGTTGGGATGAAGAGAGAATATTAGATACTAACCCTATTATCGTTTCCGCCTGATGCTAATTGCCGGTTGTCATACGACCATTTGAGCCCACAAACCTAGAAAAAAAAAAGACAACATACGATCATTCGACAACATCCAAATGTAATAAAAACATGAAAAAAAGGAAAAAAACATTTCCCGGAAAAAATTTTCTTCCATACCTCGGATTTATGTCCGCTAAGCTTACTCACAAAGGGTTCTTGAGCTCTTATGTCCCTTTGGAGTATAGTCTTATCCCTACTCCCCGTCGATAGAAGGGAATTACTCCACGCAAGTGCGCCGACTCGGTACCTATGCCCTTCCATAGTTCTGATGTTCTTACAGCAAGATGCGTCCCATAACTAAATATTCATAAACGGTGACATAATAAGATAAACTGATTAAAAAAACGAAAAAATGTATGCGATGAGTTTTCAGACATACTTGGAGTTTGCCAGCGTTAGTACCGATGGCAATGTGGGACCCACGCTGGGCCCACCCTACAGAGCATACACTATCCTCGGCTCCTAAATCGCACAATTTCACCACCTGAATGCAATAAAGGAAGTCAGCGATACATAAATACGGTTAATTATTATAGCAAAAAGCGAACAAATGGAAAGAAAGAAGATGTTTTTTCTTGCCCTGCTGCTAGAAGCATGCCAAAGGTAGACAGAGTTTCCTAAGCCTACGGCGAGCACATTGTTCGACGACCAGTCGACGAGGTTTAGGTAGAAATCGTCTTGAAGGGCGGGAGCGTCTAAAACCTACATGAAATAACATTTTAATGTAAGAAACTACTTTTTCAAATTTTAACGCAGTGTCGTTGGTTGAGCTGGCAAATCGAACGAAGCCTTAAAGGTAAATGAAGAACGCAGCGAACTGAGCAAATATAACGCACATTGGAGATTACGAATCGAATAACACCGTTACCTAATCACATATCAAATCGAAATTCCAATAATTCGTATAACAAATCTGTGTTAATTCAATCACACCAAGAAAGCTTCTTCACAGATACAGTTCTGTTATGCTATCTTACCTAATGAAAACTCAAACCTGAGCTACAGATTAACCAAAAGAAAAGCCAACAACACAAACAAAAGCGCAAATCATCCCATAAGACAAAAGAAGAAAAACCCATCATCGCGCAAACCTCAAGTAATCCACAGGGCGAAAACCAACAAAAAATTTTCAAAGTAACTCAAATCGAAGGACCCAAAAAGAAATTAGGCGAAAGACCCAACCTTGTATGGAGTTTTTGGGACTTTCCTCGGAGGCTTAACTGGGCCGGTCGGAACCCCGGGGAACAGCTGATCGCCGTCAGCTCCAATTGGTGTAAGAGAATCACACCTTCTCCTAATCTCTGTCTTGTACCTTAATATATTGCGGTTAGGAGGATTCATCAGCGGATAATCACCTCCTCTAGCTGCACCGCCGAGCCTGTAAAACCTCGCCGGGGTCAACGGTGGATTGACGAATTCTGGCCCTAAGAGGGTCATCTTCAGAAGAGCTATGTAATCAGAATCCACCGAAGGATCATCGGAATCGGAATTGGGGTTTTTGTTCTGTGAATCTCTGAGGTGGAGAAGGTCGAAATGGGAAGACGAGCGAGAAGGGATGAATCTGTCACTGTATATTATTCGTGGTCGAGCCATCGGCGGTGGTGGTGGTGGTGGGTGGCGGATTGTGGTGGTGGCGGCGGTGGTTCCCGGGAATTGTAACGGTGGTTGGTGAATTTTGCGCGAAATCGCAGGTAAAGATTGCAGCTTTAGTAATTGTAATTACCAACCACTGCCTTGTTATTACTATATAGCTATTATTGAGATATTTGTCTTGGATTTTACCATTTAATTTCGCCTGATTTTTTGAAAGAAAAGCTGCTTGAAGAAATGAGGAAAATGTGGGGGTATTTATATACACAAAAAAGTATGGATTTTCTGCACTGAATTAAATATTGGGATATTGTAATAAACATATTGATCCTGAATTTGTATTACGAAGAACTACCTACATATCATATTTTGGATTTCTTTTGTATTTTCTGTCAAAAATGTTGACTATATGTTCTTGTTATAATAATATTAAGTAACCACAGTTATGTGCAACACTAAAAACATTGAGAGTTTTATTGAGTAATTCATTTAATACGATTACATGTTTGACTCATGTGAAGTAAAATTATTACCATAGTTTTCCATGTGCAATAGAACATTCGATAGACGATAATTTTGAATTATAGTAAATATATCTAATTCGTTTTAACCTAACAAATTACTTGCAAATTTCAATTTAATTTCTATAACATAAAATTGAATTCAATTTGATAACATATTTTATATATATAAGTAACCGGTACGGTACTATATATACAAATTTTCTTTTAAATAATTCATTAATGCAATGCGTTCACCCATATTCAGGCTCGGGCCCAAGACCAAGACCGAACCATGACGTGTTCACGTGCAAAATGAGCGCTTTGAAGGCGCATGTACGCATCCGAACACATGACCTTAAACTACTTATATTATGTAGTGGATGACCTTAAGCTTCCCGAGTTTCGAGTAGTTCGTCGGAAATTTTTTTTTTTCGTTGTGCTACGTAAGAAAGCTGAGAGTCAGCGTATCATGTGAATGATTAACGTAGCTCGAGGAGCACCATAAGTCGGGGCAATTTTGTCATTCGAAAAGCGTTCTTAACACGTGCCTCGACTGTACTCAACTTTTGATTATTGTACAAGATAAATACCAACAATTCACCTGATATCGATTTCGAGTGAATTAATATTCTTCGAATTTCCCTTGAAACGTAGAGTATCCTTCACCGTTTTCAAGTTCTGGCGAATGAAGACATCTGGATTTTAATAGAAATCGATCTGTTTGGATTTATTTGGTTATCAACCTAATTGGGCCAAACATGATTTTGAGACTGAGTTTTCGAATTAGAACGAAAATTTTAGTGGTTTAATGTTTAGTGATTTAGTCGGTATAAAACCGGATCAAACCGGGCAAAAATCGATAGGTCTAGATTTAATAAATATATATCTTATGGACGATCAAACAAATAACATAGATAATATACATGTTTCTACGAACTTTTTTCAAATTAAAATTCTATATAATTATGGCTCAAAATTGATAAAATTAAATCCTGTTGGTAGTTGAAAATTAATGCTACAATAAGAGGTCAAAAATTAAATTTATAAATTTGGGGTCAAAACTAATAAAAACAAAAAAAATATTAGGTTCATAAATTAATTATAAAATAAAATTTAATATGTGTAGAAAAAGAATTGAACCCAACGCATTTAGAAATATTACCTCCATAGTATTTTACCACCAGACCAAACTCACATTTTAAGAAAATTTGTCGTTTTCTCTTATTATAATATTTTATCTTATTTCGTTTTCTTTATAAATTACAGCTTATGAAGAAAGAAGATACATAGAAACAACACACAATGGAAATGACTACGAAAAGAAAAACAAAAGGAGCTCTTTCAACCTTCATTAATGGAGGAAAAGGGATGTGAGAAATATTTTTGAAGAAACAATAAGAAAGAAGATACATAGAAACACAACACACAACGGAAATGACTACGAAAAGAAAAACAAAAGGAGCTCCTTCAACCTTCATGAATGGAGGAAAAGGAGTGTGAGAAATATTTTTGAAGAAACAATAAGGAAGGAAATATAGGATGTGGCGAATTGATAGAGCTCTTCAATTTGTCTACCAAGGTTCTGAAACCGAGTTCTCGAACCGAACCAGAAATTTTAGTGGTTTAAGGTTTAGTGGTTTAACCGGCATAAAACAGGAATAAAACCGGTATCTTAAATATAATAAATATATATTTTATATATGAATCAATCAAATAAAATGCAAATTATACATGTTTTATGAACTTTTTTCAAACCATAATTTTATAAATTAAGGGGTTAAATTGAATAAAAGTAAATTGCGCGGGTTGTTATAAATTAATGGTATGTCAAGTATTAAATCTATGAGTTTGGGGTAAAATTTGAATAAAAATATTATAATAGCTAATAAGTTAATTAGAAAATAAAAATTATGGTGTTGGGTGGACTCGAACTCAAGTTCATTAAGTAAAATACCGACAACTTAACCTCTAGACCATACTTATTTCTTGGGTTTCCAATTTTGTATTAGAAGTAAAATATTTTTATTTATTTTAAACTTAAAAGAAAAAGACCGGACCAGATTTTTGACCGGTCCGTTCGCAACCGGCCAGTCCGGTCCGGTCTTCAAAACCATGTTGTCTACTCATCTCCTTTATTACAAAACTCGGCCAAAATTCGGCTGGCGGATGATTAATTGAAGAGACGACCGATTAATTGTCTGCAAATATGTTTTTGGAAAACAATTATAAAAAAATATTGAGGATTGACATTAATTATTTGGATGAAAATTTTAATGTAGTTTTAATTTGGTACATTAGCATATAAAAATAATAATAAAAAGCATATATACCGTCTAATTTCTGCCTACAAAACGCCTAGGTCTGCTAGGTGCTAGACGCCCCTCGGCGCCCGACTAGCTACCGCCCAACAAATTTTACAACATTATTTATATCAACTAACAACTCACACGTCGTTTAAGCAAACTCTTTTCACACAAAATAAAATAGTATAATAGACAATACGTAATAGTAGGCCAAGTCTTCAATTATTATTCCAAAGCTCAGCATTTTTCACCTTAGATACACTCTCCAACACTTCGAACGGTACGATGTCCCCCGTTATTACAACCATCTTCGTTTCCAGGTCTATTTGATACCAACTCACTCCTGTTTATTTCATTCCTCAATATTATAAAAATCACACAAAGCTATAATCAAAGAATTATTCAATTGCAAATCATGATTTAAGGACCGTTTAGTTGCAAAGATATTAGTAGGGTTTTATGACATGCATACCCTCAAGCTTTGATATGTGCTTTTCCACCTTCCTCGCGCAGCCAATGCAATGCATTGATACCTTTAGGACAACCTTCTGAGAAATATTATCATTGACATGAGATCCTATCTATACTTTCTTACATACAAACTAGAAAAAAGTGAAGTCATCGTACCGAACTTGGTTTTGTGAAAGTAAATAAGAATTTGAAATAGGCGCCGACTACATAATTAATGATCACATCGGCAATAGATCGATGCTGAATAATTCGACGCTTCTCAAAAAAGTCAAATGGACCCAAACTCGTCGAGAACTAGCTCAATGGTTCTTTTTTTAAATTTATTTTGTCTAAGAATAATTTTTCCACTCATTTGGAAAATCATGTTGTAGACACCCTTTTTTTTTCGTTTGAATGATGCTAGAATTCCCTAGCAAGTTCTTATCATGCAATAGCTCTATTAAGGATTAGAGACTAGAAGATTACTTCTGAAGTTGTTAGTCCATGTAAAATTCTCGTGTTCCCTGTTAAATTTATTTACTCATTTACTTGTTACCATAATCTCCAATCATAACATTAATCCAAATCCAAATTCTACTAATGTTGTCCGACAAAAATCAAGCTCTCAAGAATCAAATAACTTTTGAATTTGAAATTTGCGAACTGCTCCGTAACGTCAAACATCGCTTAATTCGCATATATTTGAATTTTTTGTATCGTAAGTACTAAAATCAAAGAAACCTAAATACTGAAATTGAAAATTGATATGAATATTACCTTGGGCTTGAGTTGAAATGCAAGAGTGGGAGGCTCAGCAATAACATCTTTGAGCTTCAATGGTAGCTTTGATTTCTCAGGGACATAGGAAATCAATGGCTTTCTCTCTTCCGAGGCATTCGTAGAATAATTACAATCATCAGCTGTAATACTTTTATTGCTTATGTTGCAGCTGAGACAAGAAGAGTAACATGCGACGACTGGAAACTGACTAACACAGTCAAGTGCTTTGCCATAACTCAATATCTTCATAGCAACTTTATTCTTTTTTTTTTCCCTTTAATTTTGTTAGCCAAGGTGATGTTAGTTTTGGCCAATATATGTATATACACACACATATATATATTTCAATTTGGGCCACACAAAGACATAGACAAGTTTAGGTTACATTGGTCGCGGTGGCCACTCCACTACTTTCATATACTTCGGAATGAAACAAAATTAATTTACGCTCAGTTTGGATACCGGATTTCGATTTGAAATCCGAGTTTCCTTCTAATAATTTGTTTGAGAAATAAACTGATTTGGATTTCGATTTCTCCCAAATCCAGATTAAATTAAATGTTCATTACTAGTTGGATTTTGAATCAATGACAAAGGTCCGTTTTCGAAATCCAAAGTCGAGCATGTTGTAAGTTTTTGTAATAATTTATTATTATTCGGGGGTAAACGATTGTTTGAACCGAATTGCAATCTTGATGAGCCGACTTGCGAGCTCGAGCTCACTCTATGGTGCTCGAAAGTGTTAAGTTTCAATAATTAGGCCTAACATCGGCCCATTAAGATAAGAGTTTGGCCCACATAAGTTGGTTGGGTTCCATCCCTAAACCAATTGATTTTATGATGGAAGCTCATCTCTTATATGGACCAACGCTCCTCCTATGTGGGCCGACACAATGGGGCCCATCATGAAATTTCACAGAAAGCTCGCGAGTCGGCTCGGAGCTTGTTGTATTTTATTATTTGTTATTATAATTTTATTTTGTTTTGTACTTCTTTTAAGTTTTTAATAAAAAGTTCGATGTCGAGTCGAGGATGAATTCGAGCTTCAATTTGAAATTTGGATCTCGAAATTCTAATGTTTTCCAAACAATAGATTTGAATTTGAAACCATAATTTAAAATAATGCGATTTCGTTCAAATATACGAATCCAATACGAATCCAAACGCACCGTACATAGAAAGTCCTAACATATTCAGACAGGTTTTCATTCTTTAATAAAAGATGGAGTAGAATTTTTATGCTAAGTTACAAACTTGACATCCCAACAAACTTTCTCTTCAAACCATGAAACGAAATCTCCTTCAACGATATTATCTATAACATGGTTCTTGTAAGAACGAACACTTCAACTCACAACTTGCTTTAACGGAGCTTATCATTTTTTTAATTTATATATTATATTTACAACATGATCTATCACCCCTAAGCTGATTTCCTTATTATTTAGCTCCAAAAAACTATTTAAATGCATAATGGTTAGAATTGTACCATAAACTTCTTTGGTCCCTAAGCCGTGATACAATGTTGAATATGATCACTTCACAGATTAACTTTTTTGTATCATGTTCTTACGAGGTGGATGTATATCTCAATATGGTAATGAAGTTCTACTCACCGACCCGTGAAAGTAGGTCACCTTAATGGAACCACGTAAGTTCGCGTGCTTACTGTTCAATTTATTTTTCATATTTGGACTATTATATAATTGAGATTAGAATATCCTAACAATGCTCAATTAATACAGTCAACATGCTCAAACATCGGTCAAGGACAGGCCATCCACATCAAATTCCGATTAGTCACATCCACTCTCTCTAATCAACCTCCAATATCCAAAAGTTTAATTATAAGATTAATTTGTATTTGGTGGAGTAGTAGTCTCATTTATTTTTAAGATGAGTTGAATTTATAATACGTGGAGGATAAATCCAATTATCATAATTAGACTTTGAATTAATACAAGTTGATCTAGTCTAGGACAAATTATAGTACTTCTCAATTTTACCACAACCTACACGGCAAAACTGAAATGACATCATTTCAATTTGTTCATCAGTGTACACTACAAAATCTGAAATTGTAATAGTACATACACTGGTGGAGCCAATCATAATCAATATATTGTTAACCTTTAGTATTTAATCATATAATTAAAATTGGACTTAACTATTGCAAACAAAATAGAAGTCATAACGTGTCGGTTGTAGTGAACATGATATATGATGTATGGGGAAATAATACTTTCTTCGTCCCACTTATTTCTTCCTATCTTTCTAATCGGCGTCCCACATAATTCTTCCCATTTTCACTCTTGATAAAAAATTATTCCAATAATTAAACTAATTACACCATTTATATTTTAAAAAGGCTTCTTAATTTGCGTGCCCACTAATTAGTTTTCTCTCTCCATTTCTTAAAAGTATACATATTAAAAAATTGTGCTTTCTTAATCTATATGCCACTATTAAGTGGGACAGAGGTAGTAAAAAGGAATTCAATATATACTTGCAAATAGTATCAGAAATGAAAAGTCAAATGAAAGATGTAACATCAGAGATGGTACTGTTTCTAATTTACAATATATGATATGATGAGAAGCATTGTTCAGTTCAGACCGCTATGCTTATGTCATACGCCTCATCGAATTCTGTCATTATTTGGAAATTAAAATGGGAGCTTAGCAATTTAAAGCCACGCACAAAAAGTGATATAGAATGCAACGTTGATAAGTTCGATTTTTATGATATTTGTCGAACACTTTGGGACACTTCGCCGCCAATAATTCATAAACATTTACTAGTTGGGGTGGCCATTGGCACATACCAAAAGCAATAATTGATTAATATGATAATGTAGAGGTCGAATTAACCTTAGTTATGGTGTAGTTTGGTTTTTGGCAAGATTTTAGTCAAAGCTAAATATTGTATGGATCAAATTTAACCAGCATACAGACAAATAAAATTAGGCAAGTTTTGATTTCAGATAACTAGATTGCAAAACAAATCAAGAACTCTGATCTCCACTCCAATACTTATATGGCAAAAATGGTTTTCGAACTATACCACAGTCTCATTGTTTGTGCTCAAACTTTTAATTTTGTCATTTTTGGTTCCTGAACTTTGCAAAATCAGTCACTTTTTGTTCTTTGACCTAAAGAATTGTAATAGAATCAAAGGGGACAGTTTTGCAAAGTTCAGGAACCAAAACGATACATTTAAAAGTTTGAGTACCAACATTTAGAATTTTTTATATATATACATTATATGTGTAAAATTGATAAAAAAAAATTTATATTTGAACACCACGAAATTTTCTTTTTTATTTAACATATATTTCAACATAATATGCCTCTTGAAAAAGAATAAAATTTTAAAAAATATGTAAACAAAATTAGTTATCGTTGTTCAGACTTTAAAAAATTTTGGTATGATTGCATTGGTATGCCTCGAGAAAAAAAGAAATTATCGTGGTTATCGAAACTTAACTTTTATTTAGTTTTTACTGTAACGTGTATGTAGAATAAAAAATCTAATTATTGATGCTCAAACATTTAAACGTGTCTTTGTAGATCGTGCTAACAAGGAGCTGGACTTGGACATTTCGAATTTATAGATTGTGTCTTTGTTTTCAGAGCGAAGCTGGTCTTCGTGAATCCTCATTGGGTGATTGAGTCATCTTATGCCAGCGAGGAGCTGGTCTTATAGGTCCCCATCTAATAGGTAGGACCTTTGTACGTCAACATGGAGTTGACTTGTACATCCCGAACATATATGTCATTTCTTCGTTACCAGTGCGGAGCTGGTCTTCGAAGATCACCATTGGATGAATCTTCTCATGCCAGCGAGGAGCTGGACTTATAGATCCCGAACGATCGGGCTATCGTACATCGGCACATAGCTGACTTTTAAATCCCCAATATATAAAGCATGTCTTTATATGCCAGCGCGGAGCTTAACGTTTAGGTCCCGAATGTAGAAAGTCGGGTAGGTGGACTTAGATTGATAAAACTTGAAGGAAAAGTTTAACTTGTCCCATTGATGTAAAGAAGATGATACATATATACAGATCAAAGGAGTAATTATCTCCTTGAATGATTTCCCTATTTACTCTAATTGATATCACTATTTACTCTAATTGATATACAACAATATTTACCATATATATAAATATACGCTAACACCCCCCTCAAGTTGGAGCATGAGGATTCCGCATGCCCAACTTGCCAAGAATAGAATCAAATTGGCGTTTGCCCAGAGCCTTGGTGAAGATATCCGCCAACTGATGATGCGTAGGTACATGACTAGCAGATATCAAACTCGTGACAAGCGCGTCACGCACAAAGTGACAATCTATCTCAATATGCTTCGTGCGCTCGTGAAAAATCGGATTAGCAGCAATGTGTAGAGCTGCCTCACTATCGCTGAAAACTCGCATGGGCTGAGAATGAACAACACCAAGACTTTGTAACAGGCCTTTCAACCACTTTAACTCGCACGTGAGAGTTGCCATAGCACGATACTCTGCCTAAGCGGAAGAACGAGCTACCGTGTGTTGTTTCTTTGTCCTCCAAGAGATCGGAGAAGTACCCAACTGGACTAACCAACCGGTGAGAGATCGTCTGGTGATGGGACAACTAGCCCAGTCGAAATCGCACCATCCATACAATTGTAAATCACTGTCAGCTCGTAACAAGATTCCTTGGCCTGCCGTACCCTTCAGATAGCGAACAACGCGAAGAGCAGCCTCCCAGTGAGCTTCCATGGGATTTTGCATAAATTGGGCAAGCATGTGAACGCTATAAGCCAAATCTGGACGAGTGACTGCCAAATAAATCAATCGACCAATCAGACGACGATAACGATCTGGATCAGAAAATCGCCGATCGGTAGCAAGCGGAAGACTGTGGTTCTGTTCAATAGGACTTTCGGCAGGCTTAGCACCTAACAAGCCCACCTCAGAGACAAGATCTAAGGCGTACGTGCGTTGACACAAGAAAAGTCCAGTGGCATTGCGAGCCACTTCGATCCCCAGAAAATACTTCATGACGCCAAGATCCTTCATATGAAAGCTGGAACTCAAATATTCCTTAAAGCGAGAAATAGCCGAAGAATCATTGCCAGATATAACCAAGTCATCAACATAGACCAACACATTAAGGTGCACTCCACCACGATGACGGGTGAACAAACAGTAATCAGAATAAGACTGAACAAACCCATAGTGCTTCAAGGCAGTGGCTAACTTGGCAAACCAACAACGAGGAGCCTGTTTCAAGCCATAGAGCGAACATCGTAACCGGCAAACTTTCCCAGCCTCAGAAGATTGAAAACCAGGAGGAAATTTCATATAAACTTCCTCGTCGAGATCACCATGCAAGAAAGCGTTATGAACATCCATCTGATGAAGCTCCCAATTCTTAGCAACGGCAACAGCCAAAAACAATCTCACCGTGACCATCTTTGCAACAGGTGCAAATGTCTCTTTGTAATCAATTCCTTCAACTTGATTGTTGCCCAACACAACCAGTCGAGCTTTGTAGCGTTCAACCGAACCATCAGGGCGATGCTTGATTTTAAAAATCCACTTACACCCAATTGCTTTCTTTCCAGGTGGAAGAGAAGAGACATCCCACGTACGATTTTTCTCTAGAGCATCAACCTCCTGTTGCATCGCCTCGTGCCACCGACTATCCTGAACAGCTTCGACAAAAGAACGAGGTTCGGTAGCAGAGGACACTGCTGCTAAGAACATCTTATCTGCCGGTGAGAATCTTTCACAGTTAACATAATGTGTCAGAGGGTAAGGCTACCTGAGGACGAAGATGTCGCGGGAGAAGCAGTGATGGCGGCCGAAGGGTTAACAGTTTCTATCACAAAGCCAGTATACCGACTGTTTAGATATTTAATACGGTGCCCACACCCAACTGTTCCACATGAGGTGGAACTGAAGACCCCAGTACAGGCTCAGAAGAAGACTCATGTGGAGGAGATGGTGGAGGGGAAAGTGAGGACTCAACTACGGGTGAAGTAGGAACAACAGACAAAGGAGTGACTTCCTCATCATCCTCAGCAGGTGGCAACCACTCAGGAGCAGAAGACGACCCAATAGTATGTTGGGATGAGGATGTTATGGAATAAGGAAACTCAGACTCAGAGAAAACCACATCCCGCGAAACCAAAAAATCACCCGTCTCAAGATCATAAAGTCTCCACCCTTTTTGGCTAATTGGGTAACCCACAAATACACACTTACGACTACGACTAGCAAACTTATCACCCCCCTTGGATTGATTATATACATAGCACAGACACCCGAAAACCCTTAGATGATGAAAAGAAGGTGGTTTCCCATACAACATTTCAATCGGTGTTTTATTGTGAAGTATCGGGGTAGGAAGGCGATTGATAAGGTATACGGCAATCAAGACACAATGACCCCAGAACTCCAACGGCAAATGAGCCTGAAAGCGTAAAGCCCGAGCCACGTTGAGAATGTGCTGGTGCTTCCGCTCAACACGCCCATTTTGCTGCGGAGTATTGACACACGAGGTTTCATGCACCATTCCATGGTCGCGAAAGTAAGCAGAAAGGGACATAAATTCGGAGCCATTGTCACTACGAACAACTTTAACCATTGTAGCAAACTGACGCTGAACAAAGGCGAAGAAATCTCGTAATTTGACGGAAACTTGAGATTTATCAGACAATAAATAAACCCAAACAGCACGGGAGTAATCATCAACGATGGTCAAAAAATAACGTTCCCCAGAAATTGTAGGAACACGATAAGGTCCCCAAACATCGCAATGAATTAAACGAAAAGGGTCAACAGACTTAGACTCACTAATAGGATATATATCACGAGACTGTTTGGCACGGAGACAAACATCGCATGCCTTATTTGAAGACGAACACCTAGAAATGGACTCAACGCACGACAACTTTTCTAAAACACGAGACGATGATAAGTGACCATGATAAGTGACCACTTTTCCTAAAAGGTTAACCCTGAAGGAAGTGCATCACTTTTTTATTTGATATAATTTATCTCCAACACGCCCCCTACCGTCTAGGCTAATTGCTCTATTATCTAGCCTTAGACGTGTAACTCTAATAAATGGGTGGTCGTGAGGATTCGTACCTAGGACCTTCGGGTCCAAGCTCTGATACCATGATACAACTTGAAGGAAAAGTTTAACTTGTCCCATTGATGTATAGAAGATGATACATATATACAGATCAAAGGAGTAATTATCTCCTTGATTGATTTTCCTATTTACTCTAATTGATATCACTATTTACTCTAATTGATATACAACAATATTTACCATATATATAAATATACGCTAACATAGATCCCGGGGAATTCGGGCCTTCATGCCAGCACGGAGCTTGGATTTTTAAGTCTTCATGCCAGCGTGGAGTTGGGCTTCTAAATGCCCGTGGTTCTTCATACGTCGGCGGAGAGGTGGGCTTTGATCTCTCGCGGATCTTCGTACGCCAGCGCGGAGCTGGGCTTTGACCTCCCGCTGATCTTCGTGTGCGGAGCTACGATTTATTTCCCAGGAATCTTCGTACGCCAGCCCGGAGCTGGCTTCTAGGTCCCTCGGACCTTCGCATGCCAACGCAGAGCTGGGCTTACTGATCCCGAATGTCAGGCCTTCATATGCCATCACGGAGCTGGGCTTATTGCCTTTTTCTGTTTAGCTGTTGAAACGACGGTCGCGTTTGGAAACGATGATGCAAAAACAAAGAGGTGGCCGTTGGTCCCTGATTATCTTCTTCAGCAACTTTTCGGGAACTGCTTCTAAAGGAAAACTCCCCAACCACAGTTTCAAATGAACGTGGCTATGACACTCATGCCTCAACTCGAAGTTCCCACAGACGGCGCCATTTGATATGTGGCTATCCCAATCAACAACATTTTTAGGTCCGGGGGATATATAACTTAGCGGTAGGATTATGATTACAAAGATTTGAAGCGTGTGGGAGTGGGCTTGTTTGAAGGGGACGTGATTGGGACGTAAATGAAACAACACAAGGAGTTACGTGGTTTGGATCGTTGCAGATCCTACGTCCATGGAACGCTGAAATCTCTTTTCATTATACTTTAATGATTTACACACTCAACTACACATATCTCACGTTTTCTCTCAAGAACACAAGACATAACAGAAAGGTATTTTCACAGTGTGATATAGAGTTTTCTTAGGTATTTTTATGTGTTAAAACGTGATTGTGATCGTTGGCTTCCAAATTAATGAAGTCCCCTTTTATAGCTGTGATTTTGCCTAAGATTCCAACTTAGCTACTGATTTCTCGGAGATGAGACGTATTCCATCATGTCAGGGACATCATACAGTTTGAAACAATACTGACTTTGTGCTGTCAGGAACAGCAGTGCGGCTGGCGATGAGACTGGCTCTGTGCTGTCAGGAACAGTAGACGACTGTCAGCAGCTTTTCCTACGCGGTAGTCAGATGGTCTTTCAGGCTTCTGACCCTTCAATGAATATTCTCCCTGACGCTTCCTCGGGACCTGCTTAGTATAATATGTCCCAAAACAATTCCGTAACACAGGTGTTAGTTCCCTAGAATCTGTTGGAAATCCCTAAATATCTTATTTCTTGTAGTTATCTCCTTATTTCTCCGAAAATCTATTTTTACTAAGTCTTTCTAATAATGACTCTAATCTAATTATTCCCTTGATTATATTTTTTTAACCTGCCTAATTTCCGTGCCACATCAGACTTCATCTTTTTCTCGTGTCTATAAATGAGCATCGATCGATTTTATACTATTTGATAGTCCAATGATGTATGGAGGATTTGGGACTAACTTTTATGAAAATGAGACGGGAATTAGAGCAAAACGATGTAAGAAACAAACCAACTGCATAAAATCCAATTTCAGGTTGGCTTTGAATTAGGCTTTGATACATACTTCATCTTAGTAGAGGCAAAACTCTTTATTATTATTCCTTAAGTTGTCTAAATATGTTTTGATATTGATTCGATGAAGCTTGGGAACATTTTATTTCAGAGATACAAGCTGATTTTGTAAAACAATGTAATTGTGTTTGAGTGTTTCATGGTTGTAGATTTCTTTTGGGTTGTGTTCAGGTTATTCAAGAGGTCATGTAGTTCATTCTCTCGAATTTGAGGCGAAAAAAAAGTATTTTAAATTTCATGATGTATTTGCTAAATACGCTATTAATACGTGGTATAGCCTATAATGGAATAGAAATTTTAAGGCCCAAAAAATCAGCATTACTGCAACAGATGCGTTTTATTAAATGTCGTATATTTCTTGTAGTAGTAAAACAAGAAAGATATGAATGTTATGTTACGTAGTACGTACGCATGCTAGGCCCACACGTCTTCCCTTCCCTTACAATTGTATAAAATGTAATTTAGTTTTAATATCAAATGATGAAGGAAAAGGAGAACGAAAACAAAAGGAATATAAATTGTTATTATAACTGGGGAGATATGAGATAAGTAGTAAATTGAAACAAGAGAAAAATAGGCCCAACCCTAACTGGAGACCAAAGAATTTAGGTATTTTTAATTAAATAAACAAAAAAAAACTATCAAAATAAACGTAAATCGGAAACCATTAATAAAATAGCAACACTCGTACTACAAACTCGTATTCTGGGAATACGAATTAGTCTGGTCCGCTACCCAGTTGACCTGACCTGGCATCCGTAACCCGTATCTTGAAGATACGAGTTAGTAACTCGTACTCCTGGGGTACGAGTTACTGTGGACTGGTCAATTGTTGACATGGCCATGCATGGCCATGCAGCGTGTCGGGCAATAATACGAGTAACTCGTAATCTGGGAGTACGAGTTACGTGAATTATTGTAATAATTCACGTAACTCATACTCCCAGATTACGATTCACATTAACTCGTACTTTCAGTTTACGAGTTATGTTAAGTCGTACCATCACCTTACGATATAAGTTTCTATATAAACTCCCCCTGATATCAACATATCCCTCGTCGATATTTTTTAATAACTTAAACAATGGTGTCGAGTCGCGTACAAGTCGTAGTATATTTCGGCGGCAAAATAATCCAGTCATCCGATTCTACCATCAAATATAGTATCCGTCCTGTTGGGTATAGGCGAATTCGTCGCAACACCAGTTTTTCCGATTTTATATCGTTGTTGTTCGAAATTACGGGTACTGATAGTAGTCGTTGTTCGTTGATTGTCCATGGAAAAAATGAATACTATCAACATTCCCGCCACTTCCATCAGCTTTTTCAAATCTCCAACGACAACTATCTACAATTTTTTATACATCCCGACTCGGAGAACAATTGTGTTGAGGTTTTTGTTGAAATAGTTGAAATTCAAACTTTGATTTGAACGAAGACCCTCATCGGAATTTTGAAGTTGGTTCTTCGAGTTATACATGTCCGGATTTCCCCGACATTGTCTCAGTTATGGCAGGGTTCTGCAATGTTTCTTTGGAGATGCCGACGCTTGGTGTTCCATTCAACATGCCAGAATCCGTGTCAGAACCCGTGCCAGAAGTTGTGCCTGAACCCGATAAAGACGTTGATGTTAGTGATTTCGAAGCGGACGATGAGGATCCACTGTCCGAGTTACCCGATCCCAACGACGACGACGACGAGAACAACGACGACCATGCCCCAGATGATACCACTCCCCTTGACTCTGCTGCTCCTATGCTGTTTCAGCCCGTCCCATTTTTCCAAACGTACCAAATGCCACCTTTTGGTGGTGACAACTACGGTGGTTACGGGGAGTTTTACGACAGAGAAAACCCTACGTTTTGTCGAGGTATGATTTTTCAAACTAAGAAACATTTACAGCGTGCCGTCGACGATTTTTCGATTAGGGTTCTAGACGAGAGTACAACGTCAACGAGAGCAGCAGTACACGTTGGATTGTTCAATGTGATCACACGACTGATTGCCCGTGGAGACTGAGGGCATCCTTCAAGCCAAAAAAAGGTTACTGGTCTATCACAAAATTTGAAGGTCCACACACTTGCTATATGACTGAGCTGGCGAGCACACATCGTAATATCTCTCGATATTTTATCTCTCGGTACGGCCGTATAATGGGAATCCCTTGGATAATTCCAAATTGCCGAAGACATCATTCGGGGTAATGAAACTCCACGATAATGAAGAAAATCAGTGGACACCTCGATCGGCAAGCGATCGGTAAGCACTCTGGAGGAAGGGCGGCTATCTCTGGGACCGCCATGTTGTACGGAGTCCATGCAAATTGATGCGGCTGCATGCGATCAATGCACTCGCGGATCGTGCGTACGTTTGAATTCGTCGACGTAGTAAAATCGAAGAATGAGTTCCACCTGTCAAATATTTACACAACAATTATAAATGTAAGAATGTAAAAATTTGGCAACTTTCGGAAGAACGAGCAGACCTCGCAGCATGTGGAGGGCTTGGTAAGAGTATCCCGTCGACGACTTGGGGCTCCATTGTGATACGAAGATCACTCCGTACTGGCTGAAATGGCAAAATCCTCACATATGCCCATGCCTAAAACAAATCACTTGTTCTAAGTAAATGTTTAAAATAATTAAAATATAATAACGTTTTCTATATAATTACCTGCAACAGCCGTAGGGGTCCGCCTATATTTTGCTTTTTTCGGCTCGCATGCCGAACAAAGCTCTCTGTATAGGAATGCCAGCACCGCACTGCCCCAACTAAATGTGCTCACCTCCTCAATATCCTTCAACAGCTGAAGGTAAGCCAATGATACGGTGCTGGCGCTACAATCGGGGAACATAACAGCACCGAAGAGCAGCATCGCATATCCCCTGCTGATTGTTCGACCTCTTCCTCATCGCTATCATCCGTTATCGGATGGTGCAACAACCAACTCGATAACGACTTCATCGAAAGCGATGACCCCCTAATTTTATCCGCAGGCGGTCTAAAACCTAGCAACTGCTCGCACTCGTCCATCCACTGTGTGAACGTCCTAGTATGGATCACACCAAAGACACACCTACCTTCTACAGGCGACCCCCACAAGATACCTACGTCCTGTAAGGTAACGGTCGCCTCCCCAACAAAAAAATGAAACGTATGGGTCTCCTTCCTCTAACTCTACCAACGCTGTAATCAAATGAGGGTCAACCCTCTGCGACATACAGCTGTAGACGCTGTACAGACCCATATCGTTCAACTTTCCTAATAAGCGACCGTGAAGGACGTTCGGTGCTTCTCTAGTACTCCACACAACATTCTCTAACGCCCTAATCTTAATAGTTCTATCTAACGCTGTCTCATCTAACAACAAATCCCTACTACCGTGATTTGACTACATCGCCAACACCGAGCTATCAATAGGTCCGTAAGAAGAATCGAAATTCATTCTACATTTTAAAGAAAAACCAAATAAATCGACAATCAATAAAATTTGATATGATGAAATTTACGCAAAAAATCGAATTTCGAATCATAACGTGGTACCCAAACTATTCGCACGTACGACGTCGTCTGGGCGACGGGTCAGCGGGGCGCGGGGCAGCGACGGGGCGTCGGGCAGCGGGCGCGGGGCGTCGGGGCACGGGGCAGCGGGGCGCGGGGCAGCAGCGTGGCAGCGGGGGGCAGCAATCGCCGCGGGGCAGCGTGTCGGGGTGGCCGGGCAGCGTGGCAGGGCGGGCCGGCGGGTTGTGGCGGGCGGGCATGTCGGACGGGCAGTGGGGCGCGGAGGGGCAACGGGTCCCGGTTGGGGCAGGTGGTCGCGGTGGGGAGGCGGGGCAGCGAGTCCGGGTGGCGGGGCAGCGGCGCGGGACGGCGGGACGGCGGGGCGCGGAGGTCGCGGCGGGAGGTGAGGGGTTTAGCGGGTCGGCTGCGTGAAGGCACAGGCGGCGGGGCAGTGGCAGCCGGTGAGGGGTGGCGTCGGCGGCGGCGTGCAGCAGGTGATGCGGCAGGGTCTTCGTCGTCTCGTCGTCGCCGTCGTCTCGTCTTCGTCGTCGTCTCGTCTTCTTCGTCGTGGTTTAGGGTTTAATTAAAAACCAAATCTAATTCGTATACCAGGAGTACGACTTAGAGTAACTCGTATTTCCGGGTTACGAGTTACTACACGTTACACGCACGCGCCAGCGTGTCCTAACTCGTAACCTTGGAATACAAGTTACTCTAACTCGTACTCCTGGTGTACGAAGTTTCTTATTTTATTAATGGTTTTGTTATTTCGTTTGTTTTGTTAATGATTGATTTTTTTTAATTATTTTATTAAAAATACCAAGAATTTACAACAGACAGAACAACGTTCCACGCAATCTAATCAAGAAAAGGTTTTGCTTCTCTAATTTCTCCTCAATAATTGATTTTTCTCCTTGTTTTGCCCCTTTTGTCTTAATGGGGTTCTTTTTTGATGCGTAAAGATTGACGGAATTGAGTTTTTTATACAGGCGGTGGCTTTTCGGCTTCATCGTGATTGATATATATTTGGTTGAGTTTGAGGTAGAGACTGCTCCTTCGTCCCCTGTTTCGCTTAATTATGTAATTGGGTATAACCCATCTATCTGCTGGGACTGGATCTTGCTATTATTCTGCTTGTGATTGAGCTCTTTTTTTTTTTTAAATATATTTCAATTTGCTTCTTTTAATTCTTAGAAGTTGAGCTTGATGGTCTTATGAGGTGGGTTTTTGAAGTGTTTTGTTGGTCCAAAGGATCAAAGCAGCTCTTGATCTTGGGGGGTTTTGAATGGTAGATTTTTCTGGTATCAGAATTCCTTATCATGATATGGTAGTGCGTTTTCAATCATCAGATTCCTTGGAATGTTATTGATCCTTTATGATCTCATAGATATTTTGATTAAACTTCTTGAATATACATGCTGTGAGATTGAGTCGATAGACAAATTCTTTGCTCGTTATAGCCGTTTGGACAGTGATAATTACCTTCTTGATTTGCAGCTTTCATTGGAAGTTATGTCTTATGCTAAAGGACACATCTTACCAATACTCTTTACTTTTATGTACTTTTTTTTTTCGTACTAGATGTTAAATATGTTTTGCACTGGGAGTGATCATGATCTTACTCGAGAGCAACCTTTTCTTTTTCTTCTGAAACATGATACAAACATGATGGATTATAATGTCTCTAAAACTACCCACTTTTTCACCCTAATAGAGAAGTTCCTCTTTTTTGTTTCCTTGTAACTTTGGATTCAAATTACAGATTAGTTTGAAACAGTTATATGTCAATGACCGAGGCAACCTCTCTCTGGTTTTAGACTTTTAGTCTTTCTTTCTTGCCAGCGTCGTGCGGACTAACTATCATCTTCTATTCCTTCGTGATTGTTAAGACGTTCCAAGATCAGAATATTCCATCTTAGTTCAGTATTTATTTATAAAGGAAAATGCGTGGTTGGGTTACTGATTACGTACAGATCAGCGTGATGACTATGCCCAGATTTCAATGTGTTATTTGGTCATGTTTTAGCTTGGAAATGATTTGAAAGTTTTCGTCTTTTATTTTATTATTACTAGAGAATTAATGGGGGTCGAAGCCAACGAAATTCCCAAAAATGCCAACGAGCACTGCCCCGGACCCCAATCGGAATCAGCTGGAAAGTCTGACGCCTGCGAAGGATGCCCTAACCAGCAGGCCTGCGCCAGCGGCCCGAAAGGGCCCGACCCAGACTTAGAGTCCACCGGTAGAGCCATGGAGAAAGTTAAGCACAAAATACTCGTCCTATCGGGAAAAGGTGGCGTGGGAAAGAGCACCTTCTCAGCACAGCTCTCATTTTCCCTCGCCTCTATGGGCTTTCAGGTGGGCCTCCTCGACATCGACATATGCGGCCCCAGCATCCCCAAAATGCTCGGCCTCGAGGGCGAAGGCATCCACCAGAGCCTCAGCGGTTGGGCCCCAGTCTACGTCGATTCCAACCTCGCAGTCATGTCCATCGGTTTCTTGATCGGAAACGCAGACGACGCTGTGGTCTGGCGAGGGCCGAGGAAGAACGCGATGATCAAGCAGTTTGTGAAGGACGTGGATTGGGGGGAGCTCGACTTTTTAATCGTGGATTCGCCGCCTGGCACTTCGGACGAGCAGATCTCCATCGTCCAATACTTGCAGGGGACGGGAATCGACGGTGCGATCATCGTCACCACTCCGCAGCAGGTTTCCGTGGCGGACGTGAGGAAGGGTGTGAGCTTCTGCAAGACTTTGGGACTGAGGGTTTTGGGGGTGGTGGAGAATATGAGCGGTCTTTGCGTTCCCTTGTCTGAATTCAGGTTTTTTACGAATGGGGAGAAGAGAGAGGACGTGACGGAATCGATCCTTGCACTTGTGAGGGAGAAGTTTCCCCCCGAAATGGTGGTGGCTTTTACGGAGGTGTTTGATGGCAGTGGTGGTGGTGGGGAGAAGATGTGTAGGGACATGCAAGTGCCCTTCCTCGGGAAGGTGCCGTTAGATCCTCAGCTGTGTAAGGCGGCCGAGGAAGGTCGATCTTGCTTCCAAGAAGATGATAATAATAACAATGGCGGCGCAAGTGGGCCCGCGTTGAAAGCTATTGTAATGAAGCTCTTGTCTCATATGGGGGGGACTGAGATTGGATCCTCGTGCTGACCATCTCGTCCCATCCCATCCCATATGTGGTGTGTTTGTGTGGTAGTCCGCTGTTAGATGGCTGTCAATTTGGATGGAAAAATTGACACATCTCGACATGTGATTTACCATACTTAAAAAGTCATAAATTAACATTAAGAAAACGTAAATTGACATGTGTCGACATGCGACTGAAAACCATGGCTTTCAGTTAGACTATTTGCTTGGTGTTGTTTTCGTATAGCGATAAGTTATTGGGACCAATTTTGGCATGCGGACACCCTCAAATGATATATCATGTCACTTTAATTGTTTTGATAATTCGTTTTGCATATCAATATGATTATTATTTGCCTAATCACCGTAACGTATATGGTGATGTTGTGTAATGTAATATTTTTCTCAAATGTTATCTAAATAATTGTATTAATATATTCATTTTTAGGTGATATTACCGTGATAACGATTGATGTTTCAAATATAAATTTTCAAATTACTAAGCATTAACATAACTCATTTACATAATTCCCTACACCTTTTATTTTTCCTTTGGTCTTTTACTTTTGAACCTCACTTAAATACCGTTGGCAAAAACCGTTGCACGCAAGTGCCATGAAAATGTAATAGTAGTAACTATGGTACAATTTGGGCTCCGAAAGTTTATTTGAACTAACGACTATTTTCATTTGATTATAGTACAACCCTTGCACTTCGTGGTAATTGGGCCGTGATGAACGGTCTTGGAACGTGATAATAAACAAACAATTTGATAACAGAAGAAAAAGAAAGTTCGCTTACAATATTGCAAAATCAGTTGCAATTCCCTGACAAAATACATGATCATTGTAACAAGTGAAAGTTGATACAGACATCTTTCGTTCTGATTAAATATACACACTATTAAAGAATATATTCGGAAACAACCTAAATACGGAACTATAAAAGGAAAAGAACACAATTTAATATATATTGAATAAAATCATTAATCATGTTCTTATCTTATTGAACCATATCTTATGTTATTCAAATAAAGTTTCTCCTCTAAACTAAACACTGAATTGCCTTAGAAAGTTTAATAAGTGAACAACATATCCGGAAAAAGTAAAATAAGGAACAATTAATGGAGTTATCTGCGAACTTATTCATCTTGCTAGTTGTGTCTATCTCCTCATTTTCTATGGTACTCTCAAAAAACGTTAATATTTTCGTTTATACTGACTGTAATTATTATAAAGATATGGATATATATTTACAATGATGTTTTACAGGCATACGAGGACTTCGATTCCCTCGCTGGCCTTGCTGCTCAGCTGAAGAGTTACAACCAATCAACAAGACACTTGTCCGGTCCCACAAGATCGTGAGTTTTCTTTTTATTTATTATATTATCTACGTTGTTCTTAATAATTATTTATGTAGGGTTTCCTGCATTTAATTTTGATCTATTTCTCCTTATTTGTCACGTCGTCGTCCATTCGATGATCGATTGTACTATCTGGTTGTGAGAGCGAATGTGAGCGAAGGTTATTGGATTTATTTGATAAGAGACTGCACAGATCAAGATTCGGCAGCTCAGAGACTTGTAAAGAAGCTCCAACCGTTATCAACTACTGAGGACCCTTTGGTCATTATTTATAGTCTTAGGGATATTTTAGTCTTTGTATATAGTTGCTGTATATAGTAATTCGACCTCCTCTCTGTAATTCGATCTCTTCTTTGTAATTCATTCTTTCGATCACTGAATCAAACAGTTTGTTTACATTACTTCCATCATAAAATCTTCTTGATAAGTCTTGATCATTCTTCAACAAAACTCCAATTGCAATATGGTATCAGAGCCACTTCAATCCCTCGCATAAAATCCTGATATACAAAGCATCAAAGTCTTCCAATTGAATCTACAAGAATGGCAGAATCAACACCAAACACAGAGAATGAGCTCGCGCCTGCAACATCGCCGATGGATGACCATCTTCATCCATTTTTCCTTCATCACTCAGATAATCCTGGTCTGATCCTTGTTCATCAGCCACTTGTAGGGGATAATTACGCATCTTGGAGTAGAGCAATGACCATTGCTCTATCAGTCAAAAATAAGAAAGGATTCATCGATGGATCTGTCAAGAAACCACCAGAGAATGACCAAAAGATGGTTCTTGCGTGGAAGAGAAACAATGACATGGTCATTTCATGGATTCTCAATTCAGTGTCAAAGGAAATCTCCGCAAGCATCCTCTATTCAGATTCGGCTCAAGCCATTTGGGTTGATCTTCAAGAAAGGTTCCAAGAAAGTAATGGACCTAGGTTCTATCAGCTGAGAAAAGACTTACTGGGACTTTACCAGCAGCAGACAAGCACGGGGCTTTACTACACCAAACTGAAGGCTCTGTGGGATGAGTTATCCAATTTCAGACCATCTTGCACATGTGGGAGCTGCACTTGTGGTGGAGTTCGAGATTTGAAGTCATACTTTGAGAAGGATTATGTCATCACATTCCTTATGGGGCTGAATGAGTCTTATGCTCACATTAGAGGCCAGATTTTATTAATGGAGCCATTACCCTCGATAAACAAGGTCTACTCTTTGGTTGCACAAGAAGAAAGGCAGAGAGGAATCACTGTTGGTGTCAAAGACCAGGAAGAAATGGGACAGCACATGACACTATTGGCAGCCAAGAACTCTTTTAATTCAGCCGTCCCCACAGTACATCAGCAGACCAAGAAGTCTGTCTTCAACAACAGAAAGGAAGGAGGAAGACCTTACTGCACTCACTGCAACAAACCAGGACATACAATTGAAACCTGCTACAGGTTGCACGGTTTCCCACCTGGTTCTAGGCAGAATCCTACACCCAAGAATCCAAGAGTAAATCAGGTAATAGCAGAACAGTATGGGGCAGATTACCATAAGGATGCTAAGGACTATAACGCAGCAGCAGAAAACTTTGTCCATCAACTGAGCTCTCAACAACTTCAGCAATTCAGAATGCTCCTCAGTAAATCAGATGGTGCTGCTAAATATCAATCATCGAACCAGTCAGAACAGCCAACAGGTAGTCACAAAGGTTTGTGCTTATCCTTTAATATGCCTGTTTTAGACAATCAAGATATCTGGTTTGTAGACTCAGGTGCTTCAAGGCACATAAGCTGTAATCCTCAAAGCTTTCAGACTTTCACCTATAGACCCTGTTCATGTAATGTTACCCAATAATCATTCTATAAAGGTAGACATGGCAGGTACAATCAAGATTACTCGAGACTTAATCCTGACTGATGTGCTATACATACCTCACTTTAAGTTCAACTTATTATCAGTGAGTTCACTAACTGCATTAAACAATGTTGTCTTGACCTTCTTTCATGACCACTTTGTCATTCAGGATTCAACCAGGAGGTTGACGATTGGCAAGGGTAGTAAAAGAGAAGGATTATATGCTCTAAATGTTTCTCCCATAGTAGATATAGCAGAAATTGAGTCTCATAAGAATAGCTTGTCAAATTCATTTTCTTTTACAGTTTCTTTAGATACTTGGCACAAAAGGCTAGGACATCCATCCTTGAATGTCATAGATAGGCTTAGACAAAAGTTAAGGTGTAAGGAGGTTCCTGATGTACATGACCTTTGTAAAGTTTGTCCCTTATTAAAACAAACAAAACTGCCTTTTAAATCTGAAAATAATATATCATGCTCGGCCTTTGATCTTGTTCATTGTGACATATGGGGACCATTTCATGTCATCTCACACACATCACATAAATACTTCTTGACTTTGGTAGATGATCACACGAGATATACATGGACTTTTATGTTGAAGAATAAATCAGACGTGTCTAGTATAATTCCATTCTTCTTTAACATGGTTGAAAATCAGTTCAAAGCCAAAATAAAGATGTTCAGGTCAGACAACGCTAAGGAGCTCATGTTCACAGAATTCTTCAAGGAAAAGGGAGTTCTTCATCAATTTTCTTGTGTGGAAACTCCTCAGCAGAATTCAGTTGCTGAGAGAAAGCATCGTCACTTACTAAATGTAGCGAGATCTTTGTATTTTCAGTCAAGGATTCCTCTATGTTTCTGGAATGAATGCATTCTCACAGCTACATATCTCATTAACCGAGTACCCTCCAAGGTTTTGCATCAAAAGTCACCCTATGAGCTTTTGTATCAGAAGGAAATAGATTATTCTTCTTTGAGAGTTTTTGGCAGCTTGTGTTATGCTTCCACCCGGGCAGCCAACAGAACCAAGTTTGATCCAAGAGCCAAGGCTTGTGTTTTCATAGGATATCCTAATGGTATAAAAGGATATAAGGTTTTGGATTTAAATACTCGAGAGGTGCATATATCTAGAGATGTGAGATTTCATGAGCATGTGTTTCCTTTTGCTGACATGAATAAGCACCGAACTGATATTTCTTGGTCTGATTTTGTCTTACCTAAGGCAACAGATGTGTTTTTGGATCAAGATACAGCAGGGCTACAAGCTTCAGATCATGCTTCAGATCATGAGGAGGTCAGACAGAACCTCTGGGAACTCATGATGGAACAGGAAGTATGCCCACGGATCAATCTAACATTAATTCTCCTAGTGAAACAGGTTCGGCTGAGGAGGTTCCACAGCCCAGAAAATCATCTAGGCAATCAAGAGCACCCTCCTATTTGAAGGATTATTGCTGCCAATTCTCAAACAATACTGTCAGATATCCTATTTCTAGTTTTCTGTCCTACAATAATCTCTCTGCTAATTACAGAAAATATGCACTAACTGTCTCTACGACTCTTGAGCCACATTTCTACCACCAAGCAGCAAGACATCCACAATGGAGGAAGGCCATGGATGAAGAAATCTGTGCCTTGGAGGAGAACAGAACATGGACAGTGATTCCTTTGCCTGCAGACAAACATCCAATTGGATGTCGATGGGTGTATAAGGTAAAACATCATTCAAATGGTGCTATAGAGCGATTTAAGGCTCGCGTGGTGGCTAAGGGATATAATCAACAAGAAGGAGTTGATTATATCGATACATTCGCACCAGTGGCCAAAGCTAGTACCGTCAAAGTCATCCTATCATTAGCAGCTTCTCAAGGATGGTTTCTCTTCCAAATGGACGTCAACAATGCGTTCTTAAATGGTGATCTACTCGAAGAAGTATACATGGAGTTACCACCGGGTTATAGCCCTACAACTAAGCATGACAAATCCCAGAAACTAGTGTGCAAACTACATAAGTCAATCTACGGTTTGAAGCAAGCTTCGAGACAATGGAACTCAAAGTTGTCTCAAGCTTTGCAGAACTTTGGTTTTCGACAGATTGAGTCAGATCACTCCCTGTTCATCAAGGGTACAGGTTCTAATATTGTTCTCATTCTTGTTTATGTAGATGACATGATATTTGCAGGGCCATCCTTAGAGGAAATCAATGCTGCCAAACGGTTCTTGCAACAGACTTTCAAGCTGAAAGATTTAGGGATTTTGAGGTACTTCCTCGGGCTAGAAGTAGCAAGGCAGGCTAAAGGGCTCTATATTGCGCAGAGACAATATACCATTAACCTTTTGGAGGAAACTGGCTATCTAGGAGCCAAGCCAATCTCCACACCGATGGACCCAAGAATAAAAATCACAGCTTCAGATGGTGACCTTCTGCCAGACCCAACTCAGTATAGAAAGCTTGTCGGCAAATTATTATATCTGACCTTTACAAGACCGGACATTACGTTTGCCGTCCACAGATTGAGTCAATACATCAGCAGCCCACGCGTTCCACACTTGACAGCAGTGCACCACCTACTCAGGTATCTCAAACATACTATCGGACAAGGTTTGTTCATGTCTTCTTCCTCTGATTTGCAGGTCAAGGCCTTCACTGATTCCGACTGGGCAGCTTGCAAGGATTCAAGAAAGTCCGTGACAGGATTTTGCACTTTCATCGGCGAGACACTGATTTCGTGGAAGGCGAAAAAGCAGACAACTATTGCCCGGTCTTCTACCGAAGCAGAGTATAGAGCATTAGGCTCCACAACCAGCGAAGTCTTATGGCTGAGGCAACTCCTTTCTGAACTTGGTTGTGCTTCAAAGCAGCCCTCTATCATCTACTGTGACAACAACTCAGCCATTCAATTAGCTTCCAATCCCAAATTTCATGAGAAAAGCAAGCACATCGAGCTTGATTGTCACTTCGTCCGTCATCATCTCAGTTCCGGCGCGATCAAGTTATTACCAGTTCGCAGCGACAGCCAACTCGCAGACATATTTACTAAACCTTTACCAGCCTCAGTTCTCAACGGGCATTTGTCCAAGATGTCGGTTATGAATATATACCGTCCATCTTGCGGGGGCTATTGGATTTATTTGATAATAGACTGCACAGATCAAGATTCGGTAGCTCAGAGACTTGTAAAGAAGCTCCAACCGTTATCAACTACTGAGGACCCTTTGGTCATTATTTATAGTCTTAGGGATATTTTAGTCTTTGTATATAGTTGTTGTATATAGTAATTCGACCTCCTCTCTGTAATTCGATCTCTTCTTTGTAATTCATTCTTTCGATCACTGAATCAAACAGTTTGTTTACATTACTTCCATCATAAAATCTTCTTGATAAGTCTTGATCATTCTTCAACAAAACTCCAATTGCAATAAAGGTGTTCTGCTACATCCCACAAGAAGCCTTGTCTTTTCTTTTGCAATCAATGTTGTAATAAGTGTCTTTGCGTCCAGCCTGGTACTTACGGTGCCAAGGAATGTTGTCCTTGCTACAACAATTGGAAGACCAAAGAAGGAGGACCCAAGTGCCCTTGATGATGATCCAAATAATAATTACTTTTCCAATATTAAAATTGTGGAATTTAGTTCTAATAATGTGTAAGCGACAATTCGTGAGATGGTAAAAAAACATTGACTGATAATAATGAGAAGTGTTTCTGAACTTTTCAAATCGCGGTGGTACATATCGATAGAACTCATCCTTTCGATTAGTTGTGGCTTCAATGGGAAGTGATCGAATGTTCTTCCGAGAGAATGACAACAATAATATAAAAAGTAAATGGCAAAAATAGTGCTTGAACTATACCACAGTCTAACTGTTGGTATTTAAACTTTTAAATGTGATATTTTAGTTCCTAAACTTTGCTAAACCTGTCATTTTTTATTTCTTTGGCCTAAAGAAAAGGTAAAAGAACCTAAGGGAAATAATTTTGTATAGTTCTCGAACCAAAACGATACATTTAGAAGTTTGAGCATCAATAATTACATTTTTTATTCTACGTACACGTGATAGTACAAACTAAATAATAAATTAAGTTTCAATAACCACGGTAATTTCTTTTTTTTTTTCTCAAGGCATACCAGCACAGTCACACCGAAAGTTTGATCAACAATAATTAATTTTGTTTACATATTTTTTTAAATTTTATTCTTTTTCAAGAGGTATATTATTTTGAAATGTACTATAAATAAAAATTTAGAAAATTACGTGGGGATCAAATATAAATTTTTATCAATTTTACACATATAATGTATATATATAAAATTTCTAAATCTCAAACTTTTAAATGTGTCGTTTTGGTTCCTGAACTTTGCAAAACTGTTCCCCTTTGGTTTTATTACCCATTCTTTAGGTCAAAGAACAAAAAGTGACTAGTTTTGCAAAGTTCATGAACTAAAACGGCACAATTAAAAGTTTGAGCACCAACAGTGAGACTGTGGTATAGCTCGAGCACCATTTTTGTCATATACTCTTATAATAAAACAAATTTTTACATCATCGTTCACAGCTAATTGGACTGGAAATATTATAAGTTATACGATGATGATATTGGACATATTCTGTCGAAAAATGACAGAACACCCAATTTTCCACTAAAATCTAGTTACTTATTTTTATAACTCTTGTTAGGGTCGGCGTAGTGTTTAGAGGGGTGAATACACACTTTTAAAACTTTTAAAAATACTTGAGTTGCAATAACTCGTGTTCTTGAAAATATTAGTATTGAGAGATTAAGCGAGTTTGAGTTTTAAATCAAGCGGAAAATACTCGACTTAATCTTCTTAAATAGGTTTTGTGAAAGCCACTTGAAAACACTTCAAAACAATGAAAATTAGAAATTGGTTTTGGTTGAAGCTTATCGAACAGTTAAAATGCTTCCACAATGCTTGATGTATGATCAATGCAAGGGACACACGATTTGTTTATGGAAGTTCGGAATCTCAATGCTCCTATGTCTCCCCTTCTTCCCCGCAAGGTAGGCTCTCACTGGAAGACTCGGTTTACATACTACGATGTACAACATTCCATAGCTAGACTTACACAATATAACTTCATAAGTATTCTGCTAACTAAACTTTCTAGCACTGAACCACATCGGCCACTATTTAAGTCGGCCGGAACGTCTCTCTACTGTTGGCTTTTTAAAGTCCACATATAGAGTTATTTCGCTCTACGATTCGTAGGCCGCGACCCTACGAAAGACACATCTTTTACGTCTATGTACAAAGACTACAAACACATAGTTCTACGTCTTTCTGCAAAGACTCTCACTCAACTATTCTACTTGAGCTTATCTCTCTTTTGTTTGAGTGAGGTGTGTGGATTTGAACATTGTAGCTCTCTCATTTGTAACCAACACACTTGAGAAGAACTCTCTTGATTTTGTGATCTTTGCTCTTGCTCTTCTATCTTGGATCTCTCTTTGGATGTGTGCTTATTTCTGTAGGATCATTGTGTTTTTTGCCCTTCTAATGTGTCTTATGGTCTTCCGAACTAGATATAGATGTTACACATTAAACTAGCCGTGGAAGCTTTTGTCTATATATGGTCAATGCTGTCAGCTTCAGTCGCTTGTACTTAAGTGCAGTAGTTGGTCATCATTCCAGTTTTGACTGAATCAGTCGAGTCAGGACCGAGACCAGATCCAGTCCAGTCAAGATCGAGACCGATTTGACCGATAGTTGACTAGTATTGACCGGTCCAGTATTTAGTCTTGAGCTCATATTTAATATCTGTTGAGATTCTAACTGGATTTCGTCCCACATCAGATAATTCAAGTTCTTAAATCTAGTATATATATAAGATGCTTTCTCCTCCTATCACCAATTGATTCTAGGAAGGACCCATCGATTTCTAGTAATTATTGAACTGCTAGATCGTTAAAATGCATTCTTGCCAACAATTTACAGCTCAAGTGAAGGGTAATATTATATTATTCTTTCTGGGATTTACTTTCGATGTTACTTATTGTGGAGAAAAGGCGGTTGGTGTGTTATATGATTCCCTTCCAGAATATTTAGTTGACTGATGGTTGAGAAGGCATACATAAATGTGATAGCACTTGTCAGTTCAAAGGCACAACCCACAAATATTGGGTGAAGTGTGAAACACTACATTTGTATGATCCACACGAAAGCCCATCATTCATACAATATTCAATTGATAAAGAAAATTAAACTTTAGTTAGATAATCCTACAATCATTTAAATTGTAATGAAGCTTTGATGGTCATTATCGTAAGACATGCATTGACATAACTAGAACATGTAGTTATATATATATATATATATATATATATATATATACAGGCGAATGCATCATTTGATGCCTTCAATATATAATATATATGTATATATCGCCGCCTTATTTTCATATTTTATTTCATGCCTTGACTAAGCTTAGTCTGAACTGAATCGGCATTAGGAATCCAAGTAATTTCTTAGAACAATGGTTTTATTATGAAATCGCATGAAATAAATGATAATTTAGAATCATAGAAATACATAAAAAAGTATGAGGACTTTCAACTATAAAATCGGACCAAGTACTCATCAACCAACAAATTGAGCAACAAAGCGCATAAGCTACCCATACGGAAAGTAGAAAACCCAAACACGCGTGGCTCTACTGCCCATTCAAGCCATACCTGCCAATCAAGCAATACACTTATCCCCTTAAATCTTCACTCTATTTATATCAATACAAAAAAAAAACATAATATCAACAAACATCAAATAAACGTAGTAGAAAAAGCAAATAAACTCCAAATAAAATTGAAAATGGTTTCTGCCGCAGCATCTCCAAGCCCGGCCCGAGTCGAACTTCTGTCGAGCAGCGGACTCAAAGCCATCCCAAAAGAGTACATAAGGACTAAAGAAGAACTCCAAAGCATAACCGATGTTTTCGCAAAGGAAAACGACGCGGAAAAGATTGACGGCCAAGATCTTCCCGTCATCGACCTATCGAAGATCAGCTCGGAGGACGAAGAGGCGCGAAAGAAGGGCATCGACGAGGTGAAAAGCGCTGCCGTCGAGTGGGGGGTTATGCATCTGATCAACCACGGAATTCCCGAGGATTTGATAAATAGAGTCAAGAAAGTTGGCACCGAGTTCTTCGACCTCCCCGTGGAGGAGAAGGAGAAGTACGCAAACGATCAGGCGAGCGGGAACGTTCAGGGGTACGGAAGTAAATTGGCAAACAACTCCGGCGGGATTTTGGAGTGGGAGGATTATTTTTTCCATTGTGTGTACCCTGAGGAGAAGAGGGATATGTCGATTTGGCCCAAGCATCCTCAAGATTATACGTGAGTTCCATATTCCTTAACATTAATTTAGGGTTTATTTATTTTCTCCGGTACTATAACTTAGAGGGTCACAATATATGAACAAAGAATTTAGGGGTAGCAATATACAGACAATAACTTTCAGTGTTTAGCACTTTATTGACATTATATGCAGAAATCCATTTATTTGTCATGGTGTTCCTTACTTTTATAGTTATTGTCAGTGTAATATCACTAGCTGAAATCCTAGTTTATATGCTAGAACCTTAGAATCAGGGCAAAATTCAGGGTTCTAGCATATAATGTCCGTAAGTTGCTTAATTTGAATTAATGTATAATGCAACACCCTAAATTCGTTGTCGCTTAATGCCACCTTCTAAGTTAAGTGAAGAAAATGATAATTAACCATCCTTTTACTTGGGGTTAAACTATTACATGTTACAAATTCCTAAATGCTCAAAGTTTTTTTTTTTCTAGCCCCGCGACGACGAGTACGCAAAAGAAGTGAGGCAACTCACGACGAAGATCCTCTCGGCCCTCTCGGTAGGCCTGGGGCTCGACGGAGGGCGTCTGGAGGAAGAGGTCGGCGGAAAAGACGAACTTACCCTCCAAATGAAGATTAATTACTACCCGAAATGCCCCCAGCCCGAGCTAGCCCTAGGAGTCGAAGCACACACTGACGTGAGCGCACTGACGTTCATACTCCACAATATGGTCCCGGGACTTCAAGTGCTTCACAATGACGAGTGGGTCACCGCTTCGTGCGTGCCCGACTCCATAATATTGCATATCGGCGATACGATTGAGATACTGAGCAATGGGAAATATAAGAGTGTGCTTCATAGGGGATTGGTGAATAAGGAGAAAGTTAGGGTTTCTTGGGCGGTTTTCTGCGAACCGCCCAAGGAGAAGATCGTTTTGAAGCCCTTGCCCGAGACAGTTGGGGAGGGCTGCCCGGCTTTGTTCCCGCCTCGGACTTTCGCGCAGCATATGAAGCATAAGCTTTTCAAGAAGGGTGATGATGAGAAAGAGGATGTTGTTGTTGTTGATGGTAAGAATAGTGAGTGATTGGGAAGTTGAAATTGGATGAATGTATTTGGTTTTGAGGTATGTTTGGAAAGAGATTAAAATAAGTGACCATTGGCATTCGGCTGAAAGCACATATATAGCTGTAATTTGATCTTGTTTTTTTTCTTGTATTGTGTAACCTATTCCTAAAAGTGGTTCAATAGTTGATCTTAATGTTTGCATTAGCTTCATTAATTTTGGATGCATGAGAATAATCTCCCGGTGGCATGAAAAAACAGATAAGTTTACTGCATATTATATGAATAATTTACAAAACCCTCAAGCAAATGATAAGAGTCTTCTTGACATGCGGGAATATGAACTTTGAAAATAACTTAAAAAAACAAAGAAAAAGTAAATTTTTAGTTGAAGCCTAATTAAGGAATTGAGAGAGAAAACTAATTAGCGGGCACGCAAATTAAGAAGCCTTTTTTAAATATAAATAGTGTAATTAGTTTAATTATTGGAATAATTTTTTACCAAAAGTAGAAATTGGAAGAATTATGTGGGACGCCTGAAATAGAAAGATGGAAAGAAATAAGTGGGACGAATGGAGTAGTTTTTAAAAGTTAACCGGGTCAAAGTAGAAAGCCTTTAGTCCATAGTGAAATAAAATTGCATTCGCGCACTATCCAACGAGAATTGATTCGCAAGGCCAAACCAGAAAATGCAATCTCTCGCCGTCGTCAGCCTCCGCCAATACTCTCCACCACCCCCAATCTTCCGACCGCCCAAGTGCCGTGTAAGAAATAACGAAATCACCAAAACCACCGCCGTGAATACACCGTGGCCTCAGCTATCTCTGTCGCTCTTCGCCGCTGGTTTCATCCTCGGCCCACTCTTGGATGGGCTGCACTCAAGAGTCAACCTCGTAGTCTACCAAAACGGTGCAATAGACATCGGCCCTCTTCACACTAACATTTGGGTGGGTAATAACACGATAATCTCGTAGTAATATATATACCTCTTCTTAATTATGTTATAATCAGATGATAGTTAGTAGGTTCCTCCTTTACTTGGTCTCTTTTATTGCTCCGTGGGGTTATTGCGAGCGATCATTGACGAGAGGACAGCGCAGCCTCAAGGTGGTAGTAAGGAAAAGACAGCTGCTTCGTTTCTGTGAGTAAAAAGATATCATTTTTATGGCTTAATTAGTCGTTTTGTCCTTGAATTTAGGGGTTTGAAATATACGGACGACGAATTTATGTTATGACATTGTACGGACGATAACTTTTAAACATAAACAATTTAGGGACATTATATGGCGGAACCTTGGATTTTGCCCCAAATAATCAGGTTCTGGCGTATCAGCTTCGGCGATTTTAGGGGATAGTAATATATGGACAATAACTTTCGAGAGTAAGCAATTTGGGATAAAACTGGGGTTGCGGTGAATTGTCCATAAATTACTTAATTTTGAAGGTTATTCGTATAATGTCACTTCCTACATTCTATGTCCATATAATGACACTCCCTAAATTACAGGATTGAAAAAATAGTTAAACATACTTTTTTACACTCTTTATCAGAATTTGAGAGTTGGGTTTATTAAATTGTTGGTTCAATCTTTAGAGCTTTGGTTTTGTTCATTGAGCTGAGTGCCGAGCTATACAAAAATGGAGTAGCAGATAACGTTGAGGGATATGTGCTGTTTGCTGGGGCAGAGATGGTATGGCTTTTGCTCGATAGAACATGGCTTGGATTTGCACTTGCTAGTGTAGTAGGCATTGCTTGTCCATTGGCAGAAATCCCTATTATGAAGTAAGTGTCTTGGTTTCTCTCTCTCTCTCTCTCTCTCTCTCTCTCTCTCTCTCTCTCTCTCTCTCTCTCTTTTCTCCCTTTCTTTGCTCTGTTTGGTTTCGTTCTTGAACTATATTACGCGAATGTCTCCTACTCGTGGTGGGATGTTACAGATTGTTCGATCTTTGGTATTATCCTCAAGCGAATATCGAGGTTTTCGGGCAGGTGATTGTTTCTTAATTTTATTACATGATAAGTCGATGTGTAATGGTGTCTCTTATGACTTTGGTTGGATGCATGCGCAGGGGTTGATAACTTGGACCATCACTTGCTATTTTGTCTACACGCTGTTCCTCGTTAATCTATCGCGTTGGCTTAGAATGTTGTATAAACATCAAGATAAATCTAGCTAAGTCTTTTCATTGCTGGTTTGATATGGCATTACATATTAATTTGAGCAAATGAGTGTGATTTGTTGATGGTTCATCATGTTTTTTACATTGAGTGCTGTATATATATCTTCATTCTCTCGACCGTTCTACTTATTTGCTTGACACGCGTCGTTAGTCCCAAGCGAAGCTCGATCTCGTTTCTCATGAACACAGTGTTTTCTTCACTGGTAAGCATTCGAAGTTGATTTTCAACTACCAAGAGTAAACTTGATTTGCTCTTAGAGTTGTTAAGGATTTAGCATTTGAGCTTGGGAGAATTATTAGTCGAAAATCTAGAAATTCATGGATATTCTAGAGATATCCATGGAACATAAGACTAGAAATAATTTTTATTTGGAGAGTTCTAGTAGTGCGGTGTTCTAACTATTCGCCACATTTTAAGGGGTGGAACTAGTATCAAGCAAGTCAAATAAGTTGTAATAAGTGTTGTAATATAAAGTCTGTTCACTTTAAGTACTAGCCATCGATATTCAACAAAAAAGAAATAAGTGGACCGATCCATTTCATTACGACTATACCCACTATTTTGATATTAAAATTTGATGGAGATGAAATTGAATTACAACAGTTGGCCTCCCTCTTTTAAAAATCCAAATTCCATTTCTTTGGACTTCAAGTTCCTCCCTTCCCATGGAAGTTCTTGTTTCCTTTCAATATAATCCATTGTTATTAAGTTATTATGAAATGATTTTCATGTGGCTGCTCCTACAGAGGCAACTTCTTACTGTGGACAGATTGCTCAAATGGGGTGTGAATATCTCCCACCCAAGCTGCAGACTCTGCGAGGAGAATGCTGAATCACTGGAACATATCTTCATGGCTTGTGTGTATAGCCAGAACGTGCTCAAGAAGATTAATGAATGGTTATTGCTTGGGGAAACCATTCAGACATTTGAGGCATTATGTGAATGGATGCTGATTCGAGGCAGGAGAAGGCATGCCCAGCAACAAATAACAGTGACATGCTATGCAGCTACTATCTATCATATATGGTGTGAGCGGAATAGACGCGTGCATGAAGCAGGTGGGAAGACGGCGGAACAATTGAGTCTTATGATCAAGCAGGATATACGAGGAAGGGTACAGAGTTTTAAATACATGGGTAAAGTAGTAAGCACTGACATTTTCCAAACCATAAGTAGTATGTAAAGGTGATTGTTGGTAGTTTTATACTATGTTGTTGGGTGGCTGATGTAATCCCGATTGGCGCTTGTGGTAAATGAAATATCATTCTACCAAAAAAGAAATGATTTTCATGGTCAATGTTACATATATTCCAACGCTGCATAGAACAACCTCATTATTACACAAACACGACACACACACATGTCAAGTTAGCAGGAATTATTGAGACCATAGATGTTATTAATTAGGCCATGGACCAAGTGACGCCGACGATCCCCAAGTTCTCGTCCAACCCTAAAGCTTTCCAAACGGCGTCCGATCCATCGACAATGTTATTGCGACACGGTGGCTGATAATCATGCTCGGAATCGCACCCCATCTGAGAATCACATTCGTCCACCACCTTCGCTAAGGTGCTCCTACCGTTAGAAGCTGTGATCCTTATCATCTTCAAACACCTCGACCCTCCGCTGTACCAACCCGTGGACAAAGCCACTATGAGCTCGCTGTTGTCGTGAAACTGCCCGTCGCACTCCAATGCGCCGCCGCCGTCCACGCCGGGGCTGAAGTCGTTGAGGGTCAGCTGCGCAGGAGTCGAGGAAGTGACTGGAGGAGAACAGTTGTACTTCGGGTACGAACCGCTGCTGCACGTCAGGGTACCTGTTGGAAACAAACTACGGTTTATTATTTTTTTAGTCCTGTAATTTGGGGGAGTGACATTACATGGACAGCAGATATATGGAGTGTCATTATACGGACAACAGTTTTCAAAACTAAAAGTTTAGGGTTATTATACGTCAGAATCCTAGATTTTATCCCAAAATTGTGTACCTTTGAAAAGTTATTGTCCAAATAGTACTCTAAATTTGGGGCAAATCCTAGGTTTAAGCATATAATGTTTCGAAATTTCTTAATTTTTAAAACTATTGTCCGTATAATGCCTAACTCTAAATTTGATGTTCCCGTAACGCCGCACCCTAAATTTGATGTTTTTATAATACCGTCCCTCCTAAATTACATGGCGAAAATGATTAACGTTAAAATTTGATACCCTCCCTTCAACCTTACACATTTGGTGACGTGTCACTTAACATGGTAAAAGCACACGGTAAGAGGTCATGGGTACGATCCAATACACGTATAAGGCTAGATAAAACAGATCACTCTAGACGTTAGGAGAGACATGTTGGAAATAAATTCATAAAATCAAAATTTGGTACACTTCCTATCAACCTCAAACCTTTAGATGAAGTTAGCATTTAACAGTACCGTATGGCTGGCACGTGGTGGTTGTAGGAGGCGGCGGTGGAGGAGAACGGAGAAGTGGAGGTGATGGCGGGACGGTGCAAATGTGGTTCCCGACTTGGGGGTCGTCGTTGCATTTCCCGTTGATGCAAATCAGTTGGCCGTAGCAGTCGTTTAGGGTTCGGCACGGGCCGTTGCATGTGGAGAGGGCATTAGCAAGTATTGAGAAGGTAGTTATGATGACGGCTAATAGCGTTGAAGTGAAAAGCAAAGAAAGATTAGCCATGGTTGGTTTGGGTAAAAATTGTTTACTTGATGTGATAGAGCGAATAATAAATCAAACCCCCAAGGGCACTTTTTATACTATGGAAGAGCAGCTTGTGCATGAACTTGACCGAGTCTTTTTATTGAATAGGTTTGTTGTAGGGTGTGTATTATTTAGCAAGTCAAAGGATGTACACTTGGTTTTATCACTTGTTGGCCAACTTTGTTATGAATAACAAATCTGATTTTTTTACAAAGTCAACGATGTCCAATTTGTTTAGGACATTATACGTCAGGTAAGTGTTAAATATTAACACTCTGTAATAGTTATGTAGGTAGAAAGAGAATTTGCAATTTGTCTAGGCATGGATGACATTTTAATATTATATTATCATCTCAATGGAGGACTAAAATTAACATATTTTCTCCATAATCACGAGCCCTGTCGATAAATAAATTTTAGATGTAACGTTAATTTCTTAAATTTCCACCGAGATTAATATTAACATCGATATATCTACATATATTTATTAATTAACATCGATAAATGCTTATACTTTGTTCCAAGTACACAAATGCTTCTTAACCTAGATCGATATAGATCATCTTTCGAAATGTCAACTGCTATGGCTGCTCGGACAAAGGTAGCCAGCCATTCACTTGCGAGAAATAGTGAAATCGCTTATTGAGTTACTATTACTATTCGTAGAAAAAAAATCAAATCTTTGACGAAGTTAATTATTGAACTTTAAGAATTTCTTTCACTTTTTTTATTCCCAATATGAAATGGATGATGGACACGATTTCGGACACGAATACAAACTTTGAACAACGGACACGGATTTTGGATACCATAACTACATTACCGGACCTTACAGAAATTAAATAAACGGATAATGAAGGATTTATCTTATTTGTTTATATTATTCTTATTCCATACATTTTTTGATCTTCTGATTTTTTATTTATCTTATATGATTTAATTGTTAAGATATTTTTGATCTTATGATAGTATAATGTCGAACTTGGCGAGCTTAGAATTTGCTTCTTTCGATATTTTGATATGTTGGCTTGAAATATGAATACACGTAAAAATAAAAGGTCAATTATGGTTGATATTTTGATTGAATAATTGTACGACGTTCCCAGAAGTGAATATTCAAAAGATTTCTCCCGAAGCGGAAAGGTGATAAATAAAACGAGAATGAATTGTTGAGTAAACACCGCTATCGAGAATAATTTTATCGTCACGATTATTGAATCTTTATTCGCACCAAAGATCCCGTTGATCTTTATAATTCAAGGTGAAGAAAGTTCGAAACAAGACGTTACACAAAATTGCGGTATTCAAGAAAATCGGTACTGATATTTATCAAAATTTCATTCGAATATATGTAAGAAATTATCCTCAGGAATGACATTTTATGTATGCAAATCTTTTATATTTTATTATTTTTTATACTAATATTTATATGTCTTTCTATTCATACATGCAATTTTATTATGTTATATTCATTAATGATATAACATTTTATATTTGTTAAGGATATTTATACAATGGATTCGAGCATGTGCAATGCAGAATTATTGTCTTGCAGACTGTGCAACGACTCATACGATTTTAAGAAATAAGAAATACTTTGATCATCTTGATATGAAAGAAGAAAGCGCACTATATCGGGTAGTACAAGTATACTTGAGGCTCCGAAAGAGCTAGCGTTTTAATGTCCAAAGGGACAAGACTGATAATTGAAAATGTCTTATATTCTCCTAAGTTTCAAAGAAATTTATTAAGCTTTAAACTCTTAGTTTCTTTATTTAAATAACTAACAAAATTTTCTATGTCACAAAATCATCCTTCTAATTACTTTGAAATCCCGTACTAAATTTTACGATTATTACATTCACCCCCTTAAAAGACTTTCGTCCCCGAAATTACGCCGAGTGGAATAACTCGGTGTGACGATTTCTCCTATTCCATGACTTATATGTGTCCTATTAAGGTAGGATTTATTCCCACCTTCACCAATCAATTTAGGCGACACATCTAAATGTGTGTCGCAGTTTTCTGAGATCGATAAACACATTGCGGGGACATCATAATTCATTAATGTACCCGGCATCGTCGTCGGATGGATTTCAGTTTCCTCGGCTATTAGGGCGTATACTTTTCCAGTGGCCGGTGGAAGTCGTGACGGCTTGTGTACGGAAGTATTAGGATATGGGTTCATCCGACAGTCGTGAGCTAAACGTCCCGACTTGCCACGCTGGAAACATTGGTTCACGGGTTTCGGTCCTGGACCGTAGCAAATACCCGTGTGATAGCGCCGACACTGTTGACATCGTGGGGCAGGACTCAACGGTCGAACATGGGCATTAATTGGTACTTGATTAGGCCTAGGGTGTCCATTCTGTCGTTCTGGACGGTGGTTTTGATTTCTTGTTGCTCCCATTTCCTTGCTGGCTCTCATTCTTCTTTTTCGCTTCTCGCGCTTCTACAATTTGGGCCTCCACTTGTTCTGCGATAAGCGCTCGTTCTTCCACTTGAGCGAATGCCACGTCTCGTATTCCTACCATGCTAACGTCTCGGTAGATTTTAGGTTTGAGACCTACCTGGGATCGTTCTAGCTTGGAAGTGTTAGTCGCCACCATATGTGGCGCGAAATGGATAATTCTTCAAATTTGCGAATATATTCTGCAATAGGTTTCTCGCCTTGTTTGAGGTTTATGAACTCGTTCATCTTCTGAGTTCGATCATAGGTCGTGAAATATTTATCGCGGAATAGTTCTGTAAATCTCTCCCACGACATAACAATCCGGTCTTCCAAGATTTTGATGGTGCCCACCAAAACCTTGTGTTCCCTTGCATCATTGAAATTGCACATAATACTTTCTCATTCTCTGGGACACAGCTATAAAGAAACGTGTCTTCTATGGTTCGCAACCAGTCCTCAGCCATAGTAGGGTCGCGTGCGTCAGAGAATGTCGGGCGGTTCATTTTTCTAAATCGTTCTCCTATAATCTCCACAAACTCCGGCTGTGGAGATGGACGAAGTCAGACGAGCTCCGATTCTGAATAGGCTCAGTGATCTGATCCGACTGGCGTTGGATCAGTTCGGTAAGTCGCACTATGGTGGAATCTCGTTCATGCGTAGGAGACTCAGGTTCGTTCCTACACTTGTCTCTCCTACATATTCTCTACATGTCCTCGGCATTATTCACTATATCTACAATAACTCACATAGAACACATATCAAATAACAAGTAATCACATCATCTTAGAGCTTTACTGGCTAGGCTGATCCTCCAACCTTTTGAGCAGTCGTACATGGACAGTCTTCAGAATCTATAACATAAGCTCTGATACCACCTGTGACGACCCTCACTTTTTAATAATAATTAGTGGCGGATATTCACAACATAAGTCGCAGAAGACCCGTCTACCAAAAACGTTTTCCTAAAATAAAATATATTATGACAAAGTATTGTTTATACAGTCGCCTGTATAAACATGTCGTAGACCCAAAATGTCAAAACAACAAAAACACTAACGCCCTCCACAGGTCTTCATCCATGTACAGCCTCGTCCTCAAAAGTTCATGGAGTCACCGCCATCAGCCTAGCTCAGTCGCGACGTACCTCGACGTGGGACTCAATCGTACCTACAACACGTAAACTCTGAGCTATCGCTAAGTAGGTGAAATAATGCATGACATGCAACGTGCATTCAACCCATACTCAACCCAGATACTGAGACTTTCATAACGTGCATTCAACCCAGACTCAACCCCGATACCGACACTTTCATAACGTGCATTCAACTCAGACTCAACCCCGATACCAGTGTCCTTACCTCACCATGCAATGCACGCTCGTCCTACAAATAGATCACATCTCACATGGCCCACAGGCATAGAACTAGGCACCTCGCGCAACCCATTTAAGGAAGGGGCAATGAGATTGGTTCTCAGGTAGCACAAACACGGCCTCACCGATCGCTCCTTCCCAAGACGTCTTCCTGTCAGCGGTGCCACACTAGTAGTGATCTCCATGAGCTAACTCTACCAGGTCGCCTCTCCCGCCAAACAGAACCTCTCATATCTCGTACGGAAGTGATCTGACAATAGTACATTTGTCAGGTGCACTAGTACTATCCTCACATTCCACTACGAGTCGACAACCGAAATCGATCACATCTACCCCCACGCGCCTCACCCCGACACCTTAAGGTGTCACTGTGTCAACACGGTCAACCTCTCTCTCACATCAATATGAAATTCATGAACATTGCATATGACATGCATTACAGTAAATAAATCTCCCAATAATATTCCAATTCTACCCAAATTCCGAACCAAGACTTAAAATTCGCTTACATAGTAAAAATCTAGTAAGTCAACGATTTGGTCAAAAGTCAATGGTCATAGTCAAAGGTCAACTCTCAAATGTGTCTAATTCGAAAATTGATTGAGTTCGAAAATTGAAGAGTTTTGAAAATTGACTTTATTTCAAGAATTGATTTGGCTTCGAATATTGTTGGTTTCGAAAATCGGTTCGGAAATTGGTCTGTAAATTGGTTCGAAAATTTGAATTTCCGCCCGCAAAAAGCCCTCCCTCTCTCTCTCTCTCCTCCCAGCCCGCAAAGAAGATATTGGCCCCCCAAAATCTTCTCCTCTCTCACAGAACTAAGCCCGCGAAAATCATTTCGGCCCTCGATATCAATTTTTCGTTGTCTCTTACGAAAATTTGTCTGATTCGTAAATTTCGAATTTCGGAACTTAAGTTTGCGAAAATCTACATCCTTCAAAAATAGTTTTCCAAGCTTACAATTCGAAAATAAGTCTCAAACATCTAATCTATTTCAAAATCTTACTTCGGAAATAATTCTCGATAGAAACCTCGTTTCGAAAGTCTTATGCTACCATCAACCTTTCGAAAATCATCCCAAGTCCCGAAAGCGATACCCCCTAAAATCATTGTAATTCTATGAACAGTAAACTATACCCGAATTTAATTAGAATGCCGAATTTTGAAGATTCACCGTGCTTTGGTTAGAACCCGAACTGTCTATGCCGAAAATAATATTATAAGATTACACGAGAATTTCAAACACTACAAACACTATGATATACAATTTTCGTCGTGTCTCCCTTTTTACCCGAAAATTGCTACGTGAAACAATCATGTCCGAAAATTCTCAACCCTAAGGCTCAATCTACCCGAAAAAATTCGCTATCAATCTATCTACCCCAAAATAAATTCACTCTTACGAATTTTCACATGCAGGCACGTACACATATCACAGAAATGCGAACACAAATATAAACCCAGAAATAAGGGTTTTTCAATCACATATTTCATCCGAAAATCTCACATTAATCACATAGTATCACCGAAACATATTAATATGTAAATTACAACAAGATTTACGTGTTGTAGATGAAGTTTTCACTACGATTATAGATTTCCTGGGGCATTAACTGAACTCAACCAACACCACCTTCACAGGTCCGATGAACAAGTTGGATCAGATTAAAACCACATTTGCCGCAGCTTGAACCAATGTGAATTGATTCGACGACAACAATCTAATTCGCAGGAAATGATCGAATAAGATTATAAAAACAAATATAGCTCTTGTTCTTATTCAGCAATATATTAATTATATTACAAATATTTCAGAGCATCGGGTCGCCGGCCTACACAATATTTTCCATGCTTTGCAAGCTAGAAGTCTTAATGAGACTGTTTTTTCTTGTCTTTGGCAGTCAATCATCCAGATCTAAGGTTTATAACATGCATATGAATCAGTTCCACGAGCATACGAAGGCTGCAATACCAAAAGTTAGAATTGTTGCACACTTGATCATTTTCAAATTTTGTTGATCTAAGTAGGACACATAGCAATCTTAACGTTTGGTTCAGGAACCGAAATCTTACACAAAACCAGTCTGCCATCTTCTCAAAACTTTCACAATAACCCTGCACTTCTATTCTAGTTCGTCATTGATCCCCAATAACTGCTTTCAAGGCCCCTTGAACATTGAAGTCGGAGCAAGAGGTGGCGTATCTAACTGATAGAGGTTAAGCGCAGGACCAACAAACCTAAAAACTATCCACCCACCAATGACTATAAATATGGAAGCATAGGCAAACTTGTTTAGCCAAAATAATAGGCCCTTTTCACCCATATATAAATCGACAGCCTTCTCGGTGAGACTCATCGAGTTCCAATCCTTTGGAGGTTGTGATGGAGCATTTTGTTCTCCTTCGTTCAGACCATCTTGCTCTTGCTTTCTTCTTCGCCTCGAGCCTCTTCTGAACCTTATTTCAACTTCATCGGGTGACCGAATCGTTGGTCCTTTCTTCGTTTGTTTGCTGCTCGTTCTGTCATTACCGTTTTTAAGGTCGCATCTCAAATGCAAGAGAGATGGGGCGGAACGTTGATGCAAGGGACGAGGCGTGTGAACGGAGAAAGATGCAAGTGTTTTGGTGTAGGAAAACATCTACGAAAAAAAAAAGTGGGGTTATTTTGCAATCCACCTGACATCAGAATGTTTATATGTTGGGCCGACCGAATATATTTCATTTCATCAACGTGTCCTCTAAATTTGAGAAAGGTAAGCATCGTATGACAAACACCAAATCGGAGAAACAACATACATATACGCAGAACCCATCAGGCCAGAACAATCATCGCGTAAGATATAAACATGGAAGTGCAAATTATTTGTGGAAAGAAACGCGTAATTCTAAGGGAACCCAATACAAATTGCTAATAAAAATTACAGATTCTGGACATTTGAAGAAAGTATTCTTCAGCAGTAAGATTCATTCGGCATTACAAAAAAGAAACACATAAAAGGAGGAGGAACATGTTACCTGAGCAGTTTGCGTTGATAACCGATACGAGAACTGATCCAAATAGTTGGTGGATGCTGCAATGCCACTCGGCTGTTCTCAAAATGTGTTCATTTCATTGGTGCACCGAATACCTTATCCACAACATAACAATTAGACCCTACTGTCTAAGCAGCAAAATTCCAATGATTTGTAAATAACTTTATACCATCTCCAACCAATACCAATAATTAGACTCAAACATAAAAAAATACTCCAACCAACACTCAAACGCATACTCGAAATGGATATAGTCATTTCCATCTCTCCTATAAATGCATACATGCATTTTCATTTGACATCATGCATAAAACTTTTTATCTCTCACAAAGCAACCCATACAAAATTTAGTAATTAACTTTTATTATAGAAGTTACAATAATTAGCTTTTTATTATATATTTAATTATTTTTATAAATATACCACATGAATAATGTTCGAAATTATAATAAAACAATTTATTAAGGAATTTAGTCTAAGAAAATATCATTAGTTTATTTATTACGTGGGTAATATTGAAATGTTGAAACATATGTGGAGCGTATTGAAAATATATAAAAGTTGATATGAAAGAAAATATTGTAAAAATATTCTTTGAGTTTGTGAATGAGTTAATGGTTGGAGAATAATTACTGCATTTTGAGTTGAAAATGAGTTTGCGTTTGAGAATGAGTTTTTCGGTTGAAGATGGCCTTAGTAGTCATTTACTTAAGACCATCGCCAACCGAACAAAACATTATCAAACTCAAATGCATTCTCACCTCAAAATGCAGTAATTCTTCTCCAGCCATTAAATGCATTCTCAAACTCAAAAGACTATTTTGTAATATTCACTTCCACCCAACTTAATATTACCTATACATTTTCTAACAGACAACAATATAATTTTAAATTCGAATGGCAAATTTTCATTTATAGTAAAACCGATATATTTCATGTAAAAAAGCATCGAGAAAAATATGTATTAATAACACGAACACTTTTATATAATTTTTACTTTGTTTTATACGGGGACTTTAATAATTAAGATAAATAGAGGGTATGCATTATAATTTTGCAATTATTAAATTTAATTTTTGGGAAACGCATTTCCAATCGCATCTTTGCGTCTTAAACATGAGAGAGAATACACAGAAAAACTATACTAGATCACTACAAAAAAACTACCATTTACCGACTACTAACCTAGTCGCTAAGGTCCGAAGCGTAGTTGCTAAAAGGTATAGCGACTAAATACCGACTGCAACATTAGTCATTATCTCGGTTGTCGTTAAACCAATCGTGGTCGCTAGTCAGTCGCCACTTCCGACTACATGCGACTACTGACTGTAGTCGGACAATTGCCGACTACAGCGACTAGCGACTAACTAGCGATTACGTAGTAGTCGCTAAATAACGACTAAACTTGCCACTAAGATGTAGTCGCTAACTTCCGACTACAGGACGACTAATATTAGTCTCAATTTAGCGACTACCGTGCGGCTAACATTGTAGTCAGTTATGTTGCGACTACTATGTTAGTCGGAAATTGCCGTGCCACGCCGACTATGTATCTTCTCTGACGACTAACTTTGCGACCACTATTGTAGTCGCTATTTAGGATTTTTCTTTTTTTTTTTATTTCGCTATTTAATTATTTAAAATATATATATATATTTGAACAACATATTAGAAAATTCAAATAGCGCAAAATCCACTAGAAATAAAGACGTCTAAAGGTCGAATACATAAAATAATAAAAAGTCGTCTCAACTTAATAAACCGAACATGATAAACCGAACGTGACTAAACTACGCCATGCTGTGGCCGGAGCTACCGCCGTCTGGGAAGTCATCGTGGCAGCGGCACGTGTCTGTGTATCATCCACTACGTTCGAACCACGTGACTGACTACGAAAACCCAAGTGCTCAAGGAACTGACCGACCTCAATGTAGTTATTCTTCAACGCTTCAAGCTCTGCTCGAGTCGCCTTCAACTCCTCCTGCACCTGAACACTCTGAGAAGGCATGTAGCTATTGGCGCTCGATAGGGATGGCTCTGAAGGTGTCTCAAAGAAGAGGTTCGACGCGTTACCCATGCCAGGTACATTTTGGAACCTCGTATAACCTCTAGAAACCGCATAGAAAGCTTGTGCATCGGACATGGATGGATTAGATGCCTTCTTTGCATTAAAATCTGTCTATTAACTATCAAGAACACAAGTCATTTGAAAGAATAAAAAAATTTCGACAGAACCTCCCCTATGAAATGACCAACCTATATTTTTCAAACCATTCTTTGCAACAACATAGCCCAACACACAAATCAAATATCCCATTTCAAACATATTCAATCCAAAACACATAAACAAATGACATCTACTTACCATCCTCTTCTCAGCTTTTCATCGATGAATGACTTGTCCTTTTTCTTCATGTGGTTCTGCAAATAAATCTGATGAGAAGGAGGAAGAGCTCCCTGATTCTCTGCAGCCTGTCCAATAGCAGGTGAAAAATAAATAACGTTGAAGATTGAATGGACTTTTACAAAAATAATTGAAAGAAATCTAACTTTCCATCTTCTTCGCAAGGTAGCTCGTAGAGCACGATGCTTGCGTAGACTTCGCGACTTTACCATCCCGACCAAAACGGTTAGTCTTCCGCATAGTGGATTTCTCTTTAAGTGCAGGAGATAACCGTTTCTCTCTAAGTTCTTGAGCGACTACATCGCTCGAGAATTTAGACTTATATGACGGATCTTTCTCCAACTTAAGTCCTTCAGCTCGCATATTATCTATGAGCCGCTTACGAAGAACATCGAGAAATTTGGTCTTTACGACCACTGCCGCAGAATGATCCCACGAATACCTCTCCTATAAAATTTCTAATTAGTGTAGCACAAAAAAATATATATTAAATAATTAAGGTCACTTTTCCATCCAAACATATTGCCAGATTCTACATTCACACAACGACTCCAACTACTCGCAAACCCGTCGGGAAATTTCAATTCCTTAAGTAATTTGCAAAGGCAAATTTATTCTTGTTTGTTCAACACAAAACTGGCCTTTGGCATTTTGAGTCTCACCGAACCATCACGCCCATGGACTTCTGATAAATTCAACTTGGCCTATTACAATAAATTGCTATCTTTACGAGACTTGAGATTGTCCTGAGACTTACCAGGAACTCCCATAACGGCCCATATAATTTGTTCGAACACATTTTTTCAATATGCATGACGATGCCTTATCTTCAAGTTCTTCCAGTACGGGAGTTCCTAAAATAAACTTTGCTTAAGCCAATTAAGGTGATAAACTTGCCCATTATGCTCTTCGTCTTCTGTTTTCGGAATTGTTGAGACAATCTCTGGTAAAATATGTCCATCGATTCTCTCTGCCGGTCCATTGGTCTCCACAACATTTTTCTTAAAATTCTTTTTGTTCCTTTTAAAAACGTGATCACGTGGCAAAAAGCGTCTATGACAATCAAACCACGAGAACTTCTTGTTATGGTGTAATGAGAAAGAGTGGGTGCCCTCCAATACAAATCGGACATGCATACTTTCCCGGAGGTGCCGTTCTCCAACCGGATAGCATACCATACGCAGTAAGTCGTTGATTGTCCACAGAAGAGTGGCACACATAGTGAAATTTTGTTTACGGGAACTATCGTAGGTCAACTCGCCAACATCACATAACTAATTGAGCTCATCAATCAGCGGACCCAAATATATATCCAGTTTCCTTAGGGCCGAGGTCCTGGAACTAACATATTAAGAAACATGAGCTGTCTTTTCATACACATCCATGGAGGAAGATTATATGTGGTTATAATGACTGGCCAACAGGAGTATGATGCCACTCTTATCGTGTGGTGCAAATCCATCCGTACAAAGACCTAATCGCACATTACGTGGCTCACTTGCAAAATCGGGATACATGCAGTTGAAATCAAGCCATTCCGATCTATGACAAGGATGACTCATCACTCCATCATATCTAGGATTCTCATGATTCCAAAACATGTTCTTTGAGACTTTTTTGTGGCATACAACCGCTGCAACCTTGGTGTTAATGGGAAATATATAAGCCTTTTCTTACTAACTCTACGTCCGCGGCAGGTATTACGATATCTTGTCTCAAGGCAACGCCAACAAGAATCGCCATTCTCGTGATTTTTCCAATAGAGCATGCACCCATTAATGCATACATCGATGTACTGACAGGGCATTCAAAGACCTATCAACAATTTTTTTGTTCCATAGAATGTGTCAACCATAATATTATCATTCGGTAACACATCCTTCATCAATGACGTCCAAGCATGAACAGCTCTAAGTGGCATACTATACTCACACTTAATGTTGAGAACTCTAGATGCAACATCTAAAAAAGTTATTTTGCAGCCATCGTATGGGATGTTCAGCAGATTTTAACAATTCAAAAAAATCTCTCGTCATCGCTCGTAGTTCTTCTCCGTATGTTCTATTTTCGAAATCTGAATTATCCATAATTCGGTTGCTACCCTGTGAGTGTCCGTAAAAGTAATTCTCATTATTTCCACCGAACCTATCAATTATCATATCTGAAAAACCACTATTGTGGGTTTGCCTCGATGAACTACCCACGTCATAATTTTCACCATGTAACTCCCAAGTATAGTAATTTGGACGAAATCCATACTTATAAAGATGTAAGTAGACATTATTTGGGGATTTATATTGGTTATCCAACAAATATTACAGGGACACTGTATTCTTCCATAGGATATGAAACGAATTTAATTAAGAGCCCACTCAACGAATTCTTTCACTCCTCTACATATTCAGGTTTTAACCAATTTCCGTCCCATTGATCGTTTATCCATTGTCTGTACGAGTTCATTGGGACAACTGCACAAAAAAACCAACAAATATAGATATTTAATATTAATATCTTATTTATCATGACGACTAATACGTACGGCTGCAATTAATCGACAACATATATAGCAATTAACCTACATTGATCGACAAGACCAAACGTAAATGCGGACAAAATCAATTAATCCCATCGAGTCAAATCCATGTTAAAAAAGACAAAATAACATACCCTAATGAATGGGTACGGCAGGCAGGGACGGAGCACGGAGCGGCGGGGCTGGGCGGCACGGCTGGGCGGTGCGGAACGGATCTCGGCTACTGGTGGCGCGGCTAGGGCTGTCGCGAGGGCTGGGCGGCGCGGAGCGGCGGGTCTGGGCGGCACGGCTGGGCGGAGCCGCGGCGGCTGTCGGGATTGGTCGCACAGCTAGGGCTGTCGCGAGCGCTGGGCGGCGCAGAGAAGCGGGGCTGGGCGACGGCTGCTTGGTGCAGCGAGGAGGGGGCGGCACGGAGAGGGCGGCGAGGACGTGGTGCGGCTAGGGCTGTCGCGAGGAGGTAGCGCGGCGAGGAGGGGGTGCGGCAGGTTGCAGCGGCAAGTGGAGGTGGCGGACGGCAACGGCGACGGCGGCGTCGTGAGGGAGAAAGAAGAGAGATGGGAGATGAGATTTGGAATATGAAAACGGCGACCAGCACGAGTTAGGTTAAAAAAAGTTAGCGACTACCATCGAGTCCGAAAGAGTAGTCGGTATATATAAACTAGCGACTACAAATATATCTTGGCGTCTAGTACTCTTACTCGCAAATTCGACAACATTTGGTAGTCGGAAGACAATTTAGCGACTACAGTTATATAAGATTTCGACCACTTTTTCAGTCGGATTTGTGACTACAAGTTGTAGTCGCACTTAGGTCGGTACATGTAGTCGCTAAACGCGTTTTGTTTTTGTAGTGGATTGTGAAAGCAAGAAAACAACAAATGTATGTCCAAGTATCCATCCGAGAGCTCAATCAATTCAAAGATCTTACTCGTGGCCCTAATCTAGACTCACGAGGTTTCTATTATTGCAAAAGAGTTGATTAAGGACAAGCAGGAGTAAAACACATGCACGCGTGAATAATTACGGCGTCTTCATGCAATTTGTCAACTTTAATCAATACGAATTTCTAAAATAATCGCTACTCGTTTGTCTAGCAATAGTGATTCTATGCGATAGAGAACCAATCTATAAAGAACTATAGAATTGTAGTTTCTACGCATGCATTATTATTTCTGTTCCAAAGAATCCAAGCCAGGGAAAAAAAGCTTATGCACATAGCTCACCGGGACTATTCTTGCAATATGAATTTGGACAAAGAAAGTTCCACGTTTCTTACTTCATGGAATATGAGGTTCTGCACTATGAAATGTATCGAGTATAAACGCTTCGGCGCCTAAGGTCTCAGAAATTCGATTTTTGGTTGGCTTTTTACGTAAGGATGTTCGATGTTTATTGTTCCAACTGGTCTAATCACTTAATTCGTCTCATTCAATCAAAGATCATGCATGTGGTGATTAAGCATACACAAGCATTAAACTCAAACAAAGAACACAACTCAAATCATACGATTAAATAGAATAAGAAAATGCGTAGTCATCATTCGAACTAACATGACCTTTAATCGTAAAAGAGAATACGCTAGGATACGTATAAGAGAAAACAATGAAGATTCCAATGAAAACACCATTGAAAAAGTCTAGACTAATAAAAGAATTCATCATGACGTCGAGTCGTCACGCGCTCGGAATCTCCCCGTCGTGTAACTAGTGAAGAAACACCTTGGCGTCCTCAGAATCGCGTTAGCATTGCCTTCTCGTCTTGGCAACCGATTCTGGGGTTCGAAAGATATTGAAGCCCCCTAGAAACCGATTTGGTGAAGTTTGAATCCACAGTCTGGATCAAGAGCGTGAGCGTGGTTTTGGACATGAGCGAAAACGTGGATTTGGAGCTTTCTAGTGATTTCCACCAGAGTGGACAGTGATGCATTTGGTGTGGATTTTGGTAGAACCTCATAATTTGATCTTTTCGTGTACGAAACTCTTCGTTTTCGATCCATTTCACCTTGATACGTGTAAAATAGGAAATTAGCTTAAAAATAGGATATTCAAGGGTAGTTAAACATAGATATTGATCGAAAATGCGAGTTGTAGGGCCGATAATTGCATGGATGGATCTCTGCTTTTTTTTTTGCATGGATGGATCTTTGTAGGGCCGATGAGTTGCTTCCTTCAATTGTATTTTATGATCGTGGGGTCGTTAATTGCAACAGACTTTAACCCATTTCTTCCTTCTACTTTCACCTACGTAGATTAACCCAATGCATCATTTTAAGTGTGTACTGTAAGACCTTTTTTATTTTATCACTGTCAATAATTTTGACACATTAAGTTTTCATTCCCCTCATCACAATTTCCTTCCTTGATGCTGGAGTTCCATTTTCAATTGGTTAAAGTTCCATTTGATCCTATTTGAATCAACCATTGGACTCCCAACACCGTATCACACCCTCTTAACAGTAATAACTCGCATCAGTGGTGAACACAATTCCTTGCATCTTCAATTTAAATAATTTGCTTGTTATATATTTTTTCTTCGTCGTCTACTAACACTGGTAGGTTGTAGCTCTGACACTATTTTGAAGGACTACTTCATCTGAAAGCTTAATATGGTAGGGGAATGTATAATTTCTTGGTTTCTTATATTGTATTCTTTACATTCTCACTTATGTCTAGGTTGATTTTCTCTTACCTGGCCTTAATTACAGGGGGGTCTCTTTTTTCTTTCTTACTTAAGCGTATAGGGCGTGTAAATAAATTTTTATTTGTCACACAAGTGATCCCCTCACGTCAAATTGTTTTCTTTTCTTATGTAGTTTTAGAGTTGGATATTTTACAATTGATCGTGAGGATTTGTACACGTAAGTAAGCTCTGGGTCTAAACTCTGATACGATGTTAACTAATCACTCTCCTAAGAGCTTAATTAGCTTAATCTTATTACGAGCGTATCAAATTTGAATTTATTTTATTCTCAACAAGTAACTTATGATAATACGAAGGTATGCGTTTTATATTTATATATTCTCATTGCAAGAGCGGCGATGCCTTTTTGCCGTACTTTGTGTTTATTTATGCTTAAAGATGCCTCATTTGAATAAAACATAGTTTTCTTCTGGGATCCTGCCGGCTTTTTAAGTATTTGGTTAGGCATTATTAAATCAATTTTTTTAAGAAACAAAACAATAAACCCCACTATGTAGATATGTGCAGCGACATGAGATTTTGCGATATGGCGCCAATTGTTTTGCAAAACTGGTTAAATATGAGAATTCGCCGTTCATTAAAAGAACATACGCATGTTGGAGTAAACCATGTCTTTACGCGTGTCTTACTTAGGTAATCAGTTTTAACATCTACCTTATTACATCGTTTGAACTGTTCGTAGATTCTTTACCTCCCTTGGCGAGGCGTTTCTTTTGTCTTTTTGTTACATGCGTGTCGAGGTATCATCTTTTATTTATTAAGTACTGTCATGACTAAGAACTTGAGTGTAGCTGATCTTCTTCGTCATCTTCTTATTGATCACCTCCATGGAAGAACCAGGAAATAAATAGTATGTAATAAAACAAGAACACCTTCAGATCAATGAATTCCAAATACGATTTTAGTAAGAGTTAATGGGCGACGTGAGCATCGAATTGGAGCCCGGACATCCTCCGATGGTGGATAAAATTGGATCTTTGGGCGTCGAAACACCGAGCAAACCACCGCTCACTCGAAAATCGAGCGTTCCAGCGAAAATTCTCATCCCTTACAGGTAAAAAAAAATGCCGTTACCTTTTTCCCCTTCCCATTTGCGGGTTATGTTTAGTTCGACCAAATGTTTGCAGACGTAGATCTTTGCAGCACTTAATGTATGAATGTTAAATAATCACTTCACCTAAAAAATCTAAGCCTCAAGGGCGTGTATTATACATTTTATATGTTTTATTTTCAACACGTCCTCGACAGATTTATTTCATATCTAGCCTTAGATCTACATTAGATCTACATGTGGATTTTTCTTTTATATTTTTTCGTATCTATCCATGCCTTCTTGACCTAGATATATTTTTTTTTTTTGAGAGCGAAGTTTTAAACCTTGAAACTCCAATTTACAGGTTCTTGGTTTTGCTAAGAGTAATCGTCCTCGGCATATTCCTCGAACGGAGAATAAGAAACCCTAACCGCGACGCCAGATGGCTCTGGCTAATCTCCGTCGCCTGCGAAATTTGGTTCGCCTTCTCGTGGCTCCTCGATCAGCTCCCGAAACTCTTCCCGACAAACCGCAAAACATATCCCGACGCCCTCGAGCAGCAGACATCCAATCTCCCGAAGATCGACGTCTTCGTCTCCACCGCCGATCCCGAGAAAGAACCGCCGCTTATCACGGCCAACACTATCCTCTCCATCCTCGCGGCGAATTACCCCCCGGAAAACCTCTCTTGCTACGTCTCCGACGACGGCGGTTCGTTGCTCACCTTCGAAGCAGTGGCGGAAGCTTCGAGCTTTGCCCGCTTGTGGGTCCCGTTTTGCAGAAAGCACGGCGTCGAGCCTAGAAATCCCGAGGCTTACTTTAGTTGGGCGAAGAAAATCGATCCCGAGCTCGGCGGTGATTTTGCGGAAGATCGTAGAGAGGTCGAACGTGAGTACGGCGAGTTCAGGGTGAGGATCAACGGCTTGCCCGAATCAGTTAGGCGTAGGTCCGACGTTTATAATGTTGTCGAAGAAATTAGGGTTTTGATGCTCCGAAGACAAGCTTCGGAAGATAATTACAACAAGTCATTGGAAGGTATGAGTGTTTCGCGAGCGACGTGGATGGCCGACGGGACCCAATGGCCCGGGACTTGGTTAGTTCCCGCACCGAAACATTCTAGAAGCGACCACACGGGCATTGTAAAGGTGATATTGAAGCCGCCCGGCGACGAAGAACCTCATTGTAGTGATAGCAAATCGCTTGATTTCACGAAGGTCGACGTTCGCCTTCCTATGTTGGTCTATCTCTCGAGGGAGAAATGCCGGGGAAACAATCACAACAAGAAAGCGGGGGCCATGAATGTGCTTCTTCGGGCCTCGGCCTTGATGTCTGATGGGCCTTTCGTGCTGAACCTCGACTGCGATCACTACATCCACAATTCCCGAGCGTTGCGCGAGGCTATGTGCTTCATGTTGGATCGTGGCGGAGACCGCCTTTGCTACGTCCAATTTCCTCAGAGGTTCGACGGTATCGATCCTTGCGATAGGTATGCAAATAGGAACACTATCTTTTTTGACGTCAACATGCGGGCCTTAGACGGGCTTCAAGGTCCAATATACATCGGCACGGGCTGCATTTTCCGTCGGAGTGCGCTTTACGGGTTTGACCCGCCCGGGAAGGACCCATCTCGGTGGCCTGGTTTCTGCTACTGTTGTTGCTGCTGCTTTCTGAATTCAAAGATACACAACGAAGCTTCTTCTCTCTCGTCGGACGATCGCATAGCGCTCGACATAGATGATCCCGACAATTCCGAGACGAATTTTTCGGACAGATTTGGGAGCTCGGGTCTTCTTATGAATTCGATCACTGCCTCCGAGTTTTTGGGCCGGGCCGTCACTCTGACCCGCCCCAACGATACTTCCAACTTCTCGACGTTGCTCTATGAGGTCATGAACGTCATTTCATGTCGGTACGAAGAAGAAACCGAGTGGGGCAAAAGCATCGGTTGGATATACGGGTCGGTCACCGAGGACGTCGTCACGGGCTACCGAATGCACGACCGGGGTTGGGAGTCGGCCTACTGCATGGCCGAGCCCGACGCCTTCCGTGGGACCGCACCGATCAACCTAACCGACCGGCTAAACCAAGTGCTCCGTTGGGCCACGGGCTCGGTGGAGATCTTCTTTTCGGGCAACAACGCCCTCCTCGCGGGCTCGAATATGGGCCTCCTTCAGAGGGTAGCATACCTCAACGTCGGGATTTATCCCTTCACCTCCGTCTTTCTAGTGGCCTACTGCTTTCTCCCGGCGCTCTCCCTCTTCGCGGGCCAATTCATCGTCCAATCCTTGGATTCCACGTTCATCGCATGCTTTTTAATACTGATCGCCACGATCTACGCCTTGGCCCTACTCGAAGCCCGATGGGCCGGGCTGGGGCTCGACGAATGGTGGCGAAACGAACAGTTTTGGCTGATCGGAGGAACGAGCGCTCACCTCTTCGCCGTCCTCCTCGGCTTTTCGAAGGCGTTCGCCTCCGTTGATATTCCCTTTGCCCTAACGTCGAAATCGACGAAAGGAGGCGAGGAAGGAGATGATTTTGCGGATTTATACGACGTGAAATGGACTTATTTGATGGTTCCGCCCATTGCGATTGTTATTACCAATATTATTGCGATAGTGGTCGGCGTCAGCCGCGCGATCTATGTTAGGGCGGATCCGCGGTGGGGCCCTTTGCTCGGCGGCGTGGCCTTTGGCTTATGGGTTTTGGCGCATTTCTATCCTTTTGTCAAGGGTTTGACGGGACGAAGGGGAGAAATGCCAACTACCGTGTTCGTCTGGTCGTGCCTTATCGCGGTTACGATTACTCTCCTTTGGTTCGCTCTCTCGTAGCAGTTATGTGATTGAAAGATGATTCTGAATTTTCGAGGTTACTATTAAACAACCTATATAAAGTGCATTCATAGTAGACTCAAGACCTATATACCTTTTAGGTGGTGCAATATACAATTGTAAAGATCTTATACTTACTTACATTTATGTTTGGAAAAAATATATAATACAATCTCTTCTCTACCACCTTAAGCTTTTAGGTAAAACGGCCCATCATGATATCAGAGTTAGGCAAAGAGGTTCGTGACCGTGAATCCTGACGACCAAGACCACCCATTTTTTACATTTAAGCTTAATCAACCTAAACAAGAAGGAGACGTTCAAATAAAGTATATAAAATAAAAAAATATGATACAATCCGTTCAAGGTTCAATGTTGGCTAAACTGGTCGTTCTACAATTTATGAATTTACAGTGATGCCGCCAAAAAATGGATCTACCGCGTTCGACGGTTAAAGGACTTCCTCCCGCCTTAATTCCGCCGCGAATGCTGCCTGCAGACTTAAAAATAGGGAAAGGTGTGGGGGTCGTTTGCCCTCTTGCCTAGGTCAAGAGGGTGATTTCCATGTTCCAGGCGTGAAGTAGCATAAAAATGGTATGTTCAAGTGTGTGCGTAAGTGATTAATTTAGTAGAGTAACGGTATGATACGTAAGAAATCGAGACCTGACTTAGATGTGGCTCGTGGTATTTATAGGATCTTGGTCGTGGGTGGTCTTTGGGCGGTTATGACACACGTCCATTGCCTCTCGGGTTCGACTTGGCTCAGCCTTCCCTTTCCCCACAACCACACGTTCTCGATCTTTGACGGTTATCTCCTGTACGTTCTGATAATGCTAGTATGGGAAGGTTGTGGCGGTTTCTGGGCTATGCGGCCAGGTTCCCGAGGTAAACGTCATCCTCGGGCGTCGGAACTTCTCTCGAGGACGTCACGCTTTAATTGCGGGAGGTACCTCTGCCGGGTGTCCGGTAAATAGGTACCCTCGGTATATTTCCCGACCCCCTCCTTAGTACGTTTCCCAACGTTGGGTCTTTAGCGTGGATCTTTCTCTGATGCCTCGGGGCTTTATCCTTAGGCTCGGCTTATTAGGCCTGAGACCCTTCTGGGGGGCAGGACTCATCCTTCAGATCGGGTGGTTCGGCTCATTAGGACGAATCGGTTATTTTGCCGTGGATCGGTAAGACCCGAGGGTAACATACAGTTATAATCAAATCACAGACACGCACACACACACACACACAAATCAAACGGCCCCACCTTTACTTCGTCGCCTTTTTCCACGTCGCGGACCGCTCTCTTTCGGAAGGTACGATCACACACTCAGGGAGTGGCACGGGGTACTTAATGTTGTCGTAACAATGCGAGTAGTACATGTGCTCTCTGATCGACTTCATCTTTCCACGCACCTTGATGGTCATGACCGCGCTTCGACATCAATGAGTTGATATCGTCCGTGCAGTTGCTTGAGGTGTCCACCACGCAAGAAGAAAGAAAGAAAGAAATATAGAAATCTTTTATATGAGAAATTATATTTAATTTTATGTCTAAAATTCAAATAAATTTGGCCCAACTTAACCCACTTATATTAATACTTATAAGCGTGTATGAGATTAGCAACAGCGATTTTCGTCGTCGTAGTCTACTTATAGATATAATTATTATTTATGGATCTCTCGCAACAAAATGACGTCTGTGTGGTGTTATAATAATTTTCATAAATATATAATAAATGATGAAAGAGAAAACAGTACTTATACGCACGAAATCATATGTTTCAAAAACATGTCCCCCTCTATGTCCCAAAATGATCACATCCGTTAAAATTTAAATCCGACGGTTCACAAATTTTCTTTTTTATTGATTAATTATTTTAATTCCATAGTCCACCAAATCATAAAATCGTCGTTATTTCATGAGATTTATATGATAAAAATAAATAAACACATCCAGTTTATTCTTTGTTTTATGATGATCGATTTGATATCCATATCATTTCGATAATCATAAAAATCAATTTTAAACGAGTGGGACAGGATTATGGGACAGAGGATTTCAACCGGTACTTATAGGTGCGTTCCTCCCTTAAAACTTTTGTTATATATTTATACTATAATAATAGATGTTAGAAGAGTTGTGCACCTCCATGAATTGCATGTATTATAATCAAGGTTCTGAAACCGGGTTTTTGAACCGGACCGGAAATTTTAGTGGTTTAAGGTTTAGTGGTTTAACCGGCATAAAACCGGAAGCGAACCGGTATAAAACCGGTAGTTCTAAATATAATAAATATATATTTTATAAATAAGTCAATCAAATAACATAGAAATACACATGTTTTTATGAGTTTTTTTTTTCAAATTATAATTTTTAAAATCAAGGGACAAAATTAAATAAAGTAAATTGTGTTAGTATTAAAGATTAATTGTACCAGTACTAAATCTATCAATTTGGGGTCGAAATCAAATAAAAATAAATACTAGGTCGAGAAGTGAATTATATAAAATATTTAATTTGGGGTCAAAATCGTATAAAAATAAAATATTGGGAGAGAAGCTAATTATATAAAGAAGTTAAATATAAAAGTATTGTGTGAGATTAGAATTGAACCAAGCCCATTGGGTTACACAGTGAGAACCTTGCCGTCAGACCAAAGCAACTTCTCGTCATTCTATCACTTTTTGCTACATATTATGCATTATCAATTTTCAATTTCTTTTAATTCAAAGAAAACCGGACCGGAACCGAACCGGATTTTCGGCCGGTTCGCGGGTTTCCGGTCCGAACCGGCCGGTCCGCGGGTTTCCGGTCCGAACCGGCCGGTCCGGTCCGGTCTTCAAAACCCTGATTATAATATAATATGTGTGTGTGTATATATATATATATATATATATATATATACCGGGCATGATTCCTAAATATTACATCTTATATCCTTTAATATATAATGTTAATATTACTATAACATATTTGTTTCCTTTTAAATGGATTATAGATAAAATTATTTATGTTTTCAGATAGGAATGTTGACATTACATATTTCAGAAGTGGTGATCCTAACGTATACTTCTTCGTTAATTCATAATAATTATATATCAATAAATAGCATAACTGTCCCAAAAAAAATTATTATATTTTCTAGATCCAAAAAGAAAACATATCTAACCTATAATTCCAGGAGAACAATGAATACGCGAGTATCGAATTATTTGATTTCTTACAATTACAATATTATATTTGGTTACTCCAATTTGAAACTATGATGCTAACATTCGAGATCAAGTTCAAAAGGCGTATTTGCAAGAAGATTTTATTTCACTTTGGTTTAATTTTATTAGTCTATCCTCGAATCATTCCTAATCCGTCCTTTAACTGGAAGTTAGTTGCGTTTAGTTCATTGTTGGGCTTATGAAACAAATGTAAAGTACAAAGCAACAAAGGCTTTCGGAATTTTTTAATTTGATTTTTTTCGATTTTAAATTTAGGTTTTTCTTTTTTAATTATCAAATGAGACTTTTGTTGGCATTAAACAATCGTATCTATTTGACATGACAACAACATGTTAGCCCTTCACATCGCAACCTTCGTAAAAAGTCAGAGTAATAAAATCTATAAACGTACGAGAGGTGGGCACCGGACGGATCGACGCGTAATCGGTCCATTAAAAATTATATTCATAAATGACTATTCTAATGAAATTTGTGATATGTTGTTAGACTATGAAATCGTAAAACTAATAAAATTGATATATTAATTGAAGAAAATAATGGACATCTATTGCCGCACCTTGTGCACGGCTTGAAATTTCTAGTATATATATATATATACTGAGAAATTTATACTTAATCTTATGTCTAAATTCAAATAAAAATTAATATATATATATATATATAATACATGAGAAATTTATACTTATCTTATGTCTAAAATTCAAATAAAAGATAAATGTATAATTTAGTCTCTTTTTAAAAATAAAACTAAAACAGAAAAAACCAATTGGATTCAATCCCAAGCCAAATTGGAAGAATTTTGTTGCAAGGCTACGAACCACCGGAGCAAAATGACAATTTACATCAATCAGATAAATCGGTTTAGTTATATTTGTTTTTTTAACGTTCAGGCACCATAATTCTCTACTTGTCGGGCCGCCGGGGGTCAACGGACCCCCCGAGCCCCTACGTGGGTCCGCCCCTACTCTCATGCCTTCGTTTTAGATTACTTGGCGGATTGAGATGTCGTCTATTAAAATCTGTGAAAATCAGACAGATGTTAAAAGTAAAACTATTATATCGCTATGCGGGACGAAGATGGGTATAGAACGGGGCATCTTTTTTTCTTCTGTTATGTGGTAACTCCATACTGTCAGGCTTAGATCTTACGCCAGAACTGTTGGTTCCGGTGTTGGCGTCCGGTCGATGGCGCTCGTAAAACTCGGACAGAGTTTCGGCTTATTACGTCGAAGTCGAGGCACGTACGTCGTACGCTTTCCGTAAGACGTTATTGCCCCGTATTTCAGTGCCTCGGGTTGTCGCAATACGTCCCGAAGATACAACGACTTCAAGAATTTCGAAACGTCGCACACCGTATCGAAATTATCGGGCGAATCTACTAAAGACTCGAGCCTTTCTTGCGTTTTTTATGCTTTATTATGCCTAAGGGATGTGCTGTCAACTTTTTCTAAAGTGCTGGGAGTAAATTGAATTTATTTCTATTCTGCCAGGGGACCTATTTATACTGTCCGAAAAGCTGCAGGGGTCAATTCGCGAAAAGTCATAACTTTTCAGTTTGACCTCCTTTGACTGGGCGAATTCGTAAATAGGTATAACTTTTGGCCAGGGGTCAATCTGAGAACAGTCACAACTTTCGGACTGATACCCAATACCCTTCAAACAGCCACATCAGCATGCCCAGTCAGCGCCAGATCAGCGCCACGTCAGTCCACGTCAGTCCACGTGTCAGTGACACGTCATCGGCCGCCACGTCATCAAAAATTTTTTTTTTTCGCTTTTTTTTTTTTAATTTAATTGGGCCGGCTTTACCAATTAATTTCTCATTCACCCGATATCGGTTTTGAGCAAATTAATATTCGTTAGATTCGTCTCGAAACGTAGATTCGTAATCTTTCAACGATTTCTCGTTTCGGTGGCTGATGTCTTCTCGATTTAATAAAATCGTTTCAGCTCTTCTTTTAGTGGGCCACTTAGCCACACTTGGGCCCAAGGCCCATTGGGCTTAAAACCCAACAATCCCCCACATGAATGGAAATTAATGTAAATGCAATGCATGCTGACTCTTGCAAGAAAGTCCCGACGACCCATCACTGCATCGGGATAGGTAGCTTGTGGCTTTGAACCTTCCCTAGTGAAATACTATCGGATTTACTCGCTGCTCAGTGAACGTGATGTCTTGAACTGGCGGCTTTTTGTGTAAACCAAGACAACAGTATACACACAGTGATGAATCTGATCTCTTTTCGATTCTCACGTTGTGTCCGTTTCGGCCGTGGACCATATCTCCGATTCATAAGTGTTTTCCATTGAAGCGGCCCCACTTCACACTTATATAGGTGACCGACTATTAGGACTTAATCCTGGAGTAGCCCGAAATACTCCACCACTTTGGTATAGTCATCATTAAAAGCATAAGTGCTTACCCTAACCACACGTCATCGGGAAATTACTTGGGCAGCTGTCGAGAATGGACTTTATTAGTTTCCAAGTGTACTACTGAACTAATCACAGCTTAGTTGTCTCATTGAACCAAGTTCGTGGGATCTCCACTCATCGAGGTTGAGTTACCACTGCTTTTGTTCTTTGCTGTGTGGATTTTTAGTCCCATTCCCCTTACTGCGTTTTCTAACTGATCTCTAGCTATGCCTTTTGTCAGCGGATCCGCAATATTTTCCTTTGACTTTACATAGTCGGTGGAAATTATTCCGCTAGAGATAAGCTGTCTTACGGTGTTATGTCTCCGACGAATGTGCCGAGACTTACCGTTATACATACAGTTCTGTGCCCTGCCGATAGCTGCCATGCTATCGCAGTGAATCATAATTGGTGGCACAGGTTTGTTCCAACACGGAATATCCTCCAGAAAATTTCGAAGCCATTCTGCTTCTTCACCGGCTTTATCTAGTGCGATGAACTCCGACTCCATCGTGGATCGAGCTATGCACGTCTGTTTGGAGACTTCCAAGAAACTGCTCCTCCACCGATGGTAAATATATAACCACTCGTGGATTTGGAGTCTTTACTATCAGATATCCAATTCGCATCGCAATACCCTTCTAGTACTGCGGGATATCTCGAGTATAGTATGCCGTGATTAATAGTGTGCTTTAGATATCTCAGCACTCTTCTTAGTGCTACCCAGTGGCTACTACCCGGGTTACTCGTAAACCTACTCAGTTTACTGATTGAGTACGCTATGTCAGGTCGAGTGCAGTTAGACAAATACATCAGACTGCCAATCACCCGAGCGTATTCGAGTGCGACACAGGCTCTCCTCTATTTTTGGCTAAGTGTACGTTAGTGTCCACAGGTGTCTTAGCCGGAGGATCATCGAAGGCGTTAAATTTCTTTAACACACTCTCAACATAGTGAGATTGTGTAATCACAATTCCTTCGGACGTCTTAGAGACATTTATTCCCAAATGACGTCAGCCAGTCCCATATCCTTCATACTGAAATGATTTTTCAGCATATTCTTTGTATTTATGATTATTTTGTGACTGCTTCCCATGATTAACATGTCGTCTACGTACAGACAGACAATCACAAACTCATTGGGTGTGCCTTTTATATAAACGCATTTATCACACTCATTAATCTTAAACCCATTCGACAACATCGTCATGTCGAACTTCTCGTGCCACTGTTTCGGTGCTTGCTTAAGCCCGTAAAGTGACTTCACGAGTCGGCACACTTTATTTTCCTGCCCGGGTACAATAAACCCTTCGGGCTGCCTCATATATATTTCTTCCTCGAGTTCCCCGTTTAGAAAGGCCGTTTTGACGTCCATCTGGTGTATCTCGAGGTCATACAGCGCTGCTATAGCGATCAAGACCCGTATGGATGTAATCCTTGTCACGGGTGAGTAGGTATCGAAGAAATCGTACCCCTCCTTTTGGTTAAACCCTTTAGCTACTAAACGAGCTTTATATTTTTCGATTGATCCATCGGTCTTAAGCTTCCTTTTAAGGACCCATTTGCATCCTAAAGGCTTGCACCCCTTTGGGAGGTCTACCAGCTCCCACGTATGGTTTTGCATTATGGACTCAATCTCGCTGTTCACAGCTTCTTTCCAGAACGGAGCTTCTGGACTAGACAATGCCTGTTGCAAAGTCCGTGGTTCATCATCTAACATATAAGTTAGGAAATCAGGCCCGAATGACTTGACTACCCTTTTACGTTTGCTTTGCCGTGGTTCCTCGTTTTCTTGAGGTGAACTCTCAACGGCATCGTGAGTTCGCTTATTATAGCTTATTTCTTTCTTTTCCTTATTTGGAAAAATATTCTCGAAGAATACAGCGTTCCTCGACTCAAATATCATCCCTGTGTTCATTTCAGGGTTTTCTGATTTGTGCACTAGAAACCTATATGCACTACTGTTATTAGCATATCCGATGAAAATGCAATCAACAGTCTTGGGTCCTATCTTAACCTGTTTAGGTTTAGGTACTTCGACCTTTGCTAGGCACCCCCACACTTTCAGGTAATTGTAGGACGGAGCCCTACCTTTCCATAGTTCGTATGGAGTCTTTTCTTTCTTTTTGTGTGGCACCATATTTAGAATGCGGTTTGCCGAGAGGATTGCTTCCCCCCACAAGTTCTGAGGTTGCCCAGAACTGATCAACATAGCATTCATCATCTCCTTAAGAGACCTATTTTTGCGTTCAGCAACGCCGTTTGACTGAGGTGAATAAGGCGCAGTTGTTTGATGAATAATGCCGTGCTCTTGGCAAAATTCTTCGAACGGCGCCACGTATTCTCCTCCTCTATCACTTCGAATTATTTTTATTCGTGAGTTTAGTTGATTCTCAACTTCACTCTTATATCTTGTGAAGGCATCAAGAGCCTCGTCCTTGCCACTTAATAGATATACGTAGCAGAATCTCGTGCAATCGTCAATGAAAGTAATAAAATACTTCTTTCCACCTCTAGTCTGCACGAACTTCAGATCACATATATCAGTATGGATCAATTCTAGAGGCGCACTACTTCTCTCAACAGAGAAGAACGGTGTCTTGGCCATTTTTGCCTCGACACAGACTTCACATTTTTGTTGTGAGTCGACTTCCATTTGTGGAAGCAGGTTTAAACTTATTAATTTTTTTATTTTATTTAACCCACGTGTCCTAATCTATGATGCCATAAATTGGAACACTCAACCAAGTAAGATGAACTTTCTTTATTATTATCAGCGAGCTTAATCTCGCGTATTACAGGCATTACATTCATCTTAAAGAGCCCCTTCTCGAGGTAGCCCTTCCCTATGAAATGACCGTTTTTGGTCAGTACATATTTATCACTCTCAAACACCTGTCTAAATCCTGCTTTGCTTAGCAGGGAACCGGACACCAAGTTCTTACGGATGTCTGGCACATGCAGCACGTCCACAAGAGTGAGTTCCTTGCCCGAGGTCATCTTCAGCACTACCCTCCCTAATCCGACGATGTCAGAGGTGGCTGCGTTGCCCATAAACAGCTTCCTGCCTGAGATAGGGATGTAGGTTGAAAACATCTCCTTATCAGAGCAGATGTGGCGAGTTGCTCCAGAGTCGACATACCACGACCTAGGATTGTCTACCACGTTGGCCTCGTATACGACGGCGGCTAGGTCCATCTCTGTCAGATCTGTCCCCAGCTTGGCCTCGGTAAGGTGAGCTTGGCTCTTTTTGCTCTTTTTCTTCAGCCGACAGTCCTTAGCCATATGCCCAGGTTTGTCGCAGTTGTAGCAGTTGCCCCTAATTTTGTTCGGCTTCTGCTGCGTCGTATTAGGCCTCTTGCGCTTTTTGCCGGTGTTAGACTCGGCCAGGTTCGCACGTACCTCGACACTACCCCTTTTGTTCTTGGCCTCGATCCTTCGATTATCTTCTTCGATTCGAAGCCTCACGATCAGGTCCTCAAGCCCCATTTCCTTTCGCTTGTGCTTGAGGTAGTTCTTGAAGTCCTTCCACAGGGCGGCAGCTTCTCTATTATAGCAGCTACCTGGAAGGATTCGCTGATCTGCATATTCTCCGCGTGTATATCGTGGATTATCAACTGCAGATCACGGACCTGGTCCAACACAAGTTTGGAGTCGGTCATCTTATAGTCCAAAAACCTGCCGACAATGAATTTCTTCAGTCCGGCGTCATCGGTTTTGTACTTTTTGTCCAACGAGTCCCACAACTCTTTAGCAGTCTTAGCGACCGCGTAGACGTTGTATAGGGAGTCGTCCAAGGCGTTCAAAATATAATTACGACACATGAAATCATTATGATTCCACGTGTCCAACGCCGCTTGTTGTTGTCCGTCCACTTCGAGTGCGTCGTCGTCTGCGGCGCCGTCGGCGTTCACCTGGGGCGGGAGCTCTTTCAGAAAGCGCACCAGGTTCAAAGTCGTCAGATAAAATAGCATTTTTTGTTGCCATCTCTTGAAGTCCGCCCCGTCGAATTTCGCCGGCCTTTCGGCGTGGTTGCTACCCGTCAGCGGTACGGCGGTGGGAATACTCGCTATTGTCGCCATCGATCAGACGGTATAACGTCTTACGATTGTTGGTTCCGGTGTTGGCGTCCGGTCGGTGGCGCTCGTAAAACTCGGACAGAGTTTCGGCTTATTACGTCGAAGTCGAGGCACGTACGTCGTACGCTTTCCGTAAGACGTTATTGCCCCGTATTTCAGTGCCTCGGGTTGTCGCAATACGTCCCGAAGATACAACGACTTCAAGAATTTCGAAACGTCGCACACCGTATTGAAATTATCGGGCGAATCTACTAAAGACTCGAGCCTTTCTTGCGTTTTTTATGCTTTATTATGCCTAAGGGATGTGCTGTCAACTTTTTCTAAAGTGCTGGGAGTAAATTGAATTTATTTCTATTCTGCCAGGGGACCTATTTATACTGTCCGAAAAGCTGCAGGGGTCAATTCGCGAAAAGTCATAACTTTTCAGTTTGACCTCCTTTGACTGGGCGAATTCGTAAATAGGTATAACTTTTGGCCAGGGGTCAATCTGAGAACAGTCACAACTTTCGGACTGATACCCAATACCCCTTCAAACAGCCACATCAGCATGCCCAGTCAGCGCCAGATCAGCGCCACGTCAGTCCACGTCAGTCCACGTGTCAGTGACACGTCATCGGCCGCCACGTCATCAAAAATTTTTTTTTTCGCTTTTTTTTTTTAATTTAATTGGGCGGCTTTACCAATTAATTTCTCATTCACCCGATATCGGTTTTGAGCAAATTAATATTCGTTAGATTCGTCTCGAAACGTAGATTCGTAATCTTTCAACGATTTCTCGTTTCGGTGGCTGATGTCTTCTCGATTTAATAAAATCGTTTCAGCTCTTCTTTTAGTGGGCCACTTAGCCACACTTGGGCCCAAGGCCCATTGGGCTTAAAACCCAACAATCCCCCACATGAATGGAAACTAATGTAAATGCAATGCATGCTGACTCTTGCAAGAAAGTCCCGACGACCCATCACTGCATCGGGATAGGTAGCTTGTGGCTTTGAACCTTCCCTAGTGAAATACTATCGGATTTACTCGCTGCTCAGTGAACGTGATGTCTTGAACTGGCGGCTTTTTGTGTAAACCAAGACAACAGTATACACACAGTGATGAATCTGATCTCTTTTCGATTCTCACGTTGTGTCCGTTTCGGCCGTGGACCATATCTCCGATTCATAAGTGTTTTCCATTGAAGCGGCCCCACTTCACACTTATATAGGTGACCGACTATTAGGACTTAATCCTGGAGTAGCCCGAAATACTCCACCACTTTGGTATAGTCATCATTAAAAGCATAAGTGCTTACCCTAACCACACGTCATCGGGAAATTACTTGGGCAGCTGTCGAGAATGGACTTTATTAGTTTCCAAGTGTACTACTGAACTAATCACAGCTTAGTTGTCTCATTGAACCAAGTTCGTGGGATCTCCACTCATCGAGGTTGAGTTACCACTGCTTTTGTTCTTTGCTGTGTGGATTTTTAGTCCCATTCCCCTTACTGCGTTTTCTAACTGATCTCTAGCTATGCCTTTTGTCAGCGGATCCGTAATATTTTCCTTTGACTTTACATAGTCGGTGGAAATTATTCCGCTAGAGATAAGCTGTCTTACGGTGTTATGTCTCCGACGAATGTGCCGAGACTTACCGTTATACATACAGTTCTGTGCCCTGCCGATAGCTGCCATGCTATCGCAGTGAATCATAATTGGTGGCACAGGTTTGTTCCAACACGGAATATCCTCCAGAAAATTTCGAAGCCATTCTGCTTCTTCACCGGCTTTATCTAGTGCGATGAACTCCGACTCCATCGTGGATCGAGCTATGCACGTCTGTTTGGAGGACTTCCAAGAAACTGCTCCTCCACCGATGGTAAATATATAACCACTCGTGGATTTGGAGTCTTTACTATCAGATATCCAATTCGCATCGCAATACCCTTCTAGTACTGCGGGATATCTCGAGTATAGTATGCCGTGATTAATAGTGTGCTTTAGATATCTCAGCACTCTTCTTAGTGCTACCCAGTGGCTACTACCCGGGTTACTCGTAAACCTACTCAGTTTACTGATTGAGTACGCTATGTCAGGTCGAGTGCAGTTAGACAAATACATCAGACTGCCAATCACCCGAGCGTATTCGAGTTGCGACACAGGCTCTCCTCTATTTTTGGCTAAGTGTACGTTAGTGTCCACAGGTGTCTTAGCCGGAGGATCATCGAAGGCGTTAAATTTCTTTAACACACTCTCAACATAGTGAGATTGTGTAATCACAATTCCTTCGGACGTCTTAGAGACATTTATTCCCAAAATGACGTCAGCCAGTCCCATATCCTTCATACTGAAATGATTTTTCAGCATATTCTTTGTATTTATGATTATTTTGTGACTGCTTCCCATGATTAACATGTCGTCTACGTACAGACAGACAATCACAAACTCATTGGGTGTGCCTTTTATATAAACGCATTTATCACACTCATTAATCTTAAACCCATTCGACAACATCGTCATGTCGAACTTCTCGTGCCACTGTTTCGGTGCTTGCTTAAGCCCGTAAAGTGACTTCACGAGTCGGCACACTTTATTTTCCTGCCCGGGTACAATAAACCCTTCGGGCTGCCTCATATATATTTCTTCCTCGAGTTCCCCATTTAGAAAGGCCGTTTTGACGTCCATCTGGTGTATCTCGAGGTCATACAGCGCTGCTATAGCGATCAAGACCCGTATGGATGTAATCCTTGTCACGGGTGAGTAGGTATCGAAGAAATCGTACCCCTCCTTTTGGTTAAACCCTTTAGCTACTAAACGAGCTTTATATTTTTCGATTGATCCATCGGTCTTAAGCTTCCTTTTAAGGACCCATTTGCATCCTAAAGGCTTGCACCCCTTTGGGAGGTCTACCAGCTCCCACGTATGGTTTTGCATTATGGACTCAATCTCGCTGTTCACAGCTTCTTTCCAGAACGGAGCTTCTGGACTAGACAATGCCTGTTGCAAAGTCCGTGGTTCATCATCTAACATATAAGTTAGGAAATCAGGCCCGAATGACTTGACTACCCTTTTACGTTTGCTTTGCCGTGGTTCCTCGTTTTCTTGAGGTGAACTCTCAACGGCATCGTGAGTTCGCTTATTATAGCTTATTTCTTTCTTTTCCTTATTTGGAAAAATATTCTCGAAGAATACAGCGTTCCTCGACTCAAATATCATCCCTGTGTTCATTTCAGGGTTTTCTGATTTGTGCACTAGAAACCTATATGCACTACTGTTATTAGCATATCCGATGAAAATGCAATCAACAGTCTTGGGTCCTATCTTAACCTGTTTAGGTTTAGGTACTTCGACCTTTGCTAGGCACCCCCACACTTTCAGGTAATTGTAGGACGGAGCCCTACCTTTCCATAGTTCGTATGGAGTCTTTTCTTTCTTTTTGTGTGGCACCATATTTAGAATGCGGTTTGCCGAGAGGATTGCTTCCCCCCACAAGTTCTGAGGTTGCCCAGAACTGATCAACATAGCATTCATCATCTCCTTAAGAGACCTATTTTTGCGTTCAGCAACGCCGTTTGACTGAGGTGAATAAGGCGCAGTTGTTTGATGAATAATGCCGTGCTCTTGGCAAAATTCTTCGAACGGCGCCACGTATTCTCCTCCTCTATCACTTCGAATTATTTTTATTCGTGAGTTTAGTTGATTCTCAACTTCACTCTTATATTTTGTGAAGGCATCAAGAGCCTCGTCCTTGCCACTTAATAGATATACGTAGCAGAATCTCGTGCAATCGTCAATGAAAGTAATAAAATACTTCTTTCCACCTCTAGTCTGCACGAACTTCAGATCACATATATCAGTATGGATCAATTCTAGAGGCGCACTACTTCTCTCAACAGAGAAGAACGGTGTCTTGGCCATTTTTGCCTCGACACAGACTTCACATTTTTGTTGTGAGTCGACTTCCATTTGTGGAAGCAGGTTTAAACTTATTAATTTTTTTATTTTATTTAAACCCACGTGTCCTAATCTATGATGCCATAAATTGGAACACTCAACCAAGTAAGATGAACTTTCTTTATTATTATCAGCGAGCTTAATCTCGCGTATTACAGGCATTACATTCATCTTAAAGAGCCCCTTCTCGAGGTAGCCCTTCCCTATGAAATGACCGTTTTTGGTCAGTACATATTTATCACTCTCAAACACCTGTCTAAATCCTGCTTTGCTTAGCAGGGAGCCGGACACCAAGTTCTTACGGATGTCTGGCACATGCAGCACGTCCACAAGAGTGAGTTCCTTGCCCGAGGTCATCTTCAGCACTACCCTCCCTAATCCGACGATGTCAGAGGTGGCTGCGTTGCCCATAAACAGCTTCCTGCCTGAGATAGGGATGTAGGTTGAAAACATCTCCTTATCAGAGCAGATGTGGCGAGTTGCTCCAGAGTCGACATACCACGACCTAGGATTGTCTACCACGTTGGCATCGTATACGACGGCGGCTAGGTCCATCTCTGTCAGATCTGTCCCCAGCTTGGCCTCGGTAAGGTGAGCTTGGCTCTTTTTGCTCTTTTTCTTCAGCCGACAGTCCTTAGCCATATGCCCAGGTTTGTCGCAGTTGTAGCAGTTGCCCCTAATTTTGTTCGGCTTCTGCTGCGTCGTATTAGGCCTCTTGCGCTTTTTGCCGGTGTTAGACTCGGCCAGGTTCGCACGTACCTCGACACTACCCCTTTTGTTCTTGGCCTCGATCCTTCGATTATCTTCTTCGATTCGAAGCCTCACGATCAGGTCCTCAAGCCCCATTTCCTTTCGCTTGTGCTTGAGGTAGTTCTTGAAGTCCTTCCACAGGGGCGGCAGCTTCTCTATTATAGCAGCTACCTGGAAGGATTCGCTGATCTGCATATTCTCCGCGTGTATATCGTGGATTATCAACTGCAGATCACGGACCTGGTCCAACACAAGTTTGGAGTCGGTCATCTTATAGTCCAAAAACCTGCCGACAATGAATTTCTTCAGTCCGGCGTCATCGGTTTTGTACTTTTTGTCCAACGAGTCCCACAACTCTTTAGCAGTCTTAGCGACCGCGTAGACGTTGTATAGGGAGTCGTCCAAGGCGTTCAAAATATAATTACGACACATGAAATCATTATGATTCCACGTGTCCAACGCCGCTTGTTGTTGTCCGTCCACTTCGAGTGCGTCGTCGTCTGCGGCGCCGTCGGCGTTCACCTGGGGCGGGAGCTCTTTCAGAAAGCGCACCAGGTTCAAAGTCGTCAGATAAAATAGCATTTTTTGTTGCCATCTCTTGAAGTCCGCCCCGTCGAATTTCGCCGGCCTTTCGGCGTGGTTGCTACCCGTCAGCGGTACGGCGGTGGGAATACTCGCTATTGTCGCCATCGATCAGACGGTATAACGTCTTACGATTGTTGGTTCCGGTGTTGGCGTCCGGTCGGTGGCGCTCGTAAAACTCGGACAGAGTTTCGGCTTATTACGTCGAAGTCGAGGCACGTACGTCGTACGCTTTCCGTAAGACGTTATTGCCCCGTATTTCAGTGCCTCGGGTTGTCGCAATACGTCCCGAAGATACAACGACTTCAAGAATTTCGAAACGTCGCACACCGTATCGAAATTATCGGGCGAATCTACTAAAGACTCGAGCCTTTCTTGCGTTTTTTATGCTTTATTATGCCTAAGGGATGTGCTGTCAACTTTTTCTAAAGTGCTGGGAGTAAATTGAATTTATTTCTATTCTGCCAGGGGACCTATTTATACTGTCCGAAAAGCTGCAGGGGTCAATTCGCGAAAAGTCATAACTTTTCAGTTTGACCTCCTTTGACTGGGCGAATTCGTAAATAGGTATAACTTTTGGCCAGGGGTCAATCTGAGAACAGTCACAACTTTCGGACTGATACCCAATACCCCTTCAAACAGCCACATCAGCATGCCCAGTCAGCGCCAGATCAGCGCCACATCAGTCCACGTCAGTCCACGTGTCAGTGACACGTCATCGGCCGCCACGTCATCAAAAAATTTTTTTTTTCGCTTTTTTTTTTTTAAATTTAATTGGGCCGGCTTTACCAATTAATTTCTCATTCACCCGATATCGGTTTTGAGCAAATTAATATTCGTTAGATTCGTCTCGAAACGTAGATTCGTAATCTTTCAACGATTTCTCGTTTCGGTGACTGATGTCTTCTCGATTTAATAAAATCGTTTCAGCTCTTCTTTTAGTGGGCCACTTAGCCACACTTGGGCCCAAGGCCCATTGGGCTTAAAACCCAACAAGAACCACAAACTTTTAAATATAGGAATAATCTTCGAAGTCAGGTGAATACGTCCCAAACTCACCTAATTAGTATATCACATATTAAAACAATCTAGTACCAATTAGTTTTATTTTACTTCACCACATAGGGTGTGCTAAAAACACTAGTATATGCAATACCAAAATATTAACCAAATGTGTATCGACACTAAAGTACCCAATAGTATAAAAATTATCAGTTTAGTCTCATGTCAGAAATTTTTTTATATCTAGGTGTCTAGTAGAATAAAATTTACATAGGTACGCGTTTGGTTGAGAGTACCATTTTGTCACCGTTTAGGTATCTTTTATATATATACTACGTATCATATCACGTGTTTGCGTGGTATCTAATCCCTCAATATTTTATAGGATATCCCGCAAGCATGACATGTCTTTCAATGTATTATGTATCATAACACGTTTTTCATTGGTACCTAAGTTTCTTATATGGTGTACTTGTCAGTCAAGTGAGTATCTATGTATAAATATTTTATTCTTTTAAGGAGGAATGATATGGTATTCACCTTATGTGAGCACCTTATATAGGCACCTGCTGATTTGGCACCGAGTCGTGTCAAATCAGCATGTCACTTCAACATCAAATGTGATGTGGCATTAATCAACACATCTTTGGTGTTATAGATCGTCACATATGATGCTGATGTGGCATGTTCACGTCTTACGTGGCACTTGTTGTGTGACCTTGATATACTCCACGTGAACATGCCACACCTGCATCATATGTGACGATCTATGACGCCTAAAATGTGTTGATTAATGTCACATCACATTTGATATTGAAGTGGCATGCTGAAGGTGCCCATATAAGGTGAACCATATCATTCCTCTTCTTCTAAGTACTTATATATAAAAAAATATCAAATAGGAAAATATTGACAATGGACTGACCTGACATTTTTTTATACGTTTTTATAGTTAAGTAGAAACTTCAAAGCAAATTACCAGTCAAAAAAGGATTATCTGGGAGCCTGATCAGTTTGACCCAAATGTTAATTTCCTTGCCGAGCCAGTATGTGACAATATGAACGAAAACTATGATTGAACAGTCATATTTATTTGCCAACGTAGTATGCATGAGATATAAATTACAATCATCATAATCATTATTATCATCATCACTATCATTACAAAATTTAAATTAGAGTCCAACGCTGGGATTGCCTGCGCCTGCTGCTACAACACCCATACCTCCACCAGCAATTTCTTTCTGATCAGCTGATTTCTCATCAGCAGAAGAAGAAGAAACCAACTTATCGCCGTTTAGCTTTTCCACCATTTCGTCGATCTTTCGAAACTGAAACGGCCATTTTGCGTTATAAAGGAATTGCCGTAGATCATACCTATTGTCCTCCGGCGAGTAACTCTGCAATTATAATCAACATTTCAACTCATTAATATATATATATATAAGAGTAAGCGAAAAGTGGGCGTTTTTTCTTATTTGCAGTACCTCGGCGTGGTACGAAGGCGTTAGAACGGTCATTTTGTGCCTATTGATGGAGTAATATTTGAAGAAGTACTTCACCTTCTCGCCTATCTCAGATGGAGTCAGCTTTGTTCCCCATTTATAACACAGATTCTTCGATAAAAGGAAAGCAAAAATAGTTATTTGCAAATTGTTCGTATGTAAGAAGAGAGAAGATGGATGCTAATGTTTATGCAGTTGAAGAAACCTTAAACATGGAGACGGGCCCGCATCGAAAGATCTTGCGCATTCTTCCGTAGACAGAGAGCTCTTCGTAAGTCATTCCCATGTCCACTTCGTCCAACTGTTTTTGCATAAAACAAAAAAATATGTATTCCAACTTATGAAAGCATAATCAATACTGCACCAGTAAGTGGGATGTTTTTGAATTTTTCGGTTGAAAAGCTGAGATGCTACTTAGGAAAGAGCATAGGGAGATAATGGACAAAGAAGGAGATATTGAAAAATAGCGAAAAAAAAAATTGAGAAAAGGAAAAAAATATGTGGATAAAACAGTTAGCTAGGCAACATATGATTTATGAAAGTGATAAAATAAAAAATACCTGGCTGTAATCGGCCCTTATGGGCTCTAATTCAGCTGTGGGCGGAGCAGCTTCGACCTCGGCCAAAGAAGGATAGCCCAAATTGAGGGCAGCCCATCTCAAAAACCTTCGAAGATCTTGCTTGCTTATACTCCCAATTGGGTTGATATCAGCTGAACTACAATCATACTGCAATAAACAATGTGTTACTAGGCAGAAAAAACTTGTGAAAATGGAAAAAGGAAAAACATATGGGGTAAAAATTCCCTTGACTTTCGCAGCATTACCTTGGTTAAGTAACCACGCAAACCTTCGTCAACGTTTGAGCTGCCCAAGACCAAATAGAAACCAGTCTTGTTGTGTACCCATGGCAAGAGGGATGCGAACATGAAGGCGAGCACCATTCTTATTCTAGCTTGAATATTCTGAAGACCTAAGTTTTCGGTATTCGACCCACCATCTACCTGAGATAAAGATCAAACCATTTATTATCAATAACAATGATCATAGATAAAGATGCTTAACATTCACCTTGTACATTGGTCGTTTTCCAGTAAGAGTTTGGAACAAGGAGAGAAAAGCAGAAACTACTATGTCGATCGAGACGTCAAGATGCCAAGAACCGATTTCCTCGGAAAGTACCTTAGCTCTCGTTCTCGTGACATTAGAACTAATAAGAGAAAAATGGCCCGTACTCATTTTTTCGAGTGTTGCGCTTTCCAACATGAAGCATGAGCTTTGGTGATGCGTGCAAAGGTATACAAAAACTAGCTTATTCACTCACCTATTTTCAGATCCCATGAAAACAGTGTAGAATATGCGTTTGGCAAACTCTTTGCTGTCTGTTGGAAACTGCCCATCAACATAATGGCCAATCCTAATAGCATCAGCTTTGACTTGTTCGTCTCCGTTTGCTATATCTGCAAGGATAATAACAGTACCAATTGGTTATTAATGAGACTATACAATAGACTAAGAAAAAGTAAATGAAGTAAAGCAGTATAGTGACGGAATGGACCTTTTACTACATGTTGGCACATGCAACCGACAATGGCAGCAACAGAGGAGCTGTCGGCCCCACCTGAAAGAGGGAGTAAAAAACCAGACGCACCGCTTCTTCTTAAATAGTCCCACAACCAACAAGCTGGTCCAAAAGCTATTTCCTCCTCAGGACAGTGATATTGAATCTGATATGGGGGAAGTTCCATGTAATGATTCAAATTTTCTCTTATAGTATAATACAGTGTTAAGTCTAAGCAATTATAGGGACAAAGACTATAGGGTTCCGGCATGGCGGACAGTAACTTTTCAAATTAAGCAATTTTGGGACAAAATCTAGGGTTCCAGCATGTAATGTTCCTAAATTGCTTACTTTTTGAAAGCTATTGTTCGTACAATGTCACCCCTTAAATTTGCCGAAACCCCTTAATGGACACAACAGCTAACGTGGTATTAGAACGGCCTAGAGCCTCCAATTAAACATGTCACATGTGGACATTATAAAAGTACAATGATATCATAATTTTTTAAGAAAATGGTAGCATTTCCACGGGCAGTAAGATTCACGTATAAAAGCATATCATTATCATGTGTTTTTACATCGCCCTTGTATGTGATAGAAGATATTATTACCTTCAGAGGACTCGAAAGTGGTGATTGGGGATCGAAAGAACGGCAAAGCTTGTAAGGCACTTGAATTGAAGAAACTTTAGGCTTGCAACTGGCTTGTTCTTGAAAGCTACTTATAGAACCTCTCATACTAGCAACCTGCATTACATAGACATGCGATAATTTCTTTAGTATCTTAATGACTTTTCGTATAGATAAATCAAATTTTCCAAAAATGTAATAAATTAATACGTTTATCCACTTTCAAGGCAGTAACTGTGGCCAATCATGAGACAGGTAACAGCATCACAAATCAAACTGAGAAACAATGGTTTAAACGGAAGATTTCACTTAAAATATGCAAAAGCTATAATTCCCGAGAACTTGGGAAAGAGATATATTGCTTAAAAAACGTGAAAACACAGAAAAATTACCGCGTCAAGATCAACTTGAGCAACAACCAACTCAACATCATTCAAGGAGAATTGCGAACCTTGCGCAACCACATCTCCATTCACAACAACACAAGAACATCCATCTGATTTACAGAATAAAAATCGATTTAAAAATCGATTAAGAATGACCCACCAAATTACCAATCAAATTACGTTACAGATTAAAAGAAACCATTTTTAAATGAATAATTATTACTTATTACCGTAATAAAGGCGCCCCCCATCGCATCCCTGGTGATTACTGTACATGTAAACACCTCCACGGGTATGTGTTGCACCAATGAAAGCACGGAGACGAACGTCGAGCTTCCTTAACTGATGATGGCTACCACTAGCATTCATAAATATTTCGACGCCGTTCAAAGCAAGCTCCGCGTGTGGGGGCATAGGGCTAAAGAGTTCCTCGCAAACTTCAGCAGCAACAGCTCTAAGTCAGTAAACAAAAATAGGGTCAGAAAACACCGCTGTTTTTAACAAAGTCAACAGTCCCTAACTGATGGAGTAAATTCAAATAAACGCGTAAGAGTTAAATAAATTCATCGAATTAATAACTATCTTGATTTGTCTCAACATATGTAGTAGATCACTATAATTTCGAAATATTTGAGACTTTAAAGTTTGAACACAATTGGACCTCCAAGCAACTGAAGAAGAAGCAATATTGAAGAAAAGGTCGCGTTTTTGGCTTACGTGTCCAAAAACTGGATATAACCATAGCCGAACGGCACAGTTGTCGGCGAAAGGGCTTCTGCTACATCAGTAGGAAGCAAAAACTCCTCCAAATGCTCTCTTTGCTTCCAAGCTGTGAACCATCTTAATTCCCTATAATTTCCATCGTTGGCAAGCCACATCTTGGGCCTTATCATCAGTATCTTCCGATTAAGGCACAAAACTTGGCAATTGTAACGCTCTGAACCTTTTATTACAGGCATGCCAAAACTGCATAGCATGCCATCGGTCCAATCACCAGCGACCAACTCTTTCAAGCAATCCCAACTACGAACAATTAGAGATTGCCCAAATTCAGATAAACCCAATTCAGTGTTAATTGACAAGAAATTTGCAGTAAATACTAATCCCCACATTTAGGAGAGCTTTCGATAAACGATACATACGCATGTGTGACGGTGTCGAGCTCCAAGAAATGATCTTCGCAGCCATAGCCAGTGATTTCAAGCTCGGGGCCAAGCCTGATAACTGCGCCGGCTCGTTTAGCCATGGAAATCGATTCTTTGATATTGTTCATATTGCAATCGAAATCCATAGCCCATTGGTTCAAATTGCACGTCGCTACCTTCACAATCCTCATCTTTCAGAAAAAGAAAAAATATTCAGCAATACACCACAGAAAAAGGAGAGTAGGCGAGTGTGTAAATTGTGGGGAATTTGATTTGGGCGTTTTTGACAACGAATTAATAGTTGATGTGGGCTAGCGACACGTGGCGGAACCATCGTGGACGATACTGATGGTACTGTGATACTTTGTACTTCAATTTATTCTTGAACAAATAGGGACATGTATGACACTTTAAAACTAAGTGTATTTTCAAGAAAAACTAAGCCCTTGTTTGGTTACGAGGTTTAGTAATTATAAACATAGGTTTATCCAATGTTGGTATATTTGATAGCTATGTTTAAATAAAACATGGATTTATTTATAATAACCTTAAACCCATAGGTCCTTAAGGTAGGTTATTGAGAACCCACAAATTATTTTACAATAGTATCCCTCAATCTAACTCGCAACGCACGAACATTTTCAGACCTCATTCATCCCCAATTCTCACCAACTGATCTTCCCTTGAATTTTTTTGTTCCACTGAAAGATTGCAGCTTTTTTCCATCTAAGTCGTCAAACAAGGTGTTAACAAATCATCTCTTTGTTGTAGTTGAGTTATTTCTCACTTGCTCTTCTATTCTTGATCTGCGATTCACAAGCTTTTGCAATTCGTTTATGTGCTTTGATGGCCGTGTTTGATCTGCGATTTCAAATGGGTTTCTACATTAGTTTATGTGCTTTGATTGCATATTCGATTTCTTTATTCATTGATTGTTGGCTTATTGTTGATCTCTACAAAGATTGACTATCGCCATCTATGTTTCTCCTTCAATATCGTTTATTGCTTGCTGTTGATATTTGATTTTTTTATGTACGTGTAATCTAATTAGTTCAGGATATAAGTGTATTTTTATCAAACATTCAGTATTAAACTCATGTTTATCCAAACATATACACTTCGTTTAAACCCACCAACCAAACACAAATTTATACCCATTAATTTATTTTATATAAACCCTTACTTATTTAAATCCTCCTAAATATAAACCCGTGAACCAAACGAGCACTAAGTATATTCAATACTTCAAAATAGATTTGTCATGGTTTGTGAAGGTGGGGAGAATCTTTGGCTAAATATGAAATACGATTACAGCCGAAAACAAAATAATGAATTTGTTATTTAAAGATAATATGATACACAATCCATTTTGTCCAACCAACAATTCAACTATATACAAGCATGCAAATTTTAGTGGTGTTGGGTTATACGGTTATATACCCAAACAGGTGGGAAAGACAAGATATACGCAACCAATTACCGCGGCGTCAAAATCGCCTGTTTCGAACTAGACCTGGGCTTTGGGCCGGTTCCGGGCCGGTTCTACCGGTTCCGGTTCAACCGGTTCCGCAGTGGTACCAGTTCCGGTTCCGGGACCGGCCCAGAACCTTACTTAGAACCCCCCCCCCCCCCGGGCTTGTATTGGGCCCGTTCACCGGCCCATTTAATTTTTTTATTTTTTTTATTTTTTTACTTTGAAAAAATTCTTTAGAAAATATCCAAAAATTTTATTCCAAAAAAACAAAAAAAAAAAGATAAGAAAATTACAAAAAAAAAAAAACTACCTAAAAAATACAAATGAAAACATAAAAGAAAGAAAAAATACCTAAAAATTACAAAAAAGGAAAAAAATATTCGAAATAAAAAAAATACAATTTATTGGACTTGACTATTAACTAAAACTATGTTAGAGACCTCTTCGTCTTCGTCCGAACTGGAAGAACGGAACTCGTCGATGGCGTTCTCCCGTCGGTTCTTCGATTCGGCCAAATACCAATCCTTCAATAAGGTTAGCATTGCGAGGGAAGTCGGGCTAAGGCTCACGCGTCGGTCGCCGATAATTCGCCCGGATGTAGAGAAGACGGACTCGGAGGCGACACTAGACGCTTGCACGGCTAAAACGTCTCGAGCGACGGCGGATAGGGTCGGATAGAGAGTCGCGTTCGACTTCCACCAGGCCAAAACGTCGAAGTCTTCAGGAGTGGAAGTTGTGGCTCAGGTAGAGCTGGATCTCATTCGTGATCGACCCCGACGCACGCGTTTTGATCTTCGTCTTTTGTGCCTTCAATCTTCGTAGTAGTCCCATTGCGCCGCCGCCTCCTTCCGACGAACTGGCTTCGCTCGCTGGTACGGGTTGCTCCACACTGTGCCCCTGCTCAGATGCATAAACAGAAAAAAGTTCTTGGAGAGAATCGTGAATTGCCACCTTTTGGTCGTCCACTTTCTTTCCAAGAAACTGAGCATAATGATCGAAAAAAATATCAAAAGTATCAACACCGCAACTAGGGTCGAGTAAGGCAGACAAACCATGGACTACTGGGATGGTTTCCCAATACTTCCTGAACTTTATCTCCATGTTTTGGATGAAAGCACCCAAGTATGGACTACTGCGATACTCCACGAACTTGTAGCACATCGCGAAGAGGTTCGGGATGAACAATGAGGACGTCGGGTAGTGAACTCCGGAAAATTTCTCCGTAGCCTCGCTGAACACTTCAAGTATGGACACGACCAAACCTACAATATCCCAATCAGTTTGTGGTATTCATACCTCGAGGTGTTGCCGACTGCGACCTCGTTCCAAAAACCCAGGTTCCGGTAATCCGCGGTTCCGAGTTCCGCGAACCTCAGTTCATTTTAACTGGGCCGGTTACCGGTTCCGGTTCTGGGCCGGATTAATGGGCCGATTCCGGGTTGGCCCGGCCCAAAACCCAGGTCTATTTCGAACGGTGTTATGTTAATAATATAAGTTGGAAAAATTAAAATTAAGAATAATAGATGTAATATTTTATTTGGTGGAATTTCATAAACGTGTTTGTAGTGATGATTTGTGTTTTGAAATATTGTATTAGAAATTATTGAAAAACATGTTTCTTTATAAACACTTCTCTAATATTTTATGATGATTTAAATATAATAGTTACAATATCTTGTAGCACTTATTAGCTTTCACTTAGTTTATTAAGGAAAACTTTAAATTTTGGTCTCTAGTATATTGATCTTTTTTATCAATGAGTATCATATTAAATAATTGTAGAAATATTATTAAAACCATGTGTTGAACTAAATTTGAATATTCTATTAGTTTTTTTAGAACATAATTCTGAACTCCTACTTGAGAGTTGAGAGGAGACTTGAAATTATATGATTTGTTGACACTTGCTTACTCATCACTTATGGACTTGGATTGTGATAATAGATGAGTTTATCTTGCATTAAAAGGAATCGAAAACCAAAATCTATTCTAAGATGTGAAGCTAATACAATATTTTTACAATTATCAAATTTACGAACTCAAAATTATTCAATAACCCAAAATCAAAATTTGTCTATTAGTTGAATAACTTGGGTTTTTTTCCCTCAATCATCTTAAGATTGAATGTCCATAGCGGCCACGTAAGATACCAAAACCTATAACGTAAATCCAACTAAACAAATAATATGTAAATAAATTGACTTGTAGTTATTTTTTTTTAGCTTTTTGATGATATATAAAAGGCTCATATCCAGAATATCTACAAGAAGGTCATCACATATTTTTGTTCGTGGATGTGATTCTCCATTTGTTTCTTCGATGCAAGATATCATAAATAAAAGATCGGTGAATTAATAAGTTAATAGTAATAAGAACAAATCAAATCGCCGCTTGACGGAGAACCCAAGAGAATAATTATTTAGAGGTGTGGTATTCAAAGATTTGTTGTCACATTGATAATATTTGTTCAACAATTCGTCGCATATTGAAAAACAAAAGGAGTTCACATTATTGCATCGCATACTTCGTCTTGTAACTTGTAAGCATGCACTTTGTTCTCTTTCAATTCCTTTCGGTCGAAACTCCACAAGTCTTAAAAAGTTGATTTAAACATATTGTGATATAGGAAAAAAAAATATAAATTTAGGATCACAAAGTATATCGATTTCAATTTTAGGCAATATATTTGGTAATTACGAAAGATAAGGCATTAACTAAATTCATACAAATTCGAATCTTTGATCATTTTCCTCATGAAGCTGGTCGAAAATTCTAAGTCTATATCCATTGACTCAACAAAATGACAAATAGGTTTCAACTCATTATGTCGAAAATTTTATTAGAGATCTAAACTTGTTCCGACATACGAAATTAGTGATTTCTTTTTACAATTATCATACTGACCTAAAAGTTGAAAAATCAGTATACTTAGTGAGCCAAAATAACAATATTGGTTTTAATATTAAGATAAGAAAAAAATTAAAATTACTACCTATCTTAGAAATTGATTTTGTAAGAAGTCTTAACTTCTAGGATTTTTCCATTTTTGTTTCAAATGGGAGTTATTACTTTAATGAATTTACAAAGGGTTAAAGAGTTCATATTCTTACCGTTCAAGAAAAAAGAAGGCGATTTTTTTTTTGCTATAGGTTTGAATAACTTGGAAACCAACAAATAAATAAAAAATAGATAAGTGAAAAACATACGAGTTTTTAAGAGGTGGCAAAAGTTTCTTTCTTACAACTGAATACCTACAAATCCAAATACCATAACGAGTACAAAAAAAAAGGTCATAGTTAACATCATTCGAGTTATAATCGAAAAAGCATGAATTTCATCAAAATGTTGCAAAAGCTGGAACATGCTTGAGACAAATCCAAAACGTTCTTACAGCTTTATCAATAAAATTCAGAAAACTTGACAACGCAATCATCGATCTAAACGTTGTCCTCTTTGCAATAAGCGAAGGAAACTATGCAATATCCTCTCCTATAAATATATATGATCTGCACTCAGATATGTACATTCTATTCCAACCTAAATCAAAATAAGAGAGTATTCATTACCAAAAAAAAATATGAAAATGAATAGCAGCAATAATCTCGAAATAATGACCGCCGAAAAGCGCGAATTATCAGCTATCGAAGGCCACGAAATGGAGGCCAAAATGGTAAAGAGACGAAGAAGATCGCCGCCGCCTTTGCTAAGCTATAATAGCGAACAAATGCAAACGAAGACGACTTTCCAACTCCACGGAGAAGCTTCTTCTGATTCTCCTAATAAGACTATCACTACTACCACGACGACTGTGAAAAGAAGCTCGAAATATAGAGGCGTTAGTCGGTATTTTCTTCTTCTTCGCCTTTTTTTGTCGTAATAATGTGTTTGTTTTAGGGTGTGTTTGGTTTGTGAAAATTAGTAGGAAAGGAAAAGAGATAAAACAGTTTTCAAATAATTTTTATTTCCTTTCCTCACAGTTTGATGAGGAAATTTGTTTTTCCTAGCAAGATTTTCTTTTCTTTTCCTTATCTATTTATTCAATCAACCAAACAGAGAAACTAATATTCCTTTTCCTTTCATTTTCTTCTCCATACTATTTCCCACAAATCAAGCACATCCTTAAGGGTGTGTTTGGTTTGAGGAATTTAATGAATGAAGGAAAAGAAATGGAAAAGTAAAACTTTGTTTGGTTGATTTTTGAAATAGGTAAGAAAAAAAAAGAAAACTAAACTTAAGTTAATCTTAAAGCAAAAATCATGGAAACTCATCTTCCCACCAAATGATGAGGAAAATCATTTTCTCACCAGATGATGAAGAAATTGAAGAAAAAGCTAGTGAAATCGTTTTCTCTTTAGTATTTTTTTTCCTTATTTTTCTCGATCCAAACACAGCCTAAGAAATTTCGTGAGGAAATGAAAAAAATCAGAAAGAAGAACTAATAATGTTTGTTGATTAGAGGAAATAATTGGGGGAAGAAGAAAAGCTAGAATATCGAAAATTAATTTCTTCATCAAATCTTGAGAAAAAAAAAAAGAAAGAAAAGCTAGCGAAAACCATTTTTTCTTCAAACCATTTTCCTCGATCCAAACACAACCTAAATGCCTGCGAATCGTTAAAATTTTCTTCCATGATTTCCGTAGGCATAGATGGACGGACGATACGAAGCTCATTTATGGGACAAGTGTTCTTGGAATGTAACGCAGAAGAAGAAAGGAAAACAAGGTTCTTCTTTATTGCTAATTTGCTATAACATTAAAAAAAGAAGATACAAATCCGTTTACTCAATTACTAATGTGATTTTGCTATTGCAACTCCATCTGGTGATTCTTGTTCCATGGAGCAGTTTATCTTGGTGAGTGATTACACATACACACATATATATCGATTTTTATTTAATTTTGTTATATTAAGCTAACCTTGTATTTATTGCAGGAGCATATGATGTCGAAGAAGCTGCAGCTAGAGCATACGATTTAGCTGCGATCAAATACTGGGGAACGTCGACGTTTACGAATTTCCCGGTATACATTTTGTCGATCATTGAACATACAGTTTTTTTTTTTACATTATCACATTCTTACAAATTCTCTGCAGACGTCGGAATACGTGAAAGAGATCGAAAAAATGAAAGATATGACAAAGGAGGAGTACTTGGGCTCTCTCAGAAGGTAGAACCAAACTCAGAAATTATGCAATTTCCTTATTACATGTTTATTTTCGTAAGTATTTTACAAAGGTGAAAAATGATTTATTGATGTAGAAGAAGCAGCGGGTTCGCAAGGGGCGTATCGAAGTACCGAGGAGTTGCTAGGTAAATGGAAATAGTAAAACGTCTTTCATTTAAAACAACAAAGAAATTGCAAAACGACTTGTTTTTAAATTCAAATGGAGTATATGACAGATGATCATGGAAAAAATATACACATCACTGCAAATTGATTGGTATGAATTAACTTCGCGTCGAACGATTGCAGGCATCACCATAACGGTAGATGGGAGGCGAGAATCGGTCGGATCTTCGGAAACAAATACTTGTATCTCGGTACTTACGGTAGGTACTTAACTGCTGCGTCGTACACGTTTGGGGTATCAAATTCATCCCACAATTGGCAGTAGAGAGAGTAGCAGCCCACAAGCTTACATACAAGCCACACTTTTTCAGTTTTGTCCTATGTGGATTCAATTTGATACCTCAACAATAATGCGTTCATATAATGTCAAGAATGACGTTACTATAACATTCTCAAAAATTTTACTTAGGTACCCAAGAAGAAGCGGCGAAGGCCTACGACATAGCGGCGATAGAGTACAGAGGGATGAATGCAGTCACTAACTTCGACATGAGCTCTTACATCACATGGATGAGGCGTAACAATAACGGAGACAACTATTCGTCGTATCAAATCCCGACCGTTGATTCATCGACGAACAGCATTGCTCGTTCTTTTGCATTGAAGAATCCTCTGATTACTCATAAGCATGAGATCCTCGAAAGGAAATTACCTCTGAGCCCTTGCAAGGAAGAGACCTCTCCGACTGCATTAGGGCTTTTGCTTCGGTCTTCCATTTACAAAGAGTTGATGGAGAAGAGCGCGAACGAAGAAATCAATGATAGGAAAGATAAAGTTCAACTGCTCGAAGGGTTTGGATTCGATTGCGTCGTTAAGAATGAGGGTCATCGGGGCGGTTTCGATACGAATTACAAGGAAGACGGGTCGGAGTTTTATGATCAGATGGGGACGTATTTTCATAATTTCTTTCCGTACGACGAATAAATATAAAACACATGTTTGAACGTGAGGAGGAAATCACAATGTTTTTGTTTTTTACATGTGATTCGATGTCGACTAATGCAATAAAGAATTAGACAAACAGTGTCTTGTCATGGTGCCTAAAAGTAATAGAAGGAATGAATCTTTCCCTTGCTTTGCATCGCCAGCCCATAAGTAGCAATGGTTTTTTCACATTTATTACAACATAATAAAACTAATACTTCTTTGATTGCGAAAGGTTTTGTTATGAAGTTAGATTTTAGAATTGTAAGGTTTCGACCTGGTATGCCGAATTAGATACGCGAGATAAAAGGAAATATGCAATGGTATGACACACAAGTGTAACGTACAATGCTTCGACGCATACCATTACAATTTTCGTTTTCTTTTCCGCATCTAATTTCGCATACCAAACACATATCCTAAACATTTTGTTTTTTTGATTAAACGCTCAATGAATGGGTAAACCGAATTTTCAGTTCGGTTCAACATGAAGGCTCACCCCTAATTTTACGTGACACAAAAAACATACAAAAAAAACATTTTATCACAGTAACAGTTCTTCAATGAACTTGAGAACATGTAAAAGTCAAGTTTTTACCTAAGCAACTCAGAAATATGGGAAGACCTCCTTTAGCTAGCATACCGTTTATCCCAACCTAACACAAAAAACCTTTTTACCTTATCAGCCCTGCGTAAGCCAAAGCCTTACGTCGCTCCTCACCACGTCGCCCATCCCAAACCTCAGGGCAGAATCATTACAAGACCCATAATGCCTGAACGGAGCGTTACGCCCAGCGGGCCCCACCATCATCGAAACGGTAGGAAAAGGTCGGGCCCAGGCAGCAGCAGTAGTACGTGTCGTTGCAGTGAACAAATGCCTATCCGACGATTTTTCAGTGTGTGAGGAATGCTTTTCTTTTGTTGCTGTCGTAGTGGTGGAGTGACTATCTGAGGGATGCTTGCCTCGGATTTGGGCCTGGGGTTTCTTCTTGTCGAGCCATCGAAGGATCCAATTGCCAAAGCTTCGACCAACCTCGATGTCTCTCTCTTGGATCTTGCGATGAACACTGACGGCGACGTCGAATATATTTCGGGTTCGTCTGCAGTGAAACATAAAGGTTAACCTTCGAACTCTGTTTCGGGTTCGTCTGCGTTGGAGTAAGTTAATGAATCAAAAGAGCAAGCTCGGAGAAGAATTGGATTGAGATTTTAATGCCATAACTAACTAATCTAGTCTGGAAATTTATATTCTCAGGAGATACAGCATATGTAAGGCGACATTTTGAGCTGTCAACCTAAGTAAAAAGACGTATATACAATTAAGGTGATCAAGTTCCACTAGATCAAAGTATACCATTTCAAACAGAAGCAATGCAAAGATTGAGTTCTTTGCCATTCATGTATATCAAGATCCAATCAATTCTTGAAACTTCTCGATAGCGCCATAGATACAACTGCGCCTTACATCATACGAATACGAGATTTGGAGTTTCTCAACACAGAAATAAGGATGAAGGATTTCTATCTAATTCGTTCAGTGAGATCAGAATATCAATCACGGAAATCAGATGTTCAGAAAGATTAAACGACTCCCCATCAGCTCTACGAAGATAAGCAATCTTATCAGCTGGTACAAAAATCCAATTACTAATCGAATGCCCACGAAGCTGCGTACCTGTGAAGAAATTGGCGAATCTTTTGGTGTCTAGGGCTAACAATCCTTCGCTGGAGCTTGAGAGCAAGCCTGTAGGTTCGTTTCAGACCCAGAAAATATGCAGTCGTCAGTGTGATCTCCCAAAGCACCATCCTCAATTAGGTTTTCGATCGATCACAAAAACACACCCCAAACTTTCTTGCTTCCCCAGAATGTGATCTTTCTCACTCAATACAATCGGTGTTTGCCATTATCTAACCACGAGAAAGATTTCTTCCACCGCAAGCCACTATTGATTTGATTCCAGTAATTTCCTTCGTGAATTCTCTCTTATATTATTACTAGGTTTGCCCCCGTGCGATTAGGGGTGTTCATCGGTCGGTTCGGTTCGGTTTTTTCAAAATTCGGTTCGGTTTTTCGGTTTTCGGTTTTACGTATGCTTAATCCGATATCCGAACCGTTTTAATTTGGTTCGGTTCAGTTTTTTATAATTCGGTTCCGGTTTTTTCGGTTCGGTTTTTCGGTTAGGAATTTAATATCAACAAAAAAATATTATGAGCTGAAAATACATAAAACAATTTATGATTATTAAAAAACAAAGATTTATGGAACGTGACATGTAGCAAAATAATTCAAAGGCCGGAAAAAAACATGAAAATGGAACAACATCTAACCAAAATATAAAAACATTCATCTGAAGATACTAGAAATTATTTGGGAGAAAAATAGTATTTGATTCGTGAGGAAAACATTCACCTAAAAATGGAAAAAAGTGTACCAATAAAATTATATTACTGTGTTGTTTACGTTCTGTGAGAAAAACAAATGATTTTTGATATTTTTCTATTTTTAGTGTAGTATGATAATTTTAGTTCGGTTTTTCGGTTTTTTCGGTTTTACGTATGCCTAATCCGATATCCGAACCGTTTTAATTTGGTTCGGTTCGGTTTTTTACAATTTGGTTCGGTTTTTTTCGGTTCGGGTCTTTTCGGTTCGGTTCTTTACGGTTCGGTCGGTTTTTTCGGTTTTTCGGTTAATTTGAACACCCCTACGTGCGATGCACGGGGTAATTTTCTGTCATGAAAATTGAATAATTATTCAGTTAAGATGGATTATCTCAAATTATATACATCAATCATTCCATTCCTAATTAAAAGCGGGAAAGTAACTCCTTAATTTAAACACGGTGAAACGGATTTTCATAAAATACAATCGTATTAATAATAAACGACGACAGGGTATGTTGGTCGATGGTGTTGAACATTGTGTTATACTATGTTGGTGAACCCGTTATCTTCTACGTCGTTTTCTCTGATGTTCATAATGCTCATAAGAGAAAGGTAAAATCTCTTTTCCTAAATCATGCATATCAATTTCAAAAACTTTAGTCTCATATAATGTTGATTCTCGAATTGGCTCCATGATACTACGTTGCAACATTATATTTCAGATAATATCATCCCGAGCAAAGGTGTGCCATTCTTAGCCTCAATATTTTATGTTATAATTCATGAGATAAGAGACCAGCGCCATCATAGGATGCAGATCAAATTCAAAGTCCGATACCAAAATTCTATGGAATTGCAGAAGTTTGTTTCGATCTTGTCGTGAAACTTCGTAAGACTGATTTAGTGTAAGACTGTAAACAACTGTAAGACTGCTTATTTGCGCGACTGCACTTGTAGAAGGCTGCAACAATTTGCATGACTGCAAACTTCGTAAGAGTGCTTCAGTATAAGACTACGAACTACAAGACTGCTTAATTGTGCTTCGGTAATTTTGGAAGACTGCAGTAATTTGTAAGAGTGTATGACTGCGAACTTCGTAAGATTGTTGTAACTTGTAAGAGTATACGACTGCGAACTTCGTATGACTGCAGTGATTTGTAAGAGTATACGACTGCAAACTTCGGAAGACTACTTCGGGTACATAAGCAACTGTCAACAATATTCGGTTCATTTGCTGTAGAATTCAAATCTTAAATTACGACTGCAAACTTCGGAAGACTACTTCGGTGTACATAGGCGCTAAGAAGAAGAAGAGTGTACGACTGCAAGCTCTTTCTTACTTAGATTTGATATTTCGAATTCAAATCTTAAATTCGAATCGAATTACGAATCGAGCAAAAATATTCGGTTCATTTGCAACCGTAGTCTAGCACAAACGAAGTTATCGACATACAATTTTTTTTCCCCAATTCAAAGAAAATCTTGAACAAACTTTGTTTATATAACTTTCATTGCCTGCAATATTTTCCTTACAAAACCCAAACTACATAAATTAAAAAGTATTTTCCTTAATATCTTCTTTATTTATTCTCATTGTGTTAATGAGGTCTACTCTGTTTACTTGGTATTCCTTCCCCATCCATCGAATATAATGTACCTTGTTTATTGCATCAAAATACAATTTTCTTTCTCATATAATATAAAATTTGTTACAAAATGTTGTAAGTATAACATGAAAAATGTCTACATAAATATTAGAGTTAGAAGAAGTAATTTTGCTTATTGTACTTCTATAAGCTCGGTTCTTACACACATCCTTTTGCCCATGTAATTCATATCTGGATGAAGTTCCTAAAGTCACAGAAGTCGTTTTCTTATATTCCTGAGTGCAGTCTTACACTTCGGAAGTATTCACACTTTACGAAATTCACTGCAGTCTTTCGCCGGCATCAATGAACATTTGCCTCTACGGGTGGCAGCAGCCATACAGCTTCACTGTCGTCGTGCCTTGAATAAGGGTATCCTCCTAGTCCCAAACAAACGTTGTTTTCACGGCTCGTTATATTATGTGACATGGTATTATGTTATGTTATATTATGTTATATTACTCGTAATATATTGTTTTATAGTATAACGTTTTATATTTTATTATATTATATCACGTTATATTATATTATCTTGTACTATATTTTATTATATTAACTCCCTCCGTCCCATGATTTTTATCACATTTCTTGGTCGGCACGGATATTAAGGTTCTATTATTATAATAATATAGTACAATGAAAAGGTAAAAAAGTGTATATTTTGACACGTCTTTTAAGAATATTTAATATTATTATATTAATATGCAAACGTACACAGTCAACGCAAGGGAGGAAAATTGTGGATGTCATTCAACGTGTGGTTGTAATACAAGTTCACCAAGTTGTATTTTTTCCACACTGTCGGCCATTCATACATTATGCTTCTACATTCATACACTAAGATATCCTTTTACCTAGTCAATGGATAGTATATTACATATCATAGAATTGCATTTAGACAGAAATACAGTCATACAGCTTTGTATTAATTTTAATTGTATTGTAAAGTGATGTAACATCCGCGTCAATATTATTTGCTTAAATTTAGTTGTCCGCAAAATTCCGTAGAAATGGGTAAAACTGGCATTCACAAACATAAAGACATAGTCATTATTGTGAAAATACAGGTTTCAGTCGAAATTAAGGAAATTATATTACATTATAGTATTTCATATCATGTTAAAATTATAATATTTGCAGTCATAAGTGATACATAGGGAAATGTCATACACCACGTAATTCATACGCGAATGAAGCTCGTAAAGTCACGGGAGTCGTATTCTTATATTTCTGAGTTCTGACACTTGTGAAAGTCTTCATACGTTACGAAATTCACTGCAGTCTTACACACTTCCGTAAAACCGCTGCTTTACCTTCTTAATAGCCCGAATTTACCTGTAGTCATACACCCCTCAATCTTAAATGTTGAGTCCCGCAATTTTTAGTTGAGTCCCGCAATTTGTAGTTGTAGTGCACTCATTAAGTTCGAACCTAGGCGCATTCTTACATTCATGTATGCAGTCATAATTGATACACAGGGAACTGTCCTACACCATGTAATTCATATCTGGATGAAGCTCCTAAAGTCACAGAAGTCGTTTTCTTATATTCCTGAGTGCAGTCTTACACTTCGGAAATATTCACACTTTACGAAATTCACTGCAGTCTTTCATCGACGTCATTGAACATTTGCCTCTACGGGTGGCAGCAGCCATACAGCTTCACTGTCGTCGTGCCTTGAATAAGGGTATCCTCCTAGTCCCAAACATACGTTGTTTTCACGGCTCGTTATATTATGTGACATGGTACTATGTTATGTTATATTATGTTATATTACTCGTAATATATTGTTTTATAGTATGATGTTTTTATATTTTATTATATTATATCACTTTATATATATTATCTTGTACTATATTTTATTATATTATATTATATTTTATCGTGTTACAATACTATTTTAAACTATATTATAGCGTATTAAATTATATTATATAATATTATTATATATATGTTATATACAATACTTTGTACTATATTACATTATACTACAATATCTTATATTATATTACTTTATATGTTGTAATATATTATGTTATTCTTTTATTATGTTATATTATATTGTATTATTATATGTAGTATTTTATTTTACCTTATATAAATACTATTTTAAACAATATTGTATCATATTAACTTATTTTATATTATAATAATATATATATGTATACAATACTTTATACTATATTATATTATACTAAAATATACTAAATTATATTATTATATATGTCGTATTATATTATGTTCTTATATTATTATGTTATATTATATTGTATAATTATATGTAGTATTTTATTTTACCTTATATAATATTATGTTATCTTATTTTATATAATATAACATAATACAAATATTAAATTATATTACTTTATAGTAGATCATATCATGTTAAAATTATATTATTTGCAGTCATAAGTGATACATAGGGAACTGTCATACACCACGTAATTCATACGCGAATGAAGCTCGTAAAGTCACGTGAGTCGTATTCTTATATTTCTGAGTTCTGACACTTGTGGAAGTCTTCATACATTACGAAATTCACTGCTGTCTTACACTTCCGTAAAGCTGCTGCTTTACCTTCTTAATTGCCCGAATTTACCTGTAGTCATACACCCCGCAATCTTAAATGTTGAGTCCCGCAATTTGTTGTTGTAGCGCACTCATTAAGCTCGAACCTAGGCGCATTCTTACATTCATGTATGCAGTCATAATTGATACACAGGGAACTGTCATACACCATGTAATTCATATCTAGATGAAGCTCCAAAAGTCACATAAGTCGTTTTCTTATATTCCTGAGTGCAGTCTTACACTTCGAAAGTATTCACACTTTACGAAATTCACTGCAGTCTTTCGCCGGCATCATTGAACATTTGCCTCTACGGGTGGCAGCAGCCATACAGCTTCACAGTCGTCGTGCCTTGAATAAGGGTATTCTCCTAGTCCCAAACATACGTTGTTTTCGCGGCTCGTTAGATTATGTGACATGGTATTATGTTATGTTATATTATGTTATATTACTCGTAATATATTTTTTATAGTATAATGTTTTTATATAATATTATATTATATCACGTTATATTATATTATCTTGTACTATATTTTATTATATTATACTATATTTTATGTCACAGTTCCCTATGTATCACTTATGATCTCCCCACGACGATAGGGTATGTTGGTCGATGGTGTTGAACACCGTGTTATACTATCTTGGTGAACCCGTTATCTTCTACATCGTTTTCTTTGATGTTCATAATGCTCATAAGAGAAAGGTAAAATCTCTTTTCCTAAATCATGCATATCAATTTCAAAAACTTTAGTCTCATATAATGTTGATTCTCGAATTGGCTCCATGATACTATGTTGCAACATTATATTTCAGATAATATCTTCCCGAGCAAAGGTGTGCCATTCTTAGCCTCAATATTTTATGTTATAATTCATGAGATAAGACACCAGCACCATCATAGGATGCAGATCAAATTCAAAGTCCGATACCAAAATTCTATGGAATTGCAGAAGTTTGTTTCGATCTTGTCGTGAAACTTCGTAAGACTGATTTAGTGTAAGACTGTAAACAACTGTAAGACTGCTTATTTGCGCGACTGCACTTGTAGAAGGCTGCAACAATTTGCATGACTGCAAACTTCGTAAGAGTGCTTCAGTATAAGACTACGAACTAGAAGACTGCTTAATTGTGCTTCGGTAATTTTGGAAGACTGCAGTAATTTTTAAGAGTGTATGACTGCGAACTTCGTAAGATTGTTGTAACATGTAAGAGTATACGACTGCGAACTTCGTATGACTGCAGTGATTTGTAAGAGTATACGACTGCAAACTTCGGAAGACTACTTCGGGTACATAAGCAACTGTCAACAATATTCGGTTCATTTGCTGTAGAATTCAAATCTTAAATTACGACTGCAAACTTCGGAAGACTACTTCGGTGTACATAGGCGCTAAGAAGAAGAAGAGTGTACGACTGCAAGCTCTTTCTTACTTAGATTTGATATTTCGAATTCAAATCTTAAATTTCGAATCGAATTACGAATCGAGCAAAAATATTCGGTTCATTTGCAACTGTAGTCTAGCACAAACGAAGTTATCGACATACAATTTTTTTCCCCAATTCAAAGAAAATCTTGAACAGACTTTGTTTATATAACTTTCATTTGCCTGCAATATTATTCCTTACAAAACCCAAACTACATAAATTAAAAAGTATTTTTCCTTAATATCTTTTTTATTTATTCTCATTTGGTTAATGAGGTCTACTCTTTTTACTTGGTATTCCTTCCCCATCCATCGAATATAATGTACCTTGTTTATTGCATCAAAATACAATTTTCTTTCTCATATAATATAAAATTTGTTACAAAATTGTTGTAAGTATAACATGAAAAATGTCTACATAAATATTAGAGTTAGAAGAAGTAATTTTGCTTATTGTACTTCTATAATAACTTAGACAAAAACAAATAGTCAAATTACAACTATACGATTTAAAACAAAAAAAAAATAATAAACAAACTACAACTATACAACAACGTATTGCAAACTATCTAACCAGTCTTTTTATATGTAACCAATGTCATAAATAATATATACACATAATTAAATTATTAACTCAGAATAAAGCCTTGGATAAAAAGTGGCGCGTACACGATGAAAAAACTTCTATCATATTTACAAATGGTCATCACGATAGTGAACGCCAATAACGAAACATCGCATGCTATTGAAAAAACTTCGGGAGTAACTGAAAAAAAAAAACCTATAAATGTACCAAAAAATTGGGAAAAAAAAATCGCATCCCATGTGACGAAGAAATATCAACCATTGCGTTTTTCTTGCATCATATCATATTATCATCTGATGCGATTCAAATGAGCAAATGGCTCCTCCGAGCTCGCTTTAGGCGCTGACTTGGCGACTTCGGGCGTACCAAACACATTCCAAAACTTAAGCGTCCAGCAGCCGAAGCAACCATGCACCCATCTGGGCTCTGAAGAAAGAACAACAAACACAAAGTTATCATCGATCAAATTCAATCAAATTTCCTCAGATTTAATATCATAAACGAATCGTACAACTATAGCCCACAAGACAAAATGATATGAATTCGCCATATTTTCCAACCTGAGCCATAAAGAGAACCCTAGAGGTATGACCCGTGAGGTCGGCCATCTTCACCATGGAAGGATACTTCCAAAGCGTGAGCTGATTCTGAGCGAACCCATGAGAGCTCAGAAGCTCCCTTTCGTTCTTATTCCACATGAGTGCGCAAACCTGGTTATGTCCTCAAATTCTCCCTTTCGTTCTTATTCAGAAACTGGTTATGTCCTCAAATTCTCAAATGAGAAATCAAATCTAAAACTGGTTTCATAGAATTGAAAGTAAAACTTCAATTTCAGCCATATACCAAACATGCGGTAAGCCTTGGTTATCAAAAGAACAATCAGATTACAAGTACGGAGCACGTTCGACGATCAGATAATCTTGCCTGATATCCTTCACCACTCGAATCTCATCGTCGATGTATACCGATTCAAACCTATATATCAAATCACATTCTTAATTTAAGCAGTTATATAAAAGGAGGAGCAATTTAGTATGTAATGTAAGAAGGGAAAAGAGAGTAAAGTTTAACTCACCATCCCTGTCCAAATGGAGCCAGAGGAAGCTCCCAGTTCTTACCCCTCAAAACAGCACTCGTAAATCTGAAAGAAAAAAAAGCCGCTCGTATTAGCAGTTTTCAACCAAACGTTCCAAGCTATTAGCTTGTCTCCGGCGATGGGTTCAGCTGCGACAGCGCTAGAAACGGTGGGATCGAGTGTTGGGGACCAAACGTTCCAAGCTATTAACTTGTCTCCGGCGATGGGTTCAGCTGCGACAGCGCTAGAAACGGTGGGATCGAGTGTTGGGGACCAAACGCCATCGCGTTAGGCGTTTCCGGCCTGTCGCCGGAATCTTTCGTTGGGTTGACGTCCGGCGCGAACTCCCTGTGCGGCGTTTTGCAAGTCTCCGGCGAAGTCAGGTGTTGGGGCGGCCAATGAGGATTCGCTCGACGGCCACTTGATCTTTAAGCTCATCAAACTAATCCAAGAACAACAAAAGGGAAAGAGAAAGGTTCAAGCAAGTCTAAAGAATTCTTCCACGGTACCATCGAACGATAGAACCAATATCGTTTAGCACTCAAGTGGGTTTCTTATGGGATAGAGATACCAGTTCAGGTACATATTCAGCGGCTTCTTTCACTTTTAAGCTCATAATTTTGAACTTCAATCGACTTTTCTGATTCAGCGGCTTTTTTTCATCATTCTCTGGATGTTCTACAAACTTGAACACTGGCGGAGAGCAATTTTTAGCACATAAACCTCTATTGTATATAATCTTAATCTCTGACACGTTAAGAATATTGTACGATTTTACCAGTTGCAATGATGCTTTCACCAGGAGCAAGAACAGACCCGGGAGGACGCATGAAGCAACTTTTAGGCGACGTCGTTTGGAACTAAACAACACAATCGTGAACAGAGGAATCATAAGAAGGCAGGGATAAATCAGACTTAGACAAATTAGGAATCAATCGCAGATTTTAACGAAAGAAATCCTCAAAAAGAGAAGCCAAATACCTTAAATGCTACATGGGACTTGCTTGTGTTTTTAATTTTGATAGCTCTACGAACTTGTTTTCCAGGCTCATCTGCAATAAGCTATGATTGTTCACATATGCAGATCGAAAATACACTACTCGAACTCGATTAATGAAAAGCTCGTCAGCTTGAACTTGCGGTGCAAAGCAAACATGAGCAAATGCTCTTAAATTATAGGTTCCAAGTCACCTTAGTTAAGAAAGAACAGAGTTTCCCAACTCATTTGCCAAATTGGAACACAGATCAAGCTCAATTAAGCATCCAACGAACAAAAAGTCTCAACAAATCAAACAGCCGCAACAAGCAACCAGCTAAATCAATCGAATAAAAAGCACACAGTCGAGAGATGCTCAACAAAATGCATACAAGAAAAGAAGAGCTTGTCCGCTGGATCGAGCTTCAAGCGACGCCGCGCCGGCAGTATAGATCTAGCCACCGAGCCTAGAGTGTGGTGCGCTCGCACAGTCGATTCCTCCGCCTGCTGGAAATGACCGCTTTGCCCCCCGCGGCCGTAAGCTTTCGCCGGAATCTTTCGTCGGGTCGACTTTAGCATTCATTACGTATTTGTCGAATCAGAGAAGACGATCATGGATCTCAGTGATGGGGAGATTTTAACGAATCGATGGTTCCCAAAGAGTCATCTGATATGACTCTTCAGTTGGTGGACCTTTGATATACCACGTTATGAGATTGAAAGCAAACGAAACAGCTGCAAAAGGGAATAGAATGACTGCTAGCAAAAAAAAGGCAGTTCAACAGTCCTACAATGAACTTAGACATAAAATAATTCCACCGACATGCTTGGAGGGCTCTCATTGGTTGGAGGGGAATTTATTGCCAACATTTTCCGAGAGGGGAGGGGATACGAACTGCTAAAAAAGAATAAAACCAACCACAGTCCGCCACGTCAGCTTTGCCAGAAAATCAACAGCCAAATACATTTCATTTAAACCAAAAAAATTACAGAAATAATAAAAAATAATCAGAGTATTGCCACGTGTCATCACAATAGGGTCCCTATCCTACTTTTATATTATATAAATTCTGATTTCAATTCTATGACAGTTTTCTGTTTTTATTTTTGTTTTTTTTTCCTAAGCGCTTCCGTCCGTCACGCAGTAATAATATTCGGTTTACCCGAACCAAACCGGCTAATGTGGGTTACCCGACCCGACAAGTCTATATTTTCGGGACCTCGGGTCGGTCCGAATCTCACACCTCAAATTTTAGCATTTGCTGAATAAATTTTCGTCAAAGGGAAATAAAGACAAAAACAAGAAGAAACCCAAAACGTTGAAGAATTGTTCTTCTCTTTCGCCTCCTCTGATCTCTCAGCAATCACAGCTCAGTTTGCCCCTTTGCTGTAATAATTCATCCCCACTTGGATTTTCGTCTTATAAATCGTCCAAACGCTGAAAGTTCTGTAATTTTCAGATCCCAATTCGACAGGGTTTGCGAATTTTCGTCTTTTCGACTCCGATTGCTTTCGTCCAGCGAAGCAATCCACTGATTTCACTTTCCTTTGATCGTTGCGCGTTCGATTGTACATATTTGGAGGTAGAGATGAGCTTCCAAGACATTGAGTCGGGTCGCCGGGTCGGGTATGCCAACGGCAGGCAGGATCCGAGCCAGGCCGTAGCTTCTGGAATTTTCCAGATCAATACTTCCGTCGCCACGTTCCAACGGCTAGTCAACACGCTCGGCACCCCTAAGGACACACCACAATTGCGTGAAAAGCTGTTAGTTACTTTTCCTTTTTGTTCTTTATGATGAGGCGTTATTTTGCGTATTGTTATTTGAGGAAAGATTATGTTTTGTTTTGCATAAGGATTTTGGTGATTAGTTTCCTGTTCCTCTTACATGGATGATTGTTCTTTCAGTTGTTTTTTTGCTTCTCAGTTTTCCGTTGTTGAGCTGTTTCGTAGTAAAGGTTTTTCGTTTGTCTAGGATAGGAATCTCTGTAATTTGAATGGAAGTGATGAGTCGTAAGCTGAAGAATTCTTTCGGATAGATTAATTTGCTATCTGACTTTTAAATTCGCAAGTTTAAACTGTAAGTGTATCCTCATTTTGAATGCCTAATCTTGTAAGTCCAAAAATCACACCTTGGTTGTTCATTTGGCACTGCTACGGATATTCTTCATGCACTGTTGTTTTAATCACATCCTACATTGAAGGGTTTGGGATGGATGACTATTAAGTTAATGCTTACACTTCGGAATTTTTATGACATGTGCAGGCACAAAACTCGGCTGCATATTGGGCAGTTGGTGAAGGATACTTCAGCTAAGCTTAAGCAAGCTAGTGATACAGATCACCGAGTTGAAGTCAGTGTATGTCTACTAAACGACTGTTGTTGAACATAGGACTTCCATGGAAATAATTATCTATAGTGGTTTAGTGAATCCAATAGCATGAACAGCCATGTATTTTGACTTGAGGTTATCATTATTGATATCCGAATTTCTGTAGGCAAGCAAGAAAATTTCTGATGCTAAGCTTGCAAAAGATTTTGAAGCAGTACTAAAGGAGTTTCAGAAGGCTCAGCGGCTTGCAGCTGAGAGGGAGACAGCTTATGCTCCTTTTGTTCCGCAAACGGTTCTTCCTTCCAGGTAAAGAATTTCATACTTGATGTCTAATTTTTCTTATTGTGTAGTAGTGTTTTATGGTGAAATAAAGCGTCTAGTTTATTTCCAATGGGAATAGGAATTGACTTTTTCTTTCTTTTTTTCTAGGTTATTGTTCAATTTTTATATTCTAGTATGCCTTTCTAGATAAAGATAATTGAGTGTTTTCAGTTTTTTCATTGTTCTTTGCTGCGCTGCAGCTACACAGCTGGAGAGACAAATGAAGATAGAGATAATGGTCAGGCGCAACAAGCACTCCTTATGGCTTCTAGAAGGTATGTTAGTTTGTAATATGTAATATATCGTCGATCTTTTGACCCATATTTCTACTGTTCTGTCGCTGAAATTTTCCGAAGTTTCCAGTTGGATGTCTTGGTAGCTTTGCACTGTCCTCAACTCTCGGTTTCCCGATCTTCTACTCCATTGTTTTCAATTTATCGTTATCATTTGTGAAATGATTGAAAATTCTTTTTTATTGTCTTGGTGAGATCTTTGGTTATGCTTTATGTGCTGCAGGCAGGAGGTTTTGTTGTTGGATAATGAGATATCTTTCAACGAGGCAATAATAGAGGAAAGAGAGCAAGGGATACAAGAGATACAACAACAAATTGGTGAAGTGAATGAAATATTCAAAGACCTCGCTGTACTTGTTCACGACCAAGGAACTATGATAGGTAACTAATTCTATCCCACTTCCGTTTTCTTTTTCCTTTGTTTTTTCCCTTCAATCCAAACCCTTGTTTTCTCTCTTGTCCAGACGATATTGGCTCCAACATTGAAGGTTCTCATGCTGCAACTGCTCAAGGGAAATCACATCTCGTGAAGGCAGCTAAGACCCAGAGATCAAATTCCTCTTTGGTAAGTAAAGACTTTCAGTGTAATTTACCATTTGAAGAATTCTCTCGTGGGACATTTTTGCAGTTTTGTGAATAATGTGCACTGATCTTATCTTCCTCTTGTAGACTTGTTTGCTGCTCGTGATCTTTGGCATCATACTTCTCATAGTAATCATCGTACTTGTTGCCTGATCATGGACATCAAGTTTGTTCGTCGATGTTTGTGATTTGCGACCTCTACTGCTCAAGGCAATGAAGCTGTTTGATAACGTTTGTTTGTTCAAATTATGATTTGTTCGAAAAAGCTCGATGATATCGTCGAGTACTTACCAGATTGATATATGCGTGTGTTTTTATTTGTAAATTTGATTATCGGGTTGGTTTGTTTCTGTTCCTTATCGCGTGCAATGTTACGTTACCTATCACCATCTTCTGTAGTGCTCTTTTTCGTGCGAAATAGGTGCTTATAATAAAATTTCGACTACCTAACTTTCAAATGCCCTGCTTGAATTCCGAATTTCGATTTGAAATCCGGATTTCGCCCAAATCTACCGTTTGACAATCGCACTTATTTGGATTTTGATTTCGTCCAAATCCGAGGGGAAATTCGAACTCTTATAATTCGTCGGATTTGAAATTTCGTGTCAAGTGATCCACGAAATCCAAAATTGAACCCGTAACGAATTTTCCGTAACCGATAATAGTAATAATAATAATAATAAAAAGTATATCAATAATACTATAATAATAATAAATAATAATAATGAAAAAATATAATAATAATAATAATAATAATAATAATAATAATAATAATAATTAGGAGGTGCACGATGAGTCGAGCTCGCAAGCTCGATGAGCCGACTCGAGCTCGACGAGCTCTTGTCGAGGTCGAGCTCGTCACGGGTTCGCGAACGAGCCCGCTCGAACTCGAACTCACTCGTGGGCGCTCGAAAGCTCACAAACCGGCTCACGAGCTTGTTTTTTTATATTGTTCATTATTCTTATTTTATTTTGTACTTTTTTAAATTATTTTAGAAAAGTTGGAAATTGAGTTCGACGAGCTTCGCTAGCTCGAGTCGAGCGTTGTTTTGAAATCCAAATTTCGAAATCCTAACGTTTGCCAATCATTATTTTGAAATTACGATTTTGAAATTCATAATTTAAAATCAAGCGATTTCGTTCAAATACGCGAATCCAAACGCACTCTAATTCTTTTCGTATCAAGAATGTTTCGGCTTTTCCGAGCCTTTGCTAGCCGAGGAAAATACAGCTGCCAGGATTATAAGTAAAGCAGACAAGGCTGCAACGCTGAAAGTGACAAAAGATACGACTCGAGCATGTCCTTTGTTACCACACGGTATTTCCCATACGATGGCATTAGAGTTGAAGAAGCCCTTAATGCGATTTTCGGGCACAAGTAAGCAGCTTTGGCCGCAGCACATTAGTATATCAGGTAGCTCGAAATCGACCCTTGAGAACCCGACTCCTAATGCCTGCAAGAAAATAAAGAAATGCCGAAGTCTAATTATACGTACTTGTATATATTAATCTTGTTTAGCACATAATTCAAGCGAATGCCATTTTTGATCCATCAATGTTTGGGATATGGGCATTCTCTGTCTCCATATTTCGAGATGTTACCTTTAGCTATCACTGGTATCAATTTTGTATTATTTCGGTCCCCCAGTTAATATAACTATTATTTGGATGGAGTTAAGGACTGCGCCAACAAATATTACGGATCTACCGAAGTTTGCAAGCTGAAGGAGGGATTACGGATCACCCCATAATTTCGTTCAAATTAGGAACTAGGGGATCAAAAAGACACAAAATAGGTAACATTTCGAACTAAATGTGGCGTTTCTAAACATATGGTACCAAAAAACGTAGGAGACAAAAAGTGGTTTTTTCCCCACATAATTCTTAGACCAACTACTGAGGTTAGTTTGAAATATTGGCTCCGACTGGGGACTTAAACGTGGATTACTTACGGGGTATCGTGCGTGTAATGGGACCTGAACGCCAACTTCCAGGTTGTTATCACCGTTCGAAAGTGCTTCAGAAGTGACATTCATGTGAACTTCAACCACAGAACGGTTGGAGCGAAAAGAAGGCAATTCTAGGTTCGTATCGCCAAAGGCTGCAGCATCATCGAACACTGTGAAGATAGCATAGTTCCATAAGCGATGATCAAATCACGGCCTTAAACTATAAATGTATCGAACCCAAATAAAAGAAACGAGTTTGTAATTAGAGAATGTACCTCCACGTTGAACGAGATGCTGCAGCTCGAAAGGATCGGCGAATACTCCATCTGGCAATCTCTCAATGACTACGACTTTACAGTCACGTTGAGATAGCTCCAATTTGAGTTCTTGGTGCAGCTTAAAGCTGAACGATGAAGATAAGGTACGATGAGAGCCTTCGCCTATGAGGTCTCTTCTGAAAAGGGATAATGTGGGCGGGGATAATAGGTTTCTAGCTTCGAGCACTTTGTGAAGATCGAGGTGGATTTCGCTTCGAAGGAATTTGCTGAATTTCGAATCGATCAAACTTTGATGATCCTCGAAATACGATGCTGCTATGTACTTCGAATGAAATTGGAGCGCCTGCCATACCAATCCGATGATTATCATCGGTAACCACATTCGACTATGCCACACACAGTACAATATTAAGAATAGTCAAGGTATGAAGGAACGAGGAAGACGGATAGTTTTAAGACTCCGTTGAAATACAAGGAAATTGCGTTTGAAGTTTTACTCACAGAAGCCGGAGAGCCGGCGGCGATGACGAGAAGAATCAGCAGCAATCGAATCATCGAATCCAACTTCAAACTGAGATTGATTCAGCTCCGACGACGAAAATCTGATCTGAAATGCCAGGTGTCGGAGAATGGTGCGAGGTGCTGGAAAAGCGAAAGTTGATTCCCTTTAATTTGCTATGAACTGTCACAGATCAAGGAATGATATACGGGTAGCCATTGATTAGAGACCTTCTTTCTACCCAGAAGAGAGAGAGAGAGAGAGAGAGAGAACCGTTTCGGCGTTGTTTGAAGTGGGCCGAAGATATTATGAGAAAACGAAATTTGGGGCATAGGTGTTTTCGGTTCCCCATATTCCGAGGTGCCACTTTTAGTCCCCCGATCTTATCGATTTTTGGCCATTTTGGTCATCCGATTAATGCTTAGATGAAATTTAACACATGAAAGCACATGAACTCCTCTTGACTTCACTCCCCATGACTAGTCATTTCTTCAACTAAAACGCTCGTGAGATCATTACGTATCATCTTTAACTCATTTTCAAGATTGTCGATCTTTTCTTAAATGTGATGTATAATGATGTTCATGTGCGTTTATTAAAGAAGATGTGGTATGAGGTTTTATGCCGAGTAAAAGGAGATCATGAGCTCTCACGTGTTAAATTTCGTCTAAATTTGGGATTAAATTCGACCAAAAACGTCCAAAATTGGTAACATTGGGGACTAAAAGTGGCACCTCGGAACATGGGAGATCAGAAATGCCCATACCTCAAACATCGGGGACTAAAATTATCGTTCGCCCTTTTATTATTTACTATCAGCCCCACTGTTTTTTGGCCCTTTTTATTAATCTACGGTTAGGTATGGCAACAGGGCGGGTCTGAAGCGGGCTTGGCCGGACCCGGGATCCGCCCGTTTCTTTCATATTGGACCCGAGGAACCCCCCCCCCCCCCCCCCCCCCAACCCCCCAAAAAAAAAGAGAAAAGCCACCTTGCACGCCCGAAACCCGGATAAGCCGGGTCTGATCCACCAAACCCGCCAGACTTGCTTAATTTTTTACGATTTTTGAATGTTAAATGTATTTATATTTATATAATACGAAATATATTTCTAAATTTAACTATATATTTATTAAATATACATTTCTGTATATAAATTTTAAAATATAATTTTTTTTTCTACATATATTTTATATAATTATATAGAATATTTATATAAATATATATAAAAAATATTGGGACGGGGTTGGCCAAAACCGGGACGACCTAGGCGCGTTGAGTCCCTTAAGACCGATAACCGACCCAACACTCGCCCCAATAGAGGCGGGTTTGCTCTCTCTATTCTCCCTTCTACAAAATTTCTCTCTTATAAACTATCTTAATAATTAATCTATACTTTCACTCAAATATTAGAGCTACTACGTAAAGATGAGGCTTGATGATAAGGAATCCTAATTCAGCGGAAAAGAATGATTTGTCATGATATAATGATGCTGCCAGAATGCAAAGAGTTTTACCCAAAACCATCATAACAAGTTGAAGACTCGGCACCCATCTTCAAGTATCCGATGTTTACCACATTGATCAATTTAGTCTCTGATGTTTTCCTCCGATGTTTACCACATTGATCAACTTAGTCTCTGATGTTTTCCGCGGACTAATTTAGCACTCGATTTGTCAAATTTTAACTAATTTAGTCCTCCCCCATTTTCCCATTCCATATGAATTTTTCCCTTTATTTCTCTCGTTTTCTTTCTGGTCCCAACAGTTTAGTCGACGAATCGAAAACGAAAAATAAGAATAGAACAAAAACATCGTCGGATTCTACTCGAAAACAGCTTACATCACAGATTCAAGATTTCACATGTTCGAAGGAGGAAAAGAAAATTACACATACACCTAGAAAACAAAATCCTCAAGCTCGGGAATTCGTCCGATAAAAGAACCGGAGCAAGGGTGCCGTTCTTCAGGAATTAAATAATTGCTTCAGTTTTTGTCAGAAGTTTCTTCTTTTTGCCAAGTTGCTTGCCACTGCTTGTCGTAAAACGTCGTCTCCTCAAAAAAGCTTCTTCAATTTCTCGACGTCTTCGTTCTTTCTTATGAAAAGAACTCCGAGCACTGCTACGAACAATAGGGTTTTGCAGAAGAAGTTTCCCATTTGGTCTACGAGCCCTACGCCCGTCAAACTGTCCACAAAGTACGCCATGAAGAATCCAATCATAGCAGCTCTCCCTGCATTTATACACACACACACACACACACATATATATATATGATTCCCGCAAGAATTTCATTGGGGTTAATTATACGACAGATCCACGCTGAAATAAATCGAGAACATAGCAAAACGATAGCAGGTTATTTGTATGTCATATAGGGTTCAAATCGATCTCCAATGTTCCAAAACAGGTGATAACACAGTATTGGTCTATACGACAGATCCACGCTGAAATCAATTGAAAAAACTAGCAAAAAGATAGCAGCTTTATCCATTACAGAGTTCAAATCGATCTCCAATGTTCGGAAACAGAGTGATAACACAGCAGATCCACGCTGAAATCAATCGAAAAAATAGCAGCTTTATCCATTTAAACATTATACAGGATTAATTTCAATCTCCCATGTTCGAAAAAAGACAGTGACAGACACAGCATATTGAATCGATCTAACACCAAGATCTGGGATGATTGTGAACGTTTATTCTAACATAACATTTCAGGAAAATCAATGAGATAGAAAAGGAAAAAAGAAGGTTTAGACCAACCGTTGAGAAGCTCTGCTTCTGGGAGATGGAACCTCTTCATCCATACCCACCAAGGAACGATCGAAGTGTCGAATATTACGGGATCTTCGTTGCTCGATGAGATTGGATTCTCTTGCATCCATTTCCTCCTCTTCACTTCTGAGAATTCAAGAAAAGAAAGAAAACATATGAATCTATGAGGTAACATATTACTGCAGAGATAGAACTGAGAAGATACAGGTTTCAAGTGGCCAAAAGAAGCAGCTTTTCAATCCCATAACGAGGTAAAAACTGCTTCACTGCTGCAATAAATTAATATTCGCCATTTTTGTCTAAATTCATGAACAAAAAAGGGAAGAATTACCAGCATCTATAACTGCATCCCAATCAGTATCCCCATTCTTGACGAACTGCTTCAAATCCCATGTCCCACTAACCCACCTCGGATCGTCGAAACCCTTCTTCGCAGCAACATCTTCGATTTGAAGAGAAGGCAACGACCCATTCGAACCTTTCTCAGAAACACCATCTTCAGCAACGGCGGTAGCCGTCGGCGCTACGCCGGAGCCATTATCGGCTTTTACGAGCAGAAGCCGATGGGATTGTGGCTTTCTCGGCGACGTGAGAGGTAAGTTGGGCCTGAGTGTGCTCAAGTGGGTTCTTCCCTGATAGTGAGGAGAGAGACGCGTTGATAGCTTTGGAGAGAAAATGGCGATAGACATTTTTGTTGAGAAGTTGAATGGAACAGCGAATGAAGCGAAGAAGATGAGCTCTGCTGAGCTGAGTTTCGAGGCGCTTGTGATCTTTTGGGGCTATTTTCAGCCTCTCATTAGTGCAGTTTGGGGAGAAGTATAAAGCAACTGCTTAGCTAAAAACGACGAGTTCATCCATATGCACTTGTTTGTACTAACGTTACGGTTAAAATATAAGTGGGCAATAATGGTACGAAAAATAGAGGTGCAGCGGGCAATAATGGTACGAAAAATAGAGGTGCACCTAATTAAGGCCCGGCCCGTAAACTCGAGCCGGTCTGACCGTTAATTCTATCTAAATTAACGGTTAGATGCAGTCGGCATAGCCGACACAAAATCGGTAACATTTGGATTGAAACATGATGGACCAAAAACAGCATATCCCAAATATGGAGGAGAGAAATGGACGTTCTAGCAAATTTGACGTAAATGTTGAAGTGCTTACGTATTCATTTGGGAATAGAAATTGCTCAATCTATGAAATGAAACTTTTCTATCTCAAAGAAAATATGTTGTATACCTGCTAAAAGAAACGAAGAAATGGGGATTAAACCATAGGGATGATGACTTTTTCGATTATCGCTTGTGCATCTTATGGAATCCGAAACTGTCGGAAAGTATTTGTTGAGTCGTGGGAATCAGTTAGTTGTTTACGATCCTCGAAACAACAGCTTTTCCTACCCTCGGGGAGGTAATATTCATGGAATCTGTTCGACGGGGGTCTATGTTGAAAGCTTGGTTCCTCTTGGGATCTGAGTAGAGTATTAGCTTTCCAAATGGTCACGATAATAAATAATTCAGTGTGTTGGTTTTGGGTTCTACTATATATTAGCGTGCCTCTTGTAGTCTTGTTGATGGAACAAAATTTGAATTTTGAGCATTATTTTAGCATTGAAATGTTATGATGCTCACCTTATGTGAGAGCACCTCATATGTGACACCTATTATGTGGCATTTTTCCGTGTCACATAAACGTGCCACTTCAACGTAAGGGGTAACGGGTGATGTACATTGATTGATACCTTTTATGTGGAATAGATTGGCACATCCTATGTTGAAATGACACGTTTATGTGGAATCGAAAAATGCCACATAAGAGGTGTCCATATCAATTGAGCACCTTACGCGGCCATCTGTTGATGTGTCACCGATTCATGCCATGTCAACACTCCACATTGACATTCGAGATTATGTCGTTTTAATTGACACCTTTTAGGGGCGCCGTCGATCATCTCAGATGCTGATGTGACATGTTGACGCATTACATTACACATGTTACATGTAAATGAAATGTATCACGTCAACATGCCATATCAGCATCCGAGATGTCGATCAATGACACCTCAAAAGTGTCAATTAAAACGACATAACCTCGGATGTCGATGTGGGATTAGGGATGACAATGGTGCGGGTATAGACCCGGACCTATCCAGACCCGCCCCTAATGAAGCGATCTTTTATTAGATATTCGGGTATTGTGTGGGGGGGTCACGGGTCAAAAATGACTCAACCTGACCGGATTCAAGGCGGGTCTCAGGTTTTGCTAACCCCAACCTGAAACTCTACACGAACCCGCCCCGAATCTGTGTATAAAATTTATATTTTATTTACGTTTATATTAAATATACAAGAATTGTTAGAAATATTGTTAGTTGGAAATATTATTAAACAGTCAATAGATAATTACTTGGTCTAACAAAGTAGAAATCATGTGTTCAATCTCCAAATACTATAAAGTTTTACATTAAAATAATTAAATATTCATTAAAATAAAGAAAAAGAAAATCAAGCCAGACCCGGTTCATGCGGGTTCGAGGCGGGAGAGGAGGGGAGGGGATTTGAACACCACAAAATACCTACCATGTCGGAAGGATCTTTACAAAAACTGTAAAAAAATCAGGATTAACGGTACATGAGCGTTGTTAAACCTATCGAACCAGTTATCAAACTGTAAGCAATTTGATCCCATAGCGGTTACGCAAGGTATCCAGGCGATATGAGATTAATTCAATCGTTAACACTCAACCAAAAGTTAATTATTTCAAATTTTATCCAAACCTTTATCCAAAAGTTAATTATTTCAATCCATTTTAAAGGATTTTTCAAAAAAGAAAATATTAATATATAATGATATAAAACCATGATTTTAAGTATTAAGGCGTCTTGGTGTAGTTTAACGAGGGAATTTAGCCTTGCATAAAGGCTAAGAACATACGAAATAAATTAAACAAAGTAAAACTTACTTGAATGTGTTCGTAAGAAAACTTCAACGTTATTTCGTAGAATATTTTACAATAGGAGAGAATTAGAAAGAGGGAGAGAAAATGTAAGTACGAGCGTAAGGTAAAGCGTGTAAAGCATATGGCTTCAGGCCATATTTAAAGATAAAGACACAGTATACATCGATTACTAGGTTAAGAATTTCTTCGCCACTTGTCCATTTTGCTTTATTAGCTGGCTCCATCTTCTTTAGAGCTTTGCCGTTCATTAAGCATCTTTTGAGAAGTGGACAATTATGTCTTGTCCTAATCTTTATTAAAGTTACCAACTTTGCCTTGAAAGTCTTCGATCTTATCCTTGCCTTTATTAAAGCGAATAGTGCCATGTCGTTATCGTTTCAACATTTTTTCCTTTCTTTCTTTGTCTTCAGCTCTTTCATGGATAATTCTGAGCAAATCCATCTTGATGGACTCGATATCATTATCCTTTTTACTAATATCAAAATGAATATCAATTTCATCAAGATTAATATCTTCCGGATTTTTCGGATCTTGTCCTTCACCAGCAAGGCAAACTTCATCGTCTTTTGAAGACGTCCGTGGAGATATCAATGCCTAAATTCTTTTAAATATCCTTCTTCATTTCTTCAAAATCAGCTTCAACGACATTTTTATATTTCGTCTTGCCCTTCTGAATATCGAGTCTTCTTGAGATGACTTCAAATGGGCTAGGGGCCTCTCTCTGTTGTCAATTATTAATCGACTCTTTATATTGAGAAATTTTTCTCTCGATCAAATCGGTCGCCCGATGACTTCCATATTCTCCAGTAGCAGCTTTTCGAATCATTTTTTCCCAAAAATTTCTATAAAAATTTCTTTTTAAGACATGAAATCTTTTGTTGGGTATAACCCACTTCTGGAGTCTATCTTCAAATTCAAGGAATACTAAATTCGATATTAAAGTGTAAAGAAGTCATATCTTAAATACATTCTTTTTTTATGCTCCTGTTCTGTTAGATTGGAGAAACTTTAACCCATTCTTGATATAATCCAAAAGAGGGTTCTTTAAGAATATCAATTGAGACTCCATATGAAGCCACCATTGGAAAAACCAATTTGGAATTTCCGACTCGTAAACATTCGAGCAGATTTTAATCCACCAAGAATGTTTTCATTCTGATATAAAGATACTTCATAAAATGCGTCAAAATAATTCCAACAATTAAATCGAATCAATGTTTTTGATTCAGGATGCATATATTCCCTATCCTTCATAGGATGAATAGCCCATTTTTCAGGTCAAATAATTTGCTTAAAAATAATTTTACTTAAGGTATAACCTTTTTTAAAGAAGCTTGAGAATTTTCCGCAGTAAAATGCTCAAAATCACACGTTCGAATGGATATAAGAATATTTTCGTAATTGTCACGATTTTTTTAAAAATTGGCAGCATATGGTGCTCTTTCAAGGTACCTTGTCATTAAAGTCCAAGGTTCATCAGACTGTTTAAGATCTTTAAATTTGAGTAATATAATTACCTCGAAATGTGAAATTTTCTCGTAATCGATTTTAATAACTTTGCCGTAAGAAGTACCTTCATTTTGAGGCTGAGATTTTTGTTTCTTAAATTCAAGAACTCTTTAGAATCTAATCGCCTTCCTTGCTCAAGGTATTACTTGAGGAAGCAGAGAGATTCTCTTTGACGAAAGAAATTCCTCCTCTATTAGAGGGGAAATTCCTCTCATATTGGGACATTTCTGCAGAATTCATGAAAGAAATTCACGTGTTAAATCATAAGGGTATTATCACTTTCCTTCTTATAAATTATTTCAAAAGCAAAAGGAGCTGAATGAGCCTGCCATCTCGCAAATATTTGTTTGGAAACATCATGCTTGAAGTCTTTTTGAAACATAAATTTTGCAGCTCGACAATAGCATTTAAGTACGCACTTAACAATAGCAAGAACTTCTCTAGCTATAGTAGCGTAATTCTTTTGAGCATTATCCATTTCCCCGAATGGAACCTGACTAAATATTCTTTCTTATCTTCTGGAGAAACTTGTTTTAAGATTCCTCTAAAACCTAAATCAGACGCATCAGTCTCAATAGTTTCTTTCCAACTAGGGTTAGCAAGCATAAGAAATGGTAAATGCGTGAATTTACTCTTAATTTTATTAACTTCAGTGTGATTATTTGTCAACTGACACGGAACTTTTTTCAATCTATCGTCTACGATAGAAGTGTCAATTGCAAGATTTTTATAGTAAGGAGAAATATAATTAAGACTCCCTAAAAATATTTGAAGTTGTGCGAGCATCATCCGCAGGTTCGAGCCAATTTTCGAGCCTGGTCCTATTGTCTAAGAAGAATGATAGCATTTGGCGATTTTGTATGGAATATCGTGAGTCAAATAAGTCCACTGCTCTCGACAGGTATCCAATCCCGATGATACAAGAGATGATGGTGGAATTACCGAGAGCAGTTGTGTTCTCCAAGATAGATTGGCGCTCTGGTTACCATAAACTCGGGGTGGCAGGATCGAACGTCCACAAGACCGCATTCAGAACACACAACGGTTGTTACGAATTCTGGTAACGTCCTTTGGATTGATGAATGCCCCTGCTACGTTTCAGTCCATAATGAACGACTGGTTTTGCCCGTACCTGCAAAAGTTTGTCTTGATTTCCTTTGACGATATATTGATCTACAGTCGATCTTGGGCGAACCATCGGTAACAGTGGCATCTGGTATTACGCATCTTAGTAGAGAATCAGTTTAGATCTAACTGGAATAAGTGTGCCTTCGGGTGTCTCAAGGTGGAATACTTGGAGCATTTAATATCTTATGCCGGGGTGGCAATGGACCCGGCTAAAGTTAGCGCTGTGGTTGATTAGTTGAGGCCTCATTTGGTCTGTGAGGTTCTGGGGTTGATGGGATATTATAGGAGGTTTGTAAGAGAATATGGCCTTATCGTTCGCCTCCTCACAGCTCTTTTGAACAAAGATGCTTCTGTTCGTTCTATATGGCCACTAGATGCCGAGGAGGCATTTAGCGCCTTAATAAGGTATTGACCGAGGACCTGTGTTAGCTATGCCTTAGTTTGATCGCTAGTTCTTGGTGGAGTGTGATGCTTTGGGCAAGCTTTAAAATTGGCATTCGAAGACTCAGAGATTTAATATGATGTCATCATTAGGTGGAGTAAATACACGTTGCACTCTTTTTCCCTTAACTGTGGTTTTTTCCATGTGGTTTTCCCAGTAAGGTTTTTAATGAGGCAACGGCTAAAGCATATTCTTTCATAAACATCCAAGGGGAGTATTATGAACAAATCATGATTCATCACCATGAATCATCAAAATTAAATCATGATTCATCACAATGAATCATCAAAATTGTGTGATTAAATGTGGATGTTTTTGGAATATTAATGACTAGTGAATTTATGATAAGATGAGGTGTATAAAAAAATTGTATTTTTGTATGAGTTGTATAGATGACTAAATTGTATTTTAGTATATGAGTTTAGTATACATATGTGTTTTGAGTTTCATTGTAAAACACCAAAAGTATAGAAATTATATTATCTCTCTCTAAATTCTCTCTTATAAAATAATCTTAATATAATAAATATTTTATAACATTATCTATATTTAGGTAAGAATAGAGTCATTGTTTGGTATAATAAATGTGTTTTGTTGGTACGGATGGCAACGAGGCTGTCTGATGGAGCAGGTTTGACTGGAACTGACAACCGCCCTGATTAACTAAAGCATGACTCAAAACCCACCCCGGCAAAGGCCCCGCCTGCCCCGAACCTGAACGAACTGGGTCTACCCGTCAGACTCGATAAATTTTAATTTTTCCTTTATCTTTTTTTTTTTAATTTTAAATTTTTATTGTACATTAAAGTTGATAAATATTTGCAACGGTAGGGATCAAACCCAAGTTTATAGGTAATTCCATGAATAACTTACCCATTGGACCACTAAACCTTATATGAATTTTCGTAGAATTTTTTCATATTTACATATAAACATAACTAATATATCTATGAATAAATGAGCCCGGCCGGTTTCGGAGCAGGGATAGCAAACTCAAGACCGCCCCGGACCCGGCCGGGTTGAGTCTTTCAAGATCCGTAACCCGCCCAAGTAACCGAATTATAAAAAAATCAGCCTCATTAGGCGGCGGGTCCAGGTCTAGACCCGCACCACCATCCCTATTTGTTGATATTAAACACACAAATTTTCACACATCGGTATTGAACATGAATAATTCATGAGGTATTTAAGAGTGAGGTTAAACTTCTAGTGGAACCATTAAAGAATTTAACTCAAAACTTTACCCGAACAACATACATAATGTTATTTTAAATATCAATTACTAATCTAGTTAGCTTTGTACCGGTATAAAACTAGTGAATTTTTAATTATATTATTACTATTATTTTCGTTTTTCACCACTAACTTTCCTAAAAGAACAAATTTTCACATCTATAAGGGCTCCTACGATAAGGGTGTTCGTCGGCCGGCTCGCACGCTATTTCACATATTATTTTTTATATCTATTTTATTTTTATTAGATAATGCTTATTTTACTATTTTACTGGTTATTATAACTTTTTTTACTTTTTAAAGATTATGTCTCAAGCAAAAACAAAAATAAAAATCAATTCTTCTTAAGCTAAATAATAACAATATATTAAGGAGTTGGTGATAAAAGTTGATGTTTGAGTAACATTTTATCAATAAAAGATTGTTCTGATGAATTTCGTTAGAAAAAGTAAAATATTATTTAATTAGATAAATGATGTGGGAAGTTGTTAATTTTAAAACGTTTTGCGGTGAAAAACGAAAATAATACTAATTAAAACTTAACTAGTTCGTAATAGTGATAAAATGTTACTAGTTATGTAATTGAATTCATAAAATAAACCTATTATGTTATTCTCTTTTCTCCCTCTAGGAGCTTCTCTCATTAAAGAGAGAGAAAATATATAAATGATCTTTCTCCCATTCCAAATGTTGGGAGAACTCTTGTTTCTTCTATTTCTTTACTTCTGCTCTTTGCATTTTTCCCTTATTAATCTTAACTTGGGGCTGGGGGTATTCTTTTCACTTTTAGGAGTTGTTTCTTACTTGGAGTGTCGTCCTCGAAAAGACAAGATTTCGAACTTTAGGAACGACGAAATATAAAAGTATTGTAATTTGGGTTGGATAAAGGACGAAAGATAGAAGTATTGTAAATCCAGGCTTGATAGCCATATCATGATTTTAGGCTGATTTGTGATATGTTTTTTAGTTGTTCTTTGTAAAGAATATAGAGTTTTTGAGTGTTGTTTGTAGTGATGACTGAATTGTAACCTTGAATGTATTTTAGATAGTTTGTTAGTTTACTACGGGTCCCTAATGTAACTAGTAGATATCCAGCCAAGTACAAAAGGTATTTATCATCTGTAATACAAAAATTCAATATAGAATTACGTCTATTTTTAATCTTTTTCTTCAACCACTAACATGGTATCAAAGCTAAGGGCTCATGAAATTGAAATTCAGACCGCGACAAAATTATCAGAAAGGAATTTGTGACTGAAGAAGAGGAACAAAGAATTACAAGATGTGGAGTAGAGAATGTTAGTAGCGCTCAGAGTGACAAGCTAGGGTTTAAAAATGGTACTTGTCAAAGGTACAGATTCTATAATAGAGTATTACTCGGAAGAGTAGGATAGTTTAATTCCATCCCCATCCAATAATTTGTCAAAGGAATATGTGGAATTTGGGGACCAGATTAAGATGATGACGTTTCTCATGGGCGAAATCAATGTAGAATTTAGTTTATATATCTTCTTTTACCACTAACATTCTTTTCCAGAATTTCAATACTTCCGTGAGGTTGTGATTGGTCCGAACTAGACATGGCACCCGGAACTAGGGATGCAAACAAACCGAATCGAGTTGAATACCATAATATTCTATTCGTATTCGGTTGACAATCGAATACGAATATTCGAATATTTAATTCGAATCATAAAGTCGATCTTATGCGAATTCGAATATTTTTGCGAATATTCGAAATATCAAATATTTGATTCGAAGTAATATTTTATTTTATATTTAAGTATAAACAATATTATAATTAAAATATGTATTGAAGAAAAAAAAACTTAGCTTTGTTCAGTGTATAACAACGAGCTCAAAGTTCTTCATTTAGACTCGCCCTCAAAAAGTTAAATACGGACTCGGATTCGAGCTTGAGCTTAAAGCTCAAAATTTTGGATTTTGATTTCTTTTCTAGTAGAACAAAAAATAAGAACTTTTGAACATTTACGACGAAGACACCATCCACCTTTCACCCCTATTTTGAGCTAGTTTATTGATAGTATTACAATCACAACCATGCTTAAACTTCTCTTGAAATTATTAATCATGAAAAAGTTAATTTGAAACCAACATAGTACAATAGTGTATATATTGTCTTCTTCATATGGTAAGCAAGAATAGAACCATAACATAAAACTGTTTAGTATACACATGGATGCATGTGCAATATTTTAAAGATTTTGTATTATCAAAACTAAAATTTATACTAAGGATAAAATTATAATAATTATATTAAGGGTAAAATTATAATAAACACTAATCAAACTGACCGATCAATTTGGCAATTTTAAACACCCTACGCCATTTATATAGAGTATAGATGATAATGAACAAAAACCGTGAACAACGAATGAAAGGGAACACAGATTAGAATTACGGTTCAGTATGCTCGATTTTGGCTCGTGAGCTCGTTTACTCGACGACGAAGGTCGAGTACAAAAAAAAGGCAAAATCAAGAACGGCGAAAGAGTTAAAACAGTATTACAAAGACCTAAGATGCAAAGATAACTAAAACTAAACCTTAGGCTTCGCTAAGCCAAAAAGAGTTCCTAGACTGTACTGTTTGTTGAAAGATCAGAATTCCACACAGAGCAACCTGCAATAAAACATAGGTTTACAGGTTTACTTATTACAGTTTTTTGCGAAAAATGATAAAGTTTCCCATACGTCTCTGTTACTACAAATATCATGTCACAAACACTGAGACTAAAAATCTCGTTGCCCACGTTTTTGATACAAGTCAAGTTTGGTTTTTTTTTTTTCTTGTTTAATTTCAATTGAACACTTCATATAAGGGGTGCAGGCTAAATGAAGCGTCGATCATCACGTTAGAACTACCAAAGTTTTTTCCGCAAATGGGTTTTCCCGACGAGTGAAAATACTAACTGTACTTCCAGACAACAATACACTGCAAAACAAATACGTAGTCGCATTACGTACCTGCTATTAAATTGGAAGCTTTTCACGCACCTCGTCGCTGCCTTTTCTTTCCAGACGTTGAAGCACTGACACTAAACGTTGAAAGAGCTTTATAAGATGTATGCTTCTCTTTCACTTTTTGGCGAAAGTCTTAACGAAAACGCCAGAATAAGTGTATAGTGCAATGAAATAGGTTTGAGGATCAAAAGAACGTGTTGCCACACCTTTGTTTTGCGGTATCCCTGAAAGACAAAAAAAAAAGAACTCAGTGTAAATTATGCAAGAGAAGATGTGGAACTTCACCAGCATAAGCAATTGTACGTGGAATTCACAACCACCGCATTATATCAACGGGCAAACAAATAAAGGACCACAGTCGTTCTATGACATATAACAAAAGGAGATGGTTATTTTAGCTACATACCGTTTGGGCTGTTCCACTTGTATGTTATTCACAACTCTTGAGACTGTTCCATCCTAACACATTCGAATTTTGAAAAAAAGTTTTGAAAAACGCACGGAGAGAAATAGCTTTGCAAGTAAGTGCCATAACAATCATGTTCGTCGTGAATATATGTCAGTGCAACATGAAAAATTAGAGAGATTATTCTTTAGTTTTATGAGTGACATCATCTAAATTCCCTATCATATTTCTCTTGCTGATTGATTTCTCGATATCCCGAGTTTTAGCAAGAATTTATGGAACCCGGTAATGCAATGAACCGTTGTGCGTCTCAAAGCATCATACGAAACAGTTGTCATAAAATTTTGCATCTATCGCAGTTAAACAAACAGAACAGCAAAACACTGCACAGATTGTCAGTAAAAGGAAGTTAACAAAGATAGGTGTGCTTAAAGTAAAAGTGAATGCGAATCACCTTATATATTGCTCTTTCATTGTGCCAAAACTTCAATATGGGCATTATCAATCTCCCTATCACAAAAATTCACGTCTACTTGATTGATAAAGCCGATTACTTTCTTGGGTTTCAATGATACGAGATTCAAAAGGGGGTATACTTACCAGACCTCGATCTTTTGAAACTTAATGATTCAGGTGAGGTTCCAGGTAGTTTCTCCTTTTCTTTTTTTTGGAGTTTTCTATCATTAAAAGAGAGGAGAGCATTAGTTTACTGCTTCTTCACGTTGCAGACGAGGACTAATGAGTCAGTCGCATTGCAATCAGAAAAGCTCCATATAAGCCTCGTTCTTCTAACGCTACATATTCATCTTATTACGCTTTGCTGAAGGTTTTGACTGAATTATAACTAGAGCAGTATCACATCCTACTTCCTAGAACAAGCTCCTATTTGCTGTGAAAGTGTCAAAGATTTGTGCACTCAACTTCAACTCCCTCCGGTTATTGAAAGCATCCTAGTACCATTATATTAAATCTAAACTAACTGGACAAGTCTAACCTTAATTTCAGTATCATGAATTTGCACATTTACATCATCCTCATCAAACCCTCGTGCCATTTTCCCGGATATATTGGAAGGGTCGAGAAATAGTACATAGATATACCGTAGCACATGCCCTTCAACACAAAAGTAACGTAATAGCTGGAATGTACCTCATCATTCTTGATTTTGCTGCACGATATAGGCTGGGGATGTACCTTCTCGCTATTGATTTTGCTGTAAGATCTAGTAACCACTCTAGCCCTACGTTCACTTGGCTGGTTACTTCTCACTGCTGCACGCCAGCACAATGGAGATAGGCAAAAGAATATTATTAGACGTAGAGAAATGATCAACATCAACTTACCTTTTGGTTTAGGTAGTGAAGTCTTCTCTTGGACAGGGGTGTTTAAGGAAGCATCCACTGAAGGAGTTTCTTCTTTCTCAAAAAACTTATTAGCATATTCCTCCCAATTCGAAGGAAAACCAAGCGCAAAATGTTCACATACCTGACACAACATTAGTGATTGCCAATTAAGAATAAGAACACATCATATATCAGCCAAAATGAAAAGCATCTAAAAAAATAATGATGTTTCACGATTAATTCAACTCAAACGACAATTAGAGTCAAGGAAAGATAACCACAACCTACGTTTGAGGACTAATCGGCCCAACTGAAAAGGTAAAGGCACATAAAAGCATTTAAGAAACTCACATCTGATGGAAACCCATTTTCTAGAGTTTGATCTTCGTTTAACATGTTGGCGATGATAATAAATACGCCATCAGATGTCTCAAGATTAGAGAACTGATATCTCTTGACGATTGGTGCAGATGAAAAGCCTCGAACCACTTTATTCCTGTAACATAACGATAACTTTAATCCTTCGCTGAGAATATAAAACTTTCAAAAAAGCCACAAAACGCTACTCAACTGTAAAACCAAAACCATAAAGGGATAGTTATATAAATTATTAACAAGAACTGTAGTGCAATTTTTGCAACTACCCTGCAAATCATAACCGAGGTTTCAGTTCAATATATTCATTCCAGCATTTGAACTCGTAGTTAAATATATACATAAAGCAAAAATCAATCAAACGCCACAATGCAAATAAAAGAATAATGCAAAAGGTTGCATTTTTACTCTCTCGTCAAGCCAGCAACGCCAAGTCGCCTCCCTTGGAAGTCATCTTCAGCCTTAACCAGCCACCAATCCACCAAACGCACCTTTAAAAAAAAAACCCAATAATAAAAAACGTTACCCTAACATAGCGGATAAGCAAGGGAAAAAGAGAAAATTACATACGAAGAAGACTTACAGTGGGCAGAAACTTTGACTTCGAGGTGCTGCCACTATCTTTGTGATTCCCCGCAGAATTCATAACTTCTACTCAAACGTCGTTTTCCAAGTGTTCGTTGTGCTTATTTCCGGTCTCTAAATATTAAGTAGGATTGGGGGTAAATGCTAAATAATTATGGGGAATTACCATTCACCGCCCAATTTTACTTGTTACCGCCCCGTAAAGGGTTTGAAAAATACGTTTTTGCCCTTATGATATTTAAATTAATTTAAAAAGAAAAAACTAACTAAATATATAATTCTGTTACGAATTACCGAAAACTACATACACAAATAAATTCGAACGATCGATCGATACGGAAAAAAATTCAATCTAACATTTTAGAACCGACCGATCGATATTTTCGGTCCTGCAGTGCGCTGGCCGATCGACATTTTCGGCCCGCAAAGGCCCGGCCGAAATTTTAGTTCGGCCCGCACAGGCCAGTCCGAAATTTCAGTTCGGCCTGCACAGGCCCGGCCGAAATTTCAGTTCGGCCCGCAAGGCCCGGCCGAAATTGCAGTTGCAGTTCGGCCCGCACCGGCCCGGCCGCAATTTCAGTTCGGCCCGTGCACAGCCCAGTTGAAAATTTCGTTCGATCGTATTTTTATTTTTTAATACCGAGAGGAATAAAAGTTAAAACCGGATCAAAACGGGGGTTGGTCAGGCCCACTGTTCTCGCCCCGGCATCCGTGTGCGCGGGTCGCGCGCTCGCACACAAGTCAGCCTGATTTGCACCCCCAGCCCGCGCACGCGAGCGACTTACATGTGGCATAATATTAGCTATTTAGTTTAAACTAATAAAATTCACATCTACATATAAGGTGGGTGAAACCATGTTGTTTTTCCAATGTGGGACAACAACTCTTCACTTTAAATTCCCTCCAATTAATTCACCTTCACAAGCCCAAAATAAAGCACATGTCTCTCAACTTAATATTCCCCCAATTTGGGCACATTCACAAGCCAAAAAAAAAATTACAAAATAATTATAACAAAAAAAATTAATAATACAAATATAACAACAAAAAATTATTGATATTACAAAATAATAACAAAAAAATAATAATATTACAAAATAATTATAACAAAAGAAATTAATAACAAAAAAATTAATAATACAAAATAATAACAACAAAAAATATTAATATTACAAAAATCGTCCTCCTTGGCCGAAATGCTCACTGTAATTTACCCCGTCGCCGATAAAAGCCTCCAGGATGTGGACATCCCTCTCGTCGTCTGAAAACAAAAAAAAAAAATTAAGCAGCCAATAGACCATTTCCTTTGCCCTGTCCCTTTACCCTGTCGTCGATCCATTGCGATTTGAGTTTTTTTTTGTTATGTTTGAGTCTGATTTGAATGTATGATTGCGATATGGAAACTGTTGTATGGAAAAGGACTTTAAATAAAAATTTATATTCAAAAGGGCAAAATGGTCTTTTTCAGTCCTTTAGGGGGCGGTGAATAGTAATCCAGATAATTATACTCACTCCGTCCACCAAATTTTTTTTGGACATTTGAGGGTTGTCAAGGGATTAAGAAACTGAATATTTTAATAATATAATACATTTAGAAGTAAAAAAGTATATATTTTGACACGTCTTTGAAGAATATTTAATAGGAAATTTTTTTAAAAATAATCCATCCTATTGAGTTTCTTCCAAAAATAAACCAACCTTTAGATTATTTCAGAACCAACCTATACTAATTCTCTTCTCAAATTAAACCCAGGTGACTTGTAACCTATTCAACCGGTTAAATATCATTTCTTTTAGTTTTTTTATATATATTAACATTTATTTATTTCTTATGGTGCCAATCCAAGTGGCGCTGCTCTTTTTCTTTTTGAAACATTCTTTTTTGTATTTTCTTCTTCTTCCCTTTATTCTATTCCATTTTTTATTATTTCTTTTAATTGTTTTGTCGTTTTGCCGTTTCTACATGACCGGTGTTCGAGCTGATTTTTTGTTACGCATTAACTTCTTTCTTCGGACGTACTAAAATCAAGCGGGAGCAAAATATCCGGAAATCGGATTCTGATCCGGTATTCGATTTTTAAAACCTGAGAAAACGGATATCCGATTTTAAAAACCGGATCGGATATGGATAGTGAAGAAAAATGAAAAATTATTTAAAAAATCAAGATATCCAGTATTCGGTTTTATATTTAAAAATAATAAAAAACTAAAAAAATAGCCAAAAAAGAAAAATGAAGGTCTAAAAGGAAAAATAAATTCTCATAGGAGAATATTTAAATTTATTTTGTTTTATTATTGCAAAAAACTTGTTATAGAATTGAAATAAAAAAACATGAAAATCGAGATGCAAGTAAAAAAAATATTTTTTTTTGGTATTGTGTTTATTATTTATTATGTAATTTTGAATCATAAAATTCACACATGTTAAAAATATATAAAAAATGATTTTGAAAAGAAAAGAATAATAATAATAATAATAATAATAAGAAAAATTAAGTTTAAATAATGGATGCAGGTTCTGTTTAACATATCCGAATAAAGCGGATATCCGATTTTCGGATATCCGATTAAAACGGGACCGGATACGGATACCATTTTTGATATCCGAAAACTTATTTTTATTCACTCGACATGCACTAATATATAAACTTATTAATATTCCTCAATATTTTTATAGTAATTTTTTGTTTAAAATATTATAGTAAGTTAGACGTAATAATTTGGTTAAATTTTCGCTTAACATTTTATGTTTAATTTTCATCGTTAATTTAACTATGTGTAAAAATATTTATAAGTTACACGTAGTTATCGGTATATGTAAGTTATTTAAAAAAAATTGAAAAATGAAATAAAAAAGGAAGGAGAAGAATAAAAAAAAAAAGAAATAAGTTTAACCCGTTGGATAGATTGTGTGAGTTTAAGGTTCAATTTGAGAAGAGAATTAGTATATGTTGGTTTATTCTGAAATAATCTAAAGGTTGGTTTATTTTTGGAAGAAACTCAATATGATGGATTATTTTTAACAAATTTTCCTATTTAATATTATTATATTGATTGTTTGTAATATTTTTTTCTAAATAAGGAAATGTACAAAAATGTGGAACGTCCGATTTAGTAAAATGTATAAAATGGTTTGAGACAGAGGTAGTAATTATTTTGGGTACTATATCTTATTTCGACGGAAATAGTTGGGGACTGTATTGAACTATAGTTACAATTTAGGGGTAAAATTGTATTTATCATCTCTCCTTTCTTCCCCGTGAATTCACAAAACCCCTAATGCTTCTTTGCAGCAAGGGTTTAAGCTCGAACTTGGCAGATTGAATTTGCAGATTTTTCTTCATTTTCCGACGAAAATGGAAGCCATTGTTGATTCACTCTTCACAAGCTTAAAAAATGTACCGTCGTCAGCGGTTCCAGTAATGGTGGATTGCATACTATCTTCTACTGGAGAATCTCCGTCGTCTCTTTTCTCCCATCTTTTAAGTCAATTTTCTACTATAGCTCAGGCATGTCGTTTTTCTGCTTTACATTTTTATTTCGTTATGCAGATTGTTGATGTTGTGTTTGAGTTGAGATGAAAATTAAAACTGCTTCATTCCTCTGAACCCCCAAACACATTGGGTGGTGCAGTTTTCCATTTAATATATGAAATTGCTCCACTACCTCCCCCGAAAAAGAACTTTTTTTGTTTTAAATTTGCTCGTTCGAGTTCATATGTTATGGGGCTAAATGCACTGCCCCTTTCTATTTGGACTTTGGAGGGCGATGCTGATCAAGTTTAAAAATACAGTTATTTGTAGTGTCCTTGTGTGGCTAAAAAGCTTGTTTGAATTTAAGTCGGCTGGATTAAAATTCGACACTTGTGAGTTTTCACTGAAACTAAAGAAAGCTGATCCTAATATGACATTGTTGTTCACAGATTGCTGAAATTAAATCATGATTGATTTTTATATACCGTTTTGATTTATAAGCATTTTCATTCTCTTCAGAGCATCCCCCAAGATAGACATGTAATGGAGAGCGAGTGGCACAACTGTATCTTGTCCTATATGGCTGCTTTCTCTAACTTACTGAAGAAACCCGGTGGGTTCATACAACATATGAATCAGTTTTAATAATTTCTCTTAAGTCTTAAGTACAGCTATTGTATTTTTAACTTTTACTGAATCATGTAAAATGTGGAACATTCATATAATTTGTAAAGAAACAGTTTCTTAGTCCAGTGAGTGTTTAATTGGTTTTGAAATTGCGAAAACTGCTTGAATCCGAAATAAATCCCTACTGCAGGGACATGGAAAAATGGGCCTCCATTTTGGTTATTTCATAGATTTGTTAGGATTTATTTTTACTATCTACTGTGTGTATGACGAGGATGAAGGTGCTGAAGATTAAACTTCGTTTTGTTTGCCAGAAATATTTTCTGCAAAGGACAATTACATGGAAAAGTTTGTTTATAAATTGTTGATTCCTGTGTTGAAGTTATTGCACGAATGCGATCACGAACTATTTTATGAGGTATTTCTTTATTCTACCTCCCCACATTGTCTTATAAACCATAAGACTTTCATTGTTTAATATCCCTTTATTTAATTCAGGTGGCAAGCTTGTTCCTTGATGTTGTTCGTGAGACAGATAGCTGGAAGGCTCTTGAAGTTACCATAGTTCCTCTCTTTTTAAGGTCAATAGGGCTTTCATTGGGAATGTTTCAATGTCATGATCTGGCAGTGTATAGATGGAGCAAATCACCTGGTTCTAAGGATGGCATTGATAATGAAATGGGCTGTAAAGCTGTAGATGCTACTCATAGTGAATTTTTTGCGAAGGGTATGAGTGAAAATATCGACGAATCTCACGGTTTTCCATTACCTATATCTTGCAATGTGTTAACCCTAACGCTTGAATTTGCTCTTCAAAACAAACTTGAAAGATCTGTTTCGGGGTCAATTTCGGCAAATGAGTCCCGGTCAGAATCCGTTGCTGGAAATCTTCTCTGGGACCTTTTTAATTTGACATTATACATGCTTTCACAAAGTTCAGAAGATCGATCTTCTGCAATTAGATACCTTCTTCCATTCATACTTAAAGCATTTGCACATGATTACAAACTGGATGTTGTAGTGAATGGAAGGCGCTTTGTGTTAACCAGGTAAGAACTGTAGCATCGGTTGCCAATACAACGGAATTTGATATACATTACGTCCTGACATGATTATTATTGTCTTTTCAGTTGAAATATTAACTTTTTTCCCACGTTACAGGAACGAAATTTTTGTAAAAATATGGAACTGTTGTAAGTCACTATTTTCTCGGGGTTCTCTGGAGAGAAGAGATGCTTATGACATGCTTTCACTCTATGCATCATGTTCGTTACCTAATCTTAAAAATGAAGAAATAGATATGGGCGAACCGGAGAAGGCTTACGATCTAAAAGCTGACCTGGACTTTTGGCATGAAATAAAGCGAGGCTTGGTAATGACTTGTTTTTTCCTTTCTTATGCTCCTCAAGCACATGCAAACATCGCTTATTATTTTGATTCTTAAAGCGTGACAAGGAAACCCTGATAAGGAAACAGTCAATGCATATATTGAAAACAACCCTAAATCTCGGTAAAGAAAGGAGCTTCCCAGTCATTGCCAATAAAGTATCGGATGAAGATTCTGACTATATGAAGAGCAAAAGAGGAAGGTGGGCTCAAAAGGAAGCTGAGTCACTGGGGGTTGGGAGGGTATACGACCACATTGGCTCGAGTCTCAACTATTGGCAGAAGTGGGAAACCTTTGTTTTTCTTTATGAAATGCTTGAAGAATATGGTACCCATTTGGTTGAAGCAGCATGGAATCACCAGGTCTTTCATCATTAACATATCAAACTCTATGTTGTGAACACTAGTTTCTTTCATCATTTCAAACGCAGCATCTTACGAGTTTGCCCTTCATCATCAACTGTGTTATGCATTTAATGGACTTTATAGTTCACATATTAAACAAGGTTTCTTCCCTTATTTTATCGATTATTCTACATGGACCTTTTAATTTCTAATAATAAACATGTTGATGATAGCATTTTGCAATGTGATAATGCGCCTTTATGTTATATATCTTGTTGGCCACATACAGATCAATCTTTGGGTCCAGTCTTCATTAAGAATGGATAATGCAGTAGACTCTGCTTATCGAGAGCTCCACATTGTCCAAATGGAGACTTCGGGGAGTGTTTTTGATTGGTTGTCAATTTTGTGGGAACTTGGCTTTTGTCATGATAATCCTCAAGGTATGTTAATAACAGATACATGCATACCATGTGCACAGACTCACTTTTAAAGCTGCATGGTGCCACTTAAATGAACCGGTAGATATGATTATCTCAGCATTTGTTTCTTAAATGTATAATGCAGTGCGGTGCCTTATCATGCAGTCGTTTTTGGATACTGATTGGAAGAACTACGGAGGCTGTTTAACCCTAATGCCCATAGATTTCATACTTGGCCCACTTATACAGGGATTGAATGATCCTGTGCACCACAGAGATTTTGGTTGGTTAATTTCTTTCCACAAATCATACATACAAATTAGATAAGACAAATACTAATATAGTCTTTGCTAATTAATATGAAGTGGTTTATGTTTATACTTCTCTATATTCCTACTGTGTTCGAGCCTCTGAGTCTCGAAAGGAATTCTGGATTTTTATCTTATTACACTATCTATTCCTTCTTCTTTAATAGGTCTTAAAGAAATTTACTCTTCATGGACTATTGAAGCTGCTGGTAGATTTTTCGGCCACTATGCTGCCACCTACGTGGAAATGAAGTATGATGATTTACCTTCCTTTAATTTTCTTAAGCAAAAGTTGCTACTTAACTTCAAAATGAGTGTTGCGAGCACCTTGATTTTGTATTCAAGCTCCAGCTGAACAATGATGGTCATAAGATACATCACTCGGTTAAATTATTATACTTTGATTGTGCATTCCTTTCAGCGTATCTACTCTCTATAAATAATGCATTGAAGAAACTAATTAAGAGGTGATGTTATACTGCATTTTTTAATCATGTATTTTACTGTATCATTTGACAAAGGCAATTTTTCGAGTACATAATGCCAGATGCATGTGGTGCTCCTTTGTTTACCTCCCCAAGAACTACTGGCTTGTATAATGGTTTTTATGCTGATGGTTACGTTGTGCCCATTTTGTTACTCGTAATTAGGCCCGATTGGAATTTGGATACTTCGATAGAATTTTTTGTATCGGGGGAGTAACTTTTTAATAGGAATGCTATGATTAGAAGCATGCATGTAGTCAACACATTTCATTTAATGGTGCAGAGAACATGTTTCATTCTTGCTTGATTTGGCATCCGTATCCAAAACATATTCTTTTGGGCGAGCTGGATTTATGTGCTTTTCAGAATGTATTGCGTCAGCTGCTTGTGCATTCATTAAGCATATCAATCACGACAAAGAGCAGCTCTCTGCAAATTTCAACAAGATCATCGACACCTCTTCAACAGAATCCGATGAAAGCTACAGAGCTGATCTCTTGGATGCTTTTCGATATGTTCTTCTGTGTAGTAAACATCATTTTAACCCCAAATACCGCTATCAAGGCATGATGTATTTTCTACACATTATTGCCATGATTATTAACTTAGCAAGCTAATCATCATCACGCTAATGCTTCTTATTTTGTGCAGTTTGCAAAAAGATTGTAGAGGCTGCAGCTGCAGTGATGACAGTGGTTGATGTTCCTCTGGAGTTCCTTTTAAACTTTATATCTAGTCTGCCTCGGGAATATACTGATTGTGCTGGTATAATAATCGTAATAAGCGACATCAAACGCCATAACGATTTTCTTACCTTTTTTCTTGGACTTATTTTATGTTGTCTGTAGGCCCTCTACGATATTCACTTCAAAATTGGCTACACAGTCATAATTTAGAGCTTCACGAGGCCATTGGTCAGTTTCCTAGGAACTTCATCTATAGTCAGCTCCCTCTTGAACCCTCTCTCACATTTAATGATGAAGAGCTGGATGCATGGGTGTCTTGTTCGAACCGCTGGGCACGACTTCTTTTTATTGTAAGAGGGAAGGAGAAGCTCATAGAATCAATTTGGAAGGTTTAACTGGGGAATTTTTGTTATAGCTCTTTGTTTTTTTCTTTTTTTTTTTTTCGTGTGCTTTACATCAGTGCTTGTTAATAAGGGCATAGGAGTGCTTGAGCAATTTACAGCACTATTGTGCAGTTTATTCAAGATCATGGAGGTGAGATGTGCAAACAGAGGAACTCGCTTCAATGGTCTGTCGTGAAATTCGACATGCTCGTTTCTAGTCTCATTCAGGAGATTCTCGTAATCAAAGAAAGACCAGCTAAATGTGTAACTAGAAAAATGAACGGAAATTTGAACTCATTAGAGATGGATGATCTGAGTCATGCAGAGCAACCGATGGTCTTTGACAAGTTTGCTGAAGTGCTTTTCTCATTTTTGGTATGGATTACCTCTGTAATTTTCTCTCTATTATCCAATCAAGCAACCGAAAATAGTCTTTTCACGTCCATTAAATGGTTTTTAAAATCAATCTGAATCTCTACTTTATGGCCACATTTTTGTGGTACCATATCGATTCGTTGACGCCTTAGTACTGTGTTTCTGTGGGTTGACAGGAAGAACTGGTCTCATTCACCAAATCATCGTGTGCGATCTTTTGGTCCAATGTGAAGTCGGAAACAATGGGTTTGCCAGGTTCCATTAGAGGAAAACTTGGTGGTCCCAGCCAACGACGACTACCATCTTCGTTGTGTTCATCTGTTTTGGAAGCCGTACGATAATCATCTTCACTGAAGTCCTTTTTCTCATATTCTTGTTTGTTCCCCTATAGATAATTACCTAATATTCTTCAATATATCAGCTTCGTTCCTTATGGACGTGCTTTTTTTATCTTTCACTCACTTTATGAATCAGATAACATCGATTAAGACTCTTGCATTTGTCATGGGATGGTCCGAACAATATGCAACAGAGATATCACCTGGTGCTTGTTCCTTTCTCCAGAACTTCTTTCAGAAGATTACCACCTCTCCTGTGCCTAAATCAGAGGTGCTTTGCTACATATTACTGTCTAGTGCCAGAAGCATTATTTATCATGTCTGTGCTCTATTCACTGTCACAATCAGGTTGAGGCGGAAATCAGTGTGGCGGCCTATGAAGCATGTGCTTGTGTGCTGAAAAAGTTGACGATTACCTCTCCCTTGTCCTTGAATCTTATAGTTACCGACGATGAACATGAACTGTTGTCAGTAAAAGAAGATGGCAATGCATTCTTAGATTCCTTCATTTGCGGCTTTATTCATGGCATCGACAATGTTATAGACTCGGGACATTTGGCACGATCGCGCAGGGCTGTGCTAATAAATTGGAAGGTTATTCATCTTGATATTGATGGCATCTTTTATGAAAATGGATTCTTTTCGATTTTTCCGTTTGAGAAATTTTGCCATTTTTCTTGGATTCATCTTATGAGGAATTTCAATTGATTGATCAGTTTTGAGTTGTGTTCAAACATGTTAAAATATAAGTAATAAGTAAGGGGTAGGTGTAAAAGCTTTGAACTGAATGACAATCATCGATAGCTTTGATTGATGGATGACTTGCCCCTCATATAAGAAGAAAGCGTCCGCGCAATTGGATTATTTACTTTTTCTTACAAATTTCATGGTTGTGAGAACTAGAATCATTTTTAGAAGGTGAGATTGTTATGTCTGATTTGCTGGACAGCTCAAAACATTTTCTATCATGAATAATTGACATTTCATTTCCATATATTTTCATTTTTGCATAGCTACTTATGGCCTATAGGCATATTTTGATTAAGTGCAATCTGTCTATTCAGTGGAGCTGTGTGGAGTCTTTTTTGTCACTGTCAAACTATGCCGGAGCCCGCTCGACGAGACGTGACTTTTTATTTTCGGAGACAGTGGTAACTCAGATTTTTGCCAATCTTGTAGAAAGGTAAAGCATTTCAGTGAGTATTTTTCAATAATCTTCATATGCATCATCTGTAGTGGTCTTTACTGACTCTTACTTAATCTGCAGCCTTGAAAATGCTGCAGAAGATTCCATCCTGCCTATGTTCAGATCAGTTAGACTAATATTTGAACTTATTAATTGTAAAAGAATAGATCCAGAAATTTCGTGCAAAGGCATAAGTATGCAGGTATCTTTCCACGCATTATCTATGTTATCGAGGCTAAAGTCTTTAGTTTCTGTTCTTTTTTCCTCTCAGAGTGTAGAGTCGAAAGAGCTAGTTTGCATTTATTTGGAGGTTCACTTTCCACAGTTGAAAAGTCTTGATAAAAATATAGGGAACGGGAAAAAAAGATATCGAATTTTAGATCTTTTGATTCCCAAATTCTTCTTTCGCCTTCCTGTTTTGCTGCGATACTTATCAATAAGATGTCCTTTTTATTCAGAGGATGTGGAGTTTGGTTCGTTCGTCATGGGTATTGCATGTGAGTTGCAACAAAAGGAGAGTGGCCCATATCGCTGCCCTCTTATCATCCGTTCTGCATTACACTGTGTTTGGTGAGGAGTATATGCATGAATTTGACGGTAGTCCTGGGCCTTTGAAGTGGGTACGTCCTTTAAGCCTCTGCATCTGGCAATAGTTCTCTGCAGTCATGTTTTATGTGCACTTACAGTTAATTTTGCTATGCAGTTTGTCCAGAAAATCCTCGAGGAAGGTACAAAAAGTCCACGTACAATTCGACTTGCTGCATTACATTTATCAGGGCTTTGGTGGGCTCATCCTAATACGTTAAAATACTATTTAAGAGAGCTGAAGCTGCTAGCATTTTATGGTTCTGGTATGGAAAGAGCTTACTGTACATTCTATATTTAATCTGCAGCAGAATGATGCTTTATTCAATTTGGTTGGTCGACAGTATTATAACAATTGGTGCACTTTGGATTCTCATTTTTCTGAAGTATTTTTCGGTTGTTTGAACTCTGTATAGTTGCTTTTGACGAAGATTTTGAAGCTGAGTTAGCAGAAAATACCGATGCTAGAACCGAAGTATCCATGCTATCCAGAAGCCTTGATCTCGAGTTAACAGAAGTAAGTTGTTAAGTTCCAAAATTTTGACAGAAATATGGTGAAGGTGTGAGGTTTTTGACAGAAATATTGATGTGTTGCTTGTGATCAGGGTTTCATAAATACGGAGTTGTATGCCCGTGTGTCTGTTTCAGTCCTGTTTTCCAAATTGGCAGACATGGCTGATTTGAGCAACTCGACAGATGAAAATGGAAAAAATGCTGCTGCCGTTGCCTCTGGGAAAATGTTTTTGCTGGAACTTCTGGATTCTGTGGTAATTTTTCCTCACATTTCATCTTCCTCTTTCTCCTCAAGTCCCTACATGCCTCTGAGGGTGAGATAGGAAAATGTTCTATTCACATCTGATCCTATTTAATGGTGCAGGTTAATGACAAAGATCTATCAAAGGAATTGTATAAGAAGTATAGTGCTGTGAGTTTCTTACCATTTGCATGTTGTCTCAGCAATCTTACTATCATTCTTCACTCGACCTCTTATTTTCTTGTGATTGTTTTTCATGTCAAATATTCTCTAAGGTATTGTTTCTTTTTCATTTACAGATCCACAGGCGAAAAGTCCGTGCATGGCAGATGATATGTATCATGTCGCGGTTTGTAGACCTAGATAACATGGAACGAGTAACTTCTATCTTGCATACAGCTATTTGTGTGAGTATTTTCTCTTATAACTTTTATAGTGCTGTTTCTGTTACCACCTCAACTGTTATCTTCGTGATATGTTTTCCATGTGCTCGTACGAAAATGAATTTGTCTCGTAATACCGATATCAATATCACGTGCCATAAAAATTTAACACCTTTTCTCCCTGCCACATTGCTGAGCTGAATGTATAACCTTTTAATCTTAGTTCTTAAGAAGTTTGTGTTGCATCCTTTCATGACTCCTGGTATAATTATTTAAACATTTCATATAATTCATTATCAAAGAGGTGTTCGTTCTCTGTTGGCCATGATCTCATAAAATTATTTTTACTTACATTGAACTGTTGAATTTCTTGCAGAGAAACAATTTGCCTTCAGTTCGACAGTACCAGGAATCTTTTGCTGTTTATATATATTTGAAATTTCCTTCACTTGTAAGGCCACTTTTCGTTATTTATCATTATAACTGAATGCAGCGTTACTTTATCACAAAAATTCCTTGTATATGGCTCATGGAGATCTATGCTATATGTGCAATTTGATCATTGTGATTGTATTCATGAACCATTATTTGTACTGACAACTGAGATATTTATGGATGTGGTTTTGTGAGGAGTAACGGGTTGATATATCTCTTTTTGTTTGCGGTGGCAGTTTGAGTCTATTAAAGCTTTAACTGTGCGAATAGTAGGATTCTCTATATGTATAATGTTGTTTTATAATAAAGATCTTGCCATTCTTATCACCCCCAAGATGATTACTCCAAACTGTTTGTTCTATAAAGTTCAATTATGAATGGGAATGAGGCAGTATAATTGGAGGGCTTTATGTTAAATTTTTGGAATCTTATGACAGTAGAGTAGATCCATACATCTTATAACTAGGCACCACCTCATATTTGTTGTTTCATAGAATATATTATTATTTGCCTCTATCCTATTAGGAACTTTGGTGCTTATCCAAAAATAGTGACAAAAACCCAATATAAAAGCTCATTTGTGTATTCAGTTATTTCCTTACGAAAAAGGGCTTTTAGATTTGCTCAGTTGGTATCATATGTCAAGTAGTCATGCCTATCATTGGACCATTGGATTTTCTAGATATTCCTTGCAGATTCCATTTTCAGTGTTATGTTTCTTCCATTCAACATGATTTATATGCTTATGCATTTTGAGGTGTCAGGTTTCAAAGCAGTTGGTTCCTCTGCTGAAGAATTATGGTATACGGCCTCAGGTGAGAAACAAAGAATTAACAAAATGTTCCCATTTAGTAGAAGTCCTTTTATGACTGCAGAAACTGCAAGTTATTACTGTTGTTTTCAGTTGGTTAATAAACTGAATCAGAGGCTAAATCTTGTTATTTGCATATCGCACAATTTGCTGGACTGACTGTGGAGCAATGTATAGCCTATGTTTCTTAGACGTCAAAAATCATTACACAACCCGTTTTTAATATATCCTTCAACGCAGGCTTTGTCATCGTACGTATTTATAGCAGCTAGTCTCATTATCCACAGTCCAAAGGAGGTTCAATTCGGACACTTGAACGAGTTATTTCCCTCTATAATTCCATTGTTGACCTCTCATCATCACACACTACGAGGATTTACCCAGGTAAGTCAACACAGTTCGCCAAGTTATGACAAAATTTTATTCATTGTCTGTGGGATCCTAAATTAATGTTTTTTTTTTTATTTCAGGTATTGGTGTACCATGTGCTTCAAAAGTTATTTCCTGATTCAGACTCTGGTGCCTGTGTAGACATGTCCTTGGAGAGAAGGTCCTTTGTGGAATTGAGATCTTATTTGGCAAATAATTCAGATTGTGTCAAGTAAGTGTTAATGACAATTTAGCTCGTAGTTGCCAACACTTACTTTTTTATAGATGAACAACGAAAAGGCATGTTTTGGATAAATAACCTTGAGACGACCAACTATTAATAAGGTTAAAAAATATGGTCATCTGGCTTCGGCTGACTTCAAATGAATTGTTAAAGCAGTCCATCTGAGTTTGCTACTTTTTAATGAAGATTAGGGTTGTGGATGATTTAGTCTAACCCAAAATTCATTTTTCTTTCGTGCTTACAGCCACGATTTTTAATAGTTTGTCAATATCTTTTGTAGGTTAAGATCTTCCATGGATGGTTACCTTGATGCTTTTGATCCACTAAAATCCATTTCACCAGCTGGGATTTTTGTTAATCGTGTGGAGGTTGGTTGTTCAAGTGCATGAAAGTGTGCATCTTTTTGGTTTTCGTTCTATGCTAGGTTTTGTTTTTCTTTTGGTTTGCCGTCGCATGTTTTTCCTTTGTTTTGAAGTTACATTATCCAATGGTGTGGGTCATGCAAAGTTTGCCTATTTCTGACCAATGGTTGACTTTTTGTTTCCATGAAGGATCTTGAATTTGAATGTGTTCCAACAACTCTCATGGATCGGGTCATTGATTTTCTAAATGTAAGCATATAGTGATGTCCTTTATGTTTTTCTCTTTGCATCTTCCTAATAAGTAATAACTGCTTTTTGTAGAATACTAGAGAAGATCTCAGAACTTCAATGGCCAAAGATGCAACCGCCATAAGAAATGAGAGCCTGCACGTCAACAAAGAATCTAGTGGCATGAAATCGTTAGTAAAAGAAGAGCAATCGTTAAACCAGCCATCAGACAGTCTCATAGTTGATTTTCAGAAGAAATTTACATTCTCCCAACACGAGCTGCAAGATTCACACACTGCACTGCTTGGTGAGTTTATTTGATCGTGCTTGTATTTGCAGCTGTTGGAAATACACAACTCAAGTCATTATATCAGTGATCGTATTTGAAGTAATATTGATATTTTGATGCTTTCAAACTTCAAAGTCTAATATCTTTCTGCACAAGCATCCAGGTCTGGTACTAACTTTCTTGAAATTACCCCTTCAGTGTTCGATATCTTGCTTTTATTCCCTTACTTGTGTGGCATACACTGAAATGCAGATATGGAAAACGAAGACCAGCTTATGGATAAGTTCCTAAGTTCAAGGGGAACGATGATTGAAATGTTGAAGGAGAGCAGACAACAGATTATCCTCGCGGCTTCATTAATTGATCGAATACCTAATCTTGCTGGGTTGGCACGAACATGTGAGGTGTGGCACATAATCATCTAAATCCTCATTTTTATTTACCCTATGAATTTAATTCCGCGACACACACACTGTAGGTGTTTCGTGCTGCTGGACTGACGGTTGCAGACAAAGACATACTAAACGACAAGCAATTTCAACTTATCAGGTATATCTGCGCATGGTATTGTATTGTTTGATTGTTCCCATAAGTGACCTCATGATGATTGCTTGTTTGTAGAGTTCATTAACAGTTCTGTTAATTTTGATAAATCCACTCTTGGCCGTTTCTTTTACTAGCCCTTTTCACTTCCTTATTTGCGCCTTAAACCAATTATTATTCCCAGTGTAACCGCAGAGAAGTGGGTTCCCGTTTTAGAAGTCCCAGTAGCAAGTTTAATAGCATTCTTGGAGAAGAAGAAAAGAGAAGGATTCACTGTCATTGGATTAGAGCAAACTGCAAACAGCATACCAATTCATCAGTACAAGTTTTCTGCGAAATCAGTAAGTGTTACATATCGAACAATTAAATCAATTCTTCTTGAGATCCCGCCACCACGCACAAAGATATAAGTAAAATTTTTATATTCGCGTTGGCAGGTGTTAGTTCTCGGGCGTGAAAAGGAAGGAATACCAGTGGAGATAATACACATGCTTGACGCATGCATCGAAATCCCTCAGCTTGGAGTGGTTAGGTCGCTCAACGTTCACGTAAGCGGTGCAATTGCTCTATGGGAGTATACTCGCCAGCAATTGTCTCCTAACTAAAAACGAACCTCCACGTCAATCATCAAAGAAAGGTCCGTCTATTTTTGGTCGTTGATCGAACTTGAATATGTTCGAATTTTCTCTTTTGTGCTCGGTTTTGTTGTTGTCGTTAGTACAATGTACTCCATGTTGTGTACTGTATCGCTCGTTATGCACTTGTTTCTATGGATATGTCACTTTAAAGAATTGCTGGATGATTGTCTTCTATTTTTCCTCAGTGTAATTGATTTGAAGAAACTAAAGGAAGAGACGTTAGTATACAGCATATTTTTTTCAGTACCCCATCCATTATAGATGGCTCATGAGCATATATATAGAGTAGTTATTACAAAGCTCGTTCTCTTAGTTCACTATCAACCGTGCTTTACTTTTAACTACCTATCACATCTTTCAATTAATAATCGAAAGTTGTCTTAAGGAATGCAACTATCCGAGAGATGAAGGAAAAGAGAAGAATAAACAAACACCAAATGCCCAAAATCAAAATACATCCCAAAAGGAGGACTCAACTCAAAGGAAAAGCAGTAAACGCACATTGAATCTACTCCCTATTTGGCAACCAAATGGAAGTCTTTTTTTGGTCAAATGCGTGTTTTCTTTAACCAACAACGAACTCTCCCTAGAAGGAGAACACACCATCCTCATGTAGCATCTCTTAGAACAAGAAAACAAATCCCAGAAAAAGGGAAAGAAACTCCAAACATGGTGACAGAGCTCTCACATGGAGGACTCCAAAAAAAACTGCTACTATATTTTTACTTAATTCATTAACTTTATCTTCTACGTTAATTTTTGCTTCAATATCAATCCATTCTCCATTTTCTACACTAACAATAATACCATAAATATTTCTAATAATCATTTATTTATAAAAGCATAAACGTAGCAACCATTTGCAATTTGATTTTCGTAACATAAAATCATGTTGTTACCAAACGACAATCTTTTCCAACCATCACCAGAAAATATACACATATTCAAACAGTTTCCTAGAAAAGCCATGTCTTAACATAGATAGTAGGATAACAATCCCTCATCAACGCCTACTGATAAGAAAGTTCAAAAGTAACAATCCAACAAGGGTTCTTCTCATCCCTTCCTCGCAGACATCATAATACGATTGCACAAACCTATGAATGACTCCTCCGTTAATTCAAGAATCAAGAAGACGTTCATTCAGCCACCGTAGTGTTGTTTCTGATTTCGGGAGCCTTATTGTACCTTCTGAGAATTCTGATGTGGAGAGTTTTACATATTTGGTGGATGTGAGCTCTAGTGAGGAAACGAGTGTGGGGACTCAGCAAACTCTGTTTAGAACACAAACTGTACGATTAAGACTATTTCAGAAAATTATGTAATGGAAACACAGACGTAAGGACTGTACTCGTATAACTGAAAAATGCGCTTAGAAATTCTGATTACCTCAGCTGAAAAATGACAAGGGTCCGACAGTTTTGCTAGTACTTGATACTGCTACTGATAAGGATAGCGAAAAACCTGGGACTGGAATGGATTTTGAGAGTTAACACTATAGTGGTTCTGAGAAGCATCATCTTGAGACTGCTCGTTGTAAGGAGCCTGAGTAAACAGTCCTTGTGAACCATGGGCCATGTAATCCTGGAATACGCAATGTGATTAACTCATACTAAAAGCCGAACAAACCAAAATAATGTTGCTATTGTTGATACGTGTTAGTAAGAAATTCAATAAATGACTGAAGACTTCAGATTCTATTCTTGGTCCAAGATTTCACACGTTATCATCCAGTAATTGACTCATACAAGTTGAAGTGCTTTCAAAATCCAAGTTGGTTTCGTATCAGATTAAATGAATACAAGGCTGATATGAGGTAAACTATTGGCCTGAGTGAAATAGATAATATCGGCACTTCCACTACCGGTAAGGTTGATTGTTCATCACACGCGTGCCTACAAATCCTCGGTGAAAATTAAACATATTCAAAATATAAAAGTGAGCTTTACTATGGTAATATGTCATGTAGGTGGTTTCCAGTTGAAAGCATGAGAATACCAACTTAAGCTCAACACTCACAAAGATACAGTAGTTTTTGCTCAAACCTGGGACATAAAATCATTTCCTGTGGCAAAATGAGTATATCCAGGTTGTGAATTCTGGTTCATATAGCTCCCAGGAAATCCGCCTTGGGATCCTGGAGTAACATAGTCAACACCGTACCCACTCTGAGATGCCTGAAAATTTTTCGGTAAACAAACAAACCCCATCAGACCATAAACAATGATAAAGAGAAAAATGAAGATACTAAATCTGGCCTCAAAAAGAGTACATTGACATGTTAACATACAGTTAGCGTACCTGAGTTGGAAAGTCGGAAACATTATAAGGGGCATGTGATCCTTGACTCTTGAAGTCATCCTCCAAAAAATCCTGCATTGAAGTAGAATACTTACACAAGGACAAAAAGTATCCTGATCTTTTACCAAAAGCTTCGTAAAATGGAAAATCACACAAAGAACTCGAAAAGTACACATCAGGTAGAGAAACTCACACTGGAAGCATATCCAGGTTGCGACAGTGGACCTCCAGCCATAGGCGACTGGCTATTCGCATTCTCCAAGGATTGGAAATTGAAGTTCGAAGCAACACTTCCGATAGGTTGTGATCCCTGAGGATGAGGAAGATGACTCCCTATAGGAGCACCAGAACCGGCCCGACCCGCACCGAACCCCCGACCCCCAGGATGGGGACCTTGAGGAATGGCAGCACGAGAGGGAATAGCATAAGGTTGTGAAGGTAAGCCTCCATGGTAAGGAGGAGCAATGGGAATTCGCGGAACTGCATAACCACCAGGGAGGGCACCAGGTTTATGAGCACCATTGGCTGGCCCTGGTGAAAAGTACGAACCTGCGGCAAGCGCAAATCACATATTTTCTGTCACATTAACTCTTGCAATATTTCGGATGACATATTTGTACTAAAAAGATCGAAGATAATGTTGTATTATCAACCAGTGAATGCAAAACCGAAGTATTTAATGAGTAAGTAGAAGTGGGAGTAACACACCCCTAGAACGAGGGCCCCTCCTATCAGTAATTGAACTTGATGCAACAGATCCAAAAGAATCATTGGTAACCACTCCTTGTCCGCCACCATAGAAAAGTCTAGTATCATTGTATATCTGTGCCATGGTTATATGAGAAGTACAAAAAAACAATGAGACATTGATTAACTACACAAAAATGCAGCTCTGAAACAACTTTATAAACTGAACGGCAATATTACCTTTTTGGGTTTTTGAAATTGAACCATGCTTTGTTTTAAATTATTCAGAGGCCCTTCGACCAAGCAATCATGCTCCTATTAGACCAGAACAATTCCCCCAACATCAGTGAAAGGCAAAATCATGGAAATGAGGCAAGAGAAGAATGGAATTCAAATACCTTGTAGTGCGTCAATAATCCATTCCACAAGGGCTGCTTGCTTAGAACTTTAGGATTACCCAAGATAACAATGCCATAACGGGCACGTGTGAGTGCAACATTGAGCCGCCGTGGATCATTGAGGAAACCAATGCCCTGCACGAGCATCAATGATGGGAACGCACTAATATGCACAAAGTATTAATAAACGATGCATCCACGGAAAAGAGAATCTATTGTTCTCTTAGAAGCAAACCAACATACAAGATTTCACCGTTTTCACAAACACAAGTTCCAATGGAGAACCATGTCATATAGCCGCGTGGTTACAACTTAAAACATTATTTTAATACTAACGTGAATTAAATAAAATAAAAAGCACCAATTATTGCCCAGAACAAATTATTAGAGAAACAAGGTGTCCACTTTTGAAATGAAGGAATAAAATATATAAGCTTCCAAAACCCACCTGATGTTCGTTACTCCTCACACATGACAAAATTATATAGTCTTTTTCCCTTCCTTGAAATGAATCAACACTTGCTACCTGAGAACAGGATATCATGTTACCTTCCTTTTAGGTGTAACTTATGTTAATTTCTTAGAAAATATCATGTCTGACCTCAATTTCCTTGTATAGCTGTTGTCGCAGTGCACCATTTCGAGACATATGATTCACAATATAAGCTCGCTGGCCTTCATATGGTGTTATAACACCAATCTGTAAAAGATTTGGTAAGAATAAAAATCTCAACAAAAAAGTCAGCAAATAGATTATAGATAGACTATACCTGGCTAGGCACAACACCACTCTTCAGGAATGTTGTGACAATTTTCTCAACATTTGCAGCCTCGGTTCTATTCAAATAGGATGTTCCACTAGCACTAATTTCTTCTTGTCCCATCTATAAAGAATGATATACCACGGTTTTAACATATCTTTCTGAAAGTAATAGTCTGCAAACCTACTACAAGCTCAAGGAAATTTAAATTGGTGTCCAAGCCTACAGTGCAAATTATCGACGTTCTGCATGAAGTGATGTGATAAATTGTTGCCAAGCAAATGTGAGAAGTGTTATAATCAGTTTGAATGGACAACTGTGTGAATCAAAAGGATACATGAATTATGAAGTATACACCGGAACAAATGCGTCAACCTATGCTAACAACAGTATACCTGCACATAGAAAAACATGGGACGATTGGGCACAGGCCAAGGGAAATCGATCCCAGGTGACTGTCTTTCATTTATTGTCACACCATTTTGAAGAGTGCCTTCATAAAAGCTATTTGAAGGAAACTCTGACAGGGAAGGGTGCATCCTGTATTGAACCTGAAAAATCGTACACATAATTTGCAAAAAATATTATCATTATCCAGGATGGAAATGTCAGAAACAGAAGATCACAAAAGAGTGGTGCACGATATGCCTCAGTCATGCAGCTTAGCACAGACAAATCAAGCACATCTGATATCAGATAAATCAGAACCTTGAAAATAACAAAAATAATACTGCTTATAGAGCATCATAAATATTATAGTATATTAACTGCACAGACACCAGGGAGCAGACAATATACAACTGTAGCTGACTTCTCAGGTTGATATAGTACAGAAAAAAAATTCTCGCCACACCTTGAAATCTTGAAAATCATATAGCCTTTTCATCAGAGAATTCTCACCCGTTCTTTATTCACTACATTGCCTTAGTAGTTTAACATTCTATCTATACTCCCACTCTGTTAGCTATTTTCAGATCCTAAATGCATCTCTTATGAGATACAAAATCTATTATCTTATTAATTGATGTTGCATTGAAACCTATAAAAGTAAAACTAGTTAACTCATGTGCTTCTATCCAGTAATTATCCAAAAGGATGCTGTCAATCCCCATTATCCAAAAGGATGCTGTCATCCCCATTCCCCATAAACAACGCTTCGTAAAGCGGACATTTCCGTGGTATCTCTGTCTTATACAGAAGGTGAAGCTAATGCACACAACCCATATCCTCAAGATTACCTGCAATCTGATTGGTTTCACTCCCAGAATCACAAGCCTTTCAAAGAGAGATTGAGCAAGACCAGCTCGTGCAGCTTTCTTGCACATGATGACTGGACCAAGTTGGCAATGGTCTCCAACAAGAATAACCTGCAAAAGACAAATACATAGATTTACAATCGGAATGCCATAATATTAAGTGAAATGACACTTGTTTCGAAATTACCTGTTTTGCACCAAGTACCAAAGGAATAAGGCATTCAGGCTCAGTTGCTTGTGTGGACTCGTCCATAAGGACCTACAAGAATTCATCACATGTCAAAATACAAGTGAAAACCCACGAAATGATAAATCATTACTTAAACAATTTGAGAAAGAGCGAAATATGGACAATATCAGATCCTCAATAGTCTACCTGGCGGAACCTGAAATTTTGCAAACGTGGGTCCCCAGCTCCTACACATGTACAGCAAATAACATCAGCACTCTGGGATATCTCCCTTTCAGTTGCTCGCTTGAGGGATTTATATTTTTTCTCATCGCTGCTTGATAATTCCCCTGGACAAACAGAAATGGGATAATCAGCAGTAAGCGCAACAACAAACATGTATCGGAAGACAAACCAAGTCCTCTTTATATAGGCACCTTAGCGTAAAGCAGCAGAGTAAAAAAAAATTCAAATTCGTTCATTATTAGAGCAACAAAATTTTACTCATAGAGAAGGAAAAAGACGCTAGTCATAAAACGAACCTTGTTCGTCCTTCAGCTGCTGTAACTTGTGAAGTTCACTCCTTTCAGACGTGTCAAGATGCCTCACCTGTAAAGTTACATATAAGGGAATAAACAAAACTAAAAGATTATCTCCGCGTGTCAGACTGGCATCTATAGAAATATTTTGCCGCACAAATCTAGAGCAGCACAAACCTGGTAGTGCAAGGTTAAATGCTCAACAGGAGAACTAACAGCTTCCCTTGACTTGGCACAGATTCTGACAACCTTTACATTCAAATCGAGTGGAAAGGAAATGGTAAGTCAAAGTGGTTAGTAACACGTAATTTATTATAAGCATTAATCTGAGTTTCTAGTTCTGTACTGATCTGAGCTTTTAGTTCTGACAGATCTTAAGTTCGAAAAAAAAAGGGCAGCATGTGTCACAATCACCAATCTCAATTGTAAATCCACGAAACAAAATACATTGAGACATAAGTAAACAGCGTATTGGACAGGAAATAAAAAGAAGTCATTCACCCAGCACAGGACATGTCTTCTTACATATCATGAATCTTCTTTAGGGGGTGTTTGACCAATTTTGTGAGTACACTACACCACTGTGTCACTATAGTGATGATATGATATTACCCTTCACTATAGGATTTACCGATTCTAAAACCCCAAATGGTTATGATGTGCAAGTATAGGCACCAAAATGGCACATTTAAAGTTTAGGAGGCAAGTGACACAGTGGCATAAGATATAGCCGCCACATTGGGAACTGCCCATTCTTAACTATGGAAGTAATCTTAATATATGTAAATAAACTCATATAAAGAACAATGCTTTGTCAGAGAATGGTAATATTAGACCTTTAAGCCAGTAGCGCTAATTTTTTCAGCAAGCTGATCAACAGCCACATTGCTTGGAGCGCAAACCAGAACCTGCATAATGATCAAATAATGAGAAATATAGAACTAAAAGCTCGGAATGCAGAAATAAATTACCTGCCCCTGGCCTTGCTTAGCCATGTGATACACAATCGCAGCAGATGTGACAGTTTTACCAGTTCCTGGGGGACCTTGAATGAGACTTAGAGGTTTTTGTAGGACACTCTTGACAGCGAACACCTGCAAGTATGCAATTGCCAAGATAAGAACAGAACTATGTACAGGAAATGGGAAGACAAATCTGAGAGTCAAAAATTAACTGACCAAGGGATAGAAGATTATGCTTTCCAAACAAACAATAAGAAAGAATAGTCTCTTTCTCAACTCCATGGATAAAAAAAAAAACTACTAACATTAAGAATAGAAAACATGCACTTCTTTGTGTATGGACTTACAGTCATCGCATTTTAGACTCCAATGTTCAAATGCAAAACTTATATAGATGCCAAACTGCCAACCAATCATACATACGAAAATATTCACAGGATTTACAGAACAGAAGGGGTAAGTTATATACTTGAGATGCATTAAGTTCAGGAAGACCCGGCGCACCAAAACGACGAGGCAAAGAATTACGAACCATCTGCATCTCAACTTCATGACCGAGCAGATGATGATAGATATACCTGCATCAGACAAAGGAATCAGCTAACCTTCAGGGACACCGAAGAATAAATAAGAGCTCAAAGCCACTTGGTAGATATCATAACTACGTGACAATCCCATGGGAGATTGTATGAAACGTTACTCTTCCCCAGATAATTTTTATAAGGTAAAACAAAATAAATTGGACATTCTATGAAACTTCTAACTCCATAACTTGGAACTAGAAACCACCAGGAAGCTTCAAATTTAAGAATAACAACAGTAACAGGCCTTATTTAAGACAGAGAAAAGAGAGGAACCTTGCAAAATAGGTATCACTCATTTAAGAAGGAACAACAACCTAATCGATCCATTTCAGTGTCTAGTAAAAAATTAGTTCTTAGCTCTGATAATTGCATGACCGTAAGACACAAAATAGTGACAGGTCACAAATAAGGAGCTACGAACATTGACTAAGAAAATGCACAACATACCTAAAACAGGGTTAGCAAATGTGCCAAGGAAATCATAAGAGAATCATTAACTAACCCACTGACACTTGTTTCATCAACAGCAAAATTCTTCATTGCATTCTGCATCCTGTCAAAACTTGTGCTCTTCCATACAAAGTCAACACTAAAACCATGATTCATGTCAATAGGAGCGCCCTGTTACAACGATGGGAATTAGATCTTCCCTACTTGATTGAGTTATAATCATATTGATAACAAAAAAGATACCTGAGCAGCACCAAGCTCAAGAGCAACCTCCTCTTGTGCAGTCATTCTTATCTATGAATAAAAAAGCTGTTGTCAGCATTTCTCAAAAAAACGTAAATTCAAGTGGCGGTAATTGTTCCAATATGCAAATCATGGAGACTCTGTGATAACTGATAAGTAATGCGCGTGATGCACAAACACCAACAAATGAAGGAATAGCACGAGATGCAAAACGGAGTTAATTTATTATAACCAATCACAGATAATTATCATAAAATTTCAAACACTTACATATGGTTTTAGTGGACTACTATGTCGCAAGAAGATTTTCTACTTATAAACAATTAGATGAAATTAGCTTTGCAAGAATTATTTGTTAACAGTGATACTATATAAGACCTGCTATACTTTCAAAATACTAGAATATAAATAGTTATATCCTACAAGTGAGGCACGCGGACTGTTGCCCTATGTTGCATTCGTCAGTTTGTTGAATACTAACTGGCACCTCCAGGACATATTCTAGGAGCACCGATGCATGCTAAGAAACCAGCAACCACGTTTTTACATGCATCTTAACAACCAGTACAAATAGTGCAGAGTATGCCTTACCACGTGACCCACGGACTGCCAAGCCGAATGAGTAGTATCTCCATGATAACGAAGCCTTAGTTCATCACCAGGTACAAGGCGCAACTCATTGTCTTCCTACATGTTCCATACATTCATCATACAATAAAAAATTAGATAGGTGTACACATATGCAATACATGAATTATAGAATGTAAAATTACCTTCGGAAACACAAAATAGGCAATACGCTTTTTGTTGAGGCCAATATCCCATCGAATCGTGATATTGTCTTTGCTTTGTGATTCTTTCATCGTCTACAATGCAGCCAAGAAATTCAGATATAGATATTTTAAAGCACAAGTTAACAATATAAGTAAAAAAAAATGCCTTGTGACTGGCTCAGTACATTTTTATTACAAAATGCTTGTTTCGTATTCTATAATTATTTGAAGAAGGGATCTTTAATAAGCTTAGATATAATCAACACTTCAGTGGAATTCAGTGATGTGTAAAAAAACAGTAACTGTTTCCTTCACTTTTAGCATTGCAACTTCACTAGTTGATACAAAATCTTGATGAGTATAGAAGCTAAATACCAGATAACTAATATACCTTATCATAATCTGCTTCAAGCTTGATGAGCGGTGCGAAAACATTTTGATACTGGCGATAGCACATAGGGAAAAATAATCAGCAAACAAATGCAGATGTAACACTTCATTTGCAGAAATTAAATTGAATATATTAGAATTTCAGTAGGGAACCTGATAAGCATCTTCATACTTCACAGATACTGATTGGGGTTCATCATCAACACCAGGCTTTTCAAGGTCTTCTAAGGTTGCATCAGGATTTGTCTTCCAAAGCTCTTCTATTTTGTTTATCTGCTGTGCACTAATTTGTCTAGCTCTCAACTGCTCCTGCTCCGATGGGACCTATATTTCCATAATAGATCAACATATTGGAGAAAGAAAATCTGTTAATTCATATGAAATTGCCCTTCTGAAAGTGTATCCAACCTTTAACAGCCATTGCAAGAAACACCTATCATCAATAAGCGGGCACCACTGACTCAAGTCCCAATTCAAGTCTTTCATTGCACCCGAATTAAGACATGGCTCCCTACAAAGTAGAACGACCACGCTCTCTGATTTTGCAGATATGAATCCAAGAAGGAAGACATTTCGACAACCACAATTATAGCATTCGAGAATTGTATCTCCTAGTGGACTGTCCTTGTGTAGACAAACTTCTTTGTGCTTTGCTCTCACCTACATAATAAAAATTATTAGTAATTCACAAGGAGCGGAAAATCCCATACTGTAATAAAACAGTCCAATGTCCACAAAACGGCAATTATAAACCCCCCAAATCGAGAAATAAAAATAAAACATGCTTGGGTCATTTTGGATGATTGAACCAAACCAACATGTAATTTCAGAGTGACCACTTTCCCTAAAAGGTTAACCTTAAAGGGAGTGTATCACTTTTTAATCCAACACGCCCCGTCACGTCTAGGCTGATTTTTTTATTATCTAGCCTTAGACGTGTAATTCTCTTAAATGGGTGGGCGTGAGGATTCGTTCCCAGCCAGAGGCACGACCCGGCCACCTAAGGCGCATCGCCGATAGGATAGCCGGGACGGCCGGAACATATAAGGCATGAAACATTAAACATTAATCTATGATAAGTTAAGGCATCAAACCTTATGTTTTCCCAATCTCTTGCCTATGGAAATGATAAGTTAAGGCATGAAACATTAATCTAAAAGACATGTAACAATCCTTGGTTTACCAATCTGATCCCAATAACAATATTGAAAGACTAACCTAAAGTAATGCCAAAAACAGCGCATATAACAAAAACAACCAAAAAGATCCGTTTTAAAACAACACGACCGAATCATATTTAACAGACATATCATGCAGAATCGACTCCTTTAATCATCAAACCATTTCCAAAAGTAGCCACCAGTCACACACATTGTCACTTCTCAGATTAAAAAAACTGCAGAGACGTTGATTTATTGGATAACGGGTAACATAAATTCACAACTTACAAGATGATTCACTATATGCGACCCAGAAGTGTTCCCCCTCGAATTACAAAACCACTTCCTACAACTCGGCACGTTACACCTAGCTACGCAGGCTGGGTTTGTGACACCACAGTACCTACACGCATGCTCCGTGAAATCGCCCTTTCCGTACTCAAAAGCCTCGTCATCACCACCAGTATCTTCAAAATTCAACCCACTCATCCCAGCAGTCAACGCTTCGACAACCCCGCTGGTGCTTGTATCCTTGCCACGTGGCTGCCTACTACTGGACGATGAGGGCTCGGAAGAAATCATATCGGGAGAATGATTAGAGGGTGGGGGTGGCCAAGAAGCCGATGAGGGCGACGATCTCGCGTTAATGGGCTGCGAAAGCTCTTGAAACTGAGGGTAATCAAAATCGACGTCTTCCTCGCCTTGGGTGCTGAATTCGAGGAACGCGTACGCGTCGTGGTTGGTGTCGGGCTGCGATGCCGTCTCGTACAGGTTGTTCGGTTGAGAATCCATGTCGATAGTATTCAAACAATAGTTCCGATTCGAGATCGTGAAATTGGAGTATAATTGGGGAAATTGTGGATTAGGTTTAGGGTTTGGTAATCATGCGCGAAAATGGGAAGAGGGGTTAAGGAACTAAGGTATTGGCCTATTGGGATGGGAGTACATTAGGGAGGAACATAAGATATCCTTAGTTTTCTCGAAATATTTTTATTTGCACTACTATCAAATATGAAGAAAAAAAATCCAAATTGTTAATATTAAGTGCCGAGTATTTAACTAAGAGAGGTTATTATATGTGGCTAAAATATTAAACAATATATATATATATAAATTAAAAAAAAATTAGGATAACTTAGTCCACATTAATTTTAAAACATTGGATTTGTATTAATGTTATTTTGCATTGTGTGAATATTCATTAAATGTCTGTATAAATTTGATTTACATTTAATTTAATACGATGTTTACATATTTGATATATGGAAAATAATAATAAAATTGTATATACCGTATAATTTCCGCCTAGAAACCGCCTAGGCGCTAGGCCCCCTCCCGGCGCCCGACTAGCACCTAGCGATTTTTACAACATTGCTTAATATCATCACATTGAGAACTTTATTTGTTAAAACGATAGCTTCCATTTCACAATCAATAATTACATATACAGTACAAACTCTATAAATTAATACTCGACAATTTAATAAACTCTTTAATATAATATTTTCGGCCGGTCCCGACTCGGAGATAACGTACTAAATTAATAATTCTCTAAAATTATAAGATAATAGACTTTTGATAATTTCTATAGGTCCCATATAAATTATAAATTAATAATTCCATATGTAAAAATATTCTCATATTACACGAACGAAGATTACTTGAAAAATGACCCAATTGTCATTTGTTTTTTTGTTGAAATCAATTTCCATATTGTCTCTAATTGTCCTTATCATTTTAAGAACTTCTGGCGTTGTTTTGGTGTCATATTGTTTGTACGGGTGTTTGTGGGTATGTTTTCTAGTGTATTATATAGAAGATATATTTACTGATATTACTTAAATGTACAGTAACACCATACGGATTATGATAGATTTGGGAGATTGAAGGTTTGTTACTTAAATGTACATTAACACCATACGGATTATGATAGAATTGGGAGATTGAAGGTTTGATCCTTAATTTGACGTTCATTAAGGACATAGGAGATTGAAATTGATGCTTGGGAAGTTTGAAAGGTAATATACACTATAAATTAATAATTATTAATTTATCAATTAATTAATAACTCTTTTAATTAATAAATTTGGCCGGTCCCAACTGTATTAATTTATAGACTTTCTACTGTACTAATTACTATAGTCCATCTAGATATCCACGGTAACACGTGATCTGATTGATAACAAAAGCTTACACGACTTATGAGCAACAACCACACTGGAAAAAAAAAATAAAAGAAAAGCTGAAAGAAAACAAGAGACAATGTCTATAAGACTATAACACGACGAACTAAAAATATATCACAAAATAGTTATTAAGTCAAATCCATAATACTTTTCACTTTCTTCGGTTTTCGGCTTAAAGAATCTTATTATCTTCGGAAAGTGCACTCCCAGACGGAGAGAAATAACTCCATCAATGAGGAGACTCGACAAATCGGAAGAAAACGAGCACAACCAACTAACAACGAGAAACACAACAAACGTATGAACACAACCAACGGAAATTGAAAACACAGGCGGAAACAAAAAAAAAATTAGAACACAAGATACATAGAAACGGAGAAAACACAAAGCATCAACAACAACGCAAACTAGCCACAACAAAAACTCGAAAACAAGGACGAGAAAAGCGACAAAACACCAAAATAAAGAGAGAAAGAAAAAAAAACACAGATACAGTAAAATATCTATAAATTAATACTCTATAAATTAAATATTCTATAGTTAAGATCTTCTGGTATCGACTTGGGCCTTTGTAAAACTCATCAAATTCAATAAGATAATTAAAGAATAATTTTTCAGAAAATTCCTCTGTAAGTATTACGTCCCATTATAAATTAACAATCTACTAAAATATTACAATTATAAAATACTCATGAGCTTGACTACGGCCACCATGTCAAATATTTAAAAGATCATTACAACAAATAAAATCATGAATAGTAATATTGATTAATTTTCGTATTCTCGGTTGATTTAGGCGGCCATTGACACAGACTAAGAGATCGATGAATTTAAAAGCTTATCTATTAATTAATAAAATATAGTTTATCGATATATTAATATCTCTCTAAATTAATAATATTTAGTGATACAACTGTTATTAATTTATAGAGGTATTGCTGTGTAATGTAGATATCCGATGGTTCCTCCCCATCCTCACCGAGTGGTGAAAAGGGATGGGCGTATAGATGAAAATTTGGGCAGAACCCATGGACCACCCCAACCCGGCCCTGAAAAACACCATACTCAGGTCTCAATTTCCAGGAACCGAAACATAATGGAAATTAACTTGACAGACTAAATATTTTGTAACTACCCTACACCAATTATATAAAGTATAGATTGTTGTGTCTCTACACTTGAATATTCAGAGGTATAAAAAAATTAATCCAGCCCCTTGTTAGATAAATATTTTTACGTACTTAGTAATATAAATTTACACATGCACCTAAGTAATTTTATATGCTTATCACAATAAGTATAATGAAGCCAGTATTATATACTACAATGCGTATATATATGGTACCTAAATTCTTATATGATATACCTTCAGTTAAGCGGACTGCTATGTGTCAAAATTTTATTCTACTAACAACAACATAAAAAAAAAAATCTAAACGAAAGGAACTGATTTAATATATTGTTATACCTTAGGTAGCTCCCCTCATTAGTATGATAATTAGTTTTCATAATATAACTTATAATAATAAAGAAAAGAGTAAAAAAAATATGGAACATTCGACCAAAAATTCGAATATGTATATTTTATTTAACTCTAAGGAAAATTCTCTCCTCTCTCTCTACATCCTCTCATACCCTAACCTAGCGCCACCACCCCCATCTCCTATGCTTTCACCACCTCTCCTCCTCCGCCTCCCCTCTTCGCCATCGTCCCCTGTTAACTCGCTCCTAGCCTCCATCGGAACCTTGTTTATTTTCTTCTTCTTTGTTTTTGTTTAAAAAAACCACCATGCCGCCAACCTCCGCCGGTCACGCTGCCCCGCCTCCCACTGCTAACGGCTGGCCCCAGCTTTTCGCGCCGCCTCCCACGGTCATTCCCCGTCGTCCCCCTTCCGACCGCCTGGCCGTCTTCCGTAAGCCGCCACCTGTCGCCGCCACTTATGCTCCCCGTTCTCCGTTCCAGAGACTCATCTCTTCTGACCCTCGGGTCGGAAGCTTTTTCTCCTTGTGGAGCCCTCAGTCCAATGAAGATAAAACCCAGAAGTTGAAGGCCTAAGAAAGTGAAAGGGCATCGTAGATATAGCTTAATAGCTTTTTCTGTTATAGGTTCTTTAGTTCTTGGTGTTAGATAATGGAGTTTTCTGCCGGTTTTTGCCCCTTGTGGACCTTTTTCTCCCCATGTGGTAGTGTTGTGCCCCCTTTGTGGGTTTTTGTTTCTCATTTGAGGACTTGTTTCTGTTTTGCGCAATGCGACCAAACGGCTTTGTGTTGTTTAGCACGTTTGTACTTTTGTTTTTAATGGCAAGCTATCGATAAAAAAATATGTTTTATTATCTTCATATTAATTAAAAATTGAAAGTTTACACTACCCAAAAATATAAAAAAAAAAGGTCAGAACAGTCCCTGCTAGAATTTTTGATATGTTGGTACCTAGTAGAATAAAATATTTACACATATGTACTTGATTGGTAAGATACATAATATAAGAAATTTAAATGTCATATGGAAATGTATTGTGGTACATAATACATTGAAAAAAGGTACATAATGCTTGAGAGATATCACACAACATATTTAGAAATTACGACTACACACACAATATGGTACGTAATATAATAAAAAAAAAGGCGTAACAATGACAAAATGTATATCAACCAAACGGATAGCTATGTTTAATACTTTATTTTACTAGATACCTATATATAAATTTATCTGAGATGGGACTGAACATATTTTTTTTATTATTTTGGGTATTTAAGTGATACACCTATATGAATATAACTAATGTTATATTGAAAATATTTATTAAATTATAATCTATATGCATTTTCGATTTTTCTATTGAATATAAATTTTATACTTAAGATATATATTGAATTATTTATAATTTTAATTATATATCAAATTACAATCTATTCTATTTATTATATATTGAATCATTCAAATATTAAATTTTCGAATCGAACAAAAAAATTCAATTCATTTGCAACTGTGAAGGCTGACTGCGAGCAGTTGTGAGGCACGCGAAGCTCGTTCGAAGGTCGGTTAGTGCTCATTTGAAAGAGGGAAAGGTTCACAGTCGCGAAGGTCCATGTACAAGGCCTTGAAGCGCAAGGTGTAGAAATCGATCCCGGATTGTGTCACGACCGTGACAAGGTTGGTTCGAGGCCGTGAAGCGTGACAGAGTTTTGGAAAGCAGTTATAGTCGGTTTGGGAACCTTCTCTAGTATATCAAATTAGCTTGACTTTTATACTGGAAAAATAGAGAGGAAGCTTTGCAGTTGTTGTAATCTCTTCACTTAGTTCGAAATAAAAGCGAAAGATTGATCTGTGGATGTAGACTGTATATTGCAATTACAATTTTGCCCTCACATCATTTATTTACAGTAAATACTATACAAGATGCGCCTCTTTATTTCGAATCCCAAGAAAGCCCACAAATGCCCGTCGCTTTGTTTTCCTTTTAAAACCCTATACATAAATAGGACTCCAAACGCTGATAGGCAAGCAAAGGGGTCCATTCATCTTCATATCCATCAATGGAGCCTAAATCTCGAATTCGCGCAATCAAAGTGCCAACGCCAGACCCCCTTCCTCCGAAGACTCTCGGCACGAAACAAAACAGCGAAACAACGATGACCACGTTGAAGACAATTCGTCGGAATTTGAAGAAAATCAGTACGTAAGCCCATCGTCACTGATCCTTCGAAGAAACGCACCGTGGAGCTCATCGCCGTTAGGCCCAAAAGATCGAAGCTACTAGGGCCTGGTCCGAAGATGACGAGATTGCTCTGCTAAATAGGATGTTCGAGTTGAAGAATCAGAAAGGTTCGATTCCGAAGAACGCAGACGAAGTAGCTGATTTCATGGAGGGGAAAGTTTTGGGCGGCGCGGCGTTTCCCGCCGAGCAGATTGGAGCTGAGATGGGGAGGATGGAGTCTAGGGTTTCTGATGCTATGAAGAATCGTGCTGATGGTAAAAAAGACCCCGTTTTCTCAAACCCCCACGAACTCAAAGCTTATGAGATCTCTAAGAAGATATGGGGCGATGAACTTGGAAAAGCTGAAGCTGAGGAATCAGAGGAAGATGGTGGTGAAGAAAGTGCTGGCGAGCTACGTGATTTTTGGAGCAAATAACCTACACTGAGTGCTTCGTTCGAGTCTATGAATGCGAATTATCCTTCAACTGCATTGCCTGAGCGCCGAATGTCTTCGGTTAAGGAGAAGTTGGAGCTGATTGGAGATGAAAAGGCCAAGGAGTTGAACCACAAGTGGAAGGAATAACTTATCGAGGAGATGGAGATTCATAGCAAGAAAAGGTTATCGACTTGATGTCTTATGCAAAGCTGGTTAGTCCGACTAGCTTATTACATGAGATGATAAGTCAAAAAATAACTGCTTTTTTTTTATCTATCCGTGTTGTAGAACGTATTGCATTGGCATATCGTAGACGAGCAATCTTTCCCGTTTGAGTACATTCTTATCCAAAGCTATGGGACGGAACTTATTCGACTTCAGAACGATATACGGTCGTCGACGCCTTAGTGATCGTAAGGCAAGTTGATATTTTTCTCTGTTAGATTTCATCAAATTTCGCAATTTTCTTACTGATGCATTGCTGCTTCTCATCTACGCAAAAACGAGGAGTCAATGTCTTGGCCAAGATTGATGTCCCAGGGCTCGCTCGATCGTGGTATTCATTATATCCCTTTTTTGTTTCTAATGGTGCTCCCTTTTTCATCGAAAATTATGCGTCGATGGTATCTCAGGGGAATAGGATATCCTTCATTGTGGCCATCGAGAAACTACAGAAATCCGCTCGACATGAGCAACAAGTTTACGTTCAGATTGATAGATGAAGTTCTTTCAGGTCTCTCTTTTTCCTTTTCATATACTTATCTTTATCGCTTCACTCTCGAAGATCGCGGGCTAACTAAACAATCTCGTTAGTCAGATTTACTAAGATCTTCAAGTACAAGTTTGTCCTCTTGGGTGTCGATGAAGTGAATACTGTTATAAGCTTTCGTCTTTTCTTGATTTTATTTTCGCTCCTTAGAAAGATAACGAACGACGCTTATTTCTGTGGCGACGATGGTTGTAAGACAACGCCCCGCATGAGAAACTGGTAATTTACCTTTAAATCCTTACTTTCGTCTGAAAAATAAGAAACAAAAGTCTCATTCGATTTTACAGGCTGAAGAAAAACGGTATGCACACTTCAGACGCCTATCAGTACTTCATCTTGCAAGCTCATAAGATGGCACTGTCCCACGGCTACGAAATGGTAAGCTGGTTAAAAAAGAACGTTCTTCCGCTTTCTCTCTCAATTCGATTTCGAGCATATTCCCATTTCTGATTCGGACAAATGTTCTTCGTGAACTTAAATATTAATTCAAAAAAACATAGGGAAGAAACATTCGACAACTTTGGCAGCAAACTGAGCCCGAAAACAGTTGTTTTCGGTTCAAGAACTTACCAGTTGTGAACAACTGTTTTCGGACTCAGTTTGCTGCCAAAGTTGTCGAACGTTTCTTCCCTATGTTTTTTTGAATTAATATTTAAGTTCACGAAGAACATTTGTCCGAATCAAAAATGGGAATATGCTCGAAATCGAATTGAGAGAGAAAGCGGAAGAACGTTCTTTTTTAACCAGCTTACCATTTCGTAGCCGTGGGACAGTGCCATCTTATGAGCTTGCAAGATGAAGTACTGATAGGCGTCTGAAGTGTGCATACCGTTTTTCTTCAGCCTGTAAAATCGAATGAGACTTTTGTTTCTTATTTTTCAGACGAAAGTAAGGATTTAAAGGTAAATTACCAGTTTCTCATGCGGGGCGTTGTCTTACAACCATCGTCGCCACAGAAATAAGCGTCGTTCGTTATCTTTCTAAGGAGCGAAAATAAAATCAAGAAAAGACGAAAGCTTATAACAGTATTCACTTCATCGACACCCAAGAGGACAAACTTGTACTTGAAGATCTTAGTAAATCTTACTAACGAAGTTGTTTAGTTAGCCCGCGATCTTCGAGAGTGAAGCGATAAAGATAAGTTTATATGAAAAGGAAAAAAAGAGACCTGAAAGAACTTCGTCTATCAATCTGAACGTAAACTTGTTGCTCATGTCAAGCGGATTTCTGTAGTTTCTCGATGGCCACAATGAAGGATATCCTATTCCCCTGAGAAATTACCATTAACGCATAATTTTCGACGAAAAAGGGAACACCGTTAGAAACAAAAAAGGGATATAATGAATACCACGATCGAGCGAGCCATGGGACATCAATCTTGGCCAAGACATTGACTCCTCGTCTTTTTGCGTAGCTGAGAAGCAGCAATGCATCAGTAAGAAAATTGTGAATTTGACGAAATCTAACAGAGAAAAGTATCAACTTGCCTTACGATCACTAAGGCGTCGACGACCGTATATCGTTCTGAAGTCGAATAAGCTCCGTCCCATAGCTTTGGATAAGAATGTACTCAAACGGGAAAGATTGCTCGTCTACGATATGCCAATGCAATACGTTCTACAACACGGATAGATAAAAAAACCAGTTATTTTTTTGACTTATCATCTCATGTAATAAGCTAGTCGGACTGACCAGTTTTGCATAAGACATCAAGTCGATAACCTTTTCTTGCTATGAATCTCCATCTCCTCGATAAGTTATTCCTTCCACTTTTGGTTCAACTCCTTGGCCTTTTCATCTCCAATCAGCTCCAACTTCTCCTTAACCGAAGACATTCGGCGCTCAGCCAATGCAATCGAAGGATAATTCGCATTCATAGACTCGAACGAAGCACTCAGCTTAGGATATTTGCTCCAAAAATCACGTAGCTCGCCAGCACTTTCTTCACCACCATCTTCCTCTGAGTCCTCAGCTTCAGCTTTTCCAATTTCATCGCCCCATATCTTCTTAGAGATCTCATAAGCTTTGAGTTCGTGGGGGTTTGAGAAACAGGGTCTTTTTTACCATCAGCACGATTCTTCACAGCATCAGAAACCCTGGACTCCATCCTCCCCATCTCAGCTCCAATATGCTCGGCGGGAAACGCCGCGCCGCCCAAAAATTTCCCCTCCATGAAATCAGCTACTTCGCCTGCGTTCTTTGGAATCGAACCTTTCTGATTCTTCAATTCGAACATCCCATTAGCAGAGCAATCTCGTCGTCTTCGGACCAGGCCCTAGTAGCTTCGATCTTTTGGGCCTAACGGCGATGAGCTCCATTGTGCGTTTCTTCGAATGATCAGTGACGATGGGCTTACGTACTGATTTTCTTCAAATTCCGACGAACTGTCTTCAACGTGGTCATCGTTGTTTCGCTGTTTTGTTTCGTGCCGAGAGTCTTCGGAGGAAGGGGGTCTGGCGTTGGCACTTTTTGCGCGAATTCGAGATTTAGGCGCCATTGATGGATATGAAGATGAATGGACCCCTGTGCTTGCCTACCAGCGTTTGGACTCCTATTTATGTATAGGGTTTTAAAAGGAAAACAAAGCGACGGGCATTTGTGGGCTTTCTTGGGATTCGAAATAAAGAGGCGCATCTTGTATAGTATCTACTGTAAATAAATGATGGGAGGGCAAAATTGTAATTGCAATATATAATGCTGACGTGTCAAGCAAGGGGGAACTTTCACTTGATGACGTGACAGCACAGGACAGTCCGGATCCTACTTACCTCTATTATAGATTATGATATTGCAGCTAAAAATATTTTTGGGGGAACTGCTGCTATTTTTTTTTTGGAGAATATAAAGTAAGGTGCGTCGATAAAATACATCAAATGATATTATAACTCAGTACATGGTTTGAGCAACCTGCCTTTTCTTCATATGAGTGTGTTTGAATACAACAATAAAATAAGAACATTTCAAATTATAACAAACCTCAATGAGAACAACTCCATAAAAGCCTTCGAGCTGGTACAGGTGGAGCCAAACCGGGTATATCCCGAATATCTTTGTTATTTGGATTCACAATCTGCACCAACGATATTTCGATTCATTCGATCTTACTACCCCTACAGATTACTGAGCGTGTAAGAAAATGAGAGGTGAATAATAGGTGCGGCTCTAACCTTTACTATAATGATTGCAATTACTCCCATGACGATAAGGAAAAGGAGAGCCATGATGCATCGATCTGTAGCAACCTAATTAAGAAGAAGATAGTGTACTGTAGTGTAAGTGAATCTGTACGGCGAATTAAATAAAATAAAATATTGCTGGTTTTAGTGATTTACCTGTCTACCGATCTCTTTGACAAGCTGTGATGCTTTCTTGATTGAGAAGTGGATTGAATCAAGCTCGTTAACGATTCGACTCATTTGTTCAGTCTGAATACATAATATAATTTATGTATATAAGTGCCAACAATATGAAGATGAATGGCGCGACCATCATGTCTGAGATGTCAGAAGTCTGAGGAGGTTTAATTACCTGAGCTTTAAGAGCAGCGGCTGTTTCTGTTCCAACGTTAACTGTCTCATGGACAACCTAGTACAGAACGAAGAATTTGCAAAGCACGAAAAAGAAAATTACACACGTTTTCTATTAAGAACAACATCGGTAACAGACAGATCTCACGACCCACTGGTAAGGTGAGAATCTTAGAGGGCGAGGGTGTTGAAAATGTGTAATACCTTTTTTGCTCTGTCAATGGCTTGATCAGTCTCGTCCATCATGTGATTCCCGTGATCCATGAGCTGCTGATTTGTCATATCTGAAATCCATAATTACCCTCCCAAAGTCAACATACGTTTTTGCAGTGGAAATCAGGTAAATTTCACAACCAAAATCTCGAGGTTGTATTTATCCTGCTAGTTATTGGAGCAAAAGTAGATGTTTTTTAATACAGATTTAACAAGATGCTGGACATCTTCAAGTTAGTGGATATAAGGAAAGTAAGCAAAAGGGACAGAGTTAGACGGACTACTTTATTTGATTTATTATAAGCTCAGACAACATTTTAGATTTCCAGTCAATATCAGATTAATTTATGAACAAATACGTAATAGTTCGATGGGAAAAGATTGCTCACCCGAAGCAAGCATTACATTCTCTTCAGCATATCCATCCGATGGGCCCTCAAAGAGTTCCACCCGTTTGCTTTCAAGATTGCTTGCATACCTACGCATCAGAAAAAAGCAACGCTTTTAAATGATCTCCTCAGCTCAGTCAGCTACAACAATGCAGAATAAATGGAAAATATAGAATAGCAAAGTAAATCTGGCCTGCGCCAAAAAAATTTACTCTTTACTTTTATCGAAGAGATACATTCTACATAGAAACAGTCAACAAGCCACGTAATATGAGCATAGAATATATGCACCGGTATAACAATAATCAAGGGACTCACGTTTTCTTGAGGGCGACATAGGAGTTTAACTCTTTTATCTGCACAATAAAGAACAGAAATCTAAGAAAAGGTACATCGAGGAAGCTTGTTGCTATAGTATTTAGGCAATTGAAAACTGCAAGAGAGAAATCAAACCATTGATTGCTTTTTCTCATTCAGCATCCTTGTTGTGTCGGGATCATTTCTGTAGCCCGACTCCCTAAGCTCACGGTCAAACTCTTTTATAAGCCTGGATAAGTGATTAGATAGGAGCAAGTATTAGGCCCATTTTCAATATTTTATCGCAAATTTCGAACGAAAGAAACGACCAGACCCTTCAAAACGACACATTTAGCTGTAACAGAAAAGACACAGAAAGCTGGTATTGCAACATTTATAAGGTTTCAGTCATCCTTTCATTACCTCCAAAACCAAATCACCTAATTCTGAATTTCTACCAATAATTAATTTTTTAAAATTCGACAAATGTGATAAACGAATAGCACAAAACAATATCAATTCCACAAAATCACTAGAATTCCAATCTTGATTACCATTGGGTGCAACTACGAAGAGACGTGGAACATAAATTTTCATACACGCCTCGGAAATAAGCTAATGAAACACAAACAGCGTTACCTCTTACATTCGCGCATCTTCTCAGTGAGCTCCTCCAATTGCCTGTTCTGCCTATTCGAGTCCCTAATCTTCTCCAATTTTTGGAATCCATTTCTACGAGGGGAAAAAAAATCAATAGTAGTTATAATCCAAACAAAATACATCTAACGTTGATCAACTTCTCATCAATCTGCATCGACATAAACAAAACAATGGCGCACGCAGCTCATATCATCATCTAGATCAATGCACGCCCATTAAATCAATGGGAAAAATTTGAATATATGAATATATAAAGATCTTACGAAAGAGCTCGAAAAATGTCGGATATCTGTCCTTCAATCTCCACGAGCTCTTCACTCGCCATTGCCGCGACAAACGGAAAACCTCAGCAGACTCGAATCCGAGCTAAAGGGTCATCAACGAAACACATTCAATCGATAATCGGCGAATGTCAACGTCAATGCGACGAAGAAACGACGCGAAAAGGATCGGCGGTACGCAATGTTTTTATATTATCGATCTAATTGAATAGATTTGGACGAGAAAGGTTTCGCCTGTCTATGAGCTGGCCTACAATCGGGTCCGAAATTTCGTTGTCGCGTGAATATTCATTTTTATTTTTATTATCATTGTTATTTACTAGGTTATGCCCGTGCGATGCACGGGACGCTGCATGTCTGGTATGCGATCTTTGTCGTTAAATTTTCTTATTGGTAAAATATATGGGGTTTACAATTAATATGCAGTACGTACACAGTTAACGTAGGGGAGGAAAATTGTGGATGTCAGTCAACGTGTGGTTGTAATACAAGTTCACCAAGTTGTTTCCACACTGTCGGACATTCATACATTAGGCTTCTACATTCATACACTAAGATATCCTTTTACCTAAGCAATGGATAGTATATTACATATCACAGAATTGCATTCGGTCATACAGCTGTGTATCAATTTTAATTGGATTGTAAAGTGATGTGACATTTGCGTCAATATTATTTGCTTAAATTTAGTTGTCCGCAAAATTCCGTAGAAATGGGTAAAACTGGCATTCACAAACATAAAGACATAGTCATTATTGTGAAAATACAGGTTTCAGTCGAAATTAAGGAAATTGTATTGCATTATAGTATTTCATATCATGTTAAAATTATAATATTTGCAGTCATAAGTGATACATAGGGAACTGTCATACACCACGTAATTCATACGCGAATGAAGCTCGTAAAGTAACGGGATTCGTATTCTTATATTTCTGACTTCTGACCCTTGTGGAAGTCTTCATACATTACGAAATTTACTGCAGTCTTACACACTTCCGTAAAGCCGCTGCTTTACCTTCTTTATTTGCCCGAATTTACCTGTAGTCATATACCCCGCAATCTTAAATGTTGCGTCCCGCAATTTGTAGTTGTAGCACACTCATTAAGCTCGAACCTAGGCGCATTCTTACATTCATGTATGCAGTCATAATTGATACACAGGGAGCTGTCATACACCATGTAATTCATATCTGGATGAAGCTCCTAAAGTCACAGAAGTCGTTTTCTTATATTCCTAAGTGCAGTCTTACACTTCGAAAGTATTCACACTTTACGAAATTCACTGCAGTCTTTCATCGGCATCATTGAACATTTGCCTCTACGGGTGGCAGCAGCCATACAGCTTCACTGTCGTCGTGCCTTGAATAAGGGTATCTTCCTAGTCCCAAACATACGTTGTTTTCACGGCTCGTTATATTATGTGACATGGTACTATGTTATGTTATATTATGTTATATTACTCGTAATATTTTGGTTTATAGTATAATGTTTTTATATTTTATTATATTATATCACGTTATATTATATTATCTTGTACTATATTTTATTATATTATACTATATTTTATCGTGTTACAATACTATTTTAAACTATAGTATAGCGTATTAAATTATATTATATAATACTATTATATATATGTTATATACAATACTTTGCACTATATTATATTATACTAAAATATCTTATACTATATTATTTTATATGTTGTAATATATTATGTTATTATTTTATTTTGTTATATTATATTGTATTATTATATGTAGTATTTTATTTTACCTTATATAAATACTATTTTAAACTATATTATATCATATTAACTTATATTATATTATACTATTATATATATGTATACAATACTTTATACTATATTATATTATACAAAAATATTCTAAATTATATTATTATATATGTTGTATTATATTATGTTCTTATATTATTATGTTATATTATATTGTAATGTAGTATTTTATTTTACCTTATATAATATTATGTTATCTTATTTTATATAATATAACATAATACAAATATTAAATTATATTACTTTATAGTAGATCATATCATGTTAAAATTATATTATTTGCAGTCATAACTGATACATAGGGAACTGTCATACACCACGTAATTCATACGCGAATGAAGCTCGTAAAGTAACGGGAGTCGTATTCTTATATTTCTGACTTCTGACCCTTGTGGAAGTCTTCATACATTACGAAATTCACTGCAGTCTTACACACTTCCGTAAAGCCGCTGCTTTACCTTCTTTATTTGCCCGAATTTACCTGTAGTCATATACCCCGCAATCTTAAATGTTGAGTCCCGCAATTTGTAGTTGTAGCACACTCATTAAGCTCGAACCTAGGCGCATTCTTACATTCATGTGTCATAATTGATATACAGGGAGCTGTCATACACCATGTAATTCATATCTGGATGAAGCTCCTAAAGTCACAGAAGTCGTTTTCTTATATTCCTAAGTGCAGTCTTACACTTCGAAAGTATTCACACTTTACGAAATTCACTGCAGTCTTTCATCGGCATCATTGAACATTTGCCTCTACGGCATCATCGGCATTATATTATTTGCAGTCATAACTGATACATAGGGAACTGTCATACACCACGTAATTCATACGCGAATGAAGCTCGTAAAGTCACGGGAGTCGTATTCTTATATTTCTGAGTTCTGACACTTGTGGAAGTCTTCATACATTACGAAATTCACTGCAGTCTTACACTTCCGTAAAGCCGCTGCTTTACCTTCTTAATTTGCCCGAATTTACATGTAGTCATACACCCCGCAATCTTAAATGTTGAGTCCCGCAGTGCACTCATTAAGGTCGAACGTAGGCGCATTCTTACATTCATGTATGCAGTCATAATTGATACACAGGGAACTGTGATACACCATGTGATTCATATCTAGATGAAGCTCCTAAAGTCACAGAAGTCGTTTTCTTATATTCTTGAATGCAGTCTTACACTTCCGAAGTATTCACACTTTACGAAATTCACTGCAGTCTTTCGCCGGCATCATTGAACATTTGCCTCTATAGGTGGCAGCAGCCATACAGCTTCACTGTCGTCGTGCCTTGAATAAGGGTATCCTTCTAGTCCCAAACATACGTTGTTTTCACGGCTCGTTATATTATGTGACATGGTATTATGTTATGTTATATTATGTTATATTACTCATAATATATTGTTTTATAGTATAAAACGTTTTTATATTTTATTATCTTATATCACGTTATATTATATTATTTTGTACTATATTTTATTATATTATACTCCCTCCGTCCCATGATTTTTATCACATTTCTTGGTCGGCACGGATATTAAGGTTCTATTATTATAATAATATAGTACAATGAAAAGGTAAAAAAGTATATATTTTGACACATCTTTTAAGAATATTTAATATTATTATATTAATATGCAGTACGTACACAGTTAACGTAAGGGAGGAAAATTGTGGATGTCATTCAACGTGTGGTTGTAATACAAGTTCACCAAGTTGTATTTTTTCCACACTGTCAGCCATTCATACATTAGGCTTCTACATTCATACACTAAGATATCCTTTTACCTATTCAATGGATAGTATATTACATATCATACAATTGCATTTAGACAGAAATACAGTCATACAGCTGTGTATCAATTTTAATTGTATTGTAACGTGATGTGACATTCGCGTCAATATTATTTGCTTAAATTTAGTTGTCCGTAAAATTCCGTAGAAATGGGTAAAACTGGCATTCACAAACATAAAGACATAGTCATTATTGTGAAAATACAGGTTTCAGTCGAAATTAAGGAAATTATATTACATTATAGTATTTCATATCATGTTAAAATTATAATATTTGCAGTCATAAGTGATAAATAGGGAACTGTCATACACCACGTAATTCATACGCGAATGAAGCTAGTAAAGTCACGGGAGTCGTATTCTTATATTTCTGAGTTCTGACCCTTGTGGAAGTCTTCATACATTACGAAATTCACTGCAGTCTTACACACTTCTGTAAAGCCGCTGCTTTACCTTCTTAATTTGCCCGAATTTACCTATAGTCATACACCCCGCAATCTTAAATGTTCCCGCAATTTGTAGTTATAGCACACTCATTAAGCTCGAACCTAGGCACATTCTTACATTCATGTATGCAGTCATAATTGATACACAGGGAACTGTCATACACCATGTGATTCATATCTGGATGAATCTCCTAAAGTCACAGAAGTCGTTTTCTTATATTCCTGAGTGCAGTATTACACTTCGGAAGTATTCACACTTTACGAAATTCACTGCAGTATTTCGCCGGCATCATTGAACATTTGCCTCTACGGGTGGCAGCAGCCATACAGCTTCACAGTCGTCGTGCCTTGAATAAGGGTATCCTCCTAGTCCCAAACATACGTTGTTTTCACGGCTCGTTATATTATGTGACATGGTATTATGTTATGTTATATTATGTTATATTACTCGTAATATATTGTTTTATAGTATAACGTTTTTATATTTTATTATATTATATCACGTTATATTATAGTATATTATACTATGTTTATCGTGTTACAATACTATTTTAAACTATATTATAGCGTATTAAATTATATTATATAATACTATTATATATATGTTATATACAATACTTTGTACTATATTATATACTACAATATCTTATATTATATTATTTTATATGTTGTAATATATTATGTTATTATTTTATTACTTTATATTAAATTGTATTATTATATGTAATATTTTATTTTACCTTATATAAATACTATTTTAAACAATATTGTATCATATTAACCGATTTTATATTATACTATTATATATGTATACAATACTTTATACTATATTATATTATACTAAAATATACTAAATTATATTATTATATATGTTGTATTATATTATGTTCTTATATTATTATGTTATATTATATTGTATTATTATATGTAGTATTTTATTTTACCTTATATAATATTATGTTATCTTATTTTATTTAATATAATATAATACAAATATTAAATTATATTACTTCATAGTAGATCATATCATGTTAAAATTATATTATTTGCAGTCATAAGTGATACATACACCACGTAATTCATACGCGAATGAAGCTCGTAAAGTCACGGGAGTCGTATTCTTATATCTCTGAGTTCTGACACTTCTGGAAGTCTTCATACATTACAAAATTCACTGCAGTCTTACACTTCCGTAAAGCCGTTGTTTTACCTTCTTAATTTGCCCGAATTTACTTGTGGTCATACACCCCGCAATCTTAAATGTTGAGTCTCGCAATTTGTTGTTGTAGCGCACTCATTAAGCTCGAACCTAGGCGCATTCTTACATGCATGTATGCAGTCATAATTGATACACAGGGAACTGTCATACACCATGTAATTCATATCTGGATGAAGCTCCTAAAGTCACAGAAGTCGTTTTCTTAGATTCCTGAGTGCAGTCTTACACTTCGGAAGTATTCACACTTTACGAAATTCACTGCAGTCTTTCACCGGCATTTGAACATTTGCCTCTACGGGTGGCAGCAGCCATACAGCTTCACTGTCGTCGTGCCTTGAATAAGGGTATCCTCCTAGTCCCAAACATACGTTGTTTTCACGGCTCGTTATATTATGTGACATGGTATTATGTTATGTTATATTATGTTATATCACTCGTAATATATTGTTTTATAGTATAATGTTTTATATTTTATTATATTATATCACATTATATTGTATTATCTTGTACTATATTTTATTATATTATACTATATTTTATCGTTTTACAATACTATTTTAAACTATATTATAGCGTATTAAATTATATTATATAATACTATTATATATGTTATATACAATACTTTGTAGTATATTATATTATACTACAATATCTTATATTATATTATTTTATATGTTGTAATATATTATGTTATTATTTTATTATGTTATATTATATTGTATTATTATATGTAGTATTTTATTTTACCTTATATAAATACTATTTTAAACTATATTATGTCATATTAACTTATATTATATTATACTATTATATATATGTATTCAATACTTTATACTATATTATTTTATATAAAATATACTAAATTATATGATTATATATGTTGTATTATATTATGTTCTTATATTATTATGTTATATTATATTGTATTATTATATGTAGTATTTTATTTTACCTTATATAATATTATGTTATCTTATTTTATATAATATAACATAATACAAATATTAAATTATATTACTTTATAGTAGATCATATCATGTTAAAACTATATTATTTGCAGTCATAAGTGATACATAGGGAACTGTCATACACCACGTAATTCATACGCGAATGAAGCTCGTAAAGTCACGGGAGTCATTCTATTACAATACAACATAATCATACAAAATAACTCAGGAGTCGCCAACTTGAGCAGTCATACAAAATTAACGATATTAGCATAACCATACAAAATACATCATGAAGTGGGGGATGCCTGCGAGGCGTAAGTACATGAACAATTGTATTTTCAAGAACAAACTTGTAAATGAAAAAATAAATAAGAAATTGCACCTCTGCTTGCTTTTAGTCGAATCTGTCTGGCAGCATGACAATGGTTGCGACTGCATCCGCAAGAGGGGAGATATCTACCTTCCTGCATTTTTCTACAGAACCCTGGCGCTTGCTTATACACAACAACTCAGTCACTGCTTTCTTGCGACGATTCACACAGGCATAAAATGAGGCTCTGTCCCTGCGCATAGGCAGATTTTAGTTGATTGCCATAGAAGAGTATGTCACGAAAAATATACTATTTTTAGCGTGAGTTTTGAAATCCCGGGTACAGTAGATTCAGACATTTGGACAAATAAGGTTCATCTTCATTCCTCATTCAATTAACATAGGAAAACGTTAAGAGAAAAAAGAAACTCGTTTTTCGTTTTCTCAGAAAAGCTATAGCTAGCTACCCAATCACTTCTCTAGCTGTCCAAAGTATCTCCCAGTGACAGTAATGATGATATTCAGCATGATCACTTCATCGTCCACCTCGGCTTTCCCAGCTCGTAAATTCGAACACTTTCGACGTAAAGATCGAAGGCTTGCGCTCGTGTCAGCGTCGAGGGGATAATCTACAGATGCGCAGAGCGCGAAAAGCCACAAGCCGTCGTTGTATAGTAATGAGCTCGTGCCCTCTATTGCGCTGATTCGATGTTTCAGCTTTGAGTTTCGGGCGGGATAGTCCATTTTGAAGATCGTCGAGAGACTTGGAAGGTTTTTACTTTCTTGAGGATTTGTATTAACTTCTTTAATTGACTCGTCAGTGCATGAAGAAGCTTCAGAAGAGCACGACCTGCTATCAGAATTTCTAGAAACAGCGTTTTTAAAAACTTGGTCCAAGTTATCTTTTTGGTCTTCGCCTACCAATCTGACTGAACTTTTCGTATTAGATGCTTGAGGATCATGCTTTGCGAAAACCTGAAAAATGTCAAAATAAATTAAGAAATCTTGAATTGTGTTTCTAAGTGCCATGGTGCTGAAAGAAAATGGGTGTATGACCATTCGTATTGAGATGGAGTTCATATACGGCCAGTGAAAATAGTGCCTAAGAATAAGGAATGTACGGAGAAGTACATTAATTTACCCGTCTCCGCTCGGAAAAATCAGACAGAAAGCTTTCTTCCCACTGTTTGCTAGGCAACAAGTTCTCAAAACACTTAGTAATGTCAGGGATTTGAGGCATGTAAACGGCCTGCTCCTTCGTTTTGCTAAACTTAGCAGTGACTACTTTGGGTAATCGAGCAGCTTCCCATCTGTGGAAAAACACCGTATGAGACAAAGCCTTGTGCACATTGTTGCTTAACAACATCTACACATGATTGAATCCCATATGAAAACCATCACAAGAAGCACATTCAAACATTGTACCTTATCTGCAATTCGATGCAAAGAAAATACAAAAAAGAAGAACGCACCTGCCTCCTATTTTCTTGGTTAATAATACTCACAGGGTTTATAGCTAGCCACCTTGTCCGTACACGTTCCCGGAGCTTTGCTCCTTTGGGTATGAGGTGCTCCTCTTATTTTCCTTCTGAGGCTTCCGTAGTATATCGACCCTCCTACGATGACTTCAAGCAAAGCCCTATCCTAAAACTGCTCTAGTGGCCAGAAAAAATTACAGCGTGGGACTGGTCGGAACGGCTCACTTGAACTACTCACAGTTCAAGATCTTCATATAACCTCTCCAAAAATTACAGCAACATTAAGGAAACCTCACAAACAATTGATAGAAAGGCAAGGAAATATCTCAGGCAACATCTAGTCGAAAATCACAAACCTTGGTTCCAATATAGATATACGGTGCGTGCGTTAATCAAATCGGGCACCTCTCAAGCTCTTTGCAAAAAATAGACCGTGCGTTAATGTTGTACTTGATCGCGGATTGAAGCCAAGAAGGATCATTAGTAGCCATAGCTCGATATTCATACTGTTGATCAAAGAAAAGATCTCCTTACGGAGGTTTTTTTCTCTAATGGAGAAGTCGTCTTATTTATACATCAAACAATATTTAGAATCCGACTCGATGTTGCCGCCTGAACCCAACCCACAACCCCATCTTTTCTTGTATTGCCCGCTCCAATGAAATAGAGCTATTTTTCGTGGCCAACTATCGACCTCCAATTCACAAATATTACATTATTCATATTAGCAGATAACAACTAAAGCGCGGAGACATAGAACTACCCAAAGCCTCCTCTTTCGTCACACCTCATCGATCGAAGCAACGAAGCTCTTCTTAGCTGCCCAATTGTCCACGTGATTAGCCATCGATAAGGAATACCAAAAAACATGTCAAGTTAGTGCCTACGGCCATACGGGTTAGACTTTTTTAATTAGCAGATAAACATAAAGGATCCATAGAACCACCTAAGGCCTCCTCTTTCTCCTAACTCCTCGACTTCAAAACGAAGATCTTCTTTGAGGCCCAATTATCCATGACATCGGCCTCGATAAAAAAACCAAGAAACTATCAACTGTAATAAAACTTATGACATGTTCAGCAGAATATAACAAAAAGAGTGGGGAGCCACTGAAATCCCAAAGCTTTCTCTTTTGACATATTTCTGTGACTTCAATGCTAATTCATCAGCTCTTATAAGGGTCTCCAGATTCTTGGCTCTTCGATCAGCCAAGATCATACCACGGAAGTTCTATTTAAGTGGTCGAATAATAAGTAAATAAAAAAGTAAATAAATGTAACAACAAATAAAACCAGAGCAAACTTACCGGTACTAAGGGGTATAGAAATGCAAATCTGTGATGCCACTGACCAGAATCTTCTTACACATTTCTGCTCCAAAGTGAACTCCATAAGGCCACTGGTTCTTCACTACAGTATATCTTATCATTTAAATCACTCAAAAATGAAAATTTCACTCATAAGGCCACATTGTAAACTGAAGGAATAAGTATTCGAGGCCACTTATGGTTGCTCCAAGAAACTGCAGGGAAGAAAACATAATCGTTTGTAATATTCAGATTTCACATAAGAACAAAAGAAAATTGCAACTGTAATTTGGAAGGACGGACAATTAGGAAAATATAGACAATTTTATACTACAGGAGACGTGATTCACTGAAGAAAAGGGGAAGAAGTCATCGCCTTAAAAAATCTGTAGCGCGTGCATCTCTGTGGCGACTACTTCCAAAGACATCAATTTCCGCATGATCGATTCGAATTAATGGATTGAGATAAACTATATAAGCATACCTCATCAGTCATTACCATATCAGTTGAATTCATTGTTAAATAATACATTAGATGGATTTGTTTCAAGAGGGGCAAACAGAGTTTCTCGAAAATCATATGCAACAAAGAGAAATGTACTACTTCTGACCTTTCTTTATAGGACCCTCCTATCCCTCTAAAGCTCTACATTCAATCCTCAAATTTAATCAAAGAAACAACTCCTTACCATACAGACGTGAAGATGGGGTTGCATTCCACGTTGCGTTCTTGATCAAGACTTTGAGATTGCGTTATCTTCATCGAGCCAAAACCTCACCTGAGATCGTACATAGAAGCAAACATCTGTAAATTAATAGAATCCACAAACACGAAGATTTCTCAATATTGCATCAGTAGGTGTTAAATTGGTCAGCGGAATAGTATAATCATCTGATAGAATACAATCGGACAGCTTTTCATATCGATCAATTAAAATCAGCAAACCTACAGTGAAAGATATTGGAGTCTAAGCCCACTGTGAAGATCTGAACACTATTGGTTCCCTGGTGGCTCGTTCCGCCGGCGTCTCCACTTTCACCTTCATCTACAGCTGCACAGAAGGTTAATTAACGAAATTAATCAATGGTGAAGCCATACAACAGCAAGTACTATCCGTGTTGGACGGGTTCAGGACTTCAGGTCGTGCCAGCTCGATCTAGGGCTGTTCTTCACAGTCCTCGCTCACCTGTGCGGCTGCCCGGTGGAAAAGAGAAAGCAGACCGCGTATAGCTGCTATAGACGTAAATGAAGGGAGCACGGATTGCAAAGGACACATTAAGATATATTTCATGTTACTGATGTCCAAACATTCCTTCGTCGAAGACGGTGAGAAGAAGCTGCTGAAGCGAAGCAGATGAAGGGATTTGATTTCGATAAATACCTCAACAAGCAGATGATCCCCCTTATAATACATAATTAATAGAGAGTTCAGGTGAACAGATTGCAGTCGGAATGTGTGGGCTGCTAAACGAATTCCTGCTACATCTTGCATTAAACTATATGGAAGTTGAAAAGTATTGCATTAAATCATATTTACAAGTTCGAGAAGTCACACCTATCAAACAAAGGTCAGTCTTATCACCACAGTCCTCCACCTCAGCTTTGCAGAAAATCAGCAGTCAAATACACCCCATTTAGACAAAAAAAAATTACAACTTCCAACACGAAAAAAAAAATTAAATTATCCTCACATTTTCCTAGGGGGAATTTGTTGCCACGTGTCATCACAATAGGGTCCCTATCCTACTTTTATAGTATATAGATTTACGATTAGATTTTGAAAAGAATTACTCCCGGTTTCCCAAAAAAAATTTATGGACATTTGAAAGTTAGCAAATGAATTAAGAAACTGAATATTTTAATAATATAGTACAATTAAAAAGTAAAAAGCGTATATTTTGACACATTCTTTTAAGATTTTTTAATATTATTATATTGATTGTTTGTGATAGTTTTTTTTTTTTTTTTTAAGATTGAGATTTTCATTTACCACACCCTCACAATGTATTCGTTACATCATCATACTCTAAGTACAATTAAGAGCACATATGCCGAAATAGACTACTATTTGCTACTTTCTTCAAACTGTTAAATCCCCGCAGTTTCCCTTTCATCTCACTAATGATCATCATTGCAAGCTGGTCCATCGTTCTCCCTCCATTCCCTGAGTGCAACCTGAGATTTCTTTCCCGCCAAATGTAGTATAGCATTGCAGATAAGCAAGCCATGCGCAGACTGTGCTGAATTGTGCGCTTATTCCCCTCCTTCTTCATCCAGTTGTCCAGGTCCTCAAAATTACTTAGGGGCTCTGTAATGCTGAGCCAGTTAGTCAATTTCAGTAGCAGTTGTTGACAGAATGTGCACTCGAGGAATAGATGCTCAACTGACTCCTCTGTAGTATCACATAATCTGCACCTGGGATTAGTTATATTCAGGCCCCATTTGATTAACCTATCCGTAGTTAGCAGCCGCTTTTGTATCATCAACCAGACAAAAAAAGAATGCTTTGGAATACTGAACTTATTCCAGACAGCTTGACAGTAAGGAAATGTGGGATGTTCACCCTTTAGCCACTTGTATCCCGCCATGACAGAGTACTTACCATCTGCAGTAGAAATCCATCTGTTATCCACATATCCCTCTCTAAGCCTGTCTTTTAATCGGTGGAGTTTTTTCCAGTGCCAACAAGAGTCCGCGGCTGGCCGATAGTCCCAGAAATTACCCCCTTCAAATAAATTGCATTGATCCACTTTATCCATAGTGAATCAGATTTCATAGTTATATCCCAGATCTGTTTTCCTACTAAAGCTTTGTTCCAGGTTATGCAATCCCTTAAATTCAGACCTCCTTTGATCCGAGGTAGAAAAACCTTGTCCCAGCTGATTAGTGGGATGCATTTGCCTTCCATCTTTTTCCCCCACAAGAATTCTTTGCATGCTTGGTCCACTTCCTTAGAGACAGATTTGGGCAGTAGGAAAACAGATCCCCAATAACCGTGTGTAGCCAATAGGACAGAATTGATCAAGCAAAGTCTTCCAGCGTAGGATAGATTCCTAGAAGTCCAACATCTAATTCTGGCTATAATCTTGTCATCTAGGATCTGGCAGGCAGTCCGATTCCATTTGGTTGGGGAGATAGGAACTCCCAAGTATCTCATTGGGAATTTGCCAAGCTGGAACCCCATGGATTTGGCCATTTGTTCTGCTGTCTCCCAGCTGACACCGGCAAGAAAGAGATTTGATTTCTGTTGGTTCGCTTCTAGTCCAGAAACCAAGGCGAAATGCTTCAATGTTTCCTTAACTACGGCCAGTGTCGCATTCTTCGCTTTGCAAAAGATCATTAGGTCATCAGCGAAGCACAAATTAACCAATTGGACTTGTTTACATAGCGAGTGGTATCTAAATCGAGGATCTTTGGTTGCTAATTGAAGCTGCCTAGTCAGATATTCCATGGCTAGCACAAATAGCAAAGGTGATATGGGATCACCTTGCCTTAATCCCCTTGCTCCCCTGAACAGACCCGTGTGTGTTCCATTAAAGGAGATAGTATATGAAGCACCAGTGACGCATTCCATTACCCAATTTACAAATTTCAGAGGAAATTTCAGCAGGCACATCCAACTTCTCAGGAATTCCCAATCCAAAGTATCGTATGCCTTTCAGATATCCACTTTCAATAGAGCCCTAGCAGAAGCATTCCGCCGACTATATAATCTGATTAAATCCTAACAAAGCAGGATATTGTGCACAATGGACCGCCCTTCCACAAACGCACTCTGATTAGCTTGTATTAGTTTGGACATTAGAGGTTTAAGTCTCGAGCAGAGCATCTTGGAAATACACTTATAAATCGTGTTGCAACAAGATATTGGTCTAAGCTCTTGAGCAGTTCTAGGGCTCACTGTTTTTGGAATAAGGCAGAGAATAGTCTTATTCATATGAGGGAGCAGTTAGCCTGTTTCAAAAAAATCCATGATTGCAGAGGTGACTTGGGGTTCTATCACAGACCATGCTTGCTTGAAGAACCCGCTTCCATACCCATCCGGACCGGGAGCCACTTCTTCATGAATGGATTTCATTGCTTCCCATACTGCTTCTCTGGTAAATGGCTGAACAAGACTCAGCTGATCATGTATTGATAGAGTATATCCCTCTGCAGCTACTAATGTCTCAGGCTGCTGATGTCTCTTTTTTTGGTGCCCAACATACCCTGAAAATAACAAATTAAGTGCTGCTGTATAGCCTCTTGGTCAGTGAGGAGTTGTCCTTCAGAGTCACAGAGGGTTAGAATTCTGTTAGCATATGTTCTTTTTTTTAGCACAGCATGAAAATATGATGAGTTCCTATCCCCTTTGTCCAGCCACCGGGCCTTTGCTTTTTGTCTCAAGAACTTATCATTAGCCATACTCAAAAAACTGTATTTTGTTCTGATCTCCTCTTCTTTGTGATAGTTTTTTTGTTAAATAAAAAAATATATAAAAGATGTGGGACACCCGATTTACTAAAATGTGTAAAATGGTTTGAGATTGAGGGAGTATCAAAATAGGCCGGTCGGGCCATTCCATAGCCCGCCACGCCCTACTGGCGGGCCCGAGAAATGAAGGCCCGCCCCGCCTGCAGGCGGATAGCGGGCCTGGCTGGCTTAGCTTGCACGTTTTTAAAAAAAATTATAAAATTAAAAAATTGGAAAATATATTTAATTTAATCAACTTCTTTAATATTAATTTATTTATGTTATTAAAGTACAAAACATTAAAATCATATAATTTATATTATATATCTATTATTTAAATTATTTAATATAATTATATTTTTTGCACCATGCCCATTCCCTGGCGAGCCTAAAAATATACAGCTCGCCCCACAAGGCCCAATTGTCCGTTGTAATTTATAAGTTTTTCAATTGCATAATCATACAAATTATGGATCATATGGATTTTATTTATACTCATTAATACATTTTACTAATTTAAACCCTTCTAAATAAGCCAAGTGTAATGTTGTATGTAATGATTCATTTCTTACACCAAAATTTTATCCACTTAATTTATTTATTATGATTATTGGTTTTACTTTGTACATAACGTTAAGCATCACAAAATATATCACGTAAAGTTCACTTATGTCATTAGCCTATAAATTCGATCATGGGAACTTGTCATCTGGGAACAAGTCTATCACATGACATTTTAGGAATAGTGTATCTCGAATTCAATATTAAATTTAGATGGTTTAGAATTACTAGGAATATAATCAGATAAAATATTCTCATAGATCGAGACCATCAACCATCATGCAATAAATCAGTTGCTATTTTAACTTAAATTATTTATCAGATAATACTTAGTAGGTTATTTGCTGCTTAAGGGGTGAAAGATGGGTTGAACCATCTCGCGAGCCGGCCAGCTCGGGAGCTCGACCAGTTGGCTCTAGCGCGACAAAATCGAGCTTGAGCTCATTTATATGCGGCACGGCCGTAGGGTTGCAAACGAACCGAATATTTTCGGTTCGGTTCGAGATTCGATTCGAAATTTAAGATTCGAATTCGAAATAAACGAATACGAATACGAATACAGATACTTTTTATGATTCGAATAATTTTGAATACGAATAAGAATATGTCTGTATTCGATTCGAAAAATTAATGAATATTCGATTCGTTATATGTAATATATATTTAAATAATATATATTATATATATACTTTTAAGCCCAAATGAAATATTAGACCCAAATTATTTATTTGTTTTGACCCATAAAAGGAAATAAAGCAAACCTTTCATCTATTTAACTCACGCTCCAAGTGTAAAAATAAAAAGCAAATACGAACATTGAGTTGTTTCTTAGATTTTGTAATTTTTCGGAATTATTTTCTAATTCTAACAGGTTTTATGGGGAAAAATTGAATTTTTTTCGAATATTCGCGAATATATTCGAATATCGTTATCGAATCGAATCGAATCGAATCGATTTTTAGGATTCGAATACGAATCGAATCGAATACGAATACTTGAAAAAATTAACGAATACAAATTGAATATTATGATATTCGATTCGGTTCGTTTGCAACCCTAGGCACGGGCCTGAACTCAATCAATCGAAAGTGCGCAGGTTTTTTAAATATATTTTTAAATTTTTTAAATAATTTATTTTTTTTAAAAAGCTCGAGCTTTCGAGCCATGAACTGAAAAGCTCAACGAGTTCAGTTGTAAGGGATCAACTCGAACTCGGGTCTTTTCATACTAGTTTATCAATTAAAAAAAGTAGATCATCAAGTTATACTATAAAATTTAGTGGTGGTTGTAATTGTGTTGTTGCATTTCTCAACCCATTACGAATTAGGTTTTCTCCATATCTATACTATTTTATTAAGCGTTAAGACTTGCTATAAACCATTCAATATTTCAATTAGTCTATCAACCGAGGGGTCTTTTTAAAAAATAGCCTTTGACGTGGTCAACTTTAAAAAAATTGCCCCGTCGATTCTACCTTTTGAAAAATAACCTTTAATTTAAGGGTACTTTCGTTTTTTTGACAGAATTTTTTTATATATACAGCAGGGGTCCCCTACTTTATAGTAGAGGTCCTGTGCTCCATGGGACCCCAGAGGACCCCATGGGTCTCCTGCTTTATAGCAGGGGTCCCATGGAGCACAGGACCTGTGCTATAGAGCACGGGACCTGTGCTATACAGCAGGAGTCCCGTTCTAGGTCCCGTGCTCCATGGGACCCCAGGGGACCCCCATGGGTCTCCTGCTTTATAGTAGGGGTCCCATGGAGCACCGGACCCCTTCTATAGCAGGGGTCCCGTTCTATATATATATATATAAATTTCTGGGACTTGAACCCACGACCTATTATTTGCACGTCTGACTACACAACCACTGGACTACACCCCACCCGCCCACTCAAACGCGGTTCCCATTTAACATATTGGTTTCTACTGTGGGACCCGAATAGTAAGGGCATTAACGTCATTTTACATTTGGAGGTTATTTTCTTAACGTTGACCATGTCAAAGGCTATTTATTTAAAAAATCCATCAACCGAGTCTTATTAAAAAAAATTATTAATAAAATAAAAAAGACCACCCACTACCTTTACTTACTATTTTTTTAATTATTAACTTGCAAGTTTTAGTTAATTATAATTCTACATTTAGTTTAATAATAAATCAATTTTCCTTTTCTAATAGCACGCATTTGAGTTTGCAAGAATACTAATTACAACTATTAATATGTTTTTAACAATTCACTCGTCCCCACTCCCCATTACGTAAATTCTCTCAACAACAATAGCAGTCGATGTTGGGTGGAGATAAAAACGTCGCGGGGCGGGGCGGGGCGGGCTGGAGCGGGCCTGAAAAAATGGAACCCAGCCCGCTCCACCGCGGGCCGCACGGGCCAGGCCCACTAGATTATTTTTTTAATTTTTTTATTTTTAAAATTTATAGTTTAATTTATTATAATTTTATTTAGTTAATTAAGGTATTTATTAATAAATTATGGATAACCAACGTATTAATTATGATATTTAAACATACTTTAATTATATATTAATAAATGCATCATTAAGTATTTAATTATGATATTTAAATATACATTAATTATTTATTAAGTAATAAATGCATCATTAATTACAAATGAAATCATTAATTAATTCCTCTAGTTAAATTAATATATATTTAATGTATAATATAAATTAATTAGAATATATAGGCCCGCCGCCCAGCCCGCCCCATAGGCAGGGCGGGGGCCGGCCTGTGGGCTGCGGGCCATTTTAACGGGTCTAACGTTGATGTCTCCGAAGATCAGTCCCAATGTCCAATCATCCAAGCACGTGGCACAAGTCAATAGTCGACTGAGCGGAAATATCTCAGTCGACTTCTAAAAAAACCCTTCTCGGAGGTGAAGATCATATCTCAAACAAAATAATACGGAAGTTTTACGCTTCAAACTACATGAAGTTACGGCGACTCCCATTGGATCGTAATTTGTCAGATTCAAACTAAGGGAACACACGATTTTACCCTCGCATCATATTTGAAGAAGCTGTAAGCATTCAAACCATGTCTCGTGGCTTGCAGTCTCGGGTTATTATTTACTCTGAAGTCAAAGCATTCGATCACAAACCGAACTCAAATTCGAATATGAATATCAAACCGAGACTGCTATCTCCGTAACATGCCTTCAGCGCAAGTCCTTCAATGGTGGTTTAAGTGTAAAACGCCTCGTTGATTCCTCTATTTTGATACCAACAATTTCTGTTTAGATGGCCGCCATAACTTGATCTTAAACGTATAAAAAAAAGTATATCGTTCTTCGACTCCGAAACAAAAGAATACATAACAATGACGATCTGAGTGCACGAAAACACAGCAGTCATTAACTAAAGCTAGATATCGTCGAAGTACCTCTCTTCGGCGTCTTGATTGGCTTCTTTGATCCAATGATCGTCTAAAGTCACGTCCTCATCGATCCTCTTGTAATCCATGTACTGATGATCCTCCCCAGACAAAAACTTCTGCTGCATTATATAAGTCAGTTGACCCATCCGCTCGTTGGCTTCCTCGTCCGACAACCCGCCCGGACCCGCGGATCGCCCCGCCAACGATGTGTCCTGCAGTCTATCTTCTTTGGGATGGGTTGCCTACACAATAAAGAATTATCAAATCCATATTCAAACTTCCTTTTTCAACACAAAAGTACAGTCATTTTGATACAAAGTAGAGCTGCTAGCACTTTTACTCCAGCCCATTAACTATGTTTTCTACACTGAAATCTACTTGTAATTAATATACTAATATATTTTTAATTTATAGATAAAACATCACAATTAAGTACAATAAAAAAAGACAATGTGAGCCTAGATAATATTATTTATACCATATAAAAAGAAACAAATTTTAATATAAGATAAGAAACACAAACAAAACATATAACGCTATTTTCATGTTACGAATAGCCTTACTCTAAAAAAAAGATTCTATTCATTAACAGGACCACGGTGCAGCATTTACCAATGGGTTGGAGGATAAATTAATTTACTTTTTTTCCCTACAGTATGAATTGAAGATGCTCTAAGACAGCTTTCCCACGGGAAGAAAGGGCACGCAACACAACAACTTAGAAATCGGTATATAACATTTACCTGGGAATTTTCCTGTGAGGAACCATCATCGAAGGTCCCAAATGCAGCTACTTCCTTCTCCTCTTCCTCATCATCATCGTCCACCATTTCTTCAATTAACCTCCCATTTCCTTCATCCCCACTTTCTTCATCTTCTTCGCTTTCCCTTTCTTCTTCTCCTTCTCCTTCTTCAGTTCCATTCCCAACCCAATCGCCCTCAGCAACGCCCAACCTCTGCTGCTCTCCCCTAATCTTCTCCACCAAGAACGCCTCCTCGCACCTCCTCATGAGAGTCTCCGACCACCGCTCACCGGGCCGGGCCATCCTCCGCTCGCTCGGGTCCTGAAACTTGCCCAAAAGCTCGTGGTGGAGATAGGGCTCTCTCTCCCTCATCGAATCCTCGGAGAAGTAATGACCTTCCTTCGTCAGCTTGTCCATGTAAGCGAGCCTTCGGTTCTTTATCCTTGCGGATTGGGACTTCTTTTCTTGCTCCGTAGGGTTTATTGCGCTGCGAAGGTTGTTCAAGTGCCAGTTGACCTCGTAATCGTTCTTTAGTGCGTCGAATTTTTTCAGTTCGTCGAGCGATAGTCGTGATCCATAACGCTCTGAAACAGTAATGAAAAGACATGTTAATCGGAGAAATGAATCAATGATGATCAATAGGAATCACAAGCGCAAAGAGCGTGCCAGAATTCCAACGACGCAACCCTTTTGTATTGTAGGAGGATGAGGTTATAAATTTACAGAGGGAGGAGCAACGGACTGAAAAAATGTTAACTGTATCAATGATCGATAGGAAATCGCACAAGCAAAGAACTTGTCAGAATTCAATCAATGCATCCATTTTGTAGGTGGACAAGATTATAAAGAAAAAAAAAAGAGTTAATTGAACAAATGAGTCAATGATCGATAGGAAATCACACGAGCAAAGAACATGTCAGAATCCATCAACGCATCCCTTTCTGTAATTGGATAAGTTATAATTAACAGAGAGAGAGAGGGAGCAATGGACTGAAAAAAGGCACGTCAATTGAACAAGTGGATCTATGATCAATAGGAAATCACACAAGCAAGAACGTGTCAAAATTCCATCAAAACGCATTCCCTCTATAACAGAGAGTGAGATGCTGAACAAATTTTAATCGAAGTCGTGCTCAGAACTGTCAGTAACATCTGAAGAAATCAGTAATCGCACACTTCTGAAACCGCGAAAGCACAAGCCGCGGAAAAAGAAAATCCACAATCCTTTTCAAAGATTTCCAGCATCAAGTGTCAAGTGTCTATGGAAAACTGAATTACCAAGGAAAACGGCGGCGTCGGTGGAAAGAAGGTCGAGGAGCAGCGACTTGCGGCGCGAGGGATCGGCAGCTGCGGAGGGTTGTACCTTGCGAGGAAAGTACAAGTCGTCAAGCAGAGACAATCTCTCTGCGATGCTTTCCTTAGCTTCGTTTTCCATCTGCTCGCTGCTGTTATTTGATGATGATGGCGGTGGTATTTCTGCCATTTTCAATTCATTACAGAATCGATTAAGAAATGAAATTATAAGAATTGAAGTTTGAACATATATACAGTGGGTTCGTATGTCGGTTCTGAAATATGAGCAGAGAACCTCTACATAAAAAGCCTTCATTATTTCTTTATAGCGTAATTTATAGAATTTAGATGGTAACATTACACAACTAACGATTTTATGGTATGAACTTATATAGACAATAAATTTTAGGACATTATATGCCGAAATCTAGGTTCCAAGTAATAACTTAGGATCCCTGCAAATTTAGACTGTGTGACAATAACTTCTAAAAGTAAGTAAATTTGGAACAAATCTAGAGTTTCGACTTATAGTGTTCATAAATTGCTTCACTTTGAAAGTTATTGTACATAATACCACCCCCTAATTCGTATGTCCCTATAATGCCATCTCTTAAAAAACTCTCATCTCCCCTTACCTCCATCAATGGAGGTTGTGGTATGTCTCAATCTCTTTCTCATCTCTTTGAATTTTATTTTATTTTGATTGGCTTTTTTTCTCCCCTCGTCGGAGTTCTCTCCCACCCTTTTTGGGGCTTGTCGTCTCTCACTGTGGAGTTTTCGTCTCCTCTTTGGAGCTTTTTCCCCTATTGGGATTTTTCCTTTTGGTCGTGAACATCCGGGCGTTTCGGCTTCATTTGAGGCTTCAATTTCATTGAAATATTTGAAATGCAATCGAGCATCTTCTTCACATACTGCCCGGAACTCATCATCTCGAACCCACGCGCGAATGAGGTCGATGGCGACGTTCTCCCGTCCTTGGCCTCCCGACAGGCATACATCACTGATTTGGACACCTGCAGTTCAACGAGCAGGTTGTGAAGCCGGTGGCATGCATGAGGGGCTTAGCATGTCTCGGGTTCTTCCATGAAGCTGTCAGGGCTTTAGTTGAGGTGATTGGGAACGTAGACTTGGACATGTTTTCCGGTCAGATTTGTCAAAGTTATGAGAAAAGCACATGACCTTTGCAAGAGAAATGTGGTGGGTTTGTTTTTGTTCGATGTGGTGGAGATGATCGATGAGTTTCTTTGAGAACTTATTTACGCTAGAAGAGAACTTTCATTATAGGATATTTGAGTTCGGAATGCTTGATGATCTAATTAAAGAGGCACACTCTTCAACCAAAAAACAGCTACTCGTCGGGTCACTTCCATTACGGTGAATGCACGTAGTCTATTACAGAGGTGAATTTAATAGCCGCCTTAGCAATGGAGTTTGAAGTTAACATTTTGTCACAGAAGTTCGCATTTTGACAGTTGAATAGTTGAGTAGTCGTACTATTTGTGTTTGCTTTGCCTGTGATTAGACGATGATTTGTTTGTTTGCTTTGGTTTCTCTTTGGTGAGCCTTCATCTTTACTAGCTTGATCATTGTTTCCAGAAGGACCCTTGGAGTTATTAACCCGTGTACTTATCTATGAATGAGACAACGAGCTTTCGTTTGAAAAAAAAAAGATATTATACAAACAAAATCGGGGTGTTCAAAAGTTGGTTAACCGACCGCGAATTGAAACCGAAAGTTCAATTCGATCGAAAAATTTCATTTTCGATATTTGGTTTATAGAAAAAATAAAACCTTAGTTTTCGTTCCATTGATTAAGAAATGGAGAGGATTGAAGTTTGAACATGCATCTCACTTGGGTTGTATGTCGATTAAAAAGGTTAATTATTTTGTTCTATTTGTGGGTATCATTTTTACAACATTACTTCAAATCGTTTAACCCTATAATCACATCCTGGAAAAAAATATTTAACCAATATAAAAAAAAGAGGACCCAAATATAAAAAAATGCTGAAATAAGAATTTTTGAAATCCCCGTTTTGTAGGAAGGATGAGTTCAAATAGTATTATCATTTTTTAAATAATGGAGGATATGAATTTTTGAAGTGTTGGGTTTGCGAATTTAACTAATTAAGTCGGATGCTTTTGGTAGATGAGTTTAGAATATATTAACTTTTATTAAATTTAATTACAATTTTATCCGTATTTTGGATTTAATTTATAAATAAATGGTATATTTTTTAAAAATGGCCCGAATTAGCTAAAGGTAGGAGAACATATTACTTCATGCTTCAGTTAATACCTTACTGGTTTATTAACTGGATATAACAAAATCTCACATTTAGATAAACCTCTCAACCATTCACTGCTTTAATTAATTCTAGTGTAAATTAAGTTTGAGGCCCAAAAACATATTTTACATTAGGTTTCAGGCTCCTGTCAGAAAATTCATAGTTTTAAGGACCCGATTTTTATGAAATTTAGAGATAATGATCTAAATTTACGCAAGTTTTATGCAGTGTACATGAACTGGTATCGGAGATCCATGACGTGGTATTGTAGACCCACGAAGTGGCACTGTAGACACATGAAGTGGTACTGTAGATCCATGCCGTAGTACTGTAGATCCATGAAGTGGTACTAGTGAACAGTGAAGTTGTACAGCAGAACACTTAAGTGTTTCTGCAGAAATCGGGTCCTTAAAACTATGAATTTTCTGACAGAGTCCTAAAAGCTAAATAACATGGGGTCTGAATTGTAAATGGCCCCTAATTCTAACCTCTCCGACTGCCCAACCAACACTTCATTATTACTTCAATTATTAACCACTACGTCTAGGGCTGTAAATGAGCCGAGCTCGAGCCGAGCTCGGCTCATTTTCTGGGCTCGAGCTCGAGCTCGAGCCCTTACAGCTGAGCTCGAGCTCGAGCTCGAGCTCGTCGAGCTTTTCAGCTCACGGCTCGAGCTCGAGCTCATTTGCAGCCTGATGAGCTCGAACTCGAGCTCGAGCTCACGAAGCTCATCGAGCTCGAGCTCGAGCTCATTAATAAAAAAAAAATTAAATTAATAAAAATAATATAAATTAATATAAAAATACAAAAAAATATAATTTTTTTTAAAAAATCGAGATTTTTAATAAAAAATTAGTAAAAATAATATAAATTAATATAAATTTTTTAAAATATCGATTTTTTAAAAAAATAAAGAATAATATAAATTATTATTAAAATATAAAAATATAAAAAATTAAAAAAAAAAAATGAAAAAGCTCGCGAGCCTGTTCACGAGCTCGCGAGCCACTATGTTTGGGCTCAAGCTCGAGCTCGACTTAAATGAGCTCGAGCTCGAGCTCAACATAAATGAGCTCGAGCTCATTTTTGTCGAGCTTGAGCCGAGCTTTTATCGAGCCGGCTCGGCTCATCTTTCACCCCTAACTACGTCAATAGTTTTTACAAATTTTCGAGACCATTTTTCGCAGACGACCTTGGCAATTTCCCTAAAGAACACGCACGCCAATCACCAAATGTAATTTTTACTAAATTAACGTTCCCATATTCCTTATAACTTCATAAGAATCAAGAAAATTCAATTAGATGCCTTACTAAGTATTCATAAATACAAAGAAAGAAGCATCACAGCACTATTTAAAACCCAGAAATCGATCAACAACTTTCACCACAGATTCAGCTAAACCATCCGCAGCCTCTTGTGTCGATGCCTCTGCATAAACCCTAACCACATCTTCCGTCCCAGAAGGCCGTATAAAGCATCTCCCTTGCGAATATTTCGCTACGAAAAAGAAAAATAATAAAATAACACATATACTGTTGGAAATAAATTATATAAAATTAAAAAGTGAAGCACTCCATTCGGGGTTAACCTTTTAGGAAAAGTGGTCACTTAACATAGAAAGCCAAACACGTCCAATAATAAGTGGGAATGAATAGAAAGTCTTATTTTTTTTTGTTAAATTAGCCAATTCTCCTTTCTACTACGCCCCGTATGGCTAGTATAAAGCACCAACATATATTATTTATAATCAAAGCTCACCCATTTCACTCAGTTCTATTAATACCGGGCTGGAATTAAATGAACCAAACACAATATAATGGGTTATCATTTATAGGATCTGGTCTAATATTGGTCAGCAGACGAGCCCTTAAGAGTATTATTAGTTATAATAATACCTATTTCGGCGTCGATGGCTTCTTGAATGCCGACTGGGCTAACAGCAATTGTCTCGGCGTTCGTAGTGACAACCGCGTTTCTGTCAACGACCTTTACCTGGAAAGAGAGAACGAAATGAAGCATATTGTATTAGTTCGATAATATTATGAATTAGGCACAAAAAAGGGCTATCTTTTCCATACGATATTGCAAATATGAGCCCAAAATATAGACACAAGATTAAAATAAATGGATATCGCAGAATTAGCAATACGATTCAAAGGGCTATTCGACCAATAAATTTCATAAGAATTGATTTTACTTTGATTTAAAAGGAAAAAAAGAATTGACCTTAAGCTGTCTGCTCGGTAGATCTTGGTACAATTCGTTCCACTTATGTACGGACCATTTCTTGTGCTTCAAAATGGCCTCCACTAAAAGCAATCCACTCAAAGCATCGCCAATTGCTTGATTGATCAGTTTACTAACAGCAAGTAATCTCAAAGCAGCCTTGTGTTGCTCTGAGCCTACATTGAACAACTGATCAGAAAAGCCCAAAAAAGCAGCATACATATATATGTCTAATCAAAGATTAACCTTTGGAACTCGATGAAAGTTCGCTGTATTTACTATCCAACCAAGAAAGAAAAGATTCAGAAAATAAAACGGTCCCATGGCCGTTCGCCTCGAAATAGATTCCTACGTCATACTCAGCAGCTTTTTCGTGGAGATATTTGACGCCTGTTGGGGTAAGTGCGACTTCGAGCCCCAATTTTTTCAGATAATCGGTCGATGCACCGTTAGCATAAGCCGTTTGTACTGCGCCAAGCTTAGCTTTGTAAGAATTATTTGATGTTTCTTTTTCTTCTGTGCTGTTGAGGATGTTCAGTTGGTCCATGAGAAATATAGCAAACAAAGAGAGTATTTTGTCGCCGTCGTCGAGCTGGATTTTGAGATCTGATTGGACGAAGAAATATACGAGTCGGTCGGCGTCTCCATCCAAACTTGCACACCTGAAATTATGCTAAGATTATGCAGCTTCGCAGTTTCACATTAGCAAAGATAATGTGACAATTAATATGAGACACATCTAAGCACAAATACAAAAGAATGCAAGGAAACGAACTTGTAATAGTTCCATTGAGTTGAGGTGACCAAAAATTGTTCATAAGATAGACATCCTTTTCAGACGTATGCTCGGAAATGTTATATTATGAAGGGTTCGGAATTTTTTTCACTCCTGCAATTCAGAGGAAGTGACGGAACATACTTTTAGGAGTCGCATTATACAGACAACTTTCAAAATTAAGCAATTTAGGGACATTATACGCCGGAGTGCTAGATTTTATCCAAAATTGCTTAATTTTATCTAAATTAGCTTAATTTTATCTAAAATTACTTAATTTTGAAAATTATTGTCCGTATAAGGACACTTGAATTTTCCGGAAACCTAGATTATACGTCGGAACTCTAAAATTTGGGGCAAATCCAGGGTTCCAATGTATAATGTTCCTAAAATTGCTTAATTTTGCAAGTTATTCCGTTGCCCATTAACATCACTTCCCCAAAACTACAGGACTAAATAACTAATTAACCCTATTCCAACAATTAACATGTAAAGAAGATATTTCGTCCGATAAAAAGGGGCATCTTAACTCTATGTCAGAAAGATCCAACGTCAATCAATAGCCATTTCGTTTAATCCTATAAAGACTCCATTAACAGAAAGGGAAAGACGAGAGCAAAGCTCAAACCTGAAACCAACATCATTCGCACCAAATCCACGAGGAACAACCTTTTCTTTCTGCACAAAATCAGCACCTACGCCTTCATTTAGCACCCCTTCGCCGTAATTACGAATATCTATCGTAAGATCACTTATTCGCGATTTCAGGTACTTAAGTTTCTCTCCGCCAACGCCATCAGCCCCATCAACTATCAGCTTCCCATCCACGGTATTGCTTGCGTCTCTTTGAGGAACGTTATCCATCAAGCACCTAATTAGTTTATACGCGAAATTACAAATCTTCACCACAATTTAAGCTAATCTTCCCCAAGATTTCACACATAAGAACATTAATGGCATACGAAACCACAACACTCTGAACTAACCTAAAAGACGTCAAGAGTTGATCGTAGTAGTTTTCTTCAGAAGCATCGACCCCTATATTTTTTTCTCGAACAATCCAATGGAGCTGAGGAGTCGTTACAACTCCTAAATCTATGGCAACAGCTCCCATGATTGAACTAATGCCCTGATACACATTGTATATTATTACTAACTTTTTTTTTGGGGAAAATAAAGGGATATAAGGTTAGATCCTACTTGTTTAGCTGCGTGAACAAGAGATGTCCCACTGGGCCTTGTGTCTCGTCCCAGTAACACTTCGATAGAAGCAGCAGCAGAAGAGTTTCCTTCGAGTCTGATGCTTTCCTTCTTCAGAAAATCGTCTACCACCTTTCCAACCCAAAAAAGAATTCTATTTTCGTTTTTGGAAGGACATAATATTGATAATATGCTATCGTATGCAGATGCAAGGTAATCATTGAGAACTTTGGAGCATAAATATCAACATTAAAAGCAATAACTTCAATTTTAGAGTTCCCATCTTCTTCAAGCTTAGATTTCAGTCGTTTACGTGAGATTGTAAAGATCAAACGGAGTCCAACAAAAAACTAATGATATGATCTTTCTTATTCTCCCTAGACATTTCGTGTTTGAATCATCGTAATGAGATCAAAAGCTCAAACTCCAAAGTATGCTGAAATCTCCAAATTCATATTAGTATCACTATTCAATCAAAACTGAACTTCAAGAATCATCGAAGGAAAGAAAAAAAGGAGTAAAAAGAAATTGAATTCAATAAACATACAACCCACACAAATTCCAAAACAGCACTCCATCCCATTAATCCAATAGAATCGAATTTCAAAAAAAAATCTCAGTAATCGAAAAATAAGAAATCACCATGCGCACCAACCTCGATCAGAGAGTCAGAGGCATTGGCGAGCGCTTCAGCAAAGGGCTCCCACTGCTGAGTCAGCATCCCGCCCGATGGATCGGCAACTTTGACGCCATTGTCCGAGACTTGGTTGTGAGACGCGGTGATCATTAGCCCAATCGCCGAGCCAGTGTGGGCCGACCTTAGAGCCGCGAGTATGCCCATTCGGTAAACGGTGGACTCGAGCGTCGAACCATCGGCTCTGAACCCAGATGTTCCGTAAGAGAACCTCGGTCCATACGAAGGTGGTCGGAATTCGGAGGCGGATTCTAGAAGGATCGATCGCTGTTGTTCGTTCATCAAGTGCTCGTTTTTCCGGGTTGTTTTACCAGATAGGAACGTTTCCTATTTTTATTAAACAAAAGGGAACGGACCGAAAGTTACCGAAATACCCCAACTTAAGTAGCATTTATTCGAGTATTTAAAAAATTCGAGTTAATTCGAATAATTTTTTTTTAATTCGAATTTATTCGAATTAATCAATTCGAGTAACAAAAAACTCGAATTGAAAAATATTAATTCGAATTTTTTATTCGAATTCTTTTTTACTCGAATAAGTGCTATTTTTATATTCGAATTCACTCGAATAGTTCGAATAAAATATTCGAATAAATCGTTTTTTACTCGAAAACGTCGATTTCAAGCTCAAAAACACGAAAATTCACCCAGATTTGGGGTTAATACATGTAAGAATCACGAACCCATCGATTAAAATCTCATTTCGACATGAAATTTCAGTCGAGCGGATCAAAATGATAATCAAACACTTCGATTTTTTTTTTAAAACACCCAATCCTTTTTTTTAATTAGAAAACCTAGAATCCCTTTTTTTTAATTTCGCACAAAAGTAATCCTATTTAACAAAAAAATCCCGTTTTTTTTTCCTTTCCTCTTTCTTCGTATCGGTCAAAGTCGCAACCCAGGGTATTGATCACTGACTTTTGTGTGTAAATTCGAGTTTAATGCCCATGGTTTTATTATTTTTAAAATAACCCCTATATAACAGAAATCTACAAAATCACACGTATCTACACTAGAGCTGAAAATTGGGCTCAAGCCCATGGCCGGCTGGGCCGGCCCTAAAAAACAGGGCTGGGGCCCAATAAATGGGGCTTATCGGCCCACTGCCCGCTGGCCAGGCCCGTGGGCCGAAAAACTTCGATGGGCCGCGAGTCAAAATAGGCCAGGTAGTATTTTATAATATTTCTATATTTTCCTAATATCTGGTATATATAATGTTACAAAAGTTGGGGTCTTTACACATAAGTACCTATTTGGATAAAAACTTGTAATTTAGTTCCCAGTCAGTATTTTTTTATATGTAGGTACTTAACAGAAAAAATTTTTGCACATAGGTACCCGATCTCCGAAAGTACAGTATACAACACATTTGGGTACCATATATCAACATATTTGGGTACCCTAAATAACAGAAATTGGTACGACGTATGCTATATTTATGTACGCCCTATGTAACACACAGTACGACGTATGCTATATTTAGGTACCATATATCAAGGTGTTATGGTACGCAATATACACACAGGAAGGTACGACATGACTAAAGGAACTGGTAAAAATTAAATCGGGTACATATCTAAAAATTTTCTGACATGAGTACCTATGTCTAAAAATTTTATCAAATTGGGTATTTTTCTATAGATTCACCACAAAAGTTAATTTTATAAGCAAAAATACTATTATACATGTTACATATTATGAATATTTATATATGGACATATATATATATATATATATATATATATATACTTCAGAATTATTTTTCCAAGAATTATGAGGTATAATTTATAAATGAAAATGAACTAATAAAGTTTTTAAAAAATAAAAAATTTTAAAAATAAAAATATTAGGCCCGGTGGACCCGGCCATGGCTTTGCGGCACGGGCCTAGGATCCTTCGACCCGTTCAATATCGGGCCGGCCGGTAAACGATCGGCTGGCCCACTAAATCTGGGCCGGGCGGGTCGGCCCACCCATATTTTCAGCTATACTCCATACTACTGTCGATTGCCGTGTAGGGGTGGCGAAATTCCCGCCATGACTCTGTTTGGAGTACTATTTAACATACAACAATTTATATTTGGTACTATGTAGAAAACTTTCATTTTGGGGTATCCATTTGATTTCGTTTTTCACTCTAAGCTCCCTCTTTTCACTGGCACGTACTCTATGTTTCTATCCACTATACCATGTGATTATTCTGAAATGCATTTTATTATCTTATGATTTGATTTTTTACGCGTAACCCCCTCATTATTTTTAAAGCGTAACATTGTACCTTCCAATCAGCAACTTCTGAAAGAAATAACTCGTATGGTGAAAGAGATTAATTCGTGTGTTTCTCTATGTCCTTCTTACAAAGGTTAAACGTATATATAATACAAAGCAAAGACTAAAGCAAAAAAAAAAATAATAATATAAAGCTTAATCCTACAACATTGCCTAAAGTACTCCATGATTTCTGCCACCAAAACATTGTTCCATATTTTCAGCTCCTTGTTTTATGCATGCCTTAATAACTTCTGACCGTGAATGGGCTCGTAATTAGTTCGAACTATTTCGAATCAACTAAGTCAAAATAACATATCTCGAAAATTTAAAGGAACAAAAAAAATTAAAAACCATAACCGGCCCAACCCATGTGTAGTTGGATCACTTGTTTATGGTTAGATATTGAGTTGGTTTGAATTTTATACCCACAAAAATCATGATGTAATAATATAGTCCAAGAAAGATAGCCCAGAAAGAGTGTTATGACTCCACAATTATCAGTTATCACATCTCATGACTAAGCGATTCCCTTCTCTCCATTCAAAGCCTTTGTGAACATATCCGCGAGTTGTTGTGTAGTACCGACATGACGAGTGTGAATTGTATCGTGACGAATTTCATCTCGAATAGAATGACAATCAACTTCGATATGTTTGGTGCGCTCATAAAAAACAGGATTAGCTGCAATATGTAAAGCTATCTGACTATCACTGAACAACGGGATGACTGTGTGTGGATGCAACCAAGTGTGGCAAGCATACTTCTCAACCATTTAATTTCACAAGTAACAGCACCCATCGATCTATACTCAGCTTCTGCGGAAGAACAAGAAATCGTGTTGTTTGTTCGTTTTCCAAGAAATAGGAGATCCACCAAGAAATGAACCATCCAGTAGTGATCGACGAGTCAGAGGACAAGCTGCACAATCAGAACCACACCAAGCTTCAAGCTGGAGGCTGCTATTAGAACGAAGCAAACTTCCTTGCCCTGGACTATTTTTTAGATATCGAACAACCCTTAGCGCAACATTCTAGTGAATATGTCTTGGCTGATGCATAAATTAGCCAAAACATGAAGACAATAGGATAAGTCTGGACGAGTAACAGATAAGTAAACCAATCGTCCAACTAGGGGCGATAAGATTCTGGATCAATTAAGTACATTTCAGTGGCAGCAGCTAAATGATGATTACAATCCATCCGAGGACGCTGGCTTTTATCCAAGTAGTCCCGTCTCAGAAATAATATCCAAAGCATACTTTCTTTGGCATAAAAATATCCCGGTACAATTGCGTGCTACCTCGATGCCAATAAAGTAGTTTAATGCATCTAAATCCTTCATATGAAAACAAGTGATCAAATAATTTGAACTTTGAATGGCATCATGATTATTCCCAGAGATAATAAGGTCGTCAACATAAGCGAGGACATTAATCTGAATATCCCCTCGACGTAAAACAAATAAAGAATAATCAGAATGAGACTGATGAAATCCGTATTTTTAAAGCGCAACAATTCGACAAACTAGCATCATGGTGCTTGACGAAGACCGTATAGAGACTTCTTCAATCGACACACAGTGTCAGAGCTCCACGAATGAAAACCTGGAGGCATACGCATGTACACCTCTTCCTCCAAGTCGCCATGCAAAAATGCATTATGAACATCCCATTTCCTGATGGCAGCCACATCCAACAAATTATGTACATTAACTAATTTTGCTACTGGAGCAAAAGTTTTGTTGTAGTCAAGCCTCTCCACCTATTTATTCCCGAGTATCACCAATCGTGCTTTATGTCATTCAATGGTTCTGAGTGCCTTAATCTCCATTCGCATTGCATCTCTCAATTTTCATTTTTTATTGCTTCATTAAACGTGTTAGATTAAGCTCCTACTGTCACATCTGCCAAGAAAGCACGAAGTGGTGCAGAAAATTTATTATAATTCGCACAATTGATATGTGATAAGCGATACCTACGATATGGCATTGGTGAGATGAGTGTACGAGGGAGCTCTTTGCATTTACACTGTCAAAACATAGTCATGCAGTCGTGTATTTTGTTGTCGTTGTCTAAGCCCTCGACCCAAATCAACTTCATTGTTTAAATCGGCAGAGTCGTTATCGTTATATCCCCCCTTTCGTCAATAATTTTAATCTCGGTATGATTATTCTGAGCTTCGTCTCGAACATCTTCAAAAAATAGATACATCAGCCAAATTTGTGCCACGTAATTGCGAGTCTTCTACATCTTCATCTTCAACATTTATCTCTTGATTGTTCGTTTGTCGCCCTTGAAGGTTAGTAATACGTGATTCTGAGATGTCTGTCAAGACATCAGCATGTGGAAACTGCTCTTCCAAAATTTAACATCTCTAGAGACAAAGAAATCGCCTGTCTCTAAATCACGCAATTTCCAACCTTTTTTCCCAATGGGTATCCTACAAGACGCAGCGTCGACTTAGACTAACAAATATATCGTCACCTCGTGCTTGGTTGTAAGCATAAGCTAAACTTCCAAACACTATAATATATTTATACGATGTAGAGTGACCGAAAAGAATCTCGTAAGGTGTACGACCGTGCAGAATGGTAGATGGAGTCCGATTGATAAAAAAAATACAGCAGTCAATATACATTCCCCCCAATATTCGATGGGCAAGTGAGCTTGAAACCGGAGTGCTCTAGCTACATTAAGAATATGTCGATGCTTACGTTCGACACGTCCATTCTGTTGAGGGTTCCGACGCACGAAGTTTGATGTATTACGCCATTCTCCAAAAAATAATAAGTAGAGAAACTCAGATCCGTTGTCACTTTGTACCATTTTCACCTGTTTGTTAAATTTTCGACAAACCAAAGCAAAGAAATACTGAATTATCCGAGACACTTCACTTATATCTTTGAGTAAATAAACCCTCACTACTCGGGAGCAATCGTCAACTATAGTCAGAAAATAATATTCGCCATTGTGGGCCGACACACGATAAGGACCCCATAAATCCAAGTGAATGAGATAAAAGATATTCGTAGATTTATTCATACTAGAGTCAAATTCAACACGACATTGTTTTGCTCGAAAACATACTTCACAACTTACAGAAACCTTATTATTGCTTCCTCTCGATAAGAATTGTAGAACCTTATCAGAAGGGTGACCCATTCTACGATGCCCTATTCTCATATCTCAATTTTCTACTGTCTTGAAAACACTCGCAGCAGCTCCTTTTTTGAAATAGTAGAGCCCCCCTCATTCCTCACCCGTACCAATCAACACTCTCTTTCAGGTCCTGCAAAACACAAGAATCTTTATCAAAAGATACAATGCAATCCAAAGACTTCGGTAGTTGCGATATATATGCTAGACTGCAATTTAAGTGAGACCAATCAGACAAGGAAGCACATATAGATCTAATTGACCATCCAAAACTACTATTCCTTCATGTTTCGCCATCTCTCGTTTTCTATTAGGTAGATCAATCAGACAAGGAAGCACATCTCGTACATCACTCATCGTCGTAAGATTTTCAGTCATGTGATGAGAAGCCACAGAATCGATAATCCATTATAAACCATCATTCTTATCAATGAGATTTTTGCTCTTCTGAGAGTTTAACACTTAAGAAGTGAACTCCATTATTCATTCGTCAACCCGTTGATAGTACTTGCAGAGGATTCCTGAGCTGGAAGCATCAATTGAGTAGCATTACATTTGGTTGTTCCACCACGGCCCCGAATTCCGAAATTCTTCTTATGTTTCTGTCCTTGTCCTGAACCGCGATTTGTTCCTCGAGGCCGATCACCCCACCAATCAGGATAACCGCACAACTGAAAGCAAGAATTGACTTCATGACCAGATCGCTTACAGTACGAGCACATAACCCCTTTGTCCTTTCCATGAGCTTTTCCTTTGAAGTTTGATGTGGTTTTCACCGCAAACACCATCGGTTGTTCAGTTTTATACTCTTACGTGTTATGGCTCGTACCCGCTCCTCTTGGATGATCATGGCATAAGCTTTATTCAAATATGGCAAAGTTCAATACTTAAGATGTTTGAGCGAACCACCAAAAAATCACGTCATCAAGTCCCATCAAGAATTGGTGCATTTTCTCTTCATCTATTTTCTTGTCGAGAGTCATACGTATGCTGCATTTGCATTTTTTGCATTCGCATGTTGGAAATTGGTCATAATTTTCCCAATTCTCCCAAAGTATTTTCAGCTTGCCATAGTATAAGCCATCACCGTCATGCCTTGTTGTTTGCATTCAGCCAATTCAGATTGAGTTGGTGAACACACGGTCCGTTTCCTATCGAAATTCGCTCTTTGATGTCCTCCCATAGATCTTTGGCACATCCATGATAGGTAATAGTCGAACGTACCGCATGATCGATTGTGTGCAAAATCCATGAGACCAATGGAATTGATCGTCAGCCAATCATCTTGAGACACAGGGTTATCGTCTCCAGGTTTTGCATGAGACCCGCCGACGAACCCCAATTTCTTCTTTGCACGTAGTACTGTGTGCATTGCTCGTGCCCATTCATCATCGTTCTCACCCTTGAGTTGCACTAGGGCTATGATATTGCGCGGATTATCACTCGAGAGAGTAAACAGAGACTCCACTTGATATAGATGCCTCTAGTGTTTTTCTGGTTTTTATATGTCACTCATGGCTCTGATACCATGAAAGAAATAACTCGTATGGTGAAAGGGATTAATTCGTGTGTTTCTCTATGTCCGTCTTACAAAGGTTACACGTATATATAATACATAGCAGATACTAAAGCAAATAAAAAATAATAATATAAAGCTTAATCCTAAAACCTAAAGTACTCCACGATTTCTGCCACCAAAACATTGTTCCATGTTTTCAGCTCCTTGTTTTATGCATGCCTTAATAACTTTTGACGGTGAATGGGCTCATAATTAGTTCGAACTATTTCGAATCAACTAAGTCAAAATAACATATAAGTTCGAAAATTTAAAGGAACAAAAAATTAAAAACCATAACCGGCCCAACCCATGTGTAGTTGGATCACTTGTTTATGGTTAGATATTTGGTTGGTTTGAATTTTATACCCACAAAAATCATGTAGTAATATAGTCCAAGAAAGATAGCCCAGAAAGAGTGTTATGACTGCACTATTATCAGTTATCACATCTCATTACTAAGCGATTCACTTCTCTACATATAGCAAACAAAGATATTGATTTCAATAAATATTGTTTTTTATTATCTCACAATCACTTACCACGAAGCAATGGGAAAAGTTTGCGTGACTCGGAATGAATCTATCGGATTAGGGAATTAAAAACATTTTCTTTATAAATCCTTTGTCGTTGCTGCAATTAAAATAGCAAATAACTAATGTATTTCGTTTCAAAAAGTATACACGTGATCTTGTATAATAATATATCGACTAGTAGATTGCAGGACCTAATTCGTGATGCGACACATTCTTTTGTTTGTCGTCATCTTTAATCACTTCTAGCGGCGCAGATTACATTAAATATGAGACAAAATCAATCCACAACACTACACAAGACACGCATACTACCAACTAAAGGGTTGGCATAAATTTACCTTTTTAGTTACACGACCTATCTACACTTAAATATCTAAAAGTATAAAAAATTATCATTTCAGATGTATGTAAATAAAGTTTTTACACATAGGTATCCGTTTGATTGAAATTATAATTTGTCATTGTTTACGTGCCTTTATATGTATACTACTCATATTACGTGTTTCTGTGGTACATAATTCTAAATTTTGTTGTGTGATACATTTCGTTATTTTAAATTTATTTCATGAAGTATTAATCTAATTTTTATATTTAAAAGGATACATATGTAAGAAAATTGATTTGAGTATATAATTGTTGTTAGGATCGCTTAATGTTTTTAGAGAGGGACGAATAAACACTGGCCTCTTTATCGAATATTTTATCGGTACACTCGTTAACTGACTGGCCGATCGAGCAACCGGTCGGTATTTGCGGAATACTGTTGGCGAACTGAATAATGTGTGTGTTTGCGTGTGTGATGGGCATAGTGATTGTTTCTGAAAGTTCGGAGTTAACTCCTCTACGTCTCCCCTTCTTCCTTGCAATGAATGATCACTAGAACTTCAGTTCCAACAGTACAGTCGCGTAAACTACCTGCATAGCCCTACTTAGCTATTCTAGTGACTCACTAGGCAGTCGTACTCAGACAATCCACCTACTTCAACAGCTTGTTAAATTTCGTTGGTTTACAATTTCATTCATAACAATACTATGTCTTCTTTTTGGTGAAGTGAACTATCGAATGCACCGAACGCTTTGATTCCTTTATGATGAATTTGGTGTTGCCAAAGTTAACTTCTCTTATTGAGTATTGGCTATTTATACTGAGTCTTGTAAATGTAGTCGTTCATCTGAGAAGACTTTTGCTCAGCAATCGCATTAAATGCGCTTTTCCAAAATGAATTTGTTTCCTGATTTCGAGCATCGGTTGGTGTGCAGCGCGCTAGCACCAAAATGGCTAAGACCAATTGTCAGCAATTCTTTGTGCAACCTTAAATTACATGCTATGCATTTTTCCTTAAATCTGTTGTATCCATAGATTGGTCTGAAATATATTAGAATTTTGTCTTATTATATCATTTGTCTTCTCTGATATCAGTTTGTCTTAACTGATGTAGTTGCAGTTGGTAGGTACTCCCGATTAATTCTTATCAATCGGCTTTCCTGTAGTTCTCTTCAGTTGATCAAACCAGTAGTTGAACTCGATTTGCTATCTTACGTACTTAAGTTTTAATTCGATCACCGAAGCTATTAATCCGAATACTTAAATTCGTTATTTTAGCAATTGTAAGGAGTATAGTTACATCACACGATTAAGTCAATCGGATTTTAGTACACATACATATTTATAAAAATTCCATAATAAATAAAGATGAAAATGGCAATTATATGTGGTGATCTCGAACTACATCATGTTAAAGATGCAATTCGTATCCATAAATGGATCATGCGATCAAATATAAGCAAGCACGCCTTTTTTTTCTTTTCTTGAAGCAGATCCCACTACCATATAATATAGTCATTTGATATATATAATTGTATTAAAATGAAAAATGGTGGCTGTATCTTGCCAAGAATATACGATATACTACCTTCCTCCTATCTCATCATATATAGCGTTTAAGCATCATCAAAAACGAAAAGATAGCAAAGCCACTCAAAATAAAGTAATATAATTTTTGAGGGATAGACATTTAATTAACTTCGTCCTTACCAATAGTTATTTCATTTCGTCGGGGAAATTATCCTCATCAATTATGTATTTGGAATAAATCGATCATCTGAGTAATGATCTTCATCACTTGTATCCTTGAAACATTAAAAAAAAATAATTAGCTGCAGCATACTTATTCTAAGTTTGATTGATATTCTCAAGAGAAATTTAATAGTTCCCAGATATGAAAATTGTCGAGATATTTATCATATAGAAATAGGCTATATCATATTTATGTTTTCGTGTTAAATGAGGGATCAATAGAGCTAAGAAATATAATCTTTCGCAATCGATAAGATCTTATTGATCTGATGTGGGCCTTTATAAAAAAACTAATTAGCAATGCACTATCTAGTCAATAGAAAAATTGTTGATAGTTGTGTGTGTATATGCATATGTTATATTTGATTTATTAAAAACAATTAGTCAACTAATGCTATAGTGTTTTTAATTAGAGATGTACACTGTTGATAATGGTCTACAGACACATTACAATCGTAAATATAATGTTTCTTTTATTTCACATTCCAATAATTGCGGTTAAGAGAGATTTACATGTCCTTTTTATAGACTTTGTGAGGATAGACTTAATGACAGCTAATGCATTCTCAATAAGTGGTTAATATGCATTCAAATATGCATTATTATGCACAAGAAAATTGTAGGTTTATTGAAATGATTCGAATTATACATCAATATTAATGCCTACGTGTGTGTACTACAGTGAAATTGATGTGCACTTTTTTTAGTCCCAAAACATTCCAACTGAACTAGCTATGGGCTCACGCCGTACATTCACAATCAAAGTTCTCGAAGATCCCGGACCCTAGTTTTCCTTTTTTCGAAAAAAGATAAGATAGCACAAACTTAAACCATATATTTCTTAGTAAAATGCTCAATATATACTTAAATTTATTATATAAACTAGTGATTTAGCGCACTTTATGCATGGATACTAGTAATTTACATAACAATACCTTTATTTATTTAATATTATAATGACAATATTTGTAATTAAGATGATTGACACATCAATTGACAGTTACTCAATATGCTCTTCCATAATATATGGTATAGATACTACTCGCCTTAGTTGTTTTAGAGGCCAAAATATTGATCAAATCTGCATAGTCTAGTTCTCCGACTATTTCTTTGCATTGATAACATTTCTAGCCCATTCAGGCGGTTTTTTTAGAAGTCCGGCCAATATTTGTTTAAAAAACCTAAACTTAGATCATCTATTTCTAATCTCACATAAGTTATAATTGTTGAATATTATGTACTATTTATGGAAATTTGGATTGGGATATGTAAATGGGCAACTGTGTGTGGGCTTGTGACCCGGCGATGCATACACACGCGCTTGATCAATCCGCACCATTTGGACCCAATATGTGTTCATTACCAAATAATACTGAAAAAATTCCTGCACCTTTGGAATATCAAGGGATGCTAGACCTCCAAGGTCACATGACCTTTAGAATGTCCTCCTTAAGTTACATGGGGAAAATAAAACGTCTCTTGGAGGAATGCAATAGATTTGAAACTCTACATTAGATAGCTTGTGGAAATTTCAAATAAGACGGAACAAAAACCGAAAGCATTGACGGAAAATTACCCAAAGCATTAGTCGTTCATCATCACTTCTATGTTCAAGGTTTGTCGTGTGGTAGTGCAACCTATAATCGCGTTTTCGTTGTATCCTGAGAAATAGACGCTCAAGCAAATCTCTTGCACTTACGTGGAGAGAGCGAATCTATTTAAAGAAAATTGAACACAAGCCTCGAAAATTCATATAGATCGCAGTCTTACGTTTCTGGAGCAGTTTTATGTTGTTGATGCCATTACAGTAGTACAAGCTCGCAACCTTGTAGTCTTGCTGTTGTGGAGTCCCACCAATCGTGCAGTCGTACAGCTTCTCAATAATACAAACTAGCACTCGAAGTTCCCTGTAGTAGTGACGTCGTGCAGCCTGACAGTAATACAAACTAGCTGTCGTGTGATTCTGTAGTCTTGCAATCCTGTGTCTGACAGTTTAACGTCATCCAAGGTACGCTATTTCCTAACAATAATGCGACATATGATAATAATTTTGATCAAGGATGCGGAAGGTCCCTATGATCGATTTTCCCTTTCAATATTTTGTTGAGCAAGTCAGTCACACATGGACCTAAAATAATTTGGTTGAACCGATTGCGGTCCTAAGTTTACCTAATTGTGGTAACCATCTAAATAATTATATCTAACATACTGCAATAAAATCATCGATAATTCAATTAATCTTTATTTAAAACGTTCACAAATCAATTACTTCCTGCGTCCCACTTATTTCTTCTCATCTTTCTATTCGGGCGTCTCATATAATTCTTCTTATTCTATTTTTGGTAAAAAATTATTCCAATAACTAAACTAATTACATCATTTATTTTAAAAAAAGCTTCTTAATTTGTGTGTCCACTAATGAGTTTTCTCTCTCCATTCCGTAAAAGTGTACTATAATATTAAAAAAAATGTGGTTTCTTAATTTACGTGCACACTAATTTTTGGAAAGTATTAAGTGGGACAGAGGTAGTAGTTCTTAATAAATGTATCATATTAATTAAAGACAATGTCACAAAATATTGAAATAATTCCCTATTTAGAATAGATGTGAGTTTAGTTGCCGTACTTGGTTTTGATATTTATGTATCTTCTATACTTATTTAGAATGTTATGTTAATAAAGCTAGATATGCTTAGGTTTTACTACCGTTAAGTAGATCATTATATGCAACAAATCTATGTTTGGTTGCGATATTATATAACAAGATCGCCATTGCCTCACCGAGTATATCGACATTCGATTTTTTTACTTAATCATCGCAATGACGCACATTATACTTAATTATTCAAATTTAATTTCTTGGATGTTACCCTTCATCAAAACCTGGCTGGATAAACCTGTATTTTGTTTACCTTAAATTGGAAACCAAACTATTTAAACCAAACTTAACCTAAATACGGAATGAAGGTTAATGTGAATAATTAACTAATAATTGCAGTACGTGACTAATGATTTCTAAAGAAAACGTATGGTCTTTGTCTAATGACGTATGTAAGTTAGTTCCTAAGTGTGACTGATGCATTCGATATTACTTTAATTATAAATGGTCATCCTCGAATAAGCAACGCCAATGTTTATTTTTTATTATTATTTTATTTTAAATTATTCAAATGGAAATCTGACACACGACTCCAAAAATCGACCAGAGAAAATACACACTTTCGAGACAAATATTACTATTTGCTAGAGAAATTTTTACTACTTTATGCAATAGACAACAAACAAATAATAATTCACTGCTCCAAGATTGAATTTTTTTTTGTCCGACGCGGTAAAGCACAACTTACGATATGCGCTCCATGGCGAAATATAAATTTGAATTACTGATTAAATCGATTTTCGATTACCAATATTTGATTGCAAAAAGAGGTTAGGGAAAAAAAAAAAACTTAAGTTAACTTTAAAACAAAAACAGCATTTTCCTCACCAATGGCGAGGAAAATAAATGAAAAGATATTGTAAATAATTTTCTCTCTAATTTTCTTTTCCTTATCGTTTTTGCTATGCCCTTAGGAAAAAATTCTAATTAGTTGGATATGCTTGATTAACTTTATAATTTGTTCAAGGTTAAGTAGTAAATTTCAAATTTTTTATATACAAGAACATATTAGTGAGATATGTATATTTGGAATGAGTTCATCAACCCAATGATCAATGGGCACTATTCTGAAACATGCGGCGTGTCTGAACATGCAAACACTGTAGGACTCCAATGCACCAAAAATTCGTAGTAAATAGAAATAGATTAAAATTTGGCATTGGAAAATTTATAAAATTGGGTCAGTATATTTCATATTGGATAAAAACATGTCGCTAACTTCATACGTCCGATTAATTTGGATCTCTTGTTATTTTTCTCGACAAAATTTGTCAAAAATCGTACGTCATCGTATGCCAAGTGAGCATTTTGGTGTGTGGAAAGTATTCTTCGTTACAGGTCGTTTGCTTTCCGATTTATTTTGTCGAAAAAATGATCAGAGACCTAACCTAACTTTATTCTGCTTTTTTTTTTTTTTTGCAATTAAAATTCATTGACGTAAATCAATAAAATCAACACTAGTCTAAATTGCACAATCATTTACGTTTGTGCTATATAATTTATAAATGAATTTATTATTCAATAATAATTACTAAAATATAAAAGGGTAAATATGACAATACAAAAATGCAGTGTAGTGGGTGGTTTTCTTTTAATTAAATATTATCATTTTTAATTCATTTTAATTGACATACCAAACTTACCTTTATATCAGCCCCTGATAATTATAAAAGAGAATATATACTAAGTGAACAGAAATTTGTAATTGTCTTATTTTATATAATAACGACATGACATGGACTAAACACTTGATCATTTGGAAAATCAAATAAATAAATTTATACATGCATATAAAGGCATATTACCATGTTGTGTAGCTAAGGTTTGGCAACATATGCTTCTCCTGTTTTTATCCTAAAATCTCAACCGTCCATTTATTACACATTGGCTCTATATATACCCTTCAATTCATTGTAAAATTCATATCCGTTCTCATATTACATTAAGGTCTACTTCACTCCAAGCATTCGAAACTAAGATACAAGCAAGGAAAGCCACTTTCCTCACACTCAAAATGTCATCGTTAGAACTATCAAAGGAGGTAATAATCGATTGATTTTAGGTTTTCCTCTTCCTTTTTCTTCCCCTATATTCTCCTTATATAAGCTCAAGAAACGTTGAAATCTTTAATTATATTAAGGGTAATATGTCGAAATGCTTACACAAAGAGGAGGCCATCAATGATTAAGAAATTTAAATAATTAATTATTTATCTATTTATTACACAGGTTAAGTTTGAGCACGACAATGATCATGAAGATGATGGATACACATGCGATGGAAGTATTGATTTTTATGGGAAGCGTGCAATTAGAGAACGAACTGGGAAATGGTTTGCTGGTGTTATTATCCTCCGTAAGTTAATTATTATTACTCGATAAAAATCTTTATATCTGCGTGAGTTATTTTTAGTCATAACACACAATACATGCGTGCAATATATACATACACACACAACCAAGCAGACACAAAATATAGACCATTTTTTTTTTATTTCCACTATTGAGGGAGTGCATTTATTAATAGGTTGTTTGTTATAATTACATAACTGGTTTATTTATGTATTCTTTCTTTCCCAATATAACATTAAATGCGTACTTAGGTCATCTTCGAAAATGACGACACGGTGTGTAATGGAACCCTACATATATAAAAAAAAAATTAACTAATTTAGGTTACCATCGTTCAATATGAATTGCGACGTGCAGTTCATCCAACGTATGGGACATGTGGATTCATTACAAGAAGTATGATATTCACATGCAATCCATTACATTTTATAAAGACACAAGGAAAAAGGAAATCTAGTAACTGTCTGAACTATCTAGTATGATTATTTAAAAATTTAAATGTAACATAAGTTATAACAGGAACGTATATTTTTTTCTGGGAAGAAAAAACTGAATTTATCGCCAGTAGCTTATTTGTTTGTTTTCACACATAAGCTGGAGTTGATGAAATGTAATTTATCGAAAAGTACGAAACACTTCATTCGTGGTAAGACAGTTATATATCATACAAGACGAAGCCTAACACATAATATGAACAGTAATGTCAATGGAAAATGACGAATCCACTTACCATGTTCTAAACTTTTTAATTCATAATGTTATATTTCTCCACCAATTTTATAAAGTAGGATACTAGTATGAAGTTCACGTCACTATACATAGGACAAGTTTGTGTTAAGGTTGTCGTTTTCATAAATACTTATATCATGTTCTCCATATTTAAAGCTTTTTAAGATCGGATTTCTTTATTTTCTTTGGAGATGTGTATCCCACGTCAGATAATTCAAGTACAGACTCAATTAACATATCAACGAAGCAACTTTACTTATCACCAATCAATCGTTTATGATGCAGTGAATCAGGGTTTGGCTACTCTGGCGTTCTTCGGAGTGGGGGTAAACTTGGTCCTCTTTCTTACAAGAGTCCTTCAACAAGACAATGCCGAGGCGGCGAACAGCGTAAGCAAATGGACGGGAACTGTCTACATATTCTCCCTCGTCGGTGCTTTCCTTAGCGACTCGTATTGGGGACGGTTCAAAACTTGCGCCATTTTTCAAGCAATTTTCGTCCTCGTACAATCTCTCTCTCTCTCTCTCTCTCTCTCTCACACAGTATTCGAATCAAAATCAGTGTCGTCGTATTAATTTTCAAAGTTCATGCATATCGTATACAAAGCAATAATTATCTCATTGAGTTATGCATGTTTACTCTGATGGAATATATATATCTTTACTATATATATACACACATGCCAACCTCTCTCGCTCTCTCCCGGGAGATTAAAGGCTGTCCTAATTTCTTTTTCTTTTTTCTTTTGTAATGCTAGGGTTTGGCTTTATTTGCCCTAACGACGCAAATTCTCTTGCTCAAGCCGAGAGGTTGCGGAGACGAAACGATTCCTTGCGGGTCCCACTCGAGCTGGGAAATAGGACTCTTCTACATTTCGATATACATGATCGCACTGGGAAACGGCGGCTACCAACCCAACATAGCCACGTTCGGGGCGGACCAGTTCGACCTGGAAGATCCTGACGAAGGCCGATCGAAAGTGACATTTTTCAGCTACTTTTACCTAGCGTTGAACCTCGGCTCCCTATTTTCCAACACCGTGTTGGGCTACTTCGAAGATGAGGGTTTGTGGGCCCTCGGATTTTGGGCCTCGAGCGCCTCGGCTTTCATGGCCATGGTCCTATTTCTAGGGGGCACAAAGAGCTACAGACACATAAAGCCAAGCGGAAATCCCCTGTCTAGATTTTGCCAGGTCTTCGTCTCCGCGTCGAAGAAGTACGACGTCGATGCCTCACTGCTCGACGACGAGAACAACTTGTTCGACCACGAGGGGGACGAGGGCAAGACGAACAGTGATTCCCGAAAGATGATGCATACGCACGGATTCAAGTAAGTCGCTACAAATTCGAAAAAAAAAACAACTTAGGGTTTTGGGTCGATCGATCGATGTGATTAGGGTTTTAAACCGTAGATTCTTGGATCGGGCAGCGTTCATTACATCGCGAGACCTAGACCACCTCAAGCGAAAGCCTTTCAACCCCTGGATACTGTGTCCCGTCTCGCAAGTCGAGGAGGTCAAATGCATACTGAGGCTCATCCCGATCTGGCTATGCACCATACTGTACTCCGTCGTATTCACACAGATGGCCTCCCTATTCGTCGAGCAGGGCGACGCAATGAACACGAGCGTCGGGAACTTCAAGATCCCTGCAGCGAGCATGTCGAGCTTCGACATCTTGAGCGTGGCCCTCTTCATATTCCTCTACCGAAGGGTCATAAACCCCGGCGTCCGAAACTTCAAGGCGATCAACGGAGGGCATGGGCTCACCGAGTTGCACAGGATGGGCATCGGGCTCGCCATAGCCATCGCGGCCATGGTCTCGTCGGGGCTCGTGGAGATGTACAGACTGAAATACGCAACGGGGGACTGCAAGCGGTGCCAAGGCTCGAGCACGCTAAGCATCTTCTGGCAGGTGCCTCAGTATTGCCTGATCGGCGCTTCAGAGGTTTTCATGTACGTGGGCCAATTGGAGTTCTTCAACGCGCAGACGCCCGACGGCCTGAAGAGCTTCGGGAGCGCACTGTGCATGACTTCGATTTCGCTGGGAAATTATGTCAGTAGCCTTTTGGTGTCAATAGTGATGAAGATATCGACCGAGGACCACATGCCTGGATGGATTCCCGGGAATCTCAACAAGGGCCATTTGGATAGGTTCTATTTCCTCTTGGCGGGGTTGACTGTGGTCGACTTGATGGTCTACGTAGGATGCGCTATGGGGTATCGGAGCATGAAGGTTCGAGGGCGGAGGCTCGGGGAGAATAAAGAGGGTCGGGAATGTGTGGTATAGTGAGGTTTTTAATCTTTTAAATGGGGTTGTAATGAATCAATATGATGTAATAACAAGGTGTATTCTTGAACCCTAATTGCTTCACTAATACATAAAGCTTAAGAACAGCAAAACTAATACCAAATGAAGAAGCACTTTCTTTGCCTGTATTTGCTCTACTATTACGTTGAAAAAAAAAAGGCGATTTCAATTCGAAAAATGCAGCAAACTTAGCTTATTACGGCTTCTCGACGAAAAAGCCGAAGACTGAAGGAAAAGAAAAAAAAAAGGAAGAAAATGGACTCAGCTCTGCACTTTCCGAACCTGAATATGATGAGTAGATTCGCGGCGCCAGATAGGTTGGGCCCCGCTCTGGACGAGCGTGACGAATTGCCCTTCTATCACTAGACCTTTACTCTGAAAAAATATTAAATAAAAAAAATAAATATGCGCAATTGATGGATATTCAAAGAAATAAAACGACGGCGATTTGGGCTAAAAAGGCCAACCAGCAAAAGCTTTAGAGCTTTCGAAAAGGTCTCCTCAACGTCGTCCGTGAACTCCATGTGTATAGGCATCACACCATGGTAAAGCCCTAAACGCTGTTTCACTCTTTTACTGCGCAAAAAACTCAATTTCGTAAAATAACAGCTCATTCTTAAGGTTTTAAAAATTCAGCCAAAAAGGGTAATAGACTTACACGTTAGTGAAGGCGAATATCGTCGAGGACGGTCTGTAATGGCTGAGAGTTATAGCCATGGAACCAGTTCTAGTGAAGACTATGATTGGAGTAGCAAGAGTGTTGGCCATTGTTGTCGAATGGAGAGCAAACATATTGCCCATATGATTCTGAAAATTACAAAAATTATACTATTCAGACGTATATAGCAAGTGCTTCGATGTAATGCTTATTACAGTTGACGTTATATTAACTTGTAATAGTAATTCTTAAATATGCATTATACCTTATACAACGCAGACTCGCTTGGTGGGGTTGTGGTGATTGGAAGGCTCGACTCAGTCCTCAATGCCACGGTATGCATCACCTTGACGGCCTTCAAAGGATATCTGAATCGAAAAAGAAAAACGTAGTAAGATAAGGCTTAATGATTCTTTTAGTCATGTATATTGAGGGTGTGGCTTTTTAAGGACATCTAGATGAAAGTAGCAATTTTACGACAGCAAGTTTCAATATTGAAGCATTTCTAGGACAATAGATTTCAAAATTGAAGCAATTTGATGATAATAAGTTTTTACAATTCTGGCTTCAATTGTCTTCACGTTGCTTTAATTTTAAAACTTACAGTCCTAACATTACAAACATTAAATTGTGTCCTCAAATTGCTTCAATTTTGAAGCTTTTATCCTAAATTTGCGACCTTTAAAATATATGTCCTTATAATGCCTCCACCTCATACGAGACCAAAAAACTAATTCGCCATAAAAAGATCCAACGCTATCGAAACGATGCAATGATACTATTCATATCTCTCCGAAATCAACATCCACGAAAAAAGAAAAAAATATTTTCAAGCGTAAGATAAGATGAGAAACGAATGACTTACTTCCCATGAGCCGTTTCACCAGAGAGCATTATTGCATCGGCCCCTTCTCTTACAGCAATCGCAATGTCAGAAACTTCTGCCCTAGTCGGAGTTGGATGGTCGATCATGCTTTCTAACATATTTGTAGCTACGATCACGGTCTTCTGCATGCTTCGGCACCTTGATATTATCTCCGCCTAATTATATGCCGCCCCAAAAAATCATTTACAAAGTTTTTATATTCCCCAAATTTCTACCTAGTAATGCTTAGAGAAGCGCTTTGAATCGGCTATGTAATAATATGGCATACCTGCAAGAGAGGGACTTCTTCGATAGGGAGTTCAGCTCCGAGGTCTCCACGAGCTACCATAGCCTGTCATTCGGCGATTATTCTAATTATATTTGTTTCTTTTTACGAAATCAATGTGTGCATTTAGAAGGCGCAAAGAGATAAAAATAATAACCCCATCGGACGCAGAAATGATAGACTGAAGATTCCCGATAGAGTCGGCGCTCTCTATCTTTGCAAGGACATGAATGTCCGCATTAGACCCTGAAAATGATTTCGCGAAAAAAAGAGTGGGGAAGCTATGTGGAAAAGAAATGAAAAAAAAAAAAGAAATGAAGTGATCAGAAGACATACGTCTAAGATAATCTTTGAGTTCATGGATAACTTTGGCGTCCTTGACGAAAGAAACAGCGTAGAAATCCACTTGATTATCCACGCCGAACTTAATATCCTCCCAGTCTTTGTCTAAAGAGATAAAGATTATTACAACATCATAAATATAACGTCCCATAGTTCTTGATTTGAGTTCAAATGTAGAAAAATGAGTTAAACCTGTTATCGAAGGCAAGGTGGCGCTCTTTCCACGCACGTTCAAATGTCGTCTTGATTTGAGTTCTCCACCGTCTATTACCTTGCACTTTACTACATCCTCAGTCTTCGATTTCACGGCTAAGGACATCATTCCACCTATACCACACACACAAAAAAAAAAGAAACCCATTTTATCAAAAGAAAAACTCACAAAAGGGTTACAATTTTTTGCAACACAGAACTCACCATCGACGAGTAAAATATCCCCAGGCTCTACGTCGTTTATGAAGTCATCATAGTTAACACTAACCGTATCCTCTGTACTCACTCCTCTTTTAATAGTGAAGTTCAACTCTTGCCCCTCTTTCAAGAGGATCGGTTTTGGCAAGTCCCCACTTCTTACCTCGGGACCCTAAACACACTCCAAAATAACAAAAGCAAAGATATGATATGTAATAACTTAAGGATGTCACCATATCCAAGCATGGTTTTAGCACTACCTTGGTATCTAACATTATGGAAATGACCTTCTCTTCGAACTGTGCATTGTATTCTTTGACCAAATCGATGGTTTTCTGATGTGATGAGTGATCGCCGTGAGACATATTCAAGCGGGCCACGTTCATTCCCATCTCTGCGAGTTTCCATATCATCTCTCTAGAGCTCGTCGAGGGCCCAATAGTGCAAACGATCTTCGTTTTTCTTTGAGAATGTAAGCTACCTTGAGTGGGCTGACACAAATAGTCAAACAAATAAAAGGAAGTTAAAGTTTTCCCATTTACAATCACAATTTTACGATGCAGACTTTGATATCTAAGTCTCATATGCAAGGCTTGAAATGCTACTCGTAATTCGATTCAACTAATAGTACTGGAAGAATAAGAACATCAAGTAGCAAGCCATCGAATTGGTCCCAATCAACGTTTTTCTTTCTCAGTTTGACATACATTAAGAAAAGATTCATTTTTCACACCACTCACACACACAGACATCTGCAGCAACACAAACCCGATTTACGAATAATTGGAAGGACATGAACGAAAGCTCAGCTCAATTCATCAAATTCCCTTTCCTATAGATTCATTACATCAAGTAGTAACCCACTGAATAGAGCCAAATCAACCTTTTCTTTCTCATTTTGACATATGAAGAGATTAGTTAGTTTCAGGGGCCTCAGATTTCATTACATCAAAAGATCCATTTTTCACAACAGTCACACAGACATCTGCAACCCCACAAACCCAATTTACGAATAATCGAAAAAACATAGACGTAATGCTCAGTTAAATTCGTCAAACTCCCTATGAAATCAGACCCTTTGAATCGATCGAACTTACGCGAATCATCGAACCGTTGGGCTGCAATAGGGTAGCAACCGCGTTGGAATCGCCGCCGTCGCCGTACGCGCGTGCGCCGCACACGACCTTGCCGGCGGATTTGCAGAGAGACAACCTTTGACTGGCATTTTCCGCCGCCGATTGAGACGGAAAGAATTGGGCGGCGACGTTCCTCGCAGAGCAGAGACGATCGTACTGACAGTTCACGCCGGAAGCAGAGACCCAATTGGGCAGATTCATCGTAGACGCCATCGGCGAATAATATCGATTCTTTCTTTCTTTCTTTCTTTCTTTCTTTGGAGAAATCAACGATGAAACAGTAGAAAATACGAGCTGTTATTGAGAATTTTATTAATAATTTAAGTGTAGTAACGACAAACGCGGAGAGACCGTAAAGACAATGAGTGGAAGTGAAATGTTCGACTGTTCTTCTGAGTCTTTCTTCTCTGCTGCGAACACCTTGCAATGATTTTTCCTCTGTTAAGGTTACATTTGGTTGGCAATGTAGTGTAGGGGACCTCAATTTCGATTTTTCTCCTTTTAAAAAACTTAGTAATTATAATATACTTTTTAGTCATTATAATATAAGTTTAATAAGTCAATTAGATAATAATAAATATTAATTTGATTTTTATCGTAGCAAATAGAGTTTGTGTATTTGAGTAAAAGCATTGAAAGAGCATCTCCAATTGGTTTGTGTAAAACAGAAAAATAAAATACATCTACTCCAACAAGACTATATATTTAACACTAACATTATGTTGATTAGCAGAGAAACTCTATATCTAGAGTGCATACAATTTTCAACACAAAATAGAGTTATAGTTTCTATTTATTTATATTTTACTTAATAAAATATATTTTATATATAATTAATATATTTGATATTTTCTTATTAATAGAAGTATATTAATTTTCTTTTATTCATTGATATTTTCCTTTTGATTTATTAAAATTATAGTTTAATTATATGCTAATTTTATAGTTTCATTAATTTTTAAAATATTAACAATTATAATATACTTAAATCATTATAATAAGTTTAATAAGTCAATTATATAGTAATAAATATGAAGTTGATTTTTAGCTTAGAAAGTAGAGTTAATCGGTTGGAATAAAAATTATTGTAAAAAATAGAGTTTATCGGTTGGTGTAATAACATTGTTGCAACTGGTTATTGCGTAAATTAACTGTATTTTTATGTTATGGGTTAGAGATGCTCTTCGATGGTCTAAAAGCTGTTCATTGGTCTGTCACGTGTTTTTTTACATTTTATACTTAATATTTTAGTTTATTTCAATTTTATCTTTACATTAAAATTTTAACTTTTTAAATAACATTTTTAATAATATAAAATATTCAAAATTTAAAATGTATTTGCACATACAAATGTGCTAAACATACTAATTTGTACAGTGCTTCCCCGCGGCGTATGTTTCTTTTCCCTTTTAGAATATAAATAGAATGATTTCCAAAAATTACAACAATTAAGTCGTGCCCCGATACATTGCGCAGTATTCAAATATGTTGTGCATTTAAAGCTTGGACGTATGAATAACATGACATGGAAATTATTACAATCCAGAATCTATTTTCGGGTCTCCCAAACATGACTACATTAGCAACACTGACTCAGTTCAATACGTCAAATTCTAGAAGTAAATGTATGGAAATTTAGTTCATTATGAGAAGCGAAGTACTCTGTGTCATTGGTAGTGATTACTTTAGCCAAGAGATGTTGGGTGTATATCATCAATAAAGTAAAGGATGTGCGGTTACAATTGATTGCCTTCTACAACTATTGATCCGAAGAGGGCAACGGAGATGTGGACCGAAAAATCTGTTGATTATTCTAAACGCCAAGTCCTATATACGTAATATACAACATATAAAAAACTATAAAGTTTTTTTATACAAAATTCAGGAAGTGTTTGTTTTTATATTTTAAGTAATTTATATATAAAAAAACAACGTTAATTATCTTTTATATTTTAGAAATATATAATTAATGATTTATTTTTACAATTATCATTTTAAAATTTTAAAGATAAATTCAAAAGAAAATAAAAATTTTAAATTAGGTTGATAGAGTTGTATTGTTACATTAGATGTAATAAACTATACTCTTTTATAAAGATACTAGGTTGGATAAAAACTGTAAATTGGTCTGTCAATTAACCAAATTTTTCTACATTAATCATTCCTAATATATATATATATATATAAATATATATATAAACTTCTTGAACCACGTAACTTTAACCTCATAATATCTATCTCATTTTATTTTTAATATTTTATTTATTGCAACCATCCACTATCAATTAATTACACATATGGTGTGCTAAAAATACTAGTATGTTTTTTTCGAAACGATAGCTTGTATTAATCAACAAAAATACAGGGGCTAAATAGCCCAAAGGGTCTCTCCGGTGACATTAGTATCCCTAGAGAACAAAGGCTCACACAGGAGCAAAACACCACAACGTGACAAAAGCCGAATAAAACGAAATAAACCCCGAACTTGGACCAAAGAACTGTAAAACATATCACAAAAACCTATTAAACCAAACTACAGTATTCCACACTTTCTCTGTCCAATGAGTCGAGGTCCTCTTCTTCGGAAAGGGCTCCATTGAGAGAGAAAGGGCTCCATAATGGAAGAAATGAGCTCTTGACTAGGGGTGTTCGTTCGGTACAAACCGAACCGAACCGAACCGAAATTTCGGTTAACCGAAATTTCGGTTCCCCCATTTCCAAAACCGAATAACGCACACCCCTACTCTTGACCTAATGGTCAGGAGAAATGAGCTCCACATGAGAGACTCAGGAGTGGTCGATGGCGGACTGTGGTGGTGGGAGATGGCCGGCAGGCGGCGGTGGCGAGTATTGGATGGCGGACGGACGGTCGGAGCTGTTCTTTTGTTCTAACAGAAAAAACAAAACAAAATATATACATATAATGCTAGCTCTCTCAAACCTCCGATAAAGAGGTTGGGGAGGAGGAGTGAGGGCGGAGGACTGTGTTGGGGAGGGGTGATGAAGGTGAGACAGAGGGAGGAGAAAAGATCTAGGGTTTCAAAGAGGGAGGCAGTTTTTTCTCTCTCTTAATAAAATACTAGTACCCATAAAGCCCAAAATAGTGTTGAATTTAGGTTGTATTAGAGAACCACTGAAATCTGCAGAGCTCTCTATCACTCTGTACCATAGATGAAACCATGGTTCTGAAACCGGGTTTTGAAACCGAAATGGAAATTTTAGTGGTTTAAGTTAGTGGTTTAACCGTTATAAAATCGAAATCAAACCGGAGTAAAGTTAGTATTCATAAATATAAAAAAGTTGTATTTTATGAATAAATCAATCAAATAAAGTTATATATCTAAAAAGTAATTACGAAATGAAATGTCAAATTTTAAATTTAGGGGTAAAAATGAAAATAACATATATTGGAAAGAGATTAAATACAAATTATAAATGAGGTACTATAAAATAATTTAAATTAAATTTTATTAGAGGTAGATAGGAATCGAACCCAAAACCTAAAGAATATAAACACAATATGATAACCATTGGACAATATCTATTCATTTGACCATCAATCTACATTTTTATTCTTTTATTATAATTTCAAGTTTTATTTTTTATTATTTTAAAATTAAATATGAACCGGAAATTTTTAAAAGGAATGTTTTGAATATGAGAATAAAAAATAATTTAAAGAATATAACAAATAAAAAAAAAGTAGAGGGCTAAATTGTAACATTAAAATTGACATACCAAATTGAAAGAGCACTTACTCTAAGGTGTTCTCCCTTAATAAAATAGAAATATATAAAAAGTAAAATAACATACATATTGTTTTAATTTAAACCACTTCACGTTCACAAGCTTTATGGATACTAGTATGTTTAGTTTAGCACGCTCAATTTGTCTGCAAATATTAAATTATTTATAATTTGAACAATTTATATTTAAAAAATAAATGTTAATTTGAAGATAAACTTGTAAGAAAATAAATATTAATGATAAAATGGTAATTAAGCAATTAAAAATAAAATGACAATTAATATTTCTCAAATTGACAAACTAATTTGACAATTATCCAGCTAATTTATAAAAGAATATAGATGCATACCACGGCCTCATAAATTAAAATAAAAAATCGGAATAAGAAATAGAGACCACCTCACTTCAAAAATAATAATAGCAAAAAAGCACACAAAAATTCAAAGCAACGAAGATGAAGTTTTCCCTGAAACTACTCGAACATCACCGTAGCCACGAACAAACCCACCAAATCACACCACCACAGCTTCGCCTCCGAGCGAAAATTCCCATCACAATCTTCGACCTACCCTTCACCTCTCACTTCTCCACCACCACGAACTCAAGAATCGACGAAAAACCCTCCGATTTATCTCTCTCTCTGTCCACGAACTTCGTCGCCGGGCCATCCGTGAAGCTGACGTACGGCACGGCGGAGAAGCCGCTGACCCTCAGCTTGAAATCCGGCGCCGGATTATTCGGTTCGCCGAACGACTCGCCTCTTCTGATCTCCGCCCACTTCTCCTTCAATCCAAGAAGTAGCTGCCCTAACCCTACTTTTCGCCTCGTTTTCAAGCCCAGGTTAGGATCTTTTTCGCTCAGAAAATCGACCTTTTCTCACGAAAATTATCAGGGGTTGAAATCGAGTAGTGATTTCTCAGAGCCCGATTCGTTAGGTTTTGTTCCCTTGGAGGATTTGGGAAATAATGATGTTAAGGGCTCGATTTTGGGGAATGATGAGAAAGGTTCGATCTTTGAAAATGGCGATGATAAAGGTTCGACCTTTGTGAATAGCAAGGGTTCAATCTACAAGGGTTTTAATCTGATGGCTGATACTGAAATGCCCTTTTCACCGAATAAGTTGAATTTGAATTTAAGGTGGTGTTTGGGATTTGGTAAAGGGGACATGCCCTTGCTGAGGATTAACAAGATTGCCATTCATAAGATCGATAGTAAAAGAGGCGGCGATAACGATGATGGTAACAAGAAAGAAGGTTTGGTAAACAAAGATGAAGTCGAATTCTTGAAGGGGATGTTTTGTTCGATGAAGAAGGAGATGGATGATTTGGAGAGGACTAATAGGGATATGAGGTTAGAATTGGAGGAAATGAAGAAAATGGCTGGAATTAGGGTTTCGAAGCTTGCGAAGAAGCCCCCAATCGAAAATGGCGGCGGGTTCGATCAGTGGAGGGATAAGAGAAACGGTGTAATCGAAGATAAGAATTGTAAAGTCGATCGGAAAAAAGAAGAGGAGAAGAAGAATGGCAATAGCTTATTGATCGACGTTGAAAGTGAGTTGGAAAGAGCTATAAAAGCTGCTGCTTTTCCTTCTCCTTCGTGAGGCTTTTGAGTTCTTTAGGTTAAGGTTTTTCGTTTCGGTAAAAATTACTCTGTGTCTCTGTTTGGTAAATTTCTTTTTTTTATCTTTCATTAGAAGTATTTGGACCAAACAGAGCACGTGTTTGTGTGTGTAAGAAGAAGAGCTTGTATAGGTAATTTGTAATATTGGAGGAGAGAATGTCAATGGTTTGATATATGGACTGTTCTTGTACACATAAGCAAGGTTGTAAAATGCGCTAGGCGGTAACTAGCGCCCGAGGGGCCTAGCGCCTAGGCCGTCTAGGCGGGGCCTAGGCGGTTTCTAGGCGGAAATTATACGGTTCACCTATTTTTCCATCAATATATCAAATTAATATGAAGTTAGAATCATAAATATATTATACTTAAACTTTGCAATAATAAAGAAAGGGATAAAACCTAAAATGGTCCCCGATGTTTACCCTATGAACCAATTTAGTCCCCGATGTTTCGCGTGAACCAATTTAGTCCCCGATGTTATCGAAAATGAACCAAATTGGTCCCTTCGTCAATTCGTCCGTCAATTTAGACGGAGATTGCATTTTGCGACGGCTTTAGCGACGGAATTTCCGTCGCTCATTGAAAATTTAAAAAAATAATAAATTAAATATTAAAAATGAGGAAAAAATGCAAAAAAAAGGAAAAAAATTCAAAAAATACAGTAAAAAACTAAAAAAAGAGAGAATAATACCAAAAATTAAATAAAAAATAAATAATAATAAAAAATAGAAAATAATAAAAGTAAAATAAAAACTAAATTTAAAATAAAAAATGATAAATTAAACATTAAAAATGAGGAAAAAATACTAAAAAAGGAATAAAAATTCGAAAAATAGAGTAAAAACTTCAAAAAAAAGAAAAATTCAAAAAGAAAAATTCAAAAAAAGAGACAATATTACCAAAAAAGTAAATAAAAAATAAATAATAATAAAAAATAAAAAGTAATAAAAGTAAAATAAAAACTAAATTTAAAATAGAAAATGATAAATTAAACCTTAAAAATGAGGAAAAAATCCAAAAAGGAAAAAAAAAACTAAAAAAAAGAGTAAAAATTCAAAATAAGAGAATGTTACTAATAAACTAAAAAATAAATAATAAAAAAATAACAAAATAAAAATAAAAATAAATAATAATAAATTAACGTATTTTATTTCTTATTTTTAAATCATGAATTAATTATTATCATCTTTTTATTATTATTTATTTTTAAATTTATTAGTTTTTCTGAATTTTTATTCTATTTTTTGAATTTTTTTTTTCCTTTTTTGGATTTTTTCCTCATGTTTAATGTTTAATTTATCATTTCCTCTTTTAAATTTAGTTTTTACTTTACTTTTATTATTTTCTGATTTTTATTATTATTTATTTTTATTTAGTTTTTGGTAATATTATCTTCTTTTTTGAATTTGTTACTCTATTTTTTGAATTTTTATTCCTTTTTGGTATTTTTTTCCTCATTTTTAATGTTTAATTTATCATTTTCTATTTTAAATTTAGTTTTTGTTTTAGTTTTATTAATTTTTATTTATTATTATTATTATTATTTATTTTTATTTAATTTTGGTAATATTCTCTCTTTTTTTTAATTTTTACTGTATTTTTTTGAATTTTTTTCCTTTTTTTTGCATTTTTCCTCATTTTTAATATTTTTTTAATTTATTATTTTTTCAAATTTTCAGTTAGCGACGGAAATTCCGTCGCTAAAGCCGTCGCAAATGCAATCTCCGTCTAAATTGACGGACGAATTGACGGAGGGACCAATTTGGTTCATTTTCGATAACATCGGGGACTAAATTGGTTCACGCGAAACACCGGGAACTAAATTGGTTCGTAGGGTAAACATCGGGGACCATTTTAGGTTTTATCCCAATAAAGAAAGGTTAATATTTTTTTATTTAAAGTGGATTTCATTTTATATTGCAATTACATATCATTTATAAATTAATTTTGGATTTTTATATTTTTTTGCAAGATTAAAATGCCAATTGTTGTATTGATTTATTTTATTTTATTTTTTGGTAAAGTTTTTTTTTTGGTAAACTTGTATTGATTTATTTGATTACAGTATTTATAAGATGCTACAATAAAAAAACGACTAGTTTTGTACTTAATTATTGTGAACTATTGTTCGACCTTTATTATTGCAAATAAATAGTAATGTAAATTTTTTATCTAATATAAAGCTTAAAATTCAAGTTAAATCCAAATTGGGCTTAGTATATTTTAACTTAAGAATAGGCCCAAAAAACCCTAGTTTTATCGTTACTGTTCTTCTTCATCCACCGATCGTCTTCTACCACCAACAGTCACCATCACCATCACACTGTTACGCCGACGTTCCACCAAATTATTCGCCGTTCCAGCAGATTAATCGGCCAAATATTCGGTCTGGACGCCGATTAAACGGGCTAGGCGCCGATTAGTCGGAAAAAGCGATTTTCCCAGCCGAATTACCATTTTTCGCCTCGGTGGCCGGCGCCTAGCGCTTAGGCGGCGCCTAGGCGGCCGCCTAGGCCGAATTTTACAACACTGCACATAAGTAGTTTTATTCTTTTCTTTCATTATCTTGTGACATAGTATAATTAAGAATGGGGTCGTTCTAAATCTAAAGAAAAGTGTATGATTATATGAAACATGAGCAGGAAAATATAGTTAAATGATTGCTCATTGAGTGGCATCTTCCAGTGAAGGGATCCTTCTATCTTCGAAAAAGATAGTTCGAAATCAACCAACACATTCTTTACACTTCATGTATATAGACGACCTGTCTAAGATGTTTTAACAGAAGAAAAAAAAAATATAAAACACTAGCTAGCCGTTATAAAACAAAAATACAAATAAAAAAAATTAAAATAGTTACAACGGCCATGTTTATCAAAAAATCCTATAGATACACCTCACTCCACATCAGAAATCACAACCAACTCTCTCAATTACTCTCAATCAAGTCTTAATCTCTCTACTACTCCATTAAATTAAAAAAGAAAACTAATTAAAATACCACCCTCGCTTCGCCTCACCTCACTTTACATGTCTCGCCGGCTCGCCCTCGCCTTGCCTCGCCACGCGAATCCAAAATTCGGTACCTTACTTACAATTATACTATCTTTTATCAATTTTTTGTGATATTTTATATGTCAATGGATCGTCGTCGTGGATCATCGAAATCGAGGGGAAACAAATTGTTGGTAGTTCTGTTGTTTTTATTTTGTAGGGGATCGGTTATTTGGTAGTGAGAGGAGAAAAGAAATATTTTTGTTACAAGAACAAAACTTCACCTGCTTTTGCGTTTTTCATACGTCTAGATGCACAAACACACGCTCAATATTGTTTTCTGGTTTCACTCTATATTGCATGCATGCACACCTCTCTTATCTATGTCTTAACTACACACAAAACACAGATATATATAGTACAAGGATAAATGAGAAGTAAATCTTATCTAAATCCTCAAAACCATGGGTGATATATTTTCATATCTTAGACTTTGATTTTTGTTTCAGATTTTAGTGCCAAAGTCTTAAAGCTCACATGTTGTTGGATTTATGTGTCCATTTCTTTTTCTTGTTTTGTTCTTGTATTGTATATTTTTGACTTATTATTGAGCTTAATCAACAAATTCCCCCCTTAAGCTCAATATCTTCATGTCTTTCACCCCGAGCATCCTTTTAAGGTTTTCGAATGTGCTTGTTGGTAACGGCTTCGTGAAAATATCTGCAATTTGATCCGAACTTGCAACGTGTACCATCTTCACTGCTCCATTTTTTACGTGCTCCCGAATAAAATGAAATCTCGCATCAATATGCTTGCTTCTCTCGTGATGAACTGGATATTTCGCCAACTCTATTGCTGACTTATTATCGACTCGAATTTCGGTTGGCTCATCTTGTCGAAGATTTATTTCGAGCAGTAAGTTCCTCAGCCAGATTGCGTGACAGACACACCACGATGCTGCCACATATTCCCGCTTCGCAGGTTGATAGAGTCACGATCGATTGCTTTTTCGATAACCAGGTGAATGCATTCCCGAGATAAAATACATAGCCGCCAGTGCTTCTTCGATTCGATATCTCCGCACCAATCGCTATCAGAATATCAGACTAATTTGTTGTCGCTCTCCTTTGGATAAAATAGTCCGAGCGATTGTGTTCCTCGAATGTATCGTAAAATCCTCTTGATCGCTTTGAGATGTGACTGTCTTGGGTCCTCCATATAGCGGCTAACGACTCCAACGCTATAAGCGATGTCGGGTCTCGTGCAGGTCAAGTATCGCAGACTGCCCACGAGACTTCGATAATCGGTCGCATTCACTCCTTGTCCTCCCTCAAACTTGGACAGTTTTGTTCCAAGTTCCATCGGTGTTGCTACCGAGTTGCTCTCCTCCATTTTATTTTTCTTCAATATAGCCTTCGCATACGCTTCTTGCGACACAAAAATTCCCGTGCTTCTTTGCTCGACTTCGAGAACGAGAAAATATTTCATCAGTCCCAAGTCTGTCATCTCGAATTCCCTCGTCATCGCCTTCTTGAAGTCGTTGACTATTTTCTCAATAATTCCCATGAAAATAAGGTCATCGACATATAGTGCGACGATGATCAGTTCCTTTCCTTCTCGTTTGACGTAGAGGGTGAGCTTGAACGAACATTGCTCGAACTTGTTCTTTTTGAAATATCCGTCGATCCGGGTGTTCCATGCTCGCGGCGCTTGCTTTAGCCCGTAAAACGCTTTTTTTAACTTCAGCGCTTTGCCCTCTTCTCTCGATTTTGAGTATCATGGGGGCTGCTCCACGTAGACTTCCTCCTCAAGTTCCCGCTCAGAAAAGCGGACTTCACGTCCATCTGGTAGATTGGCCAGTTGAGTTGTGCAGCTTGAGCCAGGAGCAAACGAATTGTCTTCATTCTTGCAACGAGAGCAAAAACCTCGTCGTAATCTATTCCCGCTTGTTGTCGATAGCCATTCGCCACCAATCTTGCCTTGTAGCGTTCAATTTTTCCTTGAGCATTCATCTTCTTTTTATAAACCCATTTGACCCATTTGACTCCAATGGGTTTATGCCTGTTTGGCAACTCCACAAGTTTCCATGTGTCGTTCTTTTCGATCGCCTTTATTTCCTCGTCCATCGCCATTTTCCATCTCTTGTCTCTTATGGCTTCTTCGAAACTAATTTGTTCCGAGTTGACCATTAAGCGGACTAGGTGAACCTGTTCGGTTGATTTGTACAGGTCCTGCATGCTCGCATCCTCTGCTGCTTTGGTTCATCCTCCTCGTCATTTTCTTGAGATGAAACCGGAATAGGTATTGGTGCAACGATCAGTAGTTCTCCCTCCGTTGTATTTTGTTCATCGTTCCAGTTCCACGAATTTTCTTCATCTACTCGAACATCTCGACTTACTATCACCTTTTTATTTTCTGGATCATAGAGCCGGTACGCCTTCGTCTTCTCATCGTACCCAATAAACACAAGCTTTTTGCTTTTGTCGTCAAGCTTAGTCCTATTCTGATCCGGTACATGTGCATACGCCACGCTTCCAAATATTTTGAAGTGCGCCACCGTCGGTTTTCGATCAGTCTATGCTTCCTGTGGTGTTCGATTTTCGAGATTGTGATGTGGACATCGGTTTTGAATATATACAGCACATCGTACCGCTTAGGCCCAGAATTCCTTTGGCATGTCCTTACTTTTTAATATTGATCGAACCATATCTAGAATAGTTCGGTTCTTCCTTGCAGCTACGCCGTTCTGTTGTGGTGAATAAGGTGCGGTGAGGAACCTAACATGTATTCGCCACCTCTGTCTGATCGGTGCGCCTTGACGTTTGAGCTTGTCGCCTTTTCGACCATAGCCTTGAATTTTTTAAACGTCTCGAACGCTTCTGATTTTTCCTTCAGAAAATATACCCACGTCTTTCTTGAGTAGTCGTCGATGAAAGTGATAAAGTATCTCCTTCCACCGAATGATTCTGGTGTGCTCGGCCCGCATATGTCTGTATGTATGAGCTCGAGCGGTTTGCGCGCTCGATATTCTGCCTGCTTCTGGAACGTCGTCCTCGTATGTTTTCCGATTACGCAGCTTTCGCAAAGCTTCCTTTTGCCTTCTATCACCGGCATTCCACAAACCATGCTTCTTTTGGAGAGCTCCTTTAGGCCACCGTAGTGCAAATGACCAAGCTGCATATGCCACAAATGGTCTTTGTCCTCCACGTCAACTTGCAGACATTTTTCTTTAATCGCCTTTAGGTTGAGTCTGAACATTCGGTTCCTTTCCATCTCGACCCGTGCGATCATTCTTCCGTATTTGTTTTTAGTTGTAATGAGCGGTCTTTCATGAATACTGAACATCCGTTTTCAAGCAACTGCCCCATGCTTAAGATGTTCGTCTTCAAGTCGGGTACAAAATAAACGTCCTCGACCGATCCCTGTTTGCCATCATTTTGAGAGGAACAAATTTTCCCTCAGCCTTTGACTTCTATCTTCGATGCGTCTCCAAAAGACACGTGGCCGTCATCGATCTTTTTCAGATTTGTGAAGAGATGTTTATGTCCACACATACGATTGCTGGCACCGGTGTTAAGATACCACACCATATCGTTGTCTGGACTTGTATCCTCGAACGCCATTAAGAGAACGTCTTCGTCTTTTGGCTCTTCTTGTGTGATTAGATTCTCATTTTCGTCCACCTTCTTTTCGGACCAACAATCTTTTGCGAAGTGGCCGAACTTCCCGCAGTTGTAGCATTCAACGCTCGGTCGATTCGAGCGACCACCTCGTCCTTGAGCTCGACCTCGTCCTCTCCAATTTTGATTGCTCGTTTGTCGTTGTTCCAGATTGTATCCTCGTCCTCGGCCTGAATTTTGGCCGAAACCTCGTCCTCGTTGACCTTATCCTCGACCTCGGCCGTGATGCGTATATAGCGCCTTGTCCAGCAATTCCTATTTCTTCTTTTTCTTCCATTGCTCGTGAGCTTCGAGCGAACTGGAGAGTTCGTCGACCGTCATTTCTTAGAGATTTTTGGATTCTTCAATTGCACATACCACGTTCTCGTACTCGTCCGTTAGGGTGCGGAGAATTTTCTCGACGACCCGGGCTTCCGTTAGAGCCTCGCCATTTCTCTTCAACTGATTCGAGACGGTTTGTACTCTCGTTATATAATCGGATACGTCTTCGCCGTTCTTCATTCTTGTCATTTCGATTTCGCCACGAAGAGTTTGCAGTCGTACTTGTTTTACTCGGTCGGCGCCTTTGTACGCTGTCTCCAGTTTTTCCCATGCTTCCTTCGAATTTTTCACGTCTGCTATCTTTTCGAGGCCGGGATCGTCTAGCGCTTGGTGGATGAAGTTGAGCGCGGTCTAGTCTAGTCGGCGAGATTCTTCCAATGCCTTAATTTGAGCCGCGTCGTCCGTTTTTTTGGTTCGGTGTACCCTTTTTCTACGATATTCCATACGCCTTGTGACCCGAGCAGTACCTTCATTCGGGTTGAGTTTTGTGAGGCGTGGGACGGGCATGACTCCGAGTGACATGGCTCTGATACCAATTTGTTGTTTTTATTTTGTAGGGGATCGGTTATTTGGTAAGAAATATTTTTGTTACAAGAACAAAACTTCACCTGCTTTTGCCTTTTTCATACGTCTAGATGCACAAACACACGCTCAGTATTGTTTTCTTGGTTCTCTCTATATTACATGCACGCACACCTCTCTTATCTATGTCTTAACTACATGCAAAACACAGATATATATAGTACAAGGATAAATGAGAAGTAAATCTTATCTAAATCCTCAAAACCATGCGTGATATATTTTCATATCTTAGACTTTGATTTTTGTTTCAGATTTTAGTGCCAAAGTCTTAAAGCTCACATGTTGTTTGATTTATGTGTCCATTTCTTTTTCTTGTTTTGTTCTTGTAGTGTATATTTTTGACTTGAGCTTAGTCAACAAGTTCATCGCAACATAACTACCAAGAATTCGACCCCAACAAAATTTATTTAGATCTCGAAGGATCCCAAGGTTCGACCATTGTCGGACAAGGACCCGGTACGAGTACAACATCTTTGTTTTTGTACAACGAAGACGTTGCGCGCAAAGAACTTGCAAAGTTCGTATGCCAAAACATCTTCCCTTTCGGTTTGCCGATGATCCGGTCTTCGAGGATTGGATCAAAAAATCGTATAATCATCAAGGGAAGAAAGTGACCTGCAATACACTTACGCGAGACATTAAGAAGATTGTACTCGAGTATAAACGTGAGTTAATATGTCAAGTAGGTAAATTAGAATGTAAAGTGTCGATTGCGTCCGATATATGCAGTGGCGGAGCTAGAATATTAATGTAGTGGGGTCCAAATTATATATATAATAATTTCAAATTAGTGGGTCTTTTCCTTATTAAACAAAGTAGACATTTAGTGGCGTTCATTCTCTTATATTTCATGAATTAATATAAAATGTTATTTTTCTATTAAGAAATCATAAAGGAAAATCAGAACTTAGTGGGGTCCATGCACCCCACTGGTCCAAGAGTGGCTCGGCCACTGGATATTGGATAGATTATTGGCAACAACATCATTACATGGGCGTTACATGCCTTCGGATTGATGATTCGTGGATAATACAAAAACGTTTGATTGCATATAGAGAGTTTGATATAGAGCACGCGGCGCAAAACATTGCGGCGAAGCTTAGGAGTATCGATACTCTATAAGCTTTTTTCAGTTTCCTTCGACAATGCGAGCGCAAATAATGCGAGTATAGAACATTTGATTGAATATTGTCGACCGTCATTTAGCGGGCGATTCTTTCATGTGCGATGTTTCTGTCACATACTTAACATATGTGTTCAAGATGCTCTCACACAGTTAAGTTCACACATACGCCCAATACGCAACGCAATCAGTTACCTGATGTGTCACCCTTCTTTAATAAAGAAGTAGAAGCGTCATTGTAGAAATGTGGGCGTGACACCAAAAACGTTTGGTCTAGACGTACCCAATAGGTGGAACTCCACCTATAAGATGTTGAGTACCTCGTACGAATATCGGGAACAGCTTTGCGATTTCTACGACGAGAACGCAGAGTCTAGGGTATCGATATATCCACAGAGGAGATGTCGGGTCCATATTACCCGACGTCAATACTAGCTTTGGATCAATGCGATAAAGTCACAGTTATTTTAGACGCATGTCGGGATGATCCATTTATCGGCGAAGTCGTTGAGAGCATTAGGGCCAAATGGCTCAAGTATTTTTGGGAATTGCCGGATATCTTTGTTGTAGCAACGAAGATAATAGATCCCAAAATGCGTTTACGGGGCATGAAGAATTTATTAACCCTATACTACAACAAGATTGCGTAGGGTTCTCGTAGCATTCCCGACGACTATCCTCGTCAAGTAACGGATAGAGCATATGACTCTCTAAAGGAAATCTTTAGAGAGTATAAGCCCGATTTTGGTCATGATCCATCTCGATCGGGTCAATCTGCTTCTACTGGCGGGCCGTCTCGATCTTCACGATTAGCCACGTACTACGAAGTCATCAACGCCAACAAACGTCAAGTGTCGTCCCAAAACCCCTACACAGAACTCGAAAACTTCTTGTCGACCACTTTTGAGTTCGCCGAGGACGACGACCACTTCAACGTCCTCATATGGTGGTCGAAGGTGTCGCCAGCGTATCCAACGCTGGCGAAGATCGCTCGGGAAATCTATGCCGCCCCGGTTTCAGCCGTTGCAGTTGAACATGCTTTTAGCATGGGGGGTTTAACTTTAAGCCAAAGGCGTTCGAACTTAAATGTCGAGAACCTCGAGTATCAGTGCCTTCTTGATGATTGGACACGAGCCGAATATCGAACGCAAGATTACCCGAATAGCGACTCGGTCGAGGACGTTTTTTATGATACCACTGTCACGGAGACAAGCGGCAGCAGCCACGATCACGACGAGTAGAGACAACTAAGATAGCCTGAACTCCCCAACAATAAATTAGCCAGAAAAAAGATAAGTATCTCTCTCGCCGTATTAATTTTCTAATTTAAATCATTGTTATGTTTATCAACCTACTAGTACATTCTTATTTTTCGGCTATACTCAAAATTTGCAAAGGCGGATTCTGTTGACGAAGCCCGAAAAGGATAAGTATTCAACTTTTAATAATTAGCTCATTGATTATTTTTTAATTTCGTAACATGCATTTTTTCATTTACCGATCGTGATGAACCGTAACGTAACACCGAAGCCCACCACACCAATTTCGTTTTAATGTATACGTCTCAAGTTTTTCTTATTTTGTTCTTATTTGTTGTTACTATGTAGTTTGTATTGTATTAAATGATTAGTAAGATTTATGTATCTGTCACAATAGTGAAATACGAACTTCACTTTGCGAATTGAAAAAAATAAAAATTAATCGCCACCGGCGTTGACTATGTCTACATTTGCCGTGCATTTGGCTTTAATGTGTATATTCGGTCACAATCAAATCGCCATATTCCATCCATGCTCTTCCATTCAATTCACATAAAATATGAACTAAGGAGGATTATTCGAGAAAATAACATATGTTAACCTTTTCTTATAAAAAAGAAAAAAAGTAGCCCGGTTGAAATGGTATATGTTTGTGGTATATATCAGTAGTAGTATAATACTGATGAACTATATGTCATGGTTTGGAGTCCCTGCTCTTATACTCGAGTCCTTTGCTTACATGAGACGTTCTTTATGAAATAAAAACCTTTAAAATTGTGGTCATTGATAAAAACGTTTTATCATGTTATTTTCAAAATCCATTTTTCTAGTCAAAGTCTATATTCACTCAATTGTACCTTTAAATTGTAGGGATTTTAATAAAATAATGCATTTTAATTTCGAAATTAACAAAATAGAGCTGCTGTTGAATATTTTAACAAAATCGAGCACGTCGCGACTAATAAACGCGTCGTTGCATCCAATAGATGTGTCACCGTGGGTAGTGGCAGCGGCGACCTTACTGGCCTTTGTTTCACGGGCTTGGGCAAAATGGACTGTCATCGCATATAATGGACTCGGCGCCGTGTTTAATGAACGCGGCCTGGGACCAAACATTCATGTGCCTTCTCGCGAAATCGATTCAGAACAATTCAGAACGATGAGACAACACATTCACGCGTTTTCTGTAATAAAGCTCATCATCGTGGATAATGTGCGTGACATCAACACGACGAAACTTGTGTTATATCAATCTAATAAGCGTGACGATGAAATTCGTGTGTATTAAGTGCGACGTCGAGGATTGGACACGACGTCCTATTATATCAATCTAATAAACAACCTACGATATTTACAACGCATATTATACTAAAAGCATAAACTTAAACTCGCAAATTCGACGAAATTCAAGAAGATACCCAAATCGAAATTTTAACAAATTAGACACCGATGAGAACCTTAATCGAAGATGACGAGGATGAAGGTATGGTCGGCCATTCGAGAATCGACGGTCGTCGTCCTGGGATAGGAGAAGACGAAGTGAGGAGGAAGAAGAGACGAGCTCGTGTTTATTAAACTCGCCGTCGCTGTTATTGGATGAGTTATTGGGCCAATTTGACCCAAAGTATTATTTTAAAAACAGGCTTGTGGAAACATCTGTTCTCATCTGTTGGGCGCGGTGTTGCTTGTATTAGACCCGATGTCGCTGTCATTACCCGCGATTTGCTCGATTTTGTTAAAATTTTGCATAATCATCCAAGTTTATTAATATCGAATTAAAAACACTATTTTAATCAAAACCCCTAAATTGTAGTGTGATATGCAAACGAGTATTAATGGCCTTTGTTTTACTGATTAGGTTTATTTTAAATTTACCGTAATAAAATAGGGGTTTTTTTTATGAACAGTGAACACCAATCGTCACGACGTCGCGGGTTATAACAACGACGATTATAAACAGATCATATATTAATGAAATATATATTAATGATGCCAGAAAGATTTCGGTCGCCTTCCGTCGAACTTCCCCCGTAAACTTTACCCGACCTCAACGATTGTCCCCTGCTATCATATTAAAATACTTATCGAATTTAATCGGTTTCATAATTAATTTTTTTTTCGAGTACCAACCACAAAACTGAAATGTTAAAAGGAAATAACCTGTTTGAAGCTGAAATTAATATGATTAATTAAAACTTATAAATTCAAGTTGTCGGTATTTCGAATTTCTTGGAACAAATTTCCGAACGAAAAAGGTAAATCTTTCGTTATAAATTTTTAAAACCCAATTATGTGCAAATCAACATTAAAGTTGAAAGTTTGATGATGTAAATCTCTTATTTATATAAACAAGGCATACCTATTTCATTAAAACATGCTTAAAAAATTTGAGTTTGAAATTAATGATCAATTTTGTAAATAATCAATATATATATCATTAACACTTGGGAATTTGAAAAACCCGAAGTTAAAGCGAAAAACCCAAACCCAAAAACCCAACAGAGGAAAAGGGAGCTGACTGCTGAGTCTATTTTGTACGCTCACTCTCACTCACTGAGATTGAATTGAATCCCCAAAATCAACCCACCTGCATTTCGTCTCCATTCTTTCTCCCAATGACACCGATCGATTGATCTCAGCTCAACACAGATTGTCAACAGATCTGCAGAAATGGATTCTCAAGACTCTTCCGCCGCGCCGTTGCTGCCGCCGCCTCATCACCACCGCCACCTCCACCAGCCACCATCTTTCCAGCACCACCTCATGCCCGGCGTGCCACCGCCCAACAACGCCTCGCCGTACTCAAACGCCGATAACGCGGTGTTGATGCACCCGCAAAACCCAAACCCTCGCTTCGCCTTGGATCAGCTCCACGATTATCATCAGCATCAGCAGCAGCCGTACGATAGCGGCGCCGGCGGAGGGTGGTTTAGCGCCGAACCGGAGAGGAAGAAAAGGGGTCGGCCGAGGAAGTATTCTCCAGACAACAATAACAACAATGCTAGCAGCAGTAGTAATATTGGGCTTGGTCTTTCGACGGCGGCTAATAATCAGGTTTCTTCAGCTGACGTGGGTTCATCTGAGATGAAGAAACACCGTGGGAGGCCTCCTGGCTCGGGGAAGAAACAAATGGATGCTTTAGGTTGATTTTTTGCACACGATTTGTAGCTGTTTGTAGTCCTTTCCCTTTTTTCGTTTAACGGGATTTATGTGCTTGAATTTCTGGTTTATGTAGGTGTGCCTGGAGTTGGATTCACGCCTCATGTGATTATCGTTAAAGCAGGGGAGGTAATTTCATCTGATTCAAGAATTGGATTGTACTCTAAATGAAGGTTTATATGGTTTGTTTTTAGTGTTTCTGTTTGAGTTTACTGTATCTATTTGAGAAGATAATCATCTATAGGCTATGCATTTATCAGCTAATGATGAAATGACACCAATTTTGATGCTTTTTTGCTTCCATTGACTGTGTTGATTGCTGCGTAGATGGTACGTTGCTGTCTTACTTTGTTGAGTTGAGTTCCTCCTTTTAGACAAGACATTGGGAAAATTCCATGTTTGACAATAGAAACATACTATGTTGCAGTTACCTTTGATTATGCTGGAAAAAACATCCCTTTGGGTGCTGAAAGATCGTATATGATCTTTGATGAATTTCTTGTATTCGGAGGAAAATGAACCGTATGAAATGAGTGAAAGGCCTTTAAAACGTTTACATACTATTTTAGGACATAGCTTCGAAAATCATGGCATTTGCACAAGAAGGTCCGCGCACTGTATGCATTCTATCCGCCCACGGCGTTGTTGGTAATGTGACTCTTCGCCAACGTGCAATGTCTGCCAGCGCCTTGACATATGAGGTGGGTTGTATTTTACAATCCTTTCTTTTTATGGCACGAATATTGAATTGAAGACTATTTTGTTGTACATCAGTTTTTTGCTGCATTAAATAAAAGATACAATCATTGCTTCAGACGAGTTTGTAGCATTAGTTCCCTTACTTTCAGTTTCTGTTTGTCAAGAAATCTCAAGTGAGTTTTTCTTCACAAAACCCATTCCCAAGATCCTATCCGTGTTTCGTAATCCTCGTTTTTTTTGCATCACACGCTTAGGCTGTGTTTGGATGGAGGAAAGCGGTGAAGAAAAAGAAAACTAGAGTTTTCATGAGTCTTCATTTCCCGTTCCTCAGCATTGGTGAGGAAATTGATTTTCCATGGTTTTAGCTTTAGACATAGTTTAAGTTTTCTTTTCTTTTCCTCATCGATTTTCTAATCTACCAAACGCATTAACTTTCTTTTCTATTTTCATTTCTTTTCCGCCCCAAATTCGTTAAACCAAACACACCCTTATTCTTGGCGTTCTTTCCATAACAACTGGCAAAAACAATCAATTAGGAACAATTTGGCATACAGTTTCCTTTTATTTTGCGGTTTTACGACGGTCCCATAATTTAATTTGCAGGGACCGTTCAATATCATATCATTGGCAGGTTCTTTTTCTCCTTCTGAACGAAATTCAAACGACGGCGGCGTTGGTGTCCTAAACGCGTCGTTGGCTGGAAAAGATGCAAAAGTGTTGGGCGGTGGAGTTGCGGGAATGCTTAAAGCGGCATCTCCAGTTCAAGTAATTAAAAAAAAAGTTTATTTTTTTAAAATAGAATATTATCTTTCAACAGTATTGCGCGTGCTTGGCCTTTTCGCGTTTCATCGAGCTCAGTGATGTGAGAAATCGAAACTTTGTTATCTCTTTTAGGCAGACGAAACGGTTTTCAATGATTACCATGTTGAACAATTTAGTCCCTGATGATTTGCATGAACCGATTTAGTCCACAATCATAGTTGTCGATTTCCATCACGATTAACGTCTATTTAAACGGGAAAGTTGCGCGTGATCTCTTTCTCGCATTTAATTTTCAATGTTTTGCTTTAACCGACTTAGTCTTCGATGTTGTCAATTATTGACCAATTTGGTCTTTCCGTCACGATAAGACAATTTAAATGGAAAAGTCGCAGCCCGCGCATTCTCTTTCTCCATTATGAACATTAAAAAATCACAAAGGAAGATTACTTGAAATGGTCCCTAATATTTACTATGGACCAATTTAGTCTGCGATGCTTTTGCTAGAACCGATTTAGTCTCCAGTTTAAGCTAGAAAGAGAACATGTGCGACTTTTTTCGTTTAAACTGACGTTAGTCGTGACGGAAGGACTAAAATTGATCCAACATCATAGACTACATCGATTCAGGCGAATATCTGGGATTAAACTGATCCACGTGATAAAACATTGGGGACCATTCTGAGTTTTCTCTGTATTTTTTACGTGCTATATGGCTGTTGACGTTTCGAATCGACAAATTGACTTTTTTCCCCGATAAATCGCAGGTGATCGTGGGCAGTTTCATAGAAGACGGCGGGAAAAGGGGTAACGGAACAATACCTTCTTCTTCTTCAGTTCCTTCGAACGTGTTGAACTTTAGTACGCCTCCCCCGGTGGGGACAGGTGGCAGCTCCTCGTCGCCCGAAGGGTCAAGCGAGTCGGCCGACGAGGAAAATGAAGAAAATGCCCTTGTCGGTCGAGGTTACTCCTCTAACCCTGGTCAGCATAATCAGAACTTGCCCATGTATCCGAACATGGCTTGGCGTTGAAAGTTGCCAAGATGGTTAGGTTGTTTTTTTTGTTTTTTTAATTTCCCGTAAAGTCGTATGGATTTATTTGCGGAGAGATAGGCTGAGGTTTTCCCAATAACATAACAAGGGTTTATGCATCGTTCATCCCCATTTTATTTTCTTTTTATTTGTTTTTTTTAAGTTATTATTTTCAGTGTTTTATCTTGTTTATGAGTTCTATTTGTACTTTTTTTACTAGCCCGTCTTACTTTCTTTCTTTTTTCCCGAAAGAAAAGTGATTATTTTTTTAAGGGTAAATTCCTTATCAGGCCCTGTCAGAAACTAAACTTCATGTTCAGTACCCCTACGAAAAAATCTTCCTGTTAAGTACCCATCTGCAAAAAGTTGTGTGTTAGATACCCCTAAACAGTGAACGGGCGGAAATACCCTTTCCTGATATTAAATTGGGCATCATACCAACTATTCTGATTATTATACCAATTGTTATTCTCATTATACCAACAAAATAATGTTAAATTGGAAATTATACCAACTGTTATCGTTATTATACCAGCAGAATTGAACCTAATAAACAGATGGTATAATTTACTCAGTTTCTGGTATAATAGCAAAATTAGTTGGTATAATCTCTAATTTTGCTGTATAAAATTAAAATAACTTTATTTATTGGTATAATAACTGAGATAGATGGTATAATAACGATAATGTATGGTATATTTTCCACAATTTATGGTATAATTGCAAAAATTAATTGGTATATAATTCAATTTCGCTGTATAAAATTAAAATAACAATATTTATTGGTATAATAACGAAAATAGATGGTATAATCTCCTCAATATCTGGTATAATAGCAAAATCAGTTGGTATAATGCCTAATTTTTTTTATAAATTATAATACCTTTATTTATTGGTATAATTACGAAAACAAATGGAACAATTTCCATAATTTCTAGTATAATAGCATAATCAGTTAGTATAATGTCCAATTTCATTTTATAAAATTCGAATTATAATAACGTAGTATAATGTTCGAACATTTGGTATAATTTCTACAAATTTCTGGTATAATTTCAATTTTATTGGTATAATAACAAGTTTTGTTAGTATAATTCATGTGAAATAATTTATTCAACTTCAACGGAATATGTGAGACAGGGGTATTTTCGTCTTTTTAACGCTGAAAAGACCTTTTTAGGTACTGCAGAGAAATAAATTTTCAGATAGGTACTTATAAGGAAGAAATAATTCGAGCGGTATTTAAGAGGAAGTTTAAACTTTGAGAGGGACTGATAAGGAATTAACCATTTTTTTAATTTCTGAGTTGTATGTTGCTTTTGAGATTCGATGCTATTTCGATTACAAGCGATGGATTTCGGGATTGGTCGAAGTGTAAGCATTCTGTGGTTCATCTAATTTTGTAGTTTTTTTATGACAAAAAAGTTATGAAAAAAATCATTTCTAAGGGTCGAAATTTTCGAAATTACATAATACGATAGTTTGAAACAATTACGTAAGGGTCGTAATATCGTTCCCGAGCCATTGGCTTTGGTTCAGACTCGAAATAGTTCTTTAGAAATAGCTTCATTTAAAAAAAAGAAATATACTGTTTTTAAATTGTATTTAGTTCATTAGAAAACAAACACAAGATAATTCTATCATAAGATTGTATCTAGGTTTATATGTTCAGTTTTCATAGGACATATTTATATATACATCAAGGAGGGTTCGCAGAACAACAGGAACATTCGAGAACGAACTCAGAAGAACATATTTATATATATCATGGAGGGTTTTGACAAAATATCAAATATCTCGACATATCCATCAAGGAAGGAATGAATGTACACACCACTGGCTCAGTAAGAAGATAATAGGGTCACACATTTCTTCTTAGAAGGCGTATCCTCCACGATGAGTCGATGACAGCATGATAAACTAAATAAACCAACGCTCGTATTGGACAATAGTGCCATCACTGGTATTAAAGAAATAATGACAAGACATGGCACGTATGCCAAAATAATCCACAAAATCAAATCAACGATGCGGGGGTGGTCAACCCCTCCCTCGAATTGAACTCCCGTCGAGACTCATATGAGTCCATCACCGTACCTTAGACCATGAGCCTAAAGAACGCCTCCACTACTATAGCATGCATGTCCAACACACGGTGATGTTGGCCCAACTAATTTCCCGAATGACCACCCTTCAACAATAATCAATAGCAACACATGGTATTGGAAGGGTGCACTCGTTGGGCCTCACTCACTAGGGTGCGCTAAGCCACACGCTGCTACTTGTTTTGCCACTCTCCACTCACCCGAACGTGGTCATTCGGGATACTTAAACTTGATACCAAGTTTATGCAACAACAGAGACCGACCAATATAACAATCTGTATCGCAAATCAAGTCATAGAATGAAGTGGTATCACATCACCATGTCATGTAGTGACTCGTAAAACTCTCAATCCAAATCACAATACATTATGCCAAATCCTAACAATTATCAACATTCTATAGCCGACAAGGCTCACTATCACCATAAAAATCATGATGTCACATCACATAAAACGATGAAATAAAACGGCCCGACAATGTCCATACGTCACGTGAAGGAAAGGCATCCTTGTATTATCCGCGTACAGTGTCAAAGCCTAGCGTTCCCCAAGACGCAAAGCTGCCCTCGAGCCTTAACAGAATTAAAACGCGAGCTTGTAGAGAGCAACACCAAGATTTACGTGGTTTGGATGTTAATAATCCTACGTCCACGGGCATTTGCCAATCTATTGAATTTAGGGGTGAGTAAACGGTTCGGGTATCGGGTATCCGATCCGACCCGATCGGGTATTTACCCGATTTTTAAAATAAATTCGGGTATTTCGGGTATCGGGTTTAAACCCGATACCCGTTTGATATTATCGGATCGGATTTCGGGTAGCTTTGAGCTACCCGAAATACCCGATCGGGTACCCGAAAATCCGGCCCATAAAACCAGCCCACCATTAATAACCATCCAGCCTACCCATTTTCCCCTTTTGTTGGGCACTTACTAAAATCTGACCCAAAGAAATAGCCCACCATAAACAATTAGATTAGACCAAATACAATAAATAAAAAAGAACCCACCTCACAACCAAAACAGAGAGAACCATGAACGACGAGAAGGCAAACGAAGTCATAGCATAGCAAAGACCCTCACGGCTCGCCACCCACCGACCGCCGACTCGCATCACCAAGCACCGTCCGCCGTCAACCATCCGACCTCAGCATCGTCGGCCGCCCACCGTCCACCGATTCCGTCATAAGGTCTAACTTCTATATAGCCTTATTTTCTATTTCTGAAATTTTGTTGATTTTTTGGAATTTTTAAGTTTCAAAAGATGATTATGAATGTGTATTAACATTTTATACACGTTTAAATTCATGGGTGGTCGATTTTGGGTGTTGATTTGCGTTTGCCATTTAGGTTTCAAATTTTAATATGTATTTGATATTTGAATTATGATCGATTTTAAAAATGTATTGGATGCTCTTGAATGTTTACATGTTTTTTATGCTTGATTTGTAGATGGCAAGTCATAGTAGTCATGTTTCAAGTGAAGCTTCAACTAGAGATGGTGTTCGTACCGAAGAAGAGGCTCGGGAATCTCAAGATACCGAACACCATATCAACGTTGGAGCCCAAGATATTCCACCAAGTCAAAGTGTCGACGACATCGATGATATGGAGCTCGAGGAGGATGTAGAAGGTAAAGAAAAGGGTCGGAAGAAAACTAAAACCGTAATGGCGTCTAGGTCAACGTATTGGGAACACTTCAACAAATTCTTTTGTGAAGTCGACAAAGTGCAAAAGGCGAGGTGCAAGTATTGTAGTAGTGCACTTAAAGCCGACCCAAGGCTCCATGGAACCAATCCTATAAGGAATCACTTCAAGTCGTGTAAAAAGAAGCCGCAAGAAGTTCAAACAAGTCAATCTCGTCTTGCTTTTCAAACATCTCGGAGTCGTGGGAATGAGCAACACGGTACACTCGGCACTTGGAGATTTGATCAAGGTAAGGCGATTGATGCATTGTGTCACATGATTGCCGTTGATGAGTTACCTTTTAAAACCGTAGAGAACGAGGGTTTAAGGCACTTCTTGTCGGTTATTTGTCCTATGTTTAGAATTCCTACACGGAAAACTATAACAAAGGACATTTGTTTGAGGAAATGATGAAGAGAAAGAGAGACGGAAAAAGTGAACGTGCGAAGTCGGAATTGGATAAGTACTTGAGCGAAGATATTGAAGACCCATATGATGGCTTTGACATACTGAAGTGGTGGAAACTAAATTCTCATCGTTTCCCGGTGCTTTATAAGATGCTCGAGATATTTTGGCCGTTCCGGTCTCTACGGTTGCTTCCGAGTCCACTTTTAGTACGGGTGGTCGTGTGCTTGATGCTTTTAGGAGTTCATTGTCCTCTAAAATTGTGCAAGCTCTAATATGCGTCCAAGATTGGATTCGTCACGACTCGAAACCAATAAATCTTGAGGAGGACTTGAGCGAAATCGAGAACATCGAGAAGGGTATGTTATGTTTACGTTATATTATATGCTTTACTTGATTTTTACAATTGCGCTTGTTTAATATTGCTAACTTTTTTGTAGAATTGGAGAGCACGGGCGTGGATACATCGTCAATCGCTATTGATATGTGAAATGTAATTGTGCGTTTTTTACTATTTGATGTTGGAGCTTTAGTTGTTGATGGTTGACCGACTTATTTTGTTTTGTAATATTTAGGATGGTGTTGACCTAATGACCTTATTCGTGATTTGTGTTGTGTTGTGAGCTCATTTTATCGTATTGTGTCGTGTCGGTCGTGACTTGTTGATCTTGACTTTATGGTGCTATTTGATTTTATATATGGGCGATGTTGTTGACTTTATTTATTTTTTATGGTGTTGAAATTATTTATTTTTTATGGTGTTGAATTTATTTTATTGTTAATTGTGTTGAAATATTAATTTTTAATGGTTGATTATATTTTATTGTTGATTGTGTTGAAATTATTTGTTTTAATGATGTTGAATTTATTTGTTGATTTTGTTTAATTTATTTGTTGTTGGTATGAACTTTATTTCTCAAGATTAATGTAAGCAGTAAGCATACTAATTTGTAAAAAAAAAAAAAACAGAAAAACCCGAACCCGACCCGATCCGATCCGACGGGTATCGGGTACCCGATTGACGGGTACCCGAACCTTAATCGGATCGGGTTCGGGTTTGATTTTCACTACCCAATTTTTTCGGGTACCCGACCCGAAATACCCGAAACCCGATTTATCCGATCCGATCCCACCCCTAACTGAATTGAGAGTGTACTGTGTGGATTTACAAATCGAGATATTGATCTAAGAACTGAAGAAGACTATTTAAAAGAGAGGAATTAACGCGCGAAAACAAAAAACCGTTTTAGGCTTTGTTTTGAGACGCCGTTGTTAGCTCCTGCGTTTTTATAAGTGGAAAGTGCGATTCTTCCCTTCCTTTATTTCCCGCCAGCGCCTTTAAACACCTCTTTTCTATTCCTGAACCTGAGCATACATGTCGATCAATGGTACATGACTTCTGCTTTTCATTATTTTCCTTCAATACCCCCCCACAAGATGGAAGGAATAAATTCATTACTCCCGTCTTGACCATGAGTTCTTGCAGTCTGGGACCTGTGAGCGGCTTTGTTAGCATGTCTGCGAGCTGCTTTTCTGAGCTAATGGGAAGTACCTTCACATCTCCTTTTGCCACGTGATCTCTTATGAAATGGCAATCGATTTCTATGTGCTTCGACCTCTCGTGGAACTTGGGATTTGTAGACAGCTTCAATGCTGACTGGTTGTCACAGAAAATGGCTGGAACTTGACCCAAGCCAACTCCAAGTTCTCTTAGCAGATTTCTTATCCAAAGCATCTCAGCCACCGCAGAGCCTAGTGCTCTGTATTCTGCCTCGGTGGACGATCGTGATACGGTGGCTTGCTTCTTAGCCTTCCAAGTTATGAGTGAATCCCCCATGAATGTACAGAATCCTGTCACAGACTTCCTGGTGTCTTTACAGGAAGCCCAATCCGCATCAGATAATCCTTTTAAGCTGAAATCTGCAGAAGAGCTGAGTAGAAGGCCTTGTCCTGGCTCAGCCTTGATGTATCTCAGTAGATGATGCGCAGCCATCAGATGTGATGTCCTAGGTGCTGAGATAAACTGACTTAATTTGTGAACCGCAAAGGTTATATCCGGCCTCGTGAAAGTAAGGTAGAGAAGCCTTCCAATTAGCCTTCTATAATTGAACGGGTCCTTTAGCAATTCTCCTTCATCCTTGCTCAGATTAGCACCGGGATTCATGGGAGTTGACAGGCCTTTAGCTCCCAAGTATTATGTGTCTTCCAACAGTTGTAAAGCATATTGTCTTTGAGAGATATAAATCCCCTGCTCACCTCGAGCTACTTCTATTCCAAGGAAGAGTCTTAGTTCCCCTAAATCCTTGATCTTGAAGCAGGTCCTTAAGAAATCTTTCACCTCTTGGACAGCCTTGAGAGATGGTCCTCCCAATATTATGTCGTCAACGTACACAAGCAACCAAGCTGTCATTCTTCCCTTTTATGAACAAGGTGTGGTCAGCTTGCGTTTGTTTGAAGCCAAAATCCATCACTGCGTCTGTGAACTTCCTGTTCCATTGCCGTGAGGCCTGCTTGAGACCATACAATGACTTGTGAAGCCTACACACCTGCCTTGTTGGTCCTATTCTCTCAGAAGCAGTGTGATATCCCGGGGGCAGCTCCATATATACTTCCTCGCTCAAATCCCCACTGAGGAATGCATTGTTCACATCAAGCTGTGCTAAGTTCCAATTCAGTTTTGCGGCCAGGGAGAGTATTATCTTAATTGTGCTCGGTTTTGCCACCGGGGCAAATGTGTCTACGTAGTCAACTCCCTCTCTTTGATCATAGCCTTTTGCAACGAGGCGAGCCTTGTATTTTTCCACATGCCCCAAAGAGTTAAACTTGGTCTTATATACCCACTTGCATCCAATGGCTTTCTTCCCAATTGGTAGAGGCACAATTGTCCAAGTGTTGTTCATTTCAAGAGCTTGGAATTCTTCTTTCATGGCATCCTGCCATTCCTTGGAAGAGGCAGCCTGGGCAAAAGACTTGGGATCATGGGCTGCTGAGACACCACAGATGTAGTCCTGATAAGGCCTGAAGAGATTCTTGTAAGAAATCACGTGTGAAATGGGGTATAAAACTCTGAACTCGTTACAATGGTAGTCATTCAAGTAGGAAGGCCTTGTGGTATGCCTGTTAGATCTTCTTGATCCAGTTTGCATTTCAGATGCCTGTGGCTGGTGTATGATCTCAGTGTTGTCAGCGGTGTCCTCAGGATCTTCAGGGTCAGGATCAAGTGAAGACTCAGACTCATACATAGGGTCCTGGGATTGGAGTTCTGGCTCAGATTCCTCAACTAAACTTTGTCTACTGGCCCAGTTTCCTCAGCTGAACTGTTGTGCTGATGTGTTTGTATTGCCTGCCCTTCAGCTGAAGGAGTCTGCTCTTCAGTTTGTGAGGTGGTAGAGATCCTTGGCAGAACATAATCAGGGAAAGGATCTTCTTCCATGCCTGATTCCTGCAATCTGAGGAAAGGAAACTCATCCTCTCTGAAAATAACATCCCTTGAGATGAGCACCTGTCTGGTTTCCAAGTCTAACAGCTTGTAGCCCTTCACTCCAATGGGATAACCAAGAAAAACACACTCTCGGGCTCTTGCATCAAACTTCTTTCTACCTGCAGCTAAGGTGGAACAGAAGGCAAGAGAACCAAACACTCGAAATGTGCTATAATCAACAGGTTTTCCAAAAAGGAGTTCATATGGGCTTTTGTTCCCTAACAGCCTTGAGGGAGTCCTATTTATCAGATAAGTGGCAGTTAGCACGCACTCAGACCAATATTGAATTGGTACTTTGGATTGAAAAAGCAAGGATCTAGCTACATTAAGCAAATGTTGGTGTTTTCGTTCCACCACCGAATTTGTTGGGGCGTTTGCACACACGATAAATGGTGTATGATCCCTTTGATTCTAAATAATTCTACTAATTTGAACTCTTTTGCATTATCAGATCTAACAGCTTTCACCCTACACTTGAACAGATTCTCAACTAGAACCAAGAAATAGCTCATTACAGCACTCACTTCTGCTTTGTGTCTAATCATGAATACCCAAGTGAACCGTGTGTGATCATCAATAATTGTGATAAAATACTGATGTCCAAGGTGAGATGGAACATTGAAGGGCCCCCAAACATCACAGTGTATTAAGTCAAAAGCAGAGCAAGCAATGTTATTGTCATTTGGAAATGGTAACCTTCTTTGTTTAGCAAGTGGACAGATTTTGCAAAAGGTATGCTTGTCACTGAGATCATGCTTAAGAACATGCTTGAGAACATCTAAAACCTTATGAGAGGGGTGGCCCAATCTACTATGCCACAGGTTTACAGATTCAGCCTTATTTAAGAATGCATCATTAGATCTAGGAAAATCAGTAAAGAAATCAGTCTTGAGGATGTAGAGCCTCGCTGTTTGATTACCCTTGCCAATCGTATGGTGGGAATGATCCTGTATTATGAAGCCCTCAGAGTCAAAGATAAATCTGTAATTCTGGGTCCTAGCTAAACTGCTCACAGACATTAGATTAAAATGAAACTCAGGGACAAGTAACACATCATTCAAGGTGATATATCTGTTTATGATTACTGACCCTGCTTCCCTGACTCTGACCACTGATTTATCAGGTAAGATAACCTTCGATTCGTGTATGGTATGCAGATTATAAAGCAGTTTTCTGTTACCACAGACATGTCTACTTGCACCGGAATCAGCAATCCAAATTCTAGATCCTGACAGCTTTGGCATATTGAAAGACAGAATCATACCTGGAGTCATACCTGCCTTCTTTTCAGTCTGAGGCACAGATTCTATTCCATCTTGAGGTGGAATTCCCACTGACTAACTGATCAATGCCTTGAGGCTCTGGAATTGGGATGGTGTGACCTGCAGCTGCACCATGGTCTCCCCCGTGTGTGAAGAGTCAGCACCTCCCTAGTGGGCATGCTCCCCACCTTTCTTGCCTGTTTCTACCACGATCTGGTTAACCCTGGTGTTCCTGAATCTTGGATTTTGCTTGAAGCCCGGCGGGTATCCATGAAGTTGGTAACAAGTTTCGATGGTGTGGCCCCGTTTGTTGCAGTGTGTGCAAATTGGTTTAAGCATCTCCTTTCTTGGATTGTAGGTCCCTTTTCTTGCTTGCTCTGGCTCATTTCTGGAGGCCAACATAGCCATGTTATTGGCTTGATCATCTGAGGCTCGAAACTGTCCTGAATGCATAACCCTTTGCCTTTCTTCTTGCACGAGCAGGGCAAAAGCTTTATTGATGCTTGGCATGGGATCCATGAGTAGAATCTGTCCTCTAGTTTGTGAGAATCTGTCATTTAACCCCATTAAGAAGGTCAAGACATACTCCTCATCATAATGAGCCTTAAGCTGTGCCCAGCCACCACAGACACAACTACAGTTTGGCCTAAAACTTGCCAACTCATCCCATAGTGTTTTAAGCCTTGTGAAGTACACGCTTACACTGCTCGTGCCTTGTGTGAGGTTAATCAGATCCCTCTTGAGCTGGAAAATCCTAGGCCTATTCGTTTGCCCGAATCTTTCTTCAAGATCCAACCAAATTTCCCTCGCCGACGCCGTGTATAAAATGCTAGCCGAGATGTCCTTGGTAACTGAGTTGATTAACCAAGAAATGACTACATTGTTGTTTCTTTTCCAGTTTGCACCTGATTCTTTGTGGCAGCTTCATTGTTCGGGTCGACGACAGGTGGCTGAAGATCTCCATTCACAAAACCTTCCTTATTTCTTCCTATGAGCGCAATTAACACCGCACGGCTCCAAGTGGCATAGTTGTTACCATCGAGCGGTTCGTGAACAAGAACTTGCCCTGAATTATCATTATTCCCCAAGAAATACGGATCGTTGGCAAGAGTTGTTGCCGAGGAATTTGCAGAATTAGGATTCGCAGGGTTTGGTGGAACAACCTCAGCCATCGCAATTACTCTGGTCGATCAGAATTGAAATTGAAAACAACGCAGCTTGACAGAGTTTAGCTCTGATACCATAACAGAATTAAAACGCGAGCTTGTAGAGAGCAACACCAAGATTTATGTGGTTCGGATGTTAATAATCCTACGTCCACGGGCATTTGTCAATCTATTGAATTGAGAGTGTACTGTGTGGATTTACAAATCGAGATATTGATCTAAGAACTGAAGAAGACTATTTAAAAGAGAGGAATTAACGCGCGAAAACAAAAAACCGTTTTAGGCTTTGTTTTGAGACGCCGTTGTTAGCTCCTGCGTTTTTATAAGTGGAAAGTGCGATTCTTCCCTTCCTTTATTTCCCGCCAGCGCCTTTAAACACCTCTTTTCTATTCCTGAACCTGAGCATACATGTCGATCAGTGGTACATGACTTCTGCTTTTCATCATTTTCCTTCAATAAGCCTTAACTAATGTTCCTTCGCCTCTATGCAGCTCGATTTAAGCAAGATCTATCCCTAGATGATCAAAGTTTCCACAATTTCCCCCTTCTTCATTGCGTGCTCGGTTCTTTTATCACATTAACTTAGGATGAGCAAGAAATGATGAATAAGAACTTACAATAAGGTGAAAATAGTTTTATATGGATTGGGCCACGCGGTCTAATTTGTGTTGGACTCAATGTTTTAAAACGCGCGACGCGCAATGCGACGCGTTTTGGCTCCTGAAGCGTGTAGCGTAAATAGCGTAGCGCATTGCCTGAGTATTTCAAGCAAGTAAATTATAATGCAGAAAAACGTAATATATAACATAAATTTGTTATATTATAGCTTATGTGTCTAATAATATATTTACCTCCATTCTAATATATTGCTTCTTATTGACTCCTCTATTTTTTATAAATAACAAAAGAACAAATAAATATAATAGAAAGTTTAACAAAAAAAACTAAAAATTAAAAAAAAAAAAAAAAGTAACTTAAGAAAAACCATTAAATAAAGAAGGGTAAACAACATAACGACACTTTCTCTCTCCCATTACATTATTATATAATATATATAAAGTTTAAAGTAGTGTATTACTAGAACCTTCGTCCACTCCACCCCTCCACATAACGCGTTTGATGACTGACAAGCTATCACATGTCATGTCCAGCAGAATACTATGTCAGTCAAGCTCTTAGACAGAACAAAAAAATATAAAAAAATTAAAAAATAAAAGCCACGCTAAATGATTTACGCCTTGTCGCGTTTTCAGAAAAAAAACACGCATATGCGCGCTACAAAGCGCGCGTCACAACGCTTTTAAAAACACTGGTTGGACCGCACGCATATTTATAAAATAAGTAAGGGCTTAGAGATGTTATAGCTTTAATGATGCGTTCGGTTACAAGAGGGGTTATAAAAGCCCAGTATAATTTTTTTATTACGAGCCCTATATAATTTATCTTGCCTGATAAAACAGTTTATTTATTACGGGCATTTCTTCTACTATCGGGCTGAAATACTAGTTGCGGGCTGGAAATACTAAACCAAACATTAAATAAGGTAATATTATTTATACTATATGGGCTTATGGTGGAAAACCAAACGGACCCTTAGAAGTTAAAACTAGGGGTGAGCAAAAATATCCGGAAACCGGATTCCGATCCGGTATCTGATTTTCAAAACCCGAAAAAACGGATATCCGGTTTTAAAAACCGGATCGGATATCCGATCCGATTTATTTTAAATTAAACCGGATCGGATACGGATAGTGGTTTGTCTAAAATCCGGATATCCGGTATCCGGTTTTATATTAAAAAAAATAAAAAAAAAATAAAAAATAGTCCAAAAAGAAAAATGAAGGTCCAAAAAGGAAAAAAAATCATCAAGTAGAATATTTAAATTTATATTATTTTATTATTGCAAAAAACTTTGTTAGAGAATTGAGATAAAAAAAAACATAAAAACATCGAGACTCGAGTTAAAAAATTAATGTGAATTTGTGGTATTGTGTTTATTATTTATTATGTAATTTGAATCATAAATTCACATATTGTCTCAATTAATATGTCTAGAAATTCTTATATTAAAAAATACATTTTTTTTATTGTGATAAGAAATAAAAAATATGATTTTCAAAAGAAAATAATAAAAAATATAAGAAAAATAAATTTAAAAACCGGATGCGGATATCCGGTGTAAATATCCGGATAAACCGGATATCCGATTTCCGGATATCCGATTAAAACCGGAGCGGATACGGATACCATTTTTCGATATCCGAAAATCCGGATATCCGAATTTCGGATATCCGAAAAACCGGATATCCGGTTTTGCTCACCCCTAGTTAAAACCACGGTTTGGTAAGGGTACTCGGACTTTTTTAAACCAGAAATCTAATTTATCATATAAAAAATAAATAATCAATCTTAAAATAATTTCCACGTAGATATTTTGGTTTTATAAACGTCATAATTATCCAAATGAAAAGAAAAAGAAAACCAAAAGAAAGAAGCTACTAGAACGTAACCCGTCACCTAAAAAAGGAGCCCAAGTCCTACTAAAGATCGATCTCAAGAGTCAAGAACATCACTACTCGCTCATACAGCAGCTCTACTCTACTACAAACAAATCAAATTCCTTTTTGTCAAAAATGGATTCAGCAAAGGTAAATCAATTGAGGCAATTCATCGACTTGTGCAAGTCGGATCCTTCAACTCTCTCAGATCCATCTCTCTCGTTTTTCCGTGAATACGTCGAGAGGTAATGGATTTTACGGAAATTGTGTTTTGTTTCTCTTGTGATTCAATTAATTTTTTTTTTTGTTCCGAATTTTGATTTAAATATTCGTTGTTATTGAATTCCAGTCTTGGAGGCAAGATTCCCTCGTCTTCCAGTGATTACAAAGAGGTATTCAATTCTACTTTTAACATCCATTTGGGTGAAGTGTTCATCACTCTTATCTTTTTTTTTTTCTGTTTGGTTTTTCCAGTTTCATATGCTAGACTATTATAATCTAATTGTTTTTTTCAATAGAAGATGGGGCAATAGGACAACGAATGTTTCATGTATGCAGTTAATAGGGAACATCCCCTGATATCTGGAAAATTACATCCATAGTTTGGTTTGTCAGCTTCTATTTTCCGTGAGGAATTGATATTCCACATTGATAATCATATGGTATTTGTTGAACGACTGCTTCACCTAAAAGATTAACCTTGAAGGAGTGATTCACTTTCTAATTTCATATGATTTATTTCCAACATGCCCATCTACGAGGCTGATTTCTTTCTTATTTAGTATTAGATGTGCAATATTCATTTATTGGGTGATCATGACGATTCGTATCGGGAACTTCTTTAGTCCATGAACTCTGATAGTCCATGAACTCTGATATCATGTTGAACGATCACTCAACCTAAAAGGTTAACCTTGAAGGGAGTGGGTGACTCTCAAATTTTTTATCATTTATTTCGAATAATATGATAGTGAACTCATCAGGATCAATTTTCTATTTAGAAAAATATACATTTATTACTACAATGTGGAACGCAGAAATCTCACTTCGTGGATGAGAGCGATGAAGACATGGACGAAGTTGAAGATTCACCAAAGCCCCTTCACGAGGAAGAAGAACCAGAAATCGTGGAGTCTGATATTGAGCTCGACGAGAGTGATTTGGTTGAGCCCGACGACGATCTTCCTCAGAAGGTTTGTGCAGCATTTTTTTTTAACTAAATATCAGTTTTGGTTATTTGTGACTTTGATAAGAGCAATAATATGTTTGTTTATCTGATTTTGTAGATGGGGGATTCGTCTGTTGAAGTTACAGACGAAGCCCGGGATGCTTCTCAAGAGGCCAAAATGCAGGCCATGGAAGCCATCTCTGAAGGTTAGATTTTGAAATATCACATTATCGATGATTCCTAAATGCATATTCGTTTTATTTACAAATTTGCTGAAATCCCTTGTACATATAATATAGGCAAATTTGAAGAAGCCATTGAGCATCTAACCAAGGCTATTCAGCTGAACCCTACTTCAGCAATCATGTATGCAACCCGAGGTTAGGTGTTCTACTCTTTGACTTGCTAGTAGAGGTTGTAAAGTCAATGTGCTAACTTGTTTCTGTTAATTGTTGATTTTCAGCAACTGTTTTCATCAAAATGAAGAAACCAAATGCTGCTATTCGTGATGCCAGTGCTGCTCTTGAGGTCTGTACTATTCTCCGTCGACAATCCAATATTAGCTTGGTTACTATAAATAGGTTAATAGTACGTACAGTCCATTATTTGCGAGCAAACACCTGATTATTGCAGTGGAAGTACGTGATGAATTAATACTCAATTATTTGATAGACTATCTAAGATAATATTTTTTGGTCGGCCCCGCTCGTGGATGAAGGTTCTTGAAAAAAATTACTCAGTTATATTTAAGGCTGAAAATCAGTTTCATATTTAGTCTTGTATATGATTTGTTTGTGTTTTTGATCTTGTATATATATGGGAAATATCTTTTAATGTCCATAAAGTGATAAGTTGAACGTAATAAGCAAAATAAGGATTTTTTCAGATTAGATCATTTGATTTGATATATTAGATACAAGTTTAAATGTGTTTATAAATAGTTACATATTAGTTAGTACCCCTTTCAATTAATAAGTTCTAGCAGTCTCATGGATATTAATTTATAGAGTTTCTACTGCATTCTGCTTATTTTAATCCATCTATATTTTAAATGCTATATTTTGCATTATTGTGATAACATATTGTGTGTACAAATGCTATTAATGCGTAAATATTTATAACGCAGATAAACCCTGATTCTGCGAAAGGGTACAAGTCTCGTGGCATAGCACGTTCAATGCTTGGGCAATGGGCAGACGCCGCTAAAGATCTTCACCTGGCGTCAAAGCTAGACTTTGACGAGGAAATACAAGCTGTACTTAAGAAGGTCAGCTTAAAAATAAATGTTACTTTTTAAAGTCTTTTTTGCCGTTACTTTGACAGTTGAGTAATCTGTAAAAGGCGCACAGAAGTTATCCCAAGCAGAATTTTCTCGTCCACTAATCACCATGTTACGCTAGTTAAATGCGCCCCATGGGGCATGATTCACATTGCCATATTTTACAATATGCATATCTTTGTGTTTCTTAACAATTATATTTGTGATGGTTATATTATGAGCATGATTTAGGTGGAGCCCAACGCACACAAGATTGAGGAACACCGTAAGAAATACGATAAGCTGCGAAAGGAGCGCGAAGAGAGGAAGATTGAGCGTGAGAGGTTGCGCCGCAAAGCCGAAGCTCAGGTAATAATATTCTTATCATACTCGTCGTTGGTTTTCGTTTTTCAATGCAAAAAAAGGAAGAAAAAAAAAAGCCTTATAGCATCTGTCCCTCTTAATTAGTTAAACTTCACACTACTGTATGTGCCCAATGGTTTATTAAAGTTATTGTTATCATCAGCCTACATAATACACACACATATTTCGTTAATTTGAAGGCTGCATATGAAAAAGCCAAGAAGCAAGAGCAATCATCATCAAGAACAAGTCCTAGGGGCGGTATGCCAGGTGGATACCCAGGTGGTATGCCGGGCGGTATGCCAGGTGGATTCCCAGGTGGTATGCCGGGCGGTATGCCGGGTGGTATGCCGGGCGGTTTTCCGGGCAGTATGCCAGGTGGAATGCCCGGGAACTTTGATTTTAGCCAAATATTAAGTGTAAGTAGCCGCTGCATATGTCATTTCTTTCTCGAATATATATTGTTTCTGATTTTGCGTGGTTCCTTACACCACCCATAGGATCCCGAATTGATGACAGCATTTCAAGATCCCGAAATAATGGCTGCACTTCAAGATGGTAAGTGCTGTTAACCGTCCCTTCTTGAATTCGAACTACTATGTTACGAGAATATTGTAATGAAATCGATAGTTATTTATGTGTGTTTGTGTGTGTTTTGCGGAAATGCAGTGATGAAGAACCCTGCTAACTTAGCCAAGCATCAGGCGAACCCAAAGGTGGCTCCCATAATTGCCAAGATGATGAACAAGTTCGGCGCCGGCGGACCGAAATGAGTGAGAAAAAATCCCTGAGTTTTTGCATTTGTGATTTATGTATGTGTCCAAGATTGAATCATTCTGTTGGAGTTTCTCGTGTTATTTGCTTGTGTGGATCATTTTCATGTTGAGGATAATTATATCTATTTTCTGTCCTAGATTGGTATCATTTTGGGAAAGTATCGCATTGCATCATTTTGAGGCTCCGAGCATCTTCGATGGATACTACTTTAGTTTATGAATCGTAAAATATTATGTTATTTCCTTTACTTACTAGTATTTTCATCTGACTCGTTTTGGCTTCGGGTTCGAATCTCGGGAATAAGATATTGATATTATCCGTTTCCCGAGTAGGAGTCTGCAGGGAATCCGCCGTTTCGGCTACGGTAAGTTTAGTGTATTCCACTGCTTCATATACGAAAAATTCAATTTCAAATGGGAGTAGAATTAATACTATTATTGTAGTGCTGATGAACAATATTAAGGGAAGTTTACACTTAACTACCTAACATTATAAAAAAATTCAAATCAGTCCATGTCGGAATGTGTTTATGTGTAGCCACCTAGAATAGAAGTTCTATGCATGGTACTATTTTAGGTGAAGGTACATCCTACTAGAAATATAGGTATCATATATAAACGTGTTTTGGTACGTGATACACAAAAAATAGACGTCATATGCTTATAGAAATATTCAGAACATATTTGAAAATCAGGTACTACATAAACACGTGATAAACACGTGATATGATACGTAATGTACATATTAAAAGATATACAATGGTAAAATGGTACAAACAACCAAACGGATAGCTATATGTAAAACTTTACTAGGTATTTATATATAAAAAATTTCTAAAAGGGTATTGAACAAATAATGTTTATTCTTCTGGTATTTAAGTCTAGGTACCCCATTATTAATACAGTTCGTCGACAAAAAAAGTAGAATTACAATTTTCGTTGTTTTTGCTTTTTAATTTAAAACTTATTTTAATTATATTTCAAAAAGATAATGACTATTTTTATTTAATTATATTTAGTTTTAGCTCATTTTTAAATGTTTCTCCAATATTAATATTTTTAGTATAATGATTTATGATAATTATAATAATAACTATTAATTTTCTTTTTAAAATATAGAAATAATAATCATCTTTTTAGGTCTAATTTAGATCTAAGTCATGATCATTTAGTTTTCATAATCAATTACAATAATAATTAGGAATAATCTAACATTATTTTTAGTGTACAAAACAGTTTACTGATTTGAAAAGAAAAAAATAAATAGAGTTGGACAAAAGCACTGTGAAAAAATGTATTATGCAAAATTAACTGTATTAGTGCTATGTGGTCGGAGATTGCCAAGAGAACCGAACTTTAATTCCATTTCCTCTACGACACAACGAACGATTATTATTACACGCATCCAAAGAACAAGAATTGCCTGAACCCGAAAAAACACAACACGAGCCTCGACACAAGATTACCTAACCCGAGGAGATCTTCTATTTTCCGGCAAAGGCGAATATTGCCCGAGAGGAGACATAACAGTGTCCACCTTCACCAAAGAAGGAGACTGAAGAAGTTGTTCTAACGAGGATATAACCACGGACATACGAGGCCTAAGCTTAGGTTCGTGGCTAAGGCATTGTACGGCGATCGTAGACGCAATAAAAGCCGCCTTTTGAGGGTATTGCCCTTCCAACTTAGTGTCCATGATTCGAAATAGCCTTCGCCTGTCGTTCAAGTACGGCCTCGCCCACTCAACAAGGCTTTGCTCGATCCCCACTTTCGATCTGTCGAATGCTCGACGGCCAGAGATCAGCTCGAGCTGTACGACACCGAAGCTGTATACGTCACTCTTTGTTGTCAGATGACCTGAGATTCGTTAATTAGTGAGATAATTCATTCGATGATCCATCATATTTAAAAAGAAAAACTTAGCACCCAGTTTGGATCATGGATTTTGACGTGGAAAGGAAAAGAAAACAGTATGAAAAACTATTTTTTGTGTTTGCAAACAAAGGGAAATGAAGAGGAGACAAAAAAGGAAATGGAAAGGAGAAAAAACTACAACTCTACTAAGGCTCCATTTGGTTTAAGGATTTTGACGTGGAAAAGAAAATGAAAAGTGGAATGGTACGACACGTGAAGCGTAATGTACAATGATTCAATGCGTATGATCGCACTTTTCTTTTGTTTTCCGCATCAATTCCGTGGACCAAAGGCACCATAAAAGTTCAAAAAATCCAGTTTTTCCTCATCATTTGGCGACGAAATGGTTTTCCATGGTTTTTTCATTAAGATTAACTTAAATTTAGTTTTCTTTTCCTCACATTATCAACCAAACAAAAAATTTGGTTTTTCTTTTCCTTTCCTCGCTATAGATTCCTCGACCCAAACACACCCTTAATGACGAAAATGCTAGTATTTAAATTTCTTTCCTTGTATTTTCTTTTCCCCACCAAATAACACCAGATCCAAATGCAATCTAAAAGTTACGAACCTGTGGCTACGTATTCTGGGGCAGCATAGCCTTGCGTGCCCATGACTTGAGTCGAGACGTGAGTGTTGTCTCCCGTGGGGCCCGCTTTAGCCAAGCCAAAATCGGACAACTTCGCGTTGAACTCCTAAATCACGTAATGAAATAATAGAATGTAATGTAAATGTTCCTCTATATTTTTTTTGATATATAGAATGAAATATACCCCGTCGAGTAGAATATTAGAGGCCTTGAAGTCTCTGTAGATCACTTGCTCTTCGGCCTCGTGCAAGAAAGAAAGTCCTCGAGCTGCCCCTAACGCGACTTTGATCCTCGTCGCCCAAGAAAGAGGCTGAGGTCCTTTTTAGTATATATTTGAAATAATCGAACGTTAATTATTGAGTTACTTCCGAAAAGATGCACAAGGGAAAAAAAGAAGCAAAAAATCTCAGATGCTAATACTTCTAAAGAGATGATTCTCTAAGCTTCCTTTAGGCATGAATTCATAAACCAGAAGTCGATTTTCGCCCTCGGAACAGTACCCGATAAGCTTGACAAGATTGGCATGCCAAAGCTGTCCTAAGTAAGTAACTTCTGTCTGCAAATATTCTTACACAATGTTACCATATTGTCTTTATTTAGAAAAGAAAAGGGGACCTGGGAAAAAAAAAAAAGAAAAGAAAAGGGGATTGATCATTTCTTGATTCATTTTCTTGATCCTATATATTGGGCTTCGGGTGTTGCGTTTTGAGGACAAATAAATTATGGGTGGCAATTTTAGGTCAATAAGTTTCAACATTAAGTCAATTTGAGGACATGTAACTTAAATGTTGGAATATTAGAAAAATAAGTTACAAAATCAAATCAATTAGAGGACAATTAAAGCAAGATTGTCCTCAAATTTGCTTCGATTATGAATCGTATTGTCGTCAAATTACTACAATTTTGAAACTTATTGTCCTAAATTCGCAGCTATTGAGCTAAGCATCCACAAATTGCTAACCCCTAATTTATATAAGACCATCTCCAACCATACTGCAAAACCAACGAAAAAATCTCCTCTCTCCAACCGAATCCAAAAACCAATTCCAAAATGGGTTTTGTACTTTCTCTCTCCCCACTAAACGGATAGATGCGATTGAACGCTTGATATGCGTTCTAAATTTAGTAATTTCATTTAATGTCCTTTTATTTGTTTAAATAATTAAAGTATACTTATAAAAGATAAAAATAAATATATATAAAAAAGTATTAGAAAGTTTTTTTAATTATATAACTTACCAACAATATTTTTTATTTATTTAGTTTAATATGATATTGAAATTTTTTGAAGTTATAAAATATGTGGGCAGTATTGAAAAAATTATAGAAGTTTGTCTAGAAGTAATATTTCAAATATAGTTCTTTGAGTTTGAAAAATGAGTTTATCAATTGGAGAATAATTACTGCATTTTGCGTTAGAGAATGAGTTTGAGTTTGCGATTGAGTTTATCGGTTGGAGATGCTATATGTCCTTAAATCAAAACTATATGACAAAACTAACTAAGCAAAAAAAAGATCCTACCAGCCACTCCTTGTGACCTTGGAAGCCCTCGGGCTTCAACTTCTTGACCGCGACGACCAATCCCGTCCCAGGCCTTGAAGCAGTGAGCGTCTGCTCGTCGATCCATCCTTTGAAAACGCACCCAAAACCTCCCTCGCCGAGAAGGCTTTCAGGCCTAAAATTTCGAGTGGCGTTCCTCAATTCATTGAAGATGAATGCTTTTACGTTGGGGGACGAACGTATCTCGTCCGTCGATTTAGGCAAACTTTCTTCGTCTTTTATTTTGTTGGGAGTTTTCCTCGAAGGATCTTCGACTGCTTTTGAAGATCAATAGAAAAAAGCAGAAGCGTTATTTAGTACTAGAAATCGATGATCTTCCTAAAATCAATTGGTAATTAAGAGAAGATAGTTTCATGATATATTAAGTGGTTAAGGAGATTGAATTATCCGATGTGGGACAAAGCCCATTTTATCATTTCAACACATCCCTGTCAAGTGTGGCATAACTGGCCCAACACATGAACATATAAATCGAGTGACGGTGAACATAATCGAACACGCTCTGTTATATTAAAAATGAAGGGGTCTTTCCTAAACCAATTGGTAATACGATGAAATAATATCTTAATATATGAAACTGTTAAAAGGACCAAGCCCAATTTATAACTTGTATATATTTGATAAAAGTGCACATTCAACACACAGCTCAACAGATTAAATTTGATAGAAGGATGAAAGTGCTTATATGGATACATATTGAAGGATCATGAACAAAGTCAACTTATAAACAAAGAATAACAATAATAATTCAAAATTGGGAAAACTTACCAGGTGAGACGACGATTCTTGAATCCAAATCTACTGAAGAACAAACGCAATTTCCCATTCTTAGACTCCCAATTTACCAAATAAAGGAAGAAGCAAAAAAGGCTCGAACTTTCACGAACAGCTGAACCTCATGAATGAGCTCTTCTACGCTATTACTTCAACCACCTTAGTTTGAGGAACGAAGGCAAAATTTACCAGCAATCTATATATGAGAGAGAGAGATTTCTAGCTGCTATGCTAGTTCGGCAAAAAATTGAATTAACTGTAGCAGAAGAGCACCGAAAGGAAAATGTGCCTATATATATTAAAGATTAAAGAAAACATTTTCCAGGAGTTTACTTTTTTTTTCGGGCTTATGCTTAATTTGTAATTTTGTACATGAGTTATTTACACTCTAGCAATATGCTCATATTATGATAATTTATTGCTAAAATATCCAGTATCGTATTCAAGAGTTAAAACAGTAAACTTAAAAACTCAATACTGCAGACTATCTTCTATCAAGTGATTGCTAGAATCAGTGTTGTCTATGATATTATGATAATGAAATTTTCTATGTAGATACTTATAATTATTTCCCACAACAGTTATGATTATCATACTTGTAAATTATCATTTAATAGCTTTAGTAATGATTATCTAGAGTTCTCTCAATCAATCCTGTCCATGGTGAGTTTGGTATTTATGACAAATGAAACACATGATATATTATATATAAGAGGAATTTTATGTGATATGTAACACTAATTAATACATTTTAAGGGTCATTAGTCGACATATCGGACGATGACGTGGCATGTTTACGCTTTATGTGACACCTGTTATGTGATATTGATATGTGGGCATAAACATGCCACATCATCGTCCGTATGTCGACCAATGACCCCTAGAATGTGTTAATTAGTGTTACGTATCTCTAACGTTGATGTGGCATGTCGACCTGACACGAATCAGTTCCACATCCGACAGGTGTCCACGTAAGGTGATCAAGGTGAGCACCATAAAATTCCTTATATATATATAATATCCAACATATTACATGTTTAGTGCCCATGCCAGGAGGTAGTGCGTTGACATGCAAAATCAACCTATGTTCGATTACATAATAATTTGCATTTTTTAATAAGAAATAGTTATATTGTATACTTCGTTGAAATAATATATAATATGATAAAATGACATCGCTGAAATACTAAGATAAAATTCCACTAAGACTAATTTTTTTTTAAGAGATAATTAATTTGAATTTTGACCCCAGGGACTTCAACACCTACTCCTCAACTGCCTTAATGGATCCTCCTTTCAGGTGGACAAACTCTCATCTCAACTCCTCTCAAGCTTTTAACTGAAGAGTGTTACTAGAATACAAAGGTAGGTAAAGTTTTTATTACATTCCTTTCAAATATAAGCGATGGTTGTTGTTTGGAAGAGGTTGCAATACCTTGATGTTTTAATTACATTTATTTATTGAATATCATTTGAGATATAAATGAAAGGTGGGTTGTTTGGAAGAGGTTAGACTGACTTACAAGACTTGGAGAGTCAAGAAAGAGACCTCAAAACAAAAAAGTCAACTTTCCAGTCAATTCCATATTATCGCATGCCAAGCCATCCTTCAACAATATGTCTGAAGTCAACTTCTAAGCGGTCACTTAAAAAAGTCAATAAATATTTACTCAAGCTTGTTATTATGGCTATGTGCATATGGATAGAAGCAGAATTTCAAGACTATGACACCGGGGGATGGGCATGCGGGGTCGGGTTTCGGGTACCCGGCCCGATCGGGTTTTTCCCGATCAGGTTGGGAATTCGGGTTTAAATCGAAAACCCGATACCCGATTGTCTAGATCGGGTCGGGTCGATCGGGTACCCGACCATACAAAAAAAACTCATATGAAAAATAAATCCTACTAATAAAACAAAAAACTCAAACATAATACAAAGCCCAACTAATAAAAGAAAAAATATGTTTAATTTTTAAACTTGTTTTTCTTTTATGTTGTTGATTTTTTGGTTTATGTTGATGGTGTTGAATTTATTTTATTATTGATGGTGTGTTAATTTTTTTTTGGTCATGGGTATCCGACCCGAAAAACCCGAACCCCGAAAAACCCGACCCGATCCCACCCCTAATGAGACCCAAACATATACGAAAATAGAAAGATTTAAAGAATCGGTTATAGTAATTGAGCGGTTTTTACTATTTGAAGTTGGAGCTTTAGTTGTTGATGGTTGAACATCTTATTTTGTTTTCTAATATGTAGGATGGTGTTGAACTTATTCGTGACTTGTGTTGTGAGCTCATTTTTATCGTATCGTATCGTGACTTGTTGATCTTGACTTGATGGTGCTCTTTGAATTTATTTATTGACGATGGTGTTGCATTTATTTTATTGTTGATTGTGTTGAAATTATTTATTTGTAATGCTGTTGAATTTATTTTATTGTTGATTGTGTTGAAATTATTTACTTTTAATGGTGTTGAATTTATTTTATTGGTGATGTTGATTGGAATTTTGATGGTGTTTAATTTATTCTTTTGTTGATGATGTTGTTTAATTTTATTTATTGTTGGTAGTGTTACTTTATTTTATTGTTGAAATTGAATGAATTAAAATTGATTTAAGCATATTACATTAAAAATATAAAATAAAAAAAAAAATAGAAAATCGAAAAACCCGACCCGACCTGCGGGGTACCCGACGGGTTTCGGGTACCCGAACTTCGATCGGGTCGGGGTCGGGTTTAGGATTCAATACCCGATTTTTTGGTACCCGACCCGAAAAACCCGAAACCCGATATACCCGACCCGATCCCACCCCTAAGCACAAGTACTAGATCTACAATACCATTTTACTAATTTATATAAAAGAATTCGGTGTGAGAAAATCCAAAATGGTCCCTCAAGTTTTCCACATTGATCAGTACTCGATGTTTCGCGTGGACCAATTTAATTTTCGATATTGCCGATTTTGAACCAAATTGATGATGATGTTTAATGACATTCAATCCGGATGAAAGTTGACATGTGTGATTGATCAGAGTTAAAAATCACTAATTAACATTAAAAAGTAAAATCAAAAGAAAGGAAAAATTCAAAAAAAAAAGAAGAAAAATTAAAAAAAGACAAATAAAATATTAATAAATCAAATAAAATAAAAATTAAGAGAGAAAAATATATTAAAATAATAAATTAAATAGAAAATATCAGATATCAATTCGGGTTTTCTCCGGGACGGAAAGAAACGGGGTGAAACTTCACTTAAATCCCTATTTGGCAAACTACCTATCACATAACTCCCATGTCAGAGAAAAATATCCTTAACTCCCCGTTTCACTGTTTGTACCAGTTTCTTCAGTCACACTGTACCTTTCTATGTTTGTATTGTGTACCACAATATCTTGATATAGTGTACCTAAATGTTTTATATGGTGTACGTGCGGTGGAGCGGGCACCAATCTGTGAAAAATTAGGTACACTATAACAACACATTAGGTCAGTACGGAGCTAGAGATTCACCACGGTGGGGTCCAAAATCAAACTTAATTAAAATATGTTGTACATAAAAAAATTAAAATCTGTACAAATATTTTGAGAAGTCTGCAATTGATGATTGTGGTACTATAAGAGTCGATGTAGTTCTCCATTGATGATGGTAAAAGATCCAGCGAAGGAAATCTGAAATTGATTCAATAATTTATTTCTTTCTTTAAATTACTAGATGTTGCCCGTGCTACGCACGGGTTATATATTTGAGATAATATAGTTATCCAGTCGAATACAGAATATTAATTACCTTCATATAAAGCATTTTGCCATGACTCAAAGATTTGTCATCATTCAATTTGTAACGGACCCGAGACATGCCTATCTTCGACTCAAGCCGTCATGCCCCGCACCACATGCCATACAACCAAGGTCTGGTAGGACTGACTCGTGAAATCATCCTCACCCGCCTGGCGCCATCCGCAGCCAATTCTCAAACTCCAGGCGGAGAATCTGAAATATATCAATATAATTTCATCAAAGACAAAAGAATTGACCACATAAAAAAAAAAAAAAAAAAAACTGAGCGGAAACTCCGGCAAACACAACGGAGAGATGGGGCTATCGGAGGCACAAAATAATTATCAGCTCGAACATCTCGCATCTCCGTCGAGAAGCTCAGCCATGCCTTAAACAACCTCGGCTCAGGGTAAGAATCAAGGATAAACGCCGCTTCCTCTGATGTCTCTGTGGACGATGGTTGGTTAACACCCGAGCAGTGTGTACAGTCCCTCACCTTCCAAAGGACCGTCCATCCATTTATCTCCCTTCTAGAATACAGTGTGTCTCTATCGAACATAAGACATTCTCGATTTGTTTTCGTTGAGGGTTCTTTGGATATAGAGCAAAAGGATAATATCCCAATTCATGAACGATCGTAAAGAACATCAAAGGTCATAAAACTTCAATTAAACACATGTTACATATGACTTTTCGTTAGTTGCTGTGTGATAAATGCACAAACATGAATCAATAAATACAGAATGTACGTACTTAAATCAATAAACACGAAATAAGTTTTTTCTTATTTCAAAGACTACTATTTTGCTGACGTGGCGCATGGAGGGGCCTTGAGTTGCTGACGTGTCGCTCACAGGAGAGTCCATCCATCTTATATATATATCTTTAAGATATATGCGAGATATAAGCTCGGTTTGCATGTTGGCAGTGTTCTCCTATCTAACATGTATGCTCAGTACGGGCAATGGGAACATGTTAGAAGGGTGAGAACGACGATGAAGGAAAGGGACATCAACAAAATCCCAGGTCGAAGTTGGATTGAACTCGATGGTACTGTACATGAGTTCTTCGTCGGAAATGCGACGCTTTATGAAGGAAAAGAATCGTATTTGAGGCCCGAGCTCGCGCAGATAAATTTCTGTGATCCTTGTATCATCGACTCGGTACTTCCCTAAATTCGTATGTATAGATTTTAATTTTGTATATTCTGGGCTCTTACATTGATCCGTTACACCAAATCGTTGAATTATTGAAATGTTACTGCACAGAACTGTATGGAATGGAACTGGCATAATTTTCAGCACCATAGATTGAGCTTTGCAAATTCAGATCAAAGAGATCAAGAACCAGAGAATCTCTTGATGGACACTTTCAGGTTATGACAACTTAATATTAACCAAGAAAATCTCTTATGACCATTTAAGGAAACCAATCGAAGTTTAACATCCAATCAAACCGAAACAAACTCATTATCGTATAACGGTAACCGATTCGTTTAACTGATTCACTGTTTTATTCGAACAGGATTGGGACAGTAAAAGATCATTAATCGGGGTAAAAATTGCCCGATAAACCAAATTTCGACGACAATTAAAGTCACCTGGGAAATCAGAGAAACCGCAGAAGTGCCCAAGAACTCATCGCAACAGTAAGAACGGAAAGAAAAAAAAGAAAAAAGTGAAACGAAGCAAATTCAGTCACCAAAGCACAAATCAAGAGAACGTTTTTTTTATCAATGTGGACTTGCCTTCCCATTACCATAATAACCGAAGTACCACTGCACGAACTTCTTCAGCCCCGTCTGCAAATCGGTCGTAGGCTTATATCCGAGTTCTTTCCCAGCCAAGCTTATATTCGCGTGAGTAAACTGCACATCACCGTTTCTCGGAAGTTTCCTAACCAATCTCTTCGCCTTCAATTTGAGCAATCTTTCCAAGATCCTGACAAGATCAGAAACTGGGACGGGCGATGTATTGCCCAAATTATACACACGTAACTGAGCTTGTCCCTACTTTTTGCCTCCACTTCCAGTACTCTTCTCAGCAGTATCCAAGGCAGCCAAACATCCCTTAACGATATCATCGATGAAGGTAAAATCTCTAGCCACAGTCCCATGATTAGGCGCCTCAAAGATTGGGATAGACTTTCCCTTCAACATATCCTTAGTAAAGAAGAAATATGCCATGTCAGGTCTACCCCAAGGTCCATAAACTGTAAAATCTCAGCCCAGTAATCGAAAGACCATAGATATTATTATAGCGTGGGCAATCTCCTCGCCTGCCTTCTTCGTGGCAGCGTATAAACTCGCGGGCTGATCAGTTCTGTCCTTCTCAGAAAAGGGTACTTTCGTATTCAATTCATACACCGAACTGCTCGATGCCCAAACAATGGAAGGTTGAGGATTCACATCTTTGCAAACCTCGAGGAGATTAACGAAGCCAGCGACGTTGCTGTGAATGTAAGAGCTAGGATTCACCATGGCGTATCTAACACCTGCTTGAGCTGCTAAGTGCATGACGTGAGTAAAATGTACCATATCGAAGACTGAAAACATACTACAAAAAAAATCCACGAACAATGGTCACATGCCGGAGATGCAGCGGAGAGGCCAGTCATATGCCAAAACATCTTGATTGAAAATTAATTGAAGCTAAACTGTTTCCCTCAGACGCAGATCTACCAACTCAAGAACCCTAGCTTATCCACCTCCCCACCTGAAGAATTTTTGAGCCCGCAATCCAGAATAAAAATAACCCTGAAAATTCGAGAAACGAAAATGAATACTAATCACATCCTCAAACCCTCAGGACCATCGATTATTATATCTTTCTTCGGCAAAATAGAAACGTTGATAATAGATAAACGCCACCTACAATACCGAACGCCGAGGAACAACACAACATGGACGCAATTACATCTTGTGCTTGTCTCAATGTATAGTAGTAAAACTAAACCATTAAAGAGCAGACTAAGAATTTTATGTGCGGAATTTTAGCGAACACCTCGCAGGCGTATTGCTGGGACTCCATGGATTCATCGAGGAGCACCAACCTCGTCCTAGATTCGCTCAAGCTCAAGCGTTCCCTCTGAAAGAAATGTCTCGCCTGCAGCCTCGCCTACGACCACCCACGAATGCGAGGTACTAACGGCGGCGGGATATCAAAGAGGGGGGTGTTTTCGTCAGAAATGAATTTTTGTTTTTGGGGTTTTCTGTTTTGGATAGTGAATAGACTGCACCAGTTCATTAAACAAAGAAAGGCCAAGAGTCTGAAGCTGAACGGAGTAGCAACCAATAATGAATGTATAATTGTAAGACCGTTCATCTTCTCTATTTGCAAGACGTTTGAACAACATAGATACTGTTCGTTTTTTGTGCAATATTTATTGTCTTTTCATGTGCCTTGTACGTAACTACATACTGCTCAAAAAGGAATCAAACCACCACAGTCGGCCACAAACTCAACAGCCAAATACATCTCATTTAGACCAAAAAAATTAGTACAAAAAAATATTCCGAGGAATCTGATTGGTTGGAGGGGAAAATTGTTGTCACGTGTCATCACAATAGGGTCCCTATCCAACTTTTATATTATATAGATTATTTGTGAGTGGGGTCCATTTGCCCAATTAAGTAACTTTAAGTATAATATTATTTTTTTCTATTATAAATAGTAAGAAGAAAAAAATCTAGTGGTGTCCATGGAGGCCCAATGGTGCACTATATCAACGTATTGTGGTACACAATACAAACACAGAAAAGTACTAGCGTGACTTCAAAATGTACTACTAACAGTGAAACGAGGAGTTAAGTGATAGTTATCTCTGACTGGAGAGTTATGTAATAGAAAGTTTATAAATAGGGATTTAAGTGACAGTATCGCAAGAAAAGGTAAATAAAACTTTCTTTTAAAACCGTCTAGAAAAGAAATAGATCCTCGTCTTGACAAACACGAAATCAATCAAAATTAGGGTTTAAGAAAATTAAAGATTTAAAACCCACCCACCACACCACAAGCAAATTTCAACTCCACCACCACCAACCATGGAAGGAACGCCTCCTCCTCCTCCTCCTTCACACAACCCAATCCAAGAAAACCCATCCAAAGAAGAAGCCATTCCCTCAACAGATGGACAAATTCCCAAAGAAATTGCCGACGATCCTAAAGGAGAAGAAGAAAGCCCATCGAAAGAACCTAAGGAAAGAGTCGTCGTCGACGAAGAAGATGAAGAAGAAGGTGAGTGTGGGTTTTGCTTGTATATGAAAGGCGGCGGATGCAGAGAAACGTTTATCGATTGGGAAAAGTGCGTGGAAGAAGGTGAGAAGAACAAAGAAGACATTGTTGACAAGTGCTTTCAGGCGACTGCTGCTTTGAAGAAGTGTATGGAGGCACATAGTGAGTACTACGCTCCTCTATTGGAAGCTGAGAAAGCAGCTGAAGCTGAGGCTGAAAAGCATTTGTTAGAGGAAGAAAAGGAAAAGGAGATTTCGGGCGGCGATGAAAGTAAAGGAAACGTCGATTCTTCGGAGGTTTTCGACAAGAATGCGTAAATCTTACTCGGGATTTTTTTTGCGTTATTGGGAGGAATAATTAATTTATATTGGATGTTGAAATCTGATGCATTCTTTCTTTTGATGGATAACTTACTAGTCCCAGAATATAATTTTTTTTCCGACTTCATAATGCTGCTTATCGATCGACCGACCAAGACGCAAATACATGGACTAGTTGAGAGTTGTATAGTTATTCTACGTGTGCGTTTGGTACGCAGAATTCGACGTTGAAAAGAAAATAAAAAGTGCATGTTATGCATCGAACTATTGTACGTTATGCTTCGTGGGCTTACTAATACACTATTCCTTTGCATGCCAAATGCACCCTAACAGATGACTGAAAACAGTCCTTCATAGGGGGTTCATACAGTCCATGGATCACTATAATGTTTATTCAAATCTTCAATTATCATCATCAACTGATTTTAATATACAAGATACCTCAACATTAAATGTTAAAAATTTAAAATCCATATATAGTCGGGTTTTTACTCGCGTTTTTCAAACCAAATATATCACACGGAAAGAAACATAAAAAATGATTGTAAGTACCAAACAGCGTATCCTCCGCACACATTGGCGAAGAATTTCTTCACGTCAATCATATTGATGGAGCGAATGGGTACAAATAGATAAGAAACAGCACTAATGAACACCTGTGGAAAGAAGATAATTCTCTTACGGTATTACGACGATGGAAAGATGTGCCAGTGATGTTCGGACGGTAGAGTCTCCTTAATCTTCTCGAGCCGTTTCAGAATGTCCAAGAAAGACGGTCTTTTGTTCATGTCAGCTGCCCAGCACTGTTCGGTCAACCTTCGCACATGGATTAGTCATGTTTGTAATATTTTTTTAATATGTGCAGATATATATCATTATATATACTGTAGTTGCTTACTCTCGCAACTCGGGCGCATAGCCTTTTGCCCTAAATATCGGCCTGTGCCCGTCAGCCACGTGTCTCGCTGCTTCGTATGGTTCGTAGTTTGACATTGGTGGATCACCTTCAAGCATCTGCGAAAAAAGTTCACTATTGCTTACCACATTGCTTTTTAAGCAAAGAGCATTTATTTCCGTAAACGCATGGTGGGAATTATAATTTTTACCTCATACAATATCATTGCGAAAGAGAATACGTCGACCTTCTTGTCGTATTTTCGGTGCTTGAATACCTCAGGCGCCATGTAGCGGTCTTTCAGAAAGAATGATGTCGAAGTAGTAAACATTGAAGGATCGTCAAGAATTGATAGGAAAAATCGACTGTTGAGGACGTAAAAAATTGTTGCGAATTAGTTGGTTACTCACAGCTTCCAGTTTCGCCGGTCAACTTGTATACGTCGTGGGAATGTTGTACCCTGATTAGCTTGCTTAGGCCAAAGTCTCCGACTTTCAAATGGTCTGCACTCGTATTGACAAGGAGGACATTCCTGGAAACAGATCAAGTCGTATGGCCCCATCGCAAATAGATAATACAAACATGCCGAAGTTCATTCAACAATGTGAAACGATTCAACGAGTGCATGAACTATTAAGAATACGTGAAACTAACCTTGGTTTCAGATCTCTGTGTATTACTACATTGGGCTCACTGTGGAGATAGGCCATGCCTCTGCTCATCGAAGATTTTAAAAATCAGATAAGGGAAAAGCACAGAGCACACAATGGAGAACAAGTGAAGATTTGAAATAAAACAAAAAACTAGGTCAGATGCATGTTATAATTTAGTCTGACCAAAAATGGCATAAACTGACTTAAGTCCAATTGACAGTTTGTATTTGGGAAGGAATATATATTAGTATTCCACAACCAAATGCTATCACCATATTCGAGTGGATTCAATTACTAAAGTTTCAAACCCTAAAAGTGCTGCAAGGACCATTTTATTTATTGAAGAGAAGTGGGTAATAAGGATTCCAACTGTACCTGGCTATATCCATTGCAAAATTGATGGCAGTTGAAGGATTCAGCCCCCCCTTTCCTTTTAGATGTTGATGAAGATCACCCTTTCAAAGAATATAAAAACAAAACCCAATAAATCAGTAGATGTTTGAGTAATGAAAAATAATTAAACATGAAACAGCAGAATGCATCTGCTCACCCCTCGTAAGTACTCTGTAATTAACATCAAGGGCTTTTTGTCAGTAACAGCCCCAAGAAATTGGACGATATTTGGATGACGAAGCTTCACCAACAAATTGACCTCGTGCCTAAAGTCCTGGCTGAATTTGATGCAAGAAATAGAATTACCCGTGTCAAGATGGGATGAAAACTTGAGAGCTGTAACTGATACTACATGAGACTGAAGTGTCATTCTACAAAGCATAAAACACCACAAAAGTCCCCTTCAAGATGGGATGAAAACTTGAGAGTTGTAACTGATACTACATGAGACTGAAGTGCCATTCTACAAAGCATAAAACATCACAAAAGTCCCCTTCCTTGATAATCTATGCTATAACCTACGAAGCTTAAGCGTAAACCACAGGGAACACGGTAATGTCACCACACAAATCAATATTTACGATAATATGCAGGAAAGGTCAAGTCAATATAATAAATAAAAGAAGAACGCATGGTAAGAAAACATACATCACTAATCTATCATCAGATAGATTCGGAAGAATTCGTTTGACAGCGACTGGTGTTCCCCGCCAGCCAGCTTTTACTATCTCACCAAAAGACCCCTACAATACCAATCAACAACAATGAGATTTCCTATAAAAGTCTATCTTCACAATCAAGTACATTAATTGCAGGACAGGATAGTTTCTAATTTTTATTTTAAAAGTTGTATTTATCATAACAACAAGAGATGTATTCAATTGGCGGACACATTGAGCCACAAGGAATATAAGATGTTCTTAGCAATTTCATTCACCTATGCGTGCACCTGGACATCAAGTACATAAGGACCTGGCAGAGCGTGATATTCAATTAGTGCTTACTTGTGAGATTAAGATTTTTTCAATACGTAGTTGGCATCACGTGTGTGGGGAAATACGATAATGCTTGTTAAATGGTGGTGAACTATAAGTAACACTAGGCAAATGAATCATACCTTCCCAATGAGCATTGAGTTTGAGAAATCCAGCTCATTAGGGTCAATTTCCCAATCACACTTGTTTGGCAGAGGAGGTGGTACAGGCCTTGGTTCAAAATGACTTCCATTCTGCCCCTGCAACATATTAGTGCGAATAAAAACAATACAAATTGTAATAACAGATAATGCACCATTCACAATTAAAAATACTGTTGCACCTGTTCCACAAATAATGACACTAGAGATAAAAATATTTCACCTTCCACTACAAGCACATTGTCTATGTGCATAAAAAGTAACCTATAAGATCAGACACTTGCCTTGAAAATTTTGACAAAAAATAGAGATCTTAGCTCGGTAGGAAGCCAAAATCAACTAATAAGGTACTAACCTAACTAGATTGCACACTTTAGACGCAAGCAACCAACATGTTTAATTTAACCACTACTCCAAATCTACCTTAAATTTACTCCCTAGAAAGGAAAAAATCCATCTCTATTGAAAGAAATCACAACATACACATGTCATGCATACACACAGAAGATGAAATTCATATGATGAAGAATATCCCCAGTGAGTTATTCAAAGAAAAAGAGGAAGTTCTCAAGAACCATGGAACTTACATAAGATAGGCCACCGTAAGACTTCAACAGCTCAATCATGGCCGATCGTTTGGCTCCTTCGGCATCGGCTAAAGGCTATTGAGGAAACAGAGTACATTTATAAAAAATATAATGGCGTGCATGTCAATGAACGAAAGTGGCAAAACTTTTCCAAAAGGGCATTCTAAAGTTCCAAAGACACTATGTCATGGTTTAAGTGAATCCAATTATACTCTTTTATCTCAGTTTGTCAATGCATTTCTACAACATCCTTAACAAGTATTGCAGCATATGTAAGCATCACAATATGGAACAAAATTCAAACGATCACGAAAGCATAATCATCAACAACTGCAGGCCGAGACCAAAGTAGAGAGTTCCCTAAAAACAGCCTCATACAAAAAAAAATAGCTCAATTGTACTTGCTTCCCCATCCTTCTACGCCTCGACACTCAGTTTACAACAGCAAAAGACACATATAACCGAATTTATTTAAGAGATAAACAGATCGATCGCATTCATTTGCAGCATTGCAAAGAAGAAGCGGAAATCCACAGCTAACCTAATTGATAAAAGTAAGTAAATAACACGTACTAGCAAGCACAAGTTAACCCGTTTATTCAGCAAAAAAAAAAAGCACACTCAATTAAAAGTCTTCACAATATAAAACAGAAATGGAAGCTCATACAGTATTTTTCCACCGATCCTGTGCGTTGACGTCGGCTTTGTAGTCCAATAGGCAATTGGCAACATCGATCCACCCGTGCAAAGCTGCCACGTGTAGAGGCGTCCTCTGATCGTAGTCTCTGGCGTTGACCAGCGAAGGATCCTCCTCGAGGAGCTTCCTCAACGCCGCAGCGTCGTTTTGGTGCGCGTGCCACAGGATTTGGGACGTGCGACTCACGCGCGCCTTCTCCTTCTTCTTCTCCACCGCCGAAGCGGCGTCGCCGGAGGCCGCTGAGTGGCCTGAACTTCCCTCGCTTGCGCTCATAACTGTTAAGGCCTTCTCTGATATTTTTATTTGTTTTTATTTTTTTCGTTATTATAATTATTATATTTGGATCTGAGCCGAGCCGAGAGTATTTACTCATTACGGTTGACGAACAATTTGGGTAAATCACACTTTACGCCCCAATAGATTATGACTTACCCCGAAAGCCCCTCTACAAAATTCTATTATTTGAATAATTTTATTTTCAATGATTGATCTTATCCTATTAAAGATCATAATTTATTCAGAAAGATATCATGAGGGTTTGTGTTGTCTACGTCATGTAAGTTTTGACATGTGTTAATGGTTTTAGTCAAAATTTAATTAAGTTTAATTATTTTATTCCACTTGGTGATTAAAACTACACAGGTCAAAATGGATGTTTTCCAGAATAAGTTCGTAAAGATAAAATTGTAGAAGTATGCTTTATGTGATTGGAATAAGGTCCAACCCGACCCCTTCAAACAGGAAAGAAATTCCAATCTTAATTATTAAAACTAGGACTCTTTGCATACTTAATGCGTGTGCTATAATAAATAATATATAATATTATGTTTGTTTTAAAATAATAAATTGAAATTATAATTTAATTTTTTTATGTTGATAAAATTAAAGGTATAAAAATTAACTAAATATAGTAGTTAAAAGGGGAAATTATAAAATTAGGTCATTAAGTATACATGTTTTTGTTTTTGGGTCACTATGTTTGGTAATTGAAAAGTAGGTCACTAACTTTTCATGTGAAAACAATTTTGGGTTATGTTTTGAATTTTAGGTCACTAAGAATATATTTTCGATTTTGGGTCACTAAGTTTACATTTTTTTCAATTTTGGATCACTCATTTGGTACTGTTATAGACATAGTGACCCAAAAATAAAAAAAATGTAAACTTAGTAACCCAAAATCGAAAAAATATATTCTTAGTGACCTAAAATTGAAAACATGACCCAAATTTGTTTTCACATGAAGAGTTAGTGACCTACTTTTGCAATTGTCAAACATAGTGACCCAAAAACGAAAACTTGTATACTTAGTGACCTAATTTTATAATTTTTCCTAGTTAAAATATAGTGGTTTATTTTTTTGAATTTTATTATTAATTTTTGTGAAAATAATATGCCCACCCCACACTTAAGAAAAGAGAATAGTTAATATAATTTCAGTTGCAAGTAGTAAACAATAGCTTGAGAAACGAGACATCGAGAAAAAAACACAAGTGCAACCAAGTTTTGAGTTTTCTCATAGAAAAAAAAAAAAAGAAAGGAACGGAATATAATAAAATCAACAAAACAAAAAAAAAAATTGCATCAACGTTTTAGATAAAACCAACCGTATTATCATTTAAATCCCCATAATTAAAATTATAGAAGTATCATATCATCTAAACTTTTTTACTGTCGTACATATACCCGTACACGTTATTTTCTTTTTACATATATTACAAAGTTATATTTTATCTACTTAACACAAGAAATTAATCTCAAATTGAAAAAGTAACATTAAATATAATATAGTTAACCTCACAACATAGAGTACGCGGAAAAGTACTAGTATAACACAATAAGATCGTTTTATTCGAACTCAGAATGTAATTTCCATTTAAGAATAATTGAAATGAATCTTGTCAACTATAATTACAATATTTTACACATGATATTATTAATATATTACTACGATTATATCCTCAAATCAATTGTCTTATATATAAAAACTAATAATTCAAAAATAACTTAAAATATGAAATAATAAATCTATATGTATATATTGCACATACATAGAACGTGCTTAAGCTATTTTTATGAACAACCTAGGATGCATAAAAAAACAATAAATTAAAATGTAATTTGGTTTGTCAATTTCTTTATTAAATAAAATATTTCATTGATAAAATTTAAAAGAAACCACCTACTAAGTATTACATAGTTAGTCATTTATCAACAGTAACATCTATCTCTAAAGTTAGACTCTCCATCTGTTCTCTAAACAAACCCTAGATCTAAGAATATCTTCTCCTTCCGCCATTAATGGAAGTTCGGGCATGGGGAGCTCATTTTTCTTTATTTTTTCTTTATTGTCCTTTCATTTGTGCTCTTCCTTCTTCTTCCCTTTGTGGGAGCTCGTGTTTGCTATTTGGATACTTATCTTTCACCTGGTGGGATTTTCTTTCCCTTTTTTGGGCGTCTTTCCCCTTTTTGGGGTTTCTTCTCCTTTGGGGCTAGAGTACCTTAGAGTAATGAGTTTTTCTTCATATTTCGTGGTCTAGATGTTCTTCCAGTTTGACTACTAGTGTTTCGGTGGAGATTGTTGCACTTGTAACCAAAAGAGGCATTTCCACCTGGATTTGTCAGAGGCAACACCGGGTTAGCTAGTGCGGGTGGGTTAATTCGCGATGCAGACGGCAATTGGATCGTCGGATACATGCACAATATTGGACATTGCTCTTCAGTTGCTGCAGAATTATGGGGTCTACTCACTGGCCTACGCGTGGCATGGAATAAAGGATGTCGTACACTTATTGCAGAAGTCGGCTCTCTTCTCGTTCATGATATCCTCACCCGAAAGACATCATGCTCGAACCTTCTACGGAATATGGTGGACACTATCGAAGAAATCCTCTCTCGTGGGTGGTCAGTCACTATTCGTCACACCTTACGTGAAGGCAACTCGTGTGCAGACTGATTAGCTCGACAAGCAAGGCACGAACCATTAGGGGTTCATATTTGCACCGAAGTTCCTATTGGTCTTTACCCCTACTGATTGGGGACATTTCTGGGGCTGCCATACCCCGCAACGTTATTTCTAGTTAGTTTGGTTGGGCTTCGGCCCCTCTTTCCTTCCCAAAGAAAAAGAGGCATTTCCACCAACTAGAGATTGTTCTCGAGTTTGCGCTCATCATCCACGTCTACAACAATTTTTATTATTATAGCCCCCATTGTTGTGGATTTAAGAATTATTGTAATAGAAGTTCATTGTTGTTGATTTGGATGTTTGAACTACTTTTAGTTTATCATTTTCATCTGCCTAGGTTCGAGTTGCTTGCAGTTGAGCTTTTGTCTGTATTGGCATTTGCAGATGTTGCCAAAGAGACCTTTTGGATTGTTTAATCTATATAATTATCTTTTATAAAATGAGACAGCATGCTATCGTTGAAAAAAAGAACTATAGCGTACTATATATATAGAAGTATGTGTGTAGAATGTGCTCAACAACTTGTGTATATAAGTTGTGTGCTTGTATATAATTCTAGACTATTCTCATAAAGAAATAAAATAATCACAACCGATAATAATAACAATAATATAAAAAATATATGAAAAAATACAACATATAAATATATCGCCTAAGCACAAGCCAGCGCGTCGAAGCCTTTAACAGTTGCAAAAACGAACGAATCGGGCGCAACATTTATAGGCGATGAATAGTCGTTAACGGCCCGAGGATCGATGCTCGGGATCTCGCCTGAATCCGTAAGCCTCAACGGGACGTTGTTCACCAACAGCACGTTGCTCCGTATATTACCGCCGTTCGGCGTCAAGTGATACTCTTCTCTCTCGCCGGCTCCACCCAGCGAGACGTTGTAGGTCGTGGAGTTCGACATGTTGATCAAAAGTACTGAAATACCCTCCTTTTGGAAGATAGATAAATGTTTCGGATTCTCACACTATGGAGAAAAGGAAAAAAATTGCGAAATCTGGCATCGAATTACCGTGCTTTTCGAGCAATGGGAATATGCGCGCAAGTAAGGTGGGCCGTCGTGCGATAAGGAAAGTACGTTCTTGCCCATCAGCCGATGCCATAGAAGCGCTCTGCAAAATTGACCAACAATAAAATTCAGTCGTCGACATAGACAGTGGCGGAGCTAGAATGTAATCCTAGTGGCCAAATCCAAATAATAAAAAATTTATCAATGGCGTCCAAATCAAAATAAAATGTCTGAGCGGATTATTTTAGTAATATTACATAAAATAGGTCATATAATTATTTTCATATAAATTAGATTCTCGATTTGAATATTATTCGAGCCGACCCGTAGTAATCTGGATTCGGGACGAATGAGGTATTATTCAATAACCCGTAGAAACCGCCGATTAGAGCCTGTCGGCAGAACACCTTGTGATTGTACTTTGCTGTCATTCCCAATTGATCCAAGTACCTATTTTTATATATGTAAGAAAAATTCGTATCACCACAAACGGCGCAGTTTTTTAAGGGGTCGAATTAAAATCGAATCGACGCAAAGAAAAACATAGTGATAAGAGAGCGAACGAACCAAAACCCATTAGCGAAAGTGTTAGAGACGTCTTTTCCGCCGCTATTGTATGCTCCGCCGGATTCTCCGACCCAAGCTCCAGACCATGGCCCGAACGACTGAATGCTCGTCGATATATCTTTATATGTCTGAGATATTCCGTCGAGGAACTGCGGATTTTGGACCCTGTTTATAAGATCCGCATCGGAACCTGCCGGTAATTAAAAGAAAACGTCTGTAGCTTGAGTCTGATACCAAATTATTAGAAAAAAAAGTCGCGCATTTATGTAATAGTTAAAAAAAAAATTAAATAACCTCCTCCGAGGTTGTAGATGTGATGGGTCAAACCATCCACCACGTTGGGGCCCGAGGCTCGGAGGAACGTATCGAACCAAGCCTTGTCATAGAATCCGCCCGGGCCCAACACCTTAGGTTGGGAATTTGGGTCGGGATAAAGCTCCTGGACGAGGCGATCGAGTACCTTCATATCTTTGCCGTATTGTTCCGCTTCGACTCTGAATACTATGCCTCTCCCAGACAGTTCATTTCCTGGCAGAAGAAATTGAAGTAACATATAACTAACAGCGCATCTGGTGCGCGGAATTCGGTGCGGAAAAGAAAAAAGAAAAGCGTAATGGTACGCATCGAATCATTTCGTACTCTAACTTTTCGTGTGTTGTACCGTTATACTTTTCCATTTTTTTCCTTCATCGAATTATGCATATCAACTGCATGATAACTAAATGACTGGAAATATGCGTCTATTTATATATATATATATATACCGAGTTCATAAGAATCGATTTTGTATCCTTTCGAGGCGGTGTACTTCATGAAATCGTAAGCGTTCTTCGGGTTCCAATCTCCCACCATGAGCGTATCCCCGGCCTTGAGCCTCTTTTTCCCGGTGAGAGCGTTCAAGCCGAACGTTATTAGAGGCCTGAAAGTACATTGAAATTGCGCCTTATCATACATACGGTTTTTTTACGCCGAAATCCTCAGTTTTTAAGACAAAAAAAAAAAAGAAAAGACAGAACCCAGTTTCATTGAACAATTTGTTCATGGCATCCCATCTCTCCATGGTGAGACAACCTTTGGAGAAACCGAACGAACTGCCGTTTCTTGGCTTGAAATGTGGGCACTTCGCAACTGAATCTCCGACTTTGTAGACGACTTGATCTTGAAGTGAACCTCCGATTCTTATCCTTAATGGGCTAAATGCTGATTAAAAAAAAGAAAAAAATAAGCGTTACCATGCAATAATTTTCTTGAATCAATTCCAATTTCCAAGTGATTTTAGTATAGACAAATGCAATCCCATGTTAGAAAAGAATGAATCCTTAAGGTTGGTTTACCTTTAATGGCATTTGCAAGAATCTTGTTCTCCAGATCCTATCAAGAAAACATGAGACAAGAACATAACTCAAAGATGTACCTCATTAAGCTTCCCATATGAAAAAAAAAGATTTTTTTTAAGTAAGTACCAAATTCAAAATCCCAGCTTTGCCCCATGGGCATTGACCATAGTTGCACTTAAACTCAGGCCACCAATCCAAAGTAGCACAGACGAAGTTCTCATCTGTTTGAGCAATTACCGTTGACCCGTTGACCGTGAGCTTCACTTCTTCGCCAAGACAGTACGAGGAGAAATGAAATATGAATAATAATGGTAGTAAAAATAGTTTAATAAGAAAGTTTATATCATTGCTTGTTGGCCCCATTTGAAAACCTAGAAAAATGCTTTGATCTTTGTCCGAAAATGAGTAGAGAATGAGCAAATATATAGTACGTCGTCCGTTACATATGTATTTTTTTAATTGCTGTAACTTTTCTCACATTGCGTAAAGATATCGACCTGATGGGGACAAAATCTTTATCCTATCCCTAAAATTGGATGTTTGTGTTTATCTTTCTCTCTTTCTTTTTTCGATCTTACGCACTAGAAGAGACGAGTAAGAGCAAAAATATGAAAATAGAGTTTTTTGAATAACGAAGCTTATTAGCTCAGCGAGGAAGACCTTCTTTGACTGTGGTTTTTTTTATCCCACCTTAGTTATGAAAAATGGCACTTAGGTAACATATCTTTAGTTAAAGTTAAATTAAACACAGCATTATAAAGTTAATTTGTGCTAACATTTAACTTTAGACAAATTCCATGACAGTTTATGATAGTTGATAGAATTACTTGCTGGTTGTTGCTTCGGGGTTAGGAAAATTATGTGATTATGATTTTTTAGGAGTGGATTTTCTAGCGTCTTGATTGACTGCACGAATGATTTTTCTTCTAATTTGAGAGTTTTACGCGTTAGAACTTTGTGTTGTTATTCTTCTCCTTCATGTTTACTATTTCCGAAAAGAATTCTTGCCGAACATTTAGGTGTGGCTAAATTCCAAATAAATTTCAGCTAAAAGGATCTTAGTTTTTCAATTACATGATCCCAACAAATTCAATGATTTCCCAGGTTTTTATGTATACTATGTAAGTTACAAGAGAGACAAAAAAAAAGGAATTATGGCTGTTGTTTATTGTTTGCTGCAAGTTGATGATGTCTTTGCTTCATCCTTTGTGTTTTTTTTTTCTAACAGCTTATGGGGGTAGGCATTGGAGACTTGTGCAAGGAAAAAAACGTTTACTAAATATAGGAAAAATGATAAAATATGGGTATATTGTTAGGCATGTGAACCTTCCGATTTTTCCAACAGTTCCCATGTTCGAGCATTCAATGCTTCTCTTGTCTGTTATACAGTTTATAATTCATCTGATTTTAAATGCATGCTGTTTTGCACTTCTTTTCTCTGTTTTAAATAGAAATCCTTTTAGTATTTTCAAGAAAAATAGCTTCTGTATTCCAGTTTTACCCATCTTAAATAAAAATAATTATAATAAAATAGGTTAATACAAGGATATAATGGAGATTTTATTTTATTTCTTAATATCCGCGCAATATCCTTAAACAACTCTAATTAAAATCAGATGTAGTGTTTCTTAACTTGAGTGGAAGAAATGGAAGATGATTGGCTTTCGAACCCCAACCGAACTATCATCAGTTAACTATTACGGTCATGAATATATTTCAACACAATATCAGTGTAGCTTTCACATTTCGAGTAACTTCAGTTCGAAATGAATTTTCAACACTGTCGGCTGTGGGACGACTATGGCTTCGGCGAGACTGAACATGTTTTGCAAAACACAAATAACTACAATTTGTATCCTAACAAAATAAAATTTATGTTTCATTTGAACTAATTACATCCAACTTTCTTAGCGTTCACCTTTAACTTATAACTATCATGTCTTTTGTGTGACCACTAAGGGTGCGTTTGGTCTGCGGAAATCGACGCGGAAAAGAAAAGAAAAGTGTGGTGGTAAGCATCGAATCATTGTACATTACGGTTCACGTGTCGTACAATCACGCTTTTTCTTTTCTTTTCCACGTCGAAATCCACGAACCAAACGGAGCCTAAACAACATGCGAGTCAATTCCTATCCTCTCTCATATTTCAGTATTGGGCCCTAATTCATCTTCGGCCAAATAATGGGCTAAAGAAAGTGAATGACCCATTAAGAAAATATTGATGCCATTTGTATTCATGTTAGATGTAGGGCGAAAGATGAGCCGTCACGAGCCGGCTCGAGCTCCTTTAAGTTGAGCCCTAGCTCATTTAAGTTGAGCTCAAGCTCGAGCTCGTTTATGTCATAGTCGCCCCCGGTTGTCGGTTAGACCAACCGCCGGTTGACCGCCGGTTACGGTTAACCGGCGGTTACAACCGCCGTTTATTTTTTAAAGATATTTTAATTCTTAGTGTTTGTGTAAAGTTTGATATATTATTTGGTCAAATCGAATTATGTATCGAAAACTAGTATTATATAATTTGCAAGACAATTACAAAAAAAATTACATTTTACATTTTACAAAGAACTTGTATTGTATTACAAAATTTTAATTAATCAATTACAATAGAATACATAAATGTAAATTAAATCAGTCTTCTTTTCGGACTTCGTCCGAGAAAGACTTCAACAGCCCGACGCCTGCACCTGTTGAAGCCCATCACGGGCGAAGCCACGATTCTTCGACTTTTCGATCAGGCTTCCGCAAGTGTAGGCGAGAAAGCAGCGTATGATCTCAGGAGCCCTAACGAATCAACTATCAATTATGATCCGTCAAAGCATCCGGAGATCACACGTTGCTAACTTACTTGCACTTACTGAAACCCCTCTTCTTCGTAATCTTGTTCCCTATAAAAAAAATGCATAAACATGATTTACATTATAAGTTTAATTTTAAAAAAAGAACAAGAAGTAATTATACAAATATTTACTTATCTTTTTTCGGGCTTCGACGTGACTCGTCGTAATAGGCTTGTTCAAATAAATTAGTACCTGAAAATAATAATTCATTAGTTAGCAATATAAACATAAAAAATATTTGTATGCAAAAAAATATAAGAGTTGGATACTTATCTTTTCTCGGACTTGTTTGTTGATGTGGAGTCCCGGCCTCGCCGAATGCCTCTAATAATCCTCGCCGTCGCCGCCATTGCCGCCGCTTGTCTCCGTGTCGGTGGTGTCCTCGAAAAGGTCGTCGGGCGAGTCGCTGGCACGCTAATCTTGGGTGCGATACTCGGCTCGAGTCCAATCGTCGAGAAGACATTGGTACTCGAGGTTGTCGACACTCAAGTTCGAACGCTTCTCGCTCAAGGTCAAACCGCCCATGCTAAAAGCATGCTCCACCGCGACGGTCGAGACCGGGACGGCAAGGATCTCCCGAGCGATCCTCGCCAACGTTGGATACGTTGGCGACACCCTCGACCACCATCTAAGGACGTTGAACTCATCTTCATCCTCGAACTCGAAAGTCTTCGACATAAAGTTATCGACTTCTATGTAGGGGTTTTGGGAGGACCTTGGACGCTTGGTTGCGTTGAGGATGTCGTAGTAGTCAGCTAATCGTGAAGATCGACTACTAGTAGAACTAGATTGACCGCGCCCCGATCCCGATCGAGACGAATCGTGGCCAAAATCGGGCTTATACTCTTTAAAGAGATCCTTTAAAGAGCCACGCGCTCGATCGAGTACGCTCTGCCAATAAATGCTATCGACTACCCTGCCCGACGATACCTTCGTATAGTAGCATTCTAGTAGTCTACCCGTACCATCTAAACGTCATCTAGGATCCAATATCTTCGCTATAATGAAGATATCCGGTAACTCAAAAAAATATTTGAGCCACTTGGTAGTCATGCTCTCAATGGCCTCGCCGACTACTGGATCAAACCGAAGCCCGTCGAGTATGATTGCAACTTTAGCGTAATGATCTAACGCAAGTATGGAAGTCGGGTAATATGAACCCGACATCGCCTCGGTGGCATCGTGAAATACTTGAAGTATCTCACATAAACTGTTGCACGGGTCCCACATCTTCGGAACTAAAATGTACGACAACACTCTGTTTTCGGCAAAAAAGTCGCACAGATGCTGTCGATACTCCATCGAACTGTACAGCAACTTGTAGGTGGAATTCCACCTGGTGGGTACGTCTAAACTAAACTTCTTGGCTGGTACATCCTCTCTAGCGCAGAAACGCTTCCACTTCTTCCACAAAGACGGGTGTCGCATCAGGTAGGAGATTGCGTAGCGTATAGGCTGCACCTGCTCCTTTACACTAGCTAGCGCGTCTTGCACACAGAGGTTAAGTATGTGGCAAAAACAACGCACGTGGAAAAACCGTCCTCCGACTGACAATACTCGATCAACCGTTCAATGCTCGCGTTGTTTGCGCTCGCATTGTCGAACGATACTGAAAAGACTTTGTTGACTATCCTATACTCTGATAAGATCGTCCTAAGCTTGATCGCAATGTTTTGTGGCGTGTGCGCTTCATCGAACTCCCTATATGCGATCAAGCGCTTTTGTATCGTCCACGAATCATCGACCCAATGGCATGTCATGCCCATGTAAGATGAACGTTGCCAATGATCGCTCCATATATCGGAGCAAATCGACACGTTAGTTCCTAAACTACCTAATATCGCTACTAAGTCGCGCTTAAGCGCGATTACTGTCTTCCTAGTATCCCGCGTCAAGGTGCTCCTCGAAATCTTCTTCGCCCGAGGGTTGTATGAGGTTTTGATCCAATGCTCGTAGATCGGGTCATCGGCAAATCGAAACGGTAGATGCTTCGCGGCTACGAACTTTGCAAGCTCCCGTCGTGCAACGTCCTCGTTGTAATGAAACAACGACGTTGCGCTTCCGCTCCCGCCGGCGGGTCCAGACGCGGACGAATCCGTACCTCCGAACATTTGCTGTTGGTTTTGTGCTATACCTAACTTAGTCGGGTGTTTCAAACGGAGATGGGAATTCATTGACCCATATCCGCCTCCCTTTCTAAAATTATATTCCTTGGGACAGTAGTTACAAACTGCTCTAAATTGGTTGACTATACTAGTAGGTACCTTCTTGAAGTGTACCGCGAAGATGTCCGACTGTAGCCGTCGGGCGGCGGCGGTTTGCGTAGGCGCTTCGATCTCCGGATCCGCCTCCTCCACCTCCGTATGTTGCGCGGCATGCGAGCTTTCTCCCGGCGACGGTTCGAACCCGGCCGGGTCCTCGTTCAAGTCACCGCCGAGCACGTCGGCGATATCCAAGAACTCGTTCGGGTCGTATTGTTGGTAGTCATCTTGCGATGAACTACCAACGACTTGCTTCCCTTTGCTGGCCCTCGATGCACGAGAACCACGTCGGCCACCACCACGATCCATCTAAAAATAATCTACACACGGGTACAAAAAATATGGTTAGATAAAAAACTAAAAACGGCATAAAAAAAGATACCAAGGGTCGGGGGCCCGGCCGAGGCGAAACGTGGCGGTGCGGTGGTGCGGCGGCGGCGGCTGTCGGCGTGGGCGGTGGCTGCGGCGGCGGCGGCTGGCGGAGGACAGTGGTGCGGTTTGCGGTTGGTCAACCGGCGGTTTGCGGTTGGTCAAATCGACCGACCGCCCCGTAACCGGCCATTTGCTGTTGCCGGTTACGGTTACAAACCGTAACCGGCGGTTCCGTAACCGGCGGTTCGACGGTTTAACCGCCGGTTACGGTTGATTTTGGGCATGTCTACCTAGAACGGCTCATTTACAAACCCATTGGATGTTGAAACTAGAGCCGTCAATAGTGGTGGGATCGGGTCGGGTTTTTCGGGGTTCGGGTTTTTCGGATCGGGTACCCGATTTTTACGGGTAGTGAATTTGATACCCGAACCCGACCCGATCAAATGCGGGTACCCGAAACCCGTCGGGTACTCGCGGGTCGGGTTCGCATTTTTTTTTTTATATTTTTTATTTATTTTTTAATTAGTTAAAAATAATGACAACGTGGGAATCGAACCCACAGCTTGGAAAGGGTAGGAACTTATGTCTTTAGCTTCAACCATTCAGCCAACTGAATTTTTGATTAAATTCTTACATAAACTCTACTAGTACTATCCTTAGCTCAGTTTCTTATGGGAAATTCAATTGTCCCACATCGGATGTTTCATTTAAATTATGGGTGAAGTATTTCTATATAAACCCATACCTACACTACATAAATTCTCATATTAAATTAGTGATGTAACCATTTAATTCCAGTGGCACTTGTGGGTGCAAGCTGGAATATTTTTAATTGAAGTTTTTATATAAATAAATAATTTAACGGTCAATTAAATGGTCAATTAATATTATTAACTGGCTGATTAGGTGATTTAATTACAGGTTTTTTTTTTTATATTTTTTAATGTCGGGTACCCGATCGGGTTTTTCGGGTAGCATATTGCTACCCGAAACCCGACCCGATCTAGACAATCGGGTATCGGGTTTAAACCCGATACCCGATTTAAAACCCGAATTCTCAACCCGATCGGGGAAAACCCGATCGGGTCGGGTACCCGAAACCCGACCCCGAATGCCCACCCATAGCCGTCAAAATGGTCCGCGGTGGGGCGGACCTGCAATTTTTCAGGCCCGCGATAGGCCCGCCAATATATTAAAACAATATATTGGCCTGCGGGCTGGCCATAAAAATATATATTAACTCTCGACTATATATGTATATATAAATTATATAATTTTTATAATTTTGAGGTATGATTTGTTATCTAATAAAGTTAAAAGTAAACTAATTAATATTAAAAAAGTGATATAGATTAAATATTTTTTGTATTAATTTTTTTGATTTTCTAATTTTATTCTTATTTTTTTATTAAAGCGGGCTAAGCCCGCCAGGCCCGCAGCACGCCAGCGGACGGGGTGGGCCACCTTTTCTTAGGCCAGCCCGCCCTGTCTCGCCAGTGTGCAGGCTTTGGCGGGTTACGGGCGACCCTTCCTGCCGGTCCATTTTGACATGTCTAATTGAAACTAGGATGTTATGTTAGGTTCAAATTAGGGATGTCAACATTGCCGAGATTCGACCCTTGTCCCCGTCTCTGCACCATCTTTTTATAAACTATTATATTTATATTATAATATAAATTGAATATATTATGTAAATTATATTTAAATATTACTTACATTTTAATTATAGCACTTGATTAGGAATTTTTTTTATATTATAATAATAATTTTCTATTAAGAATATTCTTAACATATTATTTTAGATATAAGAGTTTTTTTTAAATATTATTGATGACGAGGAATAGGGAGGAAGTTTAATCCCCGTCCCTGCCTCATTGACAAGCCTTGTTCAAATCACTAATATATTATAACGAAGATTAATGTTTGTAACGATATCGCCCACCACCATATTATTATATCTAGGTCTTGGCTTCCCCTACTCATTGCGTATAACCTAATTCCACTTAATAAATGACACACATGTCATAATATAATTTTAATTGTACGGATTAGGTTGGTCGATGCTTTAACATGGATACGGTAGCGTATAGTAAAGACAGATTCACATTTGAGGCGGATTTGTGTTATACACAATTAGGTAACTAAGTCAAAACATTATGTCTAATCCTAAATTACATCGCAACTAACCCCAAGTATATGTAGCAAAACTCTGTTCGACATCCTCCGCCCTTTTGCTTATTTAATCTAAATCGACATATCAAAATTTGACGATTTACAACAAATTTGAGGCTTAATAAAAGAGTATTAGATGTTTTGGAGATAAATAAGTTGATTTGATTACTTCCAAACATCATATGAGCTAGTTCAAAAGTTGTTTGCGTCCTTTTCCAAATACAATATGATATGAAAAGTCTTGGAACTCATGTCTATAATATACCGATTTGCCCCTTGTGGAGGGATGAATCAATGCAATTTTTGACAGTTATCACAAAAAGTACGATCTGATAGTCAAGATGTTGTGTTGAGCAAAAACTAATATGATCATATTATTATCCGCGGATTTTTTTGGGTTCGGACGAAATGCTTGTTGGGTTTTAGAAGCTTAATGGGTCATTGCGCCAATTATGGATAATACCCATTAATAAGAGCTGTCCCGAACTAATTAAACCGGGAAGCCGTCGGTCGTCGAAACGAGAAACCGTTGAAAGATTACGAATCTACGTTTCGAGGGGAATCTAACAATATTAATACGAGAAACGCTAAAAGGAAGAGTCAAATTGGAAACTTTCTCTCTCTTCAGCTATGGCGAAAAAGAGAAAGACAATCCAAAAACGGGCGGCGCTGGTTGTGGAGACGACGCCAACCCCTACCATCAAGATCGCGACAGGAAATGGTACATTGGAGGAGATTGAATGTGAACGGACAAGGAGCGTCACTGCTAGTGTTCCAAATCGGGATGAAATCACTGTTCCATTGGCTAAAGTCGCACAAAGTGGTGTGAATCCCAGGGTCATGGTATGGCCAACGATTGATGAAGCAATTGGCAGGAAAACACCTGAATTAACACCAAATGCTACTGAATGCCAGGCTGGTGAGGGTAGCCCGTGGATCAAATTTAGTGCTGATTTGATAAAAAAAGCAGAACAATCGACTTGAATTTGTCAAACCTATTTCTGAAGATGGAATTGAAATAGGAGTGATTGATGCTGAGGAAATCAAAGAGGAGATTGATCACTGGAAATCAGCAATACTTTGCTACGTTCTCGGATCCAATCCCCCGTACACTGTAATGGAAGGTTTCCTGAAGCGAAAATGGGCAAAATTGGGACTGGTGAACGTCTGGCAAGTTAGACAGGGGCTTTTCCTGGCTCGTTTTGACAGTGTAGAAACGCGTGATAAAATACTGCAGAATGAGATAATACATTTTGACAAAAAACCTGTTATCCTGTCTCCCTGGACTGAGGATACTGAGTTGAATAAGATCGGGGTGGATCGGGTGTCTTTATGGATACAACTGCCTCAGCTTGAATTGAAATATTGGGGGAGTAAAACCTTGAGCAAACTTGCATGTCTGATTGGTATACCAATCATGACTGATGACTATACCAGAAGAAAGGACCGAATTCAATATGCTAGACTTATGGTTGAGGTGGACCTCAATAAACCTTTAAAAGAGAGCATTCAGTTTCTAAACGAGAATGGGCAATTGGTGGAACAGAAGGTAGCATATGAATGGAAACCAGTTCTATATACTAAGTGCACTAAATATGGCCATGTAGCAGAGGTTTGTAGGCAGGGGACTAAGCAAGTTTGGATGCCTGTTAAACAACACACTGAGTCTGAGCAAGAGCAGACAGCACCATCCAATGATCTATTAGCTGAAACTGATCCATTTATGGGGGAAGGAATTCAACATGAACTGGTTCAGAAAACTATGCCTAGTAGGGAGGTGACAGAAAGGTCCCAAACTGAAAAGAGAATCACTAGGAAGTAGTCTTGGGCAGATATGGTACAACAAGACAAAGCTGAGCTGCAGAAACCTATATCCAACCCCTCCAAGCAGAGGGTCCATGACGTGGGTCATGGATAAGTGTGCTATATGGAATGTGAGGGGCCTCAATGGCCCCGCGAAGCAGAGAGAGATTGCTCTTTTCTGCAGGAAACATGATGTACATATTATGTGTCTCTTGGAAACCAAGCTGAAAGAGGAACAAAAATCGAGGCTGTTATGAATAAGACTTTTGCTGGATGGAATTTTTGCCATAATTTGAGTACTCACCCCAGTGGCAGAATCATAGTTACATGGAGAGGAAGCCCTCAGCTGGACATACTAACAAAAACAGACCAGCTCATACATCTCAGAGTGGAGATAAATGGGAATCTAGTCACCTACCTCACGGTTGTATATGGACATAATGATCAAACTCAGAGGGAATGCCTTTGGGAGTCACTGATACAGACAGGGGCAGGTTTAAAGGAGCCGTGGATGATATGGGGTGATTTCAACAACATAAGAGGATTTGAGGATAGACTGGGGGGTTCTGAAATCCATATGAGTGAGTTCAGTAGCTTCAATCACTGCTTATATCAATGCCAAGTGGATGAAATAAGAAGGGCAGGTAGTCACTACACCTGGACAAACAAACAAAAACCAGAGAATAGGATATGGTGCAGACTTGATTGGGCATTTGCTAACCAAGCATGGATCAATAAATACTTTGACCACACTGCAGTATTCTTGAATGAAGGTGTATCTGACCATACACCCATCATCCTCAAGGATAATGATCTGAAGCACGGACAGAAAAAGGCCTTCAAATTTTTTAACATGTGGACCTTGGCACCTTCATTTCTGGCCACAGTGGAGAATGCCTGGAAGTACACTGCTGGGTCAGCTATGGAAACCTTAAGCAGGAACTTATACAACCTTAGAGGGCCCCTTAAGGATCTAAACAGAGAGAGATTTGCAGATATAGTCAAGAAGACTGAAATCACCAGGAAACTACTTGATGATTGCCAGTTAGCTTTACATAGGAAACCTCTGGATGGCGACTTGCTGGCTGTAGAGGAGAAAATCAGAATGGAATTCCACTTTCTTCACAAAGCAAATGACAGGTTCCTACGCCAAAAAGCTAAGGCTAGATGGCTAGAAAAAGGGGACCAAAACAATGCATATTTCCACGCTGCTATTAAGAAGAGGGCATACACAAATAGAATCCTGTCTATTTCTGATCCTGAGGGAAATATCATGACAGACTGGGAAGATATTCAGCAGCAGTTCCTCCAGTATTTTCAAGGGATGCTAGGGAAATCCAAGGCTAACAAAACCAGACCTGAGCAGTTAGTAGCAAATGAAGGATACACCTTGTCAGTGGAAGATCAATTGAAGATCATTAAGCCTTTTGAGAGGAAGGAAGTATATGAGGCTATGAAAACCATTCATGAGGATGCTGCCCCTGGCCCAGATGGTTATGGAAGTGGATTCTTCAAACATGCATGGCAAATAGTGGGAGAGCAAGCTACAGATGCAGTCCTGGAATTTTTTGCAACTGGGAAACTGATGTCGAGGATGAATGGCACAATCCTATGCCTTATTCCAAAGACTACTTCCCCAGCCTCTCCACAGGATTTCAGACCTATTTCGTGCTGCAATACCATATATAAATGCATCTCTAAGCTGTTGTGTTCAAGACTCAAGCCCTACTGCCGAAGCTAATCCATGAAAATCAGAGTGCATTTGTAGAAGGTCGGTCCATAGTGCACAATATACTGCTTTGTCAGGACTTGATCAGACTATATAACCGGAAAAATACATCAGCTCGAGCTCTAATGAAAGTGGATATAAGAAATGCTTATGACACACTGGAATGGGACATCCTGAAGGAGTGGATGTGTCTGCTGAAATTTCCTAAGACGTACATAAACTGGATAATGGAATGTATATCAACTGCTTCATATACTATCTCCCTCAATGGCTCACATGTTGGCAGTTTCAAAGGAGGAAGAGGCCTGAGACAAGGAGATCCCATATCCCCTCTATTATTTGTCATAGCTATGGAATACCTAACAAGGAAACTGCTCTTAGCAACCAAAGACTTCCGGTTTAGATTCCACCCACAGTGCAAACCGATTAGACTGGTTAACATCTGCTTTGCAGATGACCTAATGATATTCTGCAAAGGCAGGACTGCGGCAGTACAGGTGATTAAAGAGGTACTAGAACAATTCAAGATAACTTCGGGCCTAGAGGCAAATGATCAGAAATCAAATTTGTATGTAGCTGGTGTCCCACCTGCCGAAATGAAGAGCATCAGGAAGACTATAGGATTCAGTCTTGGAACTTATCCTATGAGGTATTTGGGTATCCCTGTCTCACCTACTAAATGGAGTAGACATACATGCCAATTACTGGTAGATAAAATAACAGCGCGTGTACACTGTTGGGCTACTAGAAACTTATCCTATGCGGGGAGGCTATGTTTGATCAACTCGGTCCTTCTCGCAACTCATGGTTATTTGGGCTCTATCTTCTTGTTGCCAAAATCTGTATCCAAAGAGGTAGACCGTATATGCAGGGAGTTTCTTTGGGGGAAGAATGAGAAAGGCCATAGTAACCCTCTCACTAGTTGGAACCAAGTCTGCAGCTCGAAAAAACATGGAGGATTAAGCATCAGAGATTGTGAAACCTGGACAAAGCTCTAGCAGGAAAGCAAATATGAGATATCAATTTGGATGGAACCTCATTGTGGATCAAATGGATTAATGCGGTATACTTAAGGGGAACCAGTCTGTGGGATTACACCCCTGCCAATGATGCGAGCTGGTATTGGAAGAAATTACATAGACTTAAAGAAAGCTTCCGTGAAGGATATACAGGGAGCAATTGGCATATGGCCCCAGATGGGAAGTATACTGTGAAATTCGGCTATGAATGGCTCAAAGCGCACAATTCCCTTTTTCCTTATCATAAGGCTGTGTGGAATAGATACACCCTGCCCAAGCATTCATTTATACTCTGGTTGCTGCTCCATAAACGACTATTAACCATGGATAGATTGACCAAATGGGGGATGGAGGTCAATGATAATAGGTGCTGTTTATGTGGAGAAGCTGAGGAATCAATTGATCATCTTTTTTTGGAATGCGGATTAAGTCAAGAACTGTTACAGAGAGTTGAAAGCTGGCTGCCTGGAGAAAGAGACCTCAGAACATTTGATGAGCTGAGGGAATGGTTTAGGAGGATGGGTGGCAAAAAGACAGTGGATGGTGGTATTAAGGTGGCTGTAATTGCAGCCATGGTATATCACATATGGTCAGAGAGAAAACGGAAGGATACATGCCAAAGGTGTGAGGACTGCGGAACAGATATTTCACTTGCTAGCTCGGGAGGTGCAATGGAGAATTAGAAATGTATGTCAGGATAGGAAGGTACATAGATCACCCAATTACGTTCGTGTGTGCTCTTTATATGTCTACTAGTAATAGCTCAAACTAGGCAGATTGTACAACAACTGACTTGGTTCGTGGTAAATGAAAGTCATTTTACCAAAAAAAAAAAAAAATAAACAATATTAATACGCAAAAAACTGAGTTCGGGTGAATGAAAAATTAATTATTGAAATCGGCCAAATAACCATTAAATTGGTTGATAGTGTGCAAAGGAGGGGATAAAATGTCCCACATTGGTTAGTCACTAGAAAAACCTTCACTATAAATATAAAAACCCTTGTGGGTTTATTCAAAAAGCTGCCTAGTGAATGAGCTTAAGAAAGTTATATGGGTTTTTGCCCAAATGATAGCTCGGGTGTGAGGAGGTGCCTCGCACCACCGAGGCCGAGCCATGACGTGTCAAAGTGCGCAATGGGCGCTTTGAGGTGCACACTTTGCACCTTTTGGGAAGAACGTAGAAGATGGAAAACGTTGTAAGTGGACAAAAATGTGGATCGTAAGAGGCAGAAAAACCTGGAAGGAAGGAACCGCCTCATCTAACTATAAATACGTGAGACGCTACTATAGTGCATCATTCGTCGACATTGAGTTTTTACTCTCTTCCCACCAATCTATCTCCTTTACGCCCCCTCCTCCTAAAAGAGACCAACCTACTGACTGATGCAGGACGCAAAACGCCCTTACCCTCCATTTTGTGGGTAGCGCAGGCGATGGCCCAGGGTGATCAAAGTTCACGGCTAGAGGAAGAGGGCAGCCTGCGATCAAGGGTGGTAGGTCGTTCGTTCATTTTTCGTTCATTTAAAAGACACTTAAAAGGGTAACAATCCTTCTCTCATGAATCTCGGGTTAGATCAACTCAATACCAAGGCTATGCTCTTGGTATATGGACATTTCATTTAAAAAGAAACATAAAATAATAAAAAAAACAAAAGGCATTGGGTTTGCTTTGCATCCACTGCGAAGATCAGATTCAGATGCCCTAATCAATGCAAGAGGACAACATTAAAGCTACAATTTGTGGTGACATGCACATGGAGAACAAAAAAGATTATTATATTTTCCAAGAAATTTTTTTCCATAATAACTATTCGATTACCTCATACGCTAATCGCATTCAAAAAATTTATAAGGTTACCTTTTAGTTCACAAATAAGAAAATCAATGGGATAGGAATAATCTTGAGTAAAACTATAAAATTAATCTAGAATACAACCACAATTAATCATTAAGGAGGTTTGTTTTGGCCTGGGTGATCACCGTGATTCTTGTCCATTGTGTTTAAGTTATGAATCATCACCATACCGACGATTTGAAAACAGACTACATATATATATATACAGAAATGTTATGGTGCTCACCTTGCGTGAGCACCATCCGTGGGCACCTGTTTAGTGGCATTTTTCTGTGGCACGTCAACATGCCAAATCAACTCCCGACGGGTTCACTAATCCCATGTGTATGTTATAGATCAATAAAAAATCCCATTGTATGTTGATTTGGCGCGTTGATGTGGTTGGTGCTCACGAAGTTGCTCACGCAAGGTGAGCACCATAACATTACTCATATATATATATATATATATAACTCGATAATCCAAAGTAACCTCCTTTTTACATTTATCTTGTGATAAAATTGCCGAACGCCTAATGATAAATATCAGAAGGATAAAGATCTTTATTCAATTATCCAAAGTAACCTCCTTTTTACAGTGGCGTACGCATAGTGGTAAATATCGAAGGATAAATATCTATACGAATTAAACAAAAAGTGAAATAAATATTTCTCGACTCATGGCATTGGCACATGCATCAAGGTGGACACATGGACTCATAGTACGAAACATATGTATTATCACAACTACGTGACAAAGTTACTTTTACACAAATCAGAGCAAAAAAGTTTTCCGTCCAAATAGATATAAATAATTATTGTTCACAAATAAGGTATTTCCAATAAACTTTAACAAAAACTTATCAGTACCTAATAAAAAATTTCGAAAAGATACATCGTATATATACTTCGGTTTTCCTATTAACAAGATTTTTCGTGTAGTTGAGGCTCCTGAGGATACAAATAATGTCCTATTTTATCTTTCCTATTAAAATTATAATATACTATCTACCATAATTATGGGAATTGCTATTCACCGCCCCCTTTTTCCTAGTTACCGCCCCCTAAAGGGCTTGAAAATGACATTTTTGCCCTTATGATATTTAAATTAATTTTAAAAGAAAAAACTAACTAAATATATAATTCTGGTACGAAATACTGAAAACTACATACACAAATAATTCGAACGATCGATCGATAAGGAAATTCGTCGAAATTTTCGACCGGACTGTGCACGGGCCGAACAATAATTTCGGCCGGGCTGTGTTCGGGCCGATCAACATTTTCGGCCCGCACAGGCCCGACCGAAATTACTGTTCGGCCCGCACTGGGCCCGACCGAAATTACTGTTCGGCCCGAAACGGAACACTCTCAAAGTCTAAAAAATAAAAATAAAAAAAATTAAAATTACAACCGAAATGGAATTTCGGCTGCCGTAAGAGGCGACCGAAATCAAATTTCGGTCACCTATACGGGAGCCGAAATCCCGTTTCGGCCGCGGCCGTCCCGACCGAATTAAAAATTCGGTTCGGCCAGCCTCGGCCGAACAACATTTTCGGTCACCTACAAGGGTGACCGAAACGTAATTTCGGTCGCCACAGTGGGTGACCGAAATTGTTGTTCGGTCACCCCTTGTGTGGACCGAAATTATGTTTCGGTCGGGCCTAATTTTTTCGATCTGATCCGATCGGTGTTCGATAATTCGCGTGCATATTGACGAAATTACGAGAATTTGCTTACCATCCGTCCCAAAAGACCCTTTCTTTTGACCTTTCCATTTCCCAAATAGACGATTCATTGCGATTTCATTTTTTTTTTATTTTATGTTTGACTCTGATTTGGATGTGTGATTGCGATATTAAAAGTGTTGTATGGAAATGGATTTTAAATAGAAATTTAAATTCAAAAGGGCAAAAACGTCTTTTTCAAGCCCTTTAGGGGGCGGTGACTAGGAAAAAGGGGGCGGTGAATAGCAATCCAGCATAATTATCAATAGTTATTTCTTCTAATTTTGACCTATTTTCTACTTATAAGTTATACATATTGCAGTATTTTAGAAAGGTCGAACCGTCGAAGTACCCCTCCCCTATTTTCAATATTTCTGTCTGAATATAAAAAGGCCATAAGCAAGTCTATTTTATATATTCCGAGATATATAGATTACTCATGTGATTTTGCTGAACGTAATATCAATAGTTTGATGTATAATAAAACCACAAACAAACACATGCACCGCCTTACCAAAATTCTTTGCCCCGACACTCTTTTCGTTTTCCTTGCATCTCTCCCTCTCTCTCTCTCTCTCTCTCTCTCTCTCAAACTCCATAGCCATTTTCTTGATTAGAGAGTTCATTCTACCCTTCAATATCTCTATAATTCTCATAGCCTCTTTAAGGAAACTCTTACAACCATGGCTGCTATTGTAATGGTGGGATTACTGCTGCTTTCCTCCTTCGCTTCCCACTCAGGTAAATTTGAGATCTTTAAGTTTGAAATTAAAACCTTCGAAAAAGACTCAATCTTTTCCATTTTCCACTGGTATTGAGCTTATGGGCTTATGTTCTTTTCTCCTATTTTCTTCCTTTTTTCTTTGGATTTTTTCTGCAGATGCAAATTACTGTATGTGTAACAGTGGAGTTGGTGACTCAGTTCTACAAAAGAACATAGACTACGCTTGTGGCAATGGAGCAGATTGTTCAGCTATTCAACAAAATGGGCCATGTTTTAACCCAAACACTGTGAAAGATCACTGTAATTACGCTGTTAATAGTTATTACCAGCGAAAGCAACAAACTGCTCAGAGCTGTGATTTTCAGGCAACTGCCATGGTTACACCCAATCCACCTAGTAAGCTAAATAGCGTTGTCTGAAATTTATCATGTTTTATTCTTCTTTTTACTACTTTTTTGGGGGTTTGAAGTTGCTTAATCTTGGCTTCTTTTTGTTTGGAATTCAAGGCTCAAATTCTGGGTGTGTGTTCCAGTCTGGCCAAAGGTTCGATTTGTATTGTAAATCTGTAAGTTTTCTGAGTCCTTTTTTTTGTTGCTTATGCTTTGCTTCTTTTATTACAGCGGCGGCGGTGGTGGAACGGTGACGCCGACGCCCACCAACCCATCGCTTAGCCCGCCGGTGACGGGCGGCGGCACGCCGGTGGTGGGTGGCACACCAAACACAGGTGGAAGTGGGACGCCGGCGACTATTCCCGGCACTACCGTGTCTCCGCCTGGATTCGGCGGCGGGATTACGCCACCGGCGGGGATCGGCCTGGCTCCGGGAGGCGGCGGGTTTGGGACCACCGATGGGACTGGTGGCTCTGTGGGGCTGTTACCGCCGCGTAGTACCGTCGGTTTTGTTCTTGGGACGTTGCTCTTTTTCGCTTTGGTAATCTAGTGAGATTTTTTCTTTTTCTTTCTCTTTTTTTATGCACTTTTTCATTTGGTATTTGTCATAATGCGGAAAGTTGAAAAGAAGGGGAATTTGATTCTCCTTTTGTTTGGGTGGAAACCATTTAAGGCTTAGGTTTGTTAAAAGGATTTTGCCATAATGTTGTCGGTATTGTAATGAAAGCATTTGATAATTCATAATGATGAGTACAGTAAGCATATTAAGCATATATGATGTGTTCCTCATAGGGGTGTAAACGAGCCGAGCCCGAACATGGCCCAGCTCGAGCTCGGCTCGATAAAATATATGGCAGGCTCAAGCTCGGCTCGAGCTCAATCGAACATTAAAAATCAAGGCTCGAGCTCGGCTCGACAATTTACCGAGCTCGACTCGATAAGGCTCGAATTACATCAAATAAAACAATTCGAAATGCTCCAGCTCGGCTCGAATTTTAGCTCGATTATCGTCTAATTTTTTGAACAAAAATACATAACAAAAATACACATAGCAGCTTCCGATGGGGTCATCTACAACATAGAGAAGCTGCTTGTTCCCAAATTGGTTCAGTAAGAGTTCAACGCTCAAACATCTCGGCGGTGATTCCTCAAGGTGCTAGAGGTTGACCAGATGACTCACAGGCTGAAGAAACCGGCGCCACCTGTCCCCGTCGGAGCTCCGCCGGTCTGCCCATCATAGACGCCATGGCTCCAGACTCCAGGCCATTCACTAGCTCCGGCGCAACAAAGGGGCATAGCACCTATGAGCTGCTAATCAACAAGAGTGGAGAACGAGATGAAGAAGCCGAGCTCGAGCTGCGAATGGATGGAAGATTAACAGTAAAAAGATGAGCAATATTGTTAAAGGGAGATGGGAAATATTTAGCTGCGGCTAGAGTTTTTGCAAAGAGAAAAGTGATGTAGATGTGAAGCTAACTAGGGCTTTTTATATAATAAGCATATTTTGGAGGCTTTTGAGTAATAATATTATAAAAATATAAAAATAAATAACTGTGGGCTCGATAAGGCTCGACGAGCTATCGAGCCCATATAAATTCGGCTCGAGCTTCGATTTTGACCGAGCTCGAGCCGAGCTTTGACCGAGCTGTTTGCGAGCAGCTCGCGAGCAGCTCGGTTCGTTTACACCCCTATCGGAAGCTGCGAACAATAGTATGTACGATGCGGTGATTATATGTTTAACACATTACGATGATGAAAATAGTATTTCAAGTTCTGGATCATCCCAGAATAATCTAGGTGATCCTAAATCATGTCGATGAGGTGATTATTTTAATTTTTATATGGACAACATTACTCCTTATATTCAACATTTCTCCCACATATACCTTATTCATATTTGAATTATATTTTAAAATATATAACAAAACTATTTAAATCTTAAAATAATATTTAATGTAAATAGAATAATTATATAGAATAATTACATAAAAGATTTACGATGTCTAAAATAAATATCAAAACAATCACCATTATGTGACGTATTATTTCAACTATTTAAATCTTAAAATAATATTTAACGTAAATAGAATAATTATATAGAATAATTACATAAAAGATTTACGATGTCTAAAATAAATATCAAAACAATCACCATTACGTGACGTATTATTTCAAAATAAACATATAATCAACATTACATTATTTATGTAGGTTTAAATATGATATTTATGTAATATCATCACGTAGATTAATGTGATTAAACAAACACAATATAACAATATCCATATGGAATATCACCCAAAACAAACATAGCATATTATCTTAATTCACATTCCAGTGATACTCATATCACAGTGATGTGCATACACCTGTTTCTAATTTAAAAATATACATACTATTGTTTTATATTTTAAGATTTTAATTTTAATGTCCCAACTTTGAAACTGTAATCAAATAATGTTTTGATTATTTAGAAATATATGTGAGGATATCATTAGAATAAATAAGAAAGATACTGGGCAATGTTAGTTTGCATTAAGTTGAGTACATATAATAATGATGATAACATTTTATTCTTATTCTATACAAAGTTACTACGGCTTTTACACTCCAACTAAGTTGCCATGAATAATGAAGTGTCTGAATTTTATTGTCGGCTATAGGACGACTTCCGACTTGGTGGAATAAATCTTATTGTCTACGCATTCGGTGATAATACACTTTTATGTCCTGCTAGTATTTTACGTACGATGCGATTTCTTTGCCAACGGTAATGGTGGAGGCTTTAACGACTTGTGGGTTAAGTCGTGATATCGAATTCTCACTACCACAATTAATTGAGTAGTTTCATGTAGTGTTATTCCATGACTATCGTAGGCAGGATCCAGAATTTTGTGTTTGGGGTGGGGGGTTTGTAATATTTTTTTCTAGCGAGGGGGAGGTGCCGTAATATAAATTTGTATACTTTGCGTTTACGGCGACTCAACGTAGAAGATCAGAAGTTCAAGATAAAATTTAAATGAGAATATAATTACCCATTATATAGCAAACATATAGTATAAAATGAGCGAGGAGCCGGAGATTGTTATTTTAAAGTAAAAAATAAATATTTAAACTAAATAGTAATATTGTTCATTCTTGATAAAATCGTCAAAATATCATTTGGATGTTTAATGTAAAATCATCAAAATGTCACCAATTTTGTTAAAATTTTAAATGGTTCTAATATATACACATATTTGTGATTATTGTAAATATTTTTGGAGATATTTAAAAATTATATATGCATTATTTGTTTTATTTTTATCATTATATAACAGGGAAGGAAATTTAACCAAATATTAATCTAATAGAATTAAAACGCAACTGAATTAAATATTAAATAAAGACTTAATTAAAGATATGTTAAAAAGCAAATTGAATTAAATATTATTTTTGAAATTGCTGTGATGTGTTAGTTAAAAGAGGTTGAATGATTTATTACTTAAAACTAAAATTAAAAAATCATTAAAGATATATTTTAAAAAGTAAATACGTTAAAATCGTTAAATATAAAGTAGAAAGTAATGTACAAACTGGGTCCAGGTGGTTAATGAATCCTTCATTTGACCAAAAAAAGTAGAAAGTAAAAACCAAGAAAATACTGGGGGCTTGAACCCAACAAGACCAGCAGCTAGTACTTGGAGCTTCTTACCACTAAGCCAACAGACACTTTGATATTTTTATATATATGTTTATTTATTTATAAATACTAAGATTTATACTACACGTATAGTACTTAAAATGTCGAAAATTTTCGGGGGATCCGTGGTCCCCTCAGGTCCTATACAGGATCCGCCCCTGGTTAGAGGAATTTGGACATATTCATCTTGTACCTGGGAATAGTCCCACTATTGGAGTGTGGCGCAATTAAGCCTTAGCCAAGCACGTGTAGCTCAGAATTTAAAGCCTGCTAGTCCATAGCCATGTCGAGTTGCGATACCTCGGATATGCTTGGTTTAATCCCTAAACATATCATTTTTGTAGCTGAATATCATAGTATTAAGGTTTTTTTCTGTAAGATTGTGAAATAATTGAATTTAAAGGGTATAATTGGGATAAATTTAAAAATAAACTGCCATTATCATTGCTATACCAAATAATTGAATTTAAAGGGTATAATTGGGATAAACTTAAAAACAAACGGCTATTTATCATTGCTATACCAAATCAATTGAGAACATTTACTATTAGATCTCTAATTATATCTAAGTATAGATGACAATGAAAACTTTCTCCTTTTCTTACAAACCTGAGAAAAAGTATACCACTATTCACAAAGTGCGTGTTGGGGGATTTAATGATTTAAACGTGAGTTTAAGGTATGTTAGTATATTTGGTTCGTAGATTTACCTAAAACATGTATTTATAAATAACCACTCTAAACCAACGTGAGAAGATAAAACGAGAAAAACAGGAGACGTAACGTGGTTTGACTCGCTTTTGAGTCTACGTCTACGGATAAATCTTTCGTTTTATTCTGAACTATTTGAAGATATTACAAGTATCAAACTTACTCTGTATTTTCTCTATATAAAAGTCGAGCTAATTTGAACTATAATTACTTGGAAATAGGTCTAGAAGGTGCCTCATCAGTTCCCAAACCAATAATAACTGCTATCATTAATCTGTAACGCGTCACCGCCTCGAACCAACTTTGTCACGGCCGTGACACAATCGGGGCTCGAATTCTACACATTCTGTCGTGCTTCACGGGCTCATACATGAACCTTCACGGCTGTGAAGCTTTCTCGCTGAAAGAACTTCAACCGACATTCGAACGCGCTTCGCGCGCCTTAGAACAACTCCCAGTCGGTCTTCACGGCCTCGGAAGGCAAGCTTCACGGCCGTGAAGCTTGCGGGCTTGCCAACAGCAGCAGCCCTCTACCTGTGTCACTAATTTCCAACATTTCGATGAGCGGAAACACTTTTTTTTTCTTATTTGAGCGGAAAAATAAAGATACCTCCAAAATTTGGATGAGATTCAACTGAATTTCGAGTCGAATATAGAAGATAAGATACTCAAACCTTAGAACGCGTTTTGCGTGATAAATGGGCTGAAAAATCGGAGAAAACTTAATCTCTGAGGAGTCCAAGAAAAAAAGTCACTATAGAAAGAAAATAGGGTAACTTGGAGCTCAAATATTTCCAGGATAATTGCATGCACGATCAAAACAGCATTTTTGCGACAAAATCCCGATAGTAGTTGATGTGGAACAGAAATTAGATAGGCTTGAAAAGATAATTAAAGAGGAGAATTAGATTAAAAGATTGTTAAGAACACTTAGTAAAAATATAAGATATCGAAAGACAGGGAGATAGCAACAGGAACTAAGAGTTGCCAGGACCTTCAGAGCCACCTGGCAGCTCCCATAGAGAAAAGAAACTTCTGCATGACGCTACCGTCGAAAAGATCTTATAAAAAAGAGAGAATCAAGTGTGTGCCACGTGTTTGCTGGAGAATGGGCAGCGCCACTGCCGTTACTGTAAAAGGCTGCAACCCCTGCAAAAAATTGTTTCTGACAGACAGCCTCTACTGTACATCGCACTGTAAGGTCCCATCACCATTGCGCTAAATCCAGACTCATGATTTTCCTTTGGGAAGATGAGTGACCACGTTGCTTAAAGGAAAGTACAAAGTGAAACCTTCCATTTGAAAATATAACAGATGTGGCTGGAAACTCCATTAGAGCACCTTTAACATCACCGATCATCTTCCAAGAATCGGTCCTTAAGCTGTAAGCTTTTACCATGAGCTTCGGCGCACGATCAACTTGACATGTATACTAGAAAAGCCCAACAACCTCGTAATGATTTTTTTCTTTATTTTCTTCTACTTTGGCTGCTTTGGGATTACACTCAACAAATTCCCCCCTTAATCTCAAAGTCTTGCAGCCTTTCGACACTCCTTAAATTTAACTCTTTTTCGTGTATCGTATGTTGCGGCTCTCCATTTTCCGTCAATAATTTCCTTCGTGATCTTCGTCATGTTTGCCATTTTATCGTACTCATCTGTCACTAGTTTTTCTTCTTGGGCCGCCTTTTCCCTTCGGTTTGGTTCTTCGGTGATGTAATAAATATCCTCGTATTTTTCTTTGATCCATGTGACGTAGTCCTTCAAGCTCGTCACCTCCTCAGCGATTTTTCTGTGGGTTTTGTCATACTCAATGTTCTTCGGTACAACGACCAGATATTTCGCCTTCGGTGGCTTGGCCTTCGTCAGCATCTCGAAGGTCTCCTTCATGTCAGTCATCTCGTTGGTCATGAGCTCATCGATCTTATCCGTGTCCTCCCTTGGGACTTCTCTGCGATTTTCGTCGATATATTTTTCCTTCATATTTTGGTTATCGCCCATCCGCTTCGGGGCCTCCTTGGTCGTCGTCGTAACCTCGTCCTTCTCATCCGTCTTCAATTTTTCGGCGAGCTCGTACTTGTTGTTGGTTCGGCTCCTCAAGATATTCATATAGGCCTCAAGGCTGTTTCCCGCCTTGATCCATTGCTTCACCTCCATGTCTTTCTGGCGCGCTTTTTCCTCCTTAACGCGCTCCATCTCTTTTGGGTTGACGTCATTAGGTTCTTCGATCTCCTGTCTACCTTCGCCAGTCTTTCGCAGGGCCTCCGTCATGGCTTCATGCGCGACCATCTCGTCAGGCTCCTGCGTCTCTCCTCATAGGGCTTCTTCAGCATGCTTGGTTGTCTCTTCAACCGTCTCACCGCCTTACTCGGACACTGTCTCGTGTGTCTCAATGGCTTGTACGTTCGCCTTCGACGACGCATGCATTGTGGCGTCGACCTTGTTTTTCATCTCATCGTCATTTTCCGATGTCTTCGCGTCGATCTTCTCGACTTTCTCAGGTGGTTGTCGTGGCGGCGCTTCCTCTTACGCCTCGTCTTTCTCGAGCTTTGAGGGCTCCTCCTCGTAGGGAGTTTCCGTTGTTGGAGTGGTGGTGGGGACTTCACGAGTGATATTTTCTTTTATCACTTCAACGGCTGCTTCAGCCTTTTTCTCTTCTTTCACGGCCTTTTCGGCCTTTGGAGATTTTTTCTCCTTTTCTTCACCTGCGTCTTTCTTTGACGCTCCGCCTTCACCGTGAGTTGGCTCCTCGGCCTTTGAATATATTTCCTCCTCTTCATCGCCATCGGCTTTCATCTTTGATGATTCGCCTTCTTCTTTCCCGTCTCGGGTTTTAGTGGTGGTTCGACTTTTTTCTTTGCAACCACCGGCGTGATTTTTATCACGCTCGGTCTCGGCGTCACCATCTTCTCGGACGTGTTCGCCTTCAACGTTCTTGTCGTCCTCCGTCGTTGCAAGTTCGCCCAGTTTTTGTGGCTGAACTTGGTTGGTGTAATCAGCGTCTTTGTATGCTTTCTCCAACAGATCCAGGCTTCCTTGGCTTTTCTCGTTGCGCCTATCGCTCCAAAACCGGTAAAAATCTAACGTCTCGTAGATGACGAGGTGTGCGAGACCATTTTCTCTTACGGCGGCTCCCAACGTCTTCCGTCGCGACCTTGGTCGTATCGGGTGAATATCCATCTTCGACTATTTCCCACAAGCCTTGCGATTTAAATAGAGCTTTCATTTCGACGCTCCACCTTGCGTAGTTATTCTCGGTGAGTTGCGGGATTAACATGTGGGCAAATAATATCCGCTTCGATACCATCGGCACCATCGGCTCTGGCGACATCATCGGCTCTGTCGGCTCCATCGGCGCTGGCGACACCATCGGCTCTGTTGGCTCTAACGGTTCCGTTGACACCATCGGCTCTGATACCATTTTGTTGTTTTATTGTTATAGGTGAATAATCTTTTTCTATAGGAACGAGTAGTTAATTTGGTGAGGAGGAATTTTTCCAAACTGAAGAACAAAGCTTTTCTCTGTTACATGCACTCTCTCAGCTATCTCTCTTTTCTACACTCACATGGCACTTTGTGCATTCTCTCCCACTCACCTCTCTTTACACACACGCATCTCACTCCCCACACATTTTCTCTACTACACATGCATTCATTTATATTACATAGTGGATACCAAAGAGACGAACAAGAAATTAATGCAAATCATGCGTGTGATCTTGGGATCTTATTTTTCCACTTCCTGTTTTGACTTTTTATATGAAAGATGCGGCTCCTTGGACTTTTTGTATGAAGCATGCGGCTCCTTGGCTGCTTGAACTTGGATTCTTCCTAGATATTATTTTCCTGATTTTTTTCTTTATTTTCTTCTACTTTGGCTGCTTTGAGATTACACTCAACATCTCAATCGACTCTCTTTTAGCCGCCACCAATTGTCAATTCCATCAGTGTTCAGTTCACTAATTTCTTCTTCGTCAATGGAAACTAAGGACGGTTCACCTGAGAAAGCAAACCATTATCGATCCAACAAAAGCAAAGTTATGGACGACGACGCTACTGAAGCCCTAATAACTGGAGAAGCGCGCGTTATTCCCCGGGATATAATCATAGAAGAACTCCTGGTAAGGTTGCCCGTAAAATCCATCTTGAAGTTCCGCTGCGTTTCAAAATCATGGCTTTCATCGACTTCCTCCCGTAAATTAATCAAAGCCCACATAAAAAATTCTACCGTTGATCCAACATTCTCCGATTACAGACTCATGTTAGGTTTTCAGTATGATTCAGTTCGCAACAACGTGTTTCATGGTTCGGTTAGTACAATTGCTCGTGATATCATGACTAATGCAGTAGCTGATGTTCCCATTGAAGACCCTAAATGGAGATTAGCATTAACGGTTCTTGTCATGGGTTGCTATGCGTTTCTATTTCTAAGCAGCGTCGTCCCATGTTCTTTCCCGTAAAGCACATCTTTTTGTGGAACCCTTCTACGGAGACGTCGAAGAAATTGCCTCTTCCGAGGAGCGCATGGGAAAAAGTATGGACGACTATGTATGGCATAGTTTACGACGAGCCTAACGACGGGAAAATAATATCTAGGAAGAATCCAAGTTCAAGCAGCCAAGGAGCCGCATGCTTCATACAAAAAGTCCAAGGAGCCGCATCTTTCATATAAAAATTCAAAACAGGAAGTGGAAAAATAAGATCCCAAGATCACACGCATGATTTGCATTAATTTCTTGTTCGTCTCTTTGCTATCCACTATGTAATATAAATGAATGCATGTGTAGTAGAGAAAATGTGTGGGGAGTGAGATGCGTGTGTGTAAAGAGAGGTGAGTGGGAGAGAAGGCACAAAGTGCCATGTGAGTGTAGAAAAGAGAGATAGCTGAGAGAGTGCATGTAACAGAAAAAAGCTTTGTTCTTCAGTTTGGAAAAATTCCTCCTCACCAAATTAACTACTCGTTCCTCGTAGAAAAAGATTATTCACCTATAAAAATAAAACAACATGAGATTGGTCACACATTAATCCCTATCGCCATCTATATGTATTAATTACTATTGCGTTAATAGTAAGCATATTCAATTTAATAAAGGATAACGGTACAGGTAGATAAAATTTGTCAAAATATAATGTCAACTTTAATTTTTATTTTTACCATTTCTATTTATAATTTATTTAATTTTGAGCAATTAAAGTTTTGTTCCTTTATTGTAATCATATCTTCACAATCAAAATTTTACTTTTGTTATATTTAAATAATATTTCATCTATTACACATTATAAATTATAAATTAATTATAAATAATTCAAAATATAAATTTATATGTTAAGCAAACGCATATAGTGTAGTGTGCATGAAATACGATATCACCTGTCCATATAGGTGTCTCAACAGGTGTACCAACTAATGAAATTGATGACATGTAAATTCTAGTATTTTATAATTAAAATAAAATAAAACTATTAGATAAAGAGAAAGGGATCCACGTGGCTGATACAAAAAAGTTGCCTAACACGTGAACTATGCTAAAATATTAATTTTTTTCTTTATCTTTTTGTATTGTTTTCTCCTTCATTATTACTAGATCAAATAAAAAGTATTAATTCATATATTTATATAGTGTTGTCGATAATCATTTTTTCAGGATGTTCAAATGAACAGAATTTCTTTTGTGAATATATGAACATATAGCAAACTAATTGACAATGAATTTTATATCAACGAATACGATTATAGAAATCAATAATTAATAGATAAAATAGATGGTTAAGTAATAAAGCAAATCCATCTAGTCAAACTTCATCGGTTCGACGATCTACTCCACTGCGACCTTCTTGAAATTGCTTCCTTTGGCCAACGTGCATCGGCATGTCTTGTAGAGGAAGTACAGAAGACACCTCATTATTAGGCTGATGTTGCATTTGTGCCTGAAAGAATTCATATTGAAATTGCATAATTTATTGTAAATTTAGAATGTGCGACAACCGTGATCACTTAAATGTTTTACCTGTAACAAGTCTCTCATACTTGAATTGTGTTGTTGGTGAAGTGAATGATGCAAATACTGAGAATTTGGCTGATAAACAGCTGAATCAGAAACCTATCATTATAAAATATCGTCAAATACAATTTTTAATATGCAAACAAATATATGTAACTTAATATATTAGTGGCGTACTTGTGATGACTGGTATGCCGACATATGATAAGCTGAAGAACCCCAAGCAGACGGAAAAATGTCTGAAATAGACATGTCAGAATTTTCTCGCGTATGATGATAAACGTCCGTTCCAGGCACTCACTTCCCTTAAACCTATAGTTAGAAAAAAAATAACGTTACGAGTTGAAATATAGTATATAAAGATTACTTATACGTCAATTACCTTCGCATTATATGAAGATTTCGCCGAAGAATTCCCAATATTTTTTGACTTTCTTGATTTCTTTACGGCTTGCTCCAATCCACTTTTAAGTCTTTTACCACTCGTAACTTTTGAGAGTTGTTTCTGTTTCAACCCTTTTATCATTATACAATCAGCAGCAGAATCTTCCCCAACGTGTTGCATTTGCTTTACCACTTCCCCACGAGCATTACGTGCCTTCTCCACAGCTCCTTTGGGTACTTCTTTACTATAATTTCTTAGAACCCCAGCTGAACTTGAAGAATAGTTATCTAAAGTCGCCTCTATTTCTTCATTCAACTGAAGAAGAAATTCCTTTGCCCGTGCATATGTCACCTCGATCAATGCAGCCTTGGTCGCTATCTGATGGTGTAATTTGCATAATTCTTTGTACCGATCTACAATTAGTTTCTTCTCAACACGTTCCTCGTCTAAGTCATGAACTTTTTCCTCAACAACGTGCGACGAAACTGCAGGTATTCCTTTTTTGGCGTGTTTTGTCCATCTCCTTTTAATATAAGCTGCGGGAATTGAAAATATATTTCTCAATCCTAGGACTTTCAAAGCGTGCGAACACAAAATTCCTGCGAACTTAAATTTTCTACAGCTACACGAGACATCTTCACTTGACGAGTCAAATTTCACAGTGTGTTTGTGGCGCTTATCGGTGGTAGCAACCTTATATTCAAGCAACGACCCAGATTCATTAGATAACTCAACTGATAAATCATGAGCTTTCCATAACTCACCCTGAAACAATTGAAATACTTCATACGTGTAAATTTGTGAAGCATGCTTCAAAATTTGAATAGGATACGAAACTGGGGGGGGGGTCTGACTCATCTTAAAATCCGCCTTCAATTCTTGATAACGAGGATCATCGATCAATCTTCCGAAGTGCTTAAAAAAATCTAGCAAACTCGTTTTTCTGCTTACGTACCTTTTCAAAGTGCTGTTCATGCTCTCGCTCCGCTGAGTAGTAATCATATCCGCACAAGACACCTGTCGCCCATAGACCGGTGACCATTTTTCCCTTATGTTATAAAGTCGATCAAGCCACTCATTATTCTGTAAACCATAATTGTTCAACATTTCTTGCCACGCATGAACGAATTGATCTTCTTCCTCCCAGTCATAGATGCACAAAGTAAAATCTTTCGGGAAATCACGGAACCTCGAGAACACGTTACCGAGGTGAATTGCAGCGTTTGATAAATATGCCAGATGCATAGATGATGGCATGTTTGAGGCCACTTTTCAAATAATGAGTTCGCCATTGCTGCATCTTGGTCTGTGAGGATCGTAAATGGTCTTTCCGTCCATTGCCTTAGCAAAAGTTTCGAATAACCAAATAAACGTTTCGGTTGTCTCGTCGTATAACAATGCAGTTCAAAAATTTATGGTTTGTTTATGATGGTTGACCCCAACAAAAAGAGCATGGTCGTCCTTCTTTATTTTTCCTGTACGTGGTGTCAAATGATACCACATCTCCAAAATGAGCGTAGTCTGTCATCATCTGTCCATCAGTCCAAAACACGTTTGTCATTAGGTCATCACTATCAACTTGAATGGCGTAGAAGAAATTTGGATCTTCTATTTGTCTCTGTTGTAAATATTCCAACACGCCTCCTGTATCTCCTGGCTCCATCTCTATTGTTCTCTTTGATCGCAAATAATTTTTATAAACTTCGAGAATAAATCCCAGATTCTTGCGCCCCCCAGCTTCATTAGCCAAATATTCTAGTCCGGTTTTTGGTGGAACCAGATCTATCTATGTTTTCCACCTGTGCTGCTTGATTCGCTGTCAGCTTTCTGTGTGACCTATGAAATTGATTTTTATTTGGAGTGGTCAGTTCATGTCCACTATGCTCAGCGACAAAGTTGACGACTTTAAATTTACCAGATAAATTGACTTTTATCTTCATTTGTGCACCGCAACCACTTCTAGTTTCTGCACGACGATATTTGACTTGCACGTCCCTTTTGTCTTTTAGCTTGTGGCCCTCACAAGAACAACAAAATACCCTGTCTACAAGTCTGCTGTCAATATAATCACGATGGGCTTTATGCTTCCTTATACCAAATCCAGTCTGACGTGCATACTCGTTATAAAATTGATAAGCTTCGTCTTCATTTTCAAATTCCATACCGATAGTCGGGATTGCTGTTTCTGCTTGACGATCGTGTCATTTGTTTCAAAGTCAAGCTTGCGACGTGCGGGCGCATTTTCTTCATCCTACAAAAAAACGAAATTTAATAACAAGCAATCAAAATAGAGGAACGTTACAGTTAAAAAAAATGTAACTAAAATTACCGTAATCATCTGAAGATTGCGTGTGTGAGTTCTACCCCTGAGAATATGGAGGATGCTTGTGAGCCTAATTCAGTTGATCCTCATGTCTTTAATGATATCGAGGACTTTCGAGGTTACAAAACAAGATCAATGAGAGGAAAGATTCATCTTATATGAGACAAAAGAAATTTTCTGTCAAAAGAAATTGAAAACGACGACTGACGATACGGTGGATGCAATCTTTAGGTCTTTAATCTTTAATGTAATTCATGTGGGCTCCACCACTATTTTAAAATATTAAAACAGCCCACGTATATGGCCAATTTTTTCTTTTCAATTTTAGTTTGTAATCCAAGGACAAGTCATCAAATTAATTAATGGGTATACCTATTGTAATAGACGTGTATAGCCATACAAGGCATGTATAGCTATACACAGATATCAAACACGATACAACTTATTCATACACATTCTATACACGCCCATACACATGTATCAAACGAGCCCATAGGGACAGTTGATCTCGTCCGCTTAGTTTCCATTGACGAAGAAGAAATTAGTGAACTGAACACTGATGGAATTGACAATTGGTGGCGGCTAAAAGAGAGTCGATTGAGATTGGTCACACATTAATCCCTATCGCCATCTATATGTATTAATTACTATTGCGTTAATAGTAAGCATATTCAATTTACTAAAGGATAACGGTACAGGTAGATAAAAGTTGTCAAAATATAATGTCAACTTTAATTTTTATTTTTACCATTTCTATTTATAATTTATTTTAATTTGAGCAATTAAAGTTTTGTTCCTTAACTTTTATTTATTGTAATCATATCTTCACAATCAAAATTTTACTTTTGTCATATTTAAATAATATTTCGTCTATTACACATTATAAATTATAAATAATTCAAAATATAAATTTATATGTTAAGCAAACGCATAGAGTGTAGTGTGCATGAAATACCAGCGAATTTAACTCTTGAAGCCGCAGAAAGAGCGCTCATAGCTTTATACGTTTGTCAGAAATGATAAATTGATAATTATTCAATAGAATGCGTTTCTTATCACTAGTACATTTTCGCACCCTCTATGCCTGTGTTTATATCTCAATATTATAATCTTAATTTTTAATATTTTTATATCGCAATGTGGTTAAAATTCTATGATGTGGGACTTGGGACAAATAGTGGGGCAGAGATCGCTTCCATTCGATGAGGGATATTCTGCCCTTATCCAAGCTGTGAACACTATGTTATCTTCTTATTTGCATTAATAAAATCTCTTTTGTTTATATAAGGAAAAAACATGATTACGATATTTTTGAACGAGTATATGCTTCCGTCAAAATTTTGCAGAATATTAGAAGAATCGTCGAATATTTAATTAAATGACGGTAATTTATTTTCAAAAAAGTAAAAAAAAAAGAAACCAAGAATAATGGAACCTTACTTAATGATGACGTTAAGTCAACCTTGTAAGCTTTTTTACCTTTCCCATTTCTTTTAGACTGGAATAAAAATCTATGGATTTCGATGAAAATCAATGAAATATAAAATAAAAAAAAAAAAAAGAGTTCGACAACATCTATACGAATATCGATCGATCGACCTCAACCATCATCTAATTATATAAACGAATTACGTTTCCAAGTTGTTTGTAAGTCTTGAGATAGTTATCATTTGACAGTTATCACTCCTAAAATAATAATATAATGATATTATATATAATAACGCCCGTTTAAAGATTTTGACTATTCTTCATAGACTCCATAGTGGATTATTCTCTTAGGAATGAGACGTAATGAATCAATTTTCAATTCGTTGATATTATTAACCATTTGTAACTATATCAATGAAATCGCAGGAGAAACCACATTAAACTAATCTTTCCTTGACCTGACAATTCAGTCAAGAACGGTCAACGATAAAAGACGAAGACGTGTTACTACTCGGTTTGGTTCGTTGTTGAAGTACTCAAACTTACCACGCAAAGCTAATGTCCTAATACTAACGCGTTCGAAAATTACAGGCGAGTCAACGTCGATTTGCCTTGAAAAATATTCTTCTGATTATAAAAAAGACAAAAACGTTATACTATTTATCTAGCGATATATATGTGCGTGTCTCGAACAACATAAGCCAGGCTAGTGTTATTGCAATACCAATCGAAAACATGTACACCACAGCTCGCCTTTCGACTTCACAAAACTCTCCAAATTCACTTCTGACGGCGCCAGACGGTCCAAATTCAGGTTTGTTGGTGATTAAGGACCAAGAATCTGAGACTTACGCATGTTTTGGTCTATGTAAGAGAAGGACTATACTTGATCTTCCCCTACCTCAAAACAAGGAACTGACCGTTAGATATTCCGTGAAGACTGGAGAATCAAGAGTTGTTTTCGAGGACCGTGTTTTCTTGATCCCAGTTCTCAACCTTCCCTTATCTGCAAACCGTTACTATGCCATCGATGCTCATGGAAAACACATAGGGTACGTATATTGTTTATGCATATGTTTTTTGTTTTTGTTGCAGTAAATAGAAAATTTGGTGCTTGAACTAGTTTCATTGTTGCTGCACAAATTATCCGTACACAATCACAGAAAAAAAAGGTATTCAAAAAATATCGTAGTGATTGAAGCTGAATTCTATATCAAGTTTGCGCCAAAGCATGTATGCAATAGAAAATTTTCCAATTGTTGGTGATCAAACTTTTAAATTTTTCATATTGGTCCTGAACTTTGCAAGGTCAAAGGAATAAAGAAAAGGGAATGTTTCGCAAAGTTTAGAAATCAAAACGACACATTTAAAAGTTTGAACATCAAATATTGAGACTTTGTTATAGTGAAAGCACCATATTTTCCATTTATACTTTTCTTGTCGAAATTTACTGTTTCTTCAAGTCACGTGTATATGATCCAGGGAAGCATTTGAATGCTCCACCGAAGAAGATAAGGTCGACTGCTGCTTCATTCCTCGCGTTAAAGACCTAAAGCCAAGGCCTTTCAATCCTCAGAACACCTACCAACAATTCGAAATATTTCAGTACAAAACCCTAATTTTCAACTCGAGGGCAGGTTTCTTCGCAAGATCGATAGAACAAGACGGTTTCCCGCCTAGTTTTCTCAGAAGAAAGGGGTGGACAATCTCTTCGAAGAATACAAAGCACTACCACCTCGAAGAAGCAAATGGGCTCGACTCGAAGCTTCGTTCGCAGGTTCCTAGGTTCGATTTTCCTCTGTCCCACAAAACCTCAAACCCTAATATTGTAGGGAAATGGTATACCCCCTTTGTGTTCGTCAAGGATGGTACAACGCTGAAAGATCAGGCGAAAGGCTCGCCTTATTACGAGATAACCCTCGAACAAAGATGGGAAAAGGTCTTCTCTTGTAGTAACCGAGACAATGGTTTTGATAATAACAAGAATTCTATATTAATAGATGCTTTGGTTGAGAAGGAAGAAGCCTTTATTAATGGGGCCAACAAAGCTACTTGGGATAAAAATTCGATCGATGGTGAGGGTTTCGTATGGTTTACGAGTATGGACAATCGTATAGGATTGAGAATCGAATTAGTCGAAAGAATGAGATGGGAACAAACCAGGGGCGGATATGCACATGGAAATGAAAACTGGGAGAAGATTAGCAAAGTTGAAGAGCAGAAGTTGGACAAGGGTTTTGAGTGGAATGAGTTTGGATGTTATGTTTTGGTTGAGAGGTTTAATTACAAGAGGATGGATAGTACTTTGGTGTTGTCTTGTGACTTTATGCATTGTCATCGTACGAGGAATAAGTGGGAGTAGATCAACGTATATTCGTAGGTTGTGAGAATTTATTTTGTGGGTTTAATGTTGGTTTCTTTTAGGGTTTTGTGAGAGTTTTATGTGCATGTATGATACGAGCTGTTCTTCGCGTTTGTTCTATATTGAAGTTATGATACGAATAAAAGAACAATGGAGTACATTTAAAATTTGAAAAAAAGAAGAAGCTAAATTGTTGTTATATGATACCACTTGCCACAGACTTGTAACTCGCTTACAACGCTCCGCGTAGCCTTAGCTCCTCGGTTCGCCCTCGTGCGACTTTAGCTAAGTCAGTCTCTTCAAAATTGCCTAAGTTGGAAGATAACAAGTATGCGAAAGATTTGTAGGGTGGGAAAGTAGTGAGAGAAATAGCTTTGTATTTCACTTGATGATCCACAAATGAGCCAAGCATTCCTATGTATACAAATGTCCTTTGGGAATGGACGGATGGGATCGTTCTAATCTAACGGCTACTGAATGTGTTCCAGAGAATTCTAAGCATATCCAAGGAATATTCTTTCTCTAGAGAATTCCATATAATTCTAGGTTCTAGAATTCTCAAGTAAGATCTAGTAGCTTCAAGGGCCTTCCAGATCGAAGAGGAACCTCATGGGCCGTGTTCCTCTTGTGCATGTTTCGGACTCTTCATGCGGCCCGTGACATTCTCCCCCACCGAATGAGGCAACGTCCCCGTCGCGTCGAAGTTGCGAAGTTGCTCTTGAAATTGCACAAGTCTTCCTTCGGCTCCCATGTGGCTTCGGATGTGGGTAATTCTTTCCAAATTATTAAGTATTGAATACTTAACGGAACACCACGACGCCTCACAGTTCTACAATTATGTCCCCTCTATGTACCAAATAATCATGACCGTTTAATTTTAGTCCTACTGTTACTATTTTTTTAATTTTTTTAGTTTTTTAATATATATTCCACTAAATCATTCAATCATCATTATTTAATGTAATTTATATGATAAAAATAAATAAACACATACAATTTATTCTTTTTTTTTTATTCTGATCAAATTAATATCTAATGTACTATTTTTTAAAATTCACAAGATTCAATTTTTCGTAAATTCAGCAATTTGGGACAAGAAATGAGACAGATAGAGTGGGACACGAATGATTTCATCGGAGTATCGCCCTTGTTTATAACATTACATATTCATTTTCATTGGAAAGCCCCACGGTTTCCAAAATAAAACAACATAAAGGTCCCACATTTTCAGTGGAGATTGGACAAACATATTCATACTTTGAACACAAATTACAAAATTAGAATACAACTAAAATATCCGTTGTACGATAAAAAATGAAGCGTTGGAAACTAAGGATCAGAACTTTCGAAGGGACGTAAATACCAATAAATGCAGGGTTTCACATTAATCGCCAAACAGACCAAAGGAACCGAAAATTTTTGGGCAAATTACTTATCATATGTTCAATATCCCTCGAATTATTTCTTTCTGTTTACTACATATATGAAAATTTCTTCTTGTTTAGTACCTAAATGGTCTTTTCAGCGTTGAAAAGACGAAAATACCCATGTCTCACACATTCAAAAATGATGAACAATTCTTTTCACATGAATTATACCAAAAAATTCGTTATTATACCAACAAAATTGGACATTATACTAACTGATTATGTTATTATATCAGTAATACCAAAAGACGAAAATACTCATGTCTCACACATTCAAAAATGATGAACAATTCTTTTCACATGAATTATACCAAAAAATTCGTTATTATACCAACAAAATTGGACATTATACTAACTGATTATGTTATTATACCAGTAAATAATGATATTGGAATTCTATACAATGAAATTTGACATATTATACCAACTTATTATGCTATTTTATACAACGAATTGGACAATATACCAATCGATTTTGCTATTATACCAGAAATTATAAAAATTGTACCATCTGTTTTCGTAATTATACCAATAACTAAAGTTTATTATAAGTCTATAACAAAAAATTAGGCATTACACCAACTGATTTTTGCTATTATACCAAAAATTAAGGAAATATACCATTTGTTTTCGTAATAATACCAGTAAATAATGTTATTCTAATTTTATACAGCGAAATTTGATTATACCAACTGTTTTGATTATTATACCAAATGTTGTCGCATTATACCAGAATTTAAGCTGTATACCAACTGTTATCGTATTATACCAACACTGGTATAATGTTCAATTTGGTATGTATAATAATGCCAACAGTTGGTATAATTAGTGATAATAACTGGTATAATAATCAAAACAGTTGGCACAATGGCCAATTTTGATTTGAAAAAGGATAATTTCGTCAGTTCACTGTTTGACTATATTAAACACACAATTTTCCAAATGGATACTTAATAGGAAGAAATTTTCGTAGGGGTACTGAACAGGAAGTTTAAAACTCAAGTGAGACTAATAAGGAATTTGCCCAAAAAAATTTTCAGTTTTTAAAAATTTGCAGAGTTGGGAGTTGATCAATATATATTCTATTTTATTAAGCCTGATGGGTGGGTATAAACTGCCCATTGGTAAGTCAATTTCACAAAAAACTAATAATTAAATTAATATATTACCCATTATCTTTTAATTACTATTTTTAGTTACTATTTTCTTCATATACATTTAATTGTATAATATATATATATATATAATTAAATTGAAATTATAATTTCTGTTAACTATTTTATAAATTATAGCACACGCATTGAGTGCGCAATAGTACTAATATATATATATATATATGAATTTTATAGTGCTCACGCTTTTAACACCTTATGTGGGTACCTGTTGATGCGGCACTGATTCGTGCCATATCAACAACAACACATTGACATCCGATGTTATGTCGTGTTAAATGACACCTTGGGTATTAATCAACATTTCCAATGTTTTTAGATTCAGATGATCTTATTCGATCACTTCACTTGAAGATCATTGGGACCCACACAATTCATAATATATACAGATCTTGGAAAATTGGCAGTCGCTCATTAGTTAACCATCCCTAAGAGACTCCACTCAATAATATTAATAATTAATAACATAATGTCTCAAGAAGTCGGTGTGGGTGTATTTCTGTTGAAAGACAACAAAGTGCTGCTCGGCCGCCGCCGCACCGTCATCGGCGATGGAAAGTTCGCCCTCCCCGGCGGCCACGTAGAATTCGGTTAGATCTCCTCTTCCGTTTTCTTTCTCAAACAACTTAAATCCCTAAAATCAATTTAAGTTGTGGGGTTTGCGTCACAAACCAAATCAATAGCTCCGCCGTGTCTTTCATTTTGCAGGCGAGAGCTTCGAAGAATGCGCGGCGCGGGAAGTCAAGGAAGAGACTGGCCTAGACGTCACCGTGGTCGAGCAGCTCACGGCGACGAACAACGTCTTCGCCGAGCCGCGGCGCACCCAATTGATCGCCGTTTTCCTGCGCGCAGAGCTCGACGATCCGAGCCAAGAGCCGATCAACGCCGAGCCTGAGAAGTGCTACGGCTGGGAATGGTACGATTTGGATAATCTTCCCAAACCTCTTTTCGAATCGCTCGAAACTGCGATGGAGAGGTGTTTCGATAAGCTGAAATCAGTTTCTTCAAAGGGAGAAAAAAATGATTGATTATTGATTTCCATGAAGATTAGCAATTTGGGTTTGTTTATGCTGTTGTACGATTGGAGCTCGAACGAGGGTTTTGATTGATAAGATTATTTTTTCAAACTACCTTTCTTTTTTTTTTCTTTATTTGCAGTGTGAACTTCTTTGTGTGCTGTTGTAGGGTTGCAAAAGAATGAAAGTTTTTGACTTGATTCGCCATTCGATTCGGAATTTAAGTTTCGAGTTCGAATATTCGAATATCAAATACAAATACTTTTTTTGATTCGAATAGTTACCTAATACGAATATATCTGTATTCGATTCGTATAGTTATCGAATATTCGATTCGTTTAATTATATGATACAGATTAATATATTATATATACTAGTTCGGCGCACTAGGTCCAATGAGAATTTTCTGGCTTCATTTTATTCTTCACTTCATACCAAATAACCCTAGCCGCTTCTCACGATCTCTCTCGGTCGCAATCGCAATATTTAAGGTCTTTCTCTTTAGCCCAAAAAATCCCTAATTCATAGTCTCGTTTGTGAAGCCCTCGTATGGTTTTCTGGGTTGTGCCTCATTCATGGATTATTAGGCCCTCGTATGGTTTTCTGGGTTGTGCCTCATTCATGGATTATTTGCTTATTAAGTCAAGTTCAATTCCTTTGGATGCTTTGAGGGGTTCAACAAATTTCATTCTGTTAAATGCTTTTAACCTTTTTGATTAATGCTACGTATTCTATTAAATATCAATATGATTCTCGTTTGTGCCTATTCCGTTATTATTGTGACTTATTTTGAATCTGCACTTGATTCTGCTAATGATGTTGGTTTGATCATATTATGTTTATTGCTAGTGTTTTGTTCAAAGGTGTTGATCGAATTGTGAAATCTATGGATTCCCCTAATGCAACGGAAGGAGATTGCATTGAAGAAAGTCATGAGGTAAATTTATAAACATAAATAATTCGAAACATAAATATGTATTTGTCATTTTATATATTTAATTATTTAAACTTTAACAAAAGGTATTGTGTCTGAGAGGGGGAATAGAGACAAATGATGGAGGTGGAGGCATCGAAGATGAAGATGGTCCCGAAATCCAAGAGGTAGACATTGAAGGGCCTAACGAAGATAATAATGGTGAAAATGATGATGGTGATGCAAGCAAGCTTGAAAAGAAAGAGGAAGAGAATTTCACAAGTGCACGGCGATCTCATTGAAGTTACTTCAAATGACGGAACGGAAAGCGAGCTTCTGGTACAACAAGTCATCTTTTGAATCATTTGAAGAGGTGTCTCCAAAAGAAATTTCATTTGAAGAAGCAAACAACTTTGCAACTACAACAGGTAAACTCCAAAATTGAGTTAAGTCCTCTATCTAATGGGAGATATGATCATATGAAGCAAACAGAAGCTATTGTGTATTGGATTCTAATGCACGTGCAGCCATTCAACTTCGTGGAAAACTATGGCTTTCCGTTCATGGTCAAAGTTCATCTACCACAATTCGAGAATCTCTCGCACCACGGTGAAGAATGAGCTCACTAGTGTCTATGAGCTAGAGAAGAAAAAATTACAATTGATGTTGAAGAGCATTAATAAGATTTCATTGACCACTGACATTTGGAAGTCGAAGGTGCAAAACATTTCTTATATGTATGTCATCGGACACTTTGTTGACTCGCAATGGCAACTACAAAAGCGGATTCTTAACTTTATGCCTCTCCCATCGCCGTATGCCGGTAATGTTATTCTATTACATAATTACTAGCAATTATTTATATCATTATTGATGCAAATTGAACCATTGTAGGTGTTGATATCTTTGATGGGCTTATGAAGTGCACGAAAGATCGGGGTAATAGAATAAAAAGTCTTTACCATTTCAGTGGACAATGCTTCAAACAATGATTCCGCAATTCGAATTGCCAATGAAACTTTCTCGAAGAGTCGTAAGTTGTCATTGGATGGTAAGTTATTCCATGTAAGGTGTACTGCTCACATTTTAAATCTTATCGTTCAAGATGGTCTTCCAAGATTAAAGGCATTGTTCAAGATAGTGTGCGGTTCATTAATCAATCGGAGTCTAGATTGAGGAAGTATTATGATCTTAATATATTTTGGAAATTCCGATGAAAAGGTTAATCATTGATTGTCATACTTGTTGGAATTCAACTTACGAAATGTTGGTTGAAGCCATCAAGTTAAAGATGCATTTCCTATCTTTGCACAAAGAGAACCTTCATACATGTCTTGACCGAGTTCAGAATATTGGGAGAAAGTTAAGGATGTTGTTGACATTCTAGGAGTATTTTATGAAGCTACTCATGTGACATCGGGTACCATTTATCCTACATCTAATGTGTTTCTTGCTGTTGAGAATCAAGCATGTGCTAAATGAGAAACAAAGCCATCATAATGAGTTCATTAGAGGAATGATTCGAAAGATGAAACTGAAGTTTGACAAATATTGGGGCAGTTGTACCTTTTGATGGCTATTGGAGCAATAGTTGATCCGAGGTTTAAGATGAGATTAGTTGGATTGCTTTCAACAAAATTTACACTGATGTAGATGCACGGGCAAATATTCTGAAGGTTCGAGATGCATTGTAGGATCTTTTCTTTGAGTATGTTGAAGATCATAATCTGAGATCTCTCAAAACTGTATCTACTGTGCCCGATACGAGTTCTGCTTCTAGGACGAGCCCCACCTCAAAAGGAAAGCTAATACCTTTTGGTGTATCTATGTTTGATGAGTATTTAACCACTGTCGAAGTTGATGGCCCTAGTAAGTCGGAACTAGATATTTATTTAGAGGAAGAGGTGTTTAAAAGCAAAGATGGGGAAGTTACTTCTGATTTTGATGCATTAGCTTGGTGGAAATCTCAAGAATTGAAATTCAAAGTTTTGTCAAAATTGGCTCGTGATGTTTTAGCAATTCCTGTTAGCACATTGGCATTAGAGGCTACGTTTAGTGCTAGAACCCGAGTTTTAGATACTTATCGTGCTAATTTATCATCCAGTATGGTACAAGTCTTGTCATAATGGGTTTGTTGATTCCGTGAAGTTGTCAAACCCAATCTGCTCCACATATCAAGACTTGTACCATATTGGATGATCAATTAGCACTATAAGGATCTAAAACCGGAGTCCCAGCACTAAACGTACCCTCTGATGCTACCGTGCTAACAGGAATTGCTAAAACATCACGAGCCAATTTTGACAAAATGTTGTATTTCAATTCTTGATATTTCCACCAAGTCAATGCATCAACTTCGACAGTGTTTAAATACTCATCAAACATAGATAAACCATAAGGTATTAGCTTTCCTTTTGAGGTGGATCTCATCCTAGAAGCAGAACTCGTATCGAGCACGGTAGATACAATTTTTCGAGTTCTCAAGCTATGATCTTCGACATACTCAAAAATAGGTCATACAACGCATCTCGAACCTTCAGAATATTTGCACGTACATCTACATCAGTGTATATTTTGTTGAAAGCAAATTCAACTAACCTCATCTTAAACCTCGGATCAAGTATTGCTCCAAGCCATCAAAAGGTTACAACTGCCCCAATATTTGTCAAACTTCAGTTTCATCTTTCGAATCGTTCCTCTAATGAACTCATCTTGATGGCTTTGTTTCTCATTTAGCACATGCTTGACTCTCCAAATAGTAGAAAGATCACATTAGAGGTAGGATAAATGGTACCCGATATTACATGAGTAGCTTCGTAAAATATTCCTAGAATGTCAACAACATCCTTAACTTTATCCCAATCTTCTCAACTCGGTCAAGACATGTATGAAGGTTCTCTTTGTGCAAAGATAGGAAATGCATCTTTAACTTTGATGGCTTCAACCAACATTTCATAAGTTGAATTCCAACGAGAAGGACAATAAATGATTAATCTTTTCACCGGAATTCTCCAATGATGTATAATATCATAAAACTTGCTCAATCTAGACTCCGACTGATTAATGAACCGCACACTATCTTGAACAATGTCTTTAATCTCAGAAAGACCATCTTGAACGATAAGATTTAAAATGTTAGCAGTATCTTACATGGAGCAACTTACCAGCCCATGGCAACTTACGACTCTTCGAGAAAGTTTTCTTTGGCAATTCGAATTGCGGAATCATTGTTTGAAGCATCGTCCACTGAAATGGTAAAGACTTTTTATTCTATTACCCCAATCTTTAGTGCACTTCATAAGCCCATCAAAGATATCAACACCTACAGATATCAATGGTTCAATTTGGATCAATAATGATATAAATAATTGCTAGTAATTAATGTAATAGAATAACATTACCAGCATGTGGCAATGGGAGAGGCATAAAGCTAAGAATCCGCTTTTGTAGTTGCCATTGCGAGTCAACAAAGTGTCCGATGACATACATATAAGAACTCTTTTGCACCTTCGACTACCAGCAAACGTTGCACCACCTTGAACCACCAGTAAAAGTTGAACCACCTTGATTAGCATCATCTGCACCATCTTCTCCCACTTTTTGGGAAGAAAGAAAACCTCGGAGAACTTCTCTCCGAGCAATCAGAAAGTAATCTCCATCTCCAGTTGAGATGTTGAGGCAGATGTGCAACCAACAACTCGATCAACATTCTGAGACTCGAAATTGGGTGAGTTCTCCATAAAAATTCAAGACTAAAAGTATCGAAGCAGAGCAGTATGAATCATGAAATTTATACAGAGCTTAAAGAATTTCTTGAATTTTCGCAGAGATTGCCTAGATTATAAAATAGGATTTGTGCAAGTGGAAGATATCAAGTAGCCGAGCTGAGTGAAAAATAAATCAGGATTTCCCAACGGTAAAAGAATAAAACGGTCATATAGCATAAAATGCATCGTGGAATAGGTGAAAACCAAAAAAATAACCGTTGGAGACCTAAATAAAATAATATTTACAGTTTTCTATCATGAGATATTCGAATAAGCCTAAACTGTTTAAAAAGTTGAGCGATGTGGAGCTAAAAACCGTGAACACATGAAAACATGGGAGAGTCATGATTAAGCGACGATACCAAGTCAAAAATCAAAATAGAGATCGAGCGATAGCAACCGATGAGAGAACGTTGATGAGCACATGAGACAAGCATAACAGGCTGTTCTTCGAGGGATACTAATGCAATGTGAGAGATTAGATACTAGACACAATACACTGACACGTGCAATCCTAAAGCTAAAACACACAAACGAAAACACAAAGAATATAGCTTGATCAATTGACAGTCACATATGTTGCCCCAACATAAGACTCAACATTCTACTCTGAAATGACAGACTTTTCTGTTCGAAACCCTCCATTCAATTTCCTTTCATTTTCTGCCCTTATTCCCTAACATCAAGGTTTGGCTTTTTCTCGCAAAGAATACATCATCACCCCGAATGTCGTGTACCTAGTGATACTTATTACCATATTGAAAAATGTTTACGAGCATGCTTTTTGCAAGGAATTTGGTCATTTCAAAAAACAGTCAAGGTGAGTCGAATCATTTCACAGAATAACAGAAAGAACATTAAATCAAATATCAAAGCAATAACAATCAAGTTCAACATATGCTATGTTGATCCAAATGTTGGACCAACATTCAGACACACTGATGAAGACCTATGGACTTTTTCAGGTCCGAAAACCTTTCAAAATCCAGTGCTTTCGTAAATACATCAGCTAATTGATGCTTAGTATCTAGATGCCCTATTCTAATTAACTCTTTTTTGACCATATCTCTCAGAAAATGATGTCTAATATCTATATGCTTTATACACAAATGTTGAATATGATTCTTAGAAATATTGATGGCACCTAGGTTATCACAATACATGAGCACGGACTCACACTTTAAGCCATAATCACATAACATGCTATTGAACCACATAAGCTGAGTACAGCAACTACCTGCTGGTACATATTCAGACTCAGTCGTAGAAAGTGACACGCAGTTCTGTTTTTTTACTATACCAAGCTACGAGATTATTATCTAGGAAGAAACAGCCGCCACTTGTGCTCTTGCGGTCATCTTCGTCACCTGCCCAATCAGCATCGCTATATCCCACAAGATACGTGTTAGTCTCCTTCGAAAACCATAACCCAAAATAATTTGAGCTTGAAATATCCATTGAAAAGGATAAAAAAAGCTTAGTTACGTCAAGCAGAGGCTCTAATACCACTTTGAAGTGGTCCCGATATGGATGCGTACTAAGTTGTAAAATTGGTGACCTAAAGTTGGAACTAATATTGAGGTAACACTGAAGCCAACACAGAACGCACATCGGAATTGAACCTCACATATTTTTGTACAGCGGAAATAACTAAGACTTAGTAATGAAAATGATTGACACACGAGATCTAAATTGTGTAGCAAGTTGTAAAACTTGCTGTGTGTCTCATGGCAAAATTCCACTAACGAAAATGGATTACAAAAAGAACAAGCCTACAAAAGAAACGAATCTTACGATCCTACCAAATTTACAAAGCCTGCGACTTTTGCAAAGAGAAAATACTAGGCTAAAAAAGATGAACGCTCTCTCGTTCTTTTCAGATCTCGTTCGCTAAAAGTCTCTCGTGTGTTTCGCTCGTGTTGTCGCTCAAAAGTTACTCCGTAAAAGCTTTTCAAAGTTTCTCGTGCAAAGCTCATCATGGCAGCTCGAAATCGCCTTTTATTTATAGGTCTTGACTCCCTTCTGAATTGGTAAAAGATCTCTTGATAATCACCTAAAATATCTCCTCGAAGATCTCCCTAAATATAGTAAATATTTAGTTCGAATCTTCTCATGTTATCGGCTGATCCCGTATCTTCTATTTTGGTATATGCAATCTCCTATTTTGGCATGTTAGACAATATCCGATGTGATTTTCAGTTTTTCTATTATTGGTAAGTGCATCATTTATTTTGGGGATGAAAGACAAAATCTTTTTCCATATATTCGGCACTAACAATTTTCATTAAACATAATGGAATGACATTGTCATCACCAACGTGAAAAGAATTCATTCGCAACTTTTGAACTAAGCTGGTACTTGAATTTGGGATTAAAATACCTCATAGATATACAAGTACTTAACGAATGGCATACTGAATATTGTTCTCTTAATATAACTTTTCTATGTTTTGATTCGATTGATAAATTAGTATGTGGTGCCTTTACTTGATTTACTTTATTCTCAGCAACAAATACCAATGTTTATGCTAAATTAGTAGCAATGGAGCTAGCAATCGAACACTAAAATGGTTACCTTAATGGAGACGAAGGTACTTAAATTTCAGTGAATAATACCGATGGTTGTGCAAAAAAACTTGCGCATTGGAGGTGCAATATACTATTGTTTATTGAGCTGTTAACAGATCACAATATAGACCAAATATACAAAAATTCGAGAATTCATTAACAGATACAGATCACACTATAAGGACCACGCTATGCAAACATTCAAGCACCAATGCTGGCATATAACACAACATACAAGAATCCATATGTTTGTTGCAACAACGAAAAAACGATACGTTTCTAAATTATCATTCAACAACCAAAAGTTTTATACAAATACAAAAAACATATTTTGTATCTTGTGCATTGGCATTTTTCCAATCAGAGATAAATCATTTCATCTTCGTTGGTGGTATCTCATACAAAAAAAAAAAATAACTACAAAATAATTTCTTGTTGATTTTTAATGATAAAGAATGAGTTCGGTCTTTATTGTTTTGAGCTTGGTGATGGATTCTTCTTCCCTGTTTTCTATATCGTAAATGAAATGAATCCCTTTCAATTTTTTATTATGGTTATTGGAGAAAGGGAAAGGGTATATAAATTACAAGGTAGTTAAAATACAATTTTTGCCTAGTGATAGACAAAAGTAAACTACTGGGACTGATCTCTAAGTTTAATCTCTACTTAGGTATTTTTCTATAAAAATCCCTTTATTTATTTATCATGTATTAATTTGTTTGTTAGACTATGTTTATCCATGACCTTCACAACCGATCATGAGAATAAAATATTACTTTCTCTCTCCTCCACATTCACAACCTACACCTCAACAATTTTCATACTTTATCAACAACTCATCACTACCTATAATATTTATTTTTGATAATTATTTTTAGTAGTATTTGAATGTTTGAAAATAGATTACATTTTATGATATAACATTTAGATACTTTGGTTATTGGAGATAGAAAAATAATATGAATTATAATATATTATAGAATGTAATAGAGAAATAGATAATTTGAAATTGTGACTCAAAATGTAGCAATATTAGTGTCTATTTGTAGAGAAAAAAATCATACATTTTGGTAAAAAATTAAAATTTAATAGATAATTAAATTTATCATAAAAATCAATAAAAACCACAAAAATAATTTTGAAAACTATGCACAACCGGTTGGTGAACCAAGTTGGTCCACCAATCGGGTTGTGGGAGGTTGTGGGGAATAATTTACTTGTTTGATTTATTTTATTTAATTAGATTGCACAACCGGTTGTCCGGGTCATTGATAAACATAGTCTTAGTGAGTTTATATAAAATATGAGTTTATATATAACAATCATGAGCTCATGTGTATGTGTTTAGTAGGGATGGCAATGGGGCGGACCCGCCCCGGACCCGCCTCGGACCCGCCCCTAATGAGCCGGGTATTTTTAAAATAATCGGGTATGGGGCGGGTAATGGATTTAAAATTTTCTACCCGGGCGGGTTCGGGGCGGGTCCCGGGTCCGGCCAAACCCGCCCCGATAATATTTATATGATAATTGATTCATAATTAAAGTTATATAGTGTTATTATTGTTAATATTATCAATAAAAGATGTTGGTCTAATAGTAGAAGTTTGATATTACAAAGGTGAGGTTGTGGGTTCGAGTCTCAAGCAACGCATTTATATATTTTATCTTTTAAAAAATTAAAAAAAAAAGAAAAAAATCAATATATCCGGGTCTGGCGGGTCAGACCCGGTTCGCTCGGGTCTAGCCCGGGGCGGGGCGGGTCCCGGGTTCGCTAAAAATAATCGGGTCGGGTCCCGGGTCCGGCCAAACCCGACCCATACCCGGCCCGTTGCCATTTCTAGTGTTTAGATAGGCTTGTCACTAAGGCGGAAATTCCCCATCCCTGCGGAGATGGAGAGTAATTTATCCCTCTTGGCGCCTGGCAGGGAGTGGGACGGGAATTATAGTCCCTTGCCCGGTTTTCCGTCATAATATTTAATAGAATTAATTATACTTAATAATATTAATAATCATTTTATTTAAAAATATATAACATTAAATCATAACTTTTTTTACCCAATCTGTCTTATCACATAATATTTAAACTATAAGTTTAATATTAAATCATAACTTTTTTTACCCAATCAGTCTTATCATATGTAAATAATATTTAAATATAAGTTTAACAATATAATCATTTTTATAATATAAGAATAAATTTAAAAAACATATTTCGACGGCAGGGAATTCTTGCGCGGACGGGGACAATTCCGTCCATGTTTAGTTTGCGGGAATTTCCGATCGACGCGGTGATATTTCGTCAAGCCTCGCTCAGCTAACATCCTTATGTTTAGATCACCTCTCGGATGGTTTATTACAAATCCACCAACCAAACACTTATTTTACTTTATACATGATAAATAATTTTATATATGCCTTATTAATTTAAGGGGTCTTTGCACATAAGTACCTATTTGGATAAAAACTTGTAATTTTAGTACCCTGTCAGGATTTTTTTATATGTAGGTACCTAACAGAATAACTTTTTTGCACATATGTACCCGATCCCCGAAAGTACACCATACAACACATTTGGGTACCCTATATCAACACATTTGGGTACCCTATATAACAGAAAATGGTACGACGTATGCTATATCTAGGTACGCCCTATGTAACACACAGGTATGCCGTAGGTACGACGCATGCTATATTTAGGTACCCTATATCAACGTGTTATGGTACGCAATATACACACAGGAATGTACGAAATGACTAAAGAAACTGGTAAAAATTAAATCGGGTACCTATCTATAAAATTTTCTGACATGGGTACCTATGTGTAAAAATTTTATCCAATTGAGTATTTTTCTATAGATTCAACTTGATTTAATTCTCCTAAATATAAAATACCACCAAACAACACACATTATTTCCCATGAGATGAGATATAAATGCAACATTAATTTACAAAATCACTAGTGTGCGTTTTCTTCTTACATTAAGAAAAGGAAAAACCTTTGCGTACCATTTACTCGGACTTACTTGTTCGTCGCCTCGCCGGACGGCAGAGATCGAGACGATGACGGTGGCTGTTTAATGTCAGCATTCTTCGCTGGCCACCGTTCTTATGTATTACGAAAAGAAATTAAGCAAAATTATTCCTCTTCCTCCAGAAAAAAGGGAGCCGTGAATGTGTCTTGATGTCAGCAGCTCATCGAGGCCTCGTCATCAAGAGCCTCCGCCGCCTGCACTTGGCCAGATCCTACGTGTCTCACAGTGGCGTCGTCTCATGGACGATGCAAATCTCAGCCCACGCTCGCCGAGGAGACGCCGGCGGCTGCTTCCTCACCTTCTCCGAGATGCGCCGCGGTTCACCGCATTGCAAGCCCAACGACTATACCTATTCGTCCCTTCTGTCCGTTTGCGACTACCCGCGCGGCGTCCAAGTGCATTGCCTCGCCGTCAAGGCGGGCTTCGTCGATTCCTGGGTATACGTGGCTAATGCCCTCGTGGGCATGTACTGGAAGAACGCCGCCGCGGAGGACGCTCGCAAGCTGTTCGACGAAATGCGCCACCCAAACCTCGTCACGTACAACTCCATGTTCGCCTACGAACAGCCTTGTAAAGCGATCTCTCTGTTTGTAACAATGTGCCGCGACGTTGGCTTCTGCTATTTCGACCGTACAACTCTGTTGAGCCTACTTTCTTCCCTGTCTAACTTCAATAGGCATGATGATGAAAGAAGGTATGGACCTTTTGTGGGGCAGCTGCACTGTTGTGGGACAAAGATTGGGCTAACAATGGACGTTGGAGTAAAGACAGCCATGATCAAAGCTTACTCTGTTCTAGGGAAGAATGTTAGCGCTTGTCATGAGTTGTTCATGGAGACTAACAGTGTGGACCGTGATGTTGTGCTATGGACTGGGATTATGACTGCGTTTGTCTACAACGACCCTCAGCAAACGCTCTTCCTCTTCAATCAGATGCGCGGTGGCGATGAACGAATTTCGCCCGACCATTACGCCTTTTCGATCTTGCTGAAAGCTTGCGCCAACATGGTCACGGAGACGAACGGGGCCACCGTTCATTCTCTAGTGATTAAAGAAGGGTTTTCCACCGTGGTTGAGCTTGGAAACGCTCTGATCCATGCCTACGCCAGGTGTGGCTCTCTAGAGAACGCCCATAAAGTGTTTTACGAAATGCCAAAGAGGGACGTCGTCTCTTGGAATTCGATGCTCAAGGCCTTTGCAGTGCATGGAATGGGAGAAAAGGCGTTAAATTTCTTCGAGCAGATGGACGTCTCGCCCGACAAGACCACTTTCGTTTCGCTGCTCTCCTCGTGCAGCCACGCTGGGATGGTTCGTGAAGGAATCAAAGTCTTCGAATCCATGGAAGCTAAGTACAGCATAGCTCCTCAGCTTGACCACTACGCTTGCGTAGTAGACATGCTGGGGAGGGCTGGGCACGTAAAAGTAGCTGCTGCAAAGATCATCAGCCAAATGCGCATAGAGCCCGACTATGTCATATGGAGTGCTCTACTAGCTGCTTGCCGTAAGTACGGCGAAAAGGGGTTAGCCAGCTTTGCTTCTTCGAAGCTGAACGAATTGGACACAAGCGATTCCCTGGGGTACGTTCAAATTTCGAACATTTACTGCTCGGAGAATAGCTTTGATGAAGGGGCTATGGTGAGGAAGAAAATGCTGAGCGCTGGTGCTAGGAAAGAGCCAGGCTTGAGCTGGGCTGAAGTTGGTCATAAGGTGCACGAATTTGCCTCGGGGGGGTGGCAGCACCCACAGCTAAATGCCATACGATCTTTCTTGGAGGAGCTTTTGGGGAAACTGAAGAAGATGGGCTATGTCCCAGAGATTAGTTCTGTTTTGTACGACGTGGAGGAAGAGCACAAAGAGGAGCAGTTGTATCACCACAGTGAGAAGCTGGCATTGGCTTTTTGTCTTATGAACGGTGGTGGAGATTATAGTAATGGTGTTGTCAAGATAATCAAGAACATACGCATATGTTCGGACTGCCATAGTTTTATGAAGCTTGCGTCTAAGCTCGTGGAGAAGGTGATTGTCGTTAGGGATGCTAACCGCTTTCACCGTTTCGAGCATGGGGTTTGCTCTTGCAATGATTACTGGTGAAATGTCATGACATGAAAAGAAGCGGTATTTACATGCCCACGTTTTAGTTTTACTTGGATTTGAAGTTTGAACTAAACGTTACATTTTGCCTAATCGCTCTTTCCTTCTTTCTTTCTTCAGATGTCTTCAGGTGCATGTCCATGACAAAGATGTCTTTGAGGTCATTCGTTGCATTTGTTTCTAAGTACTTTAGGTTAATACAATGTCATTCTCTGATGCTGTTTGCTTTCAGAGGCACGATCTCTATGACGCAGATTTATATGAACTTCAAGCGTGTGCTGATGGTGCTTGGAAAGACGAAATCCAAATAGAGCCTTTTCAATTTCTGTGCATCTCAGCCTTTACGAACTAATAGCTTGCATACTGGTTAGTGTTTCTCGTGACACTATGCTCACAGATTTGAATATAACTTGTTTACCGTGTAGATGTCACCCATTCTTTCCCCCTTAACAAAATATGCAGAAGATTCTGATTTTCTGAGCTATGGACAAGAAATTCAACAAGGATGAAGTATGGGTTCGTTTAGGAAAAGAAAAATCTCAATCCAATGATAAAGAAGGAAATGGTACTGAAACTGACTGTTACGATTCGCAGGACGACGTTGAAATCAAAGGTGAATGAATATATTCATACTTAGATGCACATGTTCGAATACTGTCCGTGTTTTCAGGCTGTTTATAACAAAGATGACTTTTTTTTCGATTCCTTTTCCTCCAATGCGTTGAACAAGAACTCCTATAATGGGAGAACGAAAACAATCCGAACGAACATATGAAAGCTGGACACAGAGGTATGTCTTAAAAGTTTGCCTTTGATTCTCAATAGCTAATTAGGTAGGTAAAAACAAAGGTAGTTGAAAAACAAGTCTGATAATTATATGTAGTGTACAACTCAGATTGAAAATTCAGTCCGACGATTGCAGTGGTCGCGGCTGAGATCAGTATAGTTAGTTTTATATGCGTATATCTTTTGCAGGTGTGACTCTATAATTAGAGTAAATGCTTCGAAGGTGATTCGTTATTTTCCGACGATTGCGTTGAGGTAGAATTGCGGATCCATTCAGTACCAAATACGAATAGATGGATGTAGGGTTGCAAATGAATCGAATTATCTTTTTTGTCAGATTCGATGTTTGATGTTTTAAGATTCGAATTCTAATAGTTATCACTATTCGAATAATTTTTGAATACGGCTTCAGGCATCGCAGCATTGGATTCGAATATTTCACATATACTTTAGATAGACTATTAGTTATTCTTTTATTCTTCAATAGAAAATATATACATTCATTTATATTCCAACTAGTAATTACCCGTGCAATGCACGGAGTTAATTATATATAAATAATAACTATTTATAGTAGTTTGTTTACTAACAATTAAGCTAAGATAGATGGGTATTTTTAATTAGTAAGCTAACATAATGGTACTTTTTTTAATATTATATTTATTTTTATTGTATTTATTATTGTGGGACATGTGTCAACACCACAACAAAACTACATTTAAATGTATATATAGGATTTGAATCGATTTTATGATTAGAATAACTATCGAATTCAAATATGATTATTCGATTCGTTAATAATAGATGTAAATTCGCAATATTCCTGGTAAACAATCGCATCTATCGAGAATTAGGTGACCATACATCATTTGACGAAAATGAGTAGCATAATATGGTGATTGACAATAGGTTTGTCTAAAGGTGCATTTGGTATGCGGAATTTGATATGGAAAAGAAAAAAAAACATGTAATGGTACAACACGGGAAACGTGATACATGATTCGATGTGTATCATTACATTTTTCTTTCGTTTTTCGCATTGAATTCCGCATACCAAATGCACCCTGAAAAGATCGTTGAACGCCGAAACAGACACAAGTGTTCCACTTCCATTGCGTTGTTGCGGAACGGTCGCGACCTTTCAGGCATGTTGCACTGTTTATCTATTCCCGGAGGTACCCATGATAAGTCATATATTGAGCAAGCGCTCCTACGAACTATGAGAGGAAAATCTCTTTATAAATATTAGGTCCCATAAAACTCTAGATTAATAATTCATAAATATCATCATTATAAATATTATGGTAATTTGATAAAATACAAAAACTATAAAATATTCATGAGCTTTGTTACAACCACCATATCACCTATGTAAAAGATCATTAAAATAAAAAATCATCATTATATAAACTCACCCTTATCATCTGATCATTTCGGCATTGCAAGAGATAGTTGAATTTTAAAAAGTTTTTCTTTTAATTATTAAAATATTAATTTTCGATATAGTAATGACTCTCTAAATTAATAATGATTCCAACGTTATTGATTTAGAGAGGTTTTACCGTAAGATATATTTATGAATTATAAAAAAATAACTATTCTATCATATAGTTAAAGTCCCAAATCCCAATACTACGTGTTAAATATATGTAAAAATAAGGGATCTTTACACATAACTACCTAGTTGGATAAAAACTTGTAATTTAGTACTCTGTCAGGATTTTTTTATATATAGGTACCTAACAGAATAAATTTTGCACATAGGTACCCGATCCCCGAAAGTACATCATACAACACATTTGGGTACCCTATATCAACACATTTGGGTACCCTATATAACAGAAAATGGTACGACGTATGCTATATTTAGGTACGCTTTATGTAACACACATGTATGCCTTAGGTACGACGTATGCTATATTTAGGTACCCTATATCAACGTGTTATGGTACGCAACATACACATAGAAAGGTACCTATCTGTAAAATTTTATGACATGGGTACCTATGTGTAAAAAAATTATCCAGTTGGGTATTTTTCTATAGATTCACCTAAAAATAATTTTGGTTATTTTTGAAAAAGAAAACAAATGTAATATTTTCTCCAAGTACTACCTAACCTACCCTCTCTCTCGTCTCCACGACACAGTTCTCTTCTGTGCATAACCTATCTCCCTCCCTATCAATGCCTTACTGTTTTCTGAAGTAAGATTTCCTTTGCCCACATCAGAGATTGATGAGTCGCAGCAAGAATGATCGATCAAGTTTAGATTGTCGAAAATCCTACAGAAGATGAGCTCGCAAATGTCGTCTTTCGCACTCTGTTTGCCTTCGAAAACTTTAATTCAGTCCCATCACCGATTCAATTTCAGTTTTCCGGCGAGGCCCTTAAACTTCAGACCCACTAAACCTAATCGATTTCCGAAGTCAGCTACAGTTGCAGAGAACGACTCAGCGCTTGATTTTGCTTGGGATTCTTGGGATAGGAATGGCCCTGATGAGCATAATGGTTGGAGCATAGTGGAATCAGCTCCTACGAAAGTTAGTAAGAAGGGTATAACTTTAGTCCTTTGAGATTCGTTTTTAAGCCTTGCCTAATTTTAGTAGTTGCAGAAATTTCAGATTTAACGAGTGTTGATTGAGATATGGGTTTTGTTGTAGGTTCGAGTGCATTTCGATTGTTTGGCGTTGGAGCTTCAGTTGCAGCATCTGTTGGTTTGCTCGCATATTTTTCTTTGTCGATTAAAGGTTAGAGTCTCTTTTTTCTGAGATGATGTGGTTTCTTCATGCGCTTTTTTGTGAGCCAATCAACGTCTTCCTCGTTTAAGATCGTTTGATTGGTATAATTTCAAATTATCAGGCGTCAGGGTTGGGTTAAGGAATCCGTTTGATCGTTTGCATTTGTTTTCGCTGCACAAAGAAAATGTTAAAAGTGATGAAGTTCATAGAGATGAATCTGATGTGGATGCTGTGGTTTCTGAAGAAAATGTTGGTGGTGCATCAGATGAAGCCTCGGATAGAGGTACTTCGATATCTCGATTTTTTTGAAGCAGATATTCATGTTGGGTTATGAGAGTCTTTGAATTATTCTTAATTGCGCTCTTGGTGGGTAATTCCATTGAGTCAATGTTAAAGTAAGGCACATAAGTTTTGTTTGCTGAAAACGCCAGTGCGTTCGAAATTTCATCTATCTGAAATGCCAACTGTAATTTACGTCTAAGTCGTTCTCTTTCATGCCTTTACTACAAGATTACTATGTGAAATGACTCTCTATCTATGGTTTTTCACTTGTTTACTTTTATCAAGGGATACGCTCCAGCATTATAAAAGAACAGAAGCTCGGGCGTATTATGGTCCCATTTATGGTAGATTCTGCTCAACAAGAAGCTATCGCATCACTAAAGAAGCTCAAGGTCTGATTTTGGTTGATTGAACATTAATAATCATTTACTTCTCCTACCTCTACGGAACATACTGCAATTTTAGTGTCATCATTATCTTAATAACCTTTGAGATAAAGGCTATTTATCTCAGAAGATTGATTTGAATATGAATGAGATTGATCTTACGCCTGCAAAGTTTCACCGGCTGGGAATTCAGAATTAGTCGTGTACGAAGAGTCAGCTTTGTTTCTTTGCCAGATCAGTGAATAACGTATCATAGTTTATAGCCGCTCAATATCTCCCTAAGCTATCTATCATGAGGTTGTACATCACTGAAATATATATCTTTGTGGGAAATTTGAATATTATATTTCAATCAAATGGAAGTTACTTGTCTCCCTCCTATTTCGTTGTCAATTCACATCCCTTGAGCAATATACATTCGTTTTCTATTCTTCTAGATTTTAGCCTTATTCCTTCAAGTGATGTTAGTTTTTTCTTTGATCTGACATGAGTACGGCGTACAGGTTATTGATGAGGGTTCTAGAGCAGACGAACTCTGCACAAGAAAGGAATATGCTCGATGGCTTGTCCGTGCAAACTCACAGCTCGAGAGGTACTTACTCATCAGCTCCATTTATTTTCCTCACATCTCCATTATATCATCTTATTATCTTTCCTTTTCATTCATTATTTTTCAGAAGTAGAAAACATCGCTTGATTTCATCGGCAGCACTTTCTGCCTCCACAATTCCTGCATTTGACGATGTGCAAGTCACACACCCCGACTTTGAAAGTATTCAATGTATGGTTTTGAAGACGTTTAATACTATCGTTTAATTGCAGAGCCTTTTTACTTGTGTTGTTTAACCTGTATTTCAGCTCTAGCTGAGGGAGGGATCTTGAGAAGCAAATTGTCTAATGGAAGTGTGGATTTTACGCCAGAGAGGTATTGATGTGCCAGGAATTCTATTTAGCTTCGAAATACACAAACTATTATTATGATTATGCTTAGCTTGATGCCTGTAACTGTTGCAGGTTTATATCTCGCCAAGATTTGATTAGTTGGAAAGCAAAACTAGAATACGAAGTTGTGCCAATAGTCAATGAAGAGGTAGAATTGAATGGAATTACTCATATATCAGTTGTTCTTGGGCATTTGTTTTTCCCTCTAAAAACATTAACTTTTCTTTCAGTTCAGATATCGAGGAAGAACATGGGATTTCTAGATGCAAAGGATATCTCCCCGGACGTTTTGATCGATATTTTTGCAGATGTCACTGCCGGTGAAAAAAGCATAACAAGAGCTGTTTTTGGTAAAAAAAAAATAATTTATCTCCATTACTCACTGCATAATTCTTCAAAAACTAATAATTCTTTTACAGGGCAAAGCAAGCGTTTGCAACCCAACAAACCGTGCACAAAGGCGCAAGTTGCAATCGCAATAACAAGTGGAAGAACGAAAAGCTTCGTAAAAGCTGAAATAGAGAGAATCGAGGCAGAGGAGATCGCAAGGCAAAGCGAAGTAAAAGAATTGACGTTCGAACTGCTCGAAAGAGGAGACATAAGAAAACACTGGGAAACTAAGTTTGAAGAGGCGAGAAACTATGGATTAGAAATCGAAAAAAACTACCGTTCGATTCTGACCGAATTAGAACACGAAAAGGCTACTAGAGAAAGTGCATTCGCCGAACTGATTAAGCATAGGGCAGCTTTAGATTGTCAGAAGCAGTTGCTGTCTAGTTTAAGGCGAGAAGTTGATGACATGTCGAAAAAACTCGTTCTTGAGAGGGATAGGCTTATCGAAGAGATGGGCCATGTGAAAATCGAGGGTCGTGATTTACGTGCTGAGTACGATGGGCTCGTTGATACGAAGTCTGTACTTGAGGCTGAGGTGGAAGCTTTACGGATATTAAGGTGAGTAATTAGGTTCTTACTTATATTGTTGAAATTTTATGTTTCTTGATTTCATAACTATAAGGTGATGGGTACAAATTACTGGGTTTTATTAGGTCATGGGTTGAGGATGAGGCAAGGAAAAGCCAGACACGTTCTAAGGTTCTTGAAGAAGCTCGAAGAAGATGGAAATGGGAGAGTTGATTGTTTTGTCTTAAAATGATATTATATCCGATGAAGCAAAACAGAAGCCATTATTGCTGCTTTTATGTATTGTGTTTTTACGGCAACATCTCATCTCTTGTGGAGAAGATTACCCTTTTAGTTCTCTCATTTTTTATTTTTATTTTTTTATTTTTGTTTTCTGTGCTTCAAAATGTCGACCAATGACAGAAAAATCTGAACCATTGCCGAATCAAATTCAGTATTACATCATGACAACCATTCACGAGTCATGTAAATTTTGGGCAATTAAATTTATGGGTTGATTACCCAATAGTCAATACCTCCTTTTTTTGTAACTCGGGAAACTTTGATGTGTGACGAACTAAAATTCTAAGAGCTAATCAACTAAATTTACTAAATTCCGTGAGCTACGCAATAGCTTGTAAATAGGCCAATCAGATTAAAGACACTAGGACATGTCCTACTATATATGATATATTTACTTGAGATATTGCGTATTAAGAAACAAATTGATATTTTACATACCAGTCCGTTAGTTGGGGTATTAGGGTTTGAAGTTATGTTTCGTTAGATTGTTTATTGGCAGGATTTAGCTACCATCCCTTTAACAACATTAATAAAGTATTAACTAATGGAGTCTTTCCCCTCCCATTATTTAATCCCATCCTTTTAGACAAATTTATCCTTATGTAATTTATTTTTTGTCTTTTCTTTCCCCCGTTAATTAATCATCATCTCCCTCCTATCCTCCGTCTCTTTCTCCGTCCCCCCTCTCTCGTTGAAGCTTATTAGGAACAGTGCCCCAATCCGTGTCATCCGCGACTTCACATCAATATGTGGTTATGATTGCGATTCCGTCAACCAATGCACCCCAAAAAACTCATACCCTCCATTTTAAACTCAACTAAAGCTGATACCGTCTAAACCCATCCTCCATACCAAACAGCCAGCCTTGGACTTTGAGTATTAAATCAAGGCTCATTGGTAGGTTCCAACCCTGAAATATTTAGCCAAGACTTCCCAATTTTAACGGATGAAAAAAATTCGAGTATTATTGCAAAATGGTCCGAGTTTAATAGTTTATATTGCAGCTCAAACAAATATGTAATGCAAAGTGAGTACCAAGGTTACGAAACCGGGTTTTCTAACCGGACCAGAGATTTTAGTGGTTTAAGGTTTAGAGGTTTAACCGGTATAAAACCGTTATCTCCGGATTTGATAAATATATATTTTGTGAATGAATAAATCAAATAATATCGAAATATACATGCTTTAATGAACGTTTAATTAGAATTTTACAAAGAGAAGGATCATAGTTGAACAAAAGTAAATTGTGTTGGTCTTTAAAATTAATTGTATAATAGGATCTAAAAAAATTAAATTTATAAATTTCAGGGGTCAAAATTAATAAAAAAGAAATATTGGGCTCATAATTTAATTATGGCATGATATGGAATTGGAACCAGGGTTGCAAACGAATTGAACTTTTTTGGTTCGATTCGCGATTCGATTCAAAATTTTAAGATTCGAATTTGAATATTTAGAATACGAATCCGAATAAGAATACTTTTTTGATTCGATAAATATCGGAATACGAATATGAAATCACAATATTTGATTCAAATAGTATTCGAATTATTCGATTCGAATAATTTATATAAAATAAAGTTTAATTAACATATATTCAAATATAATATATGATAATTCAATAAAACAAGGGGTCTTTACACATAAGTACCTAGTTGGATAAAAACTTGTAATTTAGTAACCTGTCAGGATTTTTTTATATGTAGGTACCTAACAGAATAAATTTTTTGCACATAGGTACCCGATCCCCGAAAGTACACCATATACAACACATTTGGGTACCCTATATAACAGAAAATGATACGACGCATGCTATATTTATGTACGCCCTATGTAACACACAGGTATGCCGTAGGTACGACGTATGCTATATTTAGGTACCCTATATCAACGTGTTATGGTACGCTATATACACACAATAAGGTACGACATGACTAAAGAAACTGGTAAAAATTAAATCGGGTACCTATCTGTAAAATTTTCTGACATGGGTACCTATGTGTAAAAATTTTATCCAATTGGGTATTTTTCTATAGATTCACCATAAAACAATTAAATATAATATATTATATGTCATTCAATATATATTTTAGATATAATATTGTTTATATTGTATTAAATAGAAAATAAAAGATGAATTTGAATACAAATATTCGATATTCGATTGAATATTCGAGAAAATATTCGAATTCGGATAAAAATCGATTTTATGATTCGATTAAATATTCGAATATTCGTATTCATATTCGATTGTCATCCGAATATGAATAGAATATTGCGATATTCGACTCGATTCGATTCGTTTGCAACCCTAGTTGGAACCCAGCCCATACAGAACTTTCGACCAAAAGCTTCTAACAACTAGACCAAAGGCGTATTTCATCATATTACTTGTTTGGTTTATAATGTTAGACAGTTTCGCATTTTTCCTTTTTTTTAATTGAAACTTAGACCGGACCGGAACCGAACCGGATCGGAATTCCGACAGATTCGCCGGTTTGCGGTCGGAACCGGCCGGTCCGGTCCGGTCATGAAAACCCCGGTGAGCACAATGCGTAGCCCAATAGCGGGAAATCACAAAAGCATGTTAGTACAGATAATTAAATTTCTTGGAAAGAAAAACAGATAACTAAATTACACCTGAAAATATGGAAGTTTCTACATACTTATGGTGTTCGTATGACGTCACGTACGTGTAGTTTAAGCAGCATATGATCTTTTTGACCAAAAACCACACATTTAACTAATCTCATGATTTTATTTTTGCGTTCAAGCAATTAAATTCACTCAATGTCCACTTTCTCCCTCGCCGTGACGTCCCAGCTACTCATGCTTCAATTTCGTTTATTATTTTCTCAAAGAGATAACAGAAGGCATCTGAAACAAAATCAAAATACAAATGAATGAAAGAGGAATTTATACATGTAATGTAATCGAATATTAGCTAGAACAAAATACCATCTGAAATTTATACGTCGTCAAAATAATACAACCGAATAATCTCTAACACTAACCCTTTGTCAAAGATGGTGCAGAGGATTTGGGCCCGATGGGACTAAACGCTTCTCTACGCCATAGCGTGGGTCGATTTCACGGCGAAGATCGAATCTACTTTTAAGGGTTTTTCGATGCTTCAAGGATGAAAACGAGGCCACGTCGATAATCTTCGTAGTGTTGCTAAGGTTCTTGAAAATATGCAGCTCGTGAATGATCAGCAGTAGCAAGAGAAGAATCGAAAGAAATGGAAAGAATAAATGAAGGGTTTTCGTCATGGTAGTATGGAGTTCTTCATGAAGGTGAAGCATATGGAGGAAATGAGTATGGAGATGTGTAAGCTAAGGGTTGCACTATCTAGGTAATAGACCTAAAATGTATTAAAACAAATTAATTTGATGGTTGCTTCCATAGGATACTTGTTTTGGCCTATAAGTTTTGAATTTAATTTTTTAATCACTAGAGAAAGGAGGTGAAGGGTGGGGTACGGGGGGTTTATTAAGTTTTACCTATAAATAAATGTTTCCTCAAAATTCAAGAAACATTAGGTTTCAGTATGCGTATTTTCAAACCTTCGCTTATAAAATATGTTCGATTTTGTACGGTCGGTTAGTATCGATGCTTGATTTTAGAAAAAAAAAACTCTCACAACAATCTTTTGATTCAGTCTTGGGAAGAAGTCACGTATTAGGGTTTTGTAAAAAATTTCTCACCCCAATCTTTTTATTCAATGTTACCAGATGAAACCTTTTGATTGTTTCCAAGCGATTTTCCACCATTTAAATACGGCTACTAATTTCAAAGATATCAAAATCAAATTCAGTAAAAGGAGACAGGAAAAAAAACTAATATTTCTCAAAATGCCCCTTCAACCAGGATTTAAAAAAAAAAAAAAGTCATAGCATCAGCAAAAATAAATAAAATACGCAAAAAAAAATCACTACTTTGTCGGAATTGAAACCAAACTCTCAACATAGATCCCCGTCCAACGTTTGGGATCCATTCTACCTTTGCATACGGCGACACTTTTATTATTACCTTCTTTAGGATCGTAAACCGCCAATCGACTCCCCAGGCTAAACAAAAACTTCCCATTCCACATTCCATACATACGAAACCATAATCTATCATCAACTGTTGGGCCCTCGACAAAAAAAGGGATGGTAGCTAATTTAGTCCAAGATTCTTTCACGCCGTACTCTTTCAGAACCCAAACATCCCTATCGGCATCATTTCCTTTAGTGCAAAGGGCGGCAATGCAACCTTTTAACAACCCTAGTGATATCTCAGAACCATACCTGCAACAGTATCTAAGCTCAACCTTGGGATACTCAATAGTCCCATAAGCCTCGGTTTCTACATCAAGACTCACAATAGCACAATAATTTCCCTTTTCGTAACATCCGTGGAAATGGAACTTTCCATTTGCATATACGACCGACGAGCGCTTATGGACGCTACCTCCAAATTTCGCAACCCTCTTCCAAGAATCCTTCTTTGAGCTGTAAATCTCCGCCCGGATTTTGAAATGATCACACATAGAAAGCCCCACGACCTTGTAATCATCGTTGGGCTCATCGTAGCCTATTCCGAAGAAGGAAAGCCAATGATTCTTGAACATTAAACCCAGAGGCGTAAGTTTCTTGGACGTTCTCAGCAAAGGGTTCCATTGAAAGATGTCGACTTTGCTAATACAAAAGGTAAAACGCACAACAATCCATTGCAAGAACCGACTACCTCATATAATCTGCGCCGTTGGGAAATGGGAAACTTAGCTTCGACTGAGTCGATAGTCAGGCGATGGCAGAATAAGGCTGAATTAACTGAGCAATGCTTGCGACGAAAGGGATATTTCAGACTTGAGAACATGAGTCTCTGGCCGGCGAGGGATGGATCGAGGGTGGAATTTGCTAGGTGGGCTTTGATGAATTTCGGAGAGGAAATCAGAGAAAGCCAAGGTTTCGAAACGCTCCTGAGTCTGAGGAGGGATTTTGCTGGCAATTTCAGGAGGATTTCTTCGATTACATCGAGGGGAAGATTTGGGATTCTTCCAATTTTGATCTTCTTCAGTTGAGCACGGGTTCGTGCTGAAACCGAACCAATGTTCCCTTCCATCATCAACACACTTCGCACGAAGAGAAGATAATCTTAGGACTTATCAAAGATTAGGGATTGAGGCCGATCGATCGATTACTCGATCATTTATAGCGGATAGAAATTCAATTCTCTAAAGCCCATGGGCCGAGCTTGATGAAGAAGGTGCACCCAATTAATTTAAATCAAGTCCCTCCTCAATCGGATGTTTCTCTTTCGACCCAAAAGCTCGTCCTCTCCGCCGCGCAATCGTCAGCTTTGCTAAAATCATCATCGCCATCGTCGGCGAGTTCTCGATGGACATCCTTAGCTCCGGCGAACAGATCAAGAATCGACGTCGGCGAACAGTCGGGTTTGCTGCCGCCATGTCGTCGCCGTCGTATTCTTCGCCACCATGAGGCATTTCCTTGTCGAATCGACGTCGGCGAACAGTCGGGTTTGCCGCCGCCATGTCGTCGCCGTCGTATTCTTCGCCACCATGAGGCATTTCCTTGTCTAGTCGATGTAAGCCTTCTCGGCTGTGAAGAATGAACCTTTGCGCTTACTCTCGAGCCCCTATGATTGAAATTTTGGGTGATGGATAATTTTCACTCTTCAGATAATAAGAAAAGAAAAAACAAAATGACAAAATATTTCAGGTCTCGTCTTGTGAGCTAAAAGATGTGAAGTCATATTTTTTCCTTTTTCTTTTTCTTGTTTACAGATGCCAATATTCACATGGTTCTACTCTACTAGAATATAAATGAGCCGAGTTCAGCACGAAAATGGCCGGGGAGACTCGGGGAGCCCCATCTCCTTGCTACCTTTTTCTTTTTTCGATTTCTTTCTATTTTTGGTTTGTCAATCAGTCTCCTGTATTGGGAGTTTTTGTCTCTTCACTATATGACTGGTTTCTCTTGTTTTTGGGAGTGTCCATTTTGAAGATGCCAAATACTTAAGTCGAAGACTGAAAAAAGTACATAGTATTGTTGATTTGGCTTATTAACTACTTCTGTAATTGGTTCTTTAGTTCTTTGTGTCTACGATCTTGTTTCGTGTTTTTCTTTGGCCATTTTCTTCTCTTCTTTTTTGTTTGTACTTGGTTGTTATTGCTCATATACGAGCCTTTGTTCTCTATGAATAATGATGATACCGGAGAAACCCCATTGGGCTAATTAGCCTTTGTCAGTTTTTGTTTTGAAATTAAAATATAGTTTCGAAAAAAACCAAAAAAATTGAACACTATTATTGAGGTGTTGTGTGTTGGTAGTGTGCGGTTGTGGATGCTTTTTCAGCCAATTCCACACTGAATCTCCATATGCCATTATTTTTCAAAGAAAAATCTAAAATTGCGATTTTCAAAATAAGATGAGGTTTTGAGCAGTTTTGATGTTGTGCTAGTTTTCAATTGATATAAATAACATTAAATAGAAGATAAAAAATAAACTACCAAGTGATCTGTTGGGATTTTGAGCCTAAACTCAGACAAATCGAGGCCTGAGATGATCGAGCAAAAGCTTGATTGATCAGAGCTTGTACTAAGCTTGATTCTCAACTGAAATCCTAGATTAAATTATGACAGTTGGATGATGGTGCGCGCGTAGTCTGAGGGTCCATATTTGATGATCGATGTTTAAATAATATTATCCATTGGATCCGGCGTAAGATGGGGATCAAGGGCTGAGATAAAAGTGTCTTTCCACTTAAAGAAACTTTTAGCACTTTATGAGAAATGAAGGAACGCTAGGTACAAGTCACAGAGCTCACAGTACTACCTCGTGATGCACGGCTGCTGCTTTAGTTATTTTTCGTGAAGCTACAAATATCAGAACTTTGAGTTCAAGTAGGCAGATTCTAGCGATCATAACTTTTGATAGAGTGAGAGTGAGGGTTTGATGTAAACTAGAGAATTGGTGAGGAAGATACAGTCTTGTAATTCCAATTTACGGTTTGGAATAAAAAGCTTTGGTTGGTCTGTGGAGTAGGTCAAAAATCGAGACCGAACCACGTTATATTGCTTCTCTGTTTTTCATTTTCTTTCTCTGAAATTCGATTCGATCTCATTCAAGATCGAAGTTCTTGGATCGATTCACACTCACACTTGATAAAAGAGTGAGTTATGAGTCTCTGAGCGGTAATATTTAATTGCGGGCCAATGGTAGTTGTATTTGGACCCCGCGACAATTTATCGGGATATTAATTAAAACCGAAATGACACCGAGAAAACACAGAGATTTTTACGTGGTTCGGCCAATACCGCCTACATCCACGGAGAGACAATAGTTTTACTATATTTGAGAATATTGCACCGTACAAAATAACGCTCGTGTTTAAACCCAAACTCGAGACCCCATACCCATTCTGGTAGTGTTTTCGTACCCACTCTCAACTACCTAGTAAAAACTACACCCGCTCTCACCCTTATCCGTCCGGACAAGATTTCCCTTTTTTTCTTTTTCTTTTTCTCTCTCATTTTCTCTCTCCCTCACTCGCTCTCTATTTCTCTCAATTTTTGGGATTGTTTACAAGTGAAGATTTCATCCCCCTTTTATAGCCTAATGCCATGGGAAGATGACAAACAAAAATGCCTCATTGCTTACATCATTGGAAGAGGAAATCAAAATCATTTTCTCCATCTCTCGGCATGTGTGGGTAGGTTGAAAAATCAACAATTCTCCCCCTTTTTCAACATCTGCGCCTTCTTTAGAGAGAATTCCAGCGAACCCGAGAATGAGAGTAACCCGTTTGTAAATACCATGAACGTTCATTGGCCTTCCTTGTAGCACCTACACATAATCCGAATCAAGAATTTTGATCCTACCCCACTTGATTCATTCAGCGGCCAATCTTATGTGCAGCTATGTTGAATCGACTCGACCCGTCGATTCCCGAAGAGGGACTTCGATGCAACCCCTTCTCTAGCAGAATTTCCCTTCTCACCATCGTCTGCCTTTATACCACGCTCGAGCGATTTTCGTGAACCCATCAAAATCTGAGTATTATATCATACTCACGTCCAGACGATACAAACCTTTGCACTCTTCTCACTTTTGGTAGGACCTTTTTCGCCATGTATGATTTTCCAGACTCCCCCTACTATGAAAACCCCATAGCCATAGAATCTGACTGGCTCAAGAATATTAAAAACTACGCAAATTTGGACAACGTCACACCACCCAAAATGCGTACCGCTCTACCAACCATTTTGATCTTCCCCGTTCCAACACACCGAACAACACAACGATATCCATCGGCTCATGGAAATCGAAAAAAAACCGTTCGCATTTCCCGGAATGCATCAATATATTCTCTTGGAGCAAACCCGAATTTAATATCCTTCTTCCTGAGAACGAGCGCCATCATTAGAGACTGTGAGAACGTCTCTAAGATAAACCGTGTGCTACCTCCGTTGTGGAATTTTCCTAGCCGTTTGTCCTTCTTCCTCCAAGTCGGACCATTTCTCCTGATGTGTCCCGGCTCACCACACTTGTAGCATTACATGCCCTTCTCGCCACCTGGATTTGGACCTACTACTGTCCCCAAATCCCCTTGGCGTATCACCTTCCTCTATGATTCACTCTGAAAAATAGCCAACACTCATCTATCACCAAAATTTGACCGCCTTCTCTTTTCATGCTCCAAAAGAGTTGACTCCACCATCTACCGTCTGCATCGTATCGTACCGGATGGTTGTGATCGAATTATCACCCGAATCAGGAAGCGAGGTAAGAAGTAACAGGGCCTGTAACATGGCCTTACTTCTTCCTCTCCGACACTTCTTGACCCCAAATCTTTCGTCATTTACTCCGACTTTTCCTCGTCTCCCATCAAAGCTTATCACCCAGCTTTGACAAACGAGCACATCCTTCACTCTTTTCTGCCACAGAGTGAAACCTCCCGCACTAGCACATTGTCGCAATTTGCTGTCATCCGTCGCTATTATCCTTGCAGAGATTCAACAGCCCGGCCCAAATAGTGCAGATCAGATAATTCCCAGGAAAGGCTAGCGACTTGCCTCACAGCACTATTGCCATAACTCGCCAAAACTCCACCGCCGCACAAGCTCCGCCCAACACCGAGCATCCCATCAACGATAACCATCTTGTACAATCATTTTTTCAGCACAAGACATCACCTCGTTGAACCTCGCTCTGACACTGGCTCCCCCCGATCGACACTCCCTTCTGATATCTTTTCTGATGTGGAAGATCAGACACAGCTGCAACCATAGAGCATACTCAGAATACCAGCAGGGTTTGTCTCTGATACTACTTGTTGGGGTTGAGCGGTAATATTTAATTGCGGGCCAACGGTAGTTGTATTTGGACCCCGCGACAATTTATCGGGATATTAATTAAAACCGAAATGACACCGAGAAAACACAGAGATTTTTACGTGGTTCGGCCAATACCCCCTACATCCACGGAGAGACAATAGTTTTACTATATTTGAGAATACTACACCATACAAAATAACGTTCGACCCAAACTCGAGACCCCATACCCATTCGGGTCGTACCCACTCTCAACTACCTAGTAAAAACTACACCCGCTCTCACCCTTATCCGTCCGGACAAGATTTTCCTTTTTTCTTTTTCTTTTTCTCTCTCATTTTCTCTCTCCCTCACTCGCTCTCTATTTCTCTCAATTTTTGGGGTTGTTTACAAGTGAAGATTTCATCCCCCTTTTATAGCCTAATGCCATGGGAAGATGACAAACAACAATGCCTCATTGCTTACATCATTGGAAGAGGAAATCAAAATCATTTTCTCCATCTCTCGGCATGTGTGGATAGGTTGAAAAATCAACAATATTTACCAATTAAGAAATCATAACACCACCAGCAGTCCGTAGTACTGAATCGCCTACTGAATCGTAACCAAACTCTCAACATAGATACCTATACAACTCATGGGATCAATATTCTCGTTCCCAATGCATTCGAGGCTTTATCTTTGAATCGTACACGAATAACCTATTGCACAAACCAATTTTTTTATATATTATTATTTTTATTAATAATGCATATTTGAGTATTTTAAAGATTATTATAAGTTTATTTACTTTCAAAGATTATTTCTCAAGCACAAAAAAATAATAATAAATAAAGATCGATTCTTAAGCTTAATAATAATAAAGTAAGGAGTTGATGAGAAATGTTGATGTTTGGGGTAACATTTTGTTAATAAAAATTGTTTGAATGAATTTTCTCTAGAAAAAAAGTAAAATATTATTATTACATAGGTGTGAGAAGCTGTAATTTTAAGAATTTTCGCGGTGAAAACGAAAATTAAAAAACTTAACTAGTGATGCGGTCGGAAAATGAACGATCTACCGCCGTTGGGTCACGAGCTGCCTTCTTCCTCTTTCCGCGGTCTCTTGCCTCTTCCCGCCTGAACTTCGTTGCGAACTCGGATTGAAAGTTGCTGAAACAGGGTTAGAGGTGGGGGTGTTCGCCCTCTTGCTTAGGTCAAGAGGGCGGTTTCCATATTCCAGGCGTAAGATGGCATAGAAAGTGATATAAAAATGGTGTGAAGTGCTTGAAGGTGCTTGAGTGAGTAATGAAAATGGTATATTATCGGTAAGGCTAGATAGAAGCGTACCATAGGAATACTTTGTGGTATTTATAGTGTACCTAGTTTAGGTGGTTCTAGGCAGTTTTGCCCATGTCCCGAGTTTTTCGGGCTCGGATATCCTCATCTTCCCACGATCACGATCCTCCCACGTTCACGTTCTCCTCACGCCCGTGGCTCTCCCACGTTCATCATCTTTCCGGAAAATCAGTGTGAACTCGTCAATACAGTTCTCCTAGGGTGTTCTTCCCTGACAGCTCCTCGGGTGTTCTTGCCAGACAGCCCCTAGGGGCCCCTCGGGTACTCTTGCCAAACAGCTTCCTGAGGCTCCTCGGGCATTCTTGCCAGACAACTTCTTGGGCTCCTCGAGCATTCTTGCCAGACAACGTCCTGGGCTCCTCGGGTGTCCTTGGCAGACACTCCTGGAGGTGCTCTTGCCAGACTGCTCTTAGGGGCTCCTCGGGTGTCCTTGGCAGACAGCTCCTGGAGGTGCTCTTGCCAGACAGCTCCTCGGGGCTCCTCGGGCATTCTTCCTGGTTCGTCCTCTTTCCTCTTTCTGGTCCGTCCTCTTTCCTCTGGGTCCTCTTCCCTCTTTCCTCTTTCTGGTCCGTCCTCTTTTCTATGGGCCATCTTCCCTCTTTATGGTTCTTCCTCTTAACTTTTTCTGGTTCGTCATCTTTCCTCTTTCCATATTTCAAAGGACCCTTCTTGTCACCCTCCGGGCGTATTGTCCCGAGGGGTTGGCATACCTCTTGTCCCTCGGGCGTGTTTTCCGAGGGGGTGGCATACCTTCCGTCCCTCTAACAGGTTCCCCGAGAGGTGCATTTCTTCGTGAGCTCCCTCTTCCCTCGCAAAACTTCCCGCCTCATTCCGTTTATGTTGTTTTCCGTTTATGTTGTTTAACGGCTTCTGAGTATTTCGTCAAGACCCGGAAAAATCCGGGGGTAACAACTAGTTTTGTAATAGTTGTAGAAAGTTAACCCTAATTCTATAATTGAATTATTAGAATAACACTATTTACGTTATTCTCTCCACTTTGATCTCTTTTGCGTGCAATACACTGAAGGGTGGGTGGGCTGGTGTGGTTCTTTGGTAATTTTTAGTCTAAGTAATATGTTACTTGTTCAATTCCTGATTACAAATTGTTTTCAGGTATGGGTGTAATGCTGTGGCAATGTTGTAAGAACACGGGACCCGTGGCTATGTAAGGGTTCACCAGGGGATTCTGATCTTATATAGCTTGGGATCCTATTATACTAAGAGGCTACATGTAAATACGAACATGCCCTAAAATTGAAGGTTGTTGAGTACAAAGTGTGATCAGCGAGATTAATTTTTAAAGGTTGACTAGACAAAAGGGTATTTTTTAAAAGAACATGTTTTTACCCTCGGGTCGGGAGCTTTTTCTCCCTAGTGGAGCCTTCAGTCCGATGAAGACAAAACCCAAAAGTCGAAGACCAGGTTAAAGTGAAGAGTACCGTAGATTTAGCGTAATCGTTTTTTCTATTATAGGTTCTTTAGTTCTTGGTCGTAGATTATGGTGTTCTGTTTCTGTCGGTTTTTTTGTCCCTTGTGGACCCGTTTCTCCCCATGTGGGAGTGTTTGTGTTCCCCTTGTGTGATTGTTTTGTGATCCTATGTGAGCATTTGTTCTCCCTGTTGACTTGATGATGTACCGGTGAGACCCTTTTGGCTATTTAGCCATGTATCTTTGTTATTAATACAAGCTATCGTTTCGGGGGAAAAAAAACACTTTTGCAAGACTTAATTAGCACCTCCGAACAACAAGGGTGTATCCAAACCATACTTTTTGACTCCTTACAACATTTCTCTCCTTCCTAAGACATGAAAAGTAATGAATAACAAATAATATCATCTATCTCAATAAGCATTCACTAATAATAGACTCAAACTCAATAATAACTTTTTTATATCATAATCATCTCCAAATCCTTAGGGCACGAAACACCGCTGGTCGTGGGCACATTGCCACCATCATCGGCAATCAAAGACATTGCTTCTTCATCAAAGGTCTCAACCAAATCGAAATTAATATCCGGCAAGGGAACATTCTGATCTGACCCATCATCGATCCCTGAAAAGAAATCATCGTCAAACGAATCAAATTTCCATCCCATTAAGATAGAATCGAATGAACTATCCAAGCCAAGCTCCTCTCCGACATGTAATTGCAAACCCTCCTCAACGGGCTTTTCTAGACAAGAGTTGTTTTGATGTAAAGCCGAAGGATCCACCGGACGATCCACTCCTGTATGCAATAACAAATCCTTCTTAACCTTAACCTCCTCCACTGGCTTTTCGTGACAAGAATCTGTGTTTTCTAAAACCAAAGAAGGAGGGATTTACGAGTAGCAACACTCACTTTCTCACTACGAACTTCTCTTTTAATTTCTCGATTAGGGTTCATCTCCTCACAAGCAGAAGCCAAGGCTTTCATCCTTGCATCGAACTCCAAGCGTTTGTTCTCATAAGCTGCTGAAGCTTCTTCCAATGTGTCAAAGGTACCCAGCCAGATCCGTTTGCGCTCAAACGGGTCGCGGATCTCGGCTGCGTACTTGCCCCATTGGCGTTGCCGAACTCCGGTGGACTTCCTCTTGTTCTTAGTAAACTTCCTCGGCTTTTTCGAGCCTTTGCCCGGGCCCTCGAGTTCGCAAGGGAACGATACAATCTTTTCTTTAACGAGTATTTGTTCATCGTCTGACGAATCAGTGGCGTCTGGATCGTGAACGATGAGACGTAAACTTCTCATCCTTTTAAGATCGAAATGGAAACAACGGACCATGAATTCTCGATAGCGAAAAGGATTAACTCGCACAATCAAATCAAGAAATAAAAAAAAAACAAAAATGGACTTCTTAACATGTTTATAAGTAGGGGATTTTGGGTAATTTGTGATATTTAATTCAAGATACTAACATAATAATTATGAATTGATGATCTGGCTATGAGGTGAAATACATGACCGAGTTTGGTGATGATTCTTTAAAGAGCTATGGTTTCGTTAGCTAGTCGTCTTTGGGCGCGTGCTTTACACGATCACTGTAGGCTTCGGAGAAGTGCTAGGCACGTAGTAAGGTGGCGCGTGGTGTTTTCGACGACCTGACAACGTTTAAAGCACTGGTGTTGGAATTTAGGTTATTGCCTCATATGTCCCAGAATTTACTGATTTGGTCAGTCATATTGTGAACCCACATGGCATTTTCAGAAAAAAAGGTTGTTAATATTAATTTCCAAATGTGAATAAAATTTAAAGGAAATTTCAAATGAGAGAGAATCACCCTAATGCCATATCCTATCCTAAGTGTTAAAATTCAGCTATCACTGGCTAACAATGTTACAAAATTTATATATTTAATTACCAAAGATTCTATGTAATGACTCTACTGCCGAAATATATTAGTGGAAAAATTGAGACAATCTTAAATCTAATATCTATCCGATTCATCATTTTTAACCTTCTTAGGAAAAAGTACCCTGGACTTGGTCATTGTTGTATATCCGAGCAGATTGTGCCCCAACACAGTCAAATAAATGAAAACCAGTAGAAAGTGTATGGGTGTCTAATGGTTTATGATATCTGAAATATGAAGTTTGTACCGTTATGACTACCAAAATTAGAATTTTCAACAAAAATTTTGAATCCGCTTAACCTTGTGAATTATATTACAACTTCAATTGTTTTTCCAGTAATTTTTTAGGTAATCTCTCCTTTAATGATCTTCATAAGAAAAAGTAACTCGTAATTATTGTTAAAAATGATTTACTGTCGTGTACGGAATTATTATAAATTGTGACCATCATTTTATGTTCCATTGAAAAAGAACCATAAAACCATGATTTGCTATTGTTGATTTGATTATACACGACATACTAGTTACTACTTGTCCTAAGCTAAAATATTTAAGAACAAACCACAGGTTCAGCAACTTTTAGTATATAAATAAGACTAGCTATTTTAGGCTTTCCAGTTACAACTCCACTGAAATGTCAACATATAAGATAATTATTGGATTTGAATTTGAATAAGGACCATAGTAAGGAGTTTTTTTTTTTGTTAAATACGATTAGTTTTGTGTGAAATTTAAAAAAAAATGGATTCTGGGTTTTTTAATTTTAAAAAAAGGGATTGAGTGTTGAAAAAAAAAATCCAAGGTTTGATTATCATTTTGATCCGCTCGAATGAAATTTCATGTCGAAATCTGAGTGAATTTTCGTGTTTCTGAGCCTGAAATCGACGTTTTCGAACAGAAATCGGTTTATTCGAGTTTTTATTCGAATTATTCGACCTCAGATTGAGTTACTCGAATAACATTCGGGTAGAAAATTAGCATTTATTCGGGTAAAAAAATCGAATTGAAAATTCGAATAATTAATTTCTTTTTCGAGTTTTATTTTTTCACTCGAACTATTTATTCGAATTAAAAAATAATTATTCGAATTTTTTTTACTCGAAAAAAGTCTTTTTAAGTTGGGGTATTTCGGTGACTTTTGGTCCACTCCCTTTTAGTTAATAAAAATAGGGGACGCTCCCTTCTGTCAAACTAACCCTCATAGTAATATCCTGATTTGTTAGGAATTTTTTTGGCCGGAACGAGTAAAACTAATATCCATGGAATAAGGGGAAATCATATTTTTCTCGTATTTACAATGAAGACCGTGATTAAATACTAAAATTGATTATATATAATATCAACTTATATGTTAAGTTTATGTGAAATTATATCTTAAATTTTTTAATATTATTTTTAAGTATATAAAATATTTATTTTAAAAGATATAACTGGAATAAAATTATCTTGCGTAAAGGAGTAATTACGATGATTGGCATACCGATCAATTTAAGACAATTACTTATTGTGCCCAGACTTCAAGATTTCCATTACATACGGGATGATATCCTCTATCTCACTTTGTGTCCCACTTTTTTTTTTGTCACAGATATTTGACAGGTGTTAAACATGCGTTCAAAATTTTTATTTTTTAATTATACAATATTTTTATTACAGAATCCTCCAAATCATAATATCATCGTTATTTCATTTTCTTTATATGATATAAACAAAAATAAACATATCTCATTTTTTTCTTCGCTTGGTTATGCCAAACTGATATCTATATTTTTTTCAATATTTATAAGAATCATTTGTTTTTTGTAATTCTGATATATGTTACATAAAACGGGATATGTGAATGATGATCGGTGTTCAAGATTGGGAAAATTCGCTTTCAGTCCCTTTGAAGTTTGAAATTTCTCTTAAACACCTCTAGAATTATTTTGTACTGTTTAGTACCGATTAGAGAAATTTCTTCATATTCACTATAGCTAAAATGGTCTTTGCAACGTTGAAATACGAAAAAAAAAACTTTGCTTACATGTTCAAAAAAGCTGACAGACGATTATCGCATGGATTATACCAACAAAACTCGTTATCCAATAAAATAGATATTGTACCAACAATTGTAGAAATCATATCATCTATTTCCGCTATTATACAAATATATAACGTTATTATAATTTTATACCACATAATTTGGACATTATACCAACTGATATTGCTTACCGATTGTTAACTCTATTATACAAATAAACAATGTTATTCTAATTATGACCAACAAAACTGGATATTTATACCAACTATTATCGTTTTATACCAATTGCTATCACATTATACCACCAAATAACATTATTAAAATTTCTAACAAAAAGTGGACATTATACCGACTGTTGTCGCTATTATACCAACAAAACTTAATATTATACCAACTGTTATCTTTATTATACCATCAGTTGGTATAATGTTAAATTTTGTTGGTATAATAACGCTAACAATTGTTATATTATTCAATTTAATTGATATAACAGCGACAAAAATTGGTATAATGTCCAGTTTTTTATTTAAGTAAAATTATTTTCTATAATTAGCGATAGCAGTTAGTACAACAATCACAACAGTATGATATAGTGTCCAATTTTGTGGATAATGTTATTTTCACTCATTCACTGTTTTGGGGTATTAACACGTAATTTTCCAAAATGGGTACGGAGCTGGAAGTAAAAATTCGAGGAGTAGCGAACATAATGTTAAACTTCAAAACGTATAGAAATGGAACTTTCCCTCAATATTGGCTTACATGATTGATTTGTTTTTCTTCTTATAAAGAATTAGAGCGGAGACAAAATTGATATGGGGCCCAAGATGGAATAAGGAAAGCAACATGTGAAATATAATTATCGAAAACATTTCCTTCACTTTTTCTTTCTTTCTTTTGTTTTTAAAATCATTCTCTCACGCAACACACTCCGAAGATTGAACTACTATGAAAATTGAACAATCGCTGACTCTATAAAGATAGTCCGGTGACTCCGGTCTTTAAGGCAAAGAAAGATTTACAAACACAACATGAAAATTAGACTTGTAACCTATTTTCGCATACAGCTTCACCGAGCATACGTCACCATGCATCGCTCACAAGTGACGTCACGTTGACTACGTGATCAGATATACGTACGCACTCTTACAAAACCATCAAAGTCCGCTTTTTTTTTTACTTCTTTTGGTCGTCAGGCAATAGACCTCTGTCAAGTCAACCTTTAACTACCATCATAAAATGGCCAAGCCACAGATGCCATCGTTGATAGTTCACAATAATATCTCTGATAAAAAAAAAAGACGCCGAAGAAGAAGAAGAGTAGACTGTAAGGAAATGGACAAGAGAAAACGAGATTCTAACGAAGAAGCCAACAAAAAGAGTTCGAAAGAAGACGACGTTAATAAGGAGGTGCCTTGCGACGAAGAAGTGGACGAGTTTTTCTCTTCCTTAAAGAGAGCGCGAATGGCCTTCAACTACTTTCGCGATCGTAGTAAAGTTAAAGATGAAGATGGAGGCAGAGTACCTCAAAAGGACATTATTATCAGTAAGGATAAACGTCCCGAAATTGACGGTTATTTGGATCTCAATTCCGACCCGCCCAATGATTAGTAGCCATTTTGGATAGTTTTTGGTTATTAGAATGATGGATATTTACTAATTCCTCAGTTTGATGTCATTACTTTACAGTTCGTTCTCAAAAGTCATTAGTAGAGTGATGGATATTTGCTAACACCTTAGTTTGATGTCATTACTTTGCAGTTCATCCTCAAAAGTCATTCGTAGGAGTTTGTTCGAATTTTTTACCGGTCAATCTGAAACGGGTTTTCTTGAACCGCTGCGAAAAAAAGAATTATTTCCAACGGCTCGAAAATCGGAGGAGATGTGTTAGTGAATGCGATGATGATAACGAAAATTGATATTGAATGACTTCTATTAATCATGAAACGAAAACGATGGTTAGACAGACTAATGAATTTCCTAATAGTCAAACGGAGAGTAAGATAGAACTCAAGCCCTGTCCTCCCTCAAACCCGATGAATGCCTTCTATTTAGTAAATACTTGTTTGTTAAAGTATATCACATCATATTATATTTTGAATACTTTTTATGATTAATTAAGTTATTTAAAACTAAATTAATGTAAGGACAAATTTGTAAATAAAATGAAATATTAAGTGTAAAATTATAACAGCGCTATCTAATTAACAGATCAATTTGACATTTCCTAAACCTTGTAGGGTGTTTACAAAAGAGCCATTAATTGTTATTAACAAAACGAATTTGACCAGCAAATTTGAGGTTATTAAGACATTAATAATTATAATAAATTTCTCGAATTTAGTTTCGATTATAAATTACTAATTAATATAATCATAACTAAATAAGGTCTATCTAAATGTAAACTTCCCATTAAATAATAATAATAATAACAATAAGAAGAAGAAGAAGAAGACTAAGAAGAAGAAGAAGAAGAAGAAGAAGAAGAAGAAGAGTAACAAAGTGCGGTAAACAAGCATCGCGAAAGGGATAGTGAACATCAAAGTACCACGGACGTAAATGAGTGAATCGACAAACAAAGACGTGTGATAATGCTTCGAGGCCGTCCAGTGTGATTCCCCACCTCGGAAGCTCAACCAAACTTTCGACGTAGACAGCCGTCGAACAGATATAATCAATGTCATTTGGAGAGGGTACGCATTGCTATTATCTTGAGGATCGTAAACAACTAACTGTCTCCCACGACCAAGTAAATACTTTCCGTTCAATGAGATACAAAGACGATGCGGAGGTAGATGAGAATGCGCGTCGCGTAAGGAATGGTGAATAACAGTCCAAGAATCTTCTTTAGCATCCAAACATCTGTATAATCCAATGTGAAGCGCCCGTAAAGAGCGGTAATGCAACCTCTTAAAACTCCATAGATAATAAGTTCGAATACTTGTCGTAAATTGGCTGCTCAATGGTACCGAAATCTCATTTTCCAAATCGAGGCTCGTAATATTGCGCTTGTAATCGTTGAGGTTTAAAAAGTGGAACTTTCCGTTGGCAAACACTGCGGATGAGTACGATTTTATGCAGCCTTTGAAACCCTCAATCTTCTTCCAAGAATCGTTCTTTAAGCTGTAAATCTGCACCATACACTCAAGCACAAAAGCGCCGTGGGTGGAATACTCGATAAGCTTCAAAACCTTGTAATCGTCGTTGCGCTTATCATAACCTATGCCATAAATTGACGAATAAAACGTCAGATTGTCGGCCCTTGCCACCGAGGGAAGCTTCTTCATCATCCTCAAACAAGGGTTCCAAAGAAAAATATGGCTAACGCTACTGCAAGTCACGGAAACATATAACAACCCATCGAAAGAATCCATTATCTTAACTGTTAGGGTTTGCGACCACGTCGTCGGTGAAAAGATAGGTGACGGCCGAACTAATAACTGAATCGTATTTAATTTCATCGCAAAGTGGGTCGTACGAAATCTAGGGGTGTTCATCGGCCCGTTCGGTTTTCTAACATTTCGTTTCGGTTTTTCGGTTTTCCATATGCTCAATCCGATATCCGAACCGTTTTAATTTGGTTCGGTTCGGTTTTTAACAATTCGGTTTCGGTTTTTTCGGTTCGGTTTTTCCAATTAAAGAACAATCAAAGTTCTGAAACTAGAAACGAACATTAAGCTGAAAATGAAACAAGGTCTAACCAAAACAGAAAAAAATTCGGCTGAAAGTGGTACAAAACTTTCAGCTAAATACCCAACCACACAAAAGCATATTCAACCATACCACGAAGCCAAAATAGTACTATAAGCAATATTGAAAACGTGGCTTTCCATTCCACCATCTTCAATCCCTTCCATTAGACTCTTCAATCTTTAACATTCAAATCTGTGAAAGAGTATAAAAATATTTGTCAAAAATCAATAAAGAATAGTTACAATAAAGAATAATAAGCATAATTATTACCGGATTCAAGCTGCTCAAGATTGTCCAACTCCTCCTCTACTTTAACAGGTGAAGGTTCTTTCCGAACCCAATCTTGAAGACAAATTAGAGTTTGAACTAATCTAGGAGTCAATGAACTTCTAAATGAATCAAGCACACGTCCACCAGTACTAAATGCACTTTCTGATGCCACTGTAGAAATAGGAATTGCTAACACGTCACGGGCCATATCAGCAAGGATAGGAAATCTAGGCGAGTTAATTTTCCACCAAGCTAAAATATCGAAATTGACATTTCCAATCTCTGTTTCTTCACCAAGATACCTATCTAACTCGGTTTTTGTTGGATTTTATTAAACCAAGTGGGCTTTGGGCCCAAATGGGTATTAACCCATTAATAAAATTCCGTTTCGGTTTTAATTAAATCGGAAAGCTATCGAATGTCTAAACGAGAAATCGTTGAAAGATTTCGAATCTATGTTTCACGGGGATTCTAACGAGTATTAATACGCTCAAAACCGATATCGGGTGAATGAGAAATTAATTTTCGAAGTTGGCCCAATAATCATTAAAAATGATTGGTAGTGTTTAAGTGGGGAATCAAGTGTCCCACATTGGTTAGACACTAAGAAAATCTTCACTATATATATAGAAACCCATGTGGGTTTATTCAAAAGGGCTTGCCATGTGTATAGCTTAAATGGGCTTGTGGGCTTAAGTGGGTTTAAGTGGGCTTGAGAAACTTGGGTGAGTTTTGGCCCAAATAACAGCTCGGTGCGAGTCGGTGCCTCGCACCGACGAGCACCGAGCACCGAGCACCGAGCACCGAGCACCGAGCCCGAGCCCGAGCCCGTGCCCGTGGCCGTGGCCGTGGCCGAGGCCGAGGCCGAGCCGTGCCGTGCCAAAGTGCGCAATGGGCGCTTTGAGGCGCGCACTTTGCACTTCGCACGACGCATCGGAGCGAGGAGCATTGAGGAGCTACTTAAATTTTTCCTCCGGTAGGCGGCGACGGCGACGGTGCCGGTGACATGGCAGTCGAGGTGAAGCTGATTGGGCAGCCCAGAGGTATGATCCATTGGATCAAATGGAAGCAGTGGGCTGTTGGGCTGATCCGGCCCAACTAGAATTGTCGGTCGGCCCAAGGAGAGGCGTCGGTAGCCGCCTCGGGCCGTCGGTTGGAGAGTCGGGCCGCCGCCGGTGGGACATGCCAAAGATTCGGGCTGTCGGCCCGAGAATCGGGCTTGTGGCGGGCCAGTAAATAAACCGACAGTCCATAAGTTTCGAAGTATCTCATTCTGACCCCTGGTAAATGACAGAAGCAGTCCAGTAAGTTCTGGAATTTGCTAATAAGTCCCTGCGTGAAAAAGTCTATAAATAGACCCCTCATGAATTGAAAAAATTCATTCAGAAAAACCCACTCATATTTACATAATTCACTCCCACTCTCTAAAATCCCGTAGCAAGAAATAACTCGGTTTCGAGTATAATTCGTCAGAAATTCTAGTCGTTGTGCTGCGATTATGAATTAAGAAAAAGGTCGTTGTATCTTGGGACGATCGCTGCTAACCGAAAGCACTGATATCGGGGCGATTTCGTCTTACGGACAGTGTGTCCAACACACGCCTCGACTACGTCTACTGTTATGGATAGTCTTCATCAACTCCAGGCGTATTTATTCTTCATGCTGTGTACTATAGTTATCACATATGCCCTAATCATTATTTGGGTACTGGCGAACTGCACCTGCGTTTGAAGAACACTCCATCTTCCGACTATCTACTGCCGAAGTTTATCTATTGCCAAAGCTCTCTGCCGCCGACCAGACGCAACCACAGAAATAACAATCGTAAGACGAAATTTTTGTTCGTGATCTGATCGATGGCAACCAACGCACCAACGATCCCTACCGGCAACCATGTCGAACGTCCTGCCAAATTCAACGGGACGGAGTTCAAACGCTGGCAACAAAAGATGATGTTCTATCTCACTACTCTCCACCTCGTCCGTTTTCTGAAAGAAACTGCCCCTACGGTGACAGAAGTCGCCCCACTAGCTGAGGGTGAAAACCCTGACGATGCAGACTATGCTGCTCGTGTCGCTCAGTTTGAGCAAGAAAAGGCTGCGTTAGACGCATGGAATCATAATGATTTCATGTGCCGCAACTATATTCTGAACGCCCTAGACGATTCCCTATACAACGTCTATGCAGTGGCCACGACTGCGAAAGAGTTGTGGGATTCGTTGGACAAGAAGTATAAGACCGACGATGCCGGACTAAAGAAGTTCATCGTCGGCAAATTTCTGGATTACAAGATGACCGACACTAAGCCGGTGCTGGACCAAGTCCGTGATCTGCAGCTAATCATTCACGATATTCATGCTGAAAATATGCAGATCAGCGAAACCTTCCAAGTAGCTGCAATTATCGAGAAGCTGCCACCTCTGTGGAAGGATTTCAAAAATTACCTCAAGCACAAACGAAAGGAGATGGGGCTTGAGGACCTGATTGTGCGACTTCGGATCGAGGAAGATAACCGAAAAAGCGAAGCCAAGAACAAGAGGGGCAGTATGGAGGCGGGAGCGAACCTGGCCGAGCCGGGTTTTGGCAATAAGCGTAAAAGGCCAGGTATGCCTCTAAAGAAACAAGATCCGAATCAGAAGAGGATTAAAGGCAACTGCTATAACTGCGATAAACCTGGGCATATGGCCAAGGATTGTCGTAAGAAAAAGAGAGTTAATAAGACTCGGGCGCATCTCACTGAAGAGAAGCAGCTGGCGACAGACACGTCGGAGCTAGATCTGACTGCAGTCGTGTACGAGGCAAACGTCGTGGAAAATCCGAACTACTGGTACATCGACAGCGGAGCAACGCGCCACATCTGCTCCGACAAAGAAATGTTCTCCACCTACACGCCTATTTCGGGTAGGACGCTCTATATGGGGAACGCGGCGACGTCCAACATCGTAGGATTGGGACGGGTGGTGTTGAAGATGACTTCAGGCAAGGAAGTGACGCTTGTGGACGTGCTGCATGTCCCAGACATCCGTAAGAATTTGGTGTCCGGCGCTCTGCTTAGTAACGCTGGATTTAGACAAGTGTTTGAAGCTGGAAAATATGTACTGACCAAGAATGGTCATTTTATTGGCAAAGGTTACCTCGAGAAGGGCCTTTTTAAGTTATCTGTAATGCCTGTAAAACGCGATATTAAGATCGCTGATAATAATAAAGCCAGTTCTTCTTACTTGGTTGAGTTGTCTAATTTATGGCATGGTAGATTAGGACACGTGAGTTTAAACAAACTGAAAAAGTTAATAAGTTTAAACTTACTTCCACAAATGGAAATTGATTCACAACACAAGTGTGAAATCTGTGTAGAAGCAAAAATGGCCAAGGCACCATTTTTATCTGTCGAAAGAAATAGTTCACCATTAGAATTGATCCATACTGATATATGTGATCTGAAATTCGTGCAAACTAGAGGTGGAAAGAAATACTTTATAACATTTATCGACGATTGCACGAAGTACTGTCACGTGTATCTTTTAAGTGGTAAAGACGAAGCTCTTGATACCTTCAAAAGATATAAGAATGAAGTTGAGAATCAACTTAACTCTAAGATCAAAATAATAAGAAGTGACAGAGGAGGAGAATACGTGGCACCGTTTGTGGAATTTTGTGGGGGGAAGCCATATTGTCATCAAATCGCATTCTAAATATGTTGCCACACAAGAAACGGGATAAAACACCGTACGAATTGTGGAAAGGTAGACAACCTTCCTATGGATATCTTAAAGTGTGGGGGTGTCTAGCAAAGGTCGAAGTACCTAAACCAAAACAGGTCAAGATAGGACCGAAAACGGTTGATTGTATTTTCATTGGATATGCAGAAAATAGTAATGCGTACAGATTTCTAGTGCATAAGTCCGAAATTCCAGACATGAATTCTGGGATGATTATTGAATCGAGAAATGCTGTTTTCTTTGAGAACATCTTTCCAACGAAGGAAAGAAATGAAATAAGTTGTAAAAGAAATTATGAAGCCGTTAAAGGTTCTCCTCCAGAAGTTGAGGAACCACGGCAAAGTAAGCGTAAAAAGGTGGCCAAATTATTTGGGCCTGACTTCCTAACATACATGTTAGACGATGAACCTAGGACAGTGCAAGAAGCTCTGTCGACTCCAGAAGCTCCATTCTGGAAAGAAGCTGTAAACAGCGAAATTGAGTCCATAATGCAGAACCACACTTGGGAGTTGGTAGATCTCCCAAAAGGGTGTAAACCTTTAGGATGCAAGTGGGTCCTTAAAAGGAAATATAAAACCGATGGATCAATTGAAAAATATAAGGCTCGTTTAGTAGCCAAGGGATATTCCCAAAAGGAAGGATATGATTTCTTCGATACCTATTCGCCCGTGACGAGAATTACGTCAATACGGGTTCTATTTGCTATTGCAGCATTGCATGATCTCGAGGTACATCAAATGGATGTAAAAACGGCATTCCTAAATGGAGACCTCGAAGAAGAAATCTACATGAATCAGCCTGAAGGGTTTGTAATACCTGGACAGGAAAACAAAGTGTGCCGACTCGTGAAGTCGCTTTACGGGCTTAAACAAGCACCGAAACAATGGCACGAAAAATTCGATATGACTATGCTATCGAATGGGTTCAAAATCAATGAGTGTGACAAATGTGTTTACATTAAGGGCACACCCGATGAATTCGTGATTGTCTGTCTTTATGTAGACGATATGTTAATCACGGGAAGCAATCATAAAATGATTGTAAACACGAAGATTATGCTGAAAAATAATTTCAGTATGAAGGATATGGGTTTGGCTAATGTCATTTTAGGGATAAATGTCTATAGGACGCCCGATGGAATTATGCTGACACAATCTCATTATATTGAGAAAGTGTTGAAGAAATTTAATGTCTTCGATGATCCTCCGGCTAAGACTCCTGTAGATATAAATCTACATCTGGCCAAAAACAGAGGAGAACCCATATCACAACAAGAATATGCTCGAGTGATTGGCAGTTTAATGTACCTAACTAACTGCACTCGACCTGATATAGCATATTCAATTAGTAAACTTAGCAGGTTTACGAGTAATCCTGGGAGTAATCATTGGATAGCCTTGAGAAGGGTGCTGAGATATCTGAAGCACACTATTAATCATGGCATACTCTATACGAGGTATCCAGCAGTTCTTGAAGGATACTGCGATGCTAACTGGATATCTGACAGCAAAGACTCCAAATCCACGAGTGGTTATGTATTTACCATCGGTGGTGGAGCAATCTCTTGGAAATCCTCAAAACAAACGTGCATAGCTCGATCTACGATGGAATCGGAGTTTATTGCACTAGACAAAGCCGGTGAAGAAGCAGAATGGCTTCGGAATTTTTTGGAGGACATTCCTTGTTGGAATAAGCCTGTACCGCCTATTATGATACATTGCGACAGCATGGCCGCAATTGGTAGGGCACAGAATAGTATGTATAACGGTAAGTCTCGACACATACGTCGAAGACATAATACCGTACGACAACTGATCTCTAGTGGAATAATCTCTATTGACTATGTGAAGTCTAAAGAGAACATAGCAGATCCTTTGACGAAAGGCATTGCTAGAGATCAGCACTATAACGCAGTAAGGGGAATGGGGCTTAAAAACCACACACCCAAGAACAAGCTCGGTGGTAACTCAACCATGATGAGTGGAGATCCCACAAACTTGGTTCAATGAGACAACTAAGCTGAGTGTAGTTCAGTAGCTTACTTGATTTTTTTTTAAGAAGCTCATTCTCATAAGCTGCTCAAGTAATTACCCGATGATGTGTGGTAAAGGGTAAGCAATGTTGTTTTTAATGATGGCTATACCTGATGGTGGAGTATTTCGGGATACTCTAGGATTAAAGTCCTAATAGTCGATCACCTATATAAGTGAGAAGTGGGGCCGCTTTAATATAACACTTATGAAACCAAGATATGGTCCAAGGCCGAAATGGACACAACGTGAGAATCGAAAGAAATAAGATTCGTCACTGTGTGTACGCTGTTGTCTTAATTTACACAAAAGCTATCAGTTCAAGACATCATGTTCACTGAACAGCGAGTAAATTCGATTGCGTTTTCACTAGGGAAGGTTCAAAGCCACAAGCTACCTATCCCGATGCAGTGACGAGTTGTCGAGTTTTTCTTGCAAGAGTCAGCATGCATAGCATTTGCATTAATTTCCATTCATGTGGGGGATTGTTGGATTTTATTAAACCAAGTGGGCTTTGGGCCCAAATGGGTATTAACCCATTAATAAAATTCCGTTTCGGTTTTAATTAAATCGGAAAGCTATCGAATGTCTAAACGAGAAATCGTTGAAAGATTTCGAATCTATGTTTCACGGGGATTCTAACGAGTATTAATACGCTCAAAACCGATATCGGGTGAATGAGAAATTAATTTTCGAAGTTGGCCCAATAATCATTAAAAATGATTGGTAGTGTTTAAGTGGGGAATCAAGTGTCCCACATTGGTTAGACACTAAGAAAATCTTCACTATATATATAGAAACCCATGTGGGTTTATTCAAAAGGGCTTGCCATGTGTATAGCTTAAATGGGCTTGTGGGCTTAAGTGGGTTTAAGTGGGCTTGAGAAACTTGGGTGAGTTTTGGCCCAAATAACAGCTCGGTGCGAGTCGGTGCCTCGCACCGACGAGCACCGAGCACCGAGCACCGAGCACCGAGCCCGAGCCCGTGCCCGAGCCCGTGCCCGTGGCCGTGGCCGTGGCCGAGGCCGAGGCCGAGCCGTGCCGTGCCAAAGTGCGCAATGGGCGCTTTGAGGCGCGCACTTTGCACTTCGCACGACGCATCGGAGCGAGGAGCATTGAGGAGCTACTTAAATTTTTCCTCCGGTAGGCGGCGACGGCGACGGTGCCGGTGACATGGCAGTCGAGGTGAAGCTGATTGGGCAGCCCAGAGGTATGATCCATTGGATCAAATGGAAGCAGTGGGCTGTTGGGCTGATCCGGCCCAACTAGAATTGTCGGTCGGCCCAAGGAGAGGCGTCGGTAGCCGCCTCGGGCCGTCGGTTGGAGAGTCGGGCCGCCGCCGGTGGGACATGCCAAAGATTCGGGCTGTCGGCCCGAGAATCGGGCTTGTGGCGGGCCAGTAAATAAACCGACAGTCCATAAGTTTCGAAGTATCTCATTCTGACCCCTGGTAAATGACAGAAGCAGTCCAGTAAGTTCTGGAATTTGCTAATAAGTCCCTGCGTGAAAAAGTCTATAAATAGACCCCTCATGAATTGAAAAAATTCATTCAGAAAAACCCACTCATATTTACATAATTCACTCCCACTCTCTAAAATCCCGTAGCAAGAAATAACTCGGTTTCGAGTATAATTCGTCAGAAATTCTAGTCGTTGTGCTGCGATTATGAATTAAGAAAAAGGTCGTTGTATCTTGGGGACGATCGCTGCTAACCGAAAGCACTGATATCGGGGCGATTTCGTCTTACGGACAGTGTGTCCAACACACGCCTCGACTACGTCTACTGTTATGGATAGTCTTCATCAACTCCAGGCGTATTTATTCTTCATGCTGTGTACTATAGTTATCACATATGCCCTAATCATTATTTGGGTACTGGCGAACTGCACCTGCGTTTGAAGAACACTCCATCTTCCGACTATCTACTGCCGAAGTTTATCTATTGCCAAAGCTCTCTGCCGCCGACCAGACGCAACCACAGAAATAACAGTTTTGGCATCAATTCTTCCACTCTTGGCCTTGTACCTCAAGTATTCTTGTTGTATTCGTGTTTCTTGCGCACTTCCAGAGTCCACATTTGACATATTTCAGTTGTTTTAGTAAGAGCTTTTGAATATCTGAACAAGTCATTAGTCGGAGTTAATTAAATATATTCCTCAACCTTATGCTACATATACAGAACAAAACCGCTTTACCTCGGCCAATACCAATCGACCCACGAGTTAGGTACTCTAACAATCTGCTAAAAATTCTTATTCCAATCGCTCGAAAATGGAGGAAATGCATTCAACAACCCTCACAAAAGAGATATAGAGAACATCAAAGTACTATATGAGACGATCCAAAAAAAAAGAAAGACGCAACTTAAGCCAAAAAAGGCGCATGATAATGCTTCGAAGCCATCTAAGTGTGTGATTCCTCAAATCTTAACCAAACTTTCAACATAGACCGCCGTCGAACACATGCCATCGATTACGGCGCATTTTCGAGGGTAACAAAAGCTGTTATCTTCAGGATCGTAAACAACTAACCGACTCCCACGTCCCAATAAATACTTTCCATTCAATACGAAACACAAACGATATGAGGGTATATACGAAGCTTGTCCATCGAAATAAGGAATGGAAGCTAATTTAGTCCAAGATTCTTCGACCCCATACTCTTTCAGAACCCAAAAATCGGCAAACGACCATTGCTCGACGCTGTAAAGAGCAGTAATACAACCTCTAAAAACCCCAAGAGATATATCAGAATAGTTGTCGTACTTTGGTTGCTCGACAGTACTGTAAACCTCTTTTTCCAAATCGAGGCTCAGAATATTGCAACCCGTGTGGCCTTCGTCGAGTTTAAAATACGCCAAAACGTGAAATTGCCCATTCGCAAATACCACGGGCGCGTTCGATTCTATGCCTCCATTGAAACCCTCGATGCTCTTCCAAGAATCGTTCTTTAAGCTGTAGATCTGTACCATGCACTCTAGCTCATCATCGCCGCGTAAATGCAAGAAAAACCCCAAAACCTTGTAATCGTCGCTGGGCTCATCGTAACCTATGCCATAAGTCGACGACCAAACCTTCTTTTCATCAGCTGCGGAAAATGGGGGTAGCTTCTTCGACGTCTTTAAACAAGGGTTCCATAGAAATATATGGCCTACGATGCCTCGCTTTGCAGAAACGCACAACAGCCCATCGAAAGAACCCATGATATGAATTCTCCAGAGAGGGGGAAGATTGGGACGATTAGGGTTTTCAACAAAATCGGTGAAAATATCAACGAGGGGGGGAATTAACGACTGAATCGTGATTAATTTTGTCGTGAATTTGGTCGTACGAAATGCCTAACACGAGCCTGTAGTTGGCGAGAGATGGATCGATGGCTGAGAGTGTGGCGTGTTTCTTGATGAATTTGGGGGGAGGAAATTAGAGAAATCCATGATTTTGCGACGCACTTGAGCTTCGAGAGGGGTTTCGCGGGCAATCTGACGAGGATTTCTGCAATGATTTCGCAGGGGAGATGGGGCAAATTATCTCCACTTATTTGGGATCGAATTGCATCGATGGCTTTGATTTTCCTGCAAAATTGAGGGTTGATTTGATTGTTTTTGGTTGATTCCTCGTTATTTTCCATCGTCGAATTTGGCGTCGGAAATGTGAGCGCAGAGTGTGATCGATGTATAACGTAACCTAGCCCTAGATGAACGAGTCAGATGATTATTACTCCATATGGTCCCAAGACTTGATGGTATTTACGCATCAGCCATTATCTTTAAGATTATTACATTTGAATCCCTCGTTTATAAATGTTTGATCTCGCAGCCCAGCCCAAGTAGTCGAGGTGTATATGAATAAGTAGCATCTTATATTACTATGAACGACGCTTCTAGATTTAATAATAAACCGATTATGTTTGGCTTTGGGCCTATGGCCCAACAACACTAAACTCAACAAAATCATCCATATTTCTTGATTTAGATTAAAAGTTAAACAAAACCGAGACATTTGATGTCTACGCGTCTGGCAGATTTCAATTTCTTTTTATTCAATGATTTCGCCAAGTTATGTTCTATTTATTCAATCAGTGAAACTGTTATTAGTCAGAATTAACTTAATTTTCAATCTCTAACAATCCTGATCCTTAATACTAATGTACACGTTTGACAGAGATGAAGTGACGAAGGCAATGCTTGCTATCTACTCATGAACTTAAATCCCATGGCCTTATTTGGATAAAATAGTTTTCTTCAAAAAATGTGGAGTTAGAGGGGTGCTGAAATTACTGATGATGTTTTTCTGGAAAGGTTTGAATGCTCAAACATATTAATTTTACAACTATGCCCCTCGTTCTATTAGAATTAGAGGTATCCTTCCTTAAATCAATTGATAATAGGTGGAGATAGCTTATGATATTTTAAGTGGGTTTGAGTCAATTTTCCGATGTGGGATAGAATAGAATCTCAACATTCCTTGTCACATGTGGCATGACTCATCGAATACATGGACATTTGAATCGAATGACAGGAAGAGATATCATCTGATATATTAAGTAGATTTGAGAGATAGAAGTATTTGATGTGATAAATAATAGAAATCTTAACAATTCCAAAGGTGGATTACCCTGCGACAGCCTCAGATTACCATTGAGTTCAGATTTAAATTACACTAGTATTTTTCGGCACACTAAATGCGTGAGCATAATTATTTAATGTTATTTTTAATTTTGACATTTACAATTTTAATATTTAATAAATGAAATGTAAATTTTAAATATATTAAAAGGAAAAATAATACGTAGTATAGGAGTATAAGTACAATTAATAAAAAATAATATGTATAGTATAAATAATAGATTAGGTCACCTATATAAACACTCCACACACACATCGCAACTCTTTTTCTTCTCATCTCCGACGCCAAAATTCGATGGTGGAACATAACGAGGAATCAACCAATTACAATCAAACCCACCCTCAATCCTGCAAGAAATTAAAACCATAGATGCAATTGGATTCAAAATAAATGGCGATCATAATCCCACCGACGTAACTGCATAAATCCTTGTATGCCCGCGAAACGCCTCTTGAAGTTCAATTGCGTCTCAAAGTCATGGCTTTCTCTAATTTCCTCCCCGAAATTCATCAAGAGATATGCCACGCTCTCGGCCCTCGATCCATCCCTCGCCAATCACAGACTCATGTTAGAGATTTCGTACGACCCACTTCGCGACGAAATCAAGCGCGGTTCAGATATTAGTTCCTCCGTCGCCGATCTTTTCGCCGACAATGTGTTCAAAAACCCTAATCGCAACAATCCTCCCCCTCGCTGGATAATTCAGATTATGGGTTCCTTCGATGGCTGTTGTGCCTTTCTGCGATTCGAGGCAGTAACTAATATCTTTCTGTGGAACCTTGTTTGAGGACGTCGAAAAAGCTGCCCACGTTCGTTGAAGCAGATGTGAAGGGGTTTTCGTGACCGACTTATGGCTTAGGTCATGACGAGCCCAGCGAAGATTACACGGTTTTGGGGCTTTACATGAGCTTACGCACCGATTATGAGCTAGAGTGTCTGTCACAGATTTACAGCTTAAAGAACGATTCTTGGAAGAGTATCGAGGGTTTAAAAGGTGTCTTAAAACCGAACGCGACCGCGATATTTGTGAATGGGGAAATTTCACGTTTTGGCATACGTTATCGTGCAATATTCTGATTCTGAGCCTCGATTTGGAAAGCGAGGTTTATGGTACTGTCGACCAGCCAAAGTACAACAAGCATTCTGATACATCTATTGGGGTTTTGAGAGGTTGCATTACAGCTCTTTACAACGTCGAAAAGTCTTATGCGGACGTTTAGGTTCTAAAAGATTATTATGTCGGAGAATCTTGGACTAAATTAGCTTCCATTCCTTACGTGGATGGTGTTGGATAAGCTCAATGTAGGTCCAAGAAGAAAATAAAAAAATATAATAGAAAGCAAAAGAAGCAGCTGAAGTGGACAAACGTGTTTTGCATGTTTTGGAAAATAAGACCAAGTGAAGAGAAAAAATGAGAAGCCAAGTAAAAACGTAACCTATAGCCGAAAAGGAAGAACAAGAGTGATATGTTTTGTCTGCCATTTATTATGTCTCTCTTATCATGTGTGATATATCTATATATATGAGGATGCATGCATTGTATTGTAACGAGTGGGAATAATATAGAACAGAAAGAAGAGAAAAAGGTTTGTCCCTCTGATAAGAAAACGTTTCTCCTCCCATAAACAAAAAGAGCAGATTTATTCCTCTTCATACACACCAAACTCTCGGTTCCTCACATATACAGAAAATTAAAACAACAAAATGGTATCAGAGCCGATGGTGTCGCCAACGCCGATGGAGAAAGAGCCGATGATGTCGCCAGAGTCAACAGAGCCGATGGTGCCAATGGTGTTGAAGCGGATATTATTTGCCCACATGTTAATCCCGCAACTCACCGAGAATAACTATGCAAGGTGGAGCGTCGAAATGAAAGCTCTATTCAAATCGCAAGGCTTATGGGAAATAGTCAAAGATGGATATTCACCAGATATGACTAAGTATACAAAGTCGCAACGGAAGACGTTGAGAGCCGCCGTAAAAGAAAATGGTCTCGCGGTCCTTCTCATCTTAGAGGCGTTAGATCTTACCGGTTTCGGAGCGATAGGCGCAACGAGAAAAGCCAAGGAAGCCTGGAATCTGTTGGAGAAAGCGTACAAAGACGCTGATTACACCAACCAAGTTCAGCCACAAAAACTGGGTGAACTTGCAACGACGAAGGAGGCCGAGAAGAACGTTGAGGGCGAACCCGTACGAGAAGAGGTAGCTCGTGAGTGGAGAGCAAGCGTGATAAAGATCACGCTAAGCCAGTGGTGGAAAAGAAAAAAGATGAACCACCACAGAAACCCAAGATGGGAAAAGAAAAAGGCGAATCATCAAAGATGAAAGCCGATGGCGATGAAGAGGAGGAAATATATCCAAAGGCCGAGGAGCCCATGGAAGAAGAAAAGAAAAAAGGAGTCCCAAACGAAGAGGAGATCGAGAAAGACGAGGCGTATGAGGAAACGCCGCCACGCCAACCACCTGAGAAAGTCGAGGAAATCCACGTGAATACTTCGGAAAAAGCCGATGCAATGAAAAACGAGGTCGACAACGCCATGCATGCATCGACGGAGAAAGCTAAAGATAATGCCTACAAGGTGAACAAAGAAGCCATAAAGACACATGAGACAGTGTCCGAGAAAGGCGGTGAGGCGGTTGAAGAGCCAACCACGCATGCTGAAAAAGATGAGCGAGGAGAGACGCATGAGCACGATGAGACGATCGCGCATGCAGCCACGACGGAGGCCCGCGACATGTTGATGGAAAAGTCGTTAAACTGAGGACTGGAGAACCTACAGATGCCAGTTCTAATAAAACAAAATATATAGACGAAGAAAAGAAACGCCAGAAAGAAAATGAGATAAAAGAATGGATTGAGGCGGGGAACAAACTTGAGGCATACATGAATATCTTGAGAAGTCGAACCAACAACAAGTACGAGCTCGCCGGAAAATTAGATTCGGACGAGAAGGACGAGGTCAAGACGACGACCAAGGAGGTCCCCAAGTTGATAGGCGATAACCAAAATATGAAGAAAAAGAGGCGGCTAACATAACCGCGAAGGAGAGTTTTAAGATGCTGACGAAGGCCAAGCCACCGGAGGCGAAAGATCCGGTCGCCATACCGAAGAACCTTGAGTACGACAAAACTCGCAGAAAAATTGCGAAGGAGGTAAAATATAACTCGGAAAATATATTCGTGAACAACGATGTTGAGCAGTACAAAGCCGACACCGTGAAGGATATTTACGTCACCAATGAAAGCAGAAACGCTGATGAGAATTTTTCGTTTCTAAGTAAAAACCCGAAAGAAAGGCGATATAAGGTTGTGTATATGGCTGATGCAACCAGTGAATACACAGTCAAACAGTTTAAAGAGTACGACCAAAGGAATGTGTCAGACGAATATCGGAAAACTGATCAGACTAAGGAAGAACGGTTTCACAGAAATGCCTGGTTTGGGAAGCACATGTTGAGCATTGAAGCGAAGTGCTCGAAGACGTTTGTGACGGCAACTGGCGAGCCGCGACATACGACAGACGAAAAAGAGTTAAGTTTAAGAAGGTTGAAAACCAAAAGAAGACAGTGAGCTTAAGAGGGAAATTTGTTGGATAAGCTCATAGGTCCAAGAAGAAAATAAAAAAATATAATAGAAAGCAAAAGAAGCAGCTGAAGTGGACAAACGTGTTTTGCATGTTTTGGAAAATAAGACCAAGTGAAGATAAAAAATGAGAAGCCAAGTAAGAAACGTAACCTATAGCCAAAAAGGAAGAACAAGAGTGATATGTTTTGTCTGCCATTTATTATGTCTCTCTTATCATGTGTGATATATCTATATATATGAGGATGCATGCATTGTATTGTAACGAGTGGGAATAATATAGAACAGAAAGAAGAGAAAAAGGTTTGTCCCTCTGATAAGAAAACGTTTCTCCTCCCATAAACAAAAAGAGCAGATTTATTCCTCTTCATACACACCAAACTCTCGGTTCCTCACATATACAGAAAATTAAAACAACAGGTGGATCATCTCCTTTTTTTTTGGTAGAATGAAATTCATTTACCACAACCTCGGGTGAACATTTACACCAATATAGACCCATTAGCACAAGCTACCAATCAGTAAAACAGACATACTCTATCAAAGAACTATATCCAAGCATACTCTACCAAAAATGACAGAATTAAGCGCATTCCTTGCTTGACAAACAGCTTTAATTCTCGTCTGCATTTCCCTCGTGATCAAATGGAATATTTGATCCACAGTCCTCCATCCTCCCTCGTGTAGTCTTCTGTTTCTTTCAGCCCAAATGTGGTACAACATGGAAGCATAACAGGCAATAGCAATGCCAAACTTCGCCTGTCTCTTCTTACCCTGCTCTATTAACCAATCACTTAGGGATTCAAATGAGTATAGATGGATTCTCATGCCCAGCCAATCGTGTACTTTCTGGACTAACCTCTGGCTATAAGTACATTCCAAGAACAAGTGCTCCAAAGATTCATCAGTTTCTCCACACAACCAACAACTAGTATTTAGCCCTGTGTCCCCCAGCTCAGCATTCTATCCACAGTTAGGAGTCTTCTATGCACCATTAACCACAATACAAATGCATGTTTGGGAATATTGTACCGGCACCATACAGCTCGGCCATTAGGAAAGAAATTACCTTCACCCTTTAGCCATTGGTAACCAAAGGCAGCAGTATAACATCCATCCCTTGCCAAAGTCCATCTCCCACAATTGTATCCCTCCCTGAACTTTCACTTCAGTCGATTCAGCTTCTTCCAGTGCCAGCAAGAGTCCGCAGCTGGTCTGAAATCCCAGAAACATATCCCTTTTAAGTATACTACACTGATCCATTTGATCCAGAGTGATTGCACTTCCTTGGTTATTTCCCAGATTTGTTTTGTTAGCGTAAATCTATATATGGTAGTGTATATATTAGCCATAACTTGTGCAGCCATTTAGTACGTGATTTTAGATGATTCTTTATTCTAATTATATGTAACCAATCTTTGTAACCATATACACTACAATATATAGATTTACACTAACATGTTTACCAGCCAGGGCTTCATTCCACGTTCTGCAATCTCTTATGTTGAGGCCCCCCTTTTGCTTGGACCAACAGGCTCTGTCCCAACTAATTAAATGGACTGGTTTTCCCTCAACTGTTCTGCCCCATAGAAACTCTTTGCAGACTCGGTCCACCTCTTTAGTGACAGCTTTGGGTAGGAGGAATATAGACCCCCAGTACCCATGTGTAGCCAGAAGCACAGCATTAATCAAGCAAAGTCTTCCTGCGTAGGATAAATTCCTTGAGGCCCAGCATTTAATCGTGGCAGTGATCTTCTCAACTAAACCTTGGCAGGAGCTTCTGCTCCACTTTGTGGGAGTTATGGGAACCCCCAAGTATCTCACTGGAAACTGGCCGGTCTGGAAGCCTATGATCTGCCTAATCTGGTCAGAAACAGAGCTTGATATACCAGCCATATAGATGTTGGATTTCTGTTGATTGGCTTCCAAACCCAAGGTGTTCTTAAAGTGATCGAGGGCCTCCTTGATCACAGTGACTGCCCCGGGGCTCACTTTACAGAAGATCTTAAGATCATCTGCAAAACAAAGATTGACTAGGTTGATGTGTTTGCACAAGGGATGGTGCCTGAATCGAGAATCCTTGACTGAGAGCTGGAGCTTCCTAGTTAGGTATTCCATCGAAAGTACAAACAGAAGAGGGGATAAGGGGTCGCCTTGTCTCAGTCCTTTGGCCCCTTTGAAATAGCTAGATTGTGTACCATTTACAGAGATGGTATATGAAACTGATGTCACACATTCCATGAGCCATCTGATGAATCTCATAGGGAACAGATGGATGGATCATCTTCGTACTCTCATATCGTCTGTGTTTTTCATTGAACGGAAAGTTGTTAATGGCCAGCGAGGGAGTCAACAGTTAGAAGCTTACGGTGTTGAAGATAACAGCTCTTCTTACCCTCGGAAATGCGCCGTAGTCATGGTTGAGCTTCGTCCGTGGGGAGGAGATGAACGTAGGAATCATCACAAGGATGACTTTGAATAAATTCCTATAGCTTTCGTTTGGTTTTATTAGCGTCTTTATTCGTTGGTTTCTCGTATTTCCGCCCGTAGTACTAGGATGTTCTCTTTCGCTTTCGCCGCGCTTATTGTTTGCTGCATTTTACTCGCTTTTTTCGAGCGATTTGATCTATGAATTTCTTAGCAGGTTTTTGGGATATATCATTCACGGTGTTCAAGAACCCGTTTGAGATTGACCCGTAAAAAATTCGAACAAACTCCGACTAATGGCTAACAACGACGTTTTTAGTCCTCGATGTTGGTCCATGGACTTTTTGTCCCCCCATTCCAAGATGTCTTTTAGTCACTAACGTTACCGATTTTTTGACACTTTTTGTCCTCCGATTAATTAAATCGTTAATTTTGAGAGAATCTAACATAACATGGATTCATTTTAGTCGACTTAAAACATCGTAACTCATCTTTTTATTCGACCTAAATGCATGTGAGCATCATTACGTATCACATTTAGGAAAGGATTGGCGATCTTAAAGCCGAGTAAAATGTGATAATGATGCTCATGTGTGTAAGTTTAAGAAGAAGATAAGCTATAAGGCTTTAAGTCGATTAAAACAAGATCATGTGCACTCACATATTAAATCTCATCTAAATTAACGATTAAATTAACCGAATGACTGATAACATAGGTACTAACAGTGACACCTCGGGTTATGGGGGACCAGAAACGCCCACGTCCAAACATTGCAGACTAAAAATGTCGTTCGCCATTAAAATACCGTGAACTCTTATTAAATGAAATGAACAAGCTCCGAGCGCTTTTGATACGGAGATTTTGGTTAGGAAAAGAAAAGGGTATGCATGAAAGTACAACGCTCGAAAAGCAAAGTATCATTATTGTTCAGTATGCTAACTTAGTTTTTGGGCGTGGTTTCCACACATGAATTCCGCACACAAAAAGCACAACCTAACTGAATTGTCCAATCATTGCTAATCGTCAGGCGGACGGAATTGAGATCCAAATAGCTCGCGGGCTCCTTATTTTTGGGTTTATCACTTATGACGTTCTTTCGAGGTGCTTTGTCTCCCTCTTTATAGGCGTCTGTAACTTCGTCACGGCCGCGAAAGTAGTGGAGGGCCATTCGAGCTCTAATTAGGGAAGAGAATATATATATATATATATAATATATATTATATATATATAATTTGAGACCCGTAAATCCGAATATCGAAAAAATACCCGCCCCATTAATGGCGGTTGTTGGCTGGTCCAGGTTTGGACCGCTCCAATGTCCCTACTTATTGAGGCGGGACAACAAATCCTAATGTCTCAGCTTAGGGCAAGCAGTATGCCATGTAATAAAAAATCAATAAATAGCAAATATTGAGCAAATAAAAAATAAAAAAAAATCAAGGTTTTATGGTTACTTTTTACCGGTAACATTAAATCTTTATGGTCACAACTTATAATTATCCCATACGCGTCATTAAACTTGAACCATTATTACGGGTTACTGTTTATTTTTGCAATGAATATAACTAAAGAAGAGGTATTATTACCGAACAAATTATAGACCAATTAAACTCTTTGTTTAATTGACATAGTGAAGCTGATTGAAAATTTGAACAAATTATTCGAGACCATATTTTAAACTGACATAGAGAATCTGATTGAAGATTTGAATTCTTAAATTCTAATTATGGTAGTCATAACGGCACACTTATCATGTTTCATACAAGTATCATAAATCATTCGGAGTTTAAAATATACAACAATCTACTCGGATAGATATAATCAACTTCAGGTGATTTTTCCTAAGAGGGTTAATAATATTCTGATGAATCGGATAGATATTCCATTTAAGTTTATCACACTTTTTCTACATATATATTAAGGCAGTACTGTACTGCTACTAATACATAGAATCTTTGGTAATTAAAGACAATCACTATTAGTATTATGGCATTACGCTGATTCTCTCTAATATCTTATAAAGTTTATTCACATTAGGAAATTAATATTAACAACATTTTCTGAAAATGCCACGTGGCGTTGCATTATAACTGGCCAAATCAGTAAACTTTGGGCCAAATGTGGCAATAAAAGCTAAATTCCAACACCAGTGCCTCAAATGCTGTCACGTCGTCAAAAAGATATCTGGTTTCTACGCGCCATCTTACCGCGTGACCAACACTTCTCCGAAGCCTACAGTGATCGTGTAAAGTACGCACCTAAAGACGACTCGCTAACGAATCACCATAGCTCTTCAAATAATCATTACCAAACTTGGTCATTTATTTGATAAATCATAGCCAGACCATCAATTCATGATTATTACGTTAGCATCCTTAATTATCCCAAAATGCTCAATCCAAAATCCCCTATTTGTAGAACATGTTAATAACTTCATTTTTTGGTTTTTTACTTGATTTCAGTGTGCGAGTGAATCTTTTTGTCTCTCGATAAGCAAATTCACTGCCCGTTGTTTCCATTTCGATCTCGAAAGAATGAGAAGTTTACGTGTCATCGTTCGCGACCCAGACGCTACTGATTCGTCCGACGACGAACAAACACACGTTAAAGAAAAGATTGTATCGTTCTTCTGCGAATTCGGGAGCCCGGGAAAAGGCTCGAAAAAGTTTACGAGGAGGAAGACGGTCGCTAACGAGCCGAGGACGTTTACTAAGACGAAGAGAAAGTCCACTGGAGTTCGGCAGCGCCAATGGGGCAAGTACGCATCTGAGATCCGCGACCCGTTTCAGCGCAAACGAGTTTGGTTGGGTACCTTTGACACATTCGAAGAAGCTTTAAGTGCTTATGAGAAGAAGCGCTTGGAGTTCGATGCTAGGGCAAAAGCCTTGGCTTCTGGTTGTGAGGAGAAGAACCCTAATCGAGAAATTAAAAGAGAAGGTTGTACTGAGAAAGTGAGTGTTGCTACTCGCAAAACCTCTCCTTCTTTAGTTTTAGAGCACACCAATTCTTGTCGCAAAAAGCCAGTGGAGGAGGTTAAGGTTGAGAAGAATTTGTTATTGGATAACGGAGATGGGTTTGACTTGGGTCTTCCAATGGATTCTTTGGTTTTACAACAAAACGATTCTTGTCAAGAAAAGCCCGTCGAGGAGGTTAAGGTTGAGGACGATTTGTTATTGCATATCGGAGAGGAGTCTGGCTTGGATAGTTCAGTCGATTCTATCTTAACGGGATGCATATTTGAGTCTTTTGATGATGATTTCTTTTCTGGGCTTGATGATGGGTCGGGTCAGAATGTTCCTTTGCCGGATTTTATTTTCGATGTTGCCGATGCCTTTGATGAAGAATCAATGACTTGGATGAACGTTGATGATGGTGGGGATGTGCCTATGACCGGCGGTGTATTGTGCCCTTAGGGACTTCAAGATGATTTCAATAGATCTAATAATTGTTATAATTGCTGGTTTTGGGTTTTTTTATAAGAATTTTCTTAATTGTTTAAAATTATATTTTTTATTAATTATTTTAGTTTTGTTGTCATGAGAGATGACAAAAATGTTTCAATGAGTCATATTAGGTGTTTGGTTTGGGATGATCCTCCAAAATTTGTCCTTCATCACTCTGTGTTTTGTTTAGAATAGGCCTAAATCATCCAGAAAACCTAGGTGATCAGACATAACCAAAATTAAGGATCACCTAGGTGATAAAAATGATTTGATATTCCAACTTTCAAATCATCCAGAAAACCTAGGTGATCAGACATAACCAAAATTAAGGATCACCTAGGTGATGAAAATGATTTGATATTCCAACTTTCAAATCATCCAGAAAACCTAGGTGATCCTTCATCACCTTGTTGGGATGACAATTTTAAACTTATGAACAAGCTACTCCTTATATGTGAAAAATCATCCTTTGTTTACCCTTAACCCACTGCTAATTGCATAATTAACCTAGTCAAAACTTAAAAACATATTTTTAGTGGTTTAAAAATATTAAATAGTTTAAAAATATTAAACTTATATAGAAGAATTATAATTAGTGTTTGAGAAATAAAATTTGATATTGAAACATTATCATATCACGTAAACATTTTTTAAAAAGAATATATTAATCCACATTAACAAAATAATATGCATTTGGTTAAATACAACATTTATAAACCTTATACATCATAGTAACTAAACAAACAAATATTTCAATACAACATTAATATGCAAAATATAACATCATCCAAAAAATAACATTGGTATACAAAATTGATCCACATTTTGGTGGTACTCACATCACCTTAATGCGAATATCATCATAATTTTGGATTGCATCAACCAAGCACCACTGTGAGTAGCTTGAAAAATGGGTTTTCAAACTTAGAATCCATGTTTTAATTTTTTGTCCCATCTCACCTCTTATGAGAAATAAGGACTATTTAACGAGAACGTGACGTAGAGCGACGCTTTTCTAGCACAAAATATGAAAAATCTTTTCAATGAAAAATAATACATATTTATAACATTAAAAGAGAAATAGTAATTAATCCATTCTCATAAACTATTGAGATTATAGAAAGTGGGCGTTGTCCCACATCGGATAATTCAAGCTCTTCGAGCTAGCTATATATATATATATATATATATATATATATATATATGAGACCTTCTCATCCTATCACCAATTGATTTTTGGTATGATTCCTCCATTTATAATATGTTATCAGAGTAGTCTTCCGCTTACCGTCACCCGATTCATATGTCCACGTGTTAGGCCTATCATGCCACACCTGAGGTTATAAAAAGTGGGCGCTGTCCCATATCGGATAATTCAAGCTCTCCAAGCCAGTATATAAATATCAGTGTTTTTAAAAGCGTTTGATAGCGCGCCACGTGGCCCGCTATTACCCATTCTTCTATTATACCCCTTCATAGCGTTTTTTAAATCGCGTTGTTTTTTGTTTTTTTTTTAAATTTTTTAATTGAAAAAAAATTATTTTTGACATGATTTGGGATTATTTTGCTGTTGGGCTTTAAAAGTCATTTTAATATATCATTCATATATATTTTAATTTCAGAATTTAGTCAATTAATTATATCTTTTTTTTTATTCATTAAATTTGTAGAGAAAATATTAATTATTTCGTCGCGTAATTACAATAATTCTAAAAAGGAAGTGACCAACATAGCATATTTATATTTTGTATATATTATATATAATTTTTTGCATTATAAGTGGATTAGCGATACGCTACGCGATTTACGATATGCTATATCGGAGTTAACACATAACGCAATAATCTATTATCTCTTTTGTTTTGTGATCTATAATAAATAGAGGAATCAATGGTAATAAAAAAGATTAGAATCGAGTGAATTAAATATATTATTGGAGATATAAGCTATAATATAACAAATTTATGTCCTATATTACATTTTCCTGCATTGTAACTTACTTGCTCGAAATACTCACGCAACGCGCTACGCTATTTACGCTACGTGCTTCCAAAGCCAAAGCGTGTCGCATTGCGCTTCACGCATTTTAATACATTGATATATATATATATCCTCATATATATATATATATATATATATGAGGTATTTTCCTCATATTACCAGTTGATTTTAGGAATGTCTCCTCGATTTGTACTATTAATTTATTGTCCTTCGACAATCTTCGTTCACTATCCTTGAAGGAAGTTAATATCGGCGTCGGAGAGCTTTCATACTTATAAGTTATAACGTGCGATGAAATATGAATCGTGATTAAATATTATATTAAGATTATTTTCTTATAATTATACTTATATTATGATTATATGATATTACTATGATAATATGGCTTAAGAGTGAGATTAGAGAGATAAAGTGTATCAACATTTTGGTATATTGTACAACGATATGCTAAATACCTATTCATACTACTAAAACTACGGGTTTTAATTGATATAAATAAAATATATATGTTAAAGTTAAAAGGTAACCTAATACCAAACGATCGTGGAGAAATTGTTCTTTATCAATTCAATTATATTAAATGTGACGGATGAGTATAAACCATGGTTCTGAAACCGGGTTTTCGAACCGGACCGGAAATTTTAGTGGTTTAAGGTTTAGTGGTTTAACCGGTATAAAACCGGAATCAAACCGGAGTCAAACCGGTATATTTAAATATATATAATATATTTTGTGATTGAATCAACCAAATAATATAGGTTATATAGATGTTTATTTAGTAGTCTTTTTAGAATTTTCTAAAATTGAGGGTCAATATTAAATAAAATAAATTGTATTGGTAGTTAAATTAATTATACAAAGGACTACAGAAATTAAAACTATAAAATTTGGGGTTAAAAGTAAATAAAAATAAAAACATGGTCCGTTAAATAATTTTAAAACAAAAAATACATGTTGATTCTAAGATTCGAACCCAGCCCATACGAATAAAGGCCCAAGACTCCACCACTGGACCGCATTAAACTGGCACTATGTCTGTCAAAAATATTAACAATTTAATCCTTATATTTATAATTTAATTAACTAAATAATTATCCGATAATTTATTACTTTTTCGTTATTGTAATTTAACCCGTCCGCATTATTTTTCTTTTAATTAAAAATTATATTTCATCTACTAAACATAAAATTATATTTTAAAATTAAAAGTACCATATAATTATATTTTAAGCACACGCATAGAGTGTGCGGCAAAATACTAGTATATATAAACATAGCCCAGGCTTTCGAATTATTTAATATTTGAAGTCGACCAACCCTCGACGAATACACATCGAGTGAGATTACAACATAAGTATTTTCTCGTTCCCTGCAAAGCATAAGCTTCCGACCCTTAAATCCAAACCATTCGAGCTCGGGACGTTGGTGACTTAACCGTATGGTTCTCCACATTCTATTCACGTTAGTTTTTCGCATATTGATCTCAATATTCTCGTATTAATTAACACTAGTATTTACGTAGGGATCCAAAAATGGCGAATGCGATTTGTAAATTCAGACAATGTAACTTCAAAGTTCCGTGTCGCAATTTCGAACTCGTGCCACACAAGACTCTCAATTGATGGTGAAAATTTCGATCAAGTTTTATGATAATTTTTTCAAACTTGCTCGCATATTTTCAATCTTGTTCGCATTCAACAAGCATGTGGTCGATGGTTTCAGATAAATTTCTTAATAACCGAAAGAAGATGGAAAAATTATGTTCATTGCCGACGAACATTGGTTGAAATTACTGAAACGCGGAAAAGTTCAGAGTACGAAAATATTCAGCAACCGAACAAGCGCACTGAAGCGAACCCGAAGCTTGTGAGTGAGCTCGTATGAGAAGATCGTTAGCGCGTTTTAATAAATAATTCAATTTTATATTACATTCATTCAAATTTGGAAATTTGCAGAAAAATCGAGTTCGGGGCGGGAACCAAAACCGCTAGAGATGTTAGTCGATAAATACAACCACGACTGGTCTTCAGGGCAAAAGAGCACAGAGAATTGCGACGCATAGATTTTTTGTTAATATTTTATTGATTTTACTAATTTTAATGACTTTGTTACATATATTGCAGGAGGAGATGATGGAGAAAATCCAACTAGCTCAGACAGATTAAAGAGTCAGTAAAATAACAAACAAACTATTGACGTGTTCGAGAAAGCCATGGAGGATCCAAACATCAAACTTTCAGGGTTACTTCTTAAGAGTCATCATTATCATCATCTTATTCTCCATATATAGTTCAAAAGTAAAAGAGGAATAATGCATGTCACACAAATGACATATATCTACGGCCGACTAAAATCATAGCATTTAGCAGAGAAATAAAGATGTGTGAGCAGCAATTACTTCGGAATTGGAACCAAACTCTCAACGTAGATATGCGTCCACGAGATAAGATGATTACTACCGTTCATGCCGCATGCAACGCTGTTATCTTGAGGATCGTAAACAACTAACTCACTCCCCAGAAACAACAAATATTTCCCGTTCCTCAATATGAAGGGACTATACGAAAATAGTCCGTAGTCGTAAGGAATGGTAGCTAGTTTAGTCCAAGATTCGCTGATGCCGTACTCTTTCAGAACCCATATATCCCCAACCTCCGTAGTAGCGTGGCAGCAAAGAGCGCAAATACAGCCTTTTAAAAACCCTAAAGACATGTAATCTCGCAGCTCAACCTCGGGATACTCAATGGTCCCATACGCCTCGGTTTCTACGTCGAGAGTCACGATAGCCCAATAACATCTCACGTCCCCTTTTTCGTAGCATCCGTGGAAATGGAACTTCCCATTTACATATATAAGGCAAGGGCGCGGTACAACGTCGCCTTTGAAATTTGCAACCCTCTTCCAAGAGTCGTTCTTTGAGCTGTAAATCTCAACCATGGTATCATTCCAGTCACCGCAAACACTCAAAACCTTGTAATCATCGCTGGGCTCCTCGTAACCTAATCCGTAGACTTCCCCGAGCATTTTACTCATAGTCATAGGGGTCGGCAATTTCTTGGACATTTTTGTACAAGGGTTCCATAGAAAGATATCGATTCTCCTGAAACTATCCACGCAAACGCACAACAACCCATTGCAAGAACCGACTATTTGGGGTTTACCGTTTTGGGGAATGGAAAACTCGACTTCGACTGAGTCGGTGAAGAGATCGCAGAATTCCGAAGGAATTGAGCAGTGCTTCAGGCAATGTCTCGGCTCGTTCGAATTATTGAACATGAGTTTGTAGCGAGCAAAAGTGGGATCGAGGGTGGAATATGTGAGGTGGGCTTTGATGAATCTTTGACAGGAAATCAGAGAAAGCCAAGGCTTCGAAACGTACCTGAGTTTTAAAAGGGATTTCGCTGGCAATTTCAGGAGGATTTCTTCGATTAGATCGAGGGGAAGATTGGGTATTTTTCGGATTAGGGTTTTGGTTGGGTCGTCGATATCTTTGATTTTCTGCTCAGCAGATGAATCGTTGCTGCCTTCCATCATCAGAATTTCGCACGAATTGACAATTCTGTAGCACTTGCAAAAAAGGAGTTGAGTTCAGATTGATGGCATTATATATTAGATGCCCACATGGGCCCAATTAATTGAGGGCGAGTGAAGCACAGCAATTTTGAGAAATTTAATTTTAATCAAGTCCCATAGTTTCTGTTGTACTGTTAAAAAAATCGTAATTGAAGTATTGAACCACCGCGGTTTTTACGGTCCAGTTACGGGTTTCTGTTTTTTTTTCTTTTTAATCGAAGTTCTAAAATTGACGGTTTAAACCACTTGATAAAACTGACAATGTATGTCCGGTTGACCATTTCTTTCTTTCTACAATGCCAAAGTTCACATGTATCGACACTAGGTTTGGGGAAAAATATCGAAATACCGAAATATCGTCCTTATCGTATCGAATCGTATCGAAAATATCGAAAATTTTGGTATACCGAAGTTTTTGGTAAGGTATGTACCGTACCGAAAATTTTCGGTACGGTAATGGTATGAAAGTTTTTAAAATTAGGTATACCGATTATACCGAATACCGACTAAAAATTTTAATATATATTATATATATATATACACACTTATGTAACTCAAGTAACGTTTAATTTTTGCCTTTTTAATGTTTTTTTTCATGATTTTTGAAAGCGTGAAGATGCAATGCAATTACTTTTTGTTAATCTTCACTAATTTTTTAAATATAGCCGCTTCGTTCTACTTAATCTGTATATAAAGTTGTATTTTGTGGTTATGTAAAGTTTTTGTCTTACTAAGGAGACTAGCTAAAATATGTAAATTATTTAAGGTTAAAAAATCTTTTTATTTTAAAAAATTTGGTATTAATAATCTATCTTATTGGGGCCTAAGGAGTTTGAATTGATTAAAAATTCCAAAACAGCGAATTAACGAGTCACGAGACATGCATGGTAAAATGCCCTCCGTATGAATGGTATAGAAGGTATGATACCGATATCATACCGAAATTTCGGTATGATACCGTATCGAAATTTAAGGTATACCGAAATTTTGGTATGGTATTGATATGATTTTTTTGGATACCGAAATTTCGGTACGGTATACGGTATCACAGTTTTGGTATGGTATACCGTACCGAACCACCCCTAATCGACACTATAATGTAGGAGACTGTACGTGATGCGGTATTAGGCGGTTCTTTATAACCTATATACCGAATTGTCATATGCTCGAGTACTATTTAAACTAAGGGCCCGTTTGTTTGGGGGTAATAGGGGGTTTAAGGGGTTAGATGTTGTGTTTGGTTGGAGAGATTTTTTAAAGGTAAGATTTACTTAATACCTCTAATAAGGTGTTAATTAAATCATCCTAGTCCCCTAATTTTATTTAATACTTTCTTTCATGACTAAATTACCGCTTATAAAAAATTATATTTCCTATACTAGCCTCTTAATTATTTGTCAACAATCATCAACAACCCACCCCCTCATAAAAAATTATTACATCATCCTAGGAGATAATCGACAACCCACCGGCGGGAAATTTTCCGACGAATTCAACCACCGGCGAGATCCTCGTTACTAGAAGATTCCATACAACATCTTACCTTGACTAAGCTTGAAAGGTGTGATTCTTTCTTAAACTTAATTATTCGAATTTGGGGAATTTTGATTAATTCCATGATTCTGTGGCTTAATGAATGCTATTGGAGGATTAAATGGATCGTACCCACTATGGACTTGCTAATTTGATTGTGTGATGGATACGTGAGTGTATGATGCAAATAGAACGTCGACGTTGAATTTTCGGAGTTTTGATAGAAAAACATAGTATTATATTATTGTTTATCAAATTATATGGTCTTGCAGAAATCTACTGAACAAGACTCGAATTGATAATTCATCCAAACCATAAATCTATATTTCACTCATTGATGTCTCGTTGAGAACACAAATAAAAATCGAAACCCAGAGCATGAATGGAAAGAATTCGAGTCATGTTATAAGCTCGTATTTGATATATTGATTGGAGCTTAGGAAATCTTATTTTATTTTTTATCTTTTTTTTCTTCGTATTGCCAAACGATTAGGTGTCTTGATTCCAAGATGGGCTCGAACGAATATGATATTGGTGCAATATGCTCATGATACAATTTGCTATATATATCGGCGGAGAAATGGACGGAGAAAACGGAAATAGCCGTGTACTTATTCTATGTATGAAAGGATGCCAAAGCAAGTGGATTACCTGCAAAATTTAATATCAGATTTCAGAAGTAATTCGCATGAAAATTTGAGGATTAGTAGAGATGCATTTGGACGTTTATGCATTGTTCTTGAGAATTATGGAGGTTTGCGGCCCTCGAAATACCTACAAATTTCTGAAATGATGGCAATATTTCTTGGAGTATTAGCGCGTCATAAGAAGACAAGGGAGCAAAGTTTCACTTTACTAGATCTACCTGGACTGTTAGTAAGCATTTCAATTCGGTACTTGACGCAGTTCTTCGACTTCATGATAAATTATTGGCCAAACCTCTTGCAAATACTGACAATCCTTCATCTAAATTCAAATATTTTCAGGTATTTGTTTCATTTTTAACATAGTAGAAATGTTTTCTTAACTTCATGACAGTCACTAACTTTTTCTTTATTCCTTATGTAAGAATTGCTTGGGCGTCTTAGACATGGGCGGAGCTAGTGTATGCCTGCCTACCCTGAAAAAAAAATATAGCTATATATATATATTATATGTGTATTATCTATCCGTTGTTGCCCAATAATAAATGGCAAGTGTGCAGATTTAAATAGTATACATAGTATTATAATCTAAGGACTCACCTAATACATTGAAATCTTAATTTATTCATATAATAATTCCTAATTTATTGTATAATATTAATCTTAGATTAAGATATTTATTTCCTTTAATGAACCATAATAGGATAATAAAGTTCATTGTTTAGGAAAGTCATGATAATTATTGAATTTTCAATGGATAGACAATTATGTTATATATTTATAAATTATAAAAAAATTCTCTTGATGAATTCATTATCTTCCAAATTTGGAGAATGAAAAGGTTAAAAGGTCATAATTTCACATACAAATAACATCATCATTAGACATCAAGAAAAATAGTATAGTTTGTCCAAAAAATAGTTTCAATATTATAAGATTTGTTTTTCCACTATTTCTGCATTTTCGTCTATAATATATCTACAATGGAAAGTATTAAAGAATTAAAGCTATAAATGTCAATTTTGTAGCATTTGACTTATAAAAAATTTGAAATATTTCTTAATGTTGGTTATAATGCTAATTCTAATATGTAAACTTGTAAAAAAAAGTCCTAAATTGATATTTTGTTATATATCGTATATTGTTTGGTATTGGTTTTGTTTTAAATTTTTTTCCCACCCTGAGATAATTTCCTAGCTCCGCACCTGGTCTGAGACGGATCATATATAGATGCTACGGTGAAGTCAGCGGATATTCCACGATATAGAAATCGAAAGGGACAAATTACAACCAATTTTTGGGAGTATGGAATGAAGATATGAGATTCATATATGTTTTGGCAGGTTGGGAGGGTTCAGTCGCAGATGGACGAGTCCTTCGAGATGCTTTATCACGATCAAATGAGTTTCGTGTTCGTAAAGGTAAATTTTTCTTACATCTAGATGAAATACATATATTGCGTGAATTTTGACTTTATATTAAGCTATATTATAAAAAAATACAGGCTGCTACTATTTAGCTGATAATGGATACTCCAATAGCGAGGGATTTTTAACTCCTTATAGGGGCGTTCGCTATCAATTGAAGGATTGGGGGACAGGAACTCAAACTCCTCAAAATGAAAGAGAGTATTTTAATATGAGGCATAATGATATATATTATTCAAGTTACTTCATCTTATTTTATATGCTGAACTCCGTTTGCTTACTACTTGTTGACATGAATTTCCCAACTTCAATCTGTAATGTGAATCCATATTGTAAAGCAATTTGGAAGTAGTTTTACTGGTTAATGCATAAGGAATTATTAATAATCATGTAAGAAAAATGTCAGACAACTGAAATTCACCATAAATTAGGACAAGACTCCATTAAAATAAAAAACAGGATACATAAAACATGACAAGACCTCAACGTAAAGAATTTAGCAACCTCTTGTCATGCTCTTCACCAAGTGCAAGCGTTCTGCCTCATTCATGGCTAGAAAAATATGAAGTTTTCCAGAATTATTGATAATGACATCAGAAACATCAAACAACTGCATGGGCGACAAGTTCAAAGGCATATTCTTAATTATCGCAGCAGCCTTGCTTTGATTTTCTGCTTCTACTCCAATCCTAGACATTCCCTCCAATAGTATTTTATTCGTTTGTTGAGACATCTCTCGCATTTCATTAATGAAATCCTGGTCTTCGAGTACTTGTCGCTTCCTCTTACCAAGCTTCTTGGATTTCTGCTCGGCACTAGTTGGTGAAGAAGATTGACCATCAAATGTTGGTGAATCAGCAGTAGGTATATTAGTAGTGGGGAAGTCGGACACACTTGGAAATTCTTCAGCCTGCGTTGTCGATATCTCATCATATTGTCCCTTTTCATCAGTAATACCAATTGCATTTTCTCCTATAGCTCTGTCTTTTCCAAAAATCTCACACCAGTCTTCATACATAGGCCATGTTTTGTATTTTATACCCTTGTATAGTTTCGAAGAGTGCTGTAAGAACAAAAAATAAATAAAAATTCACTCCGTCGTCAAAAAATATGATTGACTATCAACTTGCATAAAAAATACCTCTTTTATCTCGTTCCAGAAATCATCAGTAGCATCTATCATTTTTGTGTCTGGATTAAAACTTGTTCCTGATTTATTCAACATGCCCTGTAACATGTAGTAATCTTTCTTCCAAGTTTTGGTCTTCGATTCAATGTGCGGAAAAGCCTTGATGTTACTGTTGGGCAAGTACTTCTGTAATGACTTCTCCAATGCATGATGAAAACCAGGTTTGAACCCATTTTCGCTCCTCCATCCATCTATGATGATTTCTCTGAAAGCCAAAATAAGCATCTTTTCTTCCTCTAAGAGCCACGAACTGTTATTCTTAGTCCCTTTCATACTGCAGGGAAACAAAAAAACAAAAACAAAACCAATAAGCAAACTGATAATACATAATATAAAGGAAAAGACAAATTGCAAAAAGAAAACAAATAAACAAACCTGTAGACTGTCAAACGAAGGAGAACAAATAAACAAACCAAAAGGAAAAAAGGACAATGACTACGACATGAGCAGTAAAATAAATACAATAAACAAACGAAAAGAATACAAAGCAATCAAAGCAATCGATTATCATAATAAGCAAACACTGTAAAGACTATCAGACAAGCAAACACTGTAAAGAACGAAAGAATATCAAAGCAATTGATTATAAAACACCAAACGAAACGAAAAGGATGGTCAAAACAGTATTTCGATTATCAAATCACCAACCAAAAGAACGAGATGGATACCTTACTCGTTGATAGCGATTAGCCCTAAACCACACCTTATAAATTCTTAATTAAAATAAGGGTAAAATTATAATTGCATTTAATTAAAGCTAATACCATCTAAACCTATTTACCAAACACATCCAACATTATTATTTAAACCCACTAACCAAACAGTTAAAAAATTAATATCCTCCATTATTTAAACCCAACTAAAGCTAATACTGCTTAAACCCACCCCCAACCAAACAGGCCCTAAGTGTATTACTTCAGTTATTTAAAAAATAAAATTTTAATTTTTTTACCATAAATTTGTAAATCTATTAAGGATAAAATATAATTAAGCAATTAAGGGTAAAAATTCGTAAATATTAATTACTACCAATTTGATAGACCAAATCGACAGTGTTTATCCAACCCGTGCTCTTTATATAAGAGTACAGATTCCATCAATAATATACATTAATACAATTAATCTTAGGCGTATCTATACTTAAATACCTTATAGAATAAAAAATTATCAATTCAGTATTCAGACTGAAAATTTTATATATAAGTACCTACTAGAATAATGTTTTTACACCTTGCTACCTGTTTGATTGTTAGTACCATTTTACCATTCTTACTCATTTTTTATACGTATATTACGTATCATATCACGTGTTTATGTGGTACCTACCCAAATATATTGTATGATATCTCTGTAATCATGACGTACATTTTTCAGCGTAATATGCATCAAAATACGTTTCGTATGGTACTTTCAGCCAAACTGATACCTATGTGTAAAAAATCTATTCTATTAAGTATCTATACATATAAAATTTTACAGAGGACTGATTTGGCTTTTTTATACTGTTAGGTACTAGTAATATATAAACTTTCTTATTCTTATCAATAAATAATTCATCAATAATTCAACGAATATTATTATGTAAAACAACCACAGCTTGACAATTTATCATCTTAAACATTCATAATACTTATCTCAATCACTGAGTTAATTATTTTATATTACTATTTTATTGAAATTTACTATACGCGACATTTGAACTCGAGATTGTGTGTATTATTATCTTCAATATATCTTGTGTATGCTCTGTTATAAGTAATTATTAAGTTAACTAATTGTTTTAACACCCAAGATCCGTGTGATGCCAGTTTAGTCTCGTTTAATATCCTAAAAGTTGCAAGACACTAGTCGGACGCAGGTAAAGTTGTTCCTAGACGAACTAGACAAGGACTATGCTGTTTTTTAAAAAAATGAGACGGTATACCTATTTTTATAATTTTTATTTTCCAAATATAAAATATTCTACATTCTATCAAAGTAAAATTAAATGTAGTTTTCATCTCCTTCCGCAACGTGTCTCATAAGAAAAAGTCTACTATGTCCTTGCTTAGCTTGATTTACGTTTGCTAATATTACTTAAATATTATTTTATCTTTAAACCACCATATAACCCGTTTGTCTACAACTTCCCCACTAACACAACTTTCTATTTTTTAAACTAATTTTAATTTATATTCTCCCAAAACTAACACATCTCCATTTTCATATTAAACAAATAAAAAATAAAAAATAAAAGAATTTGCCCACTAACAAAGTGGGAACACTTTATTTTTTCGTTCCACCATTTAACTTGTATTATTGTTGTTACACTAAAATGTTATATTAATGACAGATATTTTACACCCGTGAAATGCACGGGCATAAAACTAGTTCTATCAAAGTAAATGTGCATATTCAAAAGTTTAAATAAATTCTGTCAATCCTAACATGCAAATTCGTACAAACATTCATTTTTATTTATATTTTTTTCCAAAAATAAAACCAGTTACTCCCAATTAATATGATTCATCGATCGATTAATCGAGTTAATCACCATTAAGAAATCGCTTAGGCTTTTTTTACAAAGGATTGGGGACGGACTACCCCCGACACACCGCCGAGGCTGATTTTTACAAAACTTTTCCCATCTACAATTTCAATGGAAAAAAAAACAATTTTGAAAAATGAAAAAGTAGTTCTTATTTTTGTGGGATTTATACCAATTGAGTTAATTTTCTTTCCTTCAAAACCAAAATAAAAATGTAAGGATAAAAACAGCTTCATCAACAGAAATATGACTTCGCAACTCAACTCACACCTCCTAAAATCCATCCTTCTTTTTTCTTTCAAATTGTATTAAAACTCTTCATCAACGAAACTACAATCACTACTACCCTAAAAATGATTTCACCTCTCAATTAACTACAGCTGACGATGGCCTTGAGTTTGTTTGGTGCAGGAAGAGGAGCGTTTGGGTCAAAAACGAACTTTCTGATTGATCAGGGGCTTAATTGAAATTTCCTTCTCGTCGTCGTAATTGACGCACCTGTATTAAACTCGGCCCATGGGCTTTATATAAATTGCATTTATATCCACGAAAGTTAATAAACTGCGTCGATATCAAACCCTTTTAGAAGTGAGCGCTATTGAAGAAGAGGGTACATGCTCGTTTGATATCCTTGTTTATGGAGTACATGGGTATAAGTTATTTGTGTATAGCGATACAAGGATTTTGTTGATATTATATTTTAACATGTTTGATATGTGTGTATTAATTATTTGTGTAATGATATAAATTGTGTTTGATAGATGCATTTGATGTGTGTATGGATTAGACACCCCATAACCATCTTAGAGGTGGGTATGCATATACACGACTTATAACCAAAATCCTTGTAATAGATGTGTATAGTCATACGCAGATATCAAACACAACATAACTTTATTCATCCACACCCCATATCCACCCATACCCACGTATCAAACGACCCGAGTATCGATCTCTTAATTCTTGACGAGTCAGTCTATCTCGCCGAGCGTTGAAGTTTGATCATGGAAGGCAGCAATGATTCATCAGATGAGAAGAAAATCAAAGCAATCGACTACCCAGCTGAAGCCCTAATCCGAAAAATTCCCAATCTTCCCCCAGAAATCATCGAAGAAATCATGGTGAGATTACCTGTGAAATCCCTCTTAAAATTCAGGTGCGTCTCAAAGCCTTTTCTTTCTCTGATTTCCTCGCCGAGATTCATTAAAAAGCCAACCTCGCCAATTCCACACTCGATCCAAATTCGGCTGGCTACAGAATCGAGTTCTGCAAGTCGCGTCGGTGGAATCGTAGCTCAGTTGACTTCCGTGATCTCCTGACTGACGATGCACTCCAAGCCGAGTTTTCCGTTTCCCAATACAATCAACCTAGGCTAGTTGGTTCTTCTAATTGACTATTATGCGTTTGTGTTTGATATTAGAAGAACTGATATCTTTCTATGGAATCCTTCTACGAGGAAGTCAAAGAAATTGCCGCATTCAAGTGTACTGCTCGAGGATCGTTGGCTTGGTGTCTACGGATTAGGTTACCATGAGCCCAACGATGATTACAAGGGTTTGAGCCTTTACAACCGTAATCATAATAGTGGCACGATTGCTGAGATTTACAGCTCAAAGAACGATTCTTGGAAGAGGATTGCAGATTCAAAGGTGACATCCCATCACGCCCCTCTGCTATATATGCAAATGGAAAGTTCCATTTCCTTGGATGTTACAAAAAGGGCGATGTAAGAAATTATTGGGATTTTGTGAGTGATGACATAGAAACCGAGGCTTATGGGACAACAAATATGAATATTTCAAATTTAGGGCAAGTGGTAGGTCATGAAATAAAAAAATAAAAAAAAAATCACAATTTAAGGATATCTCATGTTAATTAAGTTACAAGGATTTCATTATTATATTAATTGATAGTAGATCTAAAGCAGATCAAGGTATTATGGTTTCTTTGAATGGTAACGTAAAACTAGTCACCATCGCACGATCTATGTGTGTGCAAATAATACAATTTGTGATCAGTTTACCCAACTTATGTGATGAGTAGTTTCTAATAAATTTTTTGTTTAGTTTTATCCTAATTGAGATCGTAGGTTATTTTATGAACTTATTAATTGTTTATAAGATAAAATTGAGAAGGACGCCACTACCGTTTTTCAGTTGGGATGATATTATTAATTTATATAAAATAAAAAATATAATAATGTTATAATGATAATTATCTTATAAAATTAAAATTGACATATCATTCGTATTAGACCTCAGCTTAATAAAAAGTTTTTTATTGTCGCAACTGATAATTATATCTCATACACAACATAGAATAAAAAAGTATTGAGTTACCATTTCTTACCAAGGTAATTAAAAAAGAGTATTACCAACAAATTATTTGAAAACCATTTTAAGTATTTGTTGACAAGAGAAAGCTGATTGAAAATTTGACTTCTAAAATTTTAATATAGGTAGCATATAACGTCACAATTGTTATATGTCATAGAAATATCATAAATAATCTTGGATCAATACATTTAGGCTAAATTTAATTTTATCTGGTTGTCTTCGCGTACAATCCACTCAGATATACAACGTCAATGATCAAGCCCAGGCGATTTTTTCTTAGGAAGGTTAAAAATATTATGATGAATCGGATAGATATCACATTTAAGATTATCGCAATTTTGCCACTTGGCTATTTCGGTAATGATGTCATCAACATAAAATCTTAGGTAATTAAATATATCTGGTAACATTGTAAATCAGTGTAGATAAAATATTAGTCAGTACTAGTATTATGGTATTAGCGCTGATTCTCTCTAATTTTCTATATTCATGTAAGGAAATTAATGTTAACAACCTTTTTCTGAAAATGCTACGTGGTGTCACATTATAACTGGCCAAATCAGTAAATTCAGGGCCAATATGATTCAATAAAAGCTAATTTCCAATCAGGGTCGGTTTTTTGTTTTTGGTGGCCCTGTTCCTTTACTCCTTGGCCCGTATAAAAAGCAGCCCTTACGTGGGCCAGTTAAAAAAATTCCCCTTTCTATAATTGTTTGGGCTACATATGCAAAAGAAAAATAGACACTGGGTCGTTATAGCATGTTATCGCTGACAACACCTTTTTGCATTTGGCCCATACAATGAACGCCCTAAAAAATAATGTGGCCCTTTTATACTGGGCCGGATTTGTGGCCCTGTGCTGTAGGCCCGGTTGCACGGGCCCAAATCCGGCCCTGTTTCCAATACCACAGCCTCAAACGCTGTCAGGTCGTCAAAAAGATATCTGGTTTCCACGCGCCATCTTACCACATGACCAACACTTCTCCGAAGCCTACAATGATCGTGTGAAGTACGCGCCTAACAGGGGTGGACCCGCGTATACCCTTGGGGGTCATTTGCCCCACCGGCCGCAAGAATAATAAGTATAATATATGCAGAGAATTTATGAAAAGTGTTTGTAGTCCAGTGATTTTATACAAAATAGTAAAGATCATGTCATGAATAGACCTAGATTCGACCCCCCAAGTGAGCATTTTATTTTTTATTTTTTTACTTTTGGTAGAATGAATTTTCATTTACCACAAACCCAAGCAAGCTTTACAACCTCCTTATCTTAGCTAACAGTACTAGAAATAACAGAGCAAACACTTAGTAAATGTCTGTTCTAAATGCATTTCTAACATGGCAAACACTTCTGATCCGCCCTTGCATCTCCCGGGTTATCATCTGAAACACCTGTTCCACTGTCTTCGATCCCTTGCATGACTCCTTCTATTCCTCTCAATCCATAGGTGATACAGCATAGAGGAGATGACTGCCACCTTGATGGTACACTTGCAAGTTCTTTTTGCCACCAGTTCTCTCCAACCATTCACATAAGCTCAGCAAAAGTTCTAAGGGAATTAGTTCCTTGCAGCCATCTGTTAATTCTCTGAACCAATTCTTGTCTAAACTGACACTCCAGAAATAAGTGTTCAATTGATTCCTCATCTACTTCCCACAATTTGCACCATGTATCAATGATAGGCATTCCCCACTTGGACAATATGGCCACAGTTAGTAGTCTTTTGTGGAGCAGTAACCAAAGCATAACAGAGTGTTTGCGTAGGGAATATCTGTTCCATACTGCCTTATGATAAGGAAATGGGGAGCTCTCACCTTTGAACCATTCATATCCCATCTTAACAGAGTATTTACCATCTGTAGCATATGCCATTGCTTTCCTCTATATCCCTCTCGAAAGCTCTCTTTTAGTCTATGAAGTTTCTTCCAATACCAACAAGAGTCATTGGCAGGTGAGCATTTTATTTATTTTTGAATATATTCTGGATATTGGGCTGGGGTAAAGCTTTGACCCCAGGCCCAATGGGCTGGGTCCGCCCCTGGAGCCTAAAGAAGACTAGCTAACGAATCACCATAGCTCTTCAAAGAATTATCACCAAACTTGGTCATGTATTTGATACCTCATAACCAGATCATCAACTCATAATTTATACGTTGGTATCCTAAATTAAATATCCCAAAATACTCAACCCAAAATCCCATATTCATAAAACATGTCAAGAACTCCATTTTCGGTGTTTTTACTTGATTTCTTGATTTGAGTGTGCGATTTAATCCTTTATCTCTTTCGAGAAGCAAATTCTTTGTCCATTGTTTCCATTTCGATCTCGAAACAATGAGAAGTTTATGACTCATCGTTCGCGACCAAGGCGCCTCTGATTCGTCCGACAACAAACAAATACCCGTTAAAGAAACGATTGTATCGTTTTTCTTGGAATTTCAGAGCCCGAGGTGTATGGCTTGGATTAGCGGTGATGACGGTGGCGATGTCCTTACAACCGGAGGTGTATCTTGCCCTTAGGGACTTGGAGATGGTTTCTATAGATCTTGGTTTTGGGTTTATTTTTAGAATTTGCTTAATGGTTTAAAATAGTATATTTTTTATTATTATTTCGGGTTTCTACACTTAAATACCTGATAGAAAACTTAAAAGCCACTTCAGTCCCTTGTCAGATATCTTTTTAAGCTAGGTACCCATTTGAATAAAAAATTTACAGATAGGTACCTAATCACCTAAGATTACCAAATACCCTTATGAGTTGATTTACAATTTCATTTCAGTTTTTTCTTCTCTGCAATTATCGAGCTCCATCCCGCCGCCGACGAAGTTTCTTCTTGCCGACCACCTCCTTCCGCTCGTGCCTAGGGGTGAGATCGGGTCGGGTTTTTCGAGGTTCGGGTTTTTTGGGTCGGGTACCCGATTTTTTCGGGTAGTGAATTTGATACCCGAACCCGACCCGATCAAATGCGGGTACCCGATTTTCGGGTACCCGAAACCCGTCGGGTACTCGCGGGTCGGGTTTGGGTTTTTTTTTTATATTTTTTATTTATTTTTTAATAAGTTAAAAATAATGACAATGTGGGAATCGAACCCACAGCTTGGAAAGGGTAGGAACTTATGTCTTTAGCTTCAACCATTCAGCCAACTGAATTTTTGATTAAATACTTACATAAACTCTACTAGTACTATCCTTAGCTCAGTTTCTTATGGGAAATTCAATTGTCTCACATCGGATGTTTCATTTAAATTATGGGTGAAGTATTTCTATATAAACCCATATCTCACACTACATAAAATTCTCATATTAAATTAGTGATGTAACCATTTAATTCCAGTGGCACTTGCGGGTGCAAGCTGGAATATTTTTAATTGAAGTTTTCATATAAATAAATAATTTAACGGTCAATTAAATGGTCAATTAATATTATTAACTGGCTGATTAGGTGATTTAATTACAGTTTTTTTATTTTTTTATTTTTTAAATTCGGGTACCCGATCGGGTTTTTCGGGTAGCATATTGCTACCCGAAACCCGACCCGATCTAGACAATCGGGTATCGGGTTTAAACCCGATACCCGATTTAAAACCCGAATTCTCAACCCGATCGGAGAAAACCCGATCGGGTCGGGTCGGGTACCCGAAACCCGACCCCGAATGCCCACCCCTACTCGTGCCGACGCCAAACAACGATCGACGAGCGTCTTCAACGTTGGGTTCTCGATTTTCGGTCTCGATTTTGTCAGGTAAGTTTTTGTTTTGCTTTGGGTTTGGTTAATCGATTACACTCGTTTGTTCAAGGTGTAGTCCCAGTGACGGAACCAGGATTTATGACGTGGGGGGTCGAATATCCATTTCAACCATCTGCTTTCCAAGTTCTCCAATATCATGAAATTCGCTAAAAGCTTCGTTCTTCTTCACATTTAAAGTATATCGATCCAACTGTATTCCTAACGAAATAAATAACTGTCCGTAAAATCTCCCGAGTATAGCTTGACAAGTTGTAGTAGCCTTTCTAGACGTAACGGTTTTATACAGGTTTGGTTCCGGTTTTACGCCGGTTAAACCACTAAACCTGAAACCACTAAAATTTCCGATCCGGTTCGAAAACCCAGTTTCAGAACCCTAACTGTCACTAGAAAAAATCCGATGTTTGTTTGGGACCAGAAACATCGCTGAAAATCAGTGACAAATTTCGAATTTCCTAAAACAAAAGATATAAAATATAGTGTGACCACAGGCATGTCGATTTATACTATTTGAATTCATCAATTTTCAACGTTGGATTGATAAGTGGCAGATCTAATAAAGCTTTTCTATGTATTATGTTGGGAGAGATTAAGAGTGTAAATCAATGTCGGCTCCATTGCTTGCATTCAAAGAATTAAATGATTATAAAAAGAAAACCGCTCATTTTTGAAAAGGTAGAGAAAAGGGAACGAAATGAAAGAAAAAGTAGCTAATGCTGTTTTCCCCATTTACGACTTAAATCAAAATAATCCAAACTTTAAAAAACCGGCCCAATAAACAAGTTAGCCCAATAGAAAAACACCCAAAAATTAGGGTTGTAATCTCATCTTCTTCAACCTCACCTCACGTAGCTAGCTACCACGGCCATGGAGCTCCACCCTATCTACAATATATGCCCTTCTGACGCCGGCCGCCGGGGGGTCGGCTGACCCCTCTGACCCCCCTGTGGTTCCGTCACTGTGTAGTCCAAATCTGGAGCTGGATACGATCCTAGAGCTCGATATAATGGTGGAATGTTAGGATTTGATAGTTATTGAGGCTAATCCGTCGTGATTTCTGATTTTTTATATAACTGTTACGACGTACCATTTGTTATGTATATTACGTACCATTTATTATGTTTATTACGTACCATTGCACGTGTCTATATGGTACCAAGATGTATGCGTACGCAGTACCATTGCAAACTATACAGCCGTACCATTTATATAGGTTGTCATATTATCCGAAAATATGTCGTCTACAAGTTTGGTTGGTGGCGGAACGTTATTTGCATTGTGTGAGTATAAAAGGGAGTCATTCAACTATTGATCAATGAAGCGACGAAGCACGGGATGAATGCTCAAACCGATGACGGGAATTTTATTCGTGACCCGAACATTCGTGTTCTTCCTGATCGTCGAAAGACGCGGAGGATTCCTTCTCAGGTAGATAGAAGATCTAACAAGTGCAAAATATGTGAGAAATACGGGAATAATCGTCATACTTGTAGAGAAGCCATATCGACGTAGGGTCCGTATTTGCCATGTGTTTTGCTATTGTTTTTGTCCCAACAACCTTTTTTGTTGCTCTTTTGAATGGTAATGACACATTCTTTTATCCAAATAATGTCAGTAGGTTATTCTATTGTTCAATAGGATATGGCTCATTCTTTTTGTCTAAATGATGCCAACAAGGTACTGTAATGTATGTCAATTTGGTAATGTAATATATGGTAACAAGGTACTGTAATAAATGCCAACAAGGTACCGTTATATGCCAACAATGTACTGTAATATATGACAACAAGGTATAATAATATATACCAACAAGGTACTGTAATATATGCCTATTTGGTACTGGAATATATGCCAATTTGGTACGGTAATATATGACAACAAGATACTGTAATAAATGCCAACAATGTACCGTAATATATGCTCACAAGGTACTGTAATATATGACAACAATGTACAGTAATATATGCCAACAAGGTACTGTAATATATGCCAATTTGGTGCTGTAATATATGACAACAACGTACTGTAATATATGCCAACAAGGTCCCGTAATATATGCCAATAAGATACCGTAATATATGATAACAAGGTACTGTATATATGCCAACAAGATACTGTAATATATGCCAATTTGGTACTGTAATATATGCCAACAAGGTAGCGTAATATATGTCAAAAAGGTAGCGTAATATATATCAACAAGGGACTGTAATATAAGCCAACAAGATACTGTAATATATGCCAACAAAGTACTGTAATATATGAAAATAAGGTACACTAAACATACCATAGAGGATACAGTATCGTTTAAAAAATAGGTACCGTATAAATTAAAGTAAGAGTTCAAATATGTGCCAACAAAGTACTGTAATATAGGCAAATAAGGTACATTAAACATACCACGGAGGGTACATTAAACATACCACGGGGGATAATATGCAAACAAAGTACTGTAATATAAGCCAAGAAGGTACTGTAATATGTGCCAACAAAGTACTGTAATATAGGCAAATAAGGTACATTAAACATACCACGGAGGGTACTGTATCATTTCAGAAATAGGTACCGTATAAATTAAAGTAAGTTTGAATTTAATACTTGGGTATATTTCGTCAGAAATGAAGCATTTCAGAAGATGTTGATGTTGAAAAAGAAACAGACTATTTCTGACGTTTTCTGTCATGACTGGACATATTTATGACATTTTTCTGTCATGAATGGACAGATTTTTGACATACGAGGTATTAAATAAAAAAAGACAGCTCATCTGACATGTCGTTGGCTTTCATAAATTGTTTGATGTTATATGTAATTTTGGGTACTACAACCGTGTCTGAGATGGTACGCTTAAAACAAAAAAACAGGTACCCCTACAAAGCTAAGTAAGGTACACCTTCCCTTAAATATGTGATACGTCATACTACGATTAGTATTTTTCGAGGTCGTACAAATTAGTTTTTCATCTGGAACCAACCTAAAACGCTAATATAGACTATTGGTTAAGTTTCAGATCAAATTAGGTGCATTAGGCCTTACAAGCATGAATTAAACCTTCCAACTCCAACATTCATTAGAATATAAGGATAGAAGCAAGAACATCTTACAACTTAATATGATCTATTTGATCTTAAATTAGGTGAGTCCTACATGTGCGAAATGTTATTTATTTTTTAGTCATTTTATTATTGTTAGGTATTGTCAAAATCACGCAGAACAACTCGACTCGCTTAGGAATCGATTTATTTTCGATTGTGCAACACATGGTACGGTATACATGCATATTAGGGTACTTTATATGTATACATAGTGATACGGTGAAGCTGCAGATTATGGTACGGTATATGTAAATGATAAGGTACCTTAAAGTACAAGATAACGTATCTTACTGTACAACAGACAAGGTACTTCATATATTATGTTTATGGTACGATATATATACTCAGTGGTACTGTTAACCTGCATATGAAGGTACTCTGTATGTAAAAGTTCTGGTACGGTAATAACAAAGACAAGGTACTTCATATCTTCTGTGTATGGTACGCCATATATTTACATAATGGTACGATTAAGCGGCATATTTTGGTACTCCGTATGTAAAAGATGTGGTACGGTAATATACAAGACAAGGTTCTTCATACCTTCTGTTTTGGTACGGTATATTTGTACTTAATGGTACGGTTAAGCTGCATATTATGGTACTCTGTATGTACAAGAAAAGGTACGGCAATATAAAAATACAGACAAATTTACAGAACTACACAACAAACGAACATCACTGAGTCATGAACAAACTCCAAACAGTCTCAAACGGTCCCATCCCCAACTCAAAAGAAGTTAACCTACATAAACAAAGTCTCCAAACAGTCTCAAAGAATATTCAAGTAACTTAACAAAACAGATCAAGCATATGGTACTAGATACATGCCTATTGATACAGTTAACCTACATAAACAAAGTCTTCAAACAGTCTCACACACTTATAGTAGATCCAAAGAGAAGGATGCCACCTGGAAGAAAGATCATATGTGTTCCGCGGTGCATTTGGTGCCATTTCTGCAAAAAAAAAAAAACAACAATGTTAGCGAGTAATGAAGAAGCAGTACCATTTTATTCACATACGGCGTACCAATTTGCCCAACCAGATGGTACCAAATGAATTATCATGTAATACCCAATAATCAACATAATGAGTACCAAATTCGAAACCTAACAATATCCACAAATCAATTGACCAATCCAAACAAAAACACAGACGGGCAAATATTAGATCATCTCAACTAAATATCAGAAATCGTGATAAAGGTAAACCACCATAAAAACTCAAGGAATAACAGCAATGGTACTAGATACATGCCTATTGATTCTCCGCAGATTTCACATGCAATCTCAAATTATCATGTAGTACCATACAAAGAGCAACTAAAAGGTTGTTGGAACAAAAAATATAACAAAATACATGGCAAATACGAACGCTACATCGATTCGGCTTCTCCGCAAGTACGACGATTATGCCACGTTCGAAGACTTACTCAATTTGCAAGCAGCAGTGATATTCTGAACAAGGTTCTTTTCTTGTTTTGGACATAAACAAGGCTCAATTCTTTCTCGCGTCGTCCGTGCATCATCGTCATGATTTTCACACGACATGTTGGGTTGAACTTGTGTTTGATTCTATTACTGCATAATCCGTTTACGAAAAACCCCAACATTATTGACATACACTACCATACGTTTCAAACATGAAATACCAAACTACTGAAATAAGGAGTACCAAACTACTGAAACAAGGAGTACCAAACTAATAAAACAAGGGGTACCATTGTAAAAGCATATGTATGATGAACTATCAAGCATTTACCAGAATGTATAATAATAATTTATGGCCCATAATCGAATCCTTAGGACGACAACACCAAAGCAGATCGATGCCAATCTATGTCCAAGCAAAAACAACCATAATCAAAGCATAATCGAGGACCAAATTTTAAACACCAAAAAAACCTATAAACCCCCTTTTTACACAGAAATCCCAAATTGATAATCGAAATAAAAAGCCCATAATCAATCAAGTATTCGAATTGCTAATCACAACAATAATCCATCCGAATTTAGCATATAACTGAAAAACACGAGTCAAAATAAAATAATAAGAAACTTACCATCACATGCAATAGATGTTGAGAATCGATCGGCGAGGCAAAATACCTTCACAAGATTAATTCTATTTGGGGAGGGAGATCTCATGAATGGGTTGCAAGAAAGATCAGTGCAGATTATGCTGAGGGATGATCGTTCGGTGTGTTCGGTTTAATTTTTCTTTTTTTTTTTATATATTTTAAGTTAAAAGGTAGGTAAAATTGTAATATCATATTTTGATAGGGCTATTTTCGTCCATTAGGTACCTAAGTGCAAGAAAAGTTTGAAAGAGGTATCTAAGATATAAATAGGTCTGACAAGGTACTGAAACGTTATTTTTGTTTGCAAGTTGGGATTTAAGTGTAGAAACCCCTTATTATTTTAGTTTTAGTGTCATAAGAGAATTGAGAAAAATGTTGCAATAGGTCTTATGAGGTGTTTGCTTTAGGATGATTCCACAAAAAATCTCGATGATCATCCACTTTGTCTTCATCATTGTGTGTTTAGGATAGGTAAGCAGACAACCCCCAAATTAAGGATCTTACAGGTGATGAAAATGAGTTGATATTGAACTTTTGAATCATCCAAAAAAAACCTAGGTGATCGATCCTTCATCACCTTGACGGGGCGACCTTTCTAAACTTTTAAAGTACATACTACCCTTGTATGTTAAAATCATCCCTTGTATACCCTTAACCCTGCTACTAATTGCATAACTAACCTAGCTAAACCTTAAAACTATAAATTTAGTGCTTTAAAAAATATTAAAATTTAAATAGATGAATTATAACTAATGTTTAAAAATTTAAAATTGATATTGAAACTTTACACGTAAAATGACTTTAAAAGAATAATCCACATTAACTAATCCAAAAAAAAAAGGAATATATTAATCCACATTAACTAATGCATTTGGTTAAATACGACATTTACAGAACCTTATACATCAACGTATAAACAAACACAGTAGTTCAATACGACTATGCAAAATGACATGTCAACTAAAAAATAAATACAGTGTTATATCACATTGATCAACATTTCGGTAATACTCATATCATGTTAATGCGAGTATCTTTTGAATTGCATCGCCACTGCGAGTTGTTTGTAAAATGGTTTCTCAAACTTCGAATCATGTTTTAATTTTTTTTCCATCACACCTATAATGAGAATTAAGGACTGCTACCAGTGTTGATAAAATATTAATCAGTATTAGTATTATGGTATTACCGCCGATTCTCTCTAATTTTCTATATTCACGTAAGGAAATTAATATTAACAACCTTATCTGAAAATGCCACGTGACAGTCACATTATAACTGGCCAAATTAGTAAATTTTGGGCCAATATGTGGCAATAAAAGCTAAAATTCCAATACCAGAGCCTCAAACGCTGTCAGATCGTCAAAAAGAGATCTGGTTTTCACACGCCATCTTACCACGTGACCAACACTTCTCAGAAGCCTACAGTGATCGTGTAAAGCACGCGCCTAAAGACGACTAGCTAACAAATTGCCATAGCTCTTTAAAGAATAATCACCAAACTTGGTCATGTATTTGATACCTCATAGCCAGATCATCAACTCATAATTTATACGTTAGTATCCTAAATAAATATCCCAAAATACTCAACCCAAAACCCCCTATTCATAAAACATGTCAAGAACTCCATTTTCGATGTTTTTTTTTACTTGATTTGCTGATTTGAGTGTGCGATTTAATCCTTTCCTCTCTCGAAAAGCAAATTCTTTGTCCGTTGTTTCCATTTCGATCTCGAAACAATGAGAAGTTTATGATTTATTGTTCGCGATCAAGACGCCACCGATTCGTCCGACGATGATCAAATACCCGTTAAAGAAACGATTGTATCGTTTTTCTTCAAATTTGAGAGCCCGGGGTGTAGTATGGCTTGGATTAGCGGTGATGACGGTGGCGATGTCCTTACAACCGGAGGTGTATCTTGCCCTTAGGGACTTGGAGATGATTTCTATAGATCTAAAAATTGTTATTATTGTTGGTTTTGGGTTTATTTTTAGAATTTGATTAATGGTTTAACTATAGTATATCTTTGTTTTTATTAATTTTTAGTTTTAGTGTCATGAGAGAAATGAGAAAAATGTTGCAATAGGTCATATGAGGTGTTTGCTTTGGGATGATTCTACAAAATATCTCGATGATCATCCTTTCGGTCCTTCATCATTGTGTGTTTAGAATAGGTCATTATGAAAGGGTGAGGCAATAGATTATTTTATTTTATTTTCTTACTGCATACGAAAGAGTAACATAAGACCCTTACTTATACTTACCAAATTACATTGGTAATTAACAACTAATAGTTGTTGACAACTAGGTGACTCTTTAACCAACATTAGATAAACTATAGGACACTTAAGAATACTAGGAGATTATTCTATCGCTTTGTATAAAATGACACTATTCTATAAAATGTCATTATTCTATAAAAGATCCATCGCTTTGTATAAAATGACATTATTCTATAAAATATAATATCGTATAAATTAAGGGTAATGAAATATATTTGATGATATAAAAAATAATACTTTAATTTTTCTTTTCATAACTTCCCTTAAATAAATTCCACACGTCACTACGGAAATCAAAATCTAGACCGCTCATCACATTTACCGACGATATTCTGTGAAACCACTATTGGTTTAGCTATACATTCTTTATATATTTTTTGATTAAACACGATTAGCATACGATTTACATATAAGGCTTAATTATTTTTTTGGTTCCGTAACTTATGGGGTGTGGCATTATAGGGATCGTTAATTTATTGTGTGGCAATATATGTACAATAAGTTTTAAAATCGTGCAATTTATAGACATTATACATGATTTTTTTCAAAAATACATCACGTGCCACACAAAGTTATCTACTTTGTTATAACACTTTTCAAAATAACACTATTTGCGTCATTCTCTCCTTATTGATACCCACGGGTTATGTCGGCAAGTGAGAGGCAATGCATTACCTTGCTTAAGGGTACAACTTGGTAACTCCAAAGGATAGACATTTTGCTATAGGCGGTAGCTCGAGCTCATTTATATTGAGCTCAGACATAATAGCTCGAAAGCTCCCGAACAGACTCGCGGGGTTTTTTTATTTTATTGGGTAAATACCTAAAATGGTCCCCAATGTTTACCCCTGGACCAATTTAGTCCCCGATGTTTAGCGAGGATCAATTTAGTCCACGATGTTATCGAATTTAAACCAAATTGGTCCTTGCCGTTAAATAGCCTTTAATTTGGATGGAAGTTGACACGTGTCGACATGCAATTGATCATACATAAAAAAATCATAAATTAAACATTAAAAAAGGGGGAAATCAAAAAAAAAGGAAAAAAAATTCAAAAACAATAGAGTAAAAAATTAAAAAAGAGAGAAAATTACAAATAAATTAAATAAAAATAAATAATAATAATAATAAATAAAATTTAAATTAGTAAATTAAAATCAAAAAAAAAAGAGAATGAAAATATATTGAAAATAATAAATTAAACAAAGAAAAAAATACAAGAGAAAAATAAAAAACAAATAGGGAGAGCGGATTAAAATAAAATGATAAATAAAATTTAGGATTAAAGTAAAAATAAAAATATATTTATTTATTAAAAACTAAATAAAAAGGAAAAACAAAATTAAGGATAAAAATGCCCCTAAAAGTTTTACGAAGATCGTCACTACCAAGTTAATGATGACATAATCGTCCCAGTTCTCGAATTTTTTTAACAAACATACTGGGACGACTGCATCCCCGTTAACCGGGCAGAGACGAGATCGGGAATTCTCTTCAACTTTCAGTGACATTTTATCCTAGTTTATTTTTTTAGTTTTTAATAAATAAATTTTTTTATTTTTTATTTTTCTTATTTATTATTTATTTAGTTTGAACATTTTCTGTCTCGTTTTTTGTTTATTTTTTACTTAAGTTATTTAATTTTGTTTTTTTCTCTATTTTAGTTTATTATTTAAATACATTTCTACTATCATTTTATTTTTAATTGAATTTAGTTTATTTGTTATTTAATTAATTCTCTCAATATTTTTATTTTATTTTAATTTATTTGTTTCTTCTTTTCGTTTCTTTTGACTTTTTTTTCCTTTTTTTTGGATTTTAATTTATTAGAGGTTTTTGTTTTTTGAACTTTTTTTTCCTTCTTTGGATTATTTCTCTTTTAATATTTTATTTATGTTTAATATATTTTCATTCTCTTTTTCTTATTTATTTGATTTAATTTAATATTTTTAAATTTTATATTATTTATATTTTTATTTAATTATTAGTAATTTTCTCTCTTTTTTGGAATTTTTACTCTATTTCGAATTTTTCTCCTGGAGTTTAATTTATGATTTTTTAAGTCTAGCTAATCGTATGTCGACTCGTGTGAACTTCCATCCAAATTAACATCTATTTAACGGCGGGGACCATTTTGGTTCAAATTCGATAACATCGGGAACTTCCTCGCAAAAAACGGGACCTAAATTTGGTCCAAACGGTAAACATTGGAGACCATTCTGGTTTTTACACGATTTTATTTTTAGTTTTATATTTATTTATTAATTTTTTTATTTTGTTTTAAAAAGTTCGAGCTCGGCTCGAGTCCAGAAAATGAGATCGGCTCATTTACACCCATACTCGCGAATTTTAACCGTCGATCTTGTATCAGTTATCGGCGCTTTGGACGGTCGTTTCTGGTTTCACTATAGGGCAAATCATAACTAGGTTTGGCGATGGAAGGCAACAGTGATTCATCAGATGAGCAGTGCCCTCGATTGAAGAAGATCAAAACCATCGACGACGACCCAATTGAAGCCCTAATTGGAGAAATTCCCATCTTCCCCTCCATGTCATTGAAGAAATCCTTCTAAGATTGCCGTTGAAATCCCTCTTGAAATTCAGGTGCGTTTCAATGGCTTTCTCTGATTTCCTCTCCGAGATTCATCAAAGCCCACATCACATACTCCACCCTCGATCCAACTCTCGCCGGCCACAGGCTCATGTTCTTAAGTCAGAACTTTCCCTTTGGCGACAAGCATTCCTCAGTTAATTCAGCCTTCTGCGATCGCCTGAATACCGATGAAGTCGAAGCCCAGTTTCCCACTTCCCAATATGGTGCACCTCGGATAGTTGGTTCTTGCAATGGGTTGTTGTGCTGTTTAGTGTTAGCAGAGTTGGTATCTATATATGGTTTAGGGTTTAGGGGTTACAATCGACGACCCAGTTTCCCACTTTTTAGCCCTAGTATAGGGTTTACAATGCGTGGGGGTGTCTATGGATTAGGTTACCATGAGCGCAACGATGATTACAAGGTTTTGTGCCTTTGCGACGGTGATGATGAGAACGATTCGATGGCCGAGATTTACAGCTCGAAGAACGATTCTTGGAAGAGGATATCGGCTTTTAATGGTTGCATCAGATCGTGCTCACCGGCCATATATGCAAATGGAAAGTTCCATTTCCAGGGATATTATTACAAGAACAAAAGCGATACCATCGCTAACTATCGAGCATTGTGACCATTGATTTAGAAAGTGATTCTTATGGAACTGTTGAGTATCCCAACGTTGAGTTTCCAAAGTTGGGGGTGACATTTTTTCTCACGATATATCTGTAGGAGTGTTAAATGGCTGTATTACCGCTCTTGGCAGCTATGCCATGGATTACTGTGATCTATGGGTTCTTAAAGATATGGGGTCAGAGAATCTTGGGCTAAATTAGCTACCTTTCCTTACGCCGTTTGGCCTAATTATGTAAGGGATTATCTATCAAGGTACACTCTGCGTGTCTTACGTAATGCAAAATTTTTGTTGGATCGTGGGGGCCAGTTATTCGTGTACGATTCCGAAGATAACAGCCTCGTACGCATTGGGAATGAGAATATCGATCCTATGAGTTCGATCGATGTCTATGCTGAGAGTTTGGTTACGATTCAGTAGAAGACGAGAGGCTTTGAAAGAAAGATCGAAAGGTTAGTACGTACTGCTGATGTTATTCCTATCCATTTGTTATTTCTGATTGAATAGGTTTTGTCTTTGATTTCTGGTAAGAATAATATCCTAGTATTATTTGTGTCATAAGTTTAGAAGCTTTATACTCAAACCATCATAAAAAAAAAAAGACACTCAACTAAGGTCGATTAGGCAATGACTTCAATCAGGATTAACAATGTGTTTTTTCCAACAAAAAAAAGAAAAAACAAAACATACATAATTCGAATAGCATCCCATGGAATGTAATAACAGAAGTGTATTTGAGATGTAAACCTGTAAATATTCGGTAAATGATGATATCATTTTCTATTTTCCTGCTTTACCATAACTATCTCGTAAAGTAACGGTTCGATTAAATACGAGCTTCTCCGAAGTAGAATCCTTATCGACGAAGAAATAGCCTGGAGAAGACAAAATATTACAAAATAGAAGCTATGATAAGAATTTACTACTTAATAATACAGACATAATTTGAAGTTAAAAATAAATATATATAGACCTAATCTTTCGAACTGAAATCTGTCACCAACAGCAGCATTTTTCAGCGATGGAACTGCGTATGCATCGTTTATGACGACTTTAGATTGTGGGTTTAGGTCGTCGAGCCAATTATCGAGCTCGCTAGGATTCTGTTCGAAAAACCACGATAGGAAAAAAAATCGTCTTTCCTAAATATGTTAAAAAAATATAAACCCTTAAATATTGCAGAAGTAAGGTGATATTTTTATTCAGATTTCAAACCTCGTAAAGGAATAAGTAAGCCTGTTTTTTTCTTAACGCCAGCCCCAATATACAAGGCTAAAAATAAGTAAGCCTGTTTTTTTCCGACAAGAAAAAGAAAAAACTTCAATTACCGAATGAGTTATATTTTCCAGAGAATCAACGATGCAATGGGCATAATCATAGCTCGGGTAAATGCACCATTCGTCACCTGCGTGTGGGTGAGGAGTGAACTCAAAAAAAAAAAAAAAGTAAAATTTCACAAATCCATTTTTGAGAGTTGGTAAACTTTTATCGCGGGTTAGAAAGTACTCACCTTTATGCGGTAAGCGATTAGATCGTACATGTTGAAATTATCGCTCTGCATGTCTTGCTTCATTCTTAACGTTGCTTTTCCTTCTTTGATCAGACCTCTTTTCATGTCATCGAATAGCTTTAGAGATTCTTCGACGGGCCTATCTCTCCATGGACTGTTCATCTTCTTTTCTCTGTACTCTTTGATCTCTTCAGGAGTCTGTGTTAGATGAATTCCATATTTCTAACCGTATAGATTTCATATATACACATTTGTGTGTGTGCGTGTGTGTGTGTGTGTGTGTGTGTGAGAGAGAGAGAGAGAGAGAGAGAGAGAGAGAGAGAGAGGGAGAAACTGGTGCTACAAAGGGAACCTGGTGATCAACATATAAGCATGACCTCGTAGTATTAATTCGATCGCCAGTTCGTAATGTTCTTGAAAATAATTACTGGTGTAAGTAATCTGAAGAAAAAGGGAAATTAATCAGAAACTTGTCAATATGAAGGAGTTCATTAGCTGGGCGACTAACGATAGTACCTTGAAGGGTTCCCAACCCATCCATCCAACGATTTCTTCGATATGATCGATGTATTCTTTCTCCTCAGCTTCTGGGTTTGTATCGTCATACCTACATACATTGAAAAGAAGGATTCAATATCTTAGTTTCATCTCATTCATCCCTAACTGATTACTGATATAGCACATAACTGTAATTTTGTCAGCGCGAAATGAACGTATGAATGCATTTGGAGAAAACTTCACATCAAACGGAAGTTTAACATAAAAGTAAAGAATTTTCAGAAGCTAAACATCCAAATCGTACGAAATGAATCCAAATTTGCATTCCAAATCTCGCTTTCTCCAGGAACCACATCACTCGAAAAATGGCCTTAATAGTCGACAAAGCTAAGAAAAATCCACATGCAAATGCTGAAACATAAGCAACGCGCACACATACCCAGTTCAAGGGTAGTTTAAGAAAAAAGAAAGAAAGATTGAACAGAATAAACATGCAAATGAATCAATCAACATATCAAATTACCTCCTGAATAACAGTGGTTAGCGGTAATTTTGTTGTAACTGTGTTCTTGGCCTTTCTTTCATCTAAACCAATCTTCAGAAACAAATCGAGGGGCTTTTCCAGCATTTCTGAGTAGTGAGCTGAATTAAATGCTCCTTTCTTCCAAAAAACAGATATATGCTACAGTAAAAAAGCAAACTACTTTGTTGAGCTCTGCTAAAACCCTAATGGTAGCTGAAATTTAGGAGTATTAATCGACGGATTAGGACTTGGGGACCAAGCTTGCCACTGATGAGGAAATTTCTGGGTCGGAAATCTGAGGCTTAATTATTTTTTTTCCGTAACTTAGGGTTGTGGCATTATAGGGACCGCTAATTTAGAGTGTTGCATTATAGGGACATTAAGTTTTTAAATCGTGCAATTTATAGACATTTTACCTGATTTTTCCCCAAAATACGTCACGTGCCACGCACGTGACCGATTTTTATACCTAATTTTCCCCCAAAATACATCACGTGCCACACACGTGACCAATTTTTATACCAGAAGGTCCGACGTGGCGCCGGACCGATGGCATGTCCATTTTATAGGGATTTTTTTATTTTTTAAATTAATTTCTGACAATGCGCCAAGTCGTATTATTTTAATGACGTGGCAATTCCGTAAAACGGGCATGTCATCGGTACACCCAAAAATTAACAAAAACGGGCATGTCATCGGTCCGGCTCCACGTCAGTTTTCCGGTATAAAAATCGGTCACGTGTGTGGCACATGATGTATTTTGGGGAAAAATTAGTATAACGTCTATAAATTTCGCGATTTTAAAACTTACTGTCCATACAATACACCCTAAATTAGCGGTCCCTATAATGACACATCTCCTAATTTACGGAACCAAAAAAATAATTAAGCCGAAATCTAAATGACGTAGCAATACGCACGTCTGCTATAAAAAAACGAGTGGCCCTAATACAACAAGCCCACTGCTGCGAAGTGTACAACTTTCAACTATTAATTAATTTAATATTTTTATTTTACAACGTTCCATTTTATATATATAAGGTGGAAAGTGTACAGCGCGAATGGGGTCGAAGCCTTCATAAAACAACCAGTAACATACTACTGGATAAACAACTCACCTGAAAAAACCGTAAAGAATCAAACCGCCCTACCAAGCAACCACCCACAAGCGTCGGATGGCAGCCCGTTGTAAGGCATATCTAGCAGGCGTAGTGGATATTCGAATCATGACAAGATCAAGAACACTACTCACCAATCAGGGGCGGAGCTAGGAAATTATCTCAGGGTGGGCAAACAAAACCAATACCAAACAATATACGATATGTAACAAAATATCAATTTAGGACTTTTTTTTTACAAGTTTACATATTAGAATTAGCATTATAACCAACATTAAGAAATATTTCAAATTTTTTATAAGTCAAATGCTACAAAATTGACATTTATTGCTTTAATTCTTTAATACTTTCCATTGTAGATATATTATAGACGAAAATGCAGAAATAGTGGAAAAACAAATCTTATAATATTGAAACTATTTTTTGGACAAACTATACTATTTTTCTTGATGTCTAATGATGATTGTGAAATTATGACCTTTTAACCTTTTCATTCTCCAAATTTGGAAGATAATGAATTCATCAAGAGAATTTTTTTATAATTTATAAATATATAACATAATTGTCTATCCATTGAAAATTCAATAATTATCATGACTTTCCTAAACAATGAACTTTATTATCCTATTATGGTTCATTAAAGGAAATAAATATCTTAATCTAAGATTAATATTATACAATAAATTAGGAATTATTATATGAATAAATTAAGATTTCAATGTATTAGGTGAGTCCTTAGATTATAATACTATGTATACTATTTAAATCTGCACACTTGCCATTTATTATTGGGCAACAACCGATAGATAATACACATATAATATATATATATAGCTATATTTTTTTTTCAGGGTAGGCAAGTGCCTACCCTAGGCATACACTAGCTCCGCCCATGTCACCAATCGCACGGAAGTCGTGCTGATGCCTCTCTCCATCGTGTATTACACTCCTGCCAAATGTGGTAATGACGCCAAAATATGCCTGTTCGCAGCCCGTAGAAGATGCTTCACACGCCACCTCCTCGATGCCAAAGAATCCCCATATGTCAGTCACGATAGGGTAGCGTTCCGAATTTTATTAAACGGGTTGAACCCGAATGTGACTCAACCCGGCCTGTTTGCCACCCCTAATGTTGAGTGATAGATGGATTGGTAAGATGGAATTGCAAAAGACTTTAGGGATCAGTTTTTACCCTGATGTGCTTTAAATGTCGTCAAACTAAGATTAAGAATCTTATTCCCAATGGTAATACTCATTCGCGAACGTTCCCAATCAGTTTAGTAGTAACGTTACATACTCAAACTCATACAGTCATAGTTAACTATCTCTACGTGTCCAAAAACCTGGAAATACTCTTTTATAGAACTAATTATTATACTAGTCTCAACCTAAAAACGAGGCTTTTTTAACTAAATAAATAAAATTTAATCCATCATTAATAAAATAAACCTAAAATAAAAAGTATGAATAAAATAATTATTTTCGTAACCTGTTAATACGAGTTAGTAACTCGTAATAACAGATTGCGAGTTACTTCGTATGGCATTATTACGAGTTAGTATCTCGTAATAATAGAATACGAGTTAGATATGGTTCTCGTTAGTAACTCCTAAACGAACGGCGACGAAGAAACCTAAGCGTTCCGTTGGCAACGCGCGATAGCGATGTTGACATGGTTCTCGCTGGAGAGGGGTGTTCCGTTGCTGGACCGCCAAACCCTTCATCATCCACGAAGAAACCTAACCAATTCGAGATCAAAGTGGAACGCCGCTCGCTTTATGGGCATGGGGTGCACCATTGAAACCCCTAAAACTGTCTCAAATTTTCGGTTTTTGATGAGTTATCGTTGCAAGATTTTGTATTGTGTTGTAATTGACAAGGTTGCACTGTAAAACCCTAAATATTGTTTCCTCGAAGTTTATTATGTTTTGGTTTTTATTTTTTTTCAGACTGCGAAGTAAGAGTTTTAAATACGAGATAATGGGGATGAAAGTTTTGGAATCTCATTAAAATTGTTTATATTTTGTTTCGAGTTTGTGTTAGGTATTAAGTGTTAGGCATCAAGCTGGGTGCAACTATTGAGGAGTGCACTATTGCTTGGGGTGTATTTACCTTTCCTCTTAATATATACTTAACTAGTAATTATGTTGTACGAGTTACTTGCCATGGACTAGTAACTCGTAATCTGTTTTTAGAGTTACTAACTTCTACAAAAAAGTTACGAAAACACATATTTTATTAATACTTTTTATTTTAGGTTTATTTTATTAATGATGGATTAAATTTTATTTATTTATTAAAAAACGATGTACACGTGTTATCGTGGACCATCTTATACGACCCCAAAATACATATTTAATATATACGTCCATTTTATCTTTATATGATCATGGTGGGACGATAGTGTAATTGATTAAAATTGTCTCAAGTAATCCAATTATACACATCTATAATATATATCAATCATGGCAACCAGATAAAAGGAGGGCCAATTAGGAAGCAACATAACACCATTGAATGACACTTGTAAAGAAACCACACTAAATTAACGAAATAAAAATATTTTTGATTCGTGTCTATCTGGAACGTATAGTTTTCTCAAACTGTTAAAGACGGCGACTTAATTCCTCTAATTATCAAAATCATGGCCAAGTACATAGTAACAGGTGTCTCCTTTCTTTAGATACCATTAATTGCTAATCAAGCATCGCAACGTGCGCTAAGACAAACACCGAATAAGAACCTTTTCTCACAGCTATATAAACGACCTCAACTTCCTCAGATAACTCACTTCAATCAAATAAAAAGCAAAGTTGTTTACTATTCATATAAATTGTGAAAAATCACTCGAGCAACATCTCAACAAATGGCACAGTACGGAGACACGAAGCTCGAGGGAAATCCGACCGACGAGCACCAAAACCCGGCAATTCATCCCCCCACACGAGCAGCCAAACCCCGCCGTCCACCCACCGCACGAGGGCGGCGCCCATCATGAAGGTGGTCAGCTCCGTCGCACCGGTAGCTCGAGCAGCTCCGTAAGTATTAAAGCCGAGAAAGGGTTTTATTTAAACATCATAACGTAAGTATTCAATGGTTTTTTATTACAAAAACTGACGAGGGTTTTCATTTATTGTACAGTCGTCTTCGGAGGACGACGGCCAAGGTGGCAGGAGAAAGAAACCGATTAAGGAGAAGGTAAAGGAGAAGCTTCCCACCGGAAATAAGCAAACCACCGCACAAGGTGACACCACCGGCTTCGGCGAGCATGCCACAGGAGCCGAGGGACATCAGGAGAAGAAGGGGGTGATCGAAAAGATCAAAGAGAAGCTCCCCGGCCAGCACTAAATTAAAAGGAAGTAGTAATAGTGTGTGAAATGAAACTGAGACATGATTTCATCATATCTCAGCTCTTTGTTATTTATTATATTTCTCTGTATGAAATGTTTGAATGCTTGCGTATGCGTGTGTAGTAGTGTGATTGGTCCTTGCTTGCTGTATTCTACGCGTCATTTGCTCTCATATGGCACTGTTGTTATGTTTGAGATTATATATATTATATTATCGGTCTTCTGTTACCTATTGCTTCTGATCCAATTTGGCCCTAAACACTTCCTAATAATTTAACGGAAAGCTAATATAAGCGATTACAATTCAGCTTAACATGACCTACATTACAAGAATCTCCCATTCTATGCCTCCATTGAAATCCTCGATACTCTTCCAAGAATCGTTCTTTAAGATGTAAATCGTACCATGCACTCTTCTAGCTCATGATCGCCCGCATAAATGCTAGAAAAACCCCAAAACCAATCTTCGCTGGGCTCGTCGTAACCTATGCCATAAGTCGACAGCCAAGCCTTCTTTTCATCTGCTGCGAAAAATGGGGGCAGCTTCTTCGACGTCTTCAAACAAGGGGTCCATAATGGCTTGTGCTGCCTCGGTTCACAGAAACGCAAAACAGCCCATTGAAAGAACCCATAATCTGAATTCTCCATCGAGGGGGGAGATTGTTAAGATTAGGATTTTCGAGCAAATTGGTGAACAGATCGGCGACGGGGGAACTAATAACTGAATCATGTTTGATTTCGTCGCGAATTTGGTCGTAAGAAATACCCAACACGAGTCTGTAATTGGCGAGAGATGGATCAAGGGCTGAGAGTGTGGCGTGTTTCTTGATGAATTTCTGGGAGGAAATTAAAGAAAGCCATGATTTTGCGACGCACTTGAGCTCCGAGAGGTGTTTCACGGGCAATCTTACGAGGATTTCTGCAATAATTTCGTGGGGGAGATGGGGCAGAAAATTATCTCCACTTGTTAGGGATCGAACTGCATCGATGGTTTTGATTTTCCTGCAAAATTGAGGATTGATTTGATTTATTGGTTGATTCCTCGTTATTTTCCATCGTCGAATTTGGTGTCAGAAAGGTGAGCGCAGAATGAGATCGACATAAATAACCTAACCTAAGCCCCGAGTGATGGTATTTACGCATGAGCCATTATCTTTGAGATTATTACATACGAATCCCTCGTTCATAAAATTGTTTGGTCTGTCAGCCCAGTAGTCGAGGTGTACATTGCTTTTGCAGGACATGATTTTGAAATCATCGTCGATAAATACTAGTATAGATAATAATGCAATTACCATAATATCAATGGAAAAAAAAAACCAAGAGATATCATCTATATTCTTGATTAAATTAAAACTTCAATGTATCTATCGGAAAACCGAGTCGTTGCTGTCTACGCGTGTTGCCAGATTCCAATATCCATTTATTCACTAGTTCCGGTCAAGTTATATAACTGAAACTTTTATTAATCAGAATTAACTTAATTCTTGATCTCAATATATTCATGATCTTTACTAGGGGTGTGCATAATTCGGTTTACCGAACCGAATAACCGAAAAACCAAAATTTCGGTACAAACCGAACCGAAAAAATTCGGTTCGGAATTCGGTTCTTCAAAAAAAATTCGGTAATTCGGTTCGGTATAGATTTTTTATTTCGATAAATTCGGTATACCGAATTACCGAAATTTTAAATTAAAATATATTATATTTTATTAATAGTTAAAATATAACTATAATTATATTAATTTATATATATATTAATTTAAATATTATTGAAAATTCCTTTTTTTATTTAAAATTCGGTTATTTCGGTAAAAACCATATGTACCGAAAAAAATTCGGTAAAAAACCGAATACCGAACCGGGAAATTCGGCTCGGTATTCGGTTCTTAAGATGGGCGAATTGAAATTTCGGTTAATCGAAATTTCGATTTGGTTCGGTTCGGTTTGGAACGAACACCCCTAATCTTTACTACTAATATAGCCTTTTAAGAATGATCTGTTGATTTTCTTTTTGAAGAATGGTTTAATGCTCAAGCAAGTTAATTGTACAACTATGGCTCTTGTTATGTTAGAAAACAAAATCAATAGGTAATGATGAAGATAGACTCCGCTATATTAAGTGGGTTTGGTTTGAGAACTAAAAATTTTCAATGTGTAAAATGGAAATCTCAACACGCCCATCACATGTGGTATGATTGGCCTAATATGTTGACATATGAATCGAATGATGGTGGCGAAACGTGGGGAGATATCATCTGATATATTAAGTAATAGAAATCTCAACCGTTCCAAATGTGTAGGCTTGGCAATGGGGCGGGGCGAACGGGGAGCAAATTTTCATCATTATCCCCCACGGGGAGTGAAAAGCGGGGTATCCCCACCCCGTTCGGGGCGGATCCCCACGGGGAACGGGGAAAGCCCGCCCCATTGCCAAGCCTACAAATGTGGATTACCCTGCGACGGCATGTGCTTTTAATTATATTATAATTTTTAATGCTTAATAAATGAAATATCATTTTGAAATATATAAAAGGAAAGTAATAAGTAGTATAAATACAATAAATAAAAAAGAACGCGTACACAAGTATAAATAACAGATGAGGTGACCTCGTATACACACTCCACACATAACATCGCAGCATCTCTTATTCTCATCTCCAACGCCAAATAAGTGGCGATCATAATCCCCATTATCATAACGACGAATCAACCAACAATCAACCCAACGATGCCAGTCGATCCTAATAAGTGGCGATCATAATCCCCATTATCTCCCCGACGATGTAATTGCAGAAATCCTCGTAAGATTGCCCGCGAAACACCTCTTGGAGTTCAAGTGCGTCTCAAAGTCATGGCTTTCTATTATTTCCTCTCCCAAATTCATCAAAAAACACGCCAACCGTTCAGCCCTCGATCCATCTCTCGCCAACTACAGGCTCGTGTTAGAGATTTCGTACGACCAAATTCACGACAAAATCAAACACGATTCATTTATTACTTCCCCCGTCGCAGATCTTTTCACAGATTTGCTCGAAAACCCTAATCCTAACAATCTCCCCCCTTGCTGGGAAATTCGGATTATGGGTTCTTTCGATGGGCTGTTATGCGTTTCTGTGAATCAAGGCAGCGTAACCCTTGTTTGAGGACGTCGAAGAAGCTGCCCCCATTTTCCGCAGCAGGTGAAAAGGAGGTTATGTCGTTGACTTATCGCATAGGTTACGATGAGCCCAACGATGATTACAAGGTGTTGGGGCTTTTCTTGCATTTATCCGAAGATTACCAGCTGGTACAGTGCGTGGTACGGATTTACAGCTTAAGGAATGATTCTTGGAAAGTTATCTAGGGTTTCCGTGGAAACCTACAAACGAAGGCGCCCGTGGTATTCGCGAATGGAAAATTTCACGTTTGGCCTCGATTTGGGTCGACGGCCCAATGACGCCGATCAGTATTCTCAGCATCGACTTGGAAAGCGAAGTTTACGGTACTGTCGAGCAGCCAAAGTACGACAACTATTGTTATGATATATCTAGGGGTTTTAAGAGGTTGCATTAGTGTTCTCTACAGAGTCGAGGAAATGTCTTAGGCCGATTTTTGGGTTCTAAAGGAGTACGGAGTCGAAGAATCTTGGACTAAATTAGTCACCATTCCTTACATTGATGGACATGAGTTGCGTCTACCCTCATATCGTATGTGTATCTTATTGGAGGAAAGTATCTACTGGGTTGTGGGAGTCAGTTAATTGTTTACGATCCTCAAGATAATAGTTTTTCTTACTTATCCTAAGAAATGCGCCGTCGTCGATGACATCTGTTCGACGGCGATCTATGTTGAAAGTTTGGTTGAGCTTTTATTCCAAAATTAGTTTGTTTAGTTTTAGTTGCCTTTTTTTCTTTGTGATTTCTCGCATTTCTGCCCGTGGTACTTTTGATGTTCTCTCTATCGCTTTTGCGACGCTTGTTTGCTGCATTTCCTCCGTTCGAGCGATTGGAATACCTATTTGTGGTTCGATTGGTATATGTCGACCTAAAGCGTAGACTTCGGTTTTGTTCTTTATATGTACCATAAGGTTTCTCTCCTACAGAGTAAAAATTCTAACTCACTCGGACAAATGACCTTTCAAAAATATCATAAACTCTTATAAAAAGAAAAGAATAATGACATCAAGGTGAGGAATTAGTAGATAATTCATCACTCTACTAACCGAACTATCCAAAATCGCTACAAATAGTCGGGCGGGTAGAAATTGAGATCCGAATAACCGTTATTTTCTGGTTTTTTATCCTTAATAATAATAGTCCTTTTGAGGTACTCTGTGACCAGCTTCATAATAATCCTGATCTTTTATTTCACATGCGAGCTTCGATGTCTTCTTCGCTGACTCATCACAGTTGCGAAAGTAGTTGACGGTCATTCGATATCTCTTGAAGGAAGAGAAAAACTCATCCACTTCTTCGTCGCAAGGCGCATCTTTATTAACGTCAGTTTTTTTCGATCTCTTGCTGTTGATTTCTTCGGGGGAATCTCGTTTTCTCTTGTCCATTTATTTACAGTCTTTTCTTATTCTTCCTCGTCTTCTTTTTTCTTCTTCGAAGTGTAGATATATTATTGTGAATGACGCTTTTTTATGATGGCAGTTAAAACGGTTTTTTTAAGTAAATAGCCTTTGAGTTGATCATCTTTTAAAAAATAGCACCCAAAATCGGATTTTACCTTTGTACCCTTACTAAGTCTGCCATAAAGACTATTTTACCCTTATTTAATGTCAATCAACAACCTCAACAACACTTAACGAAAAAATTAATTAAAGGATTTACACGTTATACTGTAGCGAATCTGAAACATCAGACCCGTGATAGAAGGGAAGGGTAAAAGTAAAAAAAAAAAACAACCACTTTCACTTTTAGTAAAAAAAGCAAGCGTTCTCTCCCGCCCCTGCACTGCAAATCGTTTTCTCTGCAACTCAAACTCAAATCTGAACCTCAATCGACTCAATCGACAATGACATACAACGCGAACACCCAAAGAGTGGAGGTATGTGTTCTACTCTTCGTCTTCTTCAATTTAACGCGAGAAGGGAACCTGGGAACGCCCATCGAACCCTAACTTGGTGCGGACCCGTGCTTGCAAGCATAGGACAGTGCTTCGTAGCATAAGACTCGTGCTTGCTAGTTTAGGACCTGTGCATGCAAGCGTACGTCCCTTTTTAATGCATGGGTCCCGTGCTTGCAAGCACGCGACCCCCGCTTATGAGCAGGGGACCTGTGCGTATTTCATGGGACTCGCCCATAAGATGATGGTCCCAGCACGGGTCTCCTGCTTAAACGCTCGGGTCCCCTGACCTTAACGGGCGGGTCCCGTGTCACTGCGCGCGTGCAAGGTCATGGGACCCGCTCGTTATAAGCAGGGGACCCGCGCTTATACGCAGGGGACCCATGTTCATAAGCGGGGGTCTCATGCGCATCTGTGCTTGAATCTCAGCATATGCGATGTGGTCCCCTGCGCATCTATGCATAAGGGTTTTCTATTTTCAATATTCATACCACGTAATTAGCTAAAACGTGTTTTAAATTAGGTTGTGATGAAGACGCAGTTCGGCACAGGGGACGAAGTTCCTGATTGCCGTGTAAAGCTAGCTCGTTATACGGCGAGGCCAGCGAGCTGATAAGACATTGTCTTAACCAGAAAGAGTTGCAGATTTTTTGTGCCGAAAGTCCGTTCGGCCGCCTTGTTAGTGCCGAGCCTGATTTTAACCTCTCGGGCCAGTTGATGTGGTACCTCATCCAGAGCAAAGCTGAGCTCGTTATACGGCGAGGCCATCGAGCTGATAAGACAGTGTCTTAACCAGGAAGAGTTGCAGATTTTTTTGTGCCGAAAGTCCGTTCGGCCGCCTTGTTAGTGCCGAGCCTGATTTTAACCTCTCGGGCCAGTTGATGTGGTACCTCATCCAGAGCCAGACGAGGCTGTACAACCGCGAAGAGCTGTGGATGATTATTGGCGACAAACCACTCCGATTTTTAAAATCGGAGTATTGCCTAATCACCGGGCTGAAGTTCGCAGCCGAGATACCGTCGGTAAACGGCGACTCACAATTCACGAGGAGACATTTTGGTCGTAGATCAACAATTTGCATGACGGACGTCAAGCATGCGTTGGAGGAGTTGTCTGGCGACGAGGAAGATGTGGACTTCGAGAAGCTGAAGTTGGCGGGCGTCTACTTCGCCACCGCCGTGTTGATACCTCGACCGTCGAAGAAGGACAATGTCGTCAGGTCCTTAGTCTCGCTGAATATAGGTTTGCATTCTCCCAGTATCCTTGGAGCAGCGTGGCTTTCAATGAGGTCATACGCACTGTAAAGGTAAATCTACGGAGAGGGCACGTGAGTGGCTGATCAGTGGGTTCGTACAACCACTTCAGGTGATTTATAATTAAGCTTCTTTGCATACCTTGTTTTGACATATAAATAATTGCTAAAACTTTTTGTGTTATTTGTATTCAGATACTAGCATACGAGTGCATATCTGGCTTTGAAAACGCCTTTGCGGGGCGTAAAGAATAAGATTTTACGCTACGCATGCTGAGGTGGGTGACGAACAATTGGCGTCGCAAAACATGCCCCGAGTCTTAGGACGGCCGCAGATGCCATCGACGGGGATTTTGTACGAGGATTGTTAGTGCCGTCAGCATAGGAGTTGGAGGCGGCGTACTTTAGAGACAACGTTTTTGACGTTGGGGCTGCACACGAGCTCTTCGACCGTGTGACGAGCTCTTCATGAAAACTTACGCATTTTGTTTTCTGAAGTGGCGACGCCAACCAGCTGGCCAGCTCTTGCCCTTGGATGGCATGCGTTTTATCAGCTTCAGCTCCTTGAAAATTGCCAGGAGCACGATTAGAAGTTTATTGATGTCCTCCGCGATATAGCGTCACTTGAAGCCAGGAGGCGCATCGGAGTCGTAAATCGTGAACTCCTTTTCTGCTACATCAACAACGAACAACGCCCATCGGCCTTGCGTACGGATGGGGATGGCAATGTGGGTCGCTAGACCCACGACCTGTTCTTCCAATCTTCATCTTCTCCCCGTGCGAAAGGGAGCAATCTCTTGAAGCCTTTCCCACTTGGCTTCCCAGTGATACTTAGCACCCCTCGCTCATCGACGAGCGTCTTAAAGCTATGGGGCATGTACGCGACATAGCTCGCAACCGATTTGCTAAATTGCTGCATGTTGATGATCCCAGCGATGCATTCATCGACGTGATGCAATAAAATATAGATCGTTATTCAACACATTCAAGTAAGGTGACGAAAGTTATCCGTTAATACCATCTCATCGAGCGGAATACCCTCAGTCGCAAGGTTTAGGAGCCATCCAAGGTCGTGTTTTTGTAGCTTTCCGTTGAATTTCGCACCGGTAATCTTCATGAGCGTTAAAAGATGACTTTCGACTTTCAGCCAAAGATTGGTCGCCTTGAACTGGATATGCCGCTCGAACCCCGACAGCTTTGGAGCTTTGACTATAGTCGTCGAGGGGAAATCGGTAAACGGCGTCTGCTGGTATCAAGATGTCTTCTTCGTCCGCTCAGGGGTCTTCTCTGTCACGATGCCTTTTCCTTTGTCGGCCGCTTGGACAGAAACGGAAGCATCGGCGTGCGTCTCGACCTAATCCTCGTCCTCCGAAGCCTCGGTGTGCGTCTCGACCTAAGCCTCGTCCTCCTGAGTCTCGGCGTGCGTCTCGACCTCGTGAACCCCGACACCATAAGCGCCCATCCACAACGATGGGACCACCTCTTCTATTCTCTCTGCCTCTTCGCCGGTCCATTCCGGTTGGACATAGTGTTCGTAACGGGAATGCGTCCATTCAGACGGACTGTGACCGTCCCATGCCTCCTGGCTCGGACAGCCATCCGGTCTCATGTACGATGTTTTCCATCTCTCATCGTAATCTATACAAGAAAATTCGAAAATAAGTACATATTATTTTTCCCGTCCTTAAGTATAAAAACTTACTTTAACACCTTTCGGCGTGTGTAGCATGCGATCCACCACCAATCTCGCTTGGATCGACATCTACATCATAAATAGTAACCGATAAGTAATATACACAAACTAATTAAAAAAATAAGTATAAAAAACTTACTATAACGAGCTTCGGTAGGCGGAGTGCGCAATTCGCCAAACAATCTACTCGCCAAACCCTGAACCGAGTTCCCCAACTCCCTTATGTTTTCGCCCCACGATCGCATTTGGGTCCAATATTCCTCGTACGCATCCCACCTTCTCTCGTTCGTCGACCACCCTCGACCCTCTTCGTCCCGAAACTGTTGAAAGTGCGTGTCAAGTTGGTCGAATCGCCCAAACTAGTTGGTGAAGTTTTGGTCCACACGACTCGACTATTCCTCGAAGCGTGCCTCCGAGGCGAAACCATGACCACTTGATGGACCCGCCCTTGGACTTGCATGAAAGCCGTACTCGTGGCCCCTGCTATCGATCTGGGGGATTACCCTCAGCTTCCAAATTCTGCTGGCTATGACCCTCGCCGCGATGGCGGTGGCCGCGGGAACACCTAACCTCCACTCCCTGCAGGAGTAGGCCCGTCACAGAGTCGAATAGCTCGTGTGCCGGCCCAACGTCAAGGACGCTGTCTCTAAAGTACGCCGCCTCCAGCTCGACCGCTGACGGCACTATCAACCCTCCTACATGGGACCCGTCAGCGGCAGCTGCGATGGTCTTCATTGTCGGGCATCCCTTGCGACCACAATTGTTCGTCACGCACCTGAGAATGCGTGGCGTGAAATCTTCTTCTTTGCGCCCCGCAAACTCGTCTGCAACGCCGTTATGCACTCGTATGCTAGTATCTGAATACAAATAACGCAAAAAATATTAGCAATTATGTCGAAACAAAGTATGGCAAAGCTTAATTATAAATCACCTGAAGTGGCTGTACGAACCCACTTATCAGCCACTCCCGTGAGGTCTCCCGTAGATTTTTTTAACAGCGCGTAAGACCTCCTTGAAAGCCACGCTGCCCCTAGGATACTGCGAGAAAGCAAACCGGTTTTAAACGAAATAAAGGACCCAGGGACTGACGATGGTTTCTTTCTTTGACTTTCGAGGCATCAACACCGCAGTGGCGAAGTACACGTCCGCCAACTTCAGCTTCTCGAAGTCCACACGTTCCTCGTCACCAGACAACTCCTCCAACGTGTGCTTGACGTGCGACATGCGAATTGTTAAACTACCGCCAAAATGTCTCCTCGAGAATGCTTCGACGCGGTTCACCGGCGGTAGCGCGGCTTCGAACTTGAGACCGGTGATTAGGCAGTACTCCGATTTTGAAAATCGGAGTGGTTTGTTGCAACAACCATCCACGGCTCTTCGCAATTGTGCACCATCGTCTGCCTCTGGATGAGGTACCACAACAACTGCAGCGAGAGGTTAAAATCCGGCTCGGCCCTAAGAAGGCGGCCGAACGGACTCTCGGCACAAAAACTCTGCAACTCTTCCTGGTTAAGACACTATCTTATCAGCTCGCTGGCCTCGCCGTATAACGAGCTCACGGTAAGACGGCAATCAGGAACTTCGTCCCCTGTGCCCAACTGCTTCTTCATCACAACCTAATTTATACGTAAAACACATTTTAGCCATGGACGTGGTATGAATATTGGAAATAGAAAACCCTTATGCGCATATGGGTAGGGGACCGCATCGCATATGCTGACATTCAAGCACCTGTGCGTATTTTCACGGTGCCTATGCATATTTTCACGGGACCCGCCCATAAGATGATGGTCCAGGCACGGGTCCCCTACTTATAACGCGCGGGTCCCCTGCTCGTAGCGCGCGGGTCCCGTGTTGCTCTTCACAGGCGCAAGGTCACGTGACCCACGCGCAGGGAACCCGCTCGTTTTAAGCAGGGGACCCGCTTATACGCAGTGGACCCGTGCTGGGACCATCATCTTATGGGCATGTGCTTATAAGCACGGTCCTATGCTTGCAAGCACAGGTCCGCACCAAATTAGGGTTCGATACATTAAATTGAAGAAGACGAAGAGTAGAACAAATACATTCACTCTCTGGGTGTTCGCGCTGACTGCCATTGTCGATTGAGGTTCGAATTTGAGTTTGACTTGCAGAGAAACGATTTGCAGGGCGTTTTGTGTGCTATCACGGGTCTGATGCTTGCCAATCGCTACAGTAGAAACTGTAAACCCTCTAATAACCCTTTATGTTTATTACATAACTAACCCAATTAAATATTATAAAATATAGTTAATTTAAAATACAATACTAATTAGATCAGGTTCATAATATATAATGCTTAAAATTAAATCCTAAATATTGAAGTGTTTAAATCATTATCACGTACAATTACAATAGCATATCTTGATAAAATTATTAAATAATTTATTCTACCTTTCTTTTTCTTTTTCTCGCCCTTCTCCAACGCGAGCTTGTTCGACATCCTTCTGCACGGCGTCATTTCAGACAGCCTCGCCTGCTCCTTGGCTCACTTCGCTTAGAGAATCGTCGTCGTCGTTTCCGACAGCCTGGGGTGCTTGTCCTTGGATCGCTTCGCTCATAGCATCGTCGTCGTCGCCGTCGACCTCGAGAGCATCGTCGTCGCCGTCTAGGAATCTGTACGATGAATGCCCTCCTTTGGGAGAGGTCGACGCCGAGGTCGGCCTCTAGACGGCGGCGGACGGCGGTGGCCGTGGTAGTCCAGGGGTCCGAGCTACGGACGATTTCGTGGAGGCGGGCGACGATTTGGGCGTCCGTCAACATTCGTCCTATTTTGTTTCTGGGATTATTTAAAAATGTTATTTTTGGATGCTGTGTGTTTGATAATGTAGACATAATTGAAGCCCTACAGCTTGCAAAACCATGAGAGCTTTCGAAAACCCTAACATATAGCGCGGGATCCAAGCTCTAGTGCGCGAGACCCAAGCTCTTGTGCACGGGACCCAAGCTCTAGTGCATGGGACCCAAGCTCTAATGCATGAAGCATGACCACGAGTAACAGTCCTCACAAGCTCAGTATATAACATTTGAAGAAAATGAAATTAGGGTTTACGACGAACGCGTGTATGGGGCATGAGACCTATCAAATAGGAAGCAATTCTGTGCGGGTCCCCTGTTTTTACGCGCAGGTACCCTATATTTATGTGCGGGAAACTGATGCACGGGTCCCATGAATTTATGTGCAGGTCCCGTGATTTTTTGTGCCGGTCCCCTGAATTTATGTGCGGGTCCAGTGAATTTATGTGCGGGTCCCGTGAATTTATTCGTCGCACTAATGTGCGGGACTCCTGCTTTTATGTGGGGTCCCATGATCTAACGCGCGGGTTGCCTGCTTTCAACCAGGGTCCGCTGATCAACTGGACGTTTTATAAAGCGAACAATGAACATGTTCGGCCTTCGAAACCGGAATTTCGAAGCTTTGAGAACCCATTTAGTTGGAAACAGGGTTTAGGACTGAGAGTTACAAATTTAGATGGTTATATTCAAAATACGACCCGGAAAAATACTTACAATGAAGCGTGAGGTTCGAAATCTTTCACTGAGGAATTTCGAGTGTTCCTTCGACTGACTTGCAGAAGCAGAAGAAATTGTAGGTGATTTTTCTTAAAGACGGATGATGAAGAAGAATAATTAGGTGAGGTGGAATGAATGAATGCTATGCTTTCTGCTGCAAAATGGACGTGCAGCTTTTAATTCATTTCAGGCGTTGTATTTTATTTTTGTTTTTCTTTTTTATTAATATTAAGGGATTAGAAGAAGATGATTAAGTGTTAATTAAAAAGAGTGCTATTGACCAAAAAAATAAGTCAAGAGTGCTATTTTTTTTAAAATTGACCACGTCAAAGGCTATTTTTTAAAACGACCACAGTTAAATGTTGACTTGACAGAGATCTATTGCCATGACGACCAAAAAAGAACTAAAAAAGGTGGACTTTGATGGGTTTTGTAACATCTACAATCCATACTAAAAACGCAAATATATACTAAAAGTTCTCCAACTGTACGCTAAAGACAAACTCAAAATGCGTTTTCATTTTCTCTCTCCCTTGATCAAGATTGATCAAATTTTTCTTCAATTGAAAGATCCTCGGCTTGTTCGATTGTCCAAACCTGTCTTGCAGATCATGCCAAACCTCCTTAGTTGATGAATTGTACAGCACACTAGCTGAGATCTCCTTCGAGACAGAATTCAAGATCCAAGAAATAACGATGTTATTATTTCGCTTCCAAGCCGTCACTTTGTTATGATCGGCCGTGGTTGGTGGTTGAAGATCGCCATTGATGAAGCCCTCCTTGTTTCTTCCTATCAGGGCTATCATCATTGCCCTGCTCCGTTCAGCTGTTTGTGGACCAGTAGCTGCCCAGAAGTGTTAATTACCGAAAACGTATAGATTATTGTGCAAATAAGGCATGAGAACTTTCAAAATACAGCACATAATAAAATTAAACACACGGTAACATAAAGTATAAACATTAACTTTCAATCGACGAAAAATCTTGAATATGTATTAAGATGTTCTTCTTAGTATCATAATAAGTAGAAAGAAAGTTGAGTTTTCAACGTAATAATCCCTAATTCTAAATACTAACACACCAATATTGATATCAAATCATCAATAAAGTATCTATAACTATGGTAACATAGTCACGGACCAAAAATAATTCGGACGGCGTTGAAAAATTCCTACCAAAATTTGTAGTACCAATATACATATGTATGTAGTACCAATAGATAGATGTTCGTGGTACCATATCGTTAGCTAGTGTAGTACCATACGTAGGTGACCTGTAGTATCTTCCTGTACCGTATGTTTTAACTACGAAACTCATACCCTAACTTGTACTACCAATATACATATTGGAACACCGGCAATAACACGACATCATTCACAGTATTAACATTATTCATCCAACAATAGTATTGACATCAATATGTCGACAATATTAATATCATCATCCACCAACAACATTACTGTCAAACATATCGACAATATTAATATCATTGTCCACCAACATCGTAAGAAATAACATATCGACGTAAGAGTGTGCTATAACCTATCGGCAACATACTGAGAAAAGAACGTGACATAACCATCGTTTCATCGATCAAACAATAAATATGTGTTCTTATATTCACATATGGAAAACGTGAGTCAATCAAAGACTTTTGTAGACAACATAGCTTCATATAATCGGACTGGTAAAACAACAAACAATTACCATATGATACTGCTAGAAATCTTCAAAATGTACTTCATAGAAGAAATGCGGGTACTGTAATTCAACATACTTTGGTACTGCATATAATAAATTGCTTTAACCAATAAATTAGCCAAATTTCGACCAAATACTAACCTCCGTCGACACCCACAGTATGCTAATTTGTAGAAAATATCAACCTTTTTTACAGCTCAACACCCAAATCGCAACACCACAGCTCGACACCCAAATATCCACACCCACAACTCGATACTCAATTTAGGTCGATGGCCCTGCCACGAGCGTTCATTGTAAACCCCACCAGAGTGTTTCCGAACTCCAAATCGTTCGATCGAGGTCAAGAATTTTAAAGGGGGTAACCCACCGTGAAAAAAAACAACAAAAACCTACCTCAACTTGTCTGAACTAATAATTTTTTATTCTTGTGTATTAAAGTGTACCTTAAATAATAAGTACATTATATTAAATACAAATAAACAATAATAGAAACATAAGTCAAACTAATACTCATAATAAATATATAACTTTGAAGAGGGTTAATTCCTTATCAGTACCTTTTGAGTTTTCAAATTCCTATTAAATACCCTTCGAATTATTTCTTCCTTATAAGTATCCATTTGAAAATTTCTTGCTGTTCAGTACCTAAAAAGGTCTTTTCAGGGTTAAAAAGTCGAAAATACCCCTGTCTCACACTTCAAATTGGACATTTATACCAACTTATTTCGAAATTATACCAGAAATTATTAAAATTATACCATCTGTTTTGGTTATCGTACCAGTAAATAACGTTATTATAATTTTATACAGCGAAAATTGGACATTTGTACCAACTGATTTTGAAATTATACCAGAAATTAACAAATTATACCATCTGTTTTGGTTATCGTACAAGTAATTAACGTTTTTATACAGCGAATTGGACATTTATACCAACTGATTTTGAAATTATACCAGAAATTGTAGAAATTATACCATCTGTTTGCGTTTTATACCAGTTATTTTAATTTTATACAGTGAAATTGGATGTTATACCAACTGATTTTGAAATTATACCAGAAATTGTAGAAATTATACCATCTGTTTGTGTTATTATACCAGTTATTTTAATTTTACAGTGAAATTGGACGTCATACCAACTGATTTTGAAATTATACCAGAAATTGTTGAAATTATACCATCTCTTTTCGTTATTATACCAGTTATTTTAATTTTATACAGTGAAATTGGACGTTATACCAACTGATTCTGAAATTATACCACAAATTGTAGAAATTATACCATCTATTTTCGTTATTATACAAGTTATTTTAATTTTATACAATGAAATTGTGTTATACCAACTGATTTTACTATTGTACCAGAAATTGTAGAAATTATACCAACTGTTGTCGTAATTATACCAACAGAATTGTACACTACATCAATTGGTATAATAATGATAACAGTTGGTATAATTAGAATAACAGTTGGTATAATAATCAAAGCAGTTGGTATGATGTCTAGTTTAATTTCAGAAATGGGTATTTTCGTCCGTTTACTATTTGGGGTATTAAACACACAATTTTTTGCAGATAGGTACTGATAAGGAAGAAATTTTGTCAGGGGTACTGATAAGGAAGTTTAGTTTCTGACAGGGCCTGATAAGGAATTTACCCCTTTGAAGAGTTCTGGGGTTCAGAGGGAAATGTGCGCACTCGGAGGAAAATACGTTGAAAACGGAAAGGGCGTAGTCACCATTAACTGAGCCCAGGTAGAGTCTAAAAATGAAATACGACGTTGTCATATATATATATATATATATATATATATATGAGTAATGTTATGGTGCTCACCTTGCGTGAGCACCTTCGTGAGCACCAACCACATCAACGCGCCAAATCAGCATACAATGGGATTTTTAATTAATCTATAACCTACACATGGGATTAGTGAACCCGTCGAGGGTTGATTTGACATGTTGACGTGACACAAAAAAATGGCACACAATTGGTGCTCACGAAGGTGCTCACGCAAGGTGAGCACCATAACATTTCTCATATATATATATATGGGATAAAACCTAAAATGGTCCCCGATGTTTACCCAATGAACCAATTTAGTCCCCGATGTTTCGCGTGAACCAATTTAGTCCCCAATGTTATCGAAAATGAACCAAATTGGTCCCTCCGTCAATTCGTCCGTCAATTTAGACGGAGATTGCATTTGCGACGGCTTTAGCGACGGAATTTCCGTCGCTAATTGAAAATTTAAAAAAATAATAAATTAAATATTAAAATGAGGAAAAAATGCAAAAAAAAAAGGAAAAAAATTAAAAAAATACAGTAAAAAACTAAAAAAAAGAGAGAATATTATCAAAAACTAAATAAAAATAAATAATAATAAAAAATAGAAAATAATGAAAGTAAAATAAAAACTAAATTTAAAATAAAAAATGATAAATTAAACATTAAAAATGAGGAAAAAAAATACTAAAAAAGGAATAAACTTCAAAAAATAGAGTAAAAAATTCAAGAAAGAAAAATTCAAAAAAAAAGAGAAAATATTACCAAAAACTAAATAAAAAATAAATAATAATAAAAAACAAAAGTAATAAATGTAAAATAAAAACTAAATTTAAAATAGAAAATGATAAATTAAACCTTAAAAATGAGGAAAAAAATCCAAAAAGGAAAAAAAATTCGAAAAAAAGAGTACAAATTCAAAATAAGAGAATGTTACTAATAAACTAAAAAATAAATAATAAAAAATAACAAAATAATAATAAAAATAAATAATAATAAATTAACGTATTTTATTTTTTATTTTTTAAATCATAAATTATTTATTATCATCTTTTTATTATTATTTATTTTTTAATTTATTAGTTTTTTCTGAATTTTTATTCTATTTTTTAGTTTTTTTTTTCCTTTTTTTGGAATTTTTTTCTCATTTTTAATGTTTAATTTATCATTTCCTCTTTTAAATTTAGTTTTTACTTTACTTTTATTATTTTCTAATTTTATTATTTTTATATCTGGTAATATTCTCTTCTTTTTTGAATTTGTTACTCTATTTTTTGAATTTTTATTCCTTTTTTTGTATTTTTTTCCTCATTTTTAATGTTTAATTTATCATTTTCTATTTTAAACTTAGTTTTTATTTTACTTTTATTATTTTTTATTTTTTATTATTATTTATTTTTATTTAATTTTTGGTAATATTCTCTCTTTTTTTTTTGAATTTTTTACTGTATTTTTTTGAATTTTTTTCCTTTTTTTTTTTGCATTTTTCCTCATTTTTAATATTTAATTTATTATTTTTTTAAATTTTCAGTTAGCGACGGAAATTCCGTCGCTAAAGCCGTCGCAAATGCAATCTCCGTCTAAATTGACGGACGAATTGACGGAGGGACCAATTTGGTTCATTTTCGATAACATCGGGGACTAAATTGGTTCACGCGAAACATCGGGGACTAAATTGGTTCATAGGGTAAACATCGGGGACCATTTTAGGTTTTATCCCTATATATATATATATATGTATATATTATAATTAAATAACAGGTTTCGAGAGGAACTCCAAGTTCCGTTGATTATAGGTTTATTTGGATCTTTTTAATTTAACATAAGCATTATATCAACTAAAATCAACGCCGCACAGCAACTGTTAAAACTACATTTAATTTTCAACATCGCAATTTTACTTTTGTCGTATAATTTTTTCCCAAAAAAAATGCATAGGATTCGGTGTGAATTGGTCAAAAATCGTCCGAAACTGCACTCCGCCCTAGGTAATAATGTTCAAAATCGTCGATGCATGTGAACTTTGCCAAGAAAGAAAAATAAAACTAAATATCACATTTAATAAGGCCGATTAGCCCAAAGAGGTGATCGAAGCGGTATTACCCAAAAAGCGCTGGTAATAGCGTGAATAGCGCAATTTAGCGCAATTATAGCGTGCCACGTCATAAATAGTGTATGCTATTCGGACAAAATGCTATATGTAATACGCTTTGTCGCGTTTTTGAGTTAAAACACGCTATAGCGCGCTACGTAGCACACTATAGCGCGCTTTTTAAAACAGTGGTTTTAAGGGACAAGTTATGATTTGCCTTACAGTGAAACCTCAAACGACGGTTCTGAACGTTGATAACCGAGAAATTTTGGCAGTTCAAATAGTTTATGATCGACCGATTCGCGGTTATAAAAAAAATTTTAAAATTATGTTTCAATCGTGAACCAACAATTTTAACGTCGATAGTATCAGTAGCCATAACAGTCTGGAGGAACAGGGGCGGATCCAGAAACTTTTGACCCAGGGGGCCGCAAATGGCAGACGTAAAAAATTTTCATTTTCTGTTTTTCTTTTTAAAAAAATTATTAATTTTTGATTTTTTTCATCGAAACTTATGAACTTACAATAAAAACTTAAATTTCCTATATTTAACAAATAAAAAAACCGATAAAAAGAGAATTAAAAATCGATGATAACCTTGATGAAGCTCGAATATTGACAATGACAACATGTCATAATATTGATATGGCGTATTATATTATTAATATTAAATAATAGTATGCTACAAAGAAAATAAAGAAGAAACGCAAGTCATATATCTTATGAATATCAACCGTGCCTTTTTATTTGATATTGTATTTCTTATTCAACAAGTGATTTTTAATTATACTCCCTCCGTCCCAAAAGTTTTTGTACATTTTACTATTTTGGGTGTCCCGAATCTTTTGTACATTTCCTTATTTAGCAAAAAAAAAAACCATCACAAACAATCAATACAATAATATTAAATATTCTTAAAAGACGTGTTTTTACCTTTTAATTATACTATATTATTAAAATATTCAGTTTCTTAAAACCCGTGACATACCCCAAATGTCCATAAACTTACGGGACAGAGGGAGTATTAAGGTTCATAAGTAAATTTGAGGGAAAGGTGCATAATAAAAATTTAAATTGACAATGAAAGGAACTAGAAAATGTGAAAAGAGAACTAATTTAGATATTAAATAAAAATCTAATTGAAAAGAAACAGGAGACTAAGAAGAATAAAAATTCTAAGAAAAAAAAAAAAAATGACAATTAAGGCTTAGAACAAAACATGAAAAGGAAAATGATTTTAAAAAAAGCGCAAAGACTAAAAAGAAAACTAAAAGAACAAAAAACGCTAAGGAAAAAAATTAAAAAGAAAATACGCAATATACATAAACCTTACAAAGAATACAAAAAAACTGGGATTCAAACCCCCCACTTTTGATATAAAGTATAGCATTCTTGTACATTTAAGATACCATTACAATACATGGCATTCTTGTGTACATTATGATATAGAGTGATATCCTAATTCTGTTATATACTACACATTTAAGAGGGGTTGATCGAAATTAAATTTCTCAAAATATAAAAAGCCATCCATCTCCTTATTTGCAACTGAAGTCGTGCGAAACTTTGACAATGGACGGAAACAGTGATTCAGAAGATGAGCAGTGCACTCGATTGAAGAAGGTCAAAACCATGGACGACCCAATTGAAGCCCTAATTGGAGAAATCCTCAATCTTCCCCTCCATGTCATTGAAGAAATTCTTCTAAAGATTGCCCGTGAAATCCCTCCTGAAATTCAGGTGCGTTTCAAAGCCTTGGCTTTCTCTGATTTCGTCTCCGAGATTCATCAAAGCCCACCTCACACATTCCACCCTCGATCCAACTTTCGCCAGCCACAGACTCATGTTCTTAAGTCAGAACGATCCCTCTCACGACAAGCATTGCTCGGTTAATTCAGCCTTTTGCGATTGCCTGACTACAGATGCAGTCGAAGCCAAGTTTTCCAGTTCCCAATGTGGTGCACCTCGGATAATTGGTTCTTGCAATGGGTTGTTATGCGTTTGCGTCACTAGTGTTTGCAGAGTTGGTATTTATTTATGGAACCCTTCTACGAGGATGTGTAAGAAATTGCCGCCTCCTATGAGTCCAATGCGTGGGGGTGTCTATGGATTAGGTTACGATGAGCCCAACAACGATTACAAGGTTTTGTGCCTTTGCGACAGTGATTATGAGAATGATTCGAAGGCAGAGATTTACAGCTCAAAGAACGATTCTTGGAAGAGGATTTCCGCTTTTAAAGGTGGCATCAGATCTTGGTCATCGGCCGTATATGCAAATGGAAAGTTCCATTTCCACGAATATTACTGCAACAAGAAAAGCGATGCCATCGCTAACTATTGGAGCATTGTGACCTTTGATTTAGAAAGTGATTCTTATGGAACTGTTGAGTATCCCAACGTTGAGCTTCCAAAGTTGGGCGACATTTTTTCTCATGATATTTCTATAGGAGTGTTAAATGGTTGTATTACCGCTCTTTGCAGCTATGCAGTGTACGGTGATTTATGGGTTCTAAAAGAATATGGGGTAAGAGATCTTGGACTAAATTAGCTACCTTTCCTTATGTCCATGAGCCTAATGATGATGTAAGGGATTATCTATCATGCTACACTCTGCGTGCATTACGTAATGGAAAATATTTGTTGGATCGTGGGAGTCAGTTATATGTTTACGATTCCGAAGATAATAACCTCGTATGCGTTGGGAACGGTAATATCGATCCTATGAGTTGTATCGGTGCCTATGTTGAGAGTTTGGTCACGATTCAGTAGAAGACGAGAGGGTTTGAAAGAAAGATCGAAAGGTTAGTACGTACTGCTGATGTTATTCCTGTCCCTTTGTTATTTCTAATTGAATATGTTTTGTATTTGAGTTCTGGTAAGAATCATCTCTAAGTTAACTGCACACTGAAATGCCATTCGAATTATTTTTTTCATTAACTTACGTTCCTCACAACGACTAAGGTGAAACAGAAAATTGAATGAAAGATTCTTGACTTTGATTATTGATCAAGCAATGATAGAATCTATTTGAGTGAAGAGAGAAATCGAGCTCTCTGTTTCTGTATTCAACTAACTGTTGTAATGTACAGTAGAATCGTTTATATATACCAACACTACTTAACTGAAATATTTACAAAGTAAACCCTATATTATACACTAATTACAAAATGAGTTAAATGGCCTTTACTCCAATGCCAACTCGGTGAGCTGCTGTTTGTCTTCTTTGCTTAATATCTATTGCAATTGGAGTTTTGTTGAAGAATGATCAAGACTTATCAAGAAGATTTTATGATGGAAGTAATGTAAACAAACTGTTTGATTCAGTGATCGAAAGAATGAATTACAAAGAAGAGATCGAATTACAAGATCGAATTACAGAGAGGAGGTCGAATCACTATATACAGCAACTATATACAAAGACTAAAATATCCCTAAGACTATAAATAATGACCAAAGGGTCCTCAGTAGTTGATAACGGTTGGAGCTTCTTTACAAGTCTCTGAGCTGCCGAATCTTGATCTGTGTAGTCTCTTATCAAATAAATCCAATAGCCCCCCGCAAGATGGACGGTATATATTCATAACCGACATCTTGGACAAATGCCCGTTGAGAACTGAGGCTGGTAAAGGTTTAGTAAATATGTCTGCGAGTTGGCTGTCGCTGCGAACTGGTAATAACTTGATCGCGCCGGAACTGAGATGATGACGGACGAAGTGACAATCAAGCTCGATGTGCTTGCTTTTCTCATGAAATTTGGGATTGGAAGCTAATTGAATGGCTGAGTTGTTGTCACAGTAGATGATAGAGGGCTGCTTTGAAGCACAACCAAGTTCAGAAAGGAGTTGCCTCAGCCATAAGACTTCGCTGGTTGTGGAGCCTAATGCTCTATACTCTGCTTCGGTAGAAGACCGGGCAATAGTTGTCTGCTTTTTCGCCTTCCACGAAATCAGTGTCTCGCCGATGAAAGTGCAAAATCCTGTCACGGACTTTCTTGAATCCTTGCAAGCTGCCCAGTCGGAATCAGTGAAGGCCTTGACCTGCAAATCAGAGGAAGAAGACATGAACAAACCTTGTCCGATAGTATGTTTGAGATACCTGAGTAGGTGGTGCACTGCTGTCAAGTGTGGAACGCGTGGGCTGCTGATGTATTGACTCAATCTGTGGACGGCAAACGTAATGTCCGGTCTTGTAAAGGTCAGATATAATAATTTGCCGACAAGCTTCCTATACTGAGTTGGGTCTGGAAGAAGGTCACCATCTGAAGCTGTGATTTTTATTCTTGGGTCCATCGGTGTGGAGATTGGCTTGGCTCCTAGATAGCCAGTTTCCTCCAAAAGGTTAATGGTATATTGTCTCTGCGCAATATAGAGCCCTTTAGCCTGCCTTGCTACTTCTAGCCCGAGGAAGTACCTCAAAATCCCTAAATCTTTCAGCTTGAAAGTCTGTTGCAAGAACCGTTTGGCAGCATTGATTTCCTCTAAGGATGGCCCTGCAAATATCATGTCATCTACATAAACAAGAATGAGAACAATATTAGAACCTGTACCCTTGATGAACAGGGAGTGATCTGACTCAATCTGTCGAAAACCAAAGTTCTGCAAAGCTTGAGACAACTTTGAGTTCCATTGTCTCGAAGCTTGCTTCAAACCGTAGATTGACTTATGTAGTTTGCACACTAGTTTCTGGGATTTGTCATGCTTAGTTGTAGGGCTATAACCCGGTGGTAACTCCATGTATACTTCTTCGAGTAGATCACCATTTAAGAACGCATTGTTGACGTCCATTTGGAAGAGAAACCATCCTTGAGAAGCTGCTAATGATAGGATGACTTTGATGGTACTAGCTTTGGCCACTGGTGCGAATGTATCGATATAATCAACTCCTTCTTGTTGATTATATCCCTTAGCCACCACGCGAGCCTTAAATCGCTCTATAGCACCATTTGAATGATGTTTTACCTTATACACCCATCGACATCCAATTGGATGTTTGTCTGCAGGCAAAGGAATCACTGTCCATGTTCTGTTCTCCTCCAAGGCACGGATTTCTTCATCCATGGCCTTCCTCCATTGTGGATGTCTTGCTGCTTGGTGGTAGAAATGTGGCTCAAGAGTCGTAGAGACAGTTAGTGCATATTTTCTGTAATTAGCAGAGAGATTATTGTAGGACAGAAAACTAGAAATAGGATATCTGACAGTATTGTTTGAGAATTGGCAGCAATAATCCTTCAAATAGGAGGGTGCTCTTGATTGCCTAGATGATTTTCTGGGCTGTGGAACCTCCTCAGCCGAACCTGTTTCACTAAGAGAATTAATGTTAGATTGATCCGTGGGCATGCTTCCTGTTCCATCATGAGTTCCCAGAGGTTCTGTCTGAACCTCCTCATGATCTGAAGCATGATATTAGACCAAGAAATATCAGTTTGGTTCTTATTCATGTCAGCAAAAGGAAACACATGCTCATGAAATCTCACATCTCTAGATATATGCACCTCTCGAGTATTTAAATCCAAAACCTTATATCCTTTTATACCATTAGGATATCCTATGAAAACACAAGCCTTGGCTCTTGGATCAAACTTGGTTCTGTTGGCTGCCCGGGTGGAAGCATAACACAAGCTGCCAAAAACTCTCAAAGAAGAATAATCTATTTCCTTCTGATACAAAAGCTCATAGGGCGACTTTTGATGCAAAACCTTGGAGGGTACTCGGTTAATGAGATATGTAGCTGTGAGAATGCATTCATTCCAGAAACATAGAGGAATCCTTGACTGAAAATACAAAGATCTCGCTACATTTAGTAAGTGACGATGCTTTCTCTCAGCAACTGAATTCTGCTGAGGAGTTTCCACACAAGAAAATTGATGAAGAACTCCCTTTTCCTTGAAGAATTCTGTGAACATGAGCTCATTAGCGTTGTCTGACCTGAACATCTTTATTTTGGCTTTGAACTGATTTTCAACCATGTTAAAGAAGAATGGAATTATACTAGACACGTCTGATTTATTCTTCAACATAAAAGTCCATGTATATCTCGTGTGATCATCTACCAAAGTCAAGAAGTATCTGTGTGATGTGTGTGAGATGACATGAAATGGTCCCCATATGTCACAATGAACAAGATCAAAGGCCGAGCATGATATATTATTTTCAGATTTAAAAGGCAGTTTTGTTTGTTTTGATAAGGGACAAACTTTACAAAGGTCATGTACATCAGGAACCTCCTTACACCTTAACTTTTGTCTAAGCCTATCTATGACATTCAAGGATGGATGTCCTAGCCTTTTGTGCCAAGTATCTAAAGAAACTGTAAAAGAAAATGAATTTGACAAGCTATTCTTATGAGACTCAATTTCTGCTATATCTACTATGGGAGGAACATTTAGAGCATATAATCCTTCTCTTTTACTACCCTTGCCAATCGTCAACCTCCTGGTTGAATCCTGAATGACAAAGTGGTCATGAAAGAAGGTCAAGACAACATTGTTTAATGCAGTTAGTGAACTCACTGATAATAAGTTGAACTTAAAGTGAGGTATGTATAGCACATCAGTCAGGATTAAGTCTCGAGTAATCTTGATTGTACCTGCCATGTCTACCTTTATAGAATGATTATTGGGTAACATTACATGAACAGGGTCTATAGGTGACAAAGTCTGAAAGCTTTGAGGATTACAGCTTATGTGCCTTGAAGCACCTGAGTCTACAAACAAGATATCTTGATTGTCTAAAACAGGCATATTAAAGGATAAGCACAAACCTTTGTGACTACCTGTTGGCTGTTCTGACTGGTTCGACGATTGATATTTAGCAGCACCATCTGATTTACTGAGCAGCATTCTGAATTGCTGAAGTTGTTGAGAGCTCAGTTGATGGACAAAGTTTTCTGCTGCTGCGTTATAGTCCTTAGCATCCTTATGGTAATCTACCCCATACTGTTCTGCTATTACCTGATTTACTCTTGGATTCTTGGGTGTAGGATTCTGCCTAGAACCAGGTGGGAAACCGTGCAACCTGTAGCAGGTTTCAATTGTATGTCCTGGTTTGTTGCAGTGAGTGCAGTAAGGTCTTCCTCCTTCCTTTCTGTTGTTGAAGACAGACTTCTTGGTCTGCTGATGTACTGTGGGGACGGCTGAATTAAAAGAGTTCTTGGCTGCCAATAGTGTCATGTGATGTCCCATTTCTTCCTGGTCTTTGACACCAGCAGTGATTCCTCTCTGCCTTTCTTCTTGTGCAACCAAAGAGTAGACCTTGTTTATCGAGGGTAATGGCTCCATTAATAAAATCTGGCCTCTAATGTGAGCATAAGACTCATTCAGCCCCATAAGGAATGTGATGACATAATCCTTCTCAAAGTATGACTTCAAATCTCGAACTCCACCACAAGTGCAGCTCCCACATGTGCAAGATGGTCTGAAATTGGATAACTCATCCCACAGAGCCTTCAGTTTGGTGTAGAAAAGCCCCGTGCTTGTCTGCTGCTGGTAAAGTCCCAGTAAGTCTTTTCTCAGCTGATAGAACCTAGGTCCATTACTTTCTTGGAACCTTTCTTGAAGATCAACCCGAATGGCTTGAGCCGAATCTGAATAGAGGATGCTTGCGGAGATTTCCTTTGACACTGAATTGAGAATCCATGAAATGACCATGTCATTGTTTCTCTTCCACGCAAGAACCATCTTTTGGTCATTCTCTGGTGGTTTCTTGACATATCCATCGATGAATCCTTTCTTATTTTTGACTGATAGAGCAATGGTCATTGCTCTACTCCAAGATGCGTAATTATCCCCTACAAGTGGCTGATGAACAAGGATCAGACCAGGATTATCTGAGTGATGAAGGAAAAATGGATGAAGATGGTCATCCATCGGCGATGTTGCAGGCGCGAGCTCATTCTCTGTGTTTGGTGTTGATTCTGCCATTTCTTGTAGATTCAATTGGAAGACTTTGATGCTTTGTATATCAGGATTTCATGCGAGGGATTGAAGTGTCTCTGATACCATATTGTAATTGGAGTTTTGTTGAAGAATGATCAAGACTTATCAAGAAGAATGGAAGTAATGTAAACAAACTGTTTGATTCAGTGATCGAAAGAATGAATTACAAAGAAGAGATCGAATTACAAGATCGAATTACAGAGAGGAGGTCGAATCACTATATACAGCAACTATATACAAAGACTAAAATATCCCTAAGACTATAAATAATGACCAAAGGGTCCTCAGTAGTTGATAACGGTTGGAGCTTCTTTACAAGTCTCTGAGCTGCCGAATCTTGATCTGTGTAGTCTCTTATCAAATAAATCCAATAATATCAACATCCCCCCGCAAGCTGGAGAGTGAAAGAAATCTTTCACACCAAGCTTGAGCAGAAGTGAACGAAACAGTGGAAATGCAAGAGATTTGGTAAAGATGTCCGCAATCTGTTCTGTAGTACGAACATGAAGAGGAACAAGGAAACCAAGCTTATATTGATCACGTACAAAGTGACAATCAATATCGAGGTGTTTGGTGCGCTCGTGAAAAACAGGATTTTCAGTGATGTTGATGGCAGCCTCGTTGTCACACCAAAGAGGTATAGGTAACTGCAAAGAGACGAAAATCATGAAGAATATAAGAAATCCAAAGCAACTCTTTAGTAGTTATGCTCAGGCTGCCTCAGCAGAGGAGCAAGATATGGTGAGCTGCTGCTTGGTCTTCCAAGAAATCAGAGCGGACCCCAAGAAAATACAATAGCCAGTTAAGGATCGTCGGTGAATAGGATTGCTCGCCCAATCCGAATCACTATAAGCCTCCAATTTCAACGAAGAAGTAGCAGCATAAAAAAGGCCTTGAGAAGGAACACCTTTGAGATATTTGAGAACATGAATCAATGCATTCCAGTGCTCAGTACAAGGAGCTTGCACATGTTTACTCAACTGCTGAACTGCGAATGTAACATCTGGTCGTGTGAAGTTGAGATATAAAAGCTGGCCAACAAGCTTCCTGTACCGTGATGGGTCATTAATGGGTGGACCACAATCTTCCCCAAACTGATGTCCCTTTGGTAAAGGTGTGTTTGTAGGTTTGCAGCCCTGAAGACCAGCGCCTTTAATAATGTCAAGAACATACTTTCGTTGAGTGAGAAACATACCATCAGATGATCGGGCAATCTCTATACCCAGAAAGTACTTGGCATGACCAAGATCTTTGGTGGAAAATCTGGAATTAATATACCCTTTGACTAGAGAAATAACACCATCATCAGAACCAGAGATTAATATGTCATCAACGTAGACAATTAGGACTACGAAGACATTATTTTTCCAGAGAAAGAAAAGGCATGGATCGTGTGATGACTGCTGAAATCCATATTTGAGAAGATGATTAGTGAACTCGACATTCCACTGTCGAGATGCCTGCTTTAAACCATATAAAGATCGCTTAAGCTTGCAAACCTGTCCAACTGAGATCTTTGTGTAACCTTCAGGTGGAAACATATAAACCTCTTCATCCAAAGTACCGTGTAAGAAGGCATTATTGATATCTAATTGATAAACCGGCCAATTAGATGCTGAAGCAAGAGCAAGCAATATTCTTACCGTGATTATCTTGGCAACCGGAGAAAAACTGTCATAATAATCTTCTCCCTCAACTTGATTGTAACCCTTAGCCACAAGCCTTGCCTTATATCTATCAAGCGATCCATCCGAATGATACTTGGTCTTGTAGACCCATTTACAACCAATGGCTTTCTTACCCTTACGTAAAGTAGTAATCTCCCATGTATCATTTTTTTCGAGTGCATTAAGTTCACATTGCATTGCATTTATCCACTCAGGGCAAGTTCGAGTTTCAGAATAAGACTTTGGCTCATGAATACTATCGATATGTGCAAGAAAACTCATGTATTGATCAGAAAATGAAAGGGGGTATGTGGAGTTATGAGCAGGTAAGACGTGTGGAAAATAGTCAGACGTATGCATGCAGGAATTTGATAAACCAGCCTGTACATTATTTGACACAAAATCTTTTAACCAAACAGGTTCTTTTCTGGTTCTGGTACTCCTTCTTACAGGATTTTTTTGACTTGGTAAGGTTCGATTTGGTTCAGGTCTCGGAGAATAACAGTGTGTTGTATTTGTGGCTGTTGGAAGGTCATTTGGTTCAGGAGATGTAGAATGACTATATATTTCTGGGGATGTATGGCTGAACCAGACATCATGATCACATTGAAGTGTATCAATATCACTTGAGAGAAGAGTATCATGATTGTCCTTGGACTTATAAGGAAAATATGACTCATAGAAAATCACATCTCGAGATATGATGATCTTCTTTGTCTGAGGATCATATAGTTTGTAGGCCTTTTGGTTGGGTGGATATCCTAAGAACACAGCTTTAGTGGACCTAGGATCAAACTTTTCTTTATGAGGTAAAACATTTGCTACAAAACATAAACACCCAAAAAACTTTGAGATGTGAGACATCTGGCGGTTTAGAAAAAAGTCTTTCATAGGGTGTTTTCCAATCTAACATCTTGGAAGGAAGCCTATTAATAATGTATGTGGCAGTTAAGACAGATTCCCCCCAAAAACATTTTGGAAGTCCCGATTGAAAAAGAAGTGAACGAGCAACTTCTAACAAGTGTCTATGTTTTCTATCTACAACGCCATTTTGTTGTGGCGTGTAAGCACAAGATTTTTGATGGATAATACCATTATCAGAAAACAAACTTTGACATTTAAAGCCAAGAAATTCCGACCCATTGTCAGATCGAACAACCTTGACGACTGTAGCAAATTGTGTTTTAACCATTTTAGAAAATTCTGTAAAAGACAAACAGATTGGGCTTTGTTTTGCATAAGATATGTCCAGGTTGCCCTGCTGTAATCATCAACAACAGTAAGAAAATAAAAGGCACCTGAGACAGCCCTTTGATTATAAGGTCCCCATATATCTATGTGAACCAACTCAAAAAACAGCTTTTGTAGTAATAGAACTTGAAGGAAAAATACTTCTGTGTTGTTTAGAAAGTGGACAAATCTCACATATCTCAGAACCATTTGACATAGAATCATGTAAAGCAAGACGTTTTAGGACCTCATCAGAAGGATGCCCTAATCTTTGATGCCACACACATTTATTTAGACTACCGACAAAGTTGCTTGACTCAGAAAATGAAGTCTTAAGGTAGGGGTGACTAGCATTTATTACTCTTCCTACCGCCAGGATTTTTCTAGTCACTTGGTCCTGTAATATGCAGAAATTGGATGAGAAGAAACAATCAATACATGAGGATTTAGCTAGCTTATTGACTGAGATAAGGTTGTGTTTGAATGTTGGGATATAGAGACACTCTCGCAATATAATCTGGCCACACAGAGGTATGTTTCCAGTGTGGGTGATTTGTTGGATACTACCATCTGGTAGATAAACTGGTGTGGAATATGTGACTGGTTTTGGGTTAGTGAAAAATTGTAGATCGAAGGCCATATGGTTAGTGGCTCCTGTATCAATGATCCAATAAGCCAAACTCAAATTCCTAAATGAACTCAGAGCTGAGAAAGAATTCATACCTGCAAAGTCACCGTAATGAGCGAAATTAATTTGCTCTGCACCAGAGTTGAACTCCTGTCCTTTCATCATTTTGTTCATTTCGTGTTGCATTGTTTTAAACATCTCCATCATATTCTTCATGCCATCATAACTATGAGCATTTGGATCAATCGGAGTTTCAGCGAGATGGGCAGAGATCCTGTTAGCTGATTGGTTTTGTCCATCGTTATTAGATTTCCACCATTCGGGATAACCAATGAGCTTAAAACAACCATCCTTCAGATGACCATTCATGCCGCAATGGTTGCATTTCAGGAGTTTCTTTGCAGCCTTATCCAATCTGAGCACATTATCTCTACCAATGTTGCTTTGAAAATTCTCCCCTTTGGAATTATAATTGCCCCTTCGTGCAATCAACGAGCTTCGATTAACAGGATCACGAAAGCTTCTTTGTGCAAGTAATGCACTTTGCTGAACATTCTCGTCATACGCCAGTTGAGGATCACGAAAGCTTCTTTGTGCAAGTAATGCACTTTGCTGAACATTCTCGTCATACGCCAGTTGCACTTGTTGTTGCCTTTCAACATTCATTATCATGGCGTAAGCTTTCTTCACATCAGGAAGTGGATCGGTTACCAGAATCTGATTTTTGATAGGCAGATAGCTCTCATTCAGACCTGTTAAGAACTGCATTAATTTGTCTCTTCCATCCTTTCCTCCACCTTGTTTATTTTTTAAACACACACAGCTCCCACATGTACACATATCAGGGGGGTCTAGGTAGCTCAGTTCATCCCAAAGCTTCTTCAATTTCGTAAAATATGCTGCCAGGGATTGATTTCCTTGAGTTATTGATGATATCTCCCTTTTCAATTGATAAATCGGTGGTCCATTGCTAACACCAAATCTATCTCTCAACTCTCCCCATAGATCATATGCATTTTCAGCAAGAGTATACCCTTCCAATAGCTCATCAGTCATCGAGTTAAGCATCCATGAAACAACAGTGTCATTAACTCGACACCACTGGTCAAAATTCACATCACTCACATCAGGTTTAGGCACATTACCTAGGATAAATCCTAATTTGTTTTTCGCACTTAAGGATCTTCTCATTGCGTGACTCCATACCAGGTAATTCGTATCATTTAATTTGCAGCTCACGATCGTCAAACCTAGATTATCAGAGGGAAGTAAGGTCAAAGGATGAACATACCCTCCATAGTTGGCATTCGCTCGCTCTTGTGAGTTGAAAACATTTGTTCCTCTGCCAAATCTTCTTCGAATTTCACTTCCAGCATAAGCGGAATCATCACTGCTGGATTCATGGATTTCTGACATTTTGAACTAAGTAAAAGATCAAATTCTTCCGATACTTGGAATCAAACAGATTTATACTGCTCTGATACCATCTTGACTTTGATTATTGATCAAGCAATGATAGAATCTATTTGAGTGAAGAGAGAAATCGAGCTCTCTGTTTCTATATTCAACTAACTGTTGTAATGTACAGTAGAATCGTTTATATATACCAACACTACTTAACTGAAATATTTACAAAGTAAACCCTATATTATACACTAATTACAAAATGAGTTAAATGGCCTTTACTCCAATGCCAACTCGGTGAGCTGCTGTTTGTCTTCTTTGCTTAATATCAACAAAGATCAACAGCATGATTAATATCCTAGTATTATTCGATGATGGGAAAGTGGGTTGGTTAATCAACCTACCCATTAGTAATAATAATAATATATTTAATTATATTAATATTATAATGATTAAGTGATGTAAGCCATGACCTAATTTGTTAAGTTTCTTGCCTATAAATAGGCTAGGGAGCTTAAGCTAAAAACACACCAAAATCAAAGCCTAAGAGAGATAGAGAGAGAAATAAAAAAAATAGAGGGTTTGTTCGGTATTTGCTCCGACTATAAAGAGAGATAGTGAGCGTTTTATCCTTTATAGATTGAGAGGTTGTAACCCCTGTTTACCCCAGTAATAAATTTCTACCTCACCCGTGGTTTTTTACCCCAAGTTAAAAGGGGTTTTCCACGTAAATTCTCGTGTTCTATTTATCCTCACAGTCATTTCTAATTTCGTTACGCTGTCCATTTCGCAACAAGTGGTATCAGAGCCAGCCCTGATTGATATTCCGATTATGCTCTGTGGTTGCAGCTTTGTCTGATCTTCCACATCAGAAAGGATATCAAAAAGGTTTATCGTTACGGAAGAGTTTTTTGGCAAGTCGTGGTAATAGACTGTGTAAGTAAGTTCTGTCTAGGTGGCTGGTGCCAAGCGGGACACATAGTGACCCCACCAGATCTCATCTGGGAATTTACTTAGAAGGGTAATTTTGTCTTGAAAGCTGGTCGCTACCCTTTCTGCAAATTATCTGATCAGTACTATTTGACTGGACTGTTGAATTTCTCCGATGATAGCGACGTGGGAAAAAATGGCAGCTCAAAATGAAATTGAGAAATTCAACGGGAGAAACTACTCACTGTGGAAAATGAGGATTAAGGCAATTTTACTCAAAGAAAATTGTCTGGAGGCGATCACTGGCAGACCAACAACTATTACAAGTGATGCCAACTGGAGGAAGATGGACGGGAGGGCCACCGCCAATATTCATCTGGCATTAGCAGATGACATATTATCAAGCGTTGAAGAGAAAACTAGTGCGCAAGAAATCTGGGATCATCTAGAGAAGCTGTATCAAGCCAAGTCACTCCATAGCCGAATTTTCTTGAAAAGAAAATTATACCATCTACGAATGGAAGAATCTTCTTCAATGACCGAGCACATCAATAAGTTGAATACTCTGTTCTCTCAACTTAAAGACTTGGACTACAAAATAGAGCCAAGTGAACGTGCTGAGCTTCTACTGCAAAGCCTGCCAGACTCCTACGATCAACTCGTCATCAATCTGAGCAACAACCAAGCTGCGGGAAAACTTATCTTCGATAATATTGCAGCCGCGGTTCTTGAAGAAGAAAGTCGGCGCAACAAAGAAGACAAGCTGATAACGTCCCAACAGGCGGAAGCGTTGACGGTGACGAGGGCAAGATCGGGAGCACGCGGTCCAAATGTAAGCCGAAAACGAACAAGACCCGGAGAGTCTGGTCCAAGTGGGAGTCAGAAACGGCAAAGCCTTGTTACGAAAAATAAGAAGGCTATAAAATGTTACCACTGTGGCAAGAAAGGTCATATGAAGAAAGATTGTTGGGCTTTAAACCAAAATCCCAACGCCCAAGGAAATGTCGCTAACACTACCGACGATGGAATTGCCTTGGTGTGTGAAGCCACAACCACTATCGCTGAAAACGGAAGATTCAACGACATGTGGCTCATGGACTCAGCAGCTACTTTCCACATGACCTCTCGAAGGGAATGGTTTCATCAATACGAGCCAAACTTTGGAGGGTATGTCTACAGCTGCAATTGTCGGTACGATTCAAATAAAGATGTACGATGGCACTGTGCGTATCATCCATGCTGTCCGACATGTGGAGGGCTTGAAGAAAAATCTGTTGTCCGTGGGGCAACTGGATGATCTTGGTTTCAAAATTGAATTGGAGAATAAAATCATGAAGGTCTCCAAAGGAGCACTGGTGGTGATGAAGGGAGAAAAGATAGCTGCAAATCTATACAAGCTGAAGGGAGAGACTCTGCAAGAAGGGAAAGCATCTGTTGCTACGACAAGTTCAAATGAAAAGTCTACAATGACTTGGCACAAGAAACTTGGTCATATGTCTGAACAAGGCATGAAAATTCTTGCGCAAAAGAATCTACTTCCTGGTCTCACGACGGTAACGCTACCATTCTGTGAGCATTGTATTGTGAGCAAGCAGCATCGCCTGAAGTTCTCCACTTCAAATTCTAGAAGTAAAGAAATTCTAGAATTGATCCACTCTGACGTATGGCAAGCACCGGTTGCATCCCTGGGAGGAGCCAACTACTTCGTATCATTCATAGACGACTACTCCAGGAGATGCTGGGTGTATCCAATCAAGAAGAAGGACGAAGTGTTTCCTATCTTCAAAACATACAAGGCGCGAGTTGAACTTGAAACTGGCAGAAAAATCAAGTGTCTCCGGTCAGATAATGGAGGGGAATATACTGGCAAAGAATTCACTGAATTCTGCAAAGGTGCGGGCATCAGAAGACAGTTCACCACGGCGTACACTCCACAACAGAATGGAGTGGCAGAGCGGTTGAATAGGACCCTGTTGGAAAGAACAAGGGCTATGTTGAGAACTGCGGGCCTGGAAAAGAAGTTCTGGGCGGAAGCGATCTGTACTGCCTGTTATGTGGTGAATCGGGCCCCATCTACTGCTATAGAGATGCGGACACCGATGGAAATGTGGACTGGTGCACCTGCAGACTATTCAAACCTCCATATATTTGGAAGTTCAACGTACGCGATGTACCACGACCAAGAAACGACAAAGTTGGATCCAAAGTCCAGGAAATGTTTGTTCTTGGGGTACGCTGAAGGAGTAAAGGGGTATCGCTTGTGGGATCTCACTGACCACAAAGTGATTATCAGCAGAGATGTTATCTTCTTAGAGGATAGCGATCAAGAGCACGTCGAAAATGATAGCAGTTCAACAGGCATGACAAAGACTACACCGGTGAAACGAAAGTTGGAGCAATATAATTCTTCTGAAGCTGAACCGGCGCACGAAGAGCTCGTCCCAGTCGAATCTGAAGTACCAGATCTCTGGCGGTCGTCACGCGAACGTAGACCGCCAAGTTGGCACTCAGATTATGAGATAGAGAGCAATCTCGCATACTGTTTTCTAACTGAGGATGGAGAGCCAACCACTTTCCAAGAAGCACTGAATAATTCAGATGCGAGTCAGTGGATTTCAGCAATGCAAGAGGAAATGGAAGCTCTCAATAAAAATAAGACATGGGAGTTGGTGCCATTACCGCAAGGAAGGAAACCCATTGGCAACAAAAATGGGTGTACAAAATCAAGCGGAATGGTGATGACCAGGTGGAGCGATACCGTGCTAGACTGGTTGTAAAGGGATATACTCAGAAAGAAGGGATTGACTTCAATGAAATTTTCTCACCGGTGGTACGACTTACAACAGTCAGGGTGGTCTTGTCAATGTGTGCTACATTCGACTTACATCTTGAGCAGCTGGACGTGAAGACGGCCTTTCTCCATGGAGACTTAGATGAAGAAATATATATGCTTCAACCAGAAGGTTTCGAGGAACAAGGAAAAGAAGATCTGGTTTGCAGATTGATCAAATCTTCTACAGGCTCAAACAAGCACCTCGATGCTGGTATAAAAGATTTGACTCCTTCATAATGAGTCTTGGCTACAACAGGCTATATTCAGATCCTTGTGCATATTTCAAGAGATTTGGCGATGACGACTTCATCATGTTGCTGTTGTACGTCGACGATATGCTGGTAGCAGGACCCAACAAAGGTCGTATTGCCGACTTAAAGACTCAACTGGCCAGTGAATTAGAAATGAAGGACTTGGGACCAGCAAACAAAATCCTTGGCGTGAAAATTTCTCGAGACAGAAGCAAACGGAAGATTTGGCTTTCCCAAAAGAATTATTTGAAGAAAATCTTGAGGAGGTTCAACATGCAAGATAGTAAGCCAATATCTACTCATCTTGCTACTAATTTCAAGCTATCCTCCGAGATGTGTCCTACTGATGAAGACGAGAGGATAGAGATGTCTCGACTGCCATATGCATCGGCGGTAGGAAGTCTAATGTTCGCAATGATCTGTACCAGACCAGACATTGGCCATGCAGTGGGAGTCGTTAGCCGATACATGTCCAACCCTGGTCGGGAGCACTGGAGTGCTGTTAAGAGGATTCTCAGATATATCAAGGGAACATCTGATCTTGCCTTATGTTACGGAGGTACAGATTTCACTGTCCATGGTTTTGTTGATGCAGATTATGCAGGTGAACTTGATAAAAGCAGATCCACAACTGGATATGTGTTCAATCTTGCTGGTGGAGCTGTAAGCTGGGTTTCAAAACTGCAGTCCATTGTTGTAACATCAACAACGGAAGCAGAATATGTCGCAGCTACGCAAGCCAGTAAACGGAAGATTTGGCTTTCCCAAAAGAATTATTTGAAGAAAATCTTGAGGAGGTTCAACATGCAAGATAGTAAGCCAATATCTACTCATCTTGCTACTAATTTCAAGCTATCCTCCGAGATGTGTCCTACTGATGAAGACGAGAGGATAGAGATGTCTCGACTGCCATATGCATCGGCGGTAGGAAGTCTAATGTTCGCAATGATCTGTACCAGACCAGACATTGGCCATGCAGTGGGTGTCGTTAGCCGATACATGTCCAACCCTGGTCGGGAGCACTGGAGTGCTGTTAAGAGGATTCTCAGATATATCAAGGGAACATCTGATCTTGCCTTATGTTACGGAGGTACAGATTTCACTGTCCATGGTTTTGTTGATGCAGATTATGCAGGTGAACTTGATAAAAGCAGATCCACAACTGGATATGTGTTCAATCTTGCTGGTGGAGCTGTAAGCTGGGTTTCAAAACTGCAGTCCATTGTTGTAACATCAACAACGGAAGCAGAATATGTCGCAGCTACGCAAGCCAGTAAAGAGGCAATATGGTTGAAGATGTTGCTGGGAGAACTCGGCCACAAACAGGAAAAAATTGTTCTTTATTGTGCTAGTCAGAGTGCGTTGCATCTTGCAAGGAATCCAGCATATCATTCAAGAACCAAACACATCCGGGTCCAATACCACTTTGTTCGTGAACAAGTGGAAGAGGGAACTGTGGACATGCAAAAAAAGTTCACACTGCGGATAATCTGGCAGACTACATGACCAAAGCAATTCCTGTGGACAAGTTTATGTGGTGTCGTTCCTCATGTGGATTGACTGAACATAAGTGACATGCAAAGGCGAGCTAGAAGAATGGTGTGAAGATCTGATTGGTCTTCAATCAAATCTTCAAGTGGGAGATTGATGGGAAAGTGGGTTGGTTAATCCACCTACCCATTAGTAATAATAATAATAATATATTTAATTATATTAATATTATAATGATTAAGTGATGTAAGCCATGACCTAATTTGTTAAGTTTCTTGCCTATAAATAGGCTAGGGAGCTTAAGCTAAAAACACACCAAAATCAAAGCCTAAGAGAGATAGAGAGAGAAATAAAAAAAAAATAGAGGGTTTGTTCTATTTGCTCCGACTATAAAGAGAGATAGTGAGCGTTTTCTCCTTTATAGATTGAGATGTTGTAACCCCTGTTTACCCCAGTAATAAATTTCTACCTCACCCGTGGTTTTTTACGCCAAGTTAAAAAGGGGTTTTCCACGTAAATTCCCGTGTTCTATTTATCCTCACAGTCATTTCTAATTTCGTTACGCTGTCCATTTCGCAACATTCGACTCATAAGTTTAGATTCATTTCACCTAATTCGTTTTTCCCCTTAGGTTTCTTAACTGGGTAAATATTGTAACGAAGCTTTACGCTCAAACCATCATGATAAAAAAAGGACACTCGACTAAGATCGATTAGGAGCAATGACTTCAATCAGGATTACAACGTGTTTTTCCCAAAAAAAGAAAACAGAAAACATACATAATTCGAATAGCATCCCATGTAATAACAGAAATGTATTTGACATGTAAACCTGTAAATATTCGGTAAATGATGATATCATTTTCTATTTTCCTGCTTTACCATAACTATCTCATAAAGTAACGGTTCGATTAAATACGAGCTTCTCCGAAGTAGAATCCTTATCGACGAAGAAATAGCCTGGAGAAGACAAAATATTACAAAATAGAAGCTATGATAAGAATTTACTACGTAATAATACAGACATAATTTGAAGTTAAAAATAAATATATATAGACCTAATCTTTCGAACTGAAATCTGTCACCAACAGCAGCATTTTTCAGCGATGGAACTGCGTATGCATCGTTTATGACGACTTTAGATTGTGGGTTTAGGTCGTCGAGCCAATTATCGAGCTCGCTAGGATTCTGTTCGAAAAACCACGATAGGAAAAAAAAAATCATCTTTCCTAAATATGTTAAAAAAGAATTTAAAACTATTTACCCTTAAATATTGCAGGAGTAAAGGTGAGATTTTTATTCAGATTTCAAACCTCGGAAAGGAATAACTTGTCGAACAATCGCACTTCTACTTTGAGTGGATCGGTCCCCGGGGAAGACTCCGAAACCCAGTGAAGAACACCCTAATGATTGAATGTAAGAAACTCAAGTAATTAATATAACTTTTGTTTGCAAATAATCTCAAAAATTAACAGAAAAACGTTGATTACCTTTTGGTTTTGTCGTCTTCATGGGATCATACTCTGCGCGAATTTCGATAATAGTCTCTTTATCTTCCCCGAATACTACTTCCGTGCACTTTATAGGAAATGCATACCTAAAAAACAAGCAAACAAATGAATTAACAATCAGCTTATGAGTGGGTTAGATGTGTAATAAACTCATGCCTTTTGTAAGAAGATAATTTACCTAAGTAATACTGATTTCCCAGGAGCAAGTCCATAGTAATCTTTAGAGTCTTTCATACGGAAATCGGATTGTTCGATGTAGACAACTTTAGAAAAAGGCACCTAAGCACAAAAATCAGATAGAAAAACTGCGTCAGACCCGGCCCGACCCGACCCATAAAATTGACAAACGGATAATGGGATGGGCAAAATTCACCTTATAAAACGAAGAAGCGTCTTCTGCTGGGGCGTCAGGCCATTTCTTTGCATCGAGACTCATTATAGTTGCATCCATGTTTGTAATGACCACCTTAACCATAAAAAAAAATGGATATTTGTCCTCGAACGTCGAAGAATATTTATTGAAATGGAAAATAAAATTAGAGGGTTGTAACGTAAGAAATAAAACCTTGAGGGGGTTGAAAACAACCATGGTTCGAGGGGTCGTCTTGTTGAGATCCTCCCTAACATGGTACTCGAAACGATCCAAACGTATCAAGCTAGAGTCACTGCAGAGAGTCGAGTCGATGAAATAATCAGTAAAATTATAATTTTCCCATTTGAGAACTTAAAAAAGCAGCACTGATGAAGAAGAAAAGATAGAAAGAAAGAAAGAAACAAAACCTTCGTGTGATTCCAATTCCTCGAACAAAGGCATTGATCGAAGATGCAGTTACGCCCCTACGTCTCAGCCCAGCAAGGGTCATAAGGCGAGGATCGTCCCAGCCATCAACCCATTTTTCTGTGACGAGTCTATTTAACTGCATAACAAAAAGTTTCAATGAAATTAAAAAAATTAGTCTCGGTTACTATATTTCAAAAGCACCAAAAATGAGAAAAGAAAAATCTTACCTTGCGTTTGGACATCACGGTGTTAGAACAATTCAACCGAGAATATTCCCAAACGTATGGCTGATAAAGGCCAAGAGCATCCAATAGCCAGTAGTACGATGCACGCCTCGTCTCGAACTCAAGCGTGCAAAGCTGCAACAAAACAAGTACCCATAAATAAAAAAAACATATATATATATTTTTTTGGCTTGGTTATTTTTTTTAGTCCTGTATATTAGGGGGTCGCATTATACAAACACCTAAATTAAGGGGTCGCATTATAAAAAGTGAAGCAACTTGAGGACAATTAAAGCAGAAAACCTAATTTCAGAGCTGATTCGGCTGTTAATTCCGGGCTGAAATTAGGTTTTGCTCGTTAATGCCATGAAATTGCTTCAGTTTTTAGACTTATTGTCCGAAAATTGCGACCGTTTACTTCAGGTATCCGTCTTAACGCCAGCCCCAATATACAAGGCTAAAAAATAAGTACGCCTGTTTTTTCCGACAAGTAAAACAAAAACCTTCAATTACCGAATGGGTTATATTTTCCAGAGAATCAACGATGCAATGTGCATAATCATAGCTCGGGTAAATGCACCATTCGTCACCTGCGTGTGGGTGAGGAGTGAGCTGAAAAAAAGATGAGCAAATTAGTAAAATTTCACAAATCCATTTTTGACAGTTGGTAAACTTTTATCGCGGGTTAGAAAGTACTCACCTTTATGCGGTAAGCGATTAGATCGTACATGTTGAAATTATCGCTCTGCATGTCTTGCTTCATTCTTAACGTTGCTTTTCCTTCTTCGATCAGACCTCTTTTCATGTCATCGAATAGCTTTAGAGATTCTTCGACGGGCCTATCTCTCCATGGACTGTTCATCTTCTTTTCTCTGTACTCTTTGATCTCTTCAGGAGTCTGTGTTAGATGAATTCCATATTTCTAACCGTATAAATTTCATATATACACATTTGTGTGTGTGTGTGTGTGAGAGACAGACACAGAGAGAGAGAGAGAGAGAGAGAGAGAGAGAGAGAGAGAGAGAACTGGTGCTACAAAGGGAACCTGGTGATCAACATAAGCATGACCTCGTCGTATTAATTCGATCGCCAGTTCGTAAAGTTCTTGAAAATAATTACTGGTGTAAGTAATCTGAAGAAAAAAGGGAATTAAATCAGAAACTTTTCAATATGAAGGAGTTCATTAGCTGGGCGACTAACGATAGTACCTTGAAGGGTTCCCAACCCATCCATCCAACGATTTCTTCGATATGATCGATGTATTCTTTCTTCTCAGCTTCTGGGTTTGTATCGTCATACCTACATGCATACAAGACAAAGAAAATTTATTTATTTGCTACGAAATATATTTCCAGGCGTTGGGAAAAAGGCAAAAGAAAAAGAGGGAACTAAAGAGAAAAACCGTAAAATAAATAAAGACAATACCGACCTGAGATAGCAGCAACCACCTCTCTCTTTTGCAAGACCAAAATCCACAAACATGGCCTAAAAACAGAGCAAAAGGGTGTAGTGAACACTAAGTTTTAGTAATTGCACGGTTAATTATTATTATTAGTGTCTAATGATAATCATTTCTAGTGAAATTCACCTTAGCATGACCTATGTGAAGATACCCATTGGGCTCGGGCGGAAAGCGGGTGAAGACTTTCCCTTTAGTGATCTTCAAGTGCTTTTCAAGCATTTCTTTCGAATTGCAAGCCCTGAGCACAGGGCGATCACTGAAATATATTTCTGTATGCACCTAAAATCAGAACATACTGTCCAAATTACTACAGATATCAATAGCATTTAAGAGAGAGAGGGAGAGAGAGAGAGAGAGAGAGAGAGAGAGAGAGAGAGAGAGAGAGAGAGAGAGAGAGAGAGAGATTTTACCTTAAAATTCTCCTCAGGTGAAGGAAAGACAGAGAATGGATTAATGTCTTCTTCACATAACTTTGGCGAAGGAGCTATATCAGCTGGGCTGGGCTCAGCTTTGGCAGGCTTCTCTTTCTTCTTTTTACCAGGTTTCTCATTGTCTGCCTCCGTTTTTTCACCGAGTAGCTCGTATAATTTTTTGTCAATAATTTGCTGGTTGTGAAAAAACAGAATAAAAGAAAATGGCTAAGCAAAAGAAAAATAATGAGAAAAAGAAGCCATTTGATTTCACCACTTACCTTGACGATCTTTGGATCAGCCCAAGGCTGCTTCTTTCTCACATAACCGAAGAGCTCACCAACTACATCAAATAAAGCAAAGAGGATACCGTATAATGAGACAAAGTGTGCATAAATGTTCTTCCAACAAAGCATGGAATGCGTAATACCTTTAGAGTTATTAAATTATTGTGTTTTAAGAGATTAAACATAACGGACAACTCACCGTTTATGCGATATCTCTGCTCCAATATAACAGTTTTATTCTCTTCAAAAATCTCATCAACAGCAAGTTCAATATCCTGTTGAGAGACTTCAACTCCTATAGATAAAAAAGAAACAGAAATTCCGATCAATTCTGTAAGTATTATAAGTTCTGCAGCAAATATTAAGCTAGGAATATTTATTTTATCAATTGCAACAATTTTTCAATGATGAAAACACAAAAATGAATCACTGATAATTAGTCACGTACCAACGCCGCAAGCAACTTCAAACTCGGCAACGTTCAACTTCTGAGAAGCAGTAGTAGCAAGAAATGAGAAGGCAGCTTCAAGTTGAGCAGGAGTTTTGATCTGAAAAACGTGCAAAAATTACAGAAATTGCAAAAAAGATGAAATGAAGATAGGTAAAATACGAATGAATGACAAAATTGACAATTGAAAATCCATGCTCACACCTTAGACGACACGATATACTGGAGCAATGTGGGTCGATGAGAAAGAGCATTTGCAGGGTATTTTGTAGCAACCTGCCAAGAAAATATATCATACCATCTCCATTTGAAGAAATAAATTTGGACACAAAAAATTGCAATACACACACAGTAACTAATCGAAATGAAGAACGTAATGGTCGACATAAGTTGATTCAAATTTCTTGCAATGAATCCTACAAAAAAGGCATTCATAAGTTATCGACATACCGTGTAGAGCAGATTTCCAACTGCACGATCGCAGCCATCGGTTACGCCAGCCTAAGATTACATAATGAATGTAAGCAGAAGCCGTTTATAAATAAGCAATTTGGGTAAAATCGAATAGATGGATTCAATATCTTAGTTTCATCTCATTCGTCCCTAACTGATTACTGATATAGCACATAACTGTAATTTTGTCAGCGCCAAATGAACGTATGAATGCATTTGGAGAAAACTTCACATCAAACGGAAGTTTAACATAAAAGTAAAGAATTTTCAGAAGCTAAACATCCAAATCGTACGAAATGAATCCAAATTTGCATTCCAAATCTCGCTATTTCTCAGGAACCACATCACTCGAAAAATGGCCTTAATAGTCGACAAAGCTAAGAAAAATCCACATGCAAATGCTGAAACGTAAGCACAATGCGCACACATACCCAGTTCAAGGGTAGCTTAAGAAAAAAAAAAGAAAGAAAGATTGAACAGAATGAAACATGCAAATGAATCAATCAACATATCAATTTACCTCCTGAATAACAGTGGTTAGATTGGCGGTAACCTTGTTGTTAGCAACTGTGTTCTTGGCCGTTCTTTCATCTAAACCAATCTTCAGAAACAAATCGAGGGGCTTTTCCAGCATTTCTAGTAGTGAGCTGAATCAAATGCTCCCTTCTTCCAAAAAACAGAAATATGCTACAGTAAAAAAGGCAAACTACTTTGTTGAGCTCGGCTAAACCCTAATGGTAGCTGAAATTTTGGAGTATTAATCGACGAATTAGGACTTGGGGGACGAAGCTTGCTACTGACGAGGAAATCTCTGGGTCGGAAACTATGTGACGTAGTAATACGTCTGCTATAAGAAAATAAATGGGCCTATCCATTTGTGTATAATGAGCCTATTACAATATAGCCCACTACTTATTATGGGTGTACATAGATGGACATATTAATTATCTCAGAAAATATTCTAACGGATCGCTTACCACACGGCTGAAATCGGTTCTTCAGTAATGTCTGAATTAGTTTTGCTCCATACTCTACATCTGAACCTTGCTTCCCATGATGCCTTAAATTAATCTCCATCCAAACTTGATAAATGACAGCCGTTATACAAGCTGTGAGAAGCTTGTTTTTCCTCCCTTTCTTCACTGCAATTTTCGCCAACCATTGTTGCCATCTGCAGAAGTCATCATGCAAGCGGACCTCACGCGCATGCACTGGAGCACGGTGCTTAGTAGAGAAACCGTGTAAGCACACTTCACAAACATGTGTCCAATAGTTTCCTAATGAACAGCACATAGTAGACATTCAGAAGCATTGGTTTCAATTCCCCATGCATAACCAATCAGACTAAAAATTTGTGTTTTGGCAGGTAATATTTATTCCGTACGACCACACTTGGCCAGAATCGATCATGTGTCCCTATCATCCAATAGTAGGCTGAAGCCAAAGTATATTGTCCATTAGTTCGAGCCACTCATTTTCCTTGGTCAAACCCCGCTTTCAAAACATATTTCACCTAATATTTTTCCAATGCCGGCTACTATTACGTTTTGGAGTATGACGCCAAAAATTATCACATTTTAAGTAGATCCCATTGATCCATCGCACCCACAACAGTTCAGGTCGATTCGCCACATCCCACACCTGTTTTCCAATGCAAGCGACGTTCCATTTTTCTTAATGTTTTATGTCCAAGCCTCCCTCATTTTTTCGCGTGCAGTTTCTGTCCCAACTAACTAGGGCTCGGGCACGACCTTTACCTCCAACTCCCCAAAGAAAAGATCTACAAATTTGGTCAACTTTCTTCACCAACACTCTTTGGCAGTATAAAGATAGATCCCCATAGCCATACATCGAACACAAGACAGTTGATCAAACATAACATGTTATTAGCATTCAAAATCATCATATTTCTTATTTTTCTATCTCACGTTCGATACAATTTTTACAACCGTATATCTTAACTTGTTCACTCGTATCGGTTCAGACGAGACAAATCTAGTCCAATATGTCCATCATTGCATAAAAAAGTATATAAAATAATGTGACGCGGGGGATTTGAACTATTCGTTAACTTAGAGCATCTCCAAAGCTACACGAAATGGGACTGCAAACGCCATATATGGAGAAGAAAGTGCTCCAACGGCACTGGAAACGCCACGGTAATTCTGGCGGAAGCTACAGTAGCCCGCTATGTTGAGCGGGCTACTGTTCACACGCTAAAGACCTTTTTTTTGTTTTAATGTTTATTTTAGATTTCTGATTATTTAGAATATATATGTAGATATTTCGATTTATGAGCTGGTTGTGAATTGCCGATTGAGCATTGTATTTCTGTCTGGAGCTTGAAGACGATAATGGAGGATGACCAATTGGGGAAAGTCATTTAATTTACAATTATACCCAATAAAAATTTCGAGTATGCCCATAAAGTTAATTTAAATACCAATTATGCCCATAAACAAACAAATTCATTCAAATTTTGTTATTTTTGAATTATTTTCCATTAATTTCGTTTAGTCAGATGATCAACTAATTATTATTATTATTTTATGTTTCTTTAATTTTTTAACAACTCTATTATTGTTCAAACGAATAAGTTAAAATATTATATTTAATTAAAACAATATTATCGTAGTTATCTTGAATAAAAAAAGTTTATGCTAATTAAAGCACAATATAATTTTTTTTCAACTACAAAAAAAAATTAATATCAACTTAGTTTAGGTAAATAGTTTTTCAATTGAATTCATTAAATATGACCAAAATATTTAATAAAATGTATAAATAATGAAAGAATTGTACTGTTGCAACTCGATATATAGAGGGATCGTTGGAGATAGCCTTAATGTTTTCTGTTAACTTGTTTTTCACGTATTATCTCATAGCAACAAATCTATTCATAGCAACCATCGAATGGAGGGTATGACTTTCGAATCCCCTTAATAGCAATGTTTGAATTCAGAGTTTCATTTGAAGTAAATGCAATAAAAGGTGTGTGTTGAAAGTAAAATTCCCTAAATTTTATTTTTACGTACCCATAAAGTCCCACATATAAAGTCTGAATGGAATTTTATTCTCAAGCACTCGCAATAGTAACTTATATTCATGTCGCAAACATTTTAGTTAACCAAAGTTTGATGTCCTAACAAGTTTTTTTTTCGGTCCTGAGGTATCCCCACACGGCCTGGCTATGGGCTAACCGCCACACACTCCAGAGGTGGGACTAATCCCCGGGGTCAGATGGATACGTTTCAAACCCACCCACACACACTCCAGAGGTGGGACTAATCCACGGGGTCATATGGATCGTCCCACCCACCCAACAACGATAGTCATGGGTCTAGGCCCATGGGGACTTCTCAAATTCATGTGGGAGGTGGGGTTCGAACCCCTGACCTCCTAATCACATGACTTTGAGTGCCTCAACTTGGTCACTAGAGCCAAGCCTCATTGGCATGTCCTAACAAGTTGAAATGGCTATTTTTCTTCACAATACATCCATATACGTGATATATATTAGATACAGTGAAATCTATGGATGATTTTTGTGTCAGTTCCATTGTAAAACTCGAGATGATAAGTGTGTCAAGGGCCCAGCTTTCGAGAGGGGCCAATATTTATCATACCTTTATATACGTACGTATGTATATTACATATACTCGCAAAATTATTTTTTTATATAGACCATAAAATAGTAATTGAGGTCGGGAAGATAGAAAAAGTTATGTTGTCATATCTAATATTATAACTTAGGTGAGATGAGAATTAGAGGATTTTATTTATTACTTTAAATTGTGTTGGTCAAATTATCTTTTTTAAAAAATTAAAATAAAAGAAAATTCAATAACTCTCAAGTTAACACATGATTTTAACTAATTTTACAGCCTTTTTTTAAAAGAAAAATTTCCTCTTAATTCTCGTCATAGGCGAAATAATTTAAATTCAATACAATTTCTGAAAGATTTCCATAATTGCAAGTAGCTTTGTTTCTGGTGCGATTCTTATTTTCTTGTCTATCTCTTTGCATTCTAAACGTCTTTTTTGAGTTCGATGTATATGTGAAAATGAAACTAGATTATTTGATCAATATTTTGCCTTTAAACGTTTAGACAGTGTTAAGTTTACGATTAAACTTATGCAATATTAGTTTTTTATTAAAAAAATTACTTAGGGCTCTGGGCCCGAATTTCGAGTTTTGCTTCAGGCCACGACTTGTTCCACTACGGACCTACGTGTGTTTTTCACAAGACAATATGTTGTGTTGTGGTCAGATGCAAATAGATTTAGATATGGGTGTGGGGGTCAAAAACAACATGACCATAATGCTGAGAAAAATATGACAAGAGAATACATAATCATCATTAACAAAGAGGAGAGAAGATGAGTCTCCATCCACTACCACAACACAACATATGAACAACTATCATAGCTTGAAAAAAACAAAAGGGAAGAGAAAGTTATCTTCACTATCCATTAAACGGATAATCATCGTATCTCATGAAACAATCGCCCAGCGTGAGCTCTACGTAAACCGAACAAGGGCACATGGTAAGAATATTTCGCAAAGCTTGGGCCAAACACGCAGCACAGTCTTGTTGGCTCAGCTCCTCTCTGCACTCAGCATATCCATAGACGTCGACGTAATCATCGGAGTTGTCGAGGTACAAATCTTTGTCCGGTTGGGAAGGAACAATCCGTTGCTAAATCGTTGATCATTTGCGTCACTAATGGGCCGTAATCATCGTCTTGGGTCCATTTCTCCACGCTGCATTGCATGTCTGCGATGGTCGTGTTTGGAGCGCCTTTTACTAACGTCTGCAGAAGAAATAGCGAAAACAAGCGGATGAAGTTTGTCGAGAAGTGATGACTCATTTCTTTTTTTTTTTCTTTATACTTGATTTAGAGCGAAATGCATGAATATGGGACTTTTATAGGAGAATTCGAACATTGATTTCATAAATAATGTAAATGTACACTTGTATTTGGCTTTATTTGGCAGGTTAGGATCATTCCATAATATTACAGATGAAAGTTCCAAACGAATAATATTAGAGATATAGGAAAAATCCATAACATTTCGGATAAAAAAATATGTATTCATAGGTGTAGGATCATTGTATGATAAGCTTTAAAATTGTCTTTTTATTCTTCCCCAAGATAATGTTCACCATATTGCACAGACGAAAATTTCTCTTGCTGGTACCGTTTCAGAACTGTTGATGTTTTTTGGTATCATATGGTCGTGAATTTCTCAGATGAAAACTAGGAGGGTCATATTTTGGAGTAATAAGACGATTGTGATATCATTGTTATCTGTGTATTAGGGTTTGTAACGAACACGGTTAAACGACGTTGTATTTTTTATCATTCCAACGATAGCTAGAATCCGTATTATTGCATAGACATTAACATAGGTTACAGTATTTTGGTAGAAAGTATCGCCCAACTTTGGCTTTGTTTCCAGCCAGCTAGGGTTTCTGCTTATAGGTATTGTCAAATCACTGATCCTATTTTATAAGTAAATAACCAACTGAAAGTGTTTAGCTCCATCGCCGATGAAAAATGTAATTATCAAAACAAAAAAAAATTGTCATATAGCGTAGCACGTGACGAAAATGCGGTCACAAGGTTTTGCGACAGAAAATCCGTCGCAAAGTAGTCATCGCCAAAAGGTCGTCGAAAATATTTGCGATGGAACTACATAATATTCTCGTCCTAAATTAAGATGGGAAATCCGTCCGGATTCCGATGATTTTCCGTCGCACATAAAGTCGTAGCTAAATTTTTTGACGAAAAAATTTTTTCGTCAAGAATTGAGGAAGAGTGAAATTTTGAAACAACCGCTAAAACAAATGTTTTATGTCTCTCACTCTTTTCAATCTTTCCCACTCACTCTTTTTATATTTTTTTTTAGTTTACTATTTTAATATATTTTTATTCCCTCTTTATTTTTATTTGAATATTTATATTTTTAAGTTAGGTTTTTTCTCTCTTTATTTTAAATTTATTGGTAGTTTTCTCTTTTTTTGTTTTTGAATTTTTCTCTTTTATTTGAATTGTTCTTATTCTTTGAAGTGTTTCCCTTTTTAATATTAACTTATGATTTTTATGTCTGGCCAATCGCATGTCGACACGTGTCAATTTTTCATCCAAATTAACGGTCATCTAACAGTGGGAACAATTTGTTCAAAATCGACAACATCGATGACTAAATTGGTCCACGCGAAACATCGGGGACTAAATTGGTCCATATGGTAAACATCGAGGACTAAATTGGTCCAATGGTAAACATCGGGGACTATTTTGTGTTTCCTCCCTATTTCTTAGCGATGGTTTGAGTTTTCGACGACGTTTTAATGTTGGCCGTATTCTCCTTTGGGAAAAGCGGGCAGCCACGGAGTTGGGACGATTTCTCTGATCGCTAATAAAACTCTTTTTTGTAGTATATATTATTTTCAGATTAGATTTCACTTCCGAACAAGCCAATATAAATTTCAGAAATGATTCTGCAATACCATTACATTATTGTTTCGAATTGATTACTTGGGATCAATCTCAAACATGTTATTAAACGTGGAATATCCTGCATTAATGAAAAATATGCATAAAGGAATAGTCAAACTCAAATATCCACACAACAAATACAGTAATGTGGTATCTATAAATACTATGGTAATTATATTAAAAAAGAAAAGAAAAAAACTCTTCTTTAATTAGCTCCCGATATCATTGCATGAGAGAAAAAACGAAGAAGACGTGAAAACATTACATAGAAAAACTATGTCAAACTTCGAACAAAGGAGACTCGTCCTCATCCATTATATAATCATCGTTTCGTATCTCATGAAGTAATCGCCCAGTAAGAGTTTTACATGAAGGGAAGAAGAGCAAAGATTAAGAATATTTTGTATGGATGTTAAGAGGTTCTTAATTATAAGCTACGTACTTCAGACATTAAAAGGTTTTATAGAATAGAGGTCAAGGCACTACAAAAAAAACTCAAACGGCGACAGCATTTAGCGACTATTCGACAAAGTAGTCGCCGTCCTGGTGTGTGAGTAAAACCCGACTAGGGTTATGTAATATGTTAGGTAGGACTATATGTGTATATTGAAGATGAAAGTAGATAGAGTAATACTAAAAGCATAGCAACACTACATAACATGACAGAAATATACATATATGTCTATATATTTTCATAGGTATATAATCATGTAATAACATAGAACTAAAATGTCTTTGTTTGTCGTCTCCAAGCGAAAACAGTTGTATTTACGGACGAGAAAAGATAATTACATATTCATTATTTATGTTACGAATCTTTGTTAAGTTGTCATTATATAGTAGTTTATTGAGAAATATCGATTAACATGCTCTTTGTTTACAGCCTAGCTGTACAAACGTTAATCATCTTGCCAATGACAAAGGAAGAGAGTTTCCTTTCTCCGAAAAAAGGGGAAGAGAGTTTCCATTTCCATAGTTAATGTTGAAAGGTATATTTGCTTTTCAATTCATTCAATTCCCAAAATGAGTCAATAATAAAATTTACCACAATGTTCCATAGGTATTTGACTTCTGAATTGGAGAAAAAAAAATATTACTCCCTCCGTCCCAAACGGTTATGCACATTTGGAGTATGACACGGTTTAAGAAACTGAATATTTTAATAATATAGTACAATTAAAAGGTGAAAAAGTGTATATTTTGACTCGTCTTTTAAGAATATTTAATATTATTATATTGATTGTTTGTGGTAGTTTTTTGCTATAAAAGGAAATGTACAAAAGGGAACGGGACGCCCGATATATTAAAATGTATAAATCGGTTTGGAAGGTTACATATTGAAGTTCTGGTTATAAGCTTTTTGCTAGGTTCACAAAATTCAATTCAAATTAACCAATCTTGTTTTTATTTCGCTCATCGATTCTTATTTCTACACGCCCCTCACATCCAAGCTGATTCTTTATTATCAAGCAAACCTTAGACATGAGCATTTATACTCATTAAACAGGTCGTTTGATATCCATGTTAATCGATTATATGAGTATAAGTTATTTATGTATGGGTATACATAATTTTGTTGATATTGTATTTTAACATGTTTGATATGTGTGTATTAATTATTTGTGTAATGATACAAATTGTGTTTGATAGATGTATTTGAGGTGCGTATAGGTGTTTGGATTAGTGAGAAACCTTATGCATATACAAGCCATGTAACTAAAATCGTTTTAATAGACGTGTATAGTCATACAACGCATGTTTGGCTATACACAAACACAGATGACATACACGAGGTAACTTATTCATACTCACACATAACCACCTATACCCACCTATACACTTGTATCAAACGAGCTGAGCTGTAATACATTATTAGACAGGTGAAGTAATCATTTAGCATGAATATCAATGGTTTCCTTATTTAACATAAGAACATGATTCCACATTCCTCTATCACAACAAGCGAAGAAAAAAAGAGAAGATGCTCCAACCACAACACAAAGCTACAAACGACGAGCGACCAATTATTTCTTTAGTACTCTATAGTAAACGGATAATTGTCGTATTTCATCACACAATCCCCCATCGCCACCTCCGCAAAAAGGGAACGAGTGCACATACTGATCAAATTTTGTCGGGCCTGAGCCAAGCACGCAGCACAGTCTTGTTGGCTCAGCGCTTGGACACAAGCCGCTAATCCATAGGCTTCGGCGGGCCCGTAAGAATAGTCGAGAAAACACTCGTATTCGGGCTGATTGGGAGTTTGGGACACTAAGTCGTTCACCATATAGGTTACGAGCGCTCCATAAGCATCGCCGTTTTGTCCCCATTTATCAACGCAGCATTCAATTCCTTCTATTGTAGTGTTTGGAGCTCCTTCTACTGTATGATGAAAAAGTAGCAAAGAAGACAAGACAATCACAAAATTAGCGCGGCGACTCATCTTTTTAATGGTATTTTTTTGGTCGAGTGAATTGTGTTAGTAGATGGCTTGAGGGTTTTATAGGAGATTTTGGACCTTGATTTCATGACATAGGTATTTTATTATTGGATTATGTAGAGGTTAAGTTGCGATAAACTCGATAAGCTAGGGTTAACATGCATATGATAATCCATAATATTACGGACAAAAACGTTGTACATCATAGGAAGAGTCGTTGTATGATTAGATCAAGTCCTTTCATAGGTCGTTTACTTTGCTAATTCATTACACTTAGTTTGCTAAGAAGACAGCTACTTAGTTGTCTTGCGTGCTTTGCCCTAAGAATATCGCCAGTTTTATTGTAGATAACAAAGTCTGAGTATTGCAATATATCATGGCTCGCGATGTATATGTTGAGAAAATCTAAGTTACTTTTGTTGTGCAAGTAAATGCATATTAAAGAATTCAAATAACAATATGATAGTTAATATGTTTAGTGTGAAAAAGAAAATTTAATATAATCTAATTTGTTTTTTCTATTATCGATTTATTTTGCTGAAAACATACGACTTAACCTCAATATGTAACACAAACAATATCAAAAAAGTAAGTTTCTTTCATAATTTAGAAAGGGAAAATAATTAAATATACGTATATTTTTATATGTTAGTGAAGATAACTCAGTCACCTAAGACATCAACTTCATGAATTGGAAGCAAAACAAACTAGATTTGTGGGCATACTATTTTAATTCTGCGCTTTCTAACTCACAATTTTGATGTTTATGTGATTTACACAGATGCAATAGCAATATGAGATTCCATGTTGGATAAGTATGTCTTGATGTTTTTTCAAATGATTATTTGGAATTAATCTTCTACCATGGTGTTAATTGGTTTTTGGTTTACGACAAACAATTACAATTGTATTTATGAAAAATATGTATAATGGAATCTGAAATATCTAAACTAGAAATAGGGCAACTTCTCTGTAAATCGTACTATTTCAACCTTCATTATTAGCGCAAAGAAGAGGAAAAAACCACAAACATCGCATAGTGTAGTAATATCAAGTTAATGGAGCCCACGAGAGTTATCCTCATTATCCATAAAATGGATAATCGTCGTATCTCATGACACAGTCGCCCAATTCGAGCCTTACGAAAAGGGAAGAAGAGCAACGGTTAAGAATATTCTGTCGAGCTTGGGCCAAACACGTCGCACAGTCTTGTTGGCTAAGCTCTTCTCTGCACTCTGCGTACCCAAAAGCATCGACAAAATAATAATAATTGTTAAAAGAGTAATCAAGGTACAAATCTTTATCTCCTTGATTAGGGCATTCATTTACTAAATCGGTAATCATCTGCAATACAACTGCTCCATAAAGGGTCTCTTTGGTTCCATTTGTCCTTACTACATTGCAAATCTGCAATGGTCGTGTTTGGATCGCATTTTACTACTGCTTGGGAGAATAGTAAGAACAAGAAGGTGATCATGGCACAAATGGAGGTGCTTCTTGTCTGAAAATGATGAAGGCCCATTTATTTAATTTTTTTCCTTTTTTGTATGTATGTAAATCTTCGATATGTTGTGTGTATAAATATGGTGGTTTGTGGGACATTACGAGGTTTTTATAAGAGGCTTTGGGCATTGGAGTTAATGTTTAAGTTTACGTGCCTTGAGTATGCAAGGAAGAGACATGAGGGTTATGACAATAATACATGATGCATGAAATGACAGACGTAAACTATAATTTTTTTCATCGGTAGAATCGTATAATAACATGCCTAAATTGTCTTTGTTTACCGTCTTCAAGATAGAATTCATTGTATTTACAGACAAAAATAATTACTATATGTGTTACGAATCTTTGTTAAAGTCGTTCATTCATTGGTTTATTTTGTTAAGAAATATCGACAAACGTCGTCGTTTACAGCTAGCTGTAAACACTATTAATCATTTGTTAATGAAAATGAAATAATATTGACATTTACATTTTTAACTTCAAAAGTAAAAATTGTTTTCGGTTAAATCAATTACGAAATGTGTCAATAATTATATAACTGATTTTTGCATATATCACAAATGTACCTTAGGTCCTTGACATCCAAATTATGGAAGCAAAAGAAGTATTACAACATAATTGTTAGCTATTGAAGTTTTGGTTGTAAAGTTTTCATTGGTTGGACAAGCCTCAGTTCGATTTAATTTTTACTTAATATTGTTTGTATTCGTGTACTGGTCACCCGCTGATTCTTTGTCATCATTTCTATTTAGATGGTCGATTCACATTTAAACTAATTCGTTATTATTAGACCTTACGTGTGACTTTTTTTACGAATAATCTTGAGGATTTGAACTCATTATCTCCTGGTGTAAGCTCACATAACATGTCAGATATGTGTAGTCACTTAACATGAATATCAACTATCTAAAATTAGATATGAATTCTGTAGACCTTTTTTGTCCAAACGTTATGAGAGTTTTGATTATTCCAAGTAATTATGTAAATTGGAGGGTATAAATTAGAAAACTCGATATGCATGTTATGTGATGTTTAAGTTTGTGAAAATATTCGATTAAGCGCTTGAATATGGTTTAAATGTTAAGAAAATCGAATTTGAGTGATCTTATGCTTAACTGGAATATTGATGTGATCATCTGGTTTTGAACGTTCTCATTTGGATGGAATATCACTGTGTGCTAAATATGGAAAATATGTTCTGATAAGTAGTATGTGGACTGTACGCATGATTGAGTTATATAAGGAAAGAATATCGTCTGAGATCACGCTGATATTAGCAGCTATATATGGAAGATATATTGTGTTAAGTGATATATGAGCTGTACACGAGATTGGGTTATTTTAGGAAAGAATATCAATGTGATCATCCGGATATGATTAAGCTATATATGGAAAAGATATTTTGATTATGCGTGTAATATGCTGATTGATTCTATATATGGAATGTGCTGACTAACGGATAAGATTACCCTGGAATGAAAGCAAATCTGTGGTAATTATGGTAAGAATTCATGTTGACCGTTGACCTTAATTGGTTTATTCTTGGCATGATTTCTTGAGTTAATGCACGTGTTAATTGAGCTGTCTCTAGCATATTTTTCGTGCTTAACTTTCCTTGTGAAGTGGAGAAACGATTCGTGGCCTATATAGAAGACAAACACTTCATGCGAAGGGTACAACAACGAACACACAAGCTATCAAATTCCTTAGACGATCTGAGCTTTACTTTGCGATTCATTCGTAGTTTGTGTTTGAGCTATCATTTGCGAATCTGTACTCTTTTGAGCGATCCTTAGAAACTCCAAATCCTACACCCTTGTCTTCGGACGTGTTGTGGCTGCGGGCACGTGTGAGCGCACAAAGGAGCACGAATGGAGTCTTACGCACGTGGAGGGACGAATTTTGTGGATTCGGTGGCCCTTCGGTAGCAAGCTGCATCCAGTCGGGGAATAGGTTTCCTGGGTAAACGACGTGGATCGAAACTTGGCGTGCGTCAGCCTAGAACGAGGTCTAGTATCCATAGTGCTTCGATTGTGTACGGGTCAATCATAGTGTAACCGGTAATACCTAAGGATTGATTGGAACTCTTGGGGAGATCACACCCCAAGGACAGGATTAAACCCCAGTTGGGGATATAACCTGTATAAAAATCCCGTCTCACTTTACTTTCTGCTATTTACTTTTTCTGTGAGACAAACCCGGAACGTTGGCAAATAAATAGGTGATATCGTTTAAAGGATTTCTGAGACTAACGTGATATTCTGTAAACAGGGTTAGGGAGATAACATAGACAATCTTACTGCTCTCTAGGGAATAACGTGCTCTGCAATATCTTCTTAAAGAAAAGTAGTTTTCAAAGGAGAAAAAGCCAAAACTTTTTTAAAGCCTAATTCACCCCCCCCCTCTTAGGCATATTTTACACTTCATTTGGTATCAGAGTGGGTTACTCAACAAAAGGCCTAACACGCCTGAGTTAAGATCTAATGGCTTTTTCGAGTGATATTTTTGCAGAGGGTCAATCCCACTCCAGGCCTCCTCTCTTCGACGGTACGAACTACGCGGTATGGAAGAATCGTATGATCGAATTTTGATCGCTGTCGACTACGAGCTTTGGGAGACAATCATCAACGGACCGTACACAGCTGCGAAATCCGGTGGAACTCCAAAGGATACTAAAGATTACACTGCTGATGACAAAAGGGGAATCACGCGAAACGCAAAGGCGAAAAACATGCTCGCATGCGCACTCACACGGGAAGAATACATTCGGGTTAGTTCCTGCTCATCAGCGAAGGCCATGTGGGATATGCTCCAAGTCACTCATGAAGGAACCCAACGAGTCGTGCAAGAAAGACTGGCTCCACTCACTCATCAGTATGAACTGTTCTCAATGGAATCTGACGAAAATATAAGCTAGATGTACGCCAGATTCATGGGAATCATCAACCAAATGTTCTCTCTCGGCAAGAAAATTCCCGACAGTGAACAAGTGAGAAAGATACTGAGATCACTGCCACGAGAATGGAATGCCAAGGTTACTGCCATCTACGAAGCAAAGGATCTAGAAGCACTTAGCATCTCCGAGCTGATTGGATCTCTTATATCCTATGAGATGATTCAAACATCAATGAATGAGAAGTCTCAGAATAAAAATCAGAAGTCCATTGCATTCAAATCCAACCAAGAAGAATCTGATTCTGACGACGAAGAAAAGGACCTGATGAACGATCTGGCCATGCTTACAAAAAGAATTGAAAGGTTCCAGCAGAAAAAGAAATTCAAAGGGAACTTCAACAAATTCCAGAACTAGAGCAAGGGAATATCCACGTCTGGGAAGAAAGTTCAGAAGTGTTTCCGATGCAACAAACCAGGCCACTATGCACATGAATGCCCCGCAACTAGCAATGAGAAACCAAGGAAGCAGAAGGCTATGGTGACGGAATCAAATGACTCTGAACTGGAACAAAGCGAGGACGAGGATTGACGAGGATCAGGTATCTCGTTCTTCCTCCATTGAGAAAATTCATATCCTAAACAATTTATATGGTTATGAAAGTGACTCATCTGTTTCTGATATAGAAGAAAGTAAGGAAGATCTGTGTAGGTTACTTCAAAAAACAGAGAGAAAGATTAAGTCACTAGATTCCTTGAATAAGGAATTTTGACAAGGCAGCGAGATGAACTAGCTAAGGAAAAACATGAGGCTGTTATAGAGATCTCACGTTTGAAAGAAGAGTTAGTTACTGCTAAGAAAGAGGGAATTCCCTGCGACTGTGAGAAAACAGAGAAGAAAAACAGTGACTTATCCAGAGATATTGTAGAACTCAGGAATTCCTTAGAAAGGGAAAAACAGAAGGTTGATAGTCTTCTTGAGGGTAGGCAGAACCTAGACATGATGTTAAACATTCCTAGCAATATTGGTAAAATAGGCTTAGGTTATTCCACCGAAGTGAAGCCTGCCTAAATCCTCTGTGCCTAAGTTTAAATGTTTCTTTTGTGGTAGAAATGGTCACTATGCAGACAACTGTCCCTTAAAGAAGTTTGATAAAGCTAAGTATGTTTGGAGACCTAAGAAGTTACCTGTAAATGCCACTGTTGTATCTGATTGTAACAGGAGATCACCGACTGTGCAGAATGATATCTCATATGTTAACAGAAGTTATTTTCCCGCTAACATGTTAGGACCCAACAGAAATTGGGTACCTCAGAAAAGTACTTCTTTCTACAGGTACGAAGGAAGAATTCCAGTAAGAAAAGCAAGCGGTACCTCGACAGCGGGTGCTCCCACCACATGACAGGCAAGGTTGTAAAAAGCGCTAGGCGCTTGCTAGGCGCCGAGGGGGGCCTAGCGCCTAGGCCGTCTAGGCGGGGCCTAAGCGGTTTCTAGGCGGAAATTATACGCTTCGTCTATTTTTTCATCGATATATCATTTCAAAACAATACAATAAACAAGCCCAATATAAATAGCCCAATATCAACAAAAAACCCTAATTAAATGTTTTATTTCAAAACAATACAATAAACAAGCCCAATACAAATAGCCCAATATCAACAAAACCCTAATTAAATGTTTTGCCACCTCATCATCTTGTTCGTCTTACCATCGTCTTTTCACGTAAGGAATAAGAGAAAAAAAAATCAGAAAATGGAAAATCAACCGAGACGGTCGAGTTATCGCCGCCGCTGCAACCGATAACTCGGCTGCTCCGATCAGAAAATGGAATAAGCGAACCATGATCTTACTTTAGGAGCTGTGTCACGGCGAGCAACAACAGACGGTGGCGGCACGATGCGGCAGGTGGAGGATGCGGAGTGGAGGAAGGAGATGGTGCGCTTAGAGAAAGGATCGGGCAGTGTATAGGGTAAATATGTTCTTTTCTGAAATTGTTCGTTCGATTAATCAGCCCCATATTCGGTCTGTACGCCGATTAATCGGGCTAGGCGCCGATTAGTCGTCCAGACCGATTTTCCTAGCCGATTTACCAAAATTCGCCTCGGTGACCGGCGCCTAACGCCTAGGCGGCGCCTAGACGGCCGCCTAGGCCGCATTTTACAACACTGATGACAGGTGATATAGGTAATTTTGTGTCGTTGAAGGCAGTTGATGGAGGATACGTTTCGTACGCTAACGACGCAAAAGCCAAAATCGTGGGAGTCGGTACTGTTAGTAACAATTTAAATATCACTATAGATAATGTACGGTTTGTTAGGAACTTAGAACATAATTTAATTAGCATTAGCCAACTATGTGATGATGGACATACCGTAGCTTTCGCCAAAGACAAGTGCCTTGTCAAAAAGGGTGATGAGATTGTGTTTAGTGCGGCTAGACATGGTAACATTTACTGCATCACTCTTGATGATATTGCTAACCAAAATGTCAAGTGTCTAGCAGTTACGCAGGATATCACATGGTTATGGCATAGACGTCTGGGACATGCTAAAATGGAACTGATGTCTCACATATCATGCAATGAATTAGTGAGAGGTATTCCAGATATGAAAGCCACCAAGGACAGAATCTGTAAAGCGTGCCAAATGGGGAAACAGACCAAGACGTCCTTTAAACCGAAGAATGTGATCTCTACGTCCAGACCACTGGAACTGCTGTATCTTGACCTTTTTGGTCCGGTACATGTTATGTCATTGAAAGGTAAACGATATGCCTTTGTTATTGTAGACGACTATACTAGGTACACATGGGTCTTATTTCTTGCACACAAAAGTGAGGCTTTAGATAATCTTGCGCCACTGATTAAGAAGCTAGAAAATGAGAAAGAGATGAAGGTCCGTAAGATTAGGAGTGATAACGGTCTAGAATTTGATAGTAAATCCTTTGCATCTTTTTGTGACGAAAATGGTTATAGTCATAATTTTTCAGCCCCTATTACGCCTCAACAAAACGGAGTGGTCGAGAGGAAGAATAGAGTATTACAAGAAATGGCTAGGACTATGTTGAGCGAATATAATACTCCAAAACATTTTTGGGCCGAAGTTGTTAGTACGGCATGTTATGTCTCGAATAGGATTTTCCTTAGACCGATTATTAAGAGAACTCCCTATGAACTTTGGAACGATAAAACCCCTAACATAGGATATTTCCATGTATTTGGTTGCAAATGTTTCATTTTGAATGATAGGGATAAAAGAGGAAAATTCGATTCCAAGGTAGATGAAGGGATATTCCTAGGTTACAGCCTTCATTCCAAAGCTTTTAGAGTGTTTAATAATAGGAAGAAGACTGTTCAAGAATCTGTGCATGTTACGTTTGATGAATTTCCTAACGCATATGCTACTGAGGAAGGTATAGTTGTGTCTCCTGCAGATATACAGGTTACTGACAAAGGAACGAACGCAATTCCATTGGAACTAGATACTGAGTCAGAGGAACCTGAGGCTTCAGACGAACAACAGCGCAGAAAATTCAAACATGCTTCCAGCCATCCCACTGAACAAGTCATAGGGAATATCACTTCAGAGATCAAAACGAGAGCAACTGCACGAAACGATATTGCTGAGGAATCACATGACGTGCTGTTATCAACCATGGAACCTAAGACAGTGAATGAAGCGCTTGACGATGAATCATGGGTGATTCCCATGGAAGAAGAGCTGGCACAATTCGAAAAAAGCCAAGTGTGGACTCTTGTGGAAAGACCTAACGACAAGTCCATAATAGGCACAAAGTGGGTGTTTCGCAACAAACTGGACGAAAACGGTAATGTGACACGAAATAAGGCCAGGTTAGTTAACCAAAGGTTATTCCCAAGAAGAAGGTATAGATTTTCAAGAAACCTTTGCCCCCGTAGCTAGGCTTGAGTCGATTCGCATTTTACTTGCATATGCATCTTTTAAAAGATTTAAGCTCTTTCAAATGGACGTGAAAAGTGCCTTGGTTTTATAAATAAGGAAGTTTTTGTCGAGCAACCTCCCGGTTTTGAAAAAGAGGAATTTTCAAATCACGTTTTTAAATTAAACAAAGCTCTATATGGTTTAAAACAGGCTCCTAGGGCATGGTATGAAAGATTGAGTAGATTTTTACTAGACATGGGATTTATAACAGGAACAATAGATAACACTCTGTTTATCAAGTGCGAAGGGAATCACACATTACTTGTACAGATATACGTTGATGATATCATATTTGGTAGCACTGACATCACCCTTTGTGAGCATTTTTCTAAGTCTATGCAACAGGAATTTGAGATGAGCTTAATGGGAGAACTAATGTACTTCCTTGGATTGCAAATCAAGCAATTGGATACGGGAACATTCATATCTCAAACGAAGTACACGAAGGAACTACTTGAAAAATTCGGAATGGCTGATTCCAAGGTACTTCCCACTCCTATGCACCAGACCGCTAAAATTGATAGTGATGAACAAGGTACGCCCTTTGACCAAACTAAGTATAGAGGTATGATCGGAAGTTTGCTATACCTTACGGCAAGCAGACCCGATATCATGTTTGCTACTGGTCTATGTTCTAGATATCAATCGAGTCCTAGGGAATCTCACTTGACGGCAGTCAAACGGATACTTAGATATTTGAAGGGAACAATCAATCATGGTATGTGGTATCCAAATTCCAAGGAATTCCCATTAATGGGATACTCGGATGTGGATTACGCCGGTTCTAGGGAAGATAGGAAAAGCACTAGTGGAACTTGTCAAATACTAAGGAATTCCCTTGTAACTTGGTCCAGTCGGAAACAAAATGCTGTGGCCCTATCCACAACCGAAGCCGAATATATGGCCTTAAGAAGTTGTTCTCAGCAAATCCTTTGGATGAAACAGACCTTGAGTGATTACGGCTTAAGGTACGACCAAATTCCTATGTGATAGTACTAGTGCCATTAGTATCACTAAGAATCCCGTACACCACTCTCGAACTAAGCATATAGAGGTGAAACATCGTTTTATTCGAGATCATGTTCAGAAAGGGAATATCAGCGTAAACTTTGTGGGAACTAATGATCAATTGGCTGATATCTTCACGAGACCACTTATAGAGAGTCGATTTTGTGACATCCGCGACAGATTAGGAATTATTGAGCTCAAATAGGAAATTAGTATCTCGTTGATCTTACTCTTAAGGATCTCCTCAATTTATTCCTTGATTCTATTAATATTTTTCTTGATTTTATTTTCCCCATCCATCCAAATCCTTTACATTCATAGGGTGATTATTATTTCCTTAATTAGAGATTCCGCTAAGTATATGTATCAAAATCTATTTTCAGCCTATATTGATATCCTTTTATACTCCCTCTAATTCTCATTTAATTCCTTCCTTGATTCCCGCGACATGTCCTTTCATTCTCAGCCAATTCCAAATAACGGGCAGTTTCCTTCTTTATTAAGCAATCCTTTCAAATTCAAAATTTTGAAATTCCTTCCTTATCTGACATATGTCTCATCGAAATCACTTCTCTTTATAACTTCATTCCATCCTTATCCAAGACACCTTCAGCCTTTATAAGTATCGCTTCCTTCCTTCCTCAAATTTATTCGAACCCTAAAATTTCCCATATCATAACTTCCTCCATCAATCCTTCGATCTCAACCATGGTGAAAACAAAAGGCGCTGGATCTCCCACTGACAAAAAGCGTAAGGCTGTTCTGACCAAATCCCCACTCTCTCCAAAAGCCACCTCTCCAAATCTGCAAGCAGCTCTAAATCTAAGAAATCTCCGACGAAACCGAAGAAGCAAGCAAAGGTCATCAAATCTCCTACACCTTTTCCTGCCTCTTCCCATGATCAGCCCGCATCTCCTCAGAAATCTGCCCCACTCGAGAAATCTGCCTCACCAGAGAAATCTGTTTCTGCTCACATCGAATCACCCCCACGAGACTCTGGCCGTGTTACTGAATGCCAAAAGCTGTTCAACCCCCAAAATCTGGAGGAAATCACCGATGAAATCAAGTTCCTGACTGAGACTGCCAAGGAACTTCATGGGAAACTTCAGAAGCGAAAGATAGCACGAGGAAGAAGCGTCAAATTTGAAGAACTGGCAGACAGTCAAGTGGTAACATGGCTAACTGAGTACGGATGGGAAAATTTCCTAAGAATCGACAAGTCCATGTATGTGGAAGCGGTGAAGCTCTTCTATGCCAATCTCACGTTCGTTGAAGACGGAACTGAGATCACAGTAAAATCATATGTGCTTGGAAAGAACCTTGAATGGAATAGCGCAAAGATGAATGAGATGCTGGGAGTTGAAAATGAAGGGCTCAGCTACTTCGACTTTGCTCAGTGGTGTTCCTCTGAGGTAGCCCTGCGTGATTGCGTGAAAGCTCTATGGAATTCCCCCTATAAGCCCAAGTTCTCTGAAGGAGAAGCATTGAACAAGCTTCCCGTTGATCTGTTCTTCCTCTACAAAGTGCTGCACTTTACGCTCTGGAGTGCCCGCGTTGGCAGTGGAGGCCATTCCACCACCATGAACAATATGAGCATGCTGACTCTTTACCTGGTATCCCAAAATAGGCCGCTCAATCTAGGTTACTTTGTTCTTAAGTACATGGTATATGCCCTGAATAGCTCTGACAAGGAACTTCCCTATGGAATGTTGCTTACGCATCTGTTTGAATTCGAGGGAATCTCCTTGCCTAAAGCCTGGGAAGATAAGTCAGTGCATGCAGTAGATCTGGTCACACTGAAGCGAGTTGGTATACGCCATGATGAGCGACAGAGGATGGATCAAGACAAGGGATCTGAAGACACCTACGAAAAGTTCTACCCCAAAGAAAAGGGATGATAGAAGCGATGACGAGCATGGGACGATTGCTGATCTGAAAAGAAGTATCAAGGGTCTTAATGACGAGAATCGGAAAAAGTTCAAAGAGATTGATAAACGTATTGTAGGACGTTTATCGTAGTAGTTAATTGGCTCATAATAGAGTTTTCGAAGTCATTTTATGCACTTATTAACCCCATTTCTACTTATTTTGGTATTATAAGGCTCTAGGACGAGTTTCGGGCGAAAAGGAGCGAAAACAAGGCAAAACGGCGCGAAGACGATGAAAACTGGTGAAGGTCAGCGCCGTGACACATGGTGCACTAGGCCGTGACGTTGGGCAGAGAGTTGGAATGAAGATGGTCACGGCCGTGACCCTTATTGCACCAGGCCGTGACCCGTAGCAGCAGCAACATTAGAAAATCTATATCTCTCAATCTAGATCTCGGATTGAGAATCCTTTTGGTCAGAATGAAGATTGGCAAGTCTTCTATCTATGGTTAAAATTTCAGGTCAATCGGACATCGTTTACCCCTCCATCCGAGAGAAATACGAAACTGCCGCAAAGCTGTTGAGAGGGTCACGGCCGTGACGCTACTGCACCAGGCCGTGACGAGCGGCAGTGAGCTCAAGTTTTGCCCAGAGAGTGTCACGACCGTGACCTATCTTGTCCTAGGCCGTGACAGTGTCGAATTTCACTATAAAAAGCCCAAATTCGACCCAGAAAGCGAAAAACTTACCAGAGATCAACCCTAATCCCTCTAGAGACGAAAAATAGCACAAAAGAACACAGATTCGCGTCCCGGGGCGCAAGAGACGGATCATCGACGAATTCACGCCCAATTTAGCGAAGAACGAAGAATCATCAACGCTTTCATCACAGTCATCCGTATATCAAGATAATGAATTCTTCACCTTTATTCCTTATTTCTTTCGTTGTTTTCCCGTCGATTATGCGTAGCTAATTCCCCTTTGTGTTTGGGATTAGATGAACACTAGGATGTTTCGTAGTTAAGACTTATGATTATCGTGACTATGTGTTTGACTATTTATCGTTCTATGAATTTTTTTGTTACTTTAATATGTCTATGTGTTAAAGTAATCGTATGGAAAAACGTTTAGGGCGATAGCTAAACAACGTTTAGGCCGTTCGTAGAAGATAGGAATCGAGGATAGGGCGAAAGCAAATACTCGATCCTCGCCGTTAGTAATTACTGAATTTTAGATCCCCGCGAGCGTTTAGGGCGACAGCAAACTCGCGAGCGGGTAGGAAAATTACTGCGATCTAGTCAAAATCACGTAGGAACGATTTTAGTGTCTTAGCCGATAGCACCTAGCGGGATTCGAATCCCGAGCACATCTTTATTATCTGAAGCTTCGTATCAGTTTTAAGCGTCTTTGAATCTCTAGTTGAGTTAGATATAATCTGTTAGGTTAAGTCATAAGACAATCTGCGTATTTTATTAGGCTAGATATCGAGTCGATAGGTCACTACTAGTACTTGATTTATTCCTTGTGTTTGATACTCGTTTACTCACTTTACTGCACTACAAACGATAGGTCCACTGCCTATCGCACGTCGGTGATAGTAATTAGGTATTCGTTTTAATTATTACTTGTCGCACTTTTCATTCACACACCACGTGTCGATTAGAGATCTCACGGAACTTCAAGAGGGTTAAGAAATATCTGAAGGAGATCTTCGCGGCTCTTAATATCGCTGAATCCTCATCTGCCTCATCCGATAGCGATTCCAACCTTTAGATCTTCTTCGTTAGCAATTCCCTAGCTCTGATAGGATTAGTTCTAGTTTGTTTTTTTGCTGGTTCTTGGGTTTGAGGGTCGAGGTTGGTTACAGGTTTAGGTAAGTTGGTGGTGTTGGTCCCTCCTTTTTGATGCTGAAGGGGGAGAAGTCTAGGCAATTAATGCCTTATTTTGTTATTTTGGAATGATATAATATACTCGGCACGCTTGCTTTTATATGCTTATGTCTTAATCCTATGTGCTTTAGTTGATGATCTGTTAAGGACTAAGGAATTCCGGACATAGGCAGGGGGAGCAAACTGATGTGATGTGATAACTTGAGGCATTCCATGATAACTTGTGACATTCCATATGATATAACCTGATAATTGCTAAATCTTTGCGACTGTGCTTTACATAGGTTTATTGGCAATTAGACAGGGGGAGCATGCTATGAAATTTGATAAATTTATTTGCCCTGATCATATGTCACATGCTTTGATACATAAATATGCTACGTGTGTAAATAGCTTCATATCGAGTGCACTCACATGCTTAAGATAGGCATTAAGTACTTGTCATCATCAAAAAGGGGGAGATTGTAGACCTTTTTGGTCCAAACGTTATGAGAGTTTTGATTATTCCAAGTAATTATGTAAATTGGGGGGTACAAATTAGAAAACTCGATATGCATGTTATGTGATGTTTAAGTTTGTGAAAATATTCGATTAAGCGCTTGAATATGGTTTAAATGTTAAGAAAATCGAATTTGAGTGATCTTATGCTTAACTGGAATATTGATGTGATCACCTGGTTTTGAACGTTCTCGTTTGGATGGAATATCACTGTCTGCTATATATGGAAAATATGTTCTGATAAGTGGTATGTGGACTGTACGCATGATTGAGTTATACAAGGAAAGAATATCGTCTGAGATCACGCTGATATGAGCAGCTATATATGGAAGATATATTGTGTTAAGTGATATATGAGTTGTACACGAGATTGGGTTATTTTAGGAAATAATATCAATGTGATCACCCGGATATGATTAAGCTATATATGGAAAAGATATTTTGATTATGCGTGTAATATGCTAATTGATTCTATATATGGAATGTGCTGACTAACGGATGAGACTACACTGGAATGAAAGCAAATCTGTGGTAATTATGGTAAGAATTCATGTTGACCGTTGAGCTTAATTGGTTTATTCTTGGCATGATTTCTTGAGTTAATGCACGTGTTAATTGAGCTGTCTCTAGCATATTTTTCGTGCTTAACTTTCCTTGTGAAGTGGAGAAACTATTCGTGGCCTATATAGAAGACAAACACTTCACGCGAAGGGTACAACAACGAACACACAGGCTATCAAATTCCTTAGACGATCTGAGCTTTACTTTGCGATTCATTCGTAGTTTGTGTTTGAGCTATCATTTGCGAATTTGTACTCTTTTGAGCGATCCCTAGAAACTCCAAATCCTACACCCTTGTCTTCGGACGTGTTGTGGCTGCGGGCACTTGTGAGCGCACAAAGGAGCACGAGTGGAGTCTTACGCACGTGGAGGGACGAATTTTGTGGATTCGGTGGCCCTTCGGTAGCAAGCTGCATCCAGTCGGGGAATAGGTTTCCTGGGTAAACGTCGTGGATCGAAACTTGGCGTGCGTCAGCCTAGAACGAGGTCTAGTATCCATAGTACTTCGATTGTGTACGGGTCAATCATAGTGTAACCGGTAATACCTAAGGATTGATTGGAACTCTTGGGAAGATCACACCCCAAGGACAGGATTAAACCCCAGTTGGGGATATAACCTATACAAAAATCCCGTCTCACTTTACTTTCTGCTATTTACTTTTTCTGTGAGACAAACCCGGAACGTTGGCAAATAACTAGGTGATATCGTTTAAAGGATTTCTGAGACTAACGTGATATTCTTTAAACAGGGTTAGGGAGATAACATAGACAATCTTACTGCTCTCTAGGGAATAACGTGCTCTGCATTATCTTCTTAAAGAAAAGTAGTTTTCAAAGGAGAAAAAGCCAAAACTTTTTTAAAGCCTAATTCACCCCCCCCCCCCCCCCCCCCCCCCTAGACATATTTTACACTTCAAATTCCGATATGATAAACCTTCATCGACGAGCGATAATCATCGTTCATCCATATACATAAAATGGATAATCGTCGTATTTTATGCAACAATCCACCATTGCAACCTCCACATAAAGGGGACGAGGGCACATTGTGATCAGATTCTGCCGAGCTTGGGCCAAGCACGCAGTACAGTCTTGTTGGCTCAGCCACGTCACAACCCGATAATCCATAGGCTTCGGTGGGCCCAAAATGAATTGTCGAGAAAATATTCGTAATTGGGCTGATTAGCACCTTGAGCCACTAAGTCGTTGATCATCTGCTCGTTCGGGCCCCACCTATCCACACAACATTCGATTCGATTCCTTCGATTGTGGTGTTGGGAGCGCCTTTTACGGTACAACTAAAGAAAAAGAGACGATGATCGCTACAAGGGCGCTTGTTTTGGAGAATGAGGACTCATATTTTCTTTTCTTTTTTTTTTTAATATTTTTTCGAGCAATAGGACGACGAGGAGTTTAAATGGTTTATTTTTCGTGCGAAATTGTATAGTAGATGGTGATGGTTTTGCATGGATGTGAGGTTTTATAGGAGATTTGGACCTTGGTTTCATGAAGTGTGTTTTTTATTTTCGGCTTACCCTCGATTTTGTAGAGGTTAAGTTACAATCTAATCCTAAGGACCAGACTGAATTTTAGTAGCCTAGGTAAAGTGAAACTTGCATGACGTGCGTCTGAACCTAGTGGACTACTTCATCTATTATCAATTAATTTTATTTACGGAGCAGTATTAACTTACTTAAAAAAACAATAATATTGCGGAAAAACATTGTAAATTTTAAGTAGAGTGTTCCCATAATTAGACAAAGTCCATAGTACTATAGATGATATACATAGTTATGGTACTTTGATGAGTCATTATACTTGGTTTCTGTGAAGGTAAATATAATATTTCCCTTGTCATTTACATTTGCACCATCATCTATTTATACTGATATTCTAAACTATTTGTAGTCAAAGATAAATGCCATCCATAATTTTAGCTAATATAAAGTAATCAGTAAGTAATCAAATAGAGCATATCAAGGCTTGTTTACTCCATTAGTTTCTATGGACTGCTAGTTTTGTGTCTTGTGTGTTTAGATATGCCCTAAATAAAGTAACGCATGCAAGACAATTTTATCGTATAGACAACAAAGTCGAGCTTTGTGATATATCATGGCTCAACATGTTTGTTGAGAGAATCTAAGTTACTACTTTTGTCATTGTAATTGCATATTAAAGAGTTGAGACTATAAAGAGGTAGCTAACATGTACTTGTACAAATAAAAAGCAATCTATCCAAATTATTATTAGTAGATTATAAAATATTTTGGATTTATTCAGCAACAAACTTACGTCGTCTATATACAAATTCACCCCGCCCACAACACGAACCTCACCAAAAGTAAATTTCTTCCTAAAATTCGGAAAGGAAAAATAATTAAATCTATATCATATAAAACATAATAAATATGCAACTTAGTGGCAAACCATTACTTAATTTGAAACATCACGGATATAATAACGTGGAGCCGCCGATGCCAAACTGAGGTGCAAATCTAACCCGAATCCATCATCTAACCCCGACCCGCCATCTTCACAACCCTTCTTCGGCCCATTAATTTTAAGCCCATTTAGCTTCCGATTATGGGCCTTCACCGGCCCACTTACAACACCCCCCAAATCGACCCACCCCCGCGCCGAGCGTGGGGGGGCTCCTACCCATGTCGTATAAGCGCCGCCGCCGCGTGAGAGGAGACGCGGCGGAGCTGCGAAGGCCGCCGACATGGAGTGGTCGTAATAATTACTCCCTCGAAGGTAAGAAACGGCGGCGGCGCTTCGATTAGCCTGAATTTTGGCTCTCTTTAGCTGCTGCCTCTCCCTTTTATGGGCGTTTTGGTGGCCGCCCAAGGCTTGTGAGTTGGAGAATTCACGGCAGCAATATTGGCACTCGTATCTCCGGCGACAACCTCCCCCGCCGTCGTCGGCGGCGGAGGTTTTGCTGTTATAGCTGCTAAAGTTATTATTATCAGCATCAGTCTCTGTAATAATGTTCTGCTGACGTGGAGGAGATGAGTGCTCGGTGACATTGAAGCCGAAGAGCTTTATATTGCTTGTCTTGTTTCGATATTCTACTTCGGACATTATATATAATACTCTTATTCAATCTTCCTTATGTGTGTTGATAGAGGTGTAATTGTGTTCGTGGAGGGGTATATAATATAGATGGAAGTAGAAAAGACTTTTATAATATATATGATATATTTATGTATGTGTTTAGAGACCTATGCATTTTTTGACAATATTGATGATATGGGTATGGAGATGGACTATGGACACAGGAATGCGAGGTAAAAGAAAAGGTGCATGGAAGTCATTAACTAGAAAAGGACGATTCAAGAATCAGAAGAAGGGACCCAAAAGGATCGTACTTTGTCGTTTGATGTCGAGACATGATTGATTTAGAGTGGTAATAAAGTCAATTTTCTATCAAGTTGAGTTGATGATTGGAATGGATTGAGCGAACGTGTCTATATGTAATAAATAGTTTTATTTGTTTTTTTATTGAACGTTCAATGATTGAGGGTTTTGCCTAGTTGGTTCATTTAAATAGAGAGTCTTCTATTATCTAAAAAAAAATAGAGGGTCTTCTTTTCTTCTTGTTTCACTTCATAAACGATAACCCCAAAAAAGCCCTATTTAAGTGAACCTAAGGAAAACTCAAACCAAATGCTAAACCCTTAAATCGGGCAATCAGAAAGGTACAATTTTGTCTCGACATGAGATTCAACTTACATAAACAACTGTATAATTAAATATAATATATATGCATGATGCATATTGTGCTTTAAAGCAGTGCCCATGATTTTAAAGCAAATTTGTGTGTGTTGTGTAGACGAAGGGTTTTTAGCTCAACGTTGCTCCTTATGCGCAAGCATTTCCAATAAAGAGTCTACAGATTTTATATGCACTAGAAATACAGTTCTAGATAATTGAGCACAAAATAAATATGGTATACTTTAAGGAGTAATCATGAACCTATAATTATATATTTCCCCAATAAGGACAAGATCGAATGCTAGCACAATTACCGTTTGAAACACGTATTCTTTTCTTGACTATTATGCTTTTTAGTTTGGCAAGATCTAGGCGAATCTTACTTGATCATATATAGGTTTTGAGATAGATAGAGACTGCTGTAATAACATCACGAAATGTGTCAATCTTTGTCACAATCCTACGGCTTTAATTGTTACATATTGAGATCAAAAGTCATTGCCAAAGCCCTAAGCTATGACCCACCTTGTCCTTGCCTTCAAACTGTTTTAAGAACCTATAGGTCAAAGCCTGTGGTAATTTATAAACTTGCATGATAATTGTTATCTATAGTTCCGTATATTTATATTTATCTAATTTTGTGGACTATCTTAGCCTGTCATCCATTTCACTAACCCGAAGCCACTTGAAGTCTGTCAACGTCGATAGTTTCCATTTGGATTAATTCTTTGTTGCAAAGAGTATCCAACGCCTAATATAATGTCCTTTAGGGGACATTAAACATTGTTTATTGCGGTGACGATATTATCAAGTGGAGATTGCCCAAATCTTTGATAATATGGCCCACCAAGATGTGTTTATCATAGGCAATCAAACCAATGAGAGCTTGTCAAATAGGTTTAGGCAAGGGTCATTTCCCAAAATCTTTCATCATTGCCCGAAAATTGCGCCATTGTCATAAAAATATTACGTACTAAATTTGTTGGAATACATTCAATCTAAAATGTAAAATCCTTATTTACAACACGTAATTGAGACCTGTTATCAGCAAAATTATGAATAATGGCTTTTTATTTTTTCGATCGGTTAAATTTGATAATGGCAAATGTATATCACTTACTAGGCAAAAATTTTAAACTTTAACCTTACGAATGTTGTTGTTCAATATATTATATTGTAAAATTATGTTACTATCGGAACAAAATTGTGTCTTCGATCATCTTTTCGACAAAATACTCAGAACCGAAATATGGGTTTCAACAAACTTATTTTTTCGAAATAAATGAACTAAGATCAAAACTTAGTTGAACATAGTAAGCTATTTTCACAATTATCATATTATTATGTCCGAAATCTAAAACCAATTCCCTTGTTATCACATAGTTAAATCAAACCACAGAAAATGAGAAATAGAAAATTCGGCTACCTCCGTGACTCGAAATTAGTATCTTCATGTTCCCAAATGTCTTGAAACCGCCCTTTTCCAATCAAATATCACGTCAAATAAATCACATGTTATACCATATTTCCTGAAAAAAAATATACAAGTCTAAGTTTAAAAAAAACGGATAAAAATTGGATCCCCTCGGATCTAAAGAATCTTATTTTTTTGAACATGAAGAAATAAAGAACGAAAGGTAGAATTTGCTTTAAAAGGGGACAATTTCTTAAAATGGATACGTTCCCCCGTTATTTCATCTACACTCTTATATAAAGAGTGTTGGGGTTGAGCGGTAATTTTTCGGGCCCATCGGAAGATTGATTTTGGACCTGCTACAATTTTATCTGGACAATATAACACCGAAATGAAGCCAATAAAGAATACGAGATTTTTACGTGGTTTGGCCAATACCGCCTACCTCCACGGAGAGCACCCGTTTTTCTATATTGAGAATATTACACCGCACAAATTTAACGCTCTTATTTAAACCCAAACTCGAGACCCCTTACGCACCCGGATAATGAATTTGTACCTACTCACAACTACCCAGTAAAATTAAACTCGCTCTCACCCTTACCCACCCGGATAAATTTTCTCTCTCTCTCTCTCTCTCTCTCTCTCTCTCTCTCTCTCTCTACACTCACTGAGCTCTCTTTGCTTGGGATGATAATAACTGAAGAATCCTCAGCTTATTCAGATGTCTTTAGCTCTGCTGGACCACTCAAAACCGGTGGCCAGGAATCTACCGTGGAACTTCAATATGAATCGTTCACTAATTTATTATATATATAAAATAATATTATAATAAAATATTATTTATTTTCTTCAATGGTGGGTGGCTGGATCCCATCAGTTCTCCCCCTCCAACCTCATACAACACTTCCTCTCCAAGCGCTCATTCCAGCGAGTCTGTTTGAGAGTAACCCGTTCGTAATTACCGCGAATGCCCATTGGCCTTCCTTGTACCAGCAACACATATCCGAATAAAAAAGTCAGGTCCTACCCACTTGATTCACCCCGCGGCCAATCCCATGTGCAGTTGTCGAACCGTCTCTACCAGTCGATTCTGAAGAGGGACTTCGATGCAACCCATTCTCCAGCAGGACTTCCCTTCTCACCATCGTCTGTATTTCCACCACGCGCGCGCAATTTTTCCGAACCATATCGAAGTCAGAGTATTATGAACCACACTCCCGCCCAGACGATACAAACCTCCACGCTCTTCTCCCTTCAGTAGGACCTTTCCGCCACGGGTGATTTTACAGACTCTCCCTGCTATGAAACTCTCATAGCCCTTGGAGTCTAACTGGCTCAAAGATATTAAATTCCTGCGCAATTTCGGGACAAAGACCACACCGCCCAAAGTGTGCACTGCTCCTCAACCATTTTGATTTTTACCGTTCACACATCTCGAACACCGCGACGATATTCATCGGCCATGGAGACCGAATTCCTGTGTATTTTTTGGAACGCATCAAAATATTTTCTCTCGAAGCAAACATAGTACTTCGACCCCAAATCTAATATCCATTCATCGTGAGAACGAGCGGCATCATTGGAGACAGTGAGAACATCTCCAAGATAATCTTCTGCTACCATCGTTGTGCAATTTTCCTCGCCATTCCTGCCCTTTCTCCAAGTCGGACAGTTCCTCTTGATGTGTCCCGGCTCACCACACTTGTAGCACATGTTGCCATTCGCACCATTCTTTGATTTGGACCTGCTGCTACCTCCAAATTCCCCGGCGTGGAACTTTCCTCTATGATTCTCTCCGTGTATAGCCAACGTTGAATTTTGGCTATCCCCATAATGTGATCCTCTTCTCTTTTTATGCACCAAGAGAGTTGACTAAACATCCACCATCTTCACTGTCGTCTTTCCATTCAAGATGATTGTGGACAAATTATCATAAGAATCAGGAAGCAAGGTAAGAAGTAAAAGTGCCTTATCTTCTTCCTCTAAATTTACATCAACTTTTACAAGTTGATCCAGAAATATGTTGAGCACGCTTATATGATCCATGAGATTTCCACCTTCCTCCATTTTCAGCCAGTACAACTCCCGCTTCAGATCTAACTATGTGGCTAAGTTTTTTCCATGGTGTAGCTCTTCCAACTTCGCCCACAAGTCTGGCGTAGAATCTTCATTAACAACATTATTAATAATGTTATCCGCAAATGTACAAACGGATTGTGCTGACACATCTTGACCACAAATCCTTGCAGTCTTCTTTCGTCATTTTCTCCGGCTTTTGCCGTGTGCCCTTTCAAAGCCTTAGCCAAGCCTTGATGAACAAGTATATCCTTTACTCATCTCTACCACATAGTGAAACTTCCCGTACCATCAAATTGTCGTACTTTGAAACTGTTTTTCGTCGCCACTATCCTTTCAGAGATTCAACAACTTGGCCCGACACTGGCTCCCCCTTAACGATAAACGTTATTGATATCTTTTCTGAAGTGGAAGATCAGAGCTGCAATCATAGAGCATACTCAGAATATCAATTAGGCCTGGCACTGTAACCACTTGTTGGGGTTGAGCGGTAATTTTTCGGGCCGACCAAAAGGTTGATTTTGGACCCGCGATAATTTTATCTGGATAATATAACACCGAAATGACGCCAATAGAGAATATGAGATTTTTACATGGTTCGGCCAACACCGCCTACCTTCACGGAGAGCACAAGTTTTACTAATGAGAATATTACACCGTACAAATTTAACGCTCGTGTTAAACCCAAACTCGAGACCCCTTACCCACCGGGTAATGTATTTGTACATATCCCCAACTATCCAGTAAAACTAAACTCGCTCTCACTCTTATCCACCCAGATAATTTTTTATCTCTCTCTCTCTCTCACACACACACACACTGAGCTCTCTTTGTCTGGGATGATAATAACTGAAGAATCATCAGCCTATTTATAGATCTTAAGCTCTTCTGGACCACTCAAAATCGGTTACAAGGAATCTGCCGCGTCGCCCTTCAATATGAATTGTTCATTAGCTTATTATATATATAAAATAATATTATAATAAAATATAATATTATTTATTTTCGGTGGGCGGTTGGATCCCATCAAAGAGTCTAGGGAGATAAAAACTGTAAATTGATATGTCAAAATAGAGCAATCAAATTTTTGTACATTAAACTTATTAAATCAGAATAATCATTCATTCTATTTTTAGTTATTAAAAAAACTAATTAAATCACGTAGCTTTAAACCTCATACTAACCACTCCATTCTATTTTTAGTATATAATTTATTAAAACCATCCACTAATAAATAATTTTATATTTTCACAAACACATTGGTTGTGCTATAATTACTAGTTACTAATAACAAGTTTCGGGGGTGAGGATAAAACTAATGAGATATGGGTCTTATAAATTGGGCACCGGCCCATGAAGAATAATAAGTTTCAATTTTGACCACGGAACATTTCATTTCTCGTCATTGGTCCGTTAGTTAGGTGAAACTTGTGACAACGTCCGACCAAGTACTAACGCAGTCGTTTATGAAATTGAAGCTAATAAAATGTTGAAGTTGTATATTTAAAATATTTTTAATGTATATAATATGCAGATGCGGAATTATGCAATGATATCAACGTCCATAATCGTTCAATCGCCAAAAGTAAATGACTATGTTAGATATTCTTAAAATATTTAATTAATTTTATATATTTTATTTCAATCTGTCCATTCAACTGATTTTTTTTTATTTAGTGTTAAATATCGGACGTCGTTTTGTCATGATACATGTCGAATGACTTTTTATCTAGACTAGTGATTTAACATGTGATACTATCCAAAAAATATTAAATAAATCTTTGAATATATGAGTTAGATAATGCAATTTTATTCTTTTAGCATTTAAATGATAAATTATAATTAAGATGATTTTGTAGTCTCATGTTTAATATAATTGTGTTTAAATTAAAAATATTTTTTAATTTTATTCATTAATGACAAAAAGATAATTAACAGAAAATTGACCCACCAAAGCAGTTATTATGTGGTGTTCTCCTTAATAAAATAGAATAGATAAATAAGGGTGCGTGATAATTTATATATTTTCGAATCTGAAACTTAGACAAAAAGATACATAATTAGTTCTCTTGAGATCTCACTATCTGATTTTTCAAATATACAATATTGACACTTTGCCTAACAAATTAACTACCATCATGTTTCCCGTTTTCGTAAAATGAAAATCATTAATTTGGTGACCAAACAAAAGTATTTGCATCATATAGCCACCAGCATGGACCAAAACCAAGCACCAATTTCTCACAAGACATATACATCCATGAGATTTGTCACCTAAATTCTTCTCAAGTTTTAATTTAATCGTATATATACATATATATATATATTATGTACACATATTCGCAAGCCCATGTACAAAGCCTTGTACCAACGTCCCAAGTTCCCAACAAACAGTTAGTTTTAGTCGTCTTTTTTGTTTCTTGGCAACTTCTACCATTATTACACACAACAAACATACTTCATTTCTCCCACATGACTTCTCTTCCTCGTAACTCTTACCATCTGCAAATCGCAATGAAAAACAAGCTCAATCTCTACAACCCATTCTCCATTTTCACCCTAATCACTTACCTCTTCTTCACAATCCTCGGATTAACCCTCGGGATTATCCTATGCTTCCAATTAAAGACATTTTCACTCAATCTTCACGTCACCAATGGGCAGTTTTCGATCTTCACCGCCTCACAACAGCAACCTTGGCAAACCCTAACACCACCATCATCATCGTCGTCCTCATCGAAAACCCTAATAAAGAAGGGAGGAATTATCGATAGCTCGAAAATGGGTCAAAACACAAGTTATTATTACATGCATAATATGGAAGATCGAGAACTTCTATGGAGGGCTTCGATGGCTCCTAAGATTCAATTAGCGCCTTTTAAGATTGTCCCGAGGATCGCATTTATGTTCTTGACGAAAGGGCCCGTGAGTTTAGCTCCATTGTGGGTACGATGGTTTGTACACTGTGTATGTTCACTCGAATCCTTCTTACAATATGTCTGAAGCTGAGGGTTCGGTTTTTCATGGCCGGAGGATTCCTAGCAAGGTGAGCTTATTATTATTATTTTTTAATTGTGTATGGACAAATGTCATTAATTTTTTATGTTGCATGTGACGTCGAGATATCCTTAAATCTCGACTTTTTTTCGTCATTTTGGGCTTAGGACTTTAGCCCGTAATTGCTTATTGCGGACAGTGGATTCGAATTACTTCTATGAAAAGCATAGTCTAAAATATTGAATGTATAAGATAATTTTTTTTACTATACGAGGTTCTATAAAACAACCTTTTTTCAAAAAATCCTTCTAACAAAAATCTGGAATATGACTCATCAACTACCTATTGGTCCGAAAAGGGTCATGAAATATAGTAGTTGGGTCCTTTTTACTAGATATTTTTAATTATAACATAACTTTTTTTTTTCTAATATAGTTCTATTCGTACGAGGTCCATTCCCTTCTTAAACATCTAATTTTATAAAAAAAATGTGAGTATGATCAATTAATGGCGATGGTTAATGTATATCCATTACATGCACCTTATGTGCGGTTAATACCTAAATTTAAGATAAATAAATATATAGTAAATATACAAATTAAGTCATGATAGATGAAGTGGAAGTAGGGGTGTAATGAGCCGAAAAGAAAAAAAACAAATAAATAAAAAGCTCATGAGACTGTTCATCAGATTTTCGAGCTCTTATATCTGGGCTCAAGTTCGAGCTCGACATAAATGAGCTTTTGTCGAGCCGGCTCGTCGAGCTCACGAGCCGTCTCGGCTTATCTTTCACCCCAGTGAAAGGAGTATGTTTTATCATCGTCTTATTAACACTAGACTCAACGTCCAACTCGTAATAAATATAACGTAATATAGCATCAAAGGTGGAAATTTAACTTCTTTTATAAAATCATATAAATGTCTATAGATATAAATATATATATATATAATTGACTAACATGTGTGATTATTGATGTTCGACAATGCATCATATTTCTAGTCTAAAGTAGGCCTTTATTATTTTACAGAAAATATTATATTCTCAGAATAATAGAATATATACGGTTATGTTAATAATATATTTATATTTTATAATTGGAGAGCACCTCATTGTAACTATTCTTAAATGATTAGGTATGTCAATGATAATTACCCCTTATTTTTTAACTTATTCCAATTATATTAAAAATCGATATTTGCATATATTTAAAAACAATATTAAACTTAGTATTACAATTTCATGACCAAAAAATATATATGTATTATCACACAGTATCGAGTGTGCATGAATACTAGTATATATAAAATATAATTGACTAACATGCGATTATTTAACGCAGGCCGTTACATTTTGCAGAACATATTATACTCTTAGCATAATAAGATAGATATATATATATATATATATATATATATAAGGTTCCAAATTTAATTCCATTGCAACTAACCCCATAATTTCATTTTTCTTGTCCAAAAAAAAGGCCGTAAAATGGGGCCACGTAAGCATGATCGAAGCCGAGAGAAGACTCATAGCAAACGCACTTCTCGACTTTTCCAACCAAAGATTCGTACTCCTCTCAGAATCGTGCATACCCTTATACAACTTCTCAACCGTCTATAACTACCTAACAAACTCGACCCTAAACTTCGTCGACTCCTACGACCAGCCCGGCCCGGTGGGCCGATGGCGGTACAGCCCGTTGATGGGCCCGAATATCAGCCTCAGACAGTGGAGGAAAGGGTCGCAGTGGTTTTCGATAGACAGGGAAATAGCGTTGGAGGTTATTTCCGACAAGTGTTATTTCCCAGTCTTTCAAAAGTACTGCAATGGCTCGTGCTATGCAGACGAGCACTATTTGCCCACGCTGATGAACATAAGGTTCGGCGGTAAGAATTCTAACAGGACGTTGACTTACGTTGACTGGTCGAAGGGCGGGCCCCACCCCATGAAGTTCGTTAGGGCGAATGTGACCGTTGAGTTCTTGGAGGGGCTTCGGAATAATGGTGGTGGTGGTAATAATGGGACGAAGAATGGTAATAATAAGACGTATTGCGGGTATAATAATAATAATCGTGGGGAGAAAATTACTAGGGTTTGCTACTTGTTTGCGAGGAAGTTTGCTTATAGTGCTTTGGATAGGTTGTTGAGGTTTGCGCCTAAAGTGATGCATTTTGATAGGTAGGATTAGGAAGAATGTACGCATGTATGTGCAATATATCGTTTTAATTTTGATGGGTAAGTATATTTTTTTTATAGGTTGGATGAATGAAGGGTGATTAATTTTTTAATAGTAATTATATCGGTTTTTGCTATGATATAACGCACAAGGGGCCTTAATAAAGTGATCTTAAATAGATTTTGGTTGAATGAATGTTGACGGTCGGTCCTTTTCAGTAAGTTTGGACGGAGGCTTGAAATTTGGTCGTTGGTTTTTCAAATTTATTTGGAAATAATTTCTAATCTGATGAACTACTTCCTTATCGATGATGCCACATAATTTGCAATAGATGTAATAATCCACTAAATTTATATATGCAGGTGACGATTATGAGATTGAGTTTTTTTCGGATACCCGACCGGTTTCCGGGTTGCCCAGACTAATACGGTTCGCCCCGCGTCGCGTACCTGGTAACGGCAGGTGAGACTCCCAAAGGGGGGTGCTGCATGCACAAGGATTCGAACCAGAGACCTTGCTTAAGCGATACCAAGCCGCTTACCAATTGTACCAACTCCCATTGGTATTATGAGATTGAGTTTGATACCCAAACAAAGCATCCAAACACAAAACCACAAAGGTCGCATGAAAAAATATTGAACCCGAGATTAAATAGTAGCAATATTTATAAAATGAAATATGCATTTCATTACACCAAGATTCCTTGTGTGTGTCTACATACAGAGTAATGTTATGGTGCTCACCTTGCGTGAGCACCTTCATGAGCACCAACCACATCAACGCGCCAAATCAGCATACAATGGGATTTTTTATTGATCTATAACGTACACATGGGATTAGTGAACCCGTCGGGGGTTGATTTGGCATGTTGACGTGACACAAAAAAATACAACACAACAGGTGCCCACGGATGGTGCTCACGCAAGGTGAGCACCATAACATTACTGCTATATATATATATATATATATATATAATATTTTCTAGTAGTACTAAATAATAAAATATAATAATAATAGTAATAATAATAATCATCATCATCTTATTTGATTCTTGGAACGAAGATCAATGGGGTGCTAGTTCTTTCGGTAATTGGTATGTAACATTGCATGCGTTTTGGACTCGTATTGTTTAATCAGTATTCACCGTTAGCTAATAATCTACTTTCTTTTACACAAAAAAAGGAACAAATTCTACGGAGATGATAAACCAAATCAAGCCCGAAAAGAACCGGGACCAAATTGGACTAAATGAAATTCAATGGACTTGATTTTAGGTAGTTTACGAACAAGCGTCAAATTAATACAAGTAGAGATCTTGGTAAGATTACGTAATCTCATTGGATTATCGAGTTAATGATTCTAAACCTATAACAAAAAAATATATATCTCAAATCATATCTAGAAAAACATTCTCACGTTGTAGGACCTTATTGCATCAATAAAAACACATTCATACCGTCGACAACGACACATACAAAAGAGAAAAATAGATTCTTTCCAACATTTAATCACATTATTTGGGGTCCAAAACAGTAGAAAAAAATCCCACTAAAAAGGTTCTTCTTCCACAGTCTAAATCCATCTCCTTCACCCATAAAGTTAAGAAAAAAAAATAAGAAAAGAATCCCATTTGTTCAACCTCTCATAAATACACATATCAAACAATCTTCCATTGGATAAATCATACTATATACCATACAAACCCTTCTCACATGCCCTTACAGGAATCAAAGAACGACCTAAAGAAGAGAAAAAGTACCTGAAATTTGTCATGAGGAGATGGAACAGTGCAGATTTCTTCCAAGATTCAAAAGCCTCAGAAGACATCAAAATCGCCACTTGCGCCATTTTCTTGAGCCTTGTCTTAATCGTATCTGCAATATTTATGTGCTCGGGCGGCTCGAACGAAGGTAAGGCCTCGGCAACTTCTCAAGCAGACACACACAGTGGAGGTGTTGCCTGTGGAGCGGGCTGTGGGGCAGGCTGCGGCGATTAATATTAACAACTTCACAAAATGTAAGCCAAGCATAAGCATGTCCATTTATTTCTGTAGCTTCTAAAACTACCCTTATTGTGTATTCTCATATGCCTAGTCAAGCCCAAGGGTGATTATTAACGAAGTCAGTTGTATTTTGAGCACCCAATGAGTAGTTTCCAAGCTCGATCATCGTCGAATACTGTTTCCAATTCGCCAGGTGCCCGGCAAGAATGCATTCTTCAACGATGATCACAGCATTTTTTAAGGGAAAAAGAATCACTAAGAACTCAATCCCATGTTACAAAAATTGATACTTTCCAGCAGGAATTTTGTACCCGTGAACATGTAAGATTTCCCCAAACATATTGTTCAGCCAATTTCTGAGAATTTCTGGTTGAATAGAAACTCATCCTTCCCTCAAAAACTCTCGGAAAGAAATTCGATTCCTAAACTACAAGACAAAATATTAATTATTACCAACTCAACTATGACAACTGAAGTTGCAATAAACAAAGATTTTCGATCACTTGCCTGAACGTAGCAATCATTAATCAGTATGATATGTTTTAGCAAGTTAACGACTAAATCAATGCGAAGAACGACAATGGGAAAGCTTTACAGCTCTGTCATAAGCCAACAATGTCATTGCCATGTCCGAAATTACCGAATTGCAAATGGAACCTAAGAAGAAGCACCACGAAGAACTAACAAAATCACCACTGATACTGTACTTCAAAACTAAGAACTCACCAAAGAGGACAACAAGAAAGAAACGAAAATGCGGTGACCTTTCCAAGAAATTGAGACACATCGTAACGAGGCGCAGAAGATTCCTACATTTTGTTTGAAAATCATGGCACAGATATCGAACACCCAAGTGACAGAAACCATTCTTGTTTTTCTTCATATTTCCCCACAGATGCATTTCATCAAACAGTGGATTTTTTAAGAAAATAGCCTTTGAGTTGGTCATCTTTTAAAAAATAGCACCCAAAATCGAACTTTACCTTTCTACCCTTACTAACTCTGCTCTAAAGACTATTTCACCCTTATTTAATGTCAATCAACAACCTCAACAACACTTAACGAAAAAATTAATTAAAGGGTGGGTTTACTGTTACACTGTAGCGAATCTGAAACATCAGACCCGTGATAGAAGAGTGGGGTAAAAGTAAAAAAAAACACACTATCTTTCACTTCCAGTAAAAAAAGCAAGCGTGTGCTCTCCCGCCACTGCACTGCAAATCGTCTTCTCTGCAACTCAAAGCCTACCGAAACTCAACCTCAATCGACTCATTCGACAATGGCATTCAACGTGAACACCCAAAGAGTGGAGGTATGTTCTACTCTTCGTCTTCTTCAATTTAACGCGAGAGGGGATCTGGGAACGACCCATCGAACCCTAATTTGGGGCGGACACGTGCTTGCAAGCATAGGACAGAGCTTGGTAGCATAGGACCCGTGCTTGGCAGCATAGGACTCGCGCTTGGTAGCATAGGACCTGTGCTTGCAAGCATAGGACCCGTGCTTGCAAGCATAGGACCCGTGCTTGCAAGCATAGGACCCGTGCTTGCAAGCATAGGACCTGTGCTTGCGCAGCGTACGTCGCTTTTTAATGCATGGGTCCCGTGCTTGCAAGCAGAAGACCCCGCTTATGAGCAGGGGACCTGTGCTTATTTGACGGGTCCCCTGTGTATTAGCCGCGTTTCCCCTGCTTAAACGCTGGGGTCCTCTTACCTGCAGGAAGGGTCCTGTGTCACTGCGCGCGCGCAAGGTCGGGGGACCGCGCGTTATAATCGGGGGACCCGCGCGCTATGACCAGGGGACCCGCGCGTTATAATCGGGGGACCCGCGCGTTATAATCGGGGGACCCGCGCGTTATAATCTGTGCTTGAATCTCAGCATATGCGATGCGGTCCCCTGCGCCGCATGCACATAAGGGTTTTCTGTTTTCATTAGTTCATACCACGTAATTTAGCTAAAATGTGTGTTACGTATAAATTAGGTTGTGATGCAGAAGCAGTTCGACACAGTGGACGAAGTTCCCCATTTGACTGTAAAGCTGAGCTCGTTATACGCCGATGCCAGCGAGCTGATAAGACAATGTCTGAACCAGCACGAGTGGGAGATTTTTAGGAACGAGAGTCCGTTCGGCCGCCTTGTTAGGGCCGAGCCTGATTTTAACCTCTCGGGCCAGTTGCTGTGGTACCTTATCCAGAGCCAGACGATGCTGCACAACCGGGAAGAGCTGTGGATGATTTTTGGCGAAAAACCACTCCGATTTTCAAAGTCGGAGTATTGCCTAATCACCGGGCTGAAGTTCGCAGCCGAGCTACCGCCGGTAAACGGCGGCTCCCAATTCACCGCAAGACATTTTGGTCACGGCTCAAAAGTCCGCATGTCGCACGTCAAGCGTGTGTTGGAGGAGTTGTCTGGCGACGAGGACGATGTGGACTTCGAGAAGCTGAAGTTGGCGGACGTGTACTTCGCCACCGCCGTGTTGATGTCTCGACCGTCGAAGAAGGACACCGTCGTCAGTCCCTGGGTCCTTAGTCTCGTCGAAGATCGGTAGCATTCTCCCAGTATCCTTGGGGGACCGTGGCATTCAATGAGGTCATACGCACTGTAAAGGTAAACCTACGGGAGAAGTCACGGGAGTGGCTGATCAGTCGGTTCATACAACCACTTCAGGTGAATTTATAACTAAGCTTCTTTGCATACCATGTTTTGAGGGACGTTTCTAAGATTTTTTGCGTTATTTGTATTCAGATACTAGCATACGAGTGCATACGGGGGTTGCAGACGAGTTTGCGGTTCGCAAAGAAGAAGATTTCACGCCACGTATGCTCAGGTGGGCGACGAAGAATTGGCGTCGCAAAGAATGCCCGACTCTTAGGACGGTCGCGGATGCCGTCGACGGCGATTTTGTACGAGGGTTGTTAGTGCCGTCAGCGGAAGAGTTGGAGGCGGCGTACTTTAGGGACAGCGTTTTTGACGTTGGGGCGGCACACGAGCTATTCGACCGTGTGACGGGCCTACTCATGCGGGGAGTGGAGGTTAGGTGTGCGAGAGGCCACTGCGATCGTGGCGACGACGATCATTTAGCGATCGTACCTGTTGAAGATTATCCCACACCTGTGGAGGTGGTTGAGGCTGGAGATTTTGGTGCTTCGTCGAGCGCCCGAGGAGTTCGAAGAAAAGGCAAATCGACTGTAGAAATTGTTGATCTAAGTGACGAGGATTCTGGCTCAGATAGAAATGAGAAGTGGAGTAACAAGTACCGCGGGCGAGTGGACTTCTCCGGGCGTCAGTTGATTCATGCACATGATCGCGTGCTCATTGACAAGTACCTTCAAGCGGCAAGATTTAGGTAAATGTTTTCTTTCGATGTCAACCTCAGTTATCGTACATAAACACGTAATAATTTTTCTTTTTATGCAGTGATAACGTTTGGTCGGGTGACATGTGCGACGTGGATGCCCAAGGCTTCTACATGTTGCTCTTCCATGATATGCTCAAGTCCAATTGTCTTGACGCATATCTAGATTGCTTGAGGCGAATCTATGCGGACTCCGATAATTATCCTCGCGTCTTTGTCTTTCCAAGTTACGTGCAAGACGAGCACTTTAGGAAGGCGCAGAAGTTGAATAGAATGGCGAAAGTACGGGTGGATGATATGGAGGAATTCGTGAATGGATTGTCGAGAAGCAGTCGGAGCTGGTTGGAGCGTCTCACGGAGGATGAATTGATACGATGCAAGTACATCATCTCTCCCGTTTTCGCACGGACCCACTGGGCAGTGCTTCTTTTTGACGCGTCAACGCAAACCTTCGTCCTTAACGATTCATTGGGCGCGCATGGTGTGCAATTCGCGGGGAGAGTGTTCGTAAGTAACTGAAATCCGACTTGTCTATCATTTTTTATTTATTGAGTAACATGTTCGACGTTTGCTATTTTTTGCAGGCGGAGTTTCTTTCTGCATTTGGCGTTTCAAGTTCGATATCGTCACAAAGCCTAAGTTGAATAATAAAATGAATCGGAGCCAGAAGGCTGGCAGCTTGGATTGCGGGGTTCATGCGGCGTTGACGGTGGAGACGGTTATGGTTGACACGCCCGAGTTTAATGAATATCAAAGGCAGATTGATATTTCAGCGTATCGATCCACTATGGCTGCACGGATATTGCGTGACCAGTATAGCTGTATGCTCCATTTGTTTGGCTGAGTATAACTTCGGTTAGTGTTAATTGTAGGTGGATATGGACAAGGGTTTTCCCAGGTGTAGTTGAAAGTTATATGGAGGAATTTGTAGGTTTGAATAAATTTTTTTGATATGGTTGAATAATTGATTCTCTGTATGAAACGAAACGTGATGGGTGATTTGACTTGTTACTGAGGAAAATACTTTGACCAAATACTCAGTAATTGTTCAATAATTAGAAACCCTAAATTAGGCAGCGACCCGTTCATATACATATACACTTGGGACCCGTCCCATCAGCGCCAATGCAATATTCGCTGGTCCCCTGATATTACGGGCGGGTCCCGTATATTTAACGTGCGGGTCCCATGATGTCAAGTTATGGTCCCTTGTGCACGTATCCCAGCATATGACTTGATAAACCTTTTTCCATTGTTGAGATTCTCTGTATGAAACGACACGTGATGGGTGATTTGACCTGTTACTCAGGAAAATATTTTGACCAAATACTTAGTAATTGTTCAATTATTGGTACGAATAAAGCGAATGTGAGAAACCCTAAATTGGCAGCGACCCGTTCATATACATATACGCTTGGGACCCGTCCCATCAGCGCGGGACCCGTCCCATCAGCGCCAATGCAATATGCGCGGGTCCCTTGCTCCGAAAGTACGGGTCCCATATATTTAATTCGGGTCCCATGAATTAAAGTTATGGTCCCTTGAGCACGTATCCCACCATACGACTTGATAAACACTTTTCCATTGTTGAATAATTGATTCTCTGTATGAAACGAAACGTGATGGGTGATTTGACTTGTTACTGAGGAAAATATTTTGACCAAATACTCAGTAATTGTTCAATTATTGGTACGAATAAAGCGAACGTGAGAAACCCTAAATTTGCAGCGACCCGTTCATATACGCTTGGGACCCCAGATTACTTTAAAATAAAAAGTAAAACAACGCTTCTAATGTATTAAATGCCTCACGACCAACTCCTTGCAGCAGAAAGCATACATTCCACCGTCGTCATTCTCTATAGGTGATAATCATGACGATCAGCAGCATTTTTTTTCAAGTCGATGGTCAGTGGGTAATTCGCGAGGACAATACGTCGAACTGGGTTCCCGATCCAACTTGCCGGTGGCAATCAATCTTGGTCGACGACGGTTCATGCACGTTAGTGGATCTCACTAACGAGATATTGAATGCATTGTCGTTACGCAACGACAATACCAAACTACGGATAAGCTACATGCCTTGCATAGACTACAATTATGTGCGCCCCATCTACATCGAGAACGATTACGGCGTACGTGCGTACCTTGGAGGTGGTTGCCCACGATCAAGACCACCTCTTCACGTGGAAGTTGAGTTCATCATCATTGCGGCACCACCACATCAACCTCATGATAATGATTTGTCGGGTTTCGACGTCGGCCTTATAGCGCATTGCGATACAAACGCAGAAATCCAACCATTTGAGGGTTTTCCCAGCACATCTTACAACCCTCCTTACCAAAGTAATGAAAGCAGTGGCTATGTATATGATAATGAGAACGAGCAAGTCGGACGGGAAGACGAAAATGAGAACGAGCAAGGTGCTATAGATGATGATGGAAGGGTCGGAGATTATGATGATGATGATGATGATGATGATGATGATGATGATGATGACGATTTTGACGTCGATGAGCACGACGACGCTCCTGATGTGGCCGACGATAGTACCTATTCGTTTACGGATGGTTCGACCCTATATGTTGGACAAGAATTTCGTAGCAAGAAAGAATTGAAGGACGAAATCGCTAAAATCGCTGTCGCTGCATGCTTCGAACTCCAACTGGATAGGTCAAACAAAACCCTGTACGTAGTAAAATGTGCGAAGGAGAACTGCGAATGGCGAGTACGAGCTGCACAGGACAAGGACTCCCCCTTTTTCTCAATCCGAAAGTACGTCAACACGCACACGTGCGGCGTGTCTCATCGACGACGTAGACATCGCCAGGGAAGTTCGTCGCTCGTATCGAGCACGTTGTTGGAAAATTTCAGGGCTCCTAAAGACATCCCCGCTCCCAGTTCCATACAATCGATGATGCAGAGCAGGGGAGTAGAAGTTTCATACTACAAGGCTTGGAGAGGAAAACAAATTGCGACCGACGAATTAGTTGGTAACAGGGACGCTTGCTACGGTTTACTGCCGGCTTACTTAGATGCGGTGAGGCAAGCCAACGAGGGCAGTATCACTGATTGGGAGATGGACGAAGAAAATCGGTTCAAGTACATGTTCTTGGCATACGGCGCATGCGTCAGAGGCTTTACGTTCATGAGGAAGGTCGTTTCTATCGACGCCACTTTTTTGAAGGGGAAGTATAAGGGTCTCATGATGATTGCCACTGCGCAAGACGGCGATTACCATCAATATCCTTTAGCATGGGGTCTTGCCGACGGGTCGGAGGGAACCGAGCCATGGACGTGGTTTCTCTCGAGATTAAGACGTTTTGTTGCGGATGGCGACGATCTCGTAATAATTTCTGATCGGAACCCTGGAATAAAGAATGCAGTTCCGGCCGTTTTCCCGAACGCGTTTCATGGTTTCTGTGCGTGGCACCTTCAACAAAACGTGAAGACGAAAATGAAGAAGAAAGGTGCTTGCCCGATTTTTTGGCGTGTCGCTACTGCCTACACAAAGAGCGAGTCCGACTGTCATTTTAAGCAGTTTGAACCAAAATATGCGGACGTGGCTAAATATCTTGACGAAGTCCCAAACGAAACGTGGACGCGGGCATATTGCCCTAGATCAAGATACAACATAATGACGACCAATGGATCCGAGTCTATAAATGCAGCTCTACGTAAGGACAGAGAGCTTCCAATTATTGGACTGTTGGGCTCGATTCAACGACTAACATCATCATGGTTCAGTAAGCATCGGCGAACTGCCGAAGCTTCAATCGCCGCGAACATGACTAGCTTTACGCCGAAGGTGGAGTCGATCATACGAGAGAATTTCACCGAGAACTTATAAATAATTGTTTAAACTTATACATCTCTAATCAAATATCTTATTATTAATTTTTTCAAGGAGAACTTTTCAACTTTATCATTTAAAATTAATTTTCACTATTATTTCATTTCTTCGTCAGTAACATATTTATTTTTCCAATATCAATAATAGATAATAAATTAAGTTTCGCGTAAGCAAAATATATATTTAGCAAAAAAAGTACACAAAACTTACGTTTTTAAGGTAAAGAAAGTTCATTGACCCCCCAGATGTTAGATCCTGGGTCCGCCACTGCGACTACCCGACTCAATGCCCACCTCTAGGTGAAAGTACAAAACCATTTTGGGATTGGTTTTTGAATTCGGTTGGAGTGATTAGGATAGTTTTTTGGATTTTGCAGTATAGTTGAAGGTGGTCTTAGCATGCAACTAAATGTAAGAGTACAAAGTTTAAATTTCCAATTTCCACGTGGAACATCACATTCTCAAGCTCTTCAACATAGTAGAAAACGAAGATCATCTTCTTCACGTTTTCTTTCTTTCCTTTATCTGCTTCACAAAGAATTCAACGAGAAAATGCCACAATCTTCATTATTCTTCCTCACAATTCTAAGCCTCTTCACACAATCAACGAACTCCCTGTCCACACCATATCCATATTATATCATGTTAGTCGTATTAAAAATAAAAAAAAAAATTATATCATTTTAGGGTACAAAAACATACTTCCATGGAATATCTCCAACGTTTCTCCATTGCTCGTATAGGTCCTTGTAAATCAAACGGAATGGTGAGTCATCTCTGAGCAACTTTAAACCGGACATTGTTTGCTGCCCTAAATAACAACAACCTCGTGATTTCCTCGTATTAGATCAAACTTGTTTCACCACAAAAAAAAAAAAGTTGAAAAAGGTAATTTTTTTGTATATATTTCTTACCGAACATTTCTTCCAATTGAAGGGCAAGGCTCAAGTAGTTCGCATGATGGAGGATGCATATTTTCCTCCCAATGAGCAAACCTTCCATGTTAACTTTTATGTAGTAGCTAGTACGAGGTTTTAGTCCATTGTGATCATTGGTAAGTCCTTGTGATTCTTTATCTTCATGGTACTTTAGCTTGTGATTATTGTGCTCTGGTTGGTTCCATCCCGTAAGAATGGCGTAGTCTTACGAAGCCATACGTCGCCAAAAAAAAAGAAGAATTCTCAAACTTGTCGAACGGCTACTAAAATCTTAAGCTACTAAAATTGCACATCATTTTGTATTTACACAAATTTTAATCTTAAGCTACTAAAATTGCACATCATTCTGTATTTGTCGACATAATAGGAATAGGAAAAGTATGCGCATGAGTTGAATGGTCAAAAAGCATCTAAAGGGATTTTCCATCGCAGTATTCATTTCGTTCTCATTTGTGAATGAGGTAAGCAATTACCTCATTTACTCGAGCTTAATTGCCTATAAATAGGCCTTGTGGCTCAAATGAAAAATCATCCCATCAGAGATAAGAAAGAGAGATTGGGAGATAGAGAAAATAATAGAGAGTTTGTCGGTATTTTCTCCGACTATAAAGAGAGAGTTTGAGGGTTTTCTCCTTTATAGATTGAGAGGTTGTAACTCCTATATTTTTCCTATAGTGGATTCTTCTTCCTTGCCTGTGGTTTTTACCCCGATTTGTTTGGGGGTTTTCCACGTTAAATCTCGGTGTCCACATTTTATCTTTAATTACCCAAATACTAGCCGCAATATTATTCGACCGGGTCCGCTGCCACGCCAACAATTGGTATCAGAGCCTAGCTTGGGTTTTATATATTTATTTATCGTATGCTCTGTGGTTGCCACTAACGTGGACCCTCCACATCAGAAAATAATAAATATTATACTGCCCTTGTTACGGTGACGAAAAAGCCGGGACGAGTTCAATAATTATCTGCTGCGACCCCGTCGGAGGTATCGCTCACGACTGAGCAGAAATTATAGCGGCGAAGTTTGATATCGAAAAATTCAACGGGAGAAACTTCTCACTGTGGAAATTAAAGATAAAGGCGATCTTGCGAAAGGACTGCTGTCTAGAGGCGATCGATGGAAAACTAGCCACGGTGACAGACGAAAAGAAATCTCCATCTGTCGCAAATCTCCATCTGGCACTAGCAGATGAGATATTGTCCAGCGTCGAAGAAAAGAAAACGGCAAAGGAGATATGGGACCATCTAACCAATCTGTACGAGCCGACGTCGTTACACAACAAAATTTTCTTGAAGAGAAAATTATTCACCTTGAGAATGTCTGAATCTACTTCGGTGACGGAGCATCTCAACGTCTTGAATACTCTGTTTTCCCAACTAACATCGTTGGGGTATAAAACGGAGGATAAAGAACGTGCGGAAATTCTACTTCAAAGTCTGCCTGATTCGTATGATCAACTCATCATCAACTTGACGAACAACGCGAAAGTTCTGGTCTTCAATAACCTCGCGGCTGCTATTCTCGAAGAAGAAAATCGGCGAAAGAACAAGGAGGATCAGCAAGTAGGCTCGCAACAGGTCGAAGCTTTGATGGTGATGAGAGGGAGATCAACGGAACGTGGTTCAAGTGGGAGTCACATTCAAGGCAGGGGGAAATCAAGAAGTAAGAAGAAGGATATGAAATGCTACCACTGTGGAAAGAAGGGTCACTTGAAGAAGGATTGTTGGAGCCTGAAGAACTCCAATCCTCAGGGAAATCTGGCGAACGCGTCAGGTGGAGACGTATTGTGTAGCGAAGCAGCTATCTCAACGGAGAGCAGGAAGGCCTATGATGAGATATGGCTTCTTGACTCGGGCGCAACTTTCCATATGACCTCTCGAAGAGACTGGTTCAACCACTACGAACCTATCGTAGGAGGATCTGTGTACAGTTGCGAAGATAATACCTTAAAGATCGTAGGCGTTGGAACCGTGAGGTTAAAGTTGCACGACGGTACAGTTCGCACTATTCAAGGAGTGCGGCACGTGGAAGGTCTCAAGAAGAATTTATTATCTGTGGGACAGCTTGATGACCTTGGCTGTGAAATCAAAGCTCGGGGAGGAATAATGAAGATATTCCGGGGAGCACTTGTAGTAATGAAAGGTGAAAAGGTTGCTGCAAATCTGTATACGCTGTTGGGAGAGACGGTGCAAGACGGAGAAGCGTCTGTAGCTTCGGGAAATTCAACCGAAAGATCTATGTTGTGGCATCAAAAGCTCGGGCATATGTCGGAACAAGGTATGAAAATTCTTGCGAGCCAAAATCTACTTCCGGGTCTCACGAAGGTGTCACTACCATTCTGTGAGCATTGCGTAGCAAACAAGCAGCATCGGCTACAGTTCAACACATCAATTTCTAGAAGCAACAATATTCTAGAATTGGTTCACTCTGATGTATGGCAATCACCGGTTTCATCCCGATGAGGAGGGAAGTACTTCGTGTCCTTCATCGACGATTACTCCAGGAGATGTTGGGTGTGTATCATCAAGAGTAAGGGAGATATGTTTGCAACCTTCAAAAATTTCAAGGCTCGGGTCGAACTTGATACAGGAAAGAAGATCAAGTGTTTGAGGACGGATAATGGAGGAGAATATACTGGCAGAGAATTTGATAGCTTTTGCAAAAAGGAAGGTATCAAAAGGCACTTCACTACGGCGTACACTCCACAACAAAATGGAGTGGTGGAGCGGATGAACAGGACTCTGTTGGAAAGAACAAGAGTCATGTTGGGAGCTGCAGGTCTGGATAAATCATACTGGGCAGAAGCAGTCAACACCGCCTGTTACGTGATCAACCGGTCGCCTTCAACGGCAATTGATCAGAAGACGCCGATGGAGATGTGGACCGGAAAGCCAGCGGATTATTCCAAACTCCATGTATTTGGAAGTCATGTGTACGTGATGTACAATGCCCAAGAAACTACAAAACTGGATCCGAAATCCAGGAAGTGTTTGTTCTTGGGGTATGCTGATGGTGTGAAGGGGTATCGCTTGTGGGACCCCACTGCCCACAAGGTTGTCATCAGCAGGGAGGTTATCTTCTTAGAAGATAAACTAATCAGAGAAAATGATAGCACTACGAAGGAAAATTCAGAGACTACGACGATTCAGGTAAAAGGGAAGTCTATCGAACAAGATTCTTCTGAAGCAGCACCGGAGCACGAGGAAGGGCCAAGCGAATCTTCAGAGCCAGAACTTAGAAGGGGCACACGCAAAAGAGCTGCACCATCCTGGCATGAAGATTACGATATGGACAGTAACGTTGCATACTGTCTTCTAACTGATGACGGAGAGCCATCAACTCTTCAAGAAGCACTGAACAGTTCAGATGCAGATCAGTGGTTGGCGGCAATACAAGAAGAAATGGAAGCTCTATGGAAAAATAAGACTTGGGAGCTGGTGCCACTACCGAACGGCAGAAAGGCAATCGGCAATAAATGGGTCTTTAAAATCAAGCGAAACAGCGAGGATCAGGTAGAGCGCTTTCGTGCACGACTGGTGGTTAAAGGCTATGCTCAGAAAGAAGGCATCGACTTCAACGAAATATTCTCACCTGTAGTTCAACTGACGACTGTTCGGGTACTCCTGGCGATGTGTGCTACATTCGACCTACATCTAGAGCAACTAGATGTGAAGACGGCTTTTCTTCATGGATATCTTGAAGAAGAGATTTATATGCTCCAGCCGGAAGGTTTTGAAGACAAAGAAAAACGGAACTTGGTTTGCAGGTTGAACAAATCTCTATACGGTCTCAAACAGGCGCCGATGTGTTGGTATAAGAGATTTGATTCCTTCATCATGAGCCTTGGATACAGCAGATTGAATGCAGACCCTTGTGCATATTTCAAGAGGTTTGGTGAAAGTGATTTTATCATATTACTGTTGTATGTTGACGACATGTTGGTAGCAGGCCCCAACAAAGATCGTGTTGAAGAACTCAAGGCACAGTTGGCTAGGGAATTTGAAATGAAGGACTTGGGACCAACAAACAAGATTCTAGGGATGCAAATTTACCGAGACAGAAATAACAGGAAGATTTGGCTTTCGCAGAAGAATTATCTGAGGAAGGTCTTGCGACGCTTCAATATGCAAGATTGTAAGCCAATTTCTACCCCACTTCTTGTTAATTTCAAATTATCCTCAAGTATGAGTCCTAGCAGTGAAGAAGGGAGGATGGAGATGTCTCGAGTACCGTATGCATCAGCAGTGGGAAGTCTTATGTTTGCGATGATTTGTACACGACCAGACATTGCCCATGCAGTGGGAGTAGTGAGTCGGTACATGGCGAATCCGGGCAAAGAGCATTGGAGCGCGGTGAAGAGGATCCTACGATATATCAAAGGAACCTCAGATGTTGCATTATGTTACGGAGGAGCAGACTTTACTGTCAGAGGGTATGTTGACTCTGATTATGCAGGTGATCTTGACAAGAGCAAATCTACCACAGGTTATGTGTTCACTCTTACTGGCGGAGCCGTAAGCTGGGTGTCGAAACTTCAGTCCGTTGTCGCGACGTCAACAACTGAAGCAGAATATGTTGCAGCTACACAGGCAAGTAAAGAGGCGGTATGGTTGAAAATGATCATGGAAGAACTCGGGCACGGACAGGAGAATATTTCCCTGTTCTGTGACAGTCAAAGTGCCTTGCATCTCGCAAGGAATTCAGCTTTTCATTCCAGGTCAAAGCACATAAGAGTCCAGTATCACTTCGTTCGTGAGAAAGTGGAAGAGGGCACAGTTGATATGCAGAAAATTCATACGAAAGACAACCTAGCAGATTTCTTGACGAAGGCGGTCAACACTGACAAGTTCGTTTGGTGTCGTTCCTCAAGTGGCTTAGCGGAAACGTAAGCAACATGAAAGGCAAGGGAGAAAGAATGGTGTGAAGATCCGATTGATCCTCAATCAAATCTTCAAGTGGGAGATTGTCGACATAATAGGAATAGGAAAAGTATGCGCATGAGTTGAATGGTCAAAAAGCATCTAAAGGGATTTTCGATCGCAGTATTCATTTCGTTCTCATTTGTGAATGAGGTAAGCAATTACCTCATTTACTCGAGCTTAATTGCCTATAAATAGGCCTTGTGGCTCAAATGAAAAATCATCCCATCAGAGATAAGAAAGAGAGATTGAGAGATAGAGAAAATAATAGAGAGTTTGTCGGTATTTTCTCCGACTATAAAGAGAGAGTTTGAGGGTTTTCTCCTTTATAGTTGAGAGGTTGTAACTCCTATATCTTTCCTATAGTGGATTCTTCTTCCTTGCCCGTGGTTTTTACCCCGATTTGTTTGGGGGTTTTCCACGTTAAATCTCGGTGTCCACATTTTATCTTTAATTACCCAAATACTAGCCGCAATATTATTCGACCGGGTCCGCTGCCACGCCAACAGTATTTACACATTTTTTGTGTATCGACACGCCCTTCATATGTAGACTGATCAATTAATATCAAAGTCTCGATTCTGTATTCAAATTGCCAATTGGTGATAGAAGGAGATAACATGTACAAATAGGGGGTTTGATAGATTGATTCATTCGACGTGTGGGAAGGAATCCAATTTATGATGTCAGCACTCTGAAATAACGCTGATTGAATCAATTTGTTCAAATTCCTTATGCAGAAATGTTTATGGTTGTATATTTACTTGCACATTATTCCAATCAAATTCATGAAATTAAATTATAAGATCATATATTCTTAAATTAGCTAGAGACTTTCGTGATAGTTTCAATGAAGAATATATATCTGTATGCATGCATGTGTGCATTTTGCCATACCATGGTAGCACGATCGGCGGGGTTGCAAAGCTTGAAGACTTAGGCCGAGATCGATAGCATCAGAACCCTCTTTCTTACCCAAGAGACGACGTCGACCCGATGATAATGAACAATTAGATGCATTTGAATCCATTTGTATTCAAAGGTCTGATTTTTCGATGCAGTTATGCTGATTACTCTTCAGATATATACGAATATGTGGAGGCATGTATATATAATAACAAAGCTCCTATACGTGGACAAACGTTTTTAAGACCTGGAATCAGAGATGGTAAGAGAGAAAGGAGACAAGAAACACTTTATCCCACTATTTATCCATCAGCATAGTACATAACATATACACATGTAATATATGTTACAGAAGCTAGGAAAAAAGGACATGAGATGAGTAGGGCTCACCACAATTAATACACAGCTTTAACTCCTTGCATCCCTAAAATGAGACATTGCATAGAATACTGTATACATATATATAAAACACAAGCATATGCATAGTTACTGATTCATAAATAATAATAACAAACAACAATAATAATAATAATCCGCCAGAAGGAAGGGAAGATTATGTTGAGGCAAATGTGGATGGATATGATCTGGTATTTTTTTTTTCTCCCACACCAGTTTGCTATTTCTGGTATGGGTTTTTTTAATCCATTCATTTTCTTTTACTAGCATATCAAAGCATGATACGTGCCTGCTTGAAAAAAGGTCAAAAAGATTCACTCATAAACATATATCACACAATGGAAAACATAACTCCAAGTATATAATAAATAAGCCTTCATCCATCACCAAGGAAAGACTACATCAACTCAACACACATCATTTCCAAACAACATACTATTATTTCTTTAATGGGAATGATTTTACAATATTACAGAACCAAGAAGCGAATTTCGGCGTGGGTTTAAGAATTTACATTAAAGACAACAAACCTAATGTTCAGGCATGATAACGCAAGCTAAAGACGTGGCAAAGCTTCTGCGAGCAACTCGAAGATATGACTCTAACACGTAATGATTACAAACAGAAGGATATACAACGATGTAATACTATGCTTGACACAACAAACCTGGGCATGTAGAGGACTTCTCGAAAGAATCTCTAACAACTTAATTTTAAGATAACTAAAGCCGTCTTCTTCAAGCATTGAATCACTGAGCCGAATCATGGCGGCTTAGAAATTCGACTATACATGGATACACTTGCTCTGCAGCCTGTAAATGACGAATCGGAGGAGGCTTATTTAAATCATTTAATGAAAAAAAATAACGGATTACTTGAGATAATTCGTGAATGTATATGTACCAATCTAGCTCCAACCAAGTCATAGTGAGCATAATGTGGACCGGTAGGCTCCCCAAAGGCTCGATACGTGGCTAAGTGCTCGGGAATGAGCTTTGCTGTTTCTGCTCTCCACGGGATACAGTTTGAAACATGTCAAGAATGAGAGATTTTAATATTAGATAAGTGTGTTAAAACGTAGGAAGTGTGACAACCTTGTACAGCTTCGGGCGGACATATCAAGTCTTGATCGCCTGCTATAGCCAAGACAGGGATGGTGATCTCGTGTAGATGATCCTTGTAACAAAATTTACCACTTCTGTCGCGTAAACCCCCGTCTCGAAAAGCAGTCGTTAGCTGCAATATTAATTTCCCAGAAATATTACCTGCGTGACATGAGTTTATGTCATTGCAATGGATGGTATCTATATCTTCCTCGAGCAGACTGAAAATTTGAGACATATCCGACTTTGTCCAACAAAAGTCCATGTTTATTTAATTTAAATAAACAAAGGCAAGATTTGACTCACAAAAGTTGTTTAAAATGAGCTTCTTTAATAATTCGGGGTGCATCATATCCTCTGCCGATATAAGGTTTTTGATCCAGGACAAGACATAAGGTGGGCTCGATGTAAGAGGATAACTTGCAGTTAGTAATGCCCCTAAAGGAACAACGGGCACACTGAGAGCCTGGGCAGGATCGGCCTACAAGGAGACAAACGCATTGTCACGTGGCTACATTGGACAGCACGGAAAGAAAACGTAGCAAGTGGGAAACAAAATGGTGGTAAGAGTTTCAAAGCTTACAAGGGGTAGGAGCAGTTTGAGTGTTGATTTTGATTTCGTATAGTCGAGCGACGAACCCAGTGTAACAATCGCAGCAAAGCCTGGATCTTTACCTTCAGAACCTTATTGATATTTTGGGATTTACAGAAGAGCTTGGTTAAGAAAGTGGATACAGTCATAAATGATTGACCAATGGATCTTTTCTGCAAAATGAATGCAGACTTACTATATCGTGACAGCATAGCGTAAAGCATGATACCACCCATAGAATGACCAATTGCTAGTAACCTTCCATCTTTGGATTTGCTTTGGGTCCTAATGTATTCCATCTAATGATAAAGAGCATCAATCTCAGTTACATCTTGTAAGTCAAAAGCATATGAACAAACAAGACTAGAGCTTGTAAGAATTCTGTTCTGACAAATGAAAAGTCACCTCACCACAGCAGGAATATCCTCTTCCAAGTAATGGTCAAGGTCCCAATCGTATTTGATAATCAAGTCCAACTGCTTCTGAAAATCATCTAGAGTTGTTACGAACCTTTCCTGCAGATCGTAAAGTGGAGGTGAAACAGAGCGCTGTCCTTCGTCGATAATGTCTACCAATTTCTGACTTAGCTCCCTAATCTGACCAGTTACGCCAGAGCTTTGCCTTGTTTCCATCAAGCTCATAAGATTTCCCTTCAACTCATTAAACCGGCCGTATATAAAAGAATCCTCCAAGAGCTTTGATACGCTGTCAAACAGCTTGGCAGACATAATCTTCGATTGACCTTCACTAAGAAAACCCGACACTTTTTCTGATAGGCGCATAAAAGTATTTGTCAGTTCTGTGACCAGTCTCGACTCATCCCAGGCTGTCCTAATTTGAGTAATCTCTTCATTAGCCAAAGTTGTATCAGAATCATGAGAGGTACTCTGTGCCATGGGTGATTGATCGTCTGTAGAGACAGGTCCATTAGTCCCAATCTCCATAGCAGCTTCCATTTCATCAGATATCACACGAGCCGATTTCTCCACATCTTTAACATCCGACCCTCTTATGCTCAATCCTGCCCCTCGAACTTCAAGAATCCACGTATCAAATCCTTGGCCACACATATAACGAGCAAACGAAGACTGCAGAGTATCATACAAAAAACCACAAATTGTATTACTAACCCTAAACCAAAGACAACACGTGAAGAATTGTATGAATACTGCTTGCATGTGTATACGTATATAAATTGGAGAACAACCTCTGGCGAAAGATCATATCCAATCGCATTTGTTCCCACTCCAGATAACAGCAACAGTGGATGGTTTCTTGCTGGAGCCTGATTTCAATCAAAATATTCAAAATATACTCCAGAGAACTACACAGACCAACACAACATAGAGACATTATTTCCCTGAACATGCAAAATAGTGTCAAAATTTGATTCAAATTCAAAATAATGCTTCATGTAGGGTAAAAATCGACAAATTTGGGATGGAATTATACTATACAAAAGGAAAACTGAAGATGGTGCAGCTAAACAGCTCAAAATAGAAAATCCAAACTTAATCTACCATAGTAATCGTATTCAATACCACGCTCCAGCCTAATCAAAACACCAATGCGAGAATAAACGGCGTCGATCTCTAACAAATTATCGCTAAAAAGCAGTATCGTGCTACAATCACCTGAGGCGAAGGATTATATCTCCACAGCGCGAGCCTCCAGACACCGACCGATACATAGTGGAGCTCGTCGGCGGTACATATCGGCGGCTTGTTGGCGAGCTTCTCGGCATCTGGAGCTACTGATTGATTCGAAAACGCTCTGACTTTGACCGCGAGTCGGCGGAAGGTGGCGGCGCGCGGGAGGTGATGGTAACGGAGGGTGCCGACGGCGAAGTAGATCGCTGGATTGATGCTTGATTGAGATAAGATTGCTGCCATTGCTGGTAAGTTCCGTTTTGATTGATTGAATTTTGCATCTTTTATATGTTTTTTTCTTTTTTTCTTTTAGCTGCTTTTTATTTTTTGTCTCCTTTCCGACTTTAAGGACACATGGCACACATTCATATAGATGACAGAAATGCTAAGCAATCGTTCGATTTCCCAGTGCGGTGTTGTTAATAAACACAAGAAATAATTTTGGAAAGAAAAAAAGTTAATAACAAAATGAATTGGGCTTTTTCAAAGCCTTAAAACAATGTATATTTCCAAGCCCAAGGCAATTCCTTGATGAGAATATTTTATATCATCTTTCTATTTTAATTGACCATCTTCAAAAAAAAAAAAAGAATCCTAAAATTATTCCAACATAATCCAAAAATCAAAACCCAAAGTGGAGGTTGCACTTTCTATCTCCTCCAAACTCATGAACACATAATATGAGTTCTATATTTAGTAATTGCATTTAAAGTCCTTATATATGTTTAACATAAAAAATAAATAAAAATCTAAAGTAATTAGAGAGTTAATTTAAATTACAAAAAATACTAAAAGATTTTTCTATTTATTTAGATGTAATATTAAAATGTTATTTTTAAGGTATAAAATATGTGGGCAGTATTGAAAATTTGTAGAACTTGGTGTAGAAATAGAAGTGAATATTTCGAAAATACCTTTGAGTTTGAGAATGAGTTTAACGGTTGGAGACGAATAACTACATTTTGAGTTTGATAATGAGTTTGAGTTTGAGAATCGATTTCTCGGTTGGAGATGCTCTGAAGGCTTATGGCATTATAGTAATCATCTTGGTATGTCAAATTTATCATTTATACAACTTTATCCGACGGAATTATAACTTAGTCCATTTATTTTAATCTTATTATATCCTTATAGCATCTCCAACGGGTAGTATATCTTTTGTGTAAAACACAAAAATAAAGACGTCTCCACTCCAATGTGACTCTATATCTAACACTATATTGTGTTGACTAGCATAGGTACTCTAGATGTAGAGTTTACACAATTTTCGACACAAAAAATTGTGTTGTACTTTCTATTTCTTTATATTTTATTTAATAATAATATTTTAATTACATTTAAATATTTGATATTCTTAAATAAGAAGAGTAAAAATAATGATAACTTCCTTTAATATAGTGATATTTTCGTTTAATTAAATAAAATTGAAGTTAAATAATATGCTAAATTTATAATTTAATTAAGAATATTAATTATTATAATTTGTTGACTTTTTAATTATTAATATAAATTTTAATATAGGAATCTGATTTTTTAGAGTAGAAAAAGAGTTAATGGGTTGGGGTAAAAATTAGTGTAGAAAGTAGAATTTATGGGATGGAGTTAAAGTACTGTAGCAACTATATTGTGCAGAATTAACTGTATCTTTATGCTGCAGATTGAAGATGCTCTTATAAATTAATTTTTTTAATGATACTTTAATATAATTCTCAATGTATATATATTTTTAACTGTTAAATTAAAATTAGTTACATTTATAGTTTAAGCAAACCACTAAAAAACGAAACTACCGACTAATTGTAGTTGGTAGACCCCATGTCTTAGTCGGTACATAACCTACCGACTATTACCGACTACAAACCGCAGTAAGTAAATCGCCTGTCCATAAAGAACACGTAGTCGGTAAATTCATACTAAACATTGTAGTCTGTAATTTCCGACTAATATTTGTAGTCGCCTGTCAAGAAATAACATAACTAAAACCTAAGTCAAGCCGTGCTTGCTGCCCCCGTCAAAAAATCATCGTGGCGCGCACATTTATGTTTTGCGACGCTGCAGCGCCACATGTCTGTGTCTCATCCACAATATCTCGATCGCGGGCGTTGTCTGATCCACGCGACTCACGTTCATACCGCTGCAAGATGTGCTCGTCCACAATTTTGTAGTCTGCAAATGTAGTCGCTACCTTCGATGTTTTCTATAGCGAACACTTGGAGTGTCCAAGAAATACTAGTAATATTGATTAGTTAATGTAACACATATGAAATGTGATATTCTTACTTACACATTGTACTCAAGTAGAGGCACTAGATCATATAACAATTACATCCAAGGATGATTTTATGCTGCAACGGCTGCTTCACCTGAAGAAGGTGAGTGATCTCTTTGCTGCACATTTTCTCCTTTATTATTATTGTCACGGAAATTATTATTATTATTACAACTATCATTTTCATCATATTCCCATATCTCTGGTATATATTCTCTAACATCATGAATGCTGCTCAAAGCATAGTCTGCACAGGGCAAAAGATCTGATCGTCCCACCTGTTATTATTTCCTATTTTTAATCCCCCAAATATTCCAATACATATTTTAAATTTTTTTTAAAACAAAATCGAATCACAAGCTTACTATTACTGTGTGAAGCCCAACTTCTTTGGCGCTGGTAATGTTGAGAACGCTATCGTCAAAGAGCAACTGCAGACGAAAAGTGTTATTTATAAGAAATCAATGACCTTCCTAAAATCAATTGGTGACAGGAGAATATAGTTTCTTGATATATTAGGTGGTCGAACACCACTCACTTTTTCATAATCGAAACAATGATTACAAAAAACATAGAAAACGTATCACATGAATATATAGTGTGCAATGAGGTTCGAAGCTAACCATTTTGTTTGGATCGACAGCTGCGATACGAACCGCAGCTTCCATTGCTTGCGTCGACGGCTTGCATATGATATGAGCCTCCGCGACCGAATGATTTAGATGATTATTAAGTGTTTCGAAGCATATAATATCATGGAAGCAATCTTCCAAATCCAATCTGCAAAGGACTTTAGCTACATGGGCTCGATCTGAATTTGAGAATATCTGCGCGTGAAATTGATTGATCGTCATTCAAAATAATATATATATATATATATATATATTTATAATATCATGCATTCTGTACAAGATTGAGCTTTTACGTGAAGTGGTCAGGTAACAGAGTTTTCACTGCAAAAGATCATGAATCGTCACAAAGAGAATTACGTCTCAAATGCTTAGATGTTGGTTGTTGACATGCCACGAATAGGTGTCAAATCAACAGGTGTCCATATATGGTGCTCACATAAGGTGTGAGTCATAAAATTCCTCTATCTCTCTCTCTCTCTCTCTCTCTCTATATATATATATACATATATATGTTATAATATAACACTTTCTATAAGCTTTACCAAAGCTTTTCAGACCGAGAAGTCATGGGTTTGAATCGTCACAACCACTTATTCGACATAATTGCACGTCTAAGGCTATATAAGAAAGAAATCATCTTAAACGAATCACACCCATTTAAGAAAATTAAACATCTAAATCAGCCAGAAATAAAATTCTATGTAACTGTAATTCGATACATCCGCTACAAATAAAGCTTTTAAGGTGAAGATGTCATTCAACAAAGTTGTTATTGTTAGGCCAGCCGCCAGGGCTGAAAACAAAAGAAAAAAAATAATAATAAAATAATATTAATATAATATTATAATATTATTTTATATATATAAAAGAAAAAGAAAAATCTTAAAGATAAGGAATGAGCGGCTCATATCAACTGGCAACGCGTCGGATTCCTGGCCACCGGTTTCAAGCGGTCCAGAACTGAGCGACGCGGCGGATTACTGGCCACCGGTTTTGAGTGGTCCAGAAGAGCTGGAGACATCTATAAATAGGCTGAGGATTCTTCAGTTATTATCATCCCAAATCAAGTGAGAAGTTCAGTTAGAGAGTAATAGTGAGAGGTAAACTTATCCGGGTGGATAAGGGTGAGAGCGGGACTGGGGTAGTTGGGAATAGGTACAAAAAACATTACCCGGGTGGGTAAGGGGTCTCTATTTTGGGTTTAAACACGAGCGTTATTTTGTATGGTGTAATATTCTCAAATATAGTGAAACTATTGTCTCACCGTGGAGGTAGGCGGTATTAGCCGAACCACGTAAAATCTCGTGTCTTACTGGGTCATTTCGGTTTTTTTATATTGTCCAAATAAAATCGTCGCGGATCCAAAATAAACCTTCCGCTGGGCCCGCAAAATTACCGCTCAACCCCAACAGTTATTCAGTCATTAGAAGCATTTTTCGTAGGAAAGAAATTTTAAAAGAACAAATAGGAGACACATACTAATTTTCTTGCCGGCATGGTTAGAAGAAGGCTCCTCAATATCTTGTCTGGTTTGAGCAAATGGTAGGGCAATCTTCCATGAACGCAAGCATGAAATTCGTCTATGTCAAACTCATATCCAAGTGCCTGCAAGTGAATGTTTAATGGTCGATTATAAATGTTAATAAGAAATCAGCATGAAATATCATATTAGAAATTTAAATATTTTGATTTTCAATATACATGCATTTCTTTCTTTATCTATTCTTAGAGTTAATTTTTCATTTACTTATAATATATTGATGAGGTGAACATCACTAAACTATAGCAAAGCCTCTTATTGGTGTTCAAACTTTTGAATGTGATATTTTGGTTTCTAAACATTGCAAAACTTTTCCTTTCTGATTTCTTGGTAAAGAATCAAAATGGAACGGTTGCAAAGTTTGAGCGAACATCAACAATTAGAGTTTTTCATTTACATGTATGTTATTGCGTACTTGATATAAAATTCACCTTCGATCACCATGAGTTTTTCGTCTTTTTTCTTTCAAGAGGCATCCCACAAAATCACGAATTTTTTTGAAAGTTCGAATACCATCCAATTTTTTCTTTTACATACTTATTTCTTTAACTTGTTTTTTCAAGAAGTATCAATGATTACGTTGTGATTGCTTTGGGATATCTTTGAATGCAAAAGTAGTTCATAAATCCCACGGCGATAAACTGAGTTTTATATCAAGTTTACACAAAAGGATGCGTGGGAATAAAAACTTCTAGCTGCTGGTGATCAAACTTTTAAATATGGGTTTTGGTTCCTGAACTTTGCAGAAAAGTTCCCTTTGTTCTTTTTACCTGTGTTTTAGGTCAAAGAACAAAAAAAGGGTTTTCAAAATTTAGAAACACAATAAAAGTTTAAGTACAACAGTCACGCTTTGTCGGAGTTTAAGCAGTTCTTTGCCATTTACTCTATACTGTTAGCACTTCTCTTACGCTTAGAAGAGGTTTTGTTTTGATAACTTCTTTTTTATTTCTAGCAACATCCTCACATTTAGTTCAACTTATATTTTTAATAATGTATCCTTACACGTTGCATTGTTCTTAGCCGTTAATTTTGAAATGAAACTCTTCCATTTAAAAGCACACCTTGAGACCAGCCATGGTGGTTCCATGTCTTTGATACAACTCCAAGCACATCTTCGGGACTTGTTCTTCTTCTATATGCAAGCGATGTATCATAAATTCTACAAAAAATCAAGAATTAATTAAGTTAATTGTTACATTGAAAAATGGTTACAAAAAAGTTCATTTCTCACAAACTGTTTCACGTAATAAGTAAAAGAGAATGGAATGGCTTACCTTCTGTGTTTTTCCGACAAGCTGAATTGATCCCCAAACTAGGTGGATATAACGTATCATCCATATCTGTACAATAAATAAAAAAAAAAGAAGATAATAGTATGCAAATTAAATTTCATTGATAATATGAAAGTAATGAAACTTGTGGAAGATATTAAATTACCAAAGAGCAAGCACTCGTATTTAACTCTTGGCGAAGGCCCAGCAGATTCCATGACAGTTTTCTGAAAATAAAATAAATACGAAAGAAAAAGCAGTCAAGTTATTCGAGCAAACTAGATGAATTTACCAATGTTTTTTTGGAGGTCTCGTTTATATAGTAGTGGAATTTATTAAATAACTAAATTATTAGTATTTTGGCTAGTATGAAAAGATGATATTCTAGGCTTGGAATTTTACAAGTGTTGTGGCTACGTGTTGCTCGAAATTAGTATTCGCGTGTGTGCGTCTCGAATCTCTATTAAGCTTTGGTTTTAAATATGCAATAAAAAAAATTAATTAATTATAGGGTAATCTTCAAATGGAATAATAAAAAAAGAGTCGATTCGTTATATACTTATCGAGAAAGACTCGAATAGTAGAATAAGCTTTGGTTTAAATATGCAAAAGGTTAATTAATTATAGGGTAATCTTCGAATGGAATAATGAAAATAGAGTCGATTCGTTACATACTTATTGAGAATGATTCGAACAGTCGAATAGTATAAAAAAAAAAAAGGAAAACCCAAAAAAATCAGTTGTTAGATTTTAAAATATAATTGTGTGTCAAAGAGCATCTTATCATTTTTGTAGTTATATTTTGATTTTTTTGTCGAGACCACTCTAATGAAATATGCCTTATCCTATGCCATATTTTATAAATAAATATATTATTTTTAGGAAACAAATAAAATAGAAAAAGAAAATGTGGATGAACAAAATAGCCAAACATTCTCATGATCGATTATGCAATATATGGACCCGAAAAAAGAAGTGATTCGATATCTGCGAATAAAATGCGGACAAGTTTGTGTTCAATCGGGAAGGGTCCTCGAAAAATAAAATTTAAAATTTGTTTATACATTTGCAAAATAATATATTAGAGCACATTCGATGCATGTGCAATATAGAAGTATTAATTACATTTTTATACTTAAAAGTATATATAAAATTGATTTGAGGATATAATTGTAAATATAAGAAAATTGATTTGAGCATAAAATTGTAATAAACTTAATATATGAAGGATAAAATTGTAACTACATTGACACCCCAAAATAATTACTATGTAGTGAATGAATAACAAAACAGAAAGATACATTCAAAAGTTGGTTGCAAAAGTTGGCTTTAGAATGTGGCGAAGGCCAAGTGCCATGGACTCACAATGAGATCAAATGCCAAAAATAGAACTGGCACCACAGCCCGCGGGCCATGAATTTCTAGGCCCGCTAATTGTAAATAAGTATATCTGAAACAAATACATTAATACATAAATAATGGTACTTCCTATATTTTTCGAGGTACAAGTTGCTTAATCCAATCAAAGAAACAATTATTATTAAAGACCTTGAATTAAATTTTAGATAGTTTCGAACTAGGATCTTCGATTGGCGGACCAGGCTCGACGAGCCCTTAGCCCACCAGCGGGACGGGGCTGGTCACCGTTTCGTAGTTGCCCTAGCCCCAGCCCCTTTTGACAGCTCTAGCCAAGAATTACTACAATATACGAGACAACAAAATTAATATAAGGTAATTATATTGTTACTTCCTTTTTTCTATTTGCACCACCTTAATCATTATTAAAAAATTCAATCATCAACTACTTTAGAGCAATTCTTTAAGGATTATTTTCTCCACTTCCTTTCCTCTTCAAACGATAGTAAATTTTCATTTCATGAACCAAATTGCATTGCTAATAGTCTAAGCGGTCTCTCTGGTCGCACAATGAACACACAAGTTTACCCAGACGAATAAAGCCAAATTAGTAAATGTTGAGAATTGTATGCCTAAACTCGCAGGATTTAGGCTGGGAGATGGCCGAAAAGTTGGCCAGGCGATCACAACTCAAGGAAGAACTTATTCCGCTGATGAAATGCTAAGTGTCCAGACTTAATGAGGATTGTTCGAACTGGTGCACGCCCGATCATGTGTTGGAGATTTAAACCTCGGCATTTTTAATCTCAACTGTCGGATCAAGCTCTAAGATTAATCTAATGGCTTAGGTTGAAATTGCTGACAAAATGTCGATTTTATAAGTGAACTTATGAGCTCGACGTACAAAGTCAGATCGCACATGGTACAATCTCATAAATCACGGTGCATAATTATATATATATAAATATCAGAATCAGGTTTTCAACCAGTCATCTTCACGAGCTCATATCTTTCGTTAGGGTGAGCATAGCGAAAGGTGTCAACTAGGATTTTGTAGTAGACGTGGAGGTCTTGTAAACCGTGGTTGAGTTGAATTAAATCTGAGCTCTTTTGGTGCGTGGAGTAGGCCTGAATCGAGGCCGAACCACGTACATCTGTTTTTTCTTTTTCTGTGTCTCTGAGCTGCGAATTTGCTTCAATCGAGCTTGTGATTGCTCGCTTAGGTTAAATAATACATGGATAAACACAGTTGAAAGGCGAATTGATTGCAGCTCATTGATCAACAAAAAAAGTATTCAAACTAAGCACCAAAGATCTAACTATGAACTTTTTACCATAATTCAATATCAAAACTACACAACAATTACGGCTAATAATTTAAAATTAGGGGTATAATGGTAAATTATAGCTGCCACACCAATCAATTTGGAAGCAGATACTCTAACCCTCTCTCCCTTAATAAAATAGAAAAAATTTGTGATACACTTCAAGCTTTCAATCGTGAATGATGAGAACTGAGAACAAACCTTAGAATAATCTTGCTTTGGTTTTGATAAGCGCCTCTTTTAGTAAAAAACATCTCTCAACTGTGAAAAACCAAGATAATAAAAAACTAAATTGGACAAAAAGTAAAAGAAGTAGAAAATGAGAAATGAGTTCCCACGACCTCCAATAATGTATGAAGGGAAGAATGATGGATATACGGTTTTACGGACTGAGAATAAAAACACTTTTAATGTTAATAGTATCTGTATTTCACATAATTTTTTTTTTTTCATGTTTTAACTTTGCAAAAAAAAAACAAAAAAAAAAACGGCTTGGACATGTTATCCTCCAATCAATGAAAAATTGAAAACCCATATTTCTCAATATTTTACGCCTAAACCCTCTTAATCATTTTTTGGGTGCAGCAATCTTTGTCTGTGACCGTTCGTTCCGTTATTTTGGGGTCTTTTATTTCACGTGTGTATATTACATAGGTGCAGTTATAATTTATAAATTATCTTAAGGTGTACCTATGAATATGGAACATTATTACTTACCTCACCTCAACCCCTGCAAGAAAGATAAACTAAAATAGTAAATAACATTCGTCCGCGAAGATGAACACGAGTAACAAATCAACTAATTAGGTTTAAAGTAACACAAATATTGATTAATAGGAATAGGCATGTCAAATGCAATAACTTAACTCGCGCTGAAAGTAGAACGAAATTGATTTGACAAAATACAATTTTAATTGAACAATTAGGAAATTGTACAGTAAGGTTAACCAGATATTTAAGAAGCCTCATGTTCGCGATATTCTTCAAATAGTAAAATTATTCTCTCTCTCGACTCATGTTATTTAGTGTTTATGTAAGGGCCATTTACAATTCACGCCTCATGCTAAGTTTCATTTAACTTTTAGGACTCTGTCAGAAAATTTATAGTTTTAAGAACCCGATTTCTGCAGAAAATACAAAAGTGTTCTGTTGTACCACTTTACTGTTCACCAGTATCACTTCATGGATCTAAGTATCACTTCTGGATCTACAGTACCACTTCATGGGTTTGCAGTACTACTTCATGGATCTCCGATACCAGTTCATGTGCACTGGATAATACTGGCGTAAATTTAGGTCCTTATCTCTAAATTTCATAAAAATCGGATCCTTAAAACTATGAATTTTCTGACATGAGCCTGAAACCTAATTTAAAACATATTTTGGGCCTGAAATTTAATTTACAATATGTAATTCCAATATCTAAATCTAACTTCCGATTTTTTCTCAATTGATCTATAGGTTGCCAAGTACAGACTACAGTATACATAAGTACAGTAACTAGATATTTCTAATTGGTTCATTTGTACATATATTATTAGAATATCACAAATTGATGAAGTAAAAAACAACACACCTCATATTAAAGAAGAGTCCACATATTCATAGGGCTCTTCAAAAACCACATAAGCTGTCCGTACAAACACCCAAAGGCCAACTTCCTCGGAAAAACCAAACGGGCATTTCAGACTGACCCACAAAAATAACATTAATAAACTAATATATGTATATATATTTATTTAATTTATTTAAGAAAAAGAAAAAAATTGTAAGAACACTTCGTTCTTCAAAGGTCAAGCGAGACCTGAAAAAAAGGAGATACACTTCAGTGAACCGCAAACCACTGCAAGACATCCTCGAATACGCGGCCGCGCGTGCTCTCCACGCGCTCGTCGGCGACGAGAGCCCGGCGGCAGACGGGGCAGGTGAAGCTGAGCTGACCGAGCCACCCCTCGAAGCAGTCACCGTGGAACACGTGGCGGCACTCGAGCCGGCGCACGCTCCGATGCTCCCCGCGCGTGAACCCCTCCAAGCAAACGGCGCACTCGCCGTCGTCTTCGTCTCCGGCGGTGCCGGCGCCTATCGGGCGGCGCGTGAAAGCCCTGTTCAGGCTGATCTGTTCGCAGAGGATGACGAGTCGGAACAGGCCCGACCCGGCGACGCCGTCGTCGAACAGATGTGAATAATGATGGGTCGTCGATTCTTCGACGTAGTTCGATCCCCGGCCGGCGACGCCGCCGTCCTTACGACGGAGGACGGTGGGGAGAAGGGATCGGAGGTAACTTACGCCTTTGGCGGCGAGGACAGTTAAGAGTACGAGGAAAGACTCCGATGACACGTCGGATAGGTGGCTTTGTAAACCCATGATAGAGAAAAATTGGTAATTTAGAGAAACATGAGATGATTTTGATTTATGTGTCTCAAAGAAAGTTGTGGGGTGTGCCTATTTATGCTAATGCGTTTGATGCGTTTTCTATTTTATACTTGAATTTTTTAATTTAGGGGTTTTGATAGTTACGGTTCGTCGGTAATGATACGTTCTCAAGAGAATGGTGACTTGATTAATACATTAACATAGACAAATGAGATTCAAATCGATTCATATAGGCCGCCGTATCTTTGTATATTATTAAGAGAGTGTAGCTTAGAGTAATTGCTCTCAAATCGATTCATATAGGCCGCCGTATTAAAATTGGACGTTTTCTTAGCCTAGAAAGCGTAACTGCTCTCAAATTGATTGCTTATTTCTGTAATTAAATATTTAAACTAAAATTAAACCAAAAACCACCCACTATGTTTTATTTTCATGCACCCACGTAGGGTATGCCAAATAAACTAGTTTACTTTATTTTTTTTTCAAACAATAGCTCGTCATATTTATTAAACTAGTACTTCCTCCGTCCCATTTAAATGTTCCAGAAGATTAGTGGGCACGGAGATTAAGAAATCACATTATTTTAATATTATAATACACCTTTTGAGGTATGGAGAGAGAAAAGTTATTAGTTAGACACGCAAATCGAGGAGACTTTTCTTAATATTAATGATGTAATTAGTTTAATTAGTGGGATAATTTTTTACCAAAAATGGAAATGGGAAGAATTATGTGGGACGCCCGAAATAGAAAGATGGGAAGAAATAAGTGGGACTGAGGTAGTACTAATATGCTAAATGACCCACAAAGCCCCTAGACACACTATAATTGCCGGTAGAAAAAAGACACATCATAAAGTAGACATGGACAACGGAGCGGTTCGGCCCAGAACCGCCCCAGAAACGCCCGCGGTTCCGGAACCACGGCGGGAAGCACCACCAGCACGCAGGGACGTGGCGTGCCGGTTCCAGTCCCCGTAGTTCGGAACCTCTCGAACCACGTGCCTTTGGAGACCACCGGCTATATAACTCTTACAACTTTCTTTTTTGCATTTGGTCCTTTTGGACAAAACTGCAACTTTTTTAGTCCCTATTAGAAAATTCTATAAATAGGAGTTCATTTTAATCATTGTTTTCACACAAATTTCTCTCATTATCTCTAAACACACATAATCTCTCAACGTCAACGTTCCGCGATTTATTTTTTATTACGTTACTTTTACACTCAAATCACATTATTACATACATAAAATACACACACCTCGCACGACTTTATCTACTAATGGCGTCGTCATCGAAAAATACGAACGACGATTTGTAGGTGCTTTTGGTGCGGAGGATACTTTTCGATGACGACTCTATTTTCTACACTAAAATAACTTTTCTACTTATTATACCATAACTAAATTAATGAACTTTATATTATAATTATTAAAAGTATAAGAAAAATTATTAATTTTATAATTGAACAATTAAATTTAAAATATGAATTAACTTAGAATAAAATAGAAACTTTATTTTAACAATAACTTAACATATTTGAAATTCAATTACAAATAAAATTTAAAATAAAAAAAAAATAAGATAAAATATATTAGAATATAGGGGCTTTTCCAAATTAAAAAGATGGGCGCCCTATATATAAACCCAGCCCAGACCAGCCCATTATTGGCAACTCTTCACTTGCCGCCCTTCTCCCACCATAGATCTGACCTCTTCAATCTTCATCGCCATTAACGAACGGTTTAACAAACAGCATTTGCAATTACTGATCAGTAGCGTTTCGACTACGAGGAAAATCGTCTGAATCGACTCTGCGCGAGAGCTTTACGCTGTGAAATCGATGGCTCCCTTTTCTTCGCTCGTCGCTGATGTTGGATGATATCGAAGAGGATGGATACCAAGCTTGAGAAAATGGAGCTAATTTGCCTCGTCTCACAGCTATGGTGAGTAGGCTGAAATCGCTCGCACACCTACAACGGCGGCGCAATTTTCCATCCATTCTATTTTCCACTTGTAGCTATGGCTCAGAATCTGATGATAACGAATGGGAGAAATTGCTCAAGCCCTTCGATTTCGAGCAGCTTAGGGAATCTCTCCACAAGCTCAATCCCTATCAGCTCAACAAATTGCTTCAGCTCCCGCTCGATTTACCCACGTCAATGGAGTTATTCCACTGGGCTGAAGAGCAGAAGGGCTACAGCCACACCTTCGACGTTTACTACACCCTAATCGACAAGGCCGGCGTTTCCAAGGAATTCAAGCTAATCGATGGCCTTCTGCTGAAGATGAAGGACGAGAAAATCGCCCTAAAGGAGTCCATCTTCATCATGCTTATGAGGCACTACGGTAGGGCTAACATGCCCGGCCAGGCGACGAGGCTCCTCTACGATATGAGGTGCACCTTTTCTTGCGAGCCAACGTTCAAATCTTACAACGTCGCCCTGGACGTTTTGCTGCAGGGCAATTGCTGGAGAGTCGCACCGAACGTGATCGACGAAATGCTGAGCAGGAAAATACCCCCCACGGTTTTCACCTTTGGAAGGGTCATCAAAGCCCTTTGTATGGCTAACGAGCTCGATTCAGCTTTGTCCCTTCTCAGAGGCATGACGAAGAACGGCTGCGTCCCGAATTCGATCATCTACCAAACGCTAATCCACGACCTTTGTGTTGCTAGTCGAGTCGACGATGGGCTGAAGCTCTTGGAGGAGATGTTCTTAATGGGATGCACGCCAGACGTAAATACGTTCAACGACGTAATAATAGCCCTCTGCGATTCTTACCGGGCCCACGAATCTGCTAGGCTCGTCGATCGAATGCTTGCCCGTGGATTCGAGCCCGACTCCATAACCTATGGCGTTCTTATGCGAGCCCTGTGTAAATCGGGTCAAATCGACAAGGCTAGGGCTCTGCTGAAGAAGGTACCGAGCCCTAACGTCGTCCTTTTCAATACTCTGATTAAGGGATACGTAGCTAACGGTAGGTTCGAAGAAGCGAAAGCTATGTTAAACGAATGCAGCGCTGACTTTAAGCCCGACATCTACACTCATAACATAATCATTCATGGGCTTTGCAAGCAGGGCTTAATAACCTCCGCCCGCAAACTGCTCGACGAATTGCCTCACCCGAATTTGATCACATACACCATACTGATCGACGCCTTGTGTAAGAGGCGAAGGTTGAAGGAAGCCGAGGATGTCATAACCGAGATGTCCCACAAAGGCATCGCTCTCAACGCAGTAGGATACAACTGCTTGATATCCGCCCTGTGTAAAGACGGGCGTGCCCACGAGGCGTTACAGCTGTCCGAACAAATGCGGGCCCGAGGTTGCAGCCGGGACGTCTTCACCTTCAATTCCTTGATCCATGGGCTCGCCGAATTAGGTGAGATCGAAGAAGCTATTACCTTATATCAAGATATGTTCCTCGAGGGCGTAATTGCGAATACGGTGACGTATAACACGTTGATCCACGCTTTCTTGAAGAGGGACGAGACGCAGAAGGCGTTCAAAATCGTCGAAGATATGCTCTTCAGAGGCTATCGCCCCGACGAATTCACCTACACGGGCCTTCTCAAGGCCCTATGCGAAGAGGGCTCGGTGGATAAAGCCCGGGCACTCTTGGACGAAATGGTCGCAAAGGGGCTGAGCCCGAATAATTTTTCCTGCAATTTGGTGATCGGAGGGTTTTGCAAGGGCGGAAGGGTGAATAAGGCGGTCGAGTTTCTTACCGAGATGGTGTGCAGAGGTCCGAAGCCCGACGTGGTGGCGTATAACAGCGTACTGAGCGGGCTTTGTAGGGAGAGGCGAATGGGAGACGCTCGCAATTTGTTCGATAGAATGACGGGCGAGGGCGTGGAGCCTAACGTTGTGTCGTATAACGTCTTGATTGGGTATTACTGTAGGAATGGTTTGTACGACGAGGCATGCATGCTTTTGGACCGGGCCGTGGCGGGCGGGCTTACGCCCGACGGCGTGACTTGGCATGTTTTGGTTGGGAATTTGTTGAGGAGGACAATTGGGAGAAGGGAGTTGGTAATGGAGGATTAGTTTTGCAATTTTTGGTTTTCTTTTTTTTTTGTGGGTTTAATTTTATGTAATTTATGTACCTTTGCTATGTATTCTATTATATTAATGGTGAGAGATGGGTATAAACTGTTATTTGGTCTGTTAAAAAGTTAGTTTTTTTACAATTATACCCTTAATATTTTGATTTACATAAATTTAATCCTTTGATTTAAAATTTTATGTTTTAAATAAATTAATTATAATATACCGATATAAAATGACTTATATATTTGCACATATATAGGATGTGCTAAATATACTAGTTATTATTATTAGTATGTTTAGCGCACTTGTGTGTGCAAATGTATTAATTTTATATATTTTGATCAATTCATATTATTAGTTAAAAGATAAAAGTTTAATTTAAGGTTAAATTTGTGATAATTAAAATATTAAAGATAAAATAGTACTTAAGCAATTAAACCTAAATAATCATTTATCAAATTGACATACCAATTTGACATTTTTTATCCACACTAGACTCTTTATAAGATATACTAATACTTTTAGCGCACTCTATGTGTGTGAAAAAATATAAAATTAATTATTGGTGGGTATTTTAATAAATTATATACTAAAAATAGATTGAAATTATGAGTTTTAAAGCTACGTTGTAAATAAGATTTTTTAATAATTGATATAATAAAAATAAAATGAGCTGGTTATTATGATTTAATAGGTTTTTTTATTTTTAATGGTAACTAAAGTAGAAAAACATTGATTGATCAATTTTAACAGACCAATTTACAGTTTTATCCTCCCTACGCTCTTTATATAAGAGTATAGATAATTTAGATTATTATTATTATGATTATGATTATTATTATTATTATTATTATTATTATTATTATTATTATGATGATGATGATGATGATTATTATTATTATTATTATTATTGGTTGTGTGTGCCTACGAGATGGTTGTCTAGGTGCTTTTTGCCACGGTTGGCTGATTAGCCTTTTAGAGCATCTCCAACCTGCAGCATAAAAATACAATTAATTTTACACCATAATACAGTTGCTTTAATGCTATTACTCCAACTCATAAACACTATTTTCTACAATAATTTTTACTCCAACACATTAACTCACTTTTTCACGCTAAAAATCAAATTCCAATTGATTTATTAAACTTTATATTATTATGATTAAAAAGGTCAATATATTATAGTTATTAATATTTAAATATTAAATAAATTTTAACATTAGCATATTATTTAATTATAATTATTAAAAGGGTATATCAACAAATAAAAGAAATTAATATTATTTTTACGTTTATTATTAGAAGAATATGAAATATTTTAAGTTTTACGAGCCATCATCGGAATGACGGATCCCCTATGTGATAAAATGAAGGGATATTTAAGTTTCAGATTTCTTAAAAAGAGCTAGGTGATCTTACATCACGGTAATGTGGTGATGTTTTTAAAATATTTACGGACAAAAATATCTCTTATATTTTAACATTCTACCTTATATACCATTATTCGTACTTTAATTCTAACCTAAATAAATATTTCAGTTATTTAAAAAATAAAATACTAATTATATAGAATATAATAAATAATGCCTAAAAGTTATTGAAGATTTAGTCATTATCACATAGAATATCATCTTAAAGAGATTATTTAATCATTTAAATAATATGACTACAGATAAATATGACATTTATCACAGTGATTAGACAAACAAAAGACTTCAATATCAGCTTGATCTGCAATACCAAATCAAACACATTGATGACATATCACATTGATCCACATTCCGATGATACTTGATGAGAGCATCACCGGAATGTTGGATCACTTCAAACAACCACTCTGAAAGTTGAACAAACTCAGTGGAATAATTATAATTTTATCTACTACCCGTTAGACGTGTTCATACGGTTAGCCGGTTTACGGTTTGTAAAAATCTCTAACCGTAACCGAACCGCGGTAACCGCGATTTCGATTACGGTCAAGAGGAGCGGTTACGGTTATGGTTTGAACTGCTGGTTTACAGTTTCAATTTGTTTTTAGAAGATTTTTTTTGATAATGTTAAAAAGTTTCATTACAACTTAGAAATTTATTAAAAAAATGCATTCAACATTAAAAATAATAATTACACATTGAATACTATAAAAAGAAAATACGCTATCGCTCAAATTGTTTAGCAACCAGAAACACTGCGAGAATGCTAGAAAAATATTTCAACTATTTCGTTTTCATTTGTATATACATTAACCCAAAATTGTACACGAAGGATATTTTTTATAATGCGCAATTTCAACACAATGATCCAAGACCAAAATAAATGTAAGATTATGAACACGAATAATTGTTTGATAGCTTCTTAAATATTACGCAAAATTTGTTACAAATAGTAACATGAATAACAAAACTTGAAAATAAAGTAACATTATGCTCGAAAAACATATTGAAAAAACACATAATGTTTCCTTGTATTCATATGAATCATTCAAAATTTATAAGTCAACCCTTTTTTAATTTAATAAACAATAAAAAATAAATCATAAAACTCAAACCCAAGGTTAATGTGAACCGCCGTTTTACAGTTAGAAAATTTGATAACCGCAACAAATCATATTAAATAACGATTCAGTTACGGTGGTAAACCGTAACTGGTGACCATGGTTAATCGAGCCATTGACCGCAGTTCAATTACAATTCGGTTAGAGTGCGTTTGGATTCGCGTATTTGAACGAAATCGCTTGATTTTTAATTATGAATTTCAAAATCATAATTTAAAATCCAAATTCACCGTTTGGCAAACACTAGGATTTCAAATTCGGATTTCAAAATAGAGCTCGTCGAACTCAATTTTTAACTTTTTTCTAAAATAAAGTTTTAAAAAGTACAAAATAAAATAAAATAAAAATCATGAATAATATATATAAAAAAACAAACTCGTGAGCCGGATGCGAGCTTTCGAGTGCCCACGAGTGAGCTCGAGCTCGAGCCGGCCGCGAATCCGTGACGAGCTCGACAAGAGCTCGTCGAGCTCTAGCCGGCTCATTTGCGAATCCATGACGAGCTCGAGTCGGCTGATCGAGCTTGCGGCTCGAGTCACCGTCCACATTCTAATTATTATTACTATTATTATTATTATTATTATATTTTTTCTTTATTATTTATTATTATTGTACTATTATGGTTATACTATTATTATTATTATTATCAGTTACGAAAAACCCGTTATGTGCTCAACTTTGGATTGCGAAAACGGACCATTTGACACGGAATTTCAAATCCGACGAAATAAGAGTTTGGATTTCCACTCGGATTTGGGTGAAATCGAAATCCAAATCGGTGTGATTGCCAAACGAACGATTTGGGCGAAATTCAGATTTCAAATCGAAATCCGGAATCGAAACGGGGCATTACGGATTTTCAAACTATTTGATAACGTCTGCTCTCCGTCACTATATTCAGCTCTTGGGCTAAGATATGGGAAACTTAGTAACTAAGAAAACCCAAACTCAAATCCAAATCACCGGCGACGTTGAATAACGCCTTAACCCAAACTTGTCTCCATTATTTGAGAATTGACCTTAAATATAAAAAGCATTTATTGCCCCCTCACACTTCTCCGTATTTTCAGTTCCACCCCTACTCAAGAAATCGTCGAATCACCGCTCCGACCACGACCACGACCACCACCGATCATGGCTGGGACATCAACCACCACAACCGCGTACACTATGCTCGCGATTCCCGAGAAGAAGACGAACTCTCTCGACCTATACCGTCCTCTTCGGAACTACGTAGTGATCAATTACTCGGAGCGCGAGGCTCAGAATCTTGAGGACGATTTGGAGGCTCTGAAGCAGATGAGATCGGAGGTGGAGAGAGGCGGAGCCTCAGATTCGCCGTCGGCGAGGAGAGACTTGCTGCAGAATTACTTTAAAGCACTCTGTGCCGTGGAGTCGAGGTTCCCGATCTCGGCGGAGAGGGAGCACGTCAATACGGTAACGTTTACGTGGTTTGATGCTTTCAAGACCAGGCAGAAGGCGGCGCAGCAGAATATTCATTTAGGTAAGTTTCCTCGTGTTTTTGATAGATTGAATTGTGTGTAAAACTACATGAATCTTGAAGTAGTAGAAGTTAGTATTCGCTTGATTGAATTGAATTTTTTTATGTTTCTCTTGAAGTGTCTGTCACGCCATCGTGTATTCCAGTTCTTTATGCTTAGATGGGAGTGGATTTTCATGCTTAAGTTAGAGTGATTAGAAAATAAGCATGCAGGAATTACTGTTACAGCTGAGAGTGCTTTAGTTCAACCAAATGACGAGCTCAAAAAGAAATGATTTTTCGTGTTACAAACAAGCTAATGCAATACCGTTTTAACTCAAATAAAATCAGGATTTGGCAGGGAAAATCGTAAAGAGAGTTTCTGATCTTTCTGCTTCTCAGTCTTTTGAGAAAAATGTTTGTATTTTCGTATCAGTTGTTTACTAAGAGGGAAATGATTTATTGATATTTTGTGCAGAGAAAGCTGCTGTATTGTTTAATTTGGCGGCAGTGCACTGCCAAATGGGGCTCAGTTTTGATCGATCTGCTGTTGAGGGAAGAAGACAGGCATCTCATTCATTTATTGCAGCTGCCGGGGCATTAGCGTACTTGAGAGATAATGTGTCGATGAAGGCATCGATGGGTAGTTCAACAACGTTGGATGTGTCTGTGGAGTGTACAGGAATGCTAGAAAGGCTGATGTTAGCTCAAGCCCAGGAATGTGTGTACGAAAATACAATAGCCAAGGGTAACCATATGTTTTGTTGGGTCTTATAAATGTGTCATAAAAAAAATTAGAAATGTGAGGTGAATTTTGGAAACAAAAAATTAAGAATAAATGAATATGCTATTTGTCATCCCTTACTCGCATTAAAAGACATGGTATCCAATATATATGGTGAAAAAACTTTTTTCGACGTCTGGACTGCATAGTCATGTCTCAAATAAATGCTTTTATGTTTATCTCCTAAAGTTAGAATTTGGTTTACATCCTCTTGAGACTAAACTTTGACGTCCTTGATGTGATAGGTTGGGATCTTCTATGAGGAAGCTTTAGCAGCACTTACAGTTGCTCCTTTGAACCAGCACTTCGACAAGGCCTGGGTTTCTCACGTACAGCTGAAGGCAGCTTTGTTTTATGCAGAGGCTTGCTATAGGTATGGTTTAGAATTACACAATAAAGAAGAAATCGCTGAGGAAATTGCTCGTCTGAAAAGTGGGGTTAATGCCTTGGTTGAGGCGAAAAAATCTGCTCCGAGAGGGGCACCACAACAGCTCTTGGATGCAATCAACAAGCTAGAATCTAATTTAAATATTAACTTGGAGAGGGCTGTGAAGGAAAACGATCGGGTTTACCTAATGAGGGTTCCTCCTGCTAGTTCCTTACCTCCACTTCCCACTTTTTCCATGGTTAAGCCTATGCCGATGGACGAGGCCTTAGATGCCAGCAGGGGAAAAATGTTTGCGAGTCTTGTTCCTGATAACAGCGCGAAAGCTCTTTCGAGGTACACTGAGATGCTAGATGATATTACTAGGACCCAAGCTGAGAAATTGCAACAGGGAAGTGAATTAGCTCGAGTGAGATTGAAAGAAATGGACTTACCTGATTCAATTCTGGCGTTGGAAGGAAATTTTTCTCTCCCACAAGCTTTAAGAGAAGACGTAGAGACTGTTCAGATCTGTGGGGGCCCAGCTGGCTTGGAAGGTGAGCTTCAGCAGTTGAAAGATTTGAGGAGGGTAAACCATGAGATGATAATTCAGGTAGAGGAGCAATTGCAGAAAGAAGCTATGGAGGATGCACAGTTTAGGAGCCAATTTGGTACCCGATGGACCAGGCCTCAGTCGAGTACGCTGACAAAGAACTTGCAAGATAGGTTGAATAGGTTTGCTGGGAATTTGAAGCAAGCTGCAGAGAGCGATGCTCGGATTGAGAGATCTATGAGAGAACATTCATCACTAATGTCAATTCTTGACAGCCGTCCGGTAAGTGCAAAACCTTTGTTGTCTATGAAAATGCAGATATTTTCGTAATTGCATTTGTCAATTCACAAAGTCGTGTCTTTTTTGACTCATGAGTAGCGTGATAAATATGGCAACTTCGTATAGTCTCTCACTTTCAGGCCTTTATTCTTGGCTTTTCCTACTTGTTTCTCCATGAATCACATTTTGTTATACTGTTTGATACAGATTGAATCTGCACTGCCTACGCTTGCTAGGCCAATAATGTCTCTGGATGCGAATGAAGATGCTATTGTTGGGGCTTTGAAACAGAGCTTGGTAATTCTCTAGTGCTAAGGCTATAACCTGAGTGGTTGCCTGTGATTGTGAATACTGAAATTGGAAAATGCTTCTTATAAGGATTTCACCTCGGAAACATGTAGGTTGGATAAAATTCGACAATTTTCATCCTAAAACCAATTGTGTTAGGTGAAGCCTTTTGGATGTATATTTAATGAGTTTATATATGATATCCCAGTCAGGGGAAAACATCCCCACACGGGGAAAAGGATTAATATCAAGAATTTGGATTTTGTATCTTATTGCATGGTGTGTCCTCTCTTTTCCTTTCTTTAATTTGACAACAAGTTCAAATCCACGTGAAGTCTTTATTATTGCTTTTATTTGTGTGAAAGATTTTCAACGTGGCATTAAAAGAAGTTTCTTCCTTCGCCCTGCCTTTCGTGTAAGTTTTGACTCTTACTGCATCTGTTTGCAGAGACAATTGGAAACCCTCGGTGCACAGAGAGCGGGTCTTGAAGATATGCTGAAAGAAACAAAGAGAAAGGTTAGATGAGAATCGTAATCCTTCGGTTCTTGGTGATAACGTTTCTAACATGGCTTATTATGTGTATGCTGTGCTGCTAGGATGATATACTGCCCAAGCTCATGACCTCGGCCGGCTCTCATGAGGACCTTTTCAGAAAAGAGTTATCCAAGTATGACAAGATTTGCGAAGAAATTGCTCAAAACCTTGAGGCGCAAGAACAACTGTTGATGCACATTCAGGTTTGGATTTACTACCTTTCTTTTAGTTTGACTCGGTTTATACCGTCAACCACTGTTTTTTGCACGAGTATGTATGCATGCATGTCTGCGTATCCTTATTCTAATGATTTGCATGAGGCAGTTCTTTTCGGGACTTAACATGATTGGTGACAACTATGCAGGCCCAAAATGATGAGTTTGCTTCTATCTTTAACCTTGATGATTATAAAGGTATGACTTCTACTTCTGCACAATTACACCTCTTATGTTCTTATGCCTTACTGATTTTTGGGAAAAGAATTATGAATGGTTTACCAACATTTCCGAAACCTATTTCTCAGACACTGATTTGTTATAATTAATCTTCAATAGCACATGAAAAAACGCACAGTTTACAAACATTTTGCGAGTGATATCTTCCGTAATAGCAGCAAAGTCATTTTTTAAATTACGTATGAAATTGAATTTCCTTGGCACACACTGTGACACAAACGTGTTTCCATTTATCCAGCATCTCGTGAAAGGGCTTATCGACAAATCGAAGCTGCCATCGCCAAGTTCAGAGAAATAAAAGAGAACATAAACGAAGGATTGAAGTTTTATGTAACACTGCAGGTATGCACAACACCACACTACCATCTATTCGCGATTTCCCATGTCTGCGTTTGCTTTTGGGTTTAGTGTCATACTAATAAAGAATAGATATTTCGTCCAAGTGTCAGACTAACCTATTCAAATAAGATATCATTGGTCATTTCGTAACGAATTACAGGTTTCTGCAATTCGAATAACCTAATATTTTTTTCCAACAAAACAAAAACAGGACGCTATTACGGTAGTGAAGCAGCAATGCAGCGACTTTGTAATGACCCGACAAATCCAATGCCGAGAGATGATGGAAGGCGTTCAGAGGCAGACATCGGGCCTCAGCCTCCACGAAAGCAAGCCCGGGACTAACTACTCCTCTTATCCTCACCACAGCCAAACGGGTCCCACAAATCCATCGCATTCACAATCCCCACCTTATCACCAGCCAAACGCGCCCCAATATTCCCAACCAAATCCTCCTTACAATACGAACCCTCCTTACATTCCAACTCAGCAGCCTTACAACGTGCCACCTCAGCAGCAGCCCGCCTGGCAGGGCCCGCCTTACTACAACGCGCCACCTCAGCAGCCGGGCTCAGTGCCTCGACCACCATACACGGTACCTTCTCCTTACTCACCTCCTACTAATAACCAAGGCGGATATTATCGACAGTGATGGGATTTTTCGTTCTGTGATTTTTCTTGGGTGGTCGATTATTATGCGACGAACAATTTGTGTATTTGTTTGGGGAAAACTTGAGCATACGGGTAAAGGAATAAGGGAGGCTTTGCTGCTGCAGTGCAGAGGTATGTTATTATGTATATGTCTGTGCACAGAGTTATGAATGTTTGCGAATATTATTCGTATACATTATATTGTTATGGTTTTCTGAATTTGTTTGTGTCGTGGAATGAGGTTGTTTACTTCGTCACTAGTACTTTTGCCCACATTCTATGGTATGCGTATAATATTATATTTTATGTTACACTTAATTTTGAGAATTATTACTATAATGCCTAATAGATGAATCTAGTTTTTAACTATATAAAAGAAGAAATAATGTTTAGGATGTATAATAAATAAAAATGTAAAAGTAATACTCCCTCCGTCCCAGCAACTTTATCTTATAAGTTGCTGGGCACGCAAATTAAGGTGTCATTATTATAATAATATAATACAATGAAAAGGTGGTGTATATTTTGACACGTCTTTTAAGAATATTTAATATTATTATATTGATTGTTTGTGATAGTTTTTTTGCTAACTAAGAAAAGGTGATAAAATTATTGTGACGCTCGAAATGGAAAAGTGTGATAAAATTAGCGGGACGGAGGGAGTATAAAATTTATTAAAGTAATTAAATAAAAAATAAAGGGATCAAATTAGCATTTTATAGGCATAGCACACCCTTTATCTATACTATATAAAAGTTGGATGTGGACTCTCATTGACCACCCCCATAAGCCAATCCTCATGCGACACGTCAGCAATAGCAATGTAAATTATTATATTAGGTCCATGTGAGGGTGGAATTACCAACTGCCATTTGAATTAGGTCCATACTTAGTCATGCTCTTATCGTTAACTCTTGGTATTCCTCCAAAATAAATCTTCATTGAAGGAGACTAAGAGGCTTTGATCCCATCCAATAACGATAATTAGAAATGAATCGTCGTTCACAGTGGCTTAGTTGCCTGTTCGAATTAAAGACTTTGCACCACAAAGAAATGGAAGATTAATTGTCCGACTTCTTTTAATTCGAATCGAAAATAGGAGAGCTCAGGCCCACTTTCAGCCATAATTCCCGTGCATCGCACGGCGCAAAACTAGTGTAATAGAATAGATGATCGGTTATCTTTTAGCATTTTATCTTGTGGTGTTTTTATTTTATTATTAACAATTAAAAGTGAATTTCGTAAAAGTTATAGGACTAAAATTTTAGCTACTATTATCTTTATATAAAAGAAAGTTACATTGCATTGAGATGAGTACAGATAGATGTAGGGTGTTGACGAAGGCGCTAATATAGATCATTAAAGAGAGACGACTATATTCGTTCGATCATTGAATCATCCGAACATATATTTTGATTTTTTTTCCTTTTGTATAAATATGAGAGTCACCATGTATTTGTGTATTACTATTAACAACTAAGATTTCAATGTTTTTTTTTTAACTAACATTCATGTAAATCTTGAGATCATAATGGAACTCAGAAAGAATTATCCTTCAAACGGTATCAATTTCGCCATCGCCGGCAGCAGAGTTCTACGATCACCAAATAACGATTCAGTAACTTTCGACAATCAAATAATTTCTTCGTCAATAAAATTTTAATCCTTCGAAACAATTATTATTTTTACGTTTAGATATTTCTTTCTCGCGACAGAATGTGTCACACCAATCCAACCCAGCTCAAGCAACTTCAAACCCTAGCATCGAAAACCCTAATCCCAAAAACCCTAATTCGATCCTCGCTCTTCTTCTTCTTCTTCGAGTCGAGCTCATTCAATTACTTAACTCAAACCCCTAGAAATTATATTCGATCGATGCTCAAGCAAGTCAAGGGTTTTGTTGGCACTGTTTACAAGCTCAGGGCGAGAAAATTGCACTGTTCGGGCTCCTGCCCGTTGGGTGTGTGCCCGCTAGGGTTTTATTAGGTGCGCCTTCAAAGGGATGTTTAGGGAAAATGAATGAAATAGTGAAGGATTATAATGAGGGTTTGGAAAATATTGTGAAGTCGTTGCCCGCCAAGTACCCTGGCATGGTTGGAGTCTACGCAGACGTGTACGAGAATTTTCAGTTGGTTCGAAGAAAGTATTGTGGAAAGAAATATGAGAGAAAACGATTTAATATGTTTTTCTTTTGTTTTCCATACCATTTGGTGAGGAAATTAGTTTTCTTAGTTTAGGTATCAACTTAACTACATTTTTCTTTTTTCTTTTCCCTTCGCGATTTCTTCAACCAACCAAACACAAAAACTAATTTTTTTTTCCGCATTTTATTTCCCTTACTAATTTCCACAAAACCAAACACACTCTAGACGATCGTAAGTTACGTATATTCTTTTTCGTTGAATGGTACATTTTTCATTTCCATCTTTTATCTTTTTTATGTTTTCTTGCATTTGAAGTCAATATCAAGCTTAGGGTTTGTCGTAGGCAGAATTTTTCGATGCAAGTAAGAAAAGAGAGTATGGAAGGCACTACAATCATTTTCTGGTATATTTTAGATTTCAAATCTTTTCATAGTTTACTAAAATCTTATTCTCTTGACAGAGTCATGAATGTCAACAATGTATATATAGTAATTATATATGTGTGTATAGTCGATCTTGCAGTGCAATGGTCGGATGCTTTCGGTATTTCATTTGATTTCATGTCCTTTCTATCTAAGGATCGTGCTAGGAAAGTTGAGGTTTGTACTAATAAATCCTTAAACGTTCTAATACTCTGACGTAGCATTGCAATTTACCCATCCAGTTTTTTTTTCTAAATATGTCTCAAATTCGGAATGTTCTTGTGTGATGAGGAAGATCAACAGTATTTTTCCTCAAACCCCGTAATGGCGAGAAATGCCCTTTTCTTTATGGTATACGCTACAAAAAAACATCGTATTTAGCGACTACAATTAACGACTACAAATTTCGTAGTCGCTATATTAGATACATATATCTTATATAATTATAGATGTGTAGGTGTCCTCATATGCTGCCACGTGTCCCAAAATAATTGATTATTATAAACTAAAAAAATATAAAAAATATTTAAACTACCCACTATCAAATGCTAATTCGACAATAACTATCCACTTTCAAACATAAAAGTTACAGATAGTTAATACGAGTGTTGCACGGGTAAAAACTAGTATATTTATATATAAATGTGTGTGCGTTGTGGATTCTAGAACGATTGAAAGAAGCAGCAGAAATTTATTTCCATTTAAAGGCTGAACATTCGAAATTTCGTTCTGACATTGAGATGAAATGGTCATTGGAAAGAAGAAAGAACTTCCAATTACAAAATGCAGTCGGCACTAAAAGGAACTCTAATTACCTTAATTACAATAGAAACCATTAGGCGCAATTCGCACACGAAAAAGAAATGGAACGATACATTATTTAATTGATTACTAGTATATTACCGTGCAGTGCACGTTGTAAACTATCTCTAGTTATTTGATATTAATAAATAACTATTTATTGTGGAGTAGTGTGATAGGGAGTAGCTTTTCATGTTCTTATTATATTTATTTTTTGTTTATCACAATTAACTATTATAGGACACATGGCAACATTTGAGGAGCCATACATTTGCATAAAAGATTCATGGTAGGACGCAAATATAATATTCTAATGTTACATACAAAGAAAGGGTAATTGTTGGCACCCCTTTTTTCTATTTACACCCCTTAACTAATATGTAGAATAAACATTAACTACTTACCAATTCTACACCTCATATAAAAAGAAAAAAAAGGAGTTCTAATGTTAATAATCTAATTAGTATGTGAAGTCAACAAATAAATACTTACCGATTAAAAAGATTAATGTTAATAACTTTAACTTTATATTAACTTTGAAAAAAAAGGTTATTTGATTACAATTATTGCATTATACCGGCAATAGGTGCCAGCCTCCCATGGGCCCGGCCCGCCTGCAGTTGTTGGAGTCCACGGGCCACGGGCTTTGACATGACAGACCCGCCATGTATTATAAAATATTTTCTTTTATTAAATATTTATATATAAATAAATGATAGATATTTTTTTATATTTTTTGAGCTCCAATTTTCAATTTAATCTAGTTTAATAACATAAATAAATATTATTAAAGATTTGATTGGAACTAATTTGACCTTAAATATTTCATTTTTATTGTTTTTTTCAGTTTTTTAGTTTTTATTTTCAGGCCCACCTGGCCCGCCGCCCACCTATAGCGCGAGGCAGGCCTTCATTTTTTAGGCCCGTCAAATGGCGGGCTTACCCGCACCGGTCGCCAAAGGCGAATTTAGGCGAGCTACACCCCCACCCCCACCCCCCTGCCGGCAGTGACCGCTCTAGGTATGAAAAAAAATTAGATACTAATATAATGTGCCTTTAGATAAACAACTTAATCAATGTAATTAATATTGCCAATTTTTTGGAAATAAATTATTATTGTTGAATCATGTGATATTTTAAAAAATTAATACAAATTTAAAGTGTTTGGGGAGCAAAGGGATGTAGAGGGGGAGTGAAAAACAAAGCACTACGGCATTAGGATAAGGATCGGATTTAAACTGGACAATTTAATAAAGTTAATAAATAGCATTTTATGCATGCTCGTCGTCCAAGTGTCCTTAGGTGGAGATGTACAGCACAACATTCATGCATGTAAAAATTTACTAACGTGTAATAAAATTTTGACTGACAGCTCCATAGCTTATATGCTCCATATTTTATATATATGCACTAATATTAAGCTTCTCTCCTTATTCTATCAAACTAATTGCCAAATAAAGCGAATATATATTACAGAAATATACTAATACACACATCAATCAACATGCCTGCTGGAAAAGGTGGAGGCGGCGGCGGTGGTAAGGGAGGTGGAGGCGGCGGCAAAGGAGGAGGCGGAGGTGGTGGTGGAGGGAAGTCTGCCGGCGGAGGTGGTGGTGGAGGAAAAAGTTCGGGAGGTTGTGGTGGAGGGAAAGCTGCTGGCGGCGGTGGTGGTGGAGGGAAAGCTTCCGCCGGCGGCGGTAGTGGTTCGGGGACGATGAAGGCTCCCGGCGGCGGTGGAGCTCAAATATCAAGGGGTGCTTTTGAGAGCAATCCACAGGGATACTTTGCTGGGTTGCACGGACAAGAAAAAGCATCAAAATAGATATACATGTATATATATATTTATGTGTGTGTATGTGAGTATGATATGAATAAATTAGTGTCTGTGTGTGTGAAATCTAAAGGATGAAAAGCATATATTATGTAGATAGGTGTGTGATATAAGGTGGTGTAACTTTTATGTCTATAATAATGGTGTTTCTTTGTACTCGTTGCTTGTAGCGTCCATGGAGCTGTCTTTTCATTCAGCAGATCCACTGTTAATTCCACTGTTAATTTTAATTTAAAATTATTAGACTAAAATAGTACACAATTTACAGATGTATTTGCCAAAAAAATATTGCAAAGTCATTTTGAATTATATCTAGGATATGATGGTATCCGTTTGGGGATTTTGGTGATGATGGAGCAGTGAAATTTTTCTTTAATTTTTTTTACATTTTCTAATTAACAAAACAATTTCAACACTTATGTTGGTACGATATTTATCTAACTATTTTATGAAACTTTCGTAAACTTTGAAACTAAAGACTTTAATGGTGCAAGCAAGCGAAACTAAAACTAAATACTCTCGTTAGAAGTCAGTCTTTACAGTACATGCATACATCTTTCTCAATTGGATTTTATTGACGATTCAATTATTAATGGAGTTGGAGGAATATTTAAAAGAACTTTAAAAAAATGGTGTTTGACATAATCAATGTTAAAAATTAGACCCGTTGATTTTTCTTCTTTTAAAAAACATTCGATTTATGGGTATTTCGTCATTTGACAGTGTATCTTTTCAAAAAATAGCAGGGGTCCCTGCTATATAGCCCAGGTTACTGAACAAGGGACCCATGCTATATAGCAAGGGACCGCCCATGCTGTTCAGCAGATCCTGCTGGGGTTCCATGTTGTGTGCGCGGTCCCTGCTGTTGATATGCCAAGAGGCAAACTTCTTTACTACATGGGGATGATTACACACAAGTACATCTCGTAAGGATCCAATACACGAAAACTTCTTTGCGACTCCGAGTAAGCACCATATGATGAATAATTCGAGTTTCATTCTATCAAAATTATCCATTGAGAAGCCAAAAAAGTAGATGCTCAAAGAAGAGATACCGTTTGTGTTGAGTGTTGTGGTGTGTCTTTAATCCTCGTCGAGCAACTCCTATTTATAGACATTTTTGTGAGAAAAGACAACACATCGCTATTATTGCAGTTCATCTTTTTTATTAATATGGCTGGTTACTTTACTTGTGTATTCGGTGTCGTAGAAAGATAAGAGAAAGCAAATTTGATTTCTTCATCGAAGTCACATTCAATGGAGATCCCGATGGATTATAATGATGTCATCGCGAGCATGGATTGATTTTTAAAGTATGCAGTTGTAATTGTTTGGAGAACACAAGATATGTATTTTCCATTTGGGGGAAAAGAGTCATTCCTCTCACGAGAAATGGAACAGCTATAGGATTCTGAAAATATCTTCACCGAATACTTAGCAACAGGTAAATGTTGGATGTTAGGCTTATCCCATTTATGCAATAAAAGCAGAGAAACGACATAAACCAAATCTCGATGAAGTTCCTGTTATTAAAAAAATGACATGAGAGCCCACCCTGATCTATTTAGGTAAGTCAAATTTGGGGACGAAATTCTATTAAGGGGGGAGAATGTGATACGAGCCCGGAACAATTAATTTAACACCTAAATTAACTGCAGTGGCTCATTAAATTTTCAGCCTTAGTTATGTAATTCAGCTTTATAGTCTTTGCTTTTCATTTGAAAAAAAAAAAGAAGAGAAAAGGTCAACGTGAGAGAATAACCGAACAAGCAAGGAAGAGGGGAACATCGTTGAAATCTGATCAGATTGGAATAGATCCTGCTTAAATCGAACTGCGAAAAGTTAAAGAGTGTTCTTCAAATTAGTTCCCAATGTCAAATTCTCTACTTTGAAACCCTGGTTCGCGCAGCCTCTGATTGAAACATTTTTTACCTAGTTATAGTTCATAGATCCTTATAAAACTTGTTTCTATGGAGAGATAATTTACTCAGTTGTTCACATCCGTTGGAATGGGTTTAATCTGGTCATTCTTCTATTTTCGATGATTTTTTTAACTTGACAGACAGCACGAAACATGAATTCTTTCTGTAATTTCTGTTTTGGATCCGTGCACAGCTTCTGTTTTCAACGGATTTGACCTAGCTATTGAGTTCCAATTCTTTAGAAACTTATTTCTATTGGAAAAGTTCCTCAGCTTTTCATAGCCTCTGGAATCGAGTTAATCTGATGTTTCTACGATCTGCTATCAATTTTTGAAGTTGGTACTGCGAATTGAAATTTGATACTTGCTGTTTTTGGAAAAAACATGGAGCAGCTTCTGTCTTTCTCAGTTTGACCCATCTAGGCTGCTCGGATTTATAGCAACTAGAATCATCTCAATCCGATAATTCTACGAATTGTTGTGGATTTTTGAAGTTCCTGCTGTAAACAGAAATTTTATGCAATTCGCTTTGAATGACCTTGGGCAGTACCACTGAGGGGGTTATCGTGGTCTTGAAGCAGTACTTTGGTAGTCCGTAGGATCGAGGCTGAGGAACATCCATCGAGAGCACGAGGACGACTTCGGATGTGAGGTAGGTGAAGTTGACCTCAACACGTGAACTTTTATGTGGAATTCGGTTTGTAGGTGGAAATTTCACCTACAATACGTAAACAAATTTGCGCTTTGTGGTGCTAATGTGTTTGTTGTATATGATGTTATGTTTTTATGTGAATATATGAAATTTTCTAGTGTATCATGTGTATGAAAAACCTAGGTGTTTGGGTTTATGTGTAGAACATGTTCATATTGTTAGTTGTCCATGCATTTATATGGAAATTCAAAAGTGTTAGGTAGGTTTTTTGGCGTAGAACACCATTTGAATACTTCAATATTTTCGGGTGTTTTTAATGTTTTCGGCAATTCAAGGTTTTCAGTACTTGAATGTTTTCGGTTTATGAATATTTTCACGCAAACAAATATTTTCAAGTATGAAAACTTTTCGGCAAGTATTGATTTTCGGGTGTTGAAGTTTTCGCTACCAAACATGTTTTCGAGCCTATAAATAGTTTTCGAAAGATAAGAATTTCCGAGTGGAGTGCGTTTGGTTGGGGGTATTAGGGGGGATTAGGGGGTATAGGATTAAGTAATGCAATGTTTGGTTGGGGAGTTTATTTAAAGATGAGGTTTAATTAATACCCCCTTAATACCCCTTTTAGTGCTCGTTTGGTAGGTGAGTTTATTTTTAGGAGGGTTTAAATTAGTAAGGTTTATATATACCTAATTAATGGGTATAAACTAAAATGTGTGTTTGGTTAGTGGGTTTAAGGAAAGTCTATATGTTTGGATAAACATGGGTTTAATTAATGGATGTTTGATAAAAGTACATTTATACCCTCAATATTAGGTAAGCAGAAACGAATTATTAGATCACAAACAAAACGAATTTCAGCAAACAAAAACGATATTGAAGGACAAGTGCGATAGTCAATCTTTAAAACACTCAAATATCAACAAGCTAAAATTGAATCGGCACAATATACTTATAACAGAGGCCAAAGAATTAAATCGGCACAATAGGTTTGCATAAAAGAAAGAAATCAAATGTGCCTTGGACTCAGTTTGCTGGACCAAATTCGATCTTAGCCTAAAAGCTGTAATTATTAATGGGGCCACTTCATTAGGATTAGGGTCTTATGATAGTTCCCAACTAACAAATCTGTAATCGCGAGTTTGTAGTTAACAGAAAGATGTAACGTGGTTCGGATTCACTGAGTGAGTCCTACATCCACGGAGAAGATGAATCTCTCATTAGGTGTTTGTGAGAATTACAGAGAGGAAAATCAAAATTACATTTAGTCAGCCTTGAACTGCAATCGGTTATTTAAGGGCTGCAATTGGCGCCAAGACTGAAAACAAGATGTCACGGCTTGTGACCTTGGGTGTCACGGCCGTCACAACGACGAGCTGCCCCACTGCCTCAAGTCACGGTCTGTGACCTTGTGCGTCACGGCCGTGACCTCGACGAGCTGCCCCACTGCCTCAAGTCACGGTCTGTGACCTTGGGTGTCACGGCCGTGACCTCGACAAGCTGACCTACTGCCTCAAGTCACGGTCTGTGACCTTGTGCGTCACGGCCGTGACCAAGGAGGATGAGCATTCTGCCGGTGATCACGGCTTGTTGAATCTGACTCACGGCCGTGACCCGAGCTCTGTTCTTCATGTGTGCTCTGTTCTTCATCAAGTAAACTGGGAATCTTTGATACCCCCCCGCAAGATGGAAGATATATATTCAATACAGACATCTTGACTAGGAATCGTCGCAATGTGGGTCCGGAAAGTGGTTTGGTAAACACATCAGCTAGTTGATGTTCTGTCCGAACTGGAATGAGCTTCACTGAGCCGTTGGACACATGGTGCCTGATGAAGTGACAGTCCACTTCGATGTGCTTAGAGCGTTCGTGAAACTTGGGATTTGATGCTAGCTTCAGAGCAGACAGGTTGTCGCAGTAAATCACTGGTGTGCGTTCTAAATGTACTCCCAACTCTGCTAGCAAATAACTGATCCAAAGCATTTCTGCAACAAGTGAGCCAAGTGCTCGGTACTCCGCTTCTGTCGAGGATCGTGAAACGGTGGCTTGTTTCTTCGCCTTCCAAGTAACCACTGAATCACCTAAGAAGGTGCAATAACCTGTAACAGACTTGCGTGTGTCTTTACATGCTCCCCAATCGGCATCTGAGAACCCTTTGAGATTGATGTCTGAAGCTGAATCAAAAAGAATGCCTTGTCCTGGCGAAGCTTTGATGTATCTGAGCAGATGATGCGCTGCCATCAAATGTCCCGTGCGCGGAGCTGAGATATACTGGCTAAGCTTATGGACTGCGAAAGCTATATCCGGCCTAGTAAAAGTCAAATAGAGTAATCTGCCGATCAATCGTCTGTACTTGAAGGGATCCACTAACAAGTCTCCTTCTGCTTCTGTTAATTTGTCACTCGGGTTCATAGGAGTGGTTAAAGGCTTGGAATCCAGATAGCCCGTGTCCTCCAATAGCTGCAGTGCATATTGCCTTTGTGTAACATAAATTCCAGCCCTGCTTCGAGTGACCTCTATCCCAAGAAAATACCGCAGCTCTCCTAGATCCTTAACCTTAAAGCATGATCCAAGAAACTCTTTTACCTGCTGTATTGCGTTGATTGAGGGGCTGGCTAGAATTATGTCATCCACATACACCAAAAGCACCACGAGATCTTTTCCTTTTCCTTTGGTAAAGAGGGTATGGTCTGATTGAGTTTGCATAAAACCAAAATCCCTGACAGCCTCGGTGAACCGTTTATTCCACTGCCTAGATGCTTGTTTTATGGATTTCTGGAGCCTGCACACTATTCTACTCGGCCCAGTCCTTGGATGGTTGTCATAAAATCCCTGAGGTGGTTCCATGTAAACCTCCTCTGACAGATCGCCATTCAAAAAGGCATTGCTCACATCTAGTTGCATAAGGTTCCATCCCAGTTTTGCTGCCAAACTAAGTATGATTTTGATGGTATTGGGTTTGGCCACAGGTGCAAACGTGTCTATGTAGTCCACACTTTCCCGTTGATCATAGCCCTTTGCTACCAAACGGGCCTTGTGCTTCACAATATTACCTTCCGAATTCAACTTGACCTTATATACCCATCGGCTTCCAATGATCTTCTTTCCTTCTGGGAGTTGAGTCAATTTCCATGTCTGATTATCCTCTAGTGCCTTGAATTCCTCTCTCATAGCTTCCCGCCAGCTTTCACTCTTTGCAGCCTGAGCATAACTTTTAGGCTCTGTTATCTCAGAGATGCCATTGATGAAGTGCTGATGCTGGCTTGAAAGGTGCTGGTAGGACAGAACCTGTGAAATAGGATATAGGACTTTATCACCAGTTAGCTTATTGCAATGAAAATCCTTGAGGTAAGTTGGCTTTCTTAATTCCCTTCTTGGTCTTCTCTGTTCCTGATGTGAAGGTTGCTGATTCGCAATGGTGTCTAAGTCTGAGACATCGTGCTCAGGTATGCCAGCATCATTGCTTGATTCTTGAAGGCCACTGTCTGAACCTGGAACGTCATTGTCTGGTCCTAGGTCATCATAGTCACTGCCTTGTGCTGGAACAAGTACCTCATTGTCTTGAAACACCTCTGAAAGACATGGTCTTGGCAGTACATGGGCAGGGAATGGATCCTCTGAGAACTGTGATGATTGCTGTGTCTTGAAAGGAAATTCATCCTCTTTAAATCTGACATCCCGGGAAGTAAACACCTCCATTGTCCTCAAGTCTATTACCTTGTATCCCTTCATGCCATTTGGGTACCCTAAAAAGGCACATTCTCTTGCTCTAGGATCGAATTTTCTCCTACCTGCAGCAAGTGTTGAGCAAAAACATAAAGAGCCAAAGGCTCGCAGCAAATTGTAATTCATTGGTTTCTGGTATAGAAGCTCATATGGACTCCTATTGTTTAACTGTACAGATGGCACCCTATTGATTAGAAAAGTAGCAGTCATAACACATTCAGACCAATACTTAGTTGGCAAACCAGATTGGAACAGAAGGGATCTAGCCACGTTTAACAAATGCTGGTGTTTCCTCTCTACTACCGAGTTTTGTTCGGGAGTTTGAACACAAGAACGATGATGAATGATTCCTTTCCTTTCAAACAAGTCTACTAAGTTGAACTCTTTTGCATTATCTGTCCTAATCACTTTCACCCTAGCATTGAAATGAGTTTCTATCATAGCAAGAAAATAGGTCACGACCCTCACTACTTCCGACTTGTGTTTTATCATGAACACCCAAGTGAACCGAGAAAAATCATCAACAATAGTAACAAAATACTGATGACCTTGGTAGGAAGTCTGATAAAAGGGTCCCCAAACATCACAATGTATCAAGTCAAAGGGGCTACAAGCTGTTTTCCTGTCATCAGGAAAGGAAAGTCTCCTTTGCTTTGCTATTGGACAGATTTTACAATATGTTCCCTTTATGCTTTCATCATGATCTAAGGAACTTTTAAGCATTTCAAGAACACTATCCGATGGATGGCCTAGCCTAGCATGCCAAAGATCTATAGACACTTTATTAAGTAAAACAGATTCATCAACTACAGACACAAAACTGTCAATGCTAGCTGTAGCAACATTATTGACTGATCCAGCTTCAAGCACATAGAGCCCTGCTTTGTTCCTACCCTTGCCAATCACTCTTTGGGAATGATCCTGTATCACAAAGTCATTAGTCCTAAAAACAAAACTGCAGCCCAAGGAATCAGACAAACTGCTGACAGACATCAAGTTAAATTGAAACTGAGGTACATATAGCACATCTATTAGTGTAATGTACTGATTTATAAAGCAAGAACCAGCTTTGTTCACTCTTATGACCGAGTTATCAGGCAAGATTACGTTTGATTCCTTTATGTCATGTAATCCTGATAGAAGCCCGTTATCACCACACACATGCCTTGTGGCACCTGTGTCCAATATCCACATTCTTGGTTTTGTAAGTTTAGGCAGGTTATAGGAAAGACAAATACCTTCACCCTTCTCATACTGGTGCGAATTATCCCCACCAGCTATTGATTGCTTACCCAAGGACTGGTTGATCAGTGTTTGCAAGCTTTGTAGCTGAAAAGGTGTCACCTGAAGTTGCACCACCCCTTCTTTACAGGCACTGCTAGTATGGTTCTGTGAACCTCCCTTGCCCTGCTGATCTGCTGTGCATTGATTCACTTTAGCTGCCTTGAATCTCTGACCCTGTCTAAAACCGGGAGGATAGCCATGCACTTGATAACAAGTGTCTATTGTGTGGCCCCTCTTATTACAGTGGGTGCAGAGTGGCTTCCCAAATTCCTTCTTGTGCTGGAAGTTGCCTTTCTTGACTACTTCTTGGTCTCCTCTTGTAGCCATCATAGCCATGGTACCTGCTGGATCATCACTGCCTTGAGTCATGGCTATCATCATGGACCTCTGCTTCTCCTCTTGTACCATTAGGGAGAACACCTTGTTGATTGAAGGCAGCGGGTCCATGAGCAGAACCTGTCCTCGCACTTTGGAGAATGAATCATTTAGACCCATCAAGAACGCCAACACATATTCCTCATCGAGATGTGCTTTCATTTCCTTCATACCTCCACACTTACAACTGCAAGCTGGTCTATAATTTGCCAATTCGTCCCATAAGGTTTTGAGTTTAGTGAAATAACCTGTAACACTGTCATTCCCTTGAGACAGATTGATAAGCTCTCGTTTCAGCTGAAATATCCTCGGCCTATTGGATTGTCCGAATCTTTCTTCAAGATCGACCCAAACCTCTCTCGCAGTCGAGTTATACAAAATGCTCGCAGAAATTTCTTTCGATACAGAATTAATGATCCAAGATATGACCACGTTATTATTCCTCTTCCAAACACTGACCTCATTCTTTGAGCTAATAGGATTCTGATCATCAATCACAGGCGGCAGCAAATCGCCATTGATGAATCCTTCCTTGTTTCTTCCTATGAGTGCAATTAACATTGCTCGGCTCCACGTCTGATAATTGTCACCATTTAAGGGCTCGTGTACAAGGATTTGCCCTGAATTGTCATTGTTACTCAAGAAGTAGGGATCTTTGATCAAAACTGTCGAGTTTGAGCTCGTAATTGTCCCTGCAGTCGACATTGCAGATATGAATCTTGAATCTTGTCAAATCGCAGCTCTATCTCGCTTCTCTCTGATACCATAACAAATCTGTAATCGCGAGTTTGTAGTTAACAGAAAGATGTAACGTGGTTCGGATTCACTGAGTGAGTCCTACATCCACGGAGAAGATGAATCTCTCATTAGGTGTTTGTGAGAATTACAGAGAGGAAAATCAAAATTACATTTAGTCAGCCTTGAACTGCAATCGGTTATTTAAGGGCTGCAATTGGCGCCAAGACTGAAAACAAGATGTCACGGCTTGTGACCTTGGGTGTCACGGCCGTGACAACGACGAGCTGCCCCACTGCCTCAAGTCACGGTCTGTGACCTTGTGCGTCACGGCCGTGACCTCGACGAGCTGCCCCACTGCCTCAAGTCACAGTCTGTGACCTTGGGTGTCACGGCCGTGACCTCGACGAGCTGACCTACTGCCTCAAGTCACGGTCTGTGACCTTGTGCGTCACGGCCGTGACCAAGGAGGATGAGCATTCTGCCGGTGATCACGGCTTGTTGAATCTGACTCACGGCCGTGACCCGAGCTCTGTTCTTCATGTGTGCTCTGTTCTTCATCAAGTAAACTGGGAATCTTTGATACCAACATCTCCTTTTGCAATCAACGCACAAAAACGATGAACCCACTTGAGCATAACTATAAAACAAATTCATCGAATGCAATCCAGATACACAGATGAGAATTGCAAAAGCTTGTGACATCGCAGATCAAGAATAGAAGATAAAGCGAGAAAATTAACTCACAGATGATTTGCAGCTATCTTGGCGACTTGAGGGATGATTTGCTAACAGCTATCTTGGCTATCTTGGCGAATAGAGTTGACACAGGTTGAAAGGGTGTGGTGTCGTGGGTTATAGATCTAAGGATAATATTGTAAAATAATTGGTGGGTTTAAAATAACACACCTTTGAGGTGGGTATTGAAAACCTATATCCTTGGGTTTAAAGTTAGTATTAATAAACCTATGTTTTATTTAAACATAAGTACCAAACATTCCAATATTAGATAAACCCATGTTTAAAATTGCTAAACCCGGTAACCAAACGAGGGCTTAAAGTATTAATTAAAGGAGTCTCTACCCCTCCCTTTATTTAATCCCACCTTATTAACCATTTTATTTTAAATTTTATTTAAGTTTTTTCTTCTAATAATAACGTCTCCCCCCCTCTCTATCCTCTCTCTCTCTCTCTCTCTCTCTCTCTCTCTCTCCCCCTCTCTCCCTCTCTCGCCTTCACTCTCTATATTTATCTCTCTCCCCCTCCCTCTCTCCCCTCTCTCATCTCTCTCTCTCTCTCTCTCTCTCTCTCCCTACCTCTCTTCCTCTCCCCCACTCTCTCTACCGGAATTTTTTAATCAAAGGAAGGGTAGATTTGTAATTGTATTTATTTAAACCCAATACTATCTAAATCCATATACCAAACATGTCAGACATCAATACATAATCCCATCAACCAAACACCCCAAAAAACTCATACCCTCCATTATATAAACCCAACTAAAACTAATACCTTCTAAACCCATCCCTCCAACCAAACAGAGTAAGGTTTTCGGCTCATGTTAGTTTTCGGCAAACAAATATTTTCGGCTAATGAAAGTTTTCGGCACCTTATGATTTTCGGATAATAATATTCTCTGGTATTAAGAGTTTTCGGGTAGGTGGGTCCTTGAATATTTTCGGTATTTACAAGTTTTCAACACTTGGGAATTTTCGGCACATAGGTTATTCGGTACTTAAAATACTTTCGGCCCCAAAAGTATTCAGCATAGAGAGTTCTCGTCATAGAGAGTTTTCGGCAATGATATATTTTCGGACATTGACTATATTTTTGGGTCAAACCATTTTCTGGTGTTTTAAATGAATGTTTTTCGGATATTCTGTAAAGTTTTCAGACCTTGTCATTCATGAGTGCAGTTTTGGGCAATTACTTTTCGGGCAGTGAATTTCGGACTTCAAATAATTTTCACCGTTTAACTCAATTTTCGAGCGTTTGATGTTCGAGTATTTACCTAATTTTTGGGTAATTTATTTTTAGCAAGATGATGCATTTCACGTGTACAGCATATGCATTTCATATCAGTATGAGGAGTGATGATCGTGTTGATACGGTGACAATGTATGACCAATTAACGGCTAATTCAAATTTAAGAAGTTGATACGGTGACATTTCATATTTCGGGCTATCTTTGGGATTGATCCCACTAGGAAGCGTAACATATTTCATTTAATACTTTACTCTAAAGTTCAAAATTTCAAGCTTTGTTAGTAAATGAGCCCATTCAAATTCATGCACTCTATGCGGGTGTTTAATTAAAACTAGTATGTATATAGCAAACCCAAATTACAAACATATCAATTTATTTTATGTTTAAACATGTTATTGATGTGGACTCAACTACGATGGGCTGGAAAAAAGCAAGTAAGATAAGGCCCAACAAAGCCCATAAAGAAGGAGGCCCATAGTGAAATATCTGCATGGGGGGAAGGACCTGCAGGGACCTTGCGGGTAGAAGTTTGGACCGGACAAAAGGAAAAAGGACCACTGTATACAAAGGTGTAGGAACGTTGGAAGGAAGGAAAGATATCTGCAGAGACGCGTGTCACTCTGTTACAGGAAGATATTACTGAACAAATCACTGGAATCATCGCAGAAGTAATTCCTTCAAGCAATCAATCATCTTTCCAAAGCGTCCTAGGTGATACGTCCCCAGAAATTCGAGAACCTGGCAGCAGATAGGCGGCGGGGAGCTGATATAAAAGTAGGACTTGGCCATATTTCTTCATCATCATTTTTTCTTTACAAAAGCATTCGCATAGCATTTTTCTCTTTAGATATCTTAAACGTATTTTCCACATTTTAGGAGTGAAAGTGAGGATTATATGAGTGTGTAACGTATTGCTGCCTAGTGAAAGACAGTTCCCAGCGCCCCGTGGACGTAGAATCCGTTAGGATTCGAACCACGTAAACCCCTGCGTTCTCTCTGTTTACGTCCCAGCATCAACATCCCCTTGCGTACTTAGCAAACAGTATAATAATCAATCTACCGCTAATAAGTATCCAGAGCCCCCACACTTAAAAATATTGTTGATTGGGTTTGCCCCATATCAAATGGCGCCGTCTGTGGGAAACCGGAGTTAGAGGCGTGAGAAATTTCTTAAGCAAAGTACGAGGTTGCGTTGGAAAATTCCTTGGGTGTTTTTTATTATTTTTGTGCTACAGGGGCAAGACAAGAAACACGAGGACGCTGATGGAGGGAGATTCTTCCATACCGAAAAACTTGGACCCACAGTTTAAGGAGGTTGCAGGAGGCGATACAGGAAGGCGAGACGCCACCCCAGCACCTACTCCTGTTGTGATATCACCAGAAACACCAATCATCTTGATGGCCGCACAGTTGGACCTCTTGGTGCGCAACACTGTCAACAGTACCCTGGCCGAAAGGAGGAAGAAACGGAAACAACGAAAAAAGGCCCAGCCACGTGTGGAGACCGAGCGAGTGGACGGTAAATTCACAGAGGTAACTGGGGAAAATGATACGCATCCACAACCCCAAGCGACACCCTCCAAACACAGCAAGCAATTGTCTGAAGCGGAGAGTGAGTCGTGGAAGGTAGCAGAGCCCCCCAAGCAACCTGAGGGACAGGGGGATCGTCGGAACAAAGCCAGGAGAAGGATGAGGAGCAAAACAGGGCAGATCCGTCAGAAAAGGGCATAGGGATCCCGACGCCAGTCTCCAGCGAATCTGTCAGTAAGGTCCCAGATCCTGTTAAAGGGACGGGAAGCTCCAAGAAGAAGAAAAAGGTCACGATGTCCCCAGAAGGAAAGGGGGAAACTTGGACCAAAAAGGAGAAGGAGCTGCGAGATCAACTTGCAGATCTCAGGCAAGTGATAGATGGTGTCAGGAGCAGAACCATGCCTCCAAGAATAGGAGAAGGATTGGTGGCAGGGACCCCCTTCGCAAAGTAGCTGTTGGTGGGGGAAGTCTCATCTAACTTCAAACAGCTGCCATATGAATACGATGGGACGACGGATCCTGTGGAGCATGTCCTGCGTTTTCAAAACACCATCCTGCTTCACGATTTCTCGGATGGGGTCAAGTGTAGGGTGTTCTTAACCACTTTGGTGAGGGCGGCCCAGCAATGGTTCAGCCAACTGGCGCCCGGATCCATCAAGTCTTTTGAGGAATTCCAGTTGATATTCATCACACAGTTTGCCAGTGCTAGAAAACAGCCCAAGTCTGACATGTCGCTCTTCCAAGTGCGACAGGGAGAAAGTGAAAGTCTCCGAGCTTACATAAGCAGATTCAATATCGCCGCCTTGGAGGTGCCGACAGCTACGCCCTCTGTCAAGGTTAGCGCCTTGATAAATGGGCTTCGAGACGGAGATTTCTTCGCGTCCATCTCCAAGAGGCCACCACCGACTTTCGAGGACCTGCTGCTAAGGGCCGACAAGTACATCAACTTGGAAGAAAGTAAGATGGCCGTAGCGCAAGAGGAAAAGCAGATAGCCACGCCGAAGAAGGAAGGGACCATGAGAAGCCAGGGGCAGGGGAAGCCGCCTCTGCGACTGCCTCATAGAGAGCCTTGGGGATCTCCACCCAGGGCCCCTCGTAGGTTTACACCACTACGTGCTAATCCAGAGGAGGTCCTAGCAGTGGCAGGACGACATCCAGCTTTGAGGAAACCCCTCGCCGGATCTTCAGGACCTTCTAGACCCTATTCCAATTTATATTGTCGTTACCATAATGAATATGGGCACCACACTAACAATTGTTATCATTTGAAGGATGAGATAGAGAGGCTCATACAAGCGGGGCACCTGAAGGAGTTCGTAAAGCAGGGACCTGAGCCCAGTCCCCGGAAAAACGAAAAAGAAGAAGGAGGACCTGCGCCGAGCAAGGGTAGGCCGTTGCCTCCACCAGCGAACAAGGGCCCCCCAGGACCGTCCAGAACCCCTATATTGATTATTGTTGGAGGTCCCAGCAGTGGAGATTCTAACCGAGCTAGGAAGTCCTATGCTAGGACCACGGGGGAACTCCAACCATGGGGATTGGTAGGGCACACTGACGCTATCGCAAACGTACAGTTTGGACCGGAAGACGAGACTCACGTTGCCAGGCCACACAACGATGCCTTAGTCATAACGACTGATATTGCCGGATATGATGTGTCCCGAGTCTTCATAGACGGGGGGAGTTCGGCCGACATCATATTTCTTGACTGTTTCAAGAAAATGGATCTGGGAACAGATCTGCGGCCAGTTTCCACCGCGCTATACGGGTTTGGAGGACCAGGGATACAACCCGTGGGGGAGGTGACGCTGCCCGTTGGAATGGGGACAGACCCAATTCGAATCGTAAAAATGATCAACTTCCTGGTGGTCGATATCGCCTCCTCCTATAATGTCATTCTGGGACGACCCGCCATCAACGAATTTAGAGCAATTCCCTCCACCTATCATTTGAAGATCAAGTTTCCAGTGGGGGAGCATGTCGGTGAGATCTTGGGGGACCAGCAAAGCTCCCGCCGATGCTACGCCGATGAAGTCAAAGCGGTGGCCAAAGAAAAGGAGATTGCCCGAGAAGGGAGCGGTCGTGATAAGAGGATCAAAATCGAGGGAGGGGGACCTACGAGCTTGCAGCCTGAACCAGACGAGGACCTCGTCAGGGTGGAACTGTGCCCTGACCAGCCAGGAAGAACCACCAAAATAGGAATGCATTTGGGGGAGCAAGCCACAAAGGAGCTTGTGGGATGTTTACAAAGGAACGCCGATCTGTCTGCATTTTCCCCCGGAGACATGATAGGAATCCACCCCGATATAGCCAAACATCATCTGAATGTCCTACCAGGCGCTAAGCCTGTTAAACAGAGGTTGAGGACGTGCGGAGCAGAAAGAGCACAGGCCCTGAAGGAAGAAGTGGACAAGTTGCTTCAGGCAGGACATATCCAGGAGATTCAGTTCCCCACGTGGTTGGCTAACGCCGTCTTGGTAAAGAAGGGAAATGGGCAGTGGAGGATGTGCATCGACTTCAGGGATCTCAATAAAGCCTGCCCTAAGGATCACTACCCTCTGCCCAGAATAGACCAGCTCGTGGACTCTACCTCTGGATGCGAGGTCCTTAGCATGATGGATGCATACCAAGGTTATCACCAGGTAAGTCTCGATTCAAATGATTTTGATAAAGTTTGCTTCGTAACACCAGGGGGAACATATGGGTACGTCCGAATGCCTTTCGGACTCAAAAAGACGGGAGCAACATACCAACGGATGGTGGATAAGGTCTTCAAGCACGAACATGGAGGTGTACGTGGATGACATGCTCGTAAAGTCCGTACATCTCACCGATCACACCAGGGACCTGGAAGAAGCGTTCAAAGCAATCAGAGGGAGCGGAATGAGGCTCAATTCGGAAAAATGTGCATTCGGAGTAAGATCGGGGAAGTTCCTTGGCTATATGGTTACCCAACGAGGCATCGAGGTCAACCCCACGAAAGTAAAAGCTATTTTGGAGATGCAACCTCCCCAGGGCATCAAGGAAGTCCAAAGGCTCACGGGACGATTAGCAGCCCTCAGCAGATTTATCTCCCACTCAGCAAAAAGGAGCCTGCCTTTCTTCAAGGTGCTACGAAAGAAAAAACAATTCGAGTGGACCGCGGAATGCCAGCAAGCCTTTGAAGAATTGAAGAAGTACCTCCACAACACACCCCTCTTGACTAAGCCCTTGAGGGGAGATGTGTTGATACTATACTTCTCCGTAGGGGACCACGCGGTAAGCTCCGTCCTATTGAAGGAAGACGGGACCTCCCAGAGGCCCATCTACTTTGTAAGTAAGATATTGCTGGACGCTGAAACTAGGTACTCCGAGCTCGAGAAGGCTGCCTTAGCGGTAATGACCTCCGCCCGCCGACTCCGACCATACTTCTTGTCACACAAGGTGAACGTACGAACTAATTTCCCGCTGAAGCAAACGCTGGATAAACCAGACTTATCAGGCAGAATGGTGAAGTGGGTCATCGAACTAGGGGAGTACGATGTAGAATTTGAGAGAAGGACAGCCGTGAAGGCCCAAGCCCTTTCAGATTTCATCCTCGAAACCACAAGGGGACCTCCAGAGGGCCGATGGAAAGTATATGTGGATGGGTCCGCCACTTCGCAAAAATCGGGAGCTGGGGTCCTCATCATCAATCCAGAAGGAGAGGAGCTCCGTTTCGCCATCACGTTCCACTTTCAAGCTTCCAACAACGAGTCGGAGTACGAAGCCCTCCTTCATGGCCTGCGGATCGCGAGGGAGCTGGGAGCACGAAACATTACTCTGTTCTCAGACTCACAGCTGGTGGTACAGCAAGTGAAAGGGAACTACGAAGCAAGGGATGAAAAAATGGTTGAGTATGGTAAGAAAGTTGAGGAGCTAACAAAAGCTTTCGATTCTTGTGAGATTGTGCAGGTCCCCAGGGAAGAAAATCACAAGGCTGACTATTTGGCAAAGGCCGCTAGTGCAGGGCCAGCTCTTAAGGAAGAGGGTATCACATACCTCGCGGTGGATAAGGAAGAGAAGGGGGAGTTCATGGCAGACATAGAAGAAAGAGACGATTGGAGAGCCCCCATCCTAGCCACCTTAAGAAACTCCAGCCAGAAGGACAAAAGGGGATACCGACAGAAGTTCTGCCTGATAGATGGGTGCCTATTTAAGAAATCTTTTGTACATGCATACGCCCGATGCCTCTCCAAAGAGGAAGGCAAGAAAATACTCGAAGAGATCCATGAAGGGTGCGCGGGGGATCATGCAGGGTACAAGTCCCTCACTAGGAAGGTGGTCAGAGCCGGGTATTTCTGGCCCAATCTCATCAAGGATGCCAAGGACCTAGTCCGAATGTGCAATAACTGCCAGAAGTATGGTCCCAGAATCCACGTCCCCGCTGAAGCTTTAGGGACCATGCATTCTCCCTGCCCTTTCGATAAATGGGGGATCGACATTGTCGGTCCCTTTCCTCGAGGAAAGGCGCAAAAGAAGTTCATTATTGTGGCAGTGGACTACTTCAGCAAATGGATCGAAGCTAAGGCTGTGACGCGGATAGACGAAGCAAAAGTGATTGAGTTCCTATGGAAGAATATCTGTTGCCGATACGGAGCTCCCAGGATCCTCATTTCCGATAATGGAACCCAATTCTGTGGAGCCAGGACGCGAGGATTTTTTGAAGGCATGAAAATAACACAGAGGTTTGTCGCGGTGGGACATCCCCAAGCCAACGGGCAGGCCGAAGTCTCCAATCGAACCATCCTCAGGGGGATCAAGGCCCGACTCGAACAAGATGGAAACAAATGGGTGGAGGCGCTGGACGCTGTCCTTTGGGCATACAGAACTAGCCCCAGGGAAGCAACCGGAGAAACTCCATTCGAACTGGTGTATGGGTCGGCCGCCGTGATACCAGCTGAAATTGGCATTGAGACGCACCGTGGCGTATAACGAGCAGGAGAACGTGCAGTTAAGAAGGGAAGACTTGGACCTTGTCGAAGGAATGCGAGAAGAGGCCCATGTGAGAACTGAGGGGTACAAAAGCCGCATAAAAGCAATGTACGATCAAAGAAAATGGATTTCAACAAGGGGATCTAGTACTCCGAAGAGCCGACGTCCTACGGCCCCTAAAGAAAATGGAAGCCCCCTGGGAAGGGCCCTATCGGGTGACGAAGGTACTGGGAGGTGGAGCCTACGAGTTAGAAGATGCCAAGGGAAGGTCCCTACCCCGCCCTTGGAATATCTCCAACTTAAAAATTCTATGTATAATAACAATATGTATGATGAGGGAGGGGACGTACTCTTTTTCCTTCATCTGGGATTTTTGCCTCAAAGGGAGGTTTTACCCAGATAAGGTTTTAACGAGGCGTACCTCCCCTATGGAATATAAACGTTTTGTTATAACAGAGTGCCCTCATAGTTGATATCAAAGGTCGAAGGACCTGCGACGTACAATGACATCAAAGGCTAACAACCTGCGACGTGAAACGATACCACGGGTCGACGGACCTGTGGCGTACAATGACATCAAAGGCTAAATAGCCCGCGACGTGAAAAGATGCCTAAAGGTCGACGGACCTGCGGCGTACAAAGACATCAAAGGCCGATAGCCTGCGACGTGAGATGATGCCAAAGACCGACGGGTCGGCGGTGTACCCGACATCAAAGGCCACAGGTCTGCGACGTGAAAGATGCCTATGAGGGCGTACAAGATACCGCCGCCGACGGGCTGTTACAGGACATCAAAGGTCCCCAGTAAGGCCTGCGACGTGTATAGGTACCTTAGCGTAGCTGGCGCTATATCCAGGGTAAAACGGTGGGATAGTCTCCCACTTTTTAAGACCTTCGGACTTACATTACTGAACTCGCTAAGGACAAAGAGAGCCTAGCGTCTAAGTAACACCTTTAAGTAAGGACGACGGTCCTTACAACCAAAGGCACGAAAAATTCGCACGTGGTTTACGAATTTAACAAGGTGCTGATAAAGATCGGCAAAGTTCAACAGAAGAAAAACACTTAATAGAAGAGGTCCTATATTACAAGGAAAAAGGGACCTCAACGAAAACATGCGAAAGCAGGGGAGTTAAGCCCCCCCACCAAAAGTGACATCCTAAAACCATCCGCAAAAGCATAAAAGAAAAAAGGTCCATGGCACAAAACAAAGAAAGGAAAATTGGACAGAAGAGTCCGCGGGAGGGTAGAAAACCACGCCAGGGAGGTCGGAGATATCGGCCTGGGCGAGAACTGCCATGTGCTTCTCAGCAGAGGGACGCCAGAAAAAGGGGTTTTCCTCAGCCATCGGATCCCCTTTGAAGGAGGTAGGGAGAGGAAGGTCCTTGAGGGCGGCGACGGCCGCAATGCCGGCGGATCCTGCACGATGGCCCCCCAGAAAGTAGTGCTGCATAAAGGGGACGAAGTCCCTGAGGGAAATATGGTCCTCCAGGTATGACAGACGCCAATCTGTGGCCAGATCCTCAAGGAACTTCTGGCCGGCTGCGGTCGATAGGAGGTGGCGCTGACAAATCTGAGCGCCCTCCGCCTTCATGGCCTCCAGCTCGGCCGGCCCATGGAACTCCGTCATACGGATGAAATATTCATCCCACTTGGCTTTCTCTTTGGCAAAGAAACTCTTGAGCTCTTCCTCACGTAGCTTCAAAAGGGCCGCATGGTCTTCTTTCTCCTTCTCTGAAGAATTAAGCAGCTCCTCATACCGCTTGTCCAGCTCGGCTTTTTCCTTCTCCAGTCCTTCCCTCTCACGATCGAACTTGGCTTGAATCTCTTCGACTGTTTTTTCACGGGCGGCCAGACTGGCCTGAACTTGCTCTAGCTGCTCCTGAAGGGACCTGATACGTCCCTCCAACTCAGGCACCAACGAACTCTCAGACTCTTCACAGACACCAGACCTATCATCTAGGTACCACGAAAAGAAAATCCTAAGACCAGAAAAACAGAGAAGACATAGGCTACTCGAGGGAACTCTCAAAACAAGGCACAACTGGAAGGAGCATCCACTGAGAGCGACCAAAAGCATACCTTGGAAAGATGATAAGCAAGCTCTGCCTCATTTTCTGCAGGGGATCTTTTGGTGAATACCTCCTTGTCTTCTGTGGGGACCAAGCTGCTTAACGCTGCCATCCCAACTCTAGCCACAGAACCTCCAGAAGGAGGTGGACTCTCTCGCTGAAGTCCTTCCTGAGGAGCTTCAACCTGAGCCTCACCTCCCTCGCCTTCAGTGAGGGATAACTTCTTCTTAGACTTTTTGGCAGGTTTTGCCAAAGAACCAGCTTTTCGCTTCGCCTTGGGAGCTGAGGGAGCCGGGGGCAGTTCAGAGGTCCCCGAATCCTTGGGAGGGGACTGACCAACCTCAGCGCGAATGTCTAGGGCCCCTGGAAGTGGTGGGAGATCAGAAACTGAAGCAGGCCTCTCAGCACCAGAAGGTGGGGGAGCATTCCTTTCCTCTATATTTGCCAACAGATTAAGCCATGAACCTGTCATCCCTGCACCCAACGATCACAAAAAAGGAGTTAGCAAAAGCAACAATACCAGAAAAACATTAAGATATAAGCCACGACTACAGATACCCTCGAAAGAAAGGCCGGCAAAGAAAGGCGAAAACCCAAAATGGTGCAAGACCCCTGGGAACCTGACTAAGGAGGAAGGGTTTAGGAAGCCATTCTCTTTGGCATGAGCGTTCAAAAAAGACAGGGCTCTCAAATTCCTCTTCGAACATTTGCCAGAACCACGGGGAGGAGCACCATGCACCCACCTGTTACAAGGAAAATCCCACGAGCCGACCGGAGACTCCACAAAGAAGTACGACCCATGCCAATCCTTATCCATCTTATGATTTTTACCAAAAAAATGGGTCTCCCCCCCCCCCCCCCAAGCTGGAAGAAATAGAGGAAAGATAGAAAAAGGCACCATGAAGCTTGAGCGAAAACTGGGAAACTACCAAGTCAGGGGAAGGAACACCTCCCGCAGCTCGCACCGCCACGAAGAACGATATAAGAAGGCGAATGGCGGAGGGTTGAAACTGATTCAAAGGGACCTGGAAGGCCCTGGATACTTCAGAAAGGAAGAGAGGAACGGGGAAGCGCAATCCGGCCTTGACTTGGGCTTCCCAAAACGCTAAACACGAAGGAGGAGGACGGTCAGCCCTCTGATCCGACAAAGGTATCCTCACTGTATAACCCTCGAAAACAAAACCCCCCTCCACCAAAGCATCCAGACCCTTCTGCGAACATGTTGAGGCTTTAAAAACACTAAGAGGGGCCCCGATCGAAGAAGAAGAGGCAGACTTAGGGTTTGGAAGGGACGGCGACCCAGAAAGCGCGGCTGAATCCTGTGTATCGGCCAGCAACCCAACAGATCTGGCTTCGCCCTGCGAGTGGGAAGCCATGGCAGAAGCAACGGCCGAGCGGGTTCGAGGACGATTGCTGGTTTGAGGCGCGACGGAACGTTGGGTACGAGCTTCTAGACGGGAAGTGGGCTGTGAAATCGGAGGAGTAGATGATGTATCAGAGGAAATCGACTGATGGGAGCGGGTAGAGGAAGACGAATGGTTCGCTGAAGCTGTGACAGTGGAAGCCATAGATGCGAAAAAGAAAGATGAAATAAACAGAGAAAAGAAAAGAGAAACATACCTGTTAAATGGCGAAGTACCCTTTCAAAAAATAGGGAATAAACTTCCAGAAGCCCCTCTTAAAAAGGGAGCAGTTCCCGAGGTATTAAAAGGAGGTGCTAAAAGGGGACGTCCTTTCAAGGAAGCGCAACAGACGGTCTTTGAAAGGGAGGTAAAAATTCGAACTTATCATCACTTACTCTAATTCACTTTCTGTCCCCAAAAATAAATTAGAGTAGGGGAGTGGTTGATGTGGACTCAACTACGATGGGCTGGAAAAAAGCAAGTAAGATAAGGCCCAACAAAGCCCATAAAGAAGGAGGCCCATAGTGAAATATCTGCATGGGGGGAAGGACCTGCAGGGACCTTGCGGGTAGAAGTTTGGACCGGACAAAAGGAAAAAGGACCACTGTATACAAAGGTGTAGGAACGTTGGAAGGAAGGAAAGATATCTGCAGAGACGCGTGTCACTCTGTTACAGGAAGATATTACTGAACAAATCACTGGAATCATCGCAGAAGTCATTCCTTCAAGCAATCAATCATCTTTCCTAAGCGTCCTAGGTGATACGTCCCCAGAAATTCGGGAACCTGGCAGCAGATAGGCGGCGGGGAGCTGATATAAAAGGAGGACTTGGCCATATTTCTTCATCATCATTTTTTCTTTACAAAAGCATTCGCATAGCATTTTTCTCTTTAGATATCTTAAACGTATTTTCCACATTTTAGGAGTGAAAGTGAGGATTATATGAGTGTGTAACGTATTGCTGCCTAGTGAAAGACAGTTCCCAGCGCCCCGTGGACGTAGAATCCGTTAGGATTCGAACCACGTAAACCCCTGCGTTCTCTCTGTTTACGTCCCAGCATCAACATCCCCTTGCGTACTTAGCAAACAGTATAATAATCAATCTACCGCTAATAAGTATCCAGAGCCCCCACACTTAAAAATATTGTTGATTGGGTTTGCCCCATATCAGTTATAAATAATTATGACATACCAAATTGACAAATTTTATCCACCCAACGCTCTCTATATAAAAGTATATAAATAATTATGACATTTGATAAATTTTATCCACCCAACGCTCTTTATATAAAAGTATATAAATTAATTATGACATACCAAATTGACAAATTTTATCCACTCAACGTTCTTTATATAAAAGTATAGATATTATTCTTCATTATTAGTAGTTTTATGGTAAAATAGTTCATGTGATAGGAGGGGACATACCGATTGACACAATCAAGCAAGCAAATGAGCCGATCACCCCTCAAAGTCTGTTCGATTAAATCAAATAAAATAAAATAAAAAACCACGGAGTTTGACCCGTTTGTATCCCTACTAATGAAAGAGAATTACAAAAATAATGTTATTTTGAGAATGGAATTGCAAAACTAGTTGAGTTTTTAAACATATTACAAAACTAATCAACTTTTTTAATTCTAACTATTTTTATTTTCACTTTAACCACGAAAATACTTAAAATTATAAATTTTCACTATTGTTATCTTCAATAGCCCAACACTTGTTAATAATAAAAATTTTACCCCAACTTTTAACTCAAATATATTAAAAAATATATTACTTAAAGAAATAATCAAAAGAAAAATAAAATTACTTGGCGTGACCTACTACTCCCACGTGAGTTCGATATCTAGAGCTGGCAAAACGGGTCACCGGGCCGGGCCAGCCCGTAGCCCATCAAAGCGCGCCTTGGGCGGGCGGGCGCGGGTAAGCGCACAGTCAGGCTTAGAAATTGAAGGTCCGCCCCGCCCAAATAAAAAAACAAATTCAACAAATAAGAAAAAATCAAAAAAAAAAAGAAAGAAAAAAGATAACAAAAATTAAATATTTAAACTCGCAATTAATTCTAATTAAATCTAGGGGTTTTTACACATAAGTACCTATTTGGAAAAAAACTTATAATTTAGTACCCATTCAGGATTTTTTATATGTAAGTACCTAACAGAATAAAGTTTTTGCACATAGGTACCCGATCCCCGAAAGTACACCAAACAACACATTTGGGTACCCTATTTCAACACATTTGGGTACCCTATATATCAGAAAATGGTACGACGTATGTTATATTTAGGTACGCCCTATGTAACACACAGGCATGCCCGTAGGTACGACGTATCCTATATTTAGGTACCCTATATAGACGTGTTATAGTACGCAATATACACATAGGAAGGTACGATATGACTAAAGAAACTGGTAAAATTAAATCGGGTACATATCTATAAACTTTTCTGACATGGGTAGTTATGTGTAAAAAAATTTTCCAATTGTGTATTTTTCTATAGATTCACCTTAAATCTAATCTTGTAATAATAATTTATTTATATTATTAAACTTGAGTAAATTAAAAATCGAAGCTAAGAAATACTAACATACCTATTTAATTGGGCATGGCGGGCCTTCAATTTTCAGGCCTGCCAAACGGTGGGCTTACCTGCGCCGGCCCTGCCCATGGCGGGCTTTGGAGAGCTACGGGCCGGGCCCTTTTTGACAGCTCTAGATATCGAACTCGCGTAGGAAGAGTAGGTCACGGTCACGCCAAGTAATTTTATTTTCTTTTGATTATTTCTTTAAGTAATATATTTTTAATATATTTGAGTTAAATAATATGGGTAAAAATTTAATTATTAACAAGTGTTGTGCTATTCGAAGATAGGAATAATGAAATTTGTAATTTTAAGCATTTTCATGGTTAAAATGAAAATAAAAATAGTTAAAATTAAATATGTTGATTAGTTTTGTAATAGGTTTAAAAACTCAACTAGTTTTGTAATTTCATTCTCAAAATAACATTATTTATGTAATTCTCTCCTACTAATGACGGTAATTTGTTTAGTAGGAGCAAATCACTTGTATTAAAAAAGGTCATACAATGAATAAAAAGGGAGTTTTTTTCAATAATAATTAAATGGTCGTATTATATTACTTCATTGTAGGAAGGAAAATGATGTCCCTGTGCCCAAATCGCATCTTCCCAGTTTCTATCTATTCGATCATTTACGTGTGGATTATAACTCATCAAGCATCTAAGACCATCTCCAACCGATAAACGCATTCTCAAACTCAAACGCATTCTCAAACTCAAAATGCAGTAATTCTTCTCCAACCGATCAACTCATTCTCAAACTCAATAGACTGTTTTGTAATATTCACTTCCACATCAAATTTTACAAATTTCAATACTACCCACATATTTTACAACTTTACAAATTAGATTACTAAATATTAATATTTGTTTTCCTCTCCCACTTGGAACGAGATTATTTTCTCGCTGGTTGATCTCTATAATCTAATATATATGTCCAGATAGCTTTGGTCTTTAACATCTATGATTTAAATTTAATCGAACCTAATATATATATATACATAAGATCTTCCTATACAGGCATATAACCATTTTATATTACAACTTCGTGTCACAACTCACAAGGCTTCTTCATGGTTAGCCTAGACTGTAGACTTCGTCCCTCCTAATCCACCACCGACAACAAAAAAGAGAGGAGGAAAAATTCTGAAATTATATAGAAGCAAGTGGGGCAGGTAGAATGGCATGTTATGTCTAATCAAAGAAAAACTTTGGTCTTCGCGCAGTGAATTCAGAGAACATATATATTACAGTACATAACTTTTTCTGACAACTATTGCTGACATGATATGAAGTTCGTCCCTTTTTTACTAAAATAAATTATTTTAGGGTTCTTTTGTAATAGTTGAAATTTTTTGCGATGGATCTTTGTGCAAACGCATACATGCGTTTTTAACCGACAAAAAACTGAAAAATCCCATTTTGGGTTTGCGTTATGGTATCGATTGGACTGCTTTTCTGATATGCGTTCCTGTTTGCGCACCGGTTGGAGATGCTCTAACTTTAATCTACTTCCATTAAAAATGGACAAGCAAAAAGTAGCGAAACCACATGAAAGAACATGCAAATTCAAGCAAAAGAGTGCAGCACTTTTATTTCAGTTGAAAGAAAGAAAAAAAGGGCAAACGATGCCCCACAGAAAACACAGCCAGCAATGATAAAGCAAACGTCGCCAAGTAAAGAAAACCACAACAGTGTCTGAGAATAACAGAACCACACAAAGAAAGCTCAATAGCCAACAAAGCAAACAGGTTGAGACAACTACCGAAAATTTGATTCAATGAGAAGATATCTTGGGATTCACGGACTTGTTAAACCATGCCTTCCAACCGCTCGAACCCTTACGAGGATTCTCGTCGTTCGCCACCTTCCCAGCTTGTGGTTTCTTGCACATCACAAAGTTTCGTACGCCGGCCGATCCAATTGTGTCCCATGGGCTCAGAGCTGTACAGAGAGCATTTACAGATATGAATGATAAAATCTCAACCTTATGAAGCATCAATGGTCATATATGAATGTACATTTCATCTAACACAAGACAGCAGCTAGAGACACAAACATCGCACCAAATTAGATCCAATGTATTATGAAGCATCAACGGTCATCAATGAATCTTTCGAAAATAGTTAATCTAACACAAGACAGCAGCTAAGAGACAACAAACATTGCATTAGGTAGATCCAATGTATTATGTAGCATCAATGATCATATATGAATGTTTCGAAAATAGTTCATCTAACATGAGAAAGCAGCTTAGAGACAGCATAGCATCAAATTAGATCCAAAACAGAACATCAAATATTAAACAAATCAATTACCCTCAGTTCCAAGGACAGGGCAGTACAGCATGAAGTCATTCAGATCAGATCCGAGAACAGGCAATCTACCCTCGCTAGAATAAGATTTCAAAGCGGTATCGATCACATTAGCAACGAGTTCGTTTTCATTCACAACGAATCTGATCGGCCCAGCACTGCCCATCACGGTAACAGTGATCAGAAACCTGTTACCCTTAGCCGCATGCGCCTTCTTTTGCTTGGAAGAAAACATTTTTTCTTATTTTTCTATCAAAATCACAATCAAATTAGAGAAAGGGGGAAGCAGCTCAACGATCGCGAGGGTGAACTTTCGATTTCAAGGGTCGACTCCGATGCAGCGATAGTACCAGCCCTCCATACACGAACCAAAGCAGGAGGAAATCGAAGGCCCTCTCCTTGTGAAAGAGGGTACGATCACTAATTGCTCGCTATAGGCATCCACCATTCACAATCGGGGGCGAAAAACTAGCAATTCTCCGCGGAAAATTGCAGCTAATGATAAAAAAGATAAAGAAATAACGAAAATATTCGATCCAAGAAAGGATTGAGATAGATCAAACACTGACGATTGTCGGCGTGCGATGATTCAATCCAAAGAACGCGTGAGAGCGGAGCTATATATGGGCAGTAGTTAGGGTTAGGGTTTGTGAGATTATGGTAGGTTTAACGTTAGCTGTCGAATCAATAGAAATTGCGTGCGCCGTCGAATCCTATTTTTCTGGAATTGTTAATATCTAATTTGCCCTTCACAGCATATTACAACTTGAAAATAAAGCAATAAATAATTACTTCCTCCGTCCCACCTAAATCTTCCCAAACATTAGCGGGCACGGAGATTAAGAAATCATATTATTTAATATTATAGTACACCTTTTGAGGTATGAAGAGAGAAAAGTTATTAGTAGACACGCAAATCAAGAAGACTTTTTTTAATATTAATGGTGTAATTAGTTTAATTAGTGGGATAATTTTTTACCAAAATGGAAATGGGAAGAATTATGTGGGACGCCCGAAATAGAAAGATAGAAAGATGGGAAGAAATAAGTGGGACTCAGGTAGTACTAATATAAAAGAGAAAACAAAATAGTTTCTTCCGGAATTTCATCACGGATCATGAGGTGTTTGAGTAGGGACACGTGTCGTTGCCTTTTTATTTTATTCTTACATATCGTCACAGCTGGCATGTTTTCAATATATGTTTGAGGGAAAGATGAAATAATTAGCAAACAATGTGTATATTGCTAATCTACGTGGCATTGACGTGTTTCAGTTGATGTTTATCTATTCGGCTACATGTAACTCGTAGCGAACTTTATTTCGTACCAATTCATTTTTACAAATATATTTTACAACGTCAAAAATTATTAGTACTTTTTCTTTCCAACGATAACATGATGTATCACACTAACAAAAACAGGTATAAGGATTAAACTCTTAAAAGGTGTAACTGATTTACATCGACAATACCAGTATAGAATAAGGCTCTCGTAATGATAACTAGTAATTGGCACGCTCAAATATGTGTGCTATATAATATAGATGTATAGTAAAAATAGAGGGGTAAAATTGGAATATACAAATGTAGTGGGTAGTTTTATATTAATCTATTCTTATCTATACTCTTATATTAATTGTTATGGGAGTTAAAAACTGCCCATTTTCTATCCAATTTGGTGTATCAATTACACCCAAAATTTGAACCAAATTTGTTAGTTACTTTTTTTTTATTTAGAGGTGTGAAAAAAAAACTGTTGTGCAATTTCTAAAAATAACTGTTGTTGCACAGGTGTAGACTGTGCACAGTTTACTAGTATATTATATAAAGGGTGTGGGATGGATATAAATTGCCAATTTGGTCGGTAATATTTATTTGAATTTGATCCCTTTATTTATTATTTAATATCTTTAATATTTTTCATGTTGCTTTAACATTTTTAATATATTATACATGCAACCCTAAACATCAGTTTTTCTTTTATATATGTAAAAATTTTATTTCATCTATTTGATATTTAAAAAAAAAAATCTCAAAATTTAGAGTAACGTTAAATATAATTACATTCGAAGCACACGCATAGAATGGCGAAAAAAATACTAGTTTTTAATAATTGATTTAAATTGACAAACCAAACACTGCAGTTTATCCTGCGCCCTGAGGCTTATTAAAATAGAATCGATGTACACAAATGACATAAATGGAAAACATCTAACCACAAACGAATAAAAAATAAACTACTTGGAAATCAAAGTTAAAAACATGAACTTCTATTACAAAAAATGAACCTACAACTTCATAGCAAGATGGCTAGCCAATTCGTATATGTAATAGACAGCATTTTTTTGAGTGAATAGTTCTTGCTTGAGCTTATGCCTCTTAAGTCAAATGAAAAGTTCATACTAGAGGAGAATATACCCAATGAAAGGGGAAATGACACCTCCATAAAAGAGAGAAGACCCATAAAGGGTATAATACTCCCAAAAATTGGAGACAAACACTCCCACATAACACTCCCACATAGAGGAGACTTACGAAACTGAATAAAGGAAAAGGAAGACAATAAATAGAAACGAGAAATAGAAAAAAGGAGCCCCACAACCTCCATTAATGTATAAGACTTTGCAAATGTTTTCGTTTGTTTTTTCTGTAACACCGTTCAACGGTAAGATTATGATTAAATTTTTTGCTAAAATACATAAAACTCCACGTGGTTTAATCAAATGCTTCAAAACGATATGTTTTGGAAATTGCACGGAAACTCATCATGATTTATCTAATCATGCGCTCTCTATCACTCCCCCCCCCCCCTGGAGGTTCCCGCAATTAAAAAAGTATAGGGTAACTACATGAATTTGCGTATAACCATGTGGGTATAACATAATTTGCCCTTCACTTTTTTATTTCTAAATCCATAGGAGGGAAAATGTTAGCATGAAGAAACATTCATTGAATTCCACCTATTCAATATCATTATTATTGGGTATGTTTCCAAAGTCTACATATATTTATATACAAAATAAATATATTCGACCATGTGTGATGCAAAATTGATCTATTGTCAGACTAGTGTGAGAATGTTCCTATTGTCTCGCTCAATGTGCTTACGAATATTGCAATCGTTTTCCCAGATAAAACGAAATATCTCATAATAAGAGCATTCGAAAAAATAAGACCAACGAACTTATTTGATACTTTTAATACTTTAAGACGAGAATATAAAGTATACTAAGATAGTTTAGGACATGAAAAAAAAAGGAAAAGACTACTTGACTTCTGAGATTCCAAAGACTTCGATGAAGAATGTTTTCATTTTATAGAAGTGTTTTGTAAAATGATGGAATGAAAAACCTTTTACGTTTCGCAAAGACGTAACTTTTTCTTTCGTCAACTTTTACTTGCATTAGCAAGTTTTGTCTTTCATTTATGCATGTGTTTAAATCCCATGTAAATTGTCAAATACACTCCAATGAAATGATCATTAATTCTATCCATTTTCTTTTCCTAACCTAATATGTAGATAATTTGGATTTACTTCTCAGATTTTAGACCATTTCCGTTGACTTTTTCTGCAAGTGTATTCAATATGTAATTTTGTCAAAACCTAAAGCACAAGCAGCTAAATACATTTGACGGCAGGCAATATAAGCACGACCATTGAAAATGCGTCTAGTTTGAATTTCATAAACTGAATTAGCCATCAAAGTTTGCTACCTAACTTTTACGTCACGTTTTTAATAATACTCCTAGTCCTATTACATCAAGTTCTTGAAAGTGTGGATGAATTATTAGTCAAATATCAGAAGTTACTCAAGTCCCATCTCAATTGTCAAAAGTCAATACCACATGTTCTGTAGAAGAAAAAGTAATTGTGTATCAATTAGCGATGTAAACGAGTCACGATTATTTTCTAGAGTCGAACTTGATGACATATAACTAAATTCGAGCTCCAACTCTATAATAATTAGATTAGAAAAAATAAATCTATACTCTTATATAGAGAGCATGAGAGGGATAAAAACTGCAAATTGGTCTGTCAAAATTGACCAATCATTTTTTTTTTTACTTTAATAACTATTACAAAATAAAAAACCTATTAAAACTTACAAAACCGTGTAGCTTTAAAATTCATAATAACCACCTCATTCCATTTTTAGTATATAATTTATTAAAATCATCCGCTAATAATTAATTTTATATTTTTGCACACACATAGCCTGTGCTAAAATTACTACTAATAATTATCGGACTCGCGAAGTTTCAAATAGTCATGACGAAGCACGAACTTGACAGGCAACCGCTTGATCGAGCTTCAGTCGAGCCGGCTTGACACTTCTTTAAAATTTGCACAATACAATATAAATTTAGGGGGAAATTATAAAATTAGGTCACTAAGTATACATGTTTTCGTTTTTGGGTCACTATGTTTGGTTATTGCAAAAGTAGGTCACTAACTTTTCATGTGAAAACAATTTTGAGTCATGTTTTCAATTTTAGGTCACTAAAAATATATTTTATCGATTTTAGGTCACTAAGTTTACATTTTTTTCAATTTTGGGTCACTCATTTGGTACTAACGTTATAAAACATAGTGACCAAAATTGAAAAAATGTAAACTTAGTGACCCAAAATCGAAAAATATATTCTTAGTGACCTAAAATTGAGAACATGACCCAAAGTTGTTTTCACATGAAGAGTTAGTGACCTACTTTTGCAATTATCAAACATAGTGACCCAAAAACGAAAACTTGTATACTTAGTGACCTAGTTTTATAATTTTGCCTAAATTTAGCTAGGAATTTAATAAATATGTTTACGTAACCAACAAAATAATATATATTGTAATAAAAATAATATATATTAGATGATGAGGCAATGTCGTAACGGTCAAGATTGAGTTAACTTGTCACCCACATGAACATGTCCTGATCTGATGGTCGGCGTAATTTGTAGCCTATATGTGTCAATGATGATTATTGGGTATTTAAAAATATAATAAATTATGTTTTGTTAGCAATTAAATACGATGTTAAGTACATGTTTTACACTTATTTTTTTAAATGCAAGTCGTTTTATTTTTACTAGAAAATAATTGGGATATTTTGGACTTTAACCCCTCATCTTAAATATTTTCAGACTTTACGTTTATTTCTTAATATGTTACAATTTCCTTAAACGATTTCTATTTAAAATCGAAGTTTAAATAAGTTTTTTTCTATCCACGCAGGTTTCTCTCTCTTTTTTTTTTATTAAAAAAATAGGTTTTCTCATTGCATAGGTGAAGAATAAATGTAAGTAAAAATTGCTTAGTTCTTCATTAATAAAAATCAACGTTAAAAGAGGAAAAGGCAAACCACACAAAAGGAACGAAAAATCACGAAGCAAAGGAAAAGACGACGCTGGGAAAAGAACAGAGAACATGAGATGTACAAACCAAAAAGCTTCTTGAAAACCCTCATCAAGCCCTTTGAATCCACCTCGAAAAATGGTACTGTTTCATTTCCTTAGCCGTATAATGTCTGCACTCAACAGCTGCTGCTCATTGTTTTTTTGGCACCTTCCACTGTTCTCAGAATTAGATCGAGACGTAGTCGACTTGGTGAAGTTTGCCGCGCAAGAACAGAGGAATTTTTCGTTCGAGGCACTTTCTGCAGCTACCGACAACTTCAGCGCTTATAATAAGCTCGGTGAAGGTGGATTCGGTCCTGTTTTCAAGGTAGGCGTCCTCGTGTTCTTCAATTTGAAGGCGTTTGCTTGTTTATTTCGATTCGATTTACCTGAAATGTGTATAAAACCCTAGAGATTGATTTTGGGGCTAACTTTCTGTAGGGAAAATTGGATGATGGTAAGCAAATAGCTGTGAAGAGGCTTTCAGTGAGGTCATCTCAAGGTACGAAAGAGTTTCAAAACGAGGCGAAATTATTGGCCCGTGTTCAGCACAGAAATGTTGTGAATTTGCTCGGGTATTGCGTTCGTGGTGGAGATAAGCTCCTTGTCTATGAGTACGTGGCTAATGAGAGCCTTGACAAGCTTCTTTTCAGTTGAGTTTTTCTTTTTCTTGGCCATTAATCTCTGCTATGTTACAGTTATTACATGAGCCTCTTGCATCTTTTCGACCTTCGATGCTTTTCGAAGTGTAGATTTTGAGCTAAATTGAGTATATATTCTAGATATTAATGGTAAATGGTTGCTCAGCAGTATGATTATTCATCGTAGTTATACGAAACTGTGTCCAAGATTTCAGAACTATGATTCGGCTTACCAGTAATCTGAATTGTCTTTTGTAGAATCGCATGGACAAGAAATGCTTGATTGGAAGAAAAGGCACGACATCATCGTAGGAGTTTCGAAAGGCTTGCTATATCTTCACGAAGAGGCGCCTTATTGCATCATTCATCGGGACATAAAGGCCAGCAATGTCTTGCTCAGCGATAAGCTTGTGCCCAAAATAGGAGACTTTGGGATGGCCCGTCTCTATCCCGAGGACCAAACCCACGTTCAAACCCGAATAGCCGGTACCAAGTATGTTCAATAAACGCACGTGAGAAAACCGTTCTTGAAAATTGGTGATTGATTTTTTCTTTTTTAAATTTGTGTTGATATTAGCGGTTACATGGCACCTGAGTATCTCATGCATGGGAATTTGTCGAAGAAAGCCGACGTGTTTAGCTTCGGGGTTGTGGTTCTGGAGCTTATTAGCGGGCAAAAAAATTCGACCTTTGATGGGCCAGACTCAGAAAACCTGCTCGAATGGGTATTCTCTTTGAACTGAGAAAATCATACTTCCTTATGTTGTGTTTGGTATGCAGAATTCAATTAGGGAAAGAAAACGGAAAGGTGAAGGTACATCGGTCGAAGCGCAGAGTATCACTGTTGTGTTTTCCACATCCGAATTCTGCATACCAAACGCAGCCGTGGTGAATTTCGCAACTTCATGGGGGTTTTTTTTCTTTCTCGAACATGTTTACAGGCATACGGGCACTACAAGAAGCAAAGAAGCTTGGAAATACTCGACCCAAAATTAATCTCGACCGTTGATCCCGAACAAGCTGCAATTTGCGTGCAAATTGGGTTGTTGTGTGTTCAGTCGGACCCGAAACTAAGACCCGAAATGACTCGCGTCGTCTTAATGCTTTCGAGGAATCGGAATATCCCAGAAGAACCGACGAGGCCCGGATATAGCGGTTCGAGATACAGAAGGTCGAGTCGTGGGACGAGTTTATCATCTTCGGGCACGTCTGTATCGGATTCCTCGGGTTCGGCAAGGACGGGAAATTCTTCGTTGACCGTGAGTACGTCGGGTTATACTAAATCACATCTCCGATCCTAAATTTAAACGTGTCGTGAAATAACGGTAGGATTGGATGAATAACCATTCTTTTGTACATTAGTTGGAAGTGTTTGTTTAGAATAATTCACAATTACGGGATAGTCACATCAGTGTGATATGAGGATCATGTATTGGGAACCAAGGTCATATGTAATCATTGTGTTATGTGATATTTCATTTTTGGGTTATTACGTTTGGTACTCCCGTGTTTATGACTTTTTCAGCTGGTACTCGAAGTTTTTCTCGATTTCGGCCGGTACTCCCGAGGTTTTATGAAATGTAATTTGGTACTCTTGAATTACCAAAACTAGATTTAAAATACTCAAAATAATCAGAAATTCAAAAATAAAATATTTTTATTCTAAAAATATTTTTAATTACAAAAAATAGTATATAGTTGGGAAAAACTTATATAAATAATTTTTAAAAATAGAAAAATATATTTTTCGAATTCCGCACGAAAATATATTACTTCCTTCGTCCCGCTAATTTTATCACACTTTTTCATTTCGGGCGTCCCAATAATTTAATCACCTTTTTCTTATGTAGCAAAAAAAACTATCGCAGACAATCAATATAATAATATTAAATATTCTTAAAAGACGTGTCAAAATATACACTTTTTTACCTTTTTATTGTACTATATTATTATAATAATACCACCTTAATTTGCGTGCCTAGCCACCTATGTGATAAAGTTGGTGGGACGGCGGGAGTATATCGAAAATCCCGCACTTCTTTGTCCCCGAATGCATCGCGGGGACGGGGATTAGATCCCGCCCCGTTGTCATCCCTAAGTTGAACATTGTCTATAAGTCTTCTTTCAAGCAAAGGGAGTTTAGGCACAACAATGCTAGTTTTTAGGCATCACCCGGGATACGATGCTAAGCTTAACACAACACAAGAGAGTTTCGCAGAATTTAAAAAAATATATGGTAATCATGTGCATTTCAGTATAAACAGGTGGGGTATATTTGAAATTTTTACTGCCATATAAAATGACGGCCGAATTACTATTTTCGTCCTCATGTTTTACTATCCGTGCAATTTTTCGTCCCTATGTTATGTGAGGTTACAATTTTCGGCCATATTATACTGCCCGTGCAATTATCGTCCCTATTTATTTGTGGTTACAATCTTCGTCCTTATAAGTTTTATTATCAACCAATTTTGTCTTAATCCTAATTTCCCTTAAAACCTATTGTTTCTGTTAGCAAACATAATAAATATGATGAAGTATAAGATGTATAGCCACCATACCTCCCCTCTTTTGCCAAATTAAATTTTCTTAACCTTAGCAATAGTTCACCTTCCCCACCACACCACCTCAAATTGACCGGCAAACCCGAAATAGGATTTCGATAGGCTTCTCAAGCTCGCGACCTCGGCTTCTTCATGTTGTTGCAATGTAGTAATATTAATGTTTGCTAATAGATAATGGAAACGTTAGTTTTTAATGGAAATCAGGATTAAGGCAACAATTATTGATAATAAAACAAGAACGAATGAAAATTGCACAGTAAAATGTGAGGACGAAAATTGCAAAGTCAAATAATATGAGGATTAAAATTACACGGTTCGTAAAAAATGAGGACGAAAATTGAAATTTTGCCTAAAATGACCATTGAAATCCAGAGAACCCTCTGCCACGTCATCGATCCTAGTGACATGGCGATAGAAGCCGTTGGCCGTTGGATTCAACGGTGATGGAGCTAATGTAAGCCGTTCGATGTGATCCCTAAAAAACACTTCGGTCGCACTTTTTTGCTTTCTTTCCAATTTTAATTAATACGTGTTTTTTCCCCAATTCCGATCTACAGAGCTTTTTGAATCCATTTCACATCTCTCTATATAAAAAAATTATAAAAAAAAAGAGTAATAAAATCCTATTTGCCGTCAGCTAACCAGTGCCCCGACATGGACAGCGAAGCAGTCGAAGGCGCCGCCGCCCCCGCCGCCGGCGTCGGTGGTGGTGGTGACGTTCAGCTGCCGCAGTACCCTGAGGTACAACTACTGATTACTGCAAGCTTTTTTTTTTTTATTATTATTATTGCGAATTTGATGATGATGATGATGATTCTTTAATTTTCAAATGAAAAAGATGATAATTGAGGCGATCAAAGCCCTAAACGACAGCAACGGCTCTAACAAGTCGGCGATTTCGAGGCAGATCGAAGCCACCTACGGCAACCTTCCGCCGGCCCACAACAGCGTCTTGGCCCACCACCTCGGCGGCATGAAAGCCGCCGGGCAGCTTCACTTCGTCAAGAACAACTACGTCATCCCGGACCCCAACGCGCCACCGCGCCGCGGCCGAGGAAGGCCGCCGAAGAACAGGGATCCGACGGCTCCCGCCGCCGGTCCTTCTTCTCCTAGGCCACGTGGAAGGCCTCCCAAGGCTGCGGACGGCGGGGAGAGTGTTTCCGGGAGGAAACGAGGGAGGCCGCCGAAGCTGGCCGGAGATCGACCACCGCCGGCGGAGCCCACGGGGGCGAAGAGGGGACGAGGGAGGCCGCCAAAGGTGAAGGCTCAGGCCACGGCGGCGACCACCGTGGTGGCTTGAGCTTTTTAGAGTACTTATCTTCGTTTTTCTTTATAATTTTCTTTGGATGCTAATTTGCCAAGCTTTGTTTAATGTAGTTAAGAGTTGTAATTGTATTGAAGTATTTATGTCTGATTTAGGTTTTAGAGATATATCATCGTCATCGTTCTACGCTGTCTGTAACCGAAGTGTTGTGATGTGACCTGTTTTCGTTTTCATGGAAAATGTGATTCTGTTCCCCAAATTTCTACATTTCTTATTGCAAAATAAGGTGTTTTTTATTGATATGTTTCAATGTCCTTGTTTATTTGGTCGGCAAAAATGGTTTTAGATTGTAATTTCTGCATTTAAAGCTTCATGTACTTCGAAAATCGAATACATGAGGTTGTACTATAGTTAAGAATAGGTTTTGATGGATTTTTTCTCGGAAACAATAGCTTTAATTTCATTAACAAAAGCACGAGCTAAATAGTCTAAGAGGTCTTTAAGGTAATATCAAATCCGAAAGAGAAGGACGGCTCATATAGAGCATGAAACAACCAAACAAAAAAAGAAAAAAAGGACAGAAAATTAGATGTACATTTTTGAACAGGAAGTACTAGAGAATTTACCACAAAATTAGCTATTAAGCTAAATCTACAATATTCATCATTTTCTTCGGTTTTTGACTACGGAATCTAGCTTTCAATGGAGTAGGCTCCACTTAGGGAGAAAAGGCTCTAACGAGGGAGAAAAACTCCTGACAGAGTGGGTCGGGAGACCGAGCTCCCAACTCGGGAAACCCGTGGGAGAACGGTGAATGGCGGCGGAAGGCAGTGAAACTGCGGAGGTGACGAGCGGAGAGGCGGAGGTAGAGGCGAAGATAAAACAATTTTTTTACAAAATTAAAATAGAGAAAAAAGAAGTAAAAAATAAATGAAAGCTCCCCCACCTCCATTGATGGAGGTAGAGGAGGAAAGGAGAAGGGTGGCGGCTAGGTAGGGCTAAAGCTGTCAACTGGGCCCGCAGCCCGCGGACGGGCCTACCCGGCGGGGCGGGATAGCCCACGGGCCACCCGCCTGAATAATTTAAAAATATATATATTATTTGTTAGGAATATTTTATTGTGTTCAATTAAATCAGGTTGTCTTAATCTTGTAGTTTTATTCTGCCCTAGGACTTAATTGTAAATATACCTAACTTGTGGGTATATTAGTTAACTTGGGCCCAATAGCCCATTAGGGCTTATGTATAAATACCCTAAACGATACATCGTTTAGGGTTGCTGATTCATTAATAGAGTTGACGACTTTGCTGAAGAACTCGCGCGCTCTCTGTTCCAACTCTACAATCCGTCTCGTGGTATTACTAATCAATCGCTTCCGTATTTTCATCGTATCAGGTAATACTAATCCTATGAATCAGTACAAGGTTGGATAAATCGGCCTAACAAGTGGTATCAGAGCCAAAATCGTGGATCAAATTCATCAAGTTTATTGATATCCTACTCGTCTTTGATTTTCGATTTTTCGCTCCATTTTTTTTCAAAATCGCTCTATTTCTTGTTCAAATTCTCAGATTTATCTCGGCTCATGGAAAACGCATAGGTGCATATCTGTTTCTCACAATTCTTGATCGAAATCTGCCAGTTTTCTTTTTCCAGCCGAAGATCTTGTTTCAGCGACGAACAGGAATTTATTTGAAGAAAATATACTTCTCGAGATCAGTCAAGAGTCATCTCGAGATCTTTCAAGAGAAATTCCGAAATCTGATTTCCAATTCAAATTCGAGCTTCTCGACACCGATATCGACATTTGCATCGACATTTTACTAAGTTACAAGGGTCTCGACATATTAAATTGCTAGTCTCGACATCTTTCTCGACAATTTACTCGAAATCACATCTGAAGCACTCGACATTTGATCTTGTCGACTTTTGAAGCCTTTTGAAGTTCTCGACTTTTTATCTCGACATTTTTGCTTGAAATTGCTGCTCGAAATCTCCCGACATCTTCCTTAGTCGAAGTCTTTAGAAATCTCTCGACATCCTCTTTAAATCTCGATAAGAATATCGAAAAGAATCTCGACATCTGAAATTCATTCTACAAATCTCGACATCTACCTCTCGAGATCCTCTTTAATTAAAATTCAAAGATTCCAACTTTCAGAACCAATCATCATTCAACATTTCTCCTTTTTCATTAAGTCTCCATCATATCGCCGTCATCAATCATTATCTCACATCATTATATATACATATATATATATATATATATTCATATACACGTAATACATCATCACCACCTTGATCTTCACCCACGTGCCATCATCACCATCTAATAATTGAACTCTACTTACATTTCATCAAGGCATCGAACCTTCTATTCTCATAAAGCCATTCGAATTCCACTATTCAGAAATATTCAGTTTTCAAAAGCAAAAAAAAAAATATATATATATATATATAATATAATAAAATCTTAAATAATTAATAATAATTAAATTTTGTGATTATTATCTTTCTATTATGTCTCTAACATCATTTGATTTTTCTGAGTTAGAGATCTAAGATCAAGCTGATCAACACGATTAAGATCCACATCCAACTTACTACAAGATTGACACATTATAGAAAAGGTGGTTAGTATCCTTTTCGAAGTTTTCGACATTACTTCAAAACTTTTCGGTGGACACCAAAAAGTTTTCAACGCTTAAATTTTCGAAACTTCACGGTAACTCTCAACAAAACCAAAATAATTCCAGAACTGAACTTTATCCACTTTCAATATGTCGTATATGCCGTATCATTGGGAACAGAAAGTGAACAAACAAGCTAAAGAAATTGAGGAATTAAAGCTCGCTTAGAGAATAATCATAAAGTTCTCCTTGTCAGCTTAAGTGAAAAAGCGCATCTCAATTGCAAGCTTGAAGCAACGCAAATGAGAGTCGATGATCGTGATAAAGAAATAGAAAGAATGAAAGCGAAAATTAGTGAGTTAACTACTACTTTGAAAAAGAGCGAAGACGAGAGACTCACTAAGACTTGTCAATATAATGTCATGTATAGCGAGCGTAGCGAGCTATACGTTAAAATTAGGAGTTTAGAGGACATTCTAACAAAAAGAGGGCAAGCGGATCAAAATTCCTCTAAGAACCTAGCGTCAAACGATGAAAGAAATTTACATTCTAACAAACCTGCTTCGTGTTGGGAAATTCCAGAGGTTGCTAATAAAATTTCCAAATTAAACGCAACTTTGGAATCTGAAAGAGTAGATTTTCAAGCAGAAAAACAAAAACAGTCGGGTGTCGTACTCATGGCAGAACAGGAACCATGGCTCAAGGATACCTCTGAGAGTGAGGAAGAAAATCTGGCACTCACGGCAAACGTCGAAGCTGACTCTGAAGATGCGGCGCACAACACTGCAGCCACTCCCACAACTGACTCATCTTCAGAAACTGAGGTACACGATTCTTACTCTAATCTACATTTAGAGATTCCAATTCTTCAAGATAGACTAACATCTATGTCTAGTGAAAACCGATCATTAAGGAAACTAAAAACTAGGTTAGCGAACAATGAAAAGGTCTTGCGAGCCGAACTAGTAGAAAAGGCTAAGTTAAACTCGTTTCTAGAACAAGCTCAGGATACATCCCTCAGACATGAGACTAGGATAAGATATCTAGAAGAAAAACTTTCCGAGAAGGAAAATGATTTCAAGAAGAGTGAGGAAGAGCGTAATTCCATATCCCAAAAATATGAATTCTTATCCAAGGAACGAAATCGTCTATATTCCAAAATAAAGAAACTTGATGATCTCCTAACAAAAAGAGGACAAACAGATAGAACGATTTTTTTAAACAAACCTAGAGACATAGAATTTTATGATCCCCGTGAAGGATTAGGCTTTGTTCCAGGTTCCGTACAAACAGTCAAGAAACCCCTCCCTCTTTATGATATTAGCTTCCTAGGCTTAAATATACCTAGTCTACTCCCTTTCACTAGTTCATCTACAATTGACATCCTAGAAAAGAAAAAGAGAATAGAGAGGACAAGGTAGAAATCCCATTTGACTACGAAGAACTGAATAAACGTGACAGAACCACGGACACATCCTTGTCTGAAGACGACTACTTACCTCTATATCCACCCTCTTCAGAAGACGTAAGTGGCCAAAATTCAAATCCCCCTACCACATATATCCCAGCATCTCTCAAGGAAATCTGTGATTTGCGCTCGACTCTTGTGTCCGAAAAGATTGCCTTCCAAGTGGAAAAAGACGTACTTCTGACAATCATCTCCTCACTCGAAAAACAAGTCAACAACCCCATAGGTTTATCCCCACCATTGCATTCAGCTAAGTCTAAGATAGAAGCATCACTCCACAAGGAAATTAAAGGGAAAGAAAAAGCCAAAAGACATGATCTGCTATTTGAAAACTACGCGTCTCCTTCAAATCATTACTATTCCTACGATGATGCACTTGCCCTAAATTCTCGTTTCAGACTAGCAAGTGCCAGCACAATCAAGAACGATGCACGCTTCTTTGCTAAGTCAGGCTCGCAAACTCAACCAGACAAGACACAAACAAAAGGAACGACTGACTTTCTAGCTGAAATCTCGCGTCTCCAGAACATCAATAAATTACAAGCAAAGGAACACCAAAATCAAATTGAAATCTTCAAGTTCGAAAAGGAGAAACTACTAAACGAAATTTTCCTCCTGAGAAATCTCAACGATCATTCATCTGAAGTTGGTTCCTCTTCGCCTTATGATTTAACTCCTAACAATGTGTCAAATTTAGCTACAGGCAAGAAACTAAACAAGAAAACGAAGACGATGGACTGGGTCAGGAAATCAAAATAAAAACCCTCTCCTACCAAGGCTTTCTACTCTACAAACTATGCTTCTGATGAACATAACCTCATTTCATCGAAGACTATTAAGTATTGTGATGTTTCCCGTTTTCCTAAATCTAATATTTATAAGATGCATCATTCTTCTACTCGACAGCCATCATCTCATGCAAGCCACGTCTCGAACACTCCTGTACTCAATCGATTGATGCATAAGAACTCAACAGGGTATAGTCCTAATGTTAAACAAATTTGGGTGCCCAAGCAAAAACATCACTTCACATCCTCTCAACACTCAAAACAAGGATTGAAGCTATGGATTCCTAAATCACAAATCAAATTTAATAGGACTTCATATGATGACTTAGGATCAATATCTGAACCAAATGTGCTTAACCTGTTTTCTGCTAACAAGGGAGGACCCATCCAAAAATGGGTACCAAAGGCCCGATAATATTTTGCAGATATTCCAGCATGAGTAGGTACAAAGAGAGCTGCTCCACACTCATGACTGGTATGCGACGAGGGCAGCCAAACATCCCAGCGCGTATGGCATCTCGGGTTGCTCCACAGACGCGACTGGTTAGCGATGCGAGCAACCAAACGTAGGTAAATTCTATATATGCATTCCATAGTTACACTTTTGGCATGCATATCGAAATGAAAAAAGTATATACCTACTTTGAAACTAAAAGGTACATTATAGTTATGCATGCTTCAAAAAGACTTTAATTCCAAATTTTCGCATGCATACATGAGCCGAAATGCATTAAATACCATGTTATAGGTACATTATTATACATGCATCTTAAATAATTTCCGAGCTTAAATTTTATGTATGCATATGAGCTGAAGCGCAAAATACCTATTCTAACTTTAGAGCGATAAAAACGTACATTCTAATGCATTTTTAAAGAACAATAACTCTTTAGTTTGCAGCTGCTTTGAAAATAAATTAATACGTTCACGCTTATTTAATTGGGAGAGAATTTACATGTTTAAATGTGCATGCATTGAGGGGGAGCTACTCTTTTTTAAAGAGAAGCAACTCATATATTTGTCTTAAGGGGAGCAAAAATTAAATTTGGAGGGGGAGCGAACTCTAAAGTGTGAACTTAGGGAAAGAGACTCTCGAACGATAATTTTACGAATATGCATCTTTTGAGGGGGAGTTATTCAGTTTTAAGAAGCATGATTGGAGGGGGAGGAATAAAATATATATGTATATATATCTATATCTATATATATACATATATAAATAATATAATATATATGTATCTATATCTATATATATAATATAAATTAGTTACTATTACGCTATTAATAAGATAATACATATATATATATATATATATAAAGGGCCAAAAAAAAAAGAGAGGAAGGCCTCATACTCTCGTAATCTTGCTTCAAAAGAATTCCCCCGTCCTCCAAAGATAAAATTCAAGGACGAATCCCAAGCCTACAACGGTCAACTCTTTTCAAAAGGCGTGGCTTCTAGTGCTAACTCGGCAATGACCTCAACAGACCTGCTCCGAACCACTGACCAAAATGAAGCAGCACGCATCACTTCGTACCGGATGTATGGATTTGAAGTTCCCATGGTTCAGTCAGACCAAACTGAACCTATCCCCGGAACATAGCCGAGTGTTAGTGACGATCTCAAACTCATAGAGCTACCCCTATTTGAAAAATTTTGACAAGACCGAAGAGCGAAAGATACAAAACTCCCTTACCTCACAAATTACTCGGACCAACCCCCATAGGTACAGGTGCTAATTTTATTAGCTCCCGAGTAGAAGTCGCCGCATTAGGTCCAACGGCGCATGCACAACCGAGCCTTACCCACTCATCGATCTCCCAACAGACCGATGTTTCACTAAATCACGGGGAGCCGCATAATCTATCACTGCTTCACTTGGGAGCAGGAGATATTGAACTAAGTGGTAGTCAGCCCCATACCACTGAATTTTTATTGAACACATAGAGTCTAGTGTGTCCTCACCATCCATATGTTTTTTTTTATCTTTTAGGACACATACATTTTTTTTTCTCATCTGGACTTTGTGACCAGATCAGAACTTCCGTAGACATGTCATTCTAAGACATGCTTCGATGATCAGAAGGAAGTCCTGCCGTTGCAACATCAAAACAACAACGGTTTCAGGCCATCGCCTATGAGCTATGCTCCTAGACTGATGTTAACGGGACGCCTATGTGGCCCCGGTTTATGAAGCCCTGTTATCACAGGCCACGTCTCAGAGTTTAACTCTGAAGTCGTGTCGACGGATTGCCTTTGTGGCTCCGTCAGATTATTACCCAATCTGAGCATCCACCATTTTCGCCGCGAAATCAACTCCATCATTTTGTCCCGACGACACGATCTTCTTGCCAAAGACGATGCCCCATTTTGACCCATCGCATGACGATCTCCCTAGCTCGATCTTCATGAGGGGGAGGAGTACTAGAGCAAAATGGGAGCAGCACCACGACGAAAGTGCAATATAGATCAGAAAATGCCAAATCTCAAGCGTCGTCAAGAATCAAACGAAGACCACAGAGTCCAACGATTGAAGTTGTCACCTCATGTACGACTCTCCGGTTTTAAAGAAACATCCCAATCACAACATAAGGTTGAACAAACGTAGGGGGAGTTGAGCTACAATCGAACGGAGAGATCGGACTCAAATGACAAGATACGGCAAACAACTTCAGCATGGAATTCAAGAATCAAAGCTGCAGACTCGTGTACAACTCTTCGAGTTTAAAGAGAGCTCCCAATCCCAACACAAGGTTGAACAAATGTAGGGGGAGTCGCGACTATCGAAGGGAGAGCTGGAACACAAGAAGAGAAGAGAAGATCAGAACACGGTGAGCTTGGAACTCCTAAAGAAGAGGTCACAAGACAAGATAAAGGAGGAGGTGAACGAAGAAGAACATGCATGCAAATGCTTTCGCGTACACAACTCCGATACGTGTTCTTTGAGGACTCCGTACGATCACAAGACGAAGATAACCAGCGCTAAATTGCAAATTGAACACAAAGGGGGAGATTGTTAGGAATATTTTATTGTGTTCAATTAAATCAGGTTGTCTTAATCTTGTAGTTTTATTCTGCCCTAGGACTTAATTGTAAATATACCTAACTTGTGGTATATTAGTTAACTTGGGCCCAATAGCCCATTAGGGCTTATGTATAAATACCCTAAACGATACATCGTTTAGGGTTGCTGATTCATTAATAGAGTTGACGACTTTGCTGAAGAACTCGCGCGCTCTCTGTTCCAACTCTACAATCCGTCTCGTGGTATTACTAATCAATCGCTTCCGTATTTTCATCGTATCAGGTAATACTAATCCTATGAATCAGTACAAGGTTGGATAAATCGGCCTAACAATATTTATAATATAATATTATAAAGGTTTAATTAATTTTTTAGCCCCGTATGTTTGGGGTGGTGGCGATTTCGGGACACCTTAATTAAGTGGGGCATTTTTAGTCCTGTAAGTTTAATAAAAAAAGCAATTTAAGGACAATTTAGCTGGAATTGACACGCGTACGCCGGAATTGATGATTTGGATCCAATTTTATTTCTCTATCATCCAACTAAGCGCCATGTAGGTAAAGAAAAAAAATTAAATGATAATAACAATTAAATAATAATGATTATAACTACTAAATAACCAATAATTATTAAATAAAAAGACCCAATCTAAATGAGGTGAGTGATTACGATCGTGAGCAAAGAAAGATAACCTCGGTAGCCCGCCATGGTGCGCGCGCGGTTGTGGCTGGTGGGGTTTGCCGCCGTTGCTCGTTCTTAGGGCATTGAGATGGCCCATGCACCCAAGTCAAGCATACATCACACTTCGAGGGGCGCCATTCGTACTCCACCGTACCGGTGAAGTGTTCGGATCGTGGCGACACGCGCGGGAAGAATACCCGAGGAGACTACCTAGTAAGGGAAACTGTATTGACGCGTTCACAGGGATTTTTCGGAAAGAGGAGAGCTAAGGTACTAGTTGTACAAGTCGAATGTCGCATTTGGGAATATCAAATATCGAATCGACTGTTCTTCGATCCCGAATAACCGTTATTCGCGCACGCACCATGGCGGGCTGCCGAGGTTATCTTTCTTTGCTCACGATCGTAATCACTCACCTCATTTAGATTGGGTTTTTTTATTTAATAATTATTGGTTATTTAGTAGTTATAATCATTAATTATTTAATTGTTATTATCATTTAATTTTTTTTCTTTACCTACATGGCGCTTAGTTGGATGATAGAGAAATAAAATTGGATCCAAATCATCAATTTCGGCGCACGCGTGTCAATTCCAGCTAAATTGTCCTTAAATTGCTTTTTTATTAAACTTAAAAGACTAAAAATGCCCCGCTTATAAGGTGTCCCGAAATCGCCACCACCCCAAACAGACGGGACTAAAAAATTAATTATGCCTATTATAAATATACAATAATAATTGGTACTTAATAACATAAATAGATTAATATCAAAAAAGTTTTTAAAATTAGATATATTTTCCAACTTGAATTCTTCATTTATTTTATTTTTTCCTATTTTTATATTATTTTTTTCTATTTTTATTATTTTTTCTTACTTTTTCCTATTTTTTATTATTTTTTTCTTATTTTACTTTTTTCTAAAAAAACTGGCGGGCTAAGCCCGAGGCCCGATACCCGCCTACAAGCGGGGCGGGCCTTTATTTCCCAGGCCCGACAGTAGGCGGGCTACGGGCCAGCCCTTCCCGCCGGCCCGTTTTGACAGTATTAGGCAGGGCTAGGGATTTTTTTGTTGGAGAGGGTTCGAGAAGAGAGAACTTCCAGGTTCTCATGTATTAGTAAGTTTGATTTCACTCGGTTTTTAGTGTGTGGGGTAAAACTAAGTGTTTGTACAATTTTCGAATAAATAATATAGTTAGTAAGCTTGATTTCACTCGGTTTTAATATTGTTTTTCTTCTTGCTTGATTGTTTTTTTGTTTTGTGTTCGTTTCTCTCTTTGTGAGAGATTTCTTGCTTCTTGATTGATGAATGTTATGAGAGAGTGCACTTGGACTATCTAATCCCTGCAAATTTTCTAATCTAGTGAACTATCATTTGAAAAAAAAGAAGTAAATGCTATAGTTGCGACATATTATGCACAACTGATTAACTAATTAATTTAGAGGAAAACTCAAAATGGTCCCCGATGTTTACCACATGGACCGATTAATACCCGATGTTTCGCGTGGATCAATTTAGTCCTCGATGTTGTCGAATTTTGAACCAAATTGATCATGCCGTTAGATCTTCGTCAATTTGGATGGAAACTTGACATGTGTCAACATGCGATTGGTCTGACTTTAAAAATCACAAATTAACATTAAAAAGTTAAAAAAAAAATCAAAAAAGAAAAAGAAAAGATAAAAATACGAAAATACTAATTAATTAAAAAAATTAAAGAGAGAATAAAAGTTAAATAAAAAATTATAAATTAAATTCAAATAAGATAAAGTAAATAATAAAAATAGGAATTAAAATAAAATAAAATAAAAGAGAAACATAGAATAATATGAATAAAAAATAAACAAAAAAGAGAGTGAAAAGGTAAAAAATAATAATAAAAATAAAAAATGAGAAAAAATATATATTTATTAAAAACTAAAATAAGTGAAAAAGAAAATAAGGATTAAAACGTCAATGAAAGTTTACGAGAATCCCCGACTCTGTCCCTACCAAGTTAACGAGGACGTAATTGTCCCAGTATTTTTGTTCAAAAAAAGTTTGAGAACTAGGACGATCATGTCCTCGTAACTTGGCATGGATGTGGTCTGGAATTTTCGTGAACTTTTTAGATCCTTATTTTTGTTTTTAGTTTTTAATGAAAAATATATTTTTATTTTTTTTCTTATTTTTCATTTTTGTTTATTTTTTTTAGTCTCCTTTCTCTTTTAGTTATTTTTAATGTATTTTTATTTTTCTTTTTCAGTTTATTTTTCATTGATTTTCATTCATTATATTTTGTATTCTATCTTTGTTTTTTTATTTAATTATATTTATCAGTATTTTCTCTTCTTTTTTTTTTTCTAATTTTTCATTTTATTCGAATTTTTCCTTTTTTACTTTTTTAAATGTTAATTTATAAGTTTTAAAGTCAGACCAATCCCGTGTCCAATTTCCATCCAAATTGATAGACATGTAACGACAGCTGTGGCGAAGGCAGAACCTTAAGCCAGTGGGGTCTAGAATAACTGGACCCCATACCCAATTTTAAAAAGTTTCATTGGGGTAATTGTAGTGCAATTTTTTTCAATTTTGACCTACCATTAAAAAATTACTCTAATTTATAAAAAAATTGTGATCCCACTGGGCCTCATGTGGCTCTGCCACCGAACGTCAGGACCCATTTTGTTCAAATTCGACAACATCTGGGACGAAATTGATCCGCGTGAAACATTTGCTGATCAAATTGGTCCATGTGGTAAACATCAGGGACCATTTTGGATTTTCTCCCCAATTAATTTATCATATAAGGTTAAGAAAGAAAAGCCAAATAAGAAATACGCGAAGAAAGGAACTATTCAAAGTCGTCATGGTGAAAAGAGAAAGATGCATATTTTAGAATATATTCGGTCTTCTCCAACTTGTAAATTCATAAATGGGGGTTGGTCCAAGTGGTATGCGGCTTGGTATCGCTTAAGAAATGTCTCGGGTTCAAATCCTTGTGTACGCAGCACCCCCCTTTAGGAGCCTCACCTGCCGTTATTAGGTACGGGGCAAACCGGATTAGTCGGGCAACCCGGAAATCGGTCGGATATACCAAAAAAAAAATTTCTGCCGGCAAGTAGTTGATATGTATAAATATCAAATAAAGAAAAACATCACATTCTTGTGATCGCTCTCGAACAAGAACCTGATCGTTGATAAGTTTTATGCCCATAAAATACACTTTATTTGTGATACACCAACATATATTTTTCCGATTACCCATTTCATTTGTAGAATTATGCTTAAAACACTATCTCCAAGCGAAAACTCATTCTACTCAAATTTATTCGCAAACGCAAAAAGCATTCTCCAAACGTTAAACTCACCCTCAAACTCAAAAGATTATTATGTAATATCCTCTTTCACACCAATTTTGATATGACCCACATACTTTATATTTTCACAAATTAGATAACGATATTATATTAAATTCAACTAAAAGAAATATTTAATAACATTTATAGTAGAATTAAAGTTAATATTCTGTAAAATAATTTTTAACTGCTATGTCATATAAATAAAATATAAAACTTAAATAATAAGATATTAAAAAATTACACGGGTGTTCGAATAATTAAAAATAAACAAAAGAACTTGTCTTGTAAATTTTAAGCTTCAAATGCGTATGAAACATTTTTAGGTTTTGCAATACCATTGGAAATGGTCTAAAGACTGATACTCACATCAGATAATACGCATATAAGTTAGATTCATACTCCAATACAAACTTCAAGAAAAAGCCTAGATTAAACCATTTACACACATCTAAAACAAACAAACAAAGAAAGCAACACATAGCTAAAAAATACAGCTACTACATATTTATTTCCTGAGCATAAAATTTATTTATTATATCACTGAAGAAAATAGATATCACCTCTTAGCTATCTGCTGCTGCTGTTACTCTTCATAGCTTTCCTGGCTTTGTAGGAGAAGCTCTTAATGGTCAAATTATCTGCAAAAGTCAAAGGTAGTTCTTCATCAGCAGCTTGTCTAGGATCACACCATCCTATCGATTCTTTCGTCGAATGTTCTTCTTCTCCTTCTTCATCGCTTTCTTCTTGTTCGGGAATGTCACGGTATAAGTGCTTCAGTATGAAAAGGGCAGTATCTGGGTCTCTCCAATAGTTTCTGCAAAAAAAAAAAATGAAAACATAAATTTAAAATTCCATCGAATATAATTTCAACTAAACCCTTCTTTTTGAATCTCGGGTCTTACGTGTGTGATCCAATGGCTGATAGATAAGCATGGCGGAAAGTTTTGTCCTGCACCGTACAGAGATCAAACAACTCACAGTGTGTTTGGTTTAGAGAATTTGGTGAAGAATCGAAAAGGAAATGGAAAGGAAAGCTAACCATGGAAAATTAATTTGAAAAGGAAAGAAAAACTAATGAAAATAATTTTCACTTTACTTTTCGACTTTCTTGATCCAAAACACAATGTTTAATCTTTCGCATATGTGAAAGGCCTTAGAAAAATAAAATGTGTTTTTAACGTACTTGCAAGACATGATCGACTCGCCCTTCTCGACTTCCAGTTAGCCTCTCCATAACGATTTCGCCATATGATCTCTCTTCCTTTTCGCTCGCATCATCAGATTCCTCTGTAAGAAGAGAACATCACATGATATTATTGGATGATATAACAGGACAAACTAATTAGAGACAAGCAAATTATTCTCAGAGCTCACCATCCCCATTTTCATTGGATCTAATTGATTCACATAGAGTCAGCACTTTAACCTATGGACGATAGTTTAAAAAAATCTATTAGACGATAAGTACATTCACAGATCGAAGTAAGATATCCAAATCCAATCACAAGAATTGAGTTAATGATGAAAACTGCACACCTTCACAGAACTTATATGGTCCACCAATGCATGAGACTGCATAGCTAGCACTTCTTTAAATTCCTGTAAGAAAAAGGTGCTTAAACACTGAATATATGTAGGAAGAGGACAACCATCATATAACTTGCAGTTACCTGGAAGCCGACGTGGAGCCGCTTTCCACCTCTATGGTAAGGAATTATAATGGGACGTTTTTTCACGAACTCTTTACATATAAGTGGTTCGACTCTGAAAAGAAAGCATACGTATTTGTTTTATAACGTGATAGGAAAACAGTAAAGAGAAGAAAAGGAGGCAATTTCTAACCTGTAGGCTACAGGGTCGAAGGGATGAAAGATATTGAACATTTGACTGCACGATGGCATCTCTTCGGTTATGGTTTCATCTTCCCCATATTCTCCAACCTTGCCTGGAAAATCATGGAAAGAAATATCCAGTACTAACATAGTGGAGAGTTTCAAGTCAAAGTAGCAGCAATGTGGTGAATCAACAATCACAAGTAGGTGAAGGTTTCTGTTTTTTCTTTTTTTTTTTTCTTTTTCCTCATATTATCGATCTAAGTGTGTTAAGTGCCAGAAGCAAGAACTGTATGTTGAGACAATACTATCCATGTTTATCATTTTCACTCTGCATCCAAGAATGCAAAGATCACTATGAACACGAAGCAACTTAATATAGCCATGCATGCTTAAACGATGTATGGCATAATACGGATATGAAAGAAGAGTAAAAATATGTAACACATTACCCATCCCAATGCGAACATTGCGAAGGGACAGAAAAACAGCGAGCGGGGACCCCACAGCATAGAATGAGTCAACCTGACATAAAATCCAATTAAAGTTAATTTGGAAAGAGATTGGGTGGCACCGAATCGGTAGGCAAGAAATTAAAGAATATGCAAATCTTGCGAAAAACCCTACGTTAGTAAAATAGGCCAAAGCAAAGCACTTGTCAAGGATCAAAGACTAGACATGTCATGTTAATTTTTATTAAAGCGTGACATAAATAATGAATTAACAAGCATATCATGACAATCAAGTCCCTGTTCACAGGAGAGAATTAAGCAAAAAAGTTATTGAAGCCAACATAAAAGTGTAGATGGTCATGTTACCTTGAATACTAATTTTGTGTATCTTATTTGGGGGGTATAAGACTTGAATGAATTTCCATGATCAAATGGAATGCTCTTGGAATCAGGCTGATTAAGCGATGTACTTGTATCTGCATTCGCTGGGAATTTAAGCATGATTAAATATAATATACGAAGGCATAATCTACAACGGTTCTAGCTATAATCCTGCAACCATAGAATATACCTTCTGAATCTACCGCTTCAAACTCCTTCACTTTAGCTTTGAGCATATCAACCTGAAAAACGATAGACCAATGAGAAGCTGTTATTATATGAAGATATGAAGCCAACATAAGCTCTACTTTTAACCACCTCTCTCCTCAACGAATCGATTACTTCACTCTTCTCGTGATCATTAGCATCCCCATCAATCTTGAATCCATCGCTTGGTATGGATTCACTTTCCATGTCGTTGGACTCAATAATCTCATCATTCTTAGATGATTCAACTTGACAGGAATTGCCAAAAGGTACAGACGTATCATCATCAGATGTTGAAGCATCCCTTATCTGCTGATTGGAAGTATCAGCTGCAGTTGATTCGTCTGAATCAGACAGTGTAGGCGGGCCAGAAGGATCATGACCACCTTCGACAGTGTCAAGGTCTGGCTTTTCTGACGAATCAAAATTGCTCTCGGTTTCAATTTCGTTATGAGTTTCATCGCCAGTGTTAGGGCTATGCCTGGAACCAGATTGTACGTCAGCCTCTGTAGGACTTCTGCCTTTTTTTTCGTTCCTTAAACATCCACTCCATAGGAAAGGGTGAAGATAAATTTTCTTGATGACACAAGATATCATAAGATAGCACACTTCCCAAAGAGTGAGCATAAATGGAAACCTGCAAAAGATTTACCGTTGAATGACAGAGCAAGACCAGCATATATGCTATTAAGTTGAAATATAATATCACAGGTTTGCTGTGTTTGAATAGAATTTACCTTTCCATCATAGTCGGGATTCCTCTTTAAAAATTTTAGATATAGTTTGTTCAGTTGGTTGGAGACCTAAGGACAAATACAGCTCAAATCAATGAGAACTTGAAAGTAGAACAGCAGATATTACATAAATCTACTTGAAAGATGGTCTAGTAAAAATTAACTAGGCATCAGAGAGAACAAAACTATCATAAAAACAGCCGAAAGAACAGAAACCAAATATAAGAAGTTATTGGAGAGAAAAATAAAGATATAAGGAAATGAGTACCGAGTTGATTATGTCCTGACAATGGATAGGGCTCATATAGTATAGAACGTCATGAACTGTGGCACCGAGCATCATACGCAAACCTCTAACACCATCTAAAGTGCATTTTTCGACAGCTGCTTCGCCAGTTAGCTTCAAGCCCTTCCTCCACTAGCAAAGATAAAATAGAATTAACCATGATTTGAAACGAGGAAATCATCAGCGAAACAAGTGATGTGAAATACCAAGTTGGCAAAATACCATATACACCGCAAAACTACATTTGACCCGCTATTAACCTTGTTGATTTTTCAAGCTCATATACGTAGCTTACCTAATCACACATTTTTTATTGTAGTATTGCGTCATAAGATTCCAATGACAGTACTACTAGGAAAATGTTACAGTTTTACTGTAAGAAATAATTGAAGAGAAGTGGCTGCATTACATTATGTTATTCTTTGAGTAAGCATGAACAGGGAACTGTTTCGGGACAGAAATGACTAACTAAACTAGTAAATTATCCACCTGACAAGGGATGAAAAGAACTCTTTGGGCACCGCGCTGGTGAGAAGTCAAGTGTCTCTCAGCAAGAGCTTCTGTTACTTGACGAAAATCTCCGACATCATCCACCAAGTTTGAGTTTTCCAGCCTTTGACCAATTCCATGAACCATGAATACTAAATGCCGAACAGGAACCTGGCCATCAGACATTATATGCTATATAGGTTCACACAACATTGTTTCCACACAGCAAATACAAGGTTCATGATCTCTTCTTTGGGAACGATAAATAGGAGAAGAGAAATATGAATTTTAATTCGAATTACAAAGGGAGGGAATCACGTCAATAGATAAAACTTCAAACAGCCTTCAACTTCAACTACGATATTAATGTTCTTTCGCAAGGTCAGACCAAAAAAACCTAGATCTTCGAATAGCACATCATGAAACTGTGAAAAATGGTATCGTGCCCGCAACCAATTTGAATGTGTTGTACAGTACAGTATTTACAAACATCCTGCTCTTAATAGGCATTAAAACCGACCTATTTAAGGATGTATCCAAAAATCAGGTGGGGTAAAAAATGCTGGTCTTATTAATCAGATAAATTTAGATTGAGATAAAATGGGTTACTTGTGATGTATAAGACATGAAAATCAACAGTAGTGCACAACATCCCCATGTCCACAATCAACAAGGAAGAGAACTGACTAATTCGACATCAAAGTTTAAGTGATTCCCAAAATGATTCAGATCTATACAGTTATGGATATACGCAATAAAAATGAGTAACGGAAAGGTAATGAAGGTTAAATCTATCATAGAACTGTAGTTAGAAGGTTTCAGACGAGTAAGAACCTCGAACACCTCTCGGTCAAGCATTAAGAATGGACACTTAATAGATCTAAGGTTTTAAATATATTAATTGTGATTTAAGGGATTTATGATTACGTTGGCGTAAGTGCTTAACATACCTGCGAACAGTAATCATCCACTTCTTCTTCTTGCCGCTGGCGTACTTCATCCTGGACAAAATGAGACAAATGTAGTTTGTCACTAACGATACTACACTAATTGGTACACTTCATGAAGTCCTGGTGTTCTACACGATAGAAACAATGTTTATGAGGACCTCGTTTTATATGCCGACTACAAACAGACTAAACAAGAGGACCGCCATATAATTCAGAACCATATCCATACTCACACAGCTAAACAGCATAAACTGAACTTGAAATGCTAAGAAGAATAATAGGGATATAGTCACAAGCTTTTTAAATTATCTGGATAAGAATACAAATAAAATATGATCGGATTTAATGAAGCACAAGATAATCTATGCGCAGAGCATTGTAAGAGTTAACTTTCATGTGTTATCAACGTGCATGAACATTTCAAAAAATTACTTAGCCTCAAACGCATTTACTTCTCAATGACAATAAATATATACGAGATATCACATGCAACAGAGGAACATTAATGAAATACCTGAGTAGGCTTTTGGGACATAGGAGGAGCATAACCACGTCTCAACTTTATGCCATTCCGCATACTGCCTACGACACCAGAAAAGCCAGAAGCATCAACATTTAACCAAGCTTCCCACGTATCGTCTTCTCCAGTAAATAGAGCATGTAGTCCCTACATCCAGAAATCAATTTTACACGATTGTTCACTTTAATGGACGTGAGAACTTACTATGAGGGGACAAAGATCATACAGAGGTAGAGCCTTGGATATCCACCCGAGCAGCAAAAAGACCCGACTGCTGAAAAGTTCTTCGATGCCAAATCTGAAGGCAAAACAACCGCATAACCATTAGGGAAAAACAATAGGCCCATGATTAAATCAAGAGTCCACTGTTATAACAAGAAAGGGAAAGAATACAAAGATTCGCATAAGGACCTAGAACATTGCAAGCGCAAAAACTATTATAGGATCATTGGCATTCGAGAACAACTTCATGTCGGTCAAGGAAGAAAACACGCATCAACTGCATGAAGTCACCAATACCTGTCCGCGATAAGCATATTCCAATTGCTCGGCGACATCTTCTCTCAGTGGAAACCAATCAAGACCACCTTTACGGGCAAACCAGTGGCCACGTAAAACACGTCGATTCTCTCCATTCCAGTAAACAGGGAAACAATGTCTTCGCATCAAATCTACCTGCAATAATCCTGCTATTCAACTTCTAATGTTCATACTTTTGAAAAATTAATGCTATCCCCAAACTCGTCTTTATACAGTAACCCACAGTATCATATACCAATGTTGAACAGAAAGATATGCAAGTAGGGAGTCAGGATTCCGCTAAAATCTACAAATAATTGCATGATGATTTCACCGAGTAAAATGTTTCCTGAATGCTAGGGGCAAGGGAATGTCCAATACAGAAATTTCCCATTGCATGTAGAACATCTCGACGATTACAATGCACCAAGTGAAGCAATAAAAAACTTCAAATCACACAGACTGGTAGCAGACAATACCATAAAGTTACATTCACATCATGGCCCATGGGAACCTAGCCAGTAAACTGAAACCATGCATTAAGTGTTGAGCCACTAGAACACTAACAGGTAGATGGGCTTCATAAGCAAATAGGATAAGACTCATGATTGAAATGGTGTACCTCATATAATCCTCCCTTTACAGGAACGCCAACTCTCTCTTCTTCGTTCGCCGGATTATCTGATGATGTTTGCCTTGACGGCTGAGCGGACTTGGATTTTTTACGTGGTTGCCCGCTGGGACCATCGCTACATTCAGCATATTCCTTCCACCAATAAGACAGTAATTCTTCTTCTTTCTGACGATATGAAAGAACTTATTAGCAAGGTACATTTAGTAGTTCCATAATCCACACCGTGTTATAAGTGCATAAATCAGCATACCAAAGAAGGAAATAAAATAATGGCATAACCTGCAAGAAAGCCGCCTCTATTGCAAGAGAATCCCTCATGCCAAATCGAAAATAATCACCTTTCCCCACAACTTCCGTTTGAGGAATTGATGCAGCCAATTCTGTCAAAATCCAGAAGCAGATTTGCATCATACAGAAGGAAAATTGAACAATATTTCCTTTTCAATGAAAACAGAAAGAAAGAATAACCCGGTCGGCAATATAAATCAACTGCGGGGAAGTTGCAGAATATTAAAATATACTTCCAGAACCACGGAGAATCAGGTATTGAACAACATGATCTAGTGCAATATAAGAAAACGTAAAAAATAAGGACGGCTAACTTGTTCAAAAATAAATTCCTCACAACAACTTCCCTGTTTGACATTTTGATTTCACTTCAGTAGAAATGAGTAGAACAAATTGAATCCACTAATGACTTTCTTCAACATCTGAGTAAAATGTTGCTACAGCCACTTATAGCAACATTCTCTCATTGAACGTAAATTATACCAGTAAATGCTTGATGCGGCAATAAGGTTAGTGCAAATATGGTCAGCACCTGGCAACTAGCCACTTACATGTAATGTAAGCAGGGTGACCATTTACAGTAATAAAGCGCAACATACATTTCAATTTTAGTTCTGTTTTCCCCTATCAACATAACTGTTCTTCAACTCCTCCCAAGCATAAAAATATACATCCCGAATTCATAAACCGAGTGAATGATAAAACCAGCACACCTAAATAAACGATTGAAGTCTGTCAACTTCGGTACTAACCATCGACTCTCAAAGGTATCTTACAGAAGAACCACCGAACATCTCCACCATCCGATGGACTCCTCGTTTGAGCAAGATACTTTTGCCTGCTCTCATACTGCTCAATTTCATGGACCAACCTCCTTATGTTTGAGGGCGTGTTCTTCAACAGGTCACGCGAATTGTCATCAGCCACGTTCGAGCTGCTAGCTCCATCATACCACTGCGCCATCGCCGCCTCCTCTGTTCCAAGTTAACAATGAGGAAAACAGAAAACGTGTAATCAATCGTTATCACTCGTCTATCAGAAACAAAACCAATGATAAAAAATGAACTAAGCGGCAGCGATGGAGAGGGATTTGAGTTGGTGAAGCAATCGAACCTCCCAAATGACGTGAATCGGCGGCAATCTACAATCAAGAGATCGCGAATTTGATGTATAAAGAGGAATTCAATCTCGATTCTGATTTCTTCCGTATCAAATCGACATCATTGATGCGCAAGAAGATTCAGGGTTTATCTGCTGTGAATTGTGCCGCGAAAATCAACGGCACGTGTGAGATGACCGAATGGAAAGGAAGATCGAGGATCTTCTGAAACCCGAATCAATTTGGGGTACAGAAATGCACAATCATTTCTTTGATTGAGAAATATGTAGAATATCGACCACATCAGCAGAAACGTGTCGAACGGTGGTAAAGCTCAGGTTTTTCTGCATATTTGTCCAACGTCCCTTTTTTTCAACCTTTGTTGCATTACAAAAGCGATCGTAGGCAGATATCAAACATTGTCGTAAATGTAATTTTACTCGATAACATTTGAGATATCAAATTGAACCCTAATCTATATATATAAAAGTTGGATTATATAAAAGTTGGATAGGTATTCTCTTGTGAGGACACCTCAGCAACTCAAAGTCTTCCCCTTCTGACACATCAGCAAAAACAAAATGAGTGAATATTACTTGGGCTTACGTTGCCTTCATCCAAGTAATAACAATATTACTTGGGCTACCTTGCCTTCGTCCAATTAATAATAGGGCAAATGAATAGTCTTACAGTTAAATTATCCCAAAATAGGGCAGCTAACCAGTCTCATAACTATTAACGAGGTCTCATAACGTTTAACTGCTATGTTGCTCGACCGATGCTAAACATATGTAAGATACTGCAAATATGTATCGGTGAAATAATTTGCTTGCACCGCCAAGCAGTCTTCTAAATATGGCATCGTGATTCGTGTTAGCCTCAAAGACCGGTGCATTGGACCTAATCGATGCATCTTACGAAAGAGAAGTCTACCCCGGCGAAGTTCTCATGGTAGGCAAAGAAGAGGTGCGGTTGCCCCCCACGAGCCCAAATCTTGAATGGAGGAAGATAAACACATGCTACAAGTAAAACTACCAAAGCTCTCTCTCCTCAGGACATAGAAATCGATGGAGGTTGTTAATGGTAAGTCTTGGTAAACAGATGGAAGCTGCCAAGAAAAAAAAAAAGACCAAGCTGGTCACTCCGAGCTGGTAGGATGTTATTTGATTCAATTCTACTGCTACTCATTGGCTAGTGCAGATCGTGTTTTTTTTTGAAACAAAACAGACGTTTTATCTATTTGCTATCTATTGCGGATAAACGTGTTCATACAGTAACTGTGATTACCACAGTTCGGTTACGGTTTGTAACCAGACAAGCCGGTACGGTACGATGCGATTACGGTTCGAACCGCCGGTTTATGGTTCCATTTTTTAATTGTTTTTCCCATGTAATAATCGAAATAAATTTAGAAAGCCAAAAGATGAGATACGCTGCTTTTGTTCAATTAGTGCGTGACCTCATTTCGAGGATCAGATGATGAGTGAGCATCATGTTTTTGATGGGCGGTTGAGTGGCGATAGTCGGTCCAGATTGTCCCCCGTAACTCATACTGTTGAGGTCTCTTCTGACGTCTCTGATGAAGATAATGAACATGTAATAACAAGTCATCCGCATGTGGCTGTTGAAGAAGCTATCATACCAAATGTTGCCACTGGTTTTGCTGAAGGAGCAGATAATTTGAATAAAGCGAGAGTTGGAGTTGAAGCTGGCCAAGATCGTGTTTGCGACGAAATCGGTTCACGAGGTGTTGACATCTTAAACGAAGTTGCTGGTGTGGGGAGTATGGTTGATTACCACGCTGAACAGGTTTTGTGTATGAAAAAACTGATGGAAACATCTTTCATTGAAGTTAATGAGAGGTTGTCGAACATAGAAGCGGCTTACAGTATTCATGTTCAAGAGGAGTGGTTTGATCGGAAAATTAAACCTGTTGAGAACCTACTGGGGTGGGTTGGAAGTCAGCTCAGTATTATGAATGAAACAATAAAGAAGTTCGACCAATCTCAAACTGGTATGTAGGCTACCTTCTGCTGAAGATAACAAACATGTGTTCGGGATTCGAATCCCGAAGGGTATTGTCGGTTAAGGCTACGGAATATCGCTCCTACGTGATTATCGACTAAATCGCAGTAATTTCCTACCCACTTAGGGATTTGCTGTCGCCCTAAACGTTCATGGGAATCTAAGTTTAGCGATTACTAGACGGCGAGGATCGAGTATTTGCTGTCGCCCTATACTCGAATCCTAACGTCTACCAAACGGCCTAATCGTTATTTAGCTGTCGCCCTAAACGATATACCACACATTCATATCAACACATAGACATATTGATACAAAGAAACATGTTCATAGAACAATAAATAGCCAGATTACACGTGTTCACGATTATCCAACGACTTAACTACGACATAACCCAACGTTCATCTACTCCCGAACACACAAGAGATTTAGCTACTCATATTAAGCAAAACAACAACGAGATTCAAATGAAATGAGGATAGAGAACTCATAAAAACTTCCCTAAGAAGTGAATATGGCGTTCCTGACGTGGAGCTCTCGTTCCTCGATCGTATGAGCGTGCCTACGTTGTCGGATCGTCCCTTGAACTTCTCCAAATCACGGGGTAACGCGCACGGGAGGTGTTTTCTCAGTCTTTTTTGGATGTGATGAACCTTTTTCCCCTCAGTCGTTTTCTCACTCTTTTTCTGGCCGCGATGCAAGGCTCTTCTGCGCGAACGTCTGCCAGGCAGACACTGAGAGACACTCGGTTGATCCGTTTCAGTCACCACCGGCCGCTCATCACAGCCATCGAAATTAGACTGAACATGAGGCATGCAGACGAACTTGACACCGTTCAATAAATAATCCATTATCCTCTCGATAACTTGGTCGTCGCCGCCCTAGACTTGTGGGGCGGTCGTTTCCGGGGTCGCACCCACGGTTCGACGGAGACTGCGGCTCGGGGAGAATCGAGTGCGACGGCAATTTGGTGGTGGGTTTGGCTCGCCGACAGAGAAAGTTAGGTGGCAGAATTTGGGGCAGCGATAGTTGTGGCGGTGGCCGCGGCGGCTTCTCGGCTGCTTCTCGACGGCGGCTTCTCGGCGGCGGACCTGGCCAGAGTGAAGGTGGTTTAGGGTTGTTCAATATTTGAGAAAAATTTTACACCTTGAATATTATAAAAAAAAACTACGATAATTGCTCAAACTTCGCTTCCACAACCTTTTCATTTTTTATTCGGATCTTTTCTTTCTAATTCTCAATATAAATATTATAATAAGAATAATATATTATTATTATTATTAAAAGCATTAAATAAATATTTCGAGAGAGATGCGGACGAAACATTTAGAAATATTTTTTATTTCAACTTGAGACTTGAGAGGGGAAAGAAAATATTGTGAAAAATCAAAACTAACTCTCATATATTTAGTAGGAGAAAATATAAAAATATTTACGGTTATAATAATAGAAAACCGTTACCATTGACCACGGTTAACCAAACCGTTGACCGCCGGTTCTTTTACGGTTTTGTTACGGTTTTTCAAACCGGACGAACACCTTGCAGCTTGTATTGTATGGAAAGTGTTATACACATGTGAGCGATGGTTGGATTCGCTTTACATTGAATCTTGTTGAAGTACGATGAACTTGAATTTGAATGAGGGTTGGGGTAAGTTTTGATAGGGAATAAATCGTTCCCATGCAAGGTTTGAAAGCTTTACACACCTTGCAGAAGTCTTCTCAAAGTTTTGCTTTCAAACCTTGCATGGGAACGATTTATTCCCTATCAAAACTTACCCCAACCCTCATTCAAATTCAAATTCATCATACTTCAACAAGATTCAATGTAAAGCGAATCCAAACATCGCTCACATGTGTATAACACTTTCCATACAGTACAAGCTGCAAGGTGTTCGTCCGGTTTGAAAAATCGTAACAAAACCGTAAAAGAACCAGCGGTCAACGGTTTGGTTAACCGTGGTCAACGGTAACGGTTTTCTATTATTATAACCGTAAATATTTTTATATTTTCTCCTACTAAATATATGAGAGTTAGTTTTGATTTTTCACAATATTTTCTTTCCTCTCTCAAGTCTCAAGTTGAAATAAAAAATATTTCTAAATGTTTCGTCCGCATCTCTCTCGAAATATTTATTTAATGCTTTTAATAATAATAATATATTATTCTTATTATAATATTTATATTGAGAATTAGAAAGAAAAGATCCGAATAAAAAATGAAAGGTCGTGGAAGTGAAGTTTGAGCAATTATCGTAGTTTTTTTTATAATATTCAAGGTGTAAAATTTTTCTCAAATATTGAACACGTATTTATTTTTATAAAATAAGCTCGAATTGATATTTTTTGGCTTTCTAAATTTATTTCGATTATTACACGGGAAAAAACAATTAAAAAATGGAACCATAAACCGGCGGTTCGAACCGTAACCGTACCGTACCGGCTTGTCTGGTTACAAACCGTAACCGAACTGTGGTAATCACAGTTACGGTATGAACACATTTATCCGCAATAGATAGCAAATAGATAAAACGTCTGTTTTGTTTCAAAAAAAAAATACGATCTGCACTAGCCAATGAGTAGCAGTAGAATTGAAGCAAATAACATCCTACCAGCTCGGAGTGACCAGCTTGGTCTTTTTTTTTCTTGGCAGCTTCCATCTGTTTACCAAGACTTACCATTAACAACCTCCATCGATTTCTATGTCCTGAGGAGAGAGAGCTTTGGTAGTTTTACTTGTAGCATGTGTTTATCTTCCTCCATTCAAGATTTGGGCTCGTGGGGGGCAACCGCACCTCTTCTTTGCCTACCATGAGAACTTCGCCGGGGTAGACTTCTCTTTCGTAAGATGCATCGATTAGGTCCAATGCACCGGTCTTTGAGGCTAACACGAATCACGATGCCATATTTAGAAGACTGCTTGGCGGTGCAAGCAAATTATTTCACCGATACATATTTGCAGTATCTTACATATGTTTAGCATCGGTCGAGCAACATAGCAGTTATAAGTTATGAGACCTCGTTAATAGTTATGAGACTGGTTAGCTGCCCTATTTTGGGATAATTTAACTGTAAGACTATTCATTTCCCCTATTATTAATTGGACGAAGGCAAGGTAGCCCAAGTAATATTGTTATTAATTGAATGAAGGCAACGTAAGCCCAAGTAATATTCACTCATTTTGTTTTTGCTGATGTGTCAGAAGGGGAAGACTTTGAGTTGCTGAGGTGTCCTCACAAGAGAATATCTATCCAACTTTTATATATATAGATTAAGGGTGAGGCGATATGATCAACCGTCGAATGGTCTGTCAATTTGAGAGTGAAAAATTAATTAATAAAATTAAAAAAAATCACTAACTACCTTTAATTACTATATTTATTTTAGTACTATTTTTAGCTAATTACTACTTTTAGTTATATCCTACTTCAGATTTATAATAAATCAATTTTTCCTTTTACATATCTATAACATACAAATTAGTTTAAATTATAATTTCTATGAAATATTTCACACTAAAATAAATTTAATAAAAAATATTATATAAATAGCACACGCATTCGAGTGTGTATAAGTTACTAGTATTATTAATCTTTATTTATTGTAGAGGTGTTAATGAGTCGACCTCGGCTCTTCTCCGTGCTCCAGCTCGACTCATTTGTGCTAGGCACGAGCCCGAGCTCGATAGTAATCAGTGGAGCTCGAGCTTGGCTCGTGACCTCGACTTGTCGAGCTCGCGCTCGGCTCGTGAACAAAAAAAAATAAAAAAGAAATAGCACGGCTGAAAAAATCAAAATTCAGTCATCACAAACAAATGGATCGATTCTGTGACAGATGGTGGGATTTGTAACCTAAATCTCACATAAAAGGACCCATCTGAGCAGCTGAATTTGTTTTTTTTTTTAATTCTAGTTTATTTCGTTGTGTTTGTTGTTGTTTTAGTTTATTTTTTATTACGAAAAATATGTGGTTGTTCTCTATTTTGGGTAGTCGAATCCTCCGCGAAAATCCCGATCTGTTTCCGTTCTCGAACTAATTCGAGCGAATCAGCAGATTCGATAGCGTCTTTTTTTTTTCAAACGAAAGTTTCATTAGAAACAACCAAATTACATGGACTAAAGAGCCCAGATGTACCCTCTGGTAATATTCGATCGTCCAGAAGGGAGAAAGCTCTCAACAAGAGAGAAACGAAGACGCACAAAATGAAAACAGCCCAAACAAGCCCGAAAAAAAAACAAAATATTAAGATCTGACAAAAGAACTAAAGAACCTACTACAAATTAACTTAATACTCCAAAAAATGGCTACCAAGTTAGATCTACGGTACTCTTCACTTTCTTCTATCTTCAACTTCGATATTTTGTCTTCTTCGAGAAGGACACTTCCACAAAGGAAGAAAGAAACTCCTACAAAGAGGGGACGGGCGCTCCCACACGAGGAGACTGAAAAAAGCAAGAAAAAATTAAAATACACGCCAAAAAGTTAAAGTATTTGGATATGGTGGGAGTATTTTAGATGGCCTCCCCAACCTCCATTAATGGAGGAAGGGAAGAAAGCTAGATCTTATGGGTGTGGCGATGTGGGGAGAAGAGAGATGGGGTAGGGTTTTTAGAGAGAGAGAATGCTCTGTCGCGATTAGATCACGAGGATATTCGATAGGGTCTCATTATTATATTTTAATCAGTGTTGTAACAAACGGTCTAGGCGGCTGCTTAGGCACCGTCTAGGCGCTGGTCGGCTAGCCCCGTGGCGAAAACAGCCTAAACGGGCAATTAATCGGTACCACTATTAATCGGCCGAATATCCCAATTAATTGGCCGAATATCCCGATTAATCGTCATTAAAATGCATAAAATTTTAACTTAATGAAAGCACGCATAAGCAGTCAAAGGCCCAATTTTATTAGGCAAGCATTTGAGAGATTCGAACGTGTGTGGCATGCTTTATATAGAAAGCATACAAGCTCTCTTTGACCGATGTAGAAAAACATTAAAACTGAAATAAAAAATTTGAAACTGAAATAAAACATATGAAAATTGAAATATTAAACTATAAATATAAAAAATAATAAACTGAAATAATACTTACGCAAACTAGAATATTGAAAGGAAATATAAAGAATATATAAGCTAAAATAAAAAACAGGATACCTTTATTAAACATCTTCCTTAAATCATCATTGTATATTATTATATTTTAATGCAGTGTTGGAATTGACATTATTTATATAGAATGTTTAAAAAAAATTATAACATAGGTATATTTGATCTATAATTGATATACCGACTAATTGCCGCCTAGAAACCGCCTAGGCCCATTCCGGGCACCCGACTAGCGCCTAACGAATTTTACAACATTGATTTAATATCTTTTTTCTTTTTCTTTTACATTTAACTTAGTTAAAGCTGGAGCTAGACGTGTTCATACGGTTACGGTTCACGGTTATGAACCGCCGGTTTACGGTTAATAAAAACGTCTAACCTTAACCGAACCGTGGTAATCACGGTTACGGTTACGGTTTTGAACCGGCCAAGCCGGTTACGGTTACGGTTACGGTTTTGAACCGCCGGTTTACGGTTTTTTTTTTTCTAGTTCTTTTTTAGAATTTTCTTTCTTTTATAATAATTTAAATATATAGTTAAAAACTTTGATATTTTTATATAAAATGTAAAAAAAAAAAGAACTTTCCATTCCAAGTTAGAATTTATATAATAACCTTCAACATTTGAAAAAATAAATTACACCTTAAATATTAAACAATATTATGATTAACATTCATTCTTCGATTAGAAAATCTTTGACGGGCATTCGTCGTAGGTATTTAGTTCTGAATATCATGTTTATCACTCAATATTTGTCTACGTTTTCTAAAGTTAATTTTATGATATTTGACAAAATAAAAATTAAATATGATGAATAAATTATCATTGGATTTTATGATAAGAGCAATAAAATTATATATTTAATTATTATTTAAAAGACGGTTAACCGCCGGTTATAACCGCCGGTTTACGGTTAGGAAAATGAAAAACCGTAACCGAACCTTCATAATTTACGGTTCGGTTACGGTTTAAACCGTAACCGTTGACCACGGTTAACCGAACCGTTGACCGACGGTTCGGTTACGGTTTGGTTACGGTTTTTCAAACCGTCTGAACACCTCTAGCTGGAGCTTCGAACGAATAAAGCTGCACTGTGTTAGACCGAGAATTTACAGCCCTAATTTGAAGCACATGGTTAGGTTTGGCCCGTATACGGGCCTTACTCGTTATTAAACTCGGCCCATTGACCTTATTTGGGCCAGCCCATTAATCTTAACGATAAGTTAGAATATCTAAAAGAGGTAAATGGAATATGCCAAATATTCAAAGATCACTTGTTTTCTCGTTTCTCTTCCCTTTCTATTATTTAAATTAAAACTTTATGGTTGGATCTCCTCTATAGTCTAAATTTATATCGCATATTAGATCATCATTACATAAACGTGAATCTATAGAAAAATACCCAATTGGATAAATTTTTTACACATAGGTACACATGTCAGAAATTTTATAGATAGGTACCCGATTTAATTTTTACCGTTTCTTTAGTCTTGTCGTACCTTCCTGTGTGTATATTGCGTACCATAACACGTTGATATAGGGTACCTAAATATAGCATATGTCGTACCTACGGCATAACTGTGTGTTACATAGGGCGTACCTAAATATAGCATACGTCGTACCATTTTCTTTATATAGGGTACCCAAATGTGTTGATATATGATACTCAAATGTGTTGTATGGTGTACTTTCGGTGATCGGGTACCTATGTGCAAAAAATTTATTCTGTTAGGTACCTGCATATAAACAAATCCTAACAGGATACTAAATTACAAGTTTTTTTTTTTTCCAAATAGGTACATCCCTTGCATAAATGGAGAAACATAAAAACCAATAAAAAATAAAAACATGGTGATAAGAAGTTAAAAGCGGAGATCTTTACGGTAAGGCCACGTAACGTGCGAGCGACATCGAATAAACTTCAACCTCATTTCTCTCACTTTTTTGGCATTTCTATATTTTATTATTTTTTGTAAATTACAAAAATATTAAATTAATATAGACGTTTGTTTTCATCTCACTACCTTCCAGCGAGACGACAAACACCCATCATCACTCCCCAATCTCAATGTACGCCATTTTCGAGCACCTCCATTTTTTCTCTGTTTGCGTTCTGAATTGATTTGTAGCTGTATACTCGTTTCAGTTTGGCCTGTTTTGAGCTGATTGAAGATGACGATGTTCACGGTTCGTAGCGTGGAGACGACGCCGTATGATGGACAGAAACCGGGCACTTCTGGTCTTAGAAAAAAGGTTTTTTTTCTCCCTCTTTTTTTTCATTTAACGGTCATTTTCGTGTTGCTTATGTAGTTTTCCGTATCGTTTTTTTTTGTATGAATCGTGATGTTTCCTAGGATGAGTTATTGTGTTCGCCTTGCATTAGATTTTGATGTGAAGCGATTTATCAATGTGACGATGCTCGTGATGCTTGGTTTGTTATTTTTGTTGAAAAGTTTAGATTGATGATTGTCGTTCCTAGATCTGTCTTGCTAGTTATGTCGTTTTTGGTTTGGCATTAGTAGATTTCTTGGCTTATACTGAGCTTGTTAATGAGTCAAATGAATGTTAAAGATATATGATAAATGTCTGTAAGAGCATCTTGGAATATAGTGCCATTTTGAATTACTGAAGAAAGAACTGTAATGAAGGCTGAAGCCTTTTCATGGAGTTCAACGATAGCTTTTGTTTTCCACATTTTTGCTACCTTAAATAATGTTGCACGCATGATTGCTGATTACTGTTTGATAATTGTTAATGACTTGGCATTCGTGATTCAGGTTAAAGTATTTAAGCAACCAAACTATCTGGAAAATTTCGTGCAATCTACGTTCAATGCCCTTGGGGGTCAAAAAATCAGAGGTATATACTATTTTATTTTACTTTTTCATCGGAGATTTTCTTGACAATTTGATTGAATATTTGTTCAGGTGCAACTCTCGTTGTCTCTGGCGATGGACGTTACTTCTCAAAAGATGCTATCCAAGTAATTCTTCTCTGTGCTTTTGCATAGTATTAACACTTGCATGTTTTGTTCTCGTTTTGCGAACTTACAATTTTTATCGTTATGATTTTTGTTTCTTTATCCTTAGCAAAGAGTTGGATTTGTCTTTCACGTTTCGATTTTCTGTGATGGGCTATAACTATTTCCTGCAATTACGCAGATCATTATCAAGATGGCTGCTGGTAATGGAGTGAGGCGTATATGGGTTGGTCAAAACGGGTTGTTGTCCACTCCTGCTGTATCTGCTGTTATTCGTGAGAGAGTTGCTGCAGATGTAAGTGATCATCATCTCTATAGAGTATTCAATTAAATTCAACCTCTTTCTACAACTAGCGAATATTTTTAAATTAGTAGTAGTTTTTGTATGTATATTTGATAGCCTTCTTTTATAACTCTTTGCAGGGATCAAAGGCTACTGGGGCGTTTATTCTTACAGCAAGCCACAACCCTGGTGGACCTCATGAGGTGGATGTTCGAATTAACCTTCACCATGTTTTTCCCATTCGACGATTATTTATTTATATATTCTATTTTTCTTGTAACTTTGGCAGGATTTCGGAATCAAATATAACATGGAAAATGGTGGCCCCGCTCCAGAAGGAATTACTGATAAAATATATTCGAACACGACAACAATCAAAGAGTACTTGCTTGCAGAAGGCTTGCCTGATGTAAGAACTTTACTGGAAAAAAAAAATTAAGCTATTGGTGTTTAGGGGAGGAGTTGGTTATTTCTCATTCTCATCTGATGATGATAATGTCTTCTTACAGGTGGATATTGGATCAATAGGAGTAACGAGCTTTACGGGTCCTGAGGGACAATTCGATGTCGATGTCTTCGATTCTGCAGCTGATTTTGTCAAACTGATGAAGTATGTTTATGATGATCGTTTCCTCTTCTCCCAAATAATAGACATTTCATATTTCCATTTTCTTTGAATTGCCAGCTTATTTATCTTGTCCTTTTGCAGGTCCATCTTTGACTTCAACTTGATCCAGAAGTTGCTTACATCTCCGAATTTCACTTTCTGGTTCGCCTCCTAAAGTCTTTACTCCAAGATAGACTTTTAGCATTATTTGTTTCCAATTTACCAGTTGAGTATTAAAGACTTTTACATTTCCTCATTTACTAGTTACGATGCGCTCCATGGAGTTGCTGGAGCGTATGCAAAACGTATATTTGTAGAAGAGCTAGGTGCGAAAGAAAGCTCTTTACTGAACTGTGTCCCAAAGGTAATTTTTTTCATTTAGTCTCATCTGGTAAAAACATTTTCTATCCCTTAGTTCCCATAGTTAACTATGGAACATGTACGTTTGTCTCTACTTCTCTTCACACGAAATCATGGAAACTTTAGGTATTGTTTCTGAAAAGTTTATCAAATAGTGCTCAATATAACATTGTTCTAATAGAAAATTATTAATAGTTGTGATAATTCCAATCCCCTTTTCATTCTCGTGTCTGATTTCTTGCAGGAAGACTTTGGTGGAGGTCACCCCGATCCTAATCTTACGTATGCAAAAGAATTAGTGGCTCGAATGGGACTGAGCAAGACAAGCACTGGAGAAGAACCACCGGAATTTGGAGCAGCAGCTGATGGAGACGCAGATCGTAATATGGTTCTTGGAAAGAGGTAAGTCTTTTCATTTGATTGTTTTTATTAATTTTCACCCTCTTTCGGTTTGATGATATACATTTATATATGTATATTGTTATCAGGTTCTTCGTGACTCCATCTGATTCTGTTGCCATCATAGCGGCAAATGCCGTCGATGCCATTCCTTACTTCTCTGGTGGCCTCAAAGGAGTTGCTAGGTTCATTCAATTCCTTTCCCAATTGTTTTTTACTGTCGATTTCTTGCAAGATCTGAATGTGTGATTCGATTTGCTACAATAAAGAATAAAATTTTTGTTAACTTAATTTGTTGCAGGAGCATGCCAACCTCAGCAGCTCTCGATGTCGTTGCTAAAAACCTCAACCTGAAATTCTTTGAGGTTCGTCTAAATTCAATTTTCTATCCCTTATATTTCAGAAAAAAGGGTCTTAAACGTTGATTTTTTGGTCACATATTAAAGGTTCCCACGGGCTGGAAATTTTTTGGCAACCTAATGGATGCTGGGATGTGTTCTGTTTGTGGTGAAGAAAGCTTCGGGACTGGTAAGAACACAACTTTTTTTATTATTATTATGAATGTTTGTATTGGGATCGGTTTACGCGTTTAGAGGGGGGGTGAATAAACGCTTGACGCCTTTTTGGTATTTAACTGGTTCAGGTTAATACCGGTGCTTGATTTTTCTCTTTACGTTATTTGCTGAAGCTAGTAGATCGGTTCTGACTCAGAAACCGATAATTTGTGCGTAGTGTTAGTGTGTGTGTGAAAGACGATACCGGTTTGTTTCTGGAAGTTCGGAGTTAAATCTCCTACGTCTCCCCTTCTTCCTCGTGAGGAAGGTTCACTAGACTTCAGTTATACACTCACTGTACAACCTACCCGGCTGCCCTCAGCCTTATCTAGTGAATCCCTAGGCAGTCGTAAAATACAATCCACCTACTTCAACAGCTTTTTACAGTCCGTCGGAAAAAACAATAACTCACTTACTTAACCTGACCGGTTATCGTACAGTGAGGACAACACTTTCTAAATTTCTCGCTTGTTCTTGACTTTCGTCTGATTGATTTCTCGTGGTTGTGTTGTTTGCTTCTTCAGTGTTTCTTCTCTGATATATATACTTGTTTGTTGATGAAGAAGACCGTTGTGAAATAGCTCCAAGTGATGTACTGTGCATTAAATGCACTTTCCCAAAATGGGCACTGTCCGGTCTTGGCAGCAGTTCGTACTGTCTCATTTGCTTTTTCCATTTTAAGCTCGGCTTGACTTCGACCTGTCTTCCTATGGCAGCCTTGCATTAAAGACTTCGACAGTAGATTTCATTATCCCGCCTTGAGTAAATTTGAATCTTTGTACACGTGGCATGCTTGATGACAGAACTCCGGTCTTCGCATTTTATCGGTCCGGTATCTGAGTTCTGATCTTGGCTCCTGCCAGATCCAGTATATCTATGCATACTGACCGGTTTTAGGCACGCTTCTTCTAACAGTCAGTCTTGTGCTCTTTTAACTGATATCCGGTCTCCTGCGCATATGTGATCTGCTGATTGACATCCGGTCTCTTAATCTTCTTCAAACTGGTATCCTTAACCAGGCTTGAGCAATTTCCTTCAGACTGATTATATGGTCTTTTTAGTCTTCGATCTTATGTTCTTCTGACCGGTATTCTTAATCAAGTTTGGACAATCACCAAAACTGTTTAATCTGAATTCTCAATTCACGATTCCTAACAATTTCCCCCTTTTTGGTGATTGTCAAAACTCAACGAAGCAGAACGGTATTTATTATATCAAAGGAAATTTGATACATAAACTACCGATCTATTACAACCGTTGTTTGCCTATCTATTCCTTAGATATGCTAAACTTCTTCGATCTTCTGGTTGTCAGCCTCGACCGGTTTCTTCGGTACATCCCGGCCTGCCTTCTGCTTCGCCTTAGTGCTGCAGCAGTTCCATCTGTCCTTCTCCTCAGCTAGCAGCACTCCTACTCCACACTGCTTGTCACAACCGGTATCTCTACTTCTTCGATCTTCCGGTTGTGGGCATCCCAAGTTCTCTCTGGTACGTCCTGGTCTGCCAGCAGCTTCGTTCAGTACTGCCATCTTCCCTTTCGCCTCAATTAGTATTGGGCGGTGGGCAGTACTCTTCTGCCATCTTCCCTTTCGCCTCAATTAGTATTGGGCGGTGGGCAGTACTCTTCTTCCCCCTTTTTGACAATCACTTGTCCGGTGTGAGGGAAGGTAGTCATTGTGCCAGAGAGTCATCATTACTGTTGTTCTCTCCTTCTGAAGCACAATGAAACCGGTAGCTCTGTAGCTGCGCTTCAAGGTCTGAAGAAGTCTTCTTCTGACCCGTCCAGTCTTGGCAGCTCTTACAAAGCTACGGTTGTCTCCAGGACTCACGCTTTTTGTTGAGCTCCTTGGAGGGTCGGTTGTTGCGTCATGGTGGGTCACCGCTTGTTGGCACCACTGAGAGCGCAACGAAACCGATAGGAACCGGTGTCCGGGTATGTGCCTGGCATGGCGTTTAATCCCGGGTAACCGGTTCCCCTTATCCAGTCCCTGTAGTAGATGGTCTACAAGGGACTGGTGGGGCGCCATCCTCTCCTTTGGGTCCTTGTAGTGCCCTGATGGCTCGCCCGGTCCGCGGCATCTTTTGTTCAGCTCTGGGTAAGAAGCTGATGACTGGGTGCATCTGATCCAACTCGTCCAGTCATCAGAGAGCATCCCAGAGCCCTCCTTCTGTGCCGTCGGACTTGTTTTAAAAAGCCTGCTAGTCCACAGCAGCGTCTTTGTAGCTTTGTTTGACCGCCATGAGGTCTTTGAATGATCTAATGGATGAGTCTGCATCCAGTCTGTTGGAGATACTCCTTTGAGGCGATTGGGTAAGAAAACTGGGCTTGGACTTGTTAAGCTTTTTTCTGGTTGTGAGGCTTATCCTGACTGAGGGTTGTGGATGTTTCGGTAACTTAGGCATTTTGAACTTAGTTGTTGTTGAGTGACTGGGCTTTTGAAGAGGGTCGTGAGGTCTTTAAATAGCCGGAGAATTCTTGTCGATTTGTGTCACGGGTGCACAGTATTCCAAGCCATGCTTATCTTCTTTTCAGTGCGTCGGAACTTTACGTCTTGTCGATGACAGAGATTCATTGATGACATGACTATTCACCTTCTCTAATATCCTGCAAGTTTCAAAGCCAGCTGTATTAACTTCAATAATATGTGCATTGATGAGGCACAGTTATCGAAGAGACTCGGTCTTTGTCCGCTCAGTAGAAGTCATATGTTTATCCATTGGTCAGTCATGGATAGTTCCGGTTTCAGAAAGCTTTTGAGATGCTTTGATTCTTAGACAGAGAGTAGACACTGCTTTTGAGAACCAGTCTGGTGCAGTTGTGCGTAGTTCACCGGCTTGTTATTCCTGCACTTATTCTCTCCTTCCTGATTTCAGTACTCCCGACTTATCTTCACTGAGTTGACAACCTTGGTACTTCTACTGCTTTTCCTCTTAAGGCTGTAACTTTCCACCGATAGAAGAACTTGCTTGTTGACCCAGTTTGTCTGCTCCTTAACCACTAGTTGGAGTCTGAAACTACACTCAGTCATTCAGTCGGCTGAGAACCAGTCTCCATGTAGAGCGCCATCACGCCATTTGTCTGGAACTGAGATTAATTCCCTCACCGATTGCCCTTCAGTTGTCTTTCTCCGGTATGGACTGTTGATCTTTGATGGGAACATCCGGTCTTAGTTGATCTCAATACTAATTCCGTTCCTTCTGATGAATTCCCCTCAGTTTGTGTTTCCATCAGTTATTCCGGTCAGTTGCCAGGCTGATTTGATCGTCTCTTGAAACGCTGTTTGGTCTTCTGAGAATCTTCTCTTCCCTTTACTTGAGGCGTTCCCCCTCAGTAGACTCCCTTAGGTGCAGACTTATTGCCATACATTGTCCCGGTTTCCTTTAGACAAGTATCGCTCCTTTGAAACTGGTTTGTTCCTTTAACGCTTGATTGTCCCAGTTCGGAGCTTCCCTTCTGGGATCCTGTCTGGCCGCTACCGCTTAGTTATTCTGATCATCTGTTGTGCTTTTGTCAGACAGCCGATTCCCTTTCTTTACTGCATTTTTACCTAAAACTTTCCAGTATATAGATGACTCACAGCATACGCTATGGTCCTTAGGCATGGTATTAGTACAAGGCTTATAAAGCGCAGTTCTCTGTTTTCTTTTCCTTTACTTATACTGGTAATGAGGGTGGATCATTATTAAGATTAACTTAAATAAATATAAAGGAATTTTTGAGTTCCCAGAAAATTCATTTCTAATTACATGAACTCACCAGTAACCAAGCATAGATTGTAAGTTCTTTCTTGCTTGTACCGGTTCAGACAGTTGCTGGATACCTATTTCAAAGGTAGCCGCTGACTTGGCACATGGTTCGATCTCAGTGGGTGTCTTTCCCCTGGGCATGTGCCGACAGCATCTGCTGTCTAGAGGTTAGTAGAACCAGTTGAGTTCCTGCAAATATTCCTGCAAGAACAAATAAAATCCTCGGTACCCAAATCTCTTTGAGTCCGGTTAGGAATTAGTACCTTAGGTATCCATAATTGGATTATCCTAATGTTTCTACCGGTAGTGGGATCAATAAGATATTTATATTTATTATTCCTCTTCTGAGACCGGTCTTTGGGACTTCTGTAGTCTTGTGTCCCTGATTTCGTATCGTGACCGTTCCCCCTTGGTTGTTGAGGTCTTCTTCTTCGTGAATCATAACTTACTCCGGTATTCCCCCTTAATTGTTGGGGTATTCCTTTATGTGGAGCATTTCTTACATTATTCCCCCTTGCTACCTGAGATCTTGTCCTTGCGTAGGATATTGAGGAATTGTAGCTATGTTTCACTCCAGTTTCCTTAAACCTGTTCATAGGAGCAACAGAAACTGGGTTATAGTTTTTAGGACGAACAAAATTGATCACCTTTGAGGTGGTTGGTTGTGTGGATGTTGTTGGCTCATCAACACCAATTCCTTCGCCGTAACCAAGTCCGGTTCGGTCACCAGCATCCCTTAGGGAACCTTGAAGACATTGAAATGTCTCTGTTGACCTGGTCCACGACTGGACCAAAGTGGTTAGCCTTTTGTTTTCTGATGCATTCTTTTCGGCTGCTTCTTTGAGTCTGAGGTTTTCTTCCTCTAGATGGATGATCTTTTCAAGAAGAGGTCCGGTATCTTCTAGCGCTGGTGCTTTTCCTTTTTCTGCCACTTTTAACTTCTCGTTCAGTTTCCAGTATTCATCAGCCATATTCTGGAGGGCATCTAGAACCTCTTCATAGGTGAATTTATTTTCTGGATCTGATTGATCTCCCATTAGGCAGATAAGTTCTGGTTCAACTTTGTGGTTGCTTGGTTCATCCTCAGAACTTGATTCATCGGAATCGGTATCATCCCATCTGTGGCTATCTCCATTAGTCGTGGAGATTTGTGCCTTCTTCCACCTTAGGTGTTGGTTTGTCTCCTCTTTGGAGCCCTTCTCAGCTTTGGATCCGGTCCTATCATATTTAAGTTGAATGTTAGTATTATCGCTTAGCTTACGCTGATTAACCTGTGTCACATTGGATGATTTTCCATCTTCCAGTGCTTCTGTTGGATTTTCCTTGAGCTCGTTGATTTCTTGGTTTTCCCCAAGTTGACTTAGTTTGATCCACACTTCCTTAGCGGTCTTGCCTGTCATAACTTGTCTGAAGACTTCTATGTCCAGAGTTTTGAATATGGCATTTTTTGCAATATTATCCAGATTTGTCTTTCGTCTCTCTTCTGCTGACAGCTCGTGTCTTTCCTTTGGAATTTCTCTTGGCTCGTCAGGGTAGACAGCATGTCTTGCGTTTATCTTGTTGAACACGAATGGTCCATTTTCCAGTACGTCGATCATTTCATCATCTTGCGCATAGAGGTAGGTCATCAACCTTATTTTCCACTCAAGAAAATTTTCCCTGCTAAACATGAGAAGCTGATCTGATAAAGACATAGTTAGTGTAGAGGAAATATCAAGCAAACCCGCTCTGATACCACTTATTGGGATCGGTTTACGCGTTTAGAGGGGGGGGTGAATAAACGCTTGACGCCTTTTTGGTATTTAACTGGTTCAGGTTAATACCGGTGCTTGATTTTTCTCTTTACGTTATTTGCGGAAGCTAGTAGATCGGTTCTGACTCAGAAACCGATAATTTGTGCGTAGTGTTAGTGTGTGTGTGAAAGACGATACCGGTTTGTTTCTGGAAGTTCGGAGTTAAATCTCCTACGTCTCCCCTTCTTCCTCGTGAGGAAGGTTCACTAGACTTCAGTTATACACTCACTGTACAACCTACCCGGCTGCCCTCAGCCTTATCTAGTGAATCCCTAGGCAGCCGTAAAATACAATCCACCTACTTCAACAGCTTTTTACAGTCCGTCGGAAAAACAATAACTCACTTACTTAACCTGACCGGTTATCGTACAGTGAGGACAACACTTTCTAAATTTCTCGCTTGTTCTTGACTTTCGTCTGATTGATTTCTCGTGGTTGTGTTGTTTGCTTCTTCAGTGTTTCTTCTCTGATATATATACTTGTTTGTTGATGAAGAAGACCGTTGTGAAATAGCTCCAAGTGCTGTACTGTGCATTAAATGCACTTTCCCAAAATGGGCACTGTCCGGTCTTGGCAGCAGTTCGTACTGTCTCATTTGCTTTTTCCATTTTAAGCTCGGCTTGACTTCGACCTGTCTTCCTATGGCAGCCTTGCATTAAAGACTTCGACAGTAGATTTCATTATCCCGCCTTGAGTAAATTTGAATCTTTGTACACGTGGCATGCTTGATGACAGAACTCCGGTCTTCGCATTTTATCGGTCCGGTATCTGAGTTCTGATCTTGGCTCCTGCCAGATCCAGTATATCTATGCATACTGACCGGTTTTAGGCACGCTTCTTCTAACAGTCAGTCTTGTGCTCTTTTAACTGATATCCGGTCTCCTGCGCATATGTGATCTGCTGATTGACATCCGGTCTCTTAATCTTCTTCAAACTGGTATCCTTAACCAGGCTTGAGCAATTTCCTTCAGACTGATTATATGGTCTTTTTAGTCTTCGATCTTATGTTCTTCTGACCGGTATTCTTAATCAAGTTTGGACAATCACCAAAACTGTTTAATCTGAATTCTCAATTCACGATTCCTAACAGTTTGCGTGGGACAAGTTCATATTTTTTAACATCGATTTAAAAATTTTTTCTAACACCAAGCTAAAAAAATAATCGCACGATCATCATGGGACAGGCTCAGACCACATCCGCGAAAAAGATGGAATATGGGCGGTTTTGGCTTGGCTGTCCATACTCGCTCACAAGAACAAAGACAACCTCGGTGGGGACAAAAAGCTCGTGAGCGTCGAGGACATTGTTCGCCAGCATTGGGCTAAGTATGGACGCCATTATTACACTCGATATGATTACGAGGTAACTCACCGGACTTTCCTCTTTTAATTGGTTACGGTTCGTTTCTGAATAAATATTTTCTTCTTGTCTTCAAGAATGTCGACGCTGGCGCTGCAAAAGAACTCATGGCTTACCTGGTGAAATTGCAGTCTTCTCTTGATGAAGTTAACAAGTGAGTTTCACTCTAATGAAAAGTTCTGTTCTTTCGCATATATTTGTGTTTTTTTTTCATGATATCTAAACGGGTTTATCCGATACGAAAATTATTGTAACTCTGTGAACTATTAAATTCTCTTCTTATTGCGGTAAGTTTCATCCTAAATCTAATCATAGATTACTATCATGGTTTTTGCAGCTTTTATTCTCGGATTATTTCGGAGCATTTCTTACACGGGTTTTATTAAATTTTTTTGTCATTTCAACAGAATCGTAAAGGGAATAAGCTCAGATGTCTCCAAAGTCATCCACGGCGACGAGTTTGAGTACAAAGATCCAGTCGATGGCTCCATCTCTAAACACCAAGGAATCAGATATCTGTTTGAAGATGGATCGCGCTTGGTAAACAAAAGAAAAATTACTTTCTCGAAATATTATCGTAATTAGTCCCTTTAAGAATCTCGAATACTTTCGGCAATGAAATTATATTTCGATATAGGTTTTTAGACTCTCTGGGACGGGGTCGGAAGGAGCGACGATTCGTCTGTACATAGAACAGTACGAGAAAGACCCATCGAAGACAGGCCGTGAATCTCAAGATGCACTTGCTCCATTGGTGAGTGAGATTTTATATTTTTTTATTTTAATTTTCATTCAGATGAATATAAAACAAATTAATTTGATGATGATGATGGTGAAATAGGTTGAGGTTGCCCTGAAGCTGTCTAAGATGGAAGAGTTCACTAGCCGATCTGCTCCTACTGTTATTACATAAAAATCAATACATAAATATACCTACCTATATACCAATAATATGCAAGTAAGCAAACATGTTTTGAGGAATGCTCTTTTCTCTTTTTTCAATAAGTGAGAGTGACTGAAATAATGTTAGGTACTTCTTGATATATCTGAAGTCGTGGGGCGCGGCGAGACAAACGTGGGATATATTTTTCTCTATGTTACGTTTTTCATTTCTATTTCCTTCTGTTTGGAGAAATAAAGCTTTCTTTTTATAATCGTAATCTTTCTTTACATAGTTGAATCCTTATAATATTTACCACGCAATTGACAAGGATTGCGTATCTATTCTACTATACTAATGATGATGGGTGAGTATAAATTGCTATTTGGTCTGTAAAATAGTTATTTTTTTTCAATTTTATCCTTAAAGTTTAGATTTATTACAGTTTAATTCTTTGATTTTTTAGATAACTTAATTAATAATATAAAAATATATAAACTGACTTATATATTTGTACATACATAGGATGTGCTAAATATACTAGTTTAAGAATAACGAGAAATATACTAGTTTAAGAATATACTAGTTGACGTCGAAAAAAATTATAAAATAAACTAACGAGAAATAGGAAAAAAAAAGGGCAAAAAAATTGATTGTCCTATTGAGAACCGATCAGAGAGCTATATCCTTTCATTGGGTACTCAGCCGTGGCTTGATATCATTCCACCGATGGAGTGGGAGCTTTCACTGCTCCGAGTCTGTGAAACCAAACTCATGCAGTAACCCTCTCCCCCCTTAATGCCCACGTGAAGCCCAAACCTTGGACTACACACGGATCAAACTCCCGCTTGGAACGATCGTGCCAAATAAGAGCTCGTCGAGCCACCCAATCTAATAGCCTCGAAAGTTTGAATCATTAGTTCAATCAACTTATAGCCCCCACATGGGTGACAAGCCCTCGTTACTGAGCTCGGCGAAGAGCATTCTCTGTGTGAGGTTTTTAAAAGCGGTGAAATTGGCTTCGTTTAGTCGGTGTGGGAGAGATTGGCCACGTTCATCCATCTCACCTCTAATAACTTTAGGCCCACTATTTAAAAGCCCATTAGCGGAAATAAGATGGGGATCCAACGTTTAATTTGTCTGACCAATTAGATATGAACATCTGTCACTTTAGCAGAGAGGAGACGCGAACATAGAGCCACGTCATGTTGGACTCGGTGTTTTCCTATTTTGCCCTCAGATTTTATAATAGAGCATGGGCAATATCGAGCCCGATTTTAGTGTTTTTACTCTAACAACTCTATTTTCTGCATAATTATTATTCCAATTCCATCAAGTCTACTTTCTATGTTAAAAAGAATATTTTTATTTAATTTATATACTTTATATAAATATTCATTATGTAATAAATATTAATATTTGATAATAAATTATAATTAGCATATTTTTAAATTGTAAGTTTATTAATTTAAAACGAAAATATCATAATTAAAAGGGACGTTACTCTACTTTATTATAATAATCTTTACAAATTATTTGAAAATAGTTAAATACAGTAAAAATTAAATAAAACAAACATAAAAACTATTTTGATAGGGTGTAATTTAATATAGAGAATCACGTCTTTCTATATAGTGTTTCATTGAAGTAATGATTTATTCTATTTTGTGTCTCTCACAAAAATAGAGTATACATCTAAGATGCTTGTGTGTCTTGAACACGTTATTTCCGAAATTTGGAGGAAACTATAGAGACGTGGCAAATAAAACAGTCGAGCAATATCGTCGCGGAGATTAAGTGACAATTATTTGTACTCTTTCATATAATGCGTAGGGTGAAAATTGTAAATTGATCTGTTACTTAACCAATTAGATATTTTTCTATAATGGTTACTATTAAAAAATAAAATAAACTTATAAATCACGGTTAGCATCATAATAACTACCTCGTTTTTATTATTAATATCACTTGTTAAAATCACACTATCAATTATTTTATATTATTGCCCTCATATACCGGTACGGTATGTTAAAAATATTAGTTGGGATTAGCAGTACTACACAATAGGGTAACGTGACCAAATATATATAGAACACCTTGACATATATATATACATACATATATATATATATATATACAAGTCACGTTTTAGACTTTAGTACACATAACCTCGTTATTTTCCAATTGTCTCGCACCACGCATTACGAAACATATCACACGTCTACTGTTATATTTCTTACATTAAAAAACAATAAGGTAACCATGAATATCCTATATAAAAGATATAGTATTATCACATATCCTCGTACTATTCCACATGTCTCACGCCACACATACAAACATGTCCAACAATTAACTAATAACATTCGCCTAAAAAAGTACATTAAGTTTATACATTTGAATTTCAAGTAAGGCTGATGATCTTTTCCTCACATGAATTTTTCGTTTATGGATGTGAAAACATTAAATCTACTAGGCCAATATATTATTTTATTTCTTGATTGAAAGCACATCAACAGCCCACCGTGATATGTTTGGTCAAAAAACAATCAACCAAAGATATTTTCGTACAAAATAAATAAATAATAATAGCAATATTATCTCGTGTAGAATCAAATCAATCCCTTGCATTACAACATATATAACAAACCCTATTCTCTCTTTCTTTTTCATGCTAGTGCCTTCCTTCCCTTCACTTGAAGCGTACAATTCAAGTTATTTCTCATCATTTTCTCACCATTACCACTTCGCGACATACGTATATATATATATATATATATATATATAAACATTTCATGGAAGTTGTACTTAAGTTCTAAAACTGTGTTTTTTCGTCTTTCTCTCTATATTACTTTATTCTTATAATATTCATGGAGCAGCAAACTCATGAAAACGCCATCATGGTCGACGAGATTAAGGACAAAGAAATCACTGGAATTCACAGCCAAGTACGAAGAATAAAAGAAGAGATGAGGAAGACCATCACCCTATTGTTGCTTGAGAAACCTGAGACGTTGATCGTCTCTCGCCTGAGCCACAACCAACGGTTGAGATCGCCTTTGGGTTTAGCAGAGAAAGAGAGGCCCATTTCTGTATGATAATTTAGTTCAAAATAAATATATGATGCTTTCTCTTTATATTATTACACGATCGTTCTATGTTTCATTACAGATGAGCTTTGTGCCTTCTTCTGTGTTTAAAGTAGCATGTTCCCTCATTCCTATGTATAATAATATATTTTGATTAGAGGATATGAAGTGGAATTTTTTTCACAGTTCTGTTCCTGATATTATAATTTTGTTTTATTTTTTTTTCAGCTTTCCCAGTTTCGACGTGCTTTGTTCATTGAATTCAATAGTAATATATATTATGAAATATTGAAATACATGTGGACGCATATTATTTAGAATGACGATTACTGGTTGGAATGGATATTGAGAAAGTTAGATATGGATATTTTATTCATTAGAATGATAGATGTGATTATTGTGTAAATGATGTAGTATTTTTCTCATAGACGTAATTTGAGAGATTTATGTATAAATAAATGCTTTGGATTGCGTAAAAATGTATTGAGAAATATTGAAGTTATTTATTTCTTTTATCACTTTAATATTACTATAATCATCATTAATAAAATACTTAATAATTTTTATAACCATATAGCGATAAAAAATGCATCGATTATTGAGAAACAAATAAAATCCAATAAAGCATCTTGATAAAAAAAAAAACATCATACATTCTCATGCAGAAAAGAAAAAAAAAGGAGAAAAAAATCTTACAGTGTTTTAACAGATTGATCCTTGGAAGAAAGCAATCTGATTCTCTTAGTCAAATCCTTAGTAGCATCAACAATTACAGACTTCTTCTGCATTCTGTATTGAATGACAAGCTCAGTAGTAACAGAGTTGCACTGTTTCAGCAAAGCTTCGTCTTCCATAATCTTCGTCGGAAAATGCCCGAGGGCAATCACACAGAGGGAAACCACAGTGCGTAGGGCATTTATTTCGTTCGAAATCCCGAGTGGGGCTTCAGAAGAAATTGATTTCAGCGCATTCAAATCTGTGCTCTCAACTTCTTCTCTTTCTTCGCATAGCAGAACTCTCAAGGCAGCTAAGAGTCTACCCTCGACCACTTCCAATCCTCCGATCCTCACCTTTTTATGTCAGCCAACGAGGAATAAAGAACTCGTTTATGTAATAACGGATGTGCAATTAATTTTATTACCTTGAGATCTGAATTCTCGCCGTGGAGATTCAGCTGATGTAAGATACTCTGCTGCCATGGCGAAGGTGAGGAGAAGTTAGGAGAGGAGATTCCCGCGACTGTGCAAGCTGTTTCTAGAAGGACGGGATCGTATTTGAGCTCTATACAGTCATATGGGCTCGAAGGGATTACGAACCCATAATCTAGGAGAAAAAGATCGCTGTTTAAGCAGCCGTAATTGAGTTCTAATGCTTCGTTTTGCTTTATATCCTCTCTTGCAGTAACCTGGTTAGAACAAAATTGGAATAAAAGATGGGAGTTGTGATGTAGGGCCCATCTGTGCTAAGGGCAAAAGGCAAAAACTCGAGCGTTAAAAAAGATACCTTTACGATTGCATTGTCGTTTTTTGAGTCTTTTTCTTGCACGATTTCTGAGTTGGGAGAGAAGCTGTGGTTGCACATGTCGATCAGTGGGAGTAGCATTGGAGTGGTGGTGTGGGTCCCATCTGTGCTTTTGACATCATCGTATAGACGGAATGCTCGGGATGAAACTGCTGATATTGCCCAACCGAGGGCTGAGGCGTCAACTCCTTGGCCGCCGAAAGGGTGGTTTGGTAATTTCACGCCCTCGAGTTGTTTCTTGGCCAATTTTTCGAATTCGAGAAGGAAGTGGCATCTCTTGTTGACCTAAGTACAATACTAGAATTTAAAACACAATTACATCGATCACAAAGCCTATTCGGATCATCAAATGAAGCAATCCCTTGAATTATACGAGGTTGTGTTATCAATATCGAACATTCCCGACACATCTCATTAAATCCAACTATGATGCTTAATTGAACTCAGAAACAGCATCTACAACAGATGAAGTGATACACTGATTAAAATTTATAGGTTTAAACAAACACTATGGGATCTTTTGAACGTAGACAAACATGTACCTGGTGAAGAAGAGGGGCGTATTGTAAATTCTTGATATCTTCTCCGGGAAAGAAAATGGGAACGGTGTAAGATTCGGGAAGATTGCTGATGTAAGGCCACCAAAAGGAACCCGTCTTAGCTCTTTCTTGGAGAAGCTTCAAGCCGAGTTTCAGAGCCCAGAGTTCCTCTGTACAAATGCTACAAGTGTTCCAAATTCACTCTCTTACGCAAAAGCCAATTTGTCTAATATTTAAGCACAAAATCACCATATTGTTTCGTAACTTACGATGAACATCAATGGATGAGAAAGTTGCAGAAAGTATCCTACATTTCTTTGTTTGTCGATTATGCAAGTAAAAATTATATCCTATACGACTTGAATTTCAAAGCTAAGACAATTCGTAATCTCAAAGAAATTGCGATAGGAAACTTTTCTAATATGCGTATAGTAACACTTCAATGAACCCCAGTACTCAATCAGGCATATGGTCGAACACCATTTCAGCATTAAACAAATCAAAGGTAGAAGAAATGAAACTCCACTATACATAAGAAAATTCAAATAGGTAGGCATGCATAGACAACAATCCAATACCTCCATAAGCATAAATCACTCACCTGGAACGTATCTTGCTAAATCGGAAAGAGCGTAAGATTCCTCGTCAAACCTCAGAGGCACGTGCTTAGGAAGACTAATCAACTCAGACCCTTTCGAAATATCTTCAGACGCTACAAGGCCAAGGCCGAGCCCATTGGCCTTCTCGCCGTCGAGGAAAGATACTTTCACAGCTTGGTGCACGAACCCACCTTCGCGACGGACCCACCTCACGAGGTCCGGCGGATTAGGGACGAGACGCGTGTGGTACAAACGCGCCGACGATCCGACGATGGCGAACGTAACGTGCGTCAGTGAGGACGCCATTAACATCATCTTCCCTCGCCCTGCTCGTTGCTCTCTGTGCTGCGTGTGTAAAAGGGAGAATTTTAAAAAAGATGAACGTTCTATTTTGTTTTAAAAAAAGAGGAACGAATTCTGAAATGACTGAAATACCCTTACTAAAAAACTGGTTAAGGAGGCTAATCCGACTCATTAACAGCGAAAAGTTATCCGAGTTTTATTCGAGTAAACAAAACACTCGAATAACAGACTCGAATAATTGCTTATCCGACTTATTAACAGCGAAAAATTACTCTACTTTTATTCGAGTTAAATGCAAAACTCGAATGACAAACTCTAATAACAAATCGAAGAGATAAGGTCACTCGAATAATGTGCAGAAAATTTAAACGAATAAGCAGCATTATTCGAGTAACTTATCGAGTAAATTTTTCGAGTCAAAACTCGAGTAACAAACTCGGATAAGTTACTCGAATAAGCCGTATGTTATAAAGCTCGGAAAGAAAATTAGACACAAATCACTCGAAAACCTTAAATCTCTCGCGCTCTCTCTTCGAAACCACATCTCTTACTCGAAAAATCGTACACAAGCAAGCATAATCATCAATGGCGAAAAGAAAACGAGATCATCGGAGCCTTCCGCGCCTGTTCGTAACCGGGTGGATGAGCAAATCGACGCCGGTAGAGCCACGGTGGGTTTTTGGTCGCGTTTTGAGTTTTTGTTAAATCGATTAGGTCAAACGAATTTCTTGGTTAGATCTTTCGTTTCTAGCGTTAAATCGATCGATTTTGATGTTAAATCGTTGGGCAAACGTCGTAATCGGTCGGATTTTTTGAATTCGTCGCCTTTCCGAGTATTTATTCGAGTAATTAGGGTTAGGATAACGTTTTAACGTATTCGAGTGACGTGTTACTCGAATAATTGACTCGAATAACAGAAATTTTCATTGTTTTTCTGCATTTTCAGATCTATCTTCCGACGAAGTTGCCGGCGGACAATTTCTACCATGCCACCCTCACTCTGAACTCGCATTACATGCCCGTATGTGAACGCATCCGTACGCTTTTGAACGAGGAGGAAATGGAGGAGATGGTCAGACGAACTCAGTTCGGGAACTTGATAAAGGTGGCCCGAAACCACTACAACTCGAACATGATCCTGTGGTTTTTGATGAGCCGGCAGGTGGAGTATATGCCGGAGTCGAAGGAGTTCTGGATGGTCGTCCGTGGGCGACCATTAAGATATTCATTGGTCAAGTATTGCCTACTCACCGGCCTCGACTGCGGCGCTAACGAGCCGGAGATACCGTCGTCGAACGAGTTTGCGACGAGGCATTGGCCTGGTATTAATCCTATTTTTTTTATCATTTTGATTCTTTTTTTACTTCGATTTCAAAAACTAACGTTTGTTTTATGGCTCGTAGGCAAGCCCGTTATATATTTTGACGATTTGGAGAAGAAAGTCATGGAGATGATTCGTGATGCCGGTGGAGACTCGGGCGTGAATCCCGAGAAATTGAAGATCGCGGCCCTTTATTTTGCCGTCGGGGTGCTAGGGGAGCGGAGGGTAAAGAGGGACCTGAAGCTCAAGGAGGAGTGGCTCCGTCTGGTGGAGGACTTCGACCGCTTCAATGAATATCCTTGGGGAAGGATATCATTCGAGGAGGTCGTTTACGGTCTGAACAAAGACCTCTTGGGGAAGCACATGGAGATGCCATCGAAGGAAAAACCCAAACAACCTTCGATATCAGCGGCTTCGTCATGCCGCTTCAGGTAATTAGTTTTGTATTATTTAAGACATATTATATTTATTTTAACTTATGTTTACTCTCTTTTATCAGGTTTTGGCGTACGAGTGCTGGCCGACCGTCAGGTAGGAATTCGCCGTGAGAAGAGCCGGCGAAGGGCTCCCGATACCCCGGATGTGCCACTGGAAGACCACATTTTTTGGCAAGAGCTCTGCTCTGGGATGGCAAGCGGTCGAGCGTGCATTCGGTGCCGTGGGGATGGATGTAAGTATATATATTTATTTATTTATAATATGGATTTATTTAGATTGCGTCTTCTAAATTGTACAAATACACAGGACGTGCGGTGTTGCCTTACACCGACCGATGCTGAAGCCGATTCAAGGCACTTCCGCACGGTCGCCGGCTTTTGTGGCAGCAGGGATGCCGTAGCCCAGAGGATATTGGAGCATCTTCTAAATGGGCTGCCGGTCTACTGCACCGAGCATCGTCTTGCTCCGTCTCCTCCTCCGAGGCCGTCTCCTACGAGGTTTTCTCCTCCGAGGCCGTCTCCTCCTCCTCCTCCTTCCGGCTCAATAATCGCCCATCTCGATAGAAGAATGGACAGGCTGGAAGGCGATGTACGGGACATGCGGACGGAGATTAGGGAGCTACGCTCGATCGTGCTCCAAGGTATGTCTTACTTAATGTTTATTTTATAAGATTATATTGATATTACGTAAATCCAACGTAATACTCTAATTTTGTAGCCCTTGACATCCTGACGCCGACAACGGTGCGGGATATTGCGAGGAGCTATGATCGGGACATGCCGCCTCCTTCGCCTCCTCATTTGCCGCCGATGTTCGGGAGGACGCCGAACCAACCCGAGGCAACGGGGAGGACGACGAACGAGGGGGAGACGGAACGTGACGGGGAGTCGGGAGCAGGGGGCGAGAAATGTGGAGATGGAGATGGATGTAGAGATGATGGAGGCCGCGGCCGCGGCGGCGGAGAAGGAGAGGGCCGCGGCGGAGGCGGCAGCGGAGGAGAGGGCCGCGGCGGAGGCGACGGCGGCGGCGGAAGCGGCGGCAGAGAGGGCCGCGGGGGCGTCGAAGGCAAAGATGGCGGCATGGGCGGCGGCGCAGAAGGCCGCGGCCAAGGCGGCGGTTAGCAAAAAACGGCCACGGGCTGAACGTTTGAAGAAGAAGTCGAAGATGCTTTCGAGTCCGTATACGCCGACGCTCGATTCGACACCTCGCGTTACAAGGCAACGCCGAGCGGACATAGAGCAGATCATTGGCGAGAGGGTGAAGAATTGGGATGCCGTGAAGGTGGAGGTGGCAAGAATGGGCGCAAAGGATGAGCGGGAAGAAATTCTCCAAGCGTACGACAAGAAATTCTTTGCCGATCTGTCCACTCCGAAAGTGTGGATCTCGGATGAGGTATGTGTGTTTTTTGCTAAATATGTTCTAATTATTTCATTTAATAACATTATATGCTATTATTGCAACACGTCAACGAGGCATTCAGCGGGTTTACGGCGATGCAAGAAAACTGCGTGCATGAGGAGCGAATTGCGTACGTGAACACCAATTTCGCACAGGCAGTCAAGTTGGAGTCCGCCAAACCGCGACCGTGGGACATGTCCTCGTTCGAGCTATTCGCCACGGGAGAGATCAATGCGATATACGGCGGCAAGCCGTCACTTCACTGGAGCCAAGCGGATGTGGCCGTCATCCCATTGGCGTTTAACGCGCATTGGGTGCTCCTCGTCGCTCGGTTCAAGGAGAGGAACATCCTCGTTTTGGATTCCGACCGCAGCAGCGATTCGGACTTGAGGTTCATGAAGCCGTTCCTCGACCCCTTGGTCGAAGTGATACCTCTGATGCTTCAACACGTAGGTGTGGAGCAAAATTCCGTGGAGAAGTTTGCTTGGGTGCGGTGCCCCAAGTTCTCTCAACAAGTCTTCAGATAATTTTCTTATTTTCTTAAACCGGAAATTGTTCTATTTCTCGAACAGCGGAGAGTGTGGTATATACATGCTTAGGGCGGCGATGTCTCTGTTGATCGGTAACAAAGATGATCTCTACGCTTTGGACGATTCTAAAATTGATTCGTTTAGAAAGTTTTTGACGATATGTATTTATTTTAACAATTGGGATATTGTATGAACCGTTTTAGATATATTTGTATAGATTTTTTCATTTGGAATTGTTCAGTTTTGGTTGGTTGAGTGTTGCTGTTCAAGTTGTTCAGATTGTTCAAGGTTTAGTTGTTGTTTTTTTTCGATTTTCACTGTTATTCGAGTAAAAGAGCTTGTTCGAATAATGTTATTTACTCGAGTATCATATTCGAGCTGTTTCCGAGTACTATATAGTACTCGAATAATGTTCAAGGAATCAGTTGTTTTTTTTCGGATTTCACTGTTATTTGAGTCAAAGAGTTTGTTCGAATAATGTTGTTTTTATCGAGTTACGTATTCGAGATTATTCGAGTACCACAGAGTACTCGAATAATTGAAACAGACAAAACGATGTACATTCGAGTAAACTATTCGAGCCTACTCGAGTTCTGTATATAAATCGAATAATTTAAAAATCGAAAATATTGTTTTTATCATGAGCATGAAATGTTAAATAACATTTCCTGTCTAAGTAATAAAATATTTAGAGATTCTTGAAAAAGTAAAAAAAAATCAAGTTGATATTTCTATACATGTTGACCAACGTTGATGAGAATGTATATACTAAAGTCCTATCTACCATTGTATTTCATTGTATGTCATGCACCGACTTTTATCAAACATTGTTAATCTTCATAAAGCGACTTATTAACATCATGAAGGCCCTGAAACATCGAAATATTGATATTTATACATCTAAGTATCGAGATAATTAAAATTCAAAAATTCTGAAAACAACACTCGAATTTCAAGAAATTATTCGAGTTTGGTATACGATTTTTTCTAAATTATTCGAGTTCTTCTGGTACTCGAATAAGTTCAGATTTTTTTTCAACCTTTTATCGTTATATTATTCGAGTGACATATTCTAATAATATTCGAGTTGTGCAGTTTACTCGAATAACAGTGAAAAAAGCAACAATCAAGCTAAACTCACAATATCCATCAATCTCATACAACCTCATACATCAAACTCATACAACCTCATAAATCAAACTCATACAAACTCATACATCAAGATTTACTTAATGTCTACGACCAAACTCACCGACGGACGGAAACCTCTTTTCTTTTCTCCGACCACGCCTTGCTACGAACAGAGGCGGCAACACCAATTGATCTGAGGTATCCCACTCGGCTTGATCCGGAACCGATGAAACTCGTCCGTGATAAGCAGACTGCCACGTTAGGATAGAATAATATTCCGAACACAACGGGTAGAAACTCATGTTCGCTCGTAGACTCGCCGCGATTGCATGTGGACAAGGAATCCTGTCGATGTCGAATTGGCGGCACGTACAAGTCTTCGACCGCAAGTTAACAATGGCACGACCCCCCGGAGATCGGACATCGTACTCATGTGGAGCGATTTCATGTACTTCATACCCTTGACTTAGCTCATACCTCTCACGGAGCTTCATTTCCACCGTCGGGGTAAACCGCGTGGTTGCTTGTCCAGATTGCTGTCTGTATCTAGCAAACCAATCCGCCGTCAGCCTCTGTATCGATTCTAGAAGCGCAATGATCGGTAGCTTTCTTTCTTCGCGGAGTCTTGCATTAATCGATTCCACCCCGTTCGTAGTGATGATGTTATAGCGAGACGTCGGAGAATAGGCTCGACTCCATCGTTCCTTAGTATCAGTCTTTTGCAAATACGCGTATGCGGTGGGAAACCTATTCTCAAAATCACCATATTGTGAATCAAAGTCGCATTGCTTGTATATTTTAGTAATGTGTATGAACATCTCGGTCGCACCCTGCTTCTTACACTTGCCTTTCATATTGTGTGACAGGTGCCAAATACAATGACCGTGGTGCGCACGACTGTAGACGTCTGCAACGGCAGCTTTGATTGAAGCAGATCTGTCGGATACGATGACAAGACCGTCCTCGTTGGGCACGACTTGCAAGAGCTCGTTCAAGAACTACGACCAAGCTTCTATGCACTCGTTATTGTCAATTATGCCCCAAGCTAAAGGAAACTGATGGCGGTCGCCATCCTCCGCTGATGCAATGAGCAACGTACCCCCATACTTTCCTTTCAACCAAGTACCGTCTATGCAAAGAACCTTCCTCATGTGACGGTATCCCGCAATACAAGCACCAAGGGATAGGAATGCGTGCTTAAATCTCCGCTCGTCGTCCAGATATACACTTGCTATGGTTCCCGGATTCACTCTTCTCAACGTCGACAGGTACGACGGCAACAGCTTGTAACTCTCATCGGGGTCACCCTTCATTGCATTTTGTGCTAAAATGCCTCCTTTCCATGCTTTGAAGTACGAAACTTCGATCCCACGATTTCTCATCATTGTTTGAATGAGTTTAGGGGCCGGTGTACTTGCTGAACCCTGAAAAGATTCAAGCAGCATATCACTCACGGAAGTTGACGATGCTTGAGTGAGTCTTGCGTTCCGATTTGCAAGGTCGCACGTATGTGTGTTGCAATACGTACGAGTCGAGAATACGGATGTATCCTTAATCATTGCCGTCCATATCCTCCAAGTACATCCATCCTCTTTGCATCTCACGCCGTAGTACGATCGGAAAGATTTTATAATCTTGACCTCGAAGCATGCCTATATAGCAACTCTTTGGATCCTATTCTTGACGGCCTTCTTATCCTCGAATTCATCACCGACCTTCATGGTGGAACCGTCGGTAAAAGAATACCGATCGCTAGGAATAGTTGCATTTTCCTCTTCCTCCTCCTCCTCATCATTCTCGTCCGCATTTTCTCCGTTTACGCCATCAAAATTGACGTGCACGTTCTGCCGTGATGCAACATTCTCATCACGGTCGTTCGCCTCATTGTGACCTTCACTCCCATAATTCACATCTTCGCATCCGCCAAAGTCGATGATACGATCAAAATAATCACCGATGTAACCACCTCCACTGCTACGAACCTCAATTGGAACGGGACCAACTTCATCATCCGCAAGAGTTTGACGGTGGAGGGTGTCGTAGGGAGTCCAATCTCCACACGGAGAATCGGTCTATCCATTGGACCCCCTAAGTATATATAACCCTTCAACTCTCGATCATTCTTTATATACAACGGAGCACACCCTTCCATACCTCTCATAGATGGCTGATAACTTAGCTTTAACTCCGGCCTCCCGCTTACGCCAATAGTCTCGTATATTTCGTTCCGCAGATCGTCCAGCAAACAACAATCGGCATCGAACCCAATTGGCTTCATATTTGTTCCCATCCTTGGAACCCATATCCATTTATTATCATTCCCAATTATCCATTCTCCATCGTAATCAATCATGATGCTGGTCGGCATAACCTGCATATGATATAAATCATTGTTAATAAAATTTAATTGCAATATGCATTATTCTAATAAATAAAATATTCGAAAAATAAAAATTACTCGAGTAAAATATTGGAGTAGCAAAACAACTCGAACAAAATGTTCGAGTGTTAAGATGTTGAAGACACTCGATAAATTGTTATCGAAGAAATAAATGGAATTAATAAACTTTAATTGCAAACGAATTATTCGAATAAATAAAATATTCGGAAACTAAAAATTATTCGAGTAAGGTATCCGAGTTCACCTTCACTCGAATAGTATGTTCGGGTAATATAATATCGAATAATATGTACGTGTAAAATTTAATAAACAATAGTAATATTATTCGAGTAACGTTTTCGAATTTATTCGAGTATGTTGTCCGAATTGAAAGTTGCCAAAACAACCTATCCGAGTGAAATTTTCTAGTCTAAGGAAAATCGAATAATGAACTCGAAGAAACGGAAAACGAAATTTTTCTGCAAATTCGCACAGATCTACGATTAAAATGCTACCCATAACTACCCAAACCTTCGAAAATCTAATACCCGATGCTCGAAATATAAATGTCGTTAACATGAACGGAAATTACAATGCCCGATAATGTATACTAGTAACCGGCGTTAACATGAACGGAACTTACTGTATATGCGTTCAAGAACGAAATTGGGATTCTTGGAGCTCGGGTGTTTCGATTTCGGCGGATGCTTCAGCTCGTTTTTCCTTCAAGATCTCGTTTGGTGCTTGGTGGGTGCATTAATGAATGAGGTGGGTGCGTTTTCCGTTATTTTATATATATATATATATATATATATTCTTTTTTTATTTATTTAGGTATTAATTAGGGGTTTAGTTAATTAAGGAAACAGGTTCCTCTTTTTTAAATTGACTCGGTCAAGTTCCTCTTTTTTAAAAAGAAATCAAAAATAATCTCTTTTTTAAAATATCCCGTGTAAAAGCTTTCTCTGATAGACGGAACATAATTGGGCCTCGTTGCTCAGTTAAATGGGCCTCGTCGTTTATTGGAAATATGTTACCAAGTCAATTATTTGGCCGCTTGGGCCCATTTTTATGTTAAATTTTTATTTGAAATCGTTTCAAGTCTTGATATTACCGAGTGAAAAATGAGTCGAGAGTAGGCTTGTCGCGGGGATCCGCTCCGAACGGGGCGGGGATGGGGAATTTTTTGTCCTCGTAGGCGGGGACGGGGATCATAGTCCCCGCTCCGTTCCCCGCCATTAATATTATTTAAATAAAATATTTTATAGCTTAAGTTACTAACTAAATAATATTTTTAGACATAGTTTATATTATATAGTTTAGAAAAATATATTTTTTACACATTTTTTAATAGTATAATATAAATACATTTAATATATAATATAAATAATGAATTCAACTTATAGTATAATGAAAATATAATTTTTTTAAAGAAATTCGTGGGGACGGGAAGCGGAGATGGGGATGGGGACGATTTTTTCCCCGTTTAGTTCGCGGGGACGGGGATGGGGATTCCCCGTCGACACGGGGACGGGGATGGGAACCTAATCCCCGCCCCCGCCCCGCCCCGCTCCGTTGACATCCCTAGTCGAGAGGGATGTCTGGACTGGAGATCAAACATATTGAATTGATCAATTTCATTGACACGTAACTATCTTATGTAAGGCGTCGACATGCCACATCAGTATCTGAGATGTCGATCAATAGTCCCTAGAAGGTGTCAATTTAAATGAATAACATCGGATGTTGATATGAGATGTCGACATGACACGAATCGCTGTCACATCAACAAGTGCTCAAGTAAGGTGAACACCATAAAATTTTTCTATTGTTTAAATCAATTTATCTTTTATTTTAGAAATTGGGGTCTTTACACATAAATACCTACTTGCATAAAAACTTGTAATTCGGTATCCTATCAGTATTTTTTTATATGTAGGTACCTAATAAAATAAATTTTTTGCACACAGATACCCGATCCGCCGCAGGCACACCATATAACAGATTTAGATACCCTATAGCAACGCATTTGGTACGTAATACGTTGAGAAAATAGTACGTCATATACAACACACTAAGGTACCATATAGAAACCGTATAGAGTACCGTATAAACGCGTGACGTGGTACACAATACACACATAAAAAGGTACGGCAAGACTGAGAAAATTGGTGCAAACAGTAAAACGGGTACATATCTGTAAAAATTTCTGACATAGGTACTGATTTGTAAATTTTTTATTCAATTGGGTATTTTTCAATAGATGCCACTAAAAAATTTCACGTTTGAGGTTTGTTATTTATAATAAAATGATTTCTTGATCCAGTGTTCAAGATTGAGGCTTAAAGGAATATGGAGAGATGCATATGTTCGATTTTCATGTTAATATTTTCTTCAGTTGAATTCAGTTAGCATGATTTGCAGGTTGTTTGCGTTGATACTCGGGTTTTACTTGATCGCATATGCTAGAATTTCTACGGTCGCCACAAAGAGTATTTATAATCAAAACTCGAAGAAAAATAAAATCTGGTAGAATTTGAGTCTAGAAAACTAGATGTCCTCGGCTAGAGCCCTGACTCATTCACACCCCTATATTCTTATATGGAATTGTAAATGCAACATTACCAATAATGTTGATGCATATACTCATCATAAGCATAACATACAAGATTAACGTTTTTTAATGTTAGAATTTGATTCGTCATGAACATTTAGATGCAAGAATCAAACGTACGAAGACAAACACCAACCACCATTTCTACAATTTTCAACAAATAGATTCATATCAAAGAAGAACCCTAGAAGGATATATAAAAAACCAATCCAAAGCCAAAAAAAAAAGAAAAAAGAAAATTCATCCCACCAAACTATAAACAAACAAACGATTAACAAACGAAAAATCAAACCTTTATTTCCAATCCATCATACCGCGACCCCTTCATCATCATAACCTTAAACTCATCGAAACTAATCACACCATTCCCATCGGCGTCGACCCCACTTATCATCTTCACACACTCGGCCAACGTACACTCCTCGCCGAGGCTCGTCAGTACATTGAAGAGCTCCTCGGCGGAGATAGACCCATTTTTGTCCACGTCGTACACCTCAAAGGCGTCCCTGAGATCGGCCATCTCTTCTTCGTGGCCGACGTCCTTCGTATTGAGTTCGATGAATTCCCTCAAATCGATGAACCCATCGCCGTCGGAATCGACTTCTCTGATCATCTTTTCGAGCTCTTCTTCGGTGGCTTCGTGCCCTAAATTGCCCATCATCGAGCCCAGCTCCAAAGATGAGATTTTTCCGTCGCCATTGACGTCGAATTTCAGGAAAACTTGCTTGAGTTCTTCTTCGATTCTCGCCCTTGCGTTGATTGAGGTCGTTCTTGAGGGTGGTAATGGGGTTTGATCGGATGAGATTGAGATTGATTCGTGGGTAGTGGGGTTGTTTATCTTCTTGTTCTTTCTGTTGAACAAGGATTTGAGACCCATTTTTTTCTTTCCTTTCTTTCTTTCTTTTTGTCTTCCCTTTTCTTTAAGGATGATTTGTTGGTGTAATGAGATTTGATTAGAACGATTTTAAGGGGTGATGATTTGTGATTGGCGTATTAATGGCGGATGAAAAGGGAATGATGAATGGTGATTAAATGAGGGTTTTTAAGGTGTGATTGAATTTTTTGAATTGAAGAGTTTTTTTTTTTTTTTTTTTGTGAGGTGGAGATTTGGGTGATATAAATGACACTAAAATAGGGTTTTCTACGTGTAAGCACGATATTAAGTTTAAGGGGTTGACTTGGTTATATATATCGTTATTTTATGTGAGATGATTCGGCATCTCTTTTCTTATGTCAAAGGAGATTAATTGTATATATTATATTACTTTTTTGGAGCTTTTGATCAAATGTTTATTAATGAAAATGGTTACGTCGATCAGTCATCCCAAAGAAAGCCGAGTCAATGAAATTAGTCACATAATTATTCATTGAGTGATGTATTCTACTTTTGGAGTTCTGATGTCACTTCCCTTATAATGTTATATGTAAATAGGATAATTAAATTCTATTTTAGGAAATTTTTAAGAAAATAATTAATAAAGTGATAAACCTTAAACATAGAAGTATTTGATGACTTACTTCCATTATTAAGGGGTATAGATAGAAAAAAGGAGAGTACCAATAGAATGACCCTAAATAATATCTTGAGTTCATTTATTACATTGATTGGAGTATTATTATTTGTTCAGAAACCTTGAATTTAATGACAGAATTTATAACAATAACATCGTGGTATGAATAAGAAGCTTTTGCACTCTCCTATGATGAATCTCTCTCTGTGGCAGCTTTCTATGCATTTGGCCTCATTAAAGCAAAGCCCTTTCTTCGTTTTGCTTCTCTCTTCACATAACTTCAGTTTCGAGGGTTTGTCTTTGAGAGTTTCTGAGAGATCTGATTAAGATAAGGCAGATTGAAATCAAATAAAATGTAATAATACAATAAAAGCGTCTTAGATAAATATATTAACTACGGACCTGCTAAGAGAACAAGGATGAAGAACGTAAGGGCTTTTGTAAGGGAGCTCGTCATATTACTTATTCACCTTCAACCTATGATACTAATGGAGGTTGTGATATGGTGCTGTACATATAATATAATGTGTATATATATATTTATGAGGATAGTTTCTCTCTTTTTATTTTATGTGCTTTGGCCAGGTTGATAAAATGATTAATTCTCAACAGTTTTAGCTGGGCTTTATTCTTTTTTTTAAAAAAAAATAGTTGATTGGTAGATACGACATAAAATAATGAATGGCACTGGATAAAGTTACACGTCTTAGTTACGATATTGAGATGAGGAGATAGAAACCTCATTTAATTCTATACGATCTCTGAGACTATATAAAGTTGAATAACGTAGATGGATTTGATTATTGCATCTTTCGATATAATTCCTAGTAGTAAGGGATGAGAATTGAGACCTCTTTCAAATGTCATGGATCGCCAATTTTTGCGAATATCCGAAAATATATACAGCTAATGAGGGTCAACTTAGGTTATGTATAAGGTTCAAGCTCGAACCTGAAGAATTATATATTCTCGAGTTGTACAGGTCGGAATATTTAAGTTAAATCAACAAGAAAGTTAATATATATAGGTGAGCACGGTAACATTTCTATAAATATATATATATATATATTATATATATATATACACAATAAATTTTAAAAAAAAACCACAAAGCCTCTGTGAATTTTGAACATTTACAACGAAGACCCAAATCTCCACATTTTAGACAAAACAGAATTTGTACATGAATACATAAAGAATCACAAAAATAAGCTCAATAATCCCCAGTATGAAGCTTATAAAAATTTTAAACACCTGTTAAATAAAGATACATACACGAATATACTATTTACATGTCATCATGGATTTTGAGAGAGAGAGAGAGAGAGAGAGAGAGATTAAATTTGAAGCTGTCCTGGACCTCTCCGTGAAGACCTCGACGGAGGTCTGTTAATTTCTGCCACCGTCGAAGGTCGTCTTCCATCTTCTTCTGGTTTTCGTACCTCCTATTAAATAGAAGAAGAAAACAAATGGGAATATTGAAGTAAAATAGCCTTTTTTTTTTCAAGGAAGTAAATAGCCTCAGAACAAACAAGTTTTAGAAAAACAGTCTCCAAAGTTCAAGTGTGTACATACAATGTGGTTACGTTAAACGCAAAGAGCTTAAGGGTGGATGAGTGCGCTGTAAAACGACTCAGTCATCAAAGTAATATGTCAGAAATCGTTATCAGAACGAGATTTTTTTTTTACAGAGGGTTCTCATCTATATATATAATAGATTCTCAGCAGTATAACGGGTTCGTGACAATGTGTGTTTCTCAGACTATAAATGACAAAAGTACCATCAAAATTAAGGCCACCGACTAAAAGGATCGGTCCAAGCCTATTTTTTGACAAACCCCAAACAAATGCATCTCAGGTCAAGATTCTGTAATAGCAATCAAATGCCACTCCTTAAGTAGCCCAAATTTTCAAGATTTTTTAGATGATAACCGATTGCATCTACAATTTATGATTGCGGTTACGTACCTTGGACGAAGAAGACGAAGTAGAGCTGCAGCGAGAAATTGCCTGCGACCTCGAATTGAGGCGGTGCAGATTTTGAACTTTCTCAAACTGCTGTAGCCATGATGAGAAGTTTACGCCGTTGGACATAGTTCGTTGTTCTTCGGTTATTACGCCATCTATCGAATTCTGTGATCCACTTATTGCGGAAGAGTCGTTTTCCAACGAGGGGTTTCTGAATTCTTCGCCACTGAAAGAATACGGAGGCACTGTTTTCAAATGTGTTCGGAGAATCTTGAATGCTATACTTTGCTGCACAGTTACGAATAAAAAAAGGCCATTAAAGAGCTGCGAGGGGTTAAAAGAAAAAGAAGATAATTCTGCTGAGTAACATTAATAGACCTGTGGAAGTAACATCAAAAGACCATATAATGCTTTCAACAACCATATGTATCTTCCCGGTTCTAGAAGCTGTAATAACAAATGGAAAGCTTCGATGTAATGACATATATAGAAATCTCTGCATATTCTACTATCAGATGTTATACCTGCAGTCTCAGGTAAGCAAAAGTAGGAGTCTCGAGGAGGCGTATTAATTTATCCAATTGGATTAAAAACTTCACGTTGATGTCGTCTTCGACCAATGATTGAATGACGGAACTTGCATGCTGATAAGCCTGTGAATCACGATAGAAGTCAAACAAAAGATTGTAAGTGATCAGAGAATTTTTTTTAACAAAGAAAGTTCGGACGCTTTTTACCTGAGCTAACAAGCAAAGACTTATGATAGCCACGGGTGAATGGCACCAAGAAACATATAGAGAGACGAAAAAGTTTTTCCCAGCAGTGTTGTGCAGTGATTGTTTAAGGTCGTCGCGGAGCTTAGACAACTCTGATGAAGTCAGCAGAATCAAATTCAATGCCTGAAATTGTCAAAATGGGGATTACCAACTCTAATATATATATATATATATATATATTATCTTACATTCTTTATTTTGAGCTCAAAACATGCAGGATGAAGTGTCGCATGCTTGCTTAGTAGAAAATGGTAATTCTAAACCATAAGCGTGAATGATATCCCATTTTGGGGTAACTCAATACCTGTACTATGGTAGATGCAAAATCCAAATCAGACTCTCCTTTGAGAATGATGGAAAGCTTTCGGTAGACAGTTTCAGCATCTAAAAGTACACATAGTCTACGGATGATCAGAGCACCTCTTCTGCAAGAAATTAGATAGTTGGAAAGAGTAAATAAAATATAGCGTGATTTGTGATCGAGCATCACAGCTTCTTAATATAATGGGCTCACTTCTCCAAGAGAGAGCTGTCCGACTGAAAATTTTGGATTAGATAAGCGATCAGCTGGTGGAAATGTGCTTCATCTTTTGCTATACAAGCATGTACCTCAAGTACTAAGAGCACAACCTGCGGCGAACTGAGAGTTAGTAGAGTAGAAAAAGCACTGCTTAGTCAGTAAGCCAAAGAGGAACACAAGTCCTATCCAACCCGTTGACCTTTGCTATCTAGGCATCATTCAAACTACTAATGGTAAACTAATACAATATACTGAGTGCGCATAAATTACTAATTTTGATTCAAAAGAATTGATTTCCTAATTCATTCATGCTAAGTCTCTTAATCATATAAATTGAAAGAGAGATAGTTTAGAGCCCAAAAGGTGTTCAATTCTGACCAAAAGGACAATCAATGGCATAGACTGTAAAATAAATTGTAAGACGAAACTAATTTGACGTTCCAACAATAACAAATTTAAGATAAAATCGTGCAAGTAACTGGTTAAAAATCATAACGCCGGTGATGGAAGAAAGTACCTCATCAGAAGGATCGGAAAGCACCTTTAGCAAACTTTCGAATACGTCATCAAGGAAGGAGAGCACCTGTGACAATGACTAAATTTAAAACCATGAAAAAAAGAATCCCAAAAAACTCAGGAAAGAAAGCTTTTTAGTCTAATCCTTATGCGTTTTGTACCAAAAGCATTGGAAAATCATGATTTTATGCCCCAAAAGGAAAAACTGAAGCTATACCTCAGTTCGATGTCTATTTAATAAAGTTGATATCCAGTGCAGTGATCCAATGCGTGTCGCCTCCCATTCACTGAAAAGCTGGCTGCCATACAGAAATGATCATATCTTTTCACCAACGATATATCCAACATAATGCAGACAGCAGAAGATTTTCAATAGAAAGAAACTGCAACATTAACGTTCCTTAGAAAATGTTTGTTACCTCCTGGCTACAGAAAGAATGGCACGTATATCAAATCCTTCCTTTGGATCAGCTTGGGTCCCACGGAGTTCTTCATTTGTTTCACATGCAACCTAGAATTTATAATAAATCTGATATAAGAAGCTTTAGAACTGCAAAAGACGAGAGGGTAGGGAAGGCATTTCATCAACAATCTCCCACATACATACAAGGTTATTAAATGAAATTTCTGAACAGAAGGCTTATATTTAAATTATTGCACCAACAAGGTGCAACGGTTCAAGAATCACATACACTGTGATATAGGTCAGCCGAATAAGAATGTGATGCCAGAACATACATTGGCAAGAATGCAAATTAACTTACCACTCGTATTTTTTCTTCCTTGTCTGATATGCAAGGTAATATTGCACCAAGAATGTCAGCATAATAAGGAAAAAGTTGGTCACTGCCAAGCTTCACAAACTCATTGATCTGCAGAGAGAACAGTCGCTGAAAATCAACAAGCAAAGCAAAGCAAAGGTAAATTTAACATGCACCAAAACCTATGTACCCAGGTAATGGCAGTTAGTCGAGTAAATTCATCTTGCGACGCTGCTCTTTGAACTAGTATCTCTGCCATTCGACCATAATCTACAGACTTCCCAATTCGGAGAAAATTTTTTAAGATGACGAGCAACTTATCAAACAAAATAATAGGCCACTGAGACTAGTAGGTATTGTCTCAGATGGAAAAAAAATGCAGGTGATATATAAGTTGGAGTCTTACAGGAGAGTTCTTGATTTCTTGAAGAAATTCAGAAAGTGCCGAATCAGCCTGCTGTCGTATCTCATGACTAGGATCACTCAGCATGTTAAATAAACCTGCAAAGCTCTCATTAGAACTATATACTCGTAAAAGGCTTAAACAAAAACCTGTTATTGGCCATAAAAATCCTTACCATCTAGAAAATCCGGAAGAAATCCAAGCATGTCAATGTCTGGAACACTATCTAATACAGTAATCCATCCCACCAAGAACTGGCGGACATAAGGGTTCAAGACATTCATTCGTTCTCTCAGCAAAGGTATAAATTCTTCTATGCTGAATCAGGTCAAAATGAGCAGTAAAACTTGGTTACAAACAAATTCTACTCTGTTTCGAGATGCAGACATATGAGTTTTAACAGAACCATTACTGGGCCATTACAAAGATAAAACAGACCTAAATTGATCACTCTCGGTAACGATGTCCTGCAAAAATAACAAGAAAATGAAGAACTCTAAACGTTGATTCAAATGTATAAACATAGGTATGCAGATGGTAAAGTACTGTACCTTTACGAGCCTGTCTAAGAGATGGGCAGCACTTTGTACATTAGCATCTGAATCTGCAGAGAGCTTACACAATGCGTCGAAAATTTGGTTGAAGAACACTATAAAATCACTTCTTACAACCTGCAAGTTCAGAGATAATGAAAGTCAAATACAGGAGAGAAAGGAAATTATTTATTATCTCTTCATTCTCCCACCTTGGCAATATTATAAAGTGCCTCACAAGCGTAGTAACGAACTCGACTATCTTGGTCAGAAAAGGAATTCAACACAGCTGGTATAATTTGCTGGAAAATCGAGATAAAAGGAAAAAAAATGTGTCAAAATACCAAAAGGGAAATATCATGGATCAACAAAGAGGGAAAAGGACATCAAATAGCTAATCAAAATATGTCCTTTATACACTGCTAAAAACAGCCAAAGTTGAATGCGAACTTGAGCAACATATTCCCCGCACCGTCCTAAGAAATTCAAACTAAAATTTGGGATTTTTTTTTAAACATGCCATTTCATCATGTCTATGCATGAGTGCACATTCCTCAAGAACTTGACATGATACCTCCATACTTGTTCAGTGCACAATTCACAAAGAACCTACTATGAAACACTTTGTAACATAAGGAGAGTCATCCAGATAAATGCATGCCCCAAATTGGTTCGCTTTCTTGATTGTCAATGGCACAAAAGTACTTCTGTTTCGACCACTTTATAACTACTGCAAACACCAACATCAGTACCGCATTACACTAACAATTAAAGAAAACGAAACTTTCCTAACTTATGACAAACAAGTAATTCCCTAGCCATTTCAGTCAATCTACTTGAAAGAGAAAAACAAAATTAATTCATTTCACTTCTTACATCAAGATGCTGTGATGCCTCAGAAATCAACCCCACTGTTGCTGCTGCCAAGCCAATCAGCCCTCCCTAAACCAAAAAAATAAATCAACAGAAGAAAAAGATGACTAAGCAGATAACTACAAGAACTAATCATCTTATAATGGAACTTTTTAAGTCCCATCACATGAACATAATTCTGCGGATCACCCAAACAAGCAAAGAGTGGAAACGTACTTTGCGATGATTTGCTTGCGGTGAATATGTATACTCATGGACCAGCAAATTGATGACAGCGGTGATTTTATCATGATCACCCGCCATTGTTAACTGCTTCACTATCCCTTCCAACTAAAAAACAGATCATATAACGGATATAAAGCATAACTGCCCTCACCACGCTTTCAAAATCTAAAAACAGCATATAACATCCGTTTTAGATAAAATAGTACCTCAAGAGCAGCAATTTTTCGTTTCTCATAAAGTTTATCGGCGAGATTACGAAGAACAGCCGCTGGAACTACAGATAACGCATCCGCCATGATTCAAGCTCGAAAAGCCCTACGAATTTTCCCACTACCTGTTTAGCTAGCCCCGCATCACAATTCAATTCGATGCATATCTATAAAGATTATCTGACAACGACTAGACTGAGTAGCAGATCGAGTGAGTAATTGAAGGAAACTAGGACTGTAAGATGCTGAAATTCCGAAATTTCTAATTTCTTTTTCAGATTGTTTGCTTCAATTGGCTGTTTCAAACAAGGATGTTTTGTTCTTCCAGCAATTCCCCCAGCTTTGGAAGTGTGTAGTAGTTGAAGATGAACGTTTTCCATTGTGTGGACCTTAACATGATTACAATTTTAACCAAGGACTTCTCTGTTATTTCACTGGAAATCGTAAAGAGAAAAACGTCATATCTTCTTTCTTTAGAAGAATCGACATTACAACTTTTAATATTAAAGCCCTACCAATTAGCCGCCGCTAATTTCCCGCCGCCGCGAAATGCAGTCCACACTCTCTCTCCACCGCCACCGCCACCGCCACGCCACGCCACGCCGCTGCTCAGAACCAAAACTATCTTCTCTCCCAGTCAACCCAATCGCATTTCTGCGGCTCCTAATTCCACCGTCCGAGCCTCATTGACCGAGAATGAGCCCTCCGTCGCCGTCGTTGGAGTCACCGGAGCCTCGGACAGGAGTTCCTCGCCGTCCTCTCCGACGGCAATTTCCCCTACCGATCGTTGAAGCTCCTCGCATCAAAACGATCGTCGGGCAAAACACAGACGTCCGAGATAGGGAATACACCATTGAAGAATTAGATGAAAATAGCTTCGAAGACGTTGATATTGCCTTGTTCGGCGCTGGAGGGAGCATAATCAAGAAGTTCTGGCCTATTGCTGCGGAAAAAGGTACCATAGTGGTGGATAATAGCTCTGCATTTCGTATGGATGAGAGCGTTCCTTTCGTGATAACCGAAGTGAATCCTGAAGCTATGGTGGGAATCAAGTTGAAGAAAGAGGTGGTAAAGGGAATCTGATTGCTAACCCAAACTGCTCATTCGATGGCTGCTAGTGCTACGCCGTTGCACTTGCATCCTCGTGCTAATAAGTGAGAATTTCTTCTCTTTTTGCCTTGTATGTAATTCATTTACCTATATGAATGTGATTGGCTTATATGTTCGCATATTATTTGATTGCGTTACCCGCTGATTTATATCCTTGTTAAAGATATTTTGCGACAGATAAGGAAATGTTTGAACAAAGCCTTACATCAATTCGAAGCATGCCCTATTCACGAATCATTGCTATCTTTGGGCTTTTCAGTTCTAACATCATGGTTGTAGTCGGCTATTTGTTTGTGACTCTTGTTTATGCTCTGAACTTCCGTGTAGGTGAAACGAATGTTTGTGAGTACATACCAAGCGGCTAGTGGTGCAGGCGCTGCTGCAATGGAAGAGCTCGAATTGCAGGCGCTGATGCATCGATATTTTTTCTTCTACTGGTTGGTCTGAAAAAATGTTACGATCTCTTGCAGTTGCTGGAAGGGAAAGCCTACGTGTAATATCTTTAAGCAGCAGGCCTCTTTCATGGGCAACATTAAAATTTTAGTTCAAAGCATGGAAAAACTTAAGCTCTTTGTTCTGATAAAGGGATTCCCATCTGTAGTCAACTTGTTCTCTCATAACGTCCCCTTCCTCTCCAATGGGTACAGCGAAGAAGAGATGAAAATGGTCAAAGAGACTAGAAAAATATGGATAAAGTAAAAGTTTAGCTACACTGTATCAATTTCGCTCGATTCATAGCCAAAAGTAGCCCACGTGAAGATTCTTGTCACTTTACGGTATATGGAATGGTATGAATGTGTAAGTAACGGCCACCTGTATAAGAGTACCCGTCATGCGTGCTCATGCTGAGAGCGTAAAAGCTCCACCATTGGATGAGGTAAATATTCGTAAAGTTAACCCTTATGCATGTACTTAGATACATGTGTGTGTGTGTGTATCAATTGATTTTGTTTCAGGTAGCAGAAAAAAGAGATACTGAGCAATGCGCCAGGCATAGTGGTGATTGATGACCGCGAAGCCAACTATTTCCTGACCTCATTAGACGTTCCAAACAAAGACGATGTAGCAGTTGGGAGAATCAGACAAGACGTTTCTCAGGAAGGAGGCTATGGGTAATAAAGAATTTTGCTTCGTCTCCGTAAGTCTACTATCTGCCTGCATTTGCTTGGGTCTGTGGATCTGAGCTGAGAGAGTCTTTTTTTGCGCTGTTTTTTTTTTTCTTTGAATTAGGCTCAGACATTTCTGTTGAGATTGCTGAGATGTTGTGTTGCTATAGAATTCTGCAACTGGTCATACTTATTTTTGAAGGGGCTATTTACATTTTACGGTGAGGTTTTTAGACTACAGTTTTGAGTTATCTTGTTCATCAATTGCACCTGTTATTATTATAAGGGATTAAATCGAATTTTACAGTTTTACTACCGTAACTTTCATGAAAATTTGCTTTTTCGGCATCTAATTTGTTCATCTTAGAAGATAGTCCTATAATTTTCACGAAATTTGGTCATGTATGTTTAAAACTGGACAAATAAGTTCACACCATTTATGCAATGGTCCATTTTGTAATTCATTCTAGTCAATTTTAAACACGTATGCGCGAAGAAAAAGACTAGCAACCAATACCATTAATATAAGACGATACCACGCTCACAAACTGAGATAGAATAGGGACATCAATTGAGAGTTATTCCACCCTTATCCATAACATACTTCCAAGGATGACGTTGAATGACACGTCGCAACTAAAAACAAGGGTTAATTTGGATTCCTTCCATGTTAGGTAATTTTCAACATAGTTCAGGCCCCATAAAGTTAACTTAGGCCTAAGGACCTAATTACCGAAAATATAAGTTTGAATGACCCATATGACAGGAAATGACAATTATATCCCTCATAGTTGCCAAAAATTACAGCCATTTGCCATCGTCTCTTCCGTTTGATTTTGGGTTGCTTTTAGGACTCTAAAACCGACTGAAATATCGTTGTTAAGATGCAAATAAGATGGGATCGACTTCAATTCCTCATGGGTAATTATAATAAACGAGTAATTTAAAGTGTAAGACGAAATAATTATGAAAATTCACTTAAAAAAAACGAGATTATAAATGGACCAAATATCGATTTTAATGGCCGATTAAGACGAAATTGAGTGAATTTGATAATGGATCTCAATAATGAACGAGAATTAGTGAGTTTAAGAAAGAAGTAATGAAGAATTTGATGCGACTTACGTATATTGAAGATTTTGTGAACAAGATAACTGAGTAACAAGTCGTGCAACTTTAAGTAACACATGTCACCATAATAGTAACAGAGTTAACAAATACTGTAACATATCATTGAACAAAAGTAACAATTGTCGAATAACAATTCTTTGTTGCGAAAATCACCAACGACTCTAATAAATGTTAAAGTCGCAGAAATGTCGACATTATTGACCGAATTAGGTTAATTAGGTTTATACTAAAATATTACTTCAACCAGTTCGAAAATCTTGTGGTGGAATCTCAACTTCAATTGTCGAAATTGAGAATAATCGACCCTAATCTCATGTTAAAATTGTACCTTACTAACAAAATGTTAAAAGAAAATAACAATTCTATATTTGCTAATACCAACATCATTAACAGTTAGTAACTACACAGTTAATTCAGATAACAAATTTGTCAGTAAAAATAACAGATCTGAAAAATGATATTTTAACAATAGAATCGCGTTTATTGAAACATTTTTACAGTGCACATTCAAAGTAACATATAGGGCCCTATTAGTAACAATAACCCCCAAATCGATAACCCCCAAATTAATCGAAGAAATCGAAGACGAGCAGCGACGACCACGAGCAGCGACGACGAGCAACGACGACCACGAGCAGCGAGCCATCCCCGAAGTTAGGATGTTCTTTTGAACAAACTTCGCTTCTGTTGCTGAAAATGTATGCATGATTCTGGTAAAATTTTCTGTTGTTTAATTTCCTGCAATAACTGTTTAACAGAGTTCAACAACAATTGAAGAGGAGAAAAAAAACAGAAATCGATATGTAGGCAAAAAGGAATACAATACGAGTAACAGAATTCTTAGTCACAATAACAATTTAATATGTAATTAGTTTAATTTATGAGTTTCAAATTTTATATTGTAAACACGCTACATTCACTAAAATATAAGAATTTACGAAGTTTTAGATAACGTATATTACTTTAGGTTATGATTTTCGTGGAGATTACGTTGGAATTGAAGAAGTTGAAGTATATAGTATGAAAACAAGTAGTACTCTTCTTGAAAGGATGATCATGCGTCTACCAAATTGATTCTACTTACACAAAACATTGTAGAAATGAACTATTAGATGTTTATTACAATCCAGATGGTCGATCTAACATAAATGATTCGAAAAAATTAATGACATCTTCAATTAATCTTAATCACAAACTCTATGTTGTTTTCTGATTTCATGCAGTAACAGTTTAAGAATGATCAGCAACAATTGAAGAGGAGAAGATAACAGAAATTGATATGTAGGTAACAAGGAAACACAACACGAGTATAGTCGCAATAACAATTTGATATGTAATTAGCTTACTTTATGATTTTCAAATTTTATACTTCAAACACGTTACATTCATTAAAATATATCAATTACGAAGTTGAAGATAAAAATATATTAGTTTAGGTTGTGATTTTCGTGGAGATTATGTTGGAATTGAAGAAGTTGAAGTATATAGTATGAAAAACAAATAGCACTCTTCTTGAAAGGATGATCATGCTTCTACCAAATTGATTCTACTTACACAAAACGTTGTGGAAAATGAACTATTAGATGTTTATTACAACCCAGATGGTCGACCTAACATAAACGACTCGACAAAATTAATGACATCTTCAATTAATCTTAATCACAAACCCTATGTTGTTTTGTGATTTCATGCAGTAACAGTTTAACAATGATCAACAACAATTGAAAATGAGAAGATGACATAAATTGATATGTTGGTAACAAGGAAACACAACAAGGGTAACAAAATACATAATCACAATAACAATTTAATATGTAATTAGTTTACTTTATGATTTTCAAATTTTATACTTCAAACACGCTACATTCACTAAAATATATTAATTTACGAAGTTTTAGATAAAAATATACAAGTTTAGGTTATGATTTTAATCACAAACCCTAATTCACAAACTATAATAATTTTGGTAACATATAACTAGTAACAGTTTTACACATATCGGGTAACAGATAATCTACGCTTGATTTAATTTAGACTGCCGCCCAAAACTCATCTTATTCTGGTTTTCCCGCACGAAATTTCACCGACAATTTAGTAACAAATTTAGTCAACATAGTAACAGGAACGCATATACTAGTAACAGATCCTAAGAATTTTACAAATCAGCCAAAACGAAAAAAATACACCGAACTTTATAGTGTCGATCGTATTTTTGCGAATTAAATGATGAACATCGGACGAACGACCAAACGAGGTGCTGCACCGAGCTACCCATACTATGGGTACTTCGAATCTGTATTTATTAAACGTAATCGTTGCAAAAAACGGATTTGATTTCATTCTTTATTTTCGCAAACTAGAACCTTACACATGTAACAATTATTTACAGTTTAATAACGGTTTTGATACTCAACTAACAGATTGCATAATCCGAGTAACAGTATTGACACAGTAAAAATATACCCAAATTATTGGGATCGATCGTATTTTCACGAAATTAAAAGATGAACGTTGGACGAACGAGCAAACAATGTGCCACATCGAGCTGATCATACTATGGGCACTTCGAATTTATCCATACTAGATGTAATCGTTGCCAAACACGGCTTTGATTTCATCTTATTTTCGCAAATTAGAACCCTAAATAGAAAGATTAAAATTCATTACAAATATTACATCTTGCTTCGTGAATAACACAATACATCCTATCTTACACGTCGAAATTGGTTGCTTAATGGGCATTCGGAATTTCGGAGCTCGATTCACTGTAAAAACGAGATTCATAAAATAAATATTCTCTATCGATAACAATTTTCTGCATCATAGTAACATATAAAGGATGGAGAATAACAGTTCACCAGGCATTTATAACGATTTACTTTACTCCCTCCGTCCCGCTAACTTTATCGCATTTTTCCATTCCGGGCGTCCCACTAACTTTATCACATTTCTTTTTTGGGTAAAAAATTATCACAAACAATCAATATAAAAATATTAAATATTCTTAAAAGACGTGTCAAAATATACACTTTTTTACCTTTTCATTATACTATATTATTATAATAATGCCACCTTAATATCCGTGCCCACCACGAAATGTGATAAAAATCATGGGACGGAGGGAGTAATCTAAAAGCATAACAGAAAGTCGCCGGAAAATAACTCTTAGTTCAATATGTTAGGAAGGGTATTTCCGTCAATACATAATTTTAATCCTTATCTCTGCCATTTTCGAAAAAACTGGTCCTTTAAATTAATGGGGACTCTGACAGGGACTGAACGGTTTACATACTTACTGATGTTGACTGAATAGAAATTGTCCCTAAAAACAATGCCAATCATATTAGGAATTATGAATAGACATATATTTATACCAAACAAAAGCATACCTCCTTGTTAGGAATAGGAGATGGGACGATTTCCGACTTAAAAAAAATATTTAATAATGTAGGGTAAATATTTAAAAATAGGATTACAATTTAAAAAAATACGCTAAGGAGATCCCAGTGAAATTTTTTAAAAATATTGCGCAGGGGATCCAAATTTGACTGGACCCAACTAAACCAATCTTCTGCCTCCGCCAGCGGAGTGCTTGAGATCCTCTATTACAAGCGGTAATCCAATGCGTATTCCAAATAATATTATATGTATTTCTATCTCATAATAATCAAAATTATATATTTTTTGTGTTTAAAAACTCGTTATAATAATATCGATAGGTGTATTGATATTTACGGGTGTTTAAACACTTGTTGGGGGAAAATATAATGATTTTTCCAATGTTAATAATTAATATACCTAATGGAACACAATTTGAAATAGAGTATCTCCTGAGGGAGACCAGGTGATGGAATGGAGGATGGTTAGCATGCCAAGAAAATAAGAGGAATCAAATCATATGATAACGGGTCATATGTCTGAACACTTACTTGATCTACCAAGATGAATCATACTCATGAGTGAAAATTCTTATGTACGGCCAATTGATCTTCCGGTGGAATCGAACTCGTGTTTTTTCCCGTGAAAGTCGGTCTATTCTTCCCTACATACTTGGGAGCAACCACGTCTTCCAAAATTTGAATTTTCGCCGACGTGTCGAAAATCTAACGGAGTTTGAGTTGGTGTACCAATATGAGTATTGTAGTAACGTACAACATGAGCATATAGCTATTTTCAACACTGTTAGAGCATCTCTAATCGAACTGGAAAACCAAAAAAAAACTGACAAATTTACTCCAACCGATACCAAAACCCAATCCCAAAATGGGATTTTTAATTTCTCTTGCCTACAAAAACGCATCTTTGCGTTTGAATTGGTTACGATGCGATCAAATTTCTTATTTTGCATTTAAATCCTGACTTTTCTCTTTCTCTCATAAAACTTTATCAGAAAAAGCTGATTTGACAGATGGACCGTGGACTGTCACAAAAAGTTTGATGTTGAGACCTTCGTTTGTGGGTAGTAATAGTCAAAAGTTCTTCAAATATTTCTTTATGGCACACAAGAGACAACAATAATCAAAAGAAATGATAATATAAGGATAAAGAAATAATAGTGAAGTAAGCAATGCTTAAATTTGTTTTTCCAAAGAAACGAACCTCTATACAAATAAATAAAAGCTGAGAGACTTTCGAGCATGCGGTGACACAGTGAGATACAAATAAATAAAAATGGGATATTTCGAGGTATAAGAATGCAAAATATGTGGGTAGTATTGAAATTTATAAAAATTGATGTTGAGGTGAAACAGACTATTGAGTTTGAGAATGAGTTGATCGGTTGGAGAAGAACTACTGCATTTTGAGTTTGAGAATGCGTTTGAGTTTGAGAATGCGTTTATCAGTTGGAGATGGTCTTAGTACCGAATTAGATTCGATATGGAACATTACACAATCCCTCTTAAATATAAGTAATTATTATATATATAACTGTACAAGTGTAGATTTCAACAAATATAGGAAGACAAAACTATACGGATAATAACCCCACTCTACTTTGCGGGTCATTGTCGCCCGCCATCGCTCTTTATTTTTATTCTGTTTTGTTCTTTAAGTTTTGTAAAATGGATCGATTGATGATAAATTGAAATAAAAAGAAAGAAAAAGTTGTTGAAGAGAATTGGGGAAGAAGACGCTGGGAAGAAGACGATGTCCCTGTTCCTTCATTTCTTTTTTCATTTTTTATTGGGGTAACTTCCGTTAAATCCCCCTCCCCCTATTTTCTTACACATAACTCTTCATTCCATATTATTTATTAACAAACTCCCTAAATCAAAACAATCTTACACATAACTCCCCATGGACGATTTTACCCATATATTTTTGTAGTACCAATATACGTATGTTTGTAGTACCTCATGGACGATTTTGCCCCCTCTATTAATTTACATGCCCTCACCCCCAACTTCTAGTACCAATATACGCATGTTTGTAGTACCAATATATAGATGTTCGCCGTACCATCCCGTGAGCCCATGGACGATTTTTGTAGTACTAATATACAAATGTTCGTGGTACCAAAAAACCTGTCAACACCCACGGACCACCCTTACCCAAAATTGTAGTACCAATATACGTATGTTTGTAGTACCAATATATAGATGTTCGCCGTACCATCCCGTGAGCCCATGGACGATTTTTGTAGTACCAATATATAGATGTTCGTGGTACCGTATTATATGCTAGTGTGGTACCAAGATTAGGTTACTCGTAGTACCAATATCTACGGTAACCGTCACGACAAAAAAATTCCGATGGCGTCGAAAACTTCGTTACCAAAACTTAAAATACCAATATACGTATGTTTGTAGTACCAGTGTATCGATGTTCGTGGTACCATACCGTGAGCTAGTGTGGTACCATACGTAGGTTACTTGTACTGAGCACATGGTACCGAAAAAAGATACTACAAGTAACCTACGTATGGTACCACACTATATCACGTTATGGTACTAGAACATCTATACATTGGTACTACAACCATAAGTATATTGGTACTTCAAGTTTGGGTAAGGAATTTTCGGTCATCTGAATTATTTTTGGTCCGTGACGGTTGCCATAGATATTGGTACTACAAGTAACCTACTCATGGTACCACACTAGCTTACGATACGGTACCACGAACATCTGTATATTGGTACTACAAATATATGTAGTTGTCCTACAATTTAGGGTAGGAGTTGCGATAGTTAAGCAAATGGTACGGAAAGGTACTACAAATAACCTACGTATGGTACTACATTATCTCACGGAATGGTACCACGGTATGGTACCACGAACATCTAGACATTGGTACTACAAGAATACGTATATTGGTACTACAAGTTTTGGGTAGGGGGTCCGTGGGTACAATTTTAGGGTAGGAGTTGCGATAGTTAAGCAAATGGTACGGAAAAGGTACTACAAATAACCTACGTATGGTACTACATTATCTCACGGAATGGTACCATGGTATGGTACCACGAACATCTATATATTGGTAATACAAGAATACGTATATTGGTACTACAAATTTTGGGTAGGGGGTCCGTGGGTGCTGACATATTTTTTGGTAATATTGTTGTTTTTATAAGGCTAAAATCGTCCATTAGGTAGCTATGTGATATAAAAGTTAGAAATGAGGAGTTTGATGATAAATGAATGGGAAAGGGGGGAGTTAGTTGATTAATAGTTTTGGATTCGGGAATTATGCGTAGATTTCTCTTTTTTATTTATTTATTTTTAGTTTTTTCCTTATTAATTTATTTATTAAAAAGATTTAGTATTACATATTTAAATTAGAAACTAATTTGTCTCCAATGTTTCACATATATCATATATGTAATTTTTAAATTTAAACATAAATTATTAATAAATGAATAATTAAACTGTTATTGTTATAATTAATTACAATACTTAAATAAAAACTTGAGAGCATTGTTCAAAAAAATTAATCACATGATTTAAAACATAGTGTTATGAAAAAAATTTTATGATAATTTTATTCAACTTTAAAATAAGTTAATCTTATTATGCATAATTTTGCAATTAAAAATTGGTGAATCTATAGAAAAATACTCAATTAGATAAAAATTTTAGAAATAGTACCCATGTCAGAAAATTTTACAGATAGGTACCCGATTTAATTTTTACCAGTTTCTTTAGTCATGGCGTACCTTCCTGTGTGTATATTGCTTACCATAACACGTTGATATAAGGTGCATAAATATAGCATACGCCGTACCTACGTCATACCTGTGTTTTATATAGGGCGTACCTAAATATAGCATACGTCGTACCATTTTCTGTTATAGGGTACCCAAATGTGTTGATATAGGGTACCCAAATGTTTTGTATGGTGTACTTTCGGTGATCGGGTACCTATGTGCAAAAAATTTATTTGGTTAGGTACCTACATATAGAAAATCCTGACAAGGTACTTACAAGTTTTTATCAAAATAGGTACTTATGTGTAAAGACCCCTTAAAAATTTTTCAACTAGATAATCTAATTTATTTACCTTAGATTTTATAGGTATTTAAATTTCATTACTTCAATTTTTGTATTCTTAATTTTTTTATTTGAGAATTTAGTTTGTTGTTTATTTTCTAATATAAATATTTTTTTACCAAAAATCAATAATTTTAATGGGGCATTTACGTTTCAGACTCCCATTTAAGTTTCAATTAGAGTTCAGACAGTCAGAAAATTCATAGTTTTAAGGACTCAGTTTTTTCAGAAACACTTCATGGTTCCCAATACCACTTCATGTGATACCACTTCATGGGTTTGTGGTAACACTTCATGGGTCTGTGGTACCACTTCATGATTTTATGGTAACACTCCGTGGGTCCGTGGTAACACTTCATGGGTCTGTAGTAACACTTGATGGGTTTGTTGTGACACACGAGTCCTTAAATGAAACTTAAATTGAGTCCTTATATATAAATGAAACTTATATGAGTCCTTATCTCTAATTGAAAATATGAAGTGAGGCCTGACTCGTAATTTGTACAAATTTTAATCTATTTCTGACAACCCTCTATATAACGGATATACCCCAGCACGCTCTCGCAACAGTAGGACGACCATCCCCAACCAGCCAGTCAGCAGCCGCCGCCGCGTCACCGCTGCCCTTCTCCGCCTTCATGGCCAGCTTCGCCGCCATTTCCCCCAAAGTCAAACCTCACGCACTTTCCCTTTCTCCGCCGCTGCTCAACACACAAAGTGCCTCCGTGTTCACCTCCGTCTCGCACCACGCGCCTCTCTCACGCGCCGCCTCCAGAGCTCAGAGAACGCCCCTCGCGATCTCCATGAATTCGTCCCCGGCCGCCTTCAATTCGTCTCCGAAGAAGACGGTTAATCCGATTATCGTAATTGATAATTACGACAGCTTCACGTATAATCTCTGTCAGGTGAGTGTTCTGTTACTTTATTCGTCTTCTATGGGGGAATTTTTTCGTGCTCGTTAGTATTTCTTTTTTTTTGTCAGTATATGGGAGAACTTGGCTGCGATTTTGAGGTGTATAGGAATGACGAGCTCACAGTTGATGAGCTGAAAGAGTATGAATCGTAATTTTATTTCGCACCTTCTTTCGGTTTGTTAACGCATTTTTGTTGGTGATTATATATAGATCTGCACCGTGTGTGGTTATACAATTTCAGCTGATACATCTGTATTCTGTAGAGAACAGTGATAACCGCGGGAGATTAGTTGATTCGTTACAAGGTTTGTTGCTTGGATAGATCTATAATGAACGATCACCGTGTGGTTATTGTTGGTCAAGTTTGTGAGCTTTAACGGCGTTTAGATCAAGCAACCAAATAGAACAAGCAACTACTTTGTGGATGGCTTTCTTGCATAAAACTATTACATTTGCAAGCAATGCCCCCTTGGATTACCGTGTCTTAGAATTTCCCTTATGTTCTGTCTCCCCTGTTCTTTGTGATATATTTGAATCAGTTAGGTGTTTCTTCTTATCTTTTTTTTATTTTGAAATCAAATTCCATAACTTTTCCTTTGAATCATAAAGGAAAAGCAGACTTCCTTGTCGTTGATCTAAAACGCATCTTTGCAGGAAAAAACCAAGAGGCATTCTGATATCTCCTGGACCTGGTAGAATAACAACTTCTTATGTTTTCGATTCATCTTTTAACATTTGTGTCTTGACATAACACTTCTCCTTTTCCCTCTCCCTTTTCCCGCAAACAATCAAGGTGCGCCTCAAGATTCAGGAATCTCACTACAGACCGTGCTCGAACTTGGACCTACTGTACCTTTATTTGGCGTATGCATGGGCCTGCAGTGCATAGGTGAAGCTTTTGGAGGTGAGTTTCTTGTTACTTTCTAGTCTGCTTAAAGGTGGGGCATTTCATGGAGTTTCTATGAGACAACATAAAGCAGTTGCCTTTGATTCAGACAATCACAATACTACTTGATATTTGTCCGATAGACCTTTTATTCATAATTTTTCTCTCTGGTCTTCTGCTGGAGCGAAAGTTATTAGAATCAAACTGATTTAGCATGCTTTGCTTTTGCAGGGAAAATAGTTCGATCTCCTTATGGTGTGGTGCACGGGAAAAGCTCTCTCGTTTATTACAACGAGGGTGGGGATGATGGTTTGTTTGCAGGCTTATCCAAGTATGCCTTTTTCCTTCTCTATGTGATTCGTTTCTGATCCCTGAGATAGATTTGTTGCAGCTCGTTATAGTTTTAGCAATAATACGTAACGAATCTTGGATTTCGCAATAACGATAATAAGGTCTTGAAGTGAAATTATTGTCTAAAGTAAACCTTCCTTCAAGAAATTCCACAGATTTTATCAATTGCACATATCGTACCTTTCCCGAGTCCCTACAATTGATATTCTCTGTAACTGTTTTTTCTTTTTTTTTTTGTGGGTGTATTTATGGTTTTTCTTTTCTTTTTTCATTTTCAGCCCTTTTACAGCTGCTAGATATCACAGCCTTGTGATCGAAAGGGAAAGCTTCCCAAGCGACTCTCTTGAGATAACTGCGTGGACCGAAGATGGGTTAGTTATGGCCGCTCGTCACAAAACATACAGACATTTACTGGTAAAATAATATTTCGACACTTTTAGCGACGTACCTCCTATTTCTGCTATTAATTTTATCCTTTTGATTAATAAAATACAGGGCGTTCAATTTCATCCCGAGAGCATCATTACTAGTGAAGGAAAAACCATAGTCGGGAATTTCGTCAAATTGATCGAGCGAAAAGAAGCCGAGACCAACAATAGTTAGTAGGTTCTTGATATAGTCTGTCTTAGTAGCGGGCAGGAAATTCTTGATTGGATTTCTGAATATTTTATGGGGTTTTCGCTGTTTAAGAACGGTGGTAATCGTGTGTACTTTAGTCATCGTTTAGAACCGAATTCGCAAGGACATTACGTACAATCCATGTCTTATTTTCTGTGAATATGTTCCAAATACGTCTTAGGACGGAAAAAATTGGATTTTCGATCATTTATGGGCGAAATATGCCGGATTTGTACGTCAAGTAAACAGTCGAATCAATGGAAAATATAATAGAGACCAAGTCACATAGGATTTTTTGCCTTATTCCATGATGAAAGATCTAAATTTATACCAATATATGAAAATTTAAAGTCCCCATGAATTGACTTAGATTTGTACCTATTTATCTGCCCATAAGCATTATGTTGCGAAATGGATAGCGAAACGAAATTGGAAATAACTGTAAGGATAAATGGAACACGGAATTTTACGTGGAAAACCCCTTTTTACTTGGGGTAAAAATCACGAGCGAGTAGAAATTTATTACTGAGGTAAAAAACAGGGGTTACAACCTCTCAATCTATAAAGGAGAAAACACTCACTATCTCTCTTTATAGTCGGAGCAGATACCGAACAAACCCTCAATTTTTTTCTCTACCCTCTATTTCTTTCCTCCCTCTCTTTTTCTTTCTCTATTGGTTTTGGTGTGTTCTCTAATGCCTCATTAGCTCCCCTTTTATAGGCAAAAGTCTTACTAATACAATATAATAATATTATAATTAAATATTATTATTATTACTAATGGGTAGGTGAAGTGGGTGGGTGAATTAACCAACCCACTAAACCCACTTTTCCATCAATCTCCCACTTGAAGATTTGATTGATCCCCAATCAGATCTCCACACCATTCTTCTAAGTCACCTTTGTATGTTACTTAGATTCTGTCAATCCACATGAGGAACGACACCACATAAACTTGTCCACGATAATTGCCTTTGTCATGTAGTCTGCAGTGTTCGTGACACCAGATTATCCGCAGTGTGAACTTTTTGCATATTCACAGTCCCTTGTTCCACTTGTTCACGAACAAAGTGGTATTGGACGCTGTGTGTTTGGTTCTTGAATGATATGCTGGATTCCTTACAAGATGCAACGCACTCTGGCTATCACAATAGAGAACAATATTCTCTTATTTGTGGCCGAGTTCTTCCAGCAACATCTTCAACCGTATTGCCTCTTTACTGGCTTGCGTAGCTGCGACATATTCTGCTTCCGTTGTTGATGTTACAACAGTGGACTGCAGTTTTGAAACCCAGCTTACAGCTCCACCAGCAAGATTTAACACATATCCGGTTGTGGATCTGCTTTTATCAAGTTCACCTGCATAATCTGCATCAACAAAACCATGGACAGTAAAATCTGCACCTCCGTAACATAAGGCAAGATCAGAGGTTCCCTTGATATATCTGAGAATCCTCTTAACAGCACTACAGTGCTCCCGACCAGGGTTGGACATGTATCGGCTAACGACTCCCACTTCATGGGCAATGTCTGGTCATTGCAGCTGTAGACATTCCCTCCAAAAGTTGGCTCGTATTGATGAAACCATTCCTTTCGAGAGGTCATGTGGAAAGTGGTTGCTGAGTCCATGAGCCACACGTCGTTGAATCTTCCATTTTCAGCGATAGTGGTTGCAGCTTCACACACCAAGGCAATTCCATCGTCGGTAGTGTTGGCGGCGTTTCCTTGGACATTGGGATTTTTATTTAGAGCCCAACAATATTTCTTCATATGACCTTTCTTGCCACAGTGGTAACACTTTATAACCTTCTCATTTTTCGTAACAAGGTTTTGCCGTTTTTTACTCCCACTTGGACCACTCTCCGGGTCTTGTCCGTTTTCGGCTCACGCTTGGACCACGTGCTCCTCATCTTGTCCTTGTCACTGTCAACGCCTCTGCCTGTTGGGACATTATCAACTTGTCTTCCTTGTTATTGCGCCGACTTTCTTCTTCGAGAACCGCAGCTGCAATATTATCGAAGATAAGTTTTCCCGCAGCTTGGTTGTTGCAGAGGTTGATGACGAGTTGATCATAGGAGTCTAGCAGGCTTTGCAGTAGAAGCTCAGCACGTTCACTTGACTCTATTTTGTAGTCCAAGTCTTTAAGTTGAGAGAACAGAGTATTCAACTTGTTGATGTGCTCGGTCACTGAAGAAGATTCTGCCATTCGTAGACGGTATAATTTTCTTTTCAGGAAAATTCGTCTGTGGAGTGACTTGACTTGATACAACTTCTCTAGATGATCCCAGATTGCTTTCGCACTAGTTTTCTCTTCGACGCTTGATAATAAGTCATTTGCTAATGTGAGATGAATATTGGCGATGGCCCTCCCCTTCATCTTCCTCCATTTGGCATCTAATAATAGTTGTTGGTCTGCCAGTGATCGCCTCCAGACAATTTTCTTGAGTAAAATTGCCTTTATCCTCATTTTCCACAGTGAGTAGTTTCTCCCGTTGAATTTCTCAATTTCATTTTTAGCTGCCATTTTTCCCACGTCGCTATCGTGGAGAAATTCAACAATCCAGCCAAATAGCACTGATCAAATAATTTGCAGAAAGGGTAGCGACCGGCTTTCTATACAAAATTACCCTTCTAAGTAAATTCCCAGATGAGATCTGGTGGGGTCACTATGTGTCCCGCTTGGCACCAGCCACCTAGACAGAACTTACTTACACAGTCTATTGTCACGACTTGCCAAAAAACTCTTCCATAACGATAAACTTTTTCGATATCTTTTCTGATGTGGAAGATCAGACAAAGCTGCAACCACAGAGTATAATCGGAATATCAATCAGGACTGGCTCTGATACCACTTGTTGCGAAATGGATAGTGAAACGAAATTGGAAATAACTGTGAGGATAAATGGAACACGGGATTTTACATGGAAAACCCCTTTTTACTTGGGGTAAAAAACCACGGGTGAGGTAGAAATTTATTATTGGGTAAAAATAGGGTTACAACCTCTCAATCTATAAAGGAGAAAACACTCACTATCTCTCTTTATAGTCGGAGCAGATACCGAACAAACCCTCAATTTATTTCTCTACCCTCTATTTCTTTCCTCTCTCTCTTTTCTTTCACTATTGGTTTTGGTGTGTTCTCTAATGCCTCATTAGCCCCCCTTTTATAGGCAAAAGCCTTACTAATACAATATATTAATATTATAACTAAATATTATTATTATTACTAATGGGTAGGTGAAGTGGGTGGGTGGATTAACCAACCCACTAAACCCACTTTCCCATCACATTACTCTCACCCCTCGCGGTATGAGTGTGGGGATTGGGAATAGCTCTGGTCGTCAATATATATATATATATATATATATATATATATTAATTCAAATTAAAAAAAAAACATGAATGCTTTATTACCATATCCCGATTTTAAAAATACGTTAAACACAACACAATTTTATTCTCTATGCCCTTTTCCTTTTTAAGTTTATTATACAAACGTCGTACAAATGTCGAACATAACTCCCAACCACTTTGATTGAATCGCCATCATCACTATCTTGTTAACATGAAATCATCACAACGAATTCGATTTACATGGCTGTCTCCGTATATAGTTATATATGTATGGACTCTCTTAACTTCTTATCTTTATACCTTTGCGCCGAACATAAAATCCGTCAAAAAATGTAATATTTTTTTAGATGTATTCTCCACATCAAAACTATCTTTGTGTTGCTTACAAAGTTTAACCAAACAAGTTGGATCATCGTCTACATCACCATATTGTAACAACTTCATCTATGTATATATATAAACCCTCACTAACTAATATCTATAAATCATCTTATAAAATATATTAAATTTCTTACAAACCCTTTTCCCATCATGTCCGAAACACAAGCTGATCCGCCAAGACAGGTTGTTAACGATCAAGAATCGCAGGTCGTTGATAGTAATGTTCAGAGGACGGTTGTTATTGCTACGAAGGTATCGCCCTCGCTGACGACGATATTAACCTTAGTCACAAAAATAGTAACTATGATTTTCCTCATAGTGTCGATGAGTGTGTTGGCTTCAAATAGTGTCACACTCACCCTTACGGATTCCTACAGTCAGATCCTTGACGACACTGTGAATTTCAATGATATCTATGCTTATAGGTAATAAAATGCACTTGAAATTACGTAGCTTATTATATTTAATTTGTTTCTAACGCAATGATAATACACTATGTTTAGATGGATATTTTATTTTGGGAAAATTCCACTTGGTACGCCTACATTAGCTTTTTTTTTTTTTCAGTTGGTGCCTAAAGTTATTTTTAATTCTAGTAGGTATCCATGTGTTTAAAACTATTTCAACTGGTGCCCAAAGTATTTCTCAATTCCGTTTGGTACCCGTGTTTAAGGCTTCTTCAGGTGCACACAGTGTTTTCAAGTAACGCTTGTCGTTGTGATTTTAAATGACAAAAAATGAGATGTTCTAGGCGTAAGACTCGTTTGCTAACGAGATTCTAGAAATGACAAAAACGGTTCCTACATCACATTTGTGGTTTTTTAACTTACGATGTCACGTTAGGTGTACCTAACTCAGAAAATCTTTTTACACCAATTGGAAAGTCATATACACTAGGGGTACCAATCGGAATTGATAAATACTTTGGGTACCAATTGAAAAAGACTTCAAACAAAGGGATGTCTGCCGCAATTGAAATAACTTTGGGCACCAACTGGAAAAGACTCAAACACGGGCGTACCATGTGGAATTTCCCTTATTTTTATTTTCCCCTCATGGGGTGTCACTTACTGGCTCGGAGGGTAGTTAAATTATCTTTAATCAATGGTTGGCTTGAGGGCATATCACATGGACCAAGCCAACAATAATGTTCAAATTCATATGAACTCGATATTAGTCAGAGCTTTGGGACTACTGTGGATTTGTACAAGGATACCTCCTGATATACGAAAAAGAGATTTATTTTATTTTTACCCTAACTATAAGTTTGGTTGGGTCAATAAGTAACATTGCTTTGGATTTTGAGTGATTATATTTGATAATTGCTAAATTGGTTCCTTGCCAAACAAAAGAAATGCAGTCTCGGCCTATTATTATGATGACAAGATAAGTCGGGAATTTTATGTACATGCTTATGCGGCATATTTCCTACCCAATTGACTGCTGACATGGAATACCATACAGAAGACTTACCGACTTATTTTGTCGGAAAAATGATCGTTGACCCAAAATATATATCGATCACGGTGAAGTGATTGGAGAGTCATTCAAAAAATTTATACGTATATTATTGCAACCAATATAACTACTATATATATATATTATTTTATTTTTACAGGTACGGACTTTCCGTGGCCGTTATAGTGTTGGCATACATCTTGTTCGAATTGCCACTTTTAATCTACAAAGTGATCGTACCAGTCAACGCTCTATCAACTAATTCCGGCTTGATTCTCATAGCATTTTACGCAGACAAGGTAACTACCACATTTAAATTAATAACATTACATTACATATAATAAAATTCTTACATAGTATAATTTTTTAAAAAAAATTCATTTAGGTTATCTTGGCACTCCTAGCAACGGGGGTCGGCGCTGTGTTCGGCTACACCGTCGATCCAAAGAGACTGGTCGATTCGATAGACGGTGATCTTCAAAGTTACGATGATACAGAGTTTTCGCCATTGAGGTCGAGGCTCGACGACTTTTTCAATAGAGCTTACATCCCTTCGACGTTTCTTTTATTTGCGGTGCTCGCTTCTCTTGCTTCGTCTGTTTTCTCGTCTATGGCCCTCGTCAGAAATAAGAGCGAGTAGGGGAAGATGAAAGCTATGGAGGGAGCGAAGTTTTCAAGAATAGTAATGAATAATTCTCCACCAATTCGGGTTTTTTTTTTAGATTTTAGTATTTTCTTTGCGTTGTTTTATGGATAAACTTGAGGTGGAGATTCTCAATAGTTATTTGGTAGATTTACTAAGGTGGGATGTTGAATTGCATTATTTGTTTGAATATCAGGTTGAGTGAATAAAATTTACTAAATCATTATTTCAACACTTTTGGAATATCAAAGATCTCAAAGACCTTCAAAGATTATACCGACCTTTGCAATGTACACTATGTCCACTTTAATTTGTTTGGTTATGACTGAACTAATTTAAACTGTGTTGGGGTTGCGCGGTAATTTTTGGGCCCAACGGAAGGTTGATTTTGGAACCACGATAAAATTTTATCGGGAAAATATAAAATCGAAGTGACGCCGAGCGAGAACACAAGATTTATACGTGGTTCGGCCGATACCGCATACCTCCATGGAGAGCAGCTGTTTTACTATATTTGGAAATTACACCGTATAAATTTAAGTTTGAACCCAAAACCGAGACCGTTTACCCATCCGGATAGTGTATTTGTACCTACTACCAACTAACCCATAGTAAAATTACATCTGCTCTCACTCTTATCCACCCGAACGTGGATAAGTATTTTACCCTCTCACTATCTCTCTCGCTCTTCTCTCTCCCTCGCCGGACTCTTTTGATTTCTCTTTGTGGTGTCTTACGATTGCTCTCTACATGCCTTTATATCGGCAACTGTACACACAAGCATCCAAAACATGGTGCATATGTCATATTTACATTATCGGTTGTAGTTAATTGCTCCAACTTGAATGCTTGGCTGGACAAGTGGGTAATGAACCCAACAACACTGGAATTAAAAGCCTACGATCGAGAGAAATTCAGAAACTCTTTATATGGACTCCAATGGGACTCCAAATGGCACACCAAAAAATAAGTCATTCAGGCTCCGTTTGGTTTACGGATTTTGACGTGGAAAAGAAAAGGAAAGTGAAATGATACGACACGTGAAGCGTAATGTACAATGATTCAATGGGTATGACCACACTTTCCTTTTCTTTTCCGCATCGAATTCCGCGGACCAAACGCACCCTCAACGTTACATTCGATTTCAACATTTCTCGTGTGTCTTTCAAATTGGTGTAACCTATAATCACGTTCCGATGTATCTTGGGAAAAAGATGTTTAAACATATCCCGTGCAGATAGAGTGAAACAGTTTTAAAGAATTTCGACACAAGCCATGAAATATATTATATTAGTTACCTATACTAGTACCCTAAAAATCATTACAATTAGCTAATTTAACCCCCAATCTCCACCTAAGTCACTTTCATCAATACATAAATTGTTGAATTGCTAAATACCCTTCTTTTTCCTTTCTGAGTTATGGTGCTAGTAACTGCATCTGACTTAGCTTATTAAATACACCGATCACGTCAGAAGAAGCGAATCGATCCGTAACTCCGATCATGATCGCAATATCCACGGAATTGTCCGCCGCGCGGCGTCGTGCGATGGTCGCCGTGCTTCTCTCTGCGGTGGCGCTGTCTTGTGTGTTCCTCTACAGAGCCGCGGAATCCGTAGGTTTCCGAGTTCCACGTGCGGCTCACGTGTTCTCTGTCCCCGATAACGACGTTTCCTTTCATGTCGCGGTTGGTGTGCTGCTGCTCCTCGGCTATGTTGCATTTTATTGACGTTTTAGGTCACACCTGTTGAGTTATTTGTTCAATTGGCTATTGTATGATCTTTCAGTTAATTACGAGGAGTTTGAATTGCTATCTATGAAATGCTTCTTTCTCTAATAGGTAACTGTGTTTACTACTGGAGATTGTGGAGTACGATTGTTTCTGGAGCTAATTGCTTTTTATTTTTCTTCACTTGCCGTCGTACTGAGTGGCCGACTTTGTTGAGCTATATTACGTTTACAGGACATAGAATGTCTTGGAATGTGCTTTGTGATGGAAAAACTTGTATTTGAATACAAGTTTTAGCTCAAATGAGATTCTTGAATAGAGCTTAAGTGCAGTTAAATGTTAATCTTGTTGTGCTTGTTCAATTATCTTCGAATTGGCGAATTTGCATTCAAATTTTATTTTCAAATCTAATCGATTGAGACAAGTGTTGAATATTTTGATTTGATGCATAAAAGAAACTGCTTTTGCATTAGATCTAAGAGGCTATCGGTAGTACCATAATTTGCTTTCTTGTCTAGTTTTGTTCTGGGAAGCAATTAAGGATAGCAGAATATCCTATTACCACTACCAGTATTTTGTTCAATTTCATTTTGTTTGCTACTTACTTATTTTCAATTGTTGTAGGACAGTGCTGAGTATAGTCTTGAAAGGGTTCTGAATGAAGCTTCTATGCCCGATAAGACGGTCATTTTGACAACCTTGAATGAAGCGTGGGCAGTTCCAGATTCAATCCTCGATCTCTTCCTTGAGAGTTTCAGAATCGGAGAGCAGACTCGTCGCTTGCTGGATCACCTGGTGATTATTTCATTGGATCAAAAGGCATTTGCTCGTTGTCTGGCTGTTCATTTCCATTGTTTTGCCTTGGTCACTGAAGGGGTCGATTTTTCCCGTGAGGCTTATTTCATGACTCCCGATTACTTGGCAATGATGTGGAGAAGGATTGATTTCTTAAGATCGGTCCTCGAAATGGGCTATAGCTTTGTTTTCACGGTAAGTTCTGTCATAACTAACCAATTATATCTTATTTGTCTGGGCTGTGCTTCCTATTAAGTCCACAATGCTTCCTATTATGTCCAAAATGAAATACATAAAGCTGCTGAATCTGAAACTTACCTCCTTAAGTCTGCCTATGATTTATATAATCCAAATAGAATCCATATATTATTTGCACTTCCCATTAATTACTTCCCAAGGATTCTACTTTAATCAGTTTTACTCTTTTTTTATTTTTCTTAGGATGCAGACATTATGTGGTTCAGAGACCCATTTCCACACTTCTACCCCGACGCCGATTTCCAAATAGCTTGCGACCATTTCTCAGGCAACCCCTTCGGTAAGGAAAACAAACCCAACGGTGGATTCAACTACGTAACATCAAACAAGCGATCCATAGAGTTCTACAAATTCTGGTACTCCTCGAGAGAGACCTACCCGGGATTACACGACCAAGAAGTCCTAAACAGAATCAAGAACCATTCGCTCATCGCCGAAATGGGACTAAAGATGCAATTTTTGGACACCATTTACTTTGGCGGGTTCTGCGAACCGAGCGACGACCTCGAACTCGTCTGCACTATGCACGCCAACTGCTGTTTCGGTCTGGACAGTAAGCTTCACGACCTTAGGATTATGCTCGAAGATTGGAAAGTCTATTTATCGATGCCCCCTAAACTGAAACCAGCCGTGTCCTCTTGGAGCGTGCCGCAAAATTGCAGGTAATAAATCTAGTTTGTGCGTATTTACTTCTCCTCGTTTTCCACTAAGTCGATTGTTTTATTTCCTTCGATTGTTTTTTTTTTTCAGTCTTGATTCTCTACGTCCAGACATCCAAGCGCAACTCCTACGACCTAACGAGTGTAGAGAGGTTCTGAATTGATAAAACTTCTTTTTTTTTTCTTTTTCTTCTCCGATGACGAATTAACTGCAACGTCGGGGTTTGGTTAGTGTCATCAATCTCATGCTCAGATAGTTTTTCGACCGAGATGTGAAGAGAGGGTTGAGCAACGCAGGTTGTTAGAGAACGGATGTTACAAGGAAAAATGTAAGATTTCTACATATGAATAGATTTGGGAATGTAAGTTGTAATGGATGAATACTTACTCTGTTGTAAAGTCTTGATGAATTGTCACAAGCTTTATTTATTCGGCACATGCTTCCACTTACGTATTCGTTATATTGTACTAGTAAATTTTGCACGCTCCATGTGAATGATATAATACATATCATATTAAATTTATTTTAATTTAAATATTAGTAGAAATTTAATTTATTATTAAATTAAAGATGGAATAACTAAAAAAAGTAATTAAAGATAGTGGGTGGATTTTCTTAATTTTTATTAATTAAGTTTTTTGATAAAACGTAATTTGACGGTTTATATATAGTCCTCACGCTTAATAAAATAGTATAGATGTTATAGATTTTACAGAATCTGGGGGCGAAAGAGGAGAGAAAGGCAAAAATAGTGAAGTTTTTAAATGGAATTGCAATGATAGTTAACTGTTTAATGATCTAAACAACTTTTTCATTTTTTATTATTATTGTTTTCATTCTCACCAGAAAACTAGTTAAGATTACATTTTTTTACCCTTTCAAATAGGCAATGTTGATACTTATATTTTAATAATAAGAAAAGTCAGGACGGAAGCGAATTGGATTATATCCATATGAAATAAATCGGAACTCTCGCAAGAAACGTTCAATGGAAAATATGACGAAGAGCTATGACAACTTTCGATATATATTTCTTGTCAGAATATTTTATGGAGAACTATACTTTATTGAAAATTATACTTCACCGTTTTCTATAAATTTTATCGCCTTTAAATTATTCCTGTCTTCTATGTATTTCCATTACTACAAAACTTTTTAGATGATCATACAATATCATTTCGTTAGAAATATAATAATTCTTGTATTTGGTTTGAATTTTATGCATCAAGATATGAAGTCAAGCAAGCTAAAAGAACCGAGATTAAGAAAATGAGTTGAGATAAAAATTATTTAAATAAATTTGGGTTTAAAATATAATAATACAGTATTATCTATATAATTAATAAACTCCCTAAAATAATAAAATTTTTAAATCTCGACTTGGGCCTTTGTAAAAAAATCATTAAATTTGATAAGATAATAAAATTAATAAAGTTTCAGAAAATCCCTTTATCAATATTAGGTCCCATTAAAATTTTAATTGAAATTCATAAATATTACAATTGTAAATAGTATGATAATTTACTAAAATATTACAATTATAAAATATTCATGAGCTTTGCTACGCCACCATGTCAAATATTTAAAAGATCGTTACAACGAATAAATGATGAATAGCAATATTGATAAATTATCGCACAAGAACTTATTTATATGTTGTAAAGATATATACTCACTCATATTTTCATTTGATTCAGTCCGTCATTGAATCATAAGAGATCGCTGAATTTAAATTTTTTTCTTTTAATTAATAAAATATTAATTTATAGATATATAATTTCTAAATTAAGAAAATTTGGTATTCCCACTGTTATTAATTTATAGAAATTTTACTGTATTTCTTGTTTGAAATAATAACAGTAAAGAATTGTACGTTTAAATAGCTTTGTGGTGCACATGAAAGAAATAATAATTAAAAATAAAAAAGTTGTTTAGTTTTACAACATTTTTAAAAAGGTAAATATCATGCACTTCCAATTTAAAAGATTCACTATTTATGATATTCTCTCGGCGAAAGAGGGAGTCGAGCCAAAGCCAGCTCATTGATGCTGGTTCACGAGCTCGATGAGTCGTCTAGACTAAAGCTCAACTCGAGCTCGTCATTATCGAGCTGTTCGGAAGTTCATGATGAGACTCATTGCTTTTCATAAACTTTTTAAATTTTTATTTTTATCTTCAGAATCGAGCACGGGGAAATGAGACGAACTCGAACATGACTGTTTACTATCGAGCTTGAGCCCAGAAAATCACAATCTCAATTGTATTTGCCCAGGCCTAAAATAATGAGCCAACTCGTTTACACACGCACATAATCTCCATAGTTTTTTCTGACTCTGTCTGAAACCTATTTTAAAACTTTAAAGGGCCCAGGAAAAAATAATGTAATCATATAACAAGGTTAGATAGAAGGACAACAAAGAAGTATTGCTATCTTTAATTATTGCCCAGACAACATGAAATGGATGGGCTTTACGCCCCAAGAATCATAATAATAATATCTTTGGTAATAGAAAACATCAAAATGACAAGTTTTTTTCATTGCAGTAAAAGGGATGATAATATCTCAGCCATAGTCTTATCAGGCGCAGAAATCTCACCTTCGTCATCGCCGCCGCCTTGGAGCACCGCTGCGTCCAACGTCAGCTTCCTCTTCGCAATTTCGTACACATTCTCATCCACTGTGTCCTTCGTCACAAGCCTATTTAAGTAAATCATCATATACATATACATAAATATATATATATATATATATATATTACGTTAAATAAATCGAAGAAATTTTTCTTTTCAGTGTTGACCTGTAAACGGTGACGGGCTTTGTCTGGCCAATGCGATGGCATCGATCTTCAGCTTGCCTATCGATCTGAGGATTAAAGTCCATGTCGTGGATTATGACGGTGTCTGCCCCAGTCAGGTTCAGGCCTTGACCGCCCGCCCGAGTGGAGAGCAAACAAGCAAAGATCGAACTGTCCTTGTTGAACGTATCCACAATAGTCTGCCTCTCTGTCACTTGTGTACTGATCCCCCGCGTGCAAAAATAGAGATTATTGTCAATATTAAGACACAAAAAGTGTTGGAATTATAATATTAAAAGAAAAATTGACACATCCTACAAGCTTAAGCTTTTAGATTAAGTAGTCATTCAATATGGTATCAGAGTTCAGAGACCAAAAAGGTGTTGGATATGAAAGCTTAAAGCTTTCACGATCAGGACCACCGCTTGTGCCAGCCCCCGTCAATTCCTTTGAGCTTCATCCTTGCGAAAGTACTCCCCAGGCGGGAAGTCTAGACGTGAGCAGGCGTGTTGGAAATATAATTTAAAGAAATTAAAATATGACACACTTTCTACAAGCTTAAGCTTTTAGATAAAGTGGTCATTAAACAGAAAGCCATTTTCAAGAAATTCGTAAGAAGTTCCCATTAAAAGAAAAAGAACTTACCTTCCGTCGAGACGCCTGTATGTTACGCCAATCACGTCTAAAGCCCACTCCAAAATGTCGAGCATTGACGTCCATTGGCTGAAGATGAGAACTCGACTCCCAGAACGGTTCAGTGTGGGGAGAAGTCTGGCCAATGCCTATCCATATATGACAAAAAGGGTATGAGTTTTTCTTTCTTTCTTTCTTTCTTTTTAAATCGTTATAGTTGAATAAAGTGGATGACCGAGACTTTACCCTGCATTTAGCAGAACTCATAACATGTTCCTCGGAAAGAATTCCATCCTTACTATCACCGTAGAAGAGCAAATTCTGCAAAGTGAGTTTCATTTGAATCTCAAATAATCATAATTCGTTGTCGGTTCTCCAAGGAAACAATTTTCTGGTGGATATTAATCACAAAATGGTTGCAAACTGAGGTCTCAGTTTCTCACGTTCCATGGATTATTACCTTATGAATTGAGAAATCATTATAACTCTTAAGCTCCTCTATGACACGTTCCAAGGTACACTCAAAGCCAAATACGCCTTTTCGGTGCAACATTTTGGCGAAACGAACAATTTCACTGTCTGAGTATATGCGTCTCACCAATAAAGGATGATTTGCGATCTGGAAGGTTTCAGAATTACAAGAAAGTTATTGGAAATAGATTTCAGTAAGCATTGCGTTGGTTAGCTTAGGAATAAACAAATAAAAAGAAACACCAGCACCTTACGAAGCTCGAGAAAATAATTAGAAATTTGACGGCGAGGGAGGACATTAGTCACATTTTGCAGTGAATTTTCAGAAGACTTCAACATGCGAGCTTGAGTTATAGCGCGATAATTCTCAATTGCCTCCTTATAAGCAGATTCTTGCTGTTTTCCCATGTGTACATACTCCATCTAAACCAGCATCAAATGATGTAAGGATTGGAATTAAAAAAAAAGATCATATCAGAATGAGTTCAAATATGTTATGACTAGATCAAGGCATTTTCACCTTCTGAGTCTTCAGAACCAACTGTTGCATTACATCCGACTTCAATCTTCTTAAGATAAATGGTCCAAGAATAGACTTTATTCTACTTATTAGATCTCTATCTGCTGCTGTTAACAACTTCCTTAAATCAATATCCCCGGTTTCAAATAAATCAGGCATCATAAATTCCAACATCGACCAAAGTTCCTGACAAAAAAAAATCACCAACTCAATAAGGAAACTCTGAAGCAAACAGAGGAAATTGAATTGCAGAATTTGGGTGTTTTCTAGCTTCTGTTTATCTTCCAAATTAAGTTTAGACAGCACTATCCACCCACACTGTAAAGCCACTCAAAAACCTAATCAATATTGTATGAAAAATCATGTGATATTAGCTCAAGGACAAGATGAAACTTACATGTAGATCATTTTGCAGAGGGGTCCCAGTTAGCATCAAACGCTGTTTTGCGTTTCTTGCTACTGACATCAAATTTTTCCACCTGTAACTGCTCTTGTCCTTTAAAGCATGGGCCTCATCCATTATCACACAGCTCCATCTCAAACGTCTTAGAATTTTGCGATCGTCTTTCTGCTGTGCACTGAATCATGGCTTTCAGAAAACTGAAAAAAAGACAATTTTCTACCAAAAGAAAATACGATACAGACAAACAAACCTGTGGCGTTCAAAGAGTGAATAACACACAAGAATAACATCAAATGATGGTGGCAACCCAGATTTTGCCAGCGAGCTCAATTCTTTCGAATAAGCTGCACGTGTAGAACCATGATACTGAATCACGGTGAATGACGGACACCACTTGCTAAGCTCCCTTTCCCAGTTCTCCAAAACAGAAGCAGGGCATACGATTAAATGGGGACCAGGATCATTTTCCAAATGCTTCAGCAAGGTCAAATACGTTATGGCCTGAGAAACAAATTTAAATCGCAGTCATCATCATTCAAGTGACGTGAAACAGTCATAGCAATGGTAGCCAAGAAATTTGAAGTTCTATAAACCTGGACAGTCTTTCCTAGACCCATCTCATCTGCCAATATGGCTGCATTGCAAACATGATAACTTAAACGAATACGTATGATTTATTAAATCAATAAAACATATTTAACATCAAAGGAGATACCTCAATCTCAAACTCACGCAATCAACTAGGTGACAGAAATAATACCTCCGCCAATTTTCTTTTTATACAAAAGCATCAGGAAATTGACTCCAATGAGCTGGTATGGCTTCAGCTCCGCCTTGAAATCAATATCCCCATCACCACATGCCTCACTGACGTCATCCTGAAGTTAACACTCTCCAAAATTCAAAACTTCTTCAGAGGGAAAGAAAAAAGATCGCAACAATATCAACCAGCATTGAAAGCAAAGCCACGATCACCATCTAAAGTTTCGATTTTTTCTTTTTGTGTTCTATCAAATACCTGAGTGACGATCCTCACAGCGGAAGAAGCCCCAACTTCCACCTCCGAGAATCTGTCGCAAGCAGCAGATGTTGTGCCGTACAACTCACGCTTCAACTCCCTCGAAATATTCTCACACTTTCTCAAAGCCTTATTCACAATATCACCATCATCCTCCTCAGCGTCACCCTCATCCTCCTCAAAATAACCCCCAGGGTCATCCATCTCATCAATTTCGTCGTCGTCGTCGTCTTCAACCACAAATCGATTACCCCGATTTCCACGACCTTTCCTGACCACTACGCCAGCATCGTCGTCCTCGAAATCATCGAGCCCGTTAACTTTGTCAGCTCCGAGCTCCTCGGAAGACGAACTGTCAATAACGTGGACGCAATTGGACGAATTTTCGGCCTTCTCGGGCTTTGAGAATCTAAACGACTCGATCGGCGGAGGGTTTGTCGAGGAGCTGAGGACGCGCGACGGCTTAAACGAGTGATTGGACCACTCTTCATCCGAGACTTCGATCATTTCCCTCACTCGCTTACTCATCTTGATTTAGGTTTGCTACGATGAATCGATTCAGTGAACGTAGCGAAGATTACTTAATACTGAGATTGATGAAGTGTGGAAGAAGCAGAAGAAGAATCTACCGCCAATTTCCTTCCTACGTGTTTTGGGATTCTTTCTTTTCAGGGTTCGAGAAATTACGATTCAGTACATTATGTTTCAGTATTTCATGATTTACTCCCTGCAATTTCGAAATAATTACCAACAATGTGAAGCCCAATAATAACCGCGGTTAAGTAACCATTACAGTTAACTTGTAAGAGGAATTGGATTATATTTTAATTTATATATTTTAGGCTTAATTATTTTTTAACCTTGTCAATTATGGATGTTAGCATTATCAAGACACATAAATTAAAGAATTGCAATTTATGAATAAATTGGTGCTGTTTGCATGCTATTGCGTTGATCAATATTGTTTACTCGGATCTCCCATCAAAGGGTTCGTCAAACAAATTGAAGCAATAGAGGACGCAGAAATTAAATACTCCCTCCATCCCGTAATTTTATCACACTTTTCCATTTCGAGCGTCCCAATATATCATCTTTCCTTATTTAGCAAAAAAAATGTCACAAACAATCAATATAATAATATTAAATATTCTTAAAAGACGTGTCAAAATATACATTTTTTACCTTTTCATTGTACTTTTGGAAGATCATCCCAAAACGAACACACCCTAGTGTTATTTTGAATAGTGCTATTACAAAAGTAAATAACTTTCTCATTCTATTATAAAATTAATCCTTTTTTATTTTAATTATTATTATCTTCAGTTTTCACCACAAATCTTTTAATATTGCTTTTTTTTACCATAATCATCTCAAATCCGCTACAAAATTATCAATAACTATATTTTTAACCATAATCTTTTTAATACTTTCATAAACTAAGAAATCTCATATTTCAATCTTAGTAATTCAATACTAGTGATTGAATTTCGACGATATTACAAAGAAAATAACCTCAAATAAAACTTAATCCAAATCATTAGTTGGCAATAAGAAATATATTCTATTTTATATTGTAATAAATATTTATTATTATTATATTGTTGAATTTCTTTGTTGGGCTGAACTCTATGATGTGCGGATCCTATTGATGAAATTATTCGAAATTAAAAGATCAAATGAATGGACTTCTATACATTTCATTATTGAGCGAGCCTCAAATGGTAAAGGCCTCAAGGGTCACTCCAAGCTGGCCTCTATATTGCTTTGATCATTCATCATGAGCAATAGTCCAATCAGTAATCACCAACCGAATAAAACGGTTAGAAAAATTTAGATCTTATAATATAAACTGTTTGCCGTCTCATTTTAAACTATTTGCCATTGTCGAATATTTTCTTAAATAGATCACATGGTGCACTTTTTGTCCGTTGATAATCGCAAAAAGGTATTGTAGGCTACACGTATGTTTTCAAGTTGTGATTGTTCGATATATCTTTCTTTGATAAATAACAGCCTCAAATTATAAATATTTGTAAAGCATCCCTATAAGTATTTATTAGCTAGTAATCCACTCTATAACAAACTCATCAAATTATTTGGTAAAATAAGGATACACCTTGAGACAAAATGTAGGCTATAAATACTAAAAAATATTTACTATTTTAAAGAAAGTGTCAAAGCGACAACATTATTGCAACGCATATTCCTCCAAACTAATATTCGTCCCATTTCATTTATTCACTACAACCCAAAATCATATAACTTTTCTCCCGAATAAATTCATAGGTCAAAAAGAATGCGTGTGGAACAAAGACTTTTAAGACATTGATTTCGTCAGAACTCGCAAGCTTACCAAAAAAAACACACCACACGTGAAACTAAGACCATATACAACAATAATTTGACATTTGTCAGAACCTTATTGTTTCCTTTCTCTCAGTGTAACGAAAAATAAGACGTTATGAATACAATATATACGTGAGATCTCTTTTGCCGTCTTCAAAAACCGATCTCCTAACACTATAAGTCCCTCGCATCACAAACATCATGGTAAGAACTTGGAACCTATTAGGCTATTACTACCTCGTGTTAGTATATTGCTCCTTTCTCACTTAAATCCTCCGAAAAATGGTAGCTTTCGACACCCTCGCCGAAACCCCGCCTCTAGCAAGAGAGTACGAAAAAATGCTAGGCCAATGTTCGAAAATTCGTTGGGCCCACGACGACGTCGAATTTACTGAATTGCCCCTGATAGACCTCGGCGACCTATCGACCGAAAAGGCAGGTAACTGCATCGAAGACATATCCCACGCTTCTTCGGAGTGGGGTTTCTTCCAGTTGGTCAATCATGGGATTAGTCGGGAGCTCATTGACGAAATGAGACGAGGGCAAGTTAGGGTTTTTGATGCGCCCTTCGAGACGAAATCGAAGGGCGGGATTTTGAATGGTTCTTACAGATGGGGGACTCCGACGGCAAAATCGCTGGAGTATTTTTCTTGGAGCGAGGCGTTCCACATTTCCCTCGAAAAGATCTCCGATCCTTCGTGCTACGGAGAGTTTCTCGATCTTCGGTAATTACACAACTCTTATTATTTGTGCAAGAAAATTATTGGAAATAAAATATATTAATTTAAACTGTGATACCATCCCCTGATCAGCCTTAAACATTTAGGTGGAATGATCGTTTACATGGTATCATAGCCCATGGCTAGAGGTGATGTGTATGTTTACATGGTATCATAGCCCATGGCTAGAGGTGATGTGTATGAACCGTCACGAAATTTCATGTCTAATGCTCGATAAGAATGATATCAGCCTATAGACATAAGTGGGTTGTGGAAAATATATATATATATAATATATATATATATAAAGATACACTCCCTATAGCCTAAACTTTTAGGTAATGAAATAAGCCTCAATGTAAGTGGGCTTGTTTATCAAATATGAAATAAAAGATGATATCCGTCAACAGTCTTAGTCTTTGAGGTGAAGCGGTCATTAAATAATCAACATATGTATTATATTTACGACTTCATTCAGTATGCAATATATATTCTTCAAGATTAAGCTTTTACGTGCAGTGGTCCTTTAAAAAAATTACTGACGACGTTGCGATCGTATATACAGAGACGTGATTGTGGAGTACACATCGAGGATGCAGAAGCTCGCGAAATTGCTGAGCACGATATTGATCGAGAGCTTAGGGCAAAGCGTCGAAGCGTTCAAAGAGAAGATAACATGCGACGAGAGCACTTGCTTCCTCCGTCTGAACAGATATCCCATATGTCCATATTCGTCTGGACATGCGTACGGTTTGGTCCCACACACCGACAGCGATTTCCTTACGATCCTTCACCAGGATGAAGTCGGGGGCCTTCAGGTTATGAAGGACGGGAAATGGAACGACGTGAAGCCTCGAAAGGATGCCCTTATCGTCAATATCGGTGACCTTTTCCAGGTAATATTAGATTTTGCTATTTTCAAGGAGCAATTGCTATTTCCAGATGCTCATATGTATTGGATTTTTTTCTGTAGGCTTGGAGCAATGACGTGTACAAGAGCGTGCAACACAGAGTGATGGCTAATGACAGGGTTGAGAGATTCTCGGTTGCTTACTTCTTATGCCCTTCATATGATTCTTTGATTGAGAGTTGCTCTCACAAAGATGAACCTTGTCTCTACGGTGGATTCACGTTCAGAGAATATAGAGAGAAGATCCAACAAGATAGTAAGATCCTTGGAAGGAAAGTCGGTCTCTCGAGATTTTTAAGATGAAATTTTTTTTTTCTAATACATTACATAAGTGTGGTTTTTTCATAAATTACTAATAAACATCTCGAAAATATATTTAATTAATGCATAGACTACTTTACCCGAAAACAAATTTTATTCAAATCAAACTTAACTTAATGGAGCTATGTGGGGATACCTCCTAACAGAAAAAAAAGGATAAATAATAATAATTATAAGGAAAGGCATAGAATGCTCAAGTCTCTCTCAATCATCACTGTTTGAATTGAATTGCTCTCTCTCTCTCTCTATATGAGAGCTAGAGCTGTCAAAACGGGCCAGCGGTGCGGCCGATCCGCTGGCAAGCCCGACTACTGATGGGCCTGAGTAATAGAGTCCCGCCACGCCTGCAGGCGGGTAGCGGGCCTGGCGGCCTGGCCCGTCCATTTAAAAAAAATAAAAAAAATAATGAAAAAATAGTAAACAAAATAGGAAGAATTCAAGTTGGAAGATATATCTAATTTGATCAACTTCTTTAATATTAATTTATTTATGTCATTAAATTCCAAATTATAGCTTAAAAGACATAAAATCAATATAATTTATTTAAATATCTATAATTTAATTAATTATATAATCTTTTATTGCCCTCCAAAGCCGCGGCCCGCGCGGGCTTGCACGCTCCCTGGCATGCCTAAAATTTTGGGTCGCGGGTCCGTTGACAGTTCTATAAGAGCTTTAGCTTTACCAACAATACATGAACATAGTAGAGAGACGTTAAGGTGATGAAGACTTGGTGTTTGAGGACGATGACTTGACATGGGATATAGTGTCTAAAGCATCTGGTGCAGAGGAGTGTTCCTATCTGACAAGAGGATCTTCTACTACACCATGCCATGCTAAAGGAAAAGAGAAAGCTCCTAGGTCAAAAGGAACACATATGATGAGTTTGATTGATGAGGAAGAAGAAGATATTGGAGATAACGATGGACAAGAGGACGATTTGAGATTACTCTTTGGATGACGAAGAGGATGCTGACTATTAGATTTAGACTATTGTCTATTAGTTATGTTAAACTTTGGTTTATGTTTGTGATGATGACTTTGTGAACTTGTTGCAATTTAATTTTGAATGATGTTGATCTCTATTATGTTTGCTAGCATTTTGTGCTATGTATTCATTGACATGATATGTATAATTTCTATACTATATATAATTGAAAATTGTTATTTAAGCAATAAATATCACATATATAAAATTTACAATTAATTTATAAAAAAATATTCTTGCTATACGAAAAGCGTTCGCTTTCGCTCTTCACTTCACGCTTAAGCTTTGGGGGCCTTTTCGCTTCGCCTCGCTTTTCGCCTTTTTTAACCAAGCTTTAGGCCAACCTTTCGATATCTCTTTCAGGTCCTTCTCGGAATCAGTACCAAACTCTCAACATACATATGCCTCCAAAAGATAGCATCATAGCTACTACCGTCCATATCGCATTCGAGGCTTTTATTTTCAGGATCTTACACAACAATTGATTCCTCTGACCCAACAAATATTTTCCATGCCTTAATACGAAGGAACTATAACAAAAGATATGGTAAACGTAAGGAATTACCAATATACGTATGGTTATAGTACCAATGTATAGATGTTCGTAGTATCATAACGCGAGATCGTGTGGTACCATACGTAGGTTACTTGTGGTATCTTTTTTCGGTACCATGTGCTCAACACAAGTAACCTACGTATGCTCCACACTAGCTCACGGTATGGTACCACGAACATCAATACACTGGTACTACAAACATACGTATATTGGTACTTCAAGTTTGGGTAAGAATTTTCGACGCCATCTGAATTATTTTTGGTCCGTGACCGTTGCCATAGATATTGGTACTACAAGACTACTCATGGTACCACACTAGATTACGATACGGTACCACGAACATCTGTATATTGGTACTACAAATATATGTGTGTTGGTGCTACAATTTTAGGGTAGGAGTTGCGATAGTTAAGCACATGGTACGGAAAAGATACTACAAGTAACGTACGTATGGTACTACACTAGCTCACGGAATGGTACCACGGTATGGTACCACAAATATATATACATTGGTACTACAAAAATATGTATATTGGTACTACAAGTTTTGGGTAGAGGTCCGTGGGTGTTGACAGGTTTTTTGGTAATATTGTTGTTTTTATATGGCTAAAATCGTTCATTAGGTAGCTATGTAATATAAAAGTTTGAAATTGGGAGTTTGATGATAAAAGAATGGAAGGGGGAGTTAGTTGATTAATAGTTTGAGAGTAGGGAGTTATGTGTAGATTTCTCAAAAGAAAATCGCCTCGCCATTTATATATAAACCCATCACTAGAGGTGTCAAAACGGCATGCGGCCCGCCCCGCCTATGGGGCGGGCTGGGCTGGGATTTTTAAGGCACGCCAGAAGGCGGGCCTAAACGAGCTAGCCCGCGCGGGCCGCGGGCTAGGCGGGGCGGGGCCGACCCGCCCGGCCCGCCATATATTTTAATTATTTATTTTATAAATTAAATATATATTTATTTAAATAGGGGAATTAATTAATGATTTTATTTATAGTTAATGATGCATTTATTAATTAATACATAATTAATGTATATTTAAATATCATATTTATAAAATTAATGATGCATTCACTAATTAATACACAATTAATGTGTATTTAAATATCATAATTATATAAATTATTCTTAATTAATTAAAAAGTTTAAAAAAAATTCATGGCGGGCGGGCCTGTCCCGCCAGGCCCGCAGCCCGCTGGCTGGGCGGGCTGGGCTTCAGTTTTGAAGGCCCGCCACATGGCGGGCCAGCCCGCCCCGCCAAACAGCGGGCTTTGGCAGGTGGCGGGCCAGCCCGTCTCGGCCCGCCCCATTGACAGCTCTACCCATCACCACTTCAACCCAGTGTTTTCAAAAGCGTAATATCGCGCGGTCTGTCGCGCGTATTAGCGTAATTCTTCTTCAAAACGCTATGAAGCGTGTGAAAAAAAGCGTACGGACATAATAGGCAGAGACGCATAGAGGCATGGCGTGCCAATGCCTTTATGATTGGACTGACAAACAAAAAAGCATATGGATCAGAGACGCATAGAGGCATGACGTGGCAATGCCTTTATTTAGTTTCCCATTTTCTTTTCGAACTTTTAAATTAATTCCACAAAAACATAAAAAGCAATTATTTAATGTAATCTAATTGATAAAACTAAATAAATTTATCTAATTTATTCTTTGTTTAACAACGATCAAAATGACATGCATATCTTATATTTTTCGGTGTTCGTAAGAACCATTTTCTAAATACTATATTTTTTAAATTTAGGTTTCCTAAATACTACACAAGAGTGAAATTAATTTAAAAATTCAATTAAATCTTATTTACATGAATTGTTTAATAAATTTTTTTAGATTTTTATTGTTCGTAATATATACAATAAGATTTTTACATATATTATTAAACCCAAATTTTATATAAAGCTTGATAATATACTTATGATTAATAATTTGTTCTAAATTATATTTCTTAACGTAATAAGTGGCTTGTCCGAAATACTCACGCAATACGTTACGCTATTTACGCTACGCACTATCTGAATGGAAACGCGACGCGTTGCGCTATGCGCGTTTTAAAACATTGCTTCAACCACAACTCTCCGAAATCAACAAAAACCACATTACATTACAGAATCATCAATTGCTCACAATCTTGGAAAATTTTCCAGAAAAATATTGTCGATAAGTTCTATAACAATGGCGATGGATGGTGCTTTGTCTCCGAGCGAACAGCAAAGTATGGTTTCTTCGTTTCTAGAAATCGCGGTTGGCCAAACAGCTGATACATCTCGTCAATTTCTGCAGGTTTCGTAGGGATTAAATAGATGTAGGTGATTTTTCTCGATTGTGTTGATTAATGTCGTGTATGAGCGTATCCGTTTGACGGGACATGAATCAATACTTGTTCTTCGTATGTCACTAAGATGTGTCTTTTGGGTTCCTTCTTCATTTTCTTCAGCTGGGTTTTTCGCTGTTGGTGGTGGTGAAGATGTTATGTTGGTGATTACTTTGTCGATGTTTTCCATACTCAGATTTTTCAGCTTGTTACTGAATCTTGCTATGCTTAGTACTAGTTGAGTTGATTCGAATTTTCTTCATCGATATTAGATATTTAATCTTGCATCTATGCCAATATGGATGGCCACTGAACTGGAAACCTCGATTTTATTCGTTTGCCTTCATATACCTGAAAGAGAAACTAAAAAAGGAAAGCCAAGAAGCTCCTAAATCTTCATTTTTTTCCTTCTGGGTTGCTCGTCTTATTGATTTCTAACTCGAATATTTTCGTCCTCGATTATTTCTGTAAAATGTTTGCTCATTTTCCCACACAACATAGGCAACTAGCTGGAAACTTAAGGACGCAGTTCAACTATTTTACGTAGGAAATGACGGCGGGTCAGTTGCAGCGCCATCTTTACCTGCGGAAAATGATCCAATACTCAGTAAGGCACGTATTTTTCGACCAATAAAACTATTGCACTGAATATTGTAGTTTCCATAGGTTTTGTGTCTTATTTGAATCCATTGTATGTCGAAGGGAGCAAGGAATAGATTGGGAGGATCAAGGTGCGTTGCAACCTGATGCAGGTGTACGAGCACCTTTACCAGTGAAAAGGGATGTTCTTTACGATCATCCGATTATGTATGGGTATGTTTTTTCTCCAGTTCATGAAATATTAGTGGGAGCAGTCTAAACTACTGTTGATTTGCCTATAATCTGTTGAATGACCACTTCACCTAAAAGCTTCAGCTTGTCGGGAGTGTATCATTTACTTTTTAATTTTATATTTTATATTTCCAACACACCCCTGACATCATCTTTTGCTGATTTCTTTATTATCTAGTCTTAGATGCATAATTTTCTTAAATGAGTTGATGTGAGATTCGTACCCAAGACCTCTTTATTCATCAAGTTTATAAGGGGTGCATCATTTTTTAAAATTTTGTATATTATATTCTCCATTTCCTTCATTCTTTAATTAACGTCGAATACTTGTGAGGACTTGATGTTTTGAACTTATATTGTTCTCGTCTCTTAGGCCGCCAAGGCAGGAAGGTTCTTCGTACCCAACTCGCTCTGTCGTTCCTTTCCGAAATTTCGAGGAGGAAATGAAACATCCAAGAGTATGGGGAACAGAACGAGGCTCATCTTATTCTGCAGACAATGAAGTGCAGGACGGCCTCGCATCTTTGTACCATCCTCCGTTTGCCTTGATGTTTCAAGGGACTTTTGAAAAGGTTGTTCATTTCTTTTCTAACAAGTGACTGTTTTTCTATTATTTTTAGAAATCGGGTGTAGTAATACTAATCTATTTACATGGCTAGCTAGGCTAAAGATAATGCAAAGATGCAGAATAAGACCATCTCCAACCGATAAGCACATACTCAAACTCAAACGCATTCTCAAACTCAAAATGCAGTAATTCTTCTCCAACCGATCAACTCATTCTCAAACTTCAATAGACTATTTTGTAATATTCACTTCCACATCAATTTTTATAAATTTCAATACAACCAATATATTTTACAACTTTATAAATCTAGAGCATCGAAACATTAAATGGACTACAATTAAATGATTATATTGTAAATTGTTCATTTAATAATATTGATGTGATTAACCCAATTTTCTTTCCAACAGTACTGCACATGGGAAAGTGGAAAAATATTAATATTTGTTTCCCTCTCCCACTTGTAACGAGATTATATTTCTCGCTGGTTGATATCTATAATCTAAATATATATGTCCAGATAGCTTTGGTCTTTTACATCTATTATTTAAATTTAATTCGAACCTAACTTATATATATACATATGATCTTCCTATACAGGCATATATCTATTTTATATTACAGTAACTTCGAGTGACAACTCTGTACTCCACAAGGCTTCTTCATGGTTAAGTCAAATCAAGATATTATATGTAAGCAAGTGGGGCCCAGGTAGGATGGCATGTCTAATAAGAAAGACTTTCGAATTCGGACAACCTTTATTAAAGGAAAGTACAACTTTTTCTGACAACTGATAGTAATAAATATTTAGGGGTTCTTTTATAAGAGTAAAAAAATTATGCGTCAGACCATTTTGCAAACGCATACATGCGTTTTTTTGTCAGATAAAACTGAAAAATCCCATTTTGGGTTTGCGTTTTGGCATCGGTTGGAGTACTTTTCTGATTTGCGTTCCTGTTTGCGCATCGCTTGGAGATGCTCTAAGTGGCTTCTAGTGAATGTGCAGTCCACCAAGGAGTTTAACTCTCACATGGTATTCCTTCTCGTCTCTTTCTACTAGATATAAAATAATGTGTTCATCGACACCAAACTATTTTTTCCCCTTTGAAGGATGTAGTTTTAATATTCCCTATCAGAATCCAACTCTCTTATTTGGATTAGCTTACAACATGTCTGAGAATTTAACAATTGTATTTCATTTTTTCTAGCTGAATCGGGACACCTGGGCTAACGAAGCTGTAGAGCAAACCATCAAAAATAATTTCGTCTTCTGGCAGGTTTTTTCCGTCTTATAACTAATGTCACCCCCTCCCCTATGTCTTAATTAATTTCTTTTCGAACTGTTCTACTTGATTTAATTACAGATCTATGATGATACCGAGGAGGGTAGAAAGGTGTGCACCTATTACAAACTAGATAACATCCCAGCAGTTCTCGTGATCGATCCCATCACTGGCCAAAAAATGCGTTCATGGGATGGAATGGTGCAACCCGATAATCTGCTCGAGGTAAAACTGCCGTCTCGAGTTAGAAAGCAAATATGGAGTTAGAGACGGGAATTTGTTTAATCTTGATTCAAGATCTAGTACCATTCATGGATGGTAATCCCTCGAATAATCACATCAGCCTATCTTCTCACAAGCGCCCCCGAGATATCCTCGTTCTACGGTTTCTCATATTCCTGGTAATATATTTCTCAAAAACATAATTCACACGTACTATCTGATTGGGGTTGCTTTGGAAGCGATATTCAATTTGTCGTCAGTTATCTATCAGTCCTGTAATTTTTCGTGGGGGTGGCATTATAGGGAAAGAGAATTTTGGGGGGTTGACATTATAGACCATAATTTTAAAATTTAAGCAATTTATTGAGAACATTGAACCCAAAATTTTGGCAAAATTGCGTAATTCTGGAAGTTATTTTCCATAGAATTTCACCCCTTAAATTCGCCGGAACCATAGAATTTGGGGCAAAATCTAGGGTTTCGACGTATGATGTTCCTAATTGCTTAATTTTGAAATCCGTTGTCCCTATAATTCCACCCCTAAATTCGTTGTCCCTATAATTTCACCCTCCACAATATACAGGACCAAAAAAAAAATCAATGGGTCATACGACTTTTGGAACTGTTTCGTTTACCCCAAGATTTCAAATTCGTTGGTTGCAGAGGAGGAAGAAGCTGCCTACGATGAGGATGAAGAATTGCAGAGAGCGCTCGCAGCGTCTATGGAGACTATTAATAACATCGAGAAAGAGCACGACGGAACTAACCCGAAAGAACCGAGCGAAGAGAAGGAAGAACCCGAGAAGCCTTCCCATCCTCCTTTGCCCGAAGAACCAAAAGGTGCCGATAGAACCCTTCTATACGCCTACCCGGCGGGCGAAGAATCCGAAGGAACTTCAATCGCACCGACCAAATTCAGGTAGTAAGAGCGTTATTAACCGACTTCGCAAAAAAAAAAGAGCGCAGACGAATTCTTATCGTATTCTTGTTATAATTTCAGCTGCTATGGTCGTTTTGCTATACCGAGCTTAAGGAAGAAGGAACGAAGCCATTCCGACTAACGCATGCCATTCCAGGCGCTTCCAAGACCCTCGACTACGATAAGAATTCGACGTTCGAAGAAGAAGGTGTTGCAAATTCCATGATTTCCGTCACTTGGGAGTAGTAGCGAGTGAACGGCGACGAAAGACTTGAAATATATTCATCTCTGTTTCTGTCCCCCTGCTATTGAAAAAATTCAACTTGGTTTAGTCGTGATGCATTTTCATTGCATTGATTTGAAAACGTGGGCATTATACAACAATGCTTCTCTGACTCACTATTGGAAGAAGAAGCCAAGTAACACACATAACTAAATCTTTCTTTCAAAACACTATATGTATACTACTATGCTAGTAACACGCCAAGAGGAGAGGACAATGATGGCATATGTAATATATTAGGATATGATATGGTCAAGAATCCAAAGACCAGTTGAATTTCTGGTAAACTACGTTCGCAGGCCCTCCGTCGCTCAGAAGGTGTGTTAGAAGGCCTGCTTTGCTTGCGTCCAAGTAGTTCACAATCCACTTCAACATTTCCTTCTCTTGGCCGAAATCAGCGCTATACCTGCAAATTTGTCGTCGCAAGCCATTGAGTTTTATATATACTAAACAACAGGAAAACGTGCAAGTACAAGCGTACCATTTCATTATGAGGGAGAGATGAACGGTCCTCTTCGACAAGTCTACGAGCATTGCGTCGTCCCTTTGGAAAAATTCCCGAGCTGCAAATTTGAGCTCTGACTCGACGCTCCGCGGTGTGAAGAATCTGAGGGACGGGCTTCCCCTCGTTGCGTTCCATAGCCCGAAATGTATTAGCGGGTTGAGTTTCTCGACGGCCACCTTCACACAATTGGCAAGAAAGAGGATGAATAGTCAGGCTAATTGCTTAACGAAGTGAGGTGGGCAAGTCGACCCGTGGGGCGGCCCGAAATGCCACGTCCACGCCTTACTCTATCGATCATTGTGAAAATTTTTAACAGATAATTAAGCTTAATTTAAGTCCATGTATATTTGGAAGAGCAACATTTTAAGGACACCTAAATTAGGGTTAGATATTTTAAGGCAATAATCTCTAAATTTAGCAATTTGAGGACATAAAATAAATGTTGCCACTCTACGACTTTGAAGCAATTTGAGAACAATTCAAGATTATTATAGTAGTCTTCCTCACATTGATTCGATTTTAAAACTTATAGTCATAGAATTGCAATCTTAACCTCAAATTACTTCAATTTTGTAGCGTATCGTTCTAAAATTGAAACTAGCATCACCTCTAATATACAAGACCAAAAAAATAATTAAGCAGATAATTATAGGGTCATTCGAACTTCGAATCATACCTCCAAACGCCTGTCGTTCTTGCCAAAGGGCTTCATAAGCGAGAAAGGCGCCCTTCGATTGCCTCTGAGAACGCCGTTCTTGATGGAACTCAGCGAATACGGATATCCTCCGACAATATACATGAAATCGGCAAAAAACTGCCTCCTGTCAATCATGTTCCCGGGATTTCCAATCTTGATAGCCGCATGGATGGCCATGCCGTTGTGTAGATTCATGAAGAAGGCGAGCTTTTCGTACGATGTAAGTGTGTGTAGGTTCACTCTCTGCAGCTCCTCCACTACGTTCACATATCTGCATAAATAAATCTTTACTTTCTTTTTCAATCTTGAACTCAGCGTATGCCAAAATATGCTTTTACCTTCTGAACTCTTCGCTGTTGCTTATTCCTATGTAATCGAGATTTTGGCGATCGTCGGAGGCGTACGATTCGACTATTGCAGAGAGTAGGCAGAATAGCTTATCGCCCCATGCAGAAGCGTCTTGAGGCTCGTGGTCGTTCACTGATCCTCGAAAGTTGTGGGATTTTGCGACGAAGGGCTCGTGTTCGAGGAGTCGGTACAAATGGGTCCCATCTTCGAATTCGTTTTCTCTGAATTCAGACACGGTGTTGCGGGACGTAATAGGGAAAGAAAATAAAGAGGAATGCATAGAGGAAAGAGTGGATTCTTACCCAAAAACATGATGGATGTAATGCTTCCTTGCCATCTTCTTTCCAATTTCAATAGCCTACAAAGAGTTAACAAGGTATAACAGTTATGATAATCAGCTGATGAATAAAGGAATTCACATTCAAGAAAAGCTGTTATAGCACTTTAGTATCCCCAATGTCTCTTCAATCACCTCATTGAAAATTCTAAAAATAATACATTATGTGTGTCCCAGCTAATAGATTTCAGACCTGTGACAAATGGGATTCTTTATCAATATCAGTAACCTAACTAGTTGTTCTCTAGACATTGAACTTCTAGTAAAGTCAACTGGGCCCAAACACGTATTTTATATAACACTTAAATGAAAGTGAAGTATAAACTACGAAATTCTTTCCACAAGTAGGTTCGAGCCACACAATGCAATGCAATAAATAAGAGCTTTCAACGCCATTTTTTGTCAAATTGAACAGTAAAGGAAACGTATGCTTGACATAATGATCAGCTGAATATAATTCAAGAAAACCGTGCTTTATGACTTATTCTATTCAAAACATCCTAAAATCAGCTGACTTGCCCAAACCAACTTAGAGATATTTAATTAATAAATAAATAAAATAAACCTAGATAGAATGCGATGTTTTGCTGCTAAAAACGTCATCATAGCATGAAACTGTACCACATTGAAATAAGTAAACAAAGGTTTTTTAACCAAGGCTTATCGAAGGTAGACAAAGCAAATCATCGTTTTCTCTCGTGGTCTTCATTATTAGTGTTCGCACCTTTATCGATTACATCAAATTAAATGATTATTACGCCTCGTAACTATCTCCGAGTCCGATCACAGCGACCTTATATTATATATATATTATAAAAATAAAAAAAATTAAAACCCTCACTAAACCCCTATGCATGTCACACTCTTGAAGTCAGACATTTTTTTAGAAATGTTAATTTTATTTAAAATCAACGCAGCGAAAATAAATAAGAAAAAAAATAGAATATATAAAAATAATTAATATAGGTTTTACCTTCTTTCTACCACAGTCCAAGCAACCAATCACGGCCTCGACGAGCTCACACCCTTCAAAGCAACCCCTGACAATCCTCATCCTCGTTACCCTATCCCTCATCGGAAGCCTTCCCCTCACCGCCCGAACCACCGCCGCCACGTCGTCCTCCTCCGATTCCGCGTCTCCGTCGTCGAATCCGTACACCGGCGGAGCCGGCGCGTCGTCGCCGCACTTTTTCCCCAAAATCTCCTGCATCTTGGAGTCCAGCAATCCGCCGTTCCTCAGCGAGTTGAGGACGACGATGCCTCCGATCAGCACCTCGTTGAAGAATATCTGAGGCACGGACAGAGATCCAGTCCGATCGAAGAGCTCCTTCTCTCGATTAGGGTAGACGTCGACGTTTATCTCGACGAATTGAACGTTTTTCTCGCGGAGGAACGATCGGACGGCGGAGCAGTCGCGGTTGTTCGATCGCGAGAAGAAGGCAACTCGCCCTTTCAGCTGGTACCTAGGGCTTTCCGTTTTGGGCGATTTGGTGACTCTTATCCCCGTGATTTTGAATTCCTTCACCTTGTCTTCGGCGCCGTCCTCGTCGTCGTAATCTCCGTCGTCGCTGCTCCTCAGGGACGATATGCGCCTGGTGATGGCGGACGTCTTGTCCTTGATGAATTTCCCGATCACCTCCAGGCTTACGTCGGGCGAAGACGGCGGAGACGGCGGCAAGTTCAGGCCACGTGGCGGCTCTGGATTAGGCAGATTCGCGTTGGCGTAGCGATTGTAGGCTACGACGGAGGAATCTTCCATTACTTCCGACGGATTCGACGGAGGAAGCTATGAGAAACAGAGATGAATCTGAAGAAGAAAAACGAAAAAAAGGAGATGAGTTGAAATGAGATGATGAGGAGTCGGGTTTTAGGCAGTTATGCTTATGAAACGAGGAGGGAAGGTAACGTATATAAAGGGGGGAAAGATTAATAAATTATTATTTATTTAAAAAATTGATATTAATAAGGGATGATTTTGACTTGTTTCTGTTGGACTTGGCCTAACTTTAAATTTACGATGGGAATATGGAAGATGTAATTGAATATCTTCCGTCAATTTCGATGTATGCATATTTACCCAATTATTTATATTTCAGCATTTATCCATGTGTATCAAGTAAAATTAAGCTTAAATTCCAGCAAATAAGGTCAAATAGTGCCATCATGGTCTAAAATAGTTTTCATCGAAACATATCAGAAGATGACCATATTATAACTCATAACTAGTGGACAAGAATAATATTTTAAATATCTATAAACTACATTTTCATATTTCTAACGAAGCTACCAAAGTTTTACTTAGCTAAAAACCAAATTTGGAGGAAAAAAAATGTAAAAAAAAAAAACAAGCTTCCTTGGAAAAAAAAGGAGGAAGAATTATGTTAAAAGAAAAAGAGACCGTTGATGAAGTCCACCCACCAATGGATCAACCACATGTAAATATGTAACGTTAGTTCGAGACTATGAACCGGCCAACTGATATCGACATCGTTCTTCGTTTTTCCGACTATTAAAATATCTAAATTAGTCCATACATATATATATTCCTGTCACGATTATTTTTTTTTTTATGAAATATGTATGTGTATATGATTATTCAGTGGTAGTAGTTAATAGAGTAAAACTTACTTCAATGAAGGTAAGTTTGCAGAAGTATTCTTCCCTTCTATAAGTCGTGAATCGGCCCTTGCTGACCTGGTAAGAATTATTACCATTAACTAGTCATTTAATTGTTTGAAAGTTGACCCTTTCTAAGAGTTAGTCGTTAAGTGTTTGTTAACTTGTAGTAAGTGCATCTATAATTGAATTCTTTTCAAGCTGAAAAACGCCTGAATCGTTGAATACTTTTTCGGCACTAAAATTTTCACCGAGACAACGTGAATATTCTATTTATAATCGGAACAACACCATAAGTTCTTGTTGAGATGAGAAAACAACGTTAGAATTTCTTACACTTTAAGGGGGTGTTTGTTTTGGGAGTGATCTTCCAAAACATCACCGTGATCCTCTCGTTTACCAATTATCACTGTGTTTGTTTAGTCTAGGTGATAAGTCATCACCGGAATGATGGATCACCTAGGTGTGAAAATGAGGTGATATTTCATATTTCAGATCACCAAAAAAACCTAGGTGATCCAACATCACGGCGATGGAGTGATCTATCTAACTTTTTTAATGTATTTTAACGTTATTACTTTATATGCCATTATAATATTTTAATTACATGATTAACATAATTAAATTTTAAATTTTTTTAGTTATTTACAAATATATTAACTTATATTTAAAAAGGTATAAATATAAATAATGCTTATAAACCTCCCTCGTCTCCACGAGAATCAGACGTCTAACTCAAACATTCAGGTGTTATTTATTTATCGCACCGCCGGATGCCAAGTAGACTTTAAATTCGTAAATAAATAATAATACCTTTATTTTAATGAAATTAATATTCACTACTTTATTTTGACAGTATATACAATGAAACTGTCTAGCGACCTATACATCATCGTGCGCCCTATACTATTCCTAGTCCTCGTATGGCATTCCGAGCGCACACTCCCTAACAGATTTTGCGTTACCTAATGAAGTTTCCTCACCTACACACTTGCTCCGATACCACTTATAAAGCCAGATTATCCAATAACACTTTGATAAAGATTAAAACATTCATTGAATACTTGAACAGTGTTTTGTGGTTTAGAGAGTTTGCGTACGTGAAGTGATTTTAACAAATGGATATTGGACACTGCTAAATATATTGGACACTGCTAAATCATTCCTAACACTAAGCAGTTCTGGGCGGAAGCTGTTAGTACTGCATGTTATGTGTCTAATTGTGTTTTCCTTAGACAGGTATTGAAGAAACCTCTAAGGTTATAGTCTTCATGGAGGGATATCGACAAAAGGTTGGAAGAAATCAACGAAGACACCATGCTTCTCCAACATCAGTTCGTGAGAGAGAAACCGCTTCGGCTTGAGCTACTTGAAGCTATCGACGAGCGGTTAGAGCTGAGGAACACCATAAGGAACTACGAGCTTGCGCTGGGCTTGCGCAAGTCATTCTACGCCCGACGAGGACAGATAGTGCAGAAGAGCAATCAAGCACAAAGGGGGAGAATGTAGAATGTACGTTAGAGTTGTGCTTTGATTTTATTAGATGTCCTTGTAATTAGGGGCTTTTATTTTATTTGTCCTTAGATTAGGACTAAATTGTTATATATACTAAGCTTGTTGGGTATAAATACAATTGTATTCATTGTGCTTAATACAGAAAATAGTTGAATTGATCCGAAAGACTTCACAATCCAATTCTAGAGAGAGAAACAGCAGAATCATTCTCTCACTAAACGAATTCTCTCTCAAGGTTTCAAATTGAGTTTTTCGATCGAACTTAGATTTCATATAATTCTAATAGAATTACTTAGGATTGTAGTCTATGATCATAGGTGTTGATTCTCGAGGACCTAACAAATATGGTATGTGCTGAAACGGATGAGATCTCTGATATATGTAAAGATATGCCAGAATATATGAATTCGTGAAATATGTGATTTGATCTTATCTCTATGCTGAATATGGAAAATAAACTGATCTGATGCTATCTCGTATGCTAAATATGGAAAGTAAATCCTGATTAATTTATTCTAGATAGCTGGATATCACATATGAAAAGTGTTGTTATGGAAAATATCATCCGAATTAGTTGAATATGCCTTTAATACAAATCTGAACTTTTATATGGATAATGATCATGCTATTATGAGCTTATGACCGTTGTGAATATTTATGAATAGCATGATTTACATGGCATATTTATTTACTCGAAAATTACATGGAATATGTGCTTAATTTGGTAAATAATCTTGAGATTGAGTTTGCATGTGAGTGATGATTGGAAAGGTCTATATATATGAGAAATACTTCAGATTGCCGGACTAAGAACTTGCGAGTATACGAACACGAGAGTTTTTTAGCAGAAGATTATTATTTATAGCCATCTCACACTTGCGATATATATGTGGCTATTTGAGCGTATACCTGTGATCACCTTCTGCCGACCTGAGCTTTAACTTGCGATTCCATCACTGCACGAGTGATTCATCCTTATTATCACCATCCTCCATCCATATATTCTGTCTTTGGACGTGTTGTCTTCGGACGTAAGCAATACGCAAGGAGGCAAGGTCGACGTTTACGCGCACGTAAAGGGAATGACGAGTTCCAGGGGCCCTTCGGTAGCGAGCTGTTTCCTGTCAGGAATTGGAGATTCCCAGTAGCGAAACTCGGCGTGCGGTAACCTAGTAGTGACTAGTGTGCGACTTGTTTCGGTTGTGTATTGGGCCAATCAATCAGTTTTATAACCAGCTAAGGTGACATTATAGTTATTGATTAAACTCTCGAGGAGCAAACCTCAAGGAGAGGAGTAAACCCAAGTTGGGGATATAACCTCTATAAAAATCCTGTCTCGCATTTACTTTTCAGTTATTTCCTTTTTACTGTGAGACAGAACCAATACACACCTGATGTAACTAGGATATATCAGGCATCTTCATCACTTGCATAAGTAGACATCTCTAGGTTACTACATCGTAGGATTCTTGTAAGGAAGAAGCATAATTTTTTACAAGCCTAATGCCCCCCCCCCCCTCTTAGCCACAATTTTATCTTCATGATGGATTAACTCTAATATTTTTAATGTCTTGCTACAGATTTTCAAAATTCGTCCAAGGAGCCAGACTGTACCATTCAGACATTTAGGGAGTTAATCGCATTTCTTATAAATTTTAGGGGGAGCAATTATGTGATTTCACTGCAATTGGGGCTAATCTGTTAAATTAGGAAATTTACTATCGAAAAAACTGGGTCAAAATGTAATTTTTCGAACCAAGTTTCTCGAGCGAAAAATCTAATGGGCCTGTCTTATAAAAAAAGTCCAATAGCGTTGTCAGCCCATTAGAGAAAAGTACCTTTTTGCAGTCGAAAATATTTATCTCATGCAAAAACCTCAATCGAAAAATTAACAGTGTCGATTAAGTTTCTCTCGCAAAAACATCTGTCAGAAAGACGACTCTCAAATCCCTTCAATCTTTATTTTTCTACAGATATCGTCTTTTTAAGGTAGAATCGACGACTATTAGGTGTTTGCGTGCTATTAATCATAGTTTGCATCTATATTATGGAGTTTTTCGCATGATTATGTGTTAGAATTTTCGTCTGAGTTCAAAGTTTGAAAACAGAATGCTATTTCACAGGGATTTAGGCCTTTTTATATGAATATCTAGTATAATATCTGGGATTTAAGGTAGTTTTCGTGCTTTCGCACTATCTGGTAGTATAGTTCTTCGGTAATCTGTGTTTAAAATGCTTGAAATTTCAATTTTCGACTGACTGGGTATTGAATGTTCACAGAAGTCAAAGAACTTTCTCGCTCGCAAACAGTGTCAATTGAAATCTTATTTGATTGAGACACTGTTTGCATCGAAAAAGATTTTCGATCGCTAATTTTGTGTTAGTCTGAATAATCGATGACTTTGACCGAAAACTTACCCTCTAAAACGTTAATTTTAAATAGGATTTTATTTGAGCTAAAAACTTACTTGGATATTTATTAATTCTCGATGCAAATTTTCTCGAGCAAAAAACTTACTATCGAAAACTTGATTTTAGAAGTCATTTTTATCGATCGTAATTTGGCGGTGGTGAAATTAATTTGTCAATGCTGACTTTCTCGATCGTAAAATAGTAGCAGCGAAAACCTGTTAAGGTTTTGAAATGATTTTGTTCGATCGGAATTTTTTTCGGCGTTTGACTTAGTTTCTCGTTGATAATTTATTCGATCGACAAACTTCGCAGCGAAAACACTTCTAGAATCGAAAACGATTTATCGCTCGTTAAATTACCTAAACGAAATTTTTGGATCGAAGCTGATAACACGGATACAATATAACTCAAACGGAAAATTTTCTAAGTCCTTTTCACTGTAGACCTTAGCGAATAACATTTCTCGATCGTAAAATTAGACGGCTACAGTACTTTGCATAGTTTTCAACACTTCGAAAAATTTTCTAATCAAAATTTTATCTCGTTCGAAAATTGCCAGAACAAAAAATTTTATTGCTCGGGAAAATCTTTTTCGATCGTAAATTTACACGGAAAACATTTTCTCGATCAAAAATTTACATGGAAAATATTCTCTCGATCGTAAAATTGTTGGGCTACAGTATACGCGTATCATTCAACACTTAGACAATTTTACTAAGTCATCATCACTGTAGTTGAAATCAGCGAATAAAATTTTCGATCGTAAAATTGCACGGAGTGAACAGTGATAATTAGAATTATCACAGCACTTAGAAAAAAATTCTTTAGTGAATATTATTCTCGATCGATAAAAAGCACGGACGAAATTTCGCTAAGTCATTTACATGATAAAACATCGAAAATTAGAAATTTTTCTTCAAACTATCTCACTCTACATTTCTATAACATTTTTTAATATCAAACATGCTCAATAATAAATTTGAACTAATAAAGTTTTCCTTGTTTTCAGATGGCTCACTATCCGGAATACAATCATATATACGAACGCACTCTATACATAGACGTACAAGACACAAACTTTCAGCTCGATCTCGACACCTTCAGATGCCTAGACGAGATCATCGTGTCAATCCTTAAAGGTCATCAGATGTGGTATGCTCTCACTCTAACAGCATCGGTACCCATGGTATAACTACAGCAGTTTTGGTGCTGCATGACTGGACATAGTGTGAATGGGGAATACCAGTTCACCACAAAACTCGGCATGCGACATCTCAACATTGATAAGCACCAGCTTGGGATTGTGTTAGACCTATCATTTAGTTAGAACTATGACCCACTTCCTACATATGCTGAATTGGTGCATGACTTTCTCCAAATGGGTTATAGGCCACCGCTGGGATGACTAGCTCAGTTTCAGAGCAGTGGAATTCCTCATCCGTGGAAGACACTGTTTGGGATTATCAACAAGTGCCTGTCTCCCAAGCATGCTGGTTTTGACAAAGGGAATGGGAACATTCTTCAGCTATTTCTCGGGACTGCTTTCTCTCGAAACTCTATGACATGGCCCAGTTGATATGGAATGACTTGACCGATCAAGTTCATTAGAAGGCTAATAGAAAGTCGAAGAATCTTCCCTATGCTCGATGGTTCTCCCTGCTCATCAGCCACTTAATGGAGGTTCACGAGGAGATTCCACGACTACCTCCGGGTGGTGAGTATACACCACCCAAGTTGCGCTTCTTCCACAATCCGAAGCCCGCTGACCTTCAGCTACAACCGATGCCTATTCCCTTCGAACTACTTCGTCTTGCCGACCCCACGGAAGACGTGTACAGATTGTACTGTCGGGACCATCATCTCACAGAGGCGATGATCAGAGGGCCCCCGACAGACTTCAACGTTAGCTCTCAACACGCGACCCTGAGGCTGCCTTGATTGATGAAGTAGCCCAGGAACTCGAAGTGGAGGACTCAACTCAAGGTCTTGACCATGCAATGATTGATGAGGTGGCTCAAGAACTTGCGGTTGAACAGCCCGTCATTGTAGAAGTGCTTCAAGAGCCTATTGAGGAGGTTCAAACAAATGAGGCACCGCTCGAAGCAGAAACGCAGCCAAGTCCAATTCAAGAGGCAACTATGCATGAATTGAACACTAGCCCATGAGGACGCTGAATGCGAACTAACTCCTCACACGGATACCTCGTCCGAAGCTACGGAGTCTGACGAGGAGGTTCAATTTGTCCGACGGGTTTCTCAACCTCAACTCCCATCCACTGGACCCGTTGACACTACTCTCCCCATGACTACTTCAAACACGACGCCAATCATCACTCCATGTGCTGAGGACCTTTCTTCGCTCAATCTTGAGCCGCAGCACGAATCCCTCGCGTCAACTGAGGCCGGGATTCAAGTTCCAATTACTATCGGCCCAGAACAAGTGTTTGATTCACAAATTCAATCAGAACTTGTAACAACATCCATAGACATGAATCCTTTGGATTCAACTGGAGGATTGGATGGAAGTCTCAAAACGTCACAACCTCAAGTGACGACGAGCCAACCTAGTGAGACGGTGTTGACTCATGGGTTGTCAACAGGCGACATCAGGCGATATTAGCAAACAGAATTGGATTGTGAATCCTTTCGGATCAATTCAATAAATTTATGTATTAAGCACAATGTTTACAATAGTATTTATATCAAACAAACTTGGTATAAATAACAAGCTAGTCCTAATCTAAGGATAAATTCAATAAAAGCCCCTAATTACGAAGACAGCTAATAAAATCAAAGCACAATTACAAAGTGTATTCTACACTTAGAAATCTTGCCTAGGATCAATCGAGTTGATAATCAGGACCTAACACTTGCACTATTGACGGACATTTAAACATTTTATATTAAGTAAGTGCTAATTGGGTGACTAAAAAACTTATCAATGATTCACTACACTTACACAACAAAATACACGACTGAAAAAACCCATGACTGAAAATTGTATTGGTATTATGATATTTGTTAACAAAAAATATACGGGCAAAAGCCTAAATAGTCCCCGATGTTTACCCGGTGAACCAATTTAGTCCCCGATGTTTCGCGGGGACCATTTTAGTCCCCGATGTTATTGAAATGAACCAAATTGGTCACTCCGTCAGTCCGAGCGTTAATTTAGACGGCGATGCTATTTGCGACGGCATTAGCGATGGATATTCCGTCGCTAAATGAAAAAGTTAAAAAAATGATAAATTAAACATTAAAAATGTGGAAAATATCCAAAAAAAGGAAAAAATTTCAAAAAATTGAGAACTGGAACGATTTAAAAATTTCTATTTGAAGTTTGGTTTTAAACTTAAGGACCAATTTTGAAAAAATGACGTATTTGCCCCTGCCTGTTGCGGAAATTACACAGAGTTGTCATCGCCTTCTTCAACCATGAAGAAGTGGTATAGACTGTACATGAAGTGGCCGTACTGTACACCCATGAAGTGGTACGACTGAACAGTGGTACTGTAGACCCATGAAGTGGTACGGGTGAACAGTGAAGTGGTACTGTAGACTCATGAAGTGGTACCGTTGACCAGAGAAGAACTGGTACGGGAGACCCATGAAGTGGTACTGTTGACACAGAGAAGTGGTACAACATTTTGTAGACACATGAAGTGGTATTGTTGAACGGAGAAGTGGTACAGAAGATTTCTTATGTGTTTCTTGTGCAAATATTTACCAGATTTCTGCAGAAACACTAAAGAATTCTGCTGTACCACTTCTCCGTCCAACAATACCACTTCATGGGTCTACAAAATGTTGTACCACTTATCTGTGTCAACAGTACCACTTCATGTGTCTCTCGTACCAGTTCTTCTCTGGTCAACAGTACCACTTCATGGGTCTACAAATGTTTGTACCACTTCACTATTCACCAGTACCACTTCATGGGTCTACAGTACCACTTCACTGTTCACTCGTACCACTTCATGGGACCACTTCACTGTTCACCCGTACCACTTCATGGGTCTACAGTACCACTTCATGGATCTACAGTACCACTTCCTGTTATTTTACGCTGGATACCACTTCATGCGTGCTGGATACCACTTCATAACTATTCTTTTATGAGTGTATTTTCGTCCAACAACCTTAATTCTAACTAAAATTCTGAAATGGGTCCTTCAAACTAAATAAATTCTGACAGGGGCCTGAATTCTATTTGCAAAAATTATTGGGGGCCTGAATTCAAATCGTCCCAAAAAATAAAGTTACCAACAATGCTATCCGTGCATCGCACGGGCTTGAACTAGTAGTGATCAAAAGTAGTAATCCTGATCTAAATTTGTAAGTTTACCCATCTACAATATATATGTAACATTATTTGACAAAAAGTTCATTTTAGTTGGAGAAAACATTATAAATTTCATTACGTGCTTGAACTATATTCGTGTTGAACAATATTTATTATACTTTAAACTTGATTAAAAACGAAAAATTTTAACATTATTATATCTAAAGTCTTTCTCCGTTTATCTACATCAAGTAGTACTACCTAGTTATCTTCATTTGCTATCTACTTTCCACAGACTACAGCAAAATAATCAGCTGACTAAATTATAATTCCAGTACAACAGATTTGCAGAAGTGTTCACAATGAACCCTTGTTACGGCACAAATTCGCAAGTATTAAATTTGCTATGCTTATAGGTCAACTTTAGAAGGAAGAAAAATAAAGACAAAAAGAACAAAAAATTATTCTTCATATATATATATATATATATATAACTTTCTTAAATATTATTAACACAGACTCTCAAGTACTTGAACGATAAAATATATGTATGAGTATATTCTTTAAAGCTATGAAACTCCGTGAAAACCCAAACTGGTCCCCGATGTTTATCGCATGGACCAATTTACTGCATTTGTTGATTTGAACCAAGTCCTGCCATTAGATGGTAGTCAATTAGGATGAAAAATCAACACGTATCGACATGCGATTAGTCAGACTTAAAAATTATAAATTACCATTAAATAAGGGAAAACATCAAAAAAAAAAGAAAAATTCAAATGAAAGAGGAAAAAGTTCAAAAAAGAAAGAGTAAAACAATAACAAATTGAATAAAATAAAATAAAGAAGGATAAAAAATAATAAATTAAAAATAAATAAAAGTAAAGAGAGAAAAATATCAAATAAATTAAATTAAAATAAAACTAAAAAAAGAACATTAAAATACATTAAAAATAAATAATAAAGAGAGAGAAATTAAAAATAAAAATAATACATAGAAACTAAAAAATAAAAATAAAAATATATTTACTTATTAAAAACTAACAAAAAAGGAAAAAATAAAATAAGGAAAAAAAATGCCACTACAAAGTTTACGCAAAATCCCTGACTCCGCCCCTGCCAAGCTAACGAGGACAAAATGGTCCCAATTCTCGAACCTTTTTTAACAAAAATTCTGGATGATTGCGTCCTCGTTAAATCGGCAGGACGGGGTCGGGAATTCTCGTAAACTTCCAGTGGCTTTTTACCATTATTTTCGCTTTGACTTGTTTTTTAGTTTATAATAAATAAAAATATATTTTATTTTTACTTTCTTATTTATTATTTTTACTTTCATTCTCTCTTTTTTTGTCTATTTTTTTGGCATTTTTTACATATTTTAATTTATTAATTTTAATATATTCTTCATTCTATTTTTATTTTATTTGATTATTTTTAATTATTTTTATTCTCTTCTTATTTTTATTTTATTTTAATTATTAGTATTTTTTTACTTTTTTGGAATATTTCCTATATTTAATGTTAATTTATGATTTTTTAATCTGCCCATTCGCATGTCGACACATATCAATTTTCATCCAAATCGATGGCCATCTAACAACAGGATCAAATTTATTCAAAATCGACAACATTAAGGACCAAATTGGTCCACGCTAAAATCATGGACCATATTGGGTTTTCTCCCAATTGTTTATAGGTCTTACATAGAGCATTAAGAAGTGTAAAGTTGAATTTCCATTTCCAATATGTGGTACGACAGGAGGCAGTAAATAAAGTTTGAAAAGTACCACTCCAACCTAACGAAATTTCAACACGTGCAGGAAAAAATAAAGAAGGAAATGCATGGCTATATAAATGGCACTAATACCACGACATTTCTTGCACAGCAAACATGGATAATCTTAACATATGGATTCTTATAACAGTAATGATAACATGCTCACTCATTTCAAGCACTGATGCCACGTTTGGAAAACTACCTAATGGTCAACTGTGCCTAATTTTACCACCCAAACCACCGCTTGTACCACTTTCTTCTTCATCTATTATCTTCCCACCGTCTTTTCCTTCACCTTTTACAATACCTATTTGTCCATCTCCACCACCCCCGTCACCACCTCCACCTCCGCCATCTCCTCCGCCACCTTCACCACCACCACCATCTCCACCACCACCGCCACCTCCTTCGCCATCCCCACCGCCCCCATCTCCTCCTCCGTCGTCTCCACCACCACAATCTCCGCCACCACCTTCACCTCCACCACCACCACCACCAACACCTCCTCCTCCCTCGCCTCCACCACCTCCACCGTCCCCACCACCACCATCTCCACCACCACCATCACATCCTCCGCCATCTCCACCACCACCTAAACGGTCTCCACCACCGCCATCTCCGCCACCACCATCCCCACCACCACCACAATCACCACCTCCACCATCCCCACCGCCACCACAATCACCACCTCCGCCATCTCCACCACCACCTAAACGGTCCCCACCACCACCATCACCGCCACCGCCTTCCCCACCACCACCACCACCATCACCTCCTCCTCCCTCGCCTCCACCACCTACACCGTCCCCACCACCCCCATCTCCTCCGCCGCCATCTCCACCCCCACCTAAACGATCCCCACCACCGCCATCACCCCCACCACCTTCCCCACCGCCACCTAAACATTCGCCACCACCGCCTTCTCCTCCACTGCCTTCCCCACCACCACCACCATCACCTCCTCCTCCCTCCCCTCCACCGCCACCACCTTCCCCACCACCCCCATCTCCACCACCACCTTCTCCTCCTCCGCCATCTCCACCCCCACCTAAACGGTCGCCGCCACCACCATCTCCCCCACCGCCTTCCCCACCGCCACCTAAACGGTCGCCACCACCACCATCTCCCCCACCGCCTTCCCCACCGCCACCTAAACGGTCGCCACCACCGCCTTCTCCATCGCCACCACCCCCTTCTCCACCACCACCATCTCCTCCTCCGCCATCTCCACCGCCACCCGTTAGGTCCCCACCACCACCATCTCCTCCACCGCCACCACCATCACCCCCACCACCATCCCCTCCACCACCTCCGCCGCCCCCACCACCGCCTTCTGCATCGCCACCTCCCCCATCTCCACCTCCTCCTCCACTATCCCCACCGCCGCCTTCTCCATCACCACCACCACCATCTCCTCCTCCTCCATCCCCACCACCACCAAAACAGTCCCCACCACCACCATCTCCCCCCCCGCCCCCGTCCCCACCACCACCATCTCCTCCTCCATCATCTCCCCCACCACCTCCACCTTCCCCTCCGCCGCCTTCTCCGTCGCCACCACCCCCTTCCCCACCACCACCATCTCCTCCTCCGCCATCTCCACCGCCACCCGTTACGTCCCCACCACCACCATCTCCTCCACCGCCACCACCATCACCCCCACCACCATCTCCTCCACCACCTCCGCCCCCCCCCCCACCACCGCCTTCTCCATCGCCACCTCCCCCATCTCCACCACCACCTCCACCTTCCCCACCGCCGCCTTCTCCGTCGCCACCACCCCCATCCCCACCACCACCTTCGCCTCCTCCGCCATCTCCACCGCCACCTGTTAGGTCCCCACCACCAACATCTCCACCACCGCCACCACCATCACCCCCACCACCATCTCCTCCACCACCTCCGCCGCCCCCACCACCGCCTTCTCCATCGCCGCCTCCCCCATCTCCACCACCTCCTCCACCATCCCCACCGCCGCCTTCTCCATCACCACCACCACCATCTCCTCCTCCTCCATCCCCACCACCACCAAAACAGTCCCCACCACCACCATCTCCCCCACCGCCATCCCCACCGCCACCACCATCACCTCCTCCGCCATCTCCTCCACCCTCGCCACCGCCCCCATCCCCACCACCGCCATCTCCTCCTCCGTCATCTCCCCCACCACCTCCACCTTCCCCTCCGCCGCCTTCCCCGTCGCCACCACCCCCTTCCCCACCACCACCATCTCCTCCTCCCCCATCTCCACCGCCACCCGTTAGGTCCCCACCACCTCCTCCACCGTCTCCCCACCACCTTCTCCACCACCCCCATCTCCTCCTCCACCATCTCCATCACCACCACCTGCAAGGTCTCCTCCTCCGCGGTCCCCTCCACCACCTTCCCCGCCACCACCTCTACGATCTCCACCACCACCCCCTGCAAGGTCTCCATCACGAGCCCCTCCAATGGGTGAGGGTGACACTTAATGATTAATATATTATCCAATGTTTGGTATCTTGCGAACTATACGAAAGTATTATGCTATACTAGAAAGGCAATAAAACCATTGGGCTTTCATATCGTGATCTGGACAATGCACTTAAGTTCCGTGATTCTATTCGATAATTAATGTATTGTATGATTAACATTGCATTTCGTAAACTAGCAACACCTACTTACTTGTACGTGTTCTTGTCATGAAAATTAATCCAACTTTAACGTATCTTGGCCTTTATTTACTTTTTTTCCCACAAATATAACTGATTGACGTGGATATCTTCATTGGTATTTCAAGAACAAAGACAAATCAGAAATACTTTAAACTACTTTAAGCCTAGCGAGGTGATGGTTAGCAAGTACTCATACAATAGAAAAATTCAGTGGAAGACATAGATAATGACCACTAATACAAAATAATAAATACGCAAGGAAACGATGGGAGAGAATTGTCAAAACTCGTCGCCCAAGATTGAGGATGTGGAAAAAAATTTGTGGACAATCGCTACAAAATAATCAATTCTAGCGACTACATTTACCGACCAACTCACTAATGGTCGCTAACTATATAAGTAACTGACTACGAAGAAACCCTTTCATAGTCAGCATACCTGCTACATATTTAGTCGCTAGTAGACAGAGGCAATCGCTAACGTAGTAACATTATCAACCAACAGATCTATAGTCGCTAAAATAGGAATTACCGACTACGATGTCAGAAGCTGATAAAGATGTTGTAGTTGTTGTATCCTTTGTAATCATAGTTACAGACTACAAAATATTAGTAGGTAATAAATTTGTGACTTAGACCCATTCTAAATCGTCATTTCATTTCACCAAAAAAACCCGAACCGCTAAATCACCGTTCAACCCTCGCCATCTATTGCTCGTCGTCTATTGGTCTCGTTGCTCGCACGTCACCTGACCTCGTTATGGTTCGGAGTGCACACCATCCCATTACCAGGCCTCTTCTTCTAGTCCGGACAGTTGACAATCCATTCTGATATGGGGCTATCCCAATCAACAATATTTGTAAGTGTGGGGGCTCTGGAAGCTTAGTTAGCGGTAGATTGATCGTTATGCGATTTTTTAGGTACACAAGGTGCTTTTAACGAGGGGACGTAAACAGAAAGAACAAAGGGATGTACGTGGTTCGAATCCTATTGGATTCTACGCCCACGGGGCGTTGAGAACTTCCTATTCATCATGTGTGAGCGAGAGAGTGGATAGAGAATTAAGATTAATCCTTTTATTTTATTTATATTAATAATATCTTAATAATATATATTATTCGGGTTAAATGGGTTGCTATTGGGTTGATTTCGGGTTGAAAATTCGAACCCTAACCTAACTCACTTAATAATTGGGTTGGGTTCGGGTTTACCCATTTACGTAAACAGGTCAAAAACGCTAACCCAAACCTGCTATTTTCGGGTGAGGTTCGTGTCGGGTTGGCGGGTTGGGTCGATTTTTAACAGCCCTAATTTCGGCCAATTTCTTGAGAAACGTTCGTTTGCGCAGCCATAGTGATTAGAACTGATCTTGAATGGAATTGAAACAAGAATCGAATTATGAAATCGTGAATACGATCAATTTACCCGCTCCGATACCATGTTGATTTTGTGAATCAATTTGGTTTCGTGAGAACGAATGTGAAAAGTGTGGGAAAAGAACTGTTTCTGTTGAAAATGAATTGATTCTCTTATTTGATTACTGTTACATCGCTTCTTATATACAGAAAAAGAAAACAGTTGTTGGGAAAGGCGAGCCGTAAACTCGCCGGAGGTCTCCGGGAATGGCCGGAGAAGGAGCTGAGTCGAACCCGAGCTGGAAACTGAAGAAATAAGCTGAAGGAAGTCGCATTGAGCAGCTGCCGTTGAATCCTGAGCGTCGGATGGCGCGCGAAAGGATCAACTGCCCAGATCAGAACATACATGATGACGCGGATTGATGATCGTGGCCCTTGGATTAGAATCAGACGGTCCAGACTGAAAACGCATTTTCACTTATAAAGTTATCACTCTTATGCAGGGTCACGAGCAAATGCATTGGTGACGTGGCGCGTTCTGGTGCTTTCGATCAGATCAATCGGACGGACATGATAAAACACAAGACATGCATATTCTGTGATTCAGTTGTACAAATATCAGTATTTCGAGTTCGACTAGCTATCTTTGAGCGTCTATAAGTTCTTAGAGAGTGAGAATCTGAGTGAAGTGTAAACACGAGAAGTGTAGACGGCATGGCAGTGTATAACTTTCGTGTTGTGATCAATAAGAAACGGATCTCGGTTGATCCGTGGATGTAGGCCACACTTTGGGCCGAACCACGTAAATCTGTCTCTATACAAGTGTGTGTGTGTTGCGATTTCAAGCTTCGATTGAGCTCGTCTATGCTCAATTCGATCCTTAACACTTGCATAAACTAAAATTACATTGAATCCTCGTTCGAGAGGTGTCCATTTCCTAACAACAACAACTTAACTTGTCAAACTTAAAGAAACATAATGAGAAAATAGCAACTATTGATATACAAGAGCTACGGTGGTTTAAACTGAAATTGCATAATCTTCACTCTTTATCTTCTTCAACAGGTTTTAATAGATCAACCCCAACCATATTGATATTCTTTCTTCTATCCGTTCACTTACTTCTTTTTGTTTAATTTAATTAATTAAAAAGTAGTTAATGGGTGCTGTTGTACAAATTAAATCTGGAATACTGATATCGAATATCGATTAACTTATACGGTAAATATATATAGCTTTGAAGGTAGAACACTGAAATTCAAAAACTGATTAACTTATAAACTTAACGGAGGTTTATCGATACCGAATATTACATTTATTGCTACAGAATGAGGTCGCATAATGGCATTTGTGACGAACTCGATACTAAAAACATACAAAAGTCAAAAAGTACACGTTTAACAAACTCCCAAGGGAGATTCTCAAACATGTCGCGATAGAAAGGATCGTTGTTGTTGTTATTATTCATGTAATATGTGTATTTAGGTTGATTCTATGCAACAGATAACGTGTCCTCAAAGTTCGTATTTCAGTCTTCTGAATTCAAATATGCTTTGATAACTTAAACAAATGGGATCATGGGTTGTCCAGACACACAAAAAGAAAAAAAGATATCCTTAAACACAGAAGACGAACACGTACGAAACAAAAACATGTAATGACTTCATGCATGGCGATCGGTCTTACAACCCTCTTTCTCAGTCTTAACAACAACAAGTTTATTGTTGTGTAGAGTTGAGATTGGCTTGAGATAAGCTCCAATAGAAGCAAGTCCACCTTTATCACAACTTCCATGGAAGCCACAAAACTGTCGATCGCCTAAACTGAGCTGAATGCTTCGCTATAACCGTCATTTAGACCAAAGGGACCGTACTCTCCAAAATTAGTTCCAAATTTGATACAAAGTATAGAGCCATGAATGCGCTTGTGACCGCTGATAGAGGTTATGTATTCAGCTGGGTAATTAAGCCTCACCTTCATGCATTTAACACACAGCACATATATATCATATTCAACTTCTCAATATTGAGTTTCCTTTTGCTTCGAGTATTTGTGACTACGATAGATAGTGCACGGAAAACTGATGACTTACAGTGGTAAAATGCTTTGCATCGTTTTTATTTGAGCCTATCCTCTCAGAGAGTGTAAGATTTCCGTTCTTGGCATATTGGAATTGGATCGAGTTGACTATTTCGCCATGAGAAATGAAAATTTGAACGACGTCGTTTAAGCCCTTATGGTCAAACGCAGTACCATTGCTGCTGCTTCCGACTGGACCTAATTTGATGATGCTTGATAAATAGTTGCCCATTATGACAAAGCCAAAAAGATTTGAACAGAAAATCTAATGTATGAGGAGATAAGTTGAGCTTAGTTTAGATAATTGCACAATGTCTATATAGAAGAGATTAGACGACCCTTTGTTACCTGCATGCGTCCTTCAATCTTCCATTGAAATATTGGAATTAATTCATTTACATGAGCTCGATTGGCCTCCCCTCTACGTAAATCTATAATCACTTACCATTGGCTTTTCAGTTTCTTCTATGATGTAAAGTGCACTGAAATGTCTCTCTTGCTCACACATCTAATGGATTGAATTCCAATGTTAGTAAAATTCCTTATGCCCCGTTTGGATTCCGGATTTCGATTTGAAATCCGGATTTCGCCCAAATCGTCTATTTGGCAATCTCACCGATTTGGATTTCGATTTCGTCCAAATACGAGGAGAAATCCAAACTCTTATAATTCGTCGGATTTGAAATTCCGTGTCAAATGGTGCGTTTTCGAAATCCAAAGCTGAGGACGCAACGAGTTTTTCGTAACTGATAATAATAATAGTAAACGTATAACAATAATAGTATAACAATAATAATAAAAATAATAATGAAAAAATATAATAATAATAATTAGGAGGTGGACGGTGAGTCGAGCCCATTCGCAAGCTCGATGACCCGACTCGAGCTCGTCATGGATTCGCGAATGAGCCGACTCGAGCTCGACGAGCTCTTGGGTTCGCGGCCGGCTCGAGCTCACTCGTGGGCACTCGAAAGCTCGCAAGCCGGCTCACGAACTTGTTTTTATATATATATATTATTCGTGATTTTTTTTTTATTTTATTTTTGTACTTTTTAAAATTATTTTAGAAAAAGTTAGAAATCGAGTTAAGCTAGTCGAGCTCTAATTTGAAATCCGAATTTGAAATCCTAATATTTGCCAAACGGTGAATTTGGATTTGAAATTACGATTTTGAAATACATAATTTAATATCAAGCAATTTCGTTCAAATACGCAAATCCAAACGCACTCTTACGTGGTTGTTGGGCGCCTAGTCAGGGTCTTGGCGAGAATTTAGACGGTATAACAGTTTTCATTATTTATTTTCCATATTTAAAAAGTGCTTACAAAAATCTAGCGAAGTAAAGGTTCATAATCTTGAAAATTAAACATGAGTAGAACTGAAAATAGCAAAATGCTATAATGAAAAATTATAGTAAGTGATCTTCTTCGATTTAAGGAAGAAGGATTTATAATAGAGCAAGAGGATCAAATGATTTATTAGTAGAAGATCAATTAACTAGAGAAATCATTTCTGGCAAGTATCTGTTGGGAGCTGAGTCTATGGAGTTTAATTATTTTCCTTTCTATAATGCTTATTCCTTTTATAGTTTATTTTGTCGATACTAGGACTAGCAATTCTTTTGTATATATAGATCCTTGTACCAGTGTTTGTAATGTAATAGTTTTGCAATATCAGTTAATTAAAATTCTTTCTTCAACCTTTGTTATGGTATCATAGCAGTTTTTCTCTGCTGCTGCACTTCTTTAGATTTTTCAACAGATAAAGAAAAAACTCAAGACGATTATTCTCTTGAAACTCCTTTCTTATATCAATTCTAAGGATAATATGTGCTGAAGAGTTATCATCACTCGCGATGGCCGACAAAACTAAAACTACAATACCCGACAAATAGTACGATCCTTTTTATATTCATCACTGGGATAACACCGGTTTGATTTTAGTTCGTGAAAAAAAATTGAGTTGAGATAATTATGCTTCGTGGGAAAGAGCCGTGAAGATCGCTCTATTAATCAAGAGCAAACTCGGATTTGTGGATGGACAATTGAAAGATCCCAGTACAGAAGACATGAATACCTCCCTTGGAAGAAATACAACGATATTATCGTCTCTTGGCTTTTAAACTCTGTTTCAAAGGAAATATCGGCCAACGTCATGTATTTGGAAACCGCCATAGATATTTGTAATGATCTAAGGGAACGCTTTCAACAATCCAACAAGCCAAGGATTTTCAGATTAGAAACGATTTGATCGCTCTAAGGCTAAATCAGATGTCTGCTAGTGTTTACTTTACCAAATTTAAGGCCTTATGGGAAAGAGATGAATTCTTTCAAGCCACCGTGCTGCTGCAACAGATGTACATGTAATAAAGCCCCATTGAAGATCAAGTCAAAGGAATTTCAGGAGCAGGAATATGTGATGGCTTTTCTTATGGGTTTGAATGATTCCTATCCTCAGATTAAAAGTTAGATCCTTATGATGGAACCCATGTCAAATATCAATTGAGTCTTTCTCTTTGGTGATTCAAGAGGAAAGACAACGCTACACTTCTTTTGTTGACACTTCACAACAATTATCATGATTGCAGGAATTGGTTCGTCTAATTACATCTCAAAGATCCCAGGAATTCGGGTTGTAAAATCAAAATCTCAAGAGGGATAGACCAATCTGCACTCAGTGAAACAAGGTTGGCCATTACAATAGACGTTTCTTATATGCATGGATTTCCCCCAGGTTTCAAACAAAGTTCTAGGTTCAAGAATGTGCCTAATGCGAATCAAGCTTCAGTGGATGGGTTGAACATGATCGTAAAGTTAGGACACTGACGATGTTGAAGTTATGTGTTCTATCGGATACTTTAAGCATCACCTGCATTTTGTTGGAAAATTAAGATAAAAATGACACTCTCCCTACAAACATGCTTATGCTTTTAGGTGAAATGGCTGTTCAACGTGATATCAGAACCCAGGCCTAAGATGTCTTGGATATGGACAATGTTGTAAAATTCGGCCTAGGCGGCCGCCTAAGCGCTGATCGGACCACCGTCGTGGCGAAAACCACATAATCGGTCGCTTAATTCATCAAACGAATTAATCCCGCCTAATCGCCGACTATTCGGCCGATTCGACCTTATCCGGCCGATTCCTCGGCCAAATTGTCAAAATAATCAATAATTATTTTATTAAAATAAATACATAAAATCTTTACTAAATTCCCAAAGAGGGTGTCCACGTGCCCTTTAGAAATGTAGCAAGGCAAGCACGTTGAATTACTAGAGATTGTTGCGTGGGTTTATATAGAAAAGATTCTCTGTTACATATTCTAATCGGTGTGGGACACTTCCTTCTGAGAGTATCTCCAACGGCTTTGTAAACATGGCATGGACGCCAATAGCGTTGGAGTTCCTCCAACGGAACTGCAAACGCCACCCCAAATCAAGAGGAGTGAACAGTGTCCCGCTACGTGAAGCGGGGCACTGTTCACCCGCTATCTTGTTTATTTTTATTTTTTGAGTTTCTTTTAGGGTTTCAATATTGGGGGTTCCTCTTCTATCGCCATTCTTTTCTGCTTTTCAATTTGTTTTCTGTTATTTAGATTTGATTAATTTAGGCTTTTAAGTAATTTGGGTGTTTTCATCGATTTTTTCTGGAAGGGTGAGAGGAAGATGATGAATAGTACTTTAGGAGAGAGACGATGGCTTTTATTTATTAGGATAAAATTAAAATAATATTTTTTAACTTTAAATAATACCTTGGCTTTTTAATTAAAATAAAGGGAATTAAATCAAAAATCATTAAAATAGGGTCGATCCCGCTCAAAATTAATAAAATCGAGTAAAACGCATTTAATGACCGCGGCGTCGACAGTTGAGTCGGGCTCAATCGGGCTTAACGCGGGCCGTTTTTTTTTTAAAAGATCAATTGGGCCGAAGGTCGGCCCAATTCACCGGGCGTCGTGGCTAATGGGCGCGTCGCCGCCCTTAATGACCGCGACGTCGCGTTGCTTAAAGCCGCATCGCCTCTTTTCTTCCCCATTTTTCCTCCTCTCCTCCCCTCGATTCCTCCGGCGAAATCTCGGGCGATTGTTGCGCGATTTTAAAGAGTGATAGATCTGTTATTCCTCGTCATTGTCGATTAAGCTTCGTTTGGTATGAAACTCCTAATTTGTTTAAATCTTGTTTTTGATGTTTCGTTAGATTTCTTCGAATTATTGCGTTTATGTTTGTGTTTTGGTATAATTTGTGCTCTAGATATTATGAGTTGCTTAGTATGTTGATATAACACGTTAATTTTAGATAATTGGTTCAATTTAGAAATTTTCCCAAGTTTAGAAACCTAATTTTGAAATTAGGGTTTCTAGGTTATTTGATTCGATTGTTAGTATATGAGTCAATTTATGTGTCTGTTTATTGTTATTTGTCGCGATATTGACTTTGAAACGCTAATTTAGGATGGATACATACGAATATTACGGTCCGATCGACAGATCACTTATGATATTCCGGGATAGTCATCGTTGTAACGATGTACTATCCAATGCTGATGGTGCCCTCGACACACCTTTGACCGTTAAGGGTTTGGAGAGTGTCGTCTGAGGTAAGCTTTCACGACCGGTGCGGTTGCACGGTCGTATTCTGGAGAGGTTGGATACCATGTCCTTCTACGGCGTGTATTGTTGTGGATCTCAGAAGTTAGATCCACACTTGATCACGGCCCTCGTAGAGAGGTGGAGGAAGGAGATGCACACGTTCCACTTGCCTGTGGGTGAGGCCACCATCACTCTTGAGGACGTCGGTGTGCTGTGGGGACTCCCGGTCGATGGTCACTCAGTCAGTGGTGTGATCCACAGCAGGACGCAGGATCAGTGGCTCGATTACCTGGAGGACTTGACTGGTTATAGACCTGCTGTGGGGGCGTGCGGGACGAAGGTTGTTAGGATCGGTTTACGCGTTTAGAGGGGGTGAATAAACGATTGACGCTTTTTGGTAGTTAACCTGTAACGACCCGTCCCATACCGGGTGTCACTGTAGCATCCGTCCCTACCGGGACCTGTGGGGTTGGGCCCACCACACTCCGACTGATAGTCTGGCCCCACTGTACCACCATTTAACCTTTCAGCATGCTTCGCACTGCACGCACCCTGAGCTACTTCCCAGGGGGTCACCCATCCTAGATTGCCCCAAGTCAAGCACGCTTAACTTCGGAGTTTCTATAGATGGACTCCCGAAAAGGTAGGTCGACCTTGGTGATATGAGTAGTACTATCAATTCTATTATACGATTCTTAGCCTGACACGCCCATGCATTGTCAGTCTCAGGATCCCCTCTCATTCGGGTGTCGGATCGGTTCGTTCATGTACCCCTTCGCCTAGAAGCCTGCCAGGAGCCGCTCCTTGTCCGTGCACCCTGGCACCGGCGATCACTCCCCGCCCTCTTCGGCCCCGGGCATCACATAACCGGTTAGGGCTAATACCGGTACTTGATATTTTTATAAGTGTGTTATGTGCGGAAGCAGGTCAGTCGGTTTTGAACCAAAACCGATGTTAAGTGTAATGTGTTAGCTTGTGTGTGTAAAGGAAACACCAGTTTGTTTCTGGAAGTTCGGAGTTGAATCTCCTACGTCTCCCCTTCTTCCTCGCAACGAAGGTTCACTAGACTTCAGTTATACACTCACTGTACAACCTACCCAGCTGCCCTCAGCTTAATCTAGTGAATCCCTAGGCAGTCGTATAATACAATCCACCTACTTCAACAGCTTTTTACAGTCCGTCGGAAAAACAATAACTCACTTACTTAACCTAACCAGTTATCGTATAGTGAGGACAACACTTTCTTATTTCTTTCTTTGCTTTGTAGAGATATGAATCTTGTCTTTAATTTCTCGTGGTCAAGTGTCATTCAATCTTCAGTGCCTCTTCTCTGATATATATACTCGTTCTTTGATGCAGAAGGCCGTTGTGAGATGGCTCCATGTACTGGACTGTGCATTAAATGCACTTTACCCAAAATGGGTACTGTCCGGTCTTGGCTGCAGTTTGCACTGTGCTTATTGCTTTTTCCACTTTAAGCTTAGCTTGTCTTCAACTTGGTTCCCTCTGTCAGCCTTGCTTTAAATGCTTCAGCAGAAGTCTTTAGTATCCCGCCTTGAGTAATTTTGAATCTTTTGTACATGTGGCAGGTCCGGTATCTGATATCCTGTCTTGGCAGTTTGTATTCTGTTCTTGATGTGCTTTTATACTGCTTGAGTAGTATCCGGTTTCTGGCGCATTTGTGACCTTCTAACTCTTCTGACTGATATTCGGTCTTTTGTGCACATGCGACCTGCTGACTGATATCCGGTCTTTTAGTCTTCTTCTAACCGGTATACTCAGTCAAGTTTGGACAATCACCAAAACTGTTTTAATCTGAATTCTTTGATTCACGATTTCTAACAAAGGTGTCGTTGAGGAAGTTTGCAGACTGGCTATAAGCCAACGGGATCGATGATGATAGCCCGGATTATGAGGTCGATCAACGCGCACGTGCATATGCGCCGTTGCTCATGGGATCGGTTTTGTTCCCCGACTCCAGCGGAAGCTCGACGTCCATGACCTAACTCCCGTTGCTTGAAGACATAGACGCCGTGCACACTTACAGTTGGGGCAGTGCCGTGCTGGCTTTCTTGTACAGAGAGCTAAGTACTTCGTGCCAGCGTCAGTAGATGAACATCGGTGGAGCTCTGCGGTTGCTTCAGGTGCGTTCTTTTGTGTAATTGAATTTTCTTGAGGTGTATACATACTAATTTAAATTTTGTGTAGGTATGGGCATGGATTCGTATATTACTTGTGCAGCATGTTATTATCCGTCCTCGAGTGCGGATGATGCCCACCGAGAAAGATGGAATTCAGTTGCCCATGCCGCCACATGCTCCAAGGTAGTAAGACGATGTTTATTAATTATTGCGTACTGCTAGAATATTTTTATTAAAATATTTAATATATTTAATATATTTTTCTTAAAATATTTAATATATTTTACTTTATTTTACTTAAATAGGAAAAATCGCAGCACCTATTAACAGCGACGTCGCATGCAATGGACGCGACGTCGCGTCTATTAAACGCGACGATAACCCATTACGCGAACATCCCGTAGTGGGTCGTCCAATTAGTTGATTTAGTGGGCTTTAGTGGGCTGCGTCAGCGCGTCGCGGTTACTAAATGCGTCGTCACGTCCATTACCCGCGACGCGGACCATACGCGGGCCCAGCTTGATTTTCGCGGTATCAGCCCATGCCACGTCATCGTCGCGTCCATTACCCGCGCCGTCACTGCTAATGGACGCATTTTACTAGATTTTAGTAATTTCGTTGGGAATAGCTCTATTTTATCGAATTTGGGTTTAAATAACCCTATTTTAATTAAAAAGCCTAATACCTTTAACGATATTGTGCGCTGTTAATCTAAATAAATTAATAATAAATGAATAATTAAAGTTTTCTTGTTATAATTAATTACAATAATTAAAATAAAACTATAAAAATTTTCTAAAGAAACATGACAGAGATTTGTTCAAAAATAATTAAATGACATACTTTAAAACATGGATATTTTATTATTAAAATATTTTTCTCAAAGATAATCTAATTTTGGTATTAAAAGTTTCATTGCTTAATTTCTTTATTCTTTTTTTTTTTTTACTTGAGAATGTAGGTTTGTTGTTTATTTTATAATATAAATAATTTTCAACGATTTACTTAATTAGGTAATACGAAATATTATATATAGAGGAAAATATAGAGGAAATGGTGAGTTTGACGGCACTGTTTAAACTGCAAATCTGGAGGAATTATACTATTTTAACTTTATATATAGAGGAATGGTTGGAGAGGGCCTGAACAATAGCCTATTAAATATCGATGGGCTTAGTGGACCCATCATCCCACCTCAGACCCAACGTGAACCAAGACCCAATCACAAAATTTATTTTTATTTCTTGTTTCAAAAATAAATTTAATCCGCCAATACAATTCCTACGAATTAATAAATGGCCCAACTAATTTCGCCCACACAATCACGTATTCATGCCTAAATCCTAATACGTAATAGTCAACTTTAGAAATTATAATAGTAAAAATATCTTGTTTCATGGACTAAAATAGTAAACTGAAATATAAAAATATACAAATTAAATAAAAAATATGATAATTACTCCCGGCATCATCCTTATTAACACGATAGTACTAATCTATTTTTATTTCATTGAGATTCATAGTATTTACTTAGAATTCCTGAATAAATTAGATTTTACTTTGATATAGAGTGTTAGCATATTAGATATATTGAAAAATAATAAAAATAATAAAGACCGCCTAATTTCCGCCTAGGCCCCGCCTAAGCTGTCTAGGCGCTAGGCCGCATTCGGGCGCCCGACTAGCACCTAACGAATTTTACAACATTGGATGCGGATCCTCATAACGATTCATTAAATTAAAGTTACACGTCTATGGGTAGATGGAAAAGAAACCAGCCTAATACGCGAGGAGACTTATTAAAAATATAAAATTAAAAAATAACTAAAATAAGACAGTCCCTACAACCTTCGTCTAGTCTCTGTTTTGTGTGCAAGATTGATATTATATATATATATATATATATTATATATATATATATATATATGCAAGGTTGGTTGGACTAGCCTATTCTTTTTTAGGTTATATGTTCAGTTATGCAGCTTTCTTGATGCCTCTTTGGCTAACTTTTTAATGTTATATCCGCGATAATATAATTTCTTTTTAATGGAGAAATATATATATAGATACATATAAATTTTGACTTACCACGTCGAATTTATTTTCTCGATCATTAGAGCTTTTTCCGAGCCTATAAGAGAGAAAGAGAGTTCCGTCAACATATTGGAATTGGATTGAGTCGACTGTCCGACTATTTTATGAGAAATGAAAATCTGAACGACTTCGCTTAATTACAAATTATCCATTATTACATGTGAGCTTGATGGGCCTCTTATTCCTGCGTGGATGGATCTCTAATCATTTTATTGTAATGACAACGCAGCTACAAATCTTTGCCCTAATCCTGCCTCTCACTTCACTCACGAATCACGATATGCTTATTTAACTGTTCTCTTATTCATGATAGCTAAATCTCCATGTCTTTTTTACTGTCTCACATCTAAAGAATTATTTTCCCCTACAACTTCTCCATCGTCGTTCAAACCTATCTATTAGTATCATTTAATTCTTATTATTTAGGCTTGCTTGGCGTGAAAGATGATAAGTCTAAATCCTCACCAAGTTCGTAGCATACAACTTGCCATTGAATTGTTTGCATTGAGGGAATTACCGCACAAGGAAGTAAAATTTCCTCTTTGTTATCATTTCTTGCTACATGCATATATTCGAAAATATGTCCGCTACGATATGACTAAGCGCATCGAAGAAAAGCAAAGATAACCGAGATATTATTCAACTGCAAATAAATCATAACAGTCCGAGAAGAAAAGGAAGAGCAAAATCTGATAATTTTATAACATCTCTTTTGCTCGGGCTAATTAATTAATACTCCAAAGTCATCATCGGTTTGAAATAAACCCCGATAGACTTGAGGCAATAACAATTTGCACTGCCATGAAAGCCGCCGAACTGACGATTTCCAAAGCGGAAGCGAAACTCTTCATCGTCTTCAGTCATTTTCCGACCAAAGGGACCATACTCTCCACAGTTCGTTTCGAATTTGATCGAAGATATGAGTTCGTTTACAAAGTAACCACCGCTGATCCCCGTAATGTACTCTGATGGATAATTAAGCTTCACCTGCCATGCCATACATGCAATGCAATTATATGTTATGATAATCGGCATATTTTAATCTTCAACTACTCCATAAAAGACATAGGACATAAAATAAAGCATGTCTAGTTATTACGACGTCAAATTTATTGATCAACTCTGAGCCGAGCCTTTTGGAGAGCGATAGAGTTCCTCCTTTCTCGGCATATTGGAATTGGATCGAACGAACTATATCGTCGTGTGAAATCCAAATCTGAACGATTTGGGTCAAACCCTTATCATCGAACTCAACGCTAACGTCACGATTCCCTCCCACGGCGGGTATCTTTATTACAATGGAATTCTCGCTGCCCATTTGTAGACTAAGACCAAAATATTTGAAGTGAATAATAATCTGTGATAAAAGAGAGCCCAGGAGTTGAGTTCAGCTTTTTGTTTAGACTATATTACACGCGTTTCTTCATTTATATATGCATGAGATGAGAAGAGGTTAGACTCTTCGTTGTCTTCCGTTATGAAGACGATTAGTTTAGGGGCTCTTCAGTGTCTGTACGTTGGAACTTGCCAAATCATTATATATTTTTTGGCGTCATTTAACTTCTCCATTGGGATTACAAATTATCCATTATTAAAATGAGCTTGTGATTGGCCTTCGTTATGCGTGAAGGGTGCTAAAGGTTTTATGTCAATTTTAGGCATATATGCGTTATTTAACACCAATGCATATGTTTTATCTCTCACAAAGAACTCATGCTAAATTTAGTAATTAACTTTATTACTACAATTAGCTTTTTTCTATTTATTTAATTGTTATTATTAATATACCTCATGAATAATGTTCAAAATTGTAAATAAATATTTATTACAAAATTTAATGTAAGAAAATATCATTTATTTATTTATTTATTATGTGGGTAATATTGAAAAAATTGGTAACATATGTGGGTCGTATTGAAAAATTAGAAAAGTTGATGCGAAAGATAATATTGCAAAAATATCTTTTGAGTTTATAAATGAGTTTAATGGTTGGAGAAGAATGACTGCATTTTGAGTTTGGGGATGAGTTTGCGTTTGAGAATGGCCTAACTGCTCTTTCGCGGGGTAATTACTTAATAGTACTCCAAAGTCATGATAGGCTTGAAACACTCCTTGGTTGGTATAGCTAAGTTTATATTTAGTATGTTTTAAATTAATTGTAATTAATGGGTATAAAATAAATATGTGTTTGGTAGTTGGTTTAGATAAACACATTTTGAGGAGGTGTGCTTCTCTAAACGCATAGGCAATGGGTTAGAATAAGATTACATAAACTCGTTTATTTATATAATTATAACCAAACACTTGAACAGTTACTAAACCCATTAAAATACCTAAACCCGTGAACAAAAAAAAGGCCAATAGACTTGAGGCAATAATCGTTCGCACTGCCATGAAAACGATCACCGTTGGTTTCAATTTTGACAGAAGATATGCGTTTGAAAGCATCAATGTTGACAATATAATCCCTAAATTGAGGACTTGAGAAAGTTACACATATGATATGTTTAATGGATCTGAATTAATAATCATATTGATGATGTAGTTCTAATTCATCATGTAGTGCTTGTTATCGTATTGATTTCTCTTATCTTATTTTTGGTGGTTGATGATTTTTGGCTGGTCTAGGGAGACATTTTTCATTTCATTTTGGATCGTTAATTTCCCTTCTAGTTTTCTGTCATTTATGGAGTTGTTTGCTCGTTAGCTACTTGTAATTCGTTGTGGATCGAAAACTATCGTCTTTTAGGAAAAAAATAAGAAAGTTGAAAGATTGTCTTCCCATTGAACGTTCCAATTGAGGATGGAACTATTTATTCTACTAGTGCAAACCCGTGCGTTGCACGGGTCTCTTTTTTGGATGTAGTTATTTACTGAACGTGCCTGTTAGTTGTGGATGGTATGTGAAAAAATATGTGATTAAAAAATAGAATTACTATTAAATGCAGCAATAATAACTTAGTTAACATAGGAGTAGCTAAGACCACATATTGAAAAACACTGCTACGGTGAGGAACTGTCTGAATTCTTGGATCAATTCTGGTGAAACATCGTACACGTCATCTTCAGCAAACATGAATGAAAATGCTGATCGCAGGACGTATACTCCACATTCGCCGCTGATTCATACAGGAAAAGAGATGAACAATTTACGTAAGAAATCGTGATTCTACAAAATAAATAGGGTCATGGTTTTGCACTACCTCATAGTCTGCTTGGGGAAGTTTGGATCTCTAAAAACAGCGAAGTCCATGATCGAATCAGTGATGCGCAAATCTTGAAGAATATATGGGATCATAAGTCGCGTTTTTTGAAATGCCTCTTCGAAGAATCTCATATCCCTATCAACCGAAGGTTCAGAGTCATGTACGATTATTGACTGTTTTTTTATAATCAATAATGCACAGTATCCAGTGACATTGATTTATGTTGACTGGGATAACTATAAGATCTGTTTCCTCCCAAGGGAGAGATGGCCAATCCTCAACAATTCCTTGTACATACGGTCGAATGACAGATAGGTCCATACACCCATCGCTCGTATACTCTGCTGCAATTATCTGGTTGAATGCTGTAGGCATGAAAGAAACCCTCGACTTTGGGAAACTTGCATGTGATTGCTTCTCCATAAATCCTCTTAAGCATTCGTCTATGTGCTGGTGGAGAATAGAATAGAATGCATAATAAAAATATGTGGAAAAAATTAATGGAAAAGATGATTAAGTATTGTACCTCATCATGTAGCCAACTTCCCTTCGTCATAAGGTTTTTGAAGAATTCTTTGCCGCGTTCTTCTCGGAATAGCGTACCGACAGAATCTCTGTCAGTCATTGTTCCGATTGTCGCCGATACACGCGGAAAGAATTTTAACATCTTGTTGACATGCACCGCAAGAGTTTTCTCTGCCGGGACGCTTTTTGAAATTAAACGGTGTCCCTCTAACGTGCTTGTATGTTTTGTCTTAGATCGTTTTTCTAATGGATCCTCTCTTGGCTGAGTGGAAATATTAGAGTGCTTTCTTTTTGCCTGTAGTTTCGTCTCCTTAGTTGAAGGGATGTTTGTTGTGAATGTTCCCATCCGTTCTCCGTCAGGTGTAGGGCTTCTCTTTCCTGTAAGAAAATCGGACGTGGAGTTATAAGTGGTAACAATGTGTTCAGTTTTGCTAAATGATGTTTCACATACCAAGCGTCTGTTCTATACGCGATAGCCTCCCATCGATTTCTGAGTAATTTTCGTTAATCTTTACTGTCAGATCGTCGAACCTCTCAGTATTATATTGGACATAGCCATCTATCTTACGTTCTATACGATCGACAAATTCTCTAGCTTTCTGATGAAATCCTGCAACAATGGTGTCTAAATACTCTCTTATTTGATTGATCATTTTATGGAACCTTTTTTTTTGGTTTTCTGTGTGTAATGGTGGTAAAATTATGAAAATGATATGATTTATATAGATTCTAGGTCGATGTTAAGGAACTGAAAAGACACTACTGTCCACTCGTAACTTCTGAGTAGAATGTATCGGTTTGCTTTGTTTAAATGAGTTCGATGATTAAATGTATTTAGTGTGTATTCATCACTGTCTTAATTGTTTGGATAATATTTCGATGTGTCTTTTGATTTCCACGGTCATCATAATTACGCAGTGAATGGTTTAAGTAATAGATCGATGCGTCTTTTGAGTGCAATGGTTTGTTATGATTACAGTATTGAACGGTCATATTTATCCATTCTGTTGTGTTAAATTTAGTAGTGTACGTAATGACTTCAATTGCACTACTGATATAGTGATATCAAATGTTGCGCCTGAAATTGCACTACTACTTACAGTAGTGTAAGTAATGACAAATTGCCCTATTACTAATGGTAGTGTACCTAATGACTTCAATTGCACTACTGATATTGTGATATCAAATGTTGCGACTGAAATTGCACTACTACTGACAGTAGTGTAAGTAATGACAAATTGCTCTATTACTAACGGTAGTGTAAGTAAGGACTTCAATTGCACTACCGATAATAGTAGTGTAAGTAACTTGTTGTAACGTTCTGTTACATAATAAAGTAGAGAGTTTTAGTGTAAGTAAAATGTTTCTATTTGACTGAAGGTCAATATAGTTTGATTTATTTTTGGACGATGTTAATTATTTTATTTGACACACCTGTTAACAGTAATGTAATTAAATGGTCTGATATGTCATGAAGTCAATATAGATTATTATTTTTAACACGTCTCCTCAATGTTTTTTAAAAAGATATCTTATTAAATTCCCGATTATGGTTATTATACACGTTTTTATTGGGAATCGGTGATGTTTTTCCACAATTATTTTTAACATTTAAATTCGGAAAATCCCTTATGCCGTTTGAGTAGTGGAAACATCGGTCGTGCAAAATCTTGGTAGTGCAAATATCAGTAGTGCAAAATCTCAGTAATGCATAAATGGCATAATTTCTGAAATAGAATATATTGATGCAGTGAATAAGAATTCTGGAATTAATCACATATCTTTTTACATAACATTGAGGAGCAACAGCATTGCGATGAAATTTTAGTCGTTGGAACGGAAGAGTATCTTTTTCTCAAGCCAGTCTTTGAAATTCTTAATCTGGTTTTTAACTCTGTAGAAGGACGATGGAATTCCAATGGTATCTAGCCTGCAAATTTGAAATATAAGAAATTATCATTATATGAATTAAGTGAATTAAATGCATGCTCATATAATAATGTGTTGGTGTAATCTATAGTGCTTGTTATAACATGTCTGTAATGTACAAATCTCTCACCTAAATGTTGTAGACTCATGGTAAACAATATTGACTATTTCATCATCTTCAAGTTCGTCTTCTTTCAAGCTTAGAATCTTTATTCCTGTCTGTGATGTTGCCCGAGACAATGCAACGTACAGTTGGCCATGAGTAAATACTGGTTTTGGTAGATATACTCCAACCTTGTTGATACTCTGCCCCTGACTCTTGTTAATAGTCATAGCATAGCAGACTCGTATCGGAAACTGTGAATGGGTTATGTGAACTGCAGTTTGTTGATAGCGTACTTTTCATTTACAGTACTGTATATCAGGCGTGAAAAATAAGATGGTCAGTAGTGTGGACGTCGGTAGTGTAGTTTTGAGATATTAAACTTATGCACTTGAGGATGACGTCTAACAGTTCTTGAGTAATTAGAAATGAGTTGCTGTAATATGTTGTACTCTTTTCGTAATATATGTAGTAATATATGTAGATTAACGATAACAGGGACAACCACAATAAAATGATCTTTAGTGTGCAATTCGGTAGTGCCTTATGCAAAAGTTCAACCTATTCAGTAGTGTATAACTCGGTAGTGTATAGTTCAGTAGTGCATTACAGCTAACGATATTCAGTTAACAATATTTACATAATACTCATAAGATAAAATGGAAAACTATTGATTGAAAGAGTGGTGGGTTGTTTTCACGTAAGATAAAAGGGACAACCACAGTAAAATGGTCAGTAGTGTGTAATTGGTAGTGCAATATGCAATAGTTCATCCCTATACAGTAGTGTACAATTCGATAGGGTTTAATTCAGTAGTGCACTGCGGCTATCATTTATTCAGTTAACAATATTGTAGTGTAAATTGTAGACAGATTCCCTTTTTGGATCAAGAACATTTGAAAAATAAAAAACGGTAATTTATCCGATCGCTGTCATAGTAGTGTGTAATTTGATAGTGCATCATGGAGAAGTATGAAATGAGATGTTGTTATATATGTACATGTTGTCAATTGCAACAATAATTCTCCCATACTTTTGAAAAAATTACAAACTTAATAATCTGTAATTGTCATTCTGGGGAGGAAAATATGATTAGTGAAAATTACAGAAGTCATTAGACAATTCTGAACCAATACCTATGTCCTGCATTATTAATAAGGTAGATTATCAGCAACTACTAATCTTCATTTTGTGGCGGCCAATGCCAGTATTGGAAAAATACAGAAGCCGTTAGATATTTCTTGAACTCAGTAGTGTGTGATGGCAATATCCTGTGGAGCTTCTCGTTCCGAACAAATGATGCAAATGCATTCCGTAGCACATGTATTCCGCCGTCTCCGCTTTGAGAGTACATGCATAAAATTGGAAAATGTCATATTCAATAATTATATTATGTATAGACAATTATGGTACCTGTTAAGCTGTTGCAGGATACTTCTATCCCTTTTTATGACAAATAGCTCTCCACAGTCTTTGACGCCTATCTTTTTCAGTAAATGCGGTATGATTAATGGTGCATCACCCAAGGCTTCTATTGTTTTCCGCAGGTCCTCATCCGACTTTGTGTCTGAATCGAAGACCATAATGGTTTTTGTAACTGGGGAAGCAAAGCAAAGCACCCAATGCCTCTGTTCAATTTTCAGCGGGAATAATATAGCTTTAGCTTGTAACCAGCTGGATGATGGCCATTCTGCAAATTTGCCCAGAATGTAAGGGAAGACATTATCTAGATCCAAGTTTCCATCATTGAATGCAGTCCTTGTGAGGAATCGGCTGAAATCTGTGTTTGCGAAAGCGACGACTTTGGAAACATACTTGCACAGATGCTGCATCTGAACGAAACCTCGCAGGCATTCATCTGTATGCTGTAATATATGTCAGATGATTGTTATGAGTGTTTACTTATATATATTCTGTACAGTTTCTTATGCAATAGTGTATATTTACATCGAAAAGAATTCCTTACAGCATCGCGTAATTGCCTTTTTCTGCCTTGAGTTCGTTAAAGAATAGTTGGCGAAGACTTCCTCCCAGGAGACTTTCTCTGAAGTCGTTTGGGTTCATAGACCTTATCATTCTTTCAGCTTTTGGCCACATCTGTAGCTTGTATAGTATATGTTCGTCAACTTTCGGGGAGAAGTAAGGGACTCGAGTTGGAGTTTCATCGGTCGCAGCCTTTGTTGCAGAACTGTTGGTTGCACGTACTGAAGGTTGTGCTGCTATAAAAATTTAATTAATTAATTTATGAACGTTACGTTCTTAACAAATTGACAGTTGCGTACCTTGCATATCAATCTTGGCATTTATGTGGTCGATCTTTTTTTGTATGGTGTTGATCACAGACTCTAATGGCTTCAGTTCCTGTCCTAGCCATTCTCGTTGCATATGAATTCCTTCAGCAGCCTCGATGTTGGTCAATCTCTCACTGATGTCATGCAGAGCAGCTTCAGTATTGGTTTTCATTTGGTATGTCTGTTCTGAATTCCAATCGACGGTGTACGCCACGTCATATACACCAGCTAAAACTTCGGAAACTTTTGGTTGCACGCTTTCCAACAGTGGTCTTTCTTTTACTGGCTGAGAATCCTCATGTTCTGCTTGTTCTGAACCAGCAAGTATGACATAATATTGACAGTTATGTAACATATTTTGTTATAACGTAAGTGCATTATGTCATAACTATTTGCGTCTTTTACCTGTATTCCCTTGGACATAATTTGGATCAGATTCTTGTTTGTTTTCTGAAGGTACGTACGGGTTCTGTATTTCCGTCTCGTTGTCCGTAGAAGGCAACTCTTCGGTCTTTTCTTGTGAATCATCAGGTAGACTGTTGCAGTTCTGTTCATCACCTCTCATTTCTTCCGAGATTTCTGTCATGGTTTCGTTCCTTGTTTCGCCATGATGAATGTCATCGCCATCACTATCTAGAATTCGCTGTTCTTCGACGAAGTTGTTAGTTGTGGTCGGTGGATCTGATGCTTTCTCCCTCTCTTCAGTTTCTTCTCGAGACTTCTCAGCTTCAATAGGCTGCTCATTTGTGTCGGTTGCCGAATTTATCTCTGATATTTCATGCCTTATCTTGCTTCTTACTTCCGCATTTTCCTGCGATATTTCTGTCATGGTTTCGTTTCTTGGTTCGCGATGCTGAATGTCATCGCTATAACTCTCAAGAATTCCATGTTCTTCAACGAACTCGTTAGTGGTGTTCGGTGGATCTGATGCTTTCTCTCTCTGCTCAGTTTCTTCTCGAGACTTCTCGGGTTGAATGGGCTGTTCGTTTGGGTCGGTTGCTGAATTAATCTCTGAGATGTCATGCCTTATCTTGTTCCTTAATTCCGTATTTGTTGTATTCATATTGAGCATTTCGTGCCTCTTCTTCGTTCTTATCTCCAAAGCTGGTGGGTCGCTGCGATCATCTCGGGCCGATGATGAATCTGAAGTGCTGGAATGTTCATAAGAACTTTCACTCTCATCTGACAATGATCTGATGTGTGGAGATTCTGTATTTTGTAACGACATTCGGCACACTGTACAACCTTGTCTGACATAATTAGAGAGTGTGCGTATCTGTAAGTTGATGTTACTTGCCGGAAATTGGCTTTCACGGAAAAACGACTCAGCCAGTTCTTCTGCAGTTGGTTGTAGCAGGTTGTTGATTATGTCTGTTTTGGCCACTGCTTCAATAATCTGCTCCATCCTTGGTGCATTTTTCGGACTCCAATTGTTGCTTTTCCATAAACACATCCGCGGTCCATTGAATTCTGGATTTTCAATTCTTGTAGCAAACTTATCTGCCATTCCAGGGATGCATTCATAAGACAGAATCTGTTTTGCGCAAAGTAAAGATATCTGTCAATATGTTGTTAATTTTGATTCAATATAAAGATTTAGACAACTTGATGTGTAAAATAAACATGACTATTATATATGTATGCTGTGTAAAAACAAACCTGAAGAGGATGTACGAAACCCCCCAACGTCAATGCCAGAGATATTTTGCCTCCATTGTTGGCATCAGTTTCCCTATTTGATAGAATATTTCTCTTGATCGATGACAGTACTTTTCTATATCCGATAGTTCCCCATGGGTAACTGTTAAACGCGTCAAAATCACTTGCTAAATAGAGAAAGTTTTGCTCTATCAGTACTGATCTTCGTGTAGTTTGTTGTTCCAGGACACCTTGAACGAATAACACACTGGCTAGCTTCAGCTTTTCTAGATTACATCCAGTTGAATCTGAGCCGGGCATATCAGAGAATTTATCGATTGCATCCTGAAGTGTGATTTTTGTTTTGCCAGGGAAGTGTTCTGTCAGGAACTTCTGGTTCGGATTTATTGTAGGTGGTGTTCCAGATTTCAGCCCTGTTAATATAGAAAATTCCATTTGCGAGAACCGCATTGGATTTTTTTTTATTATCATCCATAGATCTTCAGAATCGTCCACCTCAACCTGTGACTTCATCAGAAACCAAATTATTTGGTTGGACAGATTGAACTGTTCCGCAGAAATTATCAACTTGGCGAATGGTGATTTTTCTACAAACTGTTGCCGTTCCTCTTCGTTGAGCTGATTGATTATTAGATTGCTGAAGTACTTATAGTCGGCACAGATGCCTAACTTGCAAGAAATAACAGCCTGTTCAGAGATTTGTGCCCTAAGTGTCACCTGTATGCAAAATCAATTTCATTTAGAGTGATTTTTTGAAGCATACAATGTGCAGTTATGCATGCCGAACTTATTTGTTACAAAATTACTGACTCAAGATTTCGCACTACTCAGGAAGTAATCAACAGTTCAAAGTGCCGCGCAGTAACAGGTGCACCAACATAAAAATGTTGACTGTGTTACAGTAATAACACGAACTTCTCATACGTAATAGTTAGTTTCTTGCTAGCAGCATAGTATAACAAATAAAGTCAGATACGATTGCAAAGCAGAATGACGACACAGGAAGGAAAGACATGGGCAGTTCAATCTCAAGCACTTATATTTGGGAACTTTGTTCAGAAATATGAAAAGTATCATATTGAATAGCGTCGTACGGGTTATCTTAGGAGTTCCATACCTGCTTCATTGTTGGATTCATTGGTGCGTTACTGATTTTCTTGCCCTTTCCTTCGTTGTTTACTGTACTGTGGTTTATTTTGACTTCTCATTTCCAATTTTCCCTCTTTAATATTAGGTTAAAATGTGGATTGATTGATTTCGGGTTTATTTAATTACACGTTTTTTCATTTCGATTTCTGATTACCATTTATGTTTTGGTATTTTGACGACTTTGGCTGGGGTAAATCGCATAATATGTCATATCTCGCAGTTGCGACTGATACCTCGACAGTAGTGATATCAAATGTTGCGACTGAAATTGCACTACTACTGACAGTAGTGTAAGTAATGACAAATTGCCCTATTACTACCGGTAGTGTACCTAATGAGTTCAATTGCACTACTGATATAGTGATATCAAATGTTGCGACTGAAATTGCACTACTACTAACAGTAGTGTAAGTAATTACAAATTGTTCTATTACTAACGGTAGTGTACGGAATGACTTCAATTGCACTACTGATATTGTGATATCAAATGTTGCGACTGAAATTGCACTACTGCTGACAGTAGTGTAAGTAATGACAAATTGCCCTACTAGTAACGGTAGTGTACCTAATGACTTCAATTGCACTACTGATATTGTGATATCAAATGTTGCGACTGAAATTGCACTACTACTCACAGTAATGTAAGTAATGACAAATTGCTCTATTACTAACGGTTGTGTAAGTAAGGACTTCAATTGCACTACCGATAATAGTAGTGTCATTAACTTGTTGTAACGTTCTGTTGCATAATACAGTAGAGAGTTTTAGTGTAAGTAAAATGTTTCTATTTGACTTAAGGTCAATATAGTTTGATTTATTTTTGGACGATGTTAATTATTTTATTTGACGCACCTGTTAACAGTAGTGTAATTAAATGGTCTGATATGTCATGAAGTCAATATAGATTATTATTTTTAACACGTCTCCTCAATGTTTTTTAAAAAGATATCTTATTAAATTCCCGATTATGATTATTATACACGTTTTCATTGGGAATCGGTGATGTTTTTACACAATTATTTTTAACATTTAAATTCGGAAAATCCCTTATGCCGTTTGAGTAGTGCAAACATCGGTCGTGCAAAATCTTGGTAGTGCAAATATCAGTAGTGCAAAATCTCAGTAATGCATAAATGGCGTAATTTCTGAAATACAATATATTGATGCAGTGAATAAGAATTCTGGAATTAATCACATATCTTTCAAGCCAGTCTTTGAAATTCTTTATCTGGTTTTTAACTCTGTAGAAGGACGATGGAATTCCAATGGTATCTAACCTGCAAATTTGAAATATAAGAAATTATTATTATATGAATTAAGTGAATTAAATGCATGCTCATATAATAATGTGTTGGAGTAATCTATAGTGCTTGTTATAAGATGTCTGTAATGTACAAATCTCTCACCTAAATGTTGTAGACTTCATGGTAAACAATATTGACTATTTCATCATCTTCAAGTTCGTCTTCTTTCAAGCTGAGAATCTTTATTCCCGTCTGTGATGTTGCCCGAGACAATGCAACGTACAGTTGGCCATGAGTAAATACTGGTTTTGGTAGATATACTCCAACCTTGTTGATACTCTGCCCCTGACTCTTGTTAATAGTCATAGCATAGCAGACGCGTATCGGAAACTGCTTGCGGCGCAATTTAACTGGCAATGTGGAGTCTGTTGGCGAAAGGACAATTCTTGGAATAAGTACCTTGTTTCCAATATGTGATCCTGTAATAATCTCGCATTCAATCACTTTATTGCCCATACGTGAAACAGTCATTCTTGTTCCATTACATAAGCCTTCTTTCTGATTGAGATTTCTCAGCAGCATTACAGGAACTGCCTCTTTCAACAACAGTTTGTGATTTGGAAGACCAGAGAATTCGAGAGTGTTGAGAAAGTCAACAGGGTACATGTTTCCAATTTCACTCTCGTTTCCTGAATTGACTTCTATCGTATCTGAGCTTAAATATTCCGTTGCTTCACTGGAGGACATCGACAACATGTATCTGTTAATCTCATCAACTGTTTCATTTGTTAGACTGAGTATTGCCCTCTCTTTGAGATATGTGTGATAGGAACTATGTTGTTCAAAATCATCGTAGACATATTCTACAATCTCTTTGACAGTGTTTGTAGAAGGCTGAATAATCATCTCAGTGGGAATTTTAACTGCTTCTCTACCGTTGATTGAAGCGGCTGCTGGATTACCATTTCCGACTTGTAAGACCCAGTTTGCAAAATCTATCTCAGACTGATATATTCTCATATTCTTCTTCAAGGCATAGCAACGACAATTGTTCCACAAGTATGAACGGTTTATAACCGATTCAACAATATCTTGGCGGGTACCCTTTGGAATTACTGGCAATAATTGCCTAAAATCTCCTCCAAGCAGTATAGTTTTTCCTCCAAATGGGATTTTATCTGCACCTGTATTTTGAGCTAACATAAGATCCCGTATTGTTCTGTCCAGTGCTTCGAAAGCAAATCTGTGTGTCATCGGCGCTTCATCCCAAATAATCAATTCTGCACGACATATGAGATCTGCTAATAATGTTCCATGACGTATATCGCACATGGAATTTTCACGTAATGTTATTGGCAACTTGAATCTCGAATGAGCGGTTCTTCCACCTGGTAGCAGTAAAGGCGGCAATCCTCGATGATGCTACAGGAATTACTATCTTGTTTTCTGACTGCATTTTTTTTATTAGTAAATTGTAAACATAAGTCTTCCCTGCTCCTCCTGGACCATTCAGGAAAAAAAGCTGACCATCATTTGTATTAACTGATTCAGTAACAGCATGAAATATCGCTCTTTGTTCTTCATTGAGTGTAGCAATAAGCTCCTCTAGTGCGCTTACGTCAACACGTAAGTTTAATTCGTCCATGAATAATCTGTTTTCAAGATCTGTCAGAATATTATCAGGTGGAGTCGGCATCTCAGGGAAGTCCGCAAGTGTTTTTGAGTTCTGTTTTAATAACTTCTCGACCTCGATAAGAGTGTAGTTCTGTAATTCTTCGTCAGAAAGGTTCAAAAATGAAAATGCGAACAAACGTCTTTGTCTCCATATAATATCTTCTGACAGAGATTTCCAGAAATTATTCCATAATCGTAACGGATCTGTTATTTCGCAGTATGTCAGCAGTGTGGCAAATAAATGTCGCAGTTGATTTGGAGTTGCCCATCGGTCAGCTTCTTCCATAGCCTGATGCCATTCACAATCTCCTTCTAATAATCCTCTTCTGTGACATGCTTCTTTAAAACTTTGTAATATATCTCCGTCCACGGTTCGTATATCCTCATAAGAAGTTGGTCCTTTAACAACCATGAGCAACATCTTCATGTAGTAAAGCTCACCAGCAGTTGGATGAATATTTACAATTCTTCCAAGAGCAATTCCTTTTTTTCGTGGCTGCCAAGATCTGTCACAATCTTTCCATACGAATCTCGACGGAAATTGTATGTAAGTGAGAGTCCTTGCTTCACTATTACGGGAATTTGTTAACATCCATTCAGTAAACATGGTTTTCCGAACACCATCACGTGTTAGTAAACTCTCCAAATCAACAACATCATCATAAACAACACTCTGTTATCCTTCAAGATGTATGGGAAGTCTTTGAATAGCTGGCGATCTGTAATGTATGTCAAATTGCAATATTCTCCACATAGCTTCGCAAGCAGATAAGTATCTACAGTCAAGATATCTTTTTATTTCATCACTGTCATTACTAATTTTTCCAGAGCTATGATCACCTGCTGGATTTGTGTTTTGGATAATCATCGTCGCTTTGTCGACTCCCTTTGTAATATACTTGAACAGGTATTTGATTGCCTTACTTCTATTGCACCATTCGACGTTTATATGAGCATAATATTTTTTCAGAAGTGGTAGATTGTGCGGCACAACATAACTATTATCCATGCGGATTTTCTTTTTTATAACATGAATTTTGTCTGTTCTTCGTCGCCGATATTTTACATAACCATTATCGTCCACTGTAGTCGATTCATTATACTGTTTAGGGAACTTTTTTGTGCACCTGAAATTTTCCATACAGGCATTGTTTGGTCTGTCAGGCCCACATGGTCCATGCATCATAAATTGTCTGACCAAATAATATCCTTCCTCATCGATATCTCTGTCAGGAATCTCTGCTGATATTACTGAGTCAACTTCCGAAGGACTTGGATGTCCATCATGTCCGCTTAGCCAAATCAATATATGTGCATGTGGCAAACCTCTTTTCTGGAATTCTATCGTATACAAAACTGGAAAAAAAAAGGAGATCATTTACGACTGAATAACGATTCTGACATATTTTGGTTATCATTCGGATAAAATATATAATGCCATTTTGTAGAAAAAATACCTGCAACAACAGGTCCAAAAAACAATCCTTTTCGAATGTCAGAAATTAAGCTGTCCAGTTTTATCTTGAAAACTCGACATTGCAAATCAGGCCTATCATTGAACTTTCATTGCCATATTTCGCCAAATGGTCTGTAATCTCATCCCAGTTAGGATTCGCTGTGATCGTGATGAATAGATGTGGATTGCTATACCATCGGCATAAAGCGAGTGCATCATGATAGTTTTCCAACATATATCTGGGAGAACCAGTGAACGATGATGGTAAGACGATCTTCTTTCCAATCGATCTTGCATCTGTCTCTCCCTTTGTTACAGCAGCAGCAATATTATTATAAATATCTGCTCTCAATGTCTTTTGATTATTCCTTATCCAACGCAGCCTTTCTGTTTCAATAGCAGTATAAGCATCGACAACATACTGATGAAGTAAACGTCCAGCTCGCACAATACCTAGTCCTTCTGATAATCTCGTCTGTATTTGATATGCATAGAATTCACGCATGGTTATGTAACGTCTCTTGATAGAACTATGCACTTTGTCTGAATACGCTATTTTGTCATGGAAACCAGACTGTCCAAATGGGAATAACAATGGATACTGCATGGCCATAAAGGATGGATGTGATTCGCTGATTCTCTGCAGTGGACCATTTTTGGTCTGCACTACGATGTCTCTTTCTCCGATTGTTTCAGGAAGGTCGCCAACTATCAATCCAGCAATTTCATCACTGGAGGGAAGTTCATATTGTTTTCCTCGATTGCCTCGTCCAATTAGTAATATTGATAATTCCGCAGTTTCGCCCGACTCATATCTGTCCCGCGCCATCCGGAAAATTTTGGCCAGTTTATTGCATGCATCCATCATTTCAATAAGTCCAGTAACCACTTCTGTATCCAAATTTTCCGAGCTTTTTTTGGACAACGTACCTAAACGGTTAGATACTTCATTTGATGTGTCGTAGATGTAGAGCTGCGCAAATTTTGGGGAATGACCTTCAGCGGGAAGTAATGAACCGATAGTATGACAATTTTGCCCGTGTATTCTGTATACATACGAACCTGCCCTTGCCTTGATTTTTGTGTCTATCTTTGCACCCATTGATGTGAATGAAAGGATTGAGTTATAGACTCTTATAGATTGCCGGAAAGATCTATCAGATAACTTTTCTGAAAGATACAATGGAGGTTCTGCAAGAGGAGACAGTGAAACTCTTCCTTGACTACAGCACAGGGAAAAAACTGATTTGCCATCATTCATTTTTCGTTTTACTGATTCTGATTTCCACATCAGTGCATGACAGTAACAACATTGAGTGATGGTGTCTGTTGTTTTTGTCTGAGAATTTCTTCTGATTCTTTCACTTGATACTGAATCTGTTAAAACAAACGCTTCTTTCATATTAAAACATCATTTTGGACATTACTACATAAACATTTAGAAATTTGTAGTACTGATATTTACCATGTAATGAACTTCGAGGTATCCGTTCATTGTCTCCAAATAATTTTCTATGATCGCTGTGCGACCAACGTTTCCTCTATATTGGCGCTGTTAAAATATTTGGATATTAAATAAGTATATCAAAGTCGCCATGATATTCGAATCTGCCATGGTAAAATATGTCTAATATTATTGTTGATGAAATGTGCTGCCATTCTGAAGATGATCAGTAGAATCATTGATATTTGTCGCTTCGAAAGATTTTCTTTTTCTTTTTTGTTGGATGCCCGCGAGACGATCTACAACATAAAATAAAATTTGCAGAAGCATGTTATTTAAAACTTATATTGTAATACAAATACAGATCGTGTTACCGAGCTCATCAATTTCGGAATTTTTCTGCAATATTGGCATATGTTGGTATTGGAAAAATCTTGAGGACTCTTGTATGGTTTGTGGAAGTGTCTCATAACTCTTTAGCAGATTCTGGCAATGATCATGTTCATTTTTTGAATGACAGTCCACTTGTCTTGAAATTCTTCCGGCTAAATGGTCAAGAAATACAGGTAGCTCATGAAATATCTTTTTAACGGAATCTTCAAAATCTTTCTCCATAACTGATTCTTTAATCTTTGCGTCACTATAGATCAGTTCTGTGCTGTTATACCGATGTCTTTTCAGCGATGATATTCTAATCCTTTTTTATGATGTAAAGTTTAACTTACATAAAATTTATCATCTTTATAACTCCCCGTCCTCTAACAGCAATTAATATTATTCTCCCAGCTATCTGAGGAGGCACGTTACATATTTATAGTTGTCGCTTCGGGATTGGATGCGTGACATGACATACAGCTGAATATAATATATCATCGGACCTTAAATTGTAAGTAATAATGTAGTGAAAAGCTTAAATGAAATTTTATTTAGTTTTTAGACAGTGCTATAATGTTGAACAATAGTTGTATTTATTTGTAAAACGTTATGGCGTATCAACTAATAGCATCTGTTTATGTCCTTTTAAATTCCTCAGACACGAAGGAAATAATGATACGTAATTGAATATATGAATAATTCACCCTTTTAACGATACAATGTATTTTCGCTACCTTAATGCGATAGTTGATACGAAACATGCGCTAATTAATTATATGGCAGTAAACTTAATAGCCATTTTAACGATACAATGCATATTTGGTAGATTACTTAATGCTATAATTCATACCAATCATGTAATTGTTCTAATGCAATAATTAATTATCTGGAATGTGACGCGTCAAGCTATCGACAAATGCAGTCCATTAGTGTAGATATCTTTGCAGTCACAACGTTTCTGTAGTAGAGCAAGCTATCGACAACTGCAGTGCAGTAGTGCAGATATCTTTTAAGTCACAACGTTCGTCAAGCTAAAGACATCTGCAGTCCAGTAGTGCAGATATCTTTGCAGTCACAACGTTATAGTAGTGCAATTGCTCATCCAGTAAATCCTGCAAGTAAAGGTTTTCATCTCTACGATGTCAGGAGTATAATATTATCAACAGATTGCACTACTGCTGGTTTGACCACAGGATTGCACTACCGAAGTGAACTTCACCACTGAGGAGAATTGCACTACTAAAGTGAACTGCACCACTGAAGAGAATTGCACTACCGAAGTGAACTGCACTACCGATCAGAATACTTTGTAAATCTAGAGACGTCCAAACTGCCAGTTCAATCTCACATAGTGGACATCGTATTTTTATAATTTTTGTAACGTGAGAATTGAACATATCATAACTCCCATGAGCATGAGTGGGAAAAAGGTATAGACAATATACAGAGATATCATATCATCGTTATCATTTACAGATACAAAGTTGTTGCTAGTGCAAACTTATAGTTCATAAAGGAAATCAGGCGATCAATCTAAAAATATTTCAAATCAGATCTCATCTAATCTCATAAAAAACATAGTAATTTTTGTGCAATTTGGATAATCAACTTTTAATTGAGGATCAAACCTTTCCATTTCGAAGTTTTTATAAAAGTTATATGTACCGGCTGTAGCAAAAAAATTTTTGCAATGCACAAACTCGACTACCTTTTTAACAACACAGTCATTGTAATAACAAAAGTAGATGTTCATTCACGTTGCAACGAAATTTTACATTATAGAGAAATATGAAGTGCACAAACTGCTACTTATATCCATCTGTTGCATGCGAGAGCCACTGTCAGATATTTTCTGAAATCTTCTATCTGACGTTTTGTAATTCCGTAAACGGAATCATCAGAGAATACTAAAGCAAACGCCGAACGCAAGACGTACACACCACACTCCCCACTGTTCCAGAAGATCAGAATAATGGATCAATGAATTCAGACAATGGCATGTATGAAATATATGCATGAACGAAAAGGAAATCTTTAACTTACGCAAGAGCTTGCTGAGGGTATTTGTCATCTCGCGTAATGGTGAATTCCGTACGGTCAGTTGTCAACCCAAGATGTTCAAGTAGAAATTGCATGGTGTGTAATGTCTTACCAAAAGCGTGGTTGAACAATCTCATGTTTACATCACACGCTTGGTACGAATCGTGAACAACAACAGTCCGTGCTTTGTAGTCCACTATTGCAAGAACCCAATGACACTGATTGACGTTCACTGGCACGACAATTAAATCAGTCTCCTTCCAAGGTGTTGCGGGCCAGTCAGCCAACATTCCTTCAGCGTAAGGTCTGAGCACAGAAAGGTTGTGCTGCCCTTCCAAGAGGTATTCTGATGTAAATATGTTGTTGAATGCAGTATTCATAAATGCAATGGAACGGCGTGCAAGACTTGTTTGTTGTTGAAGTTCAATAAATCCACGCAAGCATTCATCAATATGCTGCATGAAACGAATTTTCATTCAAGCATATTACGACAAATATGATTGGAAAGTATGACATGACATACCTCATCAAGCAGCCATGCAGCGTTTGTCATCAGGGTTGTTAGAAACTGTTTGCCGCGCCTCATACATAAATATCCAGTAACGTGCACATCTGCGCTCATATTTTCAATGTTCGTGGATACATCGGGGAACATTTCAAGAATTCGACTGATACGAATATCAAATGCAGTTCTGACAGATGTACTTCTTCCAGCATCAGAAACGATAGTCCGCTTCCTTTTTTTAACCATTGCTGGAACTGTTTGTTGTTTTTTGGGCATGTGTTGATCGTTGCAGATTATGCGGTTCTGTAGGGCATGTGTTTCCTGAACATTGATGACTAAGAAGGTTCATAGCAACATAACAATGTAATGATAGTTCTATATATTGTTAGGAAACAGTCGTATACCGATTTTTTTCTCTATTGTCAGCAACTTGTGATTTATTTGTTGAAAATGTTGATCAATCATTGTCCCCATACTCTTTAACATAGCGGCATGAACATCATTCTTGTCTGCAGCGCAGCAAACCTCTCTGAAGCATGCTGTGCATAATCGTCGATCTTCCTGTCAATACGGCCAATCATCTGGCTTATTGCACTCTGCAGTTCCCCAAAACTTCTTTGTATAAAATTTCGAATCTCATTCATCATCGTGAGTTTGAGTTAAATTAAAGTTACTATGATTATTGTTCTTCTACATCAATGAGATTTATATATGCAAAATGGTAACCTACATAGATTGGTCAACAATAAATGTGACCTCTACAAACACGTCCATATGAAATTATTAATAATTAATCAAGAGAAGCTAATACGATCAACCCAATGCTGAAAAGTTTGCAAAAGGGTAAATTACTGCATGAATTAATGGGCTGGAAGCCTAACGGTTTCTTGGCCACATTCTCCGCTAAGAACAAATTCATTTCTATAGTAATTAATTAGCTAGTTATGCATGGAATTTGAACGGTTGGATGAATTTATACAATACAACGGTTTATTGCCTAATAATGAGATATACGTTCCAAATAAAGCGGTGGAAATCTAATCCATCAATAAGCTCATAACACGTGATTTTATTAAGTACTGACGCATAAGCCGCAAGAAATGTGTCACAATAATTATATAACTATAAACCCTAAAGTCGAAGTATGCTTTCGTAATATATGTAGTAATATATGTACACTAACGATAAAAGGGACAACCACAATAAAATGATCATTAGTGTTCAATTCGGTAGTGCATTATGCAAAAGCTAAACGTTTTCAGTTATGTTCGTTCAGTAGTGTAAACTATAGGCCGATTCCCTTTTTGGAACAATAACACTTAAAAATCAGAAACGGTAATATCTGATCGCTCTCATAGTAGTGTGTAATTTGATAGTGCATCATTGAGAAGTATGAAATGAGATGTTGTAATATATGTACATTTTTTCAATTGTAACAATAATTCTCCCATGCTTTACAACGTTTTCCTATTTCGGACAATATCCTTTGAAAAATGAAAAACGGTAACTCATCTGATCGTTTATGTTAATGCATTTTCCAATGTTATGTAAACAGGGTATTCTGGTCCTTTATAGAGAAAATAGATGAAGTCCAAACTATTCAAGTATATAATTCGGTAGTGTATAATTCAGTAGTGCAATACGGCTAACATTTATTCAGTTAACAATATTTACAACGTTTTTGCAATTTCGAACATTTATTGAAGTGTAAAACGGTAATTTGTCCGATCACGGGGATAACTAATATCTGTTTTAATTCCTAAGAAATGGATAGTAGTGTGCAATTTGGCAGTGCATTATGGAGAAGTAACTCGTCAGGCTTGAAATTGTGAAAGTCAGACCACAGGAAAGGCATTACAATGGCACCCAATCGAAAAACTACTTGAACTTCTCAATCTTTTCCTCCTTTATCTTCTTATTTCTGACATGTGGAATGCGATCGGCATCAACACGCTTAGGCCTTTTTAACGCTGACAGAACCATATCGAAATCATCAGGGGCGTTTTTTGTTAAAATGATGTCCTTTTGACCAACAACAGACTCCACAATGCTTTCACAAATAGCATCCTTAGGCATTTCTATACAGTATGTCGATTCTTCCGGGAGGACGCATTCAACTGGGGATACGACTTCCGATAGAGCCTGCGAAACCTGAAAAGAACTTATGAATCCACTAAGCTCGATATAATTTACAGACACGTTAGATCTCAACTATTATAGTAATAAATGTTATCTACACTGTTTACCTCAACAGAATTCTCCTCATCAGGCACGCCTTTAATAGGATGAATCTCATCCATACGGGTCACCGTCAAGCTCTTATAAGAACTTCGACAATCGAAAGGCTTGATCCTCAAATAAAAGTTGAAAATTTTCCCAACCAATGAACGGATACATTCAGGAAGTTCTTCTTCATCAACGTTTTCGCCATCCATCACACTTTTCTGAGACAATTGGAACACTGATTATGATAACAACTATTCAGTATTCACAGCATATTGTCAAGAATTCTCGCTTACCAAGCCGTTCTTCAAATCCTCAGCCGTTGTGTTTGTGTATTTTTGGCTGGCACATCAAATATAACGAATGTACCGGTATCAGTCCCATCTTCAACGATGGTCTCAATACGGAACCTACACAAAATAAGAAAGCAAAACAGGAATATTCACAACAGGTCACTTTAACAGAAATTATCATTTCCTTCATTACACTGCACAATACCGCAAAACACCCAAATCATTCATATTGTCGCATTTGTTGCAGGCAAGTGCACTTTCGGACTTTCTCAACTTTGACGAACATCTCGAGCAAGAAATATAGTTCCAACCACTCCGGCTAACGACATCGGTTATTTTCGCCTGACATAAAAAATAGCGGTCCTGCGGAACAAAAAACATTAAAAGCAACGGAAAGACGATTCATGAGACTACATGAATACATGAATACTACCTGCTCGACTTCCGTACGAAGAATCATGTATATATCAGACAATGTGCTTTTTGTTGCTTGCCTCACATTGCTAAGTAACTGTATAGCTGTCGAAGTAACATGCACGTTCATCCTAGGAAAAATAAATATAATGTATGAGAGCATTGCACTGTTTAATGTACGAATTAAATACTGTGAAACGACATGTCACCGTCTGCGGAAATCGGAGACGGATGCACTATCTCCATTAACATAAAGAGTAGTTGCAGAAGTTGTATTCAAATACAAACCACCTGCGAGACAAATATAGTCAGAGATTACAGTAGTGTAAGTAATGACAAATTGCCCTATTACTAACAGTAGTGTACGTAATGATTTCAATTGCACTACTGATATAGTGATATCAAATGTTGCGACTGAAATTGCACTACTACTGACAGTAGTGTAAGTAATGACAAATTGCCATATTACTAACGGTAGTAACCTGAAAATATCTTTGGATTTATATTCGTCACGATAATCACAATAGCGTCCCCAAAAGTTCCTTTCAACCTCTTGTAAAACTCAAGTGCTTTATCATCCCAAGCTGTAATAGTTGCACGATGCCCACTGCAAAGAAAAATATCGTCATATCATTATGCCCCACACAACAGCGACAATCAATGGGAAGGGTAAAAAACATCGTAAACTAAAACGCACCCTTCCAAAATTATATTCACCATCGTACGTGTTGAATTACTATTGTCACCTGGCTCAACAATGGACGAAACCACCGCAATTACATCTACACAAATATAAACCACATGAGGGCTACATTAAAAAATAGAGCACATACACATATTTGATAGACATAAAGATGCAAATACCTGGTAAATAATCACGCCCACCAGCGTTTGATTCTAAATATTCAAAAGAACGAAACTGAAATTTCTCCTTTTTGATGATGACACCATCACCAATACTGCGAACCATTGTTGTACGGTTACTATAACGTATCATATAACGATTCTCTGTTGTCCGATATGTCTGCGGAGCAGTGACAACATCAAAGTTTGATATGGAAAAAACGCAGCCTTCCTCAAGCAAGCCTTCAAATTTTGGAACGATCGAACTATTGATTGTAGCCTGAATAAGTGTATCCTATAACGGAATAAACTAACATTAGATTATGTAACAAAAAAAGGCAATAAACTGGATTTTTGGCACCTCTTCATCGAGTAACATCAGCCCGACTAATATCAGTTCTCCATTTTTTCTAAAATTGGTAGCTCTCCAGTGACGAAGCAGCCTAACAATGATGGTATTGTTGCCCATCCCAGGACTCAAAACGCTAAGCACAGAATGATTATTTGGTGCAGCCATCATGAAACAAATGATATGTGTACCTAATAATAGCCGGGAAAAAGTGTGTTGACAAAATAGTTATACCGTTTATTTATATATAATGGCAAAATTAGAACATTTAAAATGAAAAAAGTTATTGTTATATTTATAACCCAAACGCTCCAACTATAGGATAGGATTCAGAGAATGTTTCATAAATGAAGATTAATTTACTCAAACGTTTTGGTGCCATACATTAAAGGCAAACCTTTGAGTTCCAGTAATATAATAATCAATTAACGTTTCACATTTTACTCGAACCATCCACGTAAATCCCACAACATTCAGACCCAAAATGGTAATTGAACACTTGAGCGCTGACGTGTCACCCAGCGATTGGCTATAGGGGTGGTCAATGAGAGGTCAACGATTTTACTTTTAATAAGTATATGATTATCTTTAAGGTGAGAGGTGGCTAGAAACTGCTTTTGGTCTGTCGAATAGATAGTTCTTTTACAATTTACCCTTAATATTTCAGTTTATTACAATTTTATCCTTAGTTCAAAATTTATTTTTTAAATAAATTAATTAAAATATAAAATAATTGATATATTTTCACGTATATAGAATGTGCTAAATATACTAGTAATCTTTGATAATTAAATGTTGTATTTACAATAACGTGTCGAAATCCAAGCACTGGTCATTTCTTTTTTACTAATTTTTTTTGCACACTAATGCATGTGTTATATAATTAATAAATAATGTAATATAATATTTGTGAATAAACAAATAAAAATAGATTGTAGAATTAAAAATATAAATGAAAAATATAGTAAGTGATTTTCTTTTAATTTTAATATTATTACTAAATTGATGAAGTTTAAACCAAGTCTGAGACTGCGGTGTCATTGTTTGGGAATACTGGGAATACTTACTGATCGTAAAAAAAAAGCCTTGAGGCTATAAACATTATAAATACGTATTATCTATTCTATTATATAAATGATAAGAATGACTATAAATTGCTCATTTGGTTTGTCATTTATAATTTAACCTATTTATTTTAATTATCGTACTTATATCCCTACAAATTATTTTCCTTTTATGTATATATAATTATATTCCATATCCTTAACATAAGAAATTATAAATTTCAAAACTAAAAATAACACAATTATATTTAAACCACACACATAGAGCCTTCAGAAAAGTACCAGTTTAAATTTAAAAGAGAAGTTGTGAATTGTGATTGGATTATTTGTCTCAAAAAGATGGAATAAAATTTCAAAATGGGGAAGAAGTTTAAATCAAAATCTCTATAGAAAGCCAAACCGCCCCGACCCGGCCCACCACCACCACCTTCAAATCACAAGCCAACAAAGCCCTAAATTCGTAATTAACATCACATCAAATTCTCATTTTTCATTCTCAGAATTGGACTTTCGCAGCGATGGAAAATCCTAATTCCAAGGGGGAATCAAACAACAATTCCTCTTCAGCGGACCAAAGCCCTAGAAATGATAATGGAAACAACACCGGCAATCAAATTAACGGTGGTGATAACGCCGGTAATCGACGCCGTCGAACGCCGTTTACGGACCTCAGCCAAGAGGATGCCGATCTTGCTCTTGCCCGTACTCTCCAAGAGCAGGTTCCCCTCCTTGAGTGTTGATTTTTGAGTTTTTTTTTTAATTTGAATTTCCATTTGCAGTTTCAATTCTTGATTTTTACGATTCTTAGGTTGTGCTGCAATGGATTGAATACTATTTTTTTGGCTTTCTAATCCAATACTCGTTTATATTCGGTGTGTTTTCTGTGGCTTTTGCTTTTCTAGTACATTCTCTGAGAAAGGAATTTATATTCTATTATCATTAGTCGAGTGAATCTCAAAGTTTGTTGTTGTGGCGAATACCTGCTATAGTAAATATGTTTGTAGGTTCTCATTGCTTAGCTACTTATAATGGTTAAGAAGTTTCGGGCATTTTCTTTTCATTTCTTCCGAAAGGAAAATTTAGAGGATTTTGATTTTTGATTTCTTGACGTGCCTGACATGAAATCTAGCATCTTATCATGTGATTTTTTACTCCCCAAAATAATCCTCAATACTTGCATGATGGAGATCTTTATAAATCTACAAGAGCAAATTCAGATTATGCAGAACTATTCTTTAATGACACATGTTAATCCAGTTGACAATGTCGACTTGATTGGCCAACACTTGAAATGACGGTTCTCGAATGGAATTAAGAATTTCTTTTTTTTTTCTTTCCAAATCAACTTTTAAGATTGATGCTTATAACTTACCAGAATTTCAGATTAGGTAAAACTATTCATTGACATGTGTTTATCAGTTGGCAATGTCCTTGATTGGGCAACACTTAAGGTTGCTCGGATAGTATCAAAGAATGTGTCTTTTCCCAAATCAGCTTTTAAGATCGATGTTTTTATAACTTAGCAATATTCTAGAGATTTCTATTGGGTTTGTTTTTTTGGAGACATTGAAGATTTGCTATCGTCAATGATGTTTAAAAACGATTATGCTAAACCTTTCTTTCATTTCTGGGAAATAGGAAAGAGCTTACATGATGTTGAGGATGAACGCTGAAGGCGGTCACTATGGTAGTTGGGAATATGGGTTCGAAGATGAAATCGACGATGAAGACGACGATTATGACGATGCCAGCGAAGATGATTACGATGGTTCTGCTGCCGAGGCAGAAGATGCGTTTGATGCAAACGCCGACGATCATCAAGTAGGAAATGTAGACCAAAACAGTGAAATTGATCTTTCAAGTGATGAAGCGTACGCCAGAGCCTTGCAAGACGCTGAAGAACGTGAAATGGCTTCAAGGTTGATGGCTCTTGCTGGGATAAGCGAACGTAAGATCCTACGCTTTTTATCTTAGTTATTATTCGCTCAAGTTGTAATTATTTCCATGCTACTGCCGTTGATATGTAGTGGTTGGTGGGGATGAAAATGGAGATGAAGATGAAGATGAAGATGAAGACGACGAAGAAGATGAAGAGGAATACGACGAAGATGAAGAAGACATTGGTGGCGATTCTTTGGTATCTATGCTGTTTCCTAACATCATAGTTTGCCTTCTATGTGCCCATTTATGTGATGGTGTTTGTAATTGTTTTCTAGGATGCATGGGAGGATTTGGACCCTGACGAACTATCGTACGAGGTAAGAATTAAGACCCAATTCTTCGTGTGTCTCTTTTTGGCGTATAGAGTTACTGTTTGACCTACAGGAGTTAATTGCGCTTGGAGACGTCGTGGGCACAGAAAGCAGAGGCCTTTCTTCCGACTCCATTGCTTCGTTACCTTCCGTGAAGTATAAATCGGAGGGTTGTCAAGAGGTCATCGGCGACTCGTAAGTAGTTGGCGATTAGTTTAGTCTATCGAAGAAGATAATAACGAAGATAATAATATCGTCGTTCTTCTTCAGATGTGTTATATGCAGGTTGGAGTATGAGGAAGACGAGACCCTTACTGTTCTTTCTTGCAAGCACTCGTACCACACGGAGTGCATCAACGATTGGCTCAAAATAAACAAGGTGTTCGTCGAACGTCTTTTATGACTCCCATTCTCTATGTTCATCGCATAATCGCGGATTTGCATTCTCTGATTAAATAAGATCGAAAGACTTCCTATTTATTGCAGGTTTGCCCTGTCTGCAGTGCTGAAGTCTCCACTTCAACGATTACTTAGATGTTTTCGATAGTAACTGTTTGTGTAGTAGTGTCAAGTGTGTCTATTGATATAGCAGCCCAAAACAGAGCTTTAAGGGACCCGATCTTCTATATGCTATGCTTGACATTTCTCTATATTCATTCCTTTTTTTGGTAGAATGATTTTATTCATTTACCACTATCGAAGATTAGTTCCCCTTTACATCAGTGTCCCCAACTCACTACTAGCAATTCATATTAAGGTTCCTACAGTATCCCCTTTCACCCATTTTTTACAAAATTTCAATAGTTAAGATATTTTACAACTTTATGTTTTAGACTATAAAATATTATTGTAATATAATAGAGAGAAAACTTAATAAAATTACTAATCGTTTCCTGTCGTAAAGCCAATGAACTAATACGGAATTTCGTATATAGTTTGCGTAAGAAACTCAAAAAACGAACGCAATGCTTGTCCCGGGTATCTAGTGCAAGTGCAAGTGCAAGAACCAAAACGAATGAATTTCGTGGGTGCTTTGTACTACCCTAAGTCAGAATCTCATGCATCATTAATCTACTCATGAAGTAAAATACAAACCCATCCCATGAAAATGTCGGACGGTGCTCATCAAAGCACAAAATACGCAGACCATGAGTTCATACCACGCAAGGTCGAAAGAAAGAAGATAGATAATTAATTAGGTGACATAAGCCTCAAATAACCATATGGAAAAAACTTAACCTTGCATGTTGTCTTCGTCATCCTTGTCGAGGCCATCAGCGTTGGTCTTTGTCCGATAGTGTCGACTTTGTCTCTGCTTGCCCGCCATTGAAGGCTGCTCATCTTCTTCCATCGCAGAAGCCTTCTCTTGAGCTTCGTCTGCTTCAGACAAGGTAGACGGGCCCTTGGCAACACACTCGCTCTCGTTCTTGGTAACCGTTGATTCACCTTCTGATTTCTTTCTTGGAGTGAACACTATCGATTTAGATGGGGTTTTATCCTCCGCAGCAGAGCTGTCATCGCCCGACTTCTTCCTCAGCTGATTGAACAGGTCCATGTAAGCTTTACGGTTCGATCGGTCGTCCAAATCGTCAGTTGAATCGAAGGTATACCTCGTGTAATTTGAAGGGTTTCTGACGTAATCTGGGACGCTCGTTGAGTACTCAGAAAGATTGGACGAAGTTAATTCAGGGGCTGATCCATGGTTAGAAACAGAATCATCGTCAGCTTCTTCGTTGGCCTCTGTACTGCTCTTATTGTCCATAGAGAAACGTACACGCTTTTGGGATCTTGAGCTCGTAAGATTCTCTTTCCTTTTGAGAATGGGCTTTGGCTTTTCGCCGTTTGGTTCTGGTGATCTCCTTTGATCGCTAATGTTGGGAGGGGTTGCTAATGCGTTCTCTGAGAGCTGCAAAGTGTGGAAATCGCCGGCAGTTTCTGCGTCTTCTTTCAGCCTAGCTTTGGCAGCTTCGTGGTTTGCTCGAGGATCTCTGAGAGAGGAGTGGAATGAGCTGGGAAGTTCGCTCTGAACTGTGAACTGTTCTATTTCGTAGTCTGAATGTTTCACGTCTTTCATGTACAGGCGATCACCGGTATGGTCTTTGCCAACTGCCACTTTGTCGTATTCGTCTTCCTCTTCCTGCGCAAATGGGGATGACAAAAAACATGAGGAAGACTTTATTGGAAAGAGTTAACGATCTTAAATTAAACAATATCGGAGCAACGACAAAAATAATAGTCGTGATTTTTATCCAAATGAAGCATTCCCATCAATGATGATTTTATCCAAATGAAGCATTCGCATCAATGATTGGTCAAGAAACGATGAGATGACATGTCATCCCTGAGTGAAATCATTCGACAATGAAATTCGAACGTTTTATCAGCAAGAAAGCAGCACTAGGGCAAAGAACCAAATGCACACCGTGCAATCATTTGATGAGTCTCATTCTAGCACCTTAACCATAACAGCAAGCTTAATCCTGTGGATACAACTGCGTTATCGACGTTCACTTCCTAATCTGGAGAAATCCCAGGTTAAAAACCCTAATATGTAAGAACACCAGTAAATCGCTCTCCTAAACTTCAACCAAACATAATAATAATCGGACAAGCCCGCACTAAAATCGAAATTCATCTCAGACGATTAATCATCTGCAACACCTATTAGGCAAACAGAGGAACCAAAAATATGAATTAAAAATACACAGTAAAATATTACCTCATGATCTAGGGTGCAGTCGCGCCCGATATTCGCCCGAACATCCAAAAATTCGTCAGAAGCATCGTCGCCGGTCGATTTCGCGCTCTTCTCCCTAACGACGCCGCCTTCCTCGTCTCCTTTCTCCTCTTCGTCTTCTTCTCCGCCGTCGCTAAGCTCCTGCAGATCGGATTCAAACTGATCTACAGAAACGAACGATCCAGAAACTCCGTCCTCTCCGCGACCGCGTTCTATTCTCTCCTCCTCCTCCTTAGCATCGCCCAATTCTTCCTCACCATCAACATCGTCATCGTCGTCCTTGTGCCGCCTCCACTCGCGCCTCTCGACTTTGTCGTCGGAAAGGCACCACGAAGAGGCGGAGCTAACGCCGGCGTCCGACGCCACGCTGAGCGAGCCGAAGACCCTATCGACGCGAACTCTGAAGCTATCATCCATCGATGTTAACGTCTGTGGGCGTAGCTCTGTGTTTTGTGCGTTTGTGTTTCCAATCTGAAAGGCGGTGGCTTAACCTTTTTTCAAAGTAATTAATAATTAATGGAATTATATTACCTTTCAATTTTCATAAGAGCTCGATTAACTTAACCTTTAAAATTTGGGCCTTATTTTGGAGCTTTTAGTAATTAATGGGCCTATGGAATTCATTAATGGGCTTAGTTGAGTTAATTGGACTAAATTTGTCAATCTGATGTGTTTTGTTTTCGAACGATAGTTTGATAGTTGGTCATAAATTATAGACGGTGCAAACGGCTAAATAAATAGCACACGGAGCACTCTAATCATAGCATGCCAGTAGGAAAAACACTTCATAAAAAGGACAAATCACTCCTAAATCCTAATAAGTAGACAAGACTCCCATGGAAAAAAGAAGCCAAAAGAAAACAAACTTTAAAAATTATATCAAGAAAAACTAAAGAACTGTTATAAATATATTATCGTATTAGTAATTGGAAATAACAAGAATATAAAGAGAAGAATTCTTTCTTATTAACTTACAATACAACCATACAAATGCAACGTATTTATAGGCAAAATTAAGCTTAATATATGTCATTCGTTACATCATCTTCTAATTAATTTTGGGTCACAAATATAGTTGGGGAGATGATTATTAATCACTTAGGCATCGATAATTGATTTCTATTATTCCACTTGGACATCCACATCATATAATATATAATACTCCCCCTTGGATGTCCTTTTAAAATTAAATATTAATTCTTTTGATACACATTTATCTGTTGCCTCATTAAAAACCTTACTGGGAAAACCACATGGGAAAAACCACAGTGAAGGGAAAAAGAGTGCAACGTGTATTTCTCCCCCTGATGATGCCATTACTTCAAATCTCGAAGTCTTCGAACTCCAATTGAATATACCAATTTTCTAAATATTATAGGAGGAAGCGCTTTCGTAAATAAATCTGCGAAATTCTCGCTAGAGCGCACTTGTTGTACATCAATATCACCATTTTTCTCTAAATCGTGCGTAAAGAAAAATTTTGGTGAAATATGTTTTGTTCTATCTCCTTTGATATATCCGTCCTTTAATTGGGCGATGCATGCCGCATTATCTTCATATAATGTGGTTGGATGTAGTTTCTCCGATAATAAACCGCAAGTTTGTTGTATATGCTGAATCACCGATCGCAACCAAACACATTCTCGGCTAGCTTCATGAATAGCTAGAATTTCGGCATGATTAGATGATGTAGCCGTTAAACTTTGTTTAACTGATCGCCATGAAATGGCAGTTCCACCGTATGTAAATAAATAACCGGTTTGAGATCGAGCATTATGTGGATCGGACAGATATCCGGCATCTGCATAACCAATTAAGTCTTCTTTCATCTCATTAGAATAGAATAATCCCATATCAGTTGATCCCCGAAGGTATCGAAAAATTCGTTTAACTCCATTCCAATGTCTATGAGTCGGCGAAGAACTGTATCTTGCCAATAAATTTACAGCAAATGCTATATCTGGTCGAGTATGACCTGTAAGATACATTAGTGCTCCAATAGCACTGAGATATGGTACTTCAGGACCAAGTACTTCTTCATTATATTCACATGGTCTAAATGGGTCTTTATTCACGTCTAAAGATCGGACAATCATTGGAGTATCTAAAGGATGAGCTTCATCCATATAAAATCTTTTTAGTACTCTTTTCGTATAAGTTTCCTGATGTACAAATATCCCATTCTTTAAGTATTCTATTTGCAGTCCGAGACAAAATTTAGTTTTACCGAGATCCTTCATTTCGAATTCTCTTTTCAAACAAACAATGGCTTTTGATAACTCTTCAGGAGTTCCGATTATATTGATATCATCAACATATACTGCAATGATAACAAAATCATTTTTAAATCTTCTCGTAAATATGCATGGGCAAATTTGATCATTTTTATACCCCTCTTTCAATAAGTATTCAGTTAGTCGATTATACCACATACGTCCGGATTGCTTTAATCCATAAAGCGATTTATTTAGTTTAATTGAGTACTCATCTCGCGGCCCTGAATTTTCAGGTAGTCGAAAACCCTCTGGAAGCTTCATATAAATATCACTGTCAAGCGAGCCATATAAATAAGCAGTGACAACATCCATTAGATGCATATCGAGTCCTTCACGTACTGCCAGACTAATTATGAAACGAAAAGTTGTTGCGTCCACCACGGGAGAATACGTCTCCTCATAATCAATACCAGGTCTCTGCGAGAAACCTTGTGCGACAAGCCGTGCTTTATATCTCATGATTTCACCGTTTTCATTTTTCTTTCTGATGAAAACCCATTTATATCCAACCGGCTTTACATTTTCTGGTATGCGGACTACAGGTCCGAAAACTTTTCGCTTCTCAAGTGATTTTAATTCTGTCTCGATTGCATCTTTCCATTTTGGCCAATCATTTCTTTGTCTGCATTCATTCACAGTCCTTGGTTCATGATCCTCATTCTCATTAATCTCATTCATTTCATGTATCGCTACGTTAAATGAGAACTTATCGTCAACGTTGACTTCATCTCGGTTCCATCTAATTCCATTTTGGGCGTAATTGATCGAGATCTCTTCATTATCATTAATTTCAGTTTGTTCAGGTACCTGACTTTCATTCTTATCATCATTTATGCCCATCGACTCTTCTCTAGTCGATAAATCCTCGATTGGACCATTATTAATATCTGCTCCTTTTCTTTTCCGAGGATTTTTATTTTTGGAACCCGAGGGCCTACCACGCTTCAGCTGTGGTTTAGGCTCAATACTATTATTTGTTTGTTCTACGGGAACATCAATTCTAACAGGAGCATTAACAGCTGGAATATGTGACTTTATCACTCTTTTTGGGTCAGCAAAACTGTCTGGCAATTGATTCGCTAAGCTTTGTAGATGAATTATTTTCTGAACTTCCAGTTCACATTCTTTAGTTCGAGGATCGTAATGATTTAGTGATAATTCATTCCAACTAATATTTGTTTTCAGCTGTCTCTTTTCTCCCCCTAATGTCGGAAAATTTGTTTCATCAAAGTGACTGTCGGCAAATCTGGCCGTAAATCGATCTCCAGTCAAGGGTTCTAAATATTTTATAATTGATGGAGATTCAAATCCGACATATATTCCCAACCTCCTTTGAGGTCCCATCTTTGTGCGTTGTGGTGGCGCAATTGGAACATATACCGCACATCCAAAAATTCTTAGATGGGAAATATCTGGTTCCTGACCATAAACCATTTGCAACGGGGAGATATCGTGATAACTTGTTGGCCTTATGCGAATTAGTGCCGCTGCATGTAATATAGCATGTCCCCAACAAGATGATGGAAGTTTCGACTTCATTAATAATGGCCTTGCAATTAATTGCAAGCGTTTAATCAACGATTCTGCAAGACCGTTTTGCGTATGAACATGTGGCACAGGGTGCTCGACATCAATACCAATAGACATACAATAATCATTAAATGCCTTGGAAGTAAATTCACCAGCATTATCAAGACGTATTTTCTTTATCGGATAATCTGGGAAGTGTGCTCTTAATCTAATCAGCTGAGCAAGTAATCTCGCAAATGCCACGTTTCTCGTAGATAACAAACATACATGGGACCATTTACTTGATGCATCAATTAATACCATGAAATATTTAAATGGTCCACATGATGGATGTATCGGCCCACAAATATCACCATGTATACGCTCCAAAAATGCAATAGATTCAGTCTTTACTTTCATTTGTGATGGTCGAATAATTAACTTCCCTTTAGAGCAAGCAACACATGCTAATTCATTCGATTGAAGAATCTTCTGGTTCCTCAATAAATGTCCGCGTGAATTTTCAATTATTTTTCGCATCATAATTATACCGGGATGACCCAACCGGTCATGCCAAATATTAAATGTACTATCATTGGTAAACTTTTGGATAGCATATGATTCAATTGTTCGAAGATATGTGTAGTATAGCCCAGAATCAAAAGACGGTAATATTTCCCGAATTATCCTTTTATTCAGAATCACTTTTGTAATGTGCAAATATTCAATATCTCCCTTTTGTGCAGTCTCAACATGATATCCGTTATTTCGAATCGCTTTAAAACTTAATAAATTCCTTTGAGACTTAGGGGAATATAAGGCATTTTCAATAATCAGCCTTGTTCCTTTGGGCAACAATATATTAGCTCTTCCGGAGCCTTCAATTATATTTGTGCTCCCCGATATAGTTATGACACTGGCTTCTTTCATATCAATATGCTCAAAATATTTCTTATTTTTCAGAATTGTATTAGTGGTTGCACAGTCTGCAAGACATAATTCTCCATTGCACATGCCCATGTCCATCATATAAAATCCTTTATGAACAAACACATAATTATTAATACATATTATTGAAAACAAACGGTACATAGCAAACATAGGAATAACATTCACACGATAATAATTTATAGCAAACATAACATTCAAATGATACACACCACAATAATTATGCATATAATTTGTAAAATGATAGCAGATCAAACTTCTTCATTTGAGAGGTTCAGGAAATCATCGACATCGAAATTAACACCTTCATCATTAACACCCGAAGCTGAAGCAATTTCTCCCTGAACGAAGTTCGTTTCAATTTTCTTTCCTTTGCCCTTTGATTCTTGATACAGCTCAACAAGGTGTTTAGGCGTTCGGCAACTGCGGGACCAATGGCCCAAACCACCGCATCGGTAACATTGTTCGTCATTCACTTTTTGTTCAGTTTGCTTCTTCTCATTTTTACTGTCTTTCTTCTTCTGGAGATTTTGATGACCACCACGATAATTATGATAACCACCACGGAAATATTGATAACCATGATAACTTCGGCCACGACCACGACCTTGACCAAATCCACGTCCACGGCCGCGATATCCACCACGACCACGTCCACGACCATTACCTCGACTATTATCATTATTAGAATTGACTGCATTCGCTTCAGGGATTGCAGCAGCACCAGTCGGTCGGGACTCATGATTTTTCATCAGCAACTCATTGTTTTGCTCAGCCAACAGTAAACAAGAAATGAGATCTGAGTACTTTTCAAATTTTCTCTCTCGATATTGCTGTTGTAGAATAACATTTGACGGATGAAACGTGGTGAACGTTTTCTCCAACATAATTGCATCGGTAATAGTTTCTCCACATAATTTCAGAGTAGAAGTAATTCTATAAACAGCTGAATTATATTCGCTTACCGATTTAAAATCTTGCAAGCGTAAATTCACCCATTCATACCTTGCGTTCGGGAGAATAACAGTTTTAAGGTGGTTATATCGATCTTCCAAATTTTTCCACAAGTCTTTCGGGTCTTTCACCGTTAAGTATTCAATTTTCAGACTTTCATGAATGTGGTGGCGAAGAAAAATCATTGCCTTCGCCTTGTCCTGCTCGGATGTCGTATTGGTCGGTTTGATGGTATCACCCAGACCTTTCGCTTTCAAATGAATCTCGGCATCTAGTGCCCAAGATAAATAATTTCGGCCAGTGATATCAAGTGCAACAAACTCAAGGCTCGCCAAATTCGTCATATTACTATAAAATACAAAAACAAAATTTTAACAATGATAATATAACAAAATATTACACGCATATCTAATCTTCTTTAGTATCGTTGTCAGTATCTTCTTCAGTATCTTCCTTTGAAAAAATTCTTATGAAAAACATTGCCAACGTCAAAAGAAGTGTCCACGTAATAATAATACTCATAAGCAAATGTTCGATGATCAGATCGGACAACATCCTTCAAAATACAATATATTAGTAATATTAATAAAACATTACAATTAATAATAATATTAGGAAAATTTCGTAAAATATTATCCACATAGTGGTAACGATGACCGTAAATAAGGTTATAAGCAAAAGATCCATTTTTGTATAAAAGGACACGATTCTATATAAAAAAAATTTAAAATCATAATAAGTTAATATATCAATTTAACAATATATAAATAAAAAATATGTTAATATATTTTCGTTAGTCATTAAAAATATCTTCACTTGCCACGACGGGGATTCGAAATCTGGACCTCTCACCACTTTTAGTGATGATATTCCGCGAAACCACTCGCGCTATGACACTTTGTTATAGGTTAATATATATATATATATGTAATATATATAAACACAACACACGCATTTATGTAGATATATTTATATATAACTTATGTATGTAGTTATATGTATATGAATCCAAACGTGTGCATATATAATATATGTATATATATATGTGTGTAATATATATATGATAAACAATTTATATGTATATAAATAAATAATTTATACCTCCGGATTGTGTTCCTGATAGTCTTCAGATAGGTAGAGTCTCGTGCTGATAACGTGTTATAAATATATTATCGTATTAGTAATTGGAAATAACAAGAATATAAAGAGAAGAATTCTTTCTTATTAACTTACAATACAACCATACAAATGCAACGTATTTATAGGCAAAATTAAGCTTAATATATGTCATTCGTTACATCATCTTCTAATTAATTTTGGGTCACAAATATAGTTGGGGAGATGATTATTAATCACTTAGGCATCGATAATTGATTTCTATTATTCCACTTGGACATCCACATCATATAATATATAATAAGAACCTATTATAAATCGAGTTTAAAACTCCATGTCAGTGGTTATTAAACTCAAATTTGAAGTAATCTGCACTTAACTTTCTCCCGTCTTCACTTCAAAAACTTGCCTTCTTCGAAAATAACCTCCAACAAGTGGAGGACAATCTGATGTGTAAACTAGTCGAACTCCGCTCATTTCCTATGTTTGAGTTGGAAAGGAAAATTTCCGCTCATTTCCTGGGTTTGAGTTGGATACGAAAATTTTATATCAGGTTAGGGCTCGAGTTCGACGAGTTATTTATTTAAAGCTCAAATCGAACCCGATGATAAAAATTAGGCTCGATAGTGTCTCATAAGTCCATTTACTCACGAACTAAGCTCGAGGTTGAATGTTGAGATTATGCAACTATTTTCATGATATTCAAAAACTATTCAACATCTAAATATCTAATTTTTTTTTATTAAAACATAGACCAATTAGTATATTGCTTACGAGCCATCTTCATGAGCTTTCCAACAAGCGCATACAGAAGTTCAAGATCGCCCTATTGGGGAAAGCTCAAGTTCAAAATTTGAATTGAGCTTCAACTGATCCACTCATCTTCCACCTTGTAGAACACTATAACTTTTTAAAAATATAAGGAAAATCAAATAGATGTATGGAACTTAGCAAGTAGTTTCATTGGAACACTAAAGACAAGATTTACATAGTTTCATATTAGTCTAACTCAATTAGAGTTTAGTTAATTACCTTAACATAGCATTTTTTATATATCTCTTATTAAAGGTGAAACTCATATACTGTTCACAAACCATTGGTGTGTCAATTTTTACATTAGAACAATATTAATTAAAAATGAATTCTAAACTTGATGTTATAATAACTACCGATTTTGTTTCTAGTCTATCACTTATTTTTGGGTAAATAATATAAAAATATTACTAAACACAAATATTCACTGTTAATAAATTTTTATTTTATTGGACATATATAGGATGTGCTAAAATTGTTAGTGAATATGTCTTTGGTGCCATGATTGTAAACCTTGGGAGCTTCGATGCTCACACGGTGACGAACACGAAATCAGTGTCCCACAAACCCCCAAAAATCTGAGGTTCAAATTTTAATTTAAAAATGGAAAACAATTGAAAAAAGAAAAAAAAATAGAGTAAAAAATTCAAAAAAAAAAGAAAATTTACTAACTAATTAAATAATAAATAAATAAAGAATAAAAATAAAATTTAAAAGTAATAAATTAAAATCAAATGAAAAAGAAAGAGAGAATGAAAATATATTAAAGATAGTAAATTAAATAAAGAAAAAAATAGAAGAGAGAAATAAAAATAAATAGGGAGAGCAGATTAAAATAAAAAATAATAAATAAAAATTTAAGATTTTTAAAAAAGTAAAAAAAATCTATTTATTTATTAGAAACTAAATAAAAAAGAAAAACAAATTAAGGATAAAAAAAATGCCTCTAAAAGTTTTACGAAGACCGTCCCTACCAAGTTAATGAGGACATGATCGTCCCAGTTCTCAATTTTTTTTAATACTAGGACGATTGCATCCCCGCTAACTGGACAAAGACGAGATCTGGAATTCTTGTCAATTTTCACTGACATTTTTATCCTATTTTATTTTCACTTATTTTTAGTGTAATAAATATTTTTTAAATGTTTTTTATTTATTAATTTTTTAGAACATATTCTCTCTCTCTTTTTGTTTATTGTTTACTTAAGATATTTCAATCTTCTCTTTATCTTATTTTCTTTTAATTTATTAGTTTTTTCTTTTCTTTATTTTTTGATTTTTCCCTTTTTTAATGTTTAATTATGAATTTTTAAGTCTGACCAAACGCTATGTCGACGCCTCAATTTTCCATCTAAATTAACGGCATTTAATGACGGGGATCAATTTGGTTCAAATTCGATAACATCATGGACTAAATTGGTCTCGCGAAACACGTGAACTAAATTGGTCCATATCGTAAAAACATTGAGACCACTTTAGGTTTTTGCGGTATTATCTCAGCTACAGATATGAATTTCGCGAAACACGAAATAAAATAATAGAGGAAAAAAAATAAATTAGAAGCAATTTTTCTTGTCTGGACACTGGCGGCAACCAACGCCGAAAGCACGGCTTCGACGCGACTCTGTTCCGAGGAATAAATTTTACTGTGACGGCATTAGGACAATTGGGGATTGTTCCGATTTCAAATTGAAGGTTTTTTCAATCTGAAAGTGGAAATTAGAGTGGAGCTTCCCTAGGGCATGGCTCCAGGCCGTAAGCGTGGAGCGAAGGGGGCGAAGTCAATCGACGAATTGAAGCTTGGCGATCTCGTGCTCGCGAAAGTCAAGGGCTATCCTTATTGGCCGGCGAAGGTTTCGTTTTTTTTTTTCTTCCTATTTTTCAGCCATTGATTTAAAGTTCGGAATTGCGGTTCCTTTTTCCTGGGTTTGCTTCATGTGGGTTTAAATGAGTTTTGTGGAATCTGAAGGGTTTGATTGGTAAGTTTGTGATCGAGGTCGGTTGCCTGAGATTGAGAATCGGAGGCAGAATTAGGAACTTCTGGCAAGTTGGTAGGTTTTTGTCGTTATGTATTGAGATTGCTCGTTTTGGGAGAAGGATTTGCACTTGTAGCCATGTGTTAAGATTATTGTTTGCAGTATTTTGGCAGAAACATTGTACCTGTAGGTGATCTTAGGATTGTTGGCTCTTAGATGAGGTAAAGCGTCGATTTTCTACATATGTGTTTAGTTTAATAGTGACAGGATGTTGTAATATGTTTGAGGTTGTAACATGAAGTGTGATGTCTGCACGTGGCATCTTCTTCTTCAGGAGGTTTTGTAGTTTTGTTTTGGCAAAGCTATATTATTCTTCAGGTTTCTTGATTCTTTCGTCATGCAAATCATTTGTCTTCACTGATTCGGGAGGTTTTGTAATATGTGCTGAAGCATAATGTCCAGTATTTGGTTACAAGTATTTGAATTTCTTAATGTGGTTATTGTTGTCTAGGAATTCTTTTGGCTGGTTTATGATAATCTCAGTTGGTCACTGATGTGAGTAACCTTTTGTGCCCCCAGATTAGCAGACCTGAAGACTGGAAACGTTCTCCTGACCCTAAAAAGTATTTCGTCTATTTCTTTGGTACAGCAGAGATGTAAGTCCTACGTCCTGTTTATGTATGCTTTACCTTATTTCCTTTCCATAACAACATATTTCATGTATGTATAAGGTTGTCTTAGATGCATAATGCTGTTGAACATAAGTGCAGTGTTTCATTTTTCTTAATCAAAATCAGTTGAATAGAGATCGAAAAAATAAAACTTCGTTGTCCTGTAGTCAACATTTAAGTTTGTTAGACAGCATTAATCTGCTAAAGTAATAAACAACTTCGTTCAAAATCCTATTCTTCTGTACCAAGAGAAATCCCGTTGTCTCTCCTCACCTTAGTGACAGCCATCCCATTCCGTCTTCTTAAACCTTTAGCACCTGCGAAAAAATTGTCTTCTTGAAGTTTTTATTTATATTCTTGTAAGGGTCAAACATTTGTTTTGATGTCATATGTCTATAAGTTAATATTTCACGAAGCTAGTCTTTTTGTACTTTATGGTAATCTTGTTTGCTTGTACTGATACCTCGTGCTTCATTTGAGTTTTGATGTCAAATGGCTTGCTTTTTTAACTGTAAACCTTTTATGATCTAATGGAAGTGACATTTCATTGTTTATGGATTTTTCATTCACGGGTCTTATCACATTGATGATTCAAAATGGGAGGTGTGTGATGTCCTTTGGTATCTGAATCTTTATGTGGGCATTTGTCATCATAATGAAAATATCTACATGCCACCAACCTCATTCGAAGTAAATTCTTCATTCTTGAGTTCCATGTTGTGTATGATACTATTGAAAATCAAATTATTATCTGGGAGGCCCCTAAAGACATTATATCTTATATTTATATGGCTTTCTGTAGTTTGGCAATAACATGGTCTCAGGAGTCAGCAGCTGACTTTTCTTGATAATCCTATCTAGCAAACAATAGTGTCAGTTGCCAGAATTCAATATTGCCATGTGACATTTCTTTTTGGGTAAAATCATCAAAATATAACTATTTAGAGTTGGAAAAGACCTTGAAAAATCCCAAAGAATGAGCTTTTTGACTTTGGACGATGTGCCTATCATTATAGTTCCTTGTCGCACTCTTGTCTTGGTTTTGTGCTCTTCTTTTTCGTATGTTCACTGTCTAGTAGATTATTTAAAAAAAAGCGTGTGCATCTGGTTATAAATTTTGGTTTAAATTTCTCTTTGCAGAGCTTTCGTCGCTCCTGCAGATGTTCAGGCGTTCACTAGCGAAACGATAAGCAAATTGTCTGCTCGATGTCAGGGTAAGACTCACAAATTTTTCCCCCAGGCAGTGACTGAAATATTAGAAGAATTTGAACGGTTACAGCAACAAAGTTCAAGTGGTATGAGAGAAGACAACAATACACCCGGCACTGCATCGACCCATTGTACTAGTCCACATGTAAATCAGACCTTTAACATTTCTGGAAATAATGACACAAGTCCCGAAGGACCAGACATCAAATTGGAGATTAAAAGTGACAGTGGTATTGGCTCTCAAAGTCTCGCAGACACTGAGCATCAAGATTTGAAGGATCACTCGTCAGAAGACATGGATAGTGTTTCTCCTCATATATCTTCAGGAAAGGCCAAAGGGCGAGCTTCTCAATGGAAAGCCAAGGATTCTGATATTGACCCAGAAGAATTGACTGAAGGAGGGATAAAAAAGCTGGGAAAGGGGAAGAAGAGTAAGCAAGACGGCACAGTAAACAAGAATAGTGGGTTGGTTATGTCTCAAGACCGTAAAAAAGAAGATGGAATGCAAACAAAACTTACTCCAGATTGTAGTATTAAGGAGTCATCCGTAGATGATGCAGTAGTGTTAGGTTTAGCTGTTGGGAGTAGAAATGATAAAAAAGTGGTCCAAGAAAAATTGCGCGCGGATGGAGCTGCCAAGGTACCGGTTGATATCAAAGGGAAGGCCGTCGGAAATGAAAGAAAGATTTCTCGAAAAAACGCAAAGCCCCTACAGCATGAAAATGGTACTACTAAAGTGTCCATTCCTTCTAAAACGTCCTTACTTGATGATGTGGACGAATCTAGCAGTATGAGACCTCAGAAAAGGAGAAAAACAGATGCCAAAGGACATATTATCCCTGATAACAAAAGCAAACTGTCTAAAAGGTTAAGTTCAGGGGGTGAGGCCGGGAATCATCTGACCTCCAGCGTCCAGATAAGTGCTGAGCCCAAGCATTCTTCTAATGAAGATGGTAGCCCTCCATCCAAGCGTCTTAATAAAGCGCAGGAAAGTAGGTCTACTCCAGCCTCAATAAACGAAGCTAAATCGGGGAATATTGCTTCAGGGAATAAAGGATTGGATGCGACCCAAGATCAATCTCCAGTGAGGCAGTTGCCAACGAAGCGAAGAGCTGTACGTCTATGTGATGATGAGTGTGATGAACTCCCTAAAACTCCAATTCATGGAGGAGTTACAAATAAGGCTTCTGTCATCCCTCGACCGTCAGACTCAAAGATAAAAACTGTTGTACGACGTGAGATGTTTCTTCACGATCAACAAAGGGTTTTGAGAACTTCAGGAACTGTGAACGACGCCTTTAGGACACAGACACAGCATGATCGAGCATCCAGTAAAGCTTTATCATTTTCTTCCCAGAAAACCATGGAGAAAAAGGCCTATAAAATGACTGCTGAACATGTAACTCCCAGTGTCCCCAAGTCAGAGACTGATAAATTAGCTGCAATGAATTCTAAGTCCAGTGTAGTTTCGACAAAAAGGTCTCCTGGATCTATTAGTGGTACGCCATCATCAGAACTACAAGTCAAAAATTATAGCAAAGCACCCGATAGTACCAGTAATGTGGTTCAGAAGAAAATTGAAGAAGCCGATAGTGGAGTTAGTTTGTCTGATCCTTCAAGTTTTTTTCTTAGTCAATCAATGGGTGGAAAAAGAAAGCAAGAATACTCTGAAGAGGAAAGGAAAACTACTCCAAAGGCATATTCACTGACTACAGCTGCTTCTATGCCTGGAAATTCCGAGTTGAATGGTGCCTCACCTGGTTTAAGGTAATAATAATTAATTCATTGTAAGATGGAGCTAATCACTTCTCTTTTTAATTATTATTCTCAGGTTCCTATGTATTGTTTCACAGAATTGATGCTGGTACACACGAGCAGGCGAATTTCTCGGTCAAGCCAAAAACTCTAGGGTCTGATGTCCCCATGAAAAATCTGATTGCTGCTGCTCAAGCAAGAAAGAGACAGACTCATTTGCAAACCTCTAACAAAAATCCGTTTCCCTTCTTAGCTTCGGATTTTGAGTTGAGTCGGGTGACTCCAAGCCCAACCGCCGCCATTGAATCGGCTAAAATTTCACAAGTAGATGACGGGGCCACTTCTCCCTCTTCTCGTATCCGCCAAATTTCATCTAGTAGTCAACATGATAACGATGAATCTGAGGAGAGAAAAATGAGTGCAGACCCTCAGGCTAGTGGAAGCCCAGCTGTTAGCGGTGGTGTTGATGCAGCTGTAGCCAGGGATGCTTTTGAAGGAATGATAGAGACATTATCGAGGACTAAAGAGAGTATCGGGCGTGCAACTCGTCAGGCAGTTGATTGCGCAAAATATGGGATTTCCAATGAGGTACATAATTTATATGCAGCCTATGTTATGTTGGCTTTCTGTGTTGTTAATCTTAAATTCTCCATGCTTAGCTGAGATGACTTATATTCATCAGCGTCTTTCTTGTCCCTTCTTGTGGCCCTAATAGTATAAGATCATGTTGGGTATTTAGCGGGAAGCATGGCATGTTACCCATTTATCATCATTGAGGTTGGATTTAGTCCTCTGTTGGTCCTCCATGAGAAACAGTGACTTGGTTGGATGGGTGCTATGTTTAATATTGTTTTAACAGTTCCCAGTGCTTCTTACAGTTTTCCAAGCTTTTTTGTTTATTGATGTATCGGAGATATTGTTGGTTCGGTAATTGGTATTTTAGTGCTTAACACCGAACTTTTCACTTTAAATGGTCTGCTAGCTTATATATTACTGTTTTTTGTTTTGTGGGTCGAACATGCTTTCCATTTCTCTTGGACAGTTTTGGGGCCTTAAACCCTGTCTACTTTCAGGTGGTTGAGCTACTTGTACGTAAGTTGGAAAATGAACCAAGTTTGCGCCGCAAAGTGGATCAGTTCTTTCTAGTGGACTCAATAACCCAATGCTCTCATAGTCAAAAAGGTATGCAAAGTACTTAAATGAAATGAATGTTTAAATTAGGATCTGAATCACACATCTGAAAACTCCATTCCATTCAAATTAGTGGTACTTGATAGTCTGGTTTGTTCAGCAAGCTGCTATCTTTCGTAAAAATATAATCACGCCGATATTAAGTGGTGCCTGCACTCTGCAATAGCTTTCTTCCGTAATGTTGCAAGCTGTATCTGAAGAAGTGAATACATTATGGACGAGATTGCATATACAGCTTAAAACTATCCCGTGCAATGTCTTTATGCCTTGCATGTGGGCTCTCGGGTCCTAGAGATTGTTCCCTTTGTGAAATAGTAGTTGATATAATTGCACCAGTTTGATCTGATTTTCTTCCTATTTTCATGTCGATCAAATGATCATGCCTTAACCTTTCCTCAACCACTCTGTTGGAATATCTTCTAGCTCCTTTATTTCTATGTATTTATTTATTTGGTACGGTGAAAAGGGATCGCTGGGGCCTCATATATTCCTGCTATTCAAGCTGCACTACCCCGTATAATTTCTTCCGCTGCTCCACCTGGTGCAAGTGCTCAGGAAAATCGGCGTCAATGTAATAAGGTAAAGGTTAATTCAGTTATAGTTAATTACTTAATAATGAAATGTTAAATCTGAATATATATGCCACCAACACCTTGATTGCTGATCTGCAATTATTGTCAGGTCTTGCGTCTATGGCTTGAGAGGAAAATCTTGCCTGAATTTGTTCTCAGGCAGCACATAAGTGATTTAGGTGCAATAAATGACGATCCATCTGCTGGGATTTCCTCTAGGAGGCCTTCACGGGCTGAGCGGGCTTTCGACGATCCAATCAGAGAAATGGAAGGAATGCTTGTCGATGAGTACGGAAGGTCAGGATTTTAATCGTTTCTTGCCTCTCCCTTTATTTCAAACTCATTCTCTTTATAATTTTTGCAGCATGAAATTTCATATCATTATTGTTTCAGTCATCGGCAACTTTTGCCCATCTGCCTTTTTCTGTTATCATTATGCTTTTGCTTGATTCATATGCTTTTCTTTGAACTGATCTTCCGAACAGAACATTTAAGATAAAATTGCCATTCCCTCTGATTTATGTTCAACATTTTATGGCCTGGAAGTTGATTGTGCAGATTTGTATCACAGTGCACGGTTGTATGTAGTATTTGCTGTATTCTAACTTACGTATTTGCTAATTGACTAATATAACCTTTTCCTAATTCTCCTCGGGTTTCAGCAATGCTACATTTCAGCTGCCTGGACTCATGGCATCCCATATATTCGACGAAGACGACGACGAAGAAGATGAGCATAATATGCCAACCAATTTAAGCAATGAATTTGGACGTACTTCACCATCGGACAGAGCAGTTGTTACCCCAGATGACCGTCGCTGCTTTGTATTAGAGGACGTCGACGGCGAGCTTGAAATGGAAGACGTCTCCGAACAACAACAACAAAACGAAAGCGCTTTCGCCGAATCGAACGAAAATCGAGCCTCGGCACCAAGCTCGTCCGACTTTCTTCCTTCGCCCGAAAAATCTCCACCTATGCCATTCGATACTCCACCCGAAAGTCCACCTCTCCCATCTTCACCTTGGCCATTTGCTCCACCACCACCACCGCCGGCGGCGGTGGTGGTGCCTCCGCCGCCGCCTTCGTCGGAGCAAAATTTACGCCTTTGCCCTCCAGTTTTCGCTTCACAGCAAGCAATCCCGACACCTTTTATTCCCCATCACAGGCCGCCTTTTCTCTACCCCCCTTTGCCACACGAAGTCAGCGGCGCCCCAAATGTAAGTCCATCGTCCTTTAGTTATACTACTTAAAAGTTCATTTCGACGTTGGGATTTTCTCCTCAACTCTTCCGTCTTTTTTTTCAGGGTAGTCAACTCCACGGTATGAGTAGCTCTCATAATCTCAGGGGCGAAGCGTTTTCTCAGCAAGCGCCTTTACTTCATCCATCGAGGCAACCTTCAGAGTATGGGCACGTCGATTCGTACGCTAATTTCCAAGCTCTACAGCCAAGGCAGTTGTACCACTCGGGGGTTGCGCCTTTCCCATCGCCGAGCGTACATAGCCATCTCATTCATACCAACAGTAACTTGCCACACCAGCATCCACCCTATTCGTCGCCGATCTTTCCTAATGATCCTAGAAGATATCCTAGCGACGCCCATTGGAGTTTTCAAGGTATTTCCTGTTATCTTTCAAATTGCCATAATACTGTTATTTATAGTCCTATTCGTTTTATCCTAAAACAGTCATATATCTTTCACAAAATCTGCTACTGTGAAATGATTATATATGATCAATTGCCGAAAAAACTACAAAAAGGCCTATTTATGATCTTGGACGGGGGACGAGTTACAGGACGAAAAGCGAATTTCGTGAAAGTCATAGGACTAAAACTTTAGTTACTCCAAATAACATGCATGCTCTATCTTCTATAATCATTATACAATCCAAAGAACTCCGACAATACAACACATGATGATGAAGAAATGGGCGGATTTCGACTAACTAAGAGTTCACTTTCTTATCGTTTTTATCCATTTTATCTCTTTTAGGTTATTACGGAACAACGCCTCAAGAGAGGCCTGTGGCAATTTCTGCTCCAAATTCCGGTACTATCCCGCCCCTGAATTTAATTAGATGGAGATGGCAATTTCATGCGCTAAATGTGTTCGTACTTTGCGCTTTTTTTTCCTAATATTTTTCAGACCACGGCGGGCATTTGCCGCCGCCTTCTTCTAGGCCGGGCATGTCGACTGGTAATTGGAGGAGAGCTTAAATTATCTTCGGTAAGATTTTTTTCTATTTATTTTCAGAAGAGCAAAGTACCATTCGTTGACAAAAATCATTTTGGTTTTTGCTTGCGTTGTTTTAAGGTTGGCTTTTGTAACGGAGAGGTTATTGAGGAACTTCGGCGGGGATTGTTTATGTTAGAATTTGTGGGACGGCGGATATATTCTCTTCTAAAATGTAAGGATGTCTTTTTTGCTTTTCTTATAATCCTACGAGTCTTGTATAAATGAGATATTCATAGACTTGCGATATTTTATATTTAATATCGGATCTATTTCGTTTCTGGTTCCAAACTAGAGATATATGTTTTGTTGTTTTTTAATAAAATTTACGAAGTAGAACTAAATTATCAAATATATAGGAGACCATGGGACTTTTGGGCACGGAGCTGCGTTCTTTATTTTGGTTCCTTCCTCAATAATTTTTTTGATGAATAAAATTAAATAAAATTATACGTTAAATTGATAAGAATCACCTTCCACTTGGGCGGGAATCGTTGATATCCTTCCTTCCTTTACGTTAAACTCATTGGCTATCTTTAATCTTGATGGGCTCTGTTTTTTGATACGTGTGAGGTGTGATATATATTATAGTATATATTATAACCGTATCTGATGAAATCCTCCCAATTCTGCTGTTAAATTACTTTATGCTGATTTAGTTCTTTCTTTGCTTAAAGCCGGGTCTTTTAAAAAAATGGCCCTTGACTCAGTCAATATTAAAAAAATAGCCTTGTTGACGTTTTTTTTTGGTCAATGGCCTTCATTTTAATTAACTGTTAACCATCTTCTTTAAACCCTCGTTAATTAACTAGAAATAAAAGAAAAAAAATAAATATACATACATAATCTGTATATATATAAAAGGAACGAAACTCCATTTAAATGGGTGTAAATGCGTAATAATTACTATACCAACCCAGATCGATCCATCCTTTCTTCTTCATCGTTTCTAAAGAAAAACACAACCTCATTTTCGTCACTAAGTCGAACTCGAAGTCTGCGAAACAAGTCTGGAAGGAAAAACCCAGCTCTAACTCTTTACAGTAAGTTTTTTCTTTTTGAATTACGAATTTTTACTCTCCAAATTACGTGATTTTGTCATTTACGTGATGTTTGGCCACGAGAATTTTGAATTTCTAGTCGGAAAGACGAAACTCGTGATCATGCTTCATGGAACCCGCACATATATCCACAAGGGCCCCATGCATTAGATCTGGGGCCCCGCGCATATTTACACGGTCCCCGCACGCTGGGGCAGGGGCCACGCGCACTGGAGCACGGGTCCGCACGCGCTAGAGCACGGGACCCAGGCATCAGTTCACGAGCCCCAGGCGCTGGCGCTGGGGTCCCGCACATCAGTGCAGTGCGCGCGCGCAATGGAGCACGGGTCCGCGCGCGCTAGAGCACGGGACCCGGGCATCAGTTCACGGGTCCCAGGCGCTGGCGCTGGGGTCCCGCATGCAGTGCGCGCGCGCAATGGAGCACGGGTCCGCGCGCGCTAGAGCACGGGACCCGGGCATCAGTTCAGGGTCCCCGCTCGCTGGTGCCTGGGTTCCGTGCATCAGTGCAGGGGGCGCGCGCACTGGAGCAGGGGTCCCGCGCATCAGTGCATGGGCCGTCCTAAGGCATGGGTCCCGCGCACTAAGTCGTGGTCTCGCGCTCTAGAGCTTGGGTCCCATGCAGGGGTCCGTGCTTATATGTTAGGGTTTTCGATAGCTGTTAGGGTTTTCGAAAGCTGTTAGGGGTTTGGAAGCTGTTAGGGCTTTAATTATGCCTAGAAATCACGTTAGCAAACACAACTATGGTTTTTGCAAACTATTGTTTTCGCGTTTTTGCAAACTATTGTTTTTGCAAACTAGGGTTTCGCAAACTAGGGTTTTGCAAACTACGGTTCTAATAAATTTTACTTCTATTGCAGGGGGTAATCATGACGATCACTAACATTGTGTTCCAAGTCGAGGGTCAGTGGATAATTGGCGAGGACAATACCTCGAAGTGGTGTCCTCTTCCTACTCATAGATGGCAATCAATCTTGGTCGATGAGGAAACATGCACGTTAGATGACGTGAAGGATGAAATTGTGAAGGTTTTGTCGCTATGCAGCGAGAATTCTAAACTCACGTTAAGCTACATGCCTAGCGTAGTTTACGATTTCCCACGACCCATCTACATCGAGAATGACTACGGTATACGTGCATACCTTGGTTTTGGTGGTCCACAGTCTAGACCCGTGCTCCATGTTGAGGCTGCATCCTTTGTCAGTGTCACACCACCACAAGCTCATCTTAATGATGAATCGAATTTCAATGTGGGTCTAATAGAGCAGTGCGACGCAAATGAGGAAATCCATCCCGTGGAAGGTTACATGGGCGACACATCTAACTACCACTGTTCTGAATACGAGGGTTTTCAAGAAGATCAAACCGGACCATGGGAGAATCAAAATGAGAATGAAGATGATACGTTCGAACAACCCGAGGAACAGTATGCTTCGGAAAGTGATAATGACGATGTCACAATGGCGGAGCATAACTCTCCACATGCTGACGACGGCACGTATGGATTCGGGGATGGTTCAAGCCTGTTTGTTGGTCAGGAATTTCGGGACAAGAAGGAAGTCAAGGACGTGATTACTAAAGTCGCCCTTGATGCGTGTTTCGAGTTCAAATTGGTCCGGTCAAATAAAACCATGTACGTAGCGAAATGCGCAACCAAAGGATGCACATGGCGAGTACGAGCTGCACAGAACAAGGACTCCCCTTTTTTCTCAATCAGAACTTACTGCGGCAAGCACACCTGCGGGGTTTCTCATCGTCGCCGTAGACATCGGCAAGGAAGTTCGTCAGTTGTCTCACAAGTTCTGCTGGAACATTTCACCGGTCCTAAAGACATTCCACCACCCAAGGCAATCATGTCGATGATGCAGAACAAGGGAGTAGATGTCTCGTACTACAAGGCTTGGAAAGGGAAGCAACTAGCGTCGGACGAATTAGTTGGTAACAGGGACGATTGTTACGGTTTACTCCCGGCCTACTTGGATGCGTTGAGGCAAGCAAACGTTGACAGCATCACGGATTGGGAGATGGACGAAGAAAGGAGGTTCAAATATATGTTCTTAGCATACGGCGCATGCGTTAGGGGATTTGCATACATGAGGAAAGTCGTATCTATCGATGCAACTTTTTTGAAGGGAAAATATAAAGGAGTTTTGCTCATTGCTACGGCGCAAGATGGTGATTACCATCAATACCCGCTCGCATGGGGTCTTGCTGACTCGGAGGGAACCGAATTTTGGACGTGGTTTCTCACTAGATTGAGTCGTTTCGTACCGGATAGTAACGAACTCGTCATTATTTCTGACCGAAACCCCGGTATAAAGAATGCCGTCCCTGCTGTGTTTCCGAATTCATTTCATGGTTTTTGCGCATGGCACATTCAGCAAAATGTGAAGACGAAAACGGCGGACAAGGGTGCGTGCCCCATTTTCTGGCGGGTAGCGAATGCCTACACCAAGGCCGAGTGCGATGCACATTACAAAGCTCTAGGTACAACATTCAAGTCGGCGGGTCGATATCTTGCCGAGATTGACATGGAACGGTGGACGAGGGCATATTGTCCCAAGTCGAGATATAACATCATGACGACCAATGGATCGGAGTCGATAAATGCGGCTCTACGCGCGGATAGAGAACTTCCAATTATAGGATTGTTGGGCTCAATTCACCGATTAACATCATCTTGGTTCAGTAAGCATCGAAGAGCATGCGAAGCTTCTATCGCTGCGAATTCAACGTCGTTTACGCCGAAGGTCGAGTCGATCCTCCGCGAGAATTTCATTGGGTCGCAAAGATTTCACGTATCGGAAGTTGGGCGTCTAACGTATAATGTATACGGGCACAACTTGAACGAGGTTGTCGATCTAGAGTTGCGTACGTGCACCTGTAAGATGCTGGACATCGACCGAATTCCTTGCCCACACGCTATTGCTGCTTGTGGTTATGCCAACGTCGATGTGGGTTCACTAGTCGATCCTTACTACAGCTTGGGATGTTGGAAGTTAGCTTACGAAGGTACTATATGGCCGGTGTCTGAACACATTGAAAGAAGTGTTGAAATGCTGCCACCTCCTCGCGAGCGTCAACGTGGAAGACCACAGAAAAATAGGTTGCCTTCTGTTGGCGAATTTAGTAGGAGGTAAAACCTCTAAATTTAGGGTTTTGTAATGTAATAGAACCTAGTTATTATTGTTATGAAACGAAAGTTTGTTTATATTAGCGTAATTTATGGTTTTATAATGTAATTATGGTTAGTGAATGGGGGCATGCGCGTTGGATGTGCGGGGCCCGTGCTTATGCGCGAAGGTCCCTTGCTTTCACGCACGGGACCCATGCTTATGTGCTGGGACCCGTGCTTATTTGCATGGTCCCTGCGCATAATTTCGGTCCCGTGCGGAAATTTTGCAAACCCTAATTGAAGTCAATTATTGGTCTGCAGACAGAGTTATTATTTAAATATTTATTGGTCAGTCAACTATTTGTCTGAAACATGTCAGCTTTGAGTGCAGGTGTCATAATGTCTTGTCTTGTCATGTCTGATGTCCTTTTCGATGTGTGAAAAGAAAAAGCAAGGCACGGGTTTATAAGAATTTCAGTAATTATATACATATATATTTTGTACATCTTTACAAAAAAATTAACCATAACGAAATTGCTGTCGAAAAAAAAAATAATCTTGACCATAAGATTACTCTTATGTCGTTAATGTACAGAAAAAAAAATTACATTATTTGGTTATTGTTTTCAATGTGAAGTTGGTGAACTGGGTGGATGTCACAATAATTGAGCAAATTTACATAGCAACAACTTGCCTTATGTTGGTGACTTGTTTAGGATGTAACAATCGAAAACTCGTATCTTATATATGCAAAAATGTCTAACTTTTGTTGGCTATGATATTATATGACGTATTATATTCGTATGGAGGCTGAATCGAACTTCGAAATTATTTAATATGGTGTAAAATCGCGAAAATAATCGCAGGGTCCCCGCACATGAGTGCTGTGGTCCGGGGCTCATGCGCAGTGGACCCGCGCAAGCTAATGCGCGATGGATGCGCGGGACCCCAGCGATCACGCGAGGGACCCGTGAACTCACGCACGGGACCCGTGCTTATGTGCGCGGACCCATGCTTATGTGCGCGGACCCATGCTTAATTGCTTGGGACCGTGCGCATAAGTTTGGGACCATGCGCAGCAGACCGGACCCGTGCGCATTTTTATTGACTAGTCAACAATCATTGGTAAATTATTATTGTCTGTACTGACGTACTCACTTTTTCTGCGCATGTCAGTGTAATCAATGCCTTGTCAGTGTAACCTTCATACGAAAAAAGAAATTAAATACTAATGATAAAATATTAAAATTGTGCATGGTCCCCAAACTTATGTGCTGTGGTCCGGGCCCATGTGCAGTGGACCCGCGCTAGATGATGCGCGGGTTGCTTGTCATGTCATCATTAATGCTTATTCAGATGAATTTACACAAATTTACATAGCAACAACGTGCGAGGGTTTTCATAAAAATTATTTAAATAAACCATACAGGCCACTTGAATAAAATAAAAATTACATTCAACTATTTTGGACCAAACCAAGAACCCCAGTCCTTACGGAAAATACAAATTGTAAGAAATTTCCTAAAATCTACAATATCCTTCTGTGTCAGATTGGAGACATCGTCACCTCGAAACATGAGGCTCATTGCCGCTCGCAACACATGTACGCCGCATTCTCCACTGAAACGTTACACACTTATACAGAAATCATTGTAAAATTTAATGAAATAATAATGAATGAAACTTACCTTCCTTGCTGTTTGGCGAACCTCGGATGACGCTCAACTTTCCATTTCTTAAACCGTGTCTTGATACATCCCATGAAGACCAATATCGCCGAGATCATTAATTGAAGTGGCAGCAATGCTTTGTTAAGGTTGCGCATGTCCTTGTCGCAAGACTAGTCGGAGTCGTATATCGTCATCGTCTTCTGCCTCCAATCAGCGACGCATAGCACCCAATGTGCTATCGTTTGCACGGGGAAGACGATGCAATCCGCGTTCATCCATGAGATCGACGGCCATCCATCCTGAAGTCCTCTCGCGTAATGGGACCATAACGAAAGCATCCAATTTATGACTTTTCCGTTGTCGAAGCCGTCGAGTTCGATACATGTCTTGAATGCGTAAGACATGTACGCAACATTCTTCGACGCAAATGAATGGGTCTGCTGCATGTCCAGGAACCCTCTCATTGCTTCGTTCATATGCTGAAAAACCAAAACAACTTGGGCTTTACAATTATAGTTCATTGCAAAATTAATAGTTCAAGTCGCATACCATGTCATCGAGCCACTTCGTTGGCGTGTATAGATCCTCAAACCATTCACGTCTATGCCTGTCGACCGAGCACTCCTTGTACTCGTTGTCAGTCAAGGCCCGTATTTCGCTCTCTATGGCCCCCCACACGAGGATCTTCTTAGAAATATGGACGTCTACGACCGATAGACTCGCTTTCATCTGACCGGTCGACCGAGGCTCAGTGAACGGCGACTGCAGCCACTTGGACGGATTCTTCTGCCGCCCTTCCGGGGTCACGTCGTCCACACCTTTACCCCTATCAGCCACCGTCGACTGATCCGCAACCGTCGACTGATCAGCCACCGTCGACTGGTCCGCAAATACCGAATATTGCAGCATCGACTGATCCCAGTCGAGGCCCCTCCAAGTAGATGGGTCGACCTCATAAAATGTCTGGCTCTGCGCGCCGTATTCATCGTCCAATTGCTGCGATGGATCCCGCCTCGCAAATTGCGCCCATGGATACTCATTTGCCGGCCATCCCCATCCGCTCGAACTGGGTGGATCCTGCCCCGCAAATTGCGTCCACCCAGTCGAAGTCGCCTCGTCGTCTACGATACATATTAAATTGTAAGTTACGGCGTGTATTAAATTTGAATTAGGGGTAAAGATAGTTACCGCAACGAGGCGCGTCGGTATGTGTACGTGGACCGAATAAATTCTTCCAATCACCCCGAAGCTCTTGCAACTGATCCGCAACGCCGCCGATGCTTTCGCCCAGACCTTGCATCGACTTGAACCGCTCCTCATAGAAGTCGGAGCGTCGATCGTAATCGTCTCGGAATTGCGCAAAGCCGTCTCGGAATTGCGAAAACTCGTTCTCGAGATGCTCGAACCGACCGCTAAGTGCGTCGAAGCCGCTGCTAAACGTGTCGAGCCGATTGCCAAATTCATCGAATCGCCGGTCCACGTGGCGTGCAAATTCGTCATACTGGTCCGACGATGGCCCATACCCGTGCGATGGCCCTGGCATTGGCGGCGACCTCGGCGGCGTATGGAAGTTGCCTCCATGCATGGACGGCGGCTCGTAGTCAGAGCCCATGCCCCTCTCTTCGTCTTGCCGTGATCTGATAGAGAGCTGAGGGACGGACTCTGCTTCGTAATTGGGTTCGTTTGCCGCCCGTCGGCCAAGATGTCCTACAGCCGCACGACGACTGCACCTAACTTCCACCCCGTCCATCAGTAGGCTCGCCACCCTATCGTACACGTCGTCGTGTGGCGCGGCGACCTCGAAGTCGCTGTAGCGAAAATAATCGGCCCGCGTCTCTTCTCCAATCGGCACTAGTAGACCTCGTACATCGGACCCGCGCACAGTCTCGGCAACATCCACCAACTTCGGACATCCCTTCCGGGGCCAATTCCTCGTGACCCACCGGCATATACGCGGCCCCGCCCACTCTCTAAGTTCAGCATATTTATCAGCGATGGCCGGTATGCACTCATATGCTAATATCTGAAGACAAAGAAATGGATATTAGCAAACAGACGAAACCCTAAACTCACAAAGTCATTCAAATATAAAACCCTAACCTGAAGTGGATGTACGAATCCACTGATCAGCTTACTTTCCTTATTAGCGTCAAAATCTTGTTTCAGCGACCGTAGTGCCGCTTTGAAAGCCACGGTCCCCCAAGGATAACGCTCGAAGGCCTCTGAGTCTTCGACTAAGTAAACGATCCAAGACGGAAGGGTGGTATCCTTCTTGGAAGGTCGGGGCAGCAAGACGTACCCCGCAAAGTACAGGTTGGCCAACTTCAACTTCTCGTCATTGACGTGCACCGTGGAGTTCGCAGCCAACTCCTCCAACCGCTGCTTAACGTGCGACAATTTAAGCGTTAGCGTCGTTTTCCTCGGGAAATGACGACGGACGAATTCATCCGTTTGGTTCACCGCCGGTTCGGCTGCGAACTTCAGCCCCGTGATTAAGCAATACTCCGTTTTTGAAAAACGGAGCAGTTTCTTCCCGATGATCATCCAAAGCTCGTCACGATTGTGAAGCTGCGTCTGGCACTTGATGAGATACCACAACAGCTGCGCCGACAAATTGAAATTGGCGGCAGCGTTGACGAGCCTGCCGAACGGACTCCCTTCCGTAAAAAACTGCCAGCTCATCCTCGTTTAGCCAACCAACGATCTCCTCGCTCACTTCGCAGTATCGTGACGTGATATGTAACCGATAATCTTTCTCATTGTCGCCTCCGGCAATTTGCTTCTTCAATTGAACCTACAAATCAATAAAAATTAATTACAAATGCTGCGGGAAAATTGCTTAGGGTGAGATAGGCCGCCGCGCACGGTCCCCTGTCATGCTGCGCGGAGACCTTGCTATGTCGCGCTGGGGACCCGTGCGTGCCAGCGCGGGGACCCTGCGACATAGCACGGGGCCCGTGCTTGTTAGCGCGGGGACCCGTGCTCATGTGCGCTGGAGGTCCTATCTATGCCGCGCTGGGCCCCAGCGCGGCGCACATGAGCACGGGTCCCCGCGCTAGCAAGCACGGGCCCCGTGCTATGTCGCAGGGTCCCCGCGCTGGCACGCACGGGTCCCCAGCGCGACATAGCTAGGACCTCCAGCGCACATGAGCACGGGTCCCCGCGCTAGCAAGCACGGGCCCCGTGCTATGTCACAGGGTCCCCGCGCTGGCACGCACTTAACCTCCAGCGCACATGAGCACGGGTCCCCGCGTTACCAAGCACGGGCCCCGTGCTATGTCGCAGGGTCCCCGCGCTGGCACGCACGGGTCCCCAGCGCGGCATAGCAAGGTCTCCCGCGCTAGCCAGCACGGGTCCCAGCGAGACAAACCGCGGGTTAATTGGGGAGGACCCCTGCGCTTTCACCCGGATCCCTGAGATTCAAGACACGGGACCCTGCCTGAGCAAGCACGGGTCCCCTGCGGCCTAAATTTAGGGTCCCGTGCGATTGTATAGGACGGGGTCTTCGAAAAATAAAAAATTTACCTTCACTGTTTGGGGTCTCGCCTGAACTGCCATAGATTCTGAGCTTCAAATTCGGCTGTGAAGAAGAAGAAAAGGGAGAAAGCTTGATCGATTTTGCAAAGGGCCCGTGAAGTGAAAGGGTTCTTTCTTATTTACTTTTGCTTTTTCAGATTCTACAGTAAACCTCTGTCAAAAGCTGTAATTTCGTTAACTGTCGTTGATTGCCATTAAAAAAGGGTATAAAAGTCTTTTACGCAGAGTAAGTAAGGGTACATTGGTCTTTTATCATTTAGGAGGCTATTTTTTTAACGTTGACGATGTCAAAGGCCATTTTTTTAAATAATCCCTTAAAGCCTATATATGGAGAGTTAGAATATGCAGTTATGTCATTTTTTATGGTCTCTTTTTTTATATATTTGTTTTTAAATCACCCGCATATATCATATCCCTGCACACATGTCACTATTCGAATTTACGGTAAACCTAATGCTGAATAGATAACATATGTTTATCTACTTTCAGGCCAAGCAGCTCTGAGTTGCAGGATTCAGAGAATAGCAGCAATCCTTTGTCTTCTCTTTGGCCGACGAATTTTCAATCCTTTCTCTGCCTCGGCGATTGCTAGGCCTATCTTCGATGGCCTACCTAAGCCCATGAGTCGGAAGAATGAAGCAGCACTTGATATATATATATATATATATATATATATATGCGTATATCAGTTGCCTTGTTCATCATATATATAGGAGATTCAAAGGGGGAGAGAGAGAGATAGCAGAGAATGGTTCATCATAAACAAAGATCGAATTGTAAGCCTTGTAGTCATTTTTTTTTGTATTTGTAAGTGTATGCTGGTTTGTAAATGTGCAATTGAGTCTTTGTTGGGACTTTGTAAAGATCGAATTAGAGCTGTTAAAACGGGCCAGCGGGGCGGGCCGGCCCGTAGCCCGCCACTGGCGGGGCGGGCCGGCCCGCAGTGGCGGGCGTGCGCAAGCCCTGGGAATGAAGGCCCTCCCCGCCTGCAGGTAGGCAGCGGGCCTGACGGGCTTATTTTTTTAAAAAATAAAAATAAGAAAAAAATAATATAAATAGAAAAACATAATAAAACTAGGAAAAAAATGAAGAATTCAACTTGGAAATATATCTCATTTAATCAATTTCTTTAATATTAATTTATTTATGTTATTAAAGTACAAATAGTAGCTCATAAAACATAAAAATCAATACAGTTTATTTATAAATCTTATTCTTATTTTTTGGTGAGCCTAGCCTGCCCCGCCACCGGGGGCTTATTTGACACCTCTAAGATGGAATTGTGCACAACATTTGTGACTTTTGGGGGAAGAGGGGATCACGCTGGCATCTCATTCTCAAGCATAATATTCCTCTTTTGCCTTTATAATAATTCGAAATACTTGATATATGAAATTATAATATTGTTTAGAATAAAATAAAAATTGAAATGTGTATATGGCAATTTTTATATACTAATTTGCAGGTAATTAGAGGTCTTGATTATAGACTTCTCCAACCATAATTCGATGATAATCTATTATATTAAGAGAGAGGCCGATGAGCCCTTAGCTCTACTGGTTGAGGGGGGGGTGCCTGGAGTCATGTTGGGGGAGGTCCTGGGTTCGAACCTCCACCCTGTGACATTTCTCCAGGCCTGCCACCATGGGCCCAGACATGTGCGATTGAACTGGTCGGCCCGTTTAGCAGGTAGTGGGTCGGCCCCGGGGTTTCACCATCGGCTTTCCCCGGTTACCAAAAAAAAAAAAAAAAAAAATATTTTAAGAGAGAGCATTCTATATAATTAGAGGTCTTGATTATAGACTTATGCAATCAATTGATGATAATCTATTATTAGGGACAATATTCCATAGTAACTCTAATTTGTAATGTGTCAATTTACTTTAGTTATAATTTCTCCTTTATTAAACAAAATTAATAATTATTTACTATTTAAATAATATATTTTAAGCACGACACCATTTTTGTAATTAAACAAAGACCTTAACTTCAATTTTTCATTAACATACTGAGCAATCAGTAACTAATTTATTACTTAAATTAAAGAGTTAATTATGATTCAGCCCTCATTCAAGTTTAAAAATAGAGTTCAGCCCCTGTCAGAAAAAGCAATTAGTTTTAAGGACCCGATTTCTCATACCACTTTATCGGTTTGCGGTGCCACTTCTTTGTTCTGCAGTACCACTTTTTTGTTATGCAGTACCACATAATTGTTCTGCAGTACCACTTAATTATTCTGCAGTACCACTTCATTTTTCTGCGGTAAAAATGAAGTGAAAAATGAAGTGGTACTGCAGAACAATTAAGTGGTACTGCAGAACAATTATGTGGTACTGCATAACAAAGAAGTGGTACTGCAGAACAAAGAAGTGGTACCGCAGACCGATGAAGTGGTATGAGAAATCGGGTCCTTAAAACTAATTGCTTTTTCTGACAGGGGCTGAACTCGATTTTTAAACTTGAATGGAGGCTGAATTGAAAAAGTCCCTAAATTAAAAACCATTCCAAAAGTTATCTAATATTTTTAAATAGCACCACAAAGTGCTAAATTACTAGTAATAGTAATACACAATGCACATGTAATTACTTATGACAGACAAAATAAATAAATAAACCTTGTTTTGTTAAGATTCTATTTTGTAATTCTATTAAATTGGTGGGCCTAAGTGTAATAAACAACGAAACCCCAGTATTCAGTCTATAAAAGGGCTTTCGCTAGGAAGAAAATATCTCACCAGCCACTTAAACCCTAGACGCTCTCTTTAGGGTTCTTGCCATCAGCCGTCCCTTTTTCCTGTGACGGCGAATCTACATCGCTTCTCTTCTCTTTTGCTGATTAGTTTGCGTCTTTAGTAGCATATTCTATGGGTAAATCCACCAAGAAATCAGCTACCAAGGTAAGAAGAAGGACTAATTTTATTTTATTAGCTGATTTGTTCGCTTGGTTGATTAGTTTTGCGTTGGTTTTGACGTTGTTTTCCTCGTTGTTTGTGTTTTCAGGTCGATGCTGCTGTTGTCCCTGCTCCAGCGAAGCCCTTGAAGAAAGGTTTTGGGTTTTCTTTAGTGAATGTTTATTTGTTATCTGGGCTGTAGCTTCTTTTTTTAGCTTGTTATTAATATGGGTATGCTGATCGCTTACTTAGAGTTTCCTGTTTTATTCAACTATTTTGTGGTGTAACAGGGAAGAGAGAAGCAGAGGATGTTGTAGAGAAGGGAGTTGTGAGTGCTAAGAAGCAGAAGGTCGAGGAGAAGAAGACGGAGATTAAGGTTGAGAAGAAAGTTGTCAAGAAGAAAGTTGAGTCCTCGTCGGAAGATGACAGCTCCTCTGACGACTCTATGCAAGTGGACAAGGTTTGCGCTTTTTTATCATTTGGAACCTCTTTATGCTAATGATTTGTTATTGTATCTTGTTCTACTAAGTTTACTAGCTATGGTGAGAACTCATGAACCATGTAGACGTGTTTGTAGTTATGCTGCAATTCATTTTTGCCGATTGTCGTTCATTAGAAATAGAACGGGAAACACTTGAAAGAACATAGTGTTTGGTGTTGTAACTTTGCTTCCGATGTTGAGTTTTCTCTATTTGTTGTTTTTCTGATGTGAGGTTTCACATCTCTGATTTTTTGTTAAAGAAGTTTTTAGTTAACCAGCCGCCATTCTTTTACAGAAGGTTAAGGCTGCGAAAAATGGCAAGGTAGAATCTGACTCTTCAGAAGAAAGCAGTGGTTTGGATGAAGCTGTTGTGGGAGCGGGAGCCAAGAAAAATGCAGCCCCAGCAAAGAATGGGAAGGCAGCTGCTGCTAAGAAGAAACAAGAATCGAGTGATGATTCTGAGTCTGAAGATGAGAGCAGTTCTGACGAGGATGTTGCTGCAGCTAAGAAGGCTACAAAGGTACCTGCCAAGAAGAAGGATGAGTCAAGTGATGATTCTTCCTCTGAAGATGACAGTCCTGCGGCCAAAAAAGCTCCTGCCAAGAAGGATGAATCAAGCGATGAATCTGATGATGATAGCAGCTCTGATGAGGATGATGCTCCCAAGAAAGTGGTTCCTGCTGCTAAAAATGGTACTCAAAAGAAGGCAGAGTCAAGCAGTGATGAATCTGAATCCGATGATAGCAGCTCGGAGGATGATGTTGCAGCGAAGAAAGTTCCTGCTGCCGCCCAGAAGAAAGAAAAATCTAGCGAGGAATCTGAATCAGATGATGAAAGCAGCGATGATGAGGTAACATTGCTGCTGTGATTGTTTTATATTCTTTATAAGCACTATTAGCTTTTTGTGTGTCTTTCACTATTTCTTCACACTTAATCATATGGTGTTCCCTTGTCATAGGAGCCTAAAGCTACTTCTGTGAAGGTCACGGCGGCACCAAAGGTTTTGTGGCTTCCTTGGACCCTTGTCCTTGATTTTCTACCATGTCAGTCGGTTTGATAAATGATTAATTATTATAACCTGCAGTCGAAAAAGGATGAGTCTGACGATGATAGCGAAGATGAAAGTTCTGAAGAAAGTGAAGACGAAGCCCCTAAGAACAAAAATGCTAAAGTGCCAGTTGCAAGCAAGAAAAGTAGTTCAGATGAGTCTTCTGATGAGGATGAAGATGATTCTTCAGAGGAAGAAGAAAAGCCTTCGAAGACACCTAAGAAGACTGTAAGCCCTTTTTTCATGTGATTTGCTTGGCGTGGCTGCATTTATTAGCTTCTTACGTCTGCTATTTGTGACTGTATTTGTTAAACTACAGGACACCAAGATGACTGATGTCGCAAGTGCAACTGTAAGTGTTTGTACATCATACGACTAAATTTTGCTCAAGTAACCCGATATAATTAATTTCCCTATAAAAAATCCGTTTTCTGCAAGTTATGCAGTTTCCAACATTTCATCTTGTTTTTAAATATGACATACCTGTTATGCAGCCCAAGACTCCCGCCACTCCCAAGTCCCAATCTAATGGATCGAAAACTATATTTGTTGGGAATTTATCCTTTTCCGTCGAGCAGGCTGACGTGTAAGTGCTTCTTGAATTGGCCATAGTGTCTTTACCTGTTACTTCTTACCTGACAGTTTTTATATGTTCCACTTCCAGTGAGAACTTCTTCAAAGAAGTTGGGGAAGTTGTGGATGTTCGCTTTGCCTTGAATAGGGAAGACAACTCATTTAGGGGCTTTGGTCATGTTGAATTTGCTACTGCAGAACAAGCAGAGAAGGTACACTTCTCAATTCATCCCATGGGAATCACTGTCCGCTTTTTCCTACTCATAACTGCGTCAATAACTGATATTCTTCAATTAAAATGATGTTTCTCGGAAAAGATAAATCTTCTATGTGTATGCATGTTACTCAATAGTAACAATTCCCAGATGATAAAACCTTGTTCTGATTCCTTATGCACATGTTATTATTGCACCTATCAGGCGTTGAAAGAAATGAATGGTAAAGACTTGCTCGGCCGTGCTGTGAGGCTCGATGTGGCCATGGACAGAGGAGCTTATACCCCCAACTCTGGGTATGTCGAACACCTTAATGAGTACATTTTTTTCTCATTCCCATAAAAAAATACATACGTTCATCACGAACAAGAATCATATAATCATTCCCCTCAGCGGACGACAAGACTCCCAATCGTTCCAAAGAGGCGCAAGAAGTCAGGAGCAATCAGTATTCATTCGCGGATTCGACAAGAATTCCGGCGAAGATCAGGTGAGTTCATCTTCACACCTCTACAAAAGTTTACACTTTCGCCGTACTTTTCTCATTATTAAAATATTTGCACAGATAAGGAGCTCACTTGAAACGTTTTTCGGTTCCTGCGGTGAGATCACGAGGGTCTCTATTCCAACCGACCCAGACGGCTACCCCAAAGGGTATTATTATTTTTATACGTTCGATTTACTTCGCAGCCCATCGTAGTAGCGGTACGAAGCTTTTCGCTTGTTCAAAACACTGAGTTTTTTGCCGTTTTTTACCTTTTTACAGAATGGCGTACGTTCACTTTAACGATGCCAATGCCGTCAACCAAGCTATTCAGCTCAACGGGTCTCAGCTCGAAGGCAGCTACTTGACTGTAGAGCAAGCGAGGCCGAGGGCCGACGGTGACGGTGGCAGTGGCCGAGGCCGTGGCGGTAGATTTGGCGACTCTGGCGGCCGAGGTGGCCGTGGCGGAAGATTCAGCGGCGATTCCGGCGGCAGATTTGGTGGCAGAGGTGGTGGTCGTGGCCGTGGCCGTGGTGGTCGTGATGGTGGTGGCCGAGGACGTGGGACCCCTTATAATAGGCCGAGCATGGGTGCAGCAGCAACTGGTATATATATATATATATATATAATATAATATAATACTTGAGCTGATTCTCTGTACTTTCTCTTCTATTTTGTGAATGTGGGCTTGTGTATTTTTTGAATTTTGCAGGGAAGAAGACGACGTTTGGTGATGATTAGTTGGGGAGAGATGAGATGGTAGAGTTATTTTGATTAAGTTCTATGTGTTTTACTTTTGATTTCGTTGTGTTATGTTTTGCTTTGCTATATTCTCAAGTACGCTTAATTTAAGTGTCTTTTCGTTGTGGAATGTGGGATTTGGATTTAAATGTTATGATTTATTACGATGATCTATTGTGCTTATGCTATTTCCTTTTTTTTCATCTTTTGGTAATTTCCTGATATAGATTTTTCTTGCTGCATTATATAATGTGTACTTATTCTATGAATATCCATTATATAGCTATCTGTGGAAGGAACCAATAATTATTAATGGATGCTGTTGTCACCGTAGTGGGAAAAAAAATGGCTTACTCGAGCCGGGCGTATATTTTTTGTACATAAACGCAACATATTTTACATGTAGGAGATTACAGACATTATACGACGACAGCAGTTACTTACATGTCGCACAAACTGCTTTAGTATTACTATTATTACACAAAGCAAGAACAAGAACATGCAAGAGCAAGTTCTCCCCAAAAAAAACACATAAGCATCTTATACGTCGACGAAAATCATCCCAAACACAGATATTCATCCAAGCATAAATCTCACGACGTTCTCTAGACCGACGAGGACATTGACGAATCTTTCTGTAAAACTCACTCTTCGAACTCTCGTACTTCTCATCGTCTCCCTTCTCCTTCTCCTCCTTCACAATCTCACGATTCTCGGTATTATTACTCTCCCAATGATCATAAACGCCCAAGTGAACGCCGGGATCTTTGGCCTTGTACCTCCCGCCCACCATGATAGAGTTGTTTACCGCCTGAAAGTTGCTGTTCACATAAGCAGCAAATAATTCTTCGCTGTTATCGATCGTGGGATCCACGTTTTGCGGGCCCACATCGTTCGTTCCCCAGCCCATCGTGGCTCCCACGTTATTACCACCCAATGTAATGATCCCAGGATCGTCGTCGTTTTCGAGTTGTTGATGGTGTTGGGCGCTTTGGGACCGTTGGATTTGGGCGAGGCGGTTGATGAGGTTCGAGATCATGCCTCGTAATTCTTGATCGAGATTCTTGATTGGCTTGTCGAGCTCGGCCATGATTGTGATTTATCTTCGTCTTTCTTCGATCGATGAAAAAGAATTAGAGAGTTATAAACATGGTACAAAAGAAGAACGAAGAGAAACAGGGGGGTTTAAATAGCAGCAAAAGAAGAGACAGAAACAGGGGTAGTACTTTGCTTGCCTTGGCAATGCAAGAATTTTCTCTTTTCTGATGGCTTTTTGGTAATCACTTGAAGCAAAGCACATGTATTTGTTCATCTCACAGTAGCAATCTGCAAAGTGTTTTGCGTGTTTTTAAGTCTTCGTTCTTACTATACCTGAGTTCGATTCTCTTTGTGTGCTTAGTCGATAATGCTCTAAGCTTTCTCTCGCCGGTGTAATGCTCCATTCTTGCGCACGGCGATGGTAAGGAATCAATGCCTATGTGCGCAGTTAAACCATCAAGGGCTCGATACAAAATCCCGATAATCGTAGGGTTTTCATATCGAACCCCTTATTCAAATCCATTCCAAATACGCCAAGTGCCGATTTCAGTCTGCACTTTTCAACAGCTTCGCATAAGTTTCCATAGCTTGCTGTAAGAAACTGCATGATACGAACAGAAAACCACTACAACGCTTTGAAAAAGGTTCGAATATCCTCCACACATCTCCTACGCCAACCACATTTCGAGTATCGATCAATTAAATCCCACTCTTTCAATCCCAGTCATAGCACACTTACTTAAGAAGCCAAACTATTTGGAGACTCTACCAATTACTGTGTATGGCCAGAAAAAAGCTTCAAGCTTTCGTCACTACTTCCAAGCAACGACGCCTGTCAGCTTCTTCATTTCATCAATAACCGCACATCAAAGTAGTTAAATGCTAGAACCAATCAACGATTTCGAAATGCAAAACTCCCAATCTTTATGCCCCTCGTTTCAAGTTCATCCATAAGACAAGAGAGATCCGTGAATCCTTCTTCATGGGCATAACGTCGAACACCTCAGCTGCGTGAGGGCAACTTTACATCATATACCGAGCAGATAAGTCGTGGGTTGCTTTGGCATGGGACGGAGAAATTCTTCTTTTGAGAAGCGTAAAGGGGAATTCCTCACCAATTAATGTGCTGAGACAGAATCCACATCTCTTGCTGAGAGGTTTTGATGACTGAAATTAAAAATCAATCAAGAATGTCCTGTGAAGTCATGAAGCCATTCAAAGACCTCGCTCCATCGCCCAACATTAGGGCTATTTCCGACATTTGCTTAGACAAGGAGTAATTTCTAAATAGGTTGACGTATATGGGTTATTTTGCAATTTCGCTATTAATCAATCGAACGAACAAATCCATCCAACTTCTGATACTTTGGCATTTTCCAACACTCCACAGACACCAAAATCCGCAGTTTCAGCTCACCAAATTCGAACCAATCGTTCATCTCAATCTCTTTGTTATGTCAAATACAGTTTTTCGCTTGTTGTATTTGGTTAATATTGTTTCCAATTAGGTGGATGAGGTATGGTGGTTTCGAACGCCGACGTCGATAGGCATCGTGGTGATCGGGCGGAGGATGGCGTGGAGCTTGTCGAAGTTGTAGTCGTCGATCGAGCGGCCAACGACGATGCTAATCTCGCGAGAAATCTCTCAATTTCTCATGATCAGTGCAGGTTTAAAAGTTCGTGTATGCCTATTTCTGAATTGATTGAATTATTTGTTTCTTTGTGCTTTTATGTATTGAGGTGTCGATTTCCTAGGGTTGGGAAGGATAGTTGATTGATTCCAATTTTGTTTTTGAGGTGTCGATTTCCTTGTGCCTATAATAAATATACTATTTGATTCCACTTTTGCTTTAGTTCTGACAAAATGTGGACAAGTGGGCAACAACTAGTTTGATAAAAGCTACTACCTCCGTCCCGGTATATTTTGTACATTTGGGATTGGGTTCGGTTTTTAAGGAATATAATATTTTAATCGTATAGAGGAAGAAAAGTGTATGGGTGTGACACGTCTTTTAAGAATATTTAATGTTATTATATTGATTGTGTGTGGTAGTTTTTTACTATAAATGGAAATGTATAAAAGTTAGTGGGACGCCCGATTTAGTAACTTGTACAAAAATTACTGGGGACGGAGGGAGTATTTGATTTATACTTACCCAAAAAAGAATTAGAAAAATGTAGCAACTCAAGTGCGGCTTTTTGTAGCTTGATTTCTTCAAAATCAAAACTCATTACATGAATACTTTTCGCATTTTTCCGATCTGAATAAAGCTTGATTGGTGATTGTAATGCTTCCCTTTTGCAGGGTATGTCAGGAGGATAATGAAGAAGCCTTAATCAATCTGGGATGCCAATGTCGGGGTGGTCTTGCGAAAGCACACAAATCATGCATAGTCAAATGGTTTACTTCTCGGGGTTCAAACAAATGCGAGATATGCCAGTAAGTTTGTAGTTCATCATCTCTTGACGATGTAGTTAATCCACGAGGGGACATAACAAGCCTATATACTTATTATGCAGGCAAATTGCAACTAATGTAGCACCTCCCGAGTCTCAGGCAAGTGTTGGTACCGTTTATTCTCTTATGCCAAGTTTTGATATTTGCCATTTATAGATTTAGAGTCCTTAATTGTCGTACTGATCATATCATTCTTCTGTGAACTTTATTCTCTGCTCTTGAAATTTACAATCCCTGTGAATGAATCTTGGAATATATCGAAGGAGTGACTAATTTAGAACTGTCAGCTACTAAATTTTTTACGATGAACCAACCAACATGATGTACTGATGGGTACGAAATCGTGAATCAAACTTGTACGGATCTTGACGAGGCTGGGTCCTTGTCAAAGATAAACTTTTAATACTCAGAATACTTCTTTTCATAAATTGATGATTATTACAAAGGGTCGATGCCCCCTTATATACTCAAACTTCTCATAACGTAAATCCATAATAAATGCTTAATAATAAAATATAATTATTAGGAGTGATCTCCTCCCTCAGATCTTTATTTCCCTCGTTATCAGTTGCTTGGTAGTCTTCAATTGCTTCAATCATGGTTCCTTTTTGATCTCCTCACATAAACCCTTAATGGATGGCCTCTTTTCCCCGTTTATCTTCTCGGCTTGATTGACGTGCTCCACATCAACTCGTTGCCCCTTAAAAACAGCCTTGTCCTCAAGGCTGAAGTTCGGAAATTGTTGTGATAAATCTGCCACCTCAATCCAAGTAGCCTCGTCCCTTGGCTTTCCTTTCCAAACAACCAAAACTTCTTGTACTTCGTTGGCGTCATTATGCCGGATGCGGGATCCGAGAATCTCTTCCGGCTCAAATATGGAACTCTCCGTAATTTCCAAGCTTGCTGGGAGCGTGGTCTCCACAGGATGATTTCCAACGACTCGCTTTAATTGCGACACATGGAACACCGGATGGACACGAGACGACGGGGGTAGGAGCAGTTCATATGCTGTCGACCCAATCCTTTTAAGAACGGTGAAGGGACCATAGTACTTGGCCGCGATCTTGTTGTAGGCGTTAGGGGCCAATAAAGTTTGTCGATGGGGTCGCACTTTGAGAAACACCTTATCTCCTGCAAGAAATTCAACATCGCGTCTCTGTTTATTAGAATATTGCACCATACGCTGTTGAGCCCTCTCCAAATTTGATCGTAGCTGCTGAAGTATTTTATCACGACTACTCAAGACTTCCGCCACTGCCTCTATCTTGCACTCCTCGTGAATGAACCGCCTCAATGTTGGGGGTGGCCTTCCATAAACTACCTCAAATGGGGTTAACTTGGCAGCAGTTTGAAACGATGTATTATACCAGTACTCAGCCCATGCCAACCAACCTGCCCATTTCCTTGGTTGCTCAGAAGAGAAACAACGCAAATACGTCTCCAAGATACGGTTGAGAACCTCTGTCTGCCCGTCGGTTTCAGGGTGATACGCCGAGCTGAACCTCAGTCCCGTCCCCTGTAATTTAAATATCTCCCTCCCAAAAGCGCTCATGAAAATAGGATCTCGATCGCTTACGATAGTTCTCGGCACCCCGTGCAATCGAACGATCTCTCTAACAAATTTTTCAGCCAAACTCTTTGCTGTGATAGGCGCCCCTAATGTCACGAAATGCCCATATTTCGAAAGTCTATCCACCACCACCAAAATAGTCGTGTACCCGTGCGATTTTGGTAGACCTGTTATGAAATCCATCGAGATATCTTCCCACACCCCCATCCGGAATCGGCAGCGGCTGTAACAATCCAGCGGGATGTTGCGCTTCATACTTTGATTTCTGGCAGACGAGACAATTACTCACATATTCTTTAATGCGCCGATACATGCCCCTCCAATATACGTATGCAGCAATTCGTCGATAGGTGCGAAACACCCCAGCGTGTCCACCTGCTGGGGTATCATGAAATTCATGCATCAATATTGGAATCCATGCCGATGAGTCGGGCAACACCAGGCGCCCTTTGTGCAAGAGCTTCCCTTCCACGATTGTAAATCCCGTCCGATCATTCGGGCCTCGTTGTATTTCCCCCATGATTTCCTGAAGGTATGGATCCGACTGTTGTTCCTTTACTACGTCTTTTATTGACGTCCACCATGGCCCGCTAATGGCAGCAAGTTCGGGATCTTCTTCCATTCGGCGAGATAGTGAATCGGCCGCTGAATTTGAGCGTCCCGTTTTGTATTCGATGTCGAAGGTGTATCCCATCAGCTTGGCCACCCAAACCTGCTGCGACGGAGTAACGATTCGTTGATTTAACAGATATTTCAAACTATGATGATCCGTCCTAACGATGAAATGACGTCCAATTAAGTATGGTCGCCAATGCTGTACGGCTAGGACCAATCCCATCAGCTCTCGTTCGTACGTCGACTTAGTACCCTCTGACAGTCCCTTGCTAAAGTAAGCTATTGGACGCCCTTCCTGCATCAGCACCGCTCCGATTCCTGTTCCGGACGCATCGCACTCGATAATGAAAGTCTTCGTGAAATCGGGCATGGCTAGAACCGGGGCCGACGTCAATGCTTCTTTTAACGTTCGAAAGGCTGCATCAGCGGCCTCTGTCCACACAAATCGGTCCGCAAACTCCTTCTTCAACAGTTGGGTCAGGGGTCGTGCAATTATCCCGTAATTCCGTACAAACCTACGGTAATAGCCCGTCAAACCTAGGAATCCTCGCACCTCTTTCACGGACTTAGGCCGCGGCCACTCGACCACCGATGTGACCTTCGTTGGATCCATGGAAACTCCTTGTTGAGAAATTACGTGGCCTAGGTACTCGACTTGCTCGCATGCGAACGCACACTTTTTGCGATTCGCCTTAAAGTGATTCTCTCGCAGAATCTCCAGAACATGTGTTAGGTGCAACATGTGGTCTGCCCAAGACTTGCTATAAATTAGAATATCATCGAAGAACACGAGAACATACTTACGTAACAGGGGTCGAAACAGGTCGTTCATTGTAGATTGAAAGGTGGCCGGGGCGTTCGTTAATCCGAATGGCATTACGAGGAATTCGTAATGTCCATTGTGAGTCCGGAAAGCAGTCTTTGGCACGTCATTCGGCACAACACGAATTTGATGATAGCCCGATCGTAAATCGATTTTTGAAAATATCTTTGCCCCTGACAATTCATCCAACATCTCTTGTATAACGGGTATTGGGTACTTGTCTGGAATCGTAGCTTTGTTCAATTGCCGATAATCTACGCAAAACCTCCAACTTCCGTCTTTCTTTTTTTTACCAATATTACCGGGCTCGAGAATGGGCTAGCGCTTGGTTGAATGATTCCCGCCAATAGCATATCCCTGACCAATCTCTCGATCTCATCCTTCTGTGCATGCCCGTAGCGGTATGGCCGAACTGAAATTGGACCAGCTTCCCTATTCAATTGGATTCGATGGTCGGTGGGCCGACTCGGTGGCAAGCCCTCGGGGTCCCCAAACACCTTCGAATTTGCATCGAGCATTGTTTCCAATGCCTTCTTGTTCATTGGATCAGTGGCATCTTCTTCTAATGCGGGCATATCACGATGCTCATCTAAAAGCACGGCCCAAAATTCCGTTTCCTCGTCATGCATCAAGGAGCGAATTCCTACCTCCCGGCGACATAAGGAAGGATCCCCTCTGATCTGGATCGGCTTGCCTCCACTCTCGAAAAGCATAGTCATCTTGCCCCAATTTACCCGAACATCGCCTAAAGTTGCTAGCCAAGCGATCCCCAATATCACGTCAACGCTACCCAAGGGAAACACATAGCAATCTGCTCGTACCTCGCATTGATCTAGCTGAATCTGCAAGCCACGACATAAACTCATCGATTCTGCCCTACGCCCATCTCCGAGTTGGACCCCAAACTTACCCGTAACGTCTGCCCGTAACTTCAATTCGCTCACTAACTTTTGTGACACAAAGTTATGACTAGCGCCGCTGTCCACCAGAATTATGATTTCGTTACCCGCCGTTTTGCCCCGCAGTCGCATTGTACGTGGCCCGGATAGACCCGCCATTGAGCACAAGGATAGAGCAACGTTGGTTGGTTGCTCCTCTTCTTGGGCTGGCGCCACTTCATTCTCTGTTTCTATTTGCATTTCTTCCAATTCTGCATCCAACGAATCCCCTTCCTCTATTAACATCACCCGAAGCTGTTTCATCGGGCAGTCGTGAAGCGGGTGGTATGGCTGGCGACAACGGAAGCACAATCCCTTCTGCCTCAGTTCTTCATACTCTTTTTGGGGTAGGCGTCTAAAAGGAGTTCGAGCCGTGGATTGTCCCGAAACGGCTGTTTTGGGTGCTGATACCCTTTGGGAGTGGGTCAGATTCGGAGCCGGTGAGGAACGAATCATCGAAGGGGCACGGAAAGAAGAGGATGACCCGCGGCTGCCCGAGAAATTCGTTCGGTTTTCCCATGTCCCTGTTGGTTGTCGTTGATACTTTCTTTCAATATTTTGTGCCATTTGCATCGCAACTTCCAAATTTTCCGGGTTCAAGATTCGAAGGTCGCACCGGATCTCTTCCTTCAAGCCGTTCATGAAATAACCCAAGTAATGCTCCTCGCTAAGATTCGGCACTTGATTGGATAATTGAATGAACAAGTCGATATAGTTGACCACAGAGCTTGTTTGTTTAACAGCGGCTAAACGTTCATACGGACTTCCTTCATATCTTTCATCAAATCGAACCATGAGCGCGTGAGTAAATTGTTGCCATGAGAAACCTGGTTTGCGACGTTGGAGCCATCGAAGCCAATTCAGAGCTACCCCTTCCATTGCCACTAGCACTAGTGGAATTCGCTGATCTTCGGTTATGGCATGGATGTCAAACAATTGCTCAACCCGAGCAAGCCACCCGTGTGGTTCAATTCCGTCGAATGTTGGTAGGGCTAGATTGGTTGTTAGACTGGTGCCGCCCGTTGAATTTCCGCCACTAACCTGAGGTGGTGAGTTGGAGTCGCCCGACACCTCTCCGGTAGAAAGTCCCGAGAGAACCCGTAATATTTCAGCCATCTTCTGTTTGACCTCGTCGATGCTTGTCTTCATTTGAAGCTGCTCTTCGGCCATGATACTAACATTTTCCTCGAGAGTTTGTAGTTTTGCGCTGGTTGAAGAATCGCGTGTTTCCACCATGATCGGATCCGGCAGGTCGGACCAATTGATGGGTACGAAATCGTGAATCAAACTTGTACGGATCTTGACGAGGCTGGGTCCTTGTCAAAGATAAACTTTTAATACTCAGAATACTTCTTTTCATAAATTAATGATTATTACAAAGGGTCGATGCCCCCTTATATACTCAAACTTCTCATAACGTAAATCCATAATAAATGCTTAATAATAAAATATAATTATTAGGAGTGATCTCCTCCCTCAGATCTTTATTTCCCTCGTTATCAGTTGCTTGGTAATCTTCAATTGCTTCAATCATGGTTCCTTTTTGATCTCCTCACATAAACCCTTAATGGATGGCCTCTTTCCTCGTTTATCTTCTCGGCTTGATTGACGTGCTCCACATCATGTACTTTATTTGATAGGCATGTGTTTGCTCTTCGTAGCTGCAATTCAGTTAAATGTCACCATCATCAGAGTTAGTCTTAACAATTCCCTCCAACTTTCCACAGAAGTTAAAGTCAATCTTTTTCCGTTGAATTTTCATTCCGGGAAATAGGAAATATCCGCAGTTCCATAAATGGACCAATATCAGCTAGAAAGTAGTTAATCTTTATCAAATAATGAGCTTGATCTTTTGACGCCAGCAAACCAGTTACTGGGTTTGGAGAGTTGATCCAGCCTACAGGCCTGAAGAACGAGAAGGGGTAAGAGCAGTCTTACCGCAACTTTGGTAACCCGTCACCTTAATCATTTCTTAAGTACAATAACTTGCTCATTGTTTTGTACACCAGAGATGCTTTCGTCCTCTTTGGGTGGCATTCGCAATCCTCATCGGTGGACTTTTGTTAGATGTACTGATCTCCGTAACTCTCGGCGTCTCAGCACTCCCTGTTAATATCATCATCGGTAATACTCTAGAAGAAAACTTGCGACACTTTTAGATATATGGTACCTTTTGGTTGTGAAAAATGAAATTTACCTTATAATATATATGTAGGTGTGATAGTTGTTTTGGGACTTGGAACGGCCCTTCGTCTTGCCTTGGAGTTTTGCCAGGAATGGAACGTGAGAAGAACGGTGCAAAGGGTAGAAGCAAACGCCACGATTGGATATCATCCTACACTGTAAGTAGGTGAAACAACAAACCAATGTGGTATGTACATGTAAAAGAAAATTTCAGATGCATATATGGAAAGTCGAAAATTCTGATGTGTTGTCACTAAGTTTAGGCCCTTGAGGTTGAAAATGAAACATTGGATTGGTTTATAGATAGGTTTCTTGCCGTGTTACAAATCTTGTTTCATTGTCTATGTCAAGTAAGCCCATTTGAAATGCCACTATAGATAAATAGATAGATGCATTGTTGTAAGTTGTGCGTAGTAGTAGTACTACCGCATTACACATACCTACTTTAGTAAGAGAGTTGCTGCCTTAACCTTTCTATTTTCGGATTTACACTAATTTTGTTGCGTATATTAATAAAAGATAAATAAATAAAGGGACACTTTCACTTAAATTCCTATTTGCAAACTTTCTATCACTTAACTCCCTAGTCAGATAAATATATCACTTAACTCCCTATTTATTGTTTCTACTAAGTCATGTTGTACCTTTCTATGTTTGTATTGTGTATCACAATACGTTGATATAGTGTACCTAAATGTGTTGTTACAGCGTACCTATTTTTTTTTTCAGATATGCATTCGATCCGCCGCAGGTACACCATACAAACACATTTAGGTACACTATATCAACATATTGTGGTGCACAATACAAACATAGAAAGGTACATCGTGACTGAAGAAATTGGTACAAACAGTAAATCGGGGAGTTAAGTGATATATTTTGCTGACAAGGGAGTTATGTGATAGAAAGTTTGCCTAATAGGGATTTAAGTGAAGTTTCACCATAAATAAATTGGGATAGAATTTATAGTGGACGTCAAGGGCGTGTTTGGTTTATGGAATTTGGTGAGGAAAAAAAGAAAATGAGAAATAGATTAGTTTTCGTATTTGGTTTATTGAAGAAACCGTCAAGGAAAAGAAAAGAAAATATGGTTAAGTTTAGACCTGTAATTAAGGAAAACCAATTTCTTCATCAAATGGCGAGGAAAACGACGGAAAATTTATTAAAAATCGTTCTCTCACATTTTCTTTTCCACGCCACTTTCTTCGAAGCAAAATGCAGTGCAACTGCAAAAAAAAATGATATTATGTAACGATTTTTACATGGACATCAGAAAATCTATCGTGACGACGCCAAGGTGGATTCTCATGAGGTCATCAACCTTACAAGTCGGTGCTCAAGTCCCCAATGATTGCAGTTTCGCTTTCATGACTAAACATGTGAACGTCGTTACACGTCACATTTAGGGAATGATTCACAACTTAAAGTCGAGTTAAATGTTCTGCATAATAATACTCAAATGTGGTTAAGTCGAAGTGGTAGATTAGTTATACGTCGACGAAAAGTAGATTATATGCTCACACTTGTTAAATTTCGTCTAAATTAACGATTATATCGGTTGACTAAAATGACCCAAGATCGACAATATCGTGGACTATAAGAAGTATCTCAAAACTTATTACGAGAAGTGTAATGAAGTGTTATATGGAGTAGTATCCTTTTATTTTTATGCTTTCAAAATTGCTTTTACTGAAAAATTCACAACAAACACTAATTATTCGGAGAACAGAAACCTCAGAACTCCAAACAGAATGTAGTCATGAAATTACTCTAGTACTTCAATGAAACTACAGTCGATAGATTGATTACTCAGAGAAAAACCATTATCAGCTTTTGCCATTACTTCCTCAAGCTATGGAGGATGTACTCAGCGTAGAGGTCCCTGGAAAAACCGTTAATTCATTTTTAAACCCCAATTTCGAAGAAAAATACAAAGAAAAATTCCAAAGGGAGAGGATACTATAAAACTTACATTGAGTATTGAATGGCCTCTAAAGCAGTCCCAGAAGGCAAGAACTCATCAACAGCAACCTCTTTATTTTCATTCTTCTTGTCTGAAAAAGTAGACATTTGAATGTTCTTTTATAATATATCACACATAAAAAAAGGGAAATTTATATTAATCTATATAAAGAAAATGTTACAGTCTTCGAAGAATCGACGAATTTCAGCAAGACGATGAGGCGCAAGCTGGCTGATATCAGTTAAATGACGGTACTCGGGATCATCAGCACACACTGCAATGATCTTATCATCTTTTTCGCCCTAAACGAAAAAGTTAATAATCAATTACATGCATTTAATATTAGGGCGCGTTTGATGTCCATCATAAGACAATACATAAAAATCGTAGGCATTTTATACGTTATTTTAATGTAAGTAAATAAAGTAATTATACTATTACTTGGAATTATTTATTACCTGGTCAATCATAGGCATAAGCCCAATCGCCCTCGCCCGAAGGAAACATCCCGGGACGACGGGTTCCTAAAATGAAATTATTCGACGTCTTCATAAGTCCGACCCGTAAAAAGATTTCTTTTATATATATATATATTATATGTATTCCATTTATCGAAAAATTTAACTTCTGATTTTTTTACCTGCATGATGACGAGCACGTCCATTGGGTCGTTATCTTCGCAAAGCGTTCTCGGTATGAAACCGTAGTTGTGAGGATAAACCACCGACGAGTAAAGCACACGGTCCACCTAATTAGGATACCGTAATAAATCCATATTCTTATTACCAAAAAGACGTAAGATTAATCGTATGAAGTTGTCTTTTTTTTTTTCATATTATCCTCGTACTTTGATCAGTCCAGTCTTCTTATCAAGTTCATACTTGACTTTACTTCCTTTCGGTATCTCAATCACCTGGAAAAAAGAAGACGAAATCTTTTATAATGATAGAAATAAGATTTGCTTTTGGTCCGATTTCGACATTGGAACAAAAAAACTGATTGGCTTACGACGTTGATGATCTCGGGCGCGCCAGATCCTGCATATATTTTTCGATAATCAATTTGCGGGGTTTTTAAAAAAGATGGGAAATTTTAGAATTAATCTATCGGATACCTATCTCGAGATCGTGCCAAGAATGAGCAGCAACTGATCGCCTCGACAGGGACGAGAGAATCCTCTCGTTCAATTTCGGAGCACGAATTTGCTCTGAGGGCTCTTCGTCGCTCATCTTTTCCGATCTCTGATTTCAAATCTAAAACAAATTTTACGTAGATTTTTTAATAAAGAATGCTGAGGAGTCGCATCTAAAAAATGTAAAGATGATTGAATCACAAGTAATAGGCTTGTGAATGGGACGGGATTTCTAATCCTCATCATGGGGATTACATTTTCGGGGAAATTTCCGCCCCATTGACAAGCGTTAATCATAATGGATGGAATAAATTAGAAAAAAAATGGCATTACCCTGGGAAAATAATGATGGGATTTGTATTTGAAGGTCTATGGCAGAGTTTATGGGCACTTGTAAGCTTTATATAGGATACGAACGAATTGGTTCAATGGTTGGCCTTACCTTGAATAGTAAAAGAGTATTAATAGATTTTTGTTCTAATTATGTCTACGCCTAGGTAAAATTTTTTTCTTTTCTTTCCGTAAAGAAAGGATAGATGAGATTAAATTAATTTTTATTACTAGAATTTCATTTTCACCATAAGATTGTTTGCTTTAACTATGGTCAAAGATTTAGTAAATAGGATAATGCAGATCTTTGACATGACACGAAAGTCAATCGATTCTTTTGTTTTTTCCTTTTTTAGCAGATTATACGCCACATTCTTCAGGACGTCAACTTACAATGTTGCATTTAGGAACACTGACTTTCAACATTATCAATTTAAGGACACAAATTACTTCAATTTTAGAAAACCCTCAATCCGACGTACTTAGAGATAAATTCTCCTAACTTAGTCGAAAGTTTGGCTGAAAATTGATAACCTCGGTAACTTTGAGTTTGACCCCTCAAGCTAAACTCAGCCGAGCCAACTTACCCTACCATATACAAAATAAAAATGAACATAAAATGTTGGAACAAAGTGTCGAAAGAAGAATTCCTAATGTATCGTCTTTTGGCAACAACATTCTATGTCCGAAGCATGTAGTTACAATATTCAATTGAAAAGTGATTTATATTCAATTAAAAAGTGCTCCACAATTCCCAACTACCATTCCACATTAAAACTTCAATAGAAAACTAAGAAAGAACAAGATGCATCTCCCATTGAGTTTTAAATAACAATACTTTAGCATAAACTTTCAATATGCTTTCTTCTATTTAGTAGCTGCAAATATACAAATAAAAATTGCAAGTTAATTTGCAGAAAAACTTAAACAAGCTCCTTCTTCGTCTCAAGAACCGGCAGGGTCCACGCCGATTCCCATATTTGCAGCCGTGCCGGAGATAAACCCTCATGGCTTACTCGACGGTCGAACCGATTTTTATTCTTCGATTTCATGCTAAATGGTTATTAATGCACACAATTCAGTTTTAACTATTTTTTTGTCCAGTAAGTTACTGGTGGTAGCCTAAGGACAAAACAGTTTTAATGGAGTGCAATTTAAGAACACTAACTTTCAAATTATCCCAAATCTGCAACATAGAGTTATCCCCAAGCAACTTCAAGGCATGTGGGATTTCAACGAAATTATTTGCATGTGTAGATAATGTTTCGAAGTTCTAGTCAATAGCTAGGTTTTCGTCACAATTTTGATCTTCACCGTCCTTAACAACCATGTTATTGAGGACTTGAAATTTCTCGAAATTTTAAAAGTTAGTGTCCTTAAGTGCAACCGTGTCAGTTAGGTATTCGAAAGTGTTATACCCCTAACTGGGAAATAATAGGCAAACCCGAAGGAAAAAAGAAAAACTTGCACGAAAGGAGAACGCTGATGCATATCAACAACAACAAAACTTAATTAGTTTTGAAACACTTAGGGGGTGTTTGTTTTGAGGTGATCCTCCAAAACATCACTATGATCTTCACATCACCATGATCTTGACATCACATCCTCACCATCGTGTTTGTTTTTCGTAGGTGATGAGTCATCATCGACCACTGTAATGAAGGATCACATAGGTGATCAAAGTGGGGTGATATTCCAACTTTTGGATCACCCCCCAAAAAGCTAGGTGATCCAACATTACGGTGATGAGGTGCTATTTGGAATTTTTATTTGGACAATATTACATGATATTTTAACATTTATTCCTTATATACCCTTTTTATTCATATTTTAAATTATATAACTAACTATTTTAAATCTTAAAAACACATTTAATAATTAAAAGTACAAATAATATTGATAATTATATAATAGACATAATTGATGCTTAAAAAAATGTTAACCTCAATACTAAAACATTGATCATTGTTACGTAAAATATCATCTCAACATAAACATATTAATCATATTACCTTATATGATATACGTAGGGTTAAATATGTCATTTATGCAATATCACCACCGTGATTAATCAAACATAATATTCCAATATCACCTTAACATGCGAAATGAAATATCACCCCAAAAAAATACAGTGACGATATATCACATTGATCCACATCACGGTGATACTGACATTACGGTGATGCGAATATTACCGTGATGCTGCATCGCCAGAAACAAACACCCACTTAAAGTTATCTAGTTTTGAAACTTTTTTTTTTAGAAAAAAAACACTATTTTTGTTATACACTCCATATTCCACACATGAGATGTCACCGTCCGTGGTCATTATGTTTCGACTTAGTTTACTTTAAATCGAAAATGAACCTTATTATCACTTACGCGGTAGACTATCTGATTAAATTCATTATTTAATGAATTTAAACATCATTGTCAAGTGTGTGACATTCTCCACACTACAACTAAGTTAGAATTTGAATCGAATCGAAACATAATTTTCAGTCATGGCAAGCTCATCAGCTTCAAATAGGACTAATAATGATGGCCATATGTCACATTTTAAATCCACATAACGATCTTTCAAAAAAGTGCAAGTGGTGAATCGAACTACTTAGCTCCTTGTGGATTAGTCTTGAACAACTATTTTCCAGCCATCAACATCGTAAATCCTCGATTCGAAAAACAGCAAACTCTATTAATTTCTTCAGCTTCTAAGGCTCTATTTGCATTGAAGAAAGTAGTTTAGAAGAGGAAACGATTTCAACAAATTTTCTTTCGTTTCCCTCGCGCATTAAGTGAAAAAATTAATTTCCCTTTAACTTAAACCTAGATTTTCTTTCGGGTTTCAGTGGCAATGCGACTCCTCAATTCAAATGGCTAGAATAGTTTCACTTGTGAAGTGATGATTATGAATGATGATAAATGTGATATAGGGTTGTTGTTGGAGCTATTATTGAGTCAAGAACAAATCCTTTTCAAATTGCAGTGAAAGCTTTCAATACATATATTTACTCTTCTATTAAGGCTCAATTGTATCCCTCTATATCTAGTAATTATTATTTTATTTTATATATAGATATATATATATATATTTATTATTGTAAATATATTGTACAACAGGGCACAACATTTGAGCCTGCAGAAAAGACTAGTTATGACTTCGTTAGCTGCCAAAGAAATAAAGGAACGAAAGAAAAAAAAAGCCATGAAAATAGTAGTAAACCTCTAAATTCATTACCCAAAAATAGAGTTACCCATTGATCGGTTTTCTCCCGTGCATCATAGTTGGTTGAGAGACGTATATAATAATCACAAACAAAAAAGACATGAGAAATCTTACGCGGTCTTCATACCAACATCGTTCTCGCCCATCGTAACGTCCTCAGAATTAGCTACAGTAGGAGTCGTCTTAACACGCCGATAGAACAACACATACGCAGCTGATGTCCTTACATCGGCTTCACTTACAGGGGAAACATAGGAATCGTCGAAATGGTACCATCTGTTCTCGTCGATTAGCTGCAAGAAACAAAAAAAATGCGAGCTTGGTTATCAACTTTACATGTTAGAAGAATAGTTAGGGTGCGTTTGGTTTGTCGAAATTAGCAGAGAAAAGAAGATGAAAAATAGTACTTCGTAGTTTTCATGTGTGTTGATTGAAGAATTAAACGAGGAAAAAAAAAGAAACGGAAATCTAGTTTAAATTCATACTTAAAACTAGGAAAAGCTTAACAAAACCATTCTCTCCAATTTTCATTTCAAGCCAAAACACACAGTTTTACGGTGAATATGGATGGGAATCACGAGTTTTATGTATGTTTGTTACCTTGCAGTGAGCAGAATAGTGTCCCCCGCCAAGGCCACCATAATGGTTGCTGATGGCGTAGAGCTCATACACGTTCAGTGGTTTCCCTTCGTACGAACTGCTCTTCACATATTTGCTCAGATCGAGGCCGTGGATGGGAAAATCGACGAAACTCTCGAGCTTGCTCTTCAGCCATCTGCTGTAAGAAAATCGTTTCAGGTGAAAGACTAGAACTTCGGGCAATCTCCACAAGTCCAATTTCTTGCTCGCTTGCCTATGTTCCTTGCATTGCGGACAGTACCTGAAAAAACGTTTCATGCAATAATAAGAATAATGATCATCATATTTTGGCACCGAAAATTGCGGGCATTGAATGAAGAAACGTCATATCACATACCACATGTCGTCTGGGCCGAGGGGTTCCTCTTTGAGAAAAGCTTCCAAGCATGAAAATAGAGATATTGACTCTTGCTTGGTTTTCTTCGCAATACCGCCCGATTTTTTAACTTCGGGGAGATCTTTCAAGTAGTTCGAATCGTATAAGTCGTACTCTCTCTTTGTCCAGTCGAGTATGACTTTTATCGCACGGCTAGGATTTATTGGGGTTTCCTTTGCAATGGGTCGGCATGCATAGCCCTTATCATCCGTGAGGCAAAGATGGAAAGATAGCTTTCTAGTCGTCTGATCTATTGGCTCTAAATCATCTTTTCTTGCATTCAAAATAGAGCCTTCGTTTTCCATACAACTGCAACACGATTTCTTCAGAGGGGAAAGAACTCTGCCGACGGCTCGATACACGTCAGCAGCACACTGTGGATCCTCGATAAAAGTCACCAATGGCGCCAAGAATAGCTTCCTCTCACTGTCAAAGGAATAAAACTTTCATTAAATGATAATTTTTTCGCAAGTATCGTAAATCAAGCTATGTCAAGAGACTCACATGTCCTGATATCTATGGGAAATCTCTAGCCACGTCACCTCTTTTCCCTCCATTTTTGGAAGTCGATAAGCAACTATGTGTTCGTCGTCTTTTATCGTAGTGAGGAATTCTGAAGGATTTTCTAGGTACCGATATATCCGATGGTTATAAACCTGCACAAATTAGAACCAGCACTGTGATTAAATGCAAAAAACAACACATTCGTCGATTAGGTAAATGAAAGTTTGTGTATATTGACAACCTCAACAAAGAGAAGGTATTCGTCAGAACGTAAGCAGCATGCGACGGCCAAGGCCTTGTTTAGATCGCTACAACAACCTTGTTTTAAAACTGTAACGGTGAATGGCGTAGGATGGGCACTTCCATCGCCGTAGATTACAGTTATCGTCATTGTCCTAGTTGCTGTTGAAGGAAGAGGCACAGACAAGTACATGAATGGATCAAATGTAATAGATATTTTGTTGCAGTCTGGGCAGACAAGCGTCGATTTGTATTGACCCTGCGAAAATGCACAGATAATGGTATGGTAGAAAAAGGTTTTAGAAACGATCTTATAACACAAATCATCAAGTCGAGGCAATCCCTTCTTACCTGGCAAATATCTACCATGATTGAATCGTTTCTGCCCTTGTGATTTCTCCACAACTCTTCCGCAACTTCTGAATCAGGTCGACCGTCGTAATCCCTCGTTTCAAAATATGGTTTCTGCTTGACGCGATTCAAATCTTCGTGTAGCCCATCGAGCAAAAACGCAAGCAGCTCCTAAGGTGAGGCGAGATAAAAACTCATCATGAGAAACAATCGGTGTAACAGACAAAAACGAGAGAAAATTAATCAGTCGTTTCTTCGGAAGAAAACTAACCTGTGAATCATGCTGGTTATAGCCGCTAAACTGTGGGGCAAAACGAGCTAGTTTTCCTTTGAATACACGGGGAGCAACTGGATTTTTACCAGAGGACCATAGTTTACGCAGTAGTTGACCAAATGAAATGGCAAGCTCCCCCTACAAAACAGAATGAAAGAGATCTTTCGAATGCTTATTACGACGCACAAAGTAAAGAAACGTTGCGTAAAGAAACGTTGCGCCAAGGGTATGTATGAGGGCTTACATGCATCCCCAAAGGGTTGTCTGTGTTGATTTCATCGGTATAATCATTTAGGAAATAGTCAACTATGTGTGGCGTATGAAGCAAACACTGAAGAGCGCTATTCATGAAGCACGTGTTTCCCAAATTCTGCAGCCCAGCTAATCCACTTCCATCTTTTGTTGCAAGCTTTGAACTTTCATTTTCGTCATCCATGTCACCATTTGTATAAGACGATGAACTTCGCAAGTAGTATGGATTACTAATGGAACCATTAGTAGTCCCATTAGACATAGTTGGGCCACCACTAGGGTTGCAAACGAATCGAATCGAATCGAATCGAATATCATAATATTTAATTTGTATTCGTTAATTTTTTCAAGTATTCGTATTCGATTCGATTCGTATTCGAATCCTAAAAATCGATTCGACTCGATTCGATAACGATATTCGAATATATTCGCGAATATTCGAATATTCGAAAAAAAAAAATCAATTTTTCCCCATAAAACCTGTTAGAATAATTTTTTCCCCATAAAACCTGTTAGAATTAGAAAATAATTCCGAAAAATTACAAAATCTAAGAAACAACTCAATGTTCGTATTTGCTTTTTATTTTTACACTTGGAGCGTGAGTTAAATAGATGAAAGATTTGCTTTATTTCCTTTTATGGGTCAAAACAAATAAATAATTTGGGTCTAATATTTTATTTGGGCTTACAAGTATATATTATTATTTAAATATATATTACATATAACGAATCGAATATTCGTTAATTTTTCGAATCGAATACAGACATATTCTTATTCGTATTCGAAATTATTCGAATCATAAAAAGTATTTGTATTCGTATTCGTATTCGTTTATTTCGAATTCGAATCTTAAATTTCGAATCGAATCTCGAACCGAACCGAAAATATTCGGTTCATTTGCAACCCTAGCCACCACCAATTGAGAAATTTAACCGAGCAGGCTCTACTGGCATCAATGCTAAGCTGTTCCCAATTAAGTCGTTGCCAAATCCATCGGTTGGAATCTCGAAAAGAATCTACAAAAATGAGGAGATAGGGCAGACGAAATCATCAGGACAATTTGGTACTTGGGACAACCAGCTAGCAGCTGATAGGAATCATTCTTTTCTAGCTGCTATGCTTACTCTCGGTCGTTGTATTATGAGTAAATAGAGGGAGAGTTCCGAAAACCCTTACAGAACCATGAGGTTAAAATACAAATATATTAATATAGTCACTGACAACGCATGATTAGCTTACACATTGATCCATCAGTAAATTAGACTCCTCCAACGTCTGATCAGAAGGAACTAATCTTGTTTGCTTTTCCTTATTGAAGTAATCCCAAATGTGAAACTGCATAAATTCGGGCAGGTGCAAAAGGTGGTTACTTCTAGCTATCTAATTGAAGCGCAAGGAAAGCCAATACGATTCGGCAGTACAACACACCTTTTCGAATTCTACATCTTTAAGCTGACATAATTCCATAGAGTTCGCGCAAAGAAGCCTGAAGCACAAAGCCAAGAATTCAATCAGAAATTCCGTTGGAGAAACTCTACGAGTTTGTTATCGAGCATCTCTTCTTTACTCACAAATTACTGTCGGAATAATTCCAAATCAAACATAAACAACATATTATGATGAAAGATAACACAAGAAATACTTTAATCACTTCTGACTAAAGATAAGGCAGAAAAAGTACCTTCTTACTTATTCTGATAACTACTTCACTCTGGTCTCTAGAGTCTATTAGCCTCAAACACAGAGGAAGAACCTCCACAAGAAATTGCTTGTGTTGATCTCCAACAGAAATCATACTTCGCGGCAAAGCCGGTCCACCTTCATACCTGGATTACAGAAGTAAAAGTTCCAGTAAACGCAAGCAGAAGTGAAGTATAACCTACACTGTGCTTGAATTGACAAATATCATAAACATCTAACCATAAAACATTTTGTGCGTTGAGTTTTAAAGCCATGAAAAGAACTATACATCTCATGTTACTGTTCGAAGTAGATCTCCATATACGAGACTGAAGGTCATGATTTTTATAATTCAGGACAACTGCATTCTTTATGCACTGCTTGGAAACCCAAAACACAAGATGCTTAGGATACAACGAGGTCGAGGCATAAAAGGAAAAGATATGAAAAGGCAAGAAAAGAAGTACCACTCGAAAAGTTTCTCCCAAACTTCTTGAGGAACTAATACATAATCTTTTTCTTCTTCGGAAGTTCTGAGAAGCTGTGGATCGATATCTTTACTGTCTTTCCCGTCCACAATAATGTCAGTATTATCAATAGGTCCAGGCCTATCTTCCGTAGTTGATGGTGTCGATGATCGAGATAAAATGGAATAACCATTAAATGGATAAGAATCGTCAACTTGCCCTGTATACCTTTTCCAAGCCGTGAACCACCTAGCAAACATGTCAGTAAAGAGCACATAATGTAAATGGACAAAGACTAACACTATATTGGATTAATAACGAGTAAAAGATCGCTCAAGTTCAAAAGGTGTGATGAAATTGTGCTGTGATGTATGAAAAAGAAAACAGCCAAAAAGCTCATTAGTAATGCCAAAAGCAATCACAGATGAGTGACCTTTCAAAGTTTTCACAAATATAGTGCTGGCAATTGTATTCTAGTGAAACGTGTTACACGAACATTCACGCCAGCGACTATCCAAGATAAAGAGGCTAAATTCGTTAAACAAAAAACTCCATCTTGCTTCATATTTGAAACTGCTGCTACGACATCCTACTTGCTCAGTAACATAGGTTGATATAGGCTTATGAATATCTATTTAATTAACACATACATTGTCTTGCTTTTCAAGGAATAAAAACTGGCCAATTGAAGTACTACAACCAACTCGAAATCGTATCATGCATTAAAGGAGATGACAACATTTCAATCTGATTCCGAGAAATCAATTCTGGCACAGTGGCCCAATCGTTCTTTCAAGGGCAAGGACAATAGAAGCTGTCTTCTTTCGACAATGTACTAAAGGCTAAACACCTATACCAAAATCCTAGCACTCGAAATTTCTAAATACGCAATGAAGTTTGATCAAAGTTCGAAATCCCACAGGCTCATGTAAAATTTCAAGATCGGCACAATCTACATTTTCATAAGCATAATATATACCTTAACCTTAAAAACTGAATAGAATAATCATTAGTTCAATGTTACACTGACTCTCGACGATGAAATCGTAATCCATTAACGCTTCACTCAATGCACATACTTCCTTCTATTTCACGTTTTAAAAATTGGACAGAGACCCAATCAATCGAAATGTAACATGATCGATAAAATTAACTCGTGTCGACCAAACTACAGTAAGATGTAACAGAATGAAAATGCAGAAAGACAAATTACCTATTTGAAATAGCGTAGTACAAGTTGCCCTCACGCAAATCCGCCTCTGCTTTAACTCTCAATTCGTTAATAATTCTCTTCTCTTCCTCAGGCTTGCATGGAAACTCAATGATTCCGTTCTCCGTTGCCAATTCATCTGAATCTTGAACCATCATGATCTACACACAAACAAAAAATAATCAAATTAAAAAAAACACACACGCACACGTCTCACAAGCAAAATCAGTGCGAAAGATTGTAAAACCAATAAAAACAATTCAAAACGCATTGAACTCACCGCAGATCGAAGATATACAACAAATGGAATTCACAATAACTGTCTCTAGCGAATACCTTCGGCGGCAAAAAAGAAAACAAAAATTGGTTTAAGAAAAAAATACAGAACTCCAAAGATTTTCGTAATAAATCGCAACGTACCAGGCTATCCAATCCTGAAAATCCTCTGATCAAGAATCTAGATAGAGGAATTCGGTAGAGGCGTACTGTTCATCGCCTCTCCTTCAAAATGCATTTTCAGTTATTTTCGTCTATTGCTTTGCTTTTGCTGGCGTTTTGGGTTTATATGTTAATTACCACGGCGTTTGTTTGTTGAGGAACTCTCCTAATATTTTACCATATTCGCCGCCGCGTGACACGCTGTTAATTAAATTTTGTTATTAACCAAATACGAAATAATGAAATAGTCCATCTTGGTCACGGCGAGGTATTATCCTAATTCTGTTAATTACTTTGCTTTATGTCGTAATTAAATCAAATTTTGGATTTTATTTTCGTTTCAGCCATGATAACAAAAGGTTGAAAGAGATTTGAGTCCAAGTCATAATTAATGGATATTGGTTCGCCGGAAGTCGGAGTCAGTATTAAATGCAATTCCTTAATTTTAGTAGTTTGTGTGTAATGCGGTCGGAAAATGAACGATCTACCGCCGTGGGCGACGAGCTGCCTTCTTCCTCTTTCCGCCTGAACTTCGCCGCGAACTTGGACTTGTAGGCTGTTGAAACAGGATTAGGGGTGGGGGCGTTTTCCCTCTTGCCTAGGTCAAGAGGGCGGTTTCCATATTCCAGGCGTAAAATAGTATATGAAGTGATGTAAAAATGGTGCAAAGTGATAGCAGAATGGTAGAATGAGCAGCGAAAATGGTATAGTAACGGTAGAGATCGATTGGTTAGTTTCGTACCTTGGAAGTGTCTCGTGGTATTTATAACGTACCTAGCTCTGGCGGTTTCCGCCGGTTTCGCCCACGTTCCGTGTTTTTCGGACTTGGGCTTGCCCCTGCCTCCTCATCTTCCACGATCCCACGTTCTTTGGGTCGCATGCGCAGTGGAGATCGTGTGTTACCACGATCCTTACTTCTTCCCGAGGGGCTCGAGGGCGACCTGCCTCTTGTCTCGTAGGGTATACTTTCCCTGCCTTTTGCCCAAGGGGCATATTTTCCTCGAGGACGGCGTGTCTTTTGTCTCGTAGGGTATATTTTCCCTGCCTCTGCCCAAGGGGCATATTTTCCTCGAGGACGGCATGTCTCGTGTCTCGTAGGGTATATTTTCCCTGCCTCTGCCCGAGGGGCATATTTTCCCTCCCGGCCGAGGGGGTATGTTTCTCAGCGAACTCCTCCATCTCTCGTAGGGCTTCCTTCCGCCTTATAACGTTTTAGTCGTTTTAACGGTCTCTGAGCGTTTCGTCTGGACCCGGTGAAATCGGGGGTAACAGTGTGCCTTTCTTATAACTAGTGGTACGTTTTCGCACGCCCTATATGCGTGTGCTTAGAATATAATTATATTTATGTTACTTTTAATTTTGAGCATCATTATTTGTAATGTTTAATATATAAAATATAATTTTTAACTATATAAACAAAAATAATGTGTGGGCTATAAGTATAATAAATAAAAACTTTATAAGTAATATAAGAATTACTGAAGTAATTAATTAATAAAGAGATGACTAAACTGCAAGACCAAATGTGACAGTTTATAGCCACCCCACACCCTTTATATAATAGAATAGATACCCTAATCGGTTAGGGGTATTAGTTTAGCTGAAATTTGGAATCGTCCCATAGCTGACAATTAGGTTCAAAATCGTTCAAACTTTACTTATTAAGCGTGGGAACAATAGGGTACATGCCAGGGGATTAGTCCCGCTAGAAGCCGGAATCTTATCATAATCAACTATAAGGGTCAAAATTCATTTGAAGTTATTCAGTGTGGAACTACGATGCCTGTCAATAGATTAGTACCATCAGAGCCTCGCTCGTCCAATAACCAAAATAATGTATATTTCGATTTGTGAAATTTTATTATTTGACCTATGCACCGGTTTATAGGAGGAATGTTGACCCACTTAAGCTTGATAGGATTTCATTATAAAACCAATTAGTGATAAGTGGAGTAACCCATCAACTTATAGACCAGTCAATCTGAACTTATTCGGTCATCTAGTTTAACAAAATTCACTTAAATAGTTTAAATAATATGAAGAATGGCTATGTTCGGTTATAAAGTCAAGGCAGGATAAAGGCCCAATATAAATTTATTTTAGTAAACCCATATAATTTATCTTAAACCATCAACCTAGTTTATTTATATCGGGCTAGTGAATAGATTCTGGCCAGAATAGAGAAACCAAACATGCTAATATCTGTTACTACCTAGTCCCACTTATTTCTTCCCATCTTTCTATTTCGGGCGTCCCACATAAATTTTCCCATTTCCATTTTTGGTAAAAAATTATCCCACTAATTAAACTAATTACACCATTAATATTAAAAAAAGTCTTCTTGATTTGCGTGTCTACTAATAACTTTTCTCTCTCCATACCTCAAAAGGTGTACTATAATATTAAAATAATGTGATTTCTTAATCTCCGTGCCCGCTAATCTTTGGGAAGATTTAGCTGGGACGGAGGAAGTAATATTTATATTATCTGCATATGGGATAGCAAACTGCTCTAAGATGACATTGCACTGATACTAAAACATAAGAGAAGGGAAAAAATAAAAGAAAACCTATGCATTCGAACGTTTAGAAATCCTCATTATTATTACTACAGACGCTGATACAACAAGAAAGCTAAAAAAAAGAAATGAAAGAAAGCCCTTAATCAACAAAGCAAAATAAAAAATAAAAATAAAAATCTAGCATATACACAAGCTAAATGTAACTAAGAGGTCATCATATCAAGAACTGTTCCAAAATCCTACACTACACCTCACATAGTAACAAGCAAAGCAAGCCACCAAGCCACAAAGAAGTCAGTCATAAATCAAATAAAAGAAAAAAAAAAGAAAAAAAATACCGAAAAAAAAAGTTACTACTGGGTCTCACCCGAGCTAGACGACGTGGCTTCATTACCAGCCGTCGATGCGCCACCGCCCTGTATTTCGTCGTCGCTCGACAAACTCTGTTCTTCGCTCGAAGAATCCGAAAACGAATCACTCTCATCATCATCGCTGACAACCTCAGCCCTTCGCCTTCTTTGGACCAAACCCCTACTACTGCCCTGGAAGGCGAGCCTTCTTCCTTGCCTCGTCTTACTACTACGCTTGCCTTTTGTCTGAGAATCGAAGCTCCCCGCCTTTGATTTCTTCGTGGTTCTGATGTGTTCTTCGCTGCTATCGTCTGAATCGTTGCTTAAAGAGTCTGTGTCGTCTTTACGTCTCTTTCTGCTCGAACTTGTCTAAAAAACAACCGCAAGTAGCGTTTTGTTTTGGGTCCATCGAGTGGCAGTTTGTACAAAGAACAGCATAGAAGCATACGTATATATATGTCTATATATATACCTTAGGCCCACGATCTACAAGGCGAGCCCATTCACTTCGGTTCCTAAGGCAGTCAAGCACAGCTTGGGAATGGCTTGAGTATGCGTATCTCTCTCCATTGTGCTTTCTCAGGTGAGGCCAATGCTGTCGAATAACAAACGATGGGAGTTAGTTATAAAACGTATGCAAAGAATATACGTAGAAAATCAAACGTTATTCTGAGAAGGGAAGAATATACAGGCAGCACGGCATTGCAGAGTTCTTCTAGGGTCATTCGCTTGCCATCGCTCATGATCTCAGCAATCAAATCTACAGATATAAGAGCAAATGACTCAAACAAGAACACAAAATAATTATTTTTTTTTCCAATTTTTCCCAAAAGCACGAACCAGGCAATGTACGACGGCGGTTACTCGAATCATAATCAGAGGTGCTCCTTGACGAACGTCGACTGGTTAGATTGTGCCCATTGGTTAAATCGCCAGAAGATGACATAGAACTGCTCTTCTTATATTGCATGCTTCTACCAATGCCTCGACTATCTGTGTCCCTTTTGGAAAGAAAATCAACGCTTGATCCGCCTTCTCGCCTTCTGTTTTCTGAGGACACATGCTTTCTCTTTAGGTTCACATCGGCGTCATGACGACCACGTGAGCGTTCTCTCGACAAATCCTTGGATCTCCTCCTAGAAGTCTAAATCAATAAAAAGTTATCAAAATTGCAATGTTGAGCACATTTGATTGGACCGAGAAAAAGGTGAGCTGAGAAAACAAAATGAAGAGAGGCTCACCATACTGATATCTTTGTGGCCACTGCTAGACGCCCGTTTCATCAGCGTGCTTGAGGAGTTCGGAGATGTTATTTGAGGTAAACTTCCAGCATGGCGCATGCGAGGCACGCGGGGAACTCTAGGAGAACTATTGAGCTCTTGATGTAGAAGAAATGCAAGCTGCGATAAAGATAAAAAATTATAGATAAAGAGAGGTAAGTGATTTAGTTCTAAGTAGTTTATTTGTACCGCTTCATCACTTAGGTTAGAAGCCACATTTCCCTTAGCTATCGGGTGACTATCTGAGTGATGTGACTTTCCTCCACTACCAGTTAGAGCTGAACCAACTAAACCAGCTTTGCTCTGCGAATTTGTAGCATTGTCAATATGAACTGAAGTGGCACGATCACCTAATCGTGGAGCAGCTGGTGATTTTGCTGACAATATCACCTTAGAAGTAGAGCTAACGGTGGAATCCTTTACTTCAGACGATAACGGATTGGCATCAGATATTTGTGGCTTTGTCGATGATGATGTCTTGGAGACAGGGTTCAGGCGAGAAGACTCTTTCACTAACTTTTTTCTTCTCTCATACTTCTCATCATCCTTAACATTGTAGGCTGAGGAACTGTCTTTCATGGTTCCACCACTATTTTTTGACGACTCCTTCTGTTTGTCAGTAAAAGGGTTTCTAACAAAAGAAGTAACATGATTGTTGTGGAACTTGGATGCATTTCCACTTGAAATCGATGTGTGTCTTCCCACACAAGCAACTCCTTTACCCTGATGAGAAGTTGTTGAATGACTCGAGACTTTAATATCTGGTTTTGATACACTATCAGAAATCTCTGTATTATTCTTAAGCACATAAGATTTTTTTCTTGCTCCAATGCCACTCTCCGTACCATCAGTTTGCTTGGGCAGATGTGCGTGGCCATGTACTACATCAAATCTGTAATTACTAGAAGTCTTTACAGAGAGGTTCTTGTTTGCCTCATTCATCTTCGGTTGACTAGCTAGTGAGGTCTCTATCATCTTAGTTTCTACAGATAAAAGTTCGGCATGAGACTTTGGATGTTGAGACAAAAGTTTCGGACTGTCTGCCTTAACACAGTGTACAGGAAAAGACTTCTTCTGATAACCTTCACGAGTGCCGACAATAACATCTTTCAGTTTCTTGTTAGGTCCTGAGTCAGCTTCGTCGATATTTAAATCCTGGCCATTTGAATTATCTTTGGCATCCAAGGCAGGTGGCTCCTTGAGTTGTGTCGTGACGTTTATAGCAGTTTCTCCACAATCATGATGATGGTGAAGAGAATCTTCTTGGACCTAATTAAAAAGATAAGTGACAAACAAAATATGTGAGAAAACAACAGAAAACAATACAAGCAGTTGGAGGTCTACTTTACAAGCTATATCTATGTTGGAGATCTTTGAACGAGCAATAGCCCAAAGGAAGTAATTGGGAGAACAATAGACATACCACACGTGCCATCATCTAATATCAAATTGTTACTTTCTTTTCTTGTGATGACAGAGGCCAAGTGTCTTCTTTGTGTGACGTCCTTAGTTAACACAAACAAGCAGACATACTAAACTAAATATAATACGGCACCATAATGGTTGATACACATTGACCACTAGATTATAGCAGAAAACAGCCTAACTTAATGCGTACTTCACAGTCACGCAATTGTATGAAAATGAAAATACAAGTAGCTCCGGCAGCAATGAAACCACATTACACTGATATACTTTTAACTATTCATTGATTGTGGATATGCATCAAATGAAACATTTTCACATACCTCTTCCTTCACAGCTTCGCACTGGGAAGCAGCGAGTCCAGACAATGTCGCAGAGTCGTCATCAGTGTTAGTAAAACTCCCAGACCCCACAAGAGCTCGATCTACTTTACTCGTCATGTTTGACTTGTCATCATTTGAGATGTCTTTTCCGACTGTGGCCTCTGGAGCACGATCAGTCAAAGCTAAATTGGTAGCACATTCACCAAGAACATCACTGCAATATACATCATCATTAACAGTCGTGGGGCCTCGGGCTTGAGAAAATTCCAATTGTTTTGCATCACTCGAGAATGTTGAAGCTAGTACTAAAGATACAGAAAAGTTTTTAGTCAACATAAACACTGTTAAAATTATAAACACATACAACATTCACATTGCATTCACTAAACCCAAGCAAGACGAAGAATAGGATAATGAGGATATAAAGACATGGTACCTGCATGAGAAGCATGACCAGGTAGCCTTGGATCAGCAGCCTCTTCCTCAGAGACCCTCACCCTTTTCATTTCAGTCTGAACTTTTGACATACTAAGCTCCTTGTGCGTGCTGGAGGGTAACATAGTATGCTTAGGCTTCACTGTGCTACTTTCAGTCACAGCATCGCCGAGGCACCGAGAACTAACCTTCTCACTGTTTAACTTCCTCAGAGAGACCAGGACATCACCTTCAAGTGGGCTCTTTGCAACATCACAGTTCCCTATTGAATTAATCCCGCGATTGTTCTTCTCCTTGTTGGAAAATGATAGCAACAACCCAGCACCATCATTCCCATTATTGGCATCTTCCTCACAGTCACCACCCGTATTATTTGAATGTCCATCTCCATTCTCCTTGACCTCTCCATTACCACACCAAGGAAAGTCATTATACTTAGAGCTGAACTTCTTTGGAACATATCCACTGCACCTCCACAACACAGGGCCAAAGACAGACGACATCTTAGACCCTGAAAACAACCCCGGATCTCCACCAGGTACACCGTGCACATGAACCCTCTCCTCCATTGGAATATTAGTCCAAAGCCTATGGTCCTGGATATGGCTAACACTAGGATTGTCCATAGCTAATGTTTTCGTCGGCAATTCAACTAAAACCTCAGCAACCTCTGTCTCCTCACTGTCATTACCAATTCCACTATTGTTTCTGTTCTTACACTTATCGCAAGAAAAAGATTTCTCTCCCTTTACAAAACGCACACACCGAGTGTGGACCCACACGCCACACTCATCGCAGTCGACCATTTCTTCTCCATCATCAAAATTGACCCCACAAATGCAATCAACTGTCCACGAACCGTTAACCCAGTCATCGTTGCGAGGTTCGGATATAGGTTGCCGATGGGAACGGCTCTTCATTTTATCTTCTCAAGATAAAACCCTCTAAACAGCAATCAAATATATCATTTTTCAAAGCGCACCCTAACTCTGACTTCATATCTGCCCATAACCCCTCGCCCGGCAACAATAATCGAAGCACGAATCCAATAGGAAATGGATTCAAGTATTTTCTGATTTTCTGACAATTGAAATCCACCCAAACGATAAAAGGTAATAATTTATCCAACAACAAGCCAAATCAGATGATGCGTCCACCTATAAACTATCGTAGCCACGAGCATCGAATTCAAATCCACCAATCTTCTATATTACAGATTAATATGCCTACAGATGAAAACGTACCTTCCGAAGCGATTGCTCGAAACAAACAGCAGCTGAGTTTTTTTGCTAGTTTCAGTGTTTCCGCCTCTGACTATTTTTTTTTTCTCCTCCGTTTTTCTTCTTTAACCTTAGGGGGGTCCATGTGAGCGGAACTGAAATAAGAATTAGATTAGAGTTGGGGAAGATGCGTGGCGTCCGTGAGGACTTTAGAGCGTCACGAAAATATCTCGGCTCGTTTTGTGGCCGCCGATCCCGAGCATCCAACGGCTTTCATTGATTAAAAATATTATCAAAGTCACCCCAATATTTTCAACAAATTACGCTTAAGACCTTTAAGATTTAATTATCCAATTATTTCCGCAACTTACGTCTTTATAAGTTCAGGTCCGAAGCTCATAAATCGAGGTTAGATGTCTAGTTCTACCTATGTTCAATGTCGATTATATGATGCAGATTGTTGAATTAGCTTCGCAGAAATCGAAAATGCATCAAAATTTTGCATAGAAATGTCGATTTTTTCGTGAGAGGTGCCGAATCGTCTATCGATGCCGCTAATGTTGGGAATAAAATCCCTCTTAAAGCCCAATCTCATAAGCCCAAATTCATAAGCCGACGGGGTTCCACTATAAAACCAATTAGTAATAGAGGGAGTAGCCCACAAGCTTATAAAACTCACAACTTATCTAATTATCCGATGTGGGACTTGGGTTTACTACCCAACAATCATTCCCTCAAACACAAGACCATCAAACGGGTCCCCCCTTGAACGATAAGCATCTTGTATCGGCGATTCTGCCGAACGGGACACTTTGACACCAAACTGGATCGACCTGCTCTCAACCGAGCTATTAACACGATCCACATGCTTTATGAGTTTGGGCTTCTGAGATTGGAAGAGGGATTTTATTTCCAACAGAGCATGTGGATCGTGTTCGTGTTAATAGCTCGGTTGAGAGCAGGTCGATCCACTTTGGTGTCTTGTATCCCAGAAAGAAGAGCACTACGAACCAAACCCTATGTGGTACGACATTAGTATCCTCACTGTCTTTGTCGTGATCTGTAGGATTGCATTTACTCGTAGTCAGTGGATGCCCGCAAAGATTGTTTCCGACGAAGCTTGAAGTGTTCATGTTCTGAAGTTGAGTGCTTTCTTGTATCTTCCCCGTGAATTTGTTGTAAGACAAGTTAAGATCGTTCAACGCGAATATCGATGCAAAGTTGGTGGGAATCCCGCCAGTAAGAGAGTTGATCGATAAATCGAGCGATTCTAACTGCTTCATGTCGCTGATGTTGTCTGGGCTCAATCCCGTCAAGTGACTTCTTGATAAATTTAGCAGTCTCAAGTTCGCCATGCGCATGAGCTCTTGTGGAATATTGCCAGATAGATTATTGTTCGAAAGATCGATACTGGTAACCAAAGGAAGTATGACGTCGTATTGGCGTTGATATCCTTTTGTCATGATGTTCGCGCTATGTATAAAGGGTCCGCTATATGTTACAGGAGTCATCGCCACAGAAGAAGTTTCGTTCACGCTTTCTACGAATGATCAGTATCTTGCTTGAGTCGAGCCGTCATACGCATCGGAAAGTATTGGAATTTTGGTCTGCACCATCTTGGAAAAATTATGGAAACATGTCGGGATGGTTCTGTGGAGATTGTGGCTTGATAAATTCAAGATTTGAAGAGAGGAAAACCGACATATGTCCGAATTAATCCGACCGCTCAACCTGTTGGATCTTAAAATGATAATCCTCATATCAATTGAATTCGTCTCCGTCCATTTCGGAAATATCTGTAATTATAATTACCGGAGAGGTCGACGTTCACCAACGATTTAGAGCTAAATACCGGAGGTATGTTGCTAGATATACGATTATTACGAAGATGTGTGTAGTTATGTCATACATTCGATCGTAGAATGAACTCCTCCATACAGATCATTATCCGCGAGATTCAACAATTTGAGATTTTCTTCCAACAATCTGGTAACAATCCACTCAATCGATTCTCACCAAGATGAAGAACCTCCAATGCATAAGAATCAACACTGTTGACGTCGCAAATTACATTTGAGACATCTCCAGAAATCGAATTGTTCGAAAGGTCGAACTCTATCATGTTATGTGCTATACGATGCAGTGGACCACTAAATTTATTTGAGCTCAAGTATATGTTGGTATTCCAAGAATTGAAGTTTGGTATATTTTCGTGGAGGTTGTTGTGAGATAGATTCATGTTCGGGATATTCCATACCCATTGGGACCAGACCGTGAATACCAGAGTTTGCTAAATTGAGAAAGTCGATCCTCTCTTGTGTTCTTAGCCACGACGGAAATGGCCCGCTAAGGTTTGTCGAATGGAGATTGAGAGATTGCAATTGGAAAGGTGGCATCCAGTTCGAGCTCACCTCAAAATTTAATCGATTTCGACATGCATCAAACGATGCCAAATTCTTTAGGTTGATCAAATGCCTCCCGGAGACAACGCCTTCGAGCAAGTTATTCGAGACGTCAAATGTTTCCTAGTTGAACAACTGCCGGAGGTTCTCAGGAATATTTCTGACAAACTTATTGTCATTTAGGTACATAGTCTGAAGAGACGATAATTCCCCTAAAACCGCGGGTATGGCCCCTGACATTGAGTTACGACTAAGATTCAAATCTTGTAGATTAGTAAAGTTTTTTAATCGATCACTTAAATGGCCAAAAAATTGGTTGTTATCCAGGCTTGGACTCCTCAAGGATATAATAGCACAATCAGACATATTTCCAATAACATCCGACATTTCACCATTCAACTTAGTCCTAGACAGGGACACCATTTGCAATTTGCAGGACTGCCAAACTCCAGGTGGAATATTTCCATAGAGATGTCTTCCAAAGAGAGACATACCAGAGAGGTAAAATTTGAAATATAATTCGAGTCGTGCCAACGAGAGAGTTGTCCCAAAAATCCACAAGCTCGAGGTTATTACAGGAATAGAGCCAATCTGGAACCGTAGAATTCAGGCGATTAGCCGACAAGTAAATACGTTCGAGCAACGTAACGTTGCTAGAGCTAGGGATTGAGCCTTCGATATAGTTGTCTCTCAGGTACAGATGCTTAAGCTTCCCTAGTTGTAGAGTCCATCTCGGGAACTCAACAACACGGTTTCCAGACAAGACGAGAGTTTGCAGAGAAGATAAATTAACAAAACCGACCTTCCTTGTCGGCAAATCGAGCATGCAGTACCCCAACCGTAGTTCCGATAGAGAAGGGAGCGTGCCGAACAACGAAAGGCTATCACATACGCTACTCATATCCACAAAACTCATGTCCAAGCGCTCTAGTTTGGATAGCCCGGACAACCAGTCGAGGTTGTCCGTGTAGGTGCTTTTGAACCACGACTGTAACCTAAGAGTGCGCAAATTTGAGAGATTACCGATGGTACGAGGAATTGCTCCTTGAAATCCCGCCTCACTCAGATCAAGTTACTCCAAGTCGACGAACGACCCGACGAACGAAGGTATCGTTCCTCGGAAGCCATGTTCGCTCAGATCGAGGTACTTGAGGTGTTTCAGATTCGATAAAGAAGAACTGATGTTATTACCTCGTAAACCATTTTTTCCGTAATAACCTCCAAGGCGTAGCTCGTGAACGTGGCCCGTCGAATTGCTACTGTTGACCTTTTTGGTCCATATATGTTAGAGAGTTTTGATGAACGATGTAATTGTGATGACATTAGGTCTATAAAATAAGCAATTCGATTTGGGAAAAATAAAATGTCTAAATTCATGAGAATGTTCAACCATGCATTGCAAATGAGATGAAAATTGTTAAAGTGTTGAATATTTGAATTGCGTGTGATTTTGTGATGATTCGATGGAACTATGTGATCGCATGTTATAGACAGTCCATGAGATAGGATATATCGTTCTGTGCTATATATGGAAATAATGCATGAGATATCCTACTGAGCTATATATGGAAAATATGCTGTTTATATATGGAAAGTGATATATCCGTTGATACCAGTTTATTCCTGGACGAAAATCATATGTATGATCCTTGCTTGTCTTGCACTGAATAAAATGCTAAATATTAAATTGATATCTTTCCTTGTGCTGATTGGATTATTATATTTAGGAAAGATTTGATTTGATTATGGATAAAGTGATCTTATATGATATGTGCTATAAACGGATGTGATCTCTGAAATAAGGAAAGTCGTGCCATGATGTGATAAATCGTTTTATGTAAGCTCTGATCTGATTTATGTGCTAAACATGGTAAATATATCGATTAAATGATATGAGCTGTACATGGAAAACGTGTTGATGAATTGCTATCTTGCATGCCATACTTGGAAAGTAAATCTAAAAAACTCGTTACTAGGAACTGATAGCAGGGAATCACTTATGGACAATTTCGATATGGAAAATATATGCGAAATGATTGAAATTGCTTGAGTACGAAAATTGAGCTCTATATGGAATATAATCATGCTTTAATGTGCTATATGACCGTTGTGACGATTTATTAGAAGCATGATTTATATGGTATGATTGACTCGAAAGCTACATGGAAACTATGCTTGATTTGGTGATTATTGTTTGATATGACTTTCCATGTGAAGTGCTATTAGAAAAGAATTTATATGAGCTGCACTTAAGATTTTCGAAGTACAAAAACACAGAACAGAGAACTTGCGTATTTAAGTCTACGAGAGATTTTTGAGCAGAGAGATACTAAGATATTCCTGAGCCAGTCACTTGCGATAGCTTTCTGCCTACCCGAACTTTAACTTGCCTATCCATCACTGAGCGAGTGATTCATCAGATATTCCATCATCCCCTGCCATATATTCTGTCTTCGGACGTGAGCGATACCAAGGAGGCAAGGTCGACGCTTACGCACACGTGAAGGGAAGGACAAGTCCGGGGGCCCTTCGGTAGCGAGCTGTGTCTGTCGGGATCAAGGAGATTCCGAGGAACGAAACTCGGCGTGTGGTAACCTAGTAGCGACTAGTGTTTCGACTTGTTTCGGTTGTGTATTGGGCTAACCAATCAGTTTTGTATCCAGCTACGGTGCATTATAGTGATTGGTTAAACTCTTGGGAAGAAAATCCCAAGGAGAGGAGTAAACCCCAGTTGGGGATATAACCTCTATAAAAATCCTGTCTCGCATTTACTTTTCAGTTATTTCTTTATCGCTGTGAGACAGACCCGACGCACATCCGACGTTACTAGGATATATCAGGCACTCGTCACAAAGATCAGTAGGCATATCTAAGTCACCACACTTAGTATTTGTGAAAAGAAGCAAAAATTTCTATAGGCCTAATTCACCCCCCCCTCTTAGGCACATTTATATCTTCATTTGGTATCAGAGCGGGTTACTCAAACGACGGGCCTAACAAGCCTGAGTTAAAGATCTAATGGCTTCTTCGAGTTTTGATGTTTTTGCAGAGGGACAATCCCATTCCAGGCCACCACTCTTCGACGGAACAAACTACGCCATATGGAAAAATCGCATGAAGGAATTCCTGATCGCTACAGACTATGACCTGTGGGATATCATCGCAACAGGACCTTACATTCCCAAAAACGAAGATGGAACTCCAAAGAAAGGCCCTGATTACAATGTAACAGACAAGCGGGGAATCTCCCTAAATGCCAAAGCTAAGAACATGATAGCTTGCGCACTCACAAGAGAAGAGTACAATCGTGTGAGCTCATGTGAATCTGCCAAAAATATGTGGGACATGCTTCAAGTCACACATGAAGGAACCACTCGAGTTGTGCAAGAAAGGATAGCCCTCTTGACCCACCAATACGAGCTGTTCAAGATGGAGGACAACGAGACCATAAGCCACATGTATGCCAGATTCATGAACATCATTAATCAAATGTTCTCGTTGGGAAAGAAAATAGAAGATGGTGAGAAAGTGCGAAAAATCCTGAGATCTCTTCCTAGAGAATGGAATCCCAAAGTGACCGCCATCTATGAAGCAAAGGACTTGGATGAACTTTCAGTGTCAGAACTGATCGGATCTCTGACCACCTACGAGATGACTCAGATCTCCATCAAAGAAAAACCACCAGTCCGAAATCAACCAAACATTGCCTTTAATACCGAACAAGAACACGACTCTGAAGGCGAAGAAGAATCTGAGGAGGACCTAATGGAGCAGATCGCCATGCTGACCAGAAAGTTTGACAAATTTCGGATGAGAAGAAAGTTCAAGGGAAATTCAAAGTTCCAACCTAGGAACAAGGGAATATCGTCATCCGGAAACAATGTACAGAAATGCTTCAAGTGCAACAAGCCAGGCCACTTTGCATCAAACTGCCCGATGGAAAACGGTGACAAAAAGATAAAGAAACAGAAGGCCATGGTCACAAACTGGGAAGAGGCCGGGAGCGAAGAAGAGGAAGATCTCGCCTACATGGCCGCGGATGATGATCAGGTATCGGACTCATCTACTATTAAGAAAATATTATTTCTGAATGAACTATATGCTAGGCAAGATGAATCTCATGATAACGCTTCCTCAGCCTTTGAAGTAGATGAAAAAGAAGAGATGTTTGAGATAATTCAAAATGCAGAAAGAAGGATTAAGTCACTCAACTCACAAGTGAAGGGTCTAATTAGGCAACGAGATGAAGTAGCTAGAGAGAAGCATCAAACGGATCTAGAAAATGAGCGCCTGAAAGCCGAGCTAGAGATTCTTAAGAAAGAAAAGACCTTGTGTAATTGCGAGAAACTTAGGAAGCAAAAGAATATATCTAGGGACATGTCCGCTCTTAAGGATTTCTTAGAAAAAAATTCTCGTACTAATGTTAGATTTCTTGAGGGACAACAAAATCTTGATATGTTACTTAGTGTTCCTGCACAAATCGGGAAAACAGGATTAGGATATTCCACAACACATGAACATGCTGCACCTCCACAAAACGTTAGGAAACCTAAATGTTTTTCATGTGGTCGTCTTGGTCATTATGCTAACCACTGTTTCTTGAAGAAAGCTGATAAATCCAGATATGTCTGGAGACCTAAGAAAGTTCCTGAAGTTTCTAATTCTGGTCAGCCTGTGACTGAGAGATCACAGCCTGTGATACATGATATGCCACGTGTTAACAGGAATTACTTTGCTGCTAACCATTTAGGACCCAATCAAAATTGGGCACCTCAGAAAAGAACTGATTCATGCAGGTACAAAGAAGAAAATCCAGTAGGAAGAACAAGTGGTACCTCGACAGTGGGTGTTCCCACCATATAACAGGTGATATCAGTAAGTTTGTGTCGGTGAAAGCACATGATGGAGGATATGTCTCCTACGCCGACAATACAAAAGCTAAGGTTATAGGAGTGGGAACTGTCGGTAACACGTTACATACTACTATAGATGACGTATGGTTGGTTAAGAATCTAGAACATAATCTCATTAGCATCAGTCGATTATGCGATAAAGGTCATACGGTTACGTTTGAAAATGATAAGTGTGTAGTTAGAAATAATGATAAGGTACTATTCAGTGCATCTAGGGATAGAAATATATATTGTATAACTCTTGATGATATCACTGACCAGAATGTCAAGTGTTTAGCAGTTACACAGGATGACACCTGGTTATGGCACAGACGCCTAGGACATGCCAACATGGAATTGCTATCTCACATCACAAGCAATGCACTGATACGAGGTGTTCCTGACATAAAGTTTGTCAAGGACAAAACATGCAAGACATGCCAGATGGGCAAGCAGACTAAGACATCTTTCAAAGCAAAGAATGTGATATCTACATCCAGACCTCTGGAACTGCTGCATCTCGACCTTTTTGGTCCGGTTCAGACGATGTCTCTGCGAGGTAAAAGATATGCCTTTGTCATCGTTGATGATTACTCCAGGTACACTTGGGTGATATTCCTTGCACATAAGAATGAGGCACTAGATAATTTTGCATCGCTAGTTAAGAGACTTGAAAATGAAAAAGAAACAAACTTATGTAGGATACGAAGTGATAACGGACTGGAATTTGATAGTAAGGCATTTGCATCATTCTGTGATCAGTACGGATATAGTCATAACTTCTCTGCCCCTATAACTCCTCAACAGAATGGCGTAGTTGAACGTAAAAATAGGGTATTACAGGAAATGGCCAGATCTATGTTACATGAGTATGATATTCCTAAACAGTTTTGGGCGGAAGCTGTTAGTACAGCCTGTTACGTGTCTAACCGTGTCTTCCTTAGGCCGATATTAAAAAGGACTCCTTATGAAATCTGGCATGGTAGAACTCCAAATATAGGTTACTTTCATGTGTTCGGATGTAAATGTTTTATCTTGAACGATAGAGATAAGAGAGGAAAATTTGACTCTAAGGTTGATGAAGGGATATTCCTTGGTTACAGTCTTACGTCTAAGGCATATCGTGTTTATAATAAAAGAAAGCTGACTGTTCAGGAATCCATACATGTTACTTTTGATGAGATGCCTAACACAGATGCTACTGATGAGGAAGGTATAGATTTGCCCTGTGCAGAATTGCAGGATATTAAAGACAGTGAGGAAGATATTCCTGAATACGAAAATACTGAAGCAGTGGAACCAGAAGCTGGAGAGCTGCAACCTAGAAAATGGAAACATGCATCCAGTCATCCAACAGATCAAGTGATAGGAAATATCAGATCTGGAATCAAAACTCGAGCAACTGTACGAAATCAAGATACGGAGGAATCTCATGATGTACTGCTTTCAATGATGGAACCAAAGACAGTCCATGAAGCTCTAGATGATATATCTTGGGTCTCAGCCATGGAAGATGAGTTATCTCAGTTCGAAAAGAGCGAAGTGTGGACACTCGTAAAAAGACCAGACGATAAATCCATCATAGGAACCAAATGGGTCTTCCGAAACAAACTCGACGAACACGGTAATGTCACAAGAAACAAAGCGAGGTTAGTTGCAAAAGGTTATTCCCAGGAGGAAGGTATTGATTTCGATGAAACCTTTGCACCGGTAGCTAGATTAGAATCTATACGTGTCTTACTTGCATATGCATGCTTTAAACGTTTTAAACTTTTTCAAATGGACGTAAAAAGTGCATTTTTAAATGGTTTTATAAATGAGGAGGTTTATGTAGAACAACCACCGGGCTTTGCTAGGGAAGATTTTCCAAATCATGTCTTTAAATTAAATAAAGCACTATATGGTTTAAAGCAGGCTCCTAGGGCATGGTATGAAAGGCTAAGTAAGTTTCTAATTGACATAGGATTTTCAACTGGAACTATTGATAACACGCTGTTTATTAAGTATGAAGGTGATCACATGATACTAGTCCAAATTTACGTTGATGATATCATATTTGGAAGTACTAATATCCTTCTCTGCGAGGAATTTTCTAAGTCTATGCAGAAGGAATTTGAGATGAGCTTAATGGGTGAGCTGAACTACTTCCTCGGGTTGCAAATAAAGCAGCTTGACAATGGAACCTTCGTATCCCAGACGAAATACAGCAGGGAATTACTGACTAAATTCGGGATGAGTGATTCCAAAGCGATTTCCACCCCTATGCATCAGACCACCAAAATAGACATTGATGAATCAGGTACACCGGTTGATCAAACACAATATCGAGGTATGATCGGAAGCCTTCTTTACTTAACTGCTAGTCGCCCTGATATCATGTTTGCTGTTGGTATGTGTTCGAGATATCAGTCTGACCCTAGGGAATCTCACTTGACCGCAGTCAAGCGGATACTTAGATATATCAAGGGTACTGTCAATTTTGGTCTATGGTACTCCTATACGGATGACTTCCCATTAATGGGATATTCCGATGCCGACTATGCCGGCTGTAGGGAAGATAGGAAAAGTACTAGTGGAACTTGCCAATTACTTGGAAATTCCCTGGTAACTTGGTCTAGTAGAAAGCAAAATGCTGTCGCCCTCTCCACAACCGAAGCTGAATATATGGCCTTAGAAAATTGTTGTCAACAAGTTCTATGGATGAAACAAACCCTTAGTGACTTTGGGTTAGGCTATGACAAAATTCCCATTATGTGTGATAGCACTAGCGCTATTAGTATTACTAAGAATCCCGTGCATCATTCTCGTACTAAGCATATTGAGGTTAAACATCATTTCATACGAGACCATGTTCAGAAGGGGAATATCAGTGTGGAATTCGTGGGAACAAATGATCAGCTCGCTGATATCTTCACTAAACCCCTAATAGAGGCAAGATTCTGCGACATCCGTGATCGATTGGGAATCCTCGAGCTTAATAAGGTTAGTAAATCTGCCTAATTCTATCATTTACTCTAGGTTATTCTATTTTAGATAGAAATTCATAGTTATCCCATCTTAAGATATTCTGCCCTTAAAATATTTCCGTGGATCCTATAGATCTTTTCCTTAAGTGAAATTCTCGTATTTTAGGAAGAAATTCGTAGTTATCCTTTCCAAGACATTCCTTCAGCCATCTAGTTTATTTTAGGAATATCCGATCTTCTGGATCTGTCCTTAAATGTGATTAGGTTATTTAAGGAAGGAACGCGTAGATATCATTCCAGCCGTTCAGATATTTTAGGGAACTCATTTATTCCTTTCAGCCCAGTCAAATCCCTTCCATAATTATGAGATCCTGTCAAATCAGCCCGATATCTCTGACAGTTTTCACTTCCCAACTTCGAAATTTCAAATTTCAAATTTAAAATCTCATCCTTATCTCTTCCTAAAATAAACCGACACCATTCTTTAAATTCAAAAGCGTTCCTTATCATCATAAATTCATTCATCTTCTCCAAACTTCCTTTCAAACCCTAATTTCTGAAAAATGGCTAAAACATCCACACCCAAGGCAGCCACCAAAGAATCTTCAAGCCGAAAACGCAAGGAGCCCACGCCTGATGAGTCCCCACTTGAATCTCCTTCCAAATCACCAAAACAAGCCTCGCCTTCTGTTCGCAAAACCCGTTCCAAAGCCAAATCTCCCAAATCCTCTGACAAGATCTCATCCCCTTCCAAAACTACAAAGAAGAAGAAGAAAACCAAGAAATCCAAGACGCCCGAACCAGAAAAGTCTGCCTCAAGCTCTGAAATTCCTGAAGAAGTTCCCAAGGTTACCCAGGAATCGCCGCCGCGATCCCCAACTCCAGTTGAAACCCAGAAATCACCTCCGCCAAAGTCTCCTGAAAAACAGCCATCACCACTTGAAAAAACCTCTCCACTTCCGCCATCAAGTTCAAAGTCCTTTACCATTCCGCCTCTTGATCTGTCCAAAACGAGTGAGATCCCTGCTGAACACCTTTTTCTGGAAGAAAGTAACCGCACCACCTACAAAAGCCTCCTCAAAAGAGATATCGCCCGTGGTCGCGCTGTTGCCTTTGACAATCTGCCTGCTGGAACTGTTATAACCTGGCTGAAAGACTACGGATGGGAGCAATTCCTTAGTCTCAACACGCCATTCTATCCTGAGGTCGTCAAACTGTTCTATGCAAACTTCGACTACGACGAGTTTGAAGAACATATCACCATCCGTTCCTATGTTCTCGGACACAAGATCGAGTGGACCACTAAGAAGATGAATGCTATGCTTGCAGTTCCTGATGAACCCTTCTGCCACTACGACATGAACGACTGGTGCCATGCTGATGGTTTCGACCCCAGTGATGTCCTTCAGAAACTCTGGAATACCCGCACCAAGCCCCGCTTTTCAGATGGAGAAGCTCTCAATCAACTTCCCATAGATTTCTTCTTCCTTCATAAGCTGCTGAACATGACCTTGTGGAGTGCCAAAATCGGAAGTGGCGGCCACTCTACCACTATGAATTTCATGAGCACTTTTGCCGTGTACATGATATCTCAGAATCGCAAGTTCAACCTCGGATATACCGTCATGAAGCACATGATTCAGGCCGTTGAGAGCAAGGACAAGGCGCTGCCCTATGGAATGCTGCTCACTCATATGTTTGAGTGCGAGGGCATTATTATGCCACCTGGCTGGGAAGATAAGGCCGTCCACATTGTGGACCTTGTGACCTTGAAACGGATGGGTATTCACTACACAAAGGGCCAAGGTTGGTTCAAGGCTAAGGAGAGTAGGTCAGTGGATAGCGCCCAGAAACGGTCGGCTGCGAAAGGAAAAGCAAAGGTCAAGAGCGACGACGACGAGGACTATGAAGATGAGCTCAGTGTCGGGAAGGCTGGAATCTCGGTGTTGCGCCGCGATATCTCCGATATCAAGGCTGATAATCAGAAGCGCTTCCGCAAGCTCAAAGAGCAGTATACTGAGTTATCGATGAAACTATCCAAGCTCTCAAAGCTCGTCAAGAAGTCCCTTAATAAGCCCGCCGATTCTGAAACCTCTTCAAGCCAGTAGGCTGCCTTTCTAGTTCCTTTCTGCTCCTAGTTGCCACTAGGATATTCCAGTTCTGTTCAGTTTTTAGTTGATCCTCCCGCCTTTTTGATGATGAAGGGGGAGTAGTAGTAAGGTAAGTTTAGACGTTTAGCGTCTAAGTTTGTTAGTGGTAAGTATGTATAGGGAGGCTCGTTGAACCCTAATATAATATTTTGCTGCTATTATGATATATCTACTGTGCTTAACATCTTTTGCTCTGACCTTAGGATATATCATTTGTTGATCTCACACTCTGATGCGTAACTGTGCTACTTGACTTGCATAAAATTTCTTACTAAATGCTAAGTGCCTGCTGAGATGATTACATGATTGCTTGAACCATGCTTGGAAAATGCGCACTTAGGCAGGGGGAGCACACTCACGGGTAATCTCTAAATTTTTAATACTAAGGATATAACATAGAAAAGATAGGATATATCCGCACTTAGACAGGGGGAGCAAAATTAGTCCATGATATATCATAGCATGTCATAGAGATAACTGCACGTAGGCAGGGGGAGCAAATATGTATCACATGTGATTAGGAAATATCGTATGCTCTGCTTTGTGATTATGGAACACTTAGACATATGCGCTAGGACTTGCATAATCGAATATGCTTACTTGCTTCCGTGCTGCATCAATTACATGTCATCATCAAAAGGGGGAGAATGTTGACCTTTTTGGTCCATATATGTTAGAGAGTTTTGATGAACGATGTAATTGTGATCACATTAGGTCTATAAAATAAGCAATTCGATTTGGGAAAAATAAAATGTCTAAATTCATGAGAATGTTCAACCATGCATTGCAAATGAGATGAAAATTGTTAAAGTGTTGAATATTTGAATTGCGTGTGATTTTGTGATGATTCGATGGAACTATGTGATCGCATGTTATAGACAGTCCATGAGATAGGATATATCGTTCTGTGCTATATATGGAAATAATGCATGAGATATCCTACTGAGCTATATATGGAAAATATGCTGTTTATATATGGAAAGTGATATATCCGTTGATACCAGTTTATTCCTGGACGAAAATCATATGTATGATCCTTGCTTGTCTTGCACTGAATAAAATGCTAAATATTAAATTGATATCTTTCCTTGTGCTGATTGGATTATTATATTTAGGAAAGATTTGATTTGATTATGGATAAAGTGATCTTATATGATATGTGCTATAAACGGATGTGATCTCTGAAATAAGGAAAGTCGTGCCATGATGTGATAAATCGTTTTATGTAAGCTCTGATCTGATTTATGTGCTAAACATGGTAAATATATCGATTAAATGATATGAGCTGTACATGGAAAACGTGTTGATGAATTGCTATCTTGCATGCCATACTTGGAAAGTAAATCTAAAAAACTCGTTACTAGGAACTGATAGCAGGGAATCACTTATGGACAATTTCGATATGGAAAATATATGCGAAATGATTGAAATTGCTTGAGTACGAAAATTGAGCTCTATATGGAATATAATCATGCTTTAATGTGCTATATGACCGTTGTGACGATTTATTAGAAGCATGATTTATATGGTATGATTGACTCGAAAGCTACATGGAAACTATGCTTGATTTGGTGATTATTGTTTGATATGACTTTCCATGTGAAGTGCTATTAGAAAAGAATTTATATGAGCTGCACTTAAGATTTTCGAAGTACAAAAACACAGAACAGAGAACTTGCGTATTTAAGTCTACGAGAGATTTTTGAGCAGAGAGATACTAAGATATTCCTGAGCCAGTCACTTGCGATAGCTTTCTGCCTACCCGAACTTTAACTTGCCTATCCATCACTGAGCGAGTGATTCATCAGATATTCCATCATCCCCTGCCATATATTCTGTCTTCGGACGTGAGCGATACCAAGGAGGCAAGGTCGACGCTTACGCACACGTGAAGGGAAGGACAAGTCCGGGGGCCCTTCGGTAGCGAGCTGTGTCTGTCGGGATCAAGGAGATTCCGAGGAACGAAACTCGGCGTGTGGTAACCTAGTAGCGACTAGTGTTTCGACTTGTTTCGGTTGTGTATTGGGCTAACCAATCAGTTTTGTATCCAGCTACGGTGCATTATAGTGATTGGTTAAACTCTTGGGAAGAAAATCCCAAGGAGAGGAGTAAACCCCAGTTGGGGATATAACCTCTATAAAAATCCTGTCTCGCATTTACTTTTCAGTTATTTCTTTATCGCTGTGAGACAGACCCGACGCACATCCGACGTTACTAGGATATATCAGGCACTCGTCACAAACATCAGTAGGCATATCTAAGTCACCACACTTAGTATTTGTGAAAAGAAGCAAAAATTTCTATAGGCCTAATTCACCCCCCCCTCTTAGGCACATTTATATCTTCAGCTACCGACAACACCTTTCCACGCACAACAGTCTGCTTCATCGTCCTTCCATTAAGAGAGGAGATCGCCGCTATATTCTAGCGACTATTTGAAGGATAAAAGCGCTCTTCTTTCGATTTCGGGACATTTTAGGGTCGTGGAACCGCTGATTTCGTAGTAGGTCGTTGTGAAGATGAGTAATGAAAACAAATGCTTAAGGGTAATGAGACTTGAGCTTAGTTCACGCATTTTTTGTCAACTGATTTTACTCGATATACAATAAAATTAATACTAATTAGTATATAAATAGATGATGTACTCACTTTTCCTATGGTCGGTCCGCTTTTAATTATTGTAGATGTGGAATAATATAAGTAGATTGGTGTAAATATAAGCCTGTGAAGTTAAGAGTCTAAGACCAAGACAAAAAAATAACACCAACGGTGACTTGACTTGATTGACTTGACCAAAGACTTACATAATATAACACCAACCATGGACTTGTTGACTTCCTATTAGTATTAAAAGGCCAATAGACGACTCCAACGAAGACCTGCTGAATCTTGACTACTTAAATTGCTTGATTTGAAAAAATGAAGAAAACTAAAACGAAATCTCTGGCATATTGATGCGAGGCATATTGATTCGAGGGGTTTGCGAGGCAAACGAATCGAATCAAGTCGAATAACATAATATTCAATTCGTATTCTATTAATTATTTGAATATTAGTATACATATACGATTACTATTCGTATCCTAAAATCGATTCTTATTCGTATTTTAAAATGTTCGAATCGAATATTTGAATATACGAATTTTAGTATTGTATTATCTTTTATTTTAAAAATTATTAATAATATTACATTTAAAATAAATATTGAATTATAATATACTATGTATTCATTTTTTATCTTCTCTATTTAATAAAAATATTACATTTAAGAAATATATTGAATTGCAATATGTTATATAAAATATATATTAAATAATTAATATTTGATAACTAATTGAATCAAATCAAATACTTTGATATTATATTCGTATTATAAAATTGTCTAATCAGAAAAACTATTTCTGATTCCTTTGCAACACTACCCACGAGCTTTCGAACACTCAGCATGCTCGACAATCACGATGATCGAGCTTGAGCGAGCTTCAATTGAGTCGATTCACGATTAGGGGTGTAAATGAGTCGAGTTGAACCCGAACATTACCCAGCTCAAGCTCGGCTCAATTAAGATTTACTGAGCTCTCGGCTCAGTTAAAAATGTTAAAGCTCGGCTTGACTTGACTCGATATGCTTAATAAGCTTAATGTCATGCGAGGTATTTGAGCGAATTCGGGCTCGAGCTCAAGTTCAGTATAAATTATTAAATAAATACTTATTTTAATATAAAGCTTTGACTGAACTGCTGGGAGCGGTTTGCGAGCAGCTCTGCTCGTCTACAACCCTACTTTTCTAACATAATCCAAGCAGTTTCCGAGCATAACGCATACGCGATATTACTATACAATAAAGAGGTTTTCCAAAATTACACAAAATGTGGTGTGAGGATGATTCGATTCATGCCTAGTTTTCAGCATCATGATAATCAAATTCCCGCTAACGAATCGATTCGTCGATAGGAAATGGGCTTAAAATCCTCGATTTCATGCAAAAATCGAGCGCAAGGCCGGCGAAGAAAAAGATCAAAAGGCTCTCGGATACATAACCAAAGCCGTCCAATGCAAGCTTCGCTATGCCGCTCGCATCTAATTCCAAAGGCCCTCCTCCGCCGCTCAGCATACCAAGGCCTGAAACATAAAATTAGTTCATTTTCCAAATCTCAGAGTATATGAAATTTTAGTCCTATAACTTTCACGAAATTGGCTTCTCGTCCTCTGACTCGTCTCTTTCTAAAATTAGTCCAGTATGTTTATGAGTAACTAAAGTTTTAATGGGATATTTTACAAAAATAGTTGCTTATGATAAAATGGTGTAAACATACTGAATTAGTTATGAAGAAGGCAAGTTAGCGGACGAAAATCGAATTTTGTAAAGGTTATATGACTATTTTTGGAAACAGGCAAGTTAAAGGACAGAAAGCAAATTTCGTGAAAGTTACAGTCGTAAAATTTAGATCCCTCATTTTCGAACATCTCACTACCTTTGACAAAGCCGAAAGCCGCGCATGTCCCCGATTTGAGCTGAAAGTTGTCCAAATCTCTCCTAACGGCATACCTAAACGTGACTCCGAACAACGCACAGTTGAACAACGTGATCGCTAAAGGAAGTATCAGTTGCGACGAATTGGCATCTATGCGCGTTAGGGTTATCGGAAGGTGAGCCAGGAAGCCAGTTATTGCGGCTACTGAAGCCGCTTTCACCGACTCCAATCTTTCTGCGTCGACGCCGATCGGCCCGACGAAAGCATCGATGGAGTTTTCCGTAAGGGAACGCTCGGCTTCTTCGATCATCGCCCTCGCCTCGGATATTTCTTTCTGGCACTCTTCGAGCTGCCGCCGGTTAAGGAAGTTAGTGTTGATTGAATTAAACGATTAATTTGATCATATAAGCAGCGAAAGCAGCGAGTAATTAGAGTGATAAGGAATCTCATGAATTGTTAATAATGATTAGTACTGTCAAACGGGTTCGCGGTCCGCAGGCTGCCATTTCTCAGGCACGCCAGTGGGCGGGCTTAGACGGGTAAGCCCACGCCGGCCGCGGGCTTTGGCGGGGCGGGCCTAATTTCACTAAGAAAAATTTATTATTCAAAATTAATATATAAATGAATTATATTGGTTTTTTATATTTTTGAGATCCAAATTTTAATTTAATCAAGTTTAATAACATAAATAAATTTTATTAAGGGAGTAATTCAACTTAAATATTTAATTTAATTTTTTTTCTTTTATTTTTTTCTTTATATATTTTTTTTCTATTTTGGGCAGGCCGGGCCCGCTACCCGCCAGTAGGGCGGGGAGGGGCTTCAGTTTCCAGGCCCGCCATGCCAGAGGCGGGCTTTGGCCGACAAAGGCCCGTTTTGTGTTGACTGCTCTAATAATGATGAATCAACTCACACTAACAACTCTGGAGTGTGGCGGTTAGCCCATAATACATCTGGCCCCGGGGACTAATCCCACCTCTGGAGCGTGGCGGTTAGCCCATAGCCAGGCTTTGGGGGATACCTCGGGACAGTAAAAAAATACTCACACTAACAACTCTAATTGTTGGGATTTTCGATGGCCTCTAGCCCACATGCTTATGTCCTAATCATAGCTCTATGATTTATTCGATGTGGGACACGGATTTGACACTAAACACTAATAGCTGAGATAAATCGTGTTAGTTTTCCAGTCGCGTGGGGGAGCGTGTTGAGATTTATATTCTATTTCACACGTCGAACAAATCGAGTTTTCATAATCAATTAATATATTCAAAATGTCAACTCCACACATCACAAATTGGTTTTACGATGAAGTCCTTGTTTCTAATATGGCTATTAGAGATGATTTAGCCGATAACAAAACTCAAAGTGCAATGACTTCAACTCAAACGGTAATCCGAACCATATTAATGATTTCGTGGAACTAATTTTATTGAAGAATTCCTTGCATTATTAGATCTTTAAATACCAACATTGTATATACCAACGGGGTTGGTACAAGTGGTAAGCGGCTTGGTATCGCTTAAGCAAGGTGGTATCACTTAAGCAAGGTTTCGGGTTCGAATTCCCCTTTGGGAGCCTCACCTGCCGTTACAAGTTACGCGACGCCGGGCGAACCGATTAGTCGAGGCAACCCGCAACCGGTCGGGTATCCGAAAAAAAAAAATACCAGCATTGTATATATTTCTTGTGTGTCAAAAATCCAAATTTACCAAATTATACTACTGAAGAATTCCCTAGTTTCATATTTTCTCTATTCGCAGGAACCAAGAAATTCCTACCAACGAAGACAATGGGAGAGAAACAAAAAAAAAAGAAATCAAAAGATCGAAGCTTTTTCTTACCTCCGCCGCCCTCGATTCGAGCTCGGTGACGTAATCCCTCGTCATCTTCGCCTCCATTTCTCGCCTTTCGATGTCGGCGAGCTCTCTCCTCGCCGCCTCGACCCTCTCCGACGCCTGCTGAAGCCCATCTAACAGAACCTTATTCTCCTCTCTTTTCAGAATCTGCTCCACTCTCTCGTCGACCATTCCTGAGAGCAAATCCTTCAGACTTCCTCCGCCGCCGCCGCCGCCGCCTATTGGGCTTTCTGGGACGCATTTGATTGGCTTAACAGGGAAGATACTGCGGCGAGGAGGAGACTGTGTGAACTGTTTGAAGAATGAGGTGCTATGGGCTTTATGGGAAAACGATTTCTTGGCATTTAGTTGTGGGATTGATGAAGCTTGGGTGGTTGTCATGGCGACCTTCATCGTTGGGAAATTTTGTCCTGAAATAGCTTGCGATGTTCGTTGGCTTGTGCCGTTGTGCTATGATTTATCTACATTACCTATTGAGATGAGCTAAAGATTAATTTTTATATATTATAAAAACAAATCAATTTTGGACAACAAAAGGTGTCGTGGTGTAGTTGGTTATCACGTCAGTCTAACACACTGAAGGTCTCCGGTTCGAGTCCGGGCGACGCCATTTCATTTCTTTTAATTTTTTTTATTTTTATTTTTTAAGTGTTAATTTTACGACAGTGCTCAAATTTTTTTTAGACGTTGAAATTTGAAACTGGTGTTTATCGTCTCACTATATTGGTCGGTACTTTTTTATTTTTGTCCCCTTCACGGTCAACTTGGCAACTGAGCTGAGCCCTTTAGAAAAATGCCCACTAACTCAGCCCAATTGTAATAAGTTTTCTTTTTGTTTTTCACGCGAGGTACGTTACTGAATGGGTGATAGAAGATATGACTTTGTTTTTAGGAAATTCCATTTGCTACCATGTCTTGAACGTTTTCTCATTTGGTGCATAAAGTTATTCTCACTTCTAGTAGGACGGTGTTTGAGACTTTTTAACTGGTATTCAAAGTATTTTCCAATTCCAGGTGATATCCATGTGTTTAAGGCTTTCTCAATTAATGTTCGAAGTGTTTTCAAGGTAGGTACCCCTAATGTATGTCATCGTGATTTTAAATGACGAAAAAATGAGATTTTCTAGGTGAAAGCCTTGTTAATTGTTAATCGAATAGTAGAAATGACTAAAAAGGGTTTCTACACCTAAAGATCATATTTGTAGCTTTTTAAATTACGACGTTATACATTAGGGGTGGGTGCCTACCATAAAAATACTTTGGGCATCAATTGAAAAAACCTTAAACACAAGGGTAACGTCTGGAATTGCAAAATACTTTGCGATCAGTTGGAAAAGTATTAAACGTACGTACCGAAATTGAAAATAACTTTGGGCACCAACTGAAAAAGCTTTAAATACAGGGGTACCAAGTGTAATTTCTCTTTTTCTAGTAGAAAACAGGGTACCAAGTGTAATTTCTCTTTTTTAAGTATAACTTATAACATTACATTGGCACATCAGGGTTAGCTGTTGACTAAGACAAAATAGTGGGTGTTTATGATAATTATTGCACGTGAAGGATGGAGTTATGGCTTAACATTTTCACGACAAAGTCCGGTGTTGACTATGACAAAAGTTGGTCAGAATAGACTGTCGAACCGACGTAATTTTCAACCCAGAAAACATAGGTTGTCTTTGCTTTGTAGGATAAAGTTAGAAAATGGGTTACATAATAGTTAGTAATACATTGTCTCATGTCTGGTTCAATAAAATAAGGTTGTGTTTGCTTTGTAGGATAAAGTTAGAAAATGGGTTACATAATAGTTAGTAATACATTGTCTCATGTCTGGTTCAATAAATTAAAGCTCCGAAAAACTAATAAAGCCCGAAAATATCAAACAGCTCTTCTATTATGTATATTAAATGGACGCCTATTATAACTTTATCCCGAACTATCTGATACTATTTATTATCGGGCTTGGTCCTTCCCAAATTCCCATAAATGGGTTTATAAAGCAAACGCGGCCTAAAGCTCCGAAAAACTAATAAAGCCCGAAAATATCAAACAGCCCTTCAAGTATGTATCTTAAATGGACGCCTATTATAACTTTATCTCGAACTATCTGATACTATTTATTATCGGGCTTGGTCCTTCCCAAATTCCCATAAATGGGTTTATAAAGCAAACGCGGCCTTAGTGGACTAAACGATTTTCGTAAAAGCTACCACCGAACTATGAGTTTCTCCTTATTAGCTTCGTAGTTGATAAAAAAGTTTAATTGAAGTTTTATCCATGAATTGACTGATAATTTTGCACGAATTTGTAAAGATATACTTTTTATTGCTAATTAAAGACATTTGGAACCATGAGCTCGAAATATATTAATATGGCCGATGAATATTCTCTAAGCCTTGTTTCAGTATTTTCTTTTCCTAGTGTTTATAATGTATTTTGCACGAATTTGTAAAGATATACTTTTTATTGCAAATTAAAGACATTTGGAACCATGAGCTCGATATATATATTAAATATGGCCGATGAATATTCTCTAAGACTCGTTTCACTATTTTTTTTTCCTAATGTTTACTATAATGTCTCCTTTTTCAATTAAATTAAGGGATCTTTTTACACATAAGTACCTAGTTGGATAAAAACTTATAATTTAGTACCCTGTCAGGATTTTTTTATATGTAGGTACCTAACAGAATAAATTTTTTGCACATAGGTACCCGATCCCCGAAAGTACACCATACAACACATTTGAGTACCTTATATCAACACATTTGGGTACCCTATATAACAGAAAATGGTACGTCGTATGCTATATTTAGGTACGCTCTATGTTAATGCACATGTATGCCTTAGGTACGACGTATGCTATATTTAGGTACCATATATCAACGTGTTATGGTACGCAATATACACACAGGAAGGTACGACATGACTAAGGAAACTGGTAAAAATTAAATTGGGTACCTATCTAAAATTTTCTGACATAGGTACCTATGTGTAAAAATTTTATCCAATTAGGTATTTTTCTATAGATTCACCTTAAATTAATTTTTTTCTTCGAGAAACAGTACTATATACATAGTGTGCTGTCATGTGAGAGATGAGATAAGTCCCATCCCAAACAAGTTGGAATAATTAATATTGCAATTTGCACATTCACATTAATTCATTTTATTTCAAAATGACAACAATAAATTGAACTAGTATTTTTGGTACACCCTATGTGTGTGCAATAAAATAACATTAATTATTATTAAATAAGTTTTAATAAGTAATATACTAAAAATAACATTTAGTAGTTATTATGAGGTTATGGATGTTGAGTGACCACTTTTAAGGTTAACCCTGAAGGAAGTGCATCACTTTTTTATTTTAATATAATTTATTCCCAATACGCCCCTCACTTATAGGCTGATTTCTCTATTATCTAGCCTTAAGCGTGTAACTCTCATAAATGGGTGGTTGTGAGGATTCGTACCCATGACCTGCGGATCCCTAAGTTCTGATACCAATGATAAGTTTTGACGATGCAAAGAATATGGAGAATAAAACAACTTAACTCTCTTGATAATAAACTAAGTACATGACTCAATATAGAGACTTAATCTCTAATAACGACTAAGCTAATAATTAGGAACAACCACTAACTTAACTAAAGACCAAGTAAAACAGACTAAGTAAACTAATGACTTAGACTTGACTTGAGAAAAATTATTCAAAAATGGAAGGTACTTAGTTTAATGTCTTTCTTTTTTTTAAAATTTTTTTTCAATAGTTGTAAAATAATTTGATTGGTCAATTGATACAGACCGACGGTTTATCCTAATCTCACCCTTAATATAATAGAAAGATAATAAAATAGATATGTGGTTGTTCGTTAGTTCGTACTCTATTTAATATAAAATTACATTCGAGTTATTTTGTTTTTACCGATTAGTAATTTTCTTGTTAGTTAATGTTATTTGTCAAGTTCTATCGTCCGTATCTTCTTTCAATTAGCACCGCTCCTTATGTGAGAGATGAGAAAAAGAATTTTATTACAAAATTATTACGTTATATATAAAACTAGATGTCCATAAGTATCTAACGTGATTAAGGAGAGATAACAATAACCAAGTCAAATCCCCAATTATTTTCGGACACATACACAAAATGTACACTACAAATTAGTCGAGAATGCAATGGCCGTTCCATATTTGTGGTTGTAGTTGTTCAATTTCAGCTCCAACAGAGTAGGCCAGAAACGATTCCATCCCCTTCGTATTACTTTATTCACTAGAACGCGTGAAATCTCTACTCTATTCATGGAAGAATCGTGTGTTTAGATTTATACTGTTAAGAGGAAGAAGATGGCTTTGAGTAGACTTGCCCATTTTCAACCGGTAACCGCCGGTTACGGTTGGTCTTCTGACCAACCGCCGGTTCAGTGATTAACCGGCGGTTAGGTTTAAAAAAAAATCAAATGAGGAAGTCGAACGAGGCTCGTGGCTGTGTGCGAGCAGATACTCAGCTATAGGTATAGTAGGATTCACCCCTCTACAGACATGCCCAACCGCCGGTTAACCGTAACCGGCGGTTAGTAACCGGCGGTTGACGGTTAGTCCATGGGACTAACCGTAACCTAACCGGCCGGGGGCGGTTGCCGGTTAGCCGTCCCCGGTTGCCGGTTAACTAACCGCTGGTTAGACGGTTAACCGGCGGTTAAACCGCCGGTTATTTATTATTATTTTTTTATTTTTTTTTAATTTTTTTATTTTTATTTTGCAATTTACTATAAAGTTAAATGAATTTTCGGTGTATTTTCGTTCCAATTTTACTATTTTGATATAAAATTTTAAATATAATAAATTTTACGAATCATGAAATATATTACGAAATTTAATGCAATATAAAATACATAGTTTAAAAAATTTCTAAATAATTAGTATTAATATTAGTAAAGTTACATAGTATTTTTAGTTAATATTAATATGAGTAAATTAAAATAGTATAATTTTATTTTTTATTATTTTTTTATTTAAGGTTATAACCGCCTAACCGGCGGTTAATAATCGGCGGTTGGCGGAGAGAAAAAATAGAAACAAGGGTTTTGAATATTGTAATAATGTATTGGATGTGTTTTCAATACATAGAATTGTCTTACAATACTCATATTTAAAGAGCTAGCATAAGAAACTAATTAATGAGCTTTAATGTAATTGATTCCACGAAATCAGCTAAAGGTGTCCCATGATTGCAAATGATTGCCCATAGAATCCGTAGACGATTTAGTCAATGCAATCTTCTTTGTTGCTATTACAATCTTGAGCGGAAGTTATTGCACATTGAAATCCGTCATCAGCCAAAATATCTCCACTGATTGAGCTGTTCGTGTGAGTAGATCCATCCTTATCACTCCATGATTTACGCAATTCCTTATCACTCCAATTACTCACACGGATATTATTGATACAGCTTCTATTTCCGTTAATATCCCCCGCAAGCTGAGCCGAGGTTGGAGGCAAAGTTTGGTGTAGAATGAATGAAAGGCAGCCTTTGACAAGGGTTTAGTGAAGATGTCAGCGAGTTGCTGATCAGTGGAGACATGTTTGGTGATGAGAAGTCCAAGCGCAACACGTTCACGCACAAAATGGTAGTCCAACTCTATATGTTTACTTCTAGCATGGAACACTGGATTAATGGTCATGTAGAGAGCACTTAGGTTGTCACAATAGAGTATGGGAGGAGAGTTGAGTGGAACACGAAGATCCTTCAGAATATAAGTGAGCCAAGTTATTATCTGCTGCAGTGTTCGCCATGGCGCGATACTCAGCTTCGGTACTAGAACGAGAGATTGTGTGTTGCTTTTTGGCGCACCATGAAATCAGGTTGGTTCCAAGGAAAGTGCAGTAGCCTGTAGTGGATCGCCTTGTCGTAGGACAACCTGCCCAGTCAGCATCTGAAAAAGCACAAAGATCAAGAGTAGTATGTGCGGAAAGTTGTAACCCAATGTTAATAGTTCCTTTAACATAGCGAAGTATCCGTCGAACCAATTTCAAATGAGCAATAGTAGGGGCATGCATGAACTGTGAAACATAATTAACGCTATAAGAAAGATCTGGCCTAGTAAGTGTAAGGTATTGAAGTGCACCGACAACACCACGAAAGAAGCTGGGGTCATCTAGGGGGAGATCGGCTGACGGAGGCGTAGGGCGTGTTTCAAGCGGTGTACTCATAGGCTTACACTCAACCATATTGGAACGTTCAAGAATGGTAAGGGCATAGTGAGACTGAGACAAGTGCAGGCTGGTAGGGCTGCGAGCAATTTCAATACCCAAGAAATGATGAAGTGGTCCTAAATCTTTCATAGAGAATTCAACACTGAGGATATGAATAAAGTTAGTTATAAGTTCATTATTTGACCCTGTGAGAATTATGTCATATACATAAAGAAGCAAAAATAGTGAGCCATGATCGGTGTGGAAAATAAATAAAGACGGATCAGCCAAACTGTAAAAGAAACCATATTTAAGAAGAAATGCACTAAATCTATCAAACCAAGCACGAGGTGCTTGTTTGAGGCCATACAAAGAGCGTTGTAGCTTGCACACATAGCTAGGGTATTGAGAGTCTACCATACCTGGCGGCTGTTGCATATATATCTCTTCAGAAATGTTTCCATGCAGAAATGCATTTTTGACGTCGAGTTGTCGTATCGCCCAATGTTTTACCAATGCGATGGATAAAATAAGACGTATAGTACCTGGTTTGATGACGGGAGAAAATGTCTCGTTATAGTCGATGCCGTCAATCTGATGGTATCCTTTCGCAACAAGACGGGCTTTGAGACGATCAATAGCTCCATCAGGTTTAAGCTTAGTCTTGAAGACCCATTTGGAACCTATAACATGCATTTTTTAAGTACGAGGAACGAGTATCCATGTCTTGTTTGTATGTAGAGCAGCTAATTCATCCTCCATAGCGGCTTTCCAACCAGGATGAGATAGGGCCAATTTAATGGTTTTAGGTTCACGTGGAATATTGGTGGTAGAGATGGCCGTCAACAGGTACTTTGGATTTGGTTTAACAATCCCAGTTTTGGAGCGTGTGGTCATGGGATGAGGGATTAGGTCTTGTTGTGGTTGAGTAAAATTTGATGGTGTTGGTGGAGTGGAACCTGACGAATCTGAGTGTAATGAAGATGATGATTCGGATGAGATGGGTGTATTGGGAGAGCCTAATGGAGAAGATGGTGTGGTAATGAATGTGGAGGAGTCAGCAGTCGTAGGGGAAGGATCATGGAGGGCAGTCAAAGGTAGGGGGTTTGAACATGGTGGTTCACTTGCCGATGAAAAAGAATCTGCACTAGAATCATTATTAGTATGTAATAACCAAGAATCAAAAATATTAGAGGCATGTGAAAGTGCTGGGGAAGTAGAAACATGCTTAAAGGGAAATGAGTTTTCATCAAAAACCACGTGACGAGAAATAAAAAAAATTTTACTCGTAGGATGAAAGCATTTATATCCTTCATATTTTTCGCTATAGCCGACGAAAGCACACAAAATAGACTTAGTGGTAAATTTATGATTTCGCGTGTCCCAAGTATAAGGAAAACATTTCGATCCAAAAACACGAAGTGATGAATAGTCAGGATGGTTACCATGCAACCTAAAGTATGGAGTATCAAATCTAATAGAAGATAAAGGCAAGCGGTTAATGAGATAAACTGCCGTAGTGAAAGCTTCTACCCATAAAAAATAGGAGTATTACTATGAAACATCATAGTCATACCTAATTCGCGAATAATTCTATGGCGTCTTTCAACTATACCTATTTGCTCTGGAGTATATGGGCATGAAATGTGATGAATGATACCTGTAGAGAGAAAGTGAGATGATAGTTTCGAGTTGATGAACTCACCTCCTCCATCTGAATGAAAAACTTTAATTTTTTTGTTGAATTGCCTATCACGTATTGTTCAAATAGTAGGTAAGCAGTAAAAAATCAGATTTATGTTTTAATGGAATTATCCAAGTATATTTTGAAAAATCGTCAACCAAACATGCATAAAAACGAAACTTTTCAATGGATAAAACGGGGGCTGACCCCCACAAATCACAATGAATTTTTTCAAAAATACAACAAGTAGAATGTTCAGAACGTGGAAAGGGTAATCTGCTAAGTTTCCCGAGCTGATAGCTATCACATAAGTGTTCACTCTTTATTGAACCTAACACATTAATTCGACCTTTATTTTTTAATAACTAAAGAGCTGAAAATTGTGGATGTCCTAGACGTTGGTGCCAAGTAGTTGTTGTAGCAGACTTAAATCGATTTGAAAAATGCACTTCTGGTGTGTTAGAAAGGACATATAAATCATCCTTCCGTCTCCCTGTTATTACCGGTGTTCCTGTTTTCCGATCCTTCACACAAAAAGCAACATCAGAAAATTCACAAGTAACAGGAAATTGAGATGTTAGTTGGCTTATAGAAAGTAAATTTTTTCTTAAATTTGGGACTAAAAGCACATCATTAAGTGGTAAGGTTGAATTCTTTTGTTTGATAAGTGAGTCACCAATACCTCTTATTGGTATGAAAGAGCCATCCCCAATCATAATAGAGTCAGACCCTGAATATTTGCGAATATTAGTTAGCATACCTGTTTTACCTGTCATATGATTTGAGGCGCCCGTGTCAGAGTACATTCGGTCTCCGTAATGGAATTATCTAGAGTGAGAGCAGCAAGTGCTTGAGGAAGTTCGTGACTCTGCGTCGAACGTTTAGGTATCCACCAACAAATTTTTGCGATATGACCTGCTTTCCCGCAATATTGACATGTTTCGTTTCGATATTGATCTCTCTCAACTTGACTCATTCGTCGTTGTCCTGGTGGTGGGGGTCGTCGTTGTTGTCCACTAGAGGGAAAAGTGTTCAGAGAGCCTTGATTTGAATTCCTAGATTGTTGCGCCTGAAATCTACGGCCTGAGGACGTAAATATGTTGTTGCGGTTTCTTGAAGGAGTGTTTTCGGGCTGACTTTGTTGATGTCCGTAGAACGCTACATGAGACGAGAGTTGCGAGAGTGAAACATCATATTGATTAGAGAACCAATTGCGACGTTGATCAAGATTTTGAAGTTGTGAAACCACTTCTGAGTATGAAGGTCTTGGAGGTTTCAACATCGTAGTAGTGAAAGTTTCGAACTGAGGCCCCAAACTTGTGAGGAGACAAAATACTTTTTCTCTATCCGGAACAGGTTTTCCAATGGCTGCTAGATTGTCACATAGACCTTTAAAGACGCGGATGTGGTCTCCGATGGTTTTGTCATCTTCCTTGCGAAGGTACGTCAACTGTTGACGCAATGTGAAATCCCGTTCTTGTGAGTCTTGGGCGTAGGCATCTTTTAATGCTATCCAAATCATGTGCCGTCTCCACACCAATAATAAGGCTTAGAGCTTCCTCAGAGAGTGTGCCAATGATCCATCCTCGAAGGAGACGATCGGCTTTTCTCCAAGCAATATATTCTTCTGTGAGTTGTGTAGTGTTTTCAGCCTCTGTGGAACTTGTATTTGGTGTTGTGAATTTTGTCGGAGGTGGATCTTCATTGGTGAGGTGTCCTACCATTTCCTGGCTTTCGGCTAGGCCTAGGGCTTGTTCTCTCCATAGTGGGTAATTTGATTGAGTAAGTTTGAGGGTAATGAAATTCCCGACATTTAGTGATAATGTGGTCATGGCGGAGGTACAAGAACGTAGAAGCTCTGATACCTAGAGAAAAAATAGAAACAAGGGTTTTGAATATTGTAATAATGTATTGGATGTGTTTTCAATACATAGAATTGTCTTACAATACTCATATTTAAAGAGCTAGCATAAGAAACTAATTAATGAGCTTTAATGTAATTGATTCCACGAAATCAGCTAAAGATGTCCCATGATTGCAAATGATTGCCCATAAAATCCGTAGACGATCTAGTCAATGCAATCTTCTTTGTTGGTATTACAATCTTGAGCGGAAGTTATTGCACATTGAAATCCGTCATCAGGCAAAATATCTCCACTGATTGAGTTGTTCGTGTGAGTAGATCCATCCTTATCACTCCATGATTTACGCAATTCCTTATCACTCCAATTACTCAGACGGATATTATTGGTACAGCTTCTATTTCCGTTAATATGCGGTTGGGGAAAACCCCTAACCGCCCCGTAATCGGCCGGAGACGGTTGCCGGTTACGGTTACCGGCCAGTTACGGTTCAAATTGGGCATGTCTACCCCTCTATCTCTATTTCTTTTTCTTCTTTTATTGTTAATTTAAGGTTTTGGTTTCTATTTATGCAAATTGAAGGTGGAGTGGAGTTTTTCTATGTTGGCCTCGAGGACGATGGACTACGAAGAAGACGAACAATAGTGGAGAGAGAAAATGATTTCTTTGTCTTATATTTTATTTTTATTTTGTTTATTTATTTATTTAAGGTTTAATTTTATTGATGTCTTTCGGAACTTTATTATTTTCGAGAATTTGACGATTGGAAACTTTTGTTATTTTTATAATTTTCAATAAGTTTTGTTCTGTTTTGCTTTTAGGTTTAGTGTCTTTATTTTTCATGATTTTATTTATTTGAGGCTTTCCTAAGTATCATTTCAATATTATTGTACTCATTTTTTGATTTTTCTAATATAATTCATTGGTCAATAACAATTAAAAATCAGTAAAAAAATTTACCAAAAATTAAGGATTATTGTACATGATTTATTTGTCCTTATTTATTGAGTGTAATAATATTTCTTGCAAATTCAATTATATTTTCCAAAATTATTGTATTTTAAATTACAGTTCCATTGCTATTAAAAAATTAAGGTATCTCACATTTCCACACGAGCATCCGAGTTTTGCGCTGAGCCCGACCCACAATTGTCCTTTTACATTATGAATTAAAGTGCATTTGTCTGTGCATTGCTCAATTATTGAACGTCCCAATTCTCTCTCCCTTTTCTTGAACAATTATTCTTACCCTTCATAGCAGTTTACATCTCAATTGAAGTCCCGCTGGAATTGGCAATTCTCATTCTTTGTCGTCTTTAATTCGAACACTCTATTTCAATCCAACCCGTCGTTTGAAACCTTGCTTTTTTTGTTTTGTTTTCTTTCAAGGTCGATTGGAAAAAAGGGAAAAAAGAGATCGATCGACATAAGTATGATTGGAGGTGGGTATAGGGTAAGTATGTTTAAGGTGGTTTGTTTTCATGGCAAGAACGATAATCGAGATTATTTTGTATTTTGTTATTCAAACCAGAATATTAAAAAAAAAAAATAGTTTAACCGGCAGTTTCAACCGCCGGTTAAGCTAACCGTCAACCGAGGGCGGCTAACCGTCAACCGCCCCCGGACGGTTAGACGACGGTTAGTCCTACCGACTAACCGTCAACCGCCGGTTACCAACTGCCGGTTACGGTTAACCAGCGGTTGGGCATGTCTGCCTTTGAGGGTATTTTAGTTGAGGTCCAATAATATGGACAAGTCATATTTCAGTCGCATTAATAGCGCCTGTAACGTACTCATTGGCATAAGGTTCTGATGGGAGGGTACGAGGCTTTTTAATTAAAATAGGGTTATTTAAACCCAAATTCGACAAAATAGGGTTATTTTGGTCGAAATTACTAAAATCGAGCGGAATGCGTGCATTAGACGCGTCGTCGCATCCAATGGACGCGACGATGACGTGGCAAGGACGCTAGGGCTTAACGCGGGCCTGATTGGGCCCGATATTTAAAAATCGGGCCTGAAATTTAAAAAAAAAAAAACTGGGCCGACTGTTGGCCCAGTAAACTAGTCGTCGCGGCTATTAGCAGCGACGTCGCGCTTAATAGCAGCGACGACGCGAGTAATATAGCCGCGACTCCTTCTTCTTCCTCACTTCTCCTCTTATCATCATCGCCATCTGCGGGATCTGGCAAATCGTCTAGTGTCCCACCCTCGTCGTCAGCTTCGGAGTCACTAACGTCACTATCTTGGACGGCGTCGTGAACGATCTCAGGCTGCGCCACCGTCGAACTAATAGGAATGCAACGGCTACTCGAAGGTATATCTTCGTGAGGGGCAAACGAAATATTCGTCAATCCTTCAGTAACTGAAGTAATGTCAGGAAACGAATCCATCGGCGCGGGATTCGTGTACTCGTCGGGAGGAACTACGTTGCGATCGAACTGAACGATCTCGGTTGCCTCGACAAAGACCTCAATGTAATCAAGCTCGTTGTCGGGATCCAAGAAGTATGCGAGGTCGACATCACTAGACATTAGTAGGAGATTATGATACAGTCGTGAGTGTTGATAGTATTTGTTCTTCACACGAACAATTAAAAGAAAGCACTGCTGTCGACGGAAGTGATGACGTACAGCATACTAAGAAATTGCTCGAAATTGATTTTGCGACGAATTCGTCGATAACGGATGGGTTGAAGACTATACTGTATGGTGTTTGATTGGTGTATGATTTCACCGCCATAATAAACAACTATTTGAATTTATCTAGACACCATATTGGATATGTATGAAATTTTACGAATTAATAATCGAAAATCGAGAGGCTTAAATAGGGAATATGGCCGCGCGCATTAAATGCGACGTCGCGTCCAATGGACGCGACGATAACCCACTACAATAGTGGGCCGTCCATCAGTGAATTTTAGTGGGTTAGTGGGTGGGTTAGTGGGCTGCGTCAACGCGTCGCGTCTATTAAACGCGGCGTCGCGCCCATTGCACGCGACGCGGGCCCCACGCGGGCCACGGGCGGGCCCAGCTGGTTTCTCGCGTTGCCACATCATCGTTGCGTCCAATGGATGCGACGACGCGTCTAATGCCTGCGTTTAGCTCGTTTTTAATAATTTCGACCAAAATAACCATATTTTATCGAATTTGGGTGTAAATAACCCTATTTTAATTAAAAAGATGCTAACTTTTAGAAAGCATAAGGGAGTTTTGTGTAATAAAAAAACAACGTAAGAACGTGCATTTCAATATATCCACGTGGGGTACTTTTACCTTTCGAATTTTAATTTATTTTTCTTTGAATGTAACAGGGAATATAATCCCTTGATATATCGCCCCTACACATATGTAACCGATCTCCTTACAACGGTAATCTTGGAAACATCACCACCGATTTCCTCGAACACTACCAATAGATTCTGCGTAGGCTTCATCCACGATCTAGGAACATGGTACCTGGTGATCACGCCGCCAGAAAATGCAATAATATAGTAAATATTGTACTCCAAACGTCAACATATATGTATATATATATATATATATATATATACACAAATACCATCGTTGAGTTGGTTTTCCACAACCGTTTTGGCACTTTGCTTGTCTAAAAGTCCCTCCGTAGTTACAACTGTTGCATTGTCCTTCGGCATATGTAGTCCAATACCTTCCAATGCTTTGCCCGTTAACCCATATTTGTCCCTTGCCCATACTGCCCATGTCCAGTGCTAACGGCTCCGTCCCTTGTGGCGCGTCGAAGTACGCCTGTCGCGAGAACGATGTAATAATTTGACGACCTTTGAATTATTAAGTTGAACAACGCAAATATAAAAACACGCGCCTACCTACCTTGTACCACGTGAGTGGCTGTTGTTGGCTGTTTGATGCTAAAGACCGTCCGTTTATCCAACCACGAGTAAGGGAAGAAGAAGCTTCATCGGTGGACGACGACGACGCTAACTTCACAGCCTCGCCTTTCAGTCCGATCTATAAGACAGATCACAAGAGTTGCGTACAACAATAAATTTCTCGTGCGATAACTATGTTATTTACCTAATACCTTGTAAGACCATTTTTGCCTGGATAAATCTCTAGCTCCAATGTCCAGCCCATGTAAGACAACTGGTCCGATGACGCCAGTGTTCCATGTTTCGAAACCGCGGCCAATGTTCTAATATCATATTTTTAACCCACCTAAGAGAAGATTCCACCAGATAAAATAAAAAAAAAAGGGGGGGATGAAGAAACTACCGCCTACGCTACACTGACCGGTAATCCAACGGCTACACTTAGTAGGGCAATGCTATTGAGTCCAGCATGGAAATTGGCGTTGCCCGTGAACGTGATTCTCGTGTTTTCGCGACTTCCAAAAGCAGATCCTGACATATATTAGATGGAGACAGTTTGTTTGTTTTAGAAAAAAAAAAAACGTTCACTTCGAAAGAAACGAATGCGACGATGGATTGTGCGATGTAGCTTTTGACTTGCCAGAAAGTTGCCCATTTATAAAGACGTGCAAGCCATGTCCGGCTGAGTTAACCGTCAAAGACGGATGGTTGCCTCTACGTAGGAACGATTCACTTGGGCTTATGTCTACACTGTTATATAGAAACTTACAATATGTAACGGATAAATTTTTTCAGTTCAAGGTTATTGAATGGGTGTCAGTGTGTGTTATTAACCTAGTCATGTACCAAAGGTAGTCACTAGCATCCCTGGTGACATTCAACTGTTCTAACAGCCCAACAACTGAGAACTTGGCGTCGACATCCTCAGCTGATATGTCTTCGCTGAATGATTCCCAAGACAACATTCCGACTTCTGTGGGCAACATCTGCGACCAAGACGTCTTCGACCCCACCTGCAATGCATTGTGATCCAAACAATATTGGAACTGTATATACAATCAATAGGTTCCTGCTTTCTATTGGTTTACTATCTATAGTAACTACGTAAATAAACTACTACTAGTTTGTCAGTCTATTAATGGTATATATTGAGCTTACTCTGGCAGTGTTAAAAACGACGTTTATGCAGTCGGGAAGTATGCTGATGGACCAAGGAGGAAGATCATAGTGCAGGCCGTTGAACGTGACTCTTGCGGGCGTGTCGAAATGGTAGTTTGTCAAAAAAGCCGCGCAACGACCAGACTTAGAATCCAAGAACACGTGTGCCTGAAGATGATGAACAAAAGGTATTGGCTCTCTCTCTCTCTCATCTTTGACGCTGCAAAAGAAAGATGAAATTCGACGTACATGTTCGTAATTTCCCAGAGGCGTAACGGCTGGATCTGCAGAAACCAAGGCGCCCTCGCATTGTTTCATAGCTTTGTGGAACTCCTTGAGGTGGTCGTACTTGGGCTGTCTGAGTAATCCTGTAAAAGAGAGCGAGCGAAATCCGATTATTCACTGGTGATTAAAACGAAAGATAATACCAAGCAAAGAGCTACACCATAGATACGCTTGCTTACCGTATTCATCGATGGGTGCATCGTAGTCGTAGCTCGTGGTTATGAAAGGACCACCAGCCGACCTACCAAAGTTGGTTCCTCCATGATACTGAGATACATTACATTTTTATTAAAGAAGGAATCAATGTGCTTAAGAGAAATGTTGCATATGTACCATGTAGTAGTTTACGAAGGAGCCTCCTTTTTGGATGAATCTAGCAACGGCAAACGCCAAATCTTCGACGGGGCGATGATGGATCGGCCCGCCAAAATCTTCGAACCTTGAGAAGAGAAAAAAAAATAAATTAATTAATACCATAAGAACATAGAAGATATACATAAGCTCCCCGGCCTAAGCTCGAGGGTTACCAGCCAGTCCAAGCCTCGGTCCAAATCGTGGGCTTGTAAGGTTTGTTGGGAGAGAAGTAATCGCAGTAAAAACCATTGCAGGTATTGATCTGCCGAAACAAGAACCCTTTTCTTGTCGAGAAAATGCCAACAAAAATCAAATTAAAAGTAATTGTTATTGTTATTACCATAGGGTCAGGTGCATCGTCTTCCTTACACATAACCCACGGAACGCCGGTGTTCAAGTCAAGAGCCATTTTGGCAGCCCAGGTCATATATGCATGGCCAGAAGGTCCGAGGTTTCTGCTTTCATACTCGTTTTCAATCTGTGTAAGTAATACATTATGATGATTACGGGAGATTATAAAAATGGGTCACTAAGTATGCCGATTTTCGATTTTAGATCGCTATGTTTGTCAGTTACAAAACTAGGTCACTAAGTATATATAAGCAATAAATTGGGTCACTGACCTCTTTTATCTTATTATATATATATATGTATATATACTTAGTAACCTAAATTTGTAACTATATACATACCTAGTGACCTATTTTTGTTACTATATACATACTTAGTGACTTATTTTTGTAATTAGCAAACAGTGACCCAAAAACAAAAAACGGTATACCTAATGACCCATTTTTATAATTTTGCCTAATGATTATTAATAACAGAGAGAATAACAAGATAGATAACAAGAGACAGATTCGAACATGCCTGAGAAAGAATAATAGGGCCGCCCTGAGATTGAAACAGTCCCTCGTACTTCATCATTTCGACAATTTTCGTGGTAAATCTTTGCATTGCCATCTACCCAGAAATTAACTTAAACTGTGAAAGGAAAAATATAGAGAACATTTTCGAGTATGACCAACAAACTATACCTTGAAAGGCTCATTATCAGTTCGAAACTTCATCCCAGGAACATACTTGAGCCAAACTGGGAAACCTCTGAAGATTTACAAAGGTAGCTTTAGGTGCAATCATCGACCCTGAGTTAAAAACATAATTGAAAAGAAAAAGGAATACATATCATTACCCAAAGTTCCACTCTGCGCAAACATAAGGGCCAATGCGCAGATGCATGTACAAACCTGCTCGTTGGACCAATTTCACGAACCGAACTATATCATTTCTTCCCTCGAAGTTGTACTTGACAGAACGCCCAAAAAATTTATAAAAAGTGAAAAGCGAATTTTTATAGCACATTATTACTTTGTCGATGGATGACTAAGTATAATTATAGAGAGAGAGATAGATAGAGAGGTGTACAATTCCAGGTGAAGGTTCATGAATGTCCCAAAACACATAAGTGTCTATGGCATCTAAACCTCCATCTTTTGCCTTTTGAATGAGGCCTTCCCACATCTGCATTGAAGGACAAAAAGGGAAGATAACTCGTCTTTGTAAGAAGCCCGTATAATGAATTTTATTACAAAAAAAAAAATATGAAGTAATGAAACTCACATCAGGTGTGCTTCTTGGATAATGTATCGAGCCAGAAAATATAATTCTTCTCTGGCCATTGATAAGGAGAGCCTTTCTATCATATGTAACACTGCACCGTGAAAAACGAACAGCACACAACAAGATTAAACCGACAAACAAAATGCATTTTGAAGCTGCCATCGAATCCGAGACAGAAGAAGAATGAAAACGAAAAACAAAAAAAAAATAAAATAAGCTTTCTTCTTATGGAGGGCGTTAAATGCACAAATGAATAACGCCAAGGCGAGAGTGATGAGTTTCTTCTACTTGACACATGACATATAAAGCTTTTCTTTCTTTCTTTATTTATCTTTATTTTACACGACACACGGTGACAAGAGATAGAACAAACTATGCATAAAAGTGTGAATCACTTTTTGGCTATTTAATGGTTGTCTGTTTTCCTCGGTGATATTAATATATCACGATTCCTGCATTGCCTGCTGAGTTTGCTCCTGGTTCTTTTGGTTTCGTTTACTGATTTAGTTCTCTTTTCTCTGTTTTTTCATTTTATTTTTTCTATTTGGGAAATGTGAACGGTATTGGGTTAATTTGGAAAAAAAAGGAAAATGTCCTTATGTTTGACCTCTCCAACCGAAATACTTATTCTCATACTCAAACTCATTCTCCAACAAAATGCGGTAATTCTCCTACAACCGACAAACTAATTCTCAAACTCAAAGAACCATTTTTATAATATTCTCTTCCATAAAAGCTTTTACGAAATATTAATATTACCCACATGTTTTATAATATTTCAGATGATATTATACGGTTATATTCCACAAATAAAACTAAATAAAATAATGCCTATATAATTTAAATAGAAAGTAGGGCTTGTATACAAATAAATAAGACCTTCTACATATTTTTATTATTTATTTATATTTATTTGTGTTCTTTAATAATTAAAATAACTAAAAGGGTTTATATGTGATATTAAAAATACAAACGCATAAAGGGAGAGAGAAATGCAAAAAATGCATTCAAAAGACAAGATAGAAATGTAATAACGCATTTTGAGTTTTAATTACAGTGCGGTTTCTTTGCTATTTTTGTGGGTTATGAGGTACTATTTGAGATGCTCTTATTCACTACCATCTATGCGTTTTTTTCAAAACCCGGGAAAATCTGTAAATCTGGATACCTAATTTTGTAATTATCTACTTTTGTAAATATTTAATGATTTGACTTACTCAAATTATAAATTTACGACAGTACTGTTAGAATTTGGGTATGATCAATCTTTATATATTCTATCTATTCTATTATAGAGTGAAGTGTGACTTAAACTATCACTTTGGTCTATCAACTTATTTACAATTGACTCTATCTATTTATAATTGAATTAATTGTCTAATTAATACTCACTTTTCAACTTTTTTAGTATTGTATTTATCACCCGTACACATTATTTTTCTTTTACATTTAAACATATATTTCATCTTTCTTTTACATTTAAACATATATTTCATCTATTAAATTAAAAAATTATAAATCTCAAATGGAAACATTAAATATATTTATATTTTAAGCACATACCACATAGAATGTCCCGAGAAGTACTAGTTCCTGCAAATGGTAAAGCATTCACATGCCATAGTTATTTTGGAAGAATATTACTATCTCAATTACAAGGATAAGCACATTCAGGTTTCCTTTCCGCCGGGGCTTATTTAATTCCATATCATGTGATGTCGTTATCGTCTTACTTTATACTTTATAGCAATTGAAAGATAATAATGGTAACTATATTGTAATTTAATAACGTCTGTACTATTATTGTTACTACACCTACATCATCGGTAATCACAATTTCTTTTTAATTATTACGATGTCTATCATCAACCTAATTCATAGAAAAAATGACATACAACGACGACCCCCACCTCCACTCCGTTACCACCTATTCATTTATCACATCACCATATCGTCAATTATTTGGATGCGCATCAACTAGTTGTGATAAAGTATACTTTACAAAAAAGATCTAAAACAATGTTATGTATGATTTTTATCAAAGACAAACATAACAAAAATGGAGCTTATTACATACCAACTCGCACGGGGCTATTTTTTTCCAATAAACACCCTTTTCGGGTTTATATTTTATTAGCCAGGTCACACACATCTATCTTTTTATTGTGTAATATAAAATTATTTATATCATCGGTTCCAAGAACTACGACCAGTTGTTGAAGAATATTGATACGATGAGGAATTCCCTGAACTCCTGAATCTCCTCGGACGAAACATCGTGCACATCGTTGTCTGCACGCATCAATGAAAGAGCCGATCGCAGCATGTATACACCACATTTGCCGCTGATTTGTACAGACAAAAGAAATGAAAAAAATAATTTACAAAAATAGTAATTGTCCAAAATAAATACATTAAGGATTTTGCAATATCTTCTCGTCTGTCATGCCCAAATCTCGAAGAATATATAGTATCACAAACTGTGTTGTTTGAAACGCATTTTCAAATAATCTCATATCTCGGTCAACCGAAGGTTCAAGCTAGTGCATTATTATTGATTGTTTTCTATAATCAACAATGCGTAGTATTCGATGATATTCATTAATGTTCACTGGAATAATTATAAGATACGCTCTTGCCGTGGAACAGATGGCCAATTCTCCACGATACCCTGTACATATAGGCGAAGGGCGGATAGGTCTATATGTCCATCACTCCTAAATTCCGTTGCAACAATTTGGTTGAATGTTGTATGCATAAACGAAACGCTTGAGTTTTGAAACTTTGTATGCCTCGTTTTCTCGATGAATCCCCGTACGCATTCATCTATGTGCTGGTCAAGAACAAAATATATTAGACAAATTTGCGTAGACAATATACATGAAATATTATAACTTGTGTGCCTCATCATGTAAAGTTCCTTTTGTCATAAGATCTTTGAAGAAATATTACCTGTGTTTTCTGCCATTCATTGTCCATCATGCCTAATGCTAATGTACAAAACTTATATATACTTGAATGTGGAGTTATATGTAATAATATTGTACCCTATTTTGTAAAGCAATGATTAACTTACCAAGATTCTGCTCTGTCCTTGAAAGTCTCTGAGAATTTCAAATTAGTTCGTATTGATCTTCCTTGTCAGATCATTTAGTAGAGTAACCTGTACATTATATCTTGAATGCAGTTCATTGAACCTTTGCTGACATATATAAGATCTTCAAATGCAAACATTTTCTTGTTAAAAATATTGTGAATAGATATGGGCATTTTCCCAGTACTTTTTACGAAAGAATGCGCTTTGGAGAGTACCTTATTGTAAGTCCCCATCCCAAATTGACCACAATCCCTCGTATATTCTGGCAACCAATTGCTACAAAATTGACGTATAACAACATAAGAACTGAATAAGGAAAGTTACCTATTCAAAGAACTTGGTCATTGAAATTGAGATTTCTCGTCAACTTGAAAAGTGTTCGACGACGTGGGAGAATAAAAACCAGGAAAATATTATCAGGGAAATGCTTATAAATTTTATCATTAGTAGGTATTCAAACATTGTTTTTATCAATCTAATGTTTCGGAACAATTTGTATGGAAAAATATATGCTGGGCAATGTCGATCATTTCGATTTTGAACCCATTATTTGGCACTTCTGTAACTTTCTGTGTGTTGTTCTCTCTCATATATGATATCTTCAATTATCGTTAAAGACGGATATATACAGGCATGCCATGACGAGAGAAGAAATGCCATCATGAAAGAAGAAAGAGAAAAGATTGCAAAACGAATATGATATCACAAAGTTGAATGATTCGTGCCGGAAAAACCGCATTAGTTAGTCTCATTTTACAGAATTCTGGTCATTCGTATTTATCCCTACCTTTTGAAAAACTGTCCTGTACCAGCACAAGGCGGAGTTAGGAAATAATTTGAGAGTAGGCAAAATAATTAAAATGAACCACGAAAAAATGCTCGAGATTGGGCATGATAAATATAGTACTATAAATTTTTCAACCGATTTGTTACTATTTTTCTTAGTGTAGAATGATGTCGATATCTATATATATATATACAGATGCGTAATTACAAGTCAGATAATGATGCTTTCCATTCCCGCAATATCGAAAGGCAATCAATCCCTTTCAGTAGACAATCCATAAATATACTTTATTATTTAACATATCAAATATGTTTAAATAATTAAATAGTACTAGGGTAATGTGCAGTTTCATCCAAGGTATAATTTTATATTAGTTTTCTATGTTTCTCGACCTCTACTTTATGCACCAGAATTCAACCAAGACTGCTACAAAATACACTTAATAAATTGGTGTGTCGGTGACTACGAATTTAGCTGGACAAAAATAATAAAATAGATTAATAAACTTAATAAATAGGTGTTTTTGGTGACTATGAAATTAGCTGTGTACATACTCCGAAGTGGCAGCTCACTTCACCTTATCACCTATTTGACAAGTTTCGCTGTAATAGCACCGTCCAATTATATGAAAATAATTTTATAAAATAAATATAGCCCCCTAGAAACAAATGTTCCCTAATATTTATATATGGAAAAAAAGCAAATTCCAGACAAAGCCAATTATTGCTTCAGACTTCGGAGAGAGCTTACAAATAAAGAAAGAAAACAAAATCTAGAAAAAAAAAATCAATCGTTTACAACGGCCATAAAATAAATCCACCATCTTTATTCTCCTCTGAAGCTTTCTTCGTCTTCTTCCTCTGTCCAAAACTCAGAAACAATAACTACAACAGCTCAATTCCCCTCGCAAGAATGGATAATTCTTCAGACCAAAGGCCAAAGAGAAAACGCGTTTCGAACCAAACGCCTTCGTATCGCGTCGTCTCTTTGAGCTCAGCTTTCATGTCCTTCACCTTCCTCGCCTTTCTCTATACTATTTCTTCTTCAGCCCCTTTCAAGCCCATTTTAGTAGCTTCGAGGATTCCTTCAATGGCGTCTCCGCTCTCTTTGATTGACAAATCCTTCCGAGGATTTCGCCGGCGGCCGTCACAGCTGAGAATCGAAGGCAGCGTCTCCTTCCCCGACCACGTCCTATTCCTCGTCTCCAAGGCGAGCTTCGCCGACGACGACCTCCACTGCGTCTACTACAGGCGGCCCAGCGACGGCGGCGGAAGAAAGGCAGTTCGCACCTTATCGCAATCGAGGGTTAATTCCGTTGATGGGTACGACGAATTCAGGTCAATAGTGAGGTGCCCACCGCCGCCGTCCCTCAATTCCACCGCCGTGGGTTTAATTCAGCGCCGCCGCCTTAATTACGGTTTAGTGGGGCCCATCGGTAGTAATAGTAATAATAATAATAATGATACTAATTATTCGTGGGACAATTTGGTGTACGAGGCTGTAATTGACGGGGAAACCGCCGTAGTATTTGCAAAGGGGTTAAACCTCCGACCGGGCCGAGGATCCGACCCTGGCCCGTTTACCTGCCACTTTGAATGGGGGCATAATCGTAATTTCACTCGGGCTTCGACGGCCGCTCAAGAGGTGGTGAGGTGTCCTTTGCCGCCGGGCGTGGAAGGAAATCGAGAAATTCGTATCACCGTAGGAATCTCCCGAAATAGACGGAGGATCGCCTTGCTACCTTCGGTCGCCAAGGTTTCAGTCCAAGGCGGTAATAAGGACGGGAATACGATCGGGCCGAGCTGGGCCCGCAAGAAAAAGTACGAACTCTGCGCGTGCACGATGCTGTGGAACCAAGCCGGGGCGGTTCGGGAATGGATCGGTTACCATTCCTGGCTCGGGATCGAGAGATGGTTCATATACGACAACAACAGCGACGACGGTACCGACGAAATCGTAAGAGAACTCGCCAGAGAAAGAAATTACAGTGTGAGCATTCGTAACTGGCCCTGGATCAAGACCCAAGAGTCTGGATTCTCCCACTGCGCGATTAGGGCGAAGGGCGATTGCGAGTGGGTCGCGTTCATGGACGTCGACGAGTTTTTCTACTTCCCGTACTACTACGGGCCCGGGCCCTGGAACTTTCGGGCTTTAGGGCACGCGGTGGAAGGCTCGCTCCGGCATCTGGTGGGAAACTTTTCGGCAGCGTTTCAGAACGTGGGGGAGATTCGAACGTCGTGCCACAGCTTCGGCCCGTCTGGCCTCGGGTCGAGGCCCGAGAGGGGGGTTGTGGAGGGCTACACGTGCCGAATGCAGAGCCCTGAGAGGCACAAGTCGATCGTCAGGCCCGAGGCCTTGCACCCCGACGCGATGAACGCGGTGCACCACTTTCGGCTCAAGGAGGGGTACGATTTCTTCGACCTGCCGAGGGGCGTGGCGGTTATAAACCACTACAAGTATCAGGCTTGGGAGGTTTTTAAGGCCAAGTTTCGACGGAGGGTTTCTGCCTACGTGGCGGACTGGACGGAGAGTCAGAACGAGGGGTCGAGGGATCGGGCCCCGGGATTGGGGACCGAGGCGGTCGAGCCCTCGGACTGGTCGAGGAGGTTCTGCGAGGTTTGGGACACGGGCCTCAGGGATTTTGTGTTGGGGAGAATGACCGACGTTTCGACAGGCTTTTTGCCTTGGGAGGGAGCAGTTCGAGCATGATTGGTTAAGGTTTCGAGGGCTCGAATAATTTTATCGATGGATTCAATATTCTTTCGTTTTTTATTTGTAACTAGTATTTTGGCACACTCAATCACGTGTACTATATAATTTATATGTATATACTCTTAAATAATAATTAAGTAAAAACAGAAAATATAAAATTGAGAATATAAAAATGCATGTAGGTGGTGGTTTTAGAACTATTTAATATTATTTTAAAATTGATTTAAATTGAATTAACAAAGACTGTTTATCCGAAGCCTTAAGGAGGCTGTGTAGCCTGTGTTTAGTTTATAAGATGAGAAATTCCTGTATAACTTTTATCTTGAGATTATAATCTTGGCTCTTGAGATAATAATCTTGGGGTAGTACTTTTTATAGCTGTTCAGTTCTCATTACAGACAATATTGTTTACCATGATAAGAAAATCATATGTCATTCCAAACATGTGAAATTTACAAATTTAGCCCTCCGCACATTACACTGCAATGGTACGCCAACCTTCGCCAACACCTTCACCACTTCACTAATTGATGGCCTCTGATCAGACGCCTTCACCACACAACTCAACCCTAAACTCAGTGCTTCATATCCTTTTCGGCATGATGATCCTTTAACAAATCCGCATTGAATAATCGTATTTCCTCCATTGCTCCGAAAAATCATTTAAAATAAAAACCCAATTGAATATATATGAAAAGGCTTTTGCAGATATTATCATATATACTAACAAGGGATGTGTTTGATGTTTCCATCTTATACCAACATGGCAAATCTTGGATTTGAAACGCTCGGCTTTTGGTTTCTTGGACCAATGCTCATCGCCCTCTGAATTAAAACTACCAACATCTCTTGCATCATTAATCATATTGATGTTGCTTTCGCGTTTTCTCTTTCTTGTAGCTGCAATAATATTAGAATTCATGGCCGACAATTGCTACTTGCTTGCTCCATTATCTCATTCATCATCTGACTGTAACTGACTCACCACTGGATCACTCAGCTTCTTGTTCTCAGTAGCAAAATCTGCTGAGAGTAAAAATTAAATGCTCAAACGTGTGTATCTTTTAGCTCGAATTCTATGTACAGGATCGTGGGTTTTGCCAATTGCTGTGATTTCATGCTCTTGAGCTCGATTTCATAATTGATTCGTGAATCGTCACCATCTGAAATGGAAATCCACACACTTCTTGTTGTTATGGCTGTCCCCGACATCCCCTTCAACAGATTTGTTTGATGTGGTCTCGTTTTGAGAGCTAATGGCAAGCACGAATAACTCGAACCCACCGTAGCATATGCGGCAGTAATCTCCTACGAGGGGATTGGTGGCGTCATCAACTGAGGCATTAGGGCCGGGAAGAATGAAGAGGTTGGGGCCGGTGAAGATTGCACCACGAAGAGAAATGTGTATTTGGTTTTATTGTGGGCGAACGACATTTTAAGTCCCCAATGTTTGGGGCATGGAGTTTTCTTGTCTCCATGTTCCGAGGTGGCACTTTTAGTCCCCAATATTATCGATTTTGGACGTTTTGGTCCCTCGATTAATATAATTGCTAATTTAGAAGAAATTTAACACGCGAGAGCACATGATCTCCTTTTACTCAACGTAAAACCTCATAACACATCTTCTTCGACTTAAACGCACGTGAGCATCATTACGTATCACATTTAACTCATTACGTTCATGTGCATTTAAGTCGAAGAAGATGTGTTATGAGGTTTTACGTTGAGTAAAAGGAGCTCATGTGCTCTCACGTGTTAAATTTCGTCTAAATTAGCAATTATATTAATCGAGGAACCAAAACGTCCAAAATCGATAACACTGGGGACTAAAAGTGTCACCTCGGAACATGATGTTCATGTGCATTTAAGGCGAAGAAGATATATTATGAGGTTTTACGTTGAGTAAAAGGAGATCATGTGCTCTCACGTGTTAAATTTCGTCTAGATTAGCAATTATGTTAATCGAGAGACCAAAACCGTCCAAAATCGGTAGCATTGGGGGACTAAAAGTGTCACATCGAAACATGGAGGACAAAAAAGCGCACATGCTCCAAAATTATTTATTGTATTTTATTTATTATTGAGCTGTAGTGCTTGTCCGAATGATGTTGTCTATGGTGTGAAACAGATACTCTCTGACATTGTAAGAAAGCTCACAAGAAACAATTGGTCAGGCAGAAGGCGAGTCATCTTTATTGATAACGTCTCCTCGATTCGTGTGTAATTAATAATGGTTCATATGTAGTTCTTTTTGTTTGAAATATTTTCAGGATTGATCTCCTTCGATTAAGCCCTGCAAGTGGAAAAGAATCATGAAATCACCCCAAAAACTTTTATAGCTACTGGGATTTTATCTCGCAATGATTTGATCTATACGTTAATGCAGCTGAACGTACATGTCTTTATTGCCCCAGAAGCTATCTTTCTTTATCTTTCTATATAGTTTGTGTCGCTTAGTAATTTAGTATAGGGCCTTTAGGCTTTTGTGGCTTGACTATTATGCATGGAATAGTTATTACTGCCAAGTATATGAGCATAAGTATCGGTTAACAGATGAGAATAAGTTTTCCTTCTTTGGCTAGAAAAGATTATGGAAATATGCTAATTACCATTTGCTTATACATTTCCTATCATTGTATGATTCCTTTATGCGATTCCCTCTCTCAACGTGCAATTTCCTCATAGCAACAAGTTTATCTGGGTTGTAATTTCATTACAGCTGCACAACGTGCGGCAACATTAAGCTAGTATTATAAAAATGCACGTAGGTGTGTGTGTGTGTGTGTGTGTTTTTTCTTACTTTTTTTTTTTTTTTTCATTATTTCATTTTTGTTCTGACTAGATTGTAGGTTAATCTTTCTTTTATGGTATAAATTTGTGCCACATGGTGGGTGGGCTGGAATCATGGGCAGGTAAGCCCAATGACATATTAATACTTACCCCATTAACGGGCTTAGAACAAAAAAAGGCCCAATATAGGTCAATAGATGTGAAACATTTATTACCAAGAATCTCTGTTTTTCTTTATGAACATGATTTTGAATAGGCTGCTACATCTTCAATATTTTTTTTCCTCTCTTGATAAGTTACTTATCCCAAAATAATTCCACCGTACAGAATGTATCTGAAGCAAATTCGAACAATATCGTCGATTCTTAGACGACATTAGCTTTCAGTAGGAGTAATCCTCTAATCTTTGCGTATCGTCTCAAGTTCAAACAGACTATGATAGTCAAAGAGTTTATCCACGTGAAATGGAATTTTAGCTACTCCGTAATTTCTACAGAATATATCCGAAAGTATAAATAAAAATGTAATAATGAAATACTTGACGTGGAAATTCATTTGTTAACAAAGACATAAAAACCATCAAATATGTTCGATGTGATGAATTGATCACTCGACATATATATACATATATCTTCAATACATGCTCGAGGGTATTTATTGATTGTTTTCTATTATTTTTTTCTTATACTGGAGAAAAAAGGAATTAATGTGCTCACGAGTTGTTCAATTATGATATATAGAGAGCATGCACACATGGTTTTGTACCCCACAAGCATAAATTATAATACAATAATAATCACATATATTATAGCAACTAGTTTATTACATTTTCCTCCATTTAATGCGTTATTGCACTTACCGTCCTCTCCCATAAATTCGTGGGCAGACAGCAGTTCGTGTCCTCAGGAATTTTATGATATTATAAACAATTTGATTTATGTATATATATATTATATATATAAGTTCTATATTTTCTCCTAAGACAAGTAAGTTTGCACTATTATATCCACAAATTGTTCACGCCGTGACTCAAGGGAACGAACTGTTTTAGAGTATTTTGTCTGTATATTGATTTGATTGGAAAAATAAAATAAAATTAAATATAGACCATGTGAACAACTAAGAACATGATGGTCCAACGAAGCTTTTAAATTTCTAAAGATCGAAGTCAATAGGACTCACATGGGATTGTGGCTCTAATGTCTTGGTAACGCAAAGTGGGGGACCTAATTGAATTTTAACACACACACACACGCACACGCACACACACACACACACACACACATATATATATATATATACAAAGAAAATATAAAAACCGTGAATATAGATGGGGATGGCACTATTCTCATGTGCATGCATGTTCCCATAACGGTGCACTTGTCATGATTTGATTATCGTACAAGTTCTTATTAAACATGTGTAACATTTAATTATGTGATAGCAATGTCGTAAATGCTTATAGTTATACATATACGTGTGTGTAAATATATCACATTGCTAGGTTCGATATTTTGATGCATGTGTGGGAGATTGAATATGTCTTTAAACGGTAAATATGAGATGTATTTATATATACTAGTATTTCTTGCACATTCGTGTGCTAAAGATATACTCTGGTTAATGTTATTTTACATTTTATAGTTTATCATGTTTGATAAAATTTATTTTTAAACATGTTAAAAGAAAAATAATTTGTGCGATGTAATTCTAATATAAAAAATAAATGAGTGAAATGATAAATTACTTAAAACTGATGATTAATTTATAATTACATAAATAATAAAATTTTAATTGAATAACAAAATTTCACACCAAATCAGTTATGCCAGGAGCCTTAATAAAATAGAAAGATAAAAAAATTGTAGCGTTTAGTATTAGGGGTCTTTACAGTTAAATACCCATTTATATAAAAAATTCTCAAATCAGACCCCTGTCAGATTTTTTTATATGCAGGTACCTACCTGTCAGAATAAAATTTTGCAGATTGGTACTTGTTTCGCCGCAAGTACGTCATAGAACACATTTAGGTACCATATAGAAACATATATGATACGTAATACAGTGAGAAAATGGTACATCATACAACACACATTAAGATACCATATAGACCGTATATAGGTACCATACGTGGGTACCATATATACGCGTGACATGGTACTCAATACACATACAGAAAGGTACGTCAAGGCTGGAAAAATGGTACACACAATCGAACGGGTACTTATATGAAAATTTTTCTGACATAGGGTCTGACTTCCAAAAATTTTATGTAAATAAGTATTTTTCTATAGATACACCTTAGTATTATGACCAGTAAATTCCAACTTGGCCCTTCATATGGGGTGGTTGGCCACGTTTATATTTTCTTCTCCCTTAATTTCAGAAAGAAATAAGAAGTGAACACAACACACAACAAAATAAATTGGACAAAGAACTAAATACGTAAGTTTAGTCGAGCTAGCTGAAAGTTAAAAAATTTAAATGTAGATAAAAAAAAAACCAAATTAATAAAAAGTTTACAAACGAATAAGTGCACTTGACTTCTCTTTCACCCATAAAGATATTCATTCCATGTTCCATAAAAACTTAGCTTTTTTTTTTGAAAGTACATAAAAACTTAGCTTGAGAAATGCGAAATGCCACCTCTTTCACTCAATAAAGTATCATAATATATGCAAATAAAAAAATAATATTATCTTTGAATTATAACGATAATGTAACGTTGTAAGTTCCACCACGTGTGGAGTGGAGAAGAATAGTTCAGATTTACACATATATTTTTAGTTAAGATTGCTTGCCAGCAATGTGAAGTTATGTGACATGAGATTGAGAACATCAGCTGTCAGAAACCCGAGAAAAACCTCTTACTACTTATGTTCATTACCAAACTCAAAATAAAATCCAAATATAATAATAGTTGTCAAATAGGAATAGTGCATAGTAGATACATGCAAGAAGGCTAACACATTTCAGATATCTAAGGCTATTAATAACCGAAAGTTAATATATATTTATATACGTAGTAAGCATATGATATCTTCACCTAAACTCTCTTGACTTTTGGCTTGGTATCCTATATTCCGAATGATATCCCACTACGTATTCCAAATCAAAATGGTATGTTTTTCTTCCTCATATTCATCAAAATAATTTTTTTTTGTATTTAAACACTCTGTAGAATAATATATAGGTGTAATAATATATATGGGTGTTTCAACACTTGATAGAGGGTGTAATGATATTTCCTAAATTGGAATACCTAGTGGAACACAACTTTGAATAGATGATCAAATACGCTTGACATTTATTGTATTGATAGATCTCACAGTGCTTGGGATTCTATTCCGAATTGTATTTCACTAGGTATTCCAAATCAATAATATATATGTTTTCCTATCTCATAATCATTAAAATTCTATATATATATAATACATATATATGTATATATTGTGTTTAAACACTCGGTGTAATGATACCCATTAGTCTAATGATATTTTGGGGTGTCTAAACACTTGGTAGGGGAATTTGTAACGATTTTTCCTAAGTTGGAATAAATAGTGGAACGCGGTTTGGAGTAGAAGGATCTCGTACCGACCTGAAACGACACATAGCATAAAATTAAATTTGTTAGAACTCAGATATTCTATAACCAATGTCAATGCTAAGTTTTGCTTCAAATTGAACTCTGTTACTGAAAAAAATGACATATACCAATACAATATATATATATATATATAATATATATATATATATTGAAAGAAAGAAATTATAGAGAAAAACGACAAAAAGGGTTTCATTAAGTGAAACAGCTCAAGTGTACAGCCAAAGCCTGGCCAATATCCCACATGGCTCGTGCCCATCTCTATCTATCTCTTATTACAACCTTTTCTTTTCACTCCCTTCATTCACTTGCAAACCCTTTCTCTATCTATATATCAATCTCTTCTCCCCGTTTCTCATTGTTTGTTTAGAACATCACAACACTTAAATTTTCTATCAACTGTTGATTGTTGTCCTAGTTCTTTTACATTGGTGAAGCTTTCCTTCATTTTTATATAACTAAATCATGGGATGCAAGAAAATGAAGAGTTTGAGAAGAAAAACAAGGAAAGATCAGAAATGTTCATCGATACCATCGAAGGTAATGAAGCTTCAGAAGATCATACCAGGAGGAAAAGGAATGAACCCAGAAGTGCTTTTGCTTAGGACAGCAGATTATATCCTGAATTTGAAGTCACAGATTCATGTATTGCAGTATTTGTCAGATTTGTACCTTCATCATGGAAAGAACATCTAATCTTGTAAACTTTATACTATAATATATATATATATATATATATATTTATATATATATAATGTAACCCTTTTCTTCTATGAGGGAATTGATATTTTATAACAATTTTCGTGGGAGGTTAGGGTTGGTTATTTTTTACCTTGTGTTGTACAAAACTATGCACGTTTGTATTACGAACCATTTTATTCTTAGATGGTTTGGTATGGTCTTATGATGTGAGTGAAGGAAGAGTGAAGGGTAAAGTTTTTCCATGTAACGAAAAATTCTTACATTCCTTGTTCCTTCAACGAGGGAAGAAGAAATACTGACGACACTACATAGGGTCCTTTGAGAAGTTGAGAGTTCTACTTCTTAGGGACTATAATCAATGATCTTAATTAAATAGGCAATTTCATATCAGGCCCTCTTTAAGTTTCATAATATAGTTCACGCCATGTTAGGATATTTTGTAGTTTTAAGGATCTTTTATTGAAAAATTTAATGACAAAGACTCAAACTATGTTCACTAAAATACCTTTAATAAAGTGTTCTCTGAATGGTTATTCGACGCCAGTTTTATGTTACATAGATACGTTGATTTGTTACCATAAAAACCATAAGTGTTACGTTAAAATGATAAATGTTACTTATCGATGTAAAATGTTATTAACAGATTTATATTTATTTCTTCGGATAACCGAACCCCATTTTTCACAATGAATCGAGCACAATCAACTGCCCCATCAACCAATCAATTTCAATGTGTGACGTAGGATTTATCTAATTTTGATGAAGTACGATGTAAAAATTGTACTGAATTTTTATATGGGTTCAAATTCCAGAAAATCTTGCCAAATCGAACTAGATATTGGCAGCAATTGCAGCTAATATGCATGGACCCATAATTTGGGCGTTTCATAGGCTCTGTGAATTTTTAAACAATCGTCACCTCCACTTCTAAAACATAAGTTGTGTGAGGCAGGTCGTATGAAAGGCATCGATTCATCTGGAATACGTGTTACTATATTATGCATTTTTATTCCGATCAAGTGGCATACAATGACTTTGTTTTGTTTATAATAAGTATTGATGTGGTATTATTTGTCCGACATGTGGTACTAAATACAAAGTGGGTCGTGATACAAGGGGTAACTTTGCCGATCAAGTGGCATACAATGACTTTTTTTCGCCGATTGATTGGTATATTATGACCTACGTTTTGTTTTTCATAAGTATTGATGTGGTACTTTGTTTAACAGACCTGTTTCGATAATTTTTGGCATCGAACTATTATGACATTAAATCGAAGCGTTATTGGGATTATCTGACGTGGTATATTATGACCTACTTTTGTTTTCATAAGTATTGATGTGGTATTTTGTTTACAGACCTGTTTCGATACTTTTTGGCATCGAACTGTTACTACATGAAATCGAAGCGTTACTTGGATTATCTGAAGTGGTATATTATGAGATACTTTTGTTTTTCATAAGTATTGATGTGGTATTTTGCTTAACAACCATGTTTCGATATTTTGGCATCGAACTGTTAGTGTTACTACATTAAATCGAAGCGTTACTTGGATTATCTGAAGTGGTATATTATTACCTACTTTTATTTTTCGTAGGTATTGATGTGGTATTTTATTTAACAGACCCGTTTCGATAATTTTTTGTTATCGACGTGGATTAGTGATGTTAATAATGGAATATCGAATAATTTTGATGGCAAGAAAGTTTGAAACGTATGCGATTAACACGCTAGCTCGGTAACACTTCGTCCTTTCTGGATAACACTTCCTTATTTTTAACACTTTTCTTGTAATTCATTTTTTGTAAGTAATGCATTCTGTCACATTCGAAAACCACTAACGACACCAAAAAATCATTGAAATCGCGCTAGTGACCTAATAAGGTTAAATCAGCCTCAATTTCTCATGGGTCTTCATAATCAAAGAAAATTTTTGAAGTTTATACTGGAATGAAGATTCATAAATCTCATTTAAAACGGGTAAAATCTCGACTCTAATTGATGAATAAGGTGAATTCGACTCAATTTGATCACGTGTCTTAGTAAGTAATCGACAAATATTATTGATATTAATCATGAAACAATGCGAATTTAGCTTTCTTTTCTCGAAATTGAAACGTTTTCAAGGTGAGTAACACTTTCTGCAAATAAAATAACACATGTATAGATAAAAGAAAACATTTCATTAAGAATATTCTTGAATGTTCTATATTGTTAAGAAATACTACCACATTTACTTGCCAATAATACCGAATGTCCGATATAAAATAACATTACAAATCCAATATTTAACATGATTGCAGATATTGGTACTGCATAACAGGTTCTTCGTACCACATTATAAATTTCATTAATTTCGCTTACAAATCCACTTCCTTTCGATTGTTTAGGGTTTGGAGTCTCGAATTTTGAGTTTATGGTATATTAAATGTTGTTCGTACTTTAATGTTGAACTTTGAATATGTTTGTGATGGAATCAATACCGTTATGTCTCATCAAAACAGATACTAGTATATTTTGTGAAAGAATAGCTATATGTTTACATAGCTTTTGATCTCAACTTTCACATATTGATATCAACATTAGCATACATGTCTTTTAAGGGAATTTGGTTTGTTAAGTTAATGAATCACATACTTACATGAACATAAATCTTATACATTTGGGGAAAAATGCATTTACGAACAAAATTAGAGGGTGTTTGGAAACACATTTGAAATGGACTTCTAGTCCAAAAGTCCATTTTGAAAAGTAATATGCGTTTGGTAAAAAATCTGATATGGACTTTTGAAATAAGTTACTTCTCTAAAAGTCCATTTCCGAGAAGCAACTTTTAATCACTTTTTGGAATTACTTCCTTACCGAAAAATAAATTTACATTTAAAAAAGTTGCATATAAAAAAAGTTCATTTACCAGAAGCCATTTATGATTCAAAAGTGCAACCAAACAAGCCCTTAGTCTAATTAATGATGTTATGCTGAAAAGCGTATTATGTGGTATTACCAAACAACGCGTCATAAATTCGGTTGGTATTGTTTCTTTACATCAGTGGTATTATTTGCAGGTAATGTGGTAATATTCTAACAAAATCCTGTATAATTTTCTGACAGTTCCGTTAGCTTCTCCGACATTGCTAGCAAATTAACCGCAAATGATATATCAGGACGGGTATGGCTTGCAAGATACATTAGTGCTCCTATTGCACTTAGATATGGTACTTCTGGACCAAGTAGTTATTCATTATTCTCACGAGGTCGAAACGGATCTTTATTCACATCAAGTAATCTCACTATCATAGGCGTGCTCAAGGGTGCTTTATCCATATAGAAGCGTTTAAGCACTTTTGCAGTATAAGCGGACTGGTGCAAGGACACGCCATCATCAAGATGCTCAATTTGTAAACCAAGACAAAATTTTGTCTTGCCAAGATCCTTCATTTCAAATTCTTGCTTTAAATAATCAACCGCTTTTTGGAGCTCTTCGGGAGTTCCAATTAGATTAAGGTCATCAACATATATAGCTATGATGACAAAATTTAAACCTGATCTCTTTATAAATAAACAAGAATATATTTGATTATTTTTATATCCTTCTTTTAATAGGTATTCGCTAAGGCGATTATACCACGTACGTCCGGCTTGCTTTAAACCGTAAAGTTATCTGCATAGTTTGATCAAGTAAAGATCACAGGAACTATGACTATATTCTTCAGGTAGTTTAAATCCTTCAGGGAGTTCAATATAAATGTCACTATCTAACGAGCCAAATAAAAATGTCGTGATAACATCCATTAAACGCATTTACAGTTTTTCATTTGATGCCAGACTTATTAAATATTGAACTCGACGCATCCACTACGGGGGAATACGTTTGATCATAATCAATGCCGGGTTTTCGAGAAAAACCTTGTGCTACAAGACGAGCCTTATATCGCACAATTTCATTTTTCTCATTTCTTTTCCTCACAAAAACCCATTCATACCCTACGGGCTGCACATCTTCTGGTGTCCGCATTACTGGTCGAAAAACTTTACGTTTTGCCAGTGAATTCAATTCAGCTTGAATTGCGTCTTTCCACTTTCGCCAATCATCTCTAAGCTTACATTCATTCATAGACCTAGGTTCAAGATCCTCATTATCATTAAAAATTGTTTTTGCCATTGCATATCGTCGACGTTTATTTCATTTCGATTCCATATTTTTCTCCTCATGACATAATTTATTGAGATCTCATGATTATTAACTTTTTCAGGTACCTATGTTTCTTCTGAAAACTTTTCAATAGTCATGTTAGTAGACTCTTCAGGAGTTTTAGTTTCCTCGGGACCACCTTGAATTATTGCTCCTTTTCTTTGCGAGGAACTTTCTCTTTAGAACCGATTGGTCTACCACGTTTTAAACGTGTCGTAGACTCATTAGTAGTGGTTATTTGTCCTTCAGGGACACTAATTTTGATCGGAGCATTAACGGCCGGAATATGAGGTTTAGTAACTCTTTTAGGGTCAGTAAACGCGTCTCGTAATTGATTTGCTAAATTTTGCAAATTAATTATCTTTTGAACTTCCAGTTCACATTACTTAGTACGAGGATCATAATGAGCCATGATTTCCAACTAATTTTCTTTTCCGGCATTTTTTCATCTCCCCCTAATGTTGGGAAAACTGATTCGTCAAAATAACAATCATCAAATCTGAAATAAATAAATTTCCAGTTTTTGGCTCGACATACTTAACTATAGATGGGGATTCATAGCCAACATAAATTCCTAACCTTCTTTAAGGCCCCATCTTTGTGCGTTGCGGTGGATTAATCGGAACATAGACCACACACCCAAATATTTTTTGATGGAAAATATTTGGTTCCTGACCCTGAACCAATTGCATTGGGGAGACCTCATGGTAATGCGTTGGCCATGCGAATTAGCGCTGCCGCATGCAAAATAGCATGACCCCAAGCAGAAGTTGGGATTCGCTCTCATAAGTAATGGCCGAACAATTAACTGTAAGCGCTTTATAAACGATTCTGCAAGACCGTTTTGTGTATGAACATAAGCTACTGAATGTTCGACACTTATCCCAATTGACATGCAATAATCATTAAAGGCTTGTGAACAAAATTCACTATCATTGTCAAGACGGTTTGTCTTGATAGGATAATTGGAAAAATGAGCACGTAACCGAATCATTCACCTAATAATCTCGCATACGCGAGGTTGCGAGTTGATACATACATGCGACCATCTCGTCGATGCATCGATTAAAATTATAAAATAACGAAATGGTCCACATGGTGGGTAAATCGGCCCACATATATCGCCATGTATGCTCTCCAAAAATTTAGATCATTTCTTATTTTTAATTGCGAAGGCCGAATAATTAATTTGCCTTGAGAGCATGCAACACAAGAGAATTCATTAAATCGAAGTATTTTTTTATTATTAAAAGAATGACCACATGAATTCTCAATAATTCTTCGCATCATTATATAATCGGGATGGCCCAACCGGTTATGCCAAATAATAAACTCATCATCATTTTTAAACTCCTAGTTTACAATTGTATATGATTCAAACGTTATCTTCATCTTCAGTCTCAATTTGATATCCATTCCGGCGGATATCTTTAAAACTCAACAAATTCCTCTTGGACTTTAAAAAAAAAATGCATCATCTACGCAAAACTTTGTTCCTCGGGGCAAAATTATTATCGCTCTTCCGGAGCCTTCAATAATATCTGTACTACCACATATAGTACTAACACGTGACTATTTCATCACGAGAGAAGAAAAATAGTTCTTGTCTTTAAATATCGAATACGTTGTTGCGCTGTCTGCAAGATTTAATTCTTTGTCATTCGTACGAGAAACGTCCATTTTCTTAAAAGCAGAAAAATAAAAATAATATTAATATTATAAAGATTAAGAGAAATATCAAATACAGATAAATTAAAATATTATCGATAAAATTCCATTACATCAATATAATTGAAAAGACTATTTAGACATTTCTAGGATTATCACCTTCATGGTGATTTAATAGTTTCACCTTCGGGGTGACTACCACTAGTTTCACCTTCGGGTTATTGAGAAAGAAATCCACAATATCTAGAGAAGTAAAATCATTAAAGCCATCGTCGGCGAGACCAAGATCACTAAGAACGTTTGTCTCGACATTTTTCTCATTTTTCTTCAACGATGCCTGATAGAGGTCGACGAAATGCTTTGGCGTACGACATAGGCGGAGCTACCTGAAGACCACTGGGGTCCAGTAATTTTTTTTTAATTAGAAATATAGTGCAATTTTTTTGGTGAGGGACTAAAATTGAACAATTTTATACTATAGGGACCCCATTGAAAAATTTTAAAAATATAAGGTGTGGGGTCCAATTAGGCTGGACCCCACTTATTGATTGCTCTGGCTCCGCCACTGGCGTACGACACGTACGAGACCAATGACCTTCAAGCCGCAACGACTGCATTCGTTTTCCACTTTCTTTTTACCTTGATCACCATCTTTCTCATCGTTGTTACCCTTCCACTTCTGGTGGTGAGTTGCATTTTTGGTATAACTGCCACGATTATAATGGTCCTTCCACGTGCACCACGACCACGTCCTCTAACTTGCTTATAATCATGTTGCACGGCTGACGCGTTTACGTTAGGAAAACGATGCAGCACCAATTGGACGGGCCTTGTGGTTTTCAACAAAAGCTCATTGTTTTGTTCAGCAACAAGAAGACAAGAGATCAATTCAGAATATTTTTTTTTAAACCCTTTTCACGATATTGCACTGCAGGAGCACATTTGAAGCGTGAAAAGTGGAGAAAGTTTTCTCCAACATGTTTTCATCGGTCACTTTCTCGCCACATAGTTGCAACTGAGAACCGATTCTAAAGATTGCTGAATTATACTCACTTACGGTTTTGAAATCTTGCAGACGCAAGTGCATCCAATCGTAACGAGCTCGTGGAAGAGTAACCGCCTTTTGATGTTCGTACCTTTCCTTCAAGCTTGTCCACAAGACAAGTGGATCTTCGATCGTCAGGTACTCACTTTTCATCCCCTCGTCAAGATGATGACGAAGAAATATCATTACTTTGGCCTTTTCTTGATTAGTAGCTTCATTTTCGGCTTTTATGGTCTCACCAAGACCATTAGCGTCTAGATGGATTTCAGCGCCTAGAACCCATGACAACTAATTCTTCCCCGTGATATCAAGAGCGACGAACTCAAGTTTTGCAAGGTCTGCCATAAAGAAAATGTGTAGAAAAAACGTAAAGTAGAACGTACCGTACATACTCAATTATAGAAACGACAGCCTTGGCTAGAGAGTCGTGCTGATAACGTGTTGTAAAATTATTGCTAATGACTACAGAGCATAAGAGAGATTTTATTCCATACACTTGTCTATTTCACTTGGACAAATGCCTCTATTTATAGGCTTGAGTAAAGCCTTTACATTGATCATAAAGATCATGGGGTATAATAACAAATGGAGAATAATGGCAAATAAAGAATATGATGAATGAGTGATAATGGGGAGGTTATGAGTTGAATAGAATGTGAGTGGACATCCACATAAAACATATGTTTAACTATATTTAAAAAAAATTAATGTCAATTTCGTTTCTTGAGGTTTTGATGTGTTGATGTTGTTAGAGTCTAAGAGAAGTCTACCTTTTTATTTAATACATGTTTTTTTAGCTCATTTCATATATAAAGTATATATAATAGTTGCTGAGATTATTAAAACCATGGTGGTGTTGAAATGGAATTCCGGTTCGATCCCGGTACGATCTAGCTTTAATAAATAAAAGTAATAATATTGAATCAACAAAAGTACAAAATGAGTGTTTGGTTCAATGGTGGTGTTTGAAATGGAATCTCTCCTAGTTGGTAAATTTAATTTTTGACATCCTATTATACCATATTTTTCACACCCAACACAATTTATTTTTATTCAATTTATGGTTCCTATTAATTTCTTATTTGAAAAAATTTTATAAAAACATCTATATTTTGATATTATTGATTGATTCATTTATAAAAGATATATTTATTAAATCTTAAAGGTACCAGTTTTGTACCGGTTTGATTTCGGTTTTACACCGGTTAAATCACGAACCTTAAACCACTAACACAAAATTTTAATTTTCCAGGATTAAGAAATAGAAAACCCAAAATATTATTGTATAAATAGTAGGTACTATATCAATTTGTATTTGAGTGCTTTGAGATAAATACTAGAGAAATTACGGAGTATATAACCTTAACTCAAATTCATCAAAGTCAAATTTCCATACATATTTTCTTATCAGTCAATGACAACGAATTTCAAATTATGGAAGGAAGACTATGATTATTTGCATTTCAACATATTCTCTAGAACAATATATTACGAGAACAATATATTATTACAATCATTAAATAAATCTAAAAGACTACCAAAAATATCAACTCATATCCCATAAACATCTATTTAAACTAAACCCTCAAAAAAATAAGCTACTACAAAACAAACCCTTAGGCCTTAACTACACCATTTCACTTGCACAAAAAAAATGTCCCTCAAAATGTTTTTTATCACCTTAGCCCTATTCATCTTCGCCACCGTAAACTCCACCGACCCAATTTGCAATTCAGCCCTAACTTACCTAGACGTAGACCGTTGCTGGAAAATGACCAGAAATGCCCCTCAATGGCCAGACGCCATAACAAACGCCATAAAGGACGAGTTGGGAGTTGTCAAGGGCGGGAAATCGACAGTCGATCGCATTGGGTCGAAGCTTAGCGAAGATCTCGAGCCTAGCGAGAAAGAAGAAGTGGTCAACGCATGTAATAACAATTATCAAACTATGTTAGACAACCTTAAAAAAGCGTTAGGGTTTGTTACGAAAGAGCCTTCCCCAGGCGCCTTAGATGGGACGGTTTTAGGCTCGAATTTTAAGCTTTGTACCGATACGATTGGTGAATTTACTGACGAGCCAGTGCCCGATGATGTGGAGAAGTATGGAGATGAGATTGAAAGGAATGTTGGTGTTTTAGGGTTTCTTGCTAAGGCTAGGCCCAAGGCTTGAGATGTATATAAGTGTTAATCATTTTACCCATATCATTATCGATCTTTTGATTTCGGATGATGTATGTTTTTCCAGTATTCCCAAAAGGGTTGAATGACTTTTAAATGATGTTATGTTAATAGTGATATATGAAGCTCTTATTTGATGTAATATTCGATATATACATAGAGCTATCAAAAAGGGCCAGCAAGGCGGGCCGACCCGTAGGCCGACAATGCTCGCAATTGACAGCACGGTGCGCGTAAGCCCGCCATTTGGAGGGCATGAGAAATGTAGGCCTTCCCCGCCTATTACCAAATAAAAAATAAAAAAAGAATAAAAACAAAATATTTAAACTCGAAATTACCTCTAAGCTAATTCAACATTTTTTAAAATAATATAAAACTCGATTAAACTAAAAATCGGAGCTCAAAAAATAAAAACAAAACCCACTTGATTTACTTATATATCAATTTTGATAAAAAGATATATTTTTTAATACGTGACGGGCTACTAGGGGGCCCGTTCGGCCCTTCCTGCCAAAGCCCGCGGCCCGAGCGGGCTTGCCTGCCGAGGCCTACTCCCCGATGGGCTTGAGAAATCGCAGCCCGCCCCGCCAAAGGTGGCAGGGCAGGCCTGGCGGGCTTGCGGGCCGTAGGCCATTTGTGAGCTGTATATATACCTATAATGGGCAAACACGGTGATCCATATAAATTCGTATTTCTGTACACTCTTGATAAACGCATTTTCATTCTTTTATCTCCATCAGTTTTATGTTGAATATTTGGCTTTTGTGAGTTGTCTCGTGCACTAATTCATAACTTTTACATATTCGATGTCAAAGATACATGAGACGATATTTGGGACGAACCGCGTAACATGGAGCACAAATCACCACTTTTTAATCAAACACGGCTTATTTAGTTATTTTGAGGATCACACGACCGTGTTCGGCTCCAGAGAAAAGTTACATAGCTGCTGCCATCAACATGGCCTGACGGCCATGTTTTTCAGCAGAATGGAAAAACAAACTTGCTGCCCTTCAACATGGCCTGACACATGGTCGTGTTTGTCAGCAGAAAGGAAAATCATACTTGCGGCCCTCCAACATGGCCTGACACATGGCCGTGTTGGCCAACAGTGTTGGGCCTTAAACCCTAAGCCCGAATGATACATGGTCGTGTTTGAAGCAGTGTTCACCCCTGTTTTGTTAAGCCGCAATTTGAAGCTCTAAGAGCATCTAAGCCGCCACAACTCATGTCTAATCATTGAAGACACCTCAAGGGCGACCCAAGAACCCTGGAGATCAATCTCAAATGATCTCTAGGTGCCAAAGTGAAGATTTGAAGCTCATTTACACCGGAGAATCGAACAAAGTATACGAGGGATAAGCTTGAGCTCGTTAAACAGGGAAGAATTATGTATTTCGCTGCTTTGTTTCGTATACATTTCGTGGCTACTTCCTTCATTATGAGTAGCTAATCATTTTGTGTGTTTGGGATGAAAAGAACGCTAGATAGCGCCGTAGTTTGGACATAAACTACTCGTGAACACATTATATGGCTTTGTATCGTTTATGACAGCTTTTATTCGATTCAGTATGTCTATGTATTGTTTTGAGAATCACATTTGGCATGTTTGTGTGTTGGTGTGACGTTTAGTAGACCGTTAAGGGAAAAAGCTAAATAACGGTTCGTTCTATCGTAAACGTTAGGCGTCGACTATAGGGCGAAAGCAAATACTCGACCCTCGCCTTAGATAAACTACTATATATTCTCGTGACCATTTAGAGCGAAAGCTAAGTTGGAAACGAGTGGGAATTATCGTGACATAATCATTAATCATGTGGTGACGGTAGTTACGACTTCATTGACGGTATCTAGCGGGATTCGAAATCCCAAGCACATTCCTTTTATTCAAAGCTACTCTTAAATCTTTACTTGTGTTTTGAATATTTTTCTGTGTTAGTTTAAGTTGTTGTGACTTAGTTCAAATATAAAAATCTCAAACATTTGTTAGGCAAGATATTTAATTAATAGGTTATTACTAGTAATCAAAATTATTCCTCGTGTTCGATCTTCGGATACTCGCTATAGACATTTTACAAACGATAGGTACACTGCCTATCGCGTGTGGTGATGGTTATAACATATTCGTTTTATTTATTACTTGACGTACTTGCACGAACATTTATTTAATATATTAACGTACACGCTCGCGATCAACTCTCAAATGTGTGTATATAAACGTAAATAGAGGGGTAAATTGGAATATATAATAAAAAAATGTAGCGGTGATTTCTTTTAGTTTAAAAATTGTTTGTTATAATTAATTTAAAACCACAAACAAAGTTTGACATCTTTACAAGCCTTGAGGCTCAATAAAAGAGTTACATAATTTAGTCAATATTCCAGATTTACTATAGCTTGTTATGTTTTGCAATTTGATTTTAGTTTGAGATTATCTACTTGTCCAACCTAAAGATACTTTTTCTCGTTCAAAACCCTCAAAAAATAAATCACTAAAAACCCCTTAATTACATCATCATTTCACTTGCAAAAAAAAATAAGAAAATTTCCCTCAAAACGTTTTTTTAATGACCAAAAATGCCCCTCAATGGCCTGACGCCATAACAAACGCCATAATGTACGAGTTGGGAGTTGTCAAGGGCGGGAAATCGACAGTCGATCGTATTGGGTTGAAGCTTAGCAAAGATTTTTTAGCCTAGCCGACAGAGAAGTAGTATATGCACGTGTAATTTCACTCACAATTCTACGATAGACAACCTTAAAAATGGTTATTTGATCGCAACATGATTATTCCTCCAATCCAAAAAAGCTTATGGATATCATCGTCACATGATGCTTTGTATCGACGACTGATCGGAGCGATAACTCCAATCAAAAGGTCACATGTTCGAATCCACTTGGTTGTCCCGTAATCTCTGTCTACGTAGTCGTCGGTGACGATTGAATTACCATAGTTTTTAGTTGCCCAAATTTTATAAATTCTTAAACAATTTTTTTTTCAGCATTCGATTTGTATCGTACCAAACTGTGAATACATAATCTTTTTTACTGCAACAAAGTTGCCTTAGTCGTTTCAGGAAATTCGGAACTCGGACGGAAAGTCGATCATGGTACGGTTAGAACTGTCAAACGGGCCCGCCGCGGGCAAGTCCACGTGCCGCAGACAGGCCCGCCAAAAATAAAAAAATATATAATATATTAAATAATAGATATATAAATAAATTATATCGAATTTTATGTTTTTTGAGCTATGATTTGTACTTTAGTGACATAAATAATTAATATTAAAGAAGTTGATTAACAAATTAGATATTTCCAACTTTTCTTCAATTTTTTAATTTTTTCTTAGTCAGGCTGGGCAGGCGTTCATTTCTCGGAGTACGACCCGCCAGTTTGCGCACTTCAGCGGACCCGTTTTGGCAGCTTTAGCTTTGGTGCTCTTCAATAGAGTTGCTGTCCGTGCCGACGATTTTACTTTCGTTCTCATCTGTGCAGATGGCAGGTGTTCTTACGTAGTCAAAAGAGCTGACATTCTAAAATCCATAGCTTTCCCCGTCATCGATCTCTACAAATCAATTGCGTAACATTCGATTTGCAAGTCCCAATCGCCGAGAAACATGAAAGCTCTTCTCAATCAAGACCCGAAACTATCTCCGAAGAAGTTTAGTTTCGAAGGCAATCCCAATAATTCGATCTCACTCGTCAGTCGACCGTCCATCCGATTGCCGCCGAAACGGCGTCGTTCCTCAAGAGCCGTCCTGGAGCTTTCCGACATCCGAAACCCCGCCGTGTCGACGTCGTATCGGAACCCTAAGCTGCCGAGGCCCAATCAGACGGTGTTGGAGGCGCAGACGAAGGTCTGCACTGGGCCGACGCAGACCAAGCCGCTCGACGCAGAGCAGGCCTTCAAGGTTATCGAAACTATCCTAAAATCAGGTGATTTTCGCCCTTGTCGTTTTTCCTCGGATAGCTTGTGTGGAATCGTTGACTGATTACATTTCAATTGCATATCAATATTTGAATGTTTAAGTTGCGAAAAAGGAGAATGTGATTTCTGTGCTGAACATATCTTTATCATATGTTAATTATAGATTAGTTTGCCATTCACTTTTAGCAGCTTGATTTTGTTGGAAAATCATCGCCTATGTCACAATACATTTTGATCGATCGTTTCGTTTATTTATTCAAAACTAGTGAGGGGAGAGCTGAGAGACGAAGAAGCAGTATCGCGTGCTCAGCTCGGCGCATTTTTCGCTGCGATGACCATTCGGGCCAATGCATTTCCCGAGGGCACTCAATGGAGTGAGGGCGAAAGGAGAGCAATGTCATATTTTTGGCCTCACTTAGTTCGGTCCCTACCTCGAGATGTAATCTTCTTAGCCGATCCCGAGGGGTCGATCATGGGAGTGAATAGTTCGATAGGCCCGAGCTTTGTAGGTAATGGCAGTGCTGAGATGAGATTGGTAGGTGCTCTTAGGGAAGTTTTGGCTGGCGGTCACTTAGGGTACGAGGAAGTTCAAGGCGTCTTAAGAGATGTTCTTCCTTTGTCTTCAGAGGACAGTAGAGAGGGGACTGTGAGTGAATCGCTGCTTTCGGCGTTCTTGATTGGACAGCGTATGAATAGGGAAACTGATCGTGAATTGAAAGCGTACTGTCTTGCATTTGACAATGAACTTGGTAATATATGGTTCGATCTTAGGTTTTTGGGTTGTTAGAGATTCTCTGTGTTGAAGTTTAGTAAGATGCTCTCTCAGGTCCCGCGCCTGTAACTGATGTGAAATCTTTGACGCATTACGGAGAACCATACGATGGCAACACGCGGTTTTTCAGGAGTACGCTTTTCGTGGCTGCAGTTAGATCGTGTTATGATGAGTCTTGTCTGCTTCATGGAGTTGAGTGGATGCCTCCTAAGGTGGTCACCATTCGATTTACTTTCTGTTGGAAGATCATTCTCAGTGGATGATTGCGTTTGAACAATTGAATTCGTATCATTTCAGGGAGGTGTTACAGAAGAACAGATGTTGAAGTTCATGGGAGCAAACACGCACATTACTCCCACTCAAGTGAAAAAGCTTCTCGAGGTCTTTGATTCTGAGGGCTATACTTGTTAGCAACGTACATGATGATGAAACCTTTTTTGCACAACTTCGTATTTGTTTATTTTTCAGGATGAAGATATAGGCTTCGCATATATAAGTCAACGAGAAGCCAGTCCATCTTTGTAAGAATTTCTCTTCCAACTATTACAGCCCAGCTTTCAGTGTTTTCTGTGTTCCTGGTAATGATTGTAATGGTTTGCCCTATGTCTTGGTCTGTGATTTTAAACAACGTTCTTGCAGGTACTCATTGCTGGGATTGAGGGAGCATATAAAGAAACGCCCACCACTCGCCACCACGGAGAAAGTTCAGCAGTTTGTACGGGTAATGATGCATAAAACTGAATTATTCACACGCAGTTATTCAATGACAACTACTCCTCATTCTTCACTTAGGCCAAGGGCAGAGAGGCAATTGTAGCAGGATTTTATCACGAAGGCTACGAAGAATCACTCCTTATGTTAATGAGAAGAAGAGGCGTCCACTCTGGCTTGGTTGTGAAGGTATTATCAATTTCCTACCTTTCGATCCTCATTCTTTATTTGGACATCTCGACCTTATAGAATACATCCCCTACTGATTTCATATAATTTCTAAAACATTGTTTACCATCTTCATTAAATCCAGGGCGAGGAAGGTGCCCTTTCAATGACTACAAAAATGAAATCTCCTAGTGCATCCAAAGGATTGCCCGTTAATTACTGTTCAGGTTTCCGCTCTTCGAATGCATCCTCTCCCCAAACAGTTGACGGTGCGTAAACGCCTTTTCATTCACGAACTCTATCATAGATTCATTACCTGGCAACTGCTGTTCCTTTTAGGAGTATCGCGCGAGAATTTCAACATGGTTGTGAACGCAATGGATTATGGGTTCGACCCAACTGACACTCCACGAACAGATAGATCTGTAAGTCGACGAAATTCAGTTTGTGGTCCGTTTGGATTCCGGATTTCGATTTGAAATCTGGATTTTTGCAAAATCTTGCGTTTTGGAATTCATAATTTAAAATCAAGCGATTTCATTCAAATACGCGAATCCAAACGCACTCTTAATCTTTTTCTTATCGGTGGTCGATTTGCTGCGTAGGTTACGAAGAACATTGAGTATGGATTAGCCGCTTTGAGGGGCGAGAAGTGTCCCGCTTACGATAGGATCGTATTGAACGCAGCAATGGTCGATCACTTGTTGGGCTGCGATGGCGCGCAAGATATTTCTGCTGCCATTGATAGGGCGAAAGAAGCTATTGACAGCGGGAGAGCTCTTAAGAGGCTCGTGAACTACATTAAGGCGTCTAACAAAGTGACGGCTTGAGCTGAAAATTTGTAAGTTTATGTTTTTCTTCCCGGGTTTTTTTTAGGTTGAGGTTTTTCCGTTTTTCTTCTTACGTGTGCGGGTTTTCGGAATCGAGTGGCATGCTGTGGTTGTATTAACGTTTTTTGGCGGATTGTAGCTTGCTGTATAGGGGTGTATCGTATTCTAATTTATTCCTATATGTCCAATCGTGTTTTAAGCTGATTTCTTTTCTTATCTGACTTTAAACGTGATTTTTTTCGTTCACGAGTGGTCGTGAGGATTCGTATCCACATATCAGGATATTCAATATACCTATGCGAGAGTAAATGGTGACGCAAACGAGCTAATTAGGGAATGAATATTTTGCTATAAAAGTTTTGTAACTATTAATAATGATATATATTTTTATTTTATTCAATATTTTCTATGATTTTAAAAAACTTAAAACAAGTATCTCAAATTGCAAAGAAAAGTATCACATATACCATTTAACTTTTCTGAGTTCCATTGCTAACATAACTAAAAACCTTTAGATAATAACCATTTTAATGACAAAGCTAAAAACTCCCTCTTGGTTTAATCCAAATGAACAAAAATCCATATGGTTCGAAAATTGCCGAGAATATTTGGGGCGATCCTTGTCATTACACCCCTCATTAGTGAATGATGTTAGGTTTCAAACAACACATGGGTTAAGATGCTAAGTTTAGCACAACACAAGTTTCTGCAATAAAAAAAATCGTAGGATAATGTTGTGCATTTCAGTATAACCAAATGAGAGTATAAATGTACCCTTTTAATAATACTAGTATTCTTGCACAAATGGTGTGCTATAATATCATAAGGAAAAATTGATTTATTTTTAAGTTAAGGTAGAATTATAATTAACTAAAAATAGTAAGTTAATAATTAACGAAAAATAGTAGGAGCACATTGGTTTTCTTTTTATTTTATTAATGTTTTTTTCTAATAAAACTCACAATTGACAGACTAATTGGATGGTTTATAGCAACCCCAAGACGGTTAATAAAGATATATACTAGTCTAAATTGTTATATAACTTATAAATGGATTTCTTAATTAATAAATAATAATTACTTAAAACAGGAGAATGCAATGTAGTATGTGGTTTTCTCTTAATTAAATATTGTCATTTTTAAATTAATTTATTCACATACCATCCTGACACTTAATAAAAGGGTATAGATAATATAGAAAAAGTATAAATTACACACTAGTATTGTCGTCAATTTTATAACTATTTCAAATTAACTCGAAACCTCTTGTAATAATATTTACGCTACTCTCCCTATCATGGGACCCACCGTACGCGAACCGTCATATAAACCCTAAATTTTTTCCCCATTCTAAAACCCTCAGTCGCCGATCGTCGACTCGGCGGAGCAAATTAGCTGAACAAAAGTCCGAGCAGAGGAGGCGAATTCGTCTTGAGTCGGTAACATAAGAATAACTATTATCACCATAGCTACGATTAACATTCGGTAGAGGATGCAGCACGACGAGGTGATATGGCAAGTTATCAGGCACAAGCATTGCAGTTTCATGGCCAAGTAAGCTCTTCCTACGTCTTCCGTTCTGATTTTCTCCTGCTATTTCGTTTTAGCTTCTACTATTATGCGCCAGCCTCTGCTTCCTTGTAATTGGGTTAATTTGATGGGTTTTGATAGAATCGAAACTGGGTTGTTTTGTCGAAACCCTTATAATGTGACTGGGATTTGCAATCGGAGCTCGTGTCCTCTTGCAAACAGTAGATACGCAACTATACGCGACCATGATGGTATGCCGTTTTAGTTCTGTAGTTTACTTATGTCATATAGTTCTCATCGACGAGTCTGCTGACATTGGATGAGTTTCAGGAATTTTTTATTTGTATATGAAGACCATTGAAAGAGCTCATATGCCAAATAAATTATGGGAAAGAGTTAAGTTGCCTAGAAATTATGAGAAAGCTCTCGAGATCATCGACAAGCACTTGGTAAGGCTTGTTGTTGTCAGCTTTGTTTAGAAGAGTTTCTTAACTGCTTATGTGATCAAAGTAACTGATCTTGATAGATTTACTGGCCAAAGCTGTTGGTTCATAAAACAAAGCAGAGGCTAACGAAAATGACGCAGATGCGTATACGTATGAGAAAACTCGGTTTGAAGACAAGGTGAGTTTTTTTTTTTTTTTGTTGAAATCATGTCTGCCAAAAGATGAAGGAGAAGTAGAGCTTTCTAATTGTATTGCTTGACCACCAAACCTTTAATGATAGATAATCCCTTAACTTCATTTTAATGTGAATCAGAGAGAAAATTATGACTGTGCCGACAAAGATAAAGAAGAGGGAAGCACGAAGGGAGGAAAAGGCCGAGAAAGCAGCAGTTTTAGAGAAAGTAAATTTCCATCCATTTGGTTTCATACTTCATCTGTTTATTATATATTGCATACAGATTAGGCAGGTTCAGATGCAATAACTGTGTCATTCATCGCAGAGTATTGAAAAAGAGTTACTTGAGCGCCTCAAGAAAGGAGTTTATGGTGATATCTACAATTACCCTGTTGACAAGTACAATGAAATCCTTGATAAGGAGGAAGGAAAGGTGACCGAAGAGGAGGTATATAATAATATCATCAGCTCACTTAATTTTTGGAAAATTCTTTTTTTTTTTCTTAACATAACTTCTGCTCGCCTAACCCAACCTCACGCCTGTTGTATATCTTCAGGAAGAACCTGAGATCGAGTACGTCGAAGGTTATGAGGATCTCGAATTAGAGGACGATATAGAGGATTTTGATGGTTTTTCGCTCGATGCAGACGAAGAATATGGTAACTGTTATCATTCATGACATACTCTTCTGTAGCAATAAAATGGAGAAAACCTATGTTTTGCTGGCTTTCTAATCGTGGCTGTCGAAAATTTTCTTACATCATTTTTTCAGTTGGAATGAGTGATGATGATGACAAAGATGAAGAAAAGGAAGTTGTGATTCACCGTAAGAGAATCAGAAACAGTTCTGACACAAAGATGGAGAAATTAGAACCAACGGGCAAAGCTAAGAAGAAAGTCCAAGTACATGTTGAGGTATATATCCCGTCTATGTTTTCCTCTCAACTTAAACATTCCTGGATTTTTTTCGATTTCTTATTACACGAATGTATTAATACGATATCATACTCATGTAATATAGGTCGAGCACGAAGATGCGAATGAACGACATACATCTGTTCATTGAAGTTGTACGCTAACTCAAAAGTCTTCTATTTAAGGTTTGTTGCTCTGTGATTTGTTTCTCTCAAGTGGAACTTTTATTGTAACGGTTTGCGCCATTCAAATATGAATTTTGTTCTCTATTCATGTTTATTTTGATTTTGGATCACTATAAATTTGTCGGGAAAAATAGTGGTATGTTGAAAATATTAATTGGCTGCTGACTTGAATATTTTCTAGTCGTTTGGTTACTGATATGAATACTGTCTACTTAGGATCTTTCACTTGTTTTGTCAGAAAAATGAGGAGTCACTCAAATTTGATCTCTTTGCAAGTTAAATACATGATAGATATTATATGTACTGCTTCGCTTTTATTTTTGTGTGATTAACAAATATTCGTTTTATTTCTGAATCGAAATTCACATCGTATCCTGGCAAGAGATATTTATTTCAAGATTATTATCAATATGATATGGTGATGAGAAAATAAATCCATTGCCTTCCACGCAATAAATTATATTGAAATTAGGAAATTGGGACCCCTACCGAAAGCGCTTCGACTTTTGAGATGTTCTCACGATTAATTCAACGTTACATCAAAAAGAGTATAAAATCAAGGAAAATGTCAGAAGGGCAAATGGCAAACATATATCTATATGGATTCTTTGTTCTAGAGGAATTAAATCATTAAAATAAAGCGAGGTTTGATTGCTTCTGCTGTGATGTTAATGGAAACCAAATGCAATAAATATGGACCCTAAATATAAAAGGCTTATCACCGAGAAATTGCTAGAATTTCCAATCAATTATCATGTTCTTTTGGGGGGAAATTGTAAATCCAGGTAAGCTACATTTCGATTGCCATATTTGATAATTTTTAGAATAGGTCACTAACTTTGTTTTTCTTTCTGATCATTCTTTTTCGCCTAAGAAAGTGGGAAATCCTACATCACTACATTAAGGTTGTGGATGAAAAATATTAATCGTCAGCCAAATAGGATTTTCGATTTATTTTATCGAAAAAATGACGAGAGACCTAATTTTATCCGGATATATGAAATTAATATTTTTTCGACCATTAAATATATCGCTCCAACAATTAGAATCGATATTTGATTACCAACATTTAGATGTTTTATTTATTTTTTAATATATAAAGAAAAAATCAAAGTAAAAAAAAGCGCAAATATGTGAAACTAATTCTAAAGAAAAAAAAGTCAGCCTCAATTCGTTAGGTTGACTTTATATTTTCCTAAAACAATTAAATCAAACCTTTTATAGTGACATGCTAAATTTCAATCCTTATCTTCATCAAACTTATTACACATTCCATCCCTCCTTTTTCCATTTTCTCCATTTTTCCACTCCCTATACACCCATTATATGAAGGCCACTCACTACTCTCCACAAATCTCAGATCATAGTACAACAAAGTTCTCAACCTAAATTAGTCCAAAGTTTTATTCTTCAACTCCATTTTTTTTGTCAGGCCCCAACAATGAAAGGCGAAGCGACGAAAAAGAAAGAAGCAAACGAAGTCGAAATTCCATCTACGCCGAAGGGAAGTTCGACGAGCAACAGTAACAACAACAACAACAACAACGATGGACTTAGTTATTCGAGGCAGTGCCTTTGTTCTCCCACGACACATGCTGGCTCGTTTCGGTGCAGGCTTCACCGCACTCCGAGCCTTCCGAGGACTCAAAGCATCGAGCCGCCCCAGTCTAAGGTTCCGAGGGCTGTCAAGTAGTAGTTTTAGCTAGTCATGCTGTATGATCACTCATTACAAAAGTTTAAGCTTTGTAGATTTGTGTATCACTTTTAAATTTATGTATTAAATTTCCAACACAAACGTTAGAGGTATGTATACTTAAATAGATGGTCATGAGGTTCATACTCAAGACAATTTTCATATCACTGACCTCTTGTAACATATTGAATGACCACCTCACTTCAAAGTTTTAAGTTTGTAATAGATGTATTTTTTTGTAATTTTTCTATATTATTTTTCTGATATATTATGGTGTCGAGAGGCTAGGTTATGTGGTGTGTTTGTACAATATTCTTTCTGTTTTATTAATGGAGAGAGACTTATAGTAACTGCTTCCAAGTTCCAAATTGATTGGTATGACATTAAGAAAATTACCATTCTACCTCGGGTTTAAATTTATTATCATTACATCCTCTAACATCATTTTTTATATTCTTACAAATAATATAAAATTCAAATTTAACATTATTGGCCTATTAAAATCTAATATATACATTAAAATTATAAATTCATATAATCACGCACACACATCGGATGTGCAAAAAATACTAGTATTATATTATAGGGCAACAAGTTTTTTCAAGTTTTTTTTTTCCTTTTTTTCTTTTTTTTTTCAACTGGTAATATTAATATCATTGCTCATATATGAATTTCTATCAAATATTAAGGCTGGTTGAGGTCATGACGTTTGTGGATATTATTTTAATTATTTTTGATTTGAAATTGATTTATTATTATTTTTTCTCATTGCAATTGTTAGTGGGCCTTCAAGAAGCCCATTCAGCTTCCAGGAGTACGTATATTTACCTCTAGGCCGAACTAAATTTAGGGCTTTAATTTTGACCAATTTCGTCGATTTGCTTGGGAATTTCATTTTTATAATATGCTCGATTTAGATATAGAGTTAAATGAAAAATTTATGGTGTTATACTAGGAATGTAAACGAGCGGAGCTCCATTTATTTTTACGTTCGATCTCAAAAATTGTGTAATAGGTTGGACTCAACTTGAGCTTTGGCCATAACTTTTAATCTTTCGTCATATTCATAAAATATTGACTAGCCTATAAAATTAAGACAACTTAAGCTTATGAATTCGAGATATATCTATACTCTTTTATAAGCGTTCTAGCCTTTATAAAAACTGTAAATTTGATTGTAATTGGTCTGTTAATTTACTTTATTTAGTATAATTAATAAATAATAATTAAAAAACTACCCACTAACTATTGATTCAAAGAAAATAACCCACTAAACTTAATATTATGAAAAATTAATAACTAAAATATACACTATTTAAAATAAATAGAAAATTAGCATTTACATACTATGTTAAAAAAATAAAAATTTGAATTTTAATGTATTATTGAGCACCTACGTCGAAGGTGCTAATATTACTGTAATAATTGAGCATCAAATTGTGTAAATTAAACAATGACATTTATGATGTTACCGTTAGATATTAAAGGTTAAATCCAAAACATAAAGTGAACTGCTTTTGTCATTATGTCACATCGAAAATAATCCATTAGTTTCGTGCTAAGCCAACACGTCCTAACTACTTAGTTGACCTAAAGAAGAAACAAGGAAACAAACAAATATATAAGTTTAATTTGTTGGAATTGTTTAATTGGAGGAACGACAATTCATTTTATTTAGTCTTCAACATATACAAAAACATATTATTATTAATAATAATATAGTCGGCAGTTAAGCATAAGGCCATTATCTAAAGTCATCCCTTGTTGAGCATCGCCATGAACGAGTCATTCTTAATGTTTTCTTTTTATTTTAATGGATTAACTAAGAGAAAGAGACCCCTAACTAACAAATAATATTTTTTACACTTAAATGTGCTTGCTATGTATATTAATTGTAAACTAATAATGAACTAAAAATAGAAGTATAAAATTGAGAATATAAAAATGCTATACAGTTGGTGGTTTTTTTCTATCTACGAGCGTAGGTTGAATACAAAATGTCAAATTGATCAGTCAATTTGATAATGATTATTTATAATTTTATCCGTAATTGCTTAATTATAATTGTATCCTTAATATTTATTAAACTTATTACAAGTTTATCATCAAACTAATATTTTATTTTTAAACAACTTCAGTAATAATATAAAGATACTCAACATACAAATTTAATATATTTGCATACTGGAAGTGCTAAAATATATTTAATCATAATCATAAATATTACTATTGTTATTGTGGGCCACACCATTGGAACAACAAGTGAATCTGGCAATTGCAAGGAAGTGACGTGAGATATTAAAACATTGTAGTAATAATATTGAAAAGTTCTTCACCTATAAGATTATAGAACAATTCAAAATCAAGCAATTAGTTTACCTAACTAATATATTTATTTACAAAAAAAATCGGATATTTTCAATCAAAAGCAAACCTAAACCATGTTGTCGACTTCCAACAAAATACTTATCACAAAATTTAAGTGGATCCGATGATATTATTTTCATATGGAAATTCAAAATTTGATCTATTTATTCTATTATATTAAGACGAGGGGTGACTATAAAATACTATTTTGGTTTGTCAAAATATTTACAATGGTAACCGTCAATTTATAATTACATTAATTAAATATTTATCATATTTAACTCCTCTATTTTTAATTATTGTACTTAAACCCCTACTCATGGAATATGCAAAAATAAATTTCTATTTTATTAAGGGAGAGCAAGTTAAAGTAACTTTCCTCAAATTAATTGGTATGTCAATTTTATAATTGTAATTATATCCTTAAATTTTAAATTTATTTCAATCTAAAAAGCAATATTTTATATATTAAAAATAATAAAATTAAACTATATATTTTAATTCCACCTATTAAAAACAACTGAAAATATGACTTTAATATGATTATGTAGCGACAAACATCGTGTGTGCAAAAAGTATTACTTGATACGTCCCACTTATTTCTTCACATCTTTCTATTTCGGGCGTCCCAAATTTTGATAAAAAATAATTTCAATAATTAAACTAATACACCATTTATATTTGAAAATGATTCTTAATTTGCAAGCTCACTAATTAGTTTTCTCTTTCCATTCCTTAAAAGTGTATTATAATATTAAAAAATGTGGTTTATTAATCTACGTGCCCACCAATTTTTGGAAAGTATTAAACGGGACTGAGCTAGTAGTATTATTTATCGATGAAAAATATCGAATATTAAAACCCTACTCATGACCACGCCCACGCGCTTCAAGTCAGTTTGAGATAATCAGCTGACGCGCTGTACAAAAGGACCATGCTTCTAAATACCATAATTACCCTCGTTGTCACGTGAAAGTAACAAGGATTGCGTGGGTATTTTGGTCGTTCTATTGATGTATAAATCCACCTGTGCAAGCTTGTAACCCTGAAAAACAACTGTCACGGCTAATCTACGAATATTCTCAATTCTGCACTTGAAGATCATTTTCTCTTCTTCTTTCGATTGATTTGCGTTTTGTGTTTTCGCTCTAGTTGAATCGATCCTTTCCTTTTCTGCGTCTGTTTTGGGACCATTTTAAGTGATAAGTTCTTCAGATTTCTGGTGGATTGACGCCGGCATCGATCGGCGATTATAATCGAATAGGCGTCTGTCGTTTGCTTTCTGTATTCGATTGGGTGTTTCTGTAGTTTACAGGGAATTATGAGCAGTATGTCGAGATTTTCCGATATAGATTACTTCATGGCTGATGGTGGATCTCGTCATTGTTCCAAGAAGAGCGACGATTTGTGCGGCGGCGCTAATGATGAGGTAAAAGTCAGAAATCGCATCTTGTGTTATCACCTCCTATTCCCCCTTTTTGTATGATTATGGTATAACTATGTATGAGCTTTCACAATTTGGATCGTTTTAATTTCTAGAAAATCTTCCGTTTCCTCCATCCTCGATGTTTGGCGAGAGACTGTTGTCCTATGACATTAAATGCATCAGATTTTGAGTTGCGATATCGAATACTGATTCTTGTTTGATGGGTTTGGCGTTGCTAGTTGCAATTGGTTTTATTCTTGGTCTTCAGCTATAAAGTCTATCTCTATGCTGATTTCGCCCTAATAAATCGGTTTGTGATCTTACTTTTTTCAGGATTCGGGGCGTACCTTTATTACAAGAAGATTAAAGTGTTTTCTCCGAGGGCTCGATTTAAAAACCTATCTCTTCCTCTTCCTTTTGGTCCCAACATGTGTTTTCGTCGGCTACGTTCATGGGCAGAAAATAACTTACTTCCTTCGACCTCTATGGGAATCTCCTCCAAAGCCCTTCAACGAAATACCTCACTACTACCACGAAAACGTTTCCATGGAGAATCTATGCAAACTCCACGGCTGGGAAGTTCGCGAATTTCCCAGGCGAGTTTTCGACGCAGTTCTCTTCAGCAACGAAGTAGACCTCCTTAAAATAAGATGGCACGAGCTCTACCCTTACGTAACAGAATTCGTACTCCTCGAATCGAACTCAACCTTCACTGGCCTGCCCAAGCCCTTCGCCTTCGAAGCTGCCCGAGAACAGTTCAAGTTCGTTGAGCCCAGGCTGACCTACGGACAGGCCCCGGGCAGGTTCAAGAGAGGAGAAAACCCTTTCGTTGAGGAAGCTTATCAAAGGCTGGCATTGGATTACCTTCTCAAACAAGCTGGAATTCAAGACGATGACTTGCTGATAATGTCTGACGTGGATGAGATCCCAAGTAGGCATACGATCGATCTTTTGAGGTGGTGCGATGGGATACCGAAGATTCTCCACCTTAGGCTGAAGAACTATCTCTATTCTTTCGAGTTTTTGCTCGACAACAATAGCTGGCGAGCTTCTGTCCATGTTTATCAGTCGGGCAAGACTAAGTACGCCCATTACAGGCAATCTGATGAGATCTTGGCTGACGCGGGCTGGCACTGTAGCTTCTGCTTTCGAAGAATCAGCGACTTTGTGTTCAAAATGAAGGCTTATAGCCACTATGATCGTGTGAGGTTTTCTCATTTCTTGAACCCTAAAAGGGTACAAAAAGTTATATGCAAAGGCGGGGACTTGTTTGATATGCTCCCTGAGGAGTACACGTTTAGGGATATTATCGGGAAAATGGGGCCCATCCCACATTCTTATTCGGCGGTTCATCTCCCTTCGTACCTTCTTGAAAATTCTGATGAGTTCAAGTATCTCTTGCCTGGGAATTGCTTGAGGGAGGGCAAATGAGCTATAACGAAAAGGTGACGATTCTGGTATTTTATATCATTCTTTTATTTTTGCGTGAGCATTTTGGGAGATTTGGGCATATCCCGAGATTTATATATGTAGAGACAGATTGATCTTCCTTGTATATAGTTTTTCGTGTTTTCTATTAGTGCGAATGGAGGAGCTTTGTTATTTATTACCATGGAATCAGTTCTTCACCTTGTAAGATTTTGGTATGACAAGCTTTGTCTTGGCCTGGAGTTTCTGTTGAAGGCGTGGATGTTTTTTTTTTTGTTTCTTTTCTAGTTTTTAAATGTGGAATGGAATAATTGATGTGTCGATTCATAATGAGAGACTATGAGTGACAACTATTTGATAAAGAAGAGAGAATCGATACCTTAATAATGTTATGATATTACTGTAATATTCTTCCAAGGTTGGCATGTCTGAAGATATTCGTTGGAATGGCGTAATGCAATTAAGGCATTATTGATTTTAATTTTTATATAATTGGGAATTGGATGGTGAAATTATATATTGGCAGTAGGGTGAGGATAATTTTTTTCTGTTCTTCAACAGAAAAATTTAAGAAATGAAAATAAATCTACAATTTGTTAAAGAATTCAGAAAATTTACGTGCTCACATTCAATAACGCAGAAGAAATGAACTCTCACTAAGAGACTGGAAAATTAAAATAAAGATGGAAAGAAAGTTTAAAATTTGAATAAGATCTAAAAGAGCCTTACTACTTACTAGATCATAGCGCACAATAGCGCAATTTTTTTTCGTAAAACGCGTTGTAGTGCAATAAATATAGCATTTTTTATTTTCTTTTAGTTTTTAAATTTTTTTATTTATATAACGCTAATACTTAAATAAAACAAAAAAATATATTGACTAGCTTCGAAACTACTTCAAATTATAGCGATTATGGCGACGGCGGTGCCTATTCCTACAATTTTGCCATGCACCGGTAGGCCATGGATTTTTAGGAGAAAAATAAAATTAAAAAATACTTAAATTTTGGAAAATAATAAAATTAAATACACATACATATAGCTCATGAGTGTGCTTGGATATAACTAGATTAAAGTTCATTATTATTTCTTTTCTATAATTGTTTGTTTGCTTCCGTTGTTAATATTATATGTTTTTGAGTTGTATAAGTGGCATGATAAAAATACTCACGCAATACGCTATGCTATTTCTTACGCAATATCAGAGCTAAAACGCTACGCACTTACTACAAAGCAACCTAACAGTCAAAAATAATTGTTAATGTTATTCATCTGTTTTTAGCCTTCAACTTCAAAGATCTTTTGTCTTTTTCTGCAACGAACTTTAAGTACAAGTTTGAGCGCCAATAGTACGACTTATAAACATCAAATTTCTCGTTCACCTCTACAACAGAGATCATAATACTCAGACAAATATGTGATTCCATTAATACCACCAACCACCATTAAACTAGCATCATCCATTTCATCAAACAAACACTAATCACACAAATATCAATTTCAGTGCTAGAATCCTTACTTACCCAACAAAATGTCATGTGGCAAAAAAACATTAGATCGATTATTCAATGCTCGAATCCTTACTTAGCTTAAACGCAGCAGCAGAACCACCAAATTTTCAACATAGATTGCCGCGGAACTCATAATCCAATCAGTATTACCTCCCCGAGTGAAATACACAAACCATATGAGCAATTATATGTAATGTAACTAAAAGGCCCGTCAACATAAGGGATGCGAACTAACTTAGTCCAAGATTTTCCGATGTCGTTCTTTTATTTAGGATCCATAGAAGTCATAGAGTACACTAAGGCAACCTTTCGTCGCTCCTCAATAAACTAGAGATGTCAAACGGGCCGGCCCGCCCCGATCCGCATCAACCCGCCATTAAACGGGGCGGGGCGGGCCAGCCCGCCAACATAACGGGCTACTAAACTAGTAGCCCGCCCCGACTCGCCGCGGGTGGCGGGTTGGCGGGCCAGCCCGCTATATATATTTTTTTATTATTTTTTATTATTTTTTAATTTTGTGTTTTTTTTTCAAATAATACTTAAATTAATACTCCCTCCGTCCCACTAATTTTATCACATTTTTCCATTTCGGGCGTCCCACTAATTTTATCAACTTTCCTTATTTAGCAAAAAAACTATCACTAACAATCAATATAATAATATTAAATATTCTTAAAAGACGTGTCAAAATATACACTTTATTACCTTTTCATTGTACTATATTATTATAATAATACCACCTTAATTTACGTACCCGGTAACTTATGTGATAAAGTTACCGGGACGGAGGGAGTAATATTTTTTGGAATAATTAACGAATATATCATTTATAAATTAAGTTTTTAACTAAATTAATGATAACTAATCACTAATAAATATTATTTATTAATATTTACCATTAAAAATGTTTATAATATATATACATAATAAATTAAAAAACTTAAAAATTATTGGCGGGCCAGCCCGCCCCGACCCGCCTCAACCCGCAACCCAAACGGGCTGGCCCGTTTCGGCCCGCCTTTAAACGGGTCGGGAATTGGTTGGCCCAACCCACCTATTTTTCATGGCGGGGCGTGCCAACCCGACGGGCCCGGCCCGTTTTGACACCTCTACAATAAACGTCTACACTACGGGGCAGTAGGGGCTCGGTAATAACGTAAACCTCGTTTTCTAGATCGAGTCTCACGACGGTAAACCCAGAATCGGTCCAGGTCGAAAATGAAAGCTTTCCATCTGCATATATCATATACGCGAGGGACCGCGAAATCCCCTAATCCTCCTACACGAAACCTCGTCCTCAGTGGCGGAGCTATGTGGGTGGCAGTGGGGTGCATTGACCCTACTGAAATTTTTATTTTATGTTATTTATAGCTAAAACGAATATATATATATATATATATATATATATATATATAACTCAAAACCCCTTCTCTGGCTCCACGACTGATCGTCCTTCTATAGGACGTAAATGGTCAACCTTGTAATCATCGTTGGCCTCGTCGTAACCAATGCCATACGCAGAGCGCTGATACGTCTTTATTAGAAATCGAGGGGTCCTTCCTAAAGACAATTGGTGATAGGAGGAGAAAGCCTCGTATATATATAGCGGCTCAAAGAGCTTGAATTATCCGATGTGGGACGAACCCCACTTAGAATCTCAACATGCCCCCTCACTTGTGGCATGACTGGCCTAACATGTGGACATATGAATCGGGTGACGGTGAGCGGAAGCTCGCTCTGATACCATATTGAAATTGAGGGTTCCAACCTAAAACTGAAACCCAGTTAGAATCTCAACACTCTTCCCTAACTGTGCAGCCAAGTGAGGAAATATTGCGTGTAGATGATTTATTTTCCACCACCATCAATTAGGAAATATTGCGCAAAATAAAAATCAGCGTATGATATTCATTTTAGTATATATCCGCGAGGGGTATAACCTGTTATCCAAACATGTTTGTTACATAAATATATATGTATTTAAATAGTATTATTCGGGGCGAAATCACAATACTTGAAGGGAGGGAGACTATTCAAAGTTCTTCAATTCAAACTGTGATATTTGACTCGATCTAAACAGCCTTTTAACTACCACATGACCTAAACCTACAAAAATTTATAGCCGTTAAACTGTTCTTGACCTGACCCACTCTTCCAACATCTCATAGGCAAAATCGGAAAAAAAAACAGCCATAGATAGTTTCAAGTGTTCTGACAACCTCGGAAGAAAGAAATAAAAGAAAGAAAGAAGAATGAACGATACTGTAAGAGAAACCATAGCTGGAGCAGTCAAAGGGCTGTCTTCAAACTGTTCCTTGAAGAGAAAAAGGCCGCCGACTATTCAGATCCCAAAGGTCCTCCGAGATATCTCATCGGATATTTTCAAGGCATGTGAGCAAAGCCACGGAGGCGCCGGCACCGGCGGGAGCTTTTCCGATCATGGGGTCGGGGTTTCTTCTATAAAGGGTAAGAAGAAGTTCATGGAAGATGCTTACAAAACTATCTTCTCTTCTTCAAGTGGTGGTGATAAGGTACGGCGGTAGGCAACACAAAAGTAAAGCTGAAATCTTTACCTTTTTAAGTTATATAACGTTTCTTTTTTCCTGGAAATGTGTAGAAGTTCTTTGGTGTTTACGATGGTCATGGAGGGAGCAAAGCAGCTGAGTTTGTAGCTGAGAATTTGCATCTAAACATCTTTAAGATGTTAGAGGAGTCTTCTTCTGAAGATAGATCGAGAGAAGAAGCTGTTAGGGAAGCTTATCTCCAAACTGATGAGAAATTCTTGAGACAGGTTAGTTTCTTGCATTGTAATAACTAATAAATCAAGATTAAAGAACAACCCTGGTAAAACAAGATTGAGAATGCCACTCTATACTGTTCTTGCAATTTTATCAGGAGTGTCTTTGATCTTTATGCTTGTTCATAGCCTAGCCATGATGTTTCCCTCGAGGAGTAAGTGAAATTTTAGTCTCATAGTTTACACTGAATTTGCTTTTCGTTATCTAACTTGTCCTTACAACAAAGATAGCCCAGTATGTTTTTCTAGAGGGGTACTCTAATTTTAGTCATAGAAGTTTCATGAAATTCATTTTTTCGTAAACTAACTTCATAGTCCATTATATTTAGGAGTAACTAAAATTTTAGCACGAGAGAACTTAAATAAAATAGTCCAGCATGTTTAGAGGTCGTCTACCTTGTCTCGATCCAAAAACTAATCAAGTACAAAATTTTAGTCCTATAACTCAAGAAATTCAATTTTTCGTTCAATAACTTGTCCCGGTCCTTAATTAACTCTCCGTACACTATTCATATAAATTAGTACTTTTAGCACACCCTATCTATGTGCAAAATATAAAATTAATTATGAGTGGATGATTTTAATAAATTATATACTAGAATTAGAATGAGGTGGTTGTTATGAGTTTTAAAGCTATGTGGTAAATAAGTTCTTTAATAATGATATACTAAAAATATAAAGAGGTGGTTATTATGATGTAATAGGTTTTTTTATTTTTCTAATAGTAATTAAAGCAGAAAAAATTTGATTGGTCAATTTTGACGGACCAATTTACATTTCTCCATAGGGATGGCAACGGGCCGGGTCTGGGTCGGGTCTGGCCGGACCCGGGACCCGGCCCATTTATTTTTAGTTGGACCCGTTACCCGACCCGACCCGCTACAAACCCGCCCCGCCCCGAACCCCGAATAAGCCGGGTCTGGCGGGTCTAACCCGCGAGACCCGGTTGTTTTATTTTTTTTTAATTTTATTAAGTTTTAGTTTGATATACATTATAATATATATTTATATTATTTATAAATATATAAATATGTTTATATATTAATAAATATATGTAAAAAAATATTATTTAATATATATTTATTTGTTTTTATATAAATTTATATAATAAGATATAAATATTATATTTATTTATATAAATATCCTCCGGGTCGGGTCCCGGGTCGGGTCTCGGGGCGGGTTTGATCGGACCCGGGACCCGGCCCGGACCCGGCCGGGTTGAATCCTTTAGGACCCGTTACCCGGCCCGTTACCCGAATATTGAGAAAAAACCCGCCCCATTAGGGGCGGGTTTTGGCGGGTCCGGGTTTGGACCCGCCCCATTGCCATGTCTATTTCTCCATATGCTCTTTATGTAAGAGCATAGATAATTTTAATACTTTTTCTTGAGTTGCGAACAATTATTTATTTCTTCAAGGCCGAATCTTATTAGGGTTTTGGCAGCGGAGCTTGTTGCGTGACGGCCGTGATCGAAGGGGACGAGATGTTAGTCTCAAACTTGGGAGACTGTAGGGCGGTGCTATGCAGGGACGGCGTAGCGGAAGCCATCACGAGTGACCACAGAGCGGCTCAAGAACACGAACGCAGACGAATAGAGGCTAAAGTAAGTGCGTAAGTTCATCGATTACGGAAAGAAAAAAATCGACATTGATTTCTTTATTAAATCGATTGATCGATTCGTTACGATGAATACAGAAAGGATATGTCGAGTTCCACCGAGGAGCCTGGAGAGTCCACGGGACTTTGGCAGTTTCTAGAAGCATCGGAGATTCGCATCTCAAAGATTGGGTCATTGCAGAGCCCGAAACGAAGGTCGTACAGTTGACCTCTGACGCTCAGTATCTCATCTTAGCGTCGGACGGGCTTTGGGAAGAGGCGAGTCGTTGATCTTTCTCGCTCGAACAAAACCTTATGGGTGCGTTTGGTATGCAGAATTCGATGCAGAAAAAAAAGTGTAATGGTACGACACGTAAATGGATCGATCCGTACCATTACTCTTTTTCGCATAAAAAATTCTGCATACCAAACGCACCCTACAAGTCGATTATGACAACGTTCGGTTACTGCAGGTCGATAATCAAGAAGCGGTGGACGTCGTGAAGCGTTCTTGCGAAGAAAATCGTAGCAAAGTTCAACCCATTGGATCTTACTTCTCTACCCCATTAGTTTCGCCGGTTAGCAAAATAACGAAGAGGGTATATCACCACCATCATCACAATCACTTCAAGAACACGAGCGAAGAATGCGACCACGAAAACAGTGGCGAAAATGAAACTCATCCTTTGAAATCTCGGAGGATTTCGTCGTCGGCGAATCAGAAGAAGGTAAAGAAGACTCATTTCGAAAACGATGAGAATGGGAGCGAACATACCTCGATCGAGAAGAAACCGTCCCACGATAGTAGTTGGCTTGAATCTGCTTGCGTGGAACTCGTTCGCCTTGCTGTGGAACGGGGCAGCTTAGACGATATAACGGTTCTCATCGTCGATCTGAATAGTAGTCCGTAATTGGAGGTTTTGGCCTATTCTAATGAAATGCTGACTGTATTTTCATCAAAGATCAATTTCTGAATCACATTACAAGAAACAAATACTAAACTTACCCAAACAAACACTGCAACAAGTTCACACAACCAACGTAACAATTGCGAATGGAGATGCACCGAGATAGTACTATACCATTACCAGCTATGTGATTCAGATAAACTCCTGACTGCACAGAATCTTCTAGTTAAATGAGAGAGAGGGGAGAGAGATTACGCTCCTTATTACATTACATCGTCTGTACTTCCACTGGCTGAGATTTTCAGTTGACATCTCCAGCAGTCTTCTTCCCTAGCAGTTTCTCAAGAATCAGGCTTGACATTGTCTCACCCTTGCCTCATTCAGTTAACGGACGACAAAGCGAAAATGGCCAAGCAACGTCTCAGACAACAAATTAAGGTTAAAAGGAACTCAACGCTCAGAGGTTGAAGGCTGGGTCCACGGCGATGTCAAGTCTGAGCTTGGTTTACTAACATGGAGAGAAGAAAAGGATCTCATCAGATCGACACGAGGCAGCCTTGTCGATTGCGAAGAACCAGAAAGATCCTTTGCCTTCTTCTCTGATATGCTTGTTGTTGCGAAAAAAGCAGAGCTTTTGGGCTCTTCACAAGAATCCTCGGCGACTCTTTCTTTCCCGTTAATCTTTCTTCTCAATTCGTTCCAATCGTTCTCTTTAGAAGGAAGACATGTTTCGTGCTCCCAGTCAGACGTTGGCAAGGCTGGTATAACGCCACCTAGACGGGCCCTCTCGAAAACCTCATAATCAGAATCGTACTCTTCGATTTTTCTTTGAGCAATAGCAGAAGAAACCCTATCTTTCGGGCCCTCCTCAGTTACTTCGTCGGGCAAATCTTTCCCTAAGCCGAAAGCATCCCAGAGCTCAAACGTCTCTTCGCCCTCTTGAACTGTCACAACTTCAGCCTTACCACCCTTTTCATATCGTAAGATTTGTAAAGCACATGACATGGCATTCTCTGACATCATCGAAGAGCATTGCTTCCCAACCCAGACATATGATGCAGAAGAAGCACGGATGATAAAAGCCCCTCGAGAATCGAGCTTGTGAGGGCCCGGCTTGCTCAAGATTTTGGCCACAAGGTGAAGAGGGTCGTAGAGCGAGTGAGGTGCAACTCGATACATAACTAACTTCGAAGCTGGGCTGAGAGGCATAGCATGCAATCGCTTTTGGTACTGCCAAAGCTGTGAGATGTACCCCATGTTGGGATCGGTGACTCGCCTCGCTGCTCTAACTTTCTCGAACGCGTCGTCGTAGCTCTGCTTCTCCTTCCACATGAGGTATGCGATGACCATGGAGGTAGAACGAGATATGCCGTAAGAACAGTGGACAAAGACGCGCCCACCTTGCTCAAGGACGTCCTCAAAGTAGTCAAACACGTCGTACAAAATACTTGTGATGTCCTCAGACATGCAGTCCCTCAGCCAAAGCGTCCTGTAAAAAAATTCGTCCTTGTAATACTCTGGGCAAGCATGGCCCACGCAGTTGAGGACATGGGTGATGCCAGTCTGGCGAAGGGCTTCACGGTTCTTGGCGAACGCTTTGCTTCCCAAGTAGATATGATTGAGGATCCTCGAGCAATCCTTGTCGTAATGTTGTAATCCCTGAGCAGATTGATCGGAGGCTGAGGATGGGTCCCGCCTGGCGCCAGGAGTTGGAGGATTGGGGGGCCACATGCATAGGTCATCTGGATTAGGTTTGGGCCATTCGCCAGGGCTCGGTTTGACGAGGGAGAGCGGTGGCAGACAAGCTCGAGCTTTGCTGTTCCATTGTGGCTTAGGATTGGGAGTGTTATTACACTTCCTAGGGAGACTACTTTCTGTCCATGATGCTGAACGAGAATATGTCTTCCAAGTTCCTCCTGAGCCCTGCTTTTTCTCTTCTTCGCTCAACATTCATGCTGCATTAAAAGAACAGACAAGTATATATCTTGATAGCCCCATAAACCAAATAAAAAAAGGAAACCAAAGGATTGAGTTGAAACTATAACATGTAAAAAAGGCTCAAATACAGCTTCATGTCTATATGACAAAATATCTACAAAGTTTCATCAAACGAAAACAGCAAAGGAGGATTGAGTTGAAATTGTACATATACAGGAAGGGCTCAATTCGGAGTCATATCTATATGCCAAAATATCTACATAGTTTCATCTAAAAGAAAACCGAGCTTAAATCCATTTCAATGATCAGTAACAACCAGATTAAAACATGTAATAATAGAAAAGATTCAGCAGAAAGAGTGTCAAAAGCGATTCCCCAAGACAGATTCACGTTTATATACAAGGAAGAAAAATGAATCCACGGTGTTTTTATCTCCTACATCCTTTAATTGTGAAACGAGGAAAAAAATAGTTAGCAACCGTCACCCAAGGTAATTTCGCATTAGAGACAACAATCAAGACGATGGAAAAACAACGCATGCAACGAATAGAAAATTTACGGGTATTCATTTTCGTTTCAGCGACAGACACTATTGATTGGCCGTATAATAAAACAAAACGACACTCACCAAATGGGCTCTAGGATTCCAACAAACCAACGGAATATTGAGTTGAAAAATCATAACAATTTAAAAAAAACAGCTCAAATACAGCTTCTGCCTATTCGGAAAAATCTCTGCAGAACTCCACCAAAACCAATCAGAGCTTCAATCCATGTCAGCAAGCAAGCAAAGCAAAGATTAAATTGACTACTTGACACATGACAATTATACAAACGAATCCAGGGACAGATTCAGACAAATTCCAAAAAATTGTGAGTCCAAAAATCCTATTTTATTTTTTTTCCAAATCACGATAGGGGATAGTTCTAAACTGTTGCCCAGGTAAATCCACACTAGAGAAAGCAATCATGACGAGGGAAAAACTCCAAACAGACAACGATTAGAAAAATAAAATCAACGCAATCAACCTCGCCTAGAAAAAAAAACGAAACTCACCAAATTGGGCTCTAGGATTCCAAACAGACGAAAGCCCCAAATTTAAAGGCGTACCGAAATCAAATTCCTCAAAATCTATCGAATCAAGCACCTGCTCAACGAAAATCGGAATCGAAGTGATAAAACTAGTACGGGTTTTGAGTCACACGCAGCAGATGATTAGTTTGTAGAAAAAAGACACGCACACAGCGTAGCGAGCAATATTCCTTTTTACGTACGAAGACAAAAATGAAAAAGGAAAAAAGAAATATCAAGGAGGCCCAATAATAAGCCAATTAACAATTTACGGCCCAACAATAAGCCCATTAACAGTTACGGCCCAATAGTATGCTTTGTCTCCCTCTCCAATGTGTTTCACAAGAAGGTGAATCTCATCTTTCTTGTTATGTCAGTAAAAATGGTTCGATTCACTTTTCTTCAGAATCATCAGTGATAGTTCGTCTCTGATTTTTCTACAGGTGAGATTAGATCTTTGATAGATGCTTAGGTTTCAAATTTGGCAAGGAATTTCTCAGCTTTATATTCAGTGTTACGCATGATGATGAAAGATGCTCTGAAAAAGAAGATAAAGGCATTACTCAGCTGCAATTGCCTGAAACTTTTATTTCTATGAAAATTCGTGAGAAGATTGCTTGCCGCTGGTCATGGCCTTGCTTGGTGGCGTTGATCCAATTGCTTCGTCAGATGAAGAAGGTTTTCTGATCAAGGAGATACTCCTCACTCATATCAGCGATGACTTCGAGCTCGACTCTGAATCGTTGCTACACGTAGTAGAGAGGATCTTCTGTTCTGTCGCCGAGGTTGTAAGCTAATGACGAGGGATGTTCTTCAGTTTTACTTGTAATCTGTTGTTCGTCAGTTAGGTTTATGTAAATCTCTTCTCTTTCAGGTCTTTGATGCAGTTGGCGACGAGTGCAGTGATGTGGATAGGCCTGAAGATCCAATCTCAGTCATAATCTATAAGATCTCGAGCGAGGTAATGTTTGATTTCTGTGTGTCGTTTTACCAAACAGTTTATGTTAGTTCTTCAGTAATTCTTGGTCGTAAGTTAGCAGATGTGTTTCCAATGCTTTGTGGATGAAGATGCTCACAAGAAAGCGATGGCCTTGCTTGAAATGCTTGGACGATATCGTTGGGATGGTAAAGTCACCATAGCTCTCGCAGCCTTGATGCATATCATTGGATCTGTGTTGCTCATATTGCAGCAACGGTCCAATGACGCGTTAGCTTCTACATTAGCGAAGATCAAACAGCCCTGCGGTGCAATCAGTGATAAGCTGAAGCTCAGATCCAAGGCCTTGAACCTGCTTCTGAAAACCATGTTGAAGGTTTCAAAATCAATCGTTAGATTCGAAAGAGGAGTGGCGTGCTCTGAACAAGATCTTGTCGACGACGATGTAGTGAAATTCGCCAAACCAAAGATCTACTTGGCAACATATTGGATCTTCAGGGGGGTATCAGCGTGTGCGTTACAGATGATGATCGCTGATGTGAAAAGCTCGAAACCTGAGTGCATGTTCTTTTCCCTTAACCAGTTACTTTACTACACAAACTATTACCCACCGGAACCTTCTTGCCATTATCAGCAGTGCTATTTTAGATGTTTTGTCTTGCTGCGGTGCTTAAAGTGCAAAGCTATTTTTATTTCAGGTACTCCGATAAGGGGGTTATTGCAGCATTGCGCCTTCATGACATAGGAAACAACTTAACTAGTTCATGCCGTGGCCTTGAGGAAATGATAGATACATGCCATCAACAAATAGGTTAATGGCCATGTTTATAAGCTCGTTCTTTGAAATGATACACTCTCTTTCCCTCACATATATATTTCATCTGTCTAAAGATTTTCCCTACATGTTCGCAGGAACGAGGATCTATGCGAAACTGCGGACTCTATTCAGTGAGAAGCAAAGTGATAACCAGAAGGCCTTAATGGCTTTGTTTTCGTCGCAGGGCAAACTCCCGCTGATGAATCCCTCTTCACGAGAAAAGGTGAGGACAATGTTTCATTATAATATTATTACAAGTAGTCGTCATTGACTATATATATACTACGTATTTGCATTAAGCAGTTTGGCATTAGTGAGCTGAAGAACAAGGTGGTGCTACTCTTGATCACAAAGCCAGAGCTGATGCTCCCAATGCATAGGATTTTTCCTCTGCTGCAACAGACTTGCAACGATACTAACGGTAATAATCCTCAAGAACATAAATCATATACGATACTATGGGTTCCCATTAAAACTTCCTTGCAATGGAATCCCGACGAGAAAAAACTATTTACGTTCTTGTCCAACTACATGCCCTGGCCCTCGGTTCGAAAACCATGGTCCCTGAACTTAACCGTGGTTAAGTACATCACAAACGAGTGGAAATTCAGAGAAGATCCCATCATGATTGCTCTAGACGAACAAGGAACACTTACGAACTCAAATGCAATGGACATGGTTTGGATATGGGGAACCAAAGCTTGTCCCTTTTCAGCTTCGAGGGAGAGACAACTATGGAGAGAACGACGTGAGGATCCTAAGATAGATCTCTTGTTCGATGGAGTGTGCCCTTTCTTGCAAGAACGGGTCATTCAAGGTAAGAATGTTTGCATCTATGGAAGCAACAACTTGGATTGGGTCATAGAGTTTAACCGCAAGTTAAGGAAGATCGAACTAGCCGGGATCGAGGTGGGGCCCATTTACGTCGGGTGTAAGAACCCTAATAAAGACGAATTGAAGCCCATCATCGACGCAATCGAGCAAGAGAACATCTCCATTTCATTGGACTACACGAAGATAGATTTCTTTTGGGCTCGATTGGAGTCCATGAAGAGAATAATGATCGAAAGCCAAGGTCACGACGAAAATCCCGGTAATGCTGTTGCGGGTTAATTATTTTTTCGTTCCTGTATTTTAGTGGGGATAGAGAATTTGGGAGGTGACACAGTTCGAACAATATTCTTTCAAAATTAAGTAATTTAAGGACATTTTACACTGGAATATTGGATTTTGTCCCGAAATTGCTTAATTTTGGAAATTTATGTCCATATAATGCTAACGACTAAATTTTCTGAACTTTAGATTATACGCCGGATCCGTACAATTTGTGGAGAAGTCTCTGGTTCTGGCGTATAATGTCTGCAAATTGGTTAATTTGAAAGTCATTATCAGTAGTTTTTTGCACACTCAATGCGTGCGCTATAATACATATTACATTAGTTTGATTTTAATTTAAATTGTTAAGTAGAAATTATAATTTAAATCTAATTATATATATTTATAAGCATATAAAAATTAATTATTAAAGATAAATTAACTAAAAATTGTTAATTAAAGATAGTGGGTGGTTTTCTTTAATTTTATTAATTAAAATTTTTAATAAAACTTCAAAATTAGACACCAATTCGACGGTTTAGAGAATATGGGTAGTTTTTTTATATATTAATTATTATTATTTTTTTGTAAAAATATAATTGCAAATTGACACATCAAATCAATTAAATTTATGTCAGATTTTTAAGAGTCCTAGAGCTTTAGCTAATAGATAATGTCATACTCTAAATTCGGTGTCCCTGTAACGCCACCGCCTAAATTACAGCAGATAAGTTGGTCGAGCTATTTGACGTGAAAGCCAATGACAGTTGGGCGGTCTTTTCTTGCGGGAACTCAACCAACGATGCGATAAAACTCGATGAAAGAGAGATCGAGCAATTCTTCGACGACGATCGCCTCTTTTCGATGTGGTGTTGGAAGGTGGGCCCGACGGGCTTGGTTAAGGCCCTCAGGGCCGCGCTCGATATGACTAACTTGGATATTGCGACCTGCGATGGCCGTGATGAGGTAATAATGTTTGATTATGAAGAAGGTTTGGTGGAGGATGGAAAAGATGTTCTTTGTGGCGCTTGTAAACGTCCCATGAAGATGTTTGTTATGTATGAATGTGATGATGGAAATGGAGGTGTGTAATTTTTCCTTTCCTCTTTTTTTTTTGGTTTTTTAATTATAATATATATGAAGTAAATAAGAAATCGCAAGATATTACAAGGCTTAATTAATTCTTTAGTTGTATATAGGTGAGGTTGCATGGCATTATGTGGAAATTCGGAATTTTTAGGACAATAAATTTAAAAATGGAATAATTTTAAAGAAAATTACCATGGAAAACTACAGTAAAACCTCTATAAATTAACTAGCATGTGTTGAACACCTAATGTGTGTGCAAATTCTTTTTATACTTTGAACATTTTATATCATTAATAAAGTAATTTAAACAATATAATTTTAACTTAGAGATAAATTTGTAATAAATAAAAATATCAAGGATAAAATTGTAATTTAAAATTAAGGGTAAAATTGTAAATAATCATTTTTCAATTGACAGACCATATTGGGCAGTTTATAGTCACCCATGGTCTTTATATAATAGTATAGCTACTCTATAAATTAATAAACTCTCTAAAATAATAAAATCGTATGGTCTCGACTTGGGTCTTTGTAAACAATTATCAAATTCAATAAGATAATAATATAATAATGTTTTGGAAAATTCCTTTATAAATATTAGGTCCTGTCAAAACTTTAAATTAATAATTCACAAATATTACGATTATATATGTATGTTGATTTGCTAAAATATTACGATTATAAAATATTCATGAGCTTTAATACGACCACAACATGACATATATCTAAAAGATCATTCCAACAAAAATGATCAATATTATCATTGATAAATTATTGTACGTGATATATTCGTACGTAATGAATATGTATTTACTCATATTCTAATTTAATTCAATCTGCTATTGGCATGGACTAAGAGATAGCTGAATAAAAAAAAAATCTCTTTTAATTAATAAATTATTAATTTGTCGGTATATTAATATCTCTCTAAATTAATAAAATTTAGTGGTCCAGATGTTATTAATTTAAAGAGATTTTACTGTAGTTTGATCTTGGAGTATTTGCCCCAAAATTAACGACCAAATTGGCCATGTAATAAGGTTTTCAGCGTCAATTATTCTCCAATTGTTTCAATTTTGAAACCTGTTATATCGTGAAAGTGTGGACGTTTAGTTTAGGTGTCCAGGTAACGTCGGCCCGTCTAATATACGAGACTAAAAAATAATTAAGAGTTTTGTTTAGATTCCTAATTACCCTAATTAATGCAGTATAATGTGACTTAAAACTGTGGTTAATAAGAAGCCCAAGTATCGATGTTACTGTTGGGGTAAGCGGTAATTTTTTGGGTCCGGCGGAAGGTTGGTTTTGGCCCACGATAATTTTATCGGGACAATATAAAGTCGAAATGACGCTGAGAGAGAACACCAAATTTTTACGTGGTTCGGCTCGCCTACTTCCATGGAGAGCATCTGTATTACTATGCTGACAATATTACACAGTACAAATTAACGCTCGTGTTTAAACCGAAACTCGAGATCCGTTACCCACCCGGGTAATATATTTATACCTACTCTCAACTACCCCAGTAAAACTAAACCCGCTCACCTTTATCGACCCTTATAATTTTCCCGCTCACTGTTTCTCTCTCGCATTGAATTCTTCTCACATGATTTGGGATGCTTTACAAATGAAGGATCGAAGTTTTATAGGCTAAGCCAAATGCTAAGTTCCAAAATGCATTATGTCATGCATACGTATTTGATCATGGCCCTTCATTTAATTTACTTGTGGTTGGAAGCATGGGACCAACAATTCTCCCCCTCCAGCTACATTCAGCATCTTCTTTTCAGCGTCACCAAGCGCTCATCCCAGCGAGTTCGATCATAATGCGAGTAATTCGTTCGTAAATACCACAAACGTCCATTGACCTTCCTTGTATCAGCTACACATATCCGAATCAAGAAATCTGGTCTCACTCCACTTGAGTCATCCGCGGCTAATCCTATGCGCAGCTATCGAACCAACTCTACGCGTCGATACTGAAGAGGGACTTTGTAAACCCTTCTCCAGCAAGATTTTCTTTCTCACCATCGTCTGCTTTTCCTCCATGCGCGCGGGATTTTGGTGAACCAATCGAAGTCAAAGTATTATGTACCACACTCCCGTCCAGAAGATATAAGCATCCACGCTCTTCTCCCTTCAGTACGACTTTTCCACCACGTGTGATTTTACAGACTCCCCCTGCTATAGAACTCTCATGGCCCCTGGAATCTAACTGGCTCAAGGATATTAAATTCCTGCGCAAATTTGGGACAAAGATCACACCACCCAAAGTGCGCACCGCTCCGTCAACCATTTTGATTTCACCGTTCCAACTCCTCGAACATCGCGACGACATCCATCAGCCATGGAGACCAAACCCCTGCGTATTTTTCGGAACGTATAAAAAAAATTTCTCTCAAAGCAAACTTGGCACTTCCATTCATCCTGAGAACGAGCGTCATCATTGGAGGCTGTGAGAACATCTTCAAGATAATCTTCTGCAACCATCATTGTGGAATTTTCCTCGCCATTTATGTCCTTCCTCCAAGTCGGACAGTTTCTTTTGATGTGTTCTGGCTCACCACACTTGTAGCACACAATGTCCTTTCCACCATTCTTTGATTTGAACCGGCTGCTATCTCCAAATTCCCTGGCATTGAAATTTCCTCTACGATTCTCCCCGTATATAGCCAACGTCAAATTTTGGCTATCCCCATAATTTGACCGTCTCCTCTTTTCATGCGCCAAAAGAGTTGAATGTACATCCACCATCTTCAGTGTTGTCTTTCCATACAAGATGGTTGTGACCAAATTATCGTAAGAATCAGAAAGCGAGGTAAGACGTAAAAAAGCATTATCTTCTTCCTCTAACTTAACATCAACTTTTACAAGTTGATCCATAAGTCCGTTGAACATGCTAATATGATCCATGAGATTTCCATCTTCCTCCATCTTCAGTTGGTACAGCTACCGCTTCAGATCTAACTTTGTGGCTAAGTTTTTCCAGAGATGCAGCTCCTCCAACTTCGCCCACAAGTCTGGTGCAGAATCCTCATTAACAACATTATTAATAATGTTATCCGCAATGTACAAACGGATTGTGCTGACACATCTTGACTCCAAATCCTCCCAGTTTTCTTTCGTCATTTTCTCCGGCTTTAATGTGTCCCCTTCCAAAGCCTTTAGCCAAGCCTTGGCGAACAAGTATGTCCTTCACTCATCTTTGCCAAAGAGTGAAACTCCACGTACCATCAAATTGCCGCACTATGAAACTGTTTTTCGTCGCCATTATCCTTGAGAGTCAACAGCTTGGCCGGATACTGGCTCCCCCGTAACGATAAACCTTCTTGATATCTTTTTAAATGTGGAAGATCAGACAAAGCTGCAACCACTGAGCATACTCAAAATTTAGGCTTGGCTCTGATACCACTTGTTGGGGTAAGCGGTAATTTTTTGGCCCAGCGAAAGGTTGGTTTTGGATCCGCGACAATTTAATCGGGACAGTATAAAGCCGAAATGACACTGAGAGAGAACACCATATTTTTACGTGGTTCGACCAATATCGCCTACCTCCACGGAGAGCATTTATTTTACTATGCTGAGAATATAGCACAAATTAACGCTCGTGTTTAAACTGAAACTCAAGACCCCTTTACCCACCCGGGTAATTACCAACTACCCCAGTAAAACCATATCCTCTTTCACCCTTATCGACCCTGATAAGTTTCTCTTTCACTATTTTTCTCTCTCACTGAATTCTTCTCACTTGATTTGGGATGCTTTACAAACAAAGGATCAAAGCCTTTTTATAGGCTAAGCCACATGCTAAGTTCCAAAATGCATTATGTCATTGCATACATATTTGATCATGGCCCTTTATTTAATTTACTTGTGGTTTGAAGCATGGGAACGTGGTGCTTGGCCGAACTAACAGTTACCACATTGGCTAAAAGACAAGGACAACCCCACTCAAATTTTAAAGCATCTCCAAAGCCTTTGACAAAGGGCTAAAACAAGGGAGAAAACGTATACTTACTTGTGTTTTCTTTATTTCAAACAAGAAAAGGAAAAGAATAACTTTTATAGGGTAATTTATACATTTGGGTTACTAACTATATGGTTTTTCTAACGGCAAAAAATATGTCATTAACTTCATAGGCCGGAACAACTATGGTCTCACACGTCAAGTCAGAAATCCTACTTGGTGCATTCCACCAATCAAGTGGGTATAAACTATTTGCGGTAAAATAAGATTTTTTGGACTTATTTTATCATAACATATGTCAAAGACCCAAATTTGTTCAAACATATACTAAGTTAGTGGCTTATTTTTGTCATTATCAATTATAGTAACCAAGCCGAAAAAAAGATATACTTAGTTACAAAGTTTTACACCAACGATGGGCATAGAAGAATTTTTATGAATGGGATTAGCAACTTTTACCACGAAATAAAAGACGTAATAAAGCGAGTCCACTAGTTAATAGCATGGAGTATAATTCCCAATATGTTAAGAGCCAATCATTCATTCATTCTCCAAAAACCCTCTTTAAAGCCAAAAGTAGTCCCACTCCCAAAAGATACGCCTATAAGAGCTACCTATAGATATAATACACAAACTAACCCTATTTAATTCAATTAACAAGATTATTGGTATTATTTTTTATTTATTTATTCTTTAAAATATTAAAGTAGCCCAATGATTTCTTATAGCTAGGGTTTTCTGTCATATAATAGTTACAATTTATTGTTTTTATGTGTTTCTGATTATGCTTTCCACTAACAAGCTTATGTAAGGTTTTGTCACATTGGTGAAAAAATAGAAAAAGGAAGGAATTATGCACTTTCGGGAATAAGTGCACGTGTCGAATGTTTCTTAAGGGGTCTCTTACACTTTTATTTAAGGGTAAAATGCATATAACCCCTCGTGGTTTCGTCGAAATGCTCATAAACCCCGTGGTTTTTTTATTGCACGGTACTCCCTCGTGGTTTAACTACACCGTACCCCCGGGCAGCAGGTTTTGCCCGAAATTGGATTACACGCGCTCTTATTGCAGGTGGGTTAAGCTTGGATCATATTATTTACTGTTAAATAATGTGTGGGCTATATATTGTTCAATTTTACCATTAACTTTTTGTAAAATTGAACAATATATAGCCCACACCTTAATGTAATAGAATAAATATTATACATATTGTGGTGCAATATTGTACTTCTAAATCCAAGTATATGCGGTTATATAACTATTATTAACCCTTTTATTGCCCAGACCTGACTTGAATCAAGCTTTAGAGCCAATTCGACTCATCGTTTACCCCTTGACATCATTGTGCGGAATAAGAAAAATACATTAGAAATTCAATTTAGTGTTTTAGTAATTTTATGCATCGGGTCTCATAGAGAAAAATGGAGATTCTCTGTGAGGAAAACGGCCTCGGATCCTCTACTCTACTATATATTTTCCATTAGGTATTCCAAATCAATATTATATGAATTTCTCTAAAATTCATCAAAATATTTTATTTCTTTTTGTATTTAAACATTGGTGTAATGATATATATGTGTATGACTATATTCACGCGTTGCTAAAATACTTAGTAGGTGGAGGTGTAATGATTTTTTTCTAAGTTGAAATACCTAGTGGAATACATAGTGTAATAGATAATCTCATACATAGGAAAACACACCCATTGAGATCCTCTATTCCACTTTTTATATTCCACTCCGTATTCCAACGAACGAAAAACGTTACACCTCCCCCCGACAAGTGTTAAAACACACGTAAACATCATTACACATATGAATTTCATTACAACAAGTGTTTAAACAAAAAAAACTCATTATTACGTTTTTTTCTATTTTAATATATAATACTGATTTTTTCTACTCCATATTAGAAAAATACGTAATAATGAGTTTTTTTTTGTTTAAACACTTGTTGTAATGAAATTCATAGGTGTAATGATGTTAATTGTGTTTTAACACTTGTCAGGGGGGTGTAACGATTTTCGGTCGTTGGAATACGAATGGAATACAAAAAGTGGAATAGAGGATCTCAACCGATAATAATGTACTTAAATTATATTTTTCCCAACAACATTCAAAGTAACAACGCAAAATAGCAGCAAAATATTATTAACCCTATATTCACATAGACCCTCGTATGGGGTTTCGGATCGTCTGTGCCACAACAGTGTTTCACCATTGTGTTCCACCAACCATTTTCCGACAAGTGTTAAACTCAGTTGACCAATGGAACACCATATGGAACAGAGGATTCAATCTACTCGTATGGACCCAAGAAGAATGTATTGATCTATTACATTGCATCTAACATGTTCGGTAATAATTGAGGAGGAAAAAAAAAATCAAAACTTCTATGAATCAAACCAAGAAAATACACTGTACAGAGACCATTTTAACGACTTCACGTCAAATGGTGTCTACGTTCTTTCTGACTTCAACTTTTAGGAAAAGAAAATGAAAACGACATATAAATTATACTTCAACCATCAAACACCCATAGACAACAAAGCTAGTGTATATTTAAACTGGCGATCGCCCACAGAAATTCATCATCAGCACTATCCCCAATGATTATTACTCCTTGCATCTGATTGATTGCTTCGTTTTTTTGTACTCTTTTCTATCTTCATCGTACTAAAGATCGGAGCTCTCCTCGATGGATCTAAGTGGGTTTTCTTCGCCGAGGTCTGATCGTTTTCCGGCGGGTCTTAGGGTTCTTGTGGTGGACGACGATGCCACGTGGCTAAAGATCCTCGAAAAGATGCTCAAGAAGTGTAGCTATGAAGGTGCCTTTTCATTCATCTTCTTTCCCTTTTCAAATTTCATTTACGTGAAAGAAAAATATTCAGCTGCCCATTTGCTTCTTTGTATGTATTTCTGGGATTTTTTTATGGTAAAAAAATTCGAAACTTTGCAAGTCTATTTGTCCGAAATGATGTTGATTATGTTTGCCTCTGATTCTGCTAATTAATCAACTCTTCAAATGTGTTTCAAGAATCACTACAGTAGATTCCCATTTCTTTCTTCGTCTGTTTCTGCGATGTTGACAGTAAAAATTGAACCTTTGCAAAGTTATTGTGCGAATTGTTTTGTATTTCATATGTGTGCTTCTGATTCTGCTAATCAACTCTTCAACATGTGAAAGAATATCATTCCATTAGATTCCCATTTCTTTCTTCTGTTTCTGCGATGTTGATGGTAAAAATCGAACCTTTGCAACGATATTGCCCGAATTGATTTGACTGAGTTTCATATGTTTTGCCTCTGAATCTGCTAATCAACTCTTTTAAATGTGTTTCAAGAAAAGAAACGAAATTCTGATGGTAAAAATTGAACCTTTGCAAGGCTATATTATGCTGCACATGCTTGCCTCTAGTTCTGCTAATCAACTCTGTATTTCAAGAATCATTGCGGTAAAAATTTCCGGGGAACTTTCGATTTTTCTTTCCCCAATTTGCAGTAACGACGTGCAATTTGGGCCAAGAAGCTCTCGACATTCTCCGCGAGAGAAAGGACGGTTTCGACATAGTCATAAGCGACGTAACGATGCCCGACATGGACGGTTTCAAGCTTCTAGAACACGTGGGCCTCGAAATGGATCTCCCCGTAATAAGTGAGAGTTTTTTTTCGATTCTTTTTCCTTATTAGTATTATAAATCGAGGGGCTTTCCTAAAATCAATTGGTGATAGGAGGAGATAACCTCTTATGTATATACTGGCTTCAAGAGCTTGAATTATACGACGTGGGGCAAAACCCAATTTAGAGTGTCAACAATTTCAAAGACCGTACCTTTTATTTTCGAGCAAGTAGAACGAACATTAAAGTTAATTTATCGCAGTGATGTCCGTCGACGGAGAAACAAGTCGTGTGATGAAAGGCGTTCAGCACGGCGCATGCGATTACCTCCTAAAGCCCATACGAATGAAGGAACTTCGAAACATATGGCAACACGTCTATAGAAAGAGGATGAACGAGGTTAGTAATATTAGGGACGTCGAGGAGATTTCGATTATGGGGAGAAATAATCGTCGCGGGCCGCCAGAGCTGCCCGAGCATTTCTTCTGCGTCAACGTTGGGCCTGGGAAGAGGAGGAAATACGCCGATAAGAACGACGAGTGTAGTAAGAGGGCGAGAGTGGTGTGGACCGTCGATCTACATAGGAAGTTTGTCAAGGCCGTGAACCAAATAGGATTCGAAAGTGCGCTTGTTTTTTTTATGTGCAATGAGATCACTCTTTCACGTTACAGAGATCGTATGCGAATTTCGATGCAGAAAAAAAGCGTAATGGCACGCTTCGAATTTATGTATGTCATGCTTTGCGTGTCGTGCCGTTATGCTTTTTGTTTTCTTTTCAGCATCGATTTTTGCATACCAAATACACCCTTAAGGACATGCCGACTCAATGTTTCTCGTTGTATTGCAGAAGTTGGCCCGAAGAAGATACTTGACTTGATGGCCGTTCCGTGGTTAACCCGAGAAAATGTCGCTAGCCACTTGCAAGTAATATATATATATATATATATATATATATGTGTGTGTGTGTGTGCTTATATAAATGCGCAATTGCTCTTTGAAATGATTTTGTAAATGCTTTCGCAGAAGTATCGACTATACTTGAGCAGGTTGGAAAATGAAAACGAGCTAAAAGAGACGGATTTCGGGGCAAATCAACAGTGCCCCTCAGATAACTACCAGTCAGAAGATTTCGTTCCCTGGCTAAAGATTTCGTCGGCTCTTTGTTCTGATTCAAAGGAAGCGAATGAAAGATGTCTCATTGAAGACAAGGTTGAAGGTCCCGGGATGACATTGCCAGAATGTAAATCCCAACTCACATTCGGACACAATCTTTTCAACGACGGTAGCCAAGTAATTGAGAACAAAGTAACCACTCAAGCAGAAAACCCTACGATAGATTCTCGAGGAAATTTGATTTTCGACCCGGGATTATTGCATGTTAAGACGTGGGACGAGGGGTTCAATGCTTATAATTCTTCCCGGGTTGACTTTTATTCGCATATCGACGACCTTGGGCAAGAGTTGAGTGGCAGCCATACGGGCCAAAACTTTTACTCTACATGGAGCGTTAATTGCGAGTATCCGAATGATATAGTTGATGATTGCTCGACGGTAGAACAAGGATTGTTTGTTTATAGTTTGACCTAGCACGAGCGACTGTTGTGATTCATGTCGTATTGCTCGTTTTCCAAATAAAGTTTTAACGTCGTAAGTGTATCATATTTTCGGTATTTCGTATGTCTATTATGTAACTGAATCAATCTCGACCACTGTATCTCAACTCAAGTGACTGCACTTTAGTCTTTAAGTATACTTGCTTTCAGAACCTATTTTTTGGGCGAAACTTAGACTCGCACGAAGTAAAACGACTTCGAAATAAAGATATACCATTAGTCAAAGTATTATGGAAAAACCAATCAAGAGAGGAAGCTACTTGGGAACCAGAAGACGATATGAGAATTCGCTACGCCGAATTATACCTGCCAAATAATTGTGGATAAGCCATATGTGGCATCAATGTGTTTTAATTGAGAATAAATCCTACGTGGTAGTTTGAGGACACTCAACTTACACGATTTAGGACGTTGAATTTCAAAAAGTTGAAGCACTTTAGGGACACAGTTAGGTTTCCAACGTGTTATTTCCGTATAACTTGTTTCAATTTTGAAAGTTAGTATCCGTAAATTGCAACCCTAAACTTGAGGCTGATAGAAAAAGCAGTTAACTATAAAAGATAGCAAATCTGACGAGCAATTTGCCCGAACGGTCTAAAGTTATTATACCGAATTTATACATTACGAAGCACATTTTCCCCAATGGACGAAACGGTCATTAAAAGCAAACTATCGAACAAAATGCTTATACGGTGTACTAAACGCGTGTCTCACTCTCGATATCTTTTCACGGGAAACTATCATCAAAACCGCCGAAACCGTCCCATATAAAGGGTTCATCGAGCCACTCCGTCGTCAAATAGTCAGCGCCACATTATAAACCTTATTATCTGCTTCCTTTGCACCAAAAATACGAGCGGTAATAATAGCATCTCTTCTGCTACAGTAGTTGAGCAAAAGTTCCTTTCGTTATGATATTTTTCTCCCTCTGTAGAAACTCGAGCAATCTCCCGCCCTTTGTCGGGCTTGTGTGAGATGTCACTAGAAAATAAGCTAAATTAGCGACGGAATAAGCGACCGTAAAACTGTCGCTAATTTAGCGACGGAAAACAGCGACCACGTAACCGTCGCTAAAGTTTAGCGACGGAAAATTCGTTGCAAACTCGTCGCTACTGTTTCTGACAGAAAAATCGTCGCAATTTTGCGACGGACAAATCGTCACCAACTTTTGCGACGGCATAACCGAAGGAAAATTTTGTGACAGCTATTCCGTCGCAAATTAGCGACGGAAATGTCGTCGCAAATAGTTGCTACGGAGACTCCGTCGGAAACAGTTACGAAGAATAAGCCGACGCAAATCCGTCGCCCGTCTGCGACGGATAGTCCGTCGCAAACCTTAGCGACGGTGGTGCAGCCGCTAAGTTCCGTAGCTAATTCTTAATCTGGTCCGTGAATCCTACCCTGTAGCTTTCTGACACTTTTTAACTCTTTGCACTACATAGCGACGGAAATTCCGTCGCTAAAATCTTTGAACTTTATTTGCGGTAGTTGGGCGACGGATTTTTCGTCGCTAACCTGTAATTGCGTTCGCGTGAAGATATCTTTTTATGATTTGCACAACATTCGCGGATCTTGTTTTTTTTTTGCCTGCCTCTGTATATTGTATATATATGTATGCGTCTTTGTGTAATTGAGCATATTTGTAGAAATTATATATATCTGTCTTTCTGTGTTTGAACATATTGTATGATATTTTTCGCAACTTCATAATATATTAAGCGCTAGTTCATATATACGCAGAATTATATTATTATATCTATCTACATAAAAAAATGAATAATGAGAGGCATGAATGGTTCGTCAACACCCGCCAATGGATGTATCGAAGGAAAGATATTGCGGCCTTTTCACGGGGAGTTGATGATTTTCTACAATTTGCAACATCTCAAAATTCGGGGAATCGAGTACGTTGTCCTTGCAAGAAGTGTGAGAATTGTAAATTTCTACCACCTCCGGATGTCAATGCTCATTTGTTGAGAGTTTCATGCCACATTATTACAATTGGATCGCACACGGCGAAGTACCATATACATCGTTTCAACCACCAGAAGGAGGTACAAGTTCATATTTAAATATCGACCCAACGAATGTTTATGTCTTAGGTCGTAATGTAAATGATGTCGGCTCAAATCAAGAATTCGATTACTATCAAAATTATGCGGCACCTAGCATTTTTGATGTTGCGGGGAGTAGTTCGACGATGCCAACTGAAGAGGCGATATTTTGTAATCGCTTTGAGGAACAATTACGGACCAATGACACTCCACTGTACGAGGGCTCCAGCTACTCTACACTGGCTGCGACAGTAGAATGGTCGAGTATTAAGTCTGAAACCAATATGTCTGCGTCTGCATTTGACACTGTATCTGGTTTTGTTCATTGAATTTTGCCAGCAGACAATAAATTCCCCAAAGCTATTACGAGACAAAAAAGGTGATGATGGAATTTTCATTACCTATGGAGCATATTGATTGTTGTAGGATGGGATGTATGTTGTTTTGGAAGGAAGATGCTCAACTGAACCGCTGTAAGGTATGTAATCAAGCACGGTACAAATATTCTAATAGATCTAAGTCTCCTTTGCAGTATTACGTTATTTGACACTTGCTCAAAGGCTTCAAAGATTATACGCGTGTAAGATGACTGCGGAGATGATGACATGGCACGCTACACATGACCCGATGAAGGTGTCATGTCTCACCTCTGATGGTGCAGCTTGGAAGCATTTTGATAGTAAGTATCAAAACTTTGCCCAGGGAACCACGAAATGTTCGATTTGGCTTATGCACCGACGGGTTTACTGTCCATGGACAGTTTGTCAAACAATATTCTGTTGGCCGGTGATTACGACTCCCTACAATCTTCCACCCGGTGAGTGTTTGAGTAAGAAATATATGTTTTTATCCCTTATGATCCCGGGTCCAAAAAATCCAAAGAATAAATTAGATGTCTACCTCCAACCTTAGATCGAAGAGTTAAAGATGTTGTGGAACATAGGAATCCCGACCTATGATGCGTTACGAGAAGAAGGATTTACGTTAGGGCTGCACTATTTTGGACGGTAAATGACTTTCCTGCATACGCAATGTTGTCTGGTTGGGGTACATCGGGAAAAATGGGTTGTCCGATTTGCATGGAAGATACTTCGACATTTTACTTGAAGTACGGGAGAAAGTATGTTATTTTGATTGTCATCATTGTTTTTACCAAGAAATCATGCATTTAGAAAAATACGATTGATTTTCGTAAGGGTGAATTAGAGAGACGTAGTAAACCAAAGCGCTTATCTGGTTTGGAGATTTGGAATCACGTGAAAAGCCTGATGGATATGGGTACACCCACCACTGGTCGAAAAAGAGTATATTTTGGGACTTACCTTATTGGTCATCGCTCCTTATTCGTCACAATCTTGATGTTATGCATATAGAGAAGAATGTGTTCGAAAATATCTTCAACACGGTGATGGATGTTAGGTTTAAATCAAAAGATAATATAAATGCCCGCAAGGACATTGGTCTTCATTGCGACCGTCCTCAACTCGCAATTCCTGAAGACTTGCCGGGACCTAAGACGATGGCTGCTTACACATTAAGTAAGAAAAGAAATATAAGGTTTGCGAATGGATAAAAAGTATTCATTTCCAACTACGTTTGCCTCTAATATAAGTAGGTGCGTTGACATTGAAAATTGCAAGTTACAGAGTATGAAGTCTCACGACTGTCACGTTAGTTATAGAGTATGAAGTCTCACGACTGTCACGTTTTCATGGAGCGACTACTTCCAATCGCCTTCCGCGAAGTGTTACCGGACTTTTTTTGGAGCCCTTTAGCCGAACTTAGCGGTTTCTTTCAATCATTATGCTCTGCGGTGTTGGATGTTTCTAAGATGCAATTGCTGTCATTATTTGTAACTTGGAAAGATTATTTCCACGTGCTTTTTTTATTCGATGGAACATGTGATCGTTCATCTTCCGTATGAGGCACTAGTCGGCGATTGGAATCAAATGGTAGAAGCGTGGAACAGTGACGCCTAGCTGTTCGGGAGAGAAATAGGCGTAATCACGTCGATGCGAATCCGGAGGCTGTGAGCAGTCAATGGCGAGAAGGATCTGCAAGGCAGGTCGTACGAGAAAATCGTTTGGTAAGAGGAAAATAGCGTATTTTAAATTGTCGCCTTCAGTTTACTAAATTATTTATCTTACATATTAGGCTTCGAACTTGGGGCGTACGCCAACTATTCTGGAAGTATTTGCTGATGGATATGCTCAACATGGAGTCTTTCAGGGTGCAAGGGCCCAAGGAATAGCGGTAATCGGTAATATAATTTTTTTGCGCATTTTTAATTTAGCATAATTACTTTGTTATTATGACAGGAGGAGATGCAAGCCGCGATGACACAAACTCTAGATGAAACCGGCGGTGAAATGAGTTCGGAGAAAATGACGGAAGAGTTTATGAGAGTTGTTGGAGGATCGAGAGGGAGAATCTTCGGGGTTACTCAAGCGGTACAAAATCGTAGGAATTTTATTTCAACATATCGTCCGAACCCCATCCGGCAAAGGGTTAGTTCACATTAAACTTTGCATTATTTTTTATAACGTTACATTAAATTATAATGCAGATGCGTCCGTCCAAGACGAAGTATCGAGATTAAGGTCTGAGTACGAAAGACTCAAGCAACGTATGACGGAGATGGATCAGAGAATCTCAGATGGATCAGAAGATGAACGAGCTAACTCAGCAATTACAGTTGCGTTCGTCTCAAGGCGAGGCGGGTCCCTCACAGCACGCTGTAGCTAAGTTTTACCAACCGACCTTACAACCTTCACCGCTAGCTCACCAATCTTTCTTGGCGGTGTTGGGCTCGGGGTATCAGATTCCGCAATTTTCCGGCCAACTTCCCTCTCAAATCTCGCCCACGTCTCAAAATCTGAACAATTCTCCTCCAAATGCTACTCGATTAGGAGATTACTTTTGGTTTTGATTAGGAGATTAATATTTGTTTTGTAATGTACCATTGTTGTAAAACTCGGCCTAGGCTAGGCGCTATTCGGCCTATCACCGAGGCGAAAACCACCTATTCGGCCAATTAATCGTTCAAACGATTAATCGGCGAATATTAACCGAAAAGTCGGCCGCCTAACCCAAAAATCGGCCGACTAATCCCAAAATCCGGCCCCAAAGTTCGGCCAACATGAGAAGTTGGCCCACTAACTTTAGAAATTGGGCCAAATACTTAGATAATAAAATAAAAAATACTTTGTGATATTCCCTAGACAGTCAAGGCTGTTTCGGAAACCGACGTTGGCTGATATAAAGGAGGACATGTCTTTATATAGAGAGCCTATCAACTGTATTTCACAAAATCGGTCGATGTGGGACAGAAGAAAATCGCAAGTTCTATTGCACATTGTTGTAAAACTCGGCCTAGGCGGCCGCCTAAGCGCCGCCTAGGCGCTATTCGGCCTATCACCGAGGCGAAAACCACCTATACGGCCAATTAATCGGCCAAACGATTAATCGGCAAATATTAACCGAAAAGTCGGCCACCTAACCCAAAAATCAGCCGACTAATCCCAAAATTCGGCACCAAAGTTCGGCCAACATGAGAAGTTGGCCCACTAACTTTAGAAATTGGGCCAAATACTTAGATAATAAAATAAAAAATACTTTGGTGGATATTCCCTAGACAGTCAAGGCCGTTTCGAAAACCGACATTGGCTGATATAAAGGAGGACATGTCTTTATATAGAGAGCCTATCAATTGTATTTCACAAAATCGGTCGACGTGGGACAGAAGAAAATCGCAAGTTCTATTGCAATGCTTTGCCCATTTATAAAAGAATATAAAATTGAAATAAATAAATATTAACTGAATTAAACATAAAATATTAGTAAACAATGGAAAAATATGAAAGTATAACTGAAATTAAAAATATATAAACTAAAATATAATTCGAAATATAAAAATACATAATCATGAAAAATGGAATTAATTTGTCCAATATCTCCCTATACATTATTTTTTTTACTAATGTTAATTTTCTTTCCAAAAAGTCCAATTAGATTCTCTAAATTATGTCAAAAATATTAAATAAAATATATATAAACTAAAAGATTTAGGATTACTTCGTCCAACATCATATCTAAAACATTATTTTTATAATAATTTGTTGCATTGTTGTGTGACATTATTTATTAGAATTTCAAGATAAATTCGATATAAATTTACTTTGATACGGTTTTACATAATTTGATATATAAAAAATAATAAAAAAAATAAAGACCGCCTAATTTCCGCCTAGAAACCGTCTAGGCCCCGCCTAGACGGTCTAGGCGCTATCCCCCCCTCGGGCGCCTAGGTAGCGCCTAGCGCTTTTTACAACCTTGAATGTACTAGCTTCGGATGTTATATAGTTTTGATTGGGAATCAAAGCGATAGCTTAAAATTATTAAATTATTTATTTTCGGTAGAGCGGTGCTTCTGTTAGTTGTGCTATGTATCATATCTTCTTTTTTCTCATGAATTATATGTATGATGATATGAAGAAACTAACGGATATCCGGGATTATAGGAGAGCATCTCTGAGTTCAGTTTTCTCTAGTTCGAAGTTCATGTCGGCGGCGTATATTAAGATTATCATGTTAAATTCAAGTCAAACATAAATATGAAATTTGAAATATAAAACTGGTCAAAACTTGATTTTTTTTTTGCGCAAACTTTGCTCGTTTGAATCCTAGTTAGTTGGTCTTGGTTAATGTAATCAAATCCTTTTTAAAAAAATATTTAATAAATTATATAATTAAAAGAAGGTCCCCGAGTTGCGATATTTTCTCAGCTCCTTCTTTCTCATATTATAATACTTGAAAAATTTCACGATGATAATTCGAATAAGCTCTTGGCGCTCCCAATATATGTTACTTTGAGTCCGAATTGAAAACTCTCCTCTTCCCCTATATATAAGCAACCTCAGAGTTTCACGTACCATAACACAAACTCCATAGACGACCACCGCCGAAGTTCTTACATGGATTTTTATTCTTAATACTAATCAAATCAATTCAATATGAAGATGATTAGTAACGATAAGAAAGCCATCGAAGATTGGCTTCCCATCACCTCTGCTAGAACTGCCAAGTGGTGGTACTCGACCTTCCACAACGTCACTGCAATGGTCGGCGCAGGCGTTTTGTGTCTCCCCCACGCCATGGCCTCCATGGGATGGTAATAATAAGACTTACTAGATTTTGTTTTTAGGGTTTCCATTTTGTGCTATTTGTTTGTTTTTGTGCGATGTTACGGTTATTTCTTTTTAGGGTTTTCATTGTCTTATTAGGGTTTATGCCTTCGCCTTTATGATTGATAAAGTGTTTAGTGTTTTAAATTGTGTTGTTTGTTTGCTTTTAGATTGTGATGTTTCAGGGTGGCCCCGTTCTTGTAATAAAACTTGTAACATAAACGCTGACAATAATAAGATACTACAAAACTTAGGGTCCGTTTGGTATGCGAAATCCAACGCGGAAAAGAAAAGGAAAATGAAATGATACGCATCGGATCGTTACACATTACGTCTCACGTGTCGTACCATCATATGTTTTCTTTTCCTTTCCGCACCGAATTCCGCATACCAAACTCACCCTTATAGTTTTATTTACCTTCAAGATTTGTTCCCCTGCGAAATAGACCCGGATGCATAGCCTCAAATCCGGCCCTTGATATTTTGATAGATTTCTATTCACGTCTTTTAGGGTTTCTGATATGTGTTATAATTCGATTTATGGGTATTTAGGATTTTCGATCGTGTCGTTTGTTGCCTTTCGATCCCATGTTTCGACACTATATTTTCATGTCTTTAGGAATTTCGATACATCGTCATTCAATTAATGTCTTTAGGGTTTTCGACTGCGTTGTTTGATTGTTTTCGATAAGACATTATACATCATTATTCTTTATTTCAAGGGGCCCGGGCGCTTTTTGCCTGGTATTGTCGTGGATCGTCACCTTGTACACGTTATGGCAAATGGTCGAACTCCATGAAATGGAAGGCAAGAGGTTCGACAGGTACCACGAGCTCGGCCAGTACGCCTTTGGGGAAAAGCTCGGGCTATACATCATAGTCCCCCAACAGTGCCTCGTCGACGTTTGCACTTGCATAGTCTACATGGTCACAGGCGGGAAATCGCTCATGAAGTTCCACGACACGGTTTTCCCACACGCGGGCCACGTTAGCCTCACTGCATGGATTGCAGTCTTCGCCTCGCTACACTTTGTGCTTTCGCATCTTCCTAATTTCAACTCCATCACCACCGTCTCCTTGGCCGCCGCCGTCATGTCGATGGCGTAAGATTCGATTTCCGTTTTTGACGGATACTCTTTTTTGCTTTAATTTTTGTTTTCGTTTTTCGAGGTTTGGGTTTCATGGGCGAATCTGTCGGATCGTTCCCCATTTATGGAAATAGGATACGCGATATAGAATTGCATGCATGTGCCTTTTGAAGCTCAAGCATGTAATTCTAGGGTTTTTTGTTGTTCTTGCTGAAAACACAAATATAAGCCGTCATAGATGCAATTCTTTTATGTTTTTTTTGCAATTACTTGCTTTGATCCCACGGTTTATGTCGTATATAAGTGAGTCTGTCGTGTCGCTTGCTGTTTCCGGGAGATAGGATTGACGATAGAATTGCATCAACATTTTTTAGCCGAATCTTGTAACTTCTAGGATTTCGACCGTTCCTGAAATCGCAAAATGAGCCATAATTCAATTCCTTCTTTTTTTGCAATCCCGTCGGTCGCACAGTTTATATCATATGTGAGTCGGTCGTGGTCATTTCGTATTACCAAAAATAGGACTGGCAATCGAAGTGTGTACTTTTTAAATCCGAAAAGAACGTAATTGCTAGGGTTCTATTCGTGCAAAGATCGCAAATAACCCTCGTAGCACTTAGTTTTTTTTCTCAACTAACCCTTCAACACATGTGATTATTTTCCATCTCTTAGCTACTCGGCGATAGCGTGGGTGACTCCGCTCGCCGTGGGCCCCGTCCCCGCCGAGGCGGTGAGCTACGCACTGACTGGGGCGAGCTCGGGCGCAAAGGCGATGAACTTCTTCAACGCATTGGGTGACTTTTCCTTTGCCTTTGCGGCCCACAACGTGGCCCTCGAGATTCAAGCAACCATCCCCTCGACGCCCGAGAAGCCATCGAAGAAGCCCATGTGGAAGGGGGTCGTATTGGCCTATATAGTCGTTGGCCTTTGTTATTTCCCGGTGGCTTTCGTAGGCTACTACGTTTTCGGAAACTCGGTGGAAGATAACATACTCATGTCCCTAAGAAAGCCTGCCTGGCTCGTCGGGGTTGCCAATTTATTCGTCGCCATACACGTCGTGGGCGGTTATCAGGTGATCAATTAGGGGTTTTATTCTATACTGCACAGTTTGGTATAATCCAATTTGTTTAGATTTTCGATACATGGGATCTTTTGATGTGCTGTCGAGAATCTAATGTATCAAGTTTTTAGTGGAGTTGAGTTATACCCATGTAGATAGGTAAGACAGAACTATAATGGCTTTCGATCGAGGAATGTTTAGGGCAATGAATGAATGGATGATTCATCGTACTTTTTTTGTTTGTACGAGGTTTAGGTGTTTGCAATGCCGGTGTACGACTTGATGGAGACTTACGCGGTGAAGAGATTGAAGTTTCAGCCTTCGTTCAAGCTTAGGTTTTTCACTAGGACGTCTTACGTCGGTGAGTGAGCTCATTTTTTTGCTTTAATTTACTATTTTTGTTTTTCATTGAGGAGTTACTACAAATGTTATATGATTCGATAGAATGAATGTAATATTGAATATGTATTTGCAGCGATTACAATGTTCATTGGGATGACGATCCCATTCTTTGGTGCGTTGGTGGGATTCTTCGGCGGGTTGGCTTTCGGCCCCACGACATATTTCGTAAGTGATAAATTTACCTTGATTCTTGAATGTTTAAATTAATTCATTTTTATCAGTTTCATAAGTACTCGACAATAAAAAAGCTCCATATAAACTAATTTTTCGGTATATACGTATTCAATTGATGCAGCTTCCCTGCATCATCTGGCTCATAGTCAAGAAACCAAAGAGGTTTGGCATCTCTTGGTTTACCAACTGGGTAAGTATTGTTGTGTGCGTATCATATATATTAGAAATTCATCGATGATGGATATATTTACTTTAATCAATAATTATATATATTCCATTTTAATATATTGTGATTAGATATGCATTGCGCTTGGGGTTTCATTGACGATCTTAGCACCCATTGGAGGAATGAGCAAGATCATTCTCAACCTCAAGGATTTCAAGTTCTACCAGTGAAGAACGGACTTCACAAACAAGGAGAAGATATTTTATTTCAAATCCTCCTTTGGTTTGTAGAGTTAATTACCATCTTTGGATATTAAATACTAGGGGGCTCTTCTTTTTTCACATAACAATTGCATGGTTATTTTAATAAAGAACCCATTATTTTCCTAATTTCCACCCAAAGTTACTGCTTCAATTCAATACGAAGCCGAAAGTGGTAGAACATAAAGCAGATTAGTATCTTACCGATTTCTCGATGTGCTTCTTACATGACTAATCCTCCGTCGATCGTTAATACCTGCAGTTAGTGAAAATTAAAATCACCGAAAACCAACATTTCTTGTTTAAAAAAACGTTATATGTATCTGTTTTAATGATTTTCCTGAATTGAATCAAAACCTGCCCAGTGATGTAACTTGCAGCGGGATTAAGGGCCAAGAATTCCACTAGCCCGGCGACTTCTTCTGCCTTGCCATACCTTCCTGAAAAATACGCAGCTTTCGTTTAACATTTACAGACAATTTTCTAAGAAAAAAGAAAACAACCAAGAACAGTGTCGTGGAAGTGGGTAATTGATTCAATAATATAACTAAGTTTTCTGATCCATTGTGAAAGAGATGACTAACCAAGTGGGATGATCTCCAGTACTTTCTTCTCGAATTCATCGCCGAGCTTTGAGGTCATATCAGATGCAATGAATCCAGGGGCAACAGCATTTACCTGTCAGCAAAGAATCAAACGCTGCTCGGTTTCACTTCAGTATTATTACACAGCATATTACGCATGATGTAGTAGTATTGAAATACGTACGGTGATGTTTCTGCTTGCATATTCTTTGGCGACTGACTTTGTAAATCCAATGACTCCTGCTTTGGCAGCGCTGTAATTGGCTTGGCCGACGTTGCCCATCAGACCGATAACAGATGAGATGTTGATAATCCTTCCCTGCAAAGCTCATTAAGAAGAGTCCTTGAGACAAGATTCTCACAATAAAAGTTTCTACGGCGAATCATAATGTACTAATATGTGCGTGTTTAGATGCTAAAATTGACTTTTTTTCATCCAAGAATTGACATGGTCCCTGTGAGAACTGGAAAACTGCACTAAACGACCAAGAATTAATCTTTAGAATACACAATAGAAAGATTTACCTTTCGCTTCTTCATCATTATCTTGGCAGCTGCCTATATAACAAAAATAGTGATGCTATTAGCTTTTCAACTGACATAAGAGGCTCTAAATTTGCATGCACGAGTAATGCGATTGACCTGTGTGCACAGAAACACTCCAGTAAGGTTGAGATTAATAACTTCCTGCCATTGAGATATCTTCATTCTCATCAGTAGACCGTCCCTTGTTACACCTGGTAACTTGCTCAAAAGATAGCACGCTGGGAGAGAAGCAAAAAAGAATACACAGATTTTGCTGAGACAAATAGTTCGCTTGCCTGCATTATTGATCAAAATATCGACTGTTCCCCATGCATCAACAGCCTGAAGGAAAAGAAAGTCTGTTAATTACTTAATAATTCAACGTTGGTTGGGAAAAAATAAGTAAGTTATTAAGAGGTTTGTTTCTCCTACGGTCTTAATCATTGATTCAACATCCGCCTCCTTAGAAACATCTCCGCCAAAAGCACGAGCCTGCCCACCAGCTGCTTCGATCTTCAATGAAGTGTAAACAGAGAGAGTGACCAACATAATAAGAATAACAAAAACAAATTGCATCATGTACCTCTTTGCAAACTTCTTCAGCCTCCTTCGATGACCTTGCATAATTAACCAGAACCTGAAACCAACAGATTCAGAACCTCTTTTGTCAGAAGTTTTTATACTAATTAACAGACAAAGATCACATATGACGGGCTAAAAGTATATTCATGTTGAGAGCAATGAAACAGCTCCATTTTCGTGGATTTTAATTATGGAAAGTGATGACGGAAAAGGCAACCTTGCAACCAGATTTTCCAAAAGTCAAAGCAATTGCTTTGCCTATTCCCCGTGAGGCTCCAGTAACGACAACGACGGGAGGTTCAATCTTCTTTGCTACTTCTGCAATCACTGGCTCTGTAGTTGCCACTTGCACCTTCACACCACCTAATTCACACATTTCAATTTTCAAGAAACAGATATGCGAAAAATAGTTCCACTATCGCTCTATTGATTGCCCGTTAAGGACTATGAATAGGAACCTCAAAACGTGACACGAAGACGACATACAACATAATCATTTTGCGAAATCGGTATTATCCAGTCTAGAGTTAGAATCTATACCGTTCACTATCACTCCATGATATCTGAAATTTCCCACATACGAGCTAACATCTCGATCACAAAACGTTTTCCAATACAGAACATTTAGGATTAAAACCAACACAAAACACACTGATGCAAAAAAAAGCAAGAACACACGACAGCTGCACGCCGATCGAGGAACGATGTGCGAATGCATTACCTGACGAGGACGAGAAATGTATAGTCGAGAGGCACGTCGAATCGAAACGCAAGGGGAGCTTCACCGCCGAAGATAAGCTGCTACTACGATCGGCGAGTTTGCGGCTGGAAATCGGAGAAGCAGCAAAGGTCGATCCACGAACTGAAGCAACAGCTGCCATCTTTAGAGACTGAAATTGAGATAGCAAGCGAAGGCCTGAAGGCTTGAGAGACGCCGCCAGAGAGACGGATCGGAAAGTGAAATAGCTTTGAACTGTTTTGCAGCTGAAAGAAATGAATTCGTGGGACGCTATGGTCGAGAGAATTACATAACTAGTTTTATTTTTAATAGTGCTATTACAAAACTAGATAACTTTTTTCACCCTATTACAAAACTAATCAACTTTTTCAATTTAATTATTATTATTGTCAGTTTTCACCACAAAATTTTTTAATATTACTACTTTTCACTATAATTATTTCAAATAACTAAAACAGTTGCTCTTAATTATATTTAACCCCAAAAAGGTTTTTACTCAGTATTTTTTTTTCATTCACGCCATTTACCATCGGAAATCAGTCATAGATTATATTCTTCATCTTGGCATATATATTAACAAATATTTAACAAAAAAAAAACTCAAGAAAAAATTGTAATAAACCATAGAATATTCAAATAAGTATTATTCAACAAAAATCAACTCTAAAGAATTTTGTTCACAACTCATCGTCATAGTTTTTCCTTGCGTTTTTCTTGTGAGACCTTCGATCCATTTCACAGGGATATCTTCGCGATCGCTTACGTCCGACCTTTCTTTCTGGACGTAAATAAGGATTATGTACTAGATGAAAAGGAGCATTCCAACGCGACTCCTCTAATGGACACTCAAACTGATAAGAATATGTTGTCTCCAACATCTCAATTCTAAAATCATCTGGAACATATTCACACGGATCGACTTTAAAATGCTTGCAAACCTGAAAGAAAATAGAGAACGTGAATTCAACTACAATAATCATAATAATAATCATAACAGTAATTATGATAATATTATTATTAATATTATTATTATTATTTCGCATTGCATGTGAACATGGAATCTTGTAAACTAACCACTTGCCACACGTACAAGAACGATCTTTGAGATTGACATGAGGACGACGTCCTGGCTTACCTGGAGTGATAACAGCCGCGGTCATAGTAATTGTGTTGTATGGGCGAACAGAATGTTTTGTAGCTTTTCTATCCCAACGACTATATAAAAGGTAGACTTTTTCAGGCCATAAGTGTCGTTCTTTTTTCAGACGGTCTATCTCCTTTCGATGCTCTTGGAAGTAGTCTAGACAACGCGAAAAAGTAGCTTGCGCGATAGATGTGGGAGGTAGTCGACGAGCGCCCCTGAGTACACTATTCATGATCTCTGACCAACTAGATGTTGGTGACCCATACCTACAGTTTTAGTGTTAGTAAATATATCAATATTGATTAAAAGAATGAAAAGATATACCTAGCACCGCCATCATGAGCAAAGGTCCATCGTTCTGGATCTATCTTTTTCAACTACTGATATGCCCCTGCATTTATTTTTCGAATGTTCTCCATGATGCTGTCAAACTTGTCTACATCTTCTGCATATGCAGCTGACCATGTCATGTTCTTCAAAAGAGAACTTTTGAATTTTCTTATTAATATCTTCGATATTAAATCAGTAGTATTTAATTACTAAGATTGAAATATGAGATTTTATAGTTTATGGAAGCGTTAAAAAAGATTTGGTTAAAAATATAATTATTGATAACTATGTTGAGAATTTGAAATAATTATAGTGAAAAGTAGTAATATTAAAAAGATTTGTGGTGAAAACTAACAATAATAATAATTAAATTGTAAAAGTAGATTAGTTATGTAATAGGATGAGAAAAGTTATCTAGTTTTGTAATAGCACTAGTTATGTAATTCACTCCGCTATGGTTTGTTGGTAGTGTGTAGTTGGTAAATCTTTTATTATTGCTTTTTTTTTGGTTTCTTTCTCATTAAATTGTTATTTTTCATTTCTTTCCAAACATTTCTATTATTTTTCACATGCAACAAAAATGAGCCCACGTGAGAACAAAAGAACATTGTTCTTTTTTGTGTAAGATTTTTTTTAATCAAGAACTATTCCCACAAAATGTCTTTGTAGCTACAACTAGACCTCGGCTTTGGGCCGAATTGGGCTGGTTCCGGGCCAATTCTACCGTTCCGGTTCCATCGGTTCCGGTTCAACCGGTTCCGGAACCATTTTCCGGGACCGGCCCAGAACCATACTTAGAACCCCCGGGCCTGTATTGGGCCGGTTCCGGTTTCAAAAAAGGAACTGGCCCATTTAATTTTTTATTTTTTTTATTTTTTTTACTTTGAAAAAGTTCTTTAGAAAATATCCAAAAATTTTATTCCAAAAAAACAAAAAATAAGAAAATTACAAAAAAAAATAAAAAACTACCTAAAAATACAAATAAAAACTTAAAAGAAAGAAAAAATAACTAAAAATTACAAAAAAGGAAAAAAAGTATTCGAAATAAAAAAAATACAATTTATTCGACTTGACTATTAACTAAAACTATGTTAGAGACCTCTTCGTCTTCGTCCGAACTGGAAGAACGGAACTCGTCGATGGCGTTCTCCCGTCGGTTCTTCGATTCGGCCAAATACCAATCCTTCAATAAGGTTAGCATTGCGAGGAAGGTCGAGTTAAGTCTCGCGCGTCGGTCGCCGATAATTCGCCCGGATGTAGAGAAGGCGGACTCGGAGGCGACACTGGACGCTTGCATGGCTAAAACGTCTCGAGCGACGGCGGATAGGGTCGGATAGAGAGTCACGTTCGACTTCCACCAGGCCAAAACGTCGAAGTCTTCAGGAGTCTGGAAGTTGTGGCTCAGGTATAGAGCTGGATCTCATTCGTGTTCGACCCCGACGCACGCGTTTTGGTCTTCGTCTTTTGTGCCTTCAATCTTCGTAGTAGTCTCATTACGCCGCCTCATTCCGACGAACCGGCTTCGCTCGCTGGAAATAGGAGTTTTTAATTAAGGTTGGCGAACTTAATTTATGAAAGGAGTAATGTTTCACGAGTCAGAAGGACTTCGCGAATTGAGTTTTGCTGACCATAAGAAGTCTCGCGAATTGAGAAGAAGGTGATATATAAAAAGTCTTTTTCACTCAAGTTCTGAAAACCCAAGTCATGAAGGTTTACGAATTAAGAAAAGAGAATATTATATTCCTGGTAAGTCTAGTTCGAGAAATTTAGTCATGAGGAGGGTGCAATTTTACTAATAATATAATAGGTATTAGGTAGACTTATGATAAAGCATTAATAAAAGTGTAGATGTCAATTGGTTACTACAACACGTCAACTTCAAATAAGAATTGCAAGGAAATAAATAAACCAAATAATAGAATTTTAGAGTAAGGGTGACGTGGAAAATTCAACTTTCGCATTATGATGTCTCGAAGAAATTATAATTCTCAATAGCAAAAGTTTCTCGCTAATTAAAAGTTTTGAAACTAGCTATCGAAAACTTAGCCTTGAGGGAAAAAGTTCGATAATATTAAAATACTTAATACACATTAGTTAGAATCATGATAAATACCAATAGATGTCGATGTCAATTGGTTATTGTAATACGCTAACTCAGAATAAGAACCGAATGGAAAAGAAAGATATCCATTAATTGATCAATCACGAAGAATTAAGAACAAGGAAGAAACAGAGAACTCACATAGCAATCGAAACTAGAGCTAAAGGAAGGGTAAGAAACTTTCGTTATGATCTAACATGTTTGATTTAAATGTTAAATACGATCTGAACACTCAAATTATCGAAAACAAAACTTCTAAGGAGATAAGAAAAGTATATGTAAAGTTGCTTTGTTTATTATATTCTTTGTGACTTATACATGTATACATAGGGGTAATAACTATGATTAAAGATTCATGGGAGGTTTCGTTATTTTAGATATATATTAGGGTTTTCACAAGATTCTCAAAAGGATTGTATGCATGATCAATTCGTAATAGAACATGTAAGTATGTGCACGTGATCGAGTTTTCTAAGAGTAAATATGTATATTCTGGGTAGTTTAGAGTAATTCTAGTTAAAAGAATAACTCTGTACATGAACGCTTTAGTATTTTAAAGATCAAGTATTGTTAGGGTTTCGGCTAGAGTTGTAAAGTTCTTAGCAGATTATGAAGTTGATATTCGTGAGAAACTACGGTTTGATCGAAATTGTTAGATTTTCGAAAGAAAATGTGTTTTTAGGTGTACCGTTTTCCAGGTTGAGGATAAATTTCGAAGGAGATTTAATTTATACAAGTTTTATAATTTTAGAATATTCATGGATTTTAAGGATTTATTTTAAGGTTTCGAAAGATCAGATTTAAAGGGGTAAATTAATTACGTTTTAAGATTTTCGAAAGAAATGTCGAAAGAAATTTCAAAGGTCGATTTCGCAAAAAGGGCTCGCAAAACTTTTCTCGCGGGCCAAATCAGTTTTCGAACAAGAGATAGCGTCGGGCTCCGCGCGGGCTACACCTTTTCGCGGGCCGATGAATTTCACGAATTAAGAAACAAGGACCGGGCTAAAAAATTTTCTCGCGGGCTTAATACTTTGCGAACCGAGAGAGAGAGGTCGGGCTGAAATCGAAGTTCGCGGGCTGAAATTGGTTTCGCGAATCCTTAAGGATTTTGCGAAATGATTTCACGGGTCAAATAAGTCTTCGCGAATTTTAAAACGAGTTCACAAAACGATTTCAAAATTATTTTATAATAGATCAATATTTATTTTGAGCAGAGCATAATATTAAAATATAACTATCGACAGGGAGTTAAATACAGATGAAGAATACAAACAGAAATCGGTCTTGTATAATAAAGCATGTATATCATTCATACATGTCATCATAGGAATTTCGTATTTAACGGATAAAATAATTGTATAGGTCAGTAGACTGATAAGGGCAAGGATAAAGCCGAGTAAAGGACGGGAAAATAGGCGAAACTTGTGAGTATGATTTGCAACATGTAATTTGTGTGCCTTATGTGCTTTATATGAATTAATTGAGTAATACGTGATATCTGTGCTATTTATCATCGACGTGAATTATATGACTGTTACGTGTCTTATATGATTTATGTGTCATATAAGGTATTTGTATAGAATTGCATACATATAAATGAAGGGAGAAACCGATATGACTGCTTCGATTACATATGATATGATACGGATGCTCGGCATACATCCCTACAAATAGGGGTATTTTACAGAGTCCTGTACAGGCATATATGTATCCCTACAAATAGGGGGATTACAGAATGGTTACAGAGCCTCATGCATGGGCGTCGACTGGCCGTACAGTACAGTCTAACTAGTTAATAATATGACAAGCGCACCTAGCATGTACTAATCGGCCGTCTAAGGGTAACTTAAGATGTCTACGGAGGATCCCTATCGCTACATTGTTCGCGCTAGCATTATGTAATGTGATAGACATAATTTTATCTTGAATACAATATTTATTAACGACATTCAACACATAGTTCGATATCGTTGTGGCGTTATTTTGCGAATCTAGGGGATCTAGGGAAAGAAACGTTTTTGCATAGTCCATGTTTCATCTATCCAATGGGCGGTGACGACTAAATAAGATTGCGACGTAATGTTAGTCCAAATATGGGTAGTCAAACTAATCCTACACGAAATATTGGCTAAATGACTAATTAAGCTAGACTGATATTCCTTAAAAGTTTCTACGACATATTTCCTAAGGATTTTACGGGTCACGTTATGGAATCCGGGTTGTATCGTACTCGTAAATTCGATAAACCCTTCACTTTCCGCAATGCAAAAGGGTTCTTCACACATTACTACGAATTTAACTAAGGCTTTTTTAGAAATTTCCCTAGTAATAACAAAATTCTTACCCGTACTTACGTTTATTTATTGTTGTCGGGGTTCGGTTCCTACTTGCTCTAGATCGTCCCCGAAATTATGCGCCCTTTGTAGGTGTTTTTTCATCGAGCCCGTCCCACCTTGATTCGGTCCGGTCTTAATCGAGTAGGGATGGCGGCACATTTTGCAATAAGCGGTACCTGCAGCGGGATTATTTTTATCCATTTCTAAGTCAAACAAATTACACACCTTAGACCGCCGACCACGCGGTTGTTGCTTCCTTCTTGTCGTCGCCGTAGAAGCTTGGCTCGGTCCCTCGTCGGTCGCCGCCGCCAGTTCCGGTACATCGGTCTCCTCGTCGGTGTCGGCATTTCCCCGAAATGTATCGGCGTGACCTAAAACCATAAAAACATCTTCGTCGCGAGGGTTAGGATTTCTCGATGACGACGCCATAAAATAATAATTTAATTATTTGTAATAATAGGTGAGTGTGTGTGTGTATTAGTGTAAATAAAATAATTATTATTATTAATAATATTAAATATTAATATGAGGATGATTTTTTTAGAGCTTTTTTGAGAGAGTGGAAGAGATTTGGATGTAATTGTGAGTTAAAATAGTTAAAATGATGTGGTATTTATAGATTTTTCGTTCGAGGGTAAAATGGTAATTTTTTAGGGTTTAAAGAATAAAAAAATTCAGAAGCCCGTTGGCCCAACGACCATATAGCCGTCGGGCCGGTTCCGGTTCCGGTTCGGAACCGGACCGGAACCGGAACCGGGAATCGGAACCGGTAATTCGCGGTTCCGAGTTCCGCGAACCGGCCGGTTCATTTTAACTGGACCGGTTACCGGTTCCAGAACCGGGTCTACCGGTTCCGATTCTGGGCCGGATTAATGGGCCGCTTCCGGGTTGGCCCAGCCCAAAACCCAGGTCTAGCTACAACCGACTATGCTGAAATGTTGTGACGCATGCACTACTTAGCTAGAGCTAGGGGTGTTCAAAAGTCGGTTAATCGACCGAAACAGAAAGTTCGGTTTGAACTGAATACCGACTGATGAGGTTCGGATCGGTTTTCGGTTCCTAAAAATAAAAAATCGAAAAATTCTGGTTTTTGCAGTTCTGTAATTCGAATAAAAACCGAAATACCGAAAATTAATATATGTATATATAAATATATTAACAAGAGAGTCCATTAAGTGGAATTGGGCCTTTAAGTAATTTATTAGCCCACGTTGCTTAGTTTAGCATTAAAATATTATTTTTTCCCAAAATTTAATTTCATAATTCAAATAACAGCTCAAACCGTAGCTCTGATATTTCAACTTCGGGGATTTTTTTACTTCGGTTTTTCGGTCGTTAACTGAAAAAACTGAAAAAAAAATCGGTTTTTATAGAAACCAAACAAAGTAAGTTCGGTTCGGTATTCGGTTTAAAAATTTTTTAACCGAAAAGCTCGGTTAACCGAAACTTCGGTTCGATTTTTACCGACTGAACAGCCCTACGTAGAGCCAAATTCTCCTATGAATAGCCACATAGTTCGTAGATGAAAGGCATCCCAAGGAAGAAGAGCGCGAGAGATAGTGAGGGGGTAAATACTTTAGGGTGCGGGCGAGTTTAGTTCGGAGGTAGTTGAAAGTGTGTACAAATATATTATCTGGATGGGTAAGGGCTCTCGAATTTGGAGTTAAATACGAGCGTTAAATTTGTACGGTATTTCTCAATAGAGTAAAACAGATGCTCTCCGTGGAGGTAGATTTAGACAAACACATCTGAGGATGTGTGCTTATCTAAACCCGTCTGCATGGGTTTAAAGTGATTATATAAACTCATGTTTTACGCAGGGGTGGACCTAGCCTGGTATGACTAGGGGTCAAGAAGGTTCACAGCCCAGCCCACAGCCCATGTATTTATATAAAATAAAAACAAAAAGGTCGAAGGACAAATCGTTTACATATGATGACCTTACAGCAACTCTAAGAACCACTAGACTAGAGGCTATTTTCGAAAATTTTAATTCATATACCATACTTAATGGGACAACTGCCGGGGGTCAATGGCTCCCCCAAGACCCTAAATGGGTACGCCCTTGTATTTTAGATAAACTTATGAACCAAATATACTAACATGCCCGCCTTTAAAATCCTTAAATCGCACGACCAAACAATCACTTTACATTTTTTTTGGTGGCAATATTTTAAGTTCAATAGATCCAATCACTTTACTCTGAAACCACGTCATGATTAGTAACTACTGTACCTTAGTACAAACCTTATTATTGCCTGCTTATTACAACACTCACAGGACTATGGCTTCAATTCAAACACAGTCCATATAGTAATATATATATATATATATATATATTATATACACATTATATATACAGTCCATGTCGTAATGTAACGCCTTTCGGTGCTATGGCCTCATCCTAAAAGTCAATACCCTGCCCATTCTTTATTCTCACATTAATCAATAGTCAAAAATATATTTCAACGATAGATTTTTCATCTGTAGATCACAATGTTCCCAGGAAGGAAGCTCCACGCGGAGTAAAAATTCTCATCACCGCTTTTCTTTCTTCTGAATATTATATTCAACAATTCATTCATCTCAGAAACTGTTTTTCACATTATATCTTTTCAAGGCTTCTCTGTACAACAAGCAAGCTACCGATCCAACTACAGAAGATTTGAGCTATAGCGTGTACTTCACACAGCTTACAGTAAGCAAAAGATTCTCTCTTTGCTGCTTCATTTTCTTACAGCAAGTTGTTAATGTCCCAATTCTGAAACTCTTAAGCGTCTGGGCATCAGTAGAATATGCTTCACTGTTATTCGATAGTAAGTGATGTTACGATTGTTCGTCTGCTAGTTGTTACGATAGTTCTTCATCTGTGCTAAGTGGCGTGTATCTAATCAAGCGATCTTCGTCGTGTTCTTTGTGCACACAAGATGTTTGTGTTAATGTTCCAGTCTGATTTTCTGCTAGCTCTTCAATTGGGCTTTCTGTGGGAATGAGAAAAGTTAGTCTTAGTGGTGAAAACGAGGATAGTTCTTCATCTGTGCTCAGTGGCGGGAATCTAATCAAGCGATCCTCGTCGTGTTCGTGTGCACACTAGATGTTTGTGTTAATGTTTCACTCCTAACAAATCGATTTTAGTGACATCTGACCCGAAATTTGCTTTCTTTGCTTATTTGGATTGTAATGGAATCTCAGGTTCGAGCTTTCTTGACTTGAAGCTATGGTTCTAGGGCTCAGATCAAAGCACAAAAGGGACACCTCTGCGTCGGTCAAAGTCGATTACATCGTCACCGTGCAAGAAATCAGACCATGGCCTCCTTCAGAATCTCTACGGCGTGTAAGCAGAGTGTTACTCCAATGGGCAGACAGCACAAAAAATTACGGGTCATTTCTTTCTGACTCTACCTCAAATCCTAACGTTGCTTCGTTCAACGATTCTTTCAAGCTTTCCTTAACCTTACGCCGCGAGAGAAAGTCTCGCCATGAGTTTCAAAAGAATTATTTAGAGTTCAGTTTGTTCGAGCCTCGAAAGGATAGTAGTAAGAACAAGGGACAGCTCTTGGGCACGGCGTTGGTGAATCTTGCTGAGTATGGAGTGATTGAGGATGTCTTAAGCATTAGCTGTCCGATCATCTTGAAAAAGAGTTCTAGCAGCTCTGTTCAGCCTTCCCTTGTTGTCGATTTAGAGCCCGTCGAAAGGGTTGGTTCTACTTCTTCGCATTCTAAAGAACCTTCTGTGAGCAACGACGACAATCTGTCTGAAATCGCCTCTTTCACAGACGAAGAAGACGATGTTTCACCACATTCTGCTTCATCTTTTAAGGACGAGGTACGATGTTATTTTTTGTTGTGGACAAGGTTCTAATCTTACATGGTCGTAAAAATTATTGCAGTTCGAACTGTATATGCTTTGTAATTTGTGTTCGTTTATGCGCAGAAGCATCGAGAAAAAGCCCACGAATTTGTTTCTCCTTCTAATCTGTACGAGCGGAGCACAACATCTGTTAAAAGGAACGGCGATGTAAGTTTCGTAAGAACTTCAACATCGTCGTCCTTGGCTTTTCATGATAGAAATGGGAAGTTTGACTTGTCTGAAGCAACATTCTCCGTGCAAGAACATATCCCTAAAGAGTTCCAAGAATCGATCGATAGCATATCTTCGAAAACACCCATACCTGAAAATATCGAGAGGTCATCAAACTCAGTCGATTCTCTTCGCCCGATTGCCCTTCGAGAAAAGGAGCTAAGCCCAGAATCTGTTCTTGCAGATGGTGCTAGGCCACTCGAAAATTTACCTTCTGTGGGCGAAACATCAACTTCTACGTTTACGACAGAGACCGATGAAACAAAGAATGTCGCTGCAAATAGCCTAAGCATCGCCGCAACTGAAGAGAAAGAATCAAAAGTAAATGCAGTCGCCGACTGTAATAACGAATGGAGAAAGAAAATCGAAATGCTAGAGGACGAACTGAGGGAAACAGCAGCTATCGAGATATCGTTGTACACAGTAGCTGCTGAGCATTCGAGTTCAGCTAACAAGGTCCACGCGCCAGCTCGACGACTGTCGAGATTCTATGCCACCGCTTGCAAATCGGGCTCCCAAATTAAACGTTCGAGTGCGGCGCGGGCCATAGTCTCGGGCTTTGTCTTGGTTTCGAAAGCTTGTGGAAACGATGTCCCGAGGCAAGTTTCACTAAATTTGGCAAATAATTTTAGAGCATTTTCTCTGACACGCACCATGTTTTCTGATTTCTTATAGGTTGACCTTTTGGTTCTCGAATTTGATCATGCTGAGGTCCATCGTTAGCCAGACTGCTTTGGATTTTCAAAACTGTATTGGGCTCGAAATAAATAGGAAAGCTTCGAAGAAAGAGTCGGGCGACGAGGATGACGTTCAGAAGTTCATTAATGCGCTGGAGAAAGTCGAATCTTGGCTTTTTTCTCGAATCGTTGAGTCGTTGTGGTGGCAGGTTTGTTTCACGACGTTTTCGGGATAATTTAGTGAAATAGCCTTTGACCAAAAAGGTTTTTGAAAAATAGTACTTGTGGGCGGGCAAGTGGGGTGTAGAACAATGATTATGTAACAATTTGTTTTAGAGTTCTCTGGTATACAATGGAATCATTTATGTTTATGAGCTATGCCGTTAATCTCAACATTTTTCGTTGCAGACATTTACGCCTCACATGCAGCCCTCCGTTGCAAAGCAAGCCATAAACGCCTCGGCGGAACCCACGAAGAAATCATACGGAAGAAAAACAAGCTCGGGCAATCAAGAAATGGGGAATTTCTCCGTAGAACTATGGAAGAAAGCTTTCAAAGACGCCTGCGAAAAGCTCTGTCCAATTCGGGCAGTAGGGCATGATTGTGGTTGTCTCTCCGTGCTCGTTCGACTTGTAAGTCCTCTCGTATAATATTATTACCACGAACTAAAAAAAGTAGTTGTAGTCGCACCTTAAATATGCTGAGAACCCTAATATCGTATTTTTTTTTATTACGTTATCATATTACCAGGTAATGGAACAGTTAGTCGATAGGCTCGACATTGCCATGTTCAACGCTATTCTTCGAGAATCAGATGAAGAGATGCCCACCGATCCTCTCTCCGATCCCATAAGCGACTCGAAAGTGCTCCCAATACCTGCCGGAAAGTCGAGCTTCGGCGCCGGGGTAGCGCTGAAAAACGCCGTGAGTATTTCCCAAGGAGTAAATCGGAATTAAAGACAAAAATTTTTTCGTGAAAATTGTGTAATAGAAGTTGTTATGTATGTGTTCTAGATTGGTTGTTGGTCTAGGCACCTAACGGATCTCTTCGGCTTAGAAGATGAATCGACCGATTTCAGGGCTTTTCGCCTCCTCCACGCACTGAGCGACCTAATGATGATTCCATTCGGTATGTTAGCCGACGTTCCCACACGAAAAGAAGTACGATTTCATATTTGCCGGGCTTTTGTTTTTTTTTTTTTTTGATCTTTTTTCTTTTCCTGAGTTTTTTTTATGTTTCTTTTTTCTTACGTTTCGCTCGAAGATATGTCCGAATTTTGGTCCGGCAATAGTGAAGAGGGTACTAATCAGCTTCGTCCCGGATGAATTCTGCCCGAATCCCGTCCCACGTGCCATAATCGATTCCCTCGATACTGAGGTAAGTGCGCAATCTCGTTTTAGTAAAAGATCTGAGGAAAAAACTCGTCGCTAATGTTATTTAATTGTACTCATCGTTCGTATTTAACTTTAGCCATAATTGTGGAGTTTTAGGCTGTTGACTAAAAGTAGGTTCTTCAGTTTTTTTTGTTCAAACTTTGAATTGTTTTTTTCTTACTTTTTCGACTAGTGATTGTTCTCTCTTGTTGAGAGCTTTCTTGCCTCTGCATGGTCGAATATTAGGAAGAGGGATCCATCTACACTATTTAGTCCTTTGTAAATTTGTTTCATCTACAGAGCAATTGTATTCGAAAGAACATAAAAAGATCGCATTCAGCTTCATCATCATTCAATCTGATATGTTTCTGTAGAATGATCATTTTACCTAAAAGTTGAAGCTTGCTGGGAGCGCCATCATTTTTTAATTTATATATTATATTTCCGACACACCCCCACACGTCTAAGCTGATTTTGTTCTTATCTATAGCCTTAGACGTTTAATTTTCATTTGGGACGGTCGTGTGGATTCGTACCGATAACCTCTAGGCCTGAGCTCCGATACCATATAGAATAAACACTTCACCTAAAAGCTTAAATTTATGGAGAGTTACATCATTTTATAACTCATATATTATATCTAATAATAACTCATGATCTTAGAAAAAATGTTTCGTAGGAGGTTTCGCCGGACGCTTCACAATATCTACTTACGGCTCTTCCCTTCACCTCAGCAACTCCAACCGCTTACTCTCCTCCCTCCGCGGCTTTGCTTGTGTGCGTGGGAGAAGTCGGAAGCCAAGTGCTTAAGAGCAGCAGATTATCGTCACTCAAGAAATCATACACGAGCGACGACGAGCTCGACGCGCTCGACTCGCCTTTGGCCTTGATCGTCCCCACTGAGGGGCTCGGAGTTGAGAAGGTTGTGAGGTATCAGCTGCTCAGGGAAATATGGAAAGATGACTGACTATACGAGTAAGTAGTTTGGATATTCGAAAGTGGTGTATTCGAAAAACTAAAATTTTGTTTCAAGGCTATACTGCAAAGTTGGAAACTTACCAAGTGAAATAAGCTGAAAGTCTCTGGTGCTTGTTTGGCAGTCAGGTTTATATTTAGAAGCGATTAAATAAGTAAAAGTTTATATAAAACTAACTGATGAGTACGCGTGTTTGGTTGGTGGATTTAAACTAAACTCGTATACATGGGTTTAAACCCGAGGTCTTTTTATTACAAACTCAAATCGATAAAAAGGCGACAAAAAAAGAAAGGACAAATAACACAGCAAATATGTTTCATCCCTCGACAACTCTATGAAACACGGCTAAGAAATTAAGTGCATTGTTTCGTAGCTAGATTTATATTAAAATTAATTGAATGTAAAATAAGCGTGTAGGTCAGAGAGTTTAGATAAACACATTTGAAGAGACGTGCTTATCCTTTGATTTTTATATATAGCTATAGACCAAACACTTGAACACGTATTAAACTCACATTAAAGATACCTAAGCCCATGAACCAAACAAATCCTAACAGATATACCCGAAACAAATACCAAAAGAGGTGTAAAAAAAAATGGTGTGACAAAGCAATGGTGTAATAAGAAATTTCCCCATATCTCTCAATGCCCCCCAATCTTGTCGAGATTCTCCGCCACGGCCTTCATCCTCGGCCTCGCCTCGGCCTCGGCCTCAGTGCACGCCAGCGCAAGCTGAAACAACGCCAACACCTCCTTCTTTGCGCCCACCTCCCCCAGAAGGGTGGGGTCCACCATCTCGGCCAAGGGACGTCCCTCGTCGAAACCCCTCCTCACCCGCACCACGAGGTCCGCCGCCGCCTCGCCGGAGCTCGCCGGAGAACTTGGCTCCGGCGATTTTCCGGTCAGGAGCTCGAGGAGCACCACCCCGAAGGAGTACACGTCCCACTTCTGGGTGGGCCGGGCTCCGGGCAAACGGGCCTCGGGAGCCCGGTAGTAGAGGCCGCCCGCGGCCCGGTCGGCCTGGGCGGGTGGCGGTTTTAGGTAAGGTAGGGCCCCGCCGACGAACCCGCCAGACGAGGACGGGTTGTTTCCCGCGATGGTGATGAGGCGGCTGAGCCCGAAATCAGAGACATAAGGGCGGAAGTCTTCGTCGAGGAGGATGTTCGAGGGCTTTACGTCCCCGTGGACGAACTTTCGCGGGCTGCATTCGTGGAGGTAGGCAAGCCCGCGGGCCGTGCCTTTGGCGATCTTGAGCCGGGCCGACCACGGTAGGCCCGGCGAGGACGACTGTTGGTGATGGTTTGTCTTTCCTGTGAACGCAAAAGACGATAGTTAACATACCAAAACACGACTCGATGCATTCGACCACGTGACTGCTAGAAATATGATATTAAAATCAAATAAACTCCTCTAAAGCTAAGTTTTTTAACTGGAATGACATGCAACACGGTATTGTCTTACCTACCCAATTGAGTATGAACCCAAGTCCACTCAAATTGCGACAAGCGCCACTCTACCCTTTAAATTATACCATGCCATGTGTCGCAAGTTGAGTGGACTAGGGTTACGCCCAAGTGAATAGGTAAGATCGTAACAGAGATCCGACAAGATGGTTACTGAGCGCGAGTGGCGGATCCAGCAGTTTTACTTAGTGGGGTCCAATTAGAATACAAAAACTTATTTATAGGGTCAAAATGAAAATATAAAATTTCAGTGGGGTCATTTTGGTATCTATTAAGTAATTTAGGTATTAATTTAAAATTTTCTATTAAAGATATAAAAGAAAAAAAAAATCCAGTGGGGTCCATGCACCCCACTGGTTCTCACGTGGCTCCGCAACTGCTGAGCACAAATCCTCACGATCCCCACAAATAACGCGTTTGGTAATAAAATACATAAAATTAAAATGTGAAGCGCCCATTTGAAACTTAAGCTTTCAGGTGAAGCGAGCATTCATTCAGCAAATATGAAAAAAAAAATACCAGTACTTACCTCGAAGGGCGGAAGCCAAGCTACCGTTCGAAATGAAATCGCTAATGAGAAGCTTCTCGTCGGGGGCCCAATAATAGGCCCGAAGCCTCACGATATTCGGATGCTTCACCCGCCCTATCGCCTGAACCTCGGAAACGAATTCCTTCGCCCTCTGTTCGCCCCCCTCGCCCAACCTCCTCACGGCAACCGGCACGCCATTCCCCAGCACGACCTTGTACACAATCCCGAGCCCGCTCTTCCCCAGGACGTACGCCGACGCCCTCAGAAGCTCGTCGAGCTCGAAATTAAATCCCCTGTCGATGGCCACCAAATCTCCGCCGCCGCTGCCCTCTCCGCCGCTCGTCGTGGTGGTGCCGCCACCGCCGCCGCCCTTCTCGGAGTCCACTTCGGAGCCGTTGCTCGGGAAGTTACCCAGACAACAGAAAAATCCCGACCTTTCGCGATTGCCCCCGAGCTTGCCCTTGCCAGTGCAGCTGCACCCGCCCGAGTCTTTCTTCCTCCAATAGGCGTAAACGATCAACAACCCCACGAAAGCTACGCCCACGGCGTCCGCCAACGATATGAGTATGATTGTCACGGGCTTCAAACCCTTTCTCGGGCCGAGGACGTCCTGGCCCGCCCCGGCCTCTGCGCGGGGCGGGGAATGTGAGTCGTTCTTGCACGGCGTTTGCAGTGGAAAACCGCAGAGCTTTGGGTTATCGAGGAACGCGGTCGGGCCCTGATTTGCGAACGGGCCCGCCTCGGGAATTTTTCCGGTCAGCTCGTTGTGCCTTAGATCGAAGCTTACGGTCAGGGGAAGGTCGGCTAGGGTTTTCGGTATTTCTCCGGCGAAGTGATTGAAGGATAGGTTTAAAGTGCCCGACAAAGACTTCAATTCTCCTATGTCGTGAGGAATCGAACCGTTGAAATCGTTGTCTGATAAGTCGAGCTGCTCTAAGTTGGCTAATTCCGGGAAGATTCCGGCGGAGATCTCGCCGGAGAAGTGATTTTTGGACAGAATCAACCTCTGCAGCTGTCGGCAGTTCTTCAGAAACTTGGGAAGTTCGCCTGAGAGAGAGTTGTTTGAGAGGTCGATATTTTGCAGGCGGGGGAGAGAGCAGAGAGACGGCGGAAGTTGGCCGGAGAGATTGTTGCCGTAGAGGAAGACGCTGTGGAGAGAGGAGGCGTTGAAGAGCTGGTCGGGGACGGAGCCGTGGAGGTCGTTGCCGTGCAAGTTGAGTCGCCGGAGGTAGGTTAAGCTGCCGAGCTCCGACGGGATGTAGCCGCGGAGGTTCTTTCCGGCGACGGAGAGGCCGACGACACGAGGCTCGTCGGCGCCGGAGACGTTCGCGCAGGAAACGCCGGTCCAGTGGCACGGCGTGGCGTCGTCCTCGTTCCAGTCGGCGAACGCCTGAGCACCTGTTGGGTCCACGGCGGACTTCAGGGAGAGAAGAGCGAGGCCGTCGGCGGTGAGAGAGGCGGCGCGTGGGGAGACGCAGAGTAAGAGAAGAGCCGAGACGAACAAATTCAGTCGCATCGGCATTGTACGTCGGCGCCCAACGAAATGAAACGAAAAACAACAGTAGTAAATAAGAGAACTTCGACCGAAAATCTTGATTCGGCTCTTCAATTCTTGATTTCAGCTAAGCCGCCGACATGTAAGAAGAGCACTCTACGGCCCAAAAAAAACACAGATTTCGACAAAATAGAGCAACGATTCAGATAAAAGAAAAAATTAAGGGAATCAATCAACGAGTAAGAAAGAGCTCATTAAATTTTTGGGAGTGACATAGTAAGTGGGGAGGTTGGGGAGATTTATGAGAAAGAGACCTTAGTAAGGAAGAAAGTGGGGCCCACCAAAAACAGAATTAGTGATTGCTATTACATTACTTACTACTGCTATGTGAGTAGTAGAAGGAAAGCAAAGTCGGCCTTTTTTTAGTGCCTTTTTATTAGGTGTTGAAGCATTTTATTACGTTTGGCTCGGCAAAGATCGCACAATGATGTCATAGGGATTGTTAAATTTTTTAGTCCCTTTATGTGTTCTTTTCTTTTCTTTTTTTACCTTCCTTTCTTTTTGTTTTTTTTTCTTACGTTGTGAATCAGGCTCTGTAACGAGTTCTTCGTGTCCTAAAGTGAAACGAGGGTTTTAAATTAACGTGAAGAGCTCGTGTGTACTAGCTTTAGTCGTAGGCTTGCGGTCCAATTGTTTTCCACCCAAGTACATACTTCGCAGTTTCTGTCAATTATCATCTTTGTAATAACCAAAACAAAAGCAACTTCACAAAGAGGAGGTCTCAATTCGAGTGTTTCTAACAAACAAATACTTCAAATTAACATGTCAAACATGAACACCTCGTTATAGTTTACCTTGTTGACCAACTTGAATTATAGGCCAGAGTTTACTGAGTTTAAAACACAAACCAAATGAATATTTTTTTTAAAAAAAAAATAATGGGTGGGTTCCACGTACAAAGAGGAATGCAGTTCGACCCAAGCCTACGACTGCGATCCAATCAAAGCTCGTATTAATGCAATCTAAAACTCCATTCGTCTGCTATGAAGCGTCGACTTTGGCCTTCAGCAAGACTAATTACATGTTCTATACGCATCGATCAAAATTCACGCAGACTACGATAGTTGAGTTTTGTTCATGGTTTGCCCGGCCTTAGGCCTCCGAATTCCCTTTGTGTTGATAACAGTTGTTAGTTATGACAAAGCTCAGTACACTGTGTAATAAGTCTCAGTTTGATTGATGTATTTTATTTTTAATCTTATATATACAATGTAGTTTGCTCTTGCTCTGCATGCAACACTGTGTCAATTTTCATGATATTAAACAAATAAAAAATAATGGAAAAACGCCACTAACAAAGTGGAAAATACTTTATTTTGACGTTAAACCATTTAGCTTATTATTATTGTTAAAAAATGCTATACGAATTACACATATTTTACACCCGATGCACAGGCATAAAACTAGTTAGTAATACTAGTACTTTTTACACACCCTATGTGTGTGGAAAAATATAAATTAATTATTAATGGATGAATTTAATAAATTATATCCTAATAATAGAATGGAGTGATTATTATGTTTAATAAGTTTTTTTGTCTTTTAATAGTAATTAACGTGGAAAAAATTTGATTGATCAATTTTGACAGATCAATTTTCAGTTTTAATCCCCTCTAGGATTTTTATATAAGAGTATAGACATTGCGTTGTATATCCATCCATCCATCCATCTGAAATGTCCTTCCATTACTACACAACGAGATCCAATACAATACAACGAAACACTCACAACAAATTATGACAGATCAATTAATTACACAATTATATACATATATAGTTAAATTCTAACTACTTTTATTTATAAAAAAATTGATATTTCTGTCCGTGTTAGTGCAGATGGGAATCATTAGATCCAACTCACAATCATGAGGACATGCTTACAAGCTAACATAAGAACCACATATAATAGTTCAAATTATGCTTTCATGTGTTTCTGTGCAACCAAGTCCAAGAGCAGTTGGATATTGGGAACATGAACATTATCGCCGTACAATAAGATAATAATATTGCATGATAATGACAATAATATAACCCTACACATAGGAGTTGCACGTGCACGTGATGTTTTCACATAGCTGTAATAAAATTGCTCTATATTACAAGCCACGCCAAAGCACTTCTACGTTTTGCTTGTTGGTTCCGGTGTTGGCGTCCGGTCGGTGGCGCTCGTAAAACTCGGACAGAGTTTCGGCTTATTACGTCGAAGTCGAGGCACGTACGTCGTACGCTTTCCGTAAGACGTTATTGCCCCGTATTTCAGTGCCTCGGGTTGTCGCAATACGTCCCGAAGATACAACGACTTCAAGAATTTCGAAACGTCGCACACCGTATCGAAATTATCGGGCGAATCTACTAAAGACTCGAGCCTTTCTTGCGTTTTTTATGCTTTATTATGCCTTAGGGATGTGCTGTCAACTTTCTCTAAAGTGCTGGGAGTAAATTGAATGAATTTCTATTCTGCCAGGGGACCTATTTATACTGTCCGAAAAGCTGCAGGGGTCAATTCGCGAAAAGTCATAACTTTTCAGTTTGACCTCCTTTGACTGGGCCGAATCTGTAAATAGGTGCAACTTTTGGCCAGGGGTCATTCTGGGAATAGTCACAACTCTTGGACTGATACCCAATACCCCTTCCAACAGCCACATCAGCACGCCAGTCAGCGCCAGATCAGCGCCACGTCAGTCCACGTCAGTCCGCGTGTCAGTGACACGTCATCGGCCGCCACGTCATCAAATTTTTTTTTTTTTTAATTTCTTTGGGCTGGCTTTATTAATTAATTTCTCATTCACCCGATATCGGTTTTGAGCAAATTAATATTCGTTAGATTCGTCTCGAAACGTAGATTCGTAACCTTTCAACGATTTCTCGTCGGTGACCGACGTCTTCTCGATTTAATCAAATCGCTTCAGCTCTTCTCTTAGTGGGCCAATTACCCACACTTGGGCCCAAGGCCCATTGGGCTTAAAACCCAACAATCCCCCATATGAATGGAAATTAATGCAAATGCTATGCATGCTGACTCTTGCAAGCAAGTCCCGACGACCCATCACTGCATCGGGATAGGTAGCTTGTGGCTTTGAACCTTCCCTAGTGAAATACTATCGGATTTACTCGCTGCTCAGTGAACGTGATGTCTTGAACTGGCGGCTTTTTGTGTAAACCAAGACAACAGTATACACACAGTGATGAATCTGATCTCTTTTCGATTCTCACGTTGTGTCCGTTTCGGCCGTGGACCATATCTCCGATTCATAAGTGTTTTCCATTGAAGCGGCCCCACTTCACACTTACATAGGTGACCGACTATTAGGACTTAATCCTGGAGTTGCCCGAAATACTCCACCAATTTGGTATAGTCATCATTAAAAGCATACGTGCTTACCCTAACCACACGTCATCGGGAAATTACTTGGGCAGCTGTCGAGAATGGACTTTATTAGTTTCCAAGTATACTACTGAACTAATCACAGCTTAGTTGTCTCATTGAACCAAGTTCGTGGGATCTCCACTCATCGAGGTTGAGTTACCACTGCTTTTGTTCTTTGCTGTGTGGATTTTTAGTCCCATTCCCCTTACTGCGTTTTCTAACTGATCTCTAGCTATGCCTTTTGTGAGCGGATCCGCAATATTTTCCTTTGACTTTACATAGTCGGTGGAAATTATTCCGCTAGAGATAAGCTGTCTTACGGTGTTATGTCTCCGACGAATGTGCCGAGACTTACCGTTATACATACAGTTCTGTGCCCTGCCGATAGCTGCCATGCTATCGCAGTGAATCATAATGGGTGGCACAGGTTTGTTCCAACACGGAATATCCTCCAGAAAATTTCGAAGCCATTCTGCTTCTTCACCGGCTTTATCTAGTGCGATGAACTCCGACTCCATCGTGGATCGAGCTATGCACGTTTGTTTGGAGGACTTCCAAGAAACTGCTCCTCCACCGATGGTAAATATATAACCACTCGTGGATTTGGAGTTTTTACTATCAGATATCCAATTCGCATCGCAGTACCCTTCTAGTACCGCGGGATATCTGGAGTATAGTATGCCGTGATTAATAGTGTGTTTCAAATATCTTAGCACTCTTCTTAGTGCTACCCAGTGGCTACTACCTGGGTTACTCGTAAACCTACTTAGTTTACTAATTGAGTACGCTATGTCAGGTCGAGTGCAGTTAGACAAATACATCAGACTGCCAATCACCCGAGCGTATTCGAGTTGCGATACAGGCTCTCCTCTATTTTTGGCTAAGTGTACGTTAGTGTCCACAGGTGTCTTAGCCGGAGGATCATCGAAGGCGTTAAATTTCTTTAACACGCTCTCAACATAGTGAGATTGTGTAATAACAATTCCTTCGGACGTATTAGAGACATTTATTCCCAAAATGACGTCAGCCAGACCCATATCCTTCATACTGAAATAATTTTTCAGCATATTCTTTGTATTCACGATTATTCTGTGACTGCTTCCCATGATTAACATGTCGTCTACGTAAAGACAGACAATCACAAACTCATCGGGTGTGCCTTTTATATAAACGCATTTATCACACTCATTAATCTTAAACCCATTCGACAACATAGTCATGTCGAACTTCTCGTGCCACTGTTTCGGTGCTTGCTTGAGCCCGTAAAGTGACTTCACGAGTCGGCATACTTTATTTTCCTGCCCAGGTACAATAAATCCTTCGGGCTGCCGCATATATATTTCTTCCTCGAGTTCCCCGTTTAGAAAGGCCGTTTTCACGTCCATTTGGTGTATCTCGAGGTCATACAACGCTGCTATAGCGATCAAGACCCGTATGGATGTAATCCTTGTAACGGGTGAGTAGGTATCGAAGAAATCGTACCCCTCCTTTTGGTTAAACTCTTTAGCTACTAAACGAGCTTTATATTTTTCGATTGATCCATCGGTCTTAAGCTTCCTTTTAAGGACCCATTTGCATCCTAAAGGCTTGCACCCCTTTGGGAGATCTACCAGCTCCCACGTATGGTTTTGCATTATGGACTCAATCTCGCTATTCACAGCTTCTTTCCAGAACGGAGCTTCTGGACTAGACAATGCCTCTTGCAAAGTCCGTGGTTCATCATCTAACATATAAGTTAGGAAATCAGGCCCGAATGACTTGGCCACCTTTTTACGTTTGCTTTGCCGTGGTTCCTCGTTTTCTTGAGGTGAACTCTCAACGGCATCGTGAGTTCGCTTATTATAGCTTATTTCTTTCTTTTCCTTATTTGGAAAAATATTCTCGAAGAATACAGCGTTCCTCGACTCAAATATCATCCCTGTGTTCATTTCAGGGTTTTCTGATTTGTGCACTAGAAATCTATATGCACTACTGTTATTAGCATATCCGATGAAAATGCAATCTACAGTCTTGGGTCCTATTTTAACCTGTTTAGGTTTAGGTACTTCGACCTTTGCTAGGCACCCCCACACTTTCAGGTAATTGTAGGACGGAGCCCTACCTTTCCATAGTTCGTATGGAGTCTTTTCTTTCTTTTTGTGTGGCACCATATTTAGAATGCGGTTTGCCGAGAGGATTGCTTCCCCCCACAAGTTCTGAGGTTGCCCAGAACTGATTAACATAGAATTCATCATCTCCTTAAGAGATCTATTTTTGCGTTCAGCAACACCATTTGACTGAGGTGAATAGGGCGCAGTTGTTTGATGAATAATGCCGTGCTCTTGGCAGAATTCTTCGAACGGCGCCACGTATTCTCCTCCTCTATCACTTCGAATTATTTTAATTCTTGAGTTTAGTTGATTTTCAACTTCACTCTTATATCTTTTGAAGGCATCAAGAGCCTCGTCCTTGCCACTTAACAAGTATACGTAGCAAAATCTCGTGCAGTCATCGATAAAAGTAATAAAGTACTTTTTTCCACCTCTAGTCTGCACGAACTTCAGATCACATATATCAGTATGGATCAATTCTAGAGGCGCACTACTTCTCTCAACAGAGAAGAACGGTGCCTTGACCATTTTTGCCTCGACACAGACTTCACATTTTTGTTGTGCGTCGACTTCCATTTGTGGAAGCAGGTTTAAACTTATTAATTTTTTTATCTTATTTAAACCCACGTGTCCTAATCTATGATGCCATAAATTGGAACACTCAACCAAGTAAGATGAACTTTCTTTATTATTATCAGCGAGCTTAATCTCGCGTATTACAGGCATTACATTCATCTTAAAGAGCCCTTTCTCGAGGTAGCCCTTTCCTATGAAATGACCGTTTTTGGTCAGTACATATTTATCACTCTCAAACACCTGTCTAAATCCGGCTTTGCTTAACAGGGAGCCGGACACCAAGTTCTTGCGGATGTCTGGCACATGCAGCACGTCCACAAGAGTGAGTTCCTTGCCCGAGGTCATCTTCAGCACTACCCTCCCTAATCCGACGATGTCAGAGGTGGCTGCGTTGCCCATAAACAGCTTCCTGCCTGAGATAGGAATGTAGGTTGAAAACATCTCCTTATCAGAGCAGATGTGGCGAGTCGCTCCAGAGTCGATATACCACGACCTAGGATTGTCTACCACGTTGGCCTCGTATACGACGGCGGCTAGGTCCATCTCTGTCAGATCTGTCCCCAGCTTGGCCTCGGTAAGGTGAGCTTGGCTCTTTTTGCTCTTTTTCTTCAGCCGACAGTCTTTAGCCATATGCCCAGGTTTGTCGCAGTTGTAGCAGTTGCCCCTAATTTTGTTCGGCTTCTGCTGCATCGTATTAGGCCTCTTGCGCTTTTTGCCGGTGCTAGACTCGGCCAGGTTCGCACGTACCTCGACACTACCCCTTTTGTTCTTGGCCTCGATCCTTCGATTATCTTCTTCTATTCGAAGCCTCACGATCAGGTCCTCAAGCCCCATTTCCTTTCGCTTGTGCTTGAGGTAGTTCTTGAAGTCCTTCCACAGGGGCGGCAGCTTCTCTATTATAGCAGCTACCTGGAAGGATTCGCTGATCTGCATATTCTCCGCGTGTATATCGTGGATTATCAACTGCAGATCACGGACCTGGTCCAACACTGATTTGGAGTCGGTCATCTTATAGTCCAAAAACCTGCCGACAATGAATTTCTTCAGTCCGGCGTCATCAGTTTTGTACTTTTTGTCCAACGAGTCCCACAACTCTTTAGCAGACTTAGCGACCGCGTAGACGTTGTATAGGGAGTCGTCCAAGGCGTTCAAAATATAATTACGACACATGAAATCATTATGATTCCACGTGTCCAACGCCGCTTGTTGTTGTCCGTCCACTTCGAGTGCGTCGTCGTCTGCGGCGCCGTCGGCGTTCACCTGGGGCGGGAGCTCTTTCAGAAAGCGCACCAGGTTCAAAGTCGTCAGATAAAATAGCATTTTTTGTTGCCATCTCTTGAAGTCCGCCCCGTCGAATTTCGCCGGCCTTTCGGCGTGGTTGCTACCCGTCAGCGGTACGGCGGTGGGAATATTCGCTATTGTCGCCATCGATCAGACGGAATAACGTCTTACGATTGTTGGTTCCGGTGTTGGCGTCCGGTCGGTGGCGCTCGTAAAACTCGGACAGAGTTTCGGCTTATTACGTCGAAGTCGAGGCACGTACGTCGTACGCTTTCCGTAAGACGTTATTGCCCCGTATTTCAGTGCCTCGGGTTGTCGCAATACGTCCCGAAGATACAACGACTTCAAGAATTTCGAAACGTCGCACACCGTATCGAAATTATCGGGCGAATCTACTAAAGACTCGAGCCTTTCTTGCGTTTTTTATGCTTTATTATGCCTTAGGGATGTGCTGTCAACTTTCTCTAAAGTGCTGGGAGTAAATTGAATGAATTTCTATTCTGCCAGGGGACCTATTTATACTGTCCGAAAAGCTGCAGGGGTCAATTCGCGAAAAGTCATAACTTTTCAGTTTGACCTCCTTTGACTGGGCCGAATCTGTAAATAGGTGCAACTTTTGGCCAGGGGTCATTCTGGGAATAGTCACAACTCTTGGACTGATACCCAATACCCCTTCCAACAGCCACATCAGCACGCCAGTCAGCGCCAGATCAGCGCCACGTCAGTCCACGTCAGTCCGCGTGTCAGTGACACGTCATCGGCCGCCACGTCATCAAATTTTTTTTTTTTTTTAATTTGTTTGGGCTGGCTTTATTAATTAATTTCTCATTCACCCGATATCGGTTTTGAGCAAATTAATATTCGTTAGATTCGTCTCGAAACGTAGATTCGTAACCTTTCAACGATTTCTCGTTTCGGTGACCGACGTCTTCTCGATTTAATCAAATCGCTTCAGCTCTTCTCTTAGTGGGCCAATTACCCACACTTGGGCCCAAGGCCCATTGGGCTTAAAACCCAACATTGCTCCCATACTAAGTCCATTTTAAAAGCTCTCAATAGTTCAAGTAGACTGATTACCCTCTTTTACTTAGCAAGCAATATCTAATATTAGTTCCTTAATGCAACAAAAAATCACTTCAAAGCAAAGACAAATCTCATTCACTTGATCTTTGCAATTAGATCTAATCTGAGTAAATGGGTCCCACCACCCACTAAGACACACACATGTAAGATTATCTACCAAGCAAAGAGTGTTTCCCACTGTTAATATTCTGTAATCATTATTTGTGCAAAGCGTTGCAATCAAATCCCAAGACGGCAAAATACAGCAGCATAAAGAAAACACCCTCATGTAAGATGAGAAAACAAAGCATAGCATGCCTGGTTTTTTTTTTCTGCCTCTGCCTTGCTCAGGAAATACTAACCTCGGCCATCTCTCGATCCACGGTGGCGATGGGCTCGACAGGATAGTACTTGTAGTGGAGTTCCCCAACGTCGTCGCCCGACAGCTTCTTCCACCCGCTGGGCCCCACGTGGTATACTAGGATAGAATCCCCGGGAATACGACCCATCGTGAGTTAGGACAACCTAAGACAAAGAGAATAAAGATGAGAGAGAATACGAGGCATACGTACCGCTCGCAACACCACCACTTGCTCCATCACGGAAGGTCGCGTGATAGATAGCCCTTCTAGCAAGCTCTGCAGCTTCCTCAACAGACATATCGTAACGGTACCTAATGTGTAAGATGGTGAAATTAGGATATTTGCATCTTTTGCAAGGAAGGGTTCAAATCAATGGCTTCGTTATAGTTCCTCGTTTATATGATTATATGGAGTTTGGTGAGCAGCAAAAGGGGAACTACAATGAGCAGTGAGATGAAGATGGAAACAAACAAATATAGGACTATACATGCCCTTGCCCACTTGTCTAAAACACCATATTTGAATCTATCGCAAGCAAGAGTTCAATTCAACGGCAACTTCATAGTTCCTCGATGATTATATAGGTTTTGGCTGAGAAGCAAAAGGGGTACACTACAATTGCACTAGCAGTAAAACATAGATGGAAACAATCAAACAATGTGTATAGGATTATACATACCCGCTGTCTAAAACGCCGTATGCATATGGCGAACCAGACCCAACTGAGAATCGAGTGCCTTTTAACCGTCCGCCTTCGCTATCCACGTAATAAAGTCCAGGACCCTAAACCAAGTAAGAAGACGTTGTTAAGGATATGAAGGAATATTGGCTAGAAAAGAATAATATTTATGCACACCTGTTCATCCCAGCCGGCTATCATAGTTCCAACTGACAAGCCCATGCCTCTGTACGAATACAAAATATTTGCCAGCAACTTTGAAGCCCCGGCAAGAGATATTCTTCTCTTGTTTGCCAATTCGTGCAAACGGCACTGAGATAAAGGATGAAGACCGTTTCTTCTTTTAGATATACTTAATGAAAACAACGTATCAAGGAATCTTTCGAAGATATAGAACAATAGGTAGTTCAAGAAAACTTGATATAGTTCTAGAAACACTCGATGTCACAGTGTTCTTCAGTATAGAAATCGTAATGTTTGCTCCGTTATTATACATTCACTAACAGAAACGAAACACAACAAAGTAATTGATCAATCTTCAGAAAGAATGACTTGAAGACCATGTAAAATTCATAATATCATCCACATGGCCAAAAAAAACGATGAAAAAATTGACGTTTAAAGATCTATATCAAGATTCCAAGAAATCACCCTTCTAACTTGAAGGTGGTCCCGTACACAATGGATGTAAATCACTTCGTAATAGGCTGATGTTGGACGCGATGTTAGGCTAACACTCCAACTCACTTGTAAATGCACAGCGGAAAAGAACGAACTTAATGATAAACGAACACGGACACAAGAGCTAATTTGTGCAGCAAGTCAAATAACTTGCTGCGAGCCTTGCGGCAAAATAATCCACTAAAACGATGGATTACAAACTATCAAAAAGGATAGTTAAAAGAAATCTAGCAAAAGGAAGGAACCACACACGATTCTAAAACCTAACAAGCTAGATCAAAAAGAAAACTCTTTCAAGGAATAACTCTTGCTCAGAGAAGCTCTCACTCTTGCTCAGTGTTCGATATATAAGTCGTATCTTCAAATGGTGAAGTCCTTCGCCTTTTATATGTCTTCAACTCGTGAAGGACTTGTCCAAACGACTTAGCAACCTCCCTCAACGTCCACTAACGTCCACTAAGAGTGTTATGACCGTTAGTGTCCGTTGGGAGTCGACTTGGTCACTCCAAGTGCTCGGTCCTTGCTTTAGCTCCAAGACATCCTATCTTTAGTACGCACTCTTCCTATCTTTGCTCCACGCTCACTCCGATGCGATTTGATCCGTTCTTTACCTTATCCAAGACCTGCATAAGTCTAGTAACATACCACGTCAGCAATAAAGTTAGTTTTGGGCATGAAAGATAAAACCGAGAAAGGGAACATTCTTGACCAACAAATGTTGGCTAGAATGTTACCCCAACATTGCCGATGCTGAACACTCAACATTAACAATCTCCCCCTTTTTATCTTTCTTCCCAAAACCAAAGCAGAAGTCAGTCCTCATAAATCTCCCCCTGACAGAAACATCAACTCGACCACAAAATTAACAATGGTTAGAGTTAGACAAAATCAGAATAGGACTAAAAACTAAAGTACTACTAAATAGTACAAGCCTTAATAGGTTCTGAAAATCTGCAAAAGAAAAATAAAAGACATGGTTCATAAGAGTCACAAAAAGCATCACAAAAAAAAACAGCATACGCAAGCACAAGCAAAAAATGCGCATGCACACAGCTTCACTCCTCAGCTCGCTCTTTCTCCCCCTTGATCTTCTGTTTCCCGACCCGTCTCATGCACTTGTTCTCCCCCTGAATTTTCTGCCCCTTCTCCCCTGCTTGACTCAGCTTTATCTCCTGCGTCGGCTGTCGCAGGAACTTCTGCCTCTCCCCCTTTTTGGGAAGAACGCAAATCCTTAAGAGTAGCAAGCTGTGTCGTCAGAAAAGCAATGGTATCCTCCAGGCATTGAATTTGGCGATCCAATCCAGTCTTGGCAGTCGATGTTGAGGCAACATCGTGCTCAACATCTTGCTCAGCATTCTCCTCGGGAGCTCGCCATGGCAAATCAATCGTTTTGTTTGGCCCGGCAAGGTGCATGTATGAGACGCAGTATGGGACCTTGACTGTCACCACTTCATCTTTCCGAGCAGGCCTAAAGCCGTCGCGGAGTAGCATCCCATAAATAAGGGATGGAAACGGCAAAATTCCAGACGACTTTTTCTCGGCCTCCCTCGCCATCTGATCTAGCACCAATTCTCCCATATTCAAAGGGAGATTTTTCCCAAGCGCATAGAGTATATGAGCCATACTCTCTGCCACTCGAGTCTCATTAGCAGTTGGCCACCAGTTACAGATGCCAATTTTAAATAGCACAGAGTAGAGCGAAGTCAAAAAGGAACAAGAAAAATTCCCATCCCATTCTCTAACTCTACCCCCAGTCAAAAAAGAAACCACCTCATTATTATCGTATTCTTCGCTCATGTCCACATTAGGCGTCCCCAAAAAGTTATTAACACATCCCGCCGTAAAGTCATATAACCTCCCCCTCAAAAATATTTTCCCATACATCCTAGAACTAGGATCGTTTAGCTTAGGAGAAAGGTTAGCATATACCTCGCGAACCACTGATTCACAGTAGGTTCCAAACCTCGTCACCGTCCTGTCGAACTTTCTTGATTCCAGAAATTGCATCACCCCGTAGCGGCGGAAACTAGCTTCATCCGCTGCCCTCTCGACGCGAAGCACCCTCTGGCTATAAAATGGCCACAGCTCCTCATTGATTCCTCCATAGAACTTCCCTCTAGGCAGAGGTGACTCCCAGTCTGATTCAGATGTTGGGTCAACATCTTCCTCAACATTGTCACTGGCACTGGAAGCCTGTGACGGAGTGTGACTACGGCTTGCGTCAGGAGAAGGCTCCGATCGACGTACCCTCTTTGATGGCATTTCCTCAGAGACCATTGGCCTCTTCCCTTCCCGTTTGTTCAGCTTTTTCTTCCAAGCAGCTAGAGTTTCCTTCGCGCCAAACTCATCATCTTCTTCGGTGGCAGAGGTTGATGAGGTTGAATCCATAGAAGGCTGACCTCCCCCTGGACTCATAGCCGTCTTCTCCACCTGAGCATAGGTAGTACTATCGATGATGTCGTCAGTGGACTTACTCGACGAAGAAGCCGCTTTTTCTTGCGTCGGACTTGGCGCTTTGGCCGAGCTAGCCTCCCCCTGAACAGGCTGCTTAGTCTCCATCTGAGGGGGCTCGTCGTCTGAGGTGTCGGTTTCCCACTCCGACGATGAGCTTGACACGGTAATCGGCTTGTCTGCAGTCGATTTGGGGCCCTTTGAAATCCGCGCTTGTTTGAGACGATTACTCTGACGCGTCTTTGGAACAGCTTTGGGTGGTTGAGGCTTGGTCGCTATCTGCTTCTCCTTCATCGGCTTCTTGGCAGTTTTCTTCGCAGATTTGGGCGCAGGCACAGGACTCGACGGAGTAGGTGCTGGAACGTTGATTGCGCCGCCGACTGGAGTCGTCTGAACCGGCCGTGGAGGCGACGCTGAAGTCCCGAACGGTACATCAGCGAACGTGAAGACAGGCGCTGGAATCATTCGAAGAGGGGCGACATTGAGTACGGTCTCACTCAATGTTGGGCTGACATCGCGGGTTTCTGCATTTCTTGGTGAGTTCGACATTTTGGGAGCAAATAATCGTGCAGAGATAGTGAAATTTGAAGTGTAAAATTCGAGATTTCTTCGAAAGAACAGAGAGCTTTAGAGAGATGAAGTCAATTTGGGAGTTTAGGGTTTGTGAAGAACAACTAAACCTCACGTCAGATCATATAAGACTGCTTCAGTTACATACACCACTACTTATTAAACTGACAGATAATGGAGTAATGGGGTATAAAAGTAACCGTTAGGCACACAAGTTACGTATTGAACTGACAATGATCTTCAAATAAATTATGAAGCTAAAAATAGTATGTATTTCAAATTAAGCATGAGGGCACACAGGAGCAAATCGAAGACAATCATGCAAATTGTAATGAACTTAATCATGATTCTTGAATCTAATAATAGTAAAAAGACTCATTCACTATTCGAGCTCATAGAATCAGTTAAAGACTAAGTTATACATGAAAATCGGAGTTTTAAAATTCAAGATTCAACCAAAAAACACTAAGTCAAAAGTCATGGTAGAATCAAGAGATACTAACCTTTTGAGTGACTTCGATGAGCACATAGAGCCAAGTGTAAAGAGCTGTTCTTCGAGAATTTCTAATGCAAATATGAGAGACAACTAACCTAGACACAAAAGACTAACAAAAGCAGAACAAAAGACAGACACAAATGAAAGCAAAAAACACAAAATGTAGCAATATCGAACTGACAGTCACATATGTTGCCCTAACATTTGACTTAACATCCTGATTCAGTAATCCTAGACTTATCTGCTCGATTCTTCTCAAAATCAGTCCCCTTAATTTCTACCCACTCACCTCAGATATCCAGAAAATTTATGCACTGCCCTTATACCCTCAACCTCAAGGTTAGGCCATTTGTCGCATAGTGTACATCGTCACCGCGAATGCCGTGTACCTAAGGAATCTTATTACCAAAAACCTGTATCTAGCCGAGAGTTTATGGGCATGCTTATAACAAATAAGAATTGGTTTTGTGTCGCAATAAGTACATCGTCACAGCGAATGCCGTGTACCTAGGGACGTGTTACCAAGAGCCTTTAAAGAGGGATTGGGTTACTCTAGGGACCAATCAAGAACAATCAAGTCATTTCACAGGAAAACCGAACAGAAAATCTCATCAAACATCAATGCAGTAACCATCAAATTCGACATATGCTATGCTGGTCCAGATGTTGGACCAACATTTAAACCAACATGTGCAAACCTATGGATTTCTTGAGGTCCGAAAACCTTTCAGAATCCAATGCTTTCGTAAATATGTCTGCTAACTGATTCTTAGTGTCTATATGTTCAATATGTACTAACTCCTTTTCGACCATGTCTCTCAAAAAATGATGCCTAATATCTATATGCTTCGTTCGTGAATGTTGGATAGGGTTCCTAGAGATGTTGATCGCACTAAGGTTATCGCAATACATGAGAACAGATTCGCACTCTAAACCATAGTCACACAACATGCTATTCAACCACATCAATTGGGTACAACAACTACCCGCAGCTACGTACTCGGACTCAGCAGTAGATAAGGAAACACAATTTTGCTTTTTACTATACCATGCAACCAGATTGTTACCTAAGAAGAAGCAGCCACCACTTGTACTCTTGCGATCATCTTCGTCACCAGCCCAGTCAGCATCGCTGTATCCTACAAGACTCAAATTAGTATCCTTGGAGAACCATAATCCGAGACTATACGTTCCACTCACATAACGAAGTATACGCTTAACCGCATTCAGATGAGAAACCTTAGGTTCAGATTGATATCTAGCACATACGCAGACACTGTACATGATATCGGGTCTGCTCGCAGATAAGTACAACAAACTTCCAATCATAGAACGGTACAATGTTGGGTCCACATTAGGCCCAACATTGTCTTTACTTACCTTCTGCGATGACCCCATGGGCGTTTTCATTACCTTTGCAGTGTCCAGCCCGAACTTCTTCACAGTGTTTCTGGCGTATTTTTCTTGGGACATAAAGATCCCGTCGCTCCTTTGCTTAATCTGCAAACCTAAAAAGAAAGTTAACTCACCGATCATACTCATCTCAAATGTGGTGTTCATCGCCTGCACAAACTGATCTAACATAGATTGTGAGCTCGATCCAAAGACAATATCATCAACATAGACTTGAGCTATCAAAAGATCAGAACCAATTCGCTTAACAAAAAGCGTGCGGTCTGCCTCACCTCGTGTGAAACCGAACTCAAGCAAAAACGTTGCTAACCTAGCATACCAAGCTCGAGGCGCTTGCTTTAATCCATATAAAGCCTTCTGCAGCTTAAAAACATGGTTAGGATAATGGGGATCTTCGAACCCTTTTGGCTGTTCGACATAAATTTCCTTATCAATATACCCATTTAAAAACGCACCCTTAACATCCATTTGATGTAATGTGATGTTAAGCCAACATGCTATAGCTAACAGAAGTCTTATTGATTCTAACCTAGCAACAGGGGCAAACGTCTCATCAAAATCTATGCCCTCTACCTGAGTGTAACCCTGAGCTACTAAACGTGCTTTGTTTCTAACTACCCTCCCAGATTCATCAGACTTGTTTTTAAAAATCCACTTCGTGCCTATGACATTAATGTCATTTGGCCGTGGGACTAAGGTCCAAACCTGATTTTTATCGAACTGTAAGAGTTCTTCTTGCATAGCATTAATCCAGTAATTATCCTTAAGGGCTTCATGCACATTTTTCGGTTCAATCGCAGAAACAAAGCAATTAAAGCGTACCTCAGCGTATACCGAGTTCATGCATACGTTTCTTACCATCGATTTGTAGTCTTTGCGTGGCTTGTCTCTTGTTTTTCTTCCTTCATTCACATCTCCTATGACAAGATCAGTGGGATGATCTTTCCGAATCTTAGCTGGCGGATCACGTCGCACTTCACTGGGACCAGCGTCATCGTTCTGTTCTGGCTCAGATGTTGAGTCCAATGTTGGCTCAACATTGACATCCGCAGGCTCCTCTGGTTCCTTGACAGCTTGTATAATATCTGAAACATCTACTTGAGGGGGCATATTGCTAAGATCAGTAGCATCGTCAAACACAACATTCACTGATTCTTGAACTGATTTCAAGCGCAAATTATAAACACGATAGGCACGACTATTAGACGAGTAACCTAGGAAAATACATTTATCACTTTTTGAGTCAAACTTCGTCAAATATTCCCGATCATTCAGCATGTAACAAAAGCAACCAAACACATGAAAATATTTAACAGTAGGCTTTTTCCCATTCAGTAACTCATACGATGTTTTCTTCGTGCCATGTCTAAAGAACACTCGGTTCGAAATGTGACATGCCGTGTGCAGTGCTTCAGCCCAAAAACGTTTAGAAACATTTTTCGACAATAACATAACCCGAGCCATCTCTTGTAAAGTCCTATTCTTCCTTTCGGCCACCCCGTTTTGTTGGGGCGTCTTAGGGGAAGAATACTCATGTACAATACCTTTCTTACCACAGTACTCATCAAAATACTGGTTTTCAAATTCTCTACCATGATCTGACCTAATACGAAAGACGGTAGCACTAAAATTGTTCCTAATCATAGCACAGAAATTCTTAAAGAAGTCGAACGATTCCGATTTTTCCTTAAGAAAGAAAATCCAAGCATATCTAGAAAAATCATCCACGAGCACATAAGCATATTTCTTACCTCCTATACTATCTACTTCCATAGGACCCATCAAATCCATGTGAATTAATTGAAAACAGTGAGCAGTGTTAAAATGTTGGGCAGCATGTTGGTCAACATTGTGACTAACATGTGTCTGCTTACCCTTCAAGCACGACTCACATACTACCTTACCAAATTCCTTAAGCTTTGGAATCCCTCTGATTGCTTCATGTTTGATAAGTTGCTCCAATGTTCTGTAGTTGACGTGACCTAACTTGTTATGCCAAAGAGTAACATCGTCCTCGGCTTTTGACAGTTGACACACGTCCTTCACACCAGCTTTGTCACCAACTAGGTAGCAATTGTCGCTAGATCTTTTTCCTGCCATCACTAAAACAGAATTTTGGTTAAAGACTTCACAGCATTCCTTGTTAAACCTTACCTCGAGGTCATCATCGCACAGCTGGCTTATGCTTATTAAATTAGCAACAAGCCCATCAACATGAAGAACGTTGCTAAGTTTGGGAAAGTCAGGGACATTAAGTCTGCCTCGGCCAAGAATTCGACCTTTAGAACCACCTCCAAACGTCACAGATCCACTTCTCAAGGGTGTATATTCACTGAGATATTCTTTGGTACCCGTCATATGTCGGGAACACCCGCTATCAAAGTACCATGAACCTGTCACATTAGCTCGCAAAGAGGTGTATACAACAAGACATTTAGGGCCTGATTTCGAGATCCAAGCTTTCTTAGAAGACTTAACCATATTCTTTTTGCTGGAATTCGAAGATGAGCCAGCTGAGCTTTCTCCAGACACATTTTTCAACACTGATTTCTCAATGTTGACAGATATGTTGGATGACATTTCAGCCGACATCGATTTCTTTGCAGAAATCTCTCTCTTCAATTTCCAACAGTATGACTTCAAATGACCTAACTTATTACAGTGATCACACAGAAATGATTTATCAGTATTTTTCTGGGTAACATGCTCGGAACTATCCTTAAACTTCACTACTTCGGCTTCGACATTCCTAGATTCAGCTTTAACAAAAACAATCTTAGGCTGATCATGAGACACGGGTTTTGTACTATCATTTGTAGGATGAGCATTAAATCCTAGGCCTTGCTTATCATAAATACCAAGAGACAATACCTCATCAAGGGTTGATTTACCCTTGTTCAACTTAGTAAACGTTTCCTCGGCATGATTGACTCGCTTTTGAAGCGCGTCGATCTCCCTGTCCTTGCGTGTCAGTGCGGCTTCCAACTTGTTCAACCCATCCATTAAGCCTTCAATAATCTTTTCGTTTTTCTCATTTTCATCGACCAACAGTTTCACCGCGGCTTGAAGTTGTAGATTATTGGCCTTCTCAATTTCATAGTGCGTGGTTAACAGCTTCAAGGCTTCTTCACAACTTCCTGACTCAGGTTCTGTATCATCACAACTCAGACTACCATCAAGACAGTTTGAATCATCATAATCAAAAATAATATGTTTTACAGATGTTGAGCCAGATGTTGACTCAACATCGGTTACCGCAGTGAGGCCGATATGATTATCTTCTTCATCTTCATCATCTGAAAAGGACTGGATGATTACGGATGATTGCTTAGGCTCTTCATCGTCATCTTCGTCGTCTGACAGGTCAATCCACATGGCCTTTCCATGTTTGCGAAGAGTGTTTGCACATTCGTTGGCAAAATGACCCCAGCCTTGGCATTCAAAGCATCTGATTGCCTCATAGTTGATGTTCTTCTTTGGTTTTCCGTCTAGCTTCCCAGCAAACTTTCGCTTAGGGTACGGTGGTGCTGAGGATGGTTCAGCTTTGACATTCTGGCCTTTTCTGAATGTTGGGCCAACATTCTGCACAACATTCTTCTTCTTGAAAAACTTCGCAAATCTCTTTACAACCATGGCGAGGTCCTCTTCGTTACTGGGATCAACCTCGATCGGATCCTTGGATGGATGAGTGACCAGTGCAAGACTCTTTCCGCGAGCGGCCCTCTTTTGAACTTCAAGATTGGTTTCAAAATTCTTCAGGATGTTCATCAAGACGTTGAAGTCCATGGTGGCAAGGTTGTGCGATTCCTCAATTGCCGAGACCTTCACATTAAATTTTTCAGTTAGTGTACGAATAGCTTTAGAATTTAATGCCTTGTTAGTTATAGCCTCTCCTAGGCTGGCACACTCGCTGGATATCGTCAGGAGTTTTCCAAAGTACGTCGTGATGTCCTCGTCTTCTTTCATTCTGATGTTCTCGAATTGACTATGGAGGAGGCGTAGCTTGGTTTCTCGCACAGTTGTGTCACCTTCACAGTACCTCTGGAGCAGATCCCACGCAGACTTAGCCGTTGTACAGTTCTGGATGATCTTAAACATGAAGATGTCCACCGTAGAGAAGATGGCGTTGAGTGCCTTATCATTATATTCAGCCGCGCTTCGTTCAGGCACCGTCCATTCTTCGACCGGCTTGTCAACACTTTCTCCATCTGCATCAGGTTCTGTCCTTGGAGGGATATACCCATGGAGTACTGATTCCCATGCTCGCACGTCGATTGACTTGATGCACTGACGAACACGAATCTTCCAGTATGCGTAGTTGGTGCCGTCAAGGGCAGGAACTTTGCCGACATTGTTTGAACTGGTAATATCCATTGTAGAGGATGTTAAGCGCTTAGTAACGTCAAGCGTTGGCTCTGATACCACTTTGAAGGTGGTCCCGTACACAATGGATGTAAATCACTTCGTAATAGGCTGATGTTGGACGCGATGTTAGGCTAACACTCCAACTCACTTGTAAATGCACAGCGGAAAAGAACGAACTTAATGATAAACGAACACGGACACAAGAGCTAATTTGTGCAGCAAGTCAAATAACTTGCTGCGAGCCTTGCGGCAAAATAATCCACTAAAACGATGGATTACAAACTATCAAAAAGGATAGTTAAAAGAAATCTAGCAAAAGGAAGGAACCACACACGATTCTAAAACCTAACAAGCTAGATCAAAAAGAAAACTCTTTCAAGGAATAACTCTTGCTCAGAGAAGCTCTCACTCTTGCTCAGTGTTCGATATATAAGTCGTATCTTCAAATGGTGAAGTCCTTCGCCTTTTATATGTCTTCAACTCGTGAAGGACTTGTCCAAACGACTTAGCAACCTCCCTCAACGTCCACTAACGTCCACTAAGAGTGTTATGACCGTTAGTGTCCGTTGGGAGTCGACTTGGTCACTCCAAGTGCTCGGTCCTTGCTTTAGCTCCAAGACATCCTATCTTTAGTACGCACTCTTCCTATCTTTGCTCCACGCTCACTCCGATGCGATTTGATCCGTTCTTTACCTTATCCAAGACCTGCATAAGTCTAGTAACATACCACGTCAGCAATAAAGTTAGTTTTGGGCATGAAAGATAAAACCGAGAAAGGGAACATTCTTGACCAACAAATGTTGGCTAGAATGTTACCCCAACATTGCCGATGCTGAACACTCAACATTAACATAACTGATAGTGAAAATGATTGAGTAAGGATACTTTAATTCCAGATTTCTGTGCCAGAACTGACAGTCTGCAGCGCCCCCAGCCATTGTCCCAAGCATGTAAGGGTTTATTTCAATGATTTTCTTTACGGACTGTGATGCTGGCAAGAAGCAAAAAGAATATACATTAATCCAAGCAGTCGCTATCAGTTAATAACATACATAGATCATAGCCTCACATATATATCCTCCCATGCTTGCACGAGAATCTGCAGCCACCATCACGCCATCTTTGAATATGAAAGCCAGCGTCGTTGTTCCTTTAGCAGGTTTCACCATCTGCACTGCATCTTTCAGAAACCTATCAAACTAGAACAAGCGAAAACAAAAAATTAGATACTTCGAGGTGCATTTCCCCATCTTCGTCTCTTATTGGGCAAAAGATAAATCAAACAAATTCCCGCTTACATCATTGGTAGAACCAGGAAGTTGAAAACATGGCGGAGACAGAATCTCAGCATGTGAATCATCGGCATATCTCTTCAGCGGCGCAGATGCATCAAGCTCACCAAAATCAATCTTCATTTTTCCTTCACAACCGCAACAGTAAACCTCAATACCGAAGTGATGCCAGCTTAAATTCAACATTTCAATCCACCAACGAAAGCTTACCTGATTCTTGCAGCTTCTGCCGAAGACAAATTTTCAATTCCAATCAAGAAGATGAACTTTGAACACAAAATTCCCACAGACGTTTTCTTGCGCTGCAATTACTAACGTGGAAAGTGGAATGATTTCGGGTCGGGTATTATTTGAGCCCACTAAGAATTAGACAAACAAACCCAATTTTGGGCCCATTTGGTTCAGACTCTTCCCTTCATACGCACTTGATCCAATGAAAATCTGCCACGTAGGAAGCCCGCGTGTTTCGACCAATAATAAACGAGACGATGACGCGCCTTTTATGATTGACCAAGTCAACTCAACCTCCTTCTTCCCTTTTTATAAACACTACGCTACGTTAGATACAAAGTTAGATTAAAATTAAAAGAAATAAATAATAGAAGAAATAAAGAGATCGGTCGGAGCTAAGATTCGTGTGGAATTTTCGTCGAACGCTTTGCTTGAACGCCGATCTCACCTTCATCATGGTACGTGAAGCTCCATCTTTCGCCTTTTGATGTCGTTGTTTACTCGGTTTGTTTCATGTGGTCATGCTTATGATCGATCGTTTTATTGTTCCAAATTGCATCGTGAGGTTTGATCTGCCACAATCACACGCGCTGGGTTTGATTATTTTGTTGTATCGAGAATCTCAGCCTGTTAGATTATATGATTATCTTCGATTGCTCGTTTCTAGATGGGTTTTTATGGATTGGGTGTGAGAGATGCCCGAAAGATTCTTAATTTTTTTTGTTGAATTACGATTTACTGTCTAATTTGAGTAAAAATCAGCGTGTTTGTGGGTGGCCTCGCTAGATAGTTTTATGGTAAATCGTGTGTATGCGCTTGATTTCTGGAAACATCGGTCCACTTTGGTTTTGAATTTTCATATTCATTAATCTGATGGATGAAGTCAGGTCTTACTTTTGTATGAACAGAAAGATATACATTTACAAACAATGCTTCCTTTGTTCTTCAATCATGTAAGGTTTGAATAATCTAATCTATATTAGCATTTGTGACCAACCATTGTCTAGTTCCACCTATAGGAAAACATGATTATAGAAGGTCCTGACTGCTGAGTAGTATTGGAAAAATTGAGCTTTACGTGCCTGTGATTTCTTTATGGCATGAGCCCTCTTTGGAAAGGAAGCTTTTTTTTTTTTATGTCAAAGTTTAAGTGCTTATTATCACGTTGTGGTCATCATCTAGTTGGATGCCGATGTTATTTCTTCTTCAGGTGCTTTTCGTAAGCTCTTATAATTTTTTTTTTATTGTCACAACCATCGTAGACAACATCAAAGAGGCTTGCTGATAGGAAAATCGGGAAGTTTGAGAAAAATATAACCAGGCGTGGAGCTGTTCCAGGCACTAGCACAAAGAAGGGAAACAATTACCCCGTTGGCCCCATCTTGCTTGGGTTCTTCATTTTCGTCGTCATTGGATCATGTAAGTGTTTCTATCCCATTACTTGCAGCCCTCTCTTGGCTTAGCGTTAATGTTTTTTCATGCCTCATTCATTGCTATGTTGTGAAGTTCTTTCGCCGAACAAAAAATAAATACATTAAAACCCAAAAGGATAATATAACTACGGCCTTTCTAAGATGTGATTCATTATTTCTTGAAGTTACGTGTGTGAATCCTCTGCATAAACATTAGTCATCATCTTAGCCTATGCAGTATTTCTTTCAAGCAGCAGTATGGAACGTGGTCACTCCTTTAACATCGAAACATGCATTGCTTAACAGTCATCGTCTTTGATCTTTGTTTAGCCTCTGTAATTAAATTAATCTGATGCTTATGTATCTTACTATATCTTGTGCTTCATCAGCCCTATTCCAGATAATCAGGACAGCCACAAGTGGAGGCATGGCTTGATCAGATTCTTACACAAAAAGGAAAGAAAAAAGTCATTTGTGCTGATAACTTGCGAGGAATGTTAGAACCCTTTTTCAAATGAGTTTTTATGTGAACTTTCTTGTAAAACTACGGTGTCTCGACTAAGCGTTATATTTTGCCCATGTATCTCTTTAATCGCCTCGTTCATAAAGTGTTTCTTCGCTCTCTAAGTTGTGATTCAAGATTCTTCGCAAAAACTCAAATGTAAGAGAAAATGTCTGAATCTTATACCCCAAAAACACATTATATCAAATCATGAAAACTGAGATGGTGAACAATTCAGATATTTTTGTTAACAATTCATACAAAACACATCAGCATTCATTTGTGAGTTGGCAGCTGAAGGTGACGTTCAACTTAAAAGAATTAGAACTCCAATGGGCAGAGTGCATCTATTTTACAAAAGGGAGATAAATAAGAGGACTTTGATTCAAACAGAGGTAAGGCAACGCTGTTGTTTTTTGTGGTGTCATAGTAATATCGGTCGATTTATTTCATGGTTATCATATTATAAGTTTCAAGAAGTATATAAGATCATGGGTATCTGTTGCAAAGGCATAACAAGTGTGTTTTAGTCAATTCCTCCTGAAAACATGCATGCTTCTTCTATTTCACCAATATGAAAACTGCTATTAGCATCTACCCGCGACTTCTTACAACATTACGAAATTGAGTACAAGTTTCATTTAAGTTTCCACACAACAGACAAAACTAAACAATAATCAACTTAAAAAAGACAAAACAATTAACATGAAGTTAGAGTTTAGGGTTTACGGAGACACCGTCGGGTTAGGGCAAAACGCGGTGCTACACAAAGCGAACCGCCATATTCCATCGCGTGGCCACTCGTACTCAGGGACCGGGAGCCACTCTCGGCTCTGAGGATCATATGTGACGACTGTGTTCTTCTTCCCGCCCGACCAAACGGAGATCATCAAAAGGCATTTGTTAACCAAGAGTGACAGACTACTAGCCCTAGTGAACTGTTTCCCGGGCATCGTCCCGACCTCCTTCCACGACATATTCTCCTTCTGCAGCTCCCAAATGCACAACGACGATGCAATAGAAACCTGAAACCAGTTGGTGATATATGAAGTGTTGTCTCTTTGATATATTAAGAGAACATTTTTAGTCCATCAGTGTTTGGGGCACCAGCATTTTCCCAATAATCCGTGATATCAATTTTAGTTCTCAATGTTATCGATTTTAGACAGTTTCATCCCCGATTAATTTAATCGTCAATTTAGATTGAAGTTAATATGTCGGAACATATGATCTCATTTTAGTCATCTTACACTCCAATTACTCGTCTTCTTATTCTCCGACTTACGCACGTGAGCATCATTACACAACACATTTACTCAGGTTCAATGTCGTCAATCTTCCATAAATGTGATGTGTAATAGTGCTCGCGTGCGGTGAAGTCTTAGAATAAGAATATGAGTCATGAGAGTTTAACATGACTAAAATGAGATCATATGCTCTCACATGTTAACTTTTATCTAAATTTACGATTAAATTGACCGGGGACCAAAAAAGCCCCAAAATCAAAGAGATTAAAAGTGGTATCTCGAAATATAGAGACCAAAAACGCTCAGCACCAGTTATTGGGGACTAAGAATATGTCGTTCAGAAGAGAAATCTCAACACGACCCCTCAATTTGGTGAGAGGTGAAGTTGCATTTTGACATATTAACTGAGGTGGGCGAGTCGAATTATCCTATCCGGGAATTAGAATAGAAAATAATCTCAACAAACCCTAGTGCGCAGCAGTCCCACGAGCACGACCTTCCCACAACACTCGCCCATGCTATGACCGCTCGAGTTCGGAGGCATTGGGACCGAAAACTGCTTCCACTTCCCACTGACGGCGTCGTAGGACACGAGCCCAACCGGCTCGTCCGATCGCATGAAGTACATCTTCGTCGAACCGTCGGTACACACTCCGTGAGATCTCAAGCCATGCAGTGTTGTAAAGGGAACGGTTATACTCGGTGGGGTATGCAGAGGTGGGCTCCAAGAGTTGCTAGCCGAGTCGTAAACTTGGAAATCTCCCATGCAGTTGACCAAGAGAATTTTGTAGCCGTGAGTCCCACTCATCCCGAGAATGGCCGTTTTTTTAGAAGGGGCATGAATCGACTGGGCGGGCAATTCTCTGAAGGCCCGAGTGAGAGGATTGCATACGAATACGTTTCCACGGACGTGGTCGAAGTGGAAAACGAGTCCCTCGGTGGAAGCAATGGACAGGCTCGAGGAAACCCTAGCTAGCCATTTTGGGAGTATTGTGTGGTTCCATTTCCTCGACGAAGGGTTGTATAAAATGTACGCGCATTTATTGGTCATGGTGTAGAAGAGTGGGCGGTTGGCTAATTTCTCCTTATTAAGTAGCTTGGCGAAGCTCGGGGAGGTTGGCAGTTGGTTCCACTTTCGACACACTGAGCGAAAACGAAATATGGCCGCTAATGGCAATCTTGCCAAGACGAGTTCGAGGATTTCTCCGGGAAGATCTTTCCATATGTAATGATCCATTTCTCGCGAAGGCGTATTTTCTTTTCTTCCATTTCGGCCCTTTTGTATCTTCATACTTAATTCGTGCGAAGCGAGCTGTCGAAGCTATAAGAAAAACAATACGAGGGTTTTATAGGCGCTAATTGTAGTCAATACAATGGTTTCAAAGCTCTTAATACAAGTTGAAGTTGCAGAATTTTCAGGCAAAGAATTGATCTAATCAAACACAAGTATGAAAGTGAAAAACTTCCAACAAAAACACAGAATATCGCATCCCTGCACAGCTCATATACAAGAGAAGGGAAATCTAAAACAGGGTTGAGGAAATGAAAAGTAGTGAATATGATGTATATTAGCCCTTTCAATGGAGATCATTTTCACAACAAAAACAAGCAAAAGAGGTTGAGGAGCCAAGGGAGATAAAATACAGTGCCCAAGGGTAGTCATCGCATGAGAAAAATCAAAGACATGATTGAAATGAAGGAGGCACATAAATAATAGTCAAGTTTTTACGCGATAATTCGTGTAGATTGGAATATTTTTCAAATGTGGCGCGCAAATCATTACGCCGAAGAATGCCATTCGGGCACAAAGAGTAAAGTTCATGGAAACCTAATATAATTCGGACATGCATTATTTTATAAGCCATAGTTTTGTTGCAGAAATTTTCCAAGGATCCATAATCTCAAAGTCCTAGCTTAATCTAAATGTTAACCAAAAATATCCGAGCACACTTTTAAAAAACAATTTTAACAAAAGAACAGTTGCTGGAGATTTGCTCAAAGCATATAGCAATCGACGAATAAATAGAAAGTAAGTCGCAACAAAACGGTAGCATCTAAGTGAATCCACATATAGGGTTTTTTCAAAACGCAACATCGTGACATAAAAACCGAATATACGAAGAACTTCTTTTAAGCCATGCATACTAAAAAAGAAACATGAACATTAAACGAACGAAAATATGTCATTAATCAACATTACCTAATGACTCTAAATCAATGAAAAAGCCATGAAACAAACGAATCTCGATTATTTTTCGAAATGAAGAGTTTCAAAGAATAAATATTGACAACCAAACAAGCATAAACATTTAATCTCGAATCATGAAAGATTAAGATCGAACCAAGAACGTGGATCATAATGTTATTATACTTTAAAAGAGATCAAATCAATTAAAACCATTTCTGTATTCAAAAGATCAAACCCATGTAGTACGATGCTGCAAAAGAAACTAATGTATATAGTTTTGTGAGAGTACGAACATGTTAATCTTATATCAATATGGGTGCGTGGGGATACAAAACCTTTACTCGTCGAAATTGCTAAGAAAAGCTCACTTTCCTTAGCTCGTTGCTGAAACTTTGTTTTTCCCTAAATTTAAAGCTCGGCTGGCTTGTCTCTCTATAGATCGATCTCCAGCTTTTTTTTGCTCAAAGCTATGTGTATGTGCGTGTATATCTGTGTTTATTTCCAGGGTTTTGTCGGAAATTTTCACTCTCTCTCTCTCTCTCTCTCTCTCTCTCTCTCTTAATTCATCGGATTTTATGCGTGTAGTTAAATAAAGTCCAATCTTATTACGAGTTCGCAATTTAATCACCTGGTCTCACTAGTCAACTCCATTGACTCTCGACAATCGTAGCATATTCATGACTCTTTTATGTCCGGCAAATCCAAATTTAATCATGGCATTTCGGCGATTTATAATTAATGTAGCACTATAAAGGGATTGGTCGTTTTACATCAATTTTTTATTTCTTGAAAAACAAATCAATAGGATTTGATGATGCTTTATGTAGTATAACCATAAAATAATACTTACTCTTTGTAATAAATATCCAATTAAATACGACATATCATACCTAAGGATACCGGGTTGGACTTAGAACCCTTGCTTGTATGAAATTATCTATCCTACTCCTTACAAGGTGAAAAAACTGCATAAATATATCGAAATGATAATATATATATATATGTATACATATCATGAAATAATACGTCAACATGAGACTTCTTCGGATGTTCAAGTGTCTTCGTTTAGTACATAGGTTTTCCTGACATCCGTAGCTTACTATGCGAGCTCTTGCCTTGAAAACTACGATATCTCAAGTTAATCTGAATTTAGTTGAATAACAACTAATACTTCTAGAGATGTATTCTAAAACTATACAGAAAAAAATTAATACAACTATTTGAACATGATAAAACAATGCCGTGCTAATGATAGTCTAGCCAACACGACTTCTGAGTATATAGTTCATATATATAGGGCAATTCTTTCAAGATGTAGTGCTCCTCCATGTCTTGGGATGGCATTTATTTACATCAAGTAAAACCTTAAAAATATATTGGTAAGTGACTGATCATCGTACTGATCGATACCTAGCGGGATTCGAAATCGCGGAGACGACTTTTAATATTTGAATCTACTCGTATTTTCGTTAGTCATAAATTTTAATTAATTTTCATGTTATCTTTGGTATTATTACTAGTAGAATTTAGTAGGCTAGAAACCAATAGGATACTAATAATCGTATTTATTCTACGATAATTGGACATGCACTTGAACTACACCATAAAGGATAGGTGCACTGCATATATCGCAAATCGTAGTTATTCCTTATAATTATTACTTTGCGCACTTGCACACAATTAATCTCACCTAGCGCATCCACGCTAACGATCAGAGCTTCGTGTCACTCCACGAAGACGTCCAGATGGGAAACGTTTGCCGGGAAGATTAAATTTGACTTGTTCCAGTGCAAGTCAAGGAGATATTGATGGAGTTAGGAATTTAAAGGACGGGGAATTCGACAAACGGCTCCAAGTCTGTAGACATCATGTTTGGCGCTATATTGTCTGTGTCTCCTAGTATTTTGAAGAAGGACAAAGATGTCTTCTGTAAGGATTTTTCCTAGCCCAACCCTAGCCCAAGCCACATAAGCTTGTGGGCTCCACTTTAAGACCAATTAAAAATAGAGAGAGTTAGCCCACAAGCTTATAAGGAAGCTCACAGAGCTTCTAATCATCCAAAGTATGACATCACTTTGATACCCAACAATCCTCTCATCAAACTAGTGACAACCGATCGGGCCTCTCATTCAACGACCAAACATCTTGTACTGCCATTTCTACCCAACGGAACACGCCGCCTAACTGCCATTGCCATCAGAAAGACTTTCGGCACAAGGCACCAATCGTTTTGCAAGGACCCGAGAGCCGAGGCACATAATCAAGATCTCATTTTAGGCTAGAATTTCGCTCGATCTCTGAAGGTCACCCTCACGTGTTCGTTCCACGCTCACCGCACCATGTAGAGATTTTTTCGAGCCTAAACCCATAAGCCTTGGGGCTCCACTATAGAAACCAATTCACAAGCTTATAAAGAGCTCACAATTCTTCGAATTATCCCGATGTGGGGCGGCTTTGACACTCATCAACGTCCTTAGACATGCCGATAAGTTGCCGTGGGAGCTAACTTGCTATTATTAGTGAGTTCACATCTTACACATTACAGGGCATGCGTTTGGCAGTGACGTAGCGTGTGTGGCGGAGATTTCATGTCGAGGATTGAGAACCTTTGGGAAAACCAAATGTGGAAGTTGCATGATAGGTTTTAGCATGCTTATTTCGACACGACCCAATGCTTTGAATGTGATTTCAAGAGGCTTAATTGAAGGCGATTCTACGGGGCATGCTTTTTATGGTTGAGCACAAAACATGAGATGTGAAGATCGTTTTTCTTGGCAGGACTAAGACCATCTCAAACAGTCAACCGCAAACGCAGACGCATTTTGCAGTAACAGCCATAATTTGCAGTAATTCTTCTCCAACAGTCAACTGCAAACGCAAAACAATACTACTGAAATATTCCCTTTCCTATCAACTTTTGTAACTTTTCAATTCATATATTTTACAACTTTACAAATTAATTACAATATTCTTTTAAATTTGATTTAGAAAATATTTAATTATATTACATATAACAATATAAAAATAAATAATAATATATAGAATTATTACTAAAAGAAATGTGAAGGTTAAAATAATGATTTATTATGTCAATTTATAATAATATTGATTAGTATACAATTTTCAAATTCTTTATATATTATTTCATATTTTGATTTGTTGATTTAATAATTCAATACAAGTAAACGGCTTATTTGCAATTTTAAAACATCAAACGCATCTTTGCGTTTTCGAAAGACGGAGTGCAGTACTGTTGGAGCATTTTACTGCATTTTGGCGTTGCGTTTGCATTTTGCATTTTGGCGTTGCGTTTGCATTTTGCAGTACTATTGGAGATGCTCTAATTCCATGGTCCACTCATTCCGTGTCAAGTTGACAAACAACGATTTCAAGGCGATCAATTGGATTAGCTCCTTTTTTTCCAATTTCCAAAAAAAATATAAATAAATAAAGTAACAAAATTCGAAAAATAAAAATCACGTAACATGCTATAATGGCCATTTTTGCAAGTGAAATTCTCCAACAATTATTAGTAAACACTAGCCATTCCCATCCCCAACACAACAATGCATTCATCCCATACAATACAAACACAACACATCACTTGCAAAGCTTTACAAAAGAATCCGTTAATTTCCATCACCATTGAATTAAATTAAAGCTAAGCTAATAAGCTAAAGCTACACATAAAAAGAAGTCTCAAGAACAGCACGAAAAATCTGCCCCGCACAAGCACGTGCACGCCGAGCACCTACATGAGCATCTCTTACACCTAAACGAGCAGCAAAAACCCGCAAACGACGACCACGAGGGGCATTCTGGAAATTTAACAATCTTACATTTCGGCCTCCATGCGCATCGGAGCGTCGAAAACAAATCGAAGGCACAACAACACTTATCGTTAGTAGTGGGATTATTGTTCTGGCGAATTTTCTTGAGGCGGGATTTCGTGGTGATATTCTCGAGATTTTGGACGAAGGCGAAGAGGTGCCTAATGTAGTCTGGGTAGAGCTCTAAGTTGCAGTGCCCGCCGCCTTTGATCCATAGGGGCTCGTACGGTTCTCGACACTTCTTAAATAGCTTGTCGCCGTGTAGCCAGTTCACCACGTCGTCTTCTGTTCCCTGTGTAAAAAGATTGAGAAGAAAAAGTCCTTAAGTTTTCGGCTTATTTGTTTTTTTTTAGTCTGGTATGTTTGCGGAAGTGGCATTTTAAGGACACCTAAATTGGGGGTGACAAATTTGGGACAAGAAGTTTCAAAATTGTAGCATTTGACGAGACATTGATTAATTGTTGCAGTTTTACGACGCTGAGTTTCAAGATCGAAGCAATTTGAAGAGAATAAGTTTCAAAATTGAAACGATTTGAGGTAAGAAAGTTTCAACATTGAAGCAATTTGAGGATGGTAAGCATCGAGATTGTAGGGTTAATTGTCCTCAGATAGAGTAAACTAAGGGTGCCAATTTTAGGACAATAAGTTTCAAAATTGTAGCAATTTGATGTAATTGACGCATACAATTTGAGGACGATACATTTTGAAACTTAATGTCCAAAACTGCAACATCTAATCCTAGAAAAAAACCTCAAATTGCTACAATTTCAAAATTTATCGTTTCAAAAAATTATCACCTCGTTCAGGTGTCCTCATAACATCACCACCCAAAACATACATGACCAAAAAATATCTTTTTTTTTTCTACTTCAATCTAAGATTTCAACGGATCTTTTAAGAACACTATACTTACATGTATCACGAGCACGGGGCACTTGACCTTCCTTATCTTGTTCACGTTCTGCGCACCCACAGAAAAAGAACTCAAAAACACGAGCACTACGAAATTTCGATCGCACGATTGCGTAATAAAATAGAAAACTCACCTTATAGATGTCGCAACAGAGTCTGAAATTCACATGGCAAAGCACTCGAAGGCCCGAGAGTATGGCACTGTGTAGGACTACGCCTCTAAGCCTCGGTAGCTTAGAAGCTAAGTGCAACGTGGGCCCACTCCCAACGGATTGCCCGTACAAAATTAGTTCTTCTTGGCTTATTCCGTATTCTGTCTGAAGGCATTCGTACACGGCTTCTATGTCTGCATACGTATCGTATTCGCTCGGCTGAAGGGAGAATATTATCGAAACGTATGTTAGAAAAGGGAAGTATTATAACGATCACCGATAGCTCAATGCGAAATGAACTTTTTATCTATTTTTATTTTTGGAATTAGATTTTTTTTTTTTTTTATGATAGAGTTTGTGGGCAAGAATTTGTACCTTACCAGTAGAAGCTCCATAACCAGAATAGTCATACCTGTTACATAAATTATACATTAAATTAGCAAATGAAGGGATGCAATAACTATAATATAAGTCAAAAAAGTTAAATATATGAAACATCTTTTTTCTACCATTCATGATGAGTAGTAATCAGTGGAACAAGTCTTTTTCAGACAAGAGAGAATACAGATCACAAAGATGAAGTCCTTTTCTCGCAGCAATTACTTTTTACTTTTATAAAAATTCACTATCCTAAAGAGGAAGAAAGAATGCATTGCCCACAAAACAATGTTTGTCCAAACAAACCCAACAGTCAATCTATCATCAATAAAGCAAATTTTTTTGCAAGTTTCAGATGTAAGTACTAAAGTTTTGTGCCCAGAATGCAGAAGACTTTATAGCCTCTCTCATCCTCTCTCTCTCTCTATATATATATATATACGTATATATATATATATATATATATATATTTATCAAGAAACTAGTGGAAGGGTGAGGAAAGTGAAAAAGGTAAACTTTAACGCAGCCCATAGAAGAAGATGTCTGCAAAAGTCTAAAGCACACGAATTTGCAGATTTACACACATAATAAAAAAAGAAAAGGAAATAAAGGAAAAACCAATAGTCCCACTTCATCCATATCTTTTATCCACAGATAAATTGAGACTTAAATCATAAGAAAAGTGGATCTCAGACGAAAACCAAAGGTTGGTCTTTCTCATGGAGCATTAATTTAAGTCTACTTCTAACAGATAAATGGAAATCAAGCAAGGCAAAATATCAACCCACCCATCTCAATCGACAACCAAAGAAGCACAAAGTTTCAATTTTTACACTCAAAAGAAGATTTTAGATAAAGGGCTTTGTGATTACCCAATGAGATTAACTCTAAGATTGGCTTTGAGCTGAACAAATAGGTCATAAAGCTGTCCCAAGTCAGCAGCATTTCCATGAGAGTACAGCAAAGTAAGCCTAGCGTAAGGGTTCCTCAAGTAAAAAGCAACGATTTTGTTCCCCCTCTTAGTATCAATCGACAGAACGTCGAGCGCGGCGGCGTCGCAGTCGGCGGCTATCGGCTGAGACGACGCCGTCGAGACGGCGGAGAGCTTGCCGTCGTCCCTCTTCTTGATCTGGTAGGTCGGCGGCGTTGGTGGGAAGAAGGCAAATTTCGCTGCGAGCTGTGAAATCAAACAACCCATCAAGCAAAATCGTTGCTTCTCTTTTTTTCTTTCTCAGATGTAGTAAGAGAGTGATGTGATTATGATGTTTGAAGATTCTTTGTACTGAGCATGAATGAATGCATGTGTGTTGAGGAAGGACTCAAAGCGTCTTCGTGGGCTGTGTTGTGTGTGGTGTTGGGAGACGGAATCGGAGACGACTGTGTGTGTGTGTAGAGAGAGAGAGAGAGAGAGATGAGATGTGGAGTTTTTCAAGAGGTCATGGACATGTGTGCTTTGGAGGTATTCTAAGAAAAGAAAAAAAAACATTTAACGCTAGCAAGCGTGTGTGTGTGAGATGGGACTGTGTGAAGTGAAGTGAAGTGAAGGAAGGGAAGGAAAAAATAGTGTTGAATAAATAAAATTTGGAAAAGTATAATTTTTTTAAATAGTAAATAAATGGGTTTGCAATGCATATCACTTATCAATCAATGGGGTGTGTGTCAGCATTCAAACAGTTGCTCATGCAAGGTACGACTATTTTAGTGAAAAAGGAGATTACATTTTCTTTCCTGCTCAGAGAACGATTTCACTGTATTTTAACTTTTTGAGGTTAATAACAAATAGGTCCTTCCTTATTTAACTAAATGAAATTATTCCCGTCCTTTTCATTATTTCATTTGAGCTCAGATTACGACGCGGTAAAAACAAATATAGTACCGCTTACATATCAATTGAACCGAGTTTGGTGTTGAGATGATAAAATTGGCATTTGTCTCACGTCGATTAATTCAAACTTTGATACCATTTAAAAAATCGAGCGGTCCTTCCTAAAACTAATTGGTGATAGGAGGAGAAAATCTCTTATATATATAGTGGCTCGAAGAGCTTGAATTAGTCGATGTAGAACAAATTTCAATTTTATAATTTCAACACGCTCCCACGTGTGACATGATTGACCTAACACGTGGACATATGAATCGGGTGACAGTGAGCAGAATCGAACTTGCTCTGATATCATTTTATAAATCGAGGGATCCTTCCTGAAACCAATTGGTGATTAGAAGAAAACCTTTACATATAGCGGCTCGAAGAGCTTGAATTAGTCGATGTGAGACAAATCCCAATTTTATAATCTCAACATTTGCTGCTTTGGCTTACTTAGATAACAACGATGATAACATTCTTATTGAAGCAAAAAAAAAAAAAAGAAGAGAGGCTAACATGACAAATCTAAAATCAACTTAGAAATGAAGGACCGAATACATAATTGGGGGGGGGGGGGGGGTGTTTTATTGATGCCCTTACACAAGTAGTAGGTAAATCTATGTTATTTCTCTCACCCAACCTCTCCGTGAAGTAAATGTAAAACCGGGAAATGTTCAGTTCAGTCTTCTGCATTTAAAATAAAAACAAAAAACCTTCGATGCCTTTTTCTCTTTCAGAAAACTGAAGTTAATGCAAATCAGCGAAGGAAAAGAGCCAAATCTAAATCTGGATCTAGATAAACTACTTGTTATATTTTAAATTATTGGAAATGTCCCCTTAAATGCAAACATTAGAATATCAAAATTCAAAACGTCTCTCTATGCTTACGCCATAACTACGTTATGAACATAATTTCAAGGTCGACATTGTTGACACCGAGGTTCGTCGTAAATGTTCGTAAAGGCTAGCGCACCTACTTATTTCTTTTTTTCTTATTTTTTCTATTTACTCTAATTTTAAAACGATAATATTTTACACAGAGCTCTAGCTTGACGAGTTAATGAACTCAAAGACCCGAGCACAAAGCTTGCACCTGATACTAAATTTTCGAGCTCGAACTGAAGGGGCATGTTTGGTTTAAAGAATTTGATGAGGAAAAGAAAGAGAGTAAACATTTTTGTGTTTCGTTTATTAGAGATATAGATGAGGAAAAGAAAAGAAATATATTTAAAGCTAAAACCATGGAAAATCAATTCAAATGGCGAGGAAAAGGAAATGAAAACTAATAAAAATCGTTCTCTCTATTTTCTTTTCTTACAACTTTCCTCGATCAAAACACATCGTACAAAAACGAGCAGAACTTGGCTCGAGCTTAGATAACTCTACGGATTCAAATTTTCAGCGGCGTGTCCAAACTTCTAGTGGTGGCATAAGAATCATAGATGTTAAAGAAAGAATATGGCTTATTCATTGCTTTGGTTATGGACTGTACAGTACAGAAAGAAAGCTTGAGGCATATAACTCTCCCTCAAAGCTATGACCTCTTCTACTGAATCAATCTATCCTTATATCAATGATCATCCTCAACAACTGTATACCCAATAGTTTCAAAAAAGAAAAGAGGGTTCGTAATAGAGAGGCGCACACCTGTAATAACGGGGAATGACAGGAGAAGACTGAATTACTACGACGTCGGCCATGGCTGTGATAGAGAGACGGTGGAGGTTGAGGCCTTGAGACCTTGTTTCCCATGTATGGCAGATTTGAGCACGTTGTACTGTTCGCGGGTCGAGGAGTACAGCGCATCGCTGTAGGCTAGCTTTGCCTGCACCAACTTAAAAATGTTTAATTATAGGCCGTATTTTGGATTGAAGAGTGGCGTGGAAGCAAAATAACTGGAGAGAAAGCAACTTTAATAAGCTTTTCTTTCGTGTTTCCTTAGTTTTTATGCAGAATTTTCGTTTCTTCAATTAACAAAACATAAAAACTAGTTTTACTTTTGCATTTCATTTTCATTTACCTACCAATTACCTCAGCAAAATAAATGAGAAAGACAGGCAATCGGATATAATAACTGAAGTCATAGTTTCACCTCTTCGGGATCATCAGCAGAAAGGACTTCGTTGTAGCAGATTTTGGGGGCAACTGATAATCCGACCCCGTGGAAGGATATAACCCTTTTCTCCCCTATATCTTTCTCGACCTGCCAAAAAAAAAAATTAAAATTCTGGTTGACGACGAGGAGTGAAATACATGCAATACGTGAAGTTTAGAGGTGTAAGATTGAGACCTGGGGTGGAGGGGGCATGATATCATAGCATAGTACTGCTAAGGGGTATATGTGCCCTGAAACGCCGGCGTGGTCTACTAGCCTTCTCATGTTGTCCACTGATGATGCATCAAAAGGCGCCTGTAATAATAGCACAGTAACAATTATAAATGCTCCACGAGTTGAAATTCGAATTATATGCCTATTACTTGAAATTAATTTGGGAGCTACTTTGCAGGATTCAAATCAATTTCTGGGAATAACGTACAGAATTTCACTCAACTGAAGCTCAAGGGGGAATAGGGTAAGCTGTGTTGGAGACTAGCAAATAACGGTGTACTAGGGATGTGTGGGAGGCCAAATCAAGAACAAGCAAAAACACGTTTTACGAAATGGCGATATCACAATAGAAGTAAAAATGAGATTGCAAACATTTTTCAGTAGCACCAAGAACAGTGAACAAAGTATGTCGAGAGAACATACTGGATACCATTCTTTTGTAACAGGATCTGGGCGGTCCCTTCCACCACTTGGCGCAATCCAAATTATTTTGGATCCACTCCTGCATGCGATATTACAGAGATGTCTGAATTTCTCGAGAAACCTCTTTGGTACATATGGTTCTCCAAAAATAATTTAAGACATCTCTACTATAAATTTACTACGGGATAAAAACGTACAAAATATACAGCAAATATTGACCAAACTTATAATTTACTCCCATCTATACATGCAACAGGGTAACATCCAACAGCAAGAATCAGATAAGCCAACCTATGAATAAAATTTTAATAATTGGCAAAATGCAACTCTGATATTTATCCATACCTCAAAAGCATTGCCATTTCTTTCAAGCTTTTTGTGTTAGCTCTTCTTTTCATGTCTACGAGTTCAGGATCATCATTCATGTGTTTCTTGGAGTACACGCATAAGAGATTCCTAGTTATAATACAGAAGATATAAGTTGACAATTATAGGAAAATCTCAATACACTAGGCCATATATCTATGCGAAAGCCAATTACCTTCCCATACTGAAGGGCTTGCATAGAGGATCTGTAACGACCCTATCTCCAGCCACGCAGATCTGTATTGCATGATAAACAAATTGCACGTCAAATACTAAAATACCTATTAATTATCAAAGCTGCATTTCGGTAATGAAAACTGTATTATACGAAATTCTCAGCAATAAACGGATGAGTGGATTCAAGCAACAAAGAAATGACGGCGGGATCTGCTTCAGTTTGATGGTTGGAGATTAAAATGACATTCTCGCCCTGAATGTGGAATGAGATGGTAATTAAAATATGCTAAAGCCCAATATACATCAGTCAGATAGATAGGTGATCTTAAAAGTCAAAACTGCCAATTATGAAATGCTAAAATTCAACATACATCAGCAACTGATCTACGCAATCATGACTGCCATATACAGGAAATTCAACGTAAACCAGTATATTCATAATTATGCTAGTACAAGCTGTTTCAGACCATTCAGGAAAAATTATAAGAAATAAAAGCCAGAAAAAAGATAGAAAACCATACCATAAGTAAGTGGAAACATGATAAAAGAAAAAATTCATGAGTAACAACTAACAACTGGCAACGAAGTACAGGAACGAACAATCATAGGATTGTCTACAAGAATAAAAGCTATATATTATGCATATAAATCAACATAAACAACTATTGCATTACTTGGAAGTGATCTAACCTCCCAATCCTGCAGCATAAGCATATTAAAAATAAAAAAGAATAGAAGAGCATGAAAACATTTTTTGGGTTGTGCATATCAAGTCGTCCGCGAAACCCTAAAATTGTCAGAAATTCCTACAAACCTGCCGCAGATTATTCACCATTTCACTGAACAGAGAGATGTTCCCAACATACGAGTTCCTAAAACGAAAAATGTTACCAGTAACATGAAGTATCCGCAAAGTGAATGAGACATTGATATATGGCCACGCACTGCACCATTCCAGTTATAACTAGAGAAAATAATATTGTTCCTGACCTGAAATCAAGCAGGGGCGCAATATATTTCTGACCGAAGGCATAGTAATCAAATGGTTCCCGAATTGCCACATGGTATGGTGCAAATTGATAAGGGTTCTGGAATCATACGCCAAAGTGAGATCTAGTGCACGCAACAAAAAAATACATCTCCAAATATGTAACATCTTGAAGAGAAAAGTATCAGAATGACTACCAGAACTTCCATTAAAATGCGGTCTAGAGCACGGGACATATTAGAAAAGACAATTTCATGAGCATCACTATGTCCACTGTGTAATACCTGAGCATGAAAGTGTAGGTAAATCAGATCCGACTGAAAAAAGCCCTTATCAACAACTCTTACCACAACAGTTATGAAAATATTTCAAAATAAATACTTTGAATAACTCAGAATAGATAAAAACTTTGCTGAGTCATAACAATATTCATTGCAACTGATAGATGTATATTACGGTCAACTCTTACAAACGATAACAATAACATTTATTAACTGCATTTCGGTAATTGTGGTATAACTCCTCCATTCCTTGAGCTACATTTAGTGGCAAACTACCAGCTTCTACTTCTTTTTGAATGTCCATAAGCAAGTCTGGCAATAAATTCATATAAAATTGTAAGATGCGAGATAAAGCAGACCTTAAGTAAAGAACTCAGAACTAGACTAACAGTAACAAGAATGACTTGAAACAGTTACTCTCTGCAAGGAGCTTCCAATCAATGCAAGAAGACTATGCTAAATCCCAGATAAGATAATCTTAGATCAAAATATTTCATGTAAGAAAGTATACTTTTGATTAAGATGAAGAAAAATATGAAAATACACGTGGAAATGAAAAATGAATAAGAAAAAGTGTCTCCGTTAAACCATAGAGAACTCGATGTGTTGCAGGGCTCTATATAAGAGTGTGTTGTGTGTGTGTAGTCTGTCAGAGAGAGAGAGAGAGAGTAGTTCGTGAAAGCGAATTTAAATGGACACATACATCACATATCGACACATTGATATGCTACGCCGCTTTTCACTCGCTCACTTTTGCAAACACCATATATATCTCAATTTTTGTTTCGCGTCACATTATAGCGGTTGAAAAACAAATCAGCATCCCACTGCAATACCAAATTTTTTCAGCGGCCGCATACGACGCCAGAGGACATTTCCATATGGCAGATAATGGACATACTAACATGAAATAGCGGACTTGCATTTCTGCACTTAAATATATATCAAATATACAGTCTAAAATGTTCACTTATCTTCGAATCACATTCACTCATATATGAGCACAAAAACCAACGTCATCACACATACATGATGAGCACAAAACCCAACATCATCACACATACACTTGTCTAACCAATAAAAAGCCACAAAACAAACAGCTGCACACATATCGTACAGCTTGCGTTAACTGAAGAAGAGACACTGAAGAAAGGGAAGCACACGTGCGATAACGGAATTGGCCACACTTTTTAAGTTGAAGACGGACAGCACATGCCAATCCGAAAAAATACACAATCGAAATATGCACAAACAGGCAAGCAGTCTCGTTATGTAACCAGCGATTGGTTAAATACACCAGCAGCATCCACCAAAAGTTAAAAAATCAAACCGAGACACTAGCTCAAGTGCACGAAGACGAAACACATCACTAAAAAGCACGCGCGGCAGGCACAGGAGCTAGAAAGAGAATCGACACCAACCTTTTTCAGTGCGCGCGTCAGCAAAAGTCCGAGGCGGCTTCAGAATCTCGCGCTCGTCATCGGATAATCCACACTCAACCACACCGTGTAGAGTGTCCGCCGCTCCGCCTCGATCGGAACGGCAGAGAACAAGTCGGATAGGGCGAGATTCTCCGGCGGCGAAGCGGTTGAAGCAGAATCGTATCCTGGAAGTGTACGGTGGAGCTGAAACCCTAGGCGTAGTAGTAGATGAAGCTAGCAGAGAGCTAGCTGAGGAGGAAATTGAAAACGCCATTATAGTTTCATGTGTGTGTTGTGTGTGAAGTTTCCGGCGTTTGAGTGCGTTGGCGCGCGTGTGTATAAGAGAAGTGCTTTATATAGTTTGCCGAGCCGTGCGGTGCTCTGAGGCTATGGAACGAATAGAAGAGATGATAATAATAATGGAAATGAGAAGGGAAGGGAAGAAAAAAAGAGGAAGAGAGAAGGAGAAGGGCACGCAAAACAGTGGAAAAAGGTGAGCGTGGGACAGCTGTGGTCGTGCTTGGCCAATTTTAATAAGATTTTTTCTTTTTCGTTTTTAAAAATTAGAAAAAAATAATTTGGTTGTAAAAGCAGTTATCATTTTGCTGATTGTTATTATTATCGGTACTATTATATAATTGGTTTGGATGGATATAAACTGCCACGGTGTGTAGTCATTTGCAATATAGTCTATTGTTTGTAATTTAATTAATTAAGTATTTTCATATCACTCCTAATGTTTTTATTTAATGTACTTATGCCTCTACAACGAAGTTTCTTTTTATATATTTAAAAATTATATTTCATCTTAAACACTAATAATTATAAATTTTAAAATTTTTAAAAATAATATCAATATAATTATATTTTAAGCATACACAAGGTGTGCAAAAAAGTACTAAGTTAATATAATTATTATTATTACCATTATTATTATTTATATTGGATGTCAAATAATCCAAATTCTCCTCTCCAAATGGTCCAAATGATTGAAATCATTTTAATCGCAATATAAACTCTGTGATTAACATCGTTTAAAACTTGGAACATGTGGCGTGAAACATGAAAAGTTTGCTGGAAGTTGGGATTATTACATAACTACTAATGGTGAGACTTAGTCATTTCAGAAATTTAATCGAATTACAATGACGTTGTGCGACGATAAAAAGGAAACAACATTCAGTTTATTCATTTGGTATCGTTCGATCATCTAGAGAGAAGAAAACTCTTCTCAAAATAGAAACACAAAGCAAGATGTTATAGTTTAATAGAACTACAAAAACTACACGTAAAACTCCATAATAAAGTCTATTAAGCCTAAAACTTCATGCTCAACTTAACATAGTTTGTTCCTTCCGAAAAAAAAACTTAACATAGTTTGTCTTCTCCTTGGAAATTATACTTTTGAGAGACACAATTTTAACATGAGGAGATAAAAAGCTCTCCGACCCGAAAATCAAGTATGAAAAAGGAAAAAAAATAAAAGAAAACGACAAGAGAGTGATTTCCCCTCTTAACAAAACGATGGATAAGGACGATGGATAAATACGTTTTATTTCTGAATTTTCTAAAGGTCTAAATCATAGGCTTTCGCATTCGACAATTATACAATTACGTAGCGTTAGTTCCAATTTTGCCATCGTTACTTCTTATCTTCAATTCTTTATCATCATAAGCACGTGCCCACAAGCACAAATGACAACATATTTTCTATTTTTCTTCTAATTCAAAATTAATAATTCCAATTTCCATCAAGAGTACTTTTCCATTCAATCACAACTGCATACGATGTAATAAACACAACCCAAAACCCACCAAACAGTTCACTGACTCTCCCATTTCACAGTTCACTACAGCAAGCAATAGTTCGATGTTGTGTTCAAAATAAATACAAAATCTTTACTTTTAACCATTTTCTATCATGTGTCAATTTTTATTTCATTTGCTACCTACCCAAGGAAGTTCATGATGACCAAATGAAGGACCAGACTGCAAAGTACGAAATCGGCAAAGGCCCGCTCGGGTGGCAGATCCTGCGATCAAATATCGATACTATTAGATTACAATGAAGATTTTGAGAATGGTATACATACAATGAAGATTTTGAGAATGGCATACATACAATGAAGAAGAACTAACTACCTTGAACTCCTTGTTTTCTTTGTTCACTTGAATTCTAAGGCTCACTGCCATCACCAGAGAATGGCAAAAACGAGCCCATTAGTTATTAATCGAACTTCAGAATACTTACTGTAAGAGGAAAAAAAAAAACTTTTAGAAATGTTATTCACTCACCAGCGAGGACTACAGTTCCAACGCATGAAAGTACCCCCGAGAGAAAGGAGTTGAAAGGAAATGATCCAACCATCGCCATGTAGACCACCTGGTTATCGCAAGAACGGCGATGTTTAACAATATCTTCAGTTTGAGTTTCAAGAATTGATGGTATATTAGGCTAATCCTCACGAAGTTATGCTACTGAAATAAGATGAATCAATCAAGCTACAAGTTTTGAGTTTATTGGTCTTAAGCTACAATGACAAGCAAGCAATGGGGGAAAACTGCCAGCCAACTAACGTCAGGCACTTGAACCTCTAATGAACGCATAAATTAGAAGTCAGCCAAAGTTCAAGTAGACGCTCAAACCGCATTCAAAGAAGCATAATGCATAAAATCTATCATATGACTCGATGATTGACCTCTGAAGAATGATAATTAATTTACATCAGCTGCAATGTAGCCGAGGAAAATCGATCCTTGCAGTGAAATGAATCCAAAGGTTAGGAGTATATTCTGAAAAATATACTGACACCTTCATAAAGGAGCTGATTAACACACAGAAGAAAACCATTTTGCTTCTATTTTCCGGTTAACTTTTTTTCAGCATCAATTTCCACGACTCAAGCGACTCAAACTGAGGAGATAGATCTACGAAGCTCATCACAACCATCGACTATCAGTATACCCCTATTCTCAAACAATGAATCTATAGCAATCGGGAGGAATCAAAACGTACCTGAATTGCAGCAGTTACAGCAGAAAAAACAACGTATAGATCGATGATCTGCAATGACGAAGGACGAATTAAAAAAAAAGGAAAAAAAGGAGACGTCAGCCACAATATACAGAACCTTGAGATTCGTAAACATAAACCTTGAGATTCGATGGAGTAGCAGAATAAGCTGTGCGCAGAGAATGAAAGAGAGCTTGCGCATCTTTAGCCGCCGCCTCCGTCGTCGCCGATGATCTCACCATTTCTCCCTCTCGACACTCTCGACACTCCAGCTTCAACGACGTGAGAAAATAGAACCATGTCAACTCCAACTTTCGATCTCAGTCGTTATACGCTGGAGTCCGTTAGCGAATCGGACGGTGAAGAACTATTGGGCCTACATAATGAAATGGTAACAGAGGCCAATAAATTAAAGGCCCAATTGAGCCCAAAAGTCCAAACCTGTTCCTCAAGCAACTGACTACGCACAACCGACTTCTGTATGCGATATCTATATTCTATATTCTATATCTAGGGTTGAAAGAAAACCTGAAAAATAAAGGAAAAATCAGCAGAGGAGCGACAAGAGAGCAAAGGCCAAAGAGGCTTGGGGGATCAATTTGACGACTTCTCTGTGATTAGGTCGCTGTTTTATTGTAATTTTTGGGTGTGTTCATTAATTTCTGTATGTACTTTGCCTTTTTTTGGGTGTTCGGCTTGTGATGGCTGAACTTCTTGTGATGTGTTGTTGTGGATCCACGGATGTGTGAGATTTTTTCGTGTGTTTTTGTCTGTTGATTCTCGAAATTCGTGGTGTGTTATGATGTTAATTTTGGTAGTAGACTTGAAAAATGATGTGAATTGAAGTAGCTTGTGAAGACGATCATTCATTGGATTTGTATGTAATTTACTTATATATCTGAGCTTGTAGAAGTTTTTTTTTTTCTTTTGCACAGTGTTTGATATTTGGTAATTTTCTGTTATGTTCGATGGAAAATATTCAGAATTATTTTTATCAAGTTGATTTTGGATATGAGGTTGAAGATTGTGACCATTTTCCTCTCAAATAAAACATTTTTACATCGATTAATGGAGTTGTATGGCTCCGAGTCAGTAAGATGATTGAACCTAATGGCTGCTAGCTAGATTATAATGAGTTCTTTTTTTTTTTTTTCCGTTTGTGAAGAGCTAGGAATTGAAATCAGGATGCTAATTGTTATCTGACTTAGTTGTATGCGGTATATGTGTTTTGCATGTGATTATTTGCGTGAGATCCGTGGCTTGTTATCTGATGCTGTTTCTTTCGTGAGATAGCGAAGCACTTGATGTCTTCCGTGGCTTGTAACTAATTAGTTTCTTCTGTTACTTGTTCTCGGGTTTCCTTTCGGATGCTTTGCTATCCTTAGCGTACTTCATATTTAGTAGCTTAATAGCAGTAATTTTTCTTGTAGTAGTCCACGGGTGGATTTAAAATTGATGTCTTTATTCTATCCTATACGAACTTGATGTGATACTGCATGTACTGCATAAGTTATTAAATGCTATCATAGCGTTAATTATCCATTGTTTCGCTATAAAATTTAATGATGGATTTATTGTGTATGTATCCATCATGGGTGTGCTCTGAATGCTACACATGAACCAAACCGAGATCAAATTGGGTGCATGCTTGGACCTTTGAGTTCATCTTGGAAATGTTCCATCATTAATGCCATTTTCCTTTACGATCAGTAACATTGAATCTCTTTTGCCCTTACGCTTGCTAGACTACTATAGTTTCTGGTAGCTTCGGTGTTTATCTCTGATGCTCTTACATTGAATCTTTCCTGCGCATTTCTTCTCTATTTCAGGTTTTTCTATCTGTTCCCAATGGCATTGTTTCTTTGAGTCCGTACCTGGAACAAGTCCTCGCAAGTCACAACTAGCAATTTGGCTGTGTATTGGTGGATAGGCATTGATCCAAGAGGTACAAATGGACACAAAATACGAAAAGGTATTGGCTAATGGTGGACGTGTTGCTGTTAGGCTTAAAAGAAAGGAGCCAGAGCAATGCAACATCTCCCATAAAGGATTCAAAGCTGTGTTGTCTGCTGGTTCATCTGCCAAAAGAAGTAAACTGGGAAAATCTAGCTCCAATGCTTTTGCATCTGGAAAACGCCTGCTTAAGTATTATTCCAACTACAAAAATATTAGGGCTCTCGCACGTTTGATGTTTTATCATGACAATGAATGGAATGATTTCTCCCAGGATGTTGTTGATTTAGTTAACAAAGATGTTGTTAACAATCCTGCATTGGAACTAGATGTCAATGGGAGTAAGATTTTGCTTGACTTTTTGCACATGACTAAGTGGGACATGGAAACTGGTATGTCCCATCCAATTGCCTGGATTGACGCATCCGACAAGTGTTTCTTCCCTGATATAGTCGGTGATTATGATGAGCCAAATTTTAACCGATATGAATTGGAACCTCTGGAGAATCAGGACATCAACCTGCATTTGGAGATTGAGATACGTGAACTAGATGCAGAATCAAGTGGCGAGTCCAATACCATAACTGAGCAAGCATTAGACAAAGACGGTGCTGCAACTTTATATTGTGATGTGGGAATAAATGAAAGTTGCGTGAAAGGACCAATTGTGAAAGCTGTCGGCTCATCTGAAGGAAACTCGAAGTTAGCTGCTGTTTATCAGCCGGGCTCTATCGCCATTGATGCTTTAAAAGATATGTTCGTGAAAGCTATTGGCTCACCCGCTGCAAAAATCCTTGAATTACATCATTGCTCGGGCATTTCTATGGAGGCTAGGCTGGAAATTTTCAGTAAACAGCTTGAAATTACTAAAAGGCTCCGTGGAGATGCGAATGTCCAATATGCCTGGCTGCCTTGTTCGAGAAGGACAGCTTTTGCTATGGAGAAGTTTGGAGTTGGTTATACTGAGCACTCGAAAATTCACCCTGCGCATGGTGTTGGAGTTCATTTGATTCCTGCTAACGGAACAAACATCAGGTTTGATATTTTGAATCACTTTTTGTGTAGTCAAGATGCATTTAAAGTTTGCATCTGCGCACGCTTTATTTCCGTTTTATTACTGCACATATTTGAGAAAATCCTCATGTGCATATGAGTATATCTCTCGATTCACTTTACGTAGATATATCATTACTTCAAAGATGGTAAGTTAGTTGGCAGAAGCTGATATGTGCCGGAGTATATTGTTTCTCTTTGTATCTTCATGCTAGCGCTACATATTTAAAACATTATCTGGTGCATTTGGTTCTATTTTTTCCTTTTTGGGGGTTTTCAGTATTGATTACTTTGATATTGACGAAAACGGCGCCCAACATATGATACTCTGCCGTGTGATAATGGGAAATATGGAGTTTGTTCGCGCGGGATCAGATCAGTTCTATCCCAGTACAGAGGAATATGACAGTGGCACTGATAATCTCCATGCTCCAAATCAATACGTTATATGGAACATGAATGCGAACTCTCACATCTACCCTGAATATGTTGTCAGTTTCAAGATGACTCCGAACGTGGAAGGTAGATAATGTTTCACGCTCTTGTTCCAACTTTACCCTTTTAGCGCATATTTTTGTTTGGGTGAATGAATGCTCAAAATCCCACTCTTCCAATTTTGTGCAATTGTATGTATTCATTGGCCAGGTTGCTGATCCTTAGCGCTCTTTTTTCTTTGTGGTTATTCGTTGATTTGAAGTTGAACATTAGAGCAGGATTTTGGTTGCTTGAAATGGTCATCATCATATTACTCTTAATCGAATGGATTCAACACTTGAAGCTTAACACTCTTAAAAAGTTTTTTTTTTGTTAAAATATTCCAAACATAGCTGCCAAATCCATGCCCCTTACCGATATGTATAACAGGGCGTGTACCTGAAAACGGTGGCAGAATCGATAATTCAGGGATCAGCACTTGTGATGCAGGACCTCAAGGGCCGGTATGTTTCCCTTAATAGACCTTAAATTTTCGTTAAGTCGTCCTTCGACTCTCAGTTCTATTCTTCACAAATACCGTTAAAACGCATTCATCTCTCACCACTTGCAGAAAACTCCAACTTCTCCTTGGATGTCATTTTCGACGCTGTTCGACGCAATCTCGGGCAGAATCCCTTGTGAGAGTATGGACCTACTGAAGAAGAACTACGACTTGTTTAAGGTTCGTAACGATAAACTTTTCGTCGCTTTCAAAGGCAATAATATAACTATCATGAAATAATAAATTTTCCTGTTGTTTTTGCAGAATAAGCAGATAACTAGGGAAACATTCGTCAGAATGCTGAGGGCGATCGTCGGCGATGCTTTGCTTAAGGTTGCAATCACAACTCTTCAGGCCAAGGTATAATAAACTCATTCATCTCAGCTGTGAGTAATAATAATGTTTGTATGTTTAATGTAATCGTCATGTGCAGACGGCGACGAAGGTAAGGCCTACGGCGTGAGGCTGTTGGTGAATAATGATATCGGTTTTTGCGGTATTTTTATATAAGATATAGCAAAGAATGTTTGATGTTTTTTCCGTTGCGAAATTGCTTGTGTTGTCTGCTACGATATAAAACTTCTTGTGGTGTTTGTTTTCTGCTATTACACATGTTTTTGGACTTCGAACATCAATGCTAGCGCTTCTGTTGTGTATGTTGAAATGGTTTGATGTGTTTAGTATTGTAGAAAATTGTGTATTTGTATGAAATTATTAAGAATGTTATGCTATTATTTAGTAATAACTGTATAAGTTAGATAAAGATTGGAAGATGAAATAAGAAAATACATTAAAGATTTTCTGATGTTTTACGGAACAACTCTAATGATCTATTTCTAACTAATACCAGTACTTGCGGCACACGCTCGATGTTATGGTGCTCACGCAAGGTGAGCACCATAACATTTCTGTATATGAGTAATGTTATGGTGCTCACTTTGCGTGAGCACCTTCGTGAGCACCAACCACATCAACGCGCCAAATCAGCATACAATAGAATGTTTTATTGATCTATAACCTACACATGGGATTAGTGAACCCGTCGGGGGTTGATTTGTCATGTTGACGTGGCACAAAAAAATGCCACACAACAGGTGCCCACGGATGGTGCTCACGCAAGGTGAGCACCATAACATTTCTGTATATATATATATATATATATATGTATATATATATATATATATATATTATATTCTATTTTATTAATGTGAGGGGTGAGGTTAAACTCTCAATGTGACCTGTCAATTAAACAATCAAATTAAATAATAAATTAAACAAAACCGCTACATATAATTACTATTTTTGAGCTTATTACTATTTTTAGCTAATTAGTATTATACCTTTATTTTTATAATTTATATAGATACATGCTTAAAATTTAAATTATAATTTGTAATACAAATTTTAAACTAAAATATTATATACGTTTATATGATAGCACATGCAGTGAATGTGCAAGGAGTACTAATATTAACTAATCTTTTGGTTATATATTATAGATGAAATTCTAATGCTAAGTTTAAAATTGATTCTGTATGATATAAGTTCAAAAATACGGTAAAAAGGTAATTATAGTTGACACACCATCTAATTATTTTATCTCATTAATCTTCAAAAAGTACTTGAATTTCATTGGTCATACGAGTAATTCCATCAACATCTAAAAGTATCGTCTTTGGTTATTAGTCCATGTTAATCTCATCAAACATCCAACGAGGATATTTTTATCGCTCGCTACTACGCATCAAAGTAGAGAAATTTCATCATTTTATAACGGTGTTAACGCCGAAGTAAAAGGAACGAATTTGTTTGCTCAAAAACAAATTTTATTTCGCATCGGTACTTAATTAGGCCTAAATTGTGTTGATCATGTAGAGAAATGAATAAAATGAAAACACAACACGTCAACGCAATCTTTTTCTTTTTCTTTTCTAAATAGTCAAATAGTTCGAGCCCCACATCACAAATACAATAAAATCTCTATAAATTAATACGCGATAAATTACTAACCTCTCTAAAATAATAAAATCTCCCGGTCCCGACTTGGGTCTTTGTAAAAAATCATCAAATTCGATAAGATAATAAAATAATAATTCCTTTATAAATATTAATATTCATTAATATTGCAATATAAATATTATGATAATTTGCTAAAATATAAATCTATTGTTACTAGCATTTTATTAAAATGCAAATTTAATTGGTTTCATCCCTAACTTTTTAAGTTGCAGCCAATAGTTCCGATGTCCATGAATATAATTGTTTAATCGTATACAAGGAATTCATATTACATAAATATATTTAATTAGTTAAAATAAATGGTTGATGGATGAAATTAAATATATATAAGTCTGAATTAGCTGAATTTTAAAAGTTTCTCTTTTAATTAATAAAATATTAATTTATCGATATATTAATATCTCTCTAAATTAATTAAATTTATCGGTCCCAATGTTATTAATTTAGAGAGGTTTTACTGTAATAAAATAGATGTCGAAAAGTTAGTTCAACTATGCACTACAACCATTGTTGCATTTGAATGCATGAATACCAATCTTTCTTAGACATCGATGTCCTAACATGGACGAACGATGATGGTAACGTTGAGAAAAGCCTCAGCCTTTAATTTAGAACCACAAAGCTGCCAAAATCCACAGACCCCCAAAATCATTATCATTGAAAGAACACAAAAAGATCGCTGTACAGTTTTGCAGCAGCCAAAAATGATCATGCAAGTAGACGACCCAACACAATAATAAAGAAGGCAATTCATAAACTTATTGATGCTTGAGAATTAAGAGATGCATACAGCGACAAAAGAAATTGAAAGGGAAATCACGAACCTCGGTGATCATCAAGAACCGATCAAGGCATTACGCTCCAACTTTCTTTCGAAAGAACCTCTTTTTATCGGCGGGTTTCAGTATCTAAAACGAGCACATCAAATTCTCATCGACGCTCATCATAGAGCCAGCGTTATCGAATTCCCCGCAGTAGTTTGGAGCAGAAAATACAGTTACCAATTGCCTGTCTGCGAAGAATTCATACCCATCCTCCACGACCTACGCATATCACACAATATGATAAAAAAAGAAAAGATAAAACGAGAAGAGAGTTAAACAGATCAAAGAAAGACAAGTCATAACACTTACCTGATGGGCACGGCAAATAAGGCCCATGTCATTTTGCATTAAGAACTCGGCGACTTTATCGGTGCCAAAAGTGTAAGAAACCCCCCTATCGTTCATGCCCCAACCTTTTATTTCTCTACTTGGATCGGACCAAAGCAAATCACATACGAGGGTAAAATCTGGGACATCAGTGGGACGTGGTAAGTTTCTAATTTGGTCCAAATTTGTGAGGTCGGGCGAAAGTCCGCCATGCATGCAGAGTATTTTATCGTCATAAGGGCAGCCACGGGGAGGCAGTTGAAGCACTCTGTAAATGTTTTCCATATTCGAACGTTGAATCTGCACTTGCACTCGTCGAAGAATCCGTAGATTCTGTTTATGGAGGCGCATTCGTGGTTTCCCCTTAAGAGGAAAAAGTTTTCGGGGTATTTGATTTTGTAGGCGAGTAAAAGGCAGATTGTTTCTGAACTGTATTTTCCACGATCGACGTAGTCGCCCAAGAACAGATAATTTGCCTCTGGTGGGAATCCACCGTATTCGAAGAGCCGTAAAAGATCTCCATATTGCCCGTGTATATCACCTAAAAAGAGAGAAACAAATCAGATATACAGTAAAAGACAAATTTCACCGTAAAATAAACACGATAACCAAACTAAGAATCTTAAAAAAAGTAACTCCAGCGTTTAGATATGTTTTGGAAACAAAAACATGCGAGGAATTAATATCAATTCTAGATTAGAGAGACATCATAAACTCTCCAAAAGATGCGGAGTAAGAATCTCCTCTGATTTCATTAGCACATCAGTTAGCTAGCTTAAAAGATTTGGTCTAGGTTCCTTATAGCATATGACTTAGGTGAGAAAACAAAGAAAAGAAAGCCCTTCATACTTTGTGTAAGTATTTAGGGGTAAGTAACTTCTTAGTTACCATTTTCGTGTCAGTGTCCAGCGAGGCATAAGACAAGCTAGTACTCAAAATCACTCCCTCATCGCCACCAATACCATCCTTGTCTAGAGAGCTGATTTGAAAATTTACCATTTCTTAGTTCACATCTATCAGAAACCATTACCGTGGCAACTAGACATCACATCATCATTCACCTTAGTCTTAAAAACCCAGCCATTGTGATCTCACTTTAATTTTCTACAATGTGAATCTATAATTTAATTTACTAGCTCATAATATAACTATGCATAGTATGACATCAAAAACCTTTCAACTTTCCCGCAGACGTCATTGAGTTGTGAAACTTATCCCCATACCACTTTCGCAATACATCAAGCAGGGATAGCAGAAATACTACAATGATTCATTCCCTTACACATGCAATAAAATTCCAACAACATATAATGCTAAAAACTCCAACAGACGAAGTAAGAAGCTTTCCTAACGGCGTCAAATCAACGACGAAACATCGTCAACTCAGGACGACAACAAAAAAAATTGGAAAAGCAGAAAGAATTCAGAATAACAATAAAGCGGGAAAAAGAAAAGAGAAAAATCACCGCAAATCTTAATAGGAGCCTCAAGCTCCAAAAGGTTGGGCTGAGAGAGAAATATCTCGCGCGACGCAGTACAGAGCAATCGAATCTCATTCTCAGACAACTGAACCTGACGAACAGTCCTCGCCTCCTTAAACTCCAAAAGCCTCGTTATTATGTTGTCCAAAAGCTCCCCATCGATCCCTCGCCCGCCGGCACCATTTCCAGCCATCTAATTTCTGCTTATTTGTCCAAATTCTGAACCAAAACCTAGCTCAAAATAATCCACTGTACCTCCACCAAAATCAAGGAATCAAATCAAAGGGATGAAGAAAGCAAGGCAATGGGACGGCAACGAAGATTCTACTATTGTGTGGTTAAGGACAAAGGGTAGCTCGAATCTTGTTCATGGGCGAAGAGGCTTCGTCGACTGTAACGTCAATGCGATGAGGCCGAGAACACTAAGAGCAACTCCAACGGAGCTGCAAATCCAAAAGATGGGGTAAAATTACTCAAGTTGATACCAAAAATCAAATCCAAAAAGAGATTTATCATTTCTCTTTCCCATCACACGTGATATTCAACACTCCCCTCACGTGTGAGCCCATGTCTTTTAAATCAGGCGTATCTGCCAATGTCTTTTTAAATCGGGTCGGATCTCTGCCCGCCAATGTCTTTTTAATTGAGTCGGATCTCTGCCCGCTCTGATACCATGTTGAAATATTGTCGATAGAAATTCGGGCCGGACCTCTGCGTCATCGAGGCCCGCGACACACGTCACACGGAGAAGGGGTGTCCGATATAAGCCTGATGGGGTTCCTTCTTAAAACCAAGGTGTTAAGAGGAGTGACTCATCAAGCTTATAAACCCACTTTATTCTTTCGTGGTTGATCGGTGTGGGACAAATCTCCCATCACACGTGATATTCAACACTAATTGGTAAAGTTGTAAAATATGTGGTTAGTTTTAATTTTGTAAAATGATGTGGAAGTGAATATTACATAATAGTCTATTGAGTTTGAGAATGAGTTGATCGGTTGGAGGTGAATTACTGCATTTTGAGTAGGGGTGGTAAACAGGTCGGGTTGGGTCACCTTCGGGTTCAACCCGTTTAATAAACGGGTTGAAAACTTCAACCCTGACCTGACCTGTTTACTTAAACAGGTTGAAAAATTAAACCCAAACCCAACCTGCTTTAACCCTAACTCAACCCGCCAACCCGCCAACCCGTTTAAAATTAAAAAAGAGAAGAAAAAAACAACATTTAGAATTATAAATCCAAATTAAACAAAAAAAAGGAGAACTAATGCAATTTTTTTTCTAAAACCATCATGTGTGAGCGTGAGAGTGGGTAGAGAATTAGGGTTAATCCTTTTATTTTATTTATATTAATAATATGTTAATAATATATATTATTCGGGTTAAATGGGTTGATTTCAGGTTGATTCCGGGTTGATTTCGAGTTGAAAATCTGAACCCTAACCTAACCTACTTAATAATTGGGTTGGGTTCGGGTTTACCCATTTACGTAAACAGGTAAAAAATGCTAACCCGAACCTGCTATGTTCGGGTGCGGTTCGTGTCGGGTTGGCGGGTTGGGTCGATTTTTAACAGCCCTAATTTTGAGTTTGAGAATGCGTTTGAGTTTGAGATTGCGTTTATCGGTTGGAGATGGTCTAAACAACATTCATGCGATTAGATTGATTGATGGCAACAAAAATCATTTTTTATTAATAATCATAACATATGAACACGAGAAATAACACCACTGATCGGCGGCGACTGAATCCCCTTAGTTGCCCTCGTCTCTTCTCCCTCACCTTAAGTTTCTTCAGTTCAAATTCACAACTAGGGTTTCGCTATTTGTTATTGAACTCGGAATTTGATAATTTGCAGATTAAGGACATATTTTTAACATATTAAGATTTGATCATCATGGTTTTGTTATCGATGTCGCAACAATAATTATCATTTTAACCTTGATTTTCTAATTTAGCTTAACTATCATGTACTTTACTTAGTATTATACGGTTATACCCAAATATGTCTAAAATTTACCACAGTGCACCCAACGAGAGGGTACTAGCGCATAACTAAATAAATCAAGAAGTTGTGGTTTACGTCGTTTCTAAATCGCATGGATTTTTTTGTGCTTGATTTCTATACCACAGATGAATAATTATATGCAATTTAGCCTAAATGTATTCTATATTTTCTAAAATTAATTTATATAAACTTAAAAATAACATAAAATTAACTAAACATTTCCTTAACAACATTCAACAAGCGCACACACACACATGTACATATTAACAACAAACAACAAACACATATTACACATTTGAGCAAGACCCTAAACCCTAAGTGGCAAGCAATGATTGTGATTGCTTCTCATACTTAAACCCTAATCCCATGGAATCATCGGCAGACCAGACAAAGATCCCGTGAAGATTCCCCTGGCTCTTCAACTTATTACACGCCGTAAAGAAACCATTGTCCGGCAATAGCCCACCGCTGCCGTCGCTTATGAAGCTCGCCAGCACTTTCCCGCCATTATAGTTCGAACTCTGCTTGGTGAAGTAGCCCATGAACTCCGGGACGCTCGTCCCCTCATCGTAAGCGTAGAATTGAAAGTTCACGTAGTCAATCAAGTGCCCGTAACTCTTCCACAGAGCCATGTAATGGCTCTGAACCTCGTCGTCGTCGAAAGGGGCGATTGAGGCGAATTGTATTACGCCGTTGCTTTTGAGTGCTGTCAGGAGCTGACCTGTTGGAAGTAAAATATACTGAAATTAAAATGCCACTTGTTCCCTACAAGCTAAATTTTTAGGTTAACTGGTCAGCATGGTATCCGTTTTTCGGTTCAAAAGGTTGTCCTCATTAGACTCATTTAATATCCAAAATAGCTATGGAAATAATATATAAAATTGAGATATGATACTTCCACCAAAATTAAGCTTTTAGGTGGAGTGGTAATTCAACATGGTATCAGTAACTCAGGTCAAAAGGTAGTTGGTACAAATCCCCACGACTACTCATTTCAGAAGAAGAATCCACGTCTAAGGCTATATAAGAACGGAGTAAGTCTGAACGTGAGGAGTCATGTCAGAAATAAATTAATAAAAGTAAGATGAGATTCTCCCTACAAGTTTAATTTTCAGATAAATCGATCATTTAGCCTTACCTATACACTCCGCAAACGTCTCAGGGTCGGCCTTGAAATGCTCGTAGTCTATATCAATCCCGTCCAAATCGTACGTCTGAATTATGCTTGTCAGTGACGTCACAGCATTGGACACCCACGAGCCGACCGATGATGGATTGAAGTACGCTGATCCATCGTTAACTGAGTCGCCACCTAAGCTTAGGGCAACCTTAACGTTCGAGTGTTGGGATTTTATGGACGAAACTTGAGATGGGCTAAGGTTGTCTGTATCCCAAAATACGTTGAATTGCCCGTCGGTGGGCTTGGAGGGAGACGAGGTTGTGTAGTCTATGGCGAAGGAGAGTATGAAGTGAAAATCGACGTCGGAGTTTATGGGCACGTCGGAGAACCGCACGTTCTTGAACTCGGCTCCTATGTATTCGCGGAAGAGATTTGAGTCAGCCGATTGGGTTGGTAATAAGAGTGAGCTGAGGATGAAAATAGTTGAGTACAAGTAGAAGAGCTTCATCTTTTTCTTGTTTTTTTTTTCGGGCAATGTGTGTAGCTTTTGCTGTCTTAGATTTGTGTAGTTGGATTGGAATGACTTTGTTGTAATGAATTGCTTGGGTTTTATAGTGAACAGGGTTTTTTGAAACATAGGGCATGGGTCGAAAGAATCTTGATTTATGGTCGTTGATTGTTTCACGTGCCGTTGATGGAACAAAGTTTGTGTTTTTGAATTTGAATGATACTTTGGTATGTGTACAATATAAATATGGGATAATAACGAGATATGTAATTTGGTCGTGTGTGATCAATAGTTTTCTTATATATGTTTTATTAATTACACCAAACTCAAAAACTAATATGCTAAAATTTATCTATTTAATTTATTTTAATAAAATAATAATATAATCAGCTTTTTTGTTAAACAATAAATTACTTATACTAAACTACAAATATAGAGTAAAATAAACAATGAAAGTAATGATCATTAGTTAAAGATTTACATTATACTTTAAATCATTCCACTATGTATAGTGATAGTAGCCGCCAAATCCTTGCTTTTCAACCTTTTTTTTCGAAAATTTGACCCTTGAACGAAGGGCACGAAATCAATCTGATTTTTTTTATCAAAGGGAATAAATGTTTAGCAGTGTATTTAGTCAAATACATAATTATTTTGTTATATAGTAGATATTGCAAATATGTTAGAGAACGAAACAAATGTCTCCGCATGAAATCTTGACTTTCGATATTGGATGAGGACCGAGGAGTGGGCATCAACACCAGGCCCCGAAGATTAGTCACATCCCGGAATGTGCGGTTCAAGCCCATAGTTCGTCGAGTACGGATATTTTAGGATAGAAAAAAACCTAATTAAAACAAATAAAAGTAATAAGTACTTATCTATAGTATTGGGCCTCAAAATATTGACCCTAATTAGTAAATTTTTACAGAATCACATTGCTAAATCATGGTCCTGGGAATATAGAAAACCCGGGGCCTAAAGCCCCTGCTTTAGTTACTTTACCAAAAGCCGGTCCGATATAAGGAATGTGAGCTTCTAATCAAACTTCTTATCGAACTTTTTATCACTCGTTATTATTGTTTGTACTATAATAACATTCTTATATATGAACTTTTATATTTGTAAAAAGGTTTATGATATGTTTTTTATTTAGACTTAATAATACAATTTAATATTTCGTCATAAAAAAACATGTTAAAAACCACAAAAAACCCGCTCCAACCCAATTCAACTCAAACAAACCGCAATGTATCAGATTAAGATTTTATGATCGGGTTCATAGTACAATGTTAAAAACCGCAATACATTAGGTCGAGTTGAGATTTCAATAAGAACCGCCCTGACCGCACCACACTCACCCTAACTGCTCTCAACCGATTAGAATCAGCCGACGACTGAGTGCTCCTTCCTAAGATGACCATTTTCAGAAGTCTTATGATGCGAGCCTATATAAGTATCGATCTTATACATTATCTCCAAGCTATTGCTCACAAGGATACTGGAACTATCATAAGCTTGAATCACAATTGTTTGAATTTCCATCGGCACGTCGTCCTCTCAAGCCACCAGATCGCCCAAGGCGGCACTCAACGTCGTTCGAAAATCCGCCCTTTTCTAAAACTCTCGCTCGGCAACGATTGATTGAGGTTGTCCAAAGCCAGTGAAAGCACCATTTGACAAGTACGTAGTGATGAGAGGATAAGGGGTTTACCCTTCTTCTGCAACAATATTCTTCCTAATGCACCATTATCCGAGAAAGTATTCGACACCTTCACTATTTAGTTGACGGAAACTTGGACAGAGAAGTTGTACAAAAAACCGGCGTCGTAAACGGCGGTTTTAGGACTTTTTATCATCGGACTTATGTTGATGTAACATTTTTTAGGGCGACGAGTGTAGTTACAAAGATTTCCGAGGGTGTTTGAAAAGTTTTTTGAGTAGTATGTGATTTGTCTTGCCATGTTGACGCACCACAAGCATAATTCGCTACACAATTGGGTCACCCAATTGCAGACTTATTCGGCCAATTTTGACGTATTAAATTATTTATTAGTTTAATTTATATATTTAAGTAGTGGTTTTGGTTCTAGATTTTTTTCCATAATCGATCTACTTCTTTGGGCTATTGGATGATTCCGATTTTTGAACCTATTTGTAGTTTTCGACGATTTCCACAAGTGAAATGAAAAAAAAAGTTCTCTAATACGACGAAATATTGAAAATTTTTAAAAAGCTAACTAATATGGATTGTATGTTTAATTTATTTTCCATTTATACGAATATTATGTTGAACATCAATTTCATTTTTGTCTTTATTTGGTTATAAAATTAATTCATAATAAGAAAGTTAGAATAAAAATATGCCATTTATTGATAACGTTTTGTATATAATAAAATTAATTTAGAAAAAGGAACTAAAATAAATGACTGCCTATGTTTGAAACAAAACTCACACAATGCCCATTTTGTAATTGCCGCTCCGACAAGTGCCTACATTCGTAATTAGCTCGTGAAATTGATGGGCTACATTTATGAATTAGTCACTGTTAAGGGACCAACACGAAAATATCCCAAATTAAATTAATAGGGTTCATTCTCTCTCTCGTCTCCTACCCTCACCAAATTAATTCCCATCGATTCCAAACCCTAACCTAATCCCATCCAATTGTAGTCTCGCGATGAAGGAGCCGAAGAGAAAATCCCGGTCGTTCGTTCCGGCGCCAGAACAATCAGATCCTCGCCCTAAGACGGCGCGTTTATCTGCTTCGCCGCCAGTTTTAGGTAAAGTATGTTTCATCTGCAATTACTTTCCTGCCGACAACCAGCCTGGTGGCTTTTTCTTATGGTCCCGATCCGTCCGACGTCAATCATGGATTGTATCTATTGGATTTAGATGCGGAAACGGAAAGCAACGAGTTTGTTGATCGGAATCCTTACCTGTGTTTCAATAGCTTTTCATTAGGCATCCGTGGATTTTGCCTTCTTGGCTCTACCCTCTACTTCTTTGGTTATAGTCCCGCTTTGCTCTCATATGAGCTGCCCTCATCATTCCCCCCCTTTTGGTCCACGGCGGGACGAGGTTTTAACTTTGACTCGGGATTTGTTAAGCGATGCCCCTCATATGAAATATTACAAACATGAACCCTGGGCATGTCAAACTCCAGACGGAGAGAAAATGGTGATCTTCAGTACTATGTTATATATTTCCCCAGGCCGATCTAAGGGAAACTTCGAAATGTTCGATCGTAGAACAAAAACGTGGAGGAGGCTCGCCGATCTCAACCCACAGCTAACCCGACTCTGGCGTGAGGGCTGTCTGGGATTTGTTAAATATGGCATTCAAGAGGATTATTATGCTGAACTTCACTCTTGTTCTTTCATCGATGGTGGAGTTGCCCTACTGGTCAATACTTCGGTAGGAAATTTCACTCTGAACACAGCTGATCGCAAGAGTGCTTGGTTGCCATGTGATAGATTCCGACTCGACCTTGGCCGTGGATATCGGGATGGCGTTCGTACTAGCATGTTAGTCAGGGGTAGTTTGTGCTTGATGGATTGGTTTGCGTGGGAAGATGGAACCGATCAAGAGAAAAAGCTATTGTATGATGGGTTCTCATGGAACGCTGATAAAGTAATTGGAGGTGGAATGACTTGGCTTTCTCCAAAAAATCGTTTCTGCATTGTGCGCAGTGAATGTGATGACGCAAGACAGCCCCTTTTGGTTGTAGACGTGTTTGATTTCGATGATTCGCAGTCTTATCTTGTCGGGCGATGAGATGATGAGGTGAAGGGCTTAATTCTTAGGAAGAGGTTCAAATTGGTTGGAGGACCCCTAGACGCTCCTCCCCTGTTGGCTACCATGTGTCTCGCCCCCATTCCATGAGGTGATTTGATTGGATGAGGTGGTTATTAAGTGGCCATATATTATTCTTTGTTCCTAATCTCTAATCCACCCAGTTTATGTTTGTTTATTTGTGTAGGTTTGCATTTCTCTGGGCAGCTTGGCGGATTAAGATATTATGCTTTCTTGTTTGCTTTGAGCGATTCTGTGAGGACAAGATTTGGTCGTGTGGACTTTTGGCTATGTTACTTCCAAATCATCTATAACTCGGTGAGTTGAATTGAAACTTGAAACATATGCATTTTCTTTGTTTTATTATTGCTTTTTTTTTTCTTAATACTTGAAAACGCAATTAATCTAATATAAAAAGCTCCTATATAACTTGAAGCCCATTTGGCCCATGGCCTTATATTAGAAGGGTAAAGCCCAGTTGGCCCACACCCAAGTACATAAATTGTTCATCATTTTATAGTGCATGGTTGTCATGACCGGACCGGTCAAATTCCGGTCCGGTCTTTTAATTTAAAAAGAAATAAAATATTTTTGGCTTAAATAAATTACACAAAATTGAAAAAATAATAAATTAGTTTGGTCTAGTGGTTAAGTTGTTGGTATTTTGCTTAATGAGCTTGGTTTCGAATCCACCCAACACCCTATTTTTATGTTAACAATTGACCTATTAGTTCACTATTTTTCAAATTTGACTCAAGCTCATATATTTAATACTTGGCATACGATTAATTTATAACAACAATTAACGCTTATTTAATTTTATCCCTTAATTTAAATACTTGGCATACGATTTAATACTTGGCATACTTGGCATATGATTGAACCGATTAGTTTACATGGATGGAAGATGGAGTTTTATCTGTAGAGATCATCATATCAGACAGATCAATCATGCATTATTTATAAATCAAAGGTTTTGAGGACGAAGAAACATGACGTTGTTTCCGAAAAGAATGTTAATGGATAGGATGGCCTCAGATCTTCCAATGTTTCTTCGATCTTTCTTGGCGTAAGCTCAGAGCTGCAGTGAGATGATAAGCGTAGTAACCATGAGGCAAATGGAAGGTAGTAGCAGCCTCCAAAGGGAGAGTCTTTCCTGCAATTTCCATAACACAAGTTTGAGAAACTATTGTATTACTTCTGCTCATAATTTTCTTACTCACTAGAAGTTATATCTTGCAATAAGTAGATTATGGTACTCTGTGTGTAAAAGATAAGGTACGCTAATATAAAATAAAAGCTACTTCATAAATTCTTGTTATGGTACGCTATATATATAAGTGGCATAGTTAACCTGCATATTATGTAAAAGATAAGGTATGCTAATATAAAAGATAAGATACTCATATATTTTGGCTATTGTACCCTATATATATATATATACATAATGGTACGGTTAGCCTGCATATTAAGCTACTCTGTATGTAAAAGATAAGGTACGTTAATATAAAATAAAAGGTAGTTCATAAATTCTTGTTATGGTACGCTATATATATATATATATATATATATATATATATATAACAGTTAACCTGCATATTATGGTACTCTGTATGTAAAAGATAAGGTACGCTAATATAAAAGATAAGGTACTCATATATTCTGGTTATGGTACGTTATATACATAATGGTACGGTAAACCTGCACATTATGGTACTCTGTATGTAATAGATAATGTACGTTAATATAAAAACTTATGCTACTGCATAAAATACAAACAAATTCTCATACAACTATACAACAAACGACATCACTGAGTCTCCAAACAGTCTCATTCATAAGACAAATAACTTAATGAACATAAACAACACAGTCTCCAAACAGTCTCATCCCCAAGTCAAATAACTGAACTTAAACAACAAAGTCTCCAAACAGTCTACGTCGTCAAATTGGGGCCGGTTAAACTCTGGATCCACGGTCTTCTTTCATAGATACTCATACTTCCGTGCCCAACAATTCGTCAGAAAATGAGCTTGCACAATATAAAAACGACATGAACTCAGAACTGCAACATAGTAAACGGAAACATGCACAATGTTAAAACTTACGAATGCTCTAGCGGCCCAGGTCATCTTATGCGAGGCCATCAGATTCCGAACGTAGATCAAAAGAGCGCGGGATGGCACCTGGAAGAAAGCTCAGATCTGTCTTGCGGAGGCATTTCTGCAAAAAAGAAAATTTGTTAATAAGCAGTACCGTTTTATACGCACGGCGTACCAATTTGCCCAAACAGAAGGTACAAAATACAGTGATCGTGTAGTACCAAAACAAATTGACCTCATTCGAAAAAAATCCAAAGCGAACCATTCCAAAACTTCCAAATTCGACAACAATCAGTCCACCCATTCGAAGATACACGCACAAAGCTACCACACTAAATTGAACCATTCCAAAGAATCCTAATCGAACAACAAATCGATGTCATTCGAAAAACATGCAACTATTATTACGAACATTAACCGAAAATGCTTAAACCCAACGAATAACGGCAAAATCAAAATAGATACAAGCCTATTGGTAACGGTAATACCACGACGAAATGCCACGACGTACTGTAATGCTGCGAAGGACTTACCCTATCGATTTCAGAAGGGAATACAACGACGAACGAGAACCCATGACGTTGAATCTGAAGCAAAAATAAATGCGGGTCGATTTTTGGGAGAAAGTCGCGCGATTTGGGTTGGTTGGGATGGTGCGAATTTTTTTTAAAGAACGAACGTAAGGTGAAATAAGAAACTAGGTAAATGATGTAATAAATCAGTTTTATCAGGGGTAAAAATCCGTCAGTTAGGTACCATATATTTTATTTTCATATCGTTTTGACCCCAAATTTTATAATTTAATTTCTTTAGCCCATTGTAAAATTAATTCCTAACCACCAACACAATTTACTTTATTTAATTTTAACCCACAATTTTGTAAAATTTTACTATAGAAAACAATTACTATGTATATAATTTATGTTATTTGGTTATCATAAAAATATATAGAATCATATATAAACATACCGGTTTGTCTCGGGTTTGTCTACGGTTTGATTCTGATTTTATGCCGGTTAAACCACTAAACCTTAAACCACTAAAATTTTCGGTCCGGTTCGAAAACCCGGTTTCAGAACCATGGTGTCAACACCGAGTAAAAAAGGAACGAATTTGTTTGATAGAAAAAACAAATATTATTTCGCATCGGTACTTAATTAGGCTTAAATTAAGTTGCTTGATCATGTCGAAAAATGAATAAAAAGAAACACAAGACGTTAACGCAATCTTTTTCTTTTTTTTTTTAGGTTAAGTTACAACTAATTAAAGTTCAGTTAGAACTTAGAACAGAAAAGTCAAATAGTTCGAGCCCCACATCACAAATCATAAAATAGATGTCGAAAGGTTAATGCAACTATGCACTTGCAACCATTGTTGCATTTGAATGCATGAATATCAATCTTTCTTAGACACCGTTGTCCTAACATGAACGAACGATGATGCTGAGCCTCAGCCTTTAATTTAGATCCACAAAGTTGCCAAAATCCACAGTACAGAACCAAAATCATTATCATCGAAAGAACACAAAAAGATCGCTGTACAGTTTTGCAACAGCCAAAAATGATCAATGAAGTAGACGGTGGACCTGAATAAGCCATTACTGAGGGGGGCCACTGTTAAGCTTAACGATTCGAAGTGCTGGATTCAGATATGAGCAGTTGCCAAATTTCTGTTTCTATTGTGGGAAAGTGGGACACGTTGAAAAATTATGCTCCAATCGCTCTAGAGATGCAAAGAATGGGTGTCTGTGCCCAGATCAATATGGGGATTGGACGAGAGCAGAGCCACCTAAGCAGAAGGGAACCCATGCTGAGCTGAAAGCCCCAACACCTATTAACCCAACAGGAAGGAATAACAGTGGAAGAAATGAGGGAAGAGAGCGTCCCAGAAACTCAAGGAGTGGAGACTGATACAAGCCTAATGAATTCGCTAAATGACTCGACCCCCGAAGGAAACTGTGTACCAATGGAGGAGGGGACAATGTGTACCAAAGATATTGCTCAACCTATGGCAGAGAAGATGCTTGAGGAGATTCGAAAGGATCAAAGTTGCAATAGAACTCCACTCCAAGATATCAGCCTTACCAAGATTCATGCCATTGCCAAGAAAAAGAAGGGTAATGTAGTTTTTCGAAGACGTTCCCATGATTAACAAACTCATCCTAACTCTGAAACTGGACTTGGGATCAAAAGAAGCAGACAAGATAAGGAGAACGTGATGCTCGAAGACTACCAAAGCAATGGTATTTCCAAAAAACAGAGGGAGGCAAATGATAGCTCTCAATTTAAGGTGGGGATATCTAGTCTCGACTGGCCCCACCAAGTGCAATGAGGATATGAATGTTGAATTGTAGAGGATTGGAAGGGCCGTCTACAATTTCCCAACTAAAAGAGTCCATGAGACTCTACCTCCCCTCACAATCTTCCTTAGTGAGACAAGAAAGAAGAAGGCTTTTGTAGGCACGGTTTGTAAACATTTGAAACTACAAGAGAGATGGTTTTATGTGGATCCAATTGGCTGGGATCAAAATACTACTGTGTTGTGCATCCATGCAAATGCATTCTGTATTGAAGTTTGTTTTATACATGTGAGTGCTTCTGAACCAAAGTGGATTAACTTTTGTGCATAATAGCACTAACCCGCAATAGAGGAAAGCTCAATTTGCCTTTATTATTCAGCAAAAGGCCAAATGGGGGGATAACTGGTGCATCGGTGGGGATTTTAATTATATAAGGAACAACGGGGAAAAGAATGGGGGGCAAAACAGAATCATGTCCAGCTTTCAGACTTTCAACAATTTTATTGGAGAAATGGGTGTATGGAAGAGGTGACCTTCGTTGGTAAGGTATTTACTTGGGCCAATAACCAAGAAGGCTCGAGTTTTATTGAAGAAAGACTAGACATGGTTTTCTGCTCCCCGAACTGGCTCCTCCATAATCCCGATCCCATGTTATCATGTGGAGAGACTTTCATCCGACCATTTTATGATGATCTTCAACCTCAATCATCAACAATTTGGACGGAAAGAAAAATTCCAGTTTGACCCGAGATGGTTGAAAGAACCAGAAGTAGTTGAAACTGTCAAGAAATCTTGGGCCAATCAAGTGGTAGGTAACCCCCACTACAGACTCGTTTGCAAGATAAAAAATTGTAGGATGGATGTCTTAAAATGGAGTGCAAATAACAGATTTTAACTCAAAAAGGACCATTGACCATCTAAATCATCAGCTCTCTGACCTGAAAGAAGAAGGTGGGAGCAGGAACTAGGTACTGTGGAGAAAATTGAAGCTTGAACTCGACAGAGCTTATATAGAGATGAGGAGCACCATTGGAAATTTAAATCAAGGAACCTATGGCTTAAGGAGGGTGACAGAAACACTAAATTTTTCCATGCGTCTACAATCCAAAGAAGGCATGCAAACTCATTCTCAAATCTGCTTTACAAAGATGGCACGAACTGTTCTCCTGAAGCGAATCTTAGAGATGGCGATGGACTTCTATCTATAAGGAACTATTCACTTCTTCTAGGCCAGACGGTGTCTTGGAAGCTATCAGAAGTATTCCATGCTCAATCACAGCTTCGATGAATCAGAATCTTACAGCTCATGTCACAGAGGCAGAAATCAAACAAGCCCTTTTTCTCAATAAGCCCGACGAAAGCTCCTGACCCAGATGGTATGAACCCTTTATTTTTTCAGAAAATTTTGGGAAACTACCAAACGAGATATTTTGCCTGTCAGTGTACAACTTCTTTAAACATGGTAAAATTCTTAGAAGTATTAACCATTCAGTGATCTCGCTAATTCCTAAAGTAAAAAACCCTACGGTGATCGCTCAGTTCTGTCCTATAAGTTTGTGCAACGTGAGCTATAAAATTATCTCCAAGATACTCACAGAGAGATTAAAACCTTGCCTTGGAGATATTATCAGTCACAATCAGTCTGCATTTGTCAAAGGTCGACACATCCTTGACAACGTGGCCATAGCGCATGAATGTTTTCATCATCTTCACTCGATCAGAAAGGGTACGAGAAGTGTGATGGCTCTTAAGCTTGATCTGGCCAAAGCCTACGATAGAATTGAATGGGACTTCTTAATCCAACTTATGATCAAAATGGGGTTCAGTCGGATCTTTACTGATTGGGTGATAGTCTGCCTTTCATCTACATCATTCTCCTTCAATATGAATGGTTTTCAATGCAGCTACATCACTCAAACCCGTGGAATCAGACAGGGAGACCCAATCTCCCCTTTTCCGTTCTTAACTATTTCAGAGGCCTTCTCTAATCTTATTGATCAGGCATCTCAAACTGGCAGATTGAAAGGCATTAAATTGAGCAGAAGAAGCCCTATCATTCTTCGCTGACAACTCGCTGCTATTCTGTGAAGCCGAGGTGGAGCAGGCCCTAGTGATCCAAGAAATCATTACCTCTTTCTGCCAAGCCCTCGGGGCAGAAGGTTAACATGGATAAATCGTCCATTTTTTTCAGCAGAAATGTGGAACAAGATGTGAAGAATCAAATTCTTGAAGTTTTGAATGGTATTAAGGAAGAAACAAAAGCTAAGTACTTGGGGATGCCATTAATGATAGGAAGATCCAAAAAGGAGACGTTCCAATCTGCGATTGATGTTGTCAAACAAAAAGTAAGCAACTGGAAATCTCTTCTCCTCTCAAGTGCTGGAAAAGAGACGTTGATCATATCTGTCATAAACTCTCCCAATGTCTATGTTATGAGCTGCTTTAAAATCCCTATTCATACTTGTAAGGCAATTACGAGTGTGACTATGGATTTCTGGTGGGGTGAAAAGGCAAATGGTGGCTCTAAAATCCATTGGAAATCAGAATTGGCTCTGACAGAAAGTAAGGAACTCGGCAGCTTGGGTTTTCAACATGTTCAATCCTTGAATTTGGCCCTGTTGGCTAAGAAATTATGGAGAATAATTACCAATCCCAACTCTCTTCTGGCGAAAGTGTTAAAGGCTAAATACTTCCCACAAGGGAATCTCCTCACTGCCAAAATCCCAGCAACAACCTCTGGCTTTGGAAATGTTGGAACCAAGCTAGATTCGTGCTGTCCCAAGGCTGTAAAGAGCAAACTGATGGAATACACAAGGGGAAACTCGTTTGGCAGAGAGATAAGAAAGGATTGTTTACAGTTAAATCAGCATACGCAATGATCATGGAAGCTGTCCACCTGAAACCAGGAAGGCCAGAAAGCAGTGACCACGGCCAACAAATGAAGGTCACTTGGAGATCTGTTTGGAAATTGGATATCAAACACAAACTTAAGCACTTCCTCTGGAAATGCATTCACAACCTTTTGTCAACCAGAACCAAGCTTAAACAGAAAGGTATTGATTTGGGCACTCGCTGCCCGATGTGTGGAGATGAAGAGGAAACCTTGGAGCATTTATTCTTCAGATGCCCTAAAGCCATGAAAATGTGGAAGGTGGCGCCCCTCGCTTGGAATCACTCGCCTTCAGCATCAGGTACTTTTCAAGATTGGTGGGGATTTATCTGTTCAGGTCCAAAAAATGAAATTTATAACCACAGGATCCAACTTTCGGTGTACTTATTATGGATGCTATGGAAAACAAGAAAGCTTTGGGTCTTCAAGAAGGAATAGAGAGAGGAGAAACTTATAGTTGACCTAGCATGCGCTGAGTGGCAAGAATCCTTGCGGACTTAAGTTTTTCTCTTTGGGCTTGTGCTGATTGTCACTTCTTCCTTGTTCTAGTAGGGTAACCAGTGCGTGATTAGGATCTTGGGGGGTTTTTGTCTGCGTTTACCAGCCTTTCAGACTGGATTTTCTCCTTGCTTTTGCCCCACTCATGAAGTTATGCGATTAGCTTCATTTGAGCCTTTCTTATTTTAGTGTCTTTGGTTGAACAATTGTTATACCAATCTGTTTGGTCTGCCCTGCTGTGTGTCATTGTAAACAGGGGCTTTATGGGGTTATTTAACCTATTGTACATTTCTTTTGCTGGAATATACAAAGCGATCGTTTCGAAAAAAAAAAAAAAGTTAATGCAACTATGCACTTGCAACCATTGTTGCATTTGAATGCATAAATATTCTTAGACATCGTTGTCCTAACATGAAAGAATGATGATGGTGAGCCTCAGCCTTTAATTTAGATCCACAAAGTTGCCAAAATCCACAGAACAGAACCAAAATCATTATCATCGAAAGAACACAAAAAGATCGCTGTACAGTTTTGCAACAGCCAAAAATGATCAATGAAGTAGACGGACGACCCAACACAATAATAAAGAAGGCAATTCGTGAACTAATTGATGCTTGAGAATTAAGGGATGTATACAGCGAAAAAAAAATTGAAAGGGAAATTAACGCTAACCTCGGTGATCATCAAGAACCGATCAAGGCATTAGGCGCTCCAACTTTCTCTCAAAAGAACCTCTTTTCATCGGCGGGGTTTCAAAATATGAAACGAGCACATCAAACTCTCATCGGCGCTCATCATAGCTCCAGCGTTATCGAATTCCCCGCAGTAGTTTGGAGCAGAAAATATAGTCACCAATTGCCTGTCTGCGAAGAATTCATACCCATCCTCCACGACCTAACATATCACACAATATGATCAAAGAAGAAAAGATCGAACTAAAAAAGAGTTAAACAGATCAATAAAAGAAAAGCCATATATATACCAGATGAGCACGACAAATAAGGTCCATGTCATTCTACATTAAGAACTCAGCGACTTTATCGGGGCCGAAAGTGTAAGAAACGCCCCTACCGTTCCTGCCCCAACCTTTTATTTCTCTACTTGGATCGGGAACCAAAGCAAATCACATATGAGGCCAGAATCTGGGACATCGGTGGGACGTGGTAGGTTTCCAATTTGGTCCGAATTTGTGAGGCTGGCGAAAGCCCGCCATGCATGAAGTGTATTTTGTTGTCTATAAGGGGCACGGGGAGGCAATTGAAGCACTCTGTAAATGTTTTACATATTCGACGTTGAACCTGCGCTTGCACTCGTTGAGGAATCCGTAGATTCTGTTTATGGAGGCGCATTCGTGGTTTCCCCTTAGGAGGAAAAAGTTTTCGGGATATCTGATTTTGTAGGCGAGTAAAAGGCAGATTGTCTCTAAACTGTGTTTCCCACGATCGACGTAGTAGCCCAAGAACAGATGATTTGCCTCTGGCGGGAATCCACCGTATTCGAAGAGCCGTAAAAGATCTCCATATTGCCCGTGTATATCACCTAAAAAGAGAGAAACCAAAATTACATATATAGTAAAAGACAAATTTCACTGAAAAATCAACACTAAAAGTAACCCCAATGTTAAGATCTGTTTTTGGAAACAAAAACATGTGAAGACTGAAGAGTTCATATCGATTCGTGATTAGAAATAATAGAGAGACATCATAAAGATTACTTCTACTCTCTCACTAGGGAGAAGGAATATCCTCCGATTTCATCAGCACATTGGTTTCACTCAACTCTGCAATTTCTGCAGTTAAACATCTACCAGAAACCATTATCGTGGGCAAATAGAAATCACATCATCAATCACATTAGTCTAAAAACCCAGCAATTGTGACCTCCCTTTGATTTTTTTACAACGTGAATCTATAATTAACTAGCTCTTAATGCAACTACGAAGAGTATGACATCAAAAAACCAGTCAACTTTCCTACAGATGTTATTGAGTTGCGAAACTTATCCCCATACCACTTCCGCAATACATCAAGCTGGGATAGCAGAAACACTAACATTGATTCCCCTACACATACAATAAAGTCACATCATCAGAAACACTCGTTTTGGCATGTTGAAGCCACTGCTTATGCTTCGCTGACTCACTAGATAACCCCTTGATATAGGAAACGAATTCAGCTAAATAAAGGGAAAAACTTGCAAGATTCCTTTACCATCATAAACTGAGAAGAGTTGCCATCTAACTTGTCGATAAGACTACCAATCTATATGGTGAAAAAAGACACTTACCAAATCAACCAACATTATAGGTTATGATCTCCAAGACTTCAGCATTTGCAAGCACATGTGGAGGAGAGACAAGATTTCCGTTAACCTGCAACAGAAAAAGTAAAGAATGATCAAAACATGAATGAAAAATAAACAGAAGATTGCGTAGCACGTGAGAACCCGTTCACAAAAAATAGACGATTACGTTAGCAGCAACCATTTTCTTTCCTGTTTCAGTGTGAATCATGTAGGCACAATCAATTACTGTCGCATCCTTTGGCAGATTTTTAATCTGAACGGTTATATGAATCGTACTGGTAAGCCCAGCTAGATATATTTAGTTTAAAGGGAAATCAATTAAATAATATTTTACCTCTCCCTTCGGAGTAAATACGAAATACTACTGCTGCCTAAAAGATCTCGCTTGACTGTATCGACGAATTCCCTGGAACTCATATTTCCAACGAACTCCTCTTGCCGTTCGTCAATTGCATTGAGCCATCCAACCTGATAAAGTAGCTCAAATTAGCTATTCCATTCTCAACAAACTTTTAGGTATGTCCTCATAGGGATACTTTCTATGCTTATAGTATAAAAAGCGAAAATATACAGTACCCTGAGAGCATTATTGTTCAGGCAAACTGCTTTCAACAGGGAAGTTGTGCTGTCTGGCATAGTATGTTCTACCAAACCTTTCCCACTATAGTGAGCTGCAATCCCACGTTCAGCGATCGAATCCATCTTTCCGTCCTAATCCGTCAATCATTTGTGCTACTGATGCGTTGGAAATGCAGAACTTGAGCTATATATAGACAGACATTACAGCAAACTAAATCAATAACCTGAAACTTCGAGTCTAAACATGCTCTCGTAGAGAAAAGGAATCACTGTAGTATGAAGACTCTGGTAGCCATTGGGGTTATCATTTCTTATGGGGTTAAATGATTCATACTCCCAGATTCGTGGCCAAATTCTGCTTATGGAGCCCATACCCTCCATCAACAAGGTCTTCTCTTTGTTGATCCAAGAAGAGAAGCAAAGATCTTTGTCACTGGTCAGCCTCTGTTCAATGAAGATCAGGCACACAATATGGCCATGTTTACAGCCAAGAGGGGTTATGACCAGACCAAGAAAATTGCTTTCAGCCAGAAGAAAGACACCATGAAGCCCACTGTGGATGTATGCTACCAATTACATGGTTTTCAACCAGGTTTCCAGGCAGGATACAAATTTAAAGGGTCAAGAATGAATCATGTCGTGGTGGAAGCAAATGCAGGGCCAGGTGACAAGATTTCACAGCCAGGTATTGGGCAGAATACTGCTCCAACAGAAGCTTTGATAAGCCTGCAACTGACTCCTTTTCAATTGCAAAATCTGAGGAACCTGATCAATCAACCAACTCTTAGTCTCCAATCAGAGAGCACCGAGGTAGTACAACCCAATGATAAGGGGGACAGGTATATGTCTATCCTTTAACATGCCAGTCTTAGGTAGCTCAAATGTGTGGTTAATTGATTCCGGGGCAACGAGGCATGTGTCTGGTAATTATGATCTCTTTTCTGAAATGCATGACATTGCTGAATCAAATGTTATTTTACCTAATAATGCAGTTATCAAAGTGAGGAAAGCAGGAACAGTCAAACTGAATAAGCATATCATTCTGACGGATACCTTATTTGTGCCAGATTTTAATTTTAATCTGCTATCTGTTAGTCATCTGGCTAGCAAAATAGGCTGCGAATTCATGTTTGATGCTAACAGATTTCTCATACAGGATCATTCACTTCAAATGATTGGCAAGGGTAGCAAAATAGCAGGATTATATGTCATGACAACACCTCTTTGAAAAGCTCTCAGCACAGGATGGTGAATTACTGCTTGATCCCTTTAAGTACAGAAGGTTAATTGGGAGACTACTTTATCTCACCTTCACTCGGCCAGATATCACTTTTGCGGTTCACAAACTCAGTCAGTATGCTGCTCCTCGTACAGAGCACCTCAAGGCCGCACATCACCTGCTTAGGTACTTAAAGAGTTCCCCAGGCCAAGGTATGCTCCTCAGCTCAGTCCAGAATTTTGAGTTAAGTGCATTTTCGGACGCCGACTGGGGCTCTTGTAAAGATAGCAGGAAATCAGTGACGGGTTATTGTACCTTCTTGGGAGATTCCCTGATTACCTGGAAAGCTAAGAAACAAGCCACGGTGTCACGATCGTCCACAGAGGCAGAATATAGGGCCTTAGCATCTGTAGTGGCAGAAGTGTGATGGATTCAGAACCTGCTTGGTGAGTTGAATCTGACCATTTCTAAGCCTCCCGTGGTGTATTGTGATAATCTATTTGCCTTGAAAATTGCCTCTAACCCAAAATTCCATGAGAAATCCAAGCACATCGAGGTAGATTGTCACTTCGTGCGGCATCACGTGGAAAATGGAGTGATCAAACTCCTGCCCGTTCGGACAGAACATCAAGTTGCAGATATGTTTACTAAAGCAATGTCCGGGCCTCAGCTGCAACGGTTTCTTGTCAAGATGGGAGTTATAAATCTATACCTTCCATCTTGCGGGGGGGTATTGGAACAGAAACACGAGCTGAATTGAATCGCAAAGATGAGCAGAAGAATTGTGAAAGAAAGAAATGCAACAGTGTTAAGCTGAGATGTTTAAACTAAGGAAGAGCTGTTTTTAAATGGCGCGAAGTCCCTTAGTCGTTCCTTTTACTTATTAAGGCGTTTTTATCCTTTAGCTCGTTCCTTTAGACGTTAAGATAGTTATAAAAGGTATGAGCTGGCTTCTTCTTCTTTGCGTGTTCTTTTCCCAGTTTGTTCCATATGTGTTTTGCTCTGTAAATTTTCATCTATCAATAAGAGAGATTCTTGAGCGCCGTGGATGTAGGATTCATTAGAATCTGAACCACGTTACACCGATTGTCCATCAAGAACACACTAGCATTTCGATCACTGTTTTAATACATGGACGTAGGATTCACATTGAATCTGAACCACGTTAAATCCTCGTGTTCTTCGTTTTTCGTTCGTTTAATTTCTGCTTTGTCGAATTCCCCAACAAATGGTGCGGTGAGCGTGGATCGAGCACGCGAGGTTCTTAACGGCGGGTTCGATAAAGGTTTGAATTTGAGAAATTCCTAGGCTCGAAAGAGTTCAGCCTGTGGAAGATGAAGAAGGAGACGAGGAACACCAGTCCCAACTACGTTAGACTTTTCGATGAAGTCGAGTCGGTGTTGGGAAAGAGCGTTAACACGAGACAGTCGAGAGACGAGGCGAGTGAATGCCGTAAGTCTGAAGCCCCGGGTTCGTCGGCGAGGACGTCGATGAATTCAAGTGGGGAGGATTGTTATGAAGTTGACCGAAGATAACTGTTGACACGGCGTCAACGGCGATCGGAGAAGTACCGGCCGGGGCCCGCGAGTGAGAGTCGTCGGGAAGGGTTGATCAGCTAAACCCAAAAGCAGCCGAACATGGTCGGGCGCAAGACCCGGCCGCACCATCAAGGTGGGCATGCAGACCAGACTGGAGATCGGCCAAGAGCGGAGCAATCCTGGCGAGGCAGGTGGGCATGGAAGCCAGCGGGCGAGGCACGCGACAACGCACCAGAAAAGGTGCAGGCCGGACAGGAGATCGGCGAAGGTCGAGCTATCCATGCTAGGCGTTCGGAGACGCATACAAGGCAGGCGGCCAGGCGGCGTGTGTGCAAGGCCGAAGCGAAGGCTTGTAGGCCAGTAGCAAGGTGTGTGAGGCTCATTTCAACAGTCGGGGCAGAAAGAGGTCCTTTCAGCAGCGAAGCTGTGGCATGAGGCTAGGTGGTGTGAGTAACGCAGTTGTTGTGCATGGGAGCCTTACCCCGATCGACGATGGTACACTAATGGGGGCCGAGTAAGTGCAGTCCAGTGGACAGCTCGGCCAGGTTGATGGAAGTGGGCTTGTATAACACATGTGGCAGCCAACGTGGCGCCCGGAATAGAGCAGCCAGCGGGCTTTCCGAGGCATGCAAACCAGCTGACTATGCGGCGTACGGACAAGTACGCGCACGAGCTTGGCGCACGAACGGCGCCATGGAGCACACAACTGGTGTGCCCGATCAGCCTAGGTGCGCTCGCAACAGCATGGGAACATGCGAGTGATAGCGCGGGATCGGCAGATGCACCACCGATGAGAGCAGACCAGCGAGGTGCACGCTGAATGGTGGCGAGACTGAAGCACCCAGAGTGTCGTTCGTAGACTGGACGACGTGGTGACAAGGTGGACCCAACAAGTTGGAAGCATGTGGGCCGATTGAGAAAAGCTCAGAGGAACAAGACTGAAAAGTCGAGCCAACGAGATTCATGACTAAGGTGGAGATCTTTCATGTGATTGAGCTGTAAGCTTAATGATTGAATCGAGTTTGCTGGTCTTTAATAAAAGATCTAGGCTTTGAGGTGGAGAATGTGAAGAGCAAAGCCAAGATCGAAGGACATCTGATAAGAAATCGTTCACATGAGTAACTATGAAGGAACAGCAACTTCTATTGCCTTTGTAACTGCTTTAGTGAAGTTCTTTTTAAAGGGACGTGAAGCAGAACAGTTTTAAGAGAGAGTGCTTATATCTAATCCATCGAGCGGTTTTCTTCTCTGGAAAGTTGATCGTAGAGAAAAGTTTGATACTCTGTAATATTGAGCGTAGAGTAGGGAAAAACTTTGTAATCGTGATCGATAGAGAAGAACTATCTCCCGTGGACGTAGGATTCACATTGAATCCGAACCACGTTAAATCCTCGTGTTCTTCGTTTTTCGTTCGTTTAATTTCTGCTTTGTCGAATTCCCCTGGGGAATTGCGATCAATCCCAGATTTTCGTAAGACGAATACACGGAAATCAACGACGAACACGGAAATTTTTACGTGGTTCGGATTCAAAACAAATCCTACGTTCACGGGAGATAATACCTTCTCTTTATTGATCGCACCTTTACATAGCTTTTCTCTACCCTCTCGTCACTCAAGATTACATAGAATACAAAGATATCTTCTACAATCAATATCCAAGAGAACTGAGGCCTCCTCTCTCTCCTTTCTATCTCAACGTTTCTGATGTACTTCTATTGTATTTATAAGTACAGCTCATCTTTGTTCTCTACGGCAGTTTATTAACTGCTTCAGCCCACTATAGTTTTTGTAACCGATGCATCATGGAGTTATGCTTCAAACTCATGACTAATTCCAACAAATTAATGGTGCGGTGAGCGTGGAGGACAAGGCTATCTTCCCGGGAGTGACTGCAAGGAGACTCGGTTTGGGATTTTTCGTCGGGACATTGGATTTTGGGCCGATGAAGCTGCGGCTCAAGGCTCGTTTGAATGGGAAGAGGCTTGAGGAGGCTCTGACGCAGGTGGTGGTGTCGCAGGCCGCCTTGGGAAGCGCATCGGAGGGTGAAACCACGGCGGAATCGCGGGAAAGGCTTGCGGGAAAGCTGTCAAGAGTTCGGTGACGATCCGGGCCGATTTTCGGTTCAGGAGGAGCCTCATGTGGATCGGGAGGGCTGGATAACGGCTGGAGCAACACGAGAACGGCGGGAGAACGGATCAACGCCAGTGACAGGGCAAGCTGGTTTTCCCCGGGTTTGGAGGCTCGAATTTCGGGTCTCGGTGGGTTGTCCGGTGGAGGCAACCGGTCCTACACGAAGTAGGGAATGTGGCGGCTCGAATGGTGGTCGAGGGAAGCCACGGGGACCTCGTCTTGAGGTGGAGCAAGGTCGTCGAAGTACCTTGGTTGGAGCAGTTTTCTGTCAAAACTGCTCCAAGTAGCTGTGTTGGAGCTCGATTTGCGAGCGGTTCGGGCTTGAGGGGGAGGCGATTCTACCTCGGATGGAGAGAATTCTCAGGCCACAAGAGCGGGTGAGCTCGGAGGTGGAAGAGATGCGGTGGCTTGGGTCGAAAACAGCCGGTAAAGATCGACAGAAATTCTGCTGTAGCAGAATTTTGTCTGGGCTGGTTTTCTGTGAAGTTTGGGCGACAGTAGCGGGCGAGTTTGGGCTGCGATGACGAACCCAGGAGTTGAGATTGCGAGTTTGCCGTCTCGAGGTGGAGTTTGTTGGGAGTCGCGATCCGGAAACTCGCCGGAGGTCGCCGGAAATGGTCGCTGAACATGGCCGGTCGAAACTGGATTGAGCTGAAGCTGGAATGGTGATCTGAGGTGCTGAGGTCGCGACTTACAGCAGCCGTTGGATCGAGTTCGCGCGAGATCGGAGAGCTGAGATTTGAAGTGCTGAGATTGAATTAGATGTCAAGACTGCATTCTTATACGGGGAATTAGATGAGAAGATATTCATGGAACAACCTCAAGGTTTTGAAGAACAATCAAAGCTCAATAAGGTCTGCTTACTGATCATTGTATGGGCTGAAGCAAAGTCCTCGGCAATGGAACAAAAGATTTGATCTCTTTATGAACAAGATTGGATTCAAGAGGAGTGAGTACGATGCATGTATATACTACAGAAACTATTCTGACACACGGAGATGAGCTACCTAATTTATGTAGATGACATGCTCGTGGCCTGCAAGGACAAATCTGAGATATTGAAAGTCAAGCAGATGCTGAAATCAGAGTTTGAAATGAAAGACTTAGTGGCTGCTCGGAAAATTTTAGGAATTGATAGAAACAGGGCTGAAAACATGCTGTTTTTATCACAGAAGAATTACCTAACTGAAGTGCTGAAGAGGTTTGAAATGTATGATTCCAAGCCGGTTAGCACTCCATTAGCAGCTCATTTTAAACCCAAGATTATATTGGGACAGAATCTGTTACAGCTGCAGAAGAAAACTTTATGAAGGGAATACCTTATGCAAATATTGTTGGCTTGATCATGTATGCAATGGTATGTACTAGACCGGATCTCGCATATGCAATGAGTATGGTTAGCAGATTCATGTCTGATCCGAGGCAAGAACATTGGAATGCTCTAAAGTGGGTGCTAAAGTATGCTAAGGGCACTGTAAATAGAGGTCTGTTATTCAGAAAGACGAAACCAGTTTCTAATGGTGCTATAATCGGATATGTCGACTCAGATTATGCGGGATGTTTAGACACAAGGAGGTCACTTTCTGATATTGTATTTACCTTATTTGGTACAGCGATTAGCTGGAAAGCCTCGTTGCAGAAGGTAGTTGCTCTCTCAAGCACCGAAGCCGAGTACATTGCTCTAACAGAAGCTGTGAAAGAAGCTATTTGGTTAAGAGGTTTGGTTCATGAGCTGAAAATCGATCATTCAAGCGTTGAAGTTTATTGTGACAATCAGGGAGCTATACACTTATCGAAAGATAGTGTGTATCATGAACGAACAAAGCATGTGGATGTGCGACTTCATTTCATCAGTAAGGTGATCGAATCAGGCAAGGTTAAAGTCAGAAAGATCTCAACTGAGATGAACCCCGCTGATATGATTACGAAGCCAGTCCCGAGCAAGAAATTTGAGCTGTGCTTGGACGAGATTGGCTGTTTAACTGCACCTGGTTAGAGGGATGCATGCTGAGTCAAGAACAGAGTGAAAAGGTTGATGATTTAAGGTGGAGAATTGTTGATATAAACCATCAAGTCATACAAGTGCTGATAGTGATCGAATGTTAATGTATGAAGAAGAGCAGCAAAGTCGCTTGAAGCCTAGGAGAAAGTGTACTGTGTCAAGGAACTTAGCAGTTTTTCATTACTTGGTGGAATAAGCATCAGTAACCGTTAGTTGAAGTGAGGACAGCAAAACTGCTCTTATTACTCATTCGATCAGTTGCAGAATGGTGTGAGCATCGTGTGTGTAACTTCTGTATCAAAGCAGAGAGAGTTGTAAACACATACTTGAGGGAAGATCTTACTCTGTAAACCTCAGAACATCAATGAAATCAATTGTTCTTGGCTCCGTGGATGTAGGATTTGTATAGAATCCGAACCACGTTATATCGTTGTCTTGAATTTTCTTTATTTCTGTTTACGTGTCTAAGTTTGATCAACAAACAATCTCCTCACAACACTCTCACTAAATTCAGTAAACTCGTCACACAATCCTTACAGTGATCAAGACGAGGAGGCCGTTGATAATAATGTTGTAATAATAGAGACATGCCACGATACACACCAACAACAATTCAGTTCATTTTACTGTAATGAAGTTCCGCAGGTAATATATTTTTTCCACGTTTTCTTCATATTTTTTCAAATAAATATAGTAGCCCATTGATTCTCTAGAATAATCTTGATATAATTTCCGAAGATAAAATACAACGACGATGAGTGGCTGCAAGCAGCCATGAACGGTCTCATTCATTCAAGATGCTTATTTAGAAAAAAAAAATATATGGCTCATCAACACTAGGCCCCGAAGATTAGTGACATTCCGGAGTGTGCGGCTCAAGCCCATAGTTCGTCGAGTGCGGATATTTCAGGATAGGAAAAAACCTAATTAAAACAAATAAAAGTAATAAGTACTTATCTATAATCATGGTCTTTGAGAATCGAGAAAAAAGGAGGGCCTAAAGCCTTTGCTTAGTTGCTTTACCAAAAGCCGGCCTGGTATAAGGAATGTGAGCTTCTAATCAATTCTTTCGAACTTTTTATTACTCGTTAGTCGTTACTATTGTTTGTTACTATGATAGCATTCTTCTATACAAACTATTATATCTGTAAGAAAGTTTATGATATATTTTTTTATTTAAACTTAATAATACACTTTAATTTTCGTTATAAAAAATATGTTAAAAAAAACAGCAAAAAACCGCCCCAACCCAAACGAACCGCAATGTATAGATTAGAGTTTCATGATCGAGTTTATAGTACATTGTTAAAAACCGGCAATACATCGGATCGGGTTGTAATTTCAACAAAACCAGCCCTAACCGCACCGTTCTCAACCAATTAGAATTAGCCCACGACTGACTTAATCGTTCCTATGACGACCATTTTCAGACTTTTTATTATGCGAGCCCATATAACTATCAATCTTATATATTATGTCCAGGCTATTGCTCACAATATTTCTGGTACCATCACAAGCTTGAATCACAATGGTCTTAATCTCCATCGGCGCGTCGTCCCCGCATGTGTCCAGATCGGCCAAGGCGCCACTCAACATCGTATTAAAATCCGCCCTTTTCTCGGCACCAAAACTCTCGCCTGGCAACGAATTATTGAGGCTCTCCAAAGCCAGCGAAAGCACCGTTTGACAAGTACGCAGTGATGAGAGGATAAGGGGTTTACCCTTCTTCTGCAACAATATTCTTCCTAATGGACCAGTATCCGAGAAATTGTTCGACACCTTCACTACTTCGTTGATGGAAACTCGGACAGAGAAGTTGTACAAGAAACCCGCGTCGTAAACGGCAGTTTTAGGGCTTTCTATCATCGGACTTATGCTGATATAACATTCTTTAGGGTGACGGGTGTAGTTGCAAAGATTTCCGAGGGTGGTCGAAAAAGTTTTCTGAGCAGTGTTTGATTTGCCTTGGCAGGTTGACGCACCACAAGCAATTGATATGAGGAAGATACATATGAAATTAAGACCGTGAGAAGCCATCTTGATGATTTTGAAATCCGTCAATATATTATAATAAGATAATAACCACCGTACCCATTTTATATATAGGTGGGTGGGGGTGGAATAGTGCATTTATTTTCGGCTAATATGCTGTAATGAGATTACCATATCATAATCAAAGATAAGTGATTTTCAAATATAATAACTATTTACCTTTATATGGATCTTTATTCTCAATTTTCTTTAGCTTAATTCGAGTAGACTGCATTTAATATCGGATAAAGAGATTACGATATCATAAATTAATGATTAGAGATTGTCAAATATCTATGTTATTTATTAAGTAAATTGTTGGAAAGATCAAATTGACACACCAAAAACGATTGTTATGGGGTTTGATATAATGGATAGATATGTTGGGCTTCGTCGTGCAACTTCAACCTCACGGTTCCAACTCCTACGATCTTTAAGGCATTATCTTCGCAACTGTACACAGATCCTCCCAAAATAGATTTGTAGTGGTTGAACCAATATCTTCGAGAGGTCATATGGTAAGTTGCACCCTAGTCAAGAAGCCATATCTCATCATACGCCTTCTTGCTCTCTGTTGAGATAGATATTTTGCTACACAATACATATCCACCTGATTAGGGTTCCAAACGAATCGAACTTTTTTTGTTCGATTCGCGAGTCGATTCGAAATTTAAGATTCGAATTCGAATATTTAGAATACGAATCCGAATAAGAATATACTTTTTATTCGAGAAAGATACGAATACGAATATGAAATCACAATATTCGATTCGAAAATTAATTGAATTATTCGATTCTATAATAATATAACATAAAATATAGTATAATTAATATATATTCACGTATAATATATGATAAATCACTAAAACATTTAAACATAATATATTATAATTTACTATATGTTTAAATATAATTTATTATAATTCAATATATATTTTAAATATAATATTGTTTGTATTTTATTACATAGAAAAATTAAAGATGACTTTGAATACAAATATTCGATATTTGATTCGAATATTCGAGAAAATATTCGAATTCGAATAAGAATCGATTTTATGATTCGATTAAATATTCGAATATTCGTATTCATAATCGATTGTCATCCGAATACGAATAGAATATTGCGGTATTCGACTCGATTCGATTCGTTTGCAACCCTACACCTGATGCCTTCGCTAGATCTTCTTAAGGACCGAATTCTTCAAGTTCCAACAATCATTCTTCAAGTGACCCTTCTTTCCATAATGGTAGCATTTCATATCATTCTTCTTACCATTCATTAAGATCACTAAACGTGAAAGCGATAAACATGAAGCTCCGAAGAAGAAAACCTTGCATATATCCCATCCATCAACTGTAGAGTGCAGTTTCATGCATTCCTCTGCCATTCTCGTAACTTAATGTATGGACATATGCACGCTTTTTTAATTGCTCAAGGAGACTCTCAATAGCAACAATCACAAGATCAAGCGGTGATTGCTTGCTTGCTTTACACATTGAGAATATGCCTCCAACGTTATTTGGTAAAATGTGCATGAGAATGTGAAATATACGAAAAGAACAAAAAATTATAAAAATGTTGAAAGTGAAACAAGGTTGTTGTCGCCAGCTAATAAATAGAATCAACATATATGATATCAGTAGCATACACCTTCTCTACAAAAAATATGTTGTTTGTCTCTAGAACCAGCTGGGATAGGAAATACTAATAAAACTGCAAAACGATTAGAAACGGAGTGAAGAAGACACGCACATACACAATATATATATATATATGTATATATATATATAACTAGAAGCCCATTTGGCCCATGGGCTTATATAATAAGGGTAAAGCCTAGTTTGCGCCCACAAACCTAACAAGCGGCTCGATTCAACTTTTACACCACTTAACTAATTTCGTCGTTGGAGTGAGCCAGCACTACGCCGAGGCCGAACAAAGGCCATGGTCGTCATCGTACACCAAAACCAACCTTATTTCTTCTGGTGAGATGCGAGCCGGTAGTTATTTTTACTTTGATGACACGTTTGCGGTATTTTCCGTTTTACTATAAAACCTTACAGTGGATGGATGGATAAAGTTAGCGAGGATTCTCCTTCAACATTTTGAAAGTTCTGTTAGGTTCTTAGTAGGAAAATCTTCTGCTGAGATGCAACGATGTCTTGGGTTGCATTTTTTGTCTACTGCGGACCAGCTGAAAATTGTCTCTACTATGACTTTCCAAAATCAAGTGATCGTACTCCTGATAGAATATCTATGCACTATAAAGACGAATCTATCAATTTTTGATTGAAATTGGAGGTATCTAACATTTTTTTGGAAATCTAGCAACGCATATGTCAGATCATTTTGAAGCGGTAAATTTGGACTCCCTACCATCATCATAATAATCATCATCATCAGTAGAGTAATTATTTGTTTGAGATGCAATGTTGTCTGGGCTTGCATATTTTTGTTGTGTATATTTAAACTGTCGTTCTCTTACTCATTTGACATTCTGTGCCAATGAAGCATAATGACTAAGGTTGACTTACTACCGTTGTGAATTATGTGTGTGACCTTGGACTATAATCTGGATCATAATGGAGACCAGTAGACCTTGGACTATAATCTATGCACTATAAGGATGAATCAACAAATTTTGATAGAAATTGGAGGTATGTAACATTTTGCATAAATCTAGCAACGCATATGTCGGATCATTTTTGAAGCGGTAATTTTGGAATCCAATCATCATCATTTTGTTTATGCAACGTTATCTTGGGTTGCATTTTTTAGTTGTGTACATTTGACATTCTGTGCCAGTGAACCATAATGCCTAAGGTTGAATTACTGCCACTATGAATTATGAGTATGACCTTGGAAAAAAATCTGGAACAATAATGGTGACCAATATACATGTCAAAGTGCACAAGTTCCAAAAGGTGGAGAATGTTAAATTTGCCGAAGAGGTTGACCATGAAAATTATATTCATCTTCTCTTCCTAGACACTACTAATCGGATATCAGTCTACGACACTGTCAATCTAAGGGTCAAGGAACACATTAAGAATATGAGGGACAATGGGGCATTCCCCATAACGCGATATATTCCGCCTGATAATATTCGAGGAAGACGTGGTACCTCTAACTACATTCCTTTGTAATATAGAAAGATGGTAAAGGAAATTCTTAGTTCTATGGCATGTTGCATCGAAAACAACGTTCCCTAGAAATTGATGGACAACTGACTTTGGACCACTTTATGGTAAATGATGAATTGCTAAAATTGTGGCGAGTTGGCTTCCACAAAGCAGCTGATGCCACAATAATCCACGATTACAATCTTGTTCGTTGCCTGATCAATGAGCTGTTCGCTAACCCTGATCAGAATTACCAGCTTTCAGACCGCAAAGCCGGATTTGCTTGAGAGAACAAGAAAATTCGCAATCATCGACCGGTAAGTTATGCTACCCTTTTGTTACATTTTTCTTTCTTAACACAAATACAGACGTAAATATTGTTCTTTTTCTTTTTTGGTTTATGCTGATATATTCTCGAATCGAAAATCACCGGACATCTAGCAGTCTTATCCCATCCCGCGAGGATTCATAGAATCTTGGATTTTACAAAAAACGAGCACCACAGGTTTCAAGAGCTACGACTATCGCGGTGCGAATCGCCAATTTGCTGGTAAGAACTTTATGGATGGACGAGGAACTCTGTCTACTGCGGACCAGCTGAAAATTGTCTCTACTATGACTTCCCAAAATCAAGTGATCATACTCCTGATAGGATATCTATGCACTATAAAGACGAATCTATCAATTTTGATCGAAATTGGAGGTATCTAACATTTTGTCAAAATCTAGCAACGCATATGTCAGATCATTTGAAGCGGTAAATTTGGACTCCCTACCATCATCATAATCATCATCATCATTATAGTGATTATTTGTTTGAGATGCAATGTTGTCTTGGCTTGCATATTTTTGGTGTGTATATTTAAACTGTCGTTCTCTTACTCATTTGACATTCTGTGCCAGTGAAGCATAATGACTAAGGTTGATTTACTGCCGTTGTGAATTATGTGTGTGATCTTGGACTATAATCTGGATCATAATGGAGACCAATAGACCTGTCAAAGTGACAAGTTCCCAATGGTGGAGAATTTTAAATTCGCCGAAGAGGTCGACCATGAAAATTATCCTCATATTCTCTTCCTAGACACTAAGAATTGCATTCTACGCACTGTCAATCTAACGCTCAAGGAACACATTAAGAATTTGAGGGACAAATGGGCGTTCCCCATAACGCGATATAGCCGCCTGATAAATTTCGAGGAAAACTTGGTACCTCTAACTATATTCCAAAATGGTTAAGGAAATTCTTAGTTTTATGGCATACATGCATCGGAAAGAACATTCCCTAGAATTGATGGGCAACTGACTTTGTGCCACTTTATGGTACATGATGAAGTGCTAAAATTGTGGCGAGTTGGCTTTCGTAAAGTAGGAGTTGACAAAATATGAAATAGTATTTGTACAAATATGATCTTTGTTCCTCATTTGGGTAATGGTTTTACTAGTGAGTTTTACCATGATTGATCGACCAACCAATCTCACGAATATATAAAATGGTGAATTTTTCATTCAAACTCTACTCTAGGAACATTTCAAGTGGATCAAATATAATATAGTGTATCATTTGTCTTTTTACCTATAGAAATTCTTTCTGGAGCAGTCTGGGCCAACGAAGCGTGAGGCAAAGATAATTTGCATCAGAAACTTTTTCCAACGGATTAATATTTGCTTGCTAGAAGTGAATACATATCCCTCTTTGTCCTTATCTTGGAACAATGAATCAACATCGAGTTTTGGCAATTATACCAATGCAGATTTCAATTATTATTATAATTTGCATCAAAGAATTTTTTCTAACGGATTAATATTTGCTTGCTAGAAGTGAACATGTATCCCTCTTTGTCCTTCTCTTGGAACAGTGGAGCACCATTTGTTTAGGCATTGAGACAAATGCATAGTTCAATTATTATGAAGTTTAGATATTATGCGCGTAAGTAACAATAAAAAATTGCTTATATTTTGCATTTGCCATGCAATGCAACGAAATGATTGTTTTTTTACAGCTTTAGATACAGATTAGATCAACAAGTATATGAGTTGAAAAAGTTTGAAAAAGTATTTGCACAAATATGATATTTGTTTCACATTTGGGTAATGGTTATTTGCTAGTATGTTTTACAATGATTGCTAAACTAACCAATCTCACAACTATATAAAATGGTGAATTTTCCATTCAAACTTCACACTTTGCATTCCATTAAAAAGACAAACTAAAAAAGTTATCTTCGTTATTCACATAAAATTAAGACTCATCATGGCCACCTCTCACAGCTTCAACATTTTCTTCCTTATATCGGTCGGTTGGTTTTCTTCCTTATATCGGTCGTCGCCGCTGCCTGATTGGATGCCAGACGAGGACAAGGACCTCGTCTTTGGCTCCAAACGTCCCATACAGCAGCCTGACTTCGTGGTTGCAAAGGACGCTACGGGGACGCACCGCCCGTATAGTCGACGCCATAGGAGCTGTCCTTTGAATAGCAGAAAGAGGTACGCCGTCTACGTCAAGCGAGGAGTAGATTTGCACGCAAACCAACACTAAAGAATATAAAGGAATAAATTCTAGGAAAACTTCAAGCGGATCAATATATATATATATATATATATAGCTTTCATAACATTCCACTATCAATTAAAATCAAATAGAACATTTACACTGAAACCAACACTCAATATATCTAGGAAAATTACAATTCTAGAAATAGTTCATGTGAATCAAATATATATATATATATATATATGTACACCCCAAAACATTGGTATCAACTCAATATATATAAATATTATATAAATATACTCCAAAACATTTAATATCCATATGTGCATAATGTCTACCATATTTAATCATCTATTGTATGGAAAGTTAAAAGTCAACCATTTGTTCGTTGCATTGCACAGTAAATGCACAATAAGCAATTTTTTATTGTTACGTATACGCATAATGTCTAGACTTAATAATAATTGATCTCTGCATTGATATCAAAATAGATTGATGTAAGGACAAAAATGATGAACGATATGCTGTGAGAGGAGGCCATGAGTCTGTGTTTTTAGTGAATAATTAAGATAATTTGTCTAGTTTGTCTTTTTAGTCTGCGTGTACGTAACAATTAACAATTTCTTAGGCATTGATTCCAATAAAGAGTTATTATTACAGTTTAGACATTATGCATGTACGTAACAATTAACAATTTCTTTAATCATCTATTGCATCTAAAGCTTTAAAAGTGAAAATTTTGTTCTCTTGTCGTTGCATGGTAAATGCACAATAATCAATTGTTAATTGTTACGTATACGCAAAATGTCTAAACTGTAATAATAAGTGAAGCATCAGAATGATACATGCAATGGTGGTTTAAATATATCCTAGATATATCCAAGTGTTGGTTTCAGTGTATATGTACTATTTGATTTTAATTGATAGTGGAATGTTTTGAAAGCTATATATATATATATATATATTATATATATATATATATATTGATCCGCTTGACGTTTTCCTAGAATTTATTCCTTCATATTCTTTAGGTTGGTTTGCGTGCAAATCGACTCCTCGCTTGACGTAGATGGCTACCTCTTTCTGCTATTCAAATGACAGCTCCTATGGCGTCGACTATACTGGAGTGCATCCCGTAGCGTCCTTTGCAACCACGAAGTCGAGCTGCTGTATGGGACGTTTGGAGCCAAAGACGAGGTCCTTGTCCTCGTCTGGCATCCAATCAGGCAGCGACGACGACCGATATAAGGAAGAAAACCAACCGACCGATATAAGGAAGAAAATAATGAAGCTGTGAGAGGAGGCCATGATGAGTCTTAATTTAAGTGAATAACGAGGATAATTTTTTTAGTTTGTCTTTTTAGTGGAATGCAAAGTGTGAAGTTTGAATGAAAAATTCACCATTTTATATAGTTGTGAGATTGGTTAGTTTATCAATCATTATAAAACTTACTAGCAAATAACCATTACCCAAATGTGAAACAAATATCATATTTGTGCAAATACTTTTTCAAACTTTTTTAACTCCTATATTTGTTGATCTAATATGTATCTAAAGCTGTAAAAAATAATCATTTCGTTGCATTGCATGGCAAATGCAAAATATAAGCAATTTTTTGTTGTTACTTACACGCATAATATCTAAACTTCATAATAATTGAACTATGCATTGGTCAATATGCCTAAACTAATGGTGCTCCCTGTTCCAAGAGAAGGACAAAGAGGGATATGTGTTCACTTCTAGCAAGCAAATATTAATCCGTTGAAAAATTCTCTGATGCAAATTATAATAATAATGAAATCTGCATTGGTATAATTGCCAAAACTCGATGATGATTCACTGTTCCAAGATAAGGACAAAGAGGGATATGTGTTCACTTCTAGCAAGCAAATATTAATCCGTTGGAAAAAGTTTCTGATGCAAATTATCTTTGCCTCAACCTTCGTTAGCCCAGACTGCTCCATAAAGAATTTCTATAGGTAAAAAGAATGATACACTATATTATATTTGATCCACTTGAAATGTCCTAGAGTAGAGTTTTCCTATATGTTTTTCAATGTTGCTTTTAATGTATACCATTTGACTTTCATTGGTAAATGTTTTGGTGTATATATACATATATATGAATATTCTCCTCTTGAAATCTTTCTTGATGTTTTGTGTTGGTGATACCTTGATATTATATATTTGAGGTAATATATATATACATACATAATATATAATATATATTGATCCACTCATAGAATTGAAATTTCTCCTAGATGTCTCTTCGTTTTGATTAATGAGTATATATACTATGTAAATTTTATTGATATAAATATTTTGAATATTTTATAAAGTAGATGGGTTGAGTGCTGGTTTGTGTAATAATACATAAGAGATGTTCATAGGTGACTTCGAACTAGAAATGGTTTTATAGTTGATACAAAATGGATGTGCAACTCTTCGTTTCTAACCAGAAATTCCATCAGCCCAAGTCCAATGTATATAGTATATATTTCTTCTGTTGTGTTTTGTAAAGAAAAATCGACCATTTCCAAAACCGAAAAAAGTAAAGAAAACTCGTAGTCCATTTATTTTTCTTTTTTTTTTTATCGTCGTGCACTTACGGCAATCCATTTAAATTCCCCCTTACGGTAATTCCTAATGAGTTTGCTTAGAATTCAATTATATTTACGTTACTCTTAATTTTTAGTTTTTCCATTTTAGTGTTTACTAGATAAATATAATTTTTAAAAATAAAAAATATTAATGTTTAGGGATGTAAGTATAATATATAAAAATGTAAAGTGATCCGGAAATTTCCCTTTATTTATTTATTTATTAAACACTTAATTTAATCCTTTATTGGGCCAAATTTAGAAAAAGTAATTTCTCATTCAATCACCGTCGGTTTTGAGCAAATTAATATTCCACGTATTCCTCTCAAGAAGTAGATTTCAGATCTACCATCAATTTTGAATTCTGTGGCACGGTGGCTTCTCGATTTAATAAAAGCCCATTAATTTCTGATATTGTAAAGATTTGCGAGTTATTTATTAGGTGCCCAATATTCCTTACGTTTTAGGGGAAAAAATAGGTTGTAATATTGTAAAAAGATGCCTATTTGTTACGTAAAAGTTCAAAAGAGTATTGAGAAGATTGCACTTAAGGGCCCTGTCAAAATTTTTCTATGTGTAGGTTAGGTCCCTAATAAAATAATTTTTTACACATAGGTACTGTTTGGCAGGAGGTACATCATATTAGAATTTTGGTAGCATAGGGAAACGTATTTTGATACCTGAAAAAGTACATATTGCTTACAATGATATGACTCAACATATTTGAGAATTGGGTATACACGTGACATGACATGTAATATACATATAAAACATACGGAAAAGATGGAAAAATGATACTAATTAAACGGATAGCAATATGTAAAAAATTTATCGTACTTATATATAGAAATGTTATGGTGTCACCTTGCGTGGGCACCATCCATGGGCACCTATTGTGTGGCATTTTTTTGTGCCACGTCAACATGTCACAACCCCTAACGGATTCACTAATCCCATGTGTAGGTTCAATAAAAAATCCCATTGTATGTTAATTTGGCGCGTTGATGTGGTTGGTGCTCACTAAGTTGCTCACACCATAACATTACTCCCTATATATATATACATATATAATTCTTCTGCCTGCCGGGGTAATGAATTACCGGATTTTTATTTTCGTTATGTAGATTCACCTCAATTTAATTTGATTTCGTTTTTTGTTTATCCAACCAAGAAAAAGCCAACACGACGAAAGACAACAACAGCAAGGCAAGACACGCGTCCATCAAACATCGAAAGAACTAATTCTTCCTTCCCAAATATATATATATATATATATATATATATATATGCAAGTAGAAACAACACATTATTCGAGAGAGAAAAGAATTCTCAAGACAAACTGATAATCATCATCGTAAGCCCAACGCAGTAAAAGAAAGAACAGAGCGACATGAGTAATAGAGCTAATTCGTCGTCGCCGTCGACGAACATCTGCGTGAGGTGCGCAGCTTCATTACAAGAAGGATTCACATATGTAAAGGCTTGGATGGTCGGAATTACGAAGAAGGTAACGGCTAAAAACGAGAGAGAAGCAATCGACGCTGATCTTCAGGCGTCGAAGATGCAAGTCGAAGCTGCTGATAAAGCTGAGCATATGAAGAGCACGGGCGAGCTTATATAAATATAAGTATAGTTGTTAGTTCATCTTTCATTTGGTGAATCTTGATTGTTATTACTAAGGGTACTTTATTAAGTTGCTTTTTTATAGTTAGTTCTGTGCGTTATTGTAAATGGTACTTGTTGCTTATGCTGCTTTTGATTATATCCAAGAACTTGTATTGTATTATGTATTAACTATTGTGGATAAGTTTTTTTTTTTTAGTGGGACAGTTTAGATTTTATTTCTGCAGGGTTGGCTTGGTTTTAATCTGTGGACTAGACGTGTTTGCGTTAAAGTATATAAAAGCAAAAATATTTTCATTATGATACGTTCTTCTCAATCTTAAAATAGATGTGTAGTTAAACTAAGAGGTCCTCATGATCATTCATTAATCCATAGATCTAAGATTGAATAGAAAAGAAACTAGTTTCAGACGTAATGAACCCATTAAATATTAAAGACATAAAATTAAATATATAATGTTTAGTGCAAGTAGTCGATTTAGAATTCAAGACCCAAATAAAGATGTAAAAGATTTGATTCATCTTCTTGTATTACTGCATGTATGTATGTTCATGCTAAGGAAGGATTCATCTTACTTACATTGTCTATTTTTCTTTTATGTACATTCTCCCTCCATCCCTTTCTCTCTATCCCTCTCTCTTCCTCTCTCTTAACGACTCTCACTGAGTTTATATGATGACTCCAAAAGAATTTAATGTGAAACTATATGCTCAATGATCATCCCTAAATACCAAGAAAACTTCATCTCCGACAAAATTTCATCAAGTTTTGTGGGAGAGATGTATGAATGATGAGTTAATAATTAGCACTCGATAACCTTATGATTCTCGCCCGAGCTGATCCAGCTGCAACCCGTCGACCATCCCAAAACGCCGAGAATCAAATCCACTTCAGAATGCATTCGCCTTTTTTGGACAATGGCAATAAAAAAAAAGGGGAACGGCGTATTAATCGACGAAGAAAATGGATTTGCGCATCAAAGTCGTGACGTATCTGATGCTTATATGAAATGGCATACCAAGTTTTCCAAGCTGGTTTCGACATGAAATAACATGACGCCCATTTCTTTCCTCCTATCGATCTCAGTCTGTCGAACGATTTTTAGTTTGTTAGTGCGTTTTCGATTATATTAGTTATATATGCAAGAGAAAGGAGTTTGTTCAAACGGCTAATATACTTCTGCCCAGGCAACATTAGTGAAGGATATAACAAGTGTATATATACTTACAGCGCAAGAACATATCGTGATTCCACCAGCTGAAAGAGTTGTTGTAACCTCAGCCATGATGCCTGAATTCAGACATCGAATTAATTATCGAACGAGAAACTAAGATTCTAACAATAGTTGTCCCCATGCTAACATAGGGTCCAAACATCAAGAAAAATGCGCCTTTAGCCTTAACTCCAAAAAGCAATTACCTTCACGGTCTATGCAAACTAGACACAGCCATTGGACAGAGCATCCTTCATGGTTGTGCCAAGACATGATTTTTCCAGTTTTCCAGTTTTCTAAGCCTGATAAAACTCCTCTGTACATGGGAATATTGGCAAGAATCATCTTTGCGACGCCGTTTCCCTGAGAAAGGGTTTCTCCCGTGGCTTTCAAGCTCACGTTCTTCATATGCTTGTTATGGTTTCCATTTACCTTTGGAGTAGGCATCAATTTCTTATCTGATTGGGGCGTAACTTCACCTTTTTCTTTAGCCAGAACTATTTGCATGACATTGATCAAGAGTTTTTCCCAGGTGCTTTTAGCCTCTTTTGTGTAATTCAGTTCTACGATTTCGTTATCTTCATCAGATTCAGAAGAAAATTCAGCTGACTCATCGATTATCTCTCTTCCTGACAGAGCGGCTTGTTCCCTCAGAAACTGAGAGCAAGTGAGTTTAGAATTAGAGAGAGAGAGAGGGAGAGGGAGAGGGAGAGGGAGAGAGAGAGGCAGAGCGAGAGTGTCAAAGGCTCCAATAAACTTACTTGCTTTATCTTGTGTTGTGCGCTACTTGTTTTGGCATGTTGAAGCCACTGTTTATGCCTCTGAAAGGCTGATTTACTAGATAACCCCTGATGTAGGAAAAGAATTCATGAAGGTAAAAACTTGCGGAATTCCTCTACGAGAAGAGTTACCATCTAACTTGTAGATTAGACTATCAATCTACATGGTAAGAAAAGACAATTATCGAATCAACTAACATTATATGTTATGATCTCCACGACTTCAGCATTTGAAAGCACGTGTGTGGGGGAGACGAGATTGCCATTAACCTGCAACAAAAAGGTAAAGAATGATCAAAACATGAAAAAAAAAAAAAAAATCATCAAAACCTGAAAAATAGACAGAACATTGCATAGCACGTGAGAACCCGTTCACAAAAAAAGAGGTGTTTACCTTTGCAGCAACCATTTTCTTTCCAATTTCAGTGTGAATCATGTAGGCATAATCGATTACAGTTGCACCCTTTGGCAGATTTTTAATCTGAACGAATATATAAATCGTACTGGTAAGCAGCTACGCATATTTAGTTTAAAAGGACACCAAATTAATAGTAATTTACCTCTCCCTTCGGCGTAAATATGAACATACTACTGCTGCCTAAAAGATCTCGCTTGACTGTATCAACGAATTCCCTAGAACTCATATTTCCAACAAACTCCTCTTGCCATTCCTGAATTGCATTGAGCCATCCAACCTGCAAAAGTACCTCAAATTAGCTATTCCATTCTCAACGAACTTTTAGGTACGTCCTCATAGGGAGACTTTCATGCTTATAGTATAAAGAGGCGAAAATCTACAGTACCCTGAGAGCATTATTAGCATTGTTCAGGCAAACTGCTTTCAGGGAAGTTCTGCTGTCTGGGATAGTATGTTCTACCAACACATTAACAAAACCTTTCCCATTGTAGTGAGCTGCAATCCCACGTTCAGCGATCAAATCCATCTCTTCAGTCCTAATCTGTCAATCAGTTGCTACAGATGTGTTGGAAATGAAGAACTTGATCTATATACAGCAAATATTACAGCGAACTAAATCATTAACCTGAACTTCGAGTCTAAACATACTCTCGTAGAGAAAAGGAATCACTGTAGCATGAAGACTCTGGTAGCCGTTGGGCTTCGGGGTAGCAATATAATCCTTCATCTGTAACAGAGGTAACATGAGATATCATTTTCCTTCCCTATTTTAGATTTTATACGATTACATGACCTAACTACAGAGGTAACAGGAAAAAATGACCATATCATGTAGATGCAAGCTGAGTAGATCACAAAATATACTCATAGTAACAGATAAAAGACATACAGTTCGAGGTATTGGAGACCAAATTTCATGGACCAATCCAAGCACATAGTAACATATCTGCATACAAAGTTCCAGCAAAGCATGTCAAGGGAACTCAATTGATCGGCCACCACATAAACTTTCAACTAAAATTTTTACCTGCTGTGCATTACACAAGGGCCCGACTTCAAAACATGGTTTTGGTTTTATAACAATCCGAAGCTGTTGATCATGAAATTTAGACAAACGAGAAACATTCGCAGTGTAGCCATTGTTGGAGAAATGTTGTTAATGACAAACCTGTGCAATCTGGTTTACTTCATTTATCGAACTTTTAGATTTTAGAACTGCTTTGTAAACGCTGCATTTATAGTGAAGAGAAATTAACCCCAATGCGTAAATGTTCTTGAATATGTTACGAAAATGCGCCTAGCCTCAATTTGGCATTAAATGTGGGAATTGGCTCTAAAACTAATCTATATACATGGGTGCTACAATATATATACAAGTTATTGGGTTATGTACCATACTATCAGGTAAACACTCATAAGAATAAGAAGGGCCCTCCGATTACCTGTAAGGATCCTTGCACACAGCCTGTACTTCAACTTTCAGAGTCATAAGGTCTAAGAACTGATCATCTTCAATCCTCTTCACCAATATTTTGTTTGCCTATGAAATGATCACAGGCTTGTACTTAAGGATTGAGAAATGCTATAACTAAAGCTTCTTGTCAGAGAAACAACCCTAATATGCTGACTATATAGTAGTGAACAATACGGCTCTAGAAATATTCAGCAAAATTACCTCTTTGAAATCTTTTTCATGTTCATTATGAAGTTCTGCAACTCTTCGCTTGACCTTTGCATGGTCATGAGGGTTTGTGTACATGAATGCCAGATTTTCGAGCTCAGACTACAGGAAGGAAGTTGAGAAACGAGAATATGAGAAGAAACCGCAAGCAGGAAAAAACAATGTAAGAAACAGCAAAATTGATAGAACTTCCATTTTTTATTATATTTCACTACGTTACGATGTTTTATAGTGACGCAAATAACTAACACAATGGTAGTAAATTTGAATCTAGAGGCGTCTTAAAAGAACATAGTTGACAAAAGGAAGAGCAAATAGTTGACCTTTATCCGATAAATACCAAGAAGCTTCGCTAATGGGGCAAAAACCTGCAGCGTCTCCATTGCTATGCTGGACTATAAATCAAAGATTACTAAGAATAGGGCAAATCACAATATATAAATATTACACAAATACTCCCTCTGTTCTAAAAAGATAGTCGTTTAAGAAATTTTCACACATATTAAGACATGGGTTAAAATGTCTTTTATACCCCTCATTTATTATCTGCCATGTAATTATTATTTTTTGTATTGAACCTTGTGTTGTTATTTAATATGGGGCAATTTTGGAAAGTTACACATATATTTTTTGAAAATACCCCAACGACTTCCTTTTCAGAACAAAAAAAAAAAACCTAGAACGACTTTCTTTTTAGAACAGAGGGAGTAATATTTTGAAAACTACGCACCTGCTTATGCGGAGGCATATGTGAAAGAGTTCTCATGTTGTGCAATCTGTCAGCTAATTTTACAATAATAATACGGACCTACACGGGGATCCGATTAGTCAGAAAGCATGATACTGAGATACACCAATAAATAAATCAGATCTATAGACAACAAACCTCTTCAGCCATGGCCAGAAACATCTTTCGAAGGTCATCTGCTTTCACATCTTGAACAGAGAGATTCTCATCCTTGGCCTTGAGTTTACCCAGTTTGGATACCTGAATGATATAGATAATCGACAATAAAGCAATACATAAACAATATATAGATGTTAATGCTCGACCATATATACCAGATCAAAATTCAAGCCTCAAATTCAACCCAAGGTTTCATTAAGGCCTAAGTTCAGTTTTTGTCCTTCACTAATATCTAGCTAGTGAACTTGAAGGAATACCTTCGTCTCTCCTTCCACGATGCGACGAACTGCTGGGCCAAAGTCTTCCTCGATTCTTTCAAAAGTGACAACATTCGTATCCTCTACTGTATCATGCAACAAACCAGCAGCTATTGACTCCCAATCCAATTCCTGAAGTGCCAGAGATCAAGAAACTGATATAATAAGTTTATAATAACAAAACAATATTTCTAGCAGTAAATCAGAAAAGACTAACAAGTTCTCCAAGTAATTGAGCAACTGCAACTGGATGGATAATAAAGGGCTCCCCACTGCGCCTTTTCTGTCCATCATGCGCGTCATACGCCAACTATAAAGCAGATGAAACACGGAGAATCATGTAACTTATTGTTCAACACTTCATCAACGGGATATATAGATTTGATATAAGATAGACAAAAGGAAAGAAACATAAGCGTACATCTAGAGCTCTACGGACCAATTGGAGTTCATCTGAACAGAGATAGGCAATTCTAGGTTTTAGATCCTGATGTAACAAGCAATAAACGTTATGTATTATATATTCAGTAAACAGTAAACGATCTCTCACAAATGGCATACCAGATAAAACCAGTCAATTCTCATAAACAAAATATATGTATACACAATGGTGAGTTAGACTGCCTCCCAAGCAAGCCTGATCAACAAAACTTAGACCTTACAAGACATATTTGAATAATTCTAGATCACATCATTCAGTTGCTTCCTAAAACCCTTTCCAGCATCCAGAAGATGTTGGCTGGTACTGCTACTCATGATGGAAACATATAACCATCCTAATGACAGTCATCCTTTTCAAAACATCCTTTATTCAAGCCATCTTCCTTAAAATGGTATTCTGAGAATCATCTTATACTTTTTATTGTCTTTGACGTATATCCATAAGCAAACTTACTTGAGTGATGCAAAATACAATCTCCACAATGATTTCATTAGGTTTATAAGAATGTTCACTCCAAAATACCTCCCACAAGCTATCGGGGGTAACATCATATGGTTCTGAAGAAGAATCCAAAGAAGAACAATTTAGTTTCCAGCTCCGGCCCATGCATGGGCGACATACCCTCCTGATGTCGACTTCACATCTCTGGTATAAAAGAGGAAAGATATGACAAATTAGGAATGGAGGAAGAGCAGTAAAACACAAAACTGGGGGAAAAATTTTTGCAAATGCGCCAGTAGCTCACAACAAAGTAAGAGATCAAGTAGCATATTTGATTTTATTTGCAAATATATGATGACACGTGGTAAAGATTACCTTACATTTATTTAAAGGACATATGAAAGCATACTTATTCCAACACCTCAGGCAGAAAAGTTGTCCGAATATTCTTTAGCTGGTGCATGCAACAGCATTAACTAATGGTTGATACTTTTCTATCACCTATACACCCATCACCTGACAAATTTAACTAACTCGGAGCGTAAAGCATTATAGTTTCACAGAAAATGTATCATCAACCAACATCCTTAACTTCGAGTTGTCTTAAGGCACAATTTAGGCGATCAATTACATTGAAGGAAGTTTATTTAACTAAATTCTTCAAACTCACACATGCGGATCTATCTTTTCCCATGATTATGCCCCGGGCCTGAGGAGGATGATTCGTGCTTGCCATAAATCCCGTCAATGCTCTTGAAGCTCTCGAAGCGCATGAAAACCTGCCGCATTGAGATGTCCCACATGTTTCCCCATCCCCATTCCATAACTTGCAAGCCTTCAAGCACTCTATAGAAACTGCAAAAACCATATATTGCAAAGCAAAGAACCTCAACAAAACAAAGCCAACCATGCAAGAGGGTTTAGATAATCTATCAACTTCAGCAACATTAAATAGCGCCCACCGAGGAAACGTGTAAAACAACTTCATCCCCCAAACTAAACTAAGATACATTCTCAAGTCAAAAAGCTACACAGCCAACGAGCAAACTCGTTCTAACCAAAAACCCATCCAACGCAATCCACTGGCTAACCAGCGTTTAAAACGGAAAACGACCAAATAAAACCCACAAACGAACACGAAAAACCCTAAAAATCACCTGACATTGAAGAAGCAGAAGCCATGTCTAATCTGAAGCATCACTAAACCACAGCTGCCAAATTAAGAATCACATAAGCTGAATCAAGCAGAAAAGGCAACGGCGTTTGATTTGGAGAGAGAAAAAAACTCTTGAGAATCAGCAGATTAACGGAAGAAATCAGAGGTGATTTAGGTTGAAGGAAGGTGAGTGGAGATTGAGATAATCAAAGAGGGGACAGAATTAACGTTAATGGAGTTTTTAGTCGAAGCCACCCAAATGCCACCCTATGAATGAATGATCAATGAATGATACTAACAAATAACTTTTTATTTGATTTTATTGGTCTCATAATTACTTAAATGATATTATGAATATAATAGTAATACCCATTTTGCACGTGGAAAATCAGGTGTGTCTTCAATTGGATACTACTGAAAGGAAAAGGACCATCATCGGACAAATGTAATTTGAGGAGTCTACTTATAATAAGTTAAGTTATTTTATTTGTATATCGTATAGGATCAGAAGTAATCAATACAAAAAAATATTTTGTAATATTTTCGCAAATATTATTGTAATCATAACTAATAAAATTACTATAATATTATTGCAAAGAAACTCTTTTTGTTTTTTAAGATATTGTACATGTGCTCTTTATTGACTACGAGAATGATGGCCGAACAAATAAATCTTTTGACAAATAATCTTTTGTCATAAAAGTCATGTTGAATGACTAGAAAAGGGTTCTTGCCTTACTTTGGAAATACTGTAACCAAAGAAGGCCTCTTGACTACTTAGTCGCATGTACTTATCATTTTGAAATTAATGGAAAATCATCGTTTCGAAAAAAAAAAAAAAATGACTAGAAAAGGGTCAACAAAAGAATGTTGACTTTTCTTTAATCTATTATGAAATAGGGAAATTCCTACTGGTACCATCGAAGTTTCGACTTTTTCAGTTGGTACACAAAGTTTTTTCGATTCCGCCTGGTACCCCCGAGGTTTCGACTTTTTTCAGTTGGTACCCAAAGTTTTTCGATCCGGCCGGTACCCCTGAGGTTTTATGAAATGTAATTTGGTACCTCTGAATTACCAAAACTAGATTTAATACTTAAAATAATCAGAAATTCAAAAATAAAATATTTTTGATTAAAAAATATTTTAATTACAAAAATAGTATATATTGGAAAAAAATATATAAATATTTTTAAAAATAGTTTCCGAAATACTTAAAATAATCAGAAATTCAAATAATTTTTTTAAAAAAAGTAATTTTAATTACAAAAATAGTATATAGTTGGGAAAAATTATATAAATAATTTTAAAAAAGAAAATACAAATCGTGCACGAACGTTGAGATCGAAAATCGAGGGCTCTTTGCAAAATAATTGTCGATCCACAATGTCTCAATTATTTAAAAATATTTATATAATTTTCCAAACAATATACTATTTTTTATAATTAAAATTATTTTTTTAATAAAAATATTTATTTTTCAATTTATGATTATTTTAAATATTTTAAATCGAGATTTGGTAATTCAGGGGTACCAAATTACATTTCATAAAACCTCAGGGGTACCAGCTGGAATCCAAAAAAACTTTGGTACCAACTGGAAAAGTCGAAACCTCGAAGGTACCAGGCAAAATCGATCTTTGGGGAAAAGTCGAAACCTCGAAGGTACCACTGAGATTTTTCCTATAAAATATTTAAAAAACAATTAATGCGTTGTTGATGTGTCAAGTTAAAGGTTTATATAATATATTAGTCCCTCTTGCACCAATATGCAATTAATATAATTGTAAAAAAACAGTTTATTCAACTTGTATAAATTTTTTATAATAATTTTATTATTTATTTATATTTTAATTATTAAAATCACATGATATAGTGGGATATTTATCTTTAACAAATTTATCAATTGTTTATAAATTAAATTGAGCAAGACACGTCCATTTTCTAAGTGGGAAAGAGAGAATATTAATTTAACTAAAAATAGATAATAACATAAGGGTATAATGATAATTATTATTTGACATACAATTGCAGTTTCTGTGAGGGTAACTGACTTGATAAAATAGAAAGATAAATATATAATAGAATAGGAGTTGCTAAAACTAAATGGTAAAATATCGACAGTCCACATTTGATGGTCTAGACGTTGAATATTAATGAAAGACAAGTAGTATCTGCACACAATATGTGTGTGCGTAAAATATAATTATTTTAATTTAGTTTTTGAAGTTTATATTTATGTTTAGTAGATGAAATATAATTTTTATATATAAAAAAGAAAATAATGATTAGGAATATAAGTATAATAACTAAAAATTGAGGGGTTAAATGTGATAATTATTTAATTAATAAAATTAAAAATAGAGATGTTAAATTGTAAATATTATAAAGACCAAATTAGCAGTTAAGCTCCCATCACCCTTAATAGAAAATCCGATAATAGATAATAGATTTGAACGAAAATATTGAAATTTAGTTCCAAAAGACAAAAACCTTTTCTTTTCTTTGAAATATTGCCGATTATTTATAAAAAAAAAATTAAGTTACCACTTCAAGAGAAAGATGCGGGCCTTGAACAGCCCATTATATTTGCTTAGCGGGCCCATGTGAGCCCATACAGAGATAATGAAGGACCAATTAACACATAAACAGCGGCAAAGCCCTAGCCTTTTATAACAGCCGATGATGAACTCCTCCACAACCAAAGGCGATTGGCGGCGGTAGTAAGGTACAGCTTTCAATCCAATTTCCATATCCATGCCATGCGTGGGCATGATGTTCGGCGATCGTCAATGCAATTGAATTGCAGGGTGAAGTAGAATTTTTTTTAAGTAGCGAAGAAGATGAGTAAATCCACGTCGAACGCATCTGCGAAGGGTGGTAAGAAGAAGGGCGCGAGCTTCGTGATCGATTGTTCGAAGCCTGTCGAGGATAAGATCATGGAGATCGCTTCGCTGGAGAAGTTTTTGCAGGAGAGGATTAAGGTAGGAGGCAAACCTGGTGCTTTGGGAGATTCTTTCGCCGTCGCGCGTGATAAGAATAAGATCACCGTCACCGCCGATTCTGCTTTCTCCAAAAGGTTAGGGTTTTTAAAGCTTTTTTCGTTCGATTCGCCCTGAAGTCCTATACGCGTGCTACGACATTTTGCTTAGAGATAATTCATTTATTCATCGTTTGCTGGAATAAAAGAAGCTCATTTTGTATCCATTTCTGCTTAGGTCTTGCTTTACCAAAGTCCCTTGTATTGAGCTGAGAACTGAACTTATGAGTGCTTTTCTTTGATTCTGATCTAATTCCTTTATCATCATGGGCATCTTGTCTCAATGAGGAGGATTGACAATTAGTGGTTGGCCGATTGTAGGAGTGAATTCAATCCCTATTTGTCGTCGAGCATATGTTTCGATGGATGGGTTTTGGAAGACAATCTCTTGCATCCATTGACTCCTTAGTTTTAGCCGATTCTTTGGGTGGTTCTTTCTTCCTTGTCAATTCCTCGTTAAACTTTTGAACTTGATTGCCTTATCGCTTGTGTCTTTTTATCTATTACTATAAAAAGATCCCATTGCCGTTGATTTGTAGGTACCTTAAGTACTTGACGAAGAAGTACTTGAAGAAGCACAACGTTAGGGATTGGCTCCGTGTGATTGCCTCAAACAAGGAACGCAACGTCTATGAACTTCGCTACTTCAACATCGCCGAACAAGAAGGTGACGAAGAGGATTGAAATAGATAGATAATACGCACATTGTTATGCAGTTTGATTCTTCTTTGTTGAAATGGTTACTGAGATTTGACTTTTGGAATTTCACCATTGATTTTGTACTGGCATATGTTTGTGGAACGTTTCTTTTTTTCATCAAATTATGTAATTTTTGCGAAATTCAGCAGCACAAGATATTATTAGCCTTCCTGCTTAAAGTACGTTGTTCAGTTCAAGCCTAGAGGTGTAAACGAGCCGAACCGAGCTAAGCCCAAACATGACCCAGCTCAAACTCGACTCAGTTAAGTTATATCTGGTTCAAGCTTGGTTTGGTAAGAAACAAAAATATCGTCTCGATTCGACAAGCTTAGTGAAGTTCGAGGTATTTGAGCTCGAGTTCGGTATATAAGTAAATAAAATACGTATTTCAGTGTAAATATAAAACATACCAAAAAATGCAAGTGTAGGTTTGATAAGGGCTGACGTGAGCCATACGTGATAGGCTCAAATCTCGGCTCGACTATCAAATTGCAAGCTCCAGCTAGATTTTGACCGAGTTCTAATCAAACTTTGATAAGCTGCTCGTGAGCATCTTGGCTCGTCTACAAGTTTACCCTTAATTTAATTACAATTGCGTATAATCCAATTTGTTTAGAATTCTGACACGTGAAATTTCGATGATGCATCGAAAATTTGAAACCGAGATACAATATATCGAATACCAACCCAAAATCAGCCCATTGCCACAAGTTCAGGCAAAATATATAAACAGGGAAAAAGGTGAATTAGCATTCCCAATTAACTTAAAGTTACAATACTTCAGAGTTTACCAAACAACGAAGACAAGCGTTTTGCTCAAGCACGACTGATAAATACAAACCGAAGAAGGGCGCTGATAAGCCGACTGAGGCTCACAACAAGACTAAAGCACAGCGCTCGATTGAGAGAGAGTGAAAACTTAACCGAGAATCTAAGCCGACGATCATCCCCGCTAGAGAAATAATATACACAGCTCAGCTCGGCTCCTACGAAATAAGCATTGCCATAAATAGATTCGTCCATGTCTCTTACATGAAGTAGCTAAGGGACTTCTTCTTTCTTGACCCGCCTTCTCCGTACAGTTCGTTCCATTGGTTTAGCTCATTCATGTTATGTGATTCAGACGAAACACTTGCACAGACCTGAAAAAAATAAATAAAGTAACTTTTATTGAGGATTGATTACTTATATGAAGAACAATTTTCCACGATTATATGACACTTTTTGTTAAAGATTTACCTGTTCATGGGCGAATTTGAAGTCATCCAACGTAAGGGGACGTACATCTGCGCTACTGTGCAGTGATGGCAGAGGTCTGTTCTCGGCCAGAGCCAGGGCTTTCTCCTACAATATTAGTTATTAACTTTTTAAGTCAGATTGTGCTTAGGATATTTATGCTATAACATATATGGGGAAAACAAATCGTGAGTAACTTGAGAAGAAAGGAAAGGGGAGACAAAAGCTATAACGAAATCTTTAGCGAGAGTAACCATTCGAGATATGTTATACAGAAGATTGAGTAACATGTTTCAAACCTGCGTCTCCTTCTTCAAGATCTCTCTTATCGGGCAATGAGCAGCTGTGACACAAAGATTCTGGCACGTAGAAATAGGTACAATTTAGCATGCAATCATTAAGAGAGCCCATGAAAGCAAATCGATGATACACTGAGTAACAAATGAATTGGTGGAACATAATGATCTAATATAACCTTGAGATCACTTCCTGAATATCCTTCAGTCATGTTAGCAACAGCTTCTAGGTCAACGTTTGGGCCCAACTCTTCCTTAGCCAAAATCACCTTCAATATCTTCTCCCTATTCTTGGCATCTGGCAAGTTGACCATAAGCCTGCACCAAGTACAGTGAATGTTGAGTGCTGTGAATTCTTTCCGCGTTGCTATTTAGAAATTTAATACTCGAGAAACATACGAAAACCGCATGTTTAGTATTAGTAAACAAATGGCACAAGAAAACAACCTCCTGGGTAGCCTTCTGATAACGGCCTCATCGAGGTCAAAAGGCCTATTAGTTGCACCGAGGACTAACACTCTTTCCTTGTCCTTTGTGCGCAAACCGTCCCAGTTGACCATGAATTCGTTCTTCATCTTACGCATGGCTTCATGTTCCCCAGGATTTTCTCGCCTTCCTAACATACTGTCCACCTGCAGCAATAGATGTAAAGAAGGGTAAGGTTAAGGGCATCTATGTTAGTATGAGTTTATACTCCAAAGAGTGGATGAAAACATTGTTGCGTGAGTTATGATTTTAAAATTCAGCCCGTATAAGAATTCTCATCCCGATAGTTTCACGATGTTTTGGTTCATATTGTGTGGTCAAGTAATATTATTTTGTTTAAAGCTCATGGTCATACCCAACTCATACACGAAATTATCATTGTGTTAAGGTATGAACTTGAGTACGGGTTTAAGGAAAAGCAAAAAGAAAAAAAAAAACTGCAAAAAGATACCAACCTCATCGACGAAAACAACACTAGGTGCTATTTTGCTGGCCAGCGTGAAGACGGCTTTTACATATTTCTCTCCCTCGCCGAACCACTACAAAGTCAAAATAATCAGTCGAACATTGTGATATACATGGACATTGACAAAAGGACTAGGAATATTAGGAGTAAATCAGTACCTTTGATGTTATGCTTGACATTGATATGTTGATAAAATTTGCCCCAGCTTCAGTTGCAACGGCTTTTGCGAGCATCGTTTTACCAGTACCAGGTGGTCCAAATAGCAATATTCCCTTACAAGGCTGCCATATAATTGAGGAAATGATGATGATTCATGTTAAAACAAAGAAAGGAAGACGTTATGTGATATGCTGGCAACATTAATTACCTTAGTCAGCTGTCCTTTGCTGAACAACTCTGGTCTTTGTAACGGTAACATCACCAATTCCTTCAAAGTTTCCTTGACATTTTCCAGAGCACCGATGTCATCAAACGTAACTCCAATATCGCCAGGGGGAATAACCTCGGCTAGGAGCTTTTTCTCAAACTCATTCTCTGTAACCACGTCCTGAAGATAGAGAAAAAGTATATTCTTCTGTAAATATGGAACTGTAATGAAATATCACGTTACCCAAAAGAGTCACCTTGAGTGATTTTTTTGAACTCTTGTTTTCGTTCTGAATTCCCTGCAATATATCGATGCCATATCTAATACTGCAAAATGAAAGAAATATGAATATTTTGGAATTCTAATCCCATATCATAATCACCCAAGCAGTAATGATAAACAAAAGGAATTCCACAAGGACTGACCTTTCACTTGAGATGACAATTTTGGAGCTTTTGAGTGAAGCATCAGAATGATGCATGCAATGGTGGCTTAAAGCCCAGCCAACAATTTTTTCAACACCTAACACAAGCATGACCAAATCAATTTCATTATTTTGACTATATAACTGACAACACCATAATAGAAGTGATAGTAAACTGGTGAAAATTCACTGACTTTCAGAAGTCAAAGATTGGTCCTTGATGGTTAACGCCTCCAGATCAGGACATACAACACCAATCCGTTGTAGAACCTAATGGTCATTTGGAGAACCAGACAATCTTAGAATTAAACACATCGATTATTTAAGCTCATTTAAATAGGGACAAACATTAGAGCATTAATGCAAGTATTCGAACTGCCCGATTACAAAAGGTTTGCAAGGTTGTCAAGCATTGCCATCATGTAAAGGAATTTGGGTAATGGAAGACATCAGATTAACAACATTTGAAATTAAGATTAAGGGTATATTTTGAGCTTTGACTTACCAAGCGGATGTTTGCAATGTTGGATCGCGACTTCATTGTCTCAATATCTCGTTCTAAATGTTGCCTCCAGTCAGACAACAATTCTTCATCCTGTAATGATTAGAAAACGCCAGATTTATTACAACGTTGTAAAGGAATCCAACAACAAAATGCAAAACTCAGACCTGTGGAATCTGTATCGTCACTTTGTTAGGAAAAAGCCGGCCAAGCTGCTTCATCGTCTTTGGAATTTCCTTATTTCTGTCATGCAACCTCCCAAAATTGTCCTAAGTAAACAAGAATAAGACACATAACACATACACAGCTACAAGCACAATGGATCAAATAGAAAAAAACGAGGTCACTGGTCATAACATACCGGGAAGGCAAGATCCAACAATGCTGTTTGATTACTTCCAAATTTTGTGAAAAGCAATCCACCAGGATGAGACTGTAGGCAACATCAGAATGGAAAGCATGAGCTCAACAATATGCCAAGTTATGCGGAAACATATCACATAAGCAAATACTGAAACAAAAAAGAACACTACTAAGACTCACTTTTTCCTTTCTGCTGTCTAACTGGGTATGTGAGGCTATGAGAACGACATTTTCTGGCAAGGTTTCAAGCTTAACCTTAAAAGCAGCATATGCCTCAGGATTTCCCACCATGGCTTTTTCAACATCTTTCAGAAACACGATTAAGGGGCTAGTTTTGCTCTCCGCAGACACAACCTGCCGAACGCGGCATCATAGAAACATATCTTATTATGAAATCCACGAGAAAACATAGAAAACGCAAGCCATTGCCGAAAAAAAAACCATTTAGTTCATATACAACAAAACTGAACCTCAAAAATTTCATTAATGGCTAGCTTATCTATGTCATCTGTATTAGAGGCATCAAGACGTAGCGAGTCAGCTGCATGAAGACGTACATAGCAACGAGATTAGGATTGACTTTTTTTTAATCTAAATAAAGAGAACCGGCCAAAAGACAAGTATATCACCAGCACAAAAGAAACCGCGATCTTCCTCACAAAGGCCACCAAGATCATTGCCATCTAGTATTGTTTTATCAAATCTAACCCCAACTTTTGAAGAACCATTTTCCTCAAAAGCAAGTACCACCTTACCCCTGTAACCATATGCCGGACCCCTGCACAGTGCACGTATTAGCACTTCATATTTATACACAAATATAAACAAAGGGCAACCTGGATGATATCACGGTTATCCGCACCCCGGTTTTTTAGAAAGAGAGAGAAATGGAATACAAATCTCCAAATTAATTTCCAAAATGCAGGTAGCAACCCAAACAGCATCTACATACCGCCGCCCAATTAGACAATGAAAGCGAGGGCATAGAAGCCATCAATCCGTAACTAGTGATATCTATTTACAAAATCCAAATAAAAGATGGCCACTCATATACGCATCAAAACACCTTTAACAGTCACTTCAACTGAACAATCTTGGAGGAAATCAGCATAATATACATCAAGAACAACAATAAACCAGCAAGGCTGATGAGTCTTACCTATTTCCTTCAACTAATTGGTAGTGTTATGCCTAATAGATATTCAAATCCTTTTAGGTTCCTCCAGGCAATCCCATGTCTACTGTCTTAGAAAGCATGGTATCATTTTGTTCATTCCCTCAAAACATTCATCAAACATACTTATGCCGAGACAAAAAAAAAAGCAATGAAGTTCCAACTTGATTATGTAACTCAACTGCTATGATACAATATATATATCCGGACAGATACAAAGATATTTTTAACCCTATCCCAAGAATATTCTATTTTTAGGCCAGGAATACAAATATCAGAGCACAACCTATCAACAACACTAAATTTTCGACACATGCTTTATAGGGATTTCAAAAGTATTTACACTAATATTCCTTTGAAAAGTACAAAAATTCGATTCAGAAAACCGATGATTTAATGAGTCCAAGTAACATAACCTGACAGGGAAGATAATTACCTAATAGGGGGTTGACCAGAAGGAATCCCTGATGTTCCAACATACTTTACTCGGTCACCTGCCAAACAAGATCAAACATTTAGCACGTCAACCACACATTAAACAAAGATTACAAAGAGAAGTTTTAGTACAATACCTTTCTTAAAAATATAGTTCTTCGATGAGGCAGTAGAAGCTTCTTGTTTTGGTTGAATCTCAGAATTAACGCCACCCCCACCAGTAATGTCAGCCTCCACACTTGATGCTGGCTTTTTGAAGTGAAATGCAGTTGCATTTCTTCTAGAATACACATTTATTCTCTCTGCTTTTGAATTTTCTTTAGAATCGGATTCCTTAGAGGTTGAACCCTAAACAAAATTCATCCATATATTATTTGGCAAAAGAAAACGAATATCATTTCCACTTGAAAATGTAAAACTTGCAATGATAAATTGAAGAGAATCAAGTAAAACTTACACCAGGTAACAAAATTGAATCAACTATGAGCATCCTAGCACCAAAATATTTAGCAAGTGCCTTGGCTAGTGTTTCTTGGTATATCTCCGAACCTGAGATATGTAAATAAGTCATGATCAGTGCCATGAAAGAGTAATAATAATAATATACTACAAAGAAAAATGGAATATTACCAGCGGGACCAGACAACAACATTTTTGGAGACACCGTAGGGAGATCAGAAGTATATTTCAGAAACCGATTGCACTTCAAGGGTATGTATGTAGAGGCTATAAGATTGTTTCTGGTAGTCTCACTGTCATCAAGTGCAAATTAAGTGAATAATGAGATAACTGAACGTCATAACCCAAATATTAATTGAAGTAATACTATGTAAAGATTTTACCAACACAAGATGGAAAAAATTCCTTCATACAGGATATAACCTAACGGAGGGAATTAAACTTCCAAACTTCACACGTCAAGAATGCAAAATTAACAAATACACATTTGCTGAAAGAACTCCAACCATGACACATTTAATAGAACAAGCAAACAGATATACAAGTTTCATAGTTTTATCAAATATGATGATGCAGGAAATAACTGGAAATTCTTACCACAGATAGTACGGAAAATTTTCAAATGAAACATCGATACTCTCACAATCAAGCAGTCCTTGTTGTAACCCATCTTTGAACATTTGACGTCTTAACGACATCGAAACAGGCAGCCCAGAATCTTTGCGTATATTTCTAAGCGCCCTATGCTCTTCAATAATTCTCGTTATGCTGCTCGTAATATCAAAATCCTGTACTACGGGAACCGTCAATAATTGCAATATTGGTGTCAAGTCACCATTAACACCAGAAATCTTCTCATTCTGGCCATCAACATTCAAGTCCTCATTGGCCACAATGGGAGATTGAGCACCACCCTTCTCACCAACTGATACAATAGGGTTACTATGATCATCGCATGCATCCTTCATCTCAGCATCAACAGCACGATCATCAGACTCTTCTGCAACAACAGGCAATATTGGGGTTTCAGAGCCTTGATGTGCACCCTCACCATTCTGAGATGATGGAGGAAGAACGGATAATTCTTCACCAAGTGACGCTAGCGTTGAAGCAACAGCAACAGCAGAGGGGTCTCTCGCTCTAGCTTCAATATGCAAACCTTTGATGGGCTCATCATGAGTTTCTAAGACACTAACTGGAGGTGGTGACCCAGACACAGACTCTCTGCTGTCTGACAGTTGCTGGAAAATCTGATAGTACGTCAAGGAAATATGGAAGCATCTAAGAAAATATGAAGAGGCATTTTATGGTCAAGGTAGCATGTACCAATACATGATTATAAACAATAAAAAATAACTTTTAATGAAGAAGACCACCATATGCCATTAAAAGGATACGTAAGCATGTCTCCCAGACGAGCTAAAAACAACCTCATCACCCGCATTCAAGGGAATAATGGAATCCTTGGAGTAGGCCTTTCCATTAACTGTGACAGCTCCCTTTTTTCCAGTGACTTCAAGAAGTGTTACGGACTCCCTTCCCTAGAAACAGTAAGACAGTTTAAAGTACTACTCACTGAGTACAAAGAGAATGTCATGCAATGCTTGAGAATAAATTATAAACTTTACCGTGGACTTTACGCGTTTCAAACTGCACAAGGAATTACTAACATTAGAATCCCCGACATGCAAGTCGCATTGGCGACCCTGACCAACTTTAAAAACAGGATGATTCATAACAACGTGTGGATTCTGCACAGAAGCATTGCAGACATCAAATTGACATCGTTCTGAAATAACAGTAACCATTTAACAAACGAATAGAAAGCGAACACTACTAATTCAGCAACATACTGCTTATGTAAGAAACAACGGGGGTCTCCTTTCATTAACATATGACCCCCCTACCCTCCCAACCACACCTCTCTCTCTCTCTCTCCACTTCTGAATACATGTATGTTCCAGTTGATAATGACCACCACCACATAAACAGTTCGTGAAATCACACAGCACACAGACCTCCTTCCTTTCCCCAAAAGAACTCGAAAAAGGACACTGACCAAACATAGTTCAGAAATGTATTCAACAATGTTAACATCATGAAAGAATAACCATCTGCTCTGCCTTGGGCATTCAGCAACATGAAGAAATCAAATATTTGAGAGGATCATAAGATAAAAAAAAAAAATATCTCAAACTTTGGCCAAAATATCACCAAGAAACGATAATCCAAATTCTAAAACACCATAATCTTTTTAAAAGCACAGAAGATATCAAACATCACAGCCAAAAAGTTACCTGTGCACTCTGTGAAAGAAGCTTCCCCCATGCAACCACATCATTAGCTTTATTAATCTTACTCTTCGTTTGCTTACGCTTCCCACCGCGACCCTTCAAGGCCCCACTATTCTTTCCTTTGCCAACATCCACATCGCCTGTATAACAACAAAAGCCACACAAATTTTCAACCAACCCTAAACCTCGCCCATCATATTAAAAAAGCAGTTCCAAAAAAAATATCAAAGAACACTCTCACCTTCAGCGCCCACCACGGGGGCCTCGTCGGCCGCCACGTCATCAGACCTATTCGCGACGGTTCCATCCGTCAGATCAGCCGATCCACCGACGGAATCTTTGGCCGCCGCAGTGTCCTCAAAAGCCGCCGCAGATTCGCTCGACGAAGCAGCAGCGTCAGGCCCCTGCCACGCCGATAAAAGAAAAACCTCAACAAAAACTTCGAAATCAAATCAATCGAGGACCAAAAATCGATCCTGCGAGAACATAAAAAAAGGCAACCCTAACCTTGGATCGTTTCGCCTTCGGAGACGAATTCGCAGAAGGGGACGACAGAGGACGCTTGGACGAAGACGAGCTACGCCGAGTTTCAACCATACTCGAAATTGATCTGAGTGAAGGCGTAACAAAGATGTTGGCTTTTGGATTAAACCAACGATTTATCGAATAATAATTTATGTGTTGTGAAAGAGCTGTAAGAGAGTTGGACTAATATTATTTAGAGAGAGAGAGAGAGAGAGAGAGAGAGAGATGAATGAGAATGATTGTGATTTGTGCTGTGGGTGAATATTTATTGTTCATCTGTCCAAAGTAGTCCATAAAATGCAATACATTTGGCTTTTGGCTTTGCATGTAATTGTAATGTAACGTTTTTTTTTTTCACTTTCCTTCATATTACTATTCTTTATTCATGGTCTTTAGTATTTTCTAACTTAAAAAAATTCAGTAAATAAATATCATGATAGTTACAAAAGTTTATCCATAAATGATATCTTTTCGGCCGATATACATATGTAAGATTCGGAAAAGCTTGACAAAAAGTCATCATGATAAACATCGAATTATACATAAGTCTAAGTCGGCTCCTATAGCTGAAATTGAAAGGTCAACTTAAGTAGGACAACAGATTATTTTCAAGCTGGGCTTAGACTTGGATGTAATGTGTGGGAAAAATGGGCCGAAGCATAGGCTCGCCTAGTTCATAAAATGGTATTTTCCGAACACTCGTTGGGTATGCTTAAAAATATAACTATATTATTCATACTACTTTAATTTATAATATTTAATAATGAAATATACTTTTTAAATATATAAAGTAAAAACTAATTTGTTTGGTATAATTACAATAACCAAAAGTTTAGAAGTGAAATATTAAATTAATTAAGACAAATAGAGAGACTAAATCGCAAATAAAATGACGGACCAAATTGCCAGTTTTTAGCTACCCTAGCCCTTTCGTATAATAGATAGATAATTAAAATTAAGTAAACGCCACAATCAAAGTATATACAAGTTATTTTGTATTTTGATATTTTATGTTATTAATTAAGTTATTTAAGCAAATAAAATTTGAAATAACTAAAATAATAATAGTAAAATTGAAAAAAAAAATTATCTATTTGACAGACTCGTGATAATTTTTAAACACCCTATACCATTTACATAAGGGTATAGATATTGAAATTGAGCTTTCCATTTTCAAGTCAATACTAACTCCATCCATAATCATAGAAAAATTTGAAGTAATCAACTTGAAATCGACACCCGAATATAATTTACTCCATCCATGTGCTAACATTAGCATTACCACGTTAATGGCTTAATCCCACAATGAAAACATCATTATCTATTGTCTTTTTTAGAGAGAACACTACATAGTAAATGATATCTGGGTGTCCATTTCATGTTAATTATTATTTTGCCATTAATGATTACTATTAAAAGTTATTTATTAATCTAAAAACTATTATATTAAACATGACGTCTTCTAATAATCTTAATTATAGTTTTTCATTAAAATACTAAAAAAGTTGAAAATTATTTAGATAATCATCTACTCAAATATTTATTTGATGTATCTTAGATTGCACTTGCATTGAATGTGCTAAATCACTAGTATCCATACTCTTTTATTAAGCCTCAAGATTTGGGATAAATGTTAAATTTTGATATGTCAATTTAAATTGATTAAAAATAGTAATATTAAAATTAAAAAACAATACATCGTTTCAATTTTATCCTTCTATTTTTAGTATACATAGAGTATAACACACGCATTTGAGTTTGGAAAATTACCAGTGTTATATTAAGTGTAATATATGACTATAAAATGTTACCTTTGTCTGTCAAAATAATTACAGTTAATCCCCTTATCTATAATTTAGTTATTTAAATAATTATCGTATTTAACCCCTCCATTTTTAATTATTACACGACTACCCCTGCATTTTCATTTTATAATATCGAAAAATTATAGTTCATAATATAAGCAAGGGGCCCAGGGTTTTAGAAAAGAAAAATTTGGTGTAAATAATCCATCATATTGTTTTTCTTCTAAAATAAACTCAACTTTAATTTATTTCTGAATAAACCCAACTATAATAGTTATCTTCTCAGATTAGACTCATTACATTTAACCTATTCAATAGGTTAATCTTTTTCTTTTTTATTTTTTTTTCATCTTTTTCATCTCTATTTGAATAAATTATTTTTCATACTTAACTCGAAAAAATAAATATTTCAACGAACGTCCCAAGAAATTCTTAATAAAATAAGTAGAAATATAAATAATCGAAGTTTAAAAAAAAAAAATATTTAAAAAATCATGTTACTTTGATTATATTAATTAAACCTTAAAAAATAACTCCAACATGAAAAGCATTTAAAAAGTCAAAAACAAAATATTTTCAGCGTAAATTCCACGAAATTTTTAGTACATTAATTAATTTTATTAAAAATTTCCTAAAAAGGTGTCAAATATTTAGACCGAAATTTCTGAAATTATAAATAAGTTAATTATCAATTTAAATTGAGGTATTCAAGCAGACGAAGTTCTTAACAAATATATTTTTAATTTCATTTTTTTTATTTTCTAAAATTTTGATTATGTTTTATTTATATTAAATTCGAGTAGATTTTTTATTTTTGCAGTTTTGAAGTATTTTTTGTGGAAATCTTTTGTTTTGATTTTTTTTATTTTATTCATGTTGAACATACCCTTCGGTATTTCAAAACTTAGAATTATAAAATATAAACAAATATATCTCCACATGAATAAAATATAAAAAATCAAAACGAAAAAATTCCCAAAAATCCCTCAAAAACTGCAAAAAAAATCTACTCGAACTCAATATAAATACAACATAATCAAAAGTTTAGAATAAAAAAATGAAATTAAACATATCTTGACGAAAATATTTATGAAGAACTCCGTCTGTTTGAATACCTCGATTTTAATTGATAATTAACTTATTTATAATTTCAGAAATTTTCGATCTAAATATTTGATACCTTTTTTTTATGAAATTTTTAAATAATGTAATTAATGTACTAAGAATTTCGTGGGATTTACGCTAAAAAAATTTTCTTTCGAATTTTTTAATTCATTTCGTGTTGGAGTTATTTTTAAGGTTTAATTAATATAATTAAAGTAACATGACTTTTTTAATACATTATTTTTTATTTTTGTTTTCTATATTTTTAGTTTATTAATTAAGAATTAGGATGTTCGTCGAAATATTTATTTTCAAATTTTTGAGTTATTTTAAAGTGTGAAAAATAATTTATTCATATAAAAAAAGATAAAAAAATAATTTAAAGGGTCCTAATTTAAGTTATTACTAATAGAGTTGTGTTTATTTAGTAATAACTTAAATTAAGTTTATTTTTTGAAGAAAATCAATAGAAAGGATTATTTATATCAAATTTTCCCTTGGGAAAAGTGTATAATGTATTAATTGCTATATACTGTGAGACAACTGCAAAGTCTAGACAGTTCTCAAAGAACAAAGAAAGCATCGCTCCAATCAATCTTTCTAACAACAAACAAATTACCATATTCATTCACGGTCTTAAAATTCTTGCGATGCAGATCCAATCTCCTTGTCCTTCCCACCAGCTTTCTTCGGCAACAAATTCTGATGAATGTTAGGCAAAACGCCGCCATTAGCAATCGTAACGCTGCCCAGCAATTTGCTCAGCTCTTCATCGTTTCTTACAGCTAATTGAATATGCCTCGGCACAATTCTGTTCTTCTTATTGTCCCTCGCAGCATTTCCAGCGAGCTCCAACACCTTTTTCAGATCAATTACAAATTCAACTAAAAAATTCAACATCAAAGAAACAAAGTCCGAAAAAACATCATAATAAACGAAATTAGATTCCTCAATCGATTTTGAAATCCTTGGAGTTAAAGATATCCAAATTACCTCGGCAGCCAAATACTCGAGGACAGCAGAGAGATAGACCGGAGCACCGGCGCCGACGCGCTCGGCGTACTTCCCAGACTTGAGAAAACGCGCGATTCTTCCGACGGGGAACTGCAAGCCCGCCTTCGAAGATCGCGACACCGATTTCGACGCCTTGGGCTTGCCCCTGCCGCCCTTGCCAGATCCTGTAGTTGCGGCGGACGTGGAGCAAAGAAGAACCCTAACCCACCGATTTGGGGAGAAATTAATTTTGGGAGTATTCTCTAGTCTGACCTTCGCCGTGGGGTGTTTTTGTTTCGTCTCAAGAGGGGTTTTTGAAGGGTTTATATAGGAAGTTGATGATTGAGTCTTATTGGTCGGAGGGTTTGTGCCGCGGATTGATGACGTGGCAATTGAAATCTTTCCGAGCTTTCGAAAAGCGAGCGCCAATTATTTTTACCATAATTGTATTTTCATCCTCAAAACTTCAAAATAAGGGTTTTGATTTACCTGCCAATTGACATCTAATCATACGAAACAGAAACACTAATCTCTGTTGCAATTGGACGGATTTGCGTGCATGGAATTACTTGTTTGATGATCTTTTACATGTCTTTGAATTCACGGAGGAGCTTGTAGTAGATGTCTTCGAATTAGGCGAAGAATGCTCCGGCGAGGCGGAGCTGGAAATTCGGCGAGCTTAAACTGGGTGGAAGAGTTCCCCGGCGCGGCCTGCAATTGTATGACTTTTACCTTTTGTAGTATTTCAACATTCGTTTGGATTATGCCGATGCAGTGATTAGGTAGCTATAATTGTGCGATATGCTTCTCTTCTTATCTGTTTATCTTCCTTCTTGCGTGAGGTTTGGGAATTATGCAATCATGAACTTTGTTGCTTATTCGATTATAGATGCAAAGTCATCTCTCTGTTCTGTCTGGGCGTAATTTGATGTAGTATGGAATGCTAAGCTTTCTTCTAATTGGTAATCTCTCAGCCTAATAAGATCTGTTCACCAGAATTTGATTAACATGTCCCCAGAATTGCTTATGAAGAACTCCCTGTACTATTTCAGTGTTATTGTTGCCCTTTCGAATAGCATTTTAAAGAAAATCTTCTGTTTTGGAAGTAAAATTTTGTTCAAAGTTCTGAATTCTACTTATCAACCTCTCATCTTTAGGTCCTAAAAAGTCGCCGTGTTATTATCTTCTATAAATAATCGCAGTTTACTGTATCGTTCTGAACTCTGAACACATCAGTTTGTCCTTGTCATTGATTGGAGTGTTTAGAAGATGCTTGTGATTAGTTGTCTCAAGTTATTTGAAAGCCAATGTATAAGTTCCAAAAGTTTAGCCAATGAAAACTATTTTTGATATCTTTCATATCACAGTTCACCTGTCTATCTGAACCCTTTTGCTTTAATACAACTCCACTGGTAAAATAGTTGCAGTTTGTTCACTTGACATGAAAAGTGTTGTGTCCCTATATGTGGGCACAAATCATAGTCCAATAAACTTGTATGACTATAATTTCATGTCTTATGTAGCAGCAAGCATATGAATGATGAGACTAACATCTATACATTTTGTGAATGAGTTAAATGACAATATCACATGGAAGCTTGAACTTGTATCAGTGAGTGTAATTTTAATTTTATATATTTTATTTCAGACACGTCTCTCAAGTTTAGGTTGATTTTTTTTTGTTTTTTTAGCCTTAGATGTGGATTTATTTTAGGTTGGGCGTGAAAATACGTATTCATGACTTCTTGGCATGAGTGAGCTCTAATCACATGTTAAATGATCACTTCTGTTAATGTTTGAATAATGACATAATATGAAAATAATGGTTCTATTGTATGCCATATAACATTGGTACATACTATTTATACAAGAAGAACTAAGCTAAGTATGGACAAGATAGCTATAATAAATGCTATACAATTAAGGCTAGAATTACGTAATCAAATCAAATACTAATAATATTTCCTAGTTATTTATCCTTATCCATACGCTAACACCCCCCCTCAAACTCAAGGTGGAATCGTAGAGGACAACTTGAGTTTGCTCAATAGATCTTTAAAACGAGATGGAAGTGTTTTGGTGAAAATGTCTGCGGTCTGATTTTCTGACGAGATTGAGACCAAACGGATGGTACCATCTTTCACATGATGCCTGACAAAGTGACAGTCAATTTCTATATGTTTCGTACGCTCGTGAAAAACATCATTGTGAGAAATTTGGATGGCACTTGAATTGTCACAATGAAGTACTGTAGGCGAAGAGTGAGTGATGCCCATATCAGTTAATAACCACCGTAACCAAATTAATTCAGATGTGGCATCAGATAGGGCCCGATATTCTGATTCCGCACTAGATCGAGAAACAACTGTTTGTTTCTTGCTGCGCCAGGATATGAGTGAATCACCTAGAAAAAAACAATAACCAGTAGTAGATCGACGATCAACTGGATCGCCTGCCCAATCAGCATCAGTGTAGCCAGATAATACCAAAGAACATTGGCGAGAAAAATGTAATCCATGATAGATAGTGCCTTTGACATAGCGAAGTATTCGAAGAACTGCCGAGAAATGAGTCGATCGAGGAGCAGACATGAATTGACTGACCAGATGAACGGCATAAGCTATATCCGGACGAGTAACGGTAAGATAAACAAGACTCCCTACGAGTTGGCGGTACAATGTAGGATCACTAAGGGAAGATCCATCACGAGGAGTGAGCTTGCAATTTAGTTCCAAAGGGGTGGACACAATTATGCTATCCGTGATGCCAGCTCGTGAAAGAAGATCAGATGCATATTTTGCTTGAGATAAATAATAACCTCCAGCATTACGAGACACTTCTAGACCCAAAAAATAGCTCAGGGGACCAAGATCTTTCATCTCAAAGTGTTGACTGAGATAGCTTCGTAATTCTGATATACCTGCAACATCATCGCCTGTAATGATCATATCATCAACATATAATAATAGAAGGACGGTACCCTTATCAGTCTTCCGAATGAATAAGGCCGAATCATAGGGACTGGAGATAAATCCTGATTGAGCAATAGTAGAGCTGAACTTGGCAAACCATGCTCTCGGAGCTTGTTTTAAGCCATACAACGCCCGTCGAAGTTTACAAACTTTATGAGGAGAATGATAACCAGGGGGTGGGTGCATATAAACTTCCTCCATCAGATCACCATGAAGAAACGCATTCTTGACATCCATTTGAGAGAGTGTCCAATCTCGTGCAGCAGCTATAGCCAAAAGACTACGTACAGATGTAAGACGTGCCACAGGCGCAAAAGTTTCTTCATAATCGATTCCATACTCTTGGGAGTACCCTTTAGCTACTAACCGAGCCTTATAACGCTCGATAGTACCATCAGAGCGAGTCTTGATTTTATAAATCCATTTACAGCCAATCGGGGTTTTGTGAGGTGGAAGGTCAACTAAGTCCCAAGTATGAGTTTTCTCCAATGCTTGTAGTTCCTCGGTCATTGCTTGCTGCCAAAGGGGATTAGTACTAGCCTCGCGATAAGAGCTTGGCTCATGAAGAGACACAATGGTAGAAAAACAATGAAAATCAGAAAGATGGTGAGGAAGTTCTCTTACTCGGGTGGAACGACGAAGAGGAGGGTTTGTTGTAGAAATGTGCTCAGGTACTTGATCTTCAGTCGGGACCGGATCAGTAGGGACAGGCGCTGGTGGTGAAGAGGTCGGACTCGGATCGAGATCAGGAAATAAGGTATCACAAGAAGACGAAGAACCCAAAGGGGTATAATCATGAAATTTTGAAAGAGAAGAAAACATTGTATTTTCCCAAAACGTAACATGACGAGATATGCGCAAACGATTCGAAAGAGGATCCCAACAACGATACCCTTTATGTTCAATCCCATAGCCCAAAAAACAACATAGCCGTGTGCGTGGTTCAAGCTTGGTATGCTCATGTTGTGGTAAAAGAACAAAACAAACACACCCAAAAGGTTTGAAAACTGAATAAGTGGGAGGCTTACCAAACAACTTTTCAAATGGAGACATGTTTTGAAGAACCACTGTAGGAAGACGATTTATGGTATAAACACCATTTAGAGCTGCTTCTCCCCAGAATTTTTCAGGACATGATGCTGAAAGAAGTGAAGCACGAACAGAATCAAGGATGTGACGATGTTTTCGTTCTGCCCTTCCATTTTGTTCGGAGGTATGTGGGCAAGAACGTTGGACAACGGTTCCTTGCTGACTAAGAAATAGAAGCAGGGAAGAGTCACGATATTCCATGGCATTATCAGTGCGCAAAATTTTTATCGTCTGGGAAAACTGTGTCTTAATCATATGAGCAAAGGTAATATAAATTTGGGGCAACTCAGAACGGTGTTTCAGAAAATATATCCAAGTAAAACGTGAATAATCATCAATAAATAACACAAAGTAACGAAATCCATTTATTGATGAAACAGGAGAAGGTCCCCAAATATCAGAGTGAAGTAGGCTAAAAGGGCTATCAGAAGTGGAATTATTTGTAACAAACGATAAAGCGGGTTGTTTGGCAAGCTTACAACTGACACAATTAAATGGCTCGATTTTAGTGGACCCCAACAAACCCCGAGAAACTAAAGGTTGAAGTTTAGCTGAAGAGGCATGGCCAAGACGAAGGTGCCATTGATAAGAGGTGGATGTGGGTGAGGTGGTTGCGCATGCAAGACTCGAAGGAAGTCGAAGAGATGTAAGCTCAAATAAGCGACCCACCTTGCGACCTGTCCCAAGAATCTGTCCCGTCTGTTGATCTTGTACCTGAACGCCAATAGAAGAAAAAACAACGCGTAAGCCGTATTCACATAATTGACCCACAGAGACAAGGTTCAGAGATAAATTTGGAATATAATAGGCATCTGGAAGATTTAGACTAGTAGTAGATAGAGAACCGGTGTGAGTAATGTGCATTTTATTCCCATCGGCTGTGTGAATAGGTGGTAAAGAAGACACGGGAATGACAGAAGATAAGGAATTGAAATCATTGGTCATATGATTACTGCAAGCAGAATCTAGAAGCCAATAAGATTTACCGTGAGTAGTAGACATAGCAGTTGAGAGGTTTGAAGATACGACCTGTTTGAAGAGTTGCTCAAGATCACTAAGTGTAATGGAAGGCGAACTCTCGGTACCAGTAATAGAAGAAGAGTCGGGATTGGAAGAGACAGCAGCAGCAATGACAGAGGAATGTCCAGGCTTCGTATGTTTAGGTTTCCACCCTTTTTGTCTCGGAGGTCGAGTGGGGCAATTTTCAATGATGTGGCCCAAGTTATGACAATATCTGCATTCAATAGTAGGGCAATTAGCAAATATATGTCCAGTAAGATTGCAGTTCTTACAAAGCTGGCCAGTGGAGTGGACGCCAGATTTGAAATTTGTATATTTTGGAGTAGCGAGAGCAACGTCAGATTGAGGAGTTTTATCCAATTGCAGACGGGTTTCTTCAAAAATGATTTCCTGAATAGCGCTATCCAACGAAGGGAGAGGGTTGCGGTGCAACAGTGACGCTCGAATGGCTTCATATTCGAGACGAAGGGCCATGAGAACTTGAATAAGATGAAGGTGATCTTCGCTGATTTTCGCCTGTGAGAGTTGCGTCCAGATTGGTTGAACTTCGGCTAGAAAGTCATTAATGGATTGCCCAGACGCCTGTTTGAGATTGCTGAGATTCGTCCACAAGTGATAATAGTGAGCAAGTCCTGTAGTCTTGTAGCGAGTGGCCAAGAACTCCCAAATACCTTTTGCTGACTCAAAATTAGCAAACTGAACATGTATAGACGGATTAGAGGTATTGCGAAACCATGTGATTATTTGATGATTTTTACTATCCCATTCTTCGAGACGGTCTGCGAAGTCAGCATCAGTTTCAGCAGTCGCCTTGACAGGAATAGTTATCGTACCGTCAACAATACGCCAAAGTTTTTGTCCGATTAGAAAACTCTTCATGGCTTGAGCCCATATGTTGTAGTTTGAACCCGTCAAGATGGACGAAATAGGCCGAGAAATGTCCGATCTGTCCATGGCGCTATGAACAGAAAACAGAGACTCGAAACAGAAGAATAAACAAGAGGAAATCAGGAAGTTTTAGACAGACAACAGATGCACCGACGATCAAGGACGGAGAAGTACGTCCAAGGCCAAGGATTGACACAATAGCTCTGATACCATGTTAATGTTTGAATAATGACATAATATGAAAATAATGGTTCTATTGTATGCCATATAACATTGGTACATACTATTTATACAAGAAGAACTAAGCTAAGTATGGACAAGATAGCTATAATAAATGCTATACAATTAAGGCTAGAATTACGTAATCAAATCAAATACTAATAATATTTCCTAGTTATTTATCCTTATCCATACGCTAACAACTTCATCTAAATATTTAAACTTATTGGGAGGGTAACATTTTTCTAATTTCATATAATTCATTTCTCGGAATATTACGTGAAGTATCAAACTATTTATTGGCAGGTCCTAAATAACAGCCTGGCTTCGTTAAGTGGTAAGTGCAGCTCATCGTTAAGTGGTAAGTGCAGCTCATCGACTCGTCCATTTAATTTCCTCTTTTTCGTGGCTTAAAGTTTCTTAACGTTCTCATGAGAAATATCGAAAAGATATTTTTTTGTTACCGAAATGGAAAGTGTTTGTTTGAGTTGTAACTAGGGGTGTTGTAAATGAGTCGAGCTCGAGTTTTTCAATAAAAAATAATATTAAATTCGCGAGCCTTCGAACTCTTATGTTTGGGCTCGAGCTCATTTTTGTCTAGCTCAGGTGGAGTCTCACGAGCCGGCTCGGTTCATCTTTCACCCCGAGTTGTAAAATGTAAATTTTGAAAGAAAAATATTGAAGAAACTATCCGAAAAAAGTTTGAAAATTTGTTTGCCGAAAATACTTAACTTAAGTCATGATTTCGATCATACACTTGTACGTATTTATTGTGGTGATACGATATTCCCATTGTTTTAAAAAGCGAAGTATCGCGCGAATTAAGGCGCGTGTTAGCGTCAATTTCTTTCAAAACGCGACGACGCGTATTAAAAAAAGCGTGCACGGTATATTAGGCCAGCTATCACTAGCTTACACAGTGTATTGAGACCAGATATTATCATCATCACATGGTAATGTCCTTTCATGCTTTACATATTATTATTTTAATTTTTTATTTTTTCTAACTTTTTAATTACTTAAAACAAAAAAAAGGGATTATTTAAATTAATCTATGTGAAAAAAATTATCTAACTTATTCTTTGTTTAACAGCAATCAAAATGACATGCATATCTTATATTTTTCGATATCTATAAGAATTATTTCTATACTACATTTTTAAGTATAGGTTTCCTATTTTCAACATTTTTGAATGCGGATCCAAAATGAGAGTGAATTAGATTTAACCATTCTATTAAATATCATGTACTTGAATTATTTATTAATATATTTTATGTATATTTTTATTGTTTGGGATATATACTATTGGATTTTGCATATATTATTGAACCCAAATTGTATATAAAACATGTTAAATAATGTGCTTATGATTAATAATTTGTTATAAATTATGTTTCTTAACCTTAGGTGGCTTGTCCAAAATACTCACGCAATACGCTACGCTATTTACGCTACGCGCCATCTGAATTGAAACACGACGCGTTGTGCTATGCGCGTTTTAAAACACTGGATATTCCGACGCGATCCACTAGTATAACACATGTGCATGACACATTCGTGTAAGTTATAAATTTCTTGTAAGCTGATAAATTAAAAAATTTATAAATATTTTAATCTCTTCAACTGTTATGTTTTATGTGTAATATATTATATAATATATAGATTATATATATAAGTAGACCCACTCATTTCCATAATCCAGTTCCGTACAACATATTTAGTTGCTGCAAGCTAAGTGTTTGGTATGTACCGTGTCCATTTGACATTATATGTGGACTCTAAATAGATGGCGTATGTAGATTGTAGAGAAGTACATTGCTTCGTAATATTAGACTTTTCCTTAGTCAAAAGATGTCTATCACATGATAATTCATCTTATCTGATATTAAATAACGGTCTCGTCAAATCAGACGTGGTAAAGTAGTACTCCCACTTTTAATTATGCCTCTAATATTCAGGTCCCCCTGTGATTTAATTCATACGGTGGTTCTTGGTTTTTCTTTTCTCCAATTTATTCAAATTTGTTTATGTTATTACGTTTCTTTTCCTGTCATTAGATATCTCCACACACGATTATTTATGTCAAATGGATTATGTCATATCCTCCAAATAACAGTTAAGTTTTATCATAATATTCGATCATCACTTTTCAATCATGATGACATGCAAAGTTACGAACATGATTGACCAATGTAAGGAGGGAAAATAGTTACGTAGCTAAAACTTTCTTTGATTATAATATGTTGTAATCAACTTTCATAAGTATCAAGTTCGACATGCAACGAACCAACCTAATCGAATAGTCAACAAAATCCTATCAACACCAAATAAACAATTCAACCAACACTTCGCATCGATGAATAGTCAAACTCCATAATTATCCCATGTGAAGTCTAAAAATTGACCTTTCTTTACATGATCCATCCACCGCATACCCATTCATGCCGACAATCTCCCAAACACCACACTATAAATACAACCAAAAAATCTCAAAGAGAAATAAGAACAAAGAACACAATGGCATCCTCTACTACAAGCACCTTCCTTTCCTTGTTCCTATTACTACTGCTCTCGTCCACGCACGCCCAGACCAGGCCCCGAGCTCTGGTCATCCCAATGCGAAAAGATGCATCTACCCTCCAATACGTCACGACAGTCACCCAGCGGACCCCGCAAACGCCCGTGCCCCTCGTCGTCCACCTCGGCGGCCAGTATCTCTGGGTCGACTGCGAAAATAACTACGTCTCCTCAACCTACCGTCCCGTCAGGTGCCGGTCGGCCCAGTGCTCCCTCGCCCAGTACACGGGCTGCGGAGACTGCTTCGACGGGCCCCGCCCGGGATGCAACAACGACACGTGCGGCGTGAGCCCAGACAACCCCTTCACCCGAACCGCCACAGGCGGCGAGCTCGCCGAGGACGTCCTCTCCATCCCGTCCACCGACGGCTCGAGCCAAGGCCCGCCCGCCGCGGACCCGCGGTTCATTTTCACTTGCGCCCCGAGCTTCCTTGTCTCGGGCCTGGCCCGCAACGCCGTCGGGCTTTTGGGCCTCGGGAGGGCCCGTGTAGGAGTCCCGTCCCAGCTCGCCGCCGCCTTCAGCTTTCGCCGGAAGTTCGCCGTGTGCCTAAGCCCGTCGACCTCCGCAGACGGGGCGATTTTCTTTGGGGACGGGCCGTACAACTTCCTCCCGGGAGTCGACGCGTCAGCCCTCTTAAAGTACACCCCTTTGTTCGTAAATCCCGTCAGCACGGCCTCGGCTTCTCTTCTAGGCGAGCCGTCGACCGAGTACTTCATCCGCGTCAACTCCATACGCGTCGACGGAAATTCGGTCCCAATCAACAGCTCCCTTTTGACCATCGATGGCCAGGTATTAGAAATCTAGTTGTCCGTCTAAAATCAATTGTTTAATTGGAGGAGATTGCATCTTGATATAATTAATTAGGCTCTGATTATCAAAGTGGGACATCACCCACCTTTTTTATAATCTCAACATGATCCGTCACGTGTGGTATTACTGGCCTAACACGTACATATGAAATCGAGTGATGATGAATAGAAGATTACTCTAATATCATATTAGAAATCGAGTGATATCTTTCCAAAAACTAATTGGAAATGGCATGAGACTCTCTTGTATATTAGGCTTTGATATAACACGCTTTTTTTATAACATCTTAAAAACAGGGAATCGGCGGGACGAAGATAAGCACCGTGAATCCCTACACTCTATTGGAATCATCGATATACAGGGCGTTCACCGCCGCGTTTATTAGGGCGGCGGCAGCCCGAAACATAACCAGGGTTCCCTCGGTGGCTCCGTTCGACGTGTGCTTCAACTCAGAGCGAGTGGCCAGCACGAGGCTCGGGCCGGCTGTCCCCAGCGTGGACCTCGTCCTTCAGGGTCAGGATGCTGTGTGGACCATCTCGGGCTCGAACTCGATGGTGGAGGCTCGGGACGGCGTGCTTTGCTTAGGGTTTTTGGACGGCGGGTCGAATCCTAGGACTTCCGTGGTGATCGGCGGGCGTCAAATCGAGGACAATCTTTTGCAGTTCGATTTGGCTGCTTCGAGGTTAGGGTTTAGCTCTTCCCTTTTGGGAGTTCGAACTACTTGCGCCAACTTCAACTTTACGTCCAATGCTTAGAGACAAGACATGTTTATGTTTTGTGTTTCGAGTTGTTTCTTTGTAAGAATAATACATAGGGCTTTTGATGCTCTACGGTCATAAAATACATATATGTACGTATGTACGGACGTACAATCTGACTGCTGATGCTGAATAAAGTTTGAATTTGTCAAATGCATTACTAATTTGTGTTGTTTCTTTATTTTTATTTCTCTTTAAGATTTTATGGCCATAAAGACTTAACGACGAAATAACTCGTAATAATACGCACACATAGGCTTTCCTGGAAATAAAGATTTATGGCTCAAACTCGACAATTTAAATATGAATTAGTAAATTCGTTGGAACTCGACTATCTTATATAATTATAAAGATTTAGGTGTGTTCCTATATTGCTACGTGTCCTTAAGTAAATAAAATAATAAAAACCACAAACAAATCGCATACCCACATGTTAATTCTATAAAAGGTATACATTATCAACATAAAATTTAATAATATTATTAACATATAATAATTAAAGTCAGCTAATAACGTGCATTGCACGGTAAAAAACTAGTTTATGTTTAAATTAATGTAACATTCATTTCAAACCATGTGCCCATGCATAGGCTTGCAGAGGAATCGAATATTATAATATTCTATTATTCTATTGTGAATATTCGTATTGGTATCCGATTATTATGTGAATCATAAAATTGATTCGATTTCGTATCGAAACACAAAATTTAATCGAATTCGAAAATTTTCGGATCAAATATCCGAAAATTCAAATTTAATATAAATATAAATATATATTGAATTATAATATATTATATATTTTATATTTGAATTTTTCTATTTCATAAAAATATTTAAGATACGTACTGCATTATAATATCTATGTTTTTAAAGATATATAATACATAGAATTACAATATATAATATATAAATATATATTAATTATTCGAATAAAGAATTCTATAAATAATCGAATTTAATACTTTGATATTTGTATTCATATTCCACAAATATCCGTATCACAAAAATTATTTTCATTAGGATTCGTATTTGAAATATTTGAATCGAATCTTAAAGTTTCGAATCGAATCACTAATCGAATAAAAATATTCGATTCATTTGCAACCCTTTTATACAGTCACGAGCTTTATTTTGAGTATATATTTAACAAAATAATGATTGTTAATAGTTTTTGTTTTATAGTATATCATCTTAATCGGATGCGTGAATGGGTTTTAGGGCCCATTTTGCAACCTCGGCCCATTTAAAACATTAGGCCCGTAATACCTTTCAAGCCCAATAATCAAATGTTTAAAACCCTAGACATTTCCTTTCCTCCCAAATATTCCCTTGGAAGAGAGTCTAGCTCGAACGGCGCTGAGTTGCTGCTTGATCGATTTATCGAGCTTTCGTTCTATACGTTTAACAGAAAATGGCGGACAAAGCAGTCACAATCAGGACTAGGAAGTTCATGACAAATCGTCTACTCTCCAGGAAGCAATTCGTACGCTATCGCCATCCTATAATTTTTGTTACTGATGCTTCTTGCGTTTAAATCTGTTTTCTGATTATGTTTTTTGGTAGGTTATTGATGTGTTGCACCCTGGTAGGCCTAATGTTTCGAAGGTACGATTGATTTCGTTTTATAATTCGTTTCTCGTGTTATTTATTCGTACGCATTTGATAAGACTGGGATCTGATCTACTGTTAGAATTAAATGTTTGTTTAGAGCTGAGAAATGTGCCGCAGATTAGTTTCGTGTCGCTGAATATAATTCTTTTACATATTTATTTTACGAGATTTGATGTATTTCTTGTGAAAGCTGACATATTTGCAATACTAGTTGAGGTTAATAGAATTTTGAATGAATGGGTTTGTACAAGCCAGTCGAGCGATGTGTATTGATGGTTCTATCTCTTTGTTTCCTTGTTATCCTATCTTTGTGCTGCCATTGCTAGGCTGAGCTGAAGGAGAAACTATCGAGGATGTACGAAGTTAAAGATCCAAATTCCATCTTTGTATTCAAGTTTAGGACCCACTTTGGTGGTGGCAAATCTACTGGGTTTGGCTTGATCTATGACTCTGTCGAAAATGCAAAGAAATACGAGCCCAAATATAGGCTTATCAGGGTAAGCCATTTCCTCACATAGACACATGTTTCTTGTCAGTCTTTGACGGTAAAAGTTGGACTCTATCAGTGTTAAAACTCAAGGACTCTTTCTATGGTGATCTTATAATCTCATGAAACATGTCAAATTTTGGGTGGTTGTAGAATGGTCTTGCTACCAAGGTTGAGAAATCAAGAAAGCAGATCAAGGAAAGGAAGAACAGAGCAAAGAAGATTCGTGGTGTAAAAAAGGTACAACTTGTCGATGTTCTAAGTTGTGATCTAGCGAATGTATGTACTTAATGACAAGTTTTATCTGCCTTTTTCTTATATCTGCAGACAAAGGCTGGAGATGCCGCAAAGGCTGGAAAGAAGAAATAAGTTCGTTAGAACGCCACTCAGTTTGCCTCCAACTGCTTCTTGTGAGACAATATTCCCATTTTCTCTCTCGTTAGAAATTAATCGTCTTAACTTTTTTTGGTGTTGTGGTCTATGAACATTTGTCGGGAATTCGTTACATTGCCCGCTTGAACTATATGAGTGAATCGTATTGAACTATCGTTTCGTTTGTTCGCCTCTCTCCATTCTTATCCTTATTTCTAACACTGTTGAAGTAAGAAGTAACATCATACAACTAAATACATTTCACGGATGATTAGTATCTTTCGAAGTGTAGAGCTCATAGCAGATTGAGTGGACAACTTAGAATAGAAATGAGTAAAAGAACATTCCCACATTGGGATTACCATTTTCTATTGTTTTTCTTTTTCTTTTTGCTACAACACCACGCATTCGATTAAATTTTATTTGAAATGAACCCCAGCATAATTAGCGGCAATCAAACGACTCAGGTTTTAGCTGGACTAATTCTCCATTTCAAAATATTTTAGTAGATGTTAGAAAATTGGACCAAAATCTTCACTAGGTTTTAAATTCGACCAAAATCTTCAGGAAATAAGTAGTTTGAACTGTGAAGGATACGAGCAAGAAGTCAATTCTGTTATTTACGACGTCTCAAGACTACGTTTTTATTAGTTGTATGAATTTGGCTATTGATTGCTGTTACCCTCGGATCCTACGGATCCCATGGCAAAATACCCGACCCGCCTCAACTAACTAATAACCACTTTACCTAAAAGACAGGCCATGTCCCCACGCGGCCTCGGTTCATCGGGAATACTCTCGAGGGGTGGAGCCTAGGCCATCAACAGAGGGCCCACACCAGAAACACTTCGAGGACGTCAAGAGGCCCCTCGGCTCTAAGGATAATTATACAAGACCCTCAGGCAGAGGGGTTAGTAAGCCCTCGGACTAGGGTCCCGTGCCCAGTTACAGATTGGTAATGCCTCGGGCAGTCATACCGAGGCCCGAGGGAAATCAGGAGACTTTGGCGTCCTACAGAAGAAACTGCCACGATCCCCACTCTGCGGCGCCAGTAAGCTAGGCGACAAGTAACTGCCCATAACGGAAGCCATTACGAAGACGTGCCGTCGTGGGTAGATAGTGGTCGAGCCCGAGAGAAACGGTGAAGGGGCAAAACCGCTCAAAAACCGCCCCAGCTCAAATCCCCTATAAATAACGCACGTCTCGACCAAAACAGGGATCGATTTCTGACGTATCCAGCCGTTACTCTGTTCAATTCATTACTCACTCACACACTTAAACACACCCCTTTTTATGCTACTTTACACCTGGAACATGGAAAACACCCTCTTGACCTAGGCAAGAGGGCGAACGACCCCCAAATCTTATCCTGTTTTCAAGTCTCCAGGCGACGTTTGCGGCAGAATTAAGGCGGGAAACGCTCGTCAGCCCTCCAACGCGGTAGATCCATTTTCCGGCGGCATCAACTTGGCGCCGTCTGTGGGAAACTCTAGTTTCTCTCAAAGTAGAAATTCAGTATGGTGGTTGTCGAAAATGATCACACACCGCCTCGCGAGGACAATGGGCCGAATCCCCCTGACCCTGCCGCGATGTTCGCCGCAGTCATGCAAGAGATGCGGAGGATCGGCGCAGACGTGGGAACGCTGATGGCTGAAAGAAACCAGAGAGGTAACAGAAACGGACAGAACAGAGGACGTAACGCCGGACGAGAAGACGCCCAACGTGAAACAAACGGAGAGCATGACGCCGAGTCAGGGACCGGAGATCGTAGCGATGGTAACCACACTTTGGCGTCGATGCAAAGGAGAGCCCGGGCCGAGAGGAGGAGACGCACTGACCAACAACACGCCGATCGACAAACGGCCGATTTGGAAAGAATGAGAGAGGAGATTCGCCAACTTCAGAATCTCGCAAACCCGCAAGAGACCCCCAACCTCCCTCGGGCTTCGCCTTTCTCGTCCGAGGTGCTCGCGGCTCCACTGCCCGGGCATTTCCGATCTTTCGAGATGGGAAAATACGACGGTTCGGGACCCCCGAGGACCACTTGGCCGCTTTCGAAAGTAACGCGGCATTATACCAGCTAAGCGACCCCGTGAAATGCCGACTCTTCGTGACTACTTTAACAAGAGGCGCTCAACAGTGGTTCACCTTGTTGCCACCCGGAGGAGTCAGGAGTTTCAACGATCTCACCAACCACTTTTTGAAGGACTTCTCGAGCAACAGGAGGCGGCCCTCGTCGGCGGTGAAGCTATTAAACATAAAACAGGCTGAAAGGGAGAACTTAAGAGACTACCTTCGGCGCTTCAACCAGGTGAAAATGGAGGTCCCCAATATCGCACCCGAATTGCTTATCGGGGCGTTTCACCATGGCCTGAGAGATGGCGATCTATTCAGATCGCTAGTGAAGAAATATCCGACTACAGTGGAGGAGTTGATAACGCGGGTGGAGAAGTACGTTCGCGTCGAAGAGTCGCAGGCCCGGGAACCCGAGGACAGGAAGCGCAAAAGTCCTCCCCGAGAACGCCGAAAAAGCCCACCGAGAAATCAAGACCGCAGAATATTCCCTCGGAGGGATGATCGCCCTTACCCAGTATCAACACTTCCGCGAGCGGACTACCCGAAGCTACGGGTGAACAAACTTCGGGCGTTAGAGATATGCGAGGAGAACGATTTTCTTCGCCGACCCCCTTACATCAGCGACAACCCGAGGAGGCCAATATCCGACACTTACTGCAGTTACCACCACGAGTATGGACACACCACGGAGGAATGCTTTCAGCTAAATCGGGAGTTAGAAAAGTTAATCGCCACCAACCCCGAGGCTCGAGCCAAGCTTGCGGGGGAGGAGGGTGGTTTTGGGACCAGGCCCAGATATCCTGGGGCGGGGAATCGGTTTAACACCCGACAAGACCGCCAGCCTCACAATCAGAAAGAGGCGCCAAGAAGGACACCCGAGAGAGACGAGAGGCGCGGCTCGAGGACAGCAGGGAACGACACCCAAAGAAATCGGGACAACAGAGACACGGGACGACGGAGATCACCAGAAAGAACGGCACCCCGACAGATCAACATAATCTCGGGGGGACCTACAGGAGGAGATTCCAATCGGGCAAGGAAGGCCGGAGTGCGCCGATTGGAAAACTTCGAAATCAAAATAGGAAGCAAGCGGTCGGGACCTACCATCTGTTTTGGTCCCGAGGATTTTCATGGAGGTGACGACTCTCATGAGGACGCCCTAGTCATTCGAGCCGAGGTAGCCAACCATGACGTAGGCAAGGTCTTCGTCGATAATGGAAGCTCTGTCAACATAATATACAAGAAGGCCCTCGATCAAATGGACTTGGGAGCATACTCTATGGACAGGGTGGAAACGGCTCTGTTTGGCTTCACAGGGCATTGCATCGAGGCAGTGGGAATCCTGCACCTCCCACTCACCCTCGGGCAAGGCGACACCCGAAAAACGCGGATGGCGCCATTCATGGTCATCAATGGAACTAGCCCCTACAACATCATCCTCGGGAGACCTGCCCTGACCTCATTCAGGGCCATCGCCTCGGCTTTACACCAGAAGATAAAATATCCCGTAGGGGACAAGGTGGGGGAAGTTTTGGGAGATCGCAAGATGGCTAGGAAATGCTACGTGGAAGAGGTTCGCACAGAAATCAAGTCTTCCCGAACCCGAAGGGGGGACCATCCGAGGGGAAGAGAAGCGATATACACCATTGGAGTAACGAAAGTGGAGGACAAGGAAGAAGAAACTGAGGAAATCATAATTAATCCGCCAGAAGGAACGGTCAAGATCTCCAGGGGTTTGTCTCGAGACCTCAAGGAGGACTTGATCAGATTACTAAAAAGGAATAAAGATGTATTTGCCTGGACGTCTAAAGACATGGTGGGCATAAACCGGGAAGTCATCGAACACAAGTTGAATGTCTCCCGAACCACCCGACCTATTTTTCAAAAGAGAAGACATCTCAATGCAGAAAAAGACGCCGAGGCACGACGCCAGGTCGAGGAACTCCTCGAAGCAGGCCACATTCGGGAAGTCCAATTTCCTACATGGCTTTCTAACGTGGTCTTGGTCCCGAAGTCTTCAGGCAAGTGGCGCATGTGCGTGGACTTCCGGAACCTAAACGAGGCATGTCCAAAGGATTGCTATCCCCTACCCCGTATAGACCAACTGGTGGATTCCACCTCGGGACATGAGCTACTTTGTTTCCTCGACGCCTTCCAGGGGTACAACCAGATCCTACTCGCTAAAGAAGATCAAGAGAAGACAAGCTTCATAACCGCCGGAGGGACCTACTGTTACACCGTCATGCCCTTCGGATTGAAAAACGCTGGCGCAACCTACCAGAGGCTGATGGACAAAGTCTTCAAGAACCAGATCGGAAGGAATGTAGAGGTTTATGTGGACGATATTCTGATTAAGTCTCGAGAGAAAAGCTGCTTTTTGGCAGATGTCCAAGAAACGCTTTCGACCGCCCAAAGATACAACCTAAAGATGAACCCCAAGAAGTGCACCTTTGGAGTCAGCTCGGGAAAGTTCTTAGGGTACATGGTAACAAGGAGGGGAATCGAGGCCAACCCCGATAAGACCATGGCTTTAATGGACATGGCATCCCCTCGGAGTCTCAATGAGGTTCAAAGGCTGACAGGGAGGATCACAGCCCTTTCACGATTCATTTCCCGATCCGCCGATCGCAGTCTACCCTTCTTCAAGGTATTGCGCAAAGTCCAAAACTTCGAATGGACACCCGAGTGTGAAAAGGCCTTCCAAGATTTGAAAGAATATTTGAAGAAGTTGCCCGTGCTCAATAAACCACTGCCCGGGAGGAACTTGTAGTCTATCTGGCAGCGTCGCCCCGGGCCATAAGCTCGGTGTTGGTTCGAGAAGAGGAAAAAGTACAGAAGCCCATATACTTCGTAAGTCACATTTTAAAGGGTCCCGAAACAAGATACACGAACTCCGAGAAACTACTGCTGGCCCTGCTCATTACGGCTAGGAAGCTGAGGCCCTATTTTCTATCACACCCCATCGTGGTGCTAACAAACCACCCGATTGGGAAGATCGCCACTCGACCAGACATCTCGGGAAGAACAATCAAGTGGTCAACGGAGTTGGGGGAATACGACATCCAGTTCAAGCCTAGGTCCGCAATCAAGGCGCAGGCTTTGGCAGATTTCATGGTAGAGATGGTCGGGGATGGTCCCGAGGAGACATGGAAGATGTTCGTAGATGGCTCCTCCTGCAATTCGGGAAATGGAGTCGGGATACTTCTCATATCGCCTTGGGGGGAAGAGACCAACCTGGCCATTAGGCTAGATTACAAAGCATCAAACAACGAGACAGAGTATGAGGCACTACTCGCTGGACTTCGAGCAGCGCGGAGAATGGGAATCACCCGCCTGGTAGTGCACTCGGATTCCCAACTCGTGGTCCAACAGTTGGAAGGGAACTTCGCCATCAAGGGCCAAAATTTAGAGAAGTACGTCAAAGCATTCAAGGAAATCAAGGGAGGTTTCGAAGAACTCCAGATCGTTTTAATCACCCGAGGACAAAACGAGAAAGCAGACCAAATAGCTAAGTGGGCCAGCTCCATCGGACCACTCGAGGAAAAAGGGAGGGTCCTAACCATCTGGCAGGTCGAGGACCAAAATGCGCCCGATCCAGAGATAGCCCAAGAAGACTGGAGGTACGAGATCTACCAATACCTACGCCACCAACTCCTTCCCGAAGAGAAAGCCTTAGCCCGGAAACTCCTGCGAAGGATTCAGCGTTTCACCTTGATCGACACGACGTTGTTCAAAAGATCTTTCGCCGGGCCTCTCCTCCGATGCGTTTCCAAGGAGGAAGGGGAATGTGTCCTTCGGGAAATTCACGAGGGAATCTGCGGGAGTCACATAGGAAGTCGGGCATTGGTAAGAAAAGCACTCCTCGCAGGGTTCTTCTGGTCGACGATGAAGGGAGATGCCATGAAAACAGTCCGGAGTTGTCAGAGTTGTCAGAAACACGCAAGCCTGCAAAGAATGCCCGCGGAAACCATGAAGTCTGTAACATCCCCATGCCCCTTCGATCAATGGGGACTCGATATCGTTGGGCCATTCTCTGGAAACGTTGCTCAAAGGAAGTTCTTGCTGGTAGCCGTGGACTACTTCTCGAAGTGGGTTGAAGCAGAGGCTATGGCCAAAATCACCGAGGCAGCCATCACCGCCTTCATCTGGAAAAACATCATCTGTCGATACGGGATACCGAGGAGATTAGTATCCGATAACGGAAGGCAATTTAGCGGGAAGAAGTTAAAGGAATGGTGCGAAGAACTCGGGATAGAACAAATCTTTACCTCGGTGGCATATCCCCAGAGCAACGGCCAGGTAGAGGTGACCAATCGCACCATCGTACAAGGGTTGAAGACCAGACTCGAGGGGCTCGAGAAATCATGGTTCAACGAACTCCAAAGTGTCCTATGGTCCTATAGGACGACGCCTCGAGAAGGAACCAATGAAACTCCCTTCAGCCTAGTCTACGGGAGCGAAGCAGTACTGCCCGCGGAAATCGGCATGGAAAGCGCCCGAATCCTCACATATCCAGAAGACAACGATCTGATCGAGGAAGGAAGAGAAAGGGCCGCCATCAGGATGACCGCCTACCAGAGGAGGATGACTAAGTCCTACAATCGCCGGGTCCGCGGCAAGAAATACGAAGAAGGGGACTTAGTAATGAAGGAGATCTTAAACCAAGAGGGAAGAAAGAAATTAGAGCCTAAGTTCGAGGGACCTTACCGAGTCGTTAAAAAAGTCGGAGAGGCCTCTTACTACCTTGAAGACGCCAGTGGAAAACAGCTCGATCGCCCATGGAACGCCCGCAAGCTGCGGAAGTATTATCCCTAGAGGGGGGTACCCTCATTATGCACTTGTTTACTTTGATTTTTATTCCTTTTCTAGCTTGCCTCTATCACTTTGAGATGTAAGCTATATCAAAATATTAATGAAGTTTGCTTTCTTTCTATACGAGGAACGTCCGAGCGAAAACTTAAAGTACTAAAAAGACATGAAGACCCGGGTAGAAGACATTCTTAAGAAGGCGGCCATTTCGAAGCCCTCGGGACCACCTCCCCTGGGATAAACTCCTATGTGCACACTAAATTCCCTCTACGAGAGGCTGAGATATTCCTTCCCCAAGGGAAGTGAGATTTTATGCGCACATTGATATCCCTCTACGCGAGGCAGCGCCACCTCTATATAAGCTAGAGGCAAAGAAGGCCCCTCGGGACAATTACCCCTCGGGTAATAAAACTGCGCACATTGACATCCCTCTACGAGAGGCTGAGATATTCCTTCCCCAAGGGAAGTGAGATTTTTTGCGCACATTGATATCCCTCTACGCGAGGCAGCGCCACCTCTATATAAGCTAGAGGCAAAGAAGGCCCCTCGGGACAACTACCCCTCGGGTAATGAAAACCGCGCACATTAACATCCCTCTGTACGAGGTAACGCCACCTCCAAGTCAATCAGAGGTCGGCAACTGTTCCAAGAAATCACCGAGGCTCTCCTTGGACCGGGGGGACGCCCTCGGCCCGAGGCAAGAGACCTCGACCTACACGCTGTCACAAAACACAAACTACACGAGGCGGATATAGAGCGATCATACAGGGAGCCATGGTTCAGGTATCTTAAGAAATACTTTATTTATTTAAATACTGCAAATTTACAGCAAATAGGAAATTCAAAAAGCAAAGGCGTATACGGAAAGCAAAGAATAGCAAGGACTAAAAACCAGACTCTAAAGAAAATCGTCCAATCAATCCTTCTGGGTTGGACCGCGCCCTCGGGAGGCATCGCTACCTTCGCCCAACTCGAACTCATCCCAAAGACTTTTCCCCTTTACTGGCTTCGGCGGAGATCGCCGAGGGGCCAAGGCCATGAAAGCCGCCTCAGGATTCAGGAAATCGAAGGGATGTGCATTTTCTGGAAAGCCATTCGCCCTAATCTGAGACAAGCACCCCTAAAACCCGAAGTTGAAGTACATGGTAGCTGCCTCAGACACCTTCTCCACGGGGACCAGTTTAGGATTGGGTTGATGTTCTCAACTGCGACGGATCTCTCGCTCCGAGTGAAGCTCTTGGCGAAGCTTGCCGACCTCAAACTGAGCCCTGGCTAGTTGATCCTTCAAGCGACCCACCTCTTGAGCTTCTTCACTGACTCGCATGGTCATCTCCACATTGCAAGACCGCGCCGATTCGACCATTTTCTGCTGAAGGCGATATCTCCGAGCCCCCTCACAAGACAAGGAATAAGCCTGAAGACAAAAGGGAGGAATCAAAACGAGTACTCAAGCAAAGAAGGAAAAGCTGAATCTACCTGACCCATGGACAAAGCCCATTCCTTCCAGAAACAACTATCAGATAGCTCCTCGGCAAAGTCCTTCTCCGCGGGAGTAAGGAAATTCAGCATATAGGACAGAGAAGATTCCCCATCTTTCTCCAGCAGGAAAGGAGGGTGAAGGGGAGATCGGGGTGAAGAAGGACCTTCGCGCAAAGAAACAGGAGGCGTAGGAGGCGATGGCCTTACTCGCTTAGGTCGCCCCATCTCCTGACGAGGAGTCAGAGCCTCATCCTCGGGAATATCTATTGAAGGCTCACCGCGCTCCATACGTTCACGTACCGAGACACCTCTAGTACGAACAGCCAGAACGGGCAGGACGCCCGAACCATCGCTTACTGGAAATCAAAAAACAGTCAAGGAAGAAGTGACCGAAGAAAGGAAACAAGGGATAAGCATACCTAAAATGCGAGGAGAAGCAGTCACCCCACTAGGAGCGTCTGACACCAACTCCTTTACGGAGAAGCTTCGGCCACTGACCCGATCCATGAACGCCCGCAAGAGGTCGGGGTCATCACCCGAAGCCTGACAATGGTCTCGCCACTGAAGTAAGGAGAACCGACGGTCTCGGTGCTGAGGCGAAGGACGCACATAGAAGAACTTGTTCATCCATCCTTTGGTAGCGGCAAAGTTATCATGAAAGACATCGGTGGGAGGGACAAAAACAAACTTTCCAACATCCCTCTCGCACACACGGAAGAAATTAAGGATCAGTTCAGTGGTAAGGGGAAAATTAAGTCTGCGGGTAACGGCAGCTAGGGCTAGGAGCAAGCTACAAGAGTTAGGAAATATCTGGCCGGGAGAGATGCCTAAGGACTCACAGAGGTCAAGAAGGAAAAAGGGTATGGGGAACCTCAGCCCCATATCTACTTGGTCAGTGAAGAATGTCAAAAAACCAGTAGGGGGCGAAGATGCCACTTGCAAGGGCCCAGGCAGCTGGACCTCATAGTCGGAAGGAATCCGGGCCTTCTCGAGATATTCCCTGAGCAGCGGGGGACTGAGGGTTGACACCTTTATTCGATACCACGGGAAGTTCATCTTTGACCGAGCCTCCTCAGCTTCAGCAGACCATCTGGCTAAGTCCTTGCGATAACTTTTATCCTCATCATCCCCCCGAGGGATCGGCGACTTCACACTGGAAGCCGGGTCGGGCTTTACGCCTACATCAAAGCGAAGGCTCGAGGGACCGCCAAAATTGAAGGGAACATGCTCATTTTTGGGGAAACAAGTGGCAACGCGCTTACCCTTGGAAGAGGAAGAAGAAGCCATGAGAACACACGTAAGGGACTATAAGAGCAAAAGTGAGAAAACGGTGAGAAAGCAGGCAAGGGGGCTCCTGTATTTATAGGGGAAATCAGGCTTGCGAAGGAAGCCAACTAGTTTAAAGTTAAAACGGCTAGATTTGACTCGATCCGCGATTTTCTCGGGATTTCTCACCGGATCTCCAGGTTGACCAGATTCTCAACAGTTGTGACTAGATTATCGGGTACACCTCCTCAGGAATAATCGGGACGCTTGGACCGGATCCGCGATATTTTAGGAAGGACGAATGATCAATTCAAAACACTCTCCAAATACGACACCTCGGGATACTGCGCCCCGGAATTCCACCATCATGCTCGGCTATCTTGACCGAGGGTGGGTCGACCCTTCGGTCAATTCCTCAGGATATAGGGGATCAACAATGGAATAACGCCATTGTGATCAGACAAGAAGACTTGAGGCAACATACTTCATCTAATGAAACAAGGAGAAAGAGAATAAAGGAAGCCCGAAGGCACTGCATTCAGATATTATGCCCCGAGGGGCTATGTCCATACACTAAAGAAGAAGATGCTTATATATCTATATATATATATAATAGGGTTCGTTACAATTATCCCGAAGACAGAAAAAGAAAAGAAAACGTCTAGGCGGCCGGACCGGCCTGGTCAACATCCCCGGCAACTTCCCCGGGCTCCTCGAGGGCAGCTTGCTCTCCAACCTCAACTCCAACCTCCTCAGCATGCTCTTCGCGAGCTTCCTCCCCAACAAGTCGTCCCTCGGCGTGCTCAGCACTCCCCTGGTTCTCATCTCCAGAAGCCCCCCTCATCTCCTCAAATTGAGGCTCGGCCACAGTGGTAGCGGGGACTCGCGCAATCGGCGTCCTCGAGGGACCGCTCTCGTCGCGGGGCTCGGGTAAATAGCCACCAGAGGGGGCCTCCTTCAAGGTCCTGATGGCATTCAAGAACTTGAAGGGATGATCTTCCCGATTGTACCCATGCGCGCGGAGTTCGGAGATGCACCCGTAGAAGCCCCATTTAAAGAAGGTCTTCATATCATTCAGATGGTGGCGCTTGGGGACGTAATCCTCGGCGAGCTCCTTATCCCGTTTCTGCTGCTCTGCAACTCGGGCGACCTCGGACTTGGAAAGCTGGCGCTGGAACTCCTTAACATCTTCCCTCAGCTCCTTCTCCCGCTTGGCAGCTTCCTCGGCCTCATGCTCCATTTCTGCGATCCTCTTGCGAAGATCGGCTTCGGTCTGGGTTATCACCCGGTTACGCTCGGAGAGGTGGGAAACACGCCTCATAGCCTCGGCGCCCGCAGACAGACTCTGTCACACAATCACTTCTCATTAACGTCCAAACAGTAGAGGCCTTATAAGCAAACTTGTAAATCTACCTGACCAAGGGAGACGGCGAGTACGCTCCTAAGGTCATGGTAAGAGAGCTCGCGGGTGTGCTTCCGATTGGCCTCATTAGGGAATTCCCGAAGGAAGTCCCAACATTCTTGGTAAGTAGGGCCGTCAAAAAAGCTGGGCTGTTTGGCCCGGCCCAATGCTGTGTGGCCCCCGGAAGGTGAGGAAGCGGGCTGACCCGAGGAAGACTTGGATCTCTTCGAAGACCCTCCTTGAGAGGGGGCAGCTCTCTTTGGCACAGACTTTTTAGCTCCCGAGGAGGAAGCAGGGGCCTTGCCCTTACCCTTTGAGCGGGTATTCTGACTGGCCCCCTGAGGATTAGGCTCGAGAAGATCCTCATCTTCCTCGTCGGCGATGGCGATGACCTCGGCAAGAGACATTTTTTCAGCTGCAAGGGAGTAGTAGACCTTAGAAGCGCGGAAAAATTATACCGAGGACACAATAGAAGTCTTACTAGATACCTATGGTTCGGGTGGGGCGAACGGCTTTTGAAGAAAACCCGTGGGCACAGAGAAGTTCTTCATCACGGAGTTTTTTGGCATAATACTGGCTCCTACCTACCTCGCCCAGGAATGTCTCTACTCGAGCAGAAGGCTCGGGGGAAAGGGGATTAGAAGTTGAAGCGTTGTCATTCCAAGTGAAGGGGAGTAATTCTCTCTCGGCGCAATCAGCCGAGGGTCTAACATAGAAGAACTTGCTCACCCAGCCCTTATGAGAGGAGGGATTACCCTGAATAAGGTCGGGCCTCCGGTGGGGGAAAAGAAAAACTTTCCCTCTTCCTTTTTATTCAGCCTCAGGAAGGCCAAGAGCATAGGGACAGTGGGAACATAGCGGTGATGGCTCAAAATAATAGCCAAAGAAAGAAGAAGACTAAATGAATTTGGAGGCAACTGGGCGGGGGAAATGCCGAAGTATTTACAGATGTCAACAAGAAAGCGGGGGATCGGGAACCTAAGACCCATTTCTACTTGGTCGAGAAAATAGGTACCAAATCCCTCGGGAGGAGAACTAGCTAAATCTGTAGGGGAAGGGATTCGAACTTCGAAATCTCGGGGCATACCAGAAAGAGATTGTAGCTTGGGGAGATCAGAGTCTTTAAAAGTAGAAACTTTGATTTGATGCCAACGAGAACCGGGACGACTCGCCCGAAAAGCCTCGACCTCTTTCACCCAGGCACTGAAGGCCCGACGGAAAGCTCCCGGACCGGAAAAGTCATCCTCTCGGGGAGGAACGGGCTCTCTAGCGGCCGGGGGAGGAACGGGCTCTCTAGCAGCCGAGGGTCGGGAAGCAACTGGGGCCGATTGAGTGGCCTCAGAATCTACAGAATCTACCTTCGAAGGACAACCCCGAGCCTCTCCTGAATCCTCCCGTACACTACCCCCCACGCTACCTATAGGACTATCAGAGCCCTCAAAAGAATAACTACCACTACTAAAAGAACCACTACTATGTGCACCCCCAGAGCGACCAGCAAAACTACCCGAAGCAATATTGGAACTATCACCGGAATTAGAAGACATGGCTAGGCAGGAAAAGAAGCTAAGGGAAGGAGTACTTACAAGAAACCTAAAAAGCTCGGGGGAGAGGGCAGGAAGGCTCGAGAGCTCGGGAACTTCGCGTAGAGAGAGAGTAGTAAGAGAAAGTGGAGAAGAAACAATGAAGGGAAAGAGTGGGGTATATATAGGCCCCATACGCCTGATTCGGGCCCTTGGATCATCGCCATATCAACGGGCCGCGTCGATCCACGCTAACAAAACCACGATCCGCGTGAATCCTCAGAACGCGCGCCAAAGTTCCCGCCCAGACGTCCCATCAGAACCGTCCAATGAAATAGCGACACGTGGCATGGGATACGAAACGGCTCTCAGAAACTCCCGAGGCAGCAAGAGGTTCAATCCAAGAGTAATACGCCATAAGCAGCCCTCGAGTACATCGGCGGATCGCACATTTCGCCACAACAAAACTAGACGTCCAGAATTCACTACACTCTTCTGGACTATTTGAAGGGGGGACTATTGTTACCCTCGGATCCTACGGATCCCATGGCAAAATACCCGACCCGCCTCAACTAACTAATAACCACTTTACCTAAAAGACAGGCCATGTCCCCACGCGGCCTCGGTTCATCGGGAATACTCTCGAGGGGTGGAGCCTAGGCCATCAACAGAGGGCCCACACCAGAAACACTTCGAGGACGTCAAGAGGCCCCTCGGCTCTAAGGATAATTATACAAGACCCTCAGGCAGAGGGGTTAGTAAGCCCTCGGACTAGGGTCCCGTGCCCAGTTACAGATTGGTAATGCCTCGGGCAGTCATACCGAGGCCCGAGGGAAATCAGGAGACTTTGGCGTCCTACAGAAGAAACTGCCACGATCCCCACTCTGCGGCGCCAGTAAGCTAGGCGACAAGTAACTGCCCATAACGGAAGCCATTACGAAGACGTGCCGTCGTGGGTAGATAGTGGTCGAGCCCGAGAGAAACGGTGAAGGGGCAAAACCGCTCAAAAACGCCCCAGCTCAAATCCCCTATAAATAACGCACGTCTCGACCAAAACAGGGATCGATTTCTGACGTATCCAGCCGTTACTCTGTTCAATTCATTACTCACTCACACACTTAAACACACCCCTTTTTATGCTACTTTACACCTGGAACATGGAAAACACCCTCTTGACCTAGGCAAGAGGGCGAACGACCCCCAAATCTTATCCTCTTTTCAAGTCTCCAGGCGACGTTTGCGGCAGAATTAAGGCGGGAAACGCTCGTCAGCCCTCCAACGCGGTAGATCCATTTTCCGGCGGCATCAATTGCTATTTGTCATGCATCATGCATTTATCTCAACAAATTGGGCAGTTATATATATACGAGTATTTACGTTCATTCCAGAAACATACTTGTATGATGCATCTCGAAAGTAGGCTAAAAATGTTTGCTCGAACCGTATCACGGGTCGATCTTTTTGGTATCGAATTTTTCGTTATCGATGTTTAAATCATCACGTCGGTGGGTGATTATACTTTGCTGTGCTCGTAGATTATAATTTTGTCTTTTCCGAACGAACTCCAATTTCCAAATCATAGTAAGATGAAAAGTATTAGTTTCGAATGAGCAAACAGTTATAGTCTTTGCACGCAAAGTTTAATCTCACCATCGCTGATGCTTTAAAGCAGTCGATAGTTCCTTCCTTGACGAGGGTAAGCCAGGAATTTGCACCATAGTCGATTTTTTGAGGTTGCCGAGTATATATAATCGTTGAGAAAATGGGTTTTGCGCTTGTGGCGAATTTCTTTTGATCTTCGACCGATTTCTTTGTTGTCACGTTTTATTCGGTATCTTAACGTTTCAGACTGATTCAGATTCGATCTTGAAAGAAAATTTAACGAAAAACAAGAAAACATGATTTCATTTACTTGAAATCTTAATTCTTTTTTTTGTCGCAACGAAAGCTTGTATAAATCAACAAAAATACGGGGGCTAAATAGCCCAAAGAATCTCACTGGTACATCGTCAACCGGAAGAATAAAGGCTCACAAACGAGCACAACACAAACCCCATAATGGGGGCACAACATTCCCACATGGGAGAAAAAAGGTCCGGTCCACAAGGGACAAAAAACCGACAGAAAATAAAATCCATAATCTACGACCAAAGACTAAAGAACCTATAACAGAAAAGCTATTAAGCTCTACGATACTCTTCACTTTCACTTGGCCTTCGACTTTTGAGTTTTTATCTTCATCGGACTGGGGGCTCCACAATTGAGAAAAAGCTCCCGATCCGCGGGTCGAGAAACAAGGGAGGTGGCGGGCGGGACGGCGAATATCCACTATGCTGTTCAAGGCGAGAAAATATGCTTTGAAACCTCTTTGGAGCATTTCGTCGAACAGCTAATTTGCCTGGGCGGATTCGTCGGTTTCACCCCGGCCTCTGGTCGAGGTCGTCCAAGGAAGGATTGAGGCCAACATCAGCCCTCCTGTAAAAGCCCTTATGGTGTCGAAATTTTGGGTCCTTTAAACTAATATTTTTTTAAAAAAGGTCTTAATCCTATTTTAAAACAGTTTTGGAGCCTGAATCTTAATATACCTTTTTTTAATCCGTTTTCTACTTACTTGGACAATAATCATCCAAGATCTTATTCAAATAACTGTTCTAAAGGCACGAAATTGGTCAAGAAATTCTTGGCATAATCATTAGGGACAGGGGCGGACCCACGTAGGGGCTCGGGGGTGCCGTTGACCCCCCGGCCATTGTCCACTTAAGTATATTATATGCATTAAAATTTTTGAAAATCGCCTCTAGTCCAGTGGTTACTGCAGTTGCTGTGAAGTCATCACGTCTAAATGGCCTGAGTTCGAATCTGCTGGAGCTTTTTTGTTTCATTTTTATATATTTAGATGGGCTGTGGGCTGGGACTCTGGCTGGGCTTGACCCCCCAGTCATATCAGGCTGGGTCCGCCCCTGATTAGGGATATTAATTCGGTAATAATCTAACCGAAGTGAGGATTTTATAATCGAAAATTGTACCGAAATATTTCAGTTCGGTTTCGATTTTACCTAATATTTTGCGGTTCGGTTCGGTGAACCGACCAAAAAAAAGACCGAATTTTAATACAAAAAAAAATATTATTTATATTATCAATATACATTTCATATATATTTGTATTAATTTTAATTTAGCTCATATTTTCATGTTTTATTAAAGATTTTATATTATAAATATCTATTATCATATATATATGTGTATAAATTTTCGACGACCTAATATTTGTCATACTTTATTAAATAAGGTGGATATGTTATTAATATAAGACATATAATAATATATCATTTTATATTTTATATAATAATATATATGTATATAAAAATAAAAATATTAGAATTCGGTTTTTGGTTCGGTTCGGTTGACCGAGGTAATAAACCGAACCGATCCGAATTTTATTCGGTTATCAAAATGAAAATCGAATGACGAACCGAAATTCTCGGTCGGTTAACCGACATTTGAACACCCCTAATAATCATGAACTGATTCCCTGTACATTCTCAATTTTCATTTTTTTGGTCTAAAAGAAGTTTGCAAACTGGAAAATATAATACATGAAAAAAAGTAAATCAATTCTTTAACATTTTTTTTATCTGTCATTTATTCTCGCGATGGTTATCTTGACTTGAGAGGTTGTTGATATATTGGCGAAACAATAATCCATATATATGCTGTCCAGTATATGCACAGCATAATACACTAATTTCGTAGATATGCATGCATGTGTAATAAACTTTTCTCGTCATATTTATCCTCTTTAGGTATTTATGACTTATGAATTAAATATGGAGACACTGGAAATGTAAGTGACAACGTCGTCACGTGTGTTCTCTTGTCTTTTATTGTCTTCTGCATTATCTTTTGGCATTTTCTTCTCTGTTCATAAATATATTTAAAAAAACACGAACTATATCTATCTTGAATTGTTAATTGAGAATATAACTTGTCATTCACTATACAAATAAGCGTTACATACCAACATATAATACAATTAGTCGTGTTGATAGTAGGAAAAATTGTGTGCCAAACATTTTTTCTACATTAGTAGATCTTAATTATACGATTTTGATTGCCGACAATTTTTTATTTTTTCACCTTATGTTATTTTCACATGCTTAATATCTCTCAGATTAGTTAGGAGAAAATGTCCGTAGCCAAAATATCCAACATATAATACAGCCTTCCTATTAAGTAATACTAAAGGCTTATGTTCAATAGTACAGACTTTTGTCGTCTTCTCTTCATCACCTTCGCTATATTATTTTTAGCATGAATGTTAAAATGCTTAGCTAAGTATCTTCTGTAACGTTTTATTACGCGGCGATATAAGCCTTTCCATTACATAGACACGTAAGCTTAGTTCGGACACATGGTCTTCATGCATGGCAAACTTTAATTCCCAGGCATGCAAAATAACCAAAAATATAAGAAAATCCTTCATCTCAATCCTCTATAATAGAAAAACCTCTATAAATAAAACCCTTCATTCCTCTCCAAATTATCATAAAAAAACACTTAATTCCAATAACAATAACACATAAATGACGACGACTAATAAGTTTTGTTTCCTTTTCCTGTGCTTCCTCGCGGCGACGACCGCCGCCGCCGCCCTGGCCGGACATGACAACAAGCGGAGCCCCATCGAGCGTCTCAGAGAATGCTCCCAAAGGTGCGACCAGCAGCACCGCCGGCAGCAGTCGCCGGCGTCGGAGCAGTGCCACCGCCGCTGCCAGGAAAAGTACGAGCAAGAGAGAGAAAAGTACGAGGATTTGATCATCACCGCCGCCGAGAGAGAGAGGAGAGAAGAAGAAGAAGAAGGGTCGTCCGCCGCCGCCGGCGAGAGAAAGAACAACCCTTACGTCTTCGAAGACAAACACTTCTTCACTGGGATGAAGACTCAGCACGGCCGCCTAAGAATCCTAAGGAAATTTTCCGACAGGTCGGAGCTCCTCCGAGGAATCGACAACTACCGTGTTATGATGTTAGAAGCTGAGCCTCAGACCTTCGTCGTTCCCAGCCATTGGGACGCCGACGTCCTCGCCTTCGTCGCCCAAGGTATATACTGTTTAATTAATTGCTGAAGTGAACTGAAATCGCTGTTACTGGCGACGGTGTGAAGATCAAAGATCGGTGATTTGATCGGAATATATTCTTCAGCTTGCATCTGCAAACCACAGTGCGCGGGAGAAAAGCCAACGAAGAAATATCTGATTTTTATTCAATCTGTTTTAATCTGTACATAGTCTACGCTATATATACACTATGAAACTTAAATTACTAATATGCCCTTACTAAGACTATCGCTTAATGAAAACTAAGAAACGCAACAGCAACTTTTCTAATGAATAACAGAACATAGAAGTATTTAGCCTGCTAGTCTCTTCATCCCCCCCTCAAGCGAAGACCGATGAACATCAGAAAGGCCGAGCTTGCCGAGCAATTCATGAAACTTGGGAGCAGCAAGCGCCTTAGTGAAAATGTCAGCAGGCTGAACTGAGGAGGGAATGTAATAAGGACGAACGAAGCCAGCCTTGTATTGATTCCGCACAATGTGACAATCAATGTCGAGATGCTTGGTACGTTCGTGAAAAACCGGGTTGGCCGTAATATGAATTGCAGACTTATTATCACAGGCAAAAGGGATGGGTAATGAAACAGAGACATGTAGATCCTGAAGTATGTAGGATATCCATAGCAACTCACAGATAGTGGTTCCCATACTTCGATATTCCGCCTCACAGGAAGACCGCGACACAGTAGCCTGTTTCTTTGTTTTCCAAGAGATTAAAGAACTACCAAAGAAGATGCAGTAACCAGTAAGGGACTTCCGAGTAGTAGAGCATGATCCCCAATCCGCATCACAATAAGAATGAAGCTCCAAACTAGTGTGTGCAGGATAAAAGAGACCCAAGGAAGGACAACCTTTGAGATACCTGAGCACATGGATAGCTGCTTGCAAATGAGCAGTGGTAGGATGTTGTAGGTATTGACTAAGCTGCTGGGTCGCATAGGAAATATCAGGGCGAGTAAAACCAAGATAGAGTAGCTGCCCAACTATCCTCCTATAAGGGCCTGGATCAGATAGTATGGGACTGTCTGCATCAGCTAAATTCAGTCCAGTAGGCAGAGGAGTGACGGCTGGTTTACAACCAAGTAACCCAACACTCTGGAGCAAATCCAATATGTATTTTCGCTGATTAAGATGAAGACCCGAGGAAGACCTTGCCAGCTCAATTCCCAGAAAGTATTTAGCATGATGAAGGTCTTTAATGGTGAAAGCTCGATCCAGAAACTGTTTGGTGTTGAGGATAAGAGCTTCATTTGAACCTGTCAAGAGAACATCATCGACATAGACAAGAAGAATCAAAAAATCAGACCCCTGAATTTTGGTAAATAAACAATGGTCATGAGCTGATTGTTTGAAGCCAATAGTCTGAAGTTGAGCTGTAAATTCCAAGTTCCACTGCCTTGAGGCTTGCTTGAGCCCGTACAAGGATTTATGAAGCTGACAGACTTGATTTGGTGATGCTTTTGTGTAACCAGGCGGGATCCTCATATATACAGTTTCATCGAGATGGCCATGGAGAAAGGCGTTGTTAATATCTAACTGATGTATGGGCCAGGTTCTAGCTGCTGCCACGGCTAAAACCAATCGGACAGTTACTAGCTTAGCAACAGGAGAAAAAGACTCAAAATAATCCTCCCCTTCCACTTGCGTATATCCTTTGGCAACCAATCTCGCTTTATATTTATCAACAGAGCCATCTGGATGATACTTAATCTTGTAGACCCAACGACAACCAATGGCCTTCTTTCCTTTGGGTAGTTCAGTAAGAGTCCAAGTTTGATTATTTTCCAGAGCTTCTAGTTCCCTGCTCATAGCATTCTGCCACTCTAAACTAGACTTAGCCTGCTCAAAAGAGGAAGGCTCCTGAACCTTAGATACATTGGCCAAGAAGGTGAGGTAGGGCTGATGTAAGGTTGTTGTGGTAGTAAAAGGAAAAGTCTGTGGCTTGAAGAAAGATGGTTGATGTATACAATGAGAAAAATGGTTAAGCAAGTAATCTGACATCCAAGCAGGAGCAGTTTTGTTTCTAGTGCTAGCTCTTGTAGTAGGAATAATAGGTTGGATAGGAGATAAAACATCATTATGATCTGTTTCGGCAGGATTCACAACGGAATTTGGAGTAGACAGTGTATTATTTTCAGTACAGTCCATAGAAAAATCAGGATCTGAGGTAGGTTGAACATCATCACATAAAACATGGTGTGAATCTGATGTATGATTGGGTAAAAGAAAAGATGGGGATGTACTATCAGCAGACACAGAAAATGGGTTAGAATCAACGACATCAATGGGCATCGACACAGGTAAAAGAGGTTTATGGGTAAGAGGTTTAGACTGATGGTAAGGAAATAAGTGCTCCTTAAAGACAACATCCCTGGAAACATTTACTGTTTGTTTCTCAAGGTGGAAGACTTTGTAGCCCTTTTGGCCACTAGGATAACCAAGAAAAACAGCTTTATATGCCCTTGAAGAAAATTTATCTTTTGAAGGTTGGGTATTTGTCACATAGCAAAGGCAGCCAAAGACTCGTAAATGGGATAAATCAGGGGGTTTAGAATGAAGTATTTCATAGGGAGATTTCCACTGCAACAGAGGGGTAGGTAATCGGTTTATGAGATATGTGGCTGTTAAGATGGAATCCCCCCAAAACTGTTTAGGTAATTTGGATTGAAGCATAATAGCTCGAGCTATTTGTAAAATATGCTTGTGTTTTCTTTCTACAACACCATTTTGTTGTGGTGTGTAAGGACAAGATTTTTGGTGTAGGATACCAAAAGATTTAAGGAGCTGTGTACAAGACAGGCTAATAAATTCAGAACCATTGTCGGTTCTGATTGTTTTAATGGTTGTAGAAAACTGGTTTTGGGCGAAAGGAATAAAAGAAGACAATATATCAAGGACTTGGGTTTTATATCGAAGGAGGTATGTCCAAGTGGACTTACTGTGGTCGTCTACTATTGTTAGAAAGTAGTGGTGACCTGAATATGTGGGAAAGGAATATGGTCCCCAAAGGTCAATGTGAATAAGTTCAAGGACTCGGGTAGTGGTGGTTTGACTTGTTGGGAAGGCTAGCCTTTGCTGTTTTGATAAGGGGCAGACTTCACAGTCTTTGTTTAATGAGGGATCACAAGGGATTTGAGTAGATATGTGTTGTAGAACTTTATAAGATGGATGACCCAAACGTGAATGCCAATCAACACTGTTTTTAGACACAGCAGAATGGAAAGACTCAAAACAGTCATTATTACAGCTGATAGTTTTTGACACGTAACTAGGAAGACAAGTATGTAAAATCTCGGCAATTCTCTGAGGCTTGAAAGAAGACTCGTTAAGGATGTAAAGTCCCTTGATCACAGTCCCAACACAAATGATTTCTCTAGTCCGAAGGTCCTGTAAAAAGGAACAATCAGCTGAGAATCCACAGTATATATTCGAGGACTGTGCAAGTTTTCTTACGGATAATAAGTTGTATTTGAAGTCTGGGACAAAAAGGGTGTCTTGAAGGACTAGGTTAGGACTAAGAACCACATTTCCTATGGACTGTACATTCTGTGAACTGCCATCGGGTAGTATTATAGGTATTTGGGAAGTGATGGGTCTAAGGTTAGTCATGAGATGTTTATCTTTACAGGCATGGTTTGTGGCACCAGTATCCAAGATCCAGTAACACTCACTCAATGAACATGTTAAGCTAAGTGCAGAGATAGAAGAGGTACCTGCAAAATCCGAGTAGCCAGCAAAATGCATCATGTTCTGGTTCTGTTGGCTGCAGTTGGTCCCTTTGCCTTTGATCAGCTTACTCAGGTCACTCTGCAACTCAGTCATCCTCGCCATGAGTGAACTCAGGTCAGTTTGCACTGGAATGGTTGTTTCCTTGTTTGGAGCTTCATGGAAATCCAAGGGTGTCTCAGCTACTTCAGCCATATTAGTGAATGCCTTCCTGGTCTGAGGTTCCCTACTGCCCTTCCACCATTCTGGGAAACCTTTTAGCTTGAAACAAGATTCACGATCATGACCTGTTTTGCTGCAATAGGTGCAGAAGAGTCGAGCCTTTTCCTTCTTCCTCTTTTCTGCTACACTTAAGAAACCATTGCCTCTAGCAGGGAACTGTTTGGACGACATCATGATTGCTTCCTCTGACAATTTATAAGTTGGAGTCATCGGCATAATTTGTCTCTCAACTCTTTGCACCATAGAGTGTGCTTTATTCACCGAAGGCAAGGGATCCATCATCATTATATGATCCTTGACTCCCTGAAAAGTATCATTCAATCCGAGAATGAACTGAACTAACTTATCCTCTTCTTCTCTAGCGACTAGGACCTTTGCCACTTCAGCTGGACACTCTGGCAGAGGCCTGAAATGGTCATGCTTATCCCAGAGTTGCTTTAAGCTACTGTAGTACTTAACCAAAGGCACATCTCCTTGTTTGGTGTTGATCAACTCTTCTCGCAGCCTAAGCAACATAGGACCATTAGTACAGCCATATCTCTCGGCCAAATCATCCCATAGCTCCTTCGCCGTAAGTGCATACAGAAAATTCTCCATGATTTCAGGTGAAATTGCAGCACTTATCCACGACTTCACTGTGCTATCAACTCTTTTCCATTTCACATATTCTAGCGTGTCAATTTTAGGTTTAGAACACATGCCATTCACAAAACCTAGCTTCATTTTAGACTCCAACGCCGTAGTCATTGCTCTGCACCAGCTCCAATAGTTTACTTCATTCAATCGAAAAGATATCAAAAGCATACCCGGATTAATCCCGTCGTGTAGATTGAAGACCTCCGGGCAATTCATTAGCTCCTTTTCTAAGCTGAGGCTTTGATTACGGTTCTCAGAATCATCATGAACATGATTCTCGCTCTCTAAATCAAGTTGTTCTTCCATCACTTCGCTGTTCCTGAAATTAACTCGCCGCTTGAAGAAAAAATAACTCCACTTCACCAATTGATCTCCTCGTGACTCAATCGAGCTAAACCTGCTCTGATACCATGTGAAGATCAAAGATCGGTGATTTGATCGGAATATATTCTTCAGCTTGCATCTGCAAACCACAGTGCGCGGGAGAAAAGCCAACGAAGAAATATCTGATTTTTATTCAATCTGTTTTAATCTGTACATAGTCTACGCTATATATACACTATGAAACTTAAATTACTAATATGCCCTTACTAAGACTATCGCTTAATGAAAACTAAGAAACGCAACAGCAACTTTTCTAATGAATAACAGAACATAGAAGTATTTAGCCTGCTAGTCTCTTCAGACGGCTTGAGTTTGAACTCTTTCTTTCTGTTTCAGGCAAGGGAACAGTAAGCATGATTCACAAGGACAAAAGAGAGAGCTTTAATATCAGACAAGGAGACCTCTTCAGGGTTAGGGCTGGAACGACGGCGTATTTGATCAATAGGGATAACAACGAAAGGCTAATCCTCTCCAAGCTTGTTCGGCCCGTCAACACCCCCGGCGAGTTTCAGGCCTTCTTCGCCGCCGGCGGGCAGAACCCTGAATCCTTCTACGGCGCCTTCAGCGACGAGATTCTTGAAGCAGCTCTCAACGTAATTAAATTCCTGTAAATTCTTTCGTTGTTTGATGATTTGATTGTGGTTGTTTAAGTTTATGTTTGAGTTTCTATTACCGTTAATTACAGACGAATAGGGACAGAATACGGCGGATTTTCGGACAGCAACGGCAAGGAGCGATTATCAAGGCGGCGGAGGAGCAGATAAGGTCGATGAGCCGCCGTGAAGAAGGCGGCGTATGGCCGTTCGGCGGCGGCGAGTCAAAGGGGACTTTTAATATTTACCAGCAAAGGCCCACGCATTCGAATCAGTACGGACAGCTGTACGAAGTCGACGGCGGCGATTTCAGACAGCTCCGAGACATCGACGTCGCCGTCTCCCTAGCAAACATCACAAGTGTAAGAAAAAAAAACCCTTTTTTTAGTATATTCAGTTTCTTCCTTTCCCTTTAATTCTTTGTTTAACTAAAGAAACCCTTTTTCTTCCTTCTTCCCCTTGATTTAGGGTGCGATGACGGGCCCACAATATAACTCCAAGGCGACGAAGATCATGTGGGTCGTCGACGGCGACGGTTATTTCGAGATGGCGTGCCCCCATTTGTCCCAGCAGCGCGGCGGCGCCGGCGCCAGCGGGGGCGAGCAGCAGACGACGACGTCATCGCCGATCGGCTACGAAAGGGTTAGCTCGAGGCTGAGGAAGGGGACGGTGGTGGTGGTGCCGGCCGGCCACCCATTCGCCGCCGTGGCTTCCCAGAGTCAGAACCTACAGCTGATGTGCTTCGAAGTCCACGCATACGACAATCAGAAATTCTCTCTTGCAGGCAATTTAGCAAACAATACGCCGGCGATATTCGATGATTCTTTGTCTGAAAATCGATTTACAACAGAAAATTTCTAATCGATTGAACAAATCAATTTGCAGGGAAGAGGAATGTGATGAATCAGATGGAGAACGAAGCCAAGGAGTTGGGCTTCGGCGTGCCGGCGAGGGAAGTCGACGAGCTATTTAGGAGCCAAGAAAACGAGTACTTCTTCAAAGGGCCGTCGAGGCAGAGCCGAGCTCAGGCGTAGGTGCGGCGGATGAAGGATGACGTCATCACAGTCACCCACATATATAGCTTGTATGTAATGTAACGTATGAGTCTAATCTAATATCTGTCTAATAAGTGAGTGTTAACCATATATGTTTGTAAGATATGAGTTATGTTCGTATGAATAAGACTTGTAAGGGCGTGTTTGGCTCTTGTAATCAATCCTTAATGAGACGTTTATTTTGAGCCATCAATTTAGCGACGAGGTGCGCCGGTCTGGCGCGCTGCACGGTGGTGGGCCTTAAAAATTGGAGTCGGCGGCCTGGCGGGCTAGGCCCGCCCACTTTGGAAAAAATTAATACTCCGTCCCAGCAACTTTATCACATAAGTTGCTGGACACGCAAATTAGGTGACATTATTATAATTGATATGGGGCTATCCCAATCAAAGAGATTTATATGTGGTTCGGGGAAATTTATATAGCCGGAGAATTGATTATTACAAAGTTGTAGGGCGTGCGTAAGGTGCTTATTTATAAAGGAACTGAAAGGGACGTCTTTGGGATCTTAGGACGTGTTTGGGACCTATTTGGGACGTGTTTGGGATGTTGGGACGTGTTTGGGACGCATCGGGACGTGTTTGGGACGTGTCGGGACATGTCGGGACGTCTGGGGACGTATTGGGATGTGTTGGGACGTGTGGGGACGTAAATAAAGGGACACAAGATGTACGTGGTTCGAATCCTTTCGGATTCTACGTCCACGGGCGCTCGGGAACTGTTTTTACTATACTTGGACGAATTACACACTCAAGTAACCTTACTTTCGCTCGTAAATAATAAAGACTTGAAAGAAACTGTGCGCTAAGAGAGAGAAAATATGAAGTGGTTTTCGTGGTGTGGAATTAATGATCTCGTGAAAATGGCTAAGTTCGGCTTTTATAGGAGCTTCTGGATATTGCCTGGAGGCACGTCCCTGGCTCCTGGATATTGCCCAGATTCCTGCTGATATGACCTCGTGGGATACTGTGATGCTACAGAATGGCAGGCCGTCTGTCAGAGGTCACTCCTGCAACAGTTACAGCTTCTGTGCTGTCAGGGATGTCAGGCGGCTGGGACAGGTTCTGTCAGGACAGCTTTTCAGTATTGTCAGACGTCCTTTCAGACTTCTGACCATTTGGTGAAGCTTCCTCACGACGCTTCTTCGGGACGACAGGACCTGCTTAGCACAATAGGTCCCAAAATAGTGCCCTAGTATGGGCGATTAGGTCCCTAAAGTCTCTTGGAGGTCCCTAAAAACCCTTATTTCCTGTTGTTAGCTCCCTAAAGTGTGTTGGAGGTCCATAAAACCCGTCTGAGGTCCCTAAAAGTCTCCCTTCCTAATCTAACTTTGTAGTTTTCAAGGAAACTCATATTTTTTACTAAGTTCTCTTAATAATTATCATAAGCTAATTATTTGCTTAATTTATTATTTAGCCTGCCTAATTTCTGTGCCGCATCAACCACTCCCCTACTCTAATTTGTCTTTTGGGACAAAAGTGAATTAGAGTATAAATTGTAAGGCAGGCTGTAATTAAGATAAAGGATCGTAGGTCATACCTCCCTTACCGAAAAACCTTTATTCTGTCTTTGGAAAGACACGTTTCCTTTTCTTCATTTTTTTTTTGGCCATGGAGCTAGCGGTTTTCGATCAAGTGCCTTGGACTCTCCAAGCTAGTGCACTGTCTGTAGCTCCCTTGCTCCCTCAGGTCCTTTCGGCCAAGGCTGTTCGCGAGGAGGTCCCTCCTTCTGTGAGGACAGAGAATGCTCCTGCGGCTCTTTCCCCTGTCAGGGGAGCTCAAGTGGCTTCCATCACGGCCCGTGTCCTGGTGTTAAAAGGAAAACAACTCCATCCAAACGGTCAGAAGAAAAAGCAAAAAAGAAGTTACTCCCTTTGAGGCGTAGGTGCTGAGCCTCTTATGGGACCTATAGGGACCTCAATGAGTGAGCTCCCTGCTTCTGTGGACCATCTAAACAGACATGAATAGATGGGCCTCTAAGTCGTTGGGTGCTCCCTGATGATCAGAGGGCCGTCTCTCCGAGGTTTCTTCTTAGGTGGTGGGCCACGTAGCTTTCGGACTGTCTGCAAAGTCTTCAATCCAGGACCTGGAGACAACTAACCAGACAGAGTTAGTGGAGCAGCACGAGGGAGAAATGCGGAGCTTCCTGGAGAAAGACGGACGAAAATGTAACTCTCATGAAATAGCACGAGGAGGGTCCCTGAAGCTCCTTTTCTAAGGAGAAAGAAGAGATGCCGATTCCGCGGGCGGAGGTGCATGTGGCTGCCCACTTGGTGATGCGGAGGCTGAATGTATTCTCCTTTGCCAAGACCATCTTCTATTTGAAGGACTTTCTTTCTTTGAAGAATTTCGGGCTTCTGATGCAATACTATTTCATGGGTGGTTTCAGCGCTGGGCCCTCGAGAACTGAGGCCGTGTATGCTCTTCGGGACCTCCCTTTTCCTGGATGCTTCAGGGAGATCTGCAGGCCTCCGCGGACCCTTATTTTTGGCTTCCTGCTGCAGAGAAGCATGCAGAGGTCCCGGTCCGTTGCGGATATTGTTGATCTTTTGAACATCGTCTCCAACTCCTGATGGCGGAGCTCCTCTTCGAGCCTTGCACTTTGAAGGAGATCCCCAGGTCCTGCTGCACGTTGCTCTTAGCTCCCTGGGACAACCTATTTGTATGGACCTCTCCTTTTTTCATCATGGTGATAGCCTGTAAAAAATACTTTGTCATTTTTTCCTTTCGGGACATAATGGTGTGGGGAGCTTAACTCCCCATGTTCGCATGTTTCACCGGAGTTCCCTTTCTCCTGTATTTTTTTTTTTTTGCTTTGCATTTTTTAGGGACCTGATGGATGTTCCTGGGAACATCATTATCGTGGCATGGTTATAGCGCCAGCTCGCTTAGATACATGGTTATAGCGCCAGCTCGCTTAGTAATTCGTAAGCCAAGTACGAATTCACGCCTGGGTTGCAATGACCGTCGTCATTGTCCTCAGGTGTCATTTGCGCTAGGCTCTCTATGTCCTTAGCGATTTCAGTATTTGTGTAGACACTTAGGTCTATAAAATATGGGGATCCCCTCATTGATTTACCCTGGTTATAGCGCCAGCTTCGCTTTGGTACCATTCACGTCGCAGGCTTACTGAGAGCCTTTGATGTCCTGTACACCGCAGCCCGTCAGCGGCGGCATCTTGTACACCCTCATGGGCATCATTCACATCGCAGATGGATTATCTTTGACGTCCTGTACACCGCAGGTCCGTCGACCTTTGGCATCATCACACCGCAGATATATCATCTTTGGCGTCCTGTACACCGCAGGTCCGTCGACCTTTGGCATCGATTATATTATACGGTGCACCGTTTATATAATAATATATTTATATTCCGACAAGGCGGTATTTCCTTAGGGACATCAATAGTTTACCCTGGTTATAGCGCCAGCTTCGCTTAAATGCGTGGGTATAGCGCCCGCTCGCTTAAATGCGTGGTTATAGCGCCCGCTCGCTTAAATGCGTGGTTATAGCGTCCGCTCGCTTAAGTGCGTGGTTATAGCGCCAGCTCGCTTAAGTGCGTGGTTATAGCGCCAGCTCGCTTAAGTGCGTGGTTATAGCGTCCGCTCGCTTAAGTGCGTGGTTATAGCGCCAGCTCGCTTAAGTGCGTGATTATAGCGCCAGCTCGCTTAGTATTCGGGCTCCTTGTCGGAGGCTTGGAATTCGAAGTAATGGCGAAATGGAGCTCCTTTCTTTTCGATTAATGGTGAGGTCCCTGGCTCCAGATCTCCGGAGGTTCGGACCTTCGACTACTCAAGTATAAAATTTCGGGCTCTGCTGGAAATTGGAATTCCCTGCCCTGGAGCTCCTGTTATGATAGGAATGTGAGCCTTAAATGGAGCTGACCCTTATCTAGAGGAGGTGGGGGCTGTCTGCCTTTGATCGGCACAGATCCTCCAGACTCCTCGACCTTGGTTGATGTCACGGTCAAGGAACTTTCTCAGTTGTCCCACTAGGGAGGGCACTTCGATTTCATCCTTCAAATAATAGCATTCGTTAGTATGATGCATGTATTTATTATGGTATAGATGATATAAATGAGAATAAGGTTTAGAGGGCCCTGGAATTTCGGCTAAGAGCCTTATCAACTCAGGATGTCTCCCGTGGATTTTTAGGCATCGTCGCGGAACTGGCTTCTAGGTTCCACATGTGGTAACTAGGCTCCTCAAACCAGCACGGAGCTCGATTTGTAGGTCCCGAATATGGAGATTCGGGTCTGCACGCAAGCGCGGAGCTGGGTTTTTATCTCCCTCAGATCTTTGTATGCCAGCGCGGAGCTGTCTTCTAGGTCCACGGACCTTCGTGTGCTAGCGAGGAGCTGGAAGGTCCCGAATGTGGGGCTTCGAATCTTCATATCAGCACGGAGCTGGGAGGTCCTGAAGGTGGAGCTTCGGGTCTTCGCCCTTTCCTCCACTCGTCAAGGTGGTGCAGACGGCCTTACGTCTCAGGAGCTTCGGTTGTGCTTTGGCAGCTCCTACGGGTTATGGGTCCAAATTCTTCGTCAGAGAGGGTCTTCCATCAGTTCTTTGCGTCTTTCGTCTCATCCCAGCGGAAATAAAGAAAAGAAAAATAAAAGGAATAAAGAATGTTGAGCACAGCTTCGCACAATATACGCAAAATCACTCACGCCTTCAACTCCGAATTTTCCCACAGACGACGCCATTTGATATGGGGCTATCCCAATCAAAGAGATTTATATGTGGTTCGGGGAAATTTATATAGCCGGAGAATTGATTATTACAAAGTTGTAGGGCGTGCGTAAGGTGCTTATTTATAAAGGAACTGAAAGGGACGTATTTGGGATCTTAGGACGTGTTTGGGACCTATTTGGGACGTGTTTGGGATGTTGGGACGTGTTTGGGACGCATCGGGACGTGTTTGGGACGTGTCGGGACATGTCGGGACGTCTGGGGACGTATTGGGATGTGTTGGGACGTGTGGGGACGTAAATAAAGGGACACAAGATGTACGTGGTTCGAATCCTTTCGGATTCTACGTCCACGGGCGCTCGGGAACTGTTTTTACTATACTTGGACGAATTACACACTCAAGTAACCTTACTTTCGCTCGTAAATAATAAAGACTTGAAAGAAACTGTGCGCTAAGAGAGAGAAAATATGAAGTGGTTTTCGTGGTGTGGAATTAATGATCTCGTGAAAATGGCTAAGTTCGGCTTTTATAGGAGCTTCTGGATATTGCCTGGAGGCACGTCCCTGGCTCCTGGATATTGCCCAGATTCCTGCTGATATGACCTCGTGGGATACTGTGATGCTACAGAATGGCAGGCCGTCTGTCAGAGGTCACTCCTGCAACAGTTACAGCTTCTGTGCTGTCAGGGATGTCAGGCGGCTGGGACAGGTTCTGTCAGGACAGCTTTTCAGTATTGTCAGACGTCCTTTCAGACTTCTGACCATTTGGTGAAGCTTCCTCACGACGCTTCTTCGGGACGACAGGACCTGCTTAGCACAATAGGTCCCAAAATAGTGCCCTAGTATGGGCGATTAGGTCCCTAAAGTCTCTTGGAGGTCCCTAAAACCCTTATTTCCTGTTGTTAGCTCCCTAAAGTGTGTTGGAGGTCCATAAAACCCGTCTGAGGTCCCTAAAAGTCTCCCTTCCTAATCTAACTTTGTAGTTTTCAAGGAAACTCATATTTTTTACTAAGTTCTCTTAATAATTATCATAAGCTAATTATTTGCTTAATTTATTATTTAGCCTGCCTAATTTCTGTGCCGCATCAATAATAATATAGGACAATGAAAAGTTAAAAGAGTGTGCTTTGACACTGTCTTTTAAGAATATTTAATGTTATTACATTGATTGTTTGTTATAGTTTTTTTGCTAATAAAAAAATGTGATAAAATTATTGAAACGCCCGAAATGGAAAAGTGTGATAAAATTAGCGGGATGGAGGGGTATTATTTCTTTTAATTTTAAATTTTTAATTTATTAATAATGGTATTTATTACATACCAAAATATTATTTATTTTAATTTTAAATTTTAAATTTATTAATAATGGTATTTATTACATACCAAAATACCATACAAATGTGTTTATTAATAAATATGATATTAATTAAACATAATGAAGGAATCATTAATTAAATTACTTAATCAATTAATATTTATTATCCATTTAGTATAATATTATATAATATATAGAAACATACCTATGTGTTTATAATACTAGTACTTTTTTGCACCATATTGAATTATTTTAATTTTAGCACACTATTGAAATTATTTTAAATTTTAAAATTATAATTTTTTGTGTTTAAAATGAAATATAACTTTTAAATATATGAAAAGAAACTTAGTTGTAGAGGCGTAAGTCAAAGAATGATATGAAAATACTTAATTAATAATTAAATTACAAACGGGGGACTACTGATGTGGGGCTATCCCAATCAAAGAATTTATATGTGGGGTTTAGAAGATTTATATAGCCGGTGAATGAATTATCACAAAGTTGGAGGGCGTGCGTAAGGTGCTTGTGTGTAAGGGATGTGAAAGGGACGTGTCTGGAAGGTATTGGGATGTGTGGGGACCTGATTGGGACCTGGGACGTGTCTGGGATGTGTTTGGTACGTTGGGGGACGTGATGGGACCTGTTTGGAACGTGGGACGTGTATGGGACGTTGGGGGACCTGTTTGGGACGTGTTGGGACGTGTCGGGATGTCTGGGGACGTGTTGGGACGTAAATAAAGGGACACAAGGAATTACGTGGTTCGGATCTTTGCAGATCCTACGTCCACAGGCGCTCTAAAATCTCTTTTCACTATACTTTAACAAATTACACACTCGAATCACTCGCTTCAACTATAATATCTAAGTATCGAGAGGAAAGTGCTTAACAGACTGAAATGAGAGAAGTTAGTGAGTATTTTCGTATGTGGAATGAATGATCTCGTGAAAATGGCTAAGTTCGACTTTTATAGGAGCTTCTGGATATTGCCTGGAAGTACGTCCCTGGCTCCTGGATATTGCCCAGATTCCTACTGATATGACCTCCTGGGACACCGTGATGCTACAGAATGGCAGGTCGTCTGCCAGAGGTCACTCCTGCAGCAGTTACAGCTTCTGTGCTGTCAGGGATGTCAGGCGGCTGGAGATGGGACTTGGCTCTGCGCTGTCAGGTACAACAGGTGGATGGGACAGGTTCTGTCAGAACAGCTTTTCAGTGGTGTTAGACGTCCTTTCAGACTTCTGACCGTTTGCTGAAGCTTCCTCACGACGCTTCCTCAGAACTACAGGACCTGCTTAGCATAATAGGTCCCAAAATAGTTCCCTAGTATGGGTGTTAGGTCCCTAAAGTCTCTTGGAGGTCCCTAAAGCCGTTATTCCTGTTGTTAGCTCCCTAAAGTGTGTTGGAGGTCCCTAAAACCCGTCCGAGGTCCCTAAAAGTCTCCCTTCATATTCTAACTCTGTATTTTTCAAGGAAACTCATATTCTTTACTAAGTTCTTTTAATAATTATCATAAGCTTAATTATTTCCTTAATTCCTCTTTTTAGCCTGCCCTAATTTATGTCCGTATCAACTACGTTGTAAATAAGTATACATCAAATTGCGGTAGTTTATATCCAACCAAAATCATATAATAGTATAGATGATCAACATAATTAATGAATTATTAATTAAATTACTTTAATTTAATACTATTTATTATCCAATATTTATAAGTAATTAGCCGGCTCTAAAATTTCGCAGCGCCGGGGCGGATTGACTGCTTACTTTTGTCTTTTATTTTGCTATTTTAGATTTCATTGTCCGATTTAATTTATTATTTAGAATAAATTTAGATTTGGGTTTGAGTGGGTTGTGTTGGAGGCCTTTCTCAAGTGGGATATATGGGCTATAATTGGAAGTATAACTGGGTCTAATTTTGATGGTGAATTTGAAATTGCATTTTCATGTGTTTAAGGCAGGTTTTAAAATGCGTCTAGCGCAACGCGTAGCGTTTCAGTTCTGATAGCGCGTAGCGTAAATAGCGTAGCGTATTGCGTGAGTATTTCGGACAAGTAATTTATTGTGTTACGAAACATAAAACTTATAACAAATTACTAATCATAAACACATTATTTGGTAAGCTTTATATAAAATTTGGGTTCAATAATATATGTAAAATCTAATAGTATATATCCAAACAATGAAAATATACATAAAATATATTAAAAAATATTTCATGTACATCGGATTAACAGAATTTTTAAATCAAATTCACTGGTTGGGCCAGCATTAAACAATATCGAAAAGATAACTAAACTTAAAAAATGCAGTATTTAGAAAATAATTCTTATGAAATTAAAAAATATAAGATATCCATGTCATTTTGATCGCTTTTAAACAAAGAATAAATTAGAAAAATTTACTTCTTTTTATCATATATATTACATTAAATAATCGCTAGTTTTGGTGGATATTTTAAAAAGAAAATTGGAAAACTAAAATAAAAATAGGTTAGTCAAACACGTGTTATATGATAGAGGAGATTGCCACATCACCTGGAGTGTGGTGCAATAGTAAGTGCCAAAACAGAACATTGTACGCTTTTTTCCTTACGCCTCGTCGCGTTTCCAAGTAAATAACGCTAAATCGCGCCTTAACGCGCGCAATACAACGCTTTTTAAAACACTAGTTTAAGGTTCCGGTTTCGGATGAATTTTATGGGGACCGGACAATAACCGTGCGATGGACCTGCGAGCCGTTGGTTATGGGCCGGTTCCGGTCCGGTTAGACCCATTTGTTTTTTATTTTATTTTTTTTGTTTTCTGGACTTCAAAAAATTCTGAAAATATTATACCAAAAAAATATGAAAACAAAAAATTAAAGAATACGTTTTTACATATCATCTATCCAATGGACGGTCACCACTAAATAAGATCGCGATGTTACATTTGTCCAAATATCGGTAGTCAAACTAATCCTACATGATATGTTGGCTAAATGACTAATTAAGTTAGACTGATATTCTTGAAAATATTCTAAAACATATTTCCTAAGGGTTTTACGAGTTACATTATGGAATCTAGGTTGTATCGTACTCGTGAATACGATACCCTTTATTTTTCGCAATGCAAAAGGTTCTTCGCATATTACTATGAATAACGCTTTCCTGGAAATTTTCCTAGTAATAAAAAAATTCCTACCCGTACTAACGTTTATTTGTTGTTGTGTAGGTTCGGAACCTATTGGCTCTAGCGTATCCTTATCAAAATTATGAACCCTCTCAGGCGGAATTAATTTGATAGCCGTGACGAAACATTTTACAATAAGTCATTCCTAATTGGGGGATTATCTTTTCTCATTTGTCGTAAATCTTAGACCATCGACCACGCTGTTGTTGCCTCTTTCTTGTTGTCGCCGTAGAAGTTTGGCTCGGTCCCTCGTCCTTCGCCGCCGGTGCCTCGGTCTCCTCGTCGATGTCGCCTTTTTATAGTGTTTGGTTATTCATTTTCGAGCCCGTTTTATTTCAAAGCCCGAATTTTAAACAGAAGGCCAGGAATATATATTCTTGATAATGAGGCTAAGATAATTATCATGGCCTCTAGATAAATCATTTGAAATGTCTTATCTTGTGTGCTCTACCAGCATTATAACCAAACGGACCCTAAGAGATTAGTCTAGTTGAACATTGGAATTTGTCAGGGACTGTGATGTCGTTGAGTGGATATATTATATCGGATATATAAACACATCTGGCATTGAAATAGTTTATCTTGGGCTACGTTTGGTTTCTAAGATAGCCGCCGCGGATGCGGACGTCGATGCGGAAGCGACCGATACAGATACGTTGCATTGTCACGGCGCGGCCGCGGACGATAAGCACTTTTCTTAAAAAAAAAAGTAAAATATATTAGTTTCTTTTCAACTATACTAGATTATATTTGTAAAAAGGTAAAAAACACATAAATAGTTTATATCACAATTCACATATATTACAAAATTTTCTATCAACCGTTCTTACCCCTGGAAAACAATTCTATCATATTACATATATTACAAATATTTTTGAAAATTCTTATTAGTATGTTCAACGGCGTATATTCAACAAAGAAACAATGTATGAAAATCTAAATAATAGAACTGTAAGACTATCATAATATCTAAACTAATAATAAAGTACTTAACAAAATAAATCAACTTTCAAGATATTCCTCTCTTTTTTTCAGCTTTATTTAGATTGTTTAATGTATTTGGACAATAATGTTATTTTCTATTTCTACTAACAAAGTCTGTTAAAAAATGGGCCAAACATTTGAAAAGTCCAAGAACCATAAAATAGAATACCTAAAAATGCCCTAATTACCGTCGTCTACCTCACGACACCAAATTTTAGAAGCTATGGATGAGATATATCTAACCGCAACAGACGATATATCGGCCGTTACACCGATAATGCGTCCGCGCCGTTCCGCGACGTCTTATTTGTAGCCGCGACACCCGATATCTCGCCGTTACAAGATCGTCACCGTGCTAACCCGTATCTTTGGCGCGGCAAGCGGCGATTCCGTTCCGGTGCGGCTGAGACGGCCCATATAACGCCGAGATGGCGAACCATAGATAAGCCTAGAAAATGGGTTGCGAAAACGCATCTTCTCATGTTTGGTTTAGATGTAACTATGAAAATCAGAATGCCCGCACATATTAAACGGGATCTTCTGCAATTTATCCCCAACTCCATCTTATCTTAGATTTTCTAGTACTGTTTTTTGCGGTTTGGACCTTACTGTTAATTGGATTTACAAACAAACGCAGCTTATGGGTTTGATCTAATGACTTGAAAGTGATATTCTAAGTCTAACCCTAAATCATGGGCTCGATTTATCATCGCTGGGTGAATTTGGGGATGAATTTCAACTAAAAATCGGTCACATTATTAGAGTGTCTAGTGCAGACATATATAGCTGATTTAGTGGGGATTCACTATCAAAAATAATCATCAAATTACACTATTTTTTTTACAGTTCTACCCACTTCTTTGTTACAACGAGCCCAGCATTATGCATCTAAAAACAGGGAGAAATGAATTTGAAATTAAAAGATGAATTTATTATTTTTTCTCCATATATCTATTTTCAATATCGAATCTTGCATATTATAATGTCGCTTTATATAGGAGGCTGGTACAAGTTACTCAATCCATGGTAAGGTCCTCAACAAACTGCCTTTTATGTAGAAGTGACAATTATGCATTGGATCTGGAAATTAATAATTATATGGCAAAAACGGAATTTGAAGAAAATGAAATAAGAAAACAATGTCACAGGAGTTCATCTTTTAAAATTATAAATGAAACGCATCTTTTTCCAATAAATATCTAAATATTTGTATACCTATTATCTCCAAATTTTCGCTATATTTAATTCATTTCTTCTCTAGTTCATTTGAGTATTAGATAAATATTTACTAACTGGCATTGCCGTTGCGAAAATATATATTATTGAAAGTAAATGGTCCCCAACAAGACAGCTAGCTAGTTATGCATGGCAATTAAATTTTCATCCTATCATTTTATATTGATTCCAAAGTGACAGATATTTATTTTCTTAAAAAAGTTAAAAGATTTTGATCCTACTACGGGAAAGAGACATTTTAATTTTTTTTTTTTTTGAAAGGAAGGATTTCATTCCAAACATCCAAGGATACAAAGATACAATAGAGCAATAACCCAAATGTTCAAAACAATTGACTATTTCTATTGCGTAAATGACCAAATGATAGCACAGCATCCGTTCTAAAAGCCCCAAAAAGGGGAAATAACCCCGAAGGGAACTCCACAAAGGAGTAAAAGACTCCCACAAGGGGAGAGACATTTTAATTTGATTTCTCTAAAAACTTATAAAGCATGAATGTTGTGTGTATGACAAATGTCGACACGTTACTATGAAAAAACAAAAATATTCCATAGTATTTGTTTATTGGCTATAAGAGAAAAGTAAAAATATTGAAATCAATTACTCGAAATTTTTATATGTAGATTATAAAATTAATGAGAAAAAACGATCCGGCTCATCGAGAATGAATTATGATTAATCTTCTGCTTCTTTTTTTTTTAAGAAATTATATTCAAAATATTATATAAATATAACTAGATTGAAATATTTGCCAAAAAAACATACGTACTTGTATGTTGTCCTTAAATATGTTAGTGGCGTAGGCGTGACAATACACTTCTTGTCTCGTTCCAACGCATTTTGTGCTGCCTCTTTACACTCGACTTTTAACTATAAATAGTAAATCCATTATTATGCATGACGAAAGTATTACACTAATTATTTCGATATTAAATTACATTTCTACTTAATTAATTTATTGAGGATGCGTGTGATTTATGCCTACATAAGTAACGCATCATTTAGTTTCTGGATGCAATCAATTACCAAAATAACTCATTACTCAAGCTTTTTAATATTGACATAAAAAATACTGATAGAGATGTTGTTTTATCATATTGGGAATTAATAATAATCAAAGAAAAAACGATTCTCTCGTAGACTATATATATCCCATCTCTACTCTCCTCAAAGTTTCACTGCACAACTTAGAAACAAGAAGAAAACAACTCATAAGTTTCAGAATATATATTTCTCCATATATATACGGAAAAAAAACACACACACACACATACATGTATGAAATTATTACAAGAATTCAAAGCGTGGATCATTAGTAGTTGAAGCTGCCAGCTTGATCTTAAGGTTATCTATTTTATCTTCAAATGTTCTGAAAAAATTATTCCGTAATTAAGATCATATGGCAGCCTCACCTTCTGATGAAATCACGAGATCTCATATGTGTGTGTGTGTGTATATGTATATATATATATATATATATATATATAAATATATGTGTGTGTATATGATAATGTCTATATATAAAATAAAAATCCTACTTTTGTATTTATACTAATGCTAGTGGGATTCGATATCATATGGGCGATTTTGCAAAGGTAAGGAGTGGTTTCTCTCAAGTTTGATTTTATAACAATTAGGGTTTTCTCTGTAAAATTTGAGAAAATTTGCCATTTTCTTTTGTCTCTTTTTGCCTTAACATGCGATAGTTAAAGTTGATTCAATTTCACCAAAGAAGTGAACCTGAACCATCTTCCTGGAAATTTTCAGGGTTGCTTAGTGTGTCGTTCTTGTTATTCTTGAATTAAAGTTGTAAGAACACAATGGATTTATTGCTCGATACAATACCATTTATTTTCATTTTTGTTTATTGCTCAACTAATGGACCCTCTAAGGCCTTATATGGGTCAACCGTATAGAAAGCCCAGCCCAGAATTGTTTCTGAGCCCAAAAGGAAGCCCAAGATCCATTGATATATGTAATTGTTTCTACTGTAGATGCTCATTTCATTTGAAATGTTATTTTCCGAAACCATTTCTTTATTTTAATTAGTGTTGAAGTTTAGGTGGTTTTTTTATTAAAGGAAAGAAAGGGAGAAAAACGAATATTGCACACAAACTTACTAAAATTTTATTATATAGTAATTATTTAGTTGGATATGTAAACCCACTAAACACCAAGGTCTAGACCCGAAAAAAAGAAAAAAAAAAAGTAAAGGAAAATCTTAATATAAAACTAGCATTTCTTGCACACCTTACGCGTGTGAAATAAAATAAAGTTAATTATTATTAAATAGTTTTAATAAGTAATATACTAAAAATAGGCTTTGATAGTTATTATGAAATTATGGAAGGTACGCGGTTTAATAAGTCTTTTTTTATTTTTCAATAGATGTAGAAAAAAATCTAATTGGTCAATTTATACAGACCAATTGACAGTTTACTCTAGCATCTCACCCTTAGTATAATAGAATAGATAATATGGCATGTATGGGCTTTGTGATTTTTCATAGACTTCATCTTATAGAACTAAATATGAGAATGAGAAAACGAATTATTAATTAATTTGCAACCCGTAGGCTTATCTTAGAAACCAAACTTAGCCCAAGCCAATAAAATACACGCATGTCCTTTTCCGAGATATAGTTGCCAATTTTAATATCATTATTAATATCTTTATTCCAAATTAGCACATCCACAATCATTTTATTTAATGTTGTATTGTAATATATCATTTTCTTTTAAAAAAATTTCTATTATCAATAAATTCTAATGATTCAAAGTTATCAAGTTTGGTATATAGAGAACTCACTGTCATTTTGGTTGACATTTTGTCACTTGGAACGAAATGTTGACACTTCGTCAACAATATTTTGTCAAATTATCAATCATTACTAATATCTTTATTCCAAATTAGCACATCCACAATCATTTTTATTTAATGTTGTATTGTCATATATCATTTTCTTTTAAAAGTTTCTATTATCGATAAATTCTAATGATTCAAAGTTATCAAGTTTGGTATATAGAGAACGCACTGTCATTTTGGTAGACATTTTGTCACTTGGAACGAAATGTTGACACTTCGTCAACAAATATCAGTCTTTGTAACTCAAATATAATTTTCTTTTCCAATTCATCCAATGTAACTTAGATAAATCCAATATGATTTCAAAACGGATAGAGAAAAGGGAATAATATTGAAATCTAACAACATTATTAATCAAAATTCTTTTACAAATATAATGACAATTAATCAAAAACAAAGTTGCATCAGTTTATTCCCTAAAATCATCTTCTCCGCAAGACCTGCTTGGATTTCTCAGGTGCTCAATCCTCGTAAAATCCGTCGGTAATGCCTCGATGCGCCCGAATCTATCCCCTTGTTTTATGATATTTTATGTTCGCTTAGGAACGGATTTGATCTTTCTACTTGTTTGAGGTTGTAGTACGATTTACCGTCGATTCCCTTTTTCGTTCAATGCACATGATAATAAACCGTAGAATAAAGGGGGGAAAGGTGGATTGTAACGCCTACGCCGTCTTTTGTTGTTACATGCACCGCTTTGGGACGAGCGTAGGTATATATGTATGTAGACGTTTGGGTTCATTTATTTCGGTTGTTTTTCGCAGTAATTTGAGTCAAAACGATGTCGCATGAGGTGATTAGGGTGAAGAGGGAAGCGATGGAGGCATGCATGTCGTGCCATCTCTGCCGTAGGCTCTATCGCGAGGCCACCACTGTTATCGAGTGTCTCCATACATGTGAGTAACTGCGATTTAATTTAATCAGCTTTGCTCTTACATTTTTTTTTATGCGTTGGCTCTTGAGGTTTGTTTCTGTATGTGAAATTGAGTTACGGATTTCGTCTTTGTGTGCGATTCGCCTCCTTTCTGAGTTTTGTAAGGAATCGGATCTGGTCTTAATTGTTCTTATGAATGCTTATAGTTTGTAGAGAATGTATAAACAAGAAATTCATAGTCGAGGCGACGAATTGCTGCCCTGTCTGCAAGATTCATTTGGGATGTGCTCCGCTGGAGAAGCTGAAGTAAGACGCTCGAAATCTCGAATTTCTTGTTATCATTTCAGTTTCATTTCTTCGGACAAACATTGAAGCATAATCGTGTTTTTGAGGCAACATCAGAGTGCATGCGAAACAGTGGGTTAAAGGAATGGTTTTATATTTTAAACTCTCAAAGATTGCCATTATTGATTTATTTCCTGAAGTCCTAAAGCAACATATCACAAGTACTTGTTGATTTGTTCATAGGTGATTCTTGATTCTGAGGTGTGGCATTGAAGCGTATAGCATAGCCGAGTTTAGTTACATTACAGTGAAAGGGATTCTTTTATAAGTTGCTGATGACAAAAAGCGATCGCGGTGATTTAGAAATATGAAAGAAACATGATATGACAGAGTAAACCTTTGTTACAAGTTATGATTATGGTATCGTTGTCTTATTCAGGTCTGACATTCACTTGCAAGACATCCGAGAAAAAATATTCCCTTCGAAGAGGCCGAAGGTCCCTCAAGCTGCTTCAACTCTTCCATCACCTTACAAGAGAAAGCAAAGACTTCTCTCATCACTGGTCATATTAAAAGCTGTCCCAAATTATCGTATCTTTCATGACAATCTGTGCTTGTTTCGTTTGCTTAAAGACGTTCCTTTGTTTCAGAAATTTTCTGACGCTGAAGTGCCTAACCGTAACCGTTCTAGCAAAGTACTAGAGAATCGTTTCCAGGAGTCTTCTGAAGGAGAAAAAGACGATTGGGAATCTTTGACTCATTTGGCCGAAGCAGCAAATAGCAGAAACTATCGTAAGGTGGTTGAAGAACACAAGTCGCCTGCTTCATCAGAAGATCCAAGCTCTGACGACAACGATGATGTTTGCTACCTTAAGCCGAGAAAGAACGTACTTGGAAAGAAAGAAATAGCTAAAAGCCCTCCTCAAGGATCAAAAGGGCCGGGGATATTTTTAAGAAACCAGGCAAGAAAGGGGCGAGAAGAGGTGCTCGATACTAAATTCGAAATGCATTGTCCAATTTGGTTCTCGTTAAAGGCCGAATCGTGAGAATCTCGTCTGAAAAAAAAACCCTTTCTTATACGAAAACTTGCCTTCATTTTATCCACATTTATCATCTCTATGTTTGGGTCATTCTCAGGGAAGAACATGGCACGCCCTTGCGTCAGATCTCTTCAAGATACTTGCGCATCAAGTGAGCCATGTTCGCTTTATTACCAAGGTTTTCTTTTTACCAAATTATTACAATGCACAGAGAATCACACATTTTCTTTCTTGATCTTATACCCTCAAAAGGGACGGTAGCACCCGAGTATCTTCAATCCAAAAGTACCTCAAGATGAAGCTAGATCTGAAAACAGAAGACGAGGTAAATCTATTCCTCAAACGAACAGTTGGCCTCATAACATATATAATTGGTGGTTCGATTCCTAGCCGAAATTTGCTCAAATTATTAGGTCGAAATAAGATGTATGGGCCGAGCTATTGCTTCTACATTGTCACTCAAGAACTTGTTAGATCAATGGCTCGAAACGACGGGGCCCGAGAAATTGCCCGTGAAGGTTGGCTCATCGGCGAACGACTTCATCATGGTTTTGCGGTATGCCCGAAGATCTCCTCGTCCTTGAACAACTTCATAGGTAGCTTAGCTCCCTCCATCTAATCATATAGATATGAATAGTTTGTTAAGGTTGTTCATGGGCTTGTTATATTGTTTCTTCATGTGTTTTTCAGACTAGGTACGAAAAGTGGAACAAACATGTTCTTAAAGAAAAATTCGTTCTTTCGTGTTTTGTTGCTGCACAGCGCTTTTAGGATTTAAAGAGTTTGAGACGTGTATGTTGGTATGTTGTTTCCAATCTTATGATTCTGTACTTTGTAGATGACCTTATATGATTATTTTGGATATGTAAAATATAAAAGTCAATTAGATGGCGATTCATAGATACTAGATAGTATCGGCATACAAATGTGTGTGCTATCATATATACCATTATAATGTTTGTAGTTTATAAAGTAATATATATCAGTTAGCTTAAATTATATATGATTTTTTAAGTACATTATAAAATTAGATTATTAGAATGTAATTAGAAAAAAAAATTGAAAGAGTAAAATTATAACTTAAATAAATAAAAAAAACCTAGAGATGAAATAGTGGACAGTTTTTTTTTATTTAACGTATGCATACTGAATGTATTTATGTGTAGATGTCATTTAATATAATTTATTTTTTATTATTTACACTAAAAAAATATGATTGGCTGAAATTGACACAACAATTGTTAATTGACGATTTTTAGGGGTTCTATCCCGTAATAAAATAGAAAGATATTTGATTTGCATAATGCTAATGTTATAAGATCTTCCGTATATTTTTTTTTCTTATTTTACTTTCTATGCAATTGCATTTTCCTTTTCATAATATAAAGTTAGGCTTTACAGTTGGGTTGAGACAATAATAACTTAAGCAATAATAGAATAAAATTACGACAATAGAGACATGTATGATTTCGTATTAATCAAGCAAAGAAATTTAATAATTCAATGTATCATATCCTTGAGAGGCAAACCTAAAACGTTATATAAGCTGGAAGGGTGTTAAGTGGACAAAAATTTAAATGTTGTGGGCAAATGAGTAATAAATATAACGTGAGGGTGCATTATGTAATGTTTAGTCCACGGCGAGCGCCTAAATCAATAGCTCCGTACCACAGTCCAGCAATTAGCAGTGGTGTAGGCAGGCAGCACTTTCACCGGGTCTTTTTAAAAAATGGCCTTTGACGCGGTCAAGTTTAAAAAAATAGCACTCTTGACTTTTTTTTTTGGTCAATAGCACTCTTTTTAATTAACACTTAATCATCTTTTCGTAATCCCTTATTATTAATAAAAAAAAAAGAAAAACAAAAATAAAATACAACGCCTTAAATGAATTAAAAGCTGCACGTCCATTTTGCAGCAGAAAGCATTCATTCCACTCCACCTCACCGAATTATTCTTCTTCTTCGTCCTCGTCCTTAAGAGAAATTCCCCGACCTCATATCACGCTTCTTCACAGTCGAAGGAAACTGGAAAGTCCTCGGCGAACGAAAGATTCGAACCTCACGCTTCAGTGTAAGTATTTTTCCGGGTCGTATTTTGAATATAACCATCTAAATCTGTAACTCTCAGTCCTAAACCCTTCCAATGGGTTCTCAAAGCTTCGGAAATTCCGGTTTGGAAGGCCGAACATGTTCATTGTTTTTACTTCCAGTTGATCCGGGGACCCTGCATGAAAGCAGAGCAGGCCACCCGCGCGTTCCGCGCGTTACAACGTGGGACCCCACATTAAAGCAGGAGTCCCGCACATTAGTGCGGCGAGTAAATCACGGGACCCGCACATAAATTCACGGGACCCGCCCATAAATTCACGGGCCCCGCGCATCAGTGCATTGTCCCCGCACATTAGGGCAGGCCCATTAGATCATGGGACCCGCGCATAAATGCAGGGTACCTGCGCGTAAACACAGGGGACCCGCGCATGCTTCATGCAGTAGAGCTTGGGTCCCGTGCACAAGAGCTTGGGTCCCGCGCACTAGAGCTTGGGTCCCGTGTACTAGAGCTTGGTCCCGCGTTATATGTTATGGTTTTGGGAAGCTCTTACGGCGTTTTGCAAGCTATATAAGGCTTGGATTTATCAAACACACAGCATCTAACATTTTTAAAAAATAATCCCAGAAACAAAACAGGAAGAATGGTGACGGACGCCCAAATCGTCGCCCGCCTCCACGAAATCGTCCGTCACTCGGACCCCTGGACTACCACGGCCGCCGCCGTCCGCCGCCGTCTGGAGGCCGACCTCGGTGTCGACCTCTCCCAAAGGAGGGCGTGGATCGTGGCCGAGATCGACAGATTCCTAAACGGCGACGACGATGCTCTCGAGGTCGACGACGACGATGTTATGAGCGAAGTTATCGAAGGACAAGCACCCAAGGCTGTCCGAAACGACGACGACGAGGCTGAGAGCGAAGTGATCCAAGGCCCAGGTTGGATCGAGGTTGTCCGAAACAACGCTGTGCAGAAGGATGTCGACCAAGCTCCGGTTGGTGGAGAAGGGCGAGAAGGGTAGAATAAATTATTTAATAATTTTATCAATCAAGATATGCTATTATTATTGATGTACGTGACCTTGACAATATAATTAATACTGTATTTTAAATTAACTATGTTTTATAATGTAATATTTAGTTCCGTTAAAAAATATAGATAGTGCTATGGTATTTAATTTAATTTAATTAGGTTAGTTATGTAATCAACATAAAGGGGTATTACATTAAAGGGTTTTCAGGTTTAACTGCAAGTAACTGACCCGTGATGGAACAGTAAAAGTTAAAAAGCATTTCAGAACCACCACTTTAACTTTCAATTCACTTCAATCGTTTTCTCCTGCACACAAAACGCCCTGCAAATCGTTTCTCTGCAAGTCCAACTATTCTCTGCAAGTAAAACCCAGTCCTAGAGCGTAAATCGACAATGGCAATCAACGCGAACACCGAGAAGGTATTTTCTCTACTCTGCGTCTTCTTCAATTTAATGCAGCAAACCCTAATTCGGTGCGGACCCATGCTGATAAGCATAGGACCGTGCTTAGAATTGAACTGAACAGGCCCGTTTTCACGGGACCCGCCCATAAAATGATGGCCCCAGCACGGGTCCACTGCGTATAAGCGTGGTACCCTGGTTATAACGAGCGGATTCCCTGGTCGCAGCGCGTGGGTCTCGTGACCTTGCGCCTGTGAAGAACAACACGGGACCCGCGCGCTACGGTCAGGGGACCCGCACGTATAATCAAGGGACCCGCGCTTATATCCAGGGGACCCTTGCCTAGTCCATCATCTTATGGGCGGGTCCCGTGAATATACGCAAAGGTCCCGTGAAAGTAGACACAGATCCCGTGAAGATACGCACAGGTCCCCTGCTCATGCGCAGGGGTCTCAGTCGCATCCGTGCTTGACTGTCAGCATATACGATGCGGTCCCCTGGCCATATGTGCATAAGGTTTTTCAATTTTCAATATTCATATACCAAGTAATTGGCTAAACTGTGTTTTACGTATAAATTAGGTTGTGATGAAGACGCAGTTGGGCACAGAAGTTCCTGATTGTCGTCCTACAGTGACCTCGCTATACGGCGAGGCCAGCCAGCTGATAAGACAGTGCCTTAACGATGAGGAGTTGGCCCTATATTATGCCACAGTCCGTTCGGCCCGCCTTGTCATGGCCGAGCCGGACTTTAACCTCTCGATTCAGTTGCTGTGGTACCTTATCCAAAGGCAGACGGCGCTGCACACCCGCGAAGAGCTGTGGATGGTTGTTGGCAAAAAACCACTTCGATTTTCAAAATCGGAGTATTGCCTAATCACCGGCCTCAAGTTCGCAGCCGCGATACCGGCGGTGGACCGCGTCGAAGCATTCACGAGGAGGCATTTTGGCGCTAGTTCAACAATTCGCCTGTCGAACGTCAAGCAGGCGTTGGAGGCGATGTCTGGCGACGAGGAACGTGCGGACGAAGAGAAGCTCAAGTTGGCGGATGTCTACTTCGCCACCGCGGTGTTGCTGCCTCGAAGGTCCAAGAAGGACACCGTCGTGTCTTCCTGGGTCCTTCACCTCGCTGAAGACCGGTTTGCTTTCTCAGAGTATCCTTGGGGCAGCGAGGCTTTCAAGGAGGTCATGCGCGCTGTGAGGAAAAATCTACGGGAGAACCCACGGGAGTGGCTGATAAGTGGGTTCGTTCAGCCACTTCAGGTGATTTATTATTAAGCTTCTTTGCATACCTTGTTTTTACATATAAGTAATTGCTAATATTTATTGTGTTATTTGTATTCAGATACTAGCTTATGAGTGCATCTCGGGCATTGGAGACACCTATGCGTTGCGCAAAGAAGAAGATTTCACGCCACGCATGTGCAGGTGGCGGACGAAGGATTGGGGTCGCAAGAATTGCCCGAAACAGAAGAGCATCGCAGAGGCCGCTGGCAAGTTCCATGTACTAGCAGGGTTAATAGTGCCGTCAGCGGACGAGCTGGAGGCGGCGTACTATAGGGACAGCGTCTTCGATGTTGGGCCGGCACACGACCTATTCGATCGTGTGACCTTTCTACTCCTGCATGGAGTGGAGGTTAGGTGCTCCCGCGGCCACCGCCGTCGCGGTGAGGGTTCTAGCCGGCAGAATTTGGTGCCTGAGACCATCGCCCAGATCGAGAGCAGTGAGCGACGCGACACCGATATAATGTTGCATCACGGCCAAATCCCCGAACATCCGCACGGCAACCCCGAACCTCCGCACGAGCACGCCTTTCATGCAACACCGGAGACCCCACGATCAAGTGGTCAGGGTTTCGCCTCGGGTCCACGCTTCGATGAATGGCAAAGTCGTATGGACCAAAACTTCACCAACTTGTTTGGGCGATTCGACCAACTTGGCACGCAATTGCATCAGTTTCAAGAAGAAGAGGGTCGACGGTGGTCGACGAACGAGAGAAGGTGGGATGCGTACGAGGAACATTGGACGGAAATGCGATCGTGGGCCGACAGCCTCAGGGAGTTGGGGAACTCGGTTCAGGGTTTGGCGAGCAGATTTTATCACGGGTCTCGCACTCCGCCTACCGAAGCTCGTTATAGTAAGTTATTTATTTATACTTAATTTTTTAATTAGTTGCGCAGATTACTCAACAGTTACTATTTACGATGTAGATGTCGATGCAAACGAGTCTGCTGATGTAGATGTCGATGCAAACGAGTTTGGCGAAGGATTGCACGCTACACCGCCCGAGTTTGGTCAGTTTTTATACTTAATTTTTAATTAGTTGCGCAGATTACTCAACAGTTACTATTTACGATGTAGATGTCGATCCAAACGTGTTTGCTAGTGGATCGCACGCTTCACAGCCCGAGTTTGGTGGTGGATTGCACGCTACACCGCCCGAGCTTGGTCAGTTTTTATACTTAAGGACGTGAAAAATAATTTATAGTTATTTTCGAATTTCTTGTATAGATTACGATGAGAGATGGAGGAACACATCGTACATGGGACCGGATGGCTATATTCCGAGCCAGGAGGCATGGGACGGTCACAGTCCGTCTGAATGGGCGCAAAATCGTTACGCTGGATATGTCGCACCGGCTCGGTCCGATGAAGAGAGACCGCCCGAGGTGGTCGACCCATCGTCGTGGAGGGGCGCTTATGGTCTCGGGGTTCACGAGGCAGCGACGGACATAGAGGCTCAAGAGGACCACGCTTATCAGTTGGAGACCATGGACGAGCATCCAGAGGACCACGCTCAGTTCGAGACGCACGCCGAGCTGCTACAGGACGTCCCTCAGTTGGAGACGCACGCCGAGGCTTCGGTTTCTGTCCAAGCGACCGACAAAGGAAAAGGCGTCGTCACAGAACAGACCCCTGAGCGGATGAAGAAGCCATCTTGGTACACCACGACGCCGTTCACCGATTTCCCCTCGACGAATACAGTCAAACCTCCAAAGCTTTCGGCGTTCGAGCGGCATATCCAGTTCAAGGCCAACACTTGTGGCCAAAAGTCGAAAGTCAGCTAAAAACGGCTTTGCAGATTACCGGCATGAAAGTCGAAGGGATCCTAGGACAACACGACCCTACATGGCTCCTGAACCTTGCGACTGAGGGTATTAAACTCGATGAGATGGTACGTATATAAATTTACCAAATACCTTTCGTCACCTTACTTGAATGTGTTGAAAACCGATTTGCTTTTATTGCAGCATGTCGATGAATGCCTCGCTGGGATCGAACGCATGCAGAAATTTAGCAAATCGGTTGCGAGCTTCGTCGCGTACATGCCCCATAAGTTTAAGACGCTCGTCGACGAGCGAGGGGTGCTAAATTTTGTCGGGAAGCCATGTGGGAAAGGCTTCAAGAAATTGCTCCCGTTCGCGAGGGGGGAGGACGAAGATTGGAAATGCAGGTCGTGGGATCTAGCGACCAAAGTTGCCATCCCCATGCGTACGTCAGGCCGATGGGTGTTGTTCGTTGTTGATGTGCGGGGAAAGGAGTATACGATTTACGACTCCGATGCGCCTCCTGGCTTCGAGCTGCGCTTTATCGCCGACGACATCAACAAACTTCGGATCGTAATCCCGGCTATTTTCAAGGAACTGAAACTGATAACACGCATGCCTAACAAGGGCAAGAGCTGGCCGGCTAGGTGGTGTCGCGACTTCAGGAAACAAAATCAGTAAGTTTTCATGAATGATGCGTTTTATTACTTTGTCGTCGTGTTTAAAAATAAGTGTCTTTTTCGATATGATTTTCAGGGGAGAAGATGGCGTGGCGATGTTGCGAGCGGCAATGTCGCTTATGATGAAGAAGGACGACGTCTCCCGCCTCAATCAAACTCATATGCAGGAGTTTAGAAAATACCTCGCATCTTCTATTTTCAATAATGATTGGGACACTTTTTAGTATACCTTTTTTTTTAATTAAAATTTGCGATGTTCAAGAACTATTTCATGTGTTGTTGAATTTCTCCCTTGAATTTTAATTTTACTTGTTTGATTTGTGCATATCGTTTGGTGGATATGAATTTAGGGTTTAGAATTGTGAACGATTGAGTTTCTCTGTGTTTTCCAACTTTTTGTCAGTGAGACTGATGTGTGATTTGACGTAAAAATAAAAAGAACTGAATTTTAAGTGATTTGAAATCTTTCTAGTTTTCTTCTGTTGTTGAATAAATGTTCTATGTGTTGTTTGTGATCTCTGTTTAATTTTAATTTTAGTTGTTTGATAGAAGTCATCTGCTTTACGTGTGTTTGATATCAATTTAGGGTTTAGAAATTGTGAGAGGTGATTTTGTCAGTGAGAGTGATGTGTGAGTTGACATAAAAATAACGCGAATGGCAGTGATTTGACATAACTTAACTTTTTTCATATTAAGTTTTCCGTGTTATCTATGAACGCTCCCTTAGCGGGTCCCCTGAATACAAGCGCTGGTCCCATGCTTATAACGCACAGGTCCCGTGACCTTTATGAGCGGGTCTTCTGCTTAAATCAAGCGACATTTCGAAGGGACCAGTCGGGCCCCGGCAATGACATGCGGACAATTTTGACGGGACCACGACTGACCCGGACATCTCAGTGTGGGGACTATGCAATCATCGCGGGTCCCCTGTTTTGAAGAGTGGGTCCGCTGTTCAAAAAATGTGGGTCCCCTATGTTCATGTGCGATTTTTGCAATGTTAATTCATGGAAGTAAGCGATTAATTGAGCGTATTTATACTTTGTTTATCGTAGACTACAATATAAAGTCATCATAAAATAGCACAGAACAAAAAAAATGGAGGTAATCAAAAGAATTACGTTCACTTTATAAGATTGTTACAGCCTACATAAATCACAAACATGAGTATGTTTTATCGGTGTGCTCTCTTACTAGATTCACGTCAATGATCGTACGACTCGAAATACATGTTGTAAAATATATTTTCTTTTTTCTAAACTTGGAGTTAGATATTGTTAATCGAGTGGTTATTTAAATTTATTTTTTTTACGCAGACTTAATTTTTTATTAATTTTTATCTTACTAACGAATTTAATAATATATTAGATTTTCACAACATTACAAGCAAATCGGGAATAAAATGTCAAGTCATCTGTCCTGTACATACTGTATAGTAACACTGCTCTGACATGTCACTTTTGACGAATAAATAGGGACACTGCTCTGACATGTCAGTTTTGACTATAATTGAGCAATTATTGGTCCCACTCAATAAGCGAACATCACTAACCCTAATGTGCGGGTACCGTGTGGTAATCGGAAGGTCCCTTGCCTTTAAGGTTTGAGTCCCATGCTCGTAACGCGCCCTCCCTGCGCGCAAGACTCATGGGACCCCGCATTACTATCACGGGACCCAAACCTTAATATCATGGGACCTTCACGTTATGGGAAGGGGACCCGGCGGGAACCGCAAAGATGCGCCGGGGTCTCATGCGAATCCGTGCGCGCTTCGCTGCATATGCGATGCGGACCCCTGCGCATCTGTGCATAAGGGTTTTTATTTCCATATTCGTACCGTAATTTTCTAAAGGGGCTACTATTCACACCCCCTCTTGAATAAAAAATACGATTTTAATCTTATAAATAAATATAATTCATATAAAAAATATAACCCATACTAACGAATTTTTAATTTTTTATTAATGACTATCTTATTAACGAATTTAATAATATTAGATTTTCGCAGTGGACAATATTATCTTATTAACGAATTTAATAATATTAGATTTTCGCCGGGGACAAAAAAGTGGAATCGGGAATCAAATGTCAAGTCATCTGTCTCTGATGAACTGTATAATGACACTGCTCTGACATGTCACTTCACCAATAAATGAAGCACTGCTACATGTCACTTTTCATCAATAATTGAACAATTATTGGACCAACTTAGTAAGCGAACGTGACCAACCCTAATGATTTGGGGTACCATGTGCTAATCGGCAGGTCCCCTCCCTTTAACGTTTGGGTCCGATGGGAGTAACGCGCCCCTCCCTGCGCGCAAGGAACATGGGACCAGCGCGATTTTTTCACGGGACCCAAACGTTGAAGACAGGGGACCCGGCGGGAACCACATTCATGCGCAGGGGTCTCATGCGCGTCCGTGCGGGATTCTCTGCATATGCGATGCGGTCCCCTGCGCATTTGTGCATAAGGGTTTTCTACTTCCATATTCACGCAAAAGCTCGCCTAACACAACCTTACATAACATAACACAAATGGCGACGTATAAGCCACTCTGAATACGAAAACTACATATTACAACGTTATCTCCTACCAAATTCACCCGTCGAAGGAAACCTATTTTTCTGGGGTCGTCCACGTTGTGAACCAACACGGGCGGCAACATGTCCATACTACTTTCAATGCGGTCCGTTACCGGGCGTATAGTACCTTCGTATGCCAGTTTCCAGAACTCCAAGGTATAATAATCGTGCACTAATGAATATACCGGCACTTGGGCAGAACCACAAGCTGCAACCGCATGTGGACATGGGATACGATCGATGTCAAACATCATGCACGTGCATGTGCGCAGCCCCAAATCGACCACCTCGTTCACATGCTGCCCGTATACGTATATATGTTAGATGCCCGACTTCCGACACATGAAATTTTTGCGACTCGGTGAAATTCTCTCGTATGATCGACTCTACCTTCGGCGTAAACCTAGTCATGTTCGAGGCGATTGAAGCTTCCGCAGAGCGCCGATGCTTACTGAACCATGATGATGTTAGTCGCTGAATCGAGCCCAACAGTCCAATAATTGGAAGCTCTCTGTCCTTACGTAGAGCTGCATTTATAGACTCGGATCCGTTGGTCGTCATTATGTTGTATCTTGATCTAGGGCAATATGCTCGCGTCCACGTTTCCTTTGGGAATTCGTTAAGATACCTCTGCACGTCCGCATATTTTCCGTCAAGCTGCCTAAAATGACGGTCGGACTCGCTCTTCGTGTAGGCAGTAGCGGCACGCCAAAAGATTGGACAAGCACCTTTCTTCTTCATTCTCGTCTTCACGTTTTGTTGAAGGTGCCACGCACAGAAACCATGAAACGCGTTTGGGAAAATGGCCGGAACTGCATTCTTGATTCCAGGGTTCCGATCGGAAATTATTACGAGATCGTCGCCGTCCGCAACAAAACGTCTTAATCTCGAGAGAAACCACGTCCATGGGTCGGTTCCCTCCGACCCGTCGGCAATACCCCATGCTAAAGGATATTGATGGAAATCGCCGTCTTGCGCAGTGGCAATCATCATAAGTCCCTTATACTTCCCCTTCAAAAAAGTGGCGTCGATAGAAACGACTTTCCTCATGAACGTAAAGCCGCTGACGCATGCTCCGTATGCCAAGAACATGTACTTGAACCGATTGTCTTCGTCCATCTCCCAATCAGTGATACTGCCCTCGTTGGCTTGCCTCACCGCATCTAAGTAAGACGGCAGTAAACCGTAGCAAGCGTCCCTGTTACCAACTAGTTCGTCGGTCGCAATTTGTTTTCCTCTCCAAGCCTTGTAGTATGAAACTTCTACTCCCCTGCTCTGCATCATCGACTGTATGGAACTGGGAGCGGGGATGTCTTTAGGAGCCCTGAAATTTTCCAACAACGTGCTCGATACGAGCGACGAACTTCCCTGGCGATGTCTACGGCGTCGATGAGACACGCCGCACGTGTGCGTGTTGACGTACTTTCGGATTGAGAAAAAGGGGAGTCCTTATCCTGTGCACCTCGTATGCGCCATTCGCAGTTCTCCTTCGCACATTTCACTACGTACAGGGTTTTGTTTGACCTATCGACTTGAAGTTCGAAGCATGCAGCGACAGCGATTTTAGTGATTTCGTCCTTCAATTCTTTCTTGCTACGGAATTCTTGTCCAACATATAGGGTCGAACCATCCGTAAACGAATAGGTACCATCGTCGGCCACATCAGTTGCGTCGTCGTGCACATCGACGTCAAAATCGTCATCATGTGCGTCATCATCATCATCATCATCATCATCATGCATTAAGGCACCTTCCTCGTTCTCATTTTCGTCGTCCCGTCCGACTTGCTCGTTCTCATTATCATATCCTTGGCCGCACATTCCGGAGTAATCGCCTACATAGCCACTGCTTTCATTACTTTGGTAAGGAGGGTTGTAAGATGTGCTGGGAAAACCCTCAAATGGTTGGATTTCGGCGTTTGTATCGCAATGCGTTATAAGGTCGACGTCGAAACCAGAGAAATCATTATCATGAGGTTGATGTGGCGGTGACGCAATGATGGCTAATTCAAGTTCCACGTGAAGAGGTGGTCTTGATCGTGGGCAACCACCTCCAACGTACGCACGTACGCCGTAATCGTTCTCGATGTAGATGGGGCGCACATAATTGTAGTCTATGCAAGGCATGTAGCTTATCCGTAGTTTGGTATTGTCGTTGCGTAACGACAATGCATTCAATATCTCGTTAGTGAGATCCACTAACGTGCATGACTCCTCGTCGACCAAGATTGATTGCCAACGGCAAGTTGGATCCGGAACCCAGTTCGACGTATTGTCCTCGCGAATTACCCACTTACCATCGACTTGAAAAACAATGCTGGTGATCGTCATGATTATCACCGAAAGTGATCGTACGACTGTGGAATGTATGCTTTCTGTACCAAAAAATGGTCGTGCATTATTTTAAAGGTTTATCAAGTCATATGGTGGGTAACGTGCTAAAGGGACCATAACTTAAAATCATGGGAAATGCACATAAAATCAGGGGACCAAAACATTCTCAGGGGACCCGTGCTTATTGCGTTGGCGCTGATGGGACGCGTCCCGTATAGGTATGTATATGAACGGGTCGCTGTCCAATTTAGGGTTTCTCTTTAGTCGTACCAATAATTGAACAATTACTGATTATTTGGTTAAAATATTTTCCTCAGTAACAAGTCAAATCACCCATCACGTTTCGTTTCATACAGAGAATCAATTATTCATACAGAGAATCAAATCACCCGCGCATATTGCTGAGTATTTGGTCAAAATAATTTCGTCAGTAACAAGTCAAATCACCCATCACGTACTTTCGTTTCATACAGAGAATCAATTCATTCAATAATATCAAAAACGTTTAGTTCCATAAACCTACAAACTACACCAAGTCCATTAAACCTACAAAGCCACTTACAATTAACACTTCCAAACTACCCCAAACAAATCAATTCGTACAGCTATGCGGGTCACGCAATATCCGTGCAGCCATAGTGGCTCGATACGCTGAAATATCAATCTGCCGTTGATATTCATCAAACTCGGGCGTGTCAACCATAATCGTCTCCACCGTCAACGCCGCATGAACCCCGCAATCCAAGCTGTCAGCCTTCTGCTGGCGATTCATTTTATTATTCAACTTCGGCTTCGTCACGATGTCGAACTTGAAACGCCAATATGCGGAAAGAAACTCCGCCTGCAAAATATAGCAAACACCGAACATGTCACTAAATAAATAAAAATGATAGACAAACGGATTTCAGCTACTTACGAACACTCTCCCGGCGAACTGCACACCATGCGCGCCCAATGAATCGTGAAGGACGAAGGTTTGCGTTGACGCGTCAAAAATAAGCACTGCCCAGTGGGCCCGTGCGCAAACAGGAGAGATGATGTACTTGCATCGTAGCAATTCATCCTCCGTGAGACGCTCCAACCAGCTCCGACTGCTTCTCGACAATCCATTCACGAAGCTCTCCATATCATCCACCCCGACTTTCGCCTTCCTATTCAACTTCTGCGCCTTCCTAAAGTGCTCGTCTTGCACGTAACTTGGAAAGACGAAGACGCGAGGATAATTGGCATTGTCCGCATAGATTCGCCTCAAGCAATCTAGATATGCGTCAAGACAATTGGACTTGAGCATATCATGGAAGAGCAGCATGTAGAAGCCTTGGGCATCCACGTCGCACATGTCAGACGACCAAACGTTATCACTGCATAAAAAGAAAAATTATTACGTGTTTAGGTACGATAACTGAGATTGACATCGAAAGTAAACATTTACCTAAATCTTGCCGCTTGAAGGTACATGTCAATGAGCACGCGATCGTGCTCATGAATCAGCTCACGCCCGGAGAAGTCCCATCGCCCGAGGTACTTCTTGCTCCACTTCTCATTTCTATCTGAGCCAGAATCCTCATCACTTAGATCAACAACATCTACAGGCGCTTTGCCTCTTCTTCGAACTCCTCGGGCACTCGACGAAGCACCAACGTCTCCCGCCTCAACCACCTCCACAGGTGTGGGAAAATCTTCAACAGGTACGATCGCTAAATGATCGTCGTCGCCACGATCGAGGTGGACAGGGGAACACCTAACCTCCACTCCCCGCGTGAGTAGGCCCGTCACACGGTCGAATATGTCGTGTGCCGCCCCAACGTCGAAAACGCTGTCCCTAAAGTACGCCGCCTCCAACTCTTCCGCTGACGGCACTAACAACCCTCGTACAAAATCGCGGTTGACGGCATCTGCGACCGTCCTAAGAGTCGGGCATGCTTTGCGACCCCAATTCTTCGTCGCCCACCTGAGCATGCGTGGCGTGAAATCTTCTTCCTTGCGAACCGCAAATTGGTCTGCAACCCCCGGCATGCACTCGTATGCTAGTATCTGAATACAAATAACGCAAAAAATCTTACAAACGTCCCTCAAAACATGGTATGCAAGAAGCTTAGTTATAATTCACCTGAAGTGGTTGTACGAACCCACTGATCAGCCAGTCCCGTGGCCTCTCCCGTAGATTTACCTTAACACTTCGTATCACCTCACGGAAAGCCACGGTGCCCCAAGGGTACTGGGAGAATGCAAATCGATCTTCGACGAGACTAAGGACCGTCGTACTGACGACGGTGTCCTTCTTCGACGGTCGAGGCATCAACACGGCGGTGGCGAAGTACACGTCCGCCAACTTCAGCTTCTCGAAGTCGACATCGTCCTCGTCGCCAGACAACTCCTCCAACACACGCTTGACGTCCGACATGCGGACTTTTGAGCTGTTGCCAAAATGTCTTGCGGTGAATTGTGAGCCGTCGTTTACCGGCGGTAGCTCGGCTGCGAACTTCAGCCCGGTGATTAGGCAATAATCCGACTTTGAAAATCGGAGTGGTTTTCCGCCAAAAATCATCCACAGCTCTTCCCGGTTGTGCAGCATCGTCTGGTTCTGCATGAGGTACCACACCAACTGTCCCGAGAGGTTAAAATCAGGCTCAGCCATAACAAGGCGGCCGAACGGACTCTCGTTCCTAAAAATCTCCCACTCGTGGTGGTTCAGACACTGTCTTATCAGCTCGCTGGCATCCGCGTATAACGAGCTCATTTTTACACTCAAACGGGGAACTTCGTCCACTGTGTCGAACTGCTTCTGCATCACAACCTAATTTATGCGTAAAACACATTTTAGCTAAATTACGTGGTATGAAATAATTAAAACAGAAAACCCTTATGCATAGATGCGCAGGGGACCGCATCGCATATGCTGAGATTCAAGCACGGACGCGCATGAGACCCCTGCGCATCGGCGCGGTCCCAGCAAGGGTCCCCTGCGTATAAGCGCGGGTCCCCTGGTCATAGCGCGCGGGTCCCCTGCTTATAACGCGCGGGTCCCCCGAACTTGCGCACGCGCAGTGGCACAGGACCCGCCCGTTAAGGTAAGAGGACCCGTGCGTTTAAGCAGGGGAACCGTGCGTATAAGCGCGGGTCCCCTTCTTATAACGCGCGGGTCCCCCGCTTGCGCACGCGCAGTGGCACAGGACCCGCCCGTTAAGGTAAGAGGACCCGAGCGTTTAAGCAGGGGAACCGTGCGTATAAGAGCGGGTCCCCTGCGTATAAGTGCGGGTCCCCTGGGCATAGCGCGCGGGTCCCCTGCTTATAACGCGCGGGTCCCCGAACTTGCGCGCGCGTGACCCATGTCCTATGCTTGCAAGCACGGGTCCTATGCTTGCAAGCACGGGTCCTATGCTTGCAAGCACAGGTCCTATGCTACCAAAGCTCTGTCCTATGCTTGCAAGCACGGGTCCGCACCAAATTAGGGTTCGATGGGTCGTTCCCAGATCCCCTCTCGCGTTAAATTGAAGAAGACGAAGAGTAGAACACATACCTCCACGTTCGCGTTGAATGCCATTGTCGAATGAGTCGATTTGCAGAGAAGACGACGATTTGCAGTGCAGGGGCGGGAGAGCACACGCTTGTTCTTTTACTGGAAGTGAAAGTGGAGACGATTTGCAGTGCAGGGGCGGGAGACACGCTTGCTTTTTTTACTGGAAGTGAAAGTGGTTGCTTTTTTTTAATTTTACCCCACTCTTCTATAACGGGTCTGATGTTTCATATTCGCTACAGTGTAACATGTAAACCCTTTAATTAATTTTATCGTTAAGTGTTGTTGAGGTTGTTGATTGACATTAAATAAGGGTAAAATAGTCTTTAGAGCAGAGTTAGTAAGGGTACAAAGGTAAAGTCCGATTTTGGGTGCTATTTTTTAAAAGATGACCAGCTCAAGGGTTATTTACTTAAAAAATCCCACTTTCACCCCAACACACCGCTGGGTTAGATTAGAGAACACATCGCCGTCGTCGCCTCAGGCAAAACAATCCGACGAGTGTCGCGTTGAAGGATGGTGTACGTCGAGTCTTGGGATGATTTTCTCGAGAAATTGGTTCAGTTATTTCGTGCCGATCCGCAGAAGGTATTGTTAATGATTTACGATCCTTTTTTTAGCTGATGATTGTTGAATTGGCTGTTTAGGTGCCGTTTCTTCTTGCGATTTCCATTCGTATCTTCGTTGCTTGCAGACTCGTTATGTGATGAAGTACCGAAATTGTGATGGCAAACTGGTTCTCAAAGTCACCGATGATAAAGAGGTATGGCGCCTGACGTCTCTATCAATTGTTTCTGTCCGTCTTTGAGCTCTAAGTTTTGGAGGATTTGTGTTTCCGAATATGAAAGTCGCTCGGTTCACTTTCATGGAAATTGAGGATGCTAAAGAGATATTTCCAGTTTCTGTTTTGTGATTATGTTTTATTGCCACGTTGATTTTCGGAAATTGTCGTCGTGCTGGTGCGATGATGATTTTATTCAGCTTATTAATTCTGCCAATGAGAGATTATCTGTACTTCACTACTCTTCTTGAATTGCTTGCTTGATGTGAAATCCTTATTTCATCATTAATAAGCTTCGTAAATTTTAATCTTTGTGTATTTGGTCTTCTTTCTCAGTCGTTTTAAACGATGAATTCTAATATTACCCACTGGAAAGGAACTATGAAAAATCATATCACGGTTTTAATCACGATGAGATGAGACCTAATCTGATTTAAGATATTACATATCTTCCGTGATTGGAAGTAGGTTATTGGCTCGGTACATTTGCATACTATGCTCATGGTGTGTCCAGATTATTGAGTTCACACACGTACTATTTAAGGGACATTTAGATTGAGCGAATTGACTGAAGCATGCCAATTATTTTTTCAGTGTAAAATCTCTCCCCTATAAAAATAATACCGATCTATGAATTCTCCACGGATTGCCAATGATTTTATCTTTCTTACCAGTGCATCAAATTCAAGACAGACCAAGCACAGGATGCCAAGAAGATGGAGAAGCTCAATAATATATTCTTCACTTTGATGGCTCGTGGGCCTGATGGTACGCCCTTTACGACTTGCACTCAGACACAATATGCAATTCCAAACGCAATATTAATCAGTTTGCATTTTGTCTTGGAAAGGGAGAGAAAAGAAATTTGTCGAGCATATCCTTAAGAATTAGCATGCAGCAAATAAAACTCTGTAGGTGATACTTGAATGTGTAGTTATGCCTCTCCTTGATCAAGAACTCACTTTCATTTCACCAGTGTGTGAAATTTGAACCTTCAATCTGACTCTAGTTAGACTATCGCCCGCCTCCTTCTGTACGCTTCTTTCTTTATATTGTTTAGTAAGAAGTTCTGACTTGCATTAAAACTTTGCTCCATGAAATCATGTTGCAAATTGTTTTGGCTATGCAAATGCTTCAAATAGTGTATAGGCTCTGATCAACAAGTAGCTGTTTAAAAAACTGAAACTGTTCGCCAGTGCACGTTTTTCCTTTGCACGTGTCATGTAGTATGGTTTTCTTCAATCAGTCTAACCATCTTCGTCAGTATCCATAGTTATCGTAAATACTGCTGTAAATTTATTTAGGATATTATCATTGCTATCACAAGCATGGAGCTTCTGATAAGCCGTTCACATTTTTCCGCAGCTGATATATCCGAAGTGGGGGGCAAAGAGCAAACAGATCCACAACCAACCAAGAAAGGGAGGGGAAGAAAACAGTAGTAGCATTGAGAGGTTAGTTTTGAACTGGGCATTTATCACTCTCTTTATTTCTGTTGCTAATTTCCTATTTTATATTTCTTAGCAAAGAACATCTTCATTGATTAGGTTTGTTTGTTTGTCTGAAGAGGGCAAATAACATTTTTAACTTATTGCCTCTACTGTCTGAATATGGCAAAACAATTCATTACTTTATGCGAACATGAAAGTTCAAGCCTGCCTTTGCAACATTAGTGTTCCATATGCAGTTTTGCCTGCAGTATCGAGTCCTTTTCAAATACTGAAATTATTATAAAACTTATTTATTTATATATATTTATTTCAAGAAGCTGGGATTCCCATTTTTATGATCACCTTAACCGTTAATTTAGTGATGTCTCAATAAGTAGGTCATGAATTTCCTTCCGCTAACTTGCTTTTACTATCGTGTTTGTGTTGGTTTGATATACACACATATTAGGAGGATTTAAATTTTACTCGTACTGAACTTAGTAGGAGAGTGGAGATTACGAGGATTTAAATTTTATTCCTACTGAACTTAGTAGCCTTGCGGTGATGCGTAAACTGTCGTGGGAGAAAAAAAGTGTTAGAATGTAAATAATGAGAAGTAGAATGTAGTGTAGCCTTAGAGCATCTCTAACTAAGAAACTCATTCACAAACTCAAAATCTAGTAAATTATTCTCCAGTTGTTAAACTCAAACTCAAAGGACTATTTTCGAAATATTCACTTCTCTATAAAATTTTACAACTTTTCAACATCGTCACACATATTTTATACCTTAAAAAAAATATTTAAATATTATATTATATCTAAATAAAAGAAATTCTATATTTCCTTATAATTTAAAAAACTCTCTAATTACTTTTTATAGATTTTAATTAAAATTAAAATAAATAAAAGGACTTACTAAATATAGAACTCATTTATGAGTTAAAATGCATCTATGGGTTTAGTGGAGGAGGGAGAAAGTACAAAATCCATTTTTAAATGATTTTAGATTCGGTTGGAATGATTTTATGATTTTTTTTTGTTTTCATTTCCATTAAAATGGTCTTAGGTAGCATACTCCCTCAAAGCCTCTTTTTTTCTTTTGGAGTTATTCTAAGTACGTTTCAACCAGATTTTGTAAAATATATGAGGAATGTGAATTCTTTATCGTTAAATGAGTATAACAATGTTAATGTTAATGTTGATTATAACAATGTTAAAGTTAAAGAAGATATTTGAATCATAGTAAATAGAGAAGAGTATGTATTTATTTTAAAGTCAATGACTTTTTCAAAAGGGTGGGACCGAAACCTGGGTATGGTTTTGTTTGTATCTGTAACGGCTAAAAGAAAATTATTGACGTGGTCCATAAATTGTAATTTTGGGTCACAATATGAAGATTTATTTTTCCCAAGTGATAACTACTAATAGAATTTTATTTCTTAATACGTATGGAATTGTTGAGTGAGACACATCGAAGAAAGAGGATTAAATGTTATCGTAGTAAGGTTTCAGATTGAATTTAGATTGAATTTAGTCGAAGTTTACTGGGTACAATAATATTAAAAATATATTCTTGTCAACTGGAAAATATATAAAATATATCCATATATATATACTACCAAATCTTTTTTTCTAATGATTTGTAGATGAGATCTTCTCAAAAAAGTTATTAACTTTTAAATTTGGATATCCATTATATTAAAATTTGAGTTAAAATGAGAAACAAGTAGTTAATATTAATTGAGTTAAAAAATGAGAACAAGTAGTTAATTATCTTTCTAATTTTTAGTTTGTTCCTTCATTTATGATACTTTAAGGCAACGTCTTCTTCAAATAGAGAGAGATAGTAACGTAAATAGATAGACCTTGAAATTAGGAAAAGCAATCGAGGAGGGACATCAAAAATAGCAAAAAGAATGTTGAAAGGGGAAAATAGTAAACTATAATCAAAACTATTAAATGAAGTCACTGAAGTGGACCCCACTTTGAAATCTGTGACGAAGACGGCAGTTTTGCTTCCCTGCTACTAATAACCTAACCCATTTCTCAGGTTTGATATATATTAGGGTAAATTAAAGATCAGGCCCTACTAAGATGTATAACTTTGTGTTCAGGCCCCATTTGAGTTTGATTTAGGATAAAGGACCTACTTTTTGAAAAATTCAGTGGAAACTACCTAAAGACTGCGAAAAGACATAATTATCCCTGACATATGCGAAATTTACCACAGAATACCCAAATGATCCGATTATAGTTGTCGAAATAATTATAACAGTTTTAGGCTGAAATGAACCACTTCCATTCATTTGGATAACAAATTGTCTGTATTGAGTACAATATCGCATATATTTTAGTAACAACTTTATCAATTATAATACCAATACTAATAAAACGAATAAATTAGAGAAAAATACATAAATGATGTGATAAGACATATTTAACACTACATATGCCAAATCAACGAAAAATACTTGAATAATACGATAACAAGTTTCGAAAAAATAATAACAGTTTCGCGTCGATCTCTCCCAACAAGCGACGCATCGATCGAAATGAGATTTCACGTTCAGACCCGAATAGATCTCCACGATTGTGATGATATAAGGTTTATTAGTGACGTTAATTGTGAGAAAATAAATATTGCCCGTATAGCAGAAAATACCACGTTTCGTTTAGTAAATAACAAATGATGTTGCAAAAGTAACACATCATTCAAAAACAATACTGCTTCCTGCAATAACACATTCCTTACACTCATTCGGTCGAAAGAAGAAATTCACGTTCGAAATTCGATCCAATCTCGACGTTACTAACAGCACAAAGTTGTATCGGCTTCAATTTTTAATGGGTCTTCATACTCGAAGAGAATTTTCGAAGTTCATAAAGCACGAAAGCTTCAAACACAATTCGGAAATTTCGTTTAATACGGTGAAATCTCGACTTTAATGACCGGATAATGTAAATTCGACACAATTTCATCATGAGCCTTAGTTATCGATAATAATTATTGATGTTAATCATGGAATAACGAAGAATTTTGATGAGATCTAAGAGGACGTTTGCTAATTAAAATGGTTACACTCCATGCGTTCTGGGTAACAATTCCTGGAAAAATAATACCATATATCTGACGCTTATAACAAATATTTCCGCAAAACGAACATATAAGTAGAAAATAATAACGACCCGTCACCCGTAAATAACACATGTAATACCCAAGTAAATGCAAAGATGAATAGATCATAACGTGATAACAATGCGAACCTAGCTGAATGACGCGATAACAAGTTTCGAAACAAAAATAACACTTTAAGCTAAAAGGAAACATTTTCTTTCAGTTTAATAACAAAAGTCTTGTACTTAGTTCTAAAATTTGTATATTTAGTACATGTGTGTCATCTATAATAACAGAACCAACACAACGAATGACAAATTTTCCAGTTGCGATAAGACATTTAACCCTTGCCAAAGCGACGAAAAATAACAATTTAGTACAAGAATTCATGTTTTAAGCTGAAAAAAACATACCTTTAATAAGCTGAAAAATTCATGTTTCAAATTCGACCCAATCTCGACGTTACTAACAACAAACGTTGTATTGGCTTCGATTTTCATGGGTCTTCATAATCAAAGAGAATTTTCGAGATTCATAAAGCACGAATGCTCCAAACATACGTTTAATATGGTGAAATCTCGACTTAATGACCGAATAATGTAAAGTCGACACAATTTTATCATGGGCCCTAGTTATCGACGACAATTATTGATGTTAATCATGGAATAATGAAGAATTTTGATGAGATCTAAGTGGTAAACGTTTGCTTATTAAAATGGTCACTGAATAACACTTCATGCTTTCTGGGTGACAATTCGTGGAACAATAATACCATATGTCTAGATATTCATAACAAATTTATCCGCAAAATGTAACATATAATGAGAAATTAATAACGACTCGTTACCCGTAAATAACACGTTTGCCAATAAAAAGTTGGTTGGTAACATTTTCTTTATTCTGAGTAACAATTCACGCAATTTGGATAACGCATCGATAAGAACATTCTAGGAGTTTCTAGAATGTCAGAGATATTAACAGTACAATAACACATTGCCTGCAAATAATACCACATATCTGATAAAAAATAACAATATAGACCAACCATATAACACATTTGTAGCTATAAGTACCACAATATAGCTAATCAATGCCACATTACTATTTCGATTAATTTCGTTCACAAATTCATTTCGTTCGGATGTATAAGATTGACATTCATGAAAATAGATGATATGATGAAGCTAAATCACAAAATTTCATTAAAAGACACGTTTTGCGAAAGTTGGTATCAATATGTGAAAAGTTGAGATAAAAAATCATACAAACATATATCTCTTCCTTCACAACATACTAGTATCTCATTTAATGAGACATAATCGTTATGAATTCCAACACAAACGTGTTCAAAGTTCAAAATTAAACCACAAATATCATTTTATATGTCGTAAATCTGTATTTGATACATTTTCGAAGTTATTTGTTAAGGAATATTAGCAGGATGATTCGTTAACGTCACCAGTACCAGATTGCCCGCACGTAATACTACATGTTTGCTATAAAATAACAATGTGAACCTACCGAATAACGTGTTTACACATAATGATACCACATAACAGGTTTCCAGTACCACATTACTAATCCGATTAATTTCGTTCATAAAAGCACATTGTTCGAGATTTACAAGATTAACATCTTGTAAATGTATGATTTGATGCATTTATCACACCAAATTCCTATAAAAGCTACATTGTTTGATTGAGGTGGATGATTGATAAACGTATTTTAATACGTTTATTGTTTTGTTTATTTGGGGTATAATAGGATATTTTCGGTTATTCATGTATTTCTTGGCTCTATTTACACCCATTTAAATATTGTAGGGCCTTCGAATGATTATCAAGCGAAAAGGAACGAAAACGAGGCGAAAACGACACGAAAACGACGAAGTATGAAGCTGTCAGTCACCGTTCACGGCCGTGAATCACCTCGCACGAGGCCGTGAACGGGGGCAGTGAGTTCAATACGTATAAGTATCAAGATTCACGGCCGTGGTTATCGCGCACTAAGCCGTGAACGATGGCAGAGGCGTTACAAAGAAAAGATCTCAGGTGTCACGGCCGTGAATCATACAGCACTAAGCCGTGACACCAGGCAGTAAGCTCAAGATTCTCAAGTCACGGCCGTGAACCTTTATGTAAGAGGCCGTGAACCTGGACAGAGAGCGAAGATGGAGAAAGTCTCAGGTGTCACGGCCGTGACACCTTGTGCGAATGGCCGTGACTCGCGGCAGTGAGTTCAACGAATGGAAATTCAATACCTTCACGGCCGTGACTTCCGATGCACGAGGCCGTGAATCATGCCAGATAGTCAATATTTAGGGTTTAAGCCGCCGTCACGGCCGTGAAGCATGTTGCACGAGGCCGTGACTCATGCCAGAAAGTCAAGAAATAGGGTTTTCAGCCGCCTTCACGGCCGTGAAGGCCCGTTAAGAGGCCGTGAACGTGCCAAAATGCAGGGTTTTAGCCCATTTTCGAAGCATAAAAGGGGGGCTCTACTCAGAACTCAAGAACAACTCCATAGGGACGAAACTTAGAGCTAAAAAGAGGAGGAAGAACACTAGAAGCAATCCGTGATTCGGAGAAGCTCAAGGGACGATCTAACAACGAAGCCACGCTCATACGATCGAGGAACGAGAGCTACACCTCAGAAACGCCATTTTCACTTCTTAGGGAAGTTTTCATGAGTTCTCTATCCTCGTTTACTTTGAATCTCGTTGTTGTTTTGCCTAATATGAGCAGCTAATCCTCTTGTGTGTTTGGGAATAGATGAACGTTGGGTTATGTTGTAGTTAAGGCGTAGGATAATCGTGAACACGTGTATTCGACTATTTATCGATCTATGATATTGTTTCTTCGTATCAATATGTCTATGTGTTGATGTGCATGTGTGGTATATCGTTTAGGGCGACAGCTAAATAACGATTAGGCCGTTCGTAGACTTTAGGAATCGAGTATAGGGCGACAGCAAATACTCGATCCTCGCCGTCTAGTAATCGCTAAACTTAGATCCCCACGAACGTTTAGGGCGACAGCAAATCCGTGAGTGGGTAGAAAATTACTGCGATTTAGTCGATAATCACGTATGAGCGATATTCCGTAAGCCTTAGCCAACAAAACTCAGCGGGATTCGAATCCCGGACACATATTTATCACCTTAAGTCACTCTTACTATTTCTAGTTGTGCCTCCTTGTCTTCCAATCCTTTAAGTTGCGTTGTTAAATTAGTTCATAATACAAACAAATCCTGCTATTTTATTTAGGTTAAATATCGAATCGATAGGTCAATACTAGTAATCAATTTATTCCTCGTGATCGATACTCGGATATTCACTATAGCTATATTACAAACGATAGGTACACTGCCTATCGCGCGTGATTTTAGTTATAATATATTCGTTTTAATTATTACTTGACGTACTCGCACAAACATTTATTTAAACATACACGCACGCGATCAAGTTTTTGGCGCCGTTGCCGGGGAATAGATTGATATTAGGAACACCCTAGTTCGGTAATTTAGCTACTTTCCCAGTTTTCGGTTAATTGCGTTATTTGTTTCTACATCATTATTAGTCTCGTTACCTTTTCAACGTATTTGTCTAGTTCTTCGCTAAATTTCGTTTTCACTCATTGAAGGTACTGTTTGACGGTGGATGACCCGAAGCCACCCATCAGGTCCAATTGTTGAAGGAGATCCAGATTTCGAGCGGAAATTGCGAAGGCAGCTCAGATACAATTCAGAAGGCACGGCTAGTAACTATCAAGAAGCGTTAGTAAGCTACTCAGAGGACAACTCTCAGGAGTCGGCAGAGAATTCTCGAACAGAGGCATCTGTAGACGGTCGAGAGACAGAAGTCGAGATGGCTGAACGCAGAGTACCGGTCCACCAGGACCAAGAAGAGGAACAATCTCTACAAGACCTACTCAAGAGTGCCTCCCTCGGCGGAACTGAATCGGCAATCGTTATTCCGCCGATCGAGAACAACAATTTCGAGCTGAAGCACGCCTGGCTTCAGATGATCTTTCAGACGGCCCAGTTTGAAGGAAATCCCGATGATGATCCGTACTCCCACCTGAAGGCTTTTCTTACAGTAACAGACACCATTAAGATTAATGGGTCCCGAGTGATGCGATTAAACTAATGTTGTTTCCATTCTCACTCAAGTACAGGGCGAAGGATTGGTTGGAGATGTTACCGCCCAGATCGATCACTACGTGGGAAGAACTACGAGCAACATTCATCGGCCATTACTTCCCACTGCAAAAGGTATTACGGTTGAAGACGGAGATTTCCCTTTTTCACCAGAAGGATTCAGAGAATCTTTACGAAGTGTGGGAGTGATACAAATCCTTATTGAAGAAATGCCCACAACACGGGATGTCGAAAGCTGCTATGATCAACCGATTCCACGAGGGCCTCAATGATCAGACTGTCCATATGCTAGACGGAGCCGCAGGAGGAGGACTCGTGAAGCTCAATGCCACGGACGCATGGAATTTGATTGAGGATTACTCGAGGAACAGTTTCATGAGGGGCAATACAAGGATGAAGACACCCGGTGTGTTCGGAGTCAGCGAGGAGACGGCCACTAGTGCCAAGATCGAGGTGCTCCAGCAACAAATCGCCTCGACGAACTCCCAGTTGCAGACGGTGATAGGTGCATTACTTCCCAAGTCCGGGCAGATACAGCCCGTGAACGCCGTAGCGACCACCACACCGACGCAGCATACATACATACCCTTGTGCGGGATTTGTGGCGCAGCCCACGAGACCTCAGAATGCCAACTTGGGCAGCCGCTGGAGCACGTAGACTATATGGGCAATTACCAAGGTGGCCAGCGAAGTTTCCAGCCTCGGGCACATCCAAACTTGGCATACGGAAATCAGAACCATCAGGGCCAAGGACCGCCAGGATTTCAGCCCAGACCATCCGGATTCCAAAACGGGCCGCCACGACAGTACCAGAATGCACCCGCAGGAGGATCCGATGACATGAGGGAGATGAAGGACATGATGAAGACGCTCCTTACAAATTTCAGCAACACCACTCAAGCCCACGAGAGTCGAATGAATAAGATGGAGGAGTACATAGAAGTACGTGCCCAGAACACGGACGCATCTATCAAGAAATTGGAGCAACAAGTGGGCCAGATGGCGAAACAGTTGGCTGAGCGAACTCAGGGATCACTCCCAAGTTATACCGAACCGAACCCTAAAGAGTACTGCAAAGCGGTGACGCTGAGGAACGGGCGAGAACTGCAAGAAGTGCATGCCAAGAAGAAGGCCAAGGAGGACGCCAACTTCGAGAGCCATGATGAGCCCGAAGTGGAGGAGATCAGAGGCGATGATATCTAAAAGGCCGAAGCTGAGAAGGAGAAGGTCGAGCCTGAGAAAGAAAAGGCGAAGGAGATCGAGCGGCCACCGGTGAAGCCATATCAGCCGAAGATTCCTTACCCGGCTCGACTAAAGAAGGACAAAGACGAGGCACAATTTGGTAAATTTATGGGTATGTGTAAGGAATTGCATATTAACCTACCTTTTGTTGAAGCTATTACGCAGATGCCCAGCTTCGCCAAGTTCTTGAAGGACTTACTGACGAACAGAAGGAAGCTCGAACACGTCTCAACTGTATGTCTGCGAGGAGAGTGCTCGGCGATACTCCAAAGCAAGATCCCTAAGAAGCTTAAGGACCCAGGGAGTTTTACTATTCCCTGTCTTATAGGAGACTTAGTTGTTGAGCGTGCGTTAGCTGACCTAGGTGCTAGCATTAATTTAATGCCATATTCAATGTTTAAGCGCTTAGGATTAGGTGAACCACGACCCACTAGGATGAGCTTGCAGTTAGCCGATAGATCGTTGAAGTATCCTCGAGGTGTTATCGAGGATGTCTTAGTTAAAGTCGATAAGTTTGTGATTCCCGCAGATTTCGTTATTTTAGATATGGAGGAGGACGAGAATGTTCCCTTGATATTGGGTAGACCGTTCCTAGCAACGGGGGAGACCATGATAGACGTTAGGAATGGGACTTTAACCTTGACAGTAGACGGCGAGAAAGTTACTTTTAATATGGCCGACTCGATGAAAAAGAGCGGCGAGCAAGATGATAAATGCTATTTCTTAGACGTATTTGAGCACGACTTTCTTTTTTCCGTGCAAGGTCTGTCACAGGTCGGCGAGCAGGACATGCATACACTTATGGCAATCGACGAGTGTGGGGAGGAGGTCGACGAGCCTATCATAGCCATCGACGAGAGCAGCGAAGAGGATAAAGAAAAGAGCTCGGTCGAGGAGCCACCAGTCCTAGAGTTAAAGTCGCTTCCCGACCACCTCGAGTACGCATTCCTTAGCAGAAATAGAGGGCTACCAGTCATCATCTCGTCGAGCCTAGACAACGGACAGAAGGGCCAGCTCTTGGATGTGTTGAAAGCGCACAAGAAGGCCTTGGCATGGAAGATATCCGACATAAGGGGTATCAACCCGAGCTACTGCACGCATAAGATCCTCATGGAGGACGATTTCAAGCCGGTCGCTCAACGCCAAAGGCGGCTCAACCCAAATATGAAGGACGTGGTAAAGAAGGAAGTGATCAAACTGCTAGACGCAGGGATGATCTATCCCATTTCAGACAGCGCATGGGTCAGCCCGGTCCAAGTAGTCCCAAAGAAGGGAGGCATGACGGTCGTCACCAATGACAAGAACGAGCTGATTCCGACGAGGACGGTGACTGGATGGCGCGTCTGCATTGACTACAGGAAGTTGAACGATTCGACGAGAAAGGATCATTTTCCTTTACCGTTTATTGATCAGATGTTAGAAAAACTCGCCGGTCATTCATTTTATTGTTTCCTTGATGGTTTGTCAGGTTATCTGCAGATTCCCATAGCACCCGAGGACCAGGAAAAGACGACGTTTACGTGCCCGTTCGGAACGTTCGCGTACCGAAGGATGCCATTTGGCTTATGCAATGCCCCAGCCACCTTCCAGCGATGCATGATGGCCATATTCGACGAACTGGTAGGTGAGGTAATGGAGGTATTTATGGACGACTTTTCTGTGTTCGGTTCCTCGTTTGATGCATGTTTGTCAAATCTGAAACTCGTACTCGCACGATGCGAGGAAACAAACTTGGCACTTAATTGGGAAAAGTGCCACTTCATGGTTCGAGAGGGTATAGTTCTCGGTCATAAGATCTCCTCTAAGGGAATCGAAGTGGACCGAGCTAAATTAGAGACGATAGAAAAATTGCCCGTTCCCTCGAACGTGAAGTCCATTAGGAGCTTTCTAGGACATGCGGGGTTTTATCGTAGGTTTATTAAAGATTTTTCGAAGATTGCAAGACCCATGTCTAGGTTGCTAGAAAAAGATGCCCCGTTTGATTTTAATGACGAGTGCTTGCATGCTTTCAATTTACTTAAGGAACGACTTATCGCAGCACCTATTATGGTCGCCCCTGACTGGGGGCTGCCTTTTGAACTAATGTGCGATGCTAGTGACTATGCAGTTGGGGCCGTGCTAGGGCAGCGTAAGGACAACCATTTCAGGCCGATATACTACGCGAGTAAAACGCTAGACACAGCCCAAGCCAATTACACGACCACCGAAAAGGAGCTGTTGGCCGTCGTGTTTGCTTTCGACAAGTTCAGGTCATATCTTATCCTATCCAAAGTTATTGTTTTTACTGACCATTCTGCTCTTAAGTACTTGTTAGCAAAGCCCGACGCCAAGCCACGGCTAATCAGATGGATCCTACTACTGCAAGAGTTCGATATAGAGATCCGGGACAAGAAGGGTGCGGAGAACCTAGCGGCGGATCACCTCTCTCGACTGGAGGAGTCCGAAATATACCAAAAGGACGGAAGGCCGATACAAGATAGGTTCCCAGACGAGCATCTTTACTCGATACAGGTGGTAAGTGACGACACTCCCTGGTTTGCAGATTACGCTAACTATCTTGTTGCGAGGGTCCTACCAAAGGAGTATACCAGTCAGCAAAAGAAGAAATTCTTTTCTGATTTGAGGTACTACTTTTGGGAAGACCCATATCTTTTCAGGCGATGTGCAGACCAGGTGATACGACGATGTGTTGCCGCTCCAGAGACGACACAGATCCTGAGGCACTGCCACAATGGACCGACCGGAGGGCACTACGCAGCCAACAGAACCGCCCAGAAGGTGTTGGAAAGCGGATTCTACTGGCCCACGATATTCAAGGACGCCCAAAGGTACGTTGACACTTGTGATCAGTGTCAGCGCTCAGGTAATATATCGAGACGTGATGAAATGCCCCAAAACTTTATTTTGGTATGTGAGATTTTTGACGTTTGGGGTATAGATTTTATGGGACCATTCCCTAGTTCGTACAATAATAAGTACATCCTAGTTGCGGTCGATTATGTGTCTAAATGGGCCGAGGCGCAAGCCTTACCCACGAACGACGCTAGGGTAGTCGTTAGATTTCTTCGAGCATTGTTTTCACGTTTTGGGGCGCCTAGGTGCATTATCAGTGATAGGGGTACACATTTCTGTAACACCCAGTTTGCACGCACTTTAGAACGTTACGGTGTTAGACACAGCCTATCCACCCCATACCACCCCCAAGCTAGTGGTCAAGTAGAAGTAGTGAACCGTGAGTTGAAACGCATTCTAGAGAAAACCATAGATGGGAATCGACGGGAATGGGCGAATAAGCTTAACGACGCACTATGGGCATATAGGACTGCATATAAGACGCCAATAGGCACTACTCCATATCGACTAGTTTACGGAAAGGCATGTCACCTTCCTGTTGAACTAGAACATAAAGCCTATTGGGCGATAAAGTCTTTAAACCTCGATTTGGTGCAAGCTGGTGAAAAACGTAAGCTCCAGATCAATGAGGTTGATGAATGGCGTTTGTCGGCATATGATAATGCAAAAATGTATAAGGAACGCTCAAAAGCGTATCACGATAAGAAGATCAAGCAACATAGAGAATTTCAAGAGGGGGATCAAGTCCTACTTTTCAATTCTCGTCTTAGGCTTTTTCCCGGAAAATTAAGATCTCGTTGGTCTGGACCTTTTACAGTTACTCGCGTTTTTCCCTATGGTACTGTCGAAATTTCAAATGTTGAGCAGGGAAATTTCAAGGTTAATGGCCATCGACTAAAGCATTATCACGGTGAAGGAGATGACATGGGCACAAAGGAGGTCATGTACCTCGATTTTAAGCTACCATAGAACGAGAAAGGTACGTCCGGCTCACGACGTTAAAGAAGCGCTTTTTGGGAGGCAACCCAGGTATTTTTATTTATGTTTTAGGCATTTAAAAAAAAATTTAATTAATAATCTACAACTATATACTAAATTAAATAAAACAATAATAATAAAAACATTAAAATTTTAAATGATAATAAATTTATTTCGAATATTGAGGATGGTTACAACGCAGAGTCTAGAGACGAGATAGGAATGATAGTCTTACTTCATAAGAGATGGTTACAATACCATTACAACGTGTGAAAGACCAACACAAAAGCAAATTAAAACTGCAAATAACACAAAAGATAGAACCATAGTTTATTTTGCTTCATAAGGGCGGGTTACACACAAGTGCACCTTGAGATAACCCAACACACGAAAGCAAGTAAAACTCCAAACAAGCCCAAAAGAAGAGCAAGGTAGAGTGATACCATATCTAAATTACGACGAATCCTTGCATATTCCTCACTCTCATCCTCACGACCTTGCTGCTGTCCCCAATTCATAGTGCCTAGCTAACTCTGAATATCGAAAATAAGATTGTTAAAGACGTGAGATTTAGGGTAGATGATGATATTGTGTTGTTCCACCAATATCTATTTATAGGCACAAATGGCACAAAAATATCATTATCATACCCGACAATCCATTAAATGATACAGACGAATTTTTGACTTGGAAGATTTGACGCCGCGTAAGAAAGTGATTTTTCTCTTGTCGATTCCAAGATTTTTCCTCGCTCAAATCGTCCTCGAAAAAATTCGTCAATTGCGTATCAATCATATTTCAAATTTATATTAAATAAAAATAATCAAAAAAAAAAAAAAGGCCACTGCCGCGCCTCACGGCCAATTGCTTAGACATTCACGGCCGTGAGAGTGTGATATGTCGCACACTGCCTGCATTCACGGCATGTTGCTTACTGTGTCGCGGCCGTGAATGATACTTTACTCAAACACTGCCCGGAGTCACGGCTTGTGGATCCTCATTCACGGCCGTGACCCCGACGAGTAATAACAAAAAAAAAAAATAAATAAATAATAAAAAAAAATAAAATAAAATAATAAATAAAAATAATCATAAAATTTTAAAAATAATAATAAATAAAAAAAAATATATAATAAAAATAAAAAAAATAAATAAATAAATAAGTCCAAAATAGGTTGTCACGGCCCGTGTCATCGAAGTCACGGCCGTGACGTAAGCGGGCTAAATTCACTGCCCGAAGTCACGGCCCGTGACCCGCGAGTCACGGCCCGTGACCCGCGAGTCACGGCCGTGACCGAGTACTTAATCAGCCCACTGCTTCTGTTCACGGCCTGTGAATTATTATTCACGGCCGTGAAGGTTGCGTTTTCAGCTTTTAAACTTCATTTCAAACACAATCCCGTCTCTTTCTTTCTCTCCTCTCCTTCACAACCTAAAATCCACCCACCAAGCAACCGGCGGCCACATCCGACCACCGAACACCGCCGTCGAACACACTCCGGCGACACCAATTAACAAACACATACTCACATTTTAAATTCGAAACTCAACAGGTATGAATTCGTCACCCTTCCCTTCGATTATGATTGGATCGATTTCGTGTTTACATTGCTCTTTCTTTATTCGATTTATACTATAAACACGTTGGGACTGGGGGATTTGTTGATTTACTTTGTTAATTGTGAATTTTTGACGATGAACCCTAATTTTCGAAATTGGGGCTTTTCCAATTTGGGTCTAATTTGGTGTTCATCTTGTGCATTTTTGGTTGGACACGTGATAATATCATCTTGGGAATGTTTACTTCGTTGATTTCATGCGTTAATTTCGATTTTTCGTATGATTAATCCTAATGCCGAATATAGGGATTTTGGGAATTTGGACGGAATTGGGTACTGTTATTGGTTCATTTTGCGTTGGTTACTTGTTTGAAGCCGTTGAATTTGATTAGTTGATGGATTATTGCATTTGGAAGTAGTATTTTAGCATGTCTATTATGTGTTCGACAAAATGCCGCTTTGAATGTTCATATATTCTTGCTTTAGCTTGTCAATTTTGTCGCTACGTTGGTCGAGTCGAGTTGTGTTGATTATCTTTTTCTCGCCAACTAACATTTGGACTTCTAGGTACTATGGGTCGAAGCCGCTCATCTGCATCAACAAGTCGTCAACGTCGAGGCCAAAGCATGAGCCGCACGATGTCACTGCTAGAATCTATGGGGCAGTTTGACGACGAGACGCACCAAGCCCGTTACAACCGGCTAAAGGGCACGGAATTCATTCTGACTGATCAGATTGATCAAGAGACGCTGGCGAAACATCATATTGACCAGCAAGTGGCGGGGTACATGTCCCTGAGCGGCTGGCTCGAATTCTTTCAAATCGACGAGCCAGCATACAAGGAGCTGACCTTAGAGTTCCTCTCCACCTTCTCCTTCGAGGACGGGCGCAATGGAGTTAAGTTCCGGGCGTTTAATGAGGAGCATGCCGTAGATATCGACGATATTTGTCGGGCGCTTGGATTGAGGGTACCATATTTTGGGCGCCAGGGGCCATTCCCAGACGAATATTACAAGGAGTACCTTCAGCATCCGGCAGAGCGCCAGAACTGTTGGGCTGAACTTGCGAGACCCGGCGAACCTGCCTTCAGTGTGAAGACCTCCAAGGCGTCTTCACTCAGGAGCCCCGGCCTGCGCTACATCCACCGATTACTATCGACATCGCTCACCCCTAGGGGCGACTCGCACGGCGCAATTGGACTGCGTGACTTGTTCTACTTGGCCAAGATGCAGCGTGGTCAACTGGTGCATCTAGGGTTGGGGATGGCCTACGCCTTCAGCACCCAAGCTGATGTTCGTAGTCACGGGAAGCTCGCTGTAGGGCCCTTTGTTACGAAGGTTGTCAGGGGACTCAACCTGTGGCCAGAGGATCCACCAGAGATGGCGATAGTGGGTGGCCGAAATCTGGTGAACGAGGAGATGATGCTGAAAATGAAGATGCTGATCAAAGCGCCGAATTGGTCCCGCTCGAACAAGGTTTACGTCTGGCACGAGGTTTATCGTGGGCAGACGGACCTGGATGAAGAATTCCCCGAGCCACTAGAAATTGAGGGTGTGGGGCCAGATCCGGTTCACTCAGACACTGCCGGTCCTTCCCATTCCTCCGGCTATCACGAGGGCGAGTCATCAGGGGTCGGTCATTACGCGTCAGTCGCAGACTTTCAATCATTGCGCCAAGAAATGCTACGCTACAACGAGGATGCCATTCGACGCGATGAGGAGACACGACGGTGCCAGGAAGAGTATGAGCGCCGAAACGAAGAAGCCCACCGGCGCTATCGCGAAGAGCAACACCGATACGAGCTGGCTCTTCAGGCCATGGAGAACGCGATGAAGCATACACAGGAGTCGGTCCGGCTTGCTCAAGAATCGATGGCTCACCTTCGGCCGCGACCACCATCACCCCCACCACCACCTTAGTGTTATTTATTTTGTTATGTTTTTCTATTCGTACTCTTTTCTGTTGGTCTAGTACTTAAGTCACTTGTGATGACTAAGACTTAATTTGTTATGTTTTAATATTTTCTATGCGCGTTTAATTTTCTTTTGAGTATTTTCAGGAAACGTGACACGACTTCGAACTACGACACAAAATATGTCAAACTCAGAAGCAACAACCATGTTCAACTACATCAAATGCTCGAGGCAGGACCACGCCAATTTTTTTCAGGGAAGTCACGTTCTTTTCAACTTCTTTTACCTTCTTCTTCTTGATTTTACACGTTGGGGACAACGTGCATCTCAAGTGTGGGGAGGGGGAATTTTGTTAAGGAATATTGTTGAAAAGTTACGTGAAAAATTTTTATGACGTATTTTGGCTTTTAAATCTATAGAAGTTTGGCATGATTGTTTGCGTTCATCTCGAATTTAGATTGCACATTAGGGAGTCTAGTGAGCGATAAGGACATGCATCAGTGATTTAATCTTTTCAGCATGAATAGATATAGTGCTACTTTGAGAGATTCACACACATAACCCATGTTCCGTTGTGAGAGTTTGAGCTGACGAGCTTTTGCTCATTTTTCTTGGTTGTGTGAGTAGTGCATAATTTACGTCTCTCTAGAACTTGCTTGTTTGATACGCATTGAAATTGCTTATAGTATGTTTTGATGAATATGACGAAGGCATTAGGAAATAAGCCCACGGCCAAAGTTCCCAACCACGACTGATCACCGTAGTTAACCACTTTGTGCCTAAGCCTTTTTATTTCTTAAACCTCGTATATCATAACCCTCTGACCTAAATAAGCCTCCAGAGATCATTTGAACCCGAGTTAAGCAGGAAGTGAAGGTTGAATGTCAAAGTCGAAAAGCGAGTCGGATGACCCGACAACTCCGAGACAACGCCGAAAGCAGTGGAGAACGCCTCAATGTGAAAAAAAAAAAAAAGAAGAAGAAGAGTGAAAAAAAAAGAAAAAAAAATAAAAAAAAAGAGTAAAAGCGAAGTGGAACGAGGATAAGCTATAGCGAAAAGAAAGAAAAAGAACCTTTCCTTTGATAATCTTCCGGTCTCGTGAATTCCACATCATTCCCTCATTTCGAGACTTGGAAGAAGAAAGGCTTAGTGGAACGCAGCAGAAATAAGAGAATATGAAGACGGCGTAATCAAAAAGGGTTGATCCTGGCGCGCTTTAGACAATGACATGAAGACCGACACGACTGCTACTCATATGTGATCCCACTACCACCTCATCACTATCTGATCCCATTTAACCCGAAAAGACCTTCTGATTCATGCTAACTGCTTTAAGTAGTAGACGTGTGATTGACTTGCAAGCATATGGTATAAACTAGATTATTGCATGAATTGAGCGATTCACCGATTTATTAGCCTATACACTGAGTGATTTGAGTGAATCCCTGTGAGGTGTGGATCTCGATTAGTAGTGCTAAGGAAATTCGTGTCGATAAGTGCTTATTATTGTTGCAGTGTCCATAATTGCTTGTTTGATTCCTATTTGTGTTTTCCATCTGCGTTGGTGAATTGTGAACGGCGTGCCGTTATCTTGTTACCCTTTTCTTGCTTTTAATTTGCTTGAGGACAAGCAAAAGCTTAAGTGTGGGGAGGTTTGATAAACGTATTTTAATACGTTTATTGTTTTGTTTATTTGGGGTATAATAGGATATTTTCGGTTATTCATGTATTTCTTGGCTCTATTTACACCCATTTAAATATTGTAGGGCCTTCGAATGATTATCAAGCGAAAAGGAACGAAAACGAGGCGAAAACGACACGAAAACGACGAAGTATGAAGCTGTCAGTCACCGTTCACGGCCGTGAATCACCTCGCACGAGGCCGTGAACGGGGGCAGTGAGTTCAATACGTATAAGTATCAAGATTCACGGCCGTGGTTATCGCGCACTAAGCCGTGAACGATGGCAGAGGCGTTACAAAGAAAAGATCTCAGGTGTCACGGCCGTGAATCATACAGCACTAAGCCGTGACACCAGGCAGTAAGCTCAAGATTCTCAAGTCACGGCCGTGAACCTTTATGTAAGAGGCCGTGAACCTGGACAGAGAGCGAAGATGGAGAAAGTCTCAGGTGTCACGGCCGTGACACCTTGTGCGAATGGCCGTGACTCGCGGCAGTGAGTTCAACGAATGGAAATTCAATACCTTCACGGCCGTGACTTCCGATGCACGAGGCCGTGAATCATGCCAGAGAGTCAATATTTAGGGTTTAAGCCGCCGTCACGGCCGTTAAGCATGTTGCACGAGGCCGTGACTCATGCCAGAAAGTCAAGAAATAGGGTTTTCAGCCGCCTTCACGGCCGTGAAGGCCCGTTAAGAGGCCGTGAACGTGCCAAAATGCAGGGTTTTAGCCCATTTTCGAAGCATAAAAGGGGGGATCTACTCAGAACTCAAGAACAACTCCATAGGGACGAAACTTAGAGCTAAAAAGAGGAGGAAGAACACTAGAAGCAATCCGTGATTCGGAGAAGCTCAAGGGACGATCTAACAACGAAGCCACGCTCATACGATCGAGGAACGAGAGCTACACCTCAGAAACGCCATTTTCACTTCTTAGGGAAGTTTTCATGAGTTCTCTATCCTCGTTTACTTTGAATCTCGTTGTTGTTTTGCCTAATATGAGCAGCTAATCCTCTTGTGTGTTTGGGAATAGATGAACGTTGGGTTATGTTGTAGTTAAGGCGTAGGATAATCGTGAACACGTGTATTCGACTATTTATCGATCTATGATATTGTTTCTTCGTATCAATATGTCTATGTGTTGATGTGCATGTGTGGTATATCGTTTAGGGCGACAGCTAAATAACGATTAGGCCGTTCGTAGACGTTAGGAATCGAGTATAGGGCGACAGCAAATACTCGATCCTCGCCGTCTAATAATCGCTAAACTTAGATCCCCACGAACGTTTAGGGCGACAGCAAATCCGTGAGTGGGTAGAAAATTACTGCGATTTAGTCGATAATCACGTATGAGCGATATTCCGTAAGCCTTAGCCAACAAAACTCAGCGGGATCGAATCCCGGACACATATTTATCACCTTAAGTCACTCTTACTATTTCTAGTTGTGCCTCCTTGTCTTCCAATCCTTTAAGTTGCGTTGTTAAATTAGTTCATAATACAAACAAATCCTGCTATTTTATTTAGGTTAAATATCGAATCGATAGGTCAATACTAGTAATCAATTTATTCCTCGTGATCGATACTCGGATATTCACTATAGCTATATTACAAACGATAGGTACACTGCCTATCGCGCGTGATTTTAGTTATAATATATTCGTTTTAATTATTACTTGACGTACTCGCACAAACATTTATTTAAACATACACGCACGCGATCAATGATAGTGGATGTTCGAGGTCAATAGTTATTCAAAACATAAACTATTACTTTGTTCATTGAAACATCACATATGAATTTCAGCACGAATGCCATCAAAATTCAAAATTAAACCACAAATATCAGTTTATATGTCGTAAATCTTCAAACCTTAAGGGTAACCCTAAACCATTAAACCTTAATCTCCATAAACACATAACCCTAAACCTTGGTGCGACAACTACAGCAATTGGTAACACATAAGCAACTTTTAGTAACATATTTAACTAAATGGATAACAGTTAAATAGTTATTAGTAACACATTTGCACTGATTTAGCAATCCCGCTAAAATTCCAATCGTTGCATAAATCCCGCCCAATTAACCCAACCAATCCACAAATTCCGCCCAAAATTTAGCAAGTACAGTAACTCCATCCAAATCCAGCCAAAACTAATATCCCGCCCAATTAACCCAATCAATCCACAAATCCCGCCCAAAATTTAGCAAGTATAGTACCACTTCATGGCATATAATAATATTTATTATTTAGTGACAAATCCTGTACTTTTAGTAACAGTTCCGATAACAACAAGTAACGCTTTGGTTTTATGTAGTAACAGTTTCAATGTCAAAAAATATCGAAACATGCCTTCTAAAAGAACTTAGTTCGTAATATAACATTTCAGATAATACACCATCAATACTTACGGAAATCAAAATTAGGTCATAATATACCAATTAATCGACGAAGAAGTCGATTACGAGTTACCCCTCGTATCATGACCCACTTTGTTCATGAACCCATATGTTGGACAAAAAATACCAAATATATACTTCCGAGAAACAAAATAAAGTCGTACAATACCATATAATGAGATAAAAATATAATATGTGAGAAATAAAATAACGTTTTTGTAAAGTTTTGTAACATTAAGACAAATCGTAGTGACAATAACGCATGAAATAGTAACATATGCTCCTGATGAATCAATGACTGCGATACGACTTGCTTTCACACAGCGTAAGTTTAGAAGTGATGAGGTAACGATTGTTTCAAAATTCACAGAGCCTATGAAACGCCCAAACTATGGGTATCTCGAATACGCACAGATTAGCTGCAATTGTTGCTAAAATCTAGTTCGATTTGGCCACATTTTTCTCAAATTTCAACCCATATAAAAATTCATTACAATTCTTACATCGTTCTTCATCAATACTAGAAAAAAACATACGTGACACGTCGAAATTGATTGGTTGATGGGGCAGTCGATTGTGCTCGATTCATTGTGAAAAATGGATTTCGATTATCCGGAGAACTAAATATAAATCTGTTAAAAACATTTTACTATCGATAAATAACACATTATCAGTTTAAAGTAGCACTTATAAGTTTTACAATAACAACGCGTCATATATCTGTAACATACAACTGGCGTCGAATACCACTTTACTATAAATCTGTTAAAAACATTTTACTATCGATAAATAACACATTATTAGTTTAAAGTAACACTTATAAGTTTTACAATAACAACGCGTCATATATCTGTAACATACAACTGGCGTCGAATACCACTTTACTGAACGATTTCTTAAGGGTATTTTAGTCAAAGCATAGTTTGGGTCTTTACCTTTAAATTTTTCAAAAAACAGGTCCTTTAAACTAAAGAAATTACTGACAGGGTCTGATCACTAAGTTTAAACTTTTCTAGGGCCTGAAACGTAATTGTCCCATATATATTAATGCTCGTCGCTATTTCTCTTTCTCTCACCATAGATAAAAGGTCAGTGAATTTATTGCACTACTCACTTCTCTTGACCTAAAGAACGATGGAAGGGGAACCATGCGAAAATGATATTTTATTTTATTTTATTTTTTCTGCGTATCTTTGGCCTCTAGAGTAAGAATCTAGTTCTATGGTTTGAAGGGCATCTTTTTCCTCCCAAATAAAGATTCGTTCTTGGACATTGTTCTCCCAGCAGTAGAGTTTTTTGGTGTGGTATTCTTCTTCCGTTCTGTTCTCTATATCAATGTTCTCTGTGTTGCCCTTTATGTGTTTCCTGGGTTTTTATTTGCTGTGATTGATGGTAATATTTACCCATACCGCTAAAAAAGGACTGACTTGGACAAAAAATGACATGGGCTGATGATTTTAGTAATTGTTCTTCCTTTTTGTAATCTCGTGCTAGCTTCTGATGATGTGATGATGACTGTTTGTGGTTTTTTCTGGTAAGATTTTTTTCCCTTTTCTCTTGCACTAAAAGAGGGCTTTCACAAGTGAGATGGAAGAAGTTGAAAGAGCAAATATTGCAGCTGTAGAGAGTGCTCATAGACTGATTAGCACCACCTTATCTCAAAATCCCACTGATTTGAACCATCACCTAGCCGAACAGACATCCTTAACCGTGCTAAAATTCAAGAAAGTAGTTTCCTTCCTCGACAATTCGACACCGTCTAGGCGTGCCCGCTTTCGAAAGTTCGAAAAGATTCAACCTTTCTTGCCCAAGAACGTCTTTTTGGAAAGCCCAGCTTGTAAAACCGAAGATCGAGCCATTCCGAAGGGCGAAGAAGATACTGCCCTCACATTAGGAAACCCTTCGTCGATCTCATCGTTGCACTGCAGCTTCTTACAGCAACAAGAGAAGCAGTACAAGTTTAAACTGCAGCAGAAATTGAGACAGCAGCAGCAGCAATCTGAGATGATGATGTGCCGTAGCCACGGTGGTAATAACAGTGGAATGAGTCTGAATTTCAACAGTAGCTCGACTTGCACGCCTTCTTCGTTCATGTCGTCTCTGAGCACTATGAATCACAGCGTGGGAAACAGTTCCTTTCATCTGATTGGCTCGACTCGTTCTGCCGATGATCATCACCATAAGAAAAGGTGTTCTTTCAAAGGAGGAGATGGCAGCGTAGTTTGTGGGAGTAGCGTGGGCAGATGCCATTGCTCCAAGAAAAGGTGATTCTTCGATCTCTTAGGAAATATTGGTTTACGCTTTTTGTGTAAGAGACGTGATTCTTGAGTTTTGTGTTTTTGTTGTTCGAACGTAGGAAGCATAGGATAAAGAGGTCGATCAAAGTGCCCGCGGTGAGCAACAAGTTAGCTGATATTCCCCCCGATGAATATTCTTGGAGAAAGTATGGGCAGAAACCTATCAAAGGCTCTCCTCATCCAAGGTATTATGGCAGTTTTAAACTCAAATTCAACTGTTAAAAACCCAAAATTATGCATAATTTCTTTAATTTAACTCTTTCCTTTTCTTTTTTATGTTCAGGGGATACTATAAATGTAGCAGCGTTCGAGGTTGTCCAGCGAGGAAACACGTGGAGAGGTGCGTGGAAGAACCATCGATGCTCATCGTAACCTACGAAGGTGAACATAATCACCCAAAGTTACCTTCACAGGCATCGAATGCTTCACCTTTATAATGCCTATCAGCCTTTTCTATACTTCTCTTACATTATATGTCGAATTTGCTTATTATGGGCTTGTTCGTGTATATGTTTTCCTTGTTTATTACGGCGAATCGAAGGTGTTAGCTAACGTATGTCATCGTCAAATGTAGTGAAAACTCTGGTTTTTTTGCAGCATTTATATTAGCGAAATTCTGACCAAGAACATTTTATCATCTATGGTTGACAAGTTTTTCAATTGTTATGCGATTTTGTTTATGGTATGTTTGGATAAGGGGTTGGGAAAAGAAAACTTTACTAAAGAGAAATTGATTTTCTTTAGTTTTTATTTCCTTTTCCTCGTCATTTGGCGAGGAAATGGAATTTTTCATGGTGTTAATGTTAAAATTAGTTAAATCTTCTTTTCTTTTCTATTCCTCATGAATTTTTGTAGTCAACCAAACACAAATGAACTTTATTTTTCATGTTCTTTTCTTTTCCTGGCCAAATTCTTGAAACCAAACACGCCATTAAGGTATGAGACAGACACAAACACATGTTTAAGGCAGTCATAATATAACAAGAAGTCCTATAAATGGTCTGAAATTTACATGAGATATACGCAAGAAACACACAGAACATAGTCTCGTCGCGGTGTAATAAAGTTGACTTCGACTCGTCTACGTTATACGAATGAGTAATACCACCATAATGAAAACGATGGTCATTCCGAATATGAGAAGCCACTGAAAGCACGAAGTTTTAACGCTTCGAGAGAATACTTCCATTGCCCGACTAGTTGCATGCCCAGTGCTTGCCAAGCTTTTTTCGACAGCTTTCTCAGTTGAGTCGAGTATCTAAAATGGAACAAACAAAATATTCTCCAATTTCAATAGGCAATGTATATAGAATGTATCGTAATTAGAGGAGCACCAAAATTCTTTTAACTGCAAAATCTGTTATCATTATTAAGGAGGGAATCGACTTTTTTTTTTTACCTTCTCTGTGTTTTTGATGGACTGATTCATCACAAGGCTGCTCTCTTTGAGTTGTCGTGCCAATATTACCATTTCGTCGGTCAAATCTTCTTGAAGTTTTCTGCGGATGACAACATAGTTTCAACAGAGTATGCAAGGAAAAAAATGTCAATATCTTGTGAGACTAGTACAAAAAAAAAGAGTAGCTGGGCAATTCAAGAATAGTCCAAGAAGTGCTCATAAATAATCATCCCCGAATTAAATGAACGATTTGAAATTCAAGGGTAAATTACCTGTGCTTTTCTATGTGTTCCCTAGCTGCATTGTCCAATTTGACAGAACTCGAACCACTACCATCAACGGAGCTGCGGGACTTATTTTCTGTCTGAGCCCTGCAGTAAATAATTATTGGGACTCATAAAGATGAAGATAAAGAGTGTTATCGCACGTAGGTAAGAGTAAATGATCGAAAAACAGATTGCATACACAGTTCTCCTTCGCAATCCCCTGGGAGATGAAACGCTTTCTTCCTCAGCTTTTGGTGTGACGCTTTCGCGGGGATTATCCTCGGGAGAAACCTCTTCTTGAAATGGTGGGCCGGGCTGAAAATTTTCCATGGAAATTAATCAGATACGTTGCGATGAGTTATCAGAAACTGTTAATCCTACTGCCACAAGAACGAAAGCCAAGGTAAGTTAATATTCTACTCACAAGTATTGAATAATATTGATAACTAAAGAACCTTCCCGCACTATTTAATCATCCCTAGCTCACTATATCAAGCAAAAAGACCTAAAGTTCATTGGGAGAAATACACATTGGCTAACAAACCTCTGTTTCAACTAAATTGGCTGCTATAGCTTCGACTTTCTCCGAGTACTCGGTTAACAGAGCTTTCGAAAGCCTGCAGGTGGATGGTTCAGACGAAAAATTAGACGTATTGAAGTAAAACTGCTATATCAAAGATAAAACCATCTGCAGATTTTATGCATGCTAAACGACGAATAATATGTTCGATGCGAAACCTTGGCAATCCTTCAGGAGTTCTCTCTTCTGCCAATTGCTCCAACTGCTCTCGGAGAGTGGCAACATACTACACCCACCGTAATTTTCGAATTAGTCATCGCCACAATGAAACAAAGAAAGAAAGAACCCTAACCACGCAATAAAATCGTAATCTTCACAAAACACCCCAAGAACAATCAGATTTCAGTTACTCCTAGAGCTTCAAAAAATCAACGAAGCACGTTGAACGGAAGTCTTTTAACCCATGATTTCGCAGATGTAGAAGGTGAAGGAACGTACATGTAACAGTTTCGATTGATTTTGTTGCTGCGGCGCTGTAGCGAGTAATCTCCTGAAGTTCACCTCAGTTTTGCTCGAGCCCATCGAATCAGCTTCTGTGATTTGGATCAGTTGCGTTAATTAACGATGATCGCAGGCGTATTTGATTGAATTGAGGAAACTGTTTTTGCGTACTTTTTGTTGGATTGATTAATAGAAGAATGAGGTAAGAAGAAAGAAGGACTCGGAAGAAGATCGAGGTCCTACATTTAGGTCCTGAGGGATGGAACTGGAGAAGAGCACGGGCGACGCGCAAAAGGGAATCGTAGCTGCAAGAAAAGTAAACTCACTCACTCACTCAGCCATAAGCTAGGCGAGGATCAAATTCATCAAACAATTTGAGATAATCACGAAAATCCCCAATTCCCAGACCATAACTGCGACGAATAAAAACCTAAATCGCGCATGTATGAATGAAATGAGAGGCGTAACACGAACCATGAATATAGGGCAGAGAAAATCAACGACTGAGCTTAGCTTAGGAATACCTAAATCAAACAAATACCTATTCCGTAAAATCATCAAACAGCTCCCCCCAACCCCAATTCAAGCAGTACTTACTCACGTCTCCATCACAATACCTCAAGTTAGCGACGAATTCACACAATCCAATACGATCTAACCAAAAATACGAAAAGAAAACGAAAAAAAAAGAGTGAGAAAGGGACTTACGGAGATGGAGAGACGCGCCTTTGATAATGGGGAATAGTGTTGCAGAGGTATGGATGAAAAAAAGCTCAGAGGCTGACTTAGCTTGCGTGTTTGTTGGGCGCTATATTATGAGGTAATTACGTGTCAGACCCATTTAGTAGTTTTGCTTTTAATTTCAGACCCTAATATGTTTCAGATAGATAAAAGTACCTAAATTTAAGATTCATTTAGAAATAAGGACTCAATCCATGAAAAAAAATATATTTGCCAATAATAAACAAAAACAAATTACGAATCACTGCCATCGCTTTCTTCAAACGAGCAAAGCAACCATGAAGAAATGGTATAAACTGTACATGAAATTGTACTGTAGATCCATGAAGTGGTACTGTAGATCCATGAAGTGGTACTGTGGACCCATAAAGTGGTACATGTGAACAGTGAAGTGGTACTGTAGACCCATGAAGTGGTACTGGCGAACAGTGAAGTGGTACTGTTGAAAAGAGAAGTGATACAGCATTCGTAGACCATGAAGTGGTACTGTTGAACAGAAAAGCAGTGGTACTGTTGAACAGAAAAGTGGTACAACATTTTGTAGACCAATGAAGTGGTACTGTTGAACAGAGAAGTGGTACAGGTTTTTTGCGAGTAAAAAAATTTGAATAATCTGAATTATTATTTTTTAAGTCGAGTAAAAAAACAGTTCGAAAAAAATAATAATTCGAATGTTAATTCGAATTTTTTACCCGAATAAATGCTTATTTTATTCTGTTAATAACACTTATTAGCCATATAATAACACAATATTTATGCTGAGTAACACTTCTTGTTATGTAATAACTGATAACAATATACTGGAATCTGATAACAGAACTGGGGCGCCGGATACCAGTTCATAACTACTCTTTTATAAGGGTATTTTCGTCCAACAATCTTAATTCTAACTTAAACTCATAAATGGGTCCTTCAAACTAAATTTCTACTGATATGGGCATGGACCCTATTTGCAAAATATATGGGGGCCTGAATTCCAATCGTCCATTATATTATTACCTTCCTTTTTCCTCATTTTAATATTCTATATTAAAAAAATAATTACAAAATTCAATGATTAATGGGCTTAAAGACCATTTTTGAATAATGATTTATGACACTAATTTAGGCCCGACTCTAGCCCGAGAAGCTTCAATTAATTTAGCTGGTCAAAATCAAATTTATAACATAGAAGAAAGAAAACACAATACTAAGATTATTGACTTTTATATCAAATCATCACCACTTGATTTATCTGTGGCATTCGTGTAATAGAATATTTGGGCCATGTAAGATATAGATTTTTTTTCCCATAACGATTGCGTTGTATATTTCATCAAAACTATGTACAAAACGGTTCAATAGCCAAGGGGCCCAACTGTAAACATTGAATACAGTGGGCAGAGGAACCACAAATGGCTCAAGCATGCAATAACAAACTCAAAATATAATGGCTCTAAAAAGGCTTCACACAATCGAAAAACGGGAAACGACAAAAAAGGGAAGAGGAGCCACCTCTCCATATGCATCATTAAACCTCAAGTCCCAGATAAAAGCTGGTCTGGTGTAGATAAAAGAAATCCCATCGAGCTCCTTGTACACGCACTGGTATATGTACCCTACTAGGCCAAGGAAGAAGCAAAGAGTAAGCGCAGCCATCATCGATCTCTAAAGCTGTAGAAACTCCGTCCATTCATCAACTGCCAAGTCTACTACAACTTTCTCATCTCTCCATTCTCTTTTAAAGACCCATAGATTTCTTGTTTTTCAAAGCATCCACAACAAATAAACGGACAATTGAACTCTATGCATGTAATTTTCCGCTTTGGGGCCAGCGCAAATGAATCCTTACCGATCTTGAAAAGATCCTGATTGTGTCTGTGGATGGTTCCAAGAGATGGGAACCAGCTTCCAAACCCGAGTTGCTGTAGGACATATAAAGAACAAATCCTCCAAAGTTTCTTCTTCTCCACAAACATGACAAATCGATCAGGTTCCATGCCTTTTCGCTTCAGTGTTGGTATTTGTAGGTAGTAGGTTGTGATTGCATCGCCATAGAAAGTGCTTAATTTTATGCTTGATCTTCATCTTCCAACTTGTTCTCCAAAAGCGATTCATACTATGGCCACGATCGCTGCTTTCAGGTTTGCCTTTTCTTGCGTTAATAACTTCCAAAATCAAAAAATGTGATATGATGTCCACGTATGAATTGAAAGACACCCATTTCAATTTTTTTTTAAAACGAAAGTTCCATTAAAAACAACCAAATTACATGGACTAAAGAGCCCAGATACACCCTCTGGTAACAATCGACCGTCCAGAAGGGAGAAAGCTCTCAACAAGAGAGAAACGAACATGCACAAAATGAAAACAGACAAACAAGCCCGAAAGAAATAAAATATGAAGATCTGACAAAAGAACTAAAGAATCTACTACAAATTAACCTAATACTCCAAAAGATGGCTATCAAGTTAGATCTATGGTACTCTTCACTTCCTTCTATCTCCAATTTCGATATTTTGTCTTCTTCGAGAAGGGCACTCCCACAAAGGGAGAAAGAAACTCCTATAAAGAGGAGCGGGCTCTCCCACACGAGGAGACTTGAAAAAAGCAAAAAAAAAATTAAATACACGCCAAAAAGTTAAAGTATTTGGATATGGTGAGAGTATTTTAGATGACCTCCCCAACCTCCATTAATGGAGGAAGAGGAGAATGCTAGATCTTATGGGGCGGCGCTGTGGAGAGAAGAGGGACGGGGTAGGGTTTTGAGAGAAAGAGGCTCTTGGTGGAAGAGTTTCCACTTAGTTATGACAAAACCCACCCATTTCAATTCAATAAATAATAAATGACTAATCATCAACCAATTAATATTACGAAATCATTTAAGAAAAAATCGATTTTTTTTGGACTGGTAAAGGTTGCAACCTGATAACATGACACGAACTTAGAATATGATCTCTTTCTTTTTATTTGATTTTAAGTTATTATTTTAAATTTTATTTTTATTATTTAATTGTTATTTAATTTTTATTAGTAATTTTCTCTTTTTTTAAAAAAATTTTACTCTATTTTTGAGTTTTTCCCCCTTCATGGAGTTTAATTTATGATTTTTTAAGTCTGGTCCTTCGCATGGACACGTGTCAACTTCTATCCAAATTAACGGCTATTTAGCGGCGAAGACCAATTTGGTTCAAATTCGTTAACATCGAGTACTAAATTGGTCCTAGCGAAACATCGAGGACTAAGTTGGTCCAGATGTTGAACATTGGGGACCATTTTAGGTTTTTGACCGAAAATATCGTAAATGACATTTAGGATCCTGGTCATTATTGTTAGTCTTAGGTCCACAATGGCCCACTTTAGTTCTGCCTTGTAAAGCCCAATTAATGTGGAAAATTTATTCATATATTATTTATTGGGCCAAAAACCTAAAATGGCCCCAATTAATCTTTCATTTATTTTTTCTATTATGTTTTATTTATATTTGATTTTAAATTAATTTAATATTTTTATTTCTTAAAATATTTTTATTTCTTTGTTTTATTTCAAATATTCTACTTTGAGGTTTTTTTTTGTTTCGTTTTGGACTTTCATTTTCTTTTTTGGGCTATTTGTTTTAAATATAAACCTGGATACCGTATATTCAGATTTTAGACGGACTACTATCCGTATCCGCTTTGAACCGGTTTTTAAAGCCGAATATCTTTTTTTTTTTTTCAAACCAAATATCCATTTTTTCGGGTTTTGAAAACTGGATACCAGATCGGAAACCGGCTTCCGGATATTTTTGCTAGCCCCTAACATCAGCATCAGAACTATACATCCCAATTCTACGATACCTTTTGTTTAAGATTTCTCGAATGGCTACTAGAGAACAATATGACAGTTTCACAGGAGATATCAAAACTCAACTCGTCGCCTTCATAGAGATTACCATAGTCATATTATAAAAGAACTAAAAACACGCAGCATTATTGCATGACATGCAATTCACCGATCTCTAGTTTGTCTGTAAGAAAGTGTAGAGTGCATTTGGACGAAATAACTCTACGTATATTGTGATGCGCAAGCACCTAAATATATAGTACAGTGTGTGAAGAGCCTCTTTAGGCCGATGATTACAACACATAACGGCCCTACCAAATATACATCAATCACCCCAATAGTAATAGCCTTAATTACAACCTAAATATATGTGCTAATATTTTCCCTTACAGACTATCATCATAATACATATAAGAGATACTACAAGAAGCTCCACTACATTCGAATGTAAGACCAAGTTTTCTTATCCATCTAATGAACCCAAAGTCTCGTATAAAATCATCTATTACGCTCAAGTGACGACATAATCTTTTCCAATATGTCCTCTAACATCCCAAAATATGCTGCCCTCAGTGATCTATGTAAGATCATTACAGCACAGAAGCTCGACAGTCCCACTGCATATCCCAAAGACGAGAGTAATATTACCAAATTTACTTCAGTTCTATTTGACGATACCGTAGCACCATCGTTATTACCACCGTCGTCTTTACCAGCACCACATTTACCAGCAGTTAACGGAGGACCGCAAAGTCGGTTTCCGACGAAGCTCGAAGCGTCCATGGTCTGCAGTTGAGTGCTTTCTGGTATTCTTCCAGTCAAGTTGTTGTAGGAAATGTTGAGATAGTTAAGAGACGTCATCGAAGCGAGGCTAAGAGGAATCTCGCCCGTAAGAGAATTTAGCGACAAGTCGAGGGATTCCAACCTCTTCATATCGCCGACGTTTTCGGGGATAAAACCCGTCAATTTATTTCTCGATAGAGTTAGTTGTCTCAAGCTCACTAGCCGCGTAAATTCGGGTGGAATATTCCCGGATAGACTGTTGTTTGAGAGATCGATGCTCGTAACCAGAGGAAGCAACACGTCGTACGGACGTTCTTGCCCTTTCGTAGTGATGACGATGCTGACGCCGAACCTCATGTAATTTAGAGAAGACGATGCATCGTTTGCGCTTTGGACCATTGCCGTGAAATTATGAAGGCAGCTCGGGAGAGTTCCCTGGAGGTCGTTGTTCGAAATGTCCAAGATTTGGATAGAGGCGAGCGAGCATATACTCGAATCGATTCGACCGCTCAACTTGTTTGATCGCAAGACGACGAACCTTAGAGAATCTGAGTTCAACTCCGTCCATTTCGGAAGATCTCCGCGGAAGTAATTGCCGGAAAGGTCGATCATCGATAATTTTGGGGCTATCAGTGGAGGTATGCGGCCGGAAAACCCGTTATTACGCAGATTCAGAATTTTTAGTTCTTCGAGTTCGACTGAAGAACGAATACCGATACGTCCGTACAAATTGTTATCTCGTAAATTCAAAGCTTCGAGATTTTTCAGGCTCGTCCAACAATCTGGCAACTCCCCGCTCAGTTGATTCCCACCAAGATCGAGGACCCTCAACGCATAAGGCTCGGTTGAGTTGCCGTCGCAAATTGCATTCGACATAGTTCCCGAAACTAAATTGTCTGAAAGGTCCAATAGAACCACGTTCCTCGGTATGAGGGGCAGCGAACCGCTAATTTGATTCGAGCTCAGGGATATGGATTGAGAGAAAGAATGGTTCCCGAAATTTATATCTCCATAAAGATCGTTAGAAGAAAGATCGACACCTGAAATGTTCCATACCCACCTCGGGACAAGACCACGGACCCCCGAGTTCGACAAATCGAGGGACACGATGTTTTGCTGCGTAATAAGCCACGACGGGACAGAACCGTTAATGCTGGTAGATCGGAGCACTAAAGCCGACAGTTGGAAGGGCGGGACCCACTTCTGGCTCACGCGAAAAGTTAGTTGATTTTCCGATGCATCGAATACATCTAAGTTCTTCAAATCGATAAAATGACTCTCGGTCAGAACGCCTACGAGCGAGTTATTCGAGACGTCGAAACGCTTCAAGTTCGACAGTTTTCCCAGAGCCTCGGGAAGATTTCCGACAAACTTATTAGATCTCATATTCAAAATCTCGAGAGACGACAACTCCCCCAAGCCAAACGGTACGACGCCGGATATCGAATTCCCGCTGACATCCAAAACTCGTAGGTTCCTCAAATTTCCGAATCGGTCACTTATGCGCCCGGAAAACCGATTCCAATTCAGATACAGATACTCCAAAGATTCCAAAACACAATCGGGAACATCTACGAAAAAATCCAACAATTCGCCTTGCAGGTCGTTCCCGGATAGATCCAATACTCTCAGTCGGCACGACCTCCAAAGTCCCCTCGATACATTCCCGTCGAATTTATTCGTATGCAAATCGAGGACGACTACAGAGCTAAGATTCGAAAAGCCGTTCGAAATCGCACCGACGAGGGAGTTCCCCTGGAGATACACAAACTCGAGGTTATTACAAGAGTAGAGCCAGTCTGGAACCGTGGAACTGAGGCGGTTGTACGAAAGGTCGACAAACTCGAGCTCCGTGGCGTTGCTAACACTCGGGATCGGCCCCTCGATGAAGTTCTCGCTAAGGTCGAGAAACTTAAGCCCCTTTATCCGAAGGGTCCATCTCGGGAAAACGAGGGACTCGAAATAGTTCCGAGAAAGGTCGAGCGCGGTGAGGACGGAAGACGAGAAATTGACGGCGGAGTCTGTAATCGAAGCCGACCAATCAAGCTTGCATCCCTGCAAGCGAAGCTCCGACAGAGAAGGGAGCTTGCTCAAGACATGCAACCAATTGGAGGCTTTACTTAGATTCACGGAGTTCAAGTTCAGTTCCTCTAACACGGAGAGCCGAGATAGCCAATCGAGGTTGTCCGAGAATGGCCCGCTTCTTTCGAACTCTGCTTCGAAGTCGGCTTGCAAGTCGAGAACGCGGAGGTTCGAAAGATTTCCGATGGCGCGAGGAATGGCTCCGAGAAATCCAGCGCGGGAAAGGTTCAACTCCTCGAGGGTTGCGATCGATCCGATGAACGAAGGTATCTTTTCTCGAAAATCGTTTCGGCTAAGATCGAGGTAACGCAAATGCTTCAAGTCCAACAAAGAGGAATCGAAAATCGTCGTATTTTTACCTCTAAGGCCGTAGCCTCGGAGACTTAGCTCGATGACGTGGCCTGTTAGGTTGTTGCATGATACGCCTTCCCAACTGCAGCAGTCGTCCTTGAAGTTCTTCCACGAAGAAGGAAGCAGTTTTTTGTTTTCGTCGTGTCTGAAAAAGGACAGAAGTGCTCGTTTCTCGATTTCGGGACAAACGATCGTCGGGTTTTTAGTACAACTGCCGACGTCGAAGGAGACGATGATGATGATGAACAAGAAAATCGAATCATTGAGGATGGTAATAGGTGAGAGTCTAGGCATTTTCAGCTGCGAGGGAAGAAAAAAGTCTTTGATTTAATGGAAGCAAAGCAAAAGAAGGAAACAAATGAAAACAAGATAGACTGGTCTGGTAGTACTACGTAGAGTTTATTGTTGGGGTTGAACGGTAATATTTAATTCCGGGCCAGCGGTAGTTGTATTTGGACCCCGTGACAATTTATCGGGATATTAATTAAAGCCGAAATGACACCGAAAGAACACCGAGATTTTTACGTGGTTCGGCCAATACCGCCTACATCCACGGAGAGACAATAGTTTTACTATATTTGAGAATATTACACCGTACAAAATAACGCTCGTGTTTACACCCAAACCCGAGACCCCTTACCCACCCGGATAATGTTTTTGTACCTACTCCCAACTACATCAGTAAAACTAAACCCGCTCTCACTCTTATCCGCCCGGATAAGATTTTCCTTTTTTTCTTTTCTTTTTCCCTCTCATTCTCTCTCCCTCGCTCTCTTTCTCTCTTGGATTTGGGGTGTCATTTAAATTGAATGATCGAGGCTATTTATAAGCCTATCCTCAAGCAACATGCCAAATAATTATGCGTAATGGCATGCGTCACTTGCCACTAAAAAACAATCCAGCAATGCTTTGGTCTTCAATTTTGCTTCTATGTTGAAAAGTCAACAATTCTCCCCCCTTTTCAACATCTTCGTCTTCTTTAGAGAGCACTCCAGCGAATCCGAGAATGAGAGTAACCCGTTCGTAAATACCACGAACATCCATTGGCCTTCCTTGCAGCACCTACACATAATCCAAATCAAGAATTTCGATCCTACCCCACTTGATTTTCAACGGCCAATCTTATGTGCAGCTATGTTGAACCGACTCGACCCATCGATTCCCGAAGAGGGACTTCGATGCAACCCCTTCTCCAGCAGGACTTTCCTTCTCACCATCGTCTGCCTTTATACCACGCGCATGATTTTCGTGAACCCATCGAAGTCTGAGTATTATATACCATACTCACGTCCAAACGATACAAACCTTTGCACTCTTCTCACTTTGGTAGGACCATTCCGCCATGTGTGATTGCCAGACTCGCCCTGCTATGAAACCCCATAGCCTGAAATCTGACTGGCTCAAGAATATTAAATTCTAGCACCTTTGGGACACGTCACACCACCCAAAATGCATACCGCTCCACCAACCATTTTGATCTTCCCCGTTCCAATACACCGAACAACACAACGATATCCATCGGCCCATGGAAATCGAAAAATTCGCGTTTCCCTGAACGTATCAAAATATGCTCTTGGAGCAAAACCGAATTTAATATCCTTCTTCCTGAGAACGAGCGCCGTCATTAGAGACTGTGAGAACGTCTCTAAGATAAACTGTGAGCTACCTCCGTTGTGGAATTTTCCTAGCCGCTTGTCCTTCTTCCTCCAAGTCGGACAATTCCTGTTGATGTGTCCCGGCTCACCACACTTGTAGCACCACATGCCCTTCCCGCCACCTGGATTTGGACCTGCTGTTATCCCCAAATCCCCTGGCGTTACACCTTCCTCTATGATTCACTCTGAAAAATAGCCAACACCCGGCTATCACCAAAGTTTGACCGCCTTCTCTTTTCATGCTCCAAAAAGAGTTGACTCCACCATCCACCGTCTGCACCGTCTCGTATCGGATGGTTGTGATCAAATTATCACCCGAATCAGGAAGAGAGGTAAGAAGTAAATGGGCCTTACTTCTTCCTCTTTCGACACATCTTGACCCCAAAATTTCCGTCATTTACTCCGACTTTTCCTCGTCTCCCATCAAAGCTTATCACCCCAGCCTCGACAAACGAGCACATCCTTCACTCTTCTCTGCTGCAGAGTGAAACCTCCCGCACCAGCACATTGTCGCAATTTACTGTCATCTGTCACTATGATCCCTCCAAAACTCCACCGCCGCACAAGCTCCGCCCACACCGAGCATCCCATCAACGTCCATCTTGTACCATCATTTCTTCAGCACAAGGCATCACCTCATTGAACCTCGCTCTGACACTGGCTCCCCCCGATTGATGTTCCCTTCTGATATCTTTTCTGATGTGGAAGATCAGACACAGCTGCAACCACAGAGCATACTCAGAATACCAGCAGGGTTTGGCTCTGATACCACTTGTTGGGGTTGAACGGTAATATTTAATTCCGGGCCAGCGGTAGTTGTATTTGGACCCCGTGACAATTTATCGGGATATTAATTAAAGCCGAAATGACACCGAAAGAACACCGAGATTTTTACGTGGTTCGGCCAATACCGCCTACATCCACGGAGAGACAATAGTTTTACTATATTTGAGAATATTACACCGTACAAAATAACGCTCGTGTTTACACCCAAACCCGAGACCCCTTACCCACCCGGATAATGTTTTTGTACCTACTCCCAACTACATCAGTAAAACTAAACCCGCTCTCACTCTTATCCGCCCGGATAAGATTTTCCTTTTTTCTTTTCTTTTTCCCTCTCATTCTCTCTCCCTCGCTCTCTTTCTCTCTTGGATTTGGGGTGTCATTTAAATTGAATGATCGAGGCTATTTATAAGCCTATCCTCAAGCAACATGCCAAATAATTATGCGTAATGGCATGCGTCACTTGCCACTAAAAAACAATCCAGCAATGCTTTGGTCTTCAATTTTGCTTCTATGTTGAAAAGTCAACATTTATTTCATCTTTTGGCGCAATGAAGAAAAGTCAAAGAGGGAGGCGTATGTAAATAATGCAGTCATGTAATAAGACTATGCGAATATAATCGTTGCATACCATTCAACCCCATACACGATGGATGGGTCCTAAACAATTATGACCTAAAAATACACAATCAATTTTACAGAATAATACGGTTGCTACATGGCTTTTAATTCAACCCATAAACTCTATTTTCTATACTAATTTTTACTCCAACCCATTAACTTTATTTTTTATACAAAAAATCAAATTCATATTTATTACTATCATAATTTACTAACTAAACTTTACATTATATTAAAATGTCAATATATTATAATTATTAAAATTTAAATATTAAATAAATTATAAATCAACATATTATTTAATTATAACTTTATTAAAAAAGAAAATATCACTAAATAAACAAAAATTAATATTACTTTACTTATTTTATTATAAAAATATAAAACTTTAAATATTATTAAAATATTTTTATTAGTTAAAATATAAATAAATCGAAACCGCAACGCTATTTTTGTGTTGAAAATTATGCGTACTCTAAATCTAGAGTATCTATGCCCATGAACACAATATTTTTGTTAGATACAGAGTCCTACTTTCTTAAAAAAAACGTACTTTATTTTTATTGTTACGCAAAAATGAAGTACCCATTCGACATCCTCCAAGTCTACACTACTTTGAAATTCAAAAGTATCCACGTATAAATTTCGCGATATATTATATATTAACTTTGTTTAGCAAAATATATGTAGGAACCAACAGAAACTATAGTACAAGAACTACAATCATACAATGTCAATAACATGTCCTAGTAAGAAAGCCAGCGAACACGAATCTCTCATTGACATAGAGATTATCAGAAATAATCATATTTTTTTTTTCTGTAGAAGAAGTTAAAAAGGCCAGCATTGTTCCATTACATAGAATTCATCAACTCATATTTGTCTCCTTCATAAACTATCATCACAATTTAAGTAAAGATACTACAAAGCCCACTTCAGATCCCATCTCAAAAACAACCTCGATCCAAGATATAGATATATTCGGTTTATTGTTTCTATTTCACCCAAGAAAAGGAAAAGGAGAAAACCAACGATGATATCGCAGAGGCAAATAGCCGTCGACTTTCGAACCCCTCAGCACCCATCGTCGGGCACCAACAATTGGGGTGGCGCGTCGCCTCTACTCGCCAGGAACATACCGAAGGAGTCCCTCGAACAGAGGTACGAAAAGCTCTACGCAATACGAGAGTACGACCAAGTTTACTGCCACCGCCCGCAGCCCACCACCGTCGGAGACGAGCTCTTCGGCGGCTCTCCTCCTCGGCGGCTCCCCACCGTCGGAGAGGAGTTTTCCGGCGGGGGGAGGAAAGGGCTTTTGTGGAATTTGAAGCGGTGGCAAAATCGTAATAAGGGGAAGAAGAGGAGTAAAGGTGTGATATTTCTTGGTGGGAAGAAGATGATGACATTGAGGTGGATTCCTACGATGGATTATGAGAAGAAATGGCCCAATGGTTGGTGTTGACCCGACCCGAAACTCCCGGTATGAACCGACACGTGACTTGTTGTAATAATTGTGTACCTCGGCGGAGGTCATTGATGGCGGGTTGCCTTTGCTTTGATTATCTGGTGTTTGATCTGACTTGAACATTAATTTTTCTTTTTTTTTCTTTTTTTTTCAGTTTAATATACATATTTTTTATTTCTACCACAAAATCCTCACATTAGATTAAGTTAACCGAAATAAATCTGATGATACTGACTTACTCCATGAATCAATTTAGTTCCCGATGCTGTTAATTTGAAGCAATTTAGTCCCTCATAGTTTGACCGTTAATTTTGACGAAAACTGCCGCATGTCAATTGTCAAGCATGTAACTGGCCAGACTTAAACAAATTATAAATTACAATGAAAAGGGGGGAAATACTAAAAAACCTATAAATTAAAAAATAAAATAAACAATAAATAGAACCTACAACTTAAATTAAATTAATAAATTAAAATCAATATATTATTTTATTATTTATTGCAAACACGTTGTTAGAGAATTGAAATTATATATATAAAAAAAGATAAAACATCGAGTGCAAATTAAAAAATTTAATGTGAATTTTTGGTACTGTGTTTGTATATATTATGTAAATTTGAATCATACATTCACACATTGTGTGATTTACTATTATATGAAAAAATATATTTTTTTTTATTGTGATAAGAAATAAAAAATGATTTAAGAAAATAATAAAAAAATATAAGAAAAGTAAATTTAAAAACCAGATGCGGATATCCCAATAAAACCGGACAAGATACGGATATCATTTTCTTATTTTCGGATATTCAAAAATTCGGATATCCGGTTTTGCTCACCCTAGCTAGTGTAGCCTTCCAAAAAGAAAGAAAAGAGATCAAAATCTATTTGATTTTTTATTCAGATCATTTACAACTCAAAGGAATAGAGACCTAGTATCTATTTATCAAACAAATAATTAAATTATAATGCTATTTACAACTCAAAGGAAAAGAAAAGAGATCAAAATAATTAATGTATTTTACTTTGTCAAACAAAAATATAAAAAAAAAACCTAGTATCTATTTATTTATATTATAATGATTTAATTTTATTAATATAGTATAAATAAATTTTAGAAAGAAAAATTAAATTATAATGCTATTTTTCTGCTAAGGAATAGAATTACATTAAAAATAGAGTATCAAAGTTTATCAATCGGAAATGCGCTTACCTATTTTTTTAGTCGATCATCAGTATCTCAATACTTATTATTACTAGTATTTAAGCACATTCTACGCATGTGCTTATATAAATATAGTATATTATTTTATATTTCAAGTTTAAAATTATAAGTTTAATATTTATTAATTTTGTTATATTTAAGAAAATTAATTTGAGGACATAATTGTCATATATTGACAATATCATGGTAATTATTCAATTAATATAAGTTAAGAGATTAAATAGTAAACAAAATTGACAGACTAAATGGCAGTTTATAGCCACCCGGGTTAATATATAGAATAGATAGTTCATATGTCTAGTGAAAAATTCCATTTTATTTATATCTAACTTCTGATCTTAGTTAAATAAAAGAGGGTCTTTGGTGACTTTGGCGCCGTGACAAAAAGAAAACCAATTATGTAAGTAGAAAACAAATATATACACAACAATTTAGGGGTGTTCGTTCGGTACAAACCGAACCGAACCGAACCGAAATTTCGGTTAACCGAAATTCCGGTTCCCCCATTTCCAAAACCGAATACCGAACCGAATTTCTCGGTTCGGTATTCGGTTATTACCGAATTTTTTTTGGTTAATTCGGTAACCGAATTTTCAATAATAAAAAAAAAGAATTTTAATTATATTTAAATTAATATATATTTTTTAATATATTTTTGGGTTTATAAAAAAAGTAATATTAAATTATAGATATTAATTTAAATATATTCGTTTTTTAATATATAATTTAATAAAATATAGTTATATTTTTATTATTAATAAAATATAATATATTTTAATTTTAAAATTTCGGTCCGAATTACCGAAAATCCAAAACCTATACCGAACCGAATTACCGAATTTTTTTTTTTAATAACCGAATACCGAACCGAAATTTTCGGTTCGGTTCGGTATTGTACCGAATTTTCGGTTTTTCGGTTATTCGGTTCGGTTAACCGAATAACGCACACCCCTACACAACATGCGTTGCATTATTTGCAAGAAGTAAAGATAAGATGCAATGTAGTTTTATTATTATTAAAACGTTTTTTGTTTTATTGCCATCAAAGGAAAGACAAGAGGCGCGTGACGTCACGCTAGTATTCGAAACGGTTACATTTGGCGGTAAAGCCGACTTTTTTGCCTATTTTCTGTCCTTTAACGTTGATAAAAAATAAAAATCGTTTGCTTTTTTTCCCCTCAAACTTCCAATCGATTTTCTACCTTCTCAGCGAATTCACCTTTTGGATTTCGATCATTCATTGCACTTCTGTCATTTATTGATCGCCGACTTCCGTGATATGAATCACCGTCTGAATTTTTGCTGGTGACTTCCGCGCTTGGTAATGTCGTCAAATCATATAGCTATGAATCTATCAGAAAAATTCCCATTTTGTGCTTTTAGGTTGTTGAATTTCGATTAACGCTCATGATTTCAGACGGCTGATGAAAATTTTGTTCGATTCTGTATCAGTTAGCGATTGATTGCTTTCAATTTATGATTGCGTAGATATTCGACTTCTTTGGTACTGAAAATTTTGCCTCTCTTCTCTTCTCAGCTAAATCTGATTTCTGCTTCCTTTGGTTGATCCTTGGCTGAAAATCGTGCATTTAAAAATCGAAGATCAATGGATTCAGCCAAGAGTTGGTTGCACAAATTCAACCCAAGAGATCGCCCGAGGCCATCTGCCGAAGAAAACGAGCCAATTGGGAGCGATAAGAAACCGCCTTTAGGTGACGAAGCTTCGAATCTAACCAAACAGAGAGCTGCTGCTGCGAAGCAGTACATTGAGAATCATTACAAAGAACAGATGAAAAATCTCCAAGAAAGGAGAGAGAGGTACGGTGAATTAATCGAACGATATAGTTTGATTCGTCGTTTTCTTGCCCGTCATACTAATGTGAAATTTTGCTTTTTTTTTTTTCTGTCGTCGTGAATGTAAAAACAGACGAAATTTACTCGAAAAGAAGCTCGCAGACGCTGACGTGTCCGAAGAAGATCAAGCGAACCTCATAAGGTTTTTAGAGAAGAAGGAGACCGAATACATGCGACTTCAGAGGCACAAAATGTGCGCCGACGATTTCGAACTCCTAACAATCATCGGAAAGGGTGCTTTTGGGGAGGTAAACCTCTGACATAACATTGATTATTAACATTGAATTTCTGATCAATAGGTTATTATTACTTCATTATCTATAGGTAAGAATCTGTAGGGAAAAGACAACGGGCCAAGTTTACGCAATGAAAAAGCTCAAGAAATCTGAAATGCTTCGAAGAGGCCAAGTCGAACATGTAAAGGCAGAAAGAAACCTCTTAGCAGAGGTCGAAAGCAGCTGCATAGTTAAGCTCTACTTTTCTTTTCAAGACGAAGAGTATTTGTATCTAATCATGGAATATCTCCCCGGCGGTGATATGATGACCCTTTTGATGAAGAAAGATATTCTAACCGAAGAAGAAGCAAGATTTTACATTGCAGAGACCGTTTTGGCGACAGAATCTATTCACAAGCACAATTACATTCACAGGGATATTAAACCCGACAATTTGTTGCTCGATAGGCATGGCCATTTAAGGCTCTCCGATTTCGGCCTTTGCAAGCCTTTAGACTGCAGCTCTTTAGAAGAAGACTTTACCGTGGGAAATAGCTCGAGTCAAACTTCGGAGAACGATGGGAAACCTCCGATACCTAAAAGGAGTCAGCAAGAGCAGCTGCAAAATTGGCAGAAGAACAGAAGAACGCTCGTAAGATATCTGACTATCTTCGTCTTTGTTTTTTCTTTTCCTAAAGTTATTCATGTGTGTAAGTGTTTTCCCATATGCGTTAGGCTTATTCTACGGTAGGCACGCCTGATTATATAGCTCCCGAGGTTTTGCTGAAGAAGGGCTATGGAATGGAATGTGATTGGTTGGTTCAATTGCATACGTTAGCGATCCTCGAACATTTTGCAATCGAAAAAATGACGTAGTTTTTTCGTTGTTATTACGCAGGTGGTCGGTGGGTGCTATCATGTTCGAAATGCTCGTGGGTTATCCTCCATTTTACTCCGATGAGCCAATGTCTACATGTAGGAAGGTGAGGCTAAAGCGGTTTCTGTTTTTTTTCTTTTATTTTTTTTTTGCATGAGAGCTTACAAGATATGTCTTAGATTTCTGTTATAAGGCGATTGATTATCGCAGATCATTAACTGGAGAACGCATCTGAAATTTCCGGAGGAAGCTAAGCTTTCTTCGGAGGCAAAGGACCTTATATGCAAACTTCTCTGTAGCGTAGATCGAAGGCTTGGTTTAAATGGAGCAGATGAGATTAAGGTATATTATATATTATATATATATATATATAGATAGATATATTTCACCACCACCATCATCATCATCATCATCATCATCATCATCATCATCATCATCATCATCATCATCATCATCATCATCATCATTATCATCATCATGATGGTTGATGTCTGTCTCTTTAGGCCCATGCTTGGTTTGAGGGAATAGATTGGGACAACATATTCGACAGGGAAGCTGCGTATGTCCCGATGGTAGACGACGAATTGGACACCCAAAATTTCGAGAAGTTTGAGGAGGTGGTTAAATTCTTTCTTCCGTTGTAATTCAACACAATCATCATTTCATTACATCCCTGAACTAAACCTCTGGTAAGTAAGTGTATGTTCTTGAATGTATTTCAGTCTGAGCCAAATTCCTCCCAAGGTTCATCAAGATCATCTGGTCCATGGCGAAAGGTATCCATCCATCCCCGTTTCAAATTTCTGACTTTTTGGACCATAAGAAATATATACGTATACGTGGGTTCAACGTTCATCGTTTGGCCCGTACATAACGTTCTATTTTTTACCCATCTCTTTCGCCTCTCTTTTTATTATCTGCCCAGATGCTCTCCTCCAAAGACATCAACTTTGTAGGATATACCTACAAAAACTTCGAAATCGTAAACGACTACCAACTGCCTGGAATGGGTCTCTCTCTCTCTCTCTCTCTCTCTCTCTCTCTCTCTCTCTCTCTCTCTCTCTCCTGAATACAATATACAGTTCATCTGCTTTTATGCTCGAACTCGAACGTAGGTCCGATTTGCCTCTTTTTTTTTTCTCTCCTTTAGCTGAACTGAAGAAGAAAAACAACAAGCAAAAGGTGCCAAATATCAAGACTCTGTTTGGTATGAGCCATTTTCGAACTTACTTCAGTGTCCCTAACCATCGTTTGCGATCGCAACTTCTGAATCAGTAGTTTAACGTTTTTTCAGGTGATAATGAGTCGGAGACATCGGAGCCTCAGTCGTCGACCACCGAATGAAGAGGTGCCTTCTAACTCCATGTTGTTGAATTAATATCTATCTAATAATCTATCTATGTATGTATCAATCTTTTTGTTTAACTGTAAGTCATTACTCGTTATTAGTTAATATCCTCAGGCAGTCAGTGTAAGCGAAGAAAAGGAGTAATACTAGTTTTCAACATCATTCCATTACAAGCATCAAACGTTGATACAATGATGATTATTTATTAGAAGTAAAATTAATAATCAGGTAACCACTTTTAAACACAAAAGGCAATACAATATAAATTTAAAAACTCGCTCATAAACTTTTTGTTATCATCCTATCAAACATTGAAAAGTAAGTCGAATTCGGTTTGCAAAGCTCGCCCATAAACTTTTTGTTAATCTAAATTTAAAACTCGACGTCAAACTTGATAAATAAATAATCTGTCGAGTTTAGGCCTAATATATTATTTCCAAACATGTCGAATGCCTTCTTTTATTTATCTCCCTCGATATTTGACATAAACTATCAGCACTGGGATACCAACTTCATTTCGCAAGACATGGAACTCGCCTTAAATTCCGAAAGTAGCAGTACATACAACCATAAAAAAACATAATAGCAATCGTTTTTGCAAAATTCAAATAACACGCATGTAAGTGGTTCGATGGGAAAAAAGAAAGCTAGAAATAAGGAAAATTAAGCAGCAGATTCTTTCTTAAGCTTACTGAGCTCCTGTCGAACAAGCCCGGCCCTCTGCAAATCATGAAAAAACATAAGAGAAATATACGCATAATTACACATAGAATCATTTCCATTTGATTGATTATACAGACCTTGATCTTGGCGAGCATAAGCTTGAACCGATCGAAGTCATTGAGGGCCGCCCTCCTCTTCTGCACAATTAGCTTCCTACCCCACGAACTCTTCTCCCACTTACCTTTAACATCTGTCATAAAGATAATAACACAAGGTAATTTCACAGTAAAGGAAAAGGGAAATGTATGAATTAATGCTTAGGGGCTCGCTCACCTGCAGCCTCCATTGCAGCAATTAGAGCCTTCTTCTTAGGAACCCTTTTGATATCGATCTTGATATCTGTGAGCGAAAGCCTTTTGAAGTTCATCTGACTTCTGACCATATCAGGCGAATCCACAAGGGCCTGTCCAAAAGATAAACACAAGTTCCAAATTTTTGTTCAGATTCAAACACATCATATCTAAACAATGCATAAGCAACCAAAACATTGAGACGATTCTTGCATATAACAATGACTAATGCGACTAGCTTAGACATCACATCCTTCAGTAGAGAAAAAAAAACACACTTTGTACTTCATTGGTGATATATATGATGCAGACAAAACTGGTCCAAGCAAATAAACACAAGTTCCAACACTTTTGTTCCAATTTAACCACATCATATCTAAACAATACATAATCAAATCAACCACAGCATTCTAATGATTCCACTATATTACAAGACCAATTTGGCTAGCTTATACTTCACAGCCTCAGTTGAAAAAAACAACACACTATGTGTACTTCCTGATGAATACATAATAAAGAAAAAACTGAAACCACGGTAGCACACAGCCACACGTCGGGAGTCAAATACATTCAACAGAAAAAGACACTCAAGAAAACCACGACATTGGAAACGAACATTTAGACAAAAATTGGACAAAGAGAACCCAAAACACGTACCCGATTAGCATCAATAACGTCGACTATCACAACGAGCTTTCCGTAATCCTTTCCATAGTTGATCAATGCGACACGGCCAATCTCAATAAACCTCTTGAACGGCTGCATAAAGCAGAGATTCAAATCACGACACGGAAAGAAAAAACAACAGACTCCAACTCACGACACCAAAATATACGATTTGGATAGCACAATTCATAAACCGAGCAGCAATTTTCGATCATTTGCTCACCATTTCCGACGACTTGTGATCTGCTCAGCTGCGCTACGCCGATAGTTGAATGGAGAGAGATCGACTAGTGAAATGCTATTGCTAGGGTTATTAAGGGCGAGGATATTTTGGGCTTATAATGGGCCTAAGAGCTATCATAATGGGCTTTCATCGTATTGGTTTAGTGACTTAAGGCCCAATTGTCTTATATATAATTAATTTTCATGAAATTGTTAATTAAAAAATTAGTAACTGAAATTAATTTGAACTAGGAGTAACTAAAATTTAGCTTGGTCTTCAATAATAAAGTTGAAACTGAAAACATATTAGTCTCATAATGTTCTTCAGATATACTAGTGACTTAGCAAATTCAATGTATGCGCTATTATCTAAAAAATATTAAATAAATCTTTGAATATATGATTTAAAAAATTGAAATATTTTAGTATTTAACGACAAATTGTAATTAAGATGATTTTGTGGCGTCATGTTTAATATAATAGTGTTTAAATTAATCAACATGTTTAATTTATTCATTAATGGAAAATGGTTGACACCAAATAGCAGTTACTATGTGGTGTTCTCCCTTAATAAAATTATATAGATAATCATATTTACCTATTGGTATAATGCGTGCAATTAAAACTAAATACATATCAATTCATGATGGGGTACGAGGTACTTGGATATTGGAAGACAAGTAACCATATTTTTATTGGTATAATATAAAAATAGACCTTTGATATATAAAATATCCTCATTCTATATACTATACTTATAACAAATTTCCAATTTAAAATTCCTATATATCCGATGGATTTATGGCTATTGGAGCACTTTATTGTGTACCGTACACTTCTCCTTTCTATATTCAACGCTATTTGTTATTTTATTTTTAATGATGGGTTTATGATTATTAACTAATTCTTTTTCTTTTGGATTATCATTTACATTAAAAACGAAAAAGGCAACGAGCGAAGCATTGAAATTCAGAGATTACTAACCACCAAGATTCGTCTTTTTCCCTTTAGTTTATTTTTTCAACAAAAAAAAAAAGAAAAACAACAACAACGTTTCATCATCAAAAGCCTCTCCACTCCATTGAAGATACACATTGAAACGAATTACCAAAAAATATAATAAAAATCAAGATCATGACGACTACGATGAAAGGCCTTTTGAAGGGCCTCCGTTACATATCTCAAATATTTGGTAAGTGCATATATATCAATATCCCATACGTTATTGTTTTCTATAATCTTTATATAGGAGACGCATTATTCTCTATCGAATTAATACTATCATAAAAATTTTTAGACGCCGAAGAAGACGATAAGGAAGAAGAAATGAATATCGGTTTTCCGACCGACGTAAAGCACGTCGCTCATATAGGGTTCGAAGAGCAGCGATCTTCCGATGATCCAAGCTGGGTACGTACTATAATGTTTTTATGTAATAAAAGTGTAGTAATATTGCATTGCAAGTTCTTCAATTTTCGATTTATTTTACAGATGAAAGAATATAAATCAACGGCCGGAGAAAATAGGGGCGATAATTCAGATAATGCAATGGGATCGAAGGCGAGAAAATCTTCAAGGCAATCGTACAAAGAATCATCATCATCTTCGGCCGACGACGGGCTTAAGTCGTTGAGTAATCATAGCGAATCTTCGGGCCAGGCTGGAAATGGCCCGGCGAGTCAGATACCTAAGAAAGGTCGTAAGAAGAAATCTGGAAACACGAGGAAGGATAAAGGGAGTACATGTAACGGGTCGGGTTGATTATACGGTGCATTATTATTTTTATTTTATTTTTTCTTAATCATTCTGTATAATTTTTAATTTCTTTAGGTTTTGTATAGAAGCTGGTTTTGGTTTCCCTGACAAGACAGATAAGCCCAAGTAATATAAGCAATAAGCCCTTTATATAGTGTTTGCTTATTTATTTTCCAGCCCTGTATAATCTAAAGTACGCGTTTTAGATTTAATGGCGCGATATTAAAAAACTAGATAGTGGGACTAGGATTACTTATCAATTATCATGGGTCTTTATATAAGTAATTTATAATTTCTATCAGGGCCACCATATCAACATTATAACCAGACACAGTCATAATTTAAGTTTTTGTGCGATTAGAGATACCATACTGTTAATACGATTGGGCATCATAGGGTGATATAATCATGTGGAGTTTGACAATAATCGGTACTTTGATTGAAATCACTAGATATAATAAAATGCAGTGGAAAAAGGAAAACTGGTTTTTATGTGTGGTTGATCAAAGAAACAGATAAGGGAAAATAGAAAAAAGAAAGTTCGGTTTAAGTTTATACATAAGAATAAGAAAACGAAAGAACATACTCTCTCTCTCTCATTTTATTTTCCACCATAGCTTTCTCAAACCAAACACACCCTTCTTGGAGAACATGATAGTGGATTTCGTATTTTTTAGATCACGGTATTATATATATGTATATTGGATTATAAGTAGAAGTTTACAGTTTTATCCTTAATATTTTAGTTTTCGCATGTGGTTCATGCAATAACTTGTTGATGATATTGTTTGTTAATGTCACAATATTTGACTATTGTATGAGAGAGTCTTGGACATGGATTCTCTTTTTATATTTTGTTCATACGTGTAATGCAAGACTGAAAGTGAAACCATGATACTCATACAATATCAATCAAAAAGTTGGACATAACTCGAAAGTCTTTAATTATGTGAATATATGACTTGAAAGTCTTTCCATGCAATATATGAATATATGAACTCAAAAAGTCTTAATCCGCCGGCTGTAATTAAATCTGAAGTATTTCATTATCAACCTTTGTCATCTTTATGAAAATTAACACGTATTTACAGACGTATCTATATGTATATGTGTGTGGGAAAAACCTTAATTCCATAACGCAAGTTAATGTGAATGTACCTTTTCAAATATAAATTTCAGTATATTGAAATGCCACTACCAAAATTGACTTACATGTTGTGAGTGGGATAAATCCTCATTTGAGATCATAATTACCGAACGTGTGTGCGTATTTACTATTTTTATTTAACTTATAGTCAACCTTCCACTTACAAAAATATTTACTAATCCAACGAAAAAAGAATATAAGTTTAATAAATGAGCAAGCGAACGCACGAATGATAAGTTCTCAATCCTCATCATGAATTCCATAAATTGTTGTCAAGAATGGGACTAGTCAATTTTACCATGGTTGTTACATGATGGAACTTTTGATTATTAATTTGATATTATTTCCAATTTAGTGTCAAATTGACCCAAGCTTAATGCAAACGAATCGACAAATAAAAACTTAGCTTGAACAAAAATAGTTTCAAAAGTCAAATCAAATTAATTACATATGTACGAAGATGGCTTCGATGTCAATGCATCACCAAGTCAAATCTTGTAATAAATGCTTTTCATAGTCTACAGGTCAACCTTCAATTACCCCAAAGTCAAGGTTTTGAAACCATGTTTTTAGTTATTTAAACAGAATAAAATCGAAGTAAATAAGATGCATATAGAAACAACAAAAATATATTGTTAGTAGTACAACGATTAATACATTTGAGCACAAAAAAGGGACTAGACACATTTTTTATTAGCTAAGTTAGGGTTCAACTAAGCCGAGAAATATACTAGTTTGAAGAATTTTGACCAGAATAAATTGGAGAAAAATAAATGCCTAAAAATAGACTGAAATTAAGACAAGGATTAGCAAATATGACCAAACCGTACTCTAAATCGTCTAAAATAAAAAATTGGTGTGAGATATAAAATTCTTACTAGCGCCTTCACCTCAGCACACCTTTGACCCATTTGTTTTTTCTCTTTGGCTCATTCACGAAACAGACACAAACGCGTTCAGACTTGGAAATAAAATATATAGTAAAAACTAAAAGCATACATTATGACAGCTTATGAGTTATGACCACTTTTCAAAGCCATCATCTTCAACTCTTGTTAAAACATGTTCAAAGCTCTAGTCATCATCTATAACTATTCCCAGATTCCACTAATATAATACAAACTTAAATAGAAAGCACTTGTATGAGTGTGATACAATCTTACCTCACAAGTCCTCCTCGTCCTATCTTCGAATATGGTGAAGTCCCATAAAAGTTTTGTGTTCATACTTCAGATCTTAGCCCTCATCTTTTATCATCCATTGAAGGCTTCTTCATCTGAATCACAAGCATTGATCAGATGGAAGAACACCTTAATATCATCATCCTCAACATCATATTCATACCTCAATTCTTGGTCTCCAAGGATTAATAAGTGTAGATGGGCAGGGATTACCTGTGACAATGGAGGCTCTGTGTCTGAGATATTCTTGTATGAAGCAAATCTCAACGGTACTATCGAAAGTCTTGACTTCAGCTCATTCCCAAATCTGAGGACCTTCAATATCAGCACAAATAGCCTAAATGGATCGATACCATCTTCGATTGGCAGTCTTTCGAGGCTGATTTTCTTGGACATGAGCAACAACTTGTTCGAAGGCCATATCCCACCTGAGATTGGTAACTTAACACAGCTTCAACACATAAGTTTCGAAAACAATTACCTCACTGGGCCTGTACCTCATCAAATCGCCAATCTTCGAAGGGTCAGGTACTTGAATTTGGGTTCGAATTACTTGGAAACGCCCGACTGGTCGAAATTTCCAGGTTTTCCTTCGCTGACTTACCTGAACCTTTATTACAACTCACTCAACCTGGGATTTCCAAGTTTCGTGGTGAAGTGCCCGAATCTTACCTATCTTGATCTGTCACAGAATAACTTGACAGGGCAAATCCCTGAATCTGCGTTCGATAACCTGGTGAATCTTGAACATCTCGACCTTTCTTCCAACTTCCTGCAAGGGCCGTTATCTGCGAGTGTTTCAAAGTTGTCAAGGTTGGAATTTCTTAATCTTTACAACAATTCTTTTCAAGGTGAGCTGCCATCTTCTATAGGTCAGCTAAAGAATCTTCAACAGTTAGACCTACGCATCAATTACTTCAATTCGACGATTCCTCCTGAGCTTGGTTTATGCAGAAACCTCACATACTTAGCTTTGGCAGTTAATTCGTTTTCTGGGTCATTACCTCTATCTTTGTCCAATTTGAACGAGTTAGACGACTTGGGATTGTCTGATAACAGATTTTCTGGTGACATCTCGCCGGATTTTATCAGCAACTGGACAAAGCTTACATCTTTACAGCTTCACAACAATAATTTCACAGGAAAAATCCCATCTGAGATAGGCTTGCTCAAGGATCTCAGTATTCTGTTTCTCTACAACAATTCATTATCAGGGCCGATCCCACCAGAGATTGGAAACTTGCAAGGCTTATCCCTCCTCGATCTTTCGCTTAATTACTTTTCAGGGACAATACCTCCAACCATCGGAGACCTCGTAAAACTTCAGACGCTGAACCTTTTTTCAAATAATCTTACAGGAGATATCCCGTCTAACATTGGAAAGTTGGAAGACCTAGAGATTTTTGATCTGAACACAAATCAACTGAGCGGCGTGTTGCCAGATTCTATCTCTAACCTCAGCAGTCTACAAATTTTCTCTGTGTTTACGAACAACCTATCAGGAGTTGTACCTCGAGACTTTGGGACGAGAAGTTTGGAGTTAGCCAACGTGAGTTTTTCGAACAACAATTTCTACGGTGAAATTCCTCCCAACCTGTGCAGTGGCTTCGCCTTGAACCAATTTACGGTGAACAACAACAATTTTTCAGGGCCACTTCCCAGTTGTCTGAAGAGCTGCTCGAACCTGACGAGGGTAAGGTTGGAAGACAACATGTTTTCTGGGAACGTATCAGAGGCTTTCGGCGATCATCCAACAGTTACGTTCCTTTCTCTGAGCAGAAATCAGTTCACTGGTCAATTCACACCTCAATGGAGCAAGTATGCGCAGCTGACGAATCTTCAGATTGATGAGAACAAAATGTCAGGAGAGATTCCATCATTCCTTGGAAATCTTACGGAGCTCCGCGTTCTTGAATTGGGTTCGAATGAGTTCACCGGTGAAATTCCCTTCGACCTCGGAAATCTTGATCAGCTTTACAAGCTCAATCTGAGCAGAAATCAGCTGAGTGGAGAAATTCCTCAGAGTATAGGCAAACTGAGCAATCTTCAATTCCTCGACCTCTCCGAAAATAGCCTTAGAGGAAACATCCCACAAGACCTAGGAAACTTCGGCAATTTGCAGAGTTTAATCTTGAGCCATAACTTCTTCTCAGGAAACATCCCATCTGAGCTCGGAAACTTAATGCAATTGCAATATTCATTAGACCTCAGCAATAATTCGCTTTCGGGTTCTATTCCACCAAGCTTGGGAAAGCTTACGTCATTGGAGAATCTCAATCTGTCGCAAAACGATCTTTCTGGTACGATACCTCAAGAACTGTCGGGAATGATCAGTTTGAGGACTTTCGATTTCTCTCACAACAATCTCTCAGGCGAAGTCCCAAATGGCGGCGCGTTTGCTCGAGCGCCCGCAGAATCTTTCGTAGGTAACTCCGGCCTCTGTGGAGACGAGCAAGGACTGTCTCCGTGCAACAAGGACACACTTTCAAATCCCAAATCGAAAGGCAATCGTCGAAAGATTCTAACATCAGTCCTAGTCTCTGTCTTAAGCCTCATAGCTCTGCTCACCACACTTGCTCTTTGCCTGATCTACAAAAGAAAGAGTCAAAAACAAGACGTGGAGAGTAAGAGCTCAGTGAAGCCAGACACAACCGATACATTCATATGGGGAAGAGAAGGCAAACTCACCTTCAACGACATAGTCAAATCAACAGACAATTTCAACGACGAATACTGCATAGGGCGAGGAGGGTTTGGAACTGTGTACAAAGCTCATCTCCCCAGCGGGCAAATCGTAGCAGTGAAGAGGCTCAACCTCAACCTATCAGACACGAGCGACGTACCGTCTTCGAATCACCGAAGCTTCGAGAACGAAATTCGGACACTGACGGAAGTCAGGCATAGGAACATCATTAAGCTGTACGGATACTGTTCGAAGGGAGGGTCGATGTACCTCGTCTACGAATACGTCGAAAGGGGGAGCTTAGGGAACGTACTGTACGACGATAGGGAAGCCGTGGAGCTCGGCTGGGCTACTAGGGTTCGAATCGTCCAAGGATTGGCTCATGCCCTGGCGTACCTTCACCACGATTGCTCGCCGCCGATCGTGCATAGGGACGTTTCGATTAACAACGTCTTGGTCGAGTCGGAATTCGAGCCGAGGCTGTCGGATTTTGGTACCGCGAGGCTGTTGATTGCCGACGCGCCGACGTGGTCGACGGTGGCTGGGTCGTATGGCTACATGGCACCAGGTGAGTGAATGTTTTTGAATGTCTCACATCATATATGCTTTAAATTCATCATAAAATAATAGATTTTGTCAGAATTTATTTTAAATATTTCAACATGAATGCTTTTAAATTCATCATAAAATAAGAGATTGAGGAACTAAAAAATTTCTTACGTCCAAAACTATTAAACTACTACATTGTGCTTCTGAATAACTAAAAATTTTAATCATATAATTTTCACAAAAATTTGATTTTCGTCCTCTAACTTGTCCTTGTCTAGAGTATGTCTAATAACATTTTATATAATTCATAAGTAATAATAATTTTTGTAATTTTTCCGACCATTTACCAAGATAGTCCTTTCATAATGTAGATAGTGATAGTTATAATGGAGTTATGGAAGGTACATGTTTAATAAGTATTTCTTAATATATGTAGAAAAAATCTGATTGGTCAATTGAAACAGACCAATTGACGGTTTATCTAGCCTCTCAACCTTAATATGATAGAATAGATTCTTGTTGAACCAATCATATCTTCTTTGCCGAAAGCATAAAAATGGCCGTAAATATTTACAAAAAAGGATTATTTATAATAGACAGTGTGAATATACAAGATTAGTATTCGACAACTAAAGGTTAGGAGACGAAAAGAAAATTTCGTGAAAATTAAATGACTAGTTGTGAACAGGGACAAATTATACGACGAAAATCTAAATTTCGTGAAAGTTATTGGACTGTTCCGTTTTTAATTAATTCATACGTTTATAATTAACTTTGTCGTATTCATTTTGTTTCGGTAACTGCAGAACTAGCACAGACGATGAAGGTAACCGAAAAATCCGACGTGTACAGCTTCGGAGTGGTTGCTTTAGAACTCATGTTCGGGAAGCATCCCGGGGAGATGATATCACACGGAACCCTTCACAACAATCCCGACGTTCGCCTCGACGACCTCCTCGACCGCCGTCTTCCGCCGCCGACTGGCAAAGACGCCGAGGCCGTGGCCTTCGTCGTCACCACCGCACTGAGCTGCACTCGGGCCGACCCGACGAAGCGGCCCGACATGCGCTCCGTTTCGCAAGAATTGTCCGCTCGGATCCATCCTTACTTGCCCGAGCCCTTGGAGGCGAAGAGAGTCGCGAAATTGAATAATTTCTCCAAGTAGGATTTCGTTGTGTATTTTACAATGTCAAAAAGAAGACGTGAGCCCCATCTCCATGTCCCATTGTGTATACCATATCAACATATGCTGACACGTGTTAAGTCTGAGTGGTTCATAAATTTTCGTTTTGTTTTGAAAATTATTTTCTAATTTTCTAATTGCATATTTCACTAATTCATAAAATTCTCGTTCGATGTGATTTATATGATAAAAATAAATAAACATATCTAATTTATTCTTTGTATCATTATGATGAAAATAACATCCATAACTTATATTTTTCAATATTCATAAGAGCTATATCGTAAATTTTGCGGTGCACGCAACGAGACGGGGGCTGAGAATTCCATCATCCATCCAGTAGAAAATACTTGGTCAAGTATTCAGAATTTTCTTACCGAAATAAAGAAAATTGATCCAACGGACTGATATTTTATCATGCAATATTTATGTTTTCTATTTCTCGTCTTATCTTTATCTATTCCATTATATTAAGGGTGATGAGCTAGGATAAACCGTGTGATCTGTATCAATTGACCAATCTGTTCTACATATATTAAAAAAATAAAAAAAAGTCTTATTAAACTACGTACTTTTCATAACCTCATAATAACTATCAAATTCTATTTTTAGTATAATTAAAACTATTTAATAATAATTAATTTTATTTTATTGCACACACGTAGAGTGTGCAGAAATACTAGAATATATAATTTTATTGTATCTTGAAAAGACTTTATATGGACAAAATACATCAATTAACTACTCCAATGATTTACGACCCCTTGATGTAAATGAAAATCCATTCAGACCATGCAACGAAAATGAAGAAATAGTTGAAAGGTATCTTCCAATTCAGACCACAAAACAAAAAGGGATATAAGAATCCCAATCAAGAGTCTTGAATCTATTCGACCGTATAGATTCCCACGGCGGAACAGAATTCAGTTCATGCAATTTTATTTATTTCGAAAAAGAAAAAAAAAAAAGGAGAGAAACGAACGAAGGGCTACTAAACCTGCTACTGTTTCGCACGCTTAGGTGGCGGCGAGTCCTCCTTGCGGCCAACTGTCACCCCAGTGTCTTCGGGGGTATTTTCGTCTTTATCTTCGGCCGACTTGCGCTGCTTCTCGAACAGCATTTGAAGGTGGCGTCCTTGCTCTTCTATGCGAAGCTGAAGGTTTCTTTGGATCTGATGGACGAAATATATATTATATATATAAAAGAAAATTGGAATGTCTTTGCTAAATGTAGAAGTCAATGTTTATATGACGGAACGTGAAATTTTATTACCTCGAGTTGTTCGTGGAGCCTCTTTTGTACCTCGACCTGCAACCTCAGCGCTTCAGTGATCTCCGCACCCCTATTCGAAAATGGAGGTGCATGACAATCAGCTCATAACATATATTATACGAAAAGAACAGCTTATACGTACGTATATTAGGTATTTTGCGACTGTCAACATTTAGGTTATGTTTGGAACAGAATTTAGTGAGAAAAGGAAAAGAAATGGAAAAGAAAAATCATTTTTAGTGTTTGGTTGACAGAGAAATAGATGAGAAAAAGAAAAGAAAAGAAAACTTAAGCAAAGTTTACACCAAAAACTAGTGGAAATCAATTTCTCTATAGTTTTCTTTTCCCCACCGCTTTCCACGATCCAAACGCAGCCTTAAAAATCATTTTCCAGGACTCTGTAATATCACGTAGCTACTACCGTTGTATTCAATCACCGTTAGGATAACTCTAGATAGATAGGATAATACTCATTCCATAAGCAAGTGCTCAGTTTTCCATGTGCAAGTATTAGATGGTTCTATGAGCAAATCACCTATTTAGGTCAGACATATGAGAAAACTTGGACCCAACTAATTCTACAATATCTAACATCAAGTTTCTTCAAAGGAAAAAAAATTGAATTTGACTTACGTTTTTATGTCCAGGGACTTGAGGTCGTCAATGGATGCTGTCCTTCTTTCTGAAGATTCTGCAAAAGGAAAACATCCTTCTTTCTGAATTTGATTAGAAGATGTAACATTGGATGCAATAACAGTGTAACACTTTTTGTTCCTTATCAGCCACTTAAAGGAAGTTAAGTAGGTTCGTTAGTCAGATACTCCGATTCAATATACTGACATGTCCACTGAAGGAGTAACATTGTTTGTCTTTGAACTTTTATGCGATAATCATGTAAAACAAATCAGAAAAATATGATGAGCACATTAGTAGATGATTGGGAAGAACACATACCGGCTTCAGTTGTATCGGGTATAAATCTGGCTGTACGATATTTCTTCATTAAACATGTCAAGAAATTGAACATTAGTCAGTACATAAATAGAGGGATCTCAACATTCCCAAGAATGTAAGGTCCATGAGAAAATGCAAATGACACACCTGTAGGTGGCTTTTGACGTGATATATGCTCAGTCCCTCAACATTCATACGCTTCAGCACACCTTTTGGAGTTGCCTCTGCAAAAGAAAACAATTACGTTCGTAAGGGAACATATTATATAACCCCTAATGTAAAACAAGAAATTATCTGAAGCCTATCAATATGGCTAAAAAACATACTTTCACTTCCACCGAGTTTATTGACTGCATCAACAAAGGACTCATGAAGTTCGGGGGTCCATCGAACTCGCTGCTTTGACGGATTAGAACTGGTGGTGGACGGTGATTGAACAGCAGCATTGCATGCCTCTCCAACTTTAGATGGAAGTTGTTTGGGCATTTGGGTGGTTTGAGTTGTGAAGTTTGTCGGTTGTGCAGGCCCCTGTCTCTGACCCGGTGCCTAATACCAACAGATTAAGAACAAAAAACATCATTCTTGACCTTCTCAGCGGAAAAAAGCAGAAAGTAGCGAAGAGAAATACACAAAATTAACCTTTAGCTGGGGATCTGTAGCATTTGCATCAGCAAGGATCTCGTTCCAGTCAGAACACAAACCATCACAATCAGTATTATTGAGCCAACCCTCCCAAGCACCACCATCAATTTGGGGCTCCCCAATAAGGGAAGTTTCTGGAAAATCAAGAAACTCAGACAACTCATCTATGCTCCAAGGATCATTATTTTCTTTGTTATGACGGCTCGAGGCAGTGGATCGGAGAAAACCATCATTTAAAGGATGTGATTTACTAACTGGAGCACCACTGCTTGTCGCATGCGAAATGGAACTGGACTGTGTTGGACGCTCTTTTTGAACTGCAGCAAACTGGAGCTCGTTAGGGTAACCCAAATAGGAAGGAAGCATATTCCCAACTACTCCATTTTGGGAAGATAGAGGTGACACGGCATATGTAGGGCGCTGCATGGGTCCCCTATCGATGGGAAAATGCTGAGATGTAGGAAAACTCGGATAGTTTCCTTCTTGCTGATTCGGAAGAACATATGAAGAAGTAGAAGAAAAAGCACCAGATGCACAGTTAGTGAGCTGCCGAGCACCATGGCCTTGGATAGATAGAGCTCGTTTTGCTTCCATTATTGATTAATCACAACCACCGTATATAAATAATAAGAACCTCAGTTTCTTCTGAAACTGTTTGGCCGTATCAAGTCTGCATACGAAAGGCATCACGTTGAAACAATATCAAGTTGAATTTAAAGTACAAAGGGCTTTCACAAAGTTACTAACGATGACAGTGATACAGATAAGGAATCACCACAGTCGTTTTCACGGGATACAGATAGTACATGGTTCCTCGGGTCAAATCAACCATACATTAGATATATATTTCAGAATCAAGCAGGGAAACAATTGGCTGAATACCAACATTTTCAGGAAGCAATGATGCTTGATGGGATGCCATTTCCCCTAAAAGAAATCCCACTTCTCAATCTTACAGTATTTTTTTTTTTTTATTTCTTATCACCTTATTCAATTAAACTCTCTGTCGCATACATAATCAAGAGAAGAAAATAACAAGGAAAAGAAAGAAAGGAAACCTGAATTCGATCGAATGACCTCCATGATCAAATAACAAAGACGTTGAACGTCCATCAAGCTCATAAACATTATAAAATCATATGCATAAATCAAAACAGCTCCGAATTATCTCCAATTCGGAGAACGAAAAAAAAAACACACACACACATACACATACAATCGAATAGTGAAGGATGCAACATCGACAATAAAAAGGTACAAAAGTTTACCATTAGAGAGGGAAAATCATGAACAGGTATTTCCGTCGCCGGAGAGAATGGTCGTATATAACTTAACGGTGACGATCACGATTGCGCCTTGAGTCGTCTGTGCTCTGAATATATGAGTGAACTGTTCCTCACCTTGTGTGTTCTATTCGAATTTTGTTTCTTCTCAATTTTTAATTTTTAAATACTTCAGATAAAACAACAATAAGTCAATAATAATAACAGTGATTTTCATTTTATTGACCATTGATTTGGTAATTTTATGATGCTTCAAGTCAATGGAATATTCTTCATATTATTTAAAATCTAGCTATATGTGAAATATTATCTGTTACTGGGACTTTTAGCAATTATTATCATTAATTGTAGTGCTAAATATGGCATGAAAGTGTATTTATTTGCATATATTATCAGGTTAAAGCAACCAATGTCGAGCACCAAAAAAGAGTAATCATATTATGTTGTAAGTGATGTCACTTTACAGAGTGGACTTTCTTAGATAGTGGCATTCAGTAATTGGCATTGAACTTATTGGATTGTGGTATGTGTTTTACCAAATTAAATAAACTCATACAATAATAACATCCTTTAAAATTGTTCTATTTCGTCGGACAGGTATATCTCGTGTCCCAAAAAAAAAGCCGACTCAAAAGGTCTAAAACTCAGTCGAGTTTGAGCTTAAAAAATAGTCGACCTCGATTTTGTTTGCACCCTCATTTTTATGGTACAAAGACTTTAGAGTAGTTTGAATCTATAAGAAAAACATGAATTCGATTAATTCACACGAAGACGCCAATTCTGGTGAAAGCGAGAATACGAAAATGGTATGCTAATTGACTTTATGATATTGAACGCATGACGAATCAACAAAAACAATAGAGGAAAAAAAAATCAGCATAAGAAGCAAAACGTTCCGTTACACTCAGCCAAAGGTAATAACAACAAAATCATAAGAGGAGATGAAATCCATGTAACAAAAAAGTAGTAAAAAACCCTAAGACATAATTCTAAATAATTTCATAAAACAAGTGACCTTACCAATTTCTCTCCCTCAACAATTAGAGCTTCTAAAGTGAAACGAGACGATCTTTTCGAGCCTCACGAAGATTTCAACTTAGCCGATACGTATGCAATATGCGAAAGCGTTTTGTGCCCGACGAACAGTAAGAAAATTCCCAGAAAGCCGAGCGCCTTGAGAGTTGTGAAAAGATCCAACTGCACCCACAAAATAATAATAATAGTAACAATAATTTAAATTATATTAGTCAGATATTTATGGTCCATGGGAACACAAAAGAGCAATGGTGAAGTTTGATCAGAGACCTTAAACCAAAAGGTCGAATAAAGCAGCAAAACGGCCGCAATGCCCAAATGGAAAAGAAGGGCAAAAGTTGCAGGGAAAGTTGATTTTGGAAAATTCGTCGTGTTTGCACGGAGGCGAATAAGCTGTAGAAGCAAAAGATGTTAATGTATATATAGAAGCCAAGTATTTTTTTTTTGTTGTTGAATTTGAGACGTACTCCAACTATGAAACCCAAGAATGGCAAGAGAACGAGGCCCACGAAAGCGAGCGAAAGCTCCCTAGGAGGTCTTTTCTCGGGTGACCTAAAAATATGAGTTATCTCTGCCTTAGGTTCGTATTTAGAGTAGGGGTCGACGGGCTGTTGAGGGGGACGGGCAGCTTTTTCGGGAGCATTTGGGAGGTCTAATTCGATGTGCCCCAAATTGTGCAAGAACGAGTTTTCCTGAATTAGGACAGAAAAGTGTGAGTCGAAGTGAAATTGAAACGTCACGGTGAGGATTGCATATTAGAAAACTGAGATTTTTTTTTTGGCGTACCATGACAGAATCCCCAACTGTGAGTTGAATGTCGTATTTGCCTGATAGATAGAAAAACTTGTCGACCAACCCCAGGAAATCCTACATGACGGAAAATTCATCACAGCAAATATAAAGTTAGATGTAAGAATATAACCGAAGTGAAATATGATTGATTAATAGATTGACATGTGAATTTGTTGATCCACAACACAAGAAACAGACTGTACGAATCCAACATATAATATATAAATCCAGGTTATGGAGAAGGATGCAAAAAACGTAACTAATATTAGCTGAAATTTCTTCCCCGAATTCCCAATAACAAACATGTGTTCGACTCCACTTTCATGTCTCAATTTAACGAATGCCTGCGAATAGAAAGTAAGCTGTCAGAAGCTACGATATAAATATAAGGTTCAGCAAGCATAATGGGTTGGACTGTGAACCTGGTGAGGCGTGAAAGCTTGTCCTGAGGGAGTGGATAAGTCGAAAGAAAGCCTCAACTTCTGCAGATGGTTAGCCGATAAAGCAACATCATTTTTCTTGAGTAAATCCAACCTGAATTGCATATGTAAAGAAATAGACCAAATGCTCTTGAAACCACAAAAGAAAAGAAAATGAAAAATGAACAGAAAAAAACATTGTAGACCCACAATGTCCTGGATAATTAAATATATAATTAAGCGAAACAGATAGAGCAAAATGAACTCATTATCGTAGGAACGGTATGAAAATGTACTTGTTCTGTGTCTCCACGCTGCCAAGATCACTATCAAGTACCGCAATCTCTGGATTGTCAATTTTAACAGCTCCAGTGACATGAATAGGTACTTTGGTCCGCCCACCCGTTATGAATTTTTTCTTATCCTCTGTATAATCAAGTACAACCTATCAATGCAACAAGGGCAAATACATGTATCAGTTATGAACGTAAAAAAAGGCCAGAATTGCTTGACAGCAAAAAAAAATGTTGAGCACCTCGAAAGAAAAAATATATTTGCCCACATCAACAGTTGTTGGCAATGTTTCCAAGACATGCACGGCATGTTCGGGGTCAAACTTCAGTATCTGCACCATAGGAATCCAAGGGTTAGTGTTGTGTCAAACTACATATAGAATTAGCGATATTACTGGTTGAAACAGTTTTGACGTTTCAGTGACAACTCTAAGCAGCAATCAAGCCGTTGAAGCACCTGGTTAACCACGGAAGAATCTTTAGATCCAGAGAAAATGATCTGCTTGAGTTTGACAGTCAGCGGAGGAGCAGGGGATCCCAGAGGAGTGCTTACCCGCACCTGAAGAGAAAGAAAGGAAATGCGAATGGACGTTGAAAAGATTTGTCAGATAATATTAAAGTTCTTCCTATTAGCATGCTTAGTACGTCAATCGTTCCAAACTCCAAAGATAACGCTCTCATATATCATAAAACTTTAAAGGTGTATAATTAATATATAGGCAGGCCGAAATTCATGCGAGATAAAGTTTACCAACAACTGAAACACGGACCTTACACTCTAAGCATTAGAGAAGGAATGAGAAACTATTGCAGTATCTCATACAACAGGAGCAGTGAAGAGAATAAACATGCAATTCCATTATGAGATCAAGTTATTAGATGACACACCTTCAGCTGATCGTTTCTTGTAACTGAGAGCACAGTAGCTGTCACCGACAAAATCAGAGGGACGGTTTCACTGCGTGAACAAAAAATTGCATAATATCAAATGGAAATTCAGAACGTAACAGAGGTAACCAGTGATAAAAAAAAAAATCAGTGTTACAAGTCAAAAGTTGAAAAGATCTAATTGGATCATTGAATGTACTTTGAGCATCAGTAATATAAACACTGCGAGCTGAGACAATCCCGAAACCTAAATGAAAGCGGAAATCTAAGTGCATCAAGCGGAAATCATACAAATACTTGCCTGACTTCCTCCAAGAGGGCCAATGAATCAATTTGGTAACTTAAGTCTTTAGCGCTTCCAGGAATTCCCAGACCGAGGAAAAATTTTGCCAAACCCAAAATCTTTTCTCCCGGAATCTGCAATTAGAAAATATCGGGGTTTTCAGAAAGCCCCAAGCAATACCAAGAAGCCAAGCAAGCCATTTTTACTAAGTACAAATAATCATGCTCTTGGTAGTTGGTAAATATCATACATCAAGATTTTCAGAGGTGGCAGATGCAAAAGCTGAGATGCCACGAACCACCGATGAGGAAGTAGAAAGAGGGCTTTGATTTCCACGAGCATCAACAAGTTTATCATCGAAGTAACAAGATCCGTCATCTACGATAGAAAATTAGAGTCAAATCTAATACAAATGATCCTGACAACATCACTCAATCACACCATTTTAAATAGCAGCATTTCTTCAGCCACCCGCATAAATAACACCAGTACACACAGGCCACAGTAAATGGATAAAGCATCGGCAGCTTTGCAATTTATCCCATGCAATCATATGGTGTTAAATTTAACACATTCTCAGAGCTGGTTTGATCTGTTCGTTACCAATTCTTTAAAACATATCTGCCCAATTTGATATGTCCTCGTGTCAGGGTTTAAATCACATAAGGGTGAGGTGTGTGGCGAGTCCCACACCATTCAACCCAGTTCAGTTCAGTATGTATATACACACATACAAATTGATCATTCTGTTTTACATTTAGGATAAGACGTTCAGTTAACAGATAACATCGCACGTAAGGAAAGATATACAAAAAAAAGAGCATATATGGAAACGCATACCATATCTTTCAATTCCATCAAAAAGTTTCAGTATGTCACTTTTCACTGTAGCAATCTGGCAAAGGAAGGAGATAGTATCAGAACATCACATGAAGTTCATAATTATATGAATATGGAATCAGGTATACAAGTTAGGATGAGCTTGAGAATAGAAGAATGTATAAAATACACGTCGACAAGTCATAAGCTATAATGATTAACAAAGTCCATTAATAGGGTCATAGGATTTCGTGATGTGGCAGTAAGAAGTATTTACGACCAACTAAACTAAACCATCGTAAATCGTAATATACAACTCTAGGGCATTCATGAAAATCCACATCTCAATTGAATTAAGGTATAAAAAACAGAACATAAGCTATCTTTACCTCCATAAAGCAATGTCAAAAATAAATACTATAGTATCAAATCAGGACAGGACACCATATTCCAGAATCCAAGCAAGTGGAGACAACAACGAGAACACTAACCAAAGAGTGATCGATCTCGGAAGATGCTAGAGATAAAACTCCAGCCAAAGTTTCAAAAGCTATCCCTGAGAACATATCATGTATGCAATGTGAATGAATTGCCGATATTCTCTTTTGACCAAAGGAAACAACAAATGAACGAGCATTCATCTTATAACCTAAAAACTATTTGTAAAGATTAAAGACATTTAACAAGTGGTAGAAGATTAGTTACCAGCAGCATCAGCACTTGACTCGGGATTGCTGGAGCTATGGCGCCATCTTCCATCACTCTGACTGAGAGCCTTAACTCCAGACACAAAATGGAATTTATGAATATAACCTAACGTATTACACCATAGATATCATGTCTAACAGATAGGAACATGTAGAAGGTCAAATCCCACCTTTACTGCTCGAAATATTTTATCAGCAGCTTCAAGATGAATATCAACTTCTGAAGTCTGATCCTGCATATCATTAATTACAAAGAAAGGCGTCTTGCATAAGTAATCATAGCATGAATCAATGAATAAAAAAACGAGTCAAAAAGAGATAAGTAAAAATTTTCAGAAAGCTTAGAAGATGTCCTACTTAATTTAGGCAACATGAGTCAGATGTTTCTCTCGGTTATATTTTTTGCTCTCAAGGATACATAAAAATACATTAGTGACTAATAGAAACGCTAAAGATAGAAGTTTCCAAGTGAAATGGGGAAAGTTATTTTACCTTGATTTCCTTCAATCCTCCGACTGCATAGTGAAAATCATGAAGAGAATGTGCACCACTCAAAGAATCTTTCAGCTTTGCCACAATTCTCTACAGGGAAATGAACATATTGTAAGGACAATATTTTTACATAGGGTCACAGGATTTGCAGATCAGAGGGAAAGCTTCCACTTACACCAAAAATCTCACTGTTCAGTTCGCACTTCATGATGCCATTAACTCTCAATGCAAGGAGCAAATCCTTCAAATCAGAAGGGCTAGAAAGAGTGTTAACCACTAATGCACACAACAAGGAAGTTCTAACATCAGGCTTCTCCCCAATCCCAAGAACTGACAAGGACCGCAATGCATCATAGGCCTCTTCTAGACTGGAGAAAAATGTAATTTTGAAGTGATACAGCAGTTGACGTATGGACAATATAATAAATTAAATCAACCATCTCGGCGTACTATACTTAGATAAGTTAATATGAGAGTTGTATTAAAAACTCAGGGCTTCACCAAAAAAAACCAGTCCTTACATTAGTCAGAATGAAGAAGATAACAATGCACATTATGAAACTAATGAAGGAAAACCACTATGTGCAGTCAAAATAAAGTGCTCGAAAGAAAGAACGTGGAAAGTTCTTCTCATAATCAAAACAATTGCAACCAAAAGATCAGACATTCTCATTATCGCTGCAAACAACAAAGTCACCAGAGCTGCGCTCAATAACACTCGACGTAACAGATGACTTGGTACTTCTTAAATTCACTTACAGTAAGCGTAGGCTCAAGAGCATTTCACATTGAGCATTACATTGTCAGACAATAGGCACAAAAAATTGAAAGTCACAGTAACTTCGACGTCAACGTAAATCGACAAGAGCAAATTCTCAAAGAAAGTGAAAATGAATTATCAATCAGAATTTATCTTAGAAAATAAAAAACTTCAAACTCATTGCACAAGATTCAGCTAGGGCTTTTCAATTCGACCTTCCAAAAGATCCATCCTTGGGAGTGAAAAGATCCAATACAGCAGATCGATGAGATTCAGACACAGGATTGAAGATCGCCGACTCAACTATCAAAGCATGAGCTAAAAAAGCCACCAACAGAAATCCCGAAACTTTCCTCATCCTGTGAAGATCAAACACATACCACAAACAAAGCCGTTGTTACATAAACAATACGAACAACTACTGGCATGCTGAAATGACAAATTCCGCCAATTTTCTTACCGTGGACCAAATGTATCGCAGTCTAATTGCTTCAGTGAAGCTAAAATGTCGAAAATTACAGATTACCGGCGTACGAAGAGTGACGCATGCTGCAATTCCAGATATGCCCTTGGGCTTAATGAGTTGATTTCAACCCAACTTCAGTACAAAACACAATAGTCCCATAACTTTATCTCACTTCACTTTTTTTTGTTTAACCCGATAAACTCGTACCTTTGGATGGAACTAAGGTGTTATTGGGGTTATTGAGAGAACTTGTAACTATGTGGGTAGCTAATTTTGCATGATCGGAATTTATCGTATGAATGTAATAAAATATACGAGTAAACCAAAAAATGGTGCTTGAACAGTATCACAGGTTTACTGTTGATGCTCAAACTTTTAAATGTGCTGTTTTGATTCTTAAGCTTTGCAAAACTTGTCATTTTTTGTTCATTGACATAAAGAACAGGTAAAAGAACCAAAAGTGATCAGTTTTGCAAAGTTCATGAACCAAAGCGGCACATTTAAAAGTTGAAGTACCAACAATTAGAATTTTATATATACATGATATTGTGTAAAATTAATATAAAATTCATATGCGATTACTACGAGATTTTCTTTTAATTTTTTTATTGAAAAAAGTATCTTAAACACGATTACACAGTAATTTTGTACGCCTCTTGAAAAAAAAAGAAGTTAAAAAATGTGTAAAAAAAATTTAACTGTTGTTGGTGTGATTTTGTTGGTATGCCTCGTGAAAAAAATTCGATTGTGGTGATCGAGAGATTTTTTAATTTTTATTTAAAAAATATCTCAACACAATTATACCGTAACTATGTACGCCTCTTGAAAAATAAAGAAGTTAGAAAATATGTAAATTTTTAATTGCTGTTGGTGTGATTGTATTGGTGTATGCCTCGTGGAAAAAAAATCGAAAACAATTATTGTGGTGATTGAAATTGAATTTTATATTTAATTTTTACTATAGGTACGTAAATTAAATTCTAATTATTAGGAGCTCAAACTTTTATATGTGCCGTTTTGGTTCCTGAACTTTGTAAAACTGTTCCCTTTTGGTTCTTTTACATGAACCGAAAATGACAGGTGTCAGCCGACCCCCTGGCTGCCGGCGGAAGAAGGGGGTACGCATGCTAGGTTGGTTCCATTTCTCAGGCCCGCCCTGGCGGGCCTAGGCGGGTAAGCCCGTGCATGCCGCGGGCTTTGGCGGGGCGAACATATTTTTGATTAAAATTAATATATAAATGAATTATATAGGCTTCTATATATTTTTAATTTAATCAAGTTTAATAACATAAATAAGTTCTATAAAAGAATTTAAATTTGATTAGAGTAGTTCAACTTAAATATTTTATTTTAATGGGTTTTACTTTTTTTTATTTTTTTTCCTTTTTATTATTTTTTATTTCTGGCGGGATAAGCCCGCCAGGCCCGCGGCCAGCCCAAGGGGCGGGACGGGCCTCCCTTTCTCAGGCCCGTCAGAAGTCGGACGATCAGCAACTAACAAGAATGCTCCTCTCGCGCCTCTCTTGTTGAGACACACGATATTTTCGACCCCATTGTCTCCGTCCAAGCTACCAAGTTCGCCGGCGGCGGCCTTGCGATAGGGTTAAGCGTTTCTCATACGTTCACCGAATCATAGCCCTTCTCGTGGCAAGCGTCGTAAAAACCCTAATTTCGACACGCCAAAGATTCTTCCATTCAAGAACTTTTTTCCAGGTTCTGAAGACATTCATCTTCCAAGAACCCTAGATCCAGTTAACATAGCCGTCAAGAGATTCTTATTCGACAAGGATACGATAGAAACCCTAAAATCAAAAGGTAACGGATAGGTCACGAAGAGTGTCGAAGCATGGGATTTCCAGAAATTATCTCATCGGTCAAGTGGTGAACATAAGGGATCGAACGATCCCGCCCTTTCCTAAGCATTCTTGCGGGAATTTAGTCGTTATGTCGAATGTAAAGCTGAGCCCTTTGAAAATTGAAGTGGGGTTTGAAGATTTGGCTTCGTTGATGCGCAATTCAATCGATATAACTATTGAGGGTTGCCGGCGCGTATATGATGGTCAATTGTTAGGCGGGGAACGGGTGAAGAATACTTTACGAACCTTTCATGGAATTGACGCAGACAATGTTGGGCGGCGTCGAGGAGGCTAAAGGTATCTCGTTTCTTCGATCGGAGCAAATTTGGGTTCTACGAAGCTTGGGTTCATCTCGACAAGGAAGACACGATTTTGTTCGAGGAACACACCAAGATGTAATCGTTTGGTTCATTTCTAATGAGTTAACAAGATGTGAGAATCCGTTTCGGCAAAATCTGATGTCATATATTGCAAGACTATGAGTGACATCACATAATAAAGGCTACGTTTTACATGCCTCTAACTAATTTACGCTACATGGTTTATCTACTCGTACCTTTACGGCCATAGAGATAACTCTTGGCCAAAGGATTGTAGTTTCAGCGATGAAGAGAACTTTGCCTATTTATCACCAGTCATACTCTGATTCTGAGCGTGCGAAAAGAAATCCTTGGATTTGTGCGCCACATCTTCCTCGAGTAATGCCTCAAGCATTAAATCGGACCCCTTCATGTCATCTGAAGAGAGCAAACTCATTTTCAAGGACTGAAGCTATTTGCATAGCTTTAGTGTGACGGGCTTGGAAAATACAAGAGATTATTATAGTATTATTACCTTTCCGACTAGGTAACAACTTAGCACTCTCAGCAGATATGGGAAGAACGACGAATTGACCAGAATCGTCCTTCAGCTCGCTAAGCACTTCGTTGATGACATTCGAAATTGGGGCTGTGGATTCAGCCAATTTATCATACGCAATCGCTTGGCTATGTACGTTTGATGGCGTCGAGGGAACAGCGCTGTGATCCTTAGCGAAAAAGAAAGTCTAAAACTTACAAGGAAAAACGCAATAAACATAATGTACGACTGATTTCAAGCTTAACCATGACATTGCCTCGACTTTGACACTGGTGGCATCTTCAGGAGGTTTAACATGCTCCTTTTCTTCTGTCCATCAAATAAATTTGGGGCTCGTAACGAAAATCAATTTACTTTCGAATATCATGGAAAAATGCTCGGGCAGAGAAGATACCATTAGCAGCATGTGTTTGTCGAACCACATTGTCCACCAATCGTGTGCTTGCCAGACCTGCATTCATGAAGGACAAGGATCGAACCTCGTGACGTATAGCTTCTAACTGAGCCATTGTGTCTTGCAGCTCTTTATGCACCTATTCAAATGTTTTTCAAAGAGTTTCTCTTAGGAACTAAACAAACCATGAAAGAAACTGCATTTTTGAAAGCGAGTTACTATTCCTAACCAACAATGGATAAGCTTTCCAATAAGCAACAGTTGAAAACACCTCGCCACAACAATCAATTACGGCACAACGCAATCATTTCAAGGAACATCAGAAGAGCAAACCTGACGAGCTTGGGATTGTTGCATAACGCTATCGAACTGTCCACGCGCCAATTGAACATACCCAACTGCACGCCCAGCGTATCTCCCAGCTGTTCTAGCTATAATTGGAAGATCCTTCGGCCCTAAATTGATACATCATACTTCACTAACAGGGGAAAAAAATCATCCTACACAAAATATGCTAGTTCGTAGGCCGAATTCACCGACAAGCAATGAAGAAAATATTACCGATCAAAGCGGCAGTAGCTCCGAGGATCAGAAACAGCTCGCCGTACGATATTCCAAGCATTTCCGTTCTTCTTTCCTATGTAACTTTTTATTTTACTATTTTTTGTGGGTGTTTATAATATTTATCTGTATATTTCTTGGGAAGAAGTAAATTGGACTGCCAATAGGGCTTGGGCCTAACTATGGCCCAATTTAACTTATATCTCTCTCCTCTCTTTCTTTTTGGTATTGAACTTCCTCTCAAAATTTATATAAAAAACCTGAAACGAACAAAAATTAAGACCAGACAAATGTTTCTTCATCTGAATCAAACGAAAAGATCATCATTTAATACAGAGATAATGTTTATAATTCCATAAAATGACACCAAGGTTCATGCAGTTACTACGAAATCTGTAAATTAGCGTGTACGAACAACCCCATAAAGAGAATGAAACACACCTTGTAGTGAATATCAGCTACTGAAGAGGGCTTTTTTTCAAAAATAATGCCTTTTTCAAGCCAGATATCGAAAATAATGCTATTTCGTGTGGTCTTTCAAAAATAGGTGAAAGCGCCGTCTGGTACGCGTTCCGAACGTGCCACTCCGTGTGGCGCGTTCTAAACGCATCAGTCCAAGTGGCGCTTTTCAGTCGAATTTTTTTTACTTTCTCATAGTTTTTTTTATATTTGAATAAAATTTCGTAAGCAAATAAAATAGTTAAAAATCCGAAATTTTTTGAAATTTTTTTACTTTCTCGAAATTCTTTCCCTAAGTAAATTCCATAAGTATTTTAATAAAATAGTTAAAATAGTTAATTTTTTTTTTTTACTTTCTCAAAATTTTTATTGTTTTGTATTTGAATAAAATTTCGAAATAGTTAAAAAATCCGAAATTTTTTGAAGCAAACCAAACGTTACATTGCAAATAAAATTACTTAAACACACATTAATCTGACATTTTTCGAAGCAAACCAAACATACACCAAAGATTGCAAAAATTTCCTGTGCAACCAGGCCCACAGGGTCCCAAAATTTTGGGAGCCATTTTGTGACCTCTATGAGTTAAAGTGCTTTAATTGAATTTTATAATTAATATTTTACTGCACATATAAAATGACCAATAAATTTGGGCTCAAAAAATTAGAATAAATTAAATTGGTACTTATTTATAATTTTGGGCCTCCCTATACTCTATGAACTGGGCCACAAAAATTAAAAAACGGTCCTAACCATTGGTGTATGTTATGTCAATAATCAAATTATAATCTTCATCGTCTTATGACAAAGTCAGCTATTACTCAAAATTTCCAAGCTACATATTAATTTTTCTTCTTTTCTATCTAAGACCGTAAACCGGGGTTTTTAATTAAATAATAATAAAAAAACAATCATTAACAAAATAAACATCAGATGAAAACTATTAATAAAACAGCAATTTTCGTACTCTGGGAGTACGAGTTACTAACTCGTATTCCAGGAATACGAGTTACTTGAAAAGCCATGTCATGGTCAGCAGGCCAGCGTGGAGTAACTCGTATTCCTGGAATACGAGTTACTATTTTCTTTTTCATTTTTTTAATTTTAACTTATTTTATATTATTAATAATAAAATCCACCAAATCATAAAATCATCGTTATCTCATGTAACATACATAATAAAAATCCATAAACGCATCTAAATTATTGTTTGTTTCGCGACGATTAAAATGACATGCATATTTTATATTTTTCAAATATCAAAAAATATATTTTTTCCAAACATGATTCATCTATTAATCTTAACATAGATACATAAATGTATATAACCTTCAAGCGCCTCGTTAACTCATTAGCATGTAGTATGTTGGCGAATTTCGATTGGCCATACGCAGCCCACCTGTCGTAACCTATTGCAGAAAATATATTTTTCCATATTCGAAAAATATAAGATATGCATGTCATTTTAATCGTCGCGAAACAAACAATAATTTAGATGCGTTTATGGATTTTTATTATGTATGTTACATGAGATAACGATGATTTTATAATTTGGTTGATTTTATTATTAATAATATAAAATAAGTTAAAATAAAAAAAAAAAGGAAAAAGAAAAGAGTAACTCGTATTTCAGGAATACGAGTTACTTGAAAAGCCATGTCATGGTCAGCAGGACAGCGTGGAGTAGTAACTCGTATTCCTGGAATACGAGTTAGTAACTCGTACTCCCAAAGTACGAAAATTGCTGTTTTATTAATAGTTTTCATCTGATGTTTATTTTGTTAATGATTGTTTTTTTTATTATTATTTAATTAAAAACCCCGTATTTGTTTGTATTTTCCAGGATGGCCATTTGAAATATAATGTCAGTGTTCTTGTTATTTTGGTGTAAAGGCCATCGTTTGTTTGGTCTCAACAAATACACCACCTCATTCAGATTCATCATCAACCCAATCAAATGAATCTAATAATTTTTATTTTTCTTATTATAAAGAAGGCTTATTCAATTGCTATCGTATTGTTACTCAAGTGGGCATACATTACAAGCACGACCCTCCGTTCGCAGTCATCATCATGAAATTTATGATCAAAGAAATTAAAATGTGGACAAGTGAGTAGATATTTTCTATTTTAGAGAAAAGGACAGAAAATACGATGCATACCTAGCTATCAATAGAGTACGATACGAAGGACAAGCTGAGTACCTCTGCATTGTGAGATACTTTTAGTTTTGAGGGACTTTATAACTATTTGTAGTGATTGTTCGTTTGTACTTATGATGATATATGCAACGATGGGTTTGGACATTTTATAGATGGCGAAGAACAGCTTTGGTATCCTTTTTCATGCATTTGTTGTTAGAGCAGTCGAAGATGAAGAAGACGGTTTAATTAATAATAATGTCCCCCGAGCAATCTATATGCATGTACAAAGTTTTTCTGAGTTAGACCATCTCCAACCGATAAACGCATTCTCAAACTCAAACGCATTTTCAAACTCAAAATGCAGTAATTCTTCTCCAACCGATCAACTCATTCTCAAACTCAATGACTATTTTGTAATATTCATTTCCACATCAATTTTTACAAATTTTAATATTACCCACATATTTTACAACTTTACCAATTAGACTACAAATATTATATTAGATTTAATAAAAAAATTAAATACTAAAAATATATTCTTATACATATAAAAACATCGATTAAATTAAATGGCTTGAGTCAAAATCAACAGCTTTTTTGCTTAATTAAGCATAGTTACTTAACTATTATTTTTTGTTACCCTCGGATCCTACGGACCCCACGGCAAAATATCCGACCCGCCTCAACTAACACGCGACCCTCTTACCCGAATAACAAGCCATATCCTCGTGGCCTCGGGTCAGCAGGGATACCCCCGGGGGCACACCTCCGTGGTCTCGGGTCAGCAGGAATACCCCCAGGGGGAAAGACCCGAGTCGATAGTGAATGATCCATGACGGGACAAACCGAGAGACGACCTTGGACCGGGGGAATAAGTTCCCGATACCTCCTGAACCCTCGGGTCGTTACCCCGACGCCCGATGATAATGTATCCTCAGTAATTTCGGCCTCTCAAGAAAGAAACCGCCACAGCCCCGCATAACAACTGTCAATCGGACGTGCCACAAATAACCGCTAAGGGCTGGAGAGGCGAAGGAACGTGTCATCGTGGGTCATGGGGAACTCGAAATCGAGAAACACGGGTTAGGGGGAAAACTACCAGGAAACCGCCTTATGAAAACCTCCTATAAAAACGGCAAGTCCCTTTCAGAACAGGAATCGATTTCTAACGTATCCTACCGTTACTCTGCTCAATTCATTACTCACTCACACACTTAAGCACACCATTTTTATGCTACTTTACACCTGGAACACGGAAAACACCCTCTTGACCTAGGCAAGAGGGCAAACGAACCCCAAATCTTACCCTGTTTTCAAGTCTCCAAGCGACGTTCGCGGCAGAATTAAGGCGGGAAACGCTCGTTAGCCCTCCAACGCGGTAGATCCATTTTTCGGCATATAGGAAAGTCAAAAAGCAAAGGCATATACGGAAAGCAAAGAATAGCAAGGACTAAAAACCAGATTCTAAAGAAAATCGTCCAATCAATCCTTCTCGGCTGGACCGACCCCTCGGGAGGCATCGCTACCTTCGCCCAACTCGAACTCATCCCAAAGACTTTTCCCCTTTACTGGCTTTGGCGGAGATCGCCGAGGGGCCAAGGCCATAAAAGCCGCCTCAGGATTCAGGAAATTGAAGGGATGTGCATTTTCTGGAAAGCCATTCGCCCTAATCTGAGACAAGCACCCCTGAAACCCGAAGTTGAAGTACATGGTAGCCTCCTCAGACACCTTCTCCACGGGGACCAGCTTAGGATTGGGCTGATATTCTCGATTGCGACGGATCTCTCGCTCCGAGTGAAGCTCTTGGCGAAGCTTGCCGACCTCAAACTGAGCCCTGGCTAGTTGATCCTTCAAGCGACCCACCTCTTGAGCTTCTTCACTGACTCGCATGGTCATCTCCACATTGCAAGACCGCGCCGACTCGGCCATTTTCTGCTGAAGGCGATATCGCCGAGCCCCCTCACAAGATAAGGAATAAGCCTGAAGACAAAAGGGAGAAATCAAAACGAGTACCCAAGCGAAGAAGGAAAAGCTGAATCTACCTGACCCATGGACAAAGCCCATTCCTTCCAGAAACAACTATCAGATAGCTCCTTGGCAAAGTCCTTCTCCGCGGGAGTAAGGAAATTCAGCATATAGGACAGAGAAGATTCCCCATCTTTCTCCAACAGGAAAGGAGGGTGAAGAGGAGGTCGGGGTGAAGAAGGACCTTCGCGCAAAGAAACAGGAGGCGTAGGAGGTGATGGCCTTACTCGCTTAGGTCGCCCCACCTCTTGACGTGGAGTCAATGCTTCATCCTCGGGAATATCTATTGAAGGCTCACCGCGCTCCCTACGCTCACGTACCGAGACACCTCTATTACGAACAGCCAGAACGGGCAGGACACCCGAACCATCGCTTACTGGAAATCAAGAAACAGTCAAGGAAGAAGGGACCGAAGAATGGAAACAAGGGATAAGCATACCTAGAATGCGAGGAGAAGCAGTCACCCCACCAGGAACGTCGGACACCAACTCTTTTACGGAGAAGCTTCGGCCATTGACCCGATCCATGAACGCCCGCAAGAGGTCGGGGTCATCACCCGAAGCTTGACAATGGTCTCGCCACTGAAGTAAGGAGAACCGGCGGTCTCGGTGCTGAGGCGAAGGACGCACATAGAAGAACTTGTTCATCCATCCTTTGGTAGCGGCAAAGTTATCATGAAAAACATCAGTGGGAGGGACAAAAACAAACTTGCCAACATCCCTCTCGCACACACGGAAGAAATTAAGGATCAGTTCAGTGGTAAGGGGAAAACTAAGTCTGCGGGCAACGGCAGCTAGGGCTAAGAGCAAGCTACAAGAATTAGGAAATATCTGGCCTGGAGAGATGCCTAAGGCCTCACAAAGGTCAAGAAGAAAAAAGGGTATGGGGAACCTCAGCCCCATATCTACTTGGTCAGTGAAGAATGTCAAAAAGCCAGAAGGGGGCGAAGATGCCACTTGCAAGGGCCCAGGCAGCTGGACCTCATAGTCGGAAGGAATCCTGGCCTTCTCGAGGCATTCCCTGAGCAGCGGGGGGGGCTGAGGGTTGACACCTTTATTTGATACCACGGGAAGTTCATCTTTGATCGAGCCTCCTCTGCTTCAGCAGACCACCTGGCTAAGTCCTTGCGATAACTTTTATCCTCATCATCTCCTCGAGGGATCGGCGACTTCACACTGGAAGCCGGGTCGGGCTTTACGCCTAGATCAAAGCGAAAGACTCGAAGAACCGCCAAAATCGAAGGGAACATGCTCTGTTTTAGGGAAACAAGCAGCAACGCGCTTACCCTTGGAAGAGGAAGAAGAAGCCATGAGAGCTTAAGGGATTACGGAGCAAAAACGAGAAAACGGTGAGAGTGCAGGCAAGAGGGCTTCCTATATTTATAGTGGGAGGTCAGGCTTGCGAAGGAAGCCAACTAGTTTAAAGTTAAAACGGCTAGATCTGACTCGATCCGCGATTTTCTCGGGATTTCTCACCGGATCTCCAGGCAGACCAGGTTCTTAAACAGTTGTGGCTAGATTATCGGGTACGCCTCTTCAGGAATATTCGGGGTGCTTGGGCTGGATTCGCGATTTTTTAGGAAGGACGAATGTTCAATTCAAAACACCCCTCAAATACAATACCTCGGGATACTGTGCCCGGAAGTTTCACCATCATCCTCGGTTATCTCGACCGAGGACAGGCTGACCCTTCGGTCAATTCCTCAGGTGGCCAATCGCTGGGGACTCGCCCCGGCCAAACACGGTCGAGGCCTTCGGGATATGGGGTATTAATAATGGAATAACGCCATTGTAATCGGACAAGATGACTCGAGGCAACATATTTCATATAATGAAATAAACAATTTTAAGAGAAAGAGAGTAAAAGAAGCCCGAAGGCATTGCATTCAGATACTATGCCCCGAGGGCCTATGTTCATACACTAAAAAAAGATGCTTATATATATATATATATATATATAATAGGGTTCGTTACAGTTATCCCGAAGGCAGAAAAAGAAAAGAAAACGTCTAGGCGGCCGGACCGGCCTGATCAACATCCCCGGCAACCTCCCCGGGCTTCTCAAGGGCAACTTGCTCCCCAGCCTCGACTCCCACCTCCTCGGCGTGCTCGTCGCGAGCTTCTTCCCCAACAGGGCCTGGGTGCACCTCGGCGTGCTCGACACTCCCCTGGGTTTCATCCCCTGAAGCTCCCCTCATCTCCTCAAACTGAGGCTCAGTTACAGTGGCAGCGGGGACTCGCGCAATCGGCGTCCTCGAAGGACCGCTCTCGTCTCGGGGCTCGGGCGAATAGCCACCAGAGGGGGCCTCCTTCAAGGTCCTGATGGCATTCAGAAACTTGAAGGGATGATCTTCCCGACTATACCCATGCGCTCGGAGTTCGGAGATGCACCCGTAGAAGCCCCATTTGAAGAAGGTCTTCATGTCATTCAGGTGATGGCGCTTGGGGACATAGTTCTCGGCCAGCTCCTTATCTCTCTTCTGCTGCTCCGCAACTCGGGCCACCTCGGACTTGAAAAGCTGGCGTTGGAACTCTTCGGCGTCCTCCTTCAACTCCTTCTCCCTTTTGGCGGCCTCGGCAGTCTCTCGCTCCAACTCCCCGATCCTCCTACGAAGATCAGCCTCCGTCTGAGCTAATGCCCTGTTGCGCTCGGAAAGGTGGGAAATGCGTTTCATTGATTCGGCGGCAAGGGACAAGCTCTGTTTAAACAGCATCAGGAAGCATCAGCGCGAGTAGATTTTTGGAGATAAATAAAGACAGAATATTTACCTGCCCGAGGGAGACGGAGAGATTGCTTCGGAGATCAACGTAAGAGAACTCGTGGGTGGACTTCCTGTTGGCCTCGCTAGGAAATTCCCGAAGGAATTCCCAACTCGTTTCTCTCGAGGGCTCGGCAAAAAAGTTGGGCTGTTTTCCCCGACCCAGGGCGGCAGGATCCTCGGAGGCCGAAGGACCCGACCTGCGCGACGAGGTTTTCGATTTCTTGCTCGAAGACCCCCTCTGAGAGGGAGCAGGTCTTTTATGAGCTGACCCCTTCGCACCTGAGGAGGGCTCGGGGGCTTTCCCTTTGCCCTTAGATCGGGTGTGTGGGGAAGGTAGAGATGGGTTTGGCTGAGGGGTGTCTTCATCCTCCTCATCAGCGATGGCGATAACTTTGGCCAGAGACATCCTTTCAGCTGCAACGGAAAAAAGGAAGGTTAGAAAATTTAGCGCGGCAAAGACTAGACCGAAGACACGACGCGTCGAGACTCTTTCAGTATACCTAGGGTTCGGGTGAGGCGGACGCCCTTGGAGGAGAACCCGTGCGCGCAAAGAAGTTCTTCGTCACGGAGTTTTTTGGCGAAATATCGCCTGTCACCCACCTTATTCAAAAAGGCCTCTATTCTAGCGGATGGCTCAGGTGGGAGAGAATGAGAGATCGAGGGGTTGTCATTCCAGGAGAAAGGAATTATTTCTGACTCGGCGCTATCTGCCGAGGGCCTAACAAAAAAATACTTACTCAGCCAACCCTTATGGGACGAGGGATTGCCTCGGATGAGAATGGGAGTTCGAGAAGGAGAGAAGAAGAATTTCCCCTCTTCCTTTTTGTTCAGTTTCAAGAAAGCGGAGACCATAGGGACCGAGGGTTCATAGCGAAAATGGCTAAGGATGACAGCAAGAGAGAGGAGAAGGCTAAAAGAATTCGGAGCTAGCTGGGCTGGAGAAATACCAAAGTATTTGCAAATATTCACAAGAAAGCGAGGGAGGGGAAATCTAAGTCCCATCTCGACCTGATCAAAAAAATAAGTACCGAATCCCTCGGGAGGATTACTGGCTAGGTCGGTGGGAGAGGGAATCCTAACTTCAAAATCGTTGGGGAGGCCAGAGAGAAATGTTAGCCTCGGGAGGTCGGAGGATTTGAAAGTGGAGACCTTGATCTGGTGCCATCGGATGCCTTCACGACTAGCCCTAAACGCCTCGACCTCCCCGACCCAGGCATTGAAAGCACGACGATATGCACCCGAATTAGGAAAATCATCCTCTTTGGGCGGAGCCGGCTCCCCAGCAACACGGGATCGTAACGGGGCACGGGCAGAATGGGTGGCTTCAGAATCTATGGAAGAAGTCCTCGCAGAGCCCTCACCCAAACCCGTGGAATTAGCCTTCGTGGTCTCGGCACTAGCTCGAGGACTACCCCCCACGCTAACCTCGGGACTTCCCGAACCCTCTAAAGAATAACTACTACTGCTGGAAGAATCACTCGACCTAGCGGTACTCGACCTACCCGACCCCCCAGCAAAACTACCCGAAGCAATACGAGAACTTTCACCAGAATTAGAAGACATGACTAGGCAAGGAAAGAGGCAAAAAGAAGAAAGACTTACAAGAACCTAGAAAGCTGAGAAAGGAAGACTGGAGGACTCGGGGGCTCGGGAGCGCAGGAGGAGAGAGAGTAGTGAGAGAAAGTAAAATGAGGAAAATGACGGAAAGTGTGGGGTATATATATAGGCCCCATACGCTAAATCCACGCCCTTGGATGCAGATCAGATCAACGGATCGCGCCGATCCGCGTCGATGATACGACGATCCGTGTCAATTCGAGAAAGAAGCGCGAAAACTCCCGCCCAGATGTCCCATCACGATCCACCAATAGGAAAGCGACACGTGGCCAGAGCAATGAAACGGTTCCGAAGCATTTTGATACTGAATAATTCGCCTCAGCTGAAAGGAACGACCAGGCTAGAACACCACAACAACCCTCGGGTATATCAGCGGGTCACACATTTCGCCTCAACAAAACCAAGACGTCCAAAATTCACCACACTCTTTTGGACTACTCGAAGGGGGGACTATTGTTACCCTCGGATCCTACGGACCCCACGGCAAAATATCCGACCCGCCTCAACTAACACGCGACCCTCTTACCCGAATAACAAGCCATATCCTCGTGGCCTCGGGTCAGCAGGGATACCCCCGGGGGCACACCTCCGTGGTCTCGGGTCAGCAGGAATACCCCCAGGGGGAAAGACCCGAGTCGATAGTGAATGATCCATGACGGGACAAACCGAGAGACGACCTTGGACCGGGGGAATAAGTTCCCGATACCTCCTGAACCCTCGGGTCGTTACCCCGACGCCCGATGATAATGTATCCTCAGTAATTTCGGCCTCTCAAGAAAGAAACCGCCACAGCCCCGCATAACAACTGTCAATCGGACGTGCCACAAATAACCGCTAAGGGCTGGAGAGGCGAAGGAACGTGTCATCGTGGGTCATGGGGAACTCGAAATCGAGAAACACGGGTTAGGGGGAAAACTACCAGGAAACCGCCTCATGAAAACCTCCTATAAAAACGGCAAGTCCCTTTCAGAACAGGTATCGATTTCTAACGTATCCTACCGTTACTCTGCTCAATTCATTACTCACTCACACACTTAAGCACACCATTTTTATGCTACTTTACACCTGGAACACGGAAAACACCCTCTTGACCTAGGCAAGAGGGCAAACGAACCCCAAATCTTACCCTGTTTTCAAGTCTCCAGGCGACGTTCGCGGCATAATTAAGGCGGGAAACGCTCGTTAGCCCTCCAACGCGGTAGATCCATTTTTCGGCGGCATCATTTTTTATCATTATATTATCATTTATTTTGATTGTTTGTTGTTTTGTGTCATAGAGACAAATAATGTGTCGTCAAATCAACCTTGCTCTGACAGCAGCTTTATCTGACAAAAGAAATAGGAGAGAGTCCAAAAATTCGGATTTCAATGCAAATTAATAAAGTTTCAACGCATCTAACTGATCAGAGACGCAAAGATGCGTTTTTTCAGGTGAGAAAAACTGAAATCTCATTTTGCGTTTAGGTTTTCGTATCGGGTGGAGTATATTTGTGAAATTTTTTTGGTTTTCCAGTTCGGCTGGAGATGCTCTTATAGATGCCCTCCCTCCTATTTATTAGTTCAGCGTCAAACCATAACAATTAATCAATTACCTATCTATTAAATGACTTGGACAAAAGTATGCCAATCAAAGACAGAATGGAGCGAGGTGGCAATAAACTGTCAAATTTGGTTTGCCAACTTATTTATAATTTAGTACTTCTATTTGAAATTTAATTAATTGAATACTTTTCATATAACTTCTACCTTTTCTATTTAATGTACTTATACCATTATTCTTCTACTTTTATATTTAAAAATTATGTTTTATTGAACACTAAAATTAGTATCTCAAAATTATAAATAATATTAAATAAAATTATATTTTAAGCACATGACATGATCATGCGAAAATGTAATAGTGTATATTGTACATCCAAGTCCAACTCTCAACTGCACAACTAAACCCTCAACGGCTTCTTCGCGGTGACATTCAACTCATTATAGATTTGATATCCTATGTCCCATAAATGTAATAAAATCACATGTAAATTGGATATTTTGTCACTCGCAAACGGGAAAATTCGACTCTTGGATACGGCATATTGAGCGCACATGATTAAATCTATGCAGTACTCTTGGATGCGCATATTTTGTGCGAGTGTGAATATATTTAAATTACTGTTGCTTAGCGCAGCAAATCATTATTTCTTTTTATCTTAGCAAATAACTATATATATTTCATACCAACTTGACAGCTGTGATTCGAAACACCTCTGCTCTGATCCTTACATCGTCCATACATCGTTCGACTCGCAGATCGCCGATCAGTTCCTTAATACAATGATGGATGGACAGAAAATTTAAAAAAGGAATAAATTTAACGCATCATATCTGATACCATGTTAGCGTATGGATAAGGATAAATAACTAGGAAATATTATTAGTATTTGATTGATTACGTAATTCTAGCCTTAATTGTATAGCATTTATTATAGCTATCTTGTCCATACTTAGCTTAGTTCTTCTTGTATAAATAGTATGTAACAATGTTATATGGAATATGATAGAACCATTATTTTCATAATTAACACTCAATATTTGCAATCATCGTATTGCAAATATTCTGTATCATCAACAAGGGACTCAAAAGCAGGCGAGAAGGGCTTTTGGAACTCTTTGCTTACATCTATGGGAACTGAGGGACGTGGATTGAGGTGACCAAAGAACGTTGAGAAACATATGAGTAATAAATTTTTTTGCTTAAATTAATGTTAGCATACCATACATAATATATCTCATATGAACTCGTTTTAGCTAACATGGATAATGAATAGATCATACACGTTAGTTTTCCTCATGCTGGTGGTTTTTTGGTTGCATGGGAGGCATATTCGCGCTGATTAAGGTAATCTTTCTACTATGGCAATAAATATAGCAAATGATATATATGTCTATATTAAGGTGAACATTGAGCATCTATGATATTGTTAGCGTATGGATAAGGATAAATAACTATGAAATATTATTAGTATTTGATTTGATTACGTAATTCTAGCCTTAATTGTATAGCATTTATTATAGCTATCTTGTCCATACTTAGCTTAGCTTCTTGTATAAATAGTATGTACCAATGTTATATGGAAAATTACCCATGAGCACAAATCAGTGAACATATGTCTCATGTGCGCTAAAAATTACTCGCACGAGCAAAATTACCCTACCCATGTGAGCAATTATCAATGCTGAAACATATATGTCCCTTGCCTGCTTTCAGTGCTCTGCTTTCGATTCTTCATTATGGTTTCTTCTTTCAGACCAGTGCAGACGTTTCCAATGCGCTCGCCCTACAAGTGACTCGCAGGAGCAAAATAATCCACGCTGAAACAAATTCAAAAAAAAAAAACAGAATGACAAGTGAGCTTGTCCATATGAGCTATTACGCATGCTGAAACAATTTAAGAAAATTTGCAATACGATGATTGCAAATATTGATCATAAATCAGCGCATATATGTCTAACTCGCGCTAAAAATTACTCGCGTGAGCAAAATTACCCTACCCGCGAGCAATTATCCACGCTGAAACAAATTCAAAAAATAAAACAGAATGAAGAGTAAGCTTTGTCCCTATGAGCTATTATGCATGCTATAACAATTTAAGGAAAAAAAAGTAACTGGTGAAGAGAAGATATTATGCTGCACATCAACTAGACATCAAGGCCAAACCTCTGAATCACAGATTAAGCCCCGTCTTATATCTCCTTGATCACCTCAGTCAACAGATGAGCAAAGAGTTTCACCCATCATTGCCCGTGCTCAAAGACACCTCGCCTGCTTTCGGTGCATTGTTGTTGATACAGAACATTTGCAATACGACGACACAAATTTTAAGCATAAATCAGTGCATATATATCTCATGGGCGCTAAATTGACTCGCATGAGCAAAATAACCCTGAGCAATTATCCACGCCGAAACAAATTCAAGAAAACAGAATGATGGGTAAGCTTGCCCATATGGCTATCAATGACGAGAAGCTATTATGCTGCACAATGCCTCGAAATCATCGGGCCAAACCTATGAATCATAGATTTAGTCATGCCCTCTTTCTGCTTGGTCACATCAGCCCATAGATGTGAGCAAAGAGTTTAAAAAGCCTTTCCCACCACTACTTGTGCTACAATACACCTCGCCTGCTTTTCACTGCCTTGTTTTTTATAGAGAGCATGTGCAATACGATGATAGCAAATATTAAGCATAAAGCATCACATATTTCATACGCGCTAAAAATTACTCATCTGAGCAAAATTCCCCTACCCAGGTGAGCAATTATCCACGCTGACACGAATTCAAAAAAGCAGAATGACGAGTAAGCTTTGTCCTTATTAGCTATAATGCATGCCAAAATAGATTAAGAAAAAAAGGTTACTGATGAAGAGACCATATTATGCTGCGCAATCAAGAAATCGTAGGGCCAAACCTGTGAATCATAGATAGTAATGTCCTCTTTCTGCTTGGTCACCTCAGCCCATAGATGTGAGCAAAGAGTTTCAAAAGCCTTCTCATAATTGCTTGTGCTCAAAGACACCTAGCCTGCTTTTCCGAGCCTTGTTGACACAGAACATTTGCAATACAATGATTGCAAATAAATATGTCTCATGCGCGCTTAAAATAACTCGCACGAGCAAAATTACCCTAGCCATGTGAGCAATTATCCCTGCTGAAACAAATACAGAATGACGAGTAAGCTTTCCCATTATGGGCTATTACGCATGCTAATGAAATTTAAGAAAAAAAAAAGTGAAGGATGAAGAGAAGCTATTTTGTTGCACATCGCCTAGAAATCATAGGCCAAACCTATGAATCATAGATGCTGTCCTTTTGTGCTTGGTCACCTCTGCCCACAGATGTGCGCAACGAGTATTTAGATTAGATGTGAAGTAAAAAGCCTCTCCCATCACTGGTCATGCTCAAGGACACCTTGCCCGCTTTTCAATGTTTTTTCTGTTGATGCTCCAGAATCTGTGAGCGCGAAAAATGCAAATATTGAGCATATACGTCTCACACGCACTATATCTCGCGTGAGCAAATTTATACATGTGAGCTATTATCCACGGTAAAACAAATTCAAGAACACTTAATGACAGTAAGCTTGCCCATATGAAGAAAAAAAATAACATATGAAGAATAGGTACTATGTTGCACATCCTATGGAGATCGTTTATCTTATCTTCTAGCTCATCGCCTATTGATTATATTTCAACCAACTAATCATAGATTTAATCCCGTCCGTCGTCTCCTCGGTAAGCTCAATCAACCTCACTCAAAGAGTACAAATGTGAACAAAGTGTACAGATAAGCCTTAAGTCATATTTGGAATGGTTTTCCATAATCTGCTTATGGTCAAGAGACCCTGCCCGCTTTTCAATGCTTTGTTGTTGATTATTATTTTTCTTGAAGAGAGAACTAATATTCCTCGGGTTACGTTTATCGTAGCCCAGAAGATGAGCAATACGCAGATTGCGATACTTGTCACTAGACCTGTGTAATGGGCCGGGTCAACCCGGAACCGGCCCATGAAACCGGTCCAGAACCGGAACCGGTAAAACCGGTTTTGGAACCGGTAACCGGCCCACTAAAAGTGGTTTGGGCCGGTTCCGGGAACCAGGAACCGTGGATTACCGGTTCCGACCCACGGTTCCCGATTCCGTTCCGGTTTCAGAACCGGGAACCGGCTATTTCAATTTTTCTTTAAATTCCAAAATAGTAAAAAAAAAAATTAATAATGGCCGAACCGGTTCTGGAACCGGAACCGGAACCGGCCCATTAGTGGCCCGTGGTTCTGGTCCGCGGTTCTGGTCCGGTCCCGGGAAAATGGTCCCGAAACCGGAACCGGGACCGGAACAATGCCGGAACCGGTAGAACCGGAACCGGTGGAACCGGCCCAGCCCAACCCATTACCCAGGTCTACTTGTCACATTGTGCCAAAAACCACTACCATGAGCAAAACTACCCATCCCATGTTACCTACTATATCCACACTAAAAAATTTTGGAAAGCAAAATGATAAGTAAAATTGCTCATGTCAGCTAAACACTACATTAAGAAAAAAAATGCACCTGACGATGGAAAGCTATTTAGTTGCACACGACCTAGACATCCTTCAATCTTCAAGCACATCATAGATTGCTTACTTTTTCAACCGATGAATCATAGATTTAATGTCCTATGTCCCCATGGTCAGCTCAATCCACCTCACTCAGAACACAGATGTTAACGAATAGTACGAAAATGCATTTTGAGCAAAGTCATATCTGGAATGATTTCTAATCATTGGTCATTCTCAAATACAACACCTCGTCTACTTTTCAGTGCTAATATAACTACTAGTGTTTCTCTTGACGATAGAACTACCTTCCTCGAGTGACGTTTGTTGCAGCCCAGAAGATGAGCAATACTTTAGCGTAAATCCGCGCAGATACACCTTAGATGCACCAAAAATACACCAGTATGACTATGAGCAAAACTCACCTCGTGCGTACTATCCATGGTAAAACAAATTCAAGAAAAGAAATGACGAGTACCATATCCTCATACGAGCTATATCAGGTACGCTAACACTAATGTAAGGAAAAAATATATACCCGACGAAGAAAAGATTATGTCGCATATGGGCTTGCATTTCTTCATCTTATCTTCAAATCATAGATTCAGTCATGTCCTACACCTTCTTGGTCACCTTAATTTACCTCACTCAAAGAGTACAGATGTGAGCAAAGAGTATAAAAAAGCCCTTACCATAATAGCTTGTGCTCTACGACACCTCGCCCGCTTTCCGATGCCTTGTTGATCCAGAACATGTGAAATATCAAGATTGCAAATACTGAGCATAAGTCAGTGCAAATATCCACGCTAAAACAAATTCATGAGAACAGGCGTTGCCAGTGTGTCAAATTGTGTTAAAACCAAGAGCAAAACTGAGAAGATTAAGTGATGTTTATAAAAGGTGTAATGCTTGTGCTGTTGAATCGCAAATTTCTAAGCAAGCAGTTGGTAGACGTTCTGGAAGACTTGATCAATATGATTACACGAAGCTTGAGAATCGGTTGAGAAACCAAGTTGGGCTTGATGCAAAAGTGCAAGGCAAGATTATCAGCAAAAGACTACTCCAAGAGAATATTAAAAATATGAAAACAGCTCATAAGGAAGAAGCAAATAGAGTAGAATCACATGGCCACACTAACAAAAAGAAGATAGAGTGTGCATACCTGTGGAACATTATACAATGTTGTGTGTTTGCAGAAAAAACAGCATACACATCAATGCGGTACCAGGTATGTCCGAGCCGCTGCAACCTTTGCATTTATGTACCACCCAGTTGTACGAAAGAACACTACGCCATAGGATGACAACACTGTGAGGAAGCAACAACAAGTGATTATATAAGGGATAATTTGTAGTATTAATTTAAGTTATGCCCAAAGTATTATATATGTCTGTCTATATTCATCGACGTACAGTCTGTGGGGGTAAGTCATAGCTGAAGAGCGTTATGCTCATCTTGGTTGATCAATATTTTTATGCATGTTTTTCACTGTTAATAATTATGACCTGGAACTCGGTCCTTTTGAGCTTACCTTTTATCCGCATAAGGTTTGCTGCTACAGTCAGCCAATATCTGATATGGAACCGCAGATTTCTTGATTGCCAAATGCGTGAAACACATGAAGATGAACCAAACATTGTGAGCTCATAGCAACCATATTTTTATGTGTGACACTTCCAATAACTTACATATCCTCTTTCCTTAGAAATAGTCCAAACAAAACTGAACTGAAATAGGGTAGATTTGTTGCAATTTTAGAATACTTTCTCATTTCGCAAATCAACGCAAATCCTTGTAAATTAACAAAAAAACATACCTCAATAGCCATAGCGAATGAACACGTGGACCAAGACCTTCGGATAGCCAGGTTAAAGATCACCGCTCTTTCTTGTACTGCAAATTGTCAAGATTGTATAAAGATGATCAAGAACGTGTGAGATAAACAAATGGTAGGGACACAAACACGATAGATCTGAAACATGGACAATTAGGAACTTCTTTTGATTTTAACGATTGATATGTGGTTTACAAACAAAAATCTTTAATTAAAAACCTACCATTCAACTGCTGATAACCAACATCGAGCAGAGCACGAGCGTCGCCGGTTTTTATTAAGAAAAAGATTCTCCTTTCGAATCATCGGGTAAAATAACTGGATGTGGATCTAATCTTCATGCTGAACCATTGTTGAATCAAGCCTCTAAGAAACAAATTAGCCCCGCCAAGATGCCAAGATATAGGGTTTAGGACGACGAAAAAGGACGTAAGGGAGAAAAAAACTGCGTCTGTGGAAATCTTTTTGGTGGCGGCTGCAAGCTTATAAAGAACTTGTCATCGCTTCTAGGTTTTCTACGGAATAATAGGTAGCAAAAACGTGATGAGGTTAAACGCGACTCCACGTTGACCATCATTGTTTTTCGCTTGTGGAAAATGGAAAACAGATATAAATATGTCCAATATGAGTTGTCGCATTCCGGAAAAAACGCTATACCTTAATCCGTTTTATGGAGTCACTCAGAAAAACGCTAAACTTTCATCAGTTGAGTTGTATGGAGTAACTTACATGGTACCTTTCATAGTTTAACTTCAAACTACTTGTTTAGCTAGCATTAACCAGGACAATTGACACGCAAGGTAGCAACTTCTATTTCTATGATTAGCTTCTAGGATATTTTACTCTAACCAACAAGGTCCTTGGTAAAAGGAATTAAGCATATCAATTCGGCATGTTTAGCATAAGTTATTCGTGATAGTGAAGGGAGACAGACCAGGGAGACCAGATCTTACATGGTGTGTGCTTAATCTGTTGTTCCTTCACATTCTACCGTCTCCAACATCAAACAACGCCAGAGGAAAGAAATAAACTAAATCACTATATTTCTACTATAAATAATAACCTGCAGAAGCACTGAAATCCATGACTCTGTTCAAAGTCCGCAACTGAAAACAAGCTACGAAACAAACATCACAGGGCCACAATATTGAGGATTTCAACATCACATACAACTTATAACTTTAAGAAATGGAATGGAAAGAAACACCTAGTTTTCATTGCAATCTATAAATAAATAATCCAAACACAATGTCTGACGCATGCTATAGAAGATGATTACTCCAAGAATTATGAAATAAAAGCAAGTATAATATGAAATTCAGCAGTGAAACGGAGCATCTCATCAAAGAAAAATGGAGCATGTACTACATAATTGCAAGAAACTCAAACATTATGAAGCATTAGTTTTGCCATCACACACTGTAGTCATATGTTTTTGGAAGAAGATTATATGTGGAAGAATTTAGTTAATCTGCTGACCAGAAACTTTGTTAGCGAATGCCACAATATCATCATCTTTTTCTAAATGTGGACTCATGATACATGTCAAGCAACATAAATTAGTTGGACTCACGTGCACAGTACCTACCACCTTCAAAGATTAACTAGAAAATTTAACTCTTATGAACAAGGTCGATAATGATTGATCAAAGGGAAGAGGCGAGGCCGAGGCTCGTGAATCCTCCGTAATTAACACTCTTTCATAAAATCTGAAGACCATTGAGTGTTTGGCACTACAAGAAGATCTTACACGTTTGTGCCTAATCTATTGTTTCCTTCACGTTCTCCTTTCCCTAACATCAAAACAAAGCCACGAAAAGAAATAAACTAGATCAATGTATTTCCTACCATAAAAGCTAAAAAAAAAGTTACCTGTATAAGCACTGCCAATGTAGTTTGGCTCCCAAGGAGTGTAGATGATGCGAGTTATCAAGAAAAACTTTGCTCGAATAAGGTTAAGCCAAGCCAAGCCAACGAAAATAGAAGTTCAAATCGCCTTCCACGTAAGAAGCTTGTTTTCACCTAACCTTAATCAGCGAGAGTTTTTCTTGAGACAAAATCAAATGAACCGTAATGAGCAGCAAGCTCCATGATTTTCTTCCAAACCCCCTCAATTGGAAAAGAGCTGAGAAACAAACATCACAGTGCATGGTCAATAGCCTGGATTTTAATAATGAGAAACCTAAATTCATACAATTTACAGCTTCAACAAAGAAAGGGAAACAAACACCTGCTATAATCAAGTCTTCTTTAGAAGCCTTTGACTCGGTCAGCTTTAAAAAAATGACCTCGTCGATTCTACCTTTTAAAAAATAGCCTTCAATTTAAGAGTATTTTCGTCTTTCTACAAGATCTGTTTTTTTATATATAACACGGGCTCCCTTGCTATATAGCAGGTCCCGTGCTCATGGGACCTATGCTATAAAGCATGAGACCTGTGGTATATAGCACGGGACCTGTGCTATATAATACAGGTCCCGTGCTTCATGGGACCTGTGCTATATAGCAAGGGACCCCTGTTATAAAGCACGGGACCTATACTATATAGTACATGTCCCGTGCTTCATGGGACCTGTGCTATATAACATGGGACCTGTGCTCGTGCTTCATGGGACCGTGCTATATATAAAAAGAACGTCCGACTACACAACCACTGAACTCACCCTGCCCGCCCAACCCAAACGCGATTCCCATTTAACATATTGGTTTTTAATGTGGGCACGATTAGTAAGGGCAGTACAGTCATTTTACATTTGAAGGCTATTTTTTTAAAGCTGACCGAGTCAAAGGCTATTTACTTATAATACCCGCTATATATAATCATGACTTTTTTTCGAAACGATAGCTTGCATTAATAACAAATATACAGGGCTAAATAGCCCAAGGGGTCTCACCGGTTATCGTCAACCGGGAGAACAAAGGCTCACAAGGGAGCAAAACAATCCCACAAGGGGAAACAAACACTCCCAGCATTGGGAGAAAAGGGTCCACACGGACAAAAAAACCGACCGAAAATAGAACACCATTATTACGACCAAGAACTAAAGAACTTATAACAGAAAAAGCGATTAGGCTAAATCTACGATGCTCTTCACTTTAACCTGGTCTTCGACTTCTGGGTTTTGTCTTCATCGGACTGAAAGCTCCACTAAGGAGAAAAGGCTCCCGACTCGAGAGTAGGGAGAAACGAGGAAGGCGGCGGGCGGGGCGGCAGAGTGGCCATGATGGGGAGGCGGCGGGCATAGCGACGAGCCAAAAGAGAATCCATTATACTGTTCCCTTTCAGTCGGGTAAATCTGCTATTAAATCTCTTTGGAGCATTTCGTTGAACAATTTATTTACCTGGGTGGAAGAACGACTTTTGGCTTTTGGGGAGTCGCCAGGGCTGTCGGGGCGGCAGCTGTAGGAGCTGGCGACGGTTGTGGTGGTAGGACGGCCAAAGGCAGTGAAGCATAGCTCGCCGGAGAAGCAAAAGTCGGCTAATATTAGGGGTGGGCAATCGGGGTCGGGTTTCGGGTACCCGACCCGACCCGATCGGGTTTTACCCGATCGGGGGCGTTAAATCGGGTTTAATCGGGTATCGGGTTTAAACCCGATACCCGATTTTATATATCGGGTCGGGTTTCGGGTAGCATTTTGCTACCCGATAAACCCGATCGGGTACCCGAATTAATTTTAAAAAAAACAGCCCACTCCCAGCCCTTAAGCCCAAGCCAACAGCCCAATGCTTATATATTATCAGCCCACACACAAACTAAATATATTTCTATTACTATTATAAAAGCGTCGTCACGGCCAGTTTCGCATATAGGTATCCGGTCATATATTTAGTCTCATACTTCATTATATGCAAGTTGCATTTATCGGTTGCCAGTTTCCAACTGGTTTTGCACTATTTATTTGCTGTCAAGAGTAACGATTGACACGACTGATCGAGTGACAAACACGTTAACAATTGCGATAAAGACTGCATAGAAGGATGCGAGAGGTATGCCATTAAGAATTGTATATATATTTTATTGAGACATCAAAATAATATAAACATAGGCACATATTTGCAACTTCTCGATCTATTAAAACAACTAAAGCGACAAACTTAGTAAAACTCCCTAAAGACAAAAGCCTATCACTTAATAGATAGATATAGGCAATAATCATTTCATATAGGTAATCATCATTCCTGCCACTATCCTATAATCATGTACTATCCTCCAAAGTTTTCTATTTAACTTGAGCGTATTTTCCTTTCAGCCACAAGCTCAAGAACAAAAGAAATAATCACCTATAAATCGTAGTTGTTGAACATATTCCAATCACCATAGAAGACCATCACTAAGCGCAAGCCAACGGTATGTTCTTTATTCCTTAAGAGACCACAAACCACCTAAGAATGGATATGCTCATCTGAAGAAGACATCAAACGTGACCGACCTGCGCAGAGAGACAACCATACACACCTCTGCTCTGTTTTTCATGCGAAAACAAGGTTAGTAACGACATTTTTTCTAGAGTATTAAGTTGTGCTTCATCATATTCACTCGTCAAAGAGTAATCGTACAAACCTTATTTTGATCGAGTGTGTGAGAGAGGGAGAACCTGATGCGGTGATGCCTCTTTTCATGTGTGGTGCTATTTTTTCTTTCTTTATTATCTTTTCTTTTCCTACTGTAATCACACGCTTAATACATAAAATTTGTAGTTATGTCTCTAACTTGGTTGTTTTCTCTCTTTCTTCTCTATCCCGTTCGGCCTTTTTTCTACCTAATACTGAAATGAAAATATGCTAGCCTCCCTCCTCAAATCCGTTTCTTCTTTTCAAGCTGCAACTGTGATTTAAGAGGTAGCTTGATATGTGTCTTGAGTTTGTTTTGGGTTTTCTGGTTCTTTCTTTCGTGATGTGCATATAATTAGTGTCTTTTGTTTAGAGATTCGACTTCTTTTAACTGCTGATGAACTACTCGCCTTTGAGTTACTAGGTAGATCTATATGGGGTGTATTGTAAGATCACTAGGTCTTGCTGTCTTGGTTCTTCTTTGAGTGTAAGATTTTCTCGGTCTTTGTTTCCTCTCGGCTTTCTTGGATGCAAGTCGTGCTGTCTTGGTTCTTCTTTGAGTGTAAGATTTTCTCGACATTTGTTTCCTCTCGGCTTTCTTGGATGCAAGTCGTTATCTTTCTGAGATTCAAGTCGTAGTACTCTTTTTTCGTTTAAGAAGCTTTCTGAAACTCATTCCTTCGTGATTTTACGGTCTACGTCCAATCAAGTTGGCTCTTTTTGGTTGTATGTGAAAGCAGCTCAAGTCTTGATCGTTTTTTCAAACCAAAAGAAAGTAGGGGTCTTCGTAATTTTTTATGACTGACTAAAGATTTGATTTTGGGGTGTTGGTTTTGTTCCTGATTCAAAGCGACGATGCCTTTGAATTTCAGCTCCGTTTTCTTCTATAGTTCAGGTTTTATTTTCTTTCTGGGTTTCGTGTGAAGACACCATTACGTGTGGTGCTATTTTTACTTTCTTTATTATCTTTTTTTTTCCTACTGTAATCACGCGCCTAATACATACAATACAAGCACATCTATAGTTATGTCTCTAACTTGTGGTTGTTTTCTCTCTTTCTTCTCTACCCCATTCGGTCTTTTTTCTACCTAATAGTGAACTGAAAATATGGTAGCATCTCCTCAAATCCTTGCTTCTTTTGAAGCAAACAGCTGTGATTTTAAGAGGAGCTTGATATGGTGTTGTCAAATTGTTTTGGGCTTCATGGTTCTTTCTTTCCGTGATAGAGTTAGTGTCCTTTGTTTAGAGATTCGAGTTCTTCTAATTGCTGGTTAAGTACTCACCTTTGAGTTACTAGGTAGGTCTATATGGGGCATACTCTATGAGTTACTAGGTAGATCTATATGGGGCATACTGTATGATCACTATATGCGTATGGCATTGCATAGCGCGTAGGTCTGACGTGATCTTAATGTCTGCAGTTAATGCATGAACTGGGAAGATGATCGCAACGATGGACTATTTTTCCCAAAAAGAAAAACCATGGAGACTATTTACGGTATAGCGTGTTACTACGTGTACCATTTTGATATTCCTTAGAGTTATGTTTTCTAACCTTGATACAATATAAAAAGAGGTCTCTAACATATATCTGTGTCTCTTTGTTACTCATTTATGATGTGCTTAAATTATACTGCTCGTTATCCATGTCGTTCTATGTTCTAATGTTATTTAATTTTCCATAGCCTGTTTGAACTCGGTCACGAAGGTATGTTTTAGTTTCGATATGATTTATGAATTTAGTGCGTCTTTATCGTTATCATAATTAGGGATCTAATTTTAAGTTTAGTTACTTCTTATAACGTAAAGCTCGTGGGTTGTTAGTGCCTTCCTTTCACTTGTAAGATTGTTCTACTTTAGGTACTTAAGGTACCGTTGTGTAGAAAGAAATATTTTGTTGTCGATATTGTGGCACTCGGTTAGGTTCTTAAATCTTTAGTTAAGTTAAATTAATATATCTACTAAATAGAATGGTGCAAGATCGGAAGAGAAAATATGCTTCCGTTGAAGACAGGAGACGAAAAAAAAACGAACGTCGCTTTGAGAAGAACAGAACACCCGTTAATATAAACTCCCGTCTTGACCGCTTACGATGCATAGTTACAGAACCCGATGTTCTACCTAATGTTGCCGGCTGTAAGTTCTGTAGCGCTAGGCGTGTTTACCTAGAACCACCTGGATTTTGTTGTTCATCTGGGGAAGTGAGATTATGCGAGACAAAAATGCCGCTTGAGTTAGTAGATCTATACTTGGGTCGTTCTGATGAAGCTAAACATTTTCGCCAATATGTCCGTCACTATAACAATGTCTTCGGGTTTACGTCCTTAGGAGTACACTATGATAGCTCTTTGGCAAAAAGAAACAACGGAATTTACACATTTCGTGTGCAGGGTCAACTCTACCATTATTTGGATCCATTAGTTCCAACAAATAATGGCATTCCTAGAAACCTTCAACTGTATTTTTATGATACAGACCATGAAATCTCGAATCGTATGTTAGCTAATTCTAATTTTAAAGAAGTGGTTGTTGAAAAATTAGTCAAACTATTGCAGTGTAATCCCTACACCGAATTCTTCAAGAATCTAAGAAGTTTTCCTGATTTGAGTGAATATAAAATCGCTTTACATAGTGATCCTACAGTAGACGAACGTGTCTTTAATAGGCCAAATACGTCTCAAGTTGCTGGAGTATGGCTTGAATCAGACGGTGCGAATCAAGATGTAAGCCCCCATATACAAGTATATCCAAAAGATCATCCAACCCAAATTATAAAACATTATTATGGTTGTTACGATCCGCTACAATATCCTCTTATTTTTCCGAGCGGCGAACCAGGATGGCATCGAAAAATAGAACGATTAAGTCGGCCAAATAAACACCAGGGTTTAAACGAAATAGAAGCTGGTGAAGTTATGCCGGACGTAGCATTGTGCCAAGGTGTTGCTGATAATCTAACGAGCGAGCTTCAAGGTATATTCAATTGGCGAGTTTAGATGTACTTTAATATTTTTTTCGATAGCAATTGCATTATTTGATCTATTTTTCTAGGTTCTTCTGGAAATGCAGTTGGGAAGACAACTATATCATGCCGCGAATATTATTGCTTTAAGTTGCAGGTAAGAGAAACTGATTGTTCGTACTTATTACATGTCGGTAGACTTTTGCAACAATATGTTATAGACATGTACATTAAAATCGAGACATCAAGACTAGATTTTTTTAGAAATGAGGATATGCAAAAACGATTGCGAAAGGAGGTCTATCAAGGTTTGTTGGATAGTGTAGCTCAAGGTTGCCAGATGGGTTCTGAAGTCGGAAAGCGTATAATATTACCAACTTCATTCATTGGCGGACCTAGAGATATGCGTAAAAGATACATGGATGCTCTGTCCTTGGTTCAACGATATGGAAAACCAGATATCTTTTTAACCATGACAACAAATCCCAACTGGCCTGAAATCAAAGCATTATGTTTGTCTTCTGATGAGATTCAAAATAGACCTGATGCTGTGGCAAGAATATTTCGTGCGAAACTCGAGGTCTTAAAAAATGAGTTATTTAAAAATAAAATTTTCGGTACTATTGTTGCATATGCTTATGTGGTCGAATTCCAAAAAAGAGGTCTGCCTCACGCTCATTTTCTGTTAATTTTAAACCAATCATCGAAGATATTTGCTCCAGAGGCATTCGATACGTTAGTTTGTGCCGAACTGCCTGATGCATCTACAGATTCATATTTACATCAATTAGTGAAGAAACACATGATGCATGGACCATGTGGAGCTTTAAATCCAAAATGTCCATGTATGAAAAAAAATGTTGGCTGTAAGTTTAAGTATCCTAAAGATTTTTCTGAAATGACAAAATATGGAGAGAACTCTTACCCAATATATCGTCGGAGAGACGATGGCAATAGCGTTAATATACGAGGGTCTCATCTTGATAATCGTTGGGTCGTACCATACAACCCGTACTTACTTGCAAAGTTTAATTGTCACATCAATGTTGAGATTTGCTCGACAATTCAGGCTATCAAGTATATCTACAAATATATTTACAAAGGTCATGATAAAATCTTATACTCTTTTAACACAAATGATGATGAACCAATACTTGACGAAATCAAAAATTTCAACGTGCCAGATGGATATCGGCGCCAGAGGCAGTATGGAGAATTTTCAGTTTCGAACTTAACCACGTACACCCTTCTGTCATATCTTTACCAATCCATCTAGATAATGAACAAATGGTATCATTTTCGCATGATCAACAACTCGAAGCAATTATCAACAAATCGACTATACAAAATACTATGTTGACCCAATTCTTCTACATGAATGAGTATGATGACTATGCGCGTTCCAGAAAATTTCTATATATTGAGTTTCCAGAACATTTTACCTGGCACTCTAATATAAAACAATGGAAACTGCGTAAAAGACAAACTGTTATTGGGCGTATATTAACATGTCATCCATCCGATGGAGAGAGATTTTATTTAAGGTTACTTTTAATGCATGTTAGAGGTCCGACTTCGTTCGAATATCTAAGAACTGTTAAAGGAAAAAAACTTAAAACATTCCGGGAAGCTGCACAGATGTTGGGACTCATGGAGGACAACAATACATGTGATGAATGTCTTGCAGAAAGTATAGCATACTTGATGCCTGCTGCGTTGCGACAACTATTTGCCACACTACTTATTTATTGTTCTCCAAGTAATCCTAAAGAGCTATGGTTAAAATTCGAGAATTATCTTTCTGAGGATTTTAGGAAGGATAGAACACTTACTTCGAAATTAATAAAACTCAAAACAATTGAGTCTATCACTTATCACTTATATTCAATGGGCAAAAAAATTGAAGATTTTCCTTTCCTAAGTGAAGATATAGAGTTGAATTCCGCCAATAATCTAGCAAAGGAATTGCAGTCTGAACAAAACATTACCGTAACTGAGGAAGATGTTTCTGCATTTACGAAACTAAATAGAGAACAACGTATCGCTTATGATAACATACTATACCACGTCAATAATAATATACCAAAAGTATTTTTTATCGATGGTCCTGGGGGTACCGGAAAAACATTTCTTTACAAAGCTCTACTCGGAACAATAAGGTCTTCGAAACATATAGCTCTCGCAACAGCCACTTCAGGCGTTGCTGCACCTCTACTTCCCGGGGGGCGTACTTCGCATTCAAGATTCAAAATTCCGTTAGATGAGAATGGCTCAAAATCGTGTAATATAAGCAAACAAAGTGCACTAGCTTATTTACTCCAAGTATCAAAACTAATTATATGGGATGAAGCCACAATGGCAAAACGCTTTGTTATCGAGAAGTTTGACGAAATGTTGCGAGATGTTATGGATTCAAATTGTATATTCGGTGGCAAGGTCATAGTGTTTGGAGGTGATTTTCGCCAGACATTACCAGTTGTTACGAGGGGTAGGAAAGAAGATATTATTGATGCTTCAATAGTTATGTCGCCATTGTGGAATCGATTTGAGAAATTGAAGCTCCACCAAAATATGAGAGCATTGCTTGATCCTCAATTTTCATCTTATTTGTTAAATGTGGGCAACGGGACTGAGGATGTTGATGAGGATGATCAGATTCAGATTCCATCACAATCAAACATATTTTTCGATGATGATGAAACCTCGTTAAATAAACTAATAAATGCAGTTTTCCCGAGTGTCGAACATAACTTTAACCCCCAATCATTTGTGAAAAGAGCAATATTGACAACGAGAAATGATTTTGTACACGAAATAAATGATGTCTTACTTAATAAATTTCCTGGTGAAGAAACAATATACTTAAGTAATGACGAGAGTCTCGGCCCCTCCTCTGTCCCAGACCAGGAAGAACTATTTCACTCTTTAACACCGAACGGACTCCCGCCGCATAAGTTGGCGTTGAAGAAAAATGCACCCATTATATTGCTTCGGAATCTTAATCCCACAGAAGGTCTTTGTAATGGAACACGACTCATATGTAGAGAATTTAATAGCAATGTAATTTATGCTGAAATTTCAGTTGGGGCACATATTGGGAAGCCTGTGTTTATTCCACGTATATCCTTAGAATCACCGCAAAATAATTTCTCATCTATCCATTTTAAAAGGAAACAATTTCCAGTACGCTTATGCTTTGCAATGACAATTAATAAAGCACAAGGACAAACATTAGATTTTGTTGGTATCTATTTGAAAGAACCTGTTTTCTCTCATGGGCAGCTTTATGTTGCGTTATCAAGAGCTAGATCAGTTAACGAAATGAAAATATTGATTAGGCCACCATCCCCACAAGCAGAAAGAAGCAACCGTACTAAAAATATTGTTTACCATGAAGTTCTCGCAGCGGCAGAAGTTAACTAAGTTTTGCTTATGTTCACAATAATCTTGAATTCCTCAGTGGAATATTATGTATGTTGGTCATTGGAAAATGCCTTATCAATTCGTGTTTAAGTTCCAAGTAATAAAGGCTTGTTATCCTCATCGAAGATGTGCACTACTAACGTTATCGATTATGTACTAAATATTTCAATCGTTGTCTGAAATGGTAAAAAATAGTGTCACGTTGGCTAGGAATTTCCTCAAAATAATGCCAAATGTCAGTCGGATAAATGCAATGGCTAGGAATTACGTTGAAGTATATATTTATATCTTGTGTCTTTCATTCAAAACGGACGCCAATCATCAAATGCATCTCTCCTTCAATCCTCTGTGCGCCTTCCAACGTCAAAATAATAAGTAGACGAGGAAGGAATGCGTACCATCACACACTTCAGTTGAAAACTGCTCCGGCAAAAAGGTAAATACAATTGCAAGCATAGAAAAATTAATTGTGTTGTATGCAATAATTAATTTTTTTCCATCATTTTTTTTGCAGATAGAGGGTAGTTGTGAGTTGTGACTGTTATTTTTCAATTTGGTTAGTAGTACATTATAGTCTGACTAAAAATCGTTAAATTAAAGTCATGCATGTATTTATGTAAATATATCATATATGTGTGTGACCATGAATATGTTTGTGTTCATATCCAAACACAGTTTCCCCATAAAATCGTATCCGGGCTATCGTTACACTAATACCGCGCAACGCGCGGTTTGGATACCTAGTATATACATAAAGCATACATATAATATAGATACACTATTACAATACAACAACGAACAGAGTTGGAACTACACACATACACGCACGATACACATATCACTCGCCAATCGCCGCGCCAAGCTCCTTCCTTGTCCTCGCCGGCCGCCGTTCTGCAGCTGTCAACGGCCACCCATCTCCTCCCTCAGACGCCACGCCCACATCTCAGGTTCGATTCATGAACCCTAATTTTAATATTTTGGGAGTTGTTGATTGCTTGTAATTTTTGAGTCCAAAATGATTTATAAGGTTCTGTTAGCATTATATGTATTTATTAACGATGTTGAGTTGAATTTATTTATTACGATAGTGTTGAAATGAATTAATTTTATTGTTTATGGTGTTTGGAAATTAGTAGTTTTTGGGTTTTAATGTTGAATTAATTTAAGGTTTTTTTAGAAATAATACAACCAATTTAAGAACAAAAAAAAAAAAAACAACGAAACCCGAACCCGACCCGAACCCGAATATCGGGTTTCGGGTACCCGAATGTCGGGTACCCGATTTTCGTCGGGTCGGGGTCGGGTTTCAGTTTTGATACCCGCAAATGTCGGGTACCCGACCCGAAAAACCCGAAACCCGACAAACCCGACCCGATCCCACCCCTAGCTAATATTAATTTTTTTTTATTAAAAACACAAAAAAAAACAAAAAAAATGAGGTGTTTGAGCTCCCCCAACCTCCGTTAGTGGAGGAGGGGGAGAGAGATGGAGGGAGGAGACGGCTGTGTTGCAGGGGAGGAGATGGCGTATAGGGTTGAAAGAGGTGGCGACTCGGAGGAAGATGCGACTGCATATATAATCATGACTCAACAAGCATAAAAGCGAAAGACATACTCCTGTCCGAGGAAGATGTGACTGCATATATAATCATGACTCAACAAGCATAAAAGCGAAAGACATACTCCTGTACGAGTCCAATAACTGCGGAGTTTACAAGCATCACTCATCAAAGAAGAACACAACAAGGCCAATAATGGAGCATCTAATTCAAAACACAATACATTAGGAGATACCTATTCGCCATCACAGTTAACAGACTCGCGCGCGTTTTCGCTTTGCGTCGTTCTCGTTCAGTGATATTTACACTATTAGTCCTATACTATTCCGTAACTAAACAACTGAAGTCATCGACCTCATGTTATTGAACTTTTTCAATTGGGTCCTTGTATTTTATATTTTTGGTCATTCTTTTCATGTCATTCTTCGCATATACTACTAAATTAGCATAATGGGCTATATTACCCTTTCACTCGCAGTGCCCAAAACCCATTACTCTTGTGGGTAAGGCTGGGGAAATATACCAAAATACCGATACACCATCCTTATCGTATCGAAACGTACGAAAATATCGAAAATTTTGGTATGCCGAAAGTTTTTGCTAAGGTATGATACCATACCGAAAATTTTCGGTACGGTAATGGTATGAAAATTTTAAAAATTAGTTATACCGATTATACCGAAATACTAAAATTTTTAATATTTTATATATATACACACCTACATATATTATATTATTCCAAAAAATATATAAAATGGATAAAAAATTATAAGAATCTTCATAATTTATTTAGCCCATAAATATTAACTATATCTAATTTTTTAAGATTATTGAGGCCCACCATATTTTACTTACATTAAAAAAACAAAGAGAAATACAAAATACATGTTTGTTTCTCTTTGCTACAAAATACAAAATTTAGTTAAAGTTATAACAATAACTATGTAGCTCAAATTACGTTTAATTTTTGCCAATGTTTTTTCTTCAGGATTTGAAAGCGTGAAGATGCATTGCAATTACTTTATGTTAATCTTCACTTAGCCGGTTCGTTTTAATTAATCTGTATATAAAGTTGTATTTTGTGGTTATGTAAAGTTCTTTGAATTAAAAATCTTTTTATTTTTGAAAATTTGGTATTAATAATCCATCTTATTGGAGCTAAAGAGTTTGAATTGATTAAAAATTCGAAAACAATGAATCAACGAGTTACGAGACCCATATGGTAAAATCCTCCAAGTGAATGGTATAGAAGGTATGATACCGATACCATACCGAATTTCGGTATAATACCGTATTGAAATTTAAAGTATACCGAAATTTTGGTATAGGATTGATATGATTTTTTTCGATAACGAAATTTCGGTACGGTGTATCTATCAAGTTTTGGTACGGTATACTGTACGGAACCACCCCTACTTGCGGGTCTTCATTTCGTTCCTTCAATTCCCAATCTTCCAAGCCATCGTCTCTTTCGCAGCTCCTATCATCTTCCCAGCTTCCATTTCCAGCCGAAAACCCGCCAAAGGCACGGCCTTTTGCCTTAGATGTAGTCGATTCCCCGCTTTTCCCTATTATCGAACCTTCCGTCCTCTCATATGTGACAGATAGTTAGAGACTTGTAGATGGCTGAATATGGAACAAGGTGGTAAAAGCTTCAGTTATCAGGTTCGATTACATTATTTAGGTGGCGACCTTAAATTATTGGAAGTTATATCTCAATGTTTGTGTTAAATCGCAACGGGTATGTAGTAATACTGGGAATCGATGGCCGTGGGGCTTTTGACTACAGAAATCTAACTACCAGGGAAGGATTATAGGGTTGCTTGTGTTTACAAATTGCGTACAGTCTGAAGTTCCTCGACTAAAGGGCTGACGATGAATCGAACTTCAAGCCTGAGAAATCTCTGAAATCCATTTGGAGGTTGTATTTGATAGGTACTTTTATTTTCTCTTCCTCGTACTATTATCTTCTCCCATTCCTTTAGACATTGAGAATTTGGGTCTAGTATGATCATAATATAATATATGAGTCTTATGGTTCTTTATCTGATTATTGTGAACTTTTTTCTCTTTGAAAACTTTAAGGTTTTGTTCACCTTGTTTTTCCTTTCTATGAAGGTTGTTTGCTTTTCTCTGATTTGCACAATATAATCAGAAAGAACAAAACACAAAGATCACATATTTGATGATATTAAAAAAAATATTTCTCCCAAGTTGCTATAGGGTGTGCTTGGTTGTGCATTTGGTACGCGGAATTCGATGCGGAAAAGAAAAAGTAAAACTAATGGTACAACACACGAAGCGTAACGTACAATGATTCAATCCATACCACTATACTTCTCCTTTTCTTTTTTTGCATCGGATTCCGCATACCACTATACAATGGTGGTGAGGAAACTGAAGAAAAAGTTAGAGGAAGTAATTTTCACTTTGATTTTTTTTCCTAAGAACTTTCCTCGATCCAAACGCAGCCTTCATTTCTATCTCTTGTACCATTCAGGAAAAAAAATGGGAATCCCCCGAAATCTCCACGTCTGGAAAATGGGAATCGTCAACTACCTCGAAGCTCTCAAGCTCCAAGAAAAGCTCGTCTCACATCGTAAAGCAGATAAAATCGGAGACACCCTTTTGTCCCTCCAACACCCGCCGACGTACACCCTGGGAAAAAGGCGAACCGAACACAACGTACTGATATCCCAATCCCAACTCAAAGCCATGGGCGCGGAGCTCCACTGCACGCAGAGAGGAGGGGACGTCACCTTCCACGGCCCTCGCCAGGCAATTCTATACCCCATCATATCTCTTAGAGGCATCGGTTTGGGCGCTCGGAGGTACGTGGAGAAGCTCGAGTCGACTATGATCGAATTGGCTTCTGCGTACGGCATTAGGGCTTCTCCGGGCGGGAAGTGCGAGACTGGGGTTTGGGTCGGCGGGAAGAAGATAGGCGCGATAGGCGTTCGAATTTCTTCTGGAATCACTTCTCACGGGATTGCCTTCAATATAGATCCCGACTTGAGCTACTTCGAGCATATCGTGCCTTGCGGGATTTCGGATAAGGGGGTGACGTCCTTGCAGAAGGAGGTCGGGGATCGTACGGTTCTTGCAGATGATGTGGTTCAAGACCGTCTAGTTTCTTGTTTTGTGAGGAATTTCGGGTTCGCCGACGTTTTGTGGGAAGATGGTTCGAAGTTCGTTGAGGAAACTGATTGAGTTGCATTTATTCTTCTGTATATGATGTATTTCCACTCAATCTGCAACGAGTTTGCACCCCACACTAATGTGAGACTAATTCCCGAGGCTTTTGCATTCTCGGAGACATTTAACTTGAAGTGTCTCGGGCCTACCACTAGGTCATGCATCTAACTTGATTGAGTTGAATTTCAATCTTTGTCTCCGTTCTTCGGTCGTTTTCTTTATCCATCTCGATAGGTTTGTACGATAAATTATTATTCGAACTATTCAATTGATGATTTCTAGTTATATTGTACTGTATAAAGTCGTTACAGATTGCATACAATGCAATCTTCTCCATGTAGTAAAAAGGCTATGCTTCCGCCATTAGACTATCTCTAATCGAAAAACGCATTCTCAAACTCAAAATGCAGTAATTCTTCACCGACCGACAGACTAATTCTCATACTTAAAAGACCATTATTGTAATATTCTCTTCTACCTCAATTTTTATTATTACTCAGTTTAATTTACAAATTTACAAATTAAACCACATTGTTGTTTTAATTGGATTAGAAAAATATTGTCACAAAATAATAATAAACTCAATATTTTTTCACATAAAAAAACATAGGAAAAAATAATTAATAATAACAGGAGTCCTTTTATATACTTTTATTTATTTTTGTATGGGTACTTTAATAATTAAAATATAAATAGGTATATATTGCAATTTTTAAAGCATCAAACACATCTTTTGGGATATCTCATTCTCAAACGCATATATACGTTTTAAAAAATGAGAGGGAAGACGGAAACGCATTTTGAGTTTGCATTTGGTTACGATTATAGAACGTTTAATATGCATTTTGGGTTGGTATCGATTGGAGATGCTCTTAGACCGTATTTAATTCACACTTGATACTTGTAATTAAGTTATTTTTGTTTCAAATTATTTAATATAAAAAATTATAACCCCAATTTTGATTTTGTATTATTTTATCTATTTGAAAATAAAAGCCTGAGTTTATAATGAGAATAAAAAACAATAGGTGAAAAAAATGATTACAACTTACACCAAATAAATTGAGGTGGATCCTCATTGTACAGTACACCTACTACAAACTACTAGTACTTTTAGCACACCCTATGTGTGTGCAAAAATACAAAATTTATTTATTAGTGGATGATTTTCATAATATATCTAGTATTTTATTAGCACAACCTATGTGTACAATAAAATAAAATTAAGATTTAATAATTTTAATAAATAATATACTAAAAAGAGAAGTTGATAGTTGTTATGAGGTTACGGAATGTACGTGATTTAATAAGTTTTTTGTTTAATAACAATTAATGTAGAAAAATTCGATTGGTCAATTTAGACATACCAATTGATAGTTTTTATCTATCCTAAACTCTTTATAAAGTAGTGTAAATATTAAAAATAGAGTGAGGTGGTTATTATGAGTTTTAAAACAACGTGGTTTAATTAGTTTTGTTAATAATTGATATACTAAAAATAGAATGTGGTGGTGTGGTAATTATGAAGTAGGTCTTTTATTTTTAATAGTAATCAAAGTTGAAAAAATTAGATTTGTCAATTTTGATAGACCAATTTACAGGTTTTATCCCCTCCAACTTGATAAATAGATTTAAACGGGTCGGGTCTAGTACGACCCTGTAGGCCCATCAAACTAAGTGGGCTTTGTGCACTGAATCGGCATCGCACTTTGTTTTTACGTGAGTGGATAAGACGAGACGAGAATGCAAAAAAATATAAGAAATTTCAACACCTTTTCTCTCTCTCTCGCACGCACGCACGCACTCGACCTCCGCAAATATACGCACCTTTTGCAATAATAATTCCGATTTTCGATCCCTCAGATTCTCTGCTCGACGGCGGATTCGATTCGACGATGGCCGTGGCGGAAGACATAGGAGTCGACATCGGGTCTGTGTGTTGATTACAGTTTTAATTTAATTTTGACTTTTTAGGGAATAAAGAGGGCGGCGATCCCTTTTGAGTTCGATTTGATTTTGGAGGAGGCTTATGAATTCTGATTGTTGCCTGATTTTGATCGTATTTATCCGTTGGATGTTGGTTATTTCGAATTTCATCGGATTCGATTGATGGGGTTTTTTATTTCCCTCTTGTTTTGTCGTGGCCGGAGAGTGTAGTTACGCCTGATACCTTTTGATGTGATTTTCGTTCAGGATCTTTGCAGTTTTATTTATTGCTTGTATATGAAATATTTTTTTATGAGCTGTTTTGGAGCCCCATTTACGATAAGAGAGACAGATTGTGCCTTTGATCTTTCTTCTCTGTTGCATTTTTTATACAATCTGCGGCTGATTGTTTTATTACCTGAATGGATGGAAACTTTGTTGTGGTTTTTTCTTCTCTGTTGCATTTTCTGTGCATCTGCAGCTGACTGTTTTATTACCTGAACGGATGAGTATTTTGTTGTTTTTCTCCTGATGTGTTGGCGATAATGCATTGTAAACAGATCGGACATAGAAGTCGACGACGTAAGAGGGGATGACAACATCGAGGACCAAGACGTAAGCGACGAGGAGATCGAAGCAGATGAATTAGAGAAGCGAATGTGGAGGGACAGAGTAAAGCTCAAGCGAATCAAAGAGAGGCAAAAGCTCAGCCAACAACAGCAATCCTCAGAGAAGCACAAGCCCAAGTCCAATTCAGACCAAGCACGTTGAAAGAAGATGGCTCGAGCCCAAGACGGGATTTTGAAATACATGCTAAAGCTCATGGAAGTTTGCAAGGCCCGTGGGTTCGTTTACGGCATCATACCCGAGAAGGGCAAGCCCGTGAGTGGCTCTTCGGACAACATAAGAGCTTGGTGGAAAGAGAAGGTCAAGTTCGACAAGAATGGGCCTGCCGCCATAGCCAAGTAGGAATCGGAGTGCATACTCAAAGAAAACGAAGGTGGAAATTTCGTCGGGAATTCTCAGAGCGTTCTCCAAGATTTGCAAGACGCAACTTTGGGCTCCCTTTTGTCCTCTCTGATGCAGCACTGCGGCCCGCCCCAGAGGAAATACCCACTTGAAAAGGGCGTTCCTCCACCCTGGTGGCCCACGGGCGGGGAAGATTGGTGGGCAGGTTTGGGCCTGCCCGTGGGTCAGAGCCCGCCCTACAAGAAGCCCCACGACTTGAAGAAGATGTGGAAAGTAGGGGTTCTGACCGCAGTTATAAAGCACATGTCCCCCAATATTGCAAAGATTAGGAGATTAATTCGTCAGTCGAAGTGCTTGCAAGATAAGATGACTGCGAAGGAAAGCTCGATATGGTTGGGCGTTTTGGGTCGGGTGGAAGCTTCTATTCGCCAGCCGAGCGATGACAATGGCTCATCTGGCGTCAGCTCGGCCCCTCGTAAGGGTGGCGGGCGTAAGAAGAAGCCTTTGGTTGACAGTGATAGCGATTATGATGTTGATGGCGTTGGTAATAATGGACAGAGTGGATCTGTTTCATCAAAAGATGAATCGAGGAACCCTAATCAGTCCACTGAGGAGCATCAGCGTACTGAGAAGAGCCCTATTCTTACTACTCCTAAAACAGTCAAAGACAAGGAGTTGAATAAAGTAGAGAGACCGAAGAAAAGACAACGGGTGAGGCCCAATTTTCCCGAGCAACAGAAAGTCCCACAGATGGACGTGAATCTTAATCAAGCGCAGTTTACCGAATATCAAGAAAACGAGGGAATTGTGGTCGTCGAACCTCAAGAGAACAATGCCGACGTCAACTTTTTCAGTTCATTTCCTTCCACCAATGTCGTCTCCGCCGCCGAACCACCCTTCACTCATCATATACCCTTAAATATCGTCCCTAATGGCTCCTCCCCCATTCTCCCTAACCCATCATCGCATTACAGAAGCCAAAGCGCCTCAGTCTTACCTATGCATCATCATCAAGTTCCAATTTTGCCACAGAGCATCGGCCATCATGCATCAAAGTATCTCCTGTATGCTCCGAGGGCGGGCGTTGGCTCAGCTACTCTGCAACAACAATCTGATAGTACGTTTAACGAGGCTCAGCAAAGGCCCGAGCCCGATAGGTCGATGGGGCTCGACTTTTCGTCAGACCTCAACGATTTGGCTGCTGCTGCTGATTTGCCGGGATACAACAGCCCGTTTGATTTCCCGATGGACGACCCAGGTTCGTTCTCGGCCGCTGACTTTGACTTTGTCGATGAGAATCATAGTAATGACAGTGAGTTTGCTGACCTGATGAAGTACTTTGCTTCGTAATCTGTGTTCATTGCCATCCATGGCGAAGGTGAAGAGAATAATTGAGTGTAGTTGTAATGCAAGAAATGTGTGCACTTTTTTTTTTAATCCTATTTATCTCTTTTGTTTTTGTTTTTAAAAAATTTCTTGTTCATTAGGTTTGTTAATGGGATTCTAATTCCATCTGTTGTGAAAGGAAAATTAGAGTCTTTTTCTTCTCTCTTTTTTTTTTTTTTTTCTGTTTGATTGTTGGATTTCCAGCGAATTCATCAAATCCATTCATAGAAGTCCCATAAGAAAAGAGAAGGCTTAGTGGATTATGGGGAGAAGCCATAATCAACAATTACAAGAACATAGAAGCAGTAATTTAAGCAAGAACATAGCAGTAGATATTCATAGACATGGTGAGGATTCAAATTCAAAGGAAATGTATAGTATTTTAAGTACTTCAATGTTCAAAATCCATCGAATACATTCATAGAAGTCCAAGAGAAAAGAGAAATCTTTGTTGACTTTGAGCAGAAGTCAAACTCAACCAAGCAAGAACAAAGAAGCAGATATTCGTGATTATCATCATAAATCGAATTCAAACCCAGCGAAAACATAACGATTCAGATGCAAAATAGATTCAGTTCAACCATGTTTTAAGCCCTCTCGCCTCTAATCCTCCTCGCCAATTGGATATCCTTGGGCATAATCGTGACTCTCTTGGCATGAATCGCACAAAGATTCGTATCCTCAAACAAAGCAACCAAATAGGCCTCAGCCGCCTCCTGCAACGCCGCCACGGCGGAGCTCTGAAACCTCAGATCAGTCTTGAAATCCTGAGCAATCTCTCTGACGAGCCTCTGAAAAGGAAGCTTACGGATCAGAAGCTCCGTGCTCTTCTGATACTTTCTGATCTCACGCAGCGCCACAGTGCCTGGACGGAAGCGGTGGGGCTTCTTCACTCCTCCGGTCGCCGGCGCCGACTTCCTCGCCGCCTTGGTGGCGAGCTGCTTCCGCGGAGCCTTTCCGCCGGTGGATTTTCGAGCGGTTTGCTTTGTTCTGGCCATTGATTTTCCTCTTCGCTTTACTCGAATTTAGAAATTCGCAGTATTTTCTGTGTTTCGTTGAGATCTTGGAATGGTTTTCTTCTTATAGGTGTATATTGGGCGGGAAGATTAGGGCTTCTTTTTTTCATTCTTTTCGAGTGATTGGAATGTGGACCGTTGGATCTTCAGGTTTTAATCAACGGCTTATGATTGATTCGAGACTGCAGCGGAGATCGAAGCGGGAGACGTGTGAGCCGTTGATTAAGTGGTCTTGTATCAACGGACGCGATTCACTTCTCAACAACGGCTCATTTCTTGCAAGCCCATACCCTCTTAGGCCCATTTATATTTCGGCCCCATAAAAAATCTCATTAAATGAGCCCATTGTCTAAAAACTACACGAAGAGAGAGACATCCTCAATTCTTCTCATCCGTTTCATTTCTGATTTCACTATCGTCTCCGTCTGTGCGAAAACCTAGGCAGGTAAACAAATTCCTCACCCATACCATATTTTACATACGCCGCTTGCGTTTCTTCTGAGGACGTAGCTTGATTTTCGATTGCTCACATTCTTCGTTTTCTCTCTTACCTTCCTATGAATTGCTGCTTGTGTGTACTTTTGGTGTGTTCCTTTTTAGTTGTATATACTTGTATATTTGAATTTGGAATTGGTCGGTGAATGAATTCTGAGATTGAAAATATAATTCAATCTGCACCGTTCATGTTGTACGTGTGTGTGTGTGTGTTTGCGTTTTCATTTTTTTTTTGTTTTTGCTAACCTGATGTTGCGGTGTTAAAAGGAATTTTATTTGTGCTGTCTGGTGTTGAACCTTTCGAAGTTTAATGGTGGGCAGTAGCTAAGTTTAGCTGTTGGCAGTATGTTCTCCTTTCGATTGCACTGCAGTGGTCATATGAGCTAGCATGCTAAAACAATTTTAGAAAAAAAAAAAGAAGTGATGAAGAACAACTATTATATTACATTGCATATATGAATGAACTGCTAATTAAGCTTTAGGAGCATCGAGCAGTCGTATGAGTATAACCCTTAGATTCAGCCAAATTTTTCGTTTGTTTCGTGTCGATCTCGATGTCTGTTTGTGGACAGACATTAAGAACTAACTGAAATCATTGATATTTGCAGGGCTATTGATTTGATCGATCAATCGATGTCTGATACATATCATGCCGTGGAGATTAGGACGTCAACGTATGTACCTCTGTACATTTTGTGTGAGGTACCTTTCTTCTTTCTTACTTGGATATTTAGATCAGCATCGAAGCTATTATTGTTTGTTTGTGTGTTAGCAGTTATGCGATGACTATTTCAACCCCCGTGCTTATGATGTTGGTGGAGCAAAAACCATCTATAGAAAAGAAGCGTTGGACGAAGCAGGAAAGCGGGCGAAACTATGCTTGGAACGCTACAATGAGAAAAATGTTTGTTGGGACATTTTGTTTCTTTGTATATATCTATATAAAATAATGTAATTTTTGTTTTTAAATATTGTCCTTTTGGTTGTTTATACACAGAATACGAATTATATTCTGGTGGCGGTAGTCAAGCTCAATGCCTGGGATCATGACGACTACATGATATTCACGGCCCGCTTGGATTCTGCTGGAACTGAAGGACTTGTTTATTTTCGAGGTGATGTTGATTGGCTTGGTAAGGTTTTGTTCTGTCAGATCGAGGTTGGTTTTTTTTTCCCTAAAACCTACAGCAGTTATTCATAGATTGATTACGGTGGTTGATTTTATATCTTTTATTTATTTATTTATTTAAGGAGGACGGTGATGTAGGAGTTGAAATGCCCCCTGGACACGATGAGGATTACGACCATATGCACCTGAAAATATGTGGCACTTTCCCACATGGTATAGACGAATAGTAATTCTCGTCAACGCCGTGGCTTGTCTTATAGCTGAAAAGAGTCACTTAGTAATAGTTCTGTTTGTATTTTTTGTTCCTGGGTTTGAAAAGCACGAGTTCCGACGAGGAAGATTCATCAATCGGTGCGGACAACCTTGGGTCTCCTCTTGAAGAGGAGGGTCACCTGCTGCTGCTATTGGCTCTACTGCAGCTGATCCCAACCGTGGCTCTTAACGCTGCTATCCCTCGTTTGGATTTCTTGAAAGCAGAGTCGCGGTTGAAGTGCTTCTCTTTAGGGTAATCACAATGGTGGTTTATATGTGTGTCATATGTGCTTATTTGACACTTTATATGCCACACCACCATTATGGATGTGTCATGAGTATGACACTGTGTCATATTTATGACAGTGTTATAGAATATTAAAATATTATGGGGAGAGAGAATGAGGGAGAAAAAAAATATTTATTTATAGTTGTGGGTCCGTGTTACAGTGGTGTTATTATTGTGGTAAAAGTAGAATAAAAGTGTTATAGAATAAAATATAGGAAAATATAGAGAAAAGCTGATGTGGAAGTATTATGGGTGTGTTATTATTGTGGACACCCTTAGCTCCATACCCCTTAACACCAGCGAGTTAACTGCGTACTAGTACTTTTAGCACCCCCAAGTGTGTGCAAAAATATAAAATTAACTATTAGTCGATGAATTCAATAAAAATTATACTGAGAATGATGTCTTTATTAAGAGTTTTAAATCTACGTGGTTTAATAATTTTTTTAATAATTGATAAACTAAAAATATAAGGGGTCCTTATACGTAAGTACCTATTTGGATAAAAACTTGTAATTTTGTACCCTGTCAGGATTTTTTATATGTAGGTACTTAACAGAATAAATTTTTTGCACATAGGTACCCGATCCTCGAAAGTAAACCATACAACATATTTGGGTACCTTATATCAACACATTTGGGTACCCTATATAACAGAAAATGGTACGACGTATGCTATATTTTGGTATGCCCTATGAAACACACAGGTATGCCGTAGGTTCGACGTATGCAATATTTAGGTATCCTATATCAACGTGTTATGGTACGCAATATACACACAAGAAGGTACGACATGACTAAAGAAATTGGTAAAAATTAAATCGGGTACCTATATGTAAAATTTTTTGACATGAGTATCTATGTGTAAAAATTTATCCAATTGGATATTTTTCTATAGATTCACCAAAATATAATGAGTGCGCTATTATGATTTAAAAAGTTTAAGCTCAATATTCAAACATTGATCATAATTACTCAATTTATCATATCAAGATAAACATATTAATCTCTTTACGTAGCAATCTGCATACAGTTTAACTATAACATTTACACAATATCATCTGCACATCCTGTGATTGAACAAACACAAGATTCCAATATTAACTTTATATGTGAAGTGAAAAATCATCTTAATACAAACACAAACTCACAGTGACTGATGGCATATCACCTTGATTCACACTGTAAATCGACTAAGGTAAGCTTTGAGCCGATTTCGAGGTGAACTTTAGTCGATTGATTACGGACGGCCCGATTGCTTGCGGCCCATATCCTCTTAGGTCCATTTCAATTTCGGCCCAATAGAAAAATCCATCAAATGAAGCCCACTAATATACAAGGGGTATTTTAAAAAATAAGATTACTTTTGGTTTCTTTTTAAAAAAAGGGAACTTGACCGAGTCAATTAAAAAAAGAGGAACATGTTTCCTTAATTAACTAAACCCCTAATTAATACCTAAATAAAAAAAAAGAAATATATATATAAAATAAAAAAAAAAACGCACCAACCTCATTGATTAATGCACCCACGAGCACCAAAACGAGATCTTGAAGGAAAAACGAGCTGAAGCGTCCGCCGAAATCGAAACACCCAAGCTCCAAGAAACCCAATTTCGTTCTTGAACGCATATACAGTAAGTTCCGTTCATTTTAACGCCGGTTACAAGTATATATTATCGGGCATTGTAATTTCCGTTCATGTTAATGACATTTACATTTCGAGCATCGGGTATTAGATTTTCGAAGGTTTGGGTAGTTATGGGTAGCATTTTAACCTTAGATCTGTGCGAATTTGCAGAAAATTTTCGTTTTCCGATTATTCGAGTCACTTATTCGAGTTTATTTGACTCGAAAAGTCACTCGGATAAGTTGTTTTGGCAACATACAATTCGGACATCAAACTCGGATAAACTCGGAAACTTTACTCGATTAATACTATTGTTAATGAAATTTTACACTTACATATTATTCGATATTATAATACTCGGATATGTTATTCGCGTTAAACGTAAACTCGAATGACTTACTCGAATAATTTTTGTTTCCGAATATTTTATTTACTCGAATAACTCGTTTGCAATAAAAGTTGATTTATTCCATTTATTTCTTCGATAACAACTTATCGAGTTAAATGTAACTCGAATGACTTACTCGAATAATTTTTGTTTCCGAATATTTTATTTACTCGAATAAATCTTTTGCAATAAAAGTTGATTTATTCCATTTATTTCTTCGATAACAACTTATCGAGTGTCTTCAAAATCTTAATACTCGAAGACTCTATTCGAGTTGTTTTACTACTCGAATTGTTTACTCGATTAATTTCTATTTTTTGAATATTGTAATTATTCGAATAATGCATATTGCAATTAAATTTTATTAACAATGATTTGTTTCATATGCAGGTTATGCCGACCAGCATCATGATTGATTACGATGGAGAATGGATAATTGGGAATGATAATAAATGGACATGGGTTCCAAGGATGGGAACAAATATGAAGCCCATTGGGTTCGATGTCGATTGTTGTTTGCTGGACGATCTGCGGAACGAAATATACGAGACTATTGGCGTAAGCGGGAGGCCGGAGTTAAAGCTAAGTTATCAGCCATCTATGAGAGGTATGGAAGGGTGTCCTCCGTTGTATATAAAGAATGATCAAGAGTTGAAGGGTTATATATACTTAGGGGGTCCAATGGATAGACCGATTCTCCGTGTGGAGATTGGTCTCCCTACGACCCTCCACCGTCAAACTCTCGCGGATGATGAAGTTGGTCCCGTTCCAATTGAGGTTCGTAGCGATGGAGGTGGTTACATCGATGATTATTTTGACCGTATCATCGACTTTGGCGGATGCGAAGATGTGAATTATGGGGGTGAAGGTCACAATGAGGCGAACGACAGTGATGAGAATGTTGCATCACGGCAGAACGTGCACGTCAATTTTGATGGCGTAGACGGAGAAAATGCGGACGGGAATGATGAGGAGGAGGAGGAAGAGGAAAATGCAACAATTCCTAGCGATCGGTATTCTTTTACCGACGGTTCCACCATGAAGGTCGGTGATGAATTCGAGGATAAGAAGGCCGTCAAGAATAGGATCCAAAGAGTTGCTATAGAGGCATGCTTCGAGGTCAAGATTATAAAATCTTCCCGATCGTACTATGGCGTGAGATGCAAAGAGGATGGATGTACTTGGAGGATATGGACGGCGAAGATTAAGGATACATCCGTATTCTCGATTCGTACGTATTGCAACACACATACGTGCGACCTTGCAAATCGGAACGCAAGACTCACTCAAGCATCGTCAACCTCCGTGAGTGATATGCTGCTTGAATCTTTTCAGGGTTCAACAAGTACACCGGCCCCTAAACTCATTCAAACAATGATGAGAAATCGTGGGATTGAAGTTTCGTACTTCAAAGCATGGAAAGGAGGCATTTTAGCACAAAATGCAATGAAGGGTGACCCCGATGAGAGTTACAAGTTGTTGCCGTCGTACCTGTCGACGTTGAGAAGAGTGAATCCGGGAACCATAGCAAGTGTATATCTGGACGACGAGCGGAGATTTAAGCACGCATTCCTATCCCTTGGTGCTTGTATTGCGGGATACCGTCACATGAGGAAGGTTGTTTGCATAGACGGTACTTGGTTGAAAGGAAAGTATGGGGGTACGTTGCTCATTGCATCAGCGGAGGATGGCGACCGCCATCAGTTTCCTTTAGCTTGGGGCATAATCGACAATAACGAGTGCATAGAAGCTTGGTCGTGGTTCTGAACGAGCTCTTGCAAGTCGTGCCCAACGAGGACGATCTTGTCATCGTATCCGATAGATGTCCTTCTATCAAAGCCGCCGTTGCAGCCGTCTACGGTCGTGCGCACCACGGTCATTGTATTTGGCACCTGTCACAAAATATGAAAAGCAGGTGTAAGAAGCAGGGTGCGACCGAGACGTTCATACACATTGCTAAAATATACAAGCAATGCGACTTTGATTCACAATATGGTGATTTTGAGAATAGGTTTTCCACCGCATACGCGTATTTGCAACAGACTGATACTAAGGAACGATGGAGTCGAGCCTATTCTCCGACGTCTCGCTATAACATCATGACTACGAACGGGGTGGAATCGATTAATGCAAGACTCCGCGAAGAAAGAAAGCTACCGATCATTGCGCTTCTGGAATCGATACAGAGGCTGACGGCGGATTGGTTTGCTAGATACAGACAGCAATCTGGACAAGCAACCACGCGGTTTACCCCGACGGTGGAAATGAAGCTCCGTGAGAGGTATGAGCTAAGTCAAGGGTATGAAGTACATGAAATCGCTCCGCATGAGTACGATGTCCGATCTCCGGGGGGTCGTGCCATTGTTAACTTGCGGTCGAAGACTTGTACGTGCCGCCAATTCGACATCGACAGGATTCCTTGTCCACATGCAATCGCGGCGAGTCTACGAGCGAACATGAGTTTCTACCCGTTGTGTTCGGAATATTATTCTGTCATAACGTGGCAGTCTGCTTATCACGGACGAGTTTCGCCGGTTCCGGATCAAGCCGAGTGGGATACCTCGGATCAATTGGTGTTGCCGCCTCCGTTCGTAGCAAGGCGTGGTCGGAGAAAAGAAAGGAGGTTTCCGTCCGTCGGTGAGTTTAGTCGTAGACATTAAGTAAATCTTGATGTATGAGTTTGATTATGAGGTTGTATGAGTTTGATGTATGAGGTTGTATGAGATTGATGGATTATTGTGAGTTTGGCTTGATTGTAGCTTATTTCACTGTTATTCGAGTAAGATGCACAACTCGAATATTATTAGAATAGGTCACTCGAATAACGTAACAATAAAAAGTCGAAAACGAAAACCTGAACTTATTCGAGTAACCGAATAACTCGAATAATTTACAAAAAAATCGAATACCGTACTCTAATAATATCTTGTAATTCGAGTGTTCTTTTCAGAATTTTTGAATTTTAGTTATCTCGATACACAGATGTATAAATATCAATATTTCGATGTTTTAGGGCCTTCATGATGTTAATAAGTCTCTTTATGAAGATTAACAATGTTTAATAAAAGTCGTTGCATGACATACAATGAAATACATTGGTAGATAGGACTTTAGTATATACATTCGCATCAACAATATATATAACATGTATCGAAATATCAACTTGATTTTCTTTTTTTTCAAGAATCTCTATAATATCTTATTACTTAGAAAGAAAATGTTATTTAACATGAAATGATATTTAACATGAAATGTTTTCATGTTATTTAACAATTCATGCTCATGATAATAAAACAATATTTTCGATTTTAAATTATTCGAGTAATGTATTACACTCGAATAAGCTCGAATACGCAACTCGATAAAAGTAGCATTATTTGAACAAGCTTTTCACTCGAATAACAGTGAAGGTCGACAGAAACAACTTATCCAGTGAAGTTTATTCGAGTGCTATATGATACTCGGATTGAGCTCGAAAATCTTACTCGTTTAATTCCCATTATTCGAACAAGATCTTTGACTCGGATAACAGTGAAGTCCGATAAAATCAACTGATCCAGTGAAGCTTATTCGAGTGCTATGAGGTACTCGAATTAAGCTCGATTAGATTACTCGAATAATTATCATTATTCTCGAATAACTTAACAATAAAAAGTCGAAAACGAAAACCTGAACTTATTCGAGTAACCGAATAACTCGAATAATTTACAAACAAATCGAATACCGTACTCGAATAATATCTTGTAATTCGAGTGTACTTTTCAGAATTTTTGAATTTTAATTATCTCGATACACAGATGTATAAATATCAATATTTCGATGTTTTAGGGCCTTCATGATGTTAATAAGTCGCTTTATGAAGATTAACAATGTTTAATAAAAGTCGTTGCATAACATACAATGAAATACATTGGTAGATAGGACTTTAGTATATACATTCCCATCAACAATATATATAACATGTATCGAAATATCAACTTGATTTTCTTTTTTTTCAAGAATCTCTATAATATCTTATTACTTAGAAAGAAAATGTTATTTAACATGAAATGATATTTAACATGAAATGTTTTCATGTTATTTAACATTTCATGCTCATGATACAAAAACAATATTTTCGATTTTTAAATTATTCGAGTTATGTATTATACTCGAATATGCTCGAATATGCAACTCGATAAAAGTAGCATTATTCGAACAAGCTCTTTCACTCGAATAACAGTGAAGTTCGACAGAAACAACTAAACCAGTGAAGTTTATTCGAGTGCTGTTTGACACTCGGATTGAGCTCGAGTAGCTTACTCGTTTAATTCCCATTATTCGAACAAGATCTTTGACTCGGATAACAGTGAAGTCCGATAAAATCAACTGATCCAGTGAAGCTTATTCGAGTGATATGAGGTACTCGAATTAAGCTCGATTAGATTACTCGAATAATTGTCATTATTCGAACAAGCTCTTTCACTCGAATAACAGTGAAATTTGGAAAAAACAACACTGAACCTTGAACACTCTGAACAACCTCAACAGCAACTCAACCAACCATAACACAGAACAATTCCAAATCAAAAAATCTATACAAATATATTAAAAATCTAAAACGGTTCATACAATATCCCAATTGTTAAAATAAATACATATAGTCAAAAACTTTCTAAACGAGACAACTTTAGAATCGTCCAAAGCGTAGAGATCATCTCTGTTACCGATCAACAGAGACATCGCGGCCCTAAGCATGTACATACCGCACTCTCCGCTGTTCAAGAAATATAACAATTTCAGGTTTAAGTAAATAAGAAAATAAGAAAGTGAGAAAATAAAAAAATTACCTAAGACGTTGTTGAGGGAAATTGGGGCACCGCACCCAAGAAAACTTCTCTCCGGATTCTTGCTCCACACCTACGTGTTGAAGCATCAGCGGTATCACTTCGGCCAAAGGATCGAGGAACGGCTTCATTGCCCTCAAGTCCGAATCGCTGTTGCGATCGAAATCCAAAACGAGGATGTTCCTGTCCTTGAACCGAGCGACGAGGAGCACCCAATGCGAGTTAAATGCCAATGGGATGACGGCCACATCCGCTTGGCTCCAGTGAAGTGACGGCTTGCCGCCGTATATCGCATTGATCTCTCCCGTGGCGAATAGGTCGAACGAGGACACGTTCCACGGTCGCGGTTTGGCGGACTCCATCCTGACTGCATGTGCGAAGTTGGCGTTCACGTACGCGATTCGCTCCGCATGCACGCAGTTTTCTTGCATCGCCGTGAACCCGCTGAATGCCTCGTTGACGTGCTGCAATAATAGCATATAATGTTATTAAACGAAATAATTAGAACATATTTAGCAAAAAACACACATACCTCATCCGAAAGCCACACTTTCGGAGTGGACAGGTCGGCAAAGAATTTCTTGTCGTACGCTTGGAGGATTCCTTGCCGTTCCTCCTTTGCGCCCATTCTTGCCACCTCCGCCGCGACGGCATCCCAATTCTTCACCCTCTCGCCGATGATATGCTCTATGTCCGCGCGGCGTTGTATTGCAACGCGAGGGGTCGAATCGGGCGTCGGCGTATACGGACTCGAAAGCAACCTCGACTTCTTCTTCGCACGTTCCGTCCGTGGCCGCCTCTCCTCCGCTTCCGCCGCCTTCTTTGCCTTCGACGCCGCGGCGGCCCTCTGCGCCTCCGCCCACGCCGCCTTCTTTGCCTTCACCACCGCGGAGGCCCTTTCTGCCGCCGCCTCCGACGCCGCCCTATCCGCCGCGGCCCTCTCCGCCGCCGCCTGCTCCGCCGCGGCCCTCTCCGCCGCGGCCCTCTCCGCCGCCGCATTCTCCGCCGCGGCCCTCTCCGCCGCGGCCGCCTCCGCCGCGGCCCTCTCCGCCGCCGCCCTCTCCGCTTCCGCCGCGGCCCTCTCCGCCGCCGCCTGCTCCGCCGCGGCCCTCTCCGCCGCCGCCCTATCCGCCGCGGCCCTCTCCGCCGCGGCCGCCTCCGCCGCGGCCCTCTCCGCCGCCGCCCTCTCCGCCGCCTCCGCCTCGGCCCTCTCCGCCGCTTTCTCCGCCGCGGCCCTCTCCGCCGCCGCCCTATCCGCCGCGGCCCTCTCCGCCGCCGCCTGCTCCGCCGCGGCCCTCTCCGCCGCCGCATTCTCCGCCGCGGCCCTCTCCGCCGCGGCCGCCTCCGCCGCGGCCCTCTCCGCCGCCGCCCTCTCCGCCGCCTCCGCCGCGGCCCTCTCCGCCGCCTCCGCCGCGGCCCTCTCCGCCGCCGCGGCCGCGGCCTCCATCTCGGCCTCCATCTCCACATTCTCGCCCCCTGCTCCCGACTCCCCGTCGGCGACGAATGAGGAGACGAAGGAGGCGGCATGTCCTGATCGTAGCTTCTCGTAATATCCCGCACCGTTCTCGGCGTCAGGCTCTCAAGGGCTACAAAATTAGAGTATTACGTTAGATTTACGTAATATCAATATAATCTTATAAAATAAACATTAAGTAAGACATACCTTGGACCACGATCGAGCGCAGCTCCCTAATCTCCGTCCGCAAATCCCGTACATCGCCTTCCAGCCTGTCCATTCTTCTATCGAAATGGGCGATGATTGAGCCGGAAGGAGGAGGAGACGGCCTCGGAGGAGAAGACCTCGGAGGAGACGGCCTCGGAGGAGGAGACGGCCTCGGAGGAGACGGCGCAAGCCGATGCTCGGTGCAGTAGACCGGCAGCCCATTTAGAAGATGCTCCACTATCCTCTGGGCCACGACATCATTCCGGCTGCCACAAAATCCGGCGACCGTGCGGAAGTGCCTTGAATCGGCTTCAACATCGGTCGGTGTAAGGCAACACCGCACGTCCTGTGTATTTGTACAATTTAGAAAACGCAATCTAAATAAATCCATATTATAAATAAATAAATATACTTACATCCATCGCCACGGCACCGAATGCACGCTCGACCGCTTGCCATCCCAGAGCAGAGCTCTTGCCGTAAAATGTCGTCTTCCAATGGCACATACGGGGTAGCGGGAGCCCTTCGCCGGCTCTTCTCACAGTGAATTCTTGCCCGACGGTCGGCCAGCACTCGTACGCCAGAACCTGATAAAAGAGAGTAGAAGTAACTTAAAATAAATATAATATGTCTTAAATAATAATACAAAACTAATTTAATTACCTGAAGCGGCATTACGAAGCCGCTGATATCGAAGGTTGTTTGGGTTCTTCTATTCGATGCCATCTCCATCGCCCTCCCCAAGAGGTCTTTGTTCAGACCATAAATGACCTCCTCGAACGATATCCTTCCCCAAGGATATTCGTTGAAGCGGTCGAAGTCCTCCACTAGACGGAGCCACTCCTCCTTGACCTTCAAGTCCTTCTTTACCCTCCGCTCCCCTAGCACCCCGACGGCAAAATAAAGGGCCGCCATCTTCAATTTCTCGGGATGAACGCCCGAGGCTCCACCGGTGTCACGGATCATTTTCGTGATTTTCTTCTCCAAATCGTGTAAATATATAACGGGCATGCCTGCGAGCCATAAAACAAACGTTAGTTTTTGAATTCGAAGTAAAAAAACGAATCAAAAAGATAAAAAAAATAGAATTAATACCAGGCCAATGCCTCGTCGCAAACTCGTTCGAGGACGGTATCTCCGGCTCGTTAGCGCCGCAGTCGAGGCCCGTGAGTAGGCAATACTCGACCAATGAAAATCGTAATGGTCGCCCACGAACGACCATCCAGAACTCCTTCGAGTCCGGCATGTACTCCACCTGCCGGCTCATCAAATACCACATGATCATGTTCGAGTTGTAGTGGTTTCGGGCCACCTTTATCAGGTTCCCGAACTGAGTCCGTCTAACCATCTCCTCCATTTCCTCCTCGTTCAAAAGCGTACGGATGCGTTCGCATACCGACATGTACTGCGCGTTCAGAGTGAGGGTGGCATGGTAGAAATTGTCCGCCGGCAACTTCGTAGGAAGATAGATCTGGAAACGCAAAAAATAAGCAAAATTCACTGTTATTCGACTAAATTATTCGAGTAAAACATCACCCGAATAAGTCAAGCAATTATTCGAACCCCAATTACTCGAATAAATACTCGAAAAGGCGATGAAAACGATTTTTACAAAAATCCGACCGATTACGACGTTTACGCAACGATTTAACATCAAAAACGATCGATTTAACGCTAATAACAAAACATCTAACCAAGAAATTCGTTCAACCAATTCGATTTAACAAAAACCCAAAATGCGACCTAAAACTCACCGTGGCTCTACCGCCGTCGATTTGCTCATCCACCCGGTTACGAACAGGCGCGGAAGGCTCTGATGATCTCGTTTTTCTTTTCGCCATTGATGATTATGCTTGGTCTTGTGTACGATTTTTCGAGTAAGAGATTTGGTTTCGAAGAGAGAGCGCGAGGAATTTTAGGTTTTCGAGTGATTTGTGTCTAATTTTCTTTCCGAGCTTTTTAAAACACTGCTTATTCGAGTATTTTATTCGGTTCAGTATTCGAGTTTTGACTCGAAAAGTACTCTCGATAAGTTACTCGAATAATGTAGCTTACTCGTTTAATTTTCTGCACATTATTCGAGTCACCTTATCTCTTCGATTTGTTATTAGAGTAAGTCATTCGAGTCTTGCTTTTACTCGAATAAATCCGAATAATTTTTCGCTTTTAATAAGTCAAAAATGCATTTATTCGAGTCGATTATTCGGGTGTTATGTCACTCGAATTAAACTCGAATAACTTTTCACTGTTAAAAAAACGGATTAGCCTCCTTAACCAGTTTTTTAGTAAGGGTATTTCAGTCATTTGAGAACTCGTTCCTCTTTTTTTAAAACGAAATAGAATCGTTCCTCTTTTTTAAAATTATCCAATATACAAGCCATAGGAAGAGACATCCCAATTTTAACATTTCTCTGACGCGGCAGGATCAGTCTCTCGTAGCTCTTCTCATCCACTTATCGTCTCTGCGAATTCGTAGGCAGGTAAGCAAATTCCTCACTCGTACATACGTAGCTTGTGATTCGTCTGAGGATGTAGCTTAATTTTCGGTTGCTCTCGTTTTGTTTTTCCCTGCTATATATTGATTGTGCTATAAATTGATTGTTGCGTGCTTTTGGTGGTGTTCCTTTTACATTTGTATCTGTATGATACTATAACTTGCATATTTTATTCCGAATCCGATTCAAGGTTTGTTTGTCCTCTCTGGATCTGTGCATTTCCGTTAGATCGCTTCCAATTCATGTCATTTTTTGTTTTTCTTCGCTAGGAGAGCAAAATCGTTTCGATCGAGCTCGTGAATGTATTGTCAACTTGAATTATAATTAATTCCACGCCGTTTCATGTTGTGTGTGTGTGTGTTTGCTTTTTCGTTTTTTTTTTTTGGCTTTCATAACATGCGGTGTCAAAAGGAATTTTATTTGTGCTGTTGGGTGTTGAATCTTTCAAAGTTTAGTGGTGGGCCAAGTAGCAAAGTTTAGGTGTTGGTCAATTTAGATGTGCTCCTTCTGATTGGATTCACGTGTTTACTCTCTGAAGTCCGTAGGTGGTGAACAATTGTGTTCATATAGGTGAACCGAAGGTCTTGCACAGTGGCGTGTGTGCTTTTGCGAAATGAACATGTTTTGATAACAGCTCTATGCAACCAGTTTTATTTCATGCATTTAACGATAAGTTGGAGGTACAATTTTTAGAGTTGGTGTAATTTTGACTGTGTTGTAGACTTTGTTCACTTGATCCTCAAACAATTTTCTGGATGTGAGATGAGTAGCTATTTGTTGTGTTATGAACATTTCCCATGACGTGCCAGTACCTTTGTATGCGTTCTCCAAATGATCACCATTGACCAAAATGTGTTTTATGTCGATATATGACATTTATATACCTTCAAAATATAACCTATAAGCTTTTTGATATCATCAGGAGAAAAGCACAATGGCTGATCAGAACCAACGCCCAACCATTGCCCACAAACTAGCCAATCAGCTCCACCTGAGCTCCACCGTTCATGGCAGCTCCCATCAATCTTCCCTCTACCAAAGGAAATTTCGCTTACAGTAAATATACAAACGCGGGATTTCATCATCCTTTAACAACCCGCCGAGCCACTCAAGACCTATCGTCAATCTCCTCAAATGCTTCTCCCATATTCGTCCAAGCTCCCGCCGAGAAAGGCTTAGCTGGCTTCGCCATCGATTTTCTCATGGGCGGTGTTTCGGCCGCTGTTTCCAAAACCGCCGCCGCCCCTATCGAGCGTGTGAAGCTTCTTATCCAAAACCAGGACGAAATGATTAAGACAGGCCGACTCGCTGAGCCTTACAAAGGAATCGGAGATTGCTTCAAGAGAACAATGCAAGAGGAAGGAGCCATCTCTCTGTGGAGAGGAAACACAGCCAACGTCATCCGTTATTTCCCCACTCAGGTTTACTCTCGTTGCCTTCATTTTGTTCGAACGTATTTATACTAGGGAGAGCATCACATAGTAACCGTCAATTGGTGTCAATTTCATCTTAAATTACAATTTTGCCAGTAAAATACTAATCAGGTTAAAAATTAATTATGTACATATCTATTTTATTAAGTGTCAGACCCTCATAGCAACTACCTTTTGATTAATTTGGTGTGAAAACTATAGTTACAATTTTAATTTTACAATCATATCCTCAAATTGATTTTCTTTTATATAATAAAAGTAATGAAATTAAATTTAAATTTAAAAATAAATTAAAATATAAACTAATATATCTGTATTTATATATGCAATGCTTTATATATTGCAATGCATAAAATATTGTTAAATACTATTAGCATATATTAGGGAGGCCACCATATAATAACTTCATTTTGTACGTCAATTTCATCTTGAAATTAATTATGTATAGATTGAAATTTATTTAATTATTTTCTACAACAGCAGTTTATATAGTAGCATATGCATGGAATGTGCTAAATGCTATGGCTTTAATCCTTCTCTAGCTAAATTTTAGTACAACCTTAATTTGTCTCGACAGGCGTTGAACTTTGCATTCAAGGACTACTTCAAGAGGCTCTTCAACTTCAAGAAAGATAGAGACGGCTATTGGAAGTGGTTCGCCGGAAACCTAGCCTCGGGCGGGGCGGCCGGCGCCTCATCGTTGCTCTTCGTCTATTCCCTCGACTACGCTCGTACTCGTCTGGCCAACGACGCCAAGGCGGCGAAGAAAGGAGGAGGCGATAGGCAGTTCAACGGCTTGGTGGACGTTTACAGAAAGACCCTCAAGTCAGATGGCATCGCCGGATTGTACCGTGGGTTCAACATCTCATGCGTGGGGATCATTGTGTACCGTGGGCTTTACTTTGGAATGTACGACTCTCTGAAGCCTGTGCTCCTAACCGGGTCTTTGCAGGTTAGCTTATTTCCTTACGGTTAATTATTTTTTCAGTAATGTAATGTAGGCGGGTGGCTTTTGAGGATGTAGAATTTAGGATTTGCATTATACGGATAATAACTTTCAAAACTAAGCAACTTAAGAACATAATATGCATGAAACCTAAATTTTGTCCCAAAATTGCTTAATTTTTTAAAGTTATTATCCATCTTATGTCACCATGTAAAATTCGTCGGAACCATAGTTATGCCGGAACCATAGAATTTGGAGCAAAATATGGTTCTGACATATTATTTTCCTTAATTACTTAACTTTAAAAGTTATTGTCCATGGACCATGTACACTATTATGGTCAAATAGAATTTAAGGTGTGGCATCATATGGACATAAGCAACTTGAGAAAATTATACGCCGGACTTACTTTTCAAAATGATTACCCGTAAATGTCACCCCATAAAATTCGTCGGAACCCTAGATTACATGTCGGAAGCACACAATTTGGGTCAAAATCTAGAGTTTCGGTGTATAACTTTCCTATTTGCTTAATTTTAAAAGTTATTGTTCGTATAATGCAACATTCTAAACTCGTTGGCCCCATAATGCCATCCCTTAAAATTACAAGACCGAAAAATAACTAAGTAAATTCCTTACTACCTCTTAAGCTACTGATATGAAAAAAATAAAGGCTCTACTAATACGAAAGTCCGTTATCAGGATAGTTTCTTCGCCAGCTTCGCGCTGGGTTGGCTCATTACGAACGGGGCGGGTTTAGCCTCTTACCCAATCGACACAGTGCGTAGGAGAATGATGATGACGTCGGGCGAGGCGGTTAAGTACAAGAGCTCTTTCGACGCTTTCTCTCAGATACTGAAGAACGAAGGCGCAAAGTCGCTTTTCAAGGGGGCGGGCGCCAACATACTCCGAGCCATTGCTGGGGCCGGCGTGCTTGCAGGCTACGACAAGCTTCAGATGATCGTCTTCGGTAAGAAGTATGGGTCGGGCGGGGCTTGAATGATTCGATTTCATTGGAAATTTATTTTTATATGATAGATATTAGGCATGCTATGGAATTACGATGATGATGATAAATCCATTTTTTTTTCTTCTTTTGGCTTCCTTTTTTGATATTATGTGATTTGGTTTCATTAATCATTTGAGTTTTGAGGACTTGTAGCCCTTGGAACGTTGGTGTTATGCCGCTTAGGTTGGGGTTTTCTTGTGTTCCTTGAAAGTGATGGTATTTTACTGGTCTTTCTTTGTATTATTTTCCTCCTTAAATAGATGTTTATGGTGGAAATGAAAGAAGTTGGATTAGAGAGAAATGTACCTTGGATAAAAATATGACCATCAACCTTGTCACAAATTGAACACTTGGAAATCCTCATGACCTTGCAGACTCCCATGATTATCACATTAGCTAAAATTTTACGAAAATTAGTCTCATTCTCGGAGTGTAAAAAACAGGTACATGGATGGTTGAGTTGGAATACTCGAAGATCGGAAAAAATTTAACGAATAGTAGATATTCTTTTCCAACTTTTTCTTTTCGCGATGGGAATCGTCGTAAATCTTTAAAAATAAATTTCTTTTCTAGCAAAAAAAGAAAAGATAAAAGGCTGCCTTTCCCCGCAGAGAAAAGCGACGTTCGAAACGTTGGAATTGCGCATGTTACGATCTTGATCATATATTATTAATCAATGGTCATTTGATTAAGCATGGTAAGGATCGTATAGTGCTTTTCGTATTTTTTTTATATTTGTTTAGACGTTTGAAGGGGGAGAAGTAGACTTGAATAAGAATATTAGGAAGATAGAAATTTGGGGATAATCTTTCATAAGCTGCATAATACGTCTTATACATGTTTATAACCTGAAATCATAAATAGTGATTTATAATATATTAACCCAATATCTATACTATTATATAAATGGGGAGAGGAGGCTGGAAACCGTCATTTTCTATCGAATTTGGTATGTAGATTTCAGCAATTAACCAATAAATAAAGGCCACGTGTAATACTCCCACGTGATAGATAAATTTAGTCTAGATAACTGATGTTCTAAAGGCCAATATATAACTCCCACGTGTAATGTTTTATTTAGTATCGATAACTCCCACGTAATAGATAAGTTCAGCAATTAACCTATCAATTTAGTATAGATAACTGACGTTCAAACCACATCTTTTACTATCTGTGCACACACGTTGAGGGTGTGGAGAAGTGACTAGTTCATGTAATTAACCAAGATAACTTTGACCATAAAATTTCAGCCCAAATGGCAATTCCTTCCGCTCTGTTCCTTCTTGCTTTGATCGAGCAACTACCACCGTTGATCTTAGGGAGTTCATGACAGCGCAAAAAATCGCTACCGTCTATATTTTCGGTCTCTTTTTTCTTTTTTAGTAGCGTTGATGTGTTTGTCGTCTTCCATGCAATAAATATATTTCACCAAAGCTCAATATGGATTGAATGGATGGCTGCTCAATTTGAATGAGATAAAAGGAATCAACAAACATTTTTTACACCAGCCAATGTATTGATTGTCTAATAAAGGAAAAAGAATTAGGGCCTACCTACAATAATATCAAGAAGAGAAACCCTCTACTCACATTACATATACTCATTAGGCGAAAATGTAGGGTCGATTCAATTAAGCGCAGAGCACAGGTAATAAAGAGTTATTAAGAATTAAGATCAGCAGTGGGCATTAATGTTATTCAACCACCAACACCTTCTTTAAGTATTCATCTGCATGCTTATCTTAATAGTGTTTATAATAGTCGAGCTTGGCTCATTTTCCCTCGAGCTTGATGAATTTTTTTTCATTTTTACACGATCGTCAGCTCGGTTTAATTCGACGAGATCGAGCTCCAATTTTTTATATTTAAGATAAATAAAATTAAAATAAAAGTTCATGAACGGGCTTGTGACATTTCAATTCGAAATGGACTCAATTCGAACTCATGATCCCAATTCGATTTTAAAATAACATATATACTCACATGTAAAGAGCCTGCGAGTCTAAAAGCTGTCAATTTGGTCGATCAAATGTTTTACTATTTTACACTTAATATTTTACTTTATTACAATTTTATCTTTAGTTTAAAATTTTATTTTTAAAACACTTGATTATTTGCACATACATACACACTAGTATCTCGTATAAATGCATAAATTTATGTAGTTTAGAATGACTTATATGAACACTTAACTATAGTAAATTAATGAAACAACAAATATAAAAAAACATTAAAAACTACCCAGTATCACATGTATTTGGACAATAATTTTCTCACTATTACACATGAAAATTTAATTATTTTATTAAAATACAATAGATAGTAAATTAGAATATATGAAGCGTCTTAATTATTAAGTGACCCACCAAGACAGCAATTTCACTAGCACAATGGCTGGCATCAGAAGAAAATCTGAATGAATATCTAGTGATATCCAAAGTAAATGCTCTCAACGACAAAGTAGTCTTAATTTCCACTGTGGGGTTAAGAAAAATGCTGAATAATTGCTGTTACTCTGAGGCCAAGCTGCAAATATCATTAATGTTTAGAAGAAGGAAAAGAGGGCCCATATGCTTTTAATTCTCTATTGGAGTAACTAAATCTAACTTTCACACAGTTGGATTTTAGTCCCAAACACTTTTTCCTGGAAAAAATAGTGTTGTAATTTCACTAAATTTGTTTTTTGCCCTCTTAATCTGTCCTGAACTACTATGGTACGTTTACATCTTCTAAGTGTACGCAATGTTTTGATCATTTTTTGGGAGAAAACTCAAGATGGTCCCCGATATTTACCGAATGGACCAATTAGTCATCGACGTTTCGCGTGGACCAATTTAGTCCCCGATGTTGTCGAATTCGAACCAAATTGGTCATTCCGTTAGATCTCCGTCAATTTGGATGGATATTGGACACATATCAACATGCGATTGTTCTGACTTTAAAAATAATAAATTAACATTAAAAAAATAAAAATTTCCAAAAAAAAAGAGGAAAAAAATAAAAACGGCTGAGAAATTTACAAAAGAAAAGTTATATTTACTAAAACCCTAGTTACTCCTCCTTCTATCTTTATATTCTCCATACATCTTATGTTGTTTTTTGGACGCTTACCATATTTGTACCGAGTACTACAATACAAACTCCAAAATGTTAGGCTTACATTTCCCCATCAATATCATCACTGCATTCCATACTAGGAAGACCACGCAGCGACGACCAATCGTTTGCAGCCAGCTCAGCAAACCCGCCAAAGATAAACTATGTGATAAACTTCCTCGAGATCTCAGACAAGAAGCCATGCCCAAACATGTCGCTTTGATCGCCGACGGTAATAAAAGGTGGGCAGAAGGCAAAGGCATGCCCACTCAGTATGGGCACCTTAAGGGCTGGGAGAGGTTGAACGAACTGATTTCGAGCAGTTGCGCGCTCGGACTACAAGTGTTTTCGGTGTACGCATTTTCGAGCGAAAATTGGTCTCGCCCGAAGGTGTTACTTATTATCTTCGACGATTAATTTTTTTTTCTTTCTAAATTTGTGTGATTTTCTTTGTTTTTTTTTAGGAGGAAGTTGACTTCATCATGAAAGCCCTGGAAGTGGTGATACTCCCCCATGTCACTGATTTGGCGTACAAGTAAATTTTTTTTTTTTTTAGGTTGGTGATTTTGGTAGTTCATATGTTGCTTAGGGTTTGTAATGTCGCCTAAAGGATATCCTATGATCGCTACAAACCCTAATTCTTTTTTTTTTGGGATTAATTATTATTTTTACTCGCGTATATTAGGCTGGGCGGTGCCGCTGTACGAACATAAGTTAAAGATCGCAATTTCTGGACGATAAGGTTAAGATATGTTACAATTTGAGGATAATATGCTCGAAAACCTAATTTCAGTCACAAAGTAGGTTTTCTGGCGCTAATTATCCTCAAATTCCTTCAATTTTGAAACTTTATTGTCCTAAAGTTGCGACCCCTCAATTTAGGTGCTCGTAATACGCCATACCGCCTAATGCAAGACTAAAAATAATAATTAAACAGTTTTTTTATATCGAGGGGTCTTTCCTAAAGCCAATTGGTGATAGGAGGTAAGAGTCTCTTGATATATTAAGGAGTTAGAAGAGCTTGAATTATTCGATGTGGGACAAAATCCAAAATTATAATCTCAACATTTCCATTCATCTTCTCACATTTTTTTGTTGCAAAAAAGGATCGATTTACGATTCTCCATGATCGGAGACAAATCGAGGCTTCCAGAGTCCATACGACACGCGATATCTTCGGTCGAGGATTCTTCGAAGATGAACAAAGGAATGCACTTTGTGATGGCGATAAGTTACAGCGGAAGGCACGAGATAATCGAGGCGGTTAAGAAGATCGTCGAGGAGGTTAGGGACGGGAAGTTACTACGAGGCGATGACGTCAGCGCTGAGGTGTTCGAACGCCACCTCGAGACGAATATGTTTCCCGAGCCAGATTTGCTGATTAGGACGAGCGGCGAGTTGAGGAATAAGCAATTTCATGCTGTGGCAGTTGGCCTACTCGGAACTCTACTTTTCGGACAAACTTTTCCCCGACTTCGACGGGGACGACTTGGTCGAGGCGTTAAGATCGTTTCAGAAGAGAAAACGGCGTTTCGGCGGGCGAAAAGTCGAGTGAGAAAATGTCGAGTTGTTGGAATTTTGTAATAAAAAGAAGGAAAAACGAAAACAGTGGAGTTTTTTTGTGTTGCGATTAAGTAAACCAACCTCGCGCTATCTGTTCCATTTTAATGTTCCACTGTGTTCCATTCACTATATGCTGACATGTGTCGAATCCTACGGTTGATAAAATTTCTTTTATTTACTTAATTAATCTCTAACTTTTTAAAATATATATTCCACCAAATTACAAAATCATGTGATTTGTATGGTAAAAACAAATAAACATATCTGATTTATTTTCTATTTCTATCAGATTTATTGCCATGTTGTGTGATAAAAGGATTAGTGATAAGAGAATTATCCCATGTGTAATGAAAACCCTATTGTTACGCAATGCCTGCAAGCTACTAGCAGTCTTTGATATATGATCATACTACTAGTTAATTCATATTATAAATCATTGTTGGAACATATAGTAGACGTAATTCTTAATGAAAGACAATGAATTTAGTCGCAAATTTTCCAGCAGATTCCAACTCCCCTCTATGAATACGAATGCTCATTATTTTTTCATATACACACCCCTCGAACATGCGTCTGAATCCTGGAAAACTTAGAGCTTTACTTTTTTCTCATTGTAATGTATTTAGTTTATTTCACATGCATATTCGTCTCTGTATTCGGAATGCTCCCTTTTCAAAGAAGTTATCTTATTATATTTGATTATATATGTGCATATTAGTCTCTGAAGTCGGAATGCTCCCATTTCGAAATGGTTATCGTATTAATATTCGATTATGTAGATGCATCAGATTCGTCTCTGAATTCGGAATGCCCCCATATTTTCGGAAGGGTTATTATCGTATTATATTTGATTATATAAATATATACATCCATGCATAGAGAAACTATTACACAACAAACATATCATTACGTTTTACACATTACTCGCGATACACTCTTGTTTCTTTTTAGATATGTGGGCTTGCACTTAGAGAGAAAACATGATTGAATTCTCATCAACGAACAAAAAGATTGGAAAATGCCTCATCCAAGTTCAATGTTCATTCATGCACATTAATCTCTTGCATCATGGGGGGAGTCGAGCAAATCTTACAAATTGTAATTATTGCATGACTACCTAATTAACAAAAAGAGCCAACAACAAATGTACTAGTATGTTGGGTGTTAAACCCAAGTCCCACATCAAAGAAGTTTGTCACGTATATAAGTTTATGGGCTAACTCCCTCTATTTTAGAGAGGAACCCCACAAGCTTATAGGGGTCTGGGTAGAGCTGTCAACGGGCCGGGGCGGGGCGGGCTGGCCCGCCATGTAGCGGGTCTTCAAAACTGAAGCCCAGCCCGCCCCGCCAGCGGGCTGCGGGCCTGGCGGGCTAGGCCCGTCCGCCATGAATTTTTTTAAAATTTTTTTTTTTAAATTTTTTATTTAATTATGAATAATTTATATAATTATGATATTTAAATATAATTTAATTATATATTTATTAATAAATGCATGATTAATTATTTAATTATAATATTTAAATATACATTAATTATGTATTAATTAATAAATGCATCATTATTTATAAATAAAATCATTAATTAATTCCTTTATTTAAATAAATATATATTTAATTTATAAAATAAATTAATAAAAAATATGGCGGGGCGGGCGGCCGGGCCACGGGCCGCGGGCTATTTTGACAGTTCTAGGTCTGGGTCTGGGCTGGAAATAAGCCCGAGAAGATCCCGACATTGTTATTATCACCAGAATGTATTTTTGTTATTAGGCGTTAGGTGGATCTAATTAAAGCCCATATTGCAAGTTCATTGGATCAGACGATACTAGGTCCAACTTTAAGGTTAGGTGTCCGTAAATAAGATCACCTAAATCAAAGGTGGAAAGAGAAATAAATGTCAGGTTCTTGTAAGAAAAATATGCAAGGCAGATGTCATGTGAAGTTGATAAACCGAAAGTCAAAGAGTACTGTAAATTTAGGTTCTTTACTGTTCAAACTTTGAATCTTCTTTTATTTCGGGATTATGTTTCTTCTATAGTTTGTGCTCGTAAATGGTCTAGCCCATCAGTGAAAGATCACCACCTCTGTTGTCATAGCACGGAAAAAGAAGTGAAAAACCACTACTACCCAAACTAAATGTTACCCTAAATTTTAAAGAATATTTTTATTACAACATCTGACTAAGGTAAATTAGTCATTTGGGAAGTTAAGACCATCTCATAACCGACGACGGGGGTTCAATCGACTCAAGTTAATTTTAATCAGGGTATGAAAATTAAATTACGATATGACGCTGTGTGGGCGTGGGGCCATATATTTATATGATATCATATTTAACAACGTGACCCGCGATACATTTGTGGGATATATATAGACAGAGACAGAGAAATCAAGTTTCTCGGCATAAGTATATAAATACTTTACCAAACCATGTGATAACGGATAGTTACTCAGTACTAACGAAGCTATTTATTGCTGGGACATATATGCACAACCATATATCAGAGTTACAATTAACGATGTGCTATGTCGTCGATCAGTCGATTCACAGTAGAGAAGAGCTCATCGTCCTTTTAAGACAGAAAACACATACTTCAACCAACGATATTGACCATTGATCATATATCTCCGCAATGATTTCCATTCCCTTTTCTGGCGCGACCTTTCTGGCTTGTAACGGTTCATTAGTTCCTTCGAAAATTTTTGTTCGTGGAATTGTTAGGAAAAGATTACACTTTTTCTTCCATGATATGCGTAGTAAAAAATCTGACCGTTATTGTAAGCATCAGATTAGTTGTGAAGTGTCTTCTTCTTCTTCTTCTTCTTGGGGAAATCTTCTGGTAAGCAATGGTTTTCGTTGATCTTTTAACAGCGAGGCGTTAAAAATCGAGGGTTTTATGCCTCTTGATTTGCATGTATATATATATAGATGTGTGTGTGGGTGAATAAATTTCTCGACGTTGGAGAAATAATCTTCTTCACGCGTGGAAATATTGAAAGAGTAAAACGTTGTCTTTATTCTTCACACAGATTGAATCCGCTCTAAATGATGGTTTATATCCTAAAACTAATTGATGACAGTGAGAATTTACATATTTAGTCGGGTGAAGTTAATATACCGTTGGGGGGCAAATCATCTCAACATTAGGGAAAATTGTATAATGCTCCGTTTGGATTCCTTATTTCGATTTGGAATCTGGATTTCCTCCAAATATTCGTTTGGCAGTTGGGCAGATTTCGATTTCGATTCCGTCCAAATTCGTGGTTAAATCTAAACGCTTATTATTTCTCGGATTTGAAATTCCATGTCAAATGGTCCGTTTTCGAAATCCAAAGATGAGCCCGTAATAATTTTTCATAAATAATAATTATTATAATAATAAATAAAATAAAAATAATAAATAATAAAATAAAAATAATATTAGTAACAATAACTATTATTATTACGGGTGAACAATGATGAGTCGAGCTTACTCACGAGCTCAATGAGCCGGCTCGAGCTCGTTACGGGTAGAGCTGTCAAACGGGTCGGCCCGCCCCGCCTCAACCCGCCTGTAAACGGGGTGGGGTGGGCCAGCCGCCAACATAACGGGCTACTAAACTAGTAGCCCGCCCCGACCCGTCGCTGGTTGGCGGGCCAGGCCGCTATATTTTTTTAATTTTTTTTTATGGAGCAAGGTGGCATATCTTATTCCATATATTAAGACATCAAGACCATGTAGTAAATTCCATTGCATCATTTTTTCATTCGCTTTATTACTCAGACAGGAGCTAAGCTGCTCTGTTCTCTTCTTTCTCTTCCATACCTTCCTAAATCCGCTCGTAGTACATCGGGAGAATCCTTAAACTTGGAGCAGAGTCCTATTCATAAACTTCTTGTGGTTGGTAGTAGAGGATCTGGTACAAGTACCTTATTTAAGCAGGTATAAAAAATTTCTTAAGCGTTTATTCGTATGGTTGCAAGAATCTTCTTATTTTATCTACATTCCCTTTTTTAACATTTAGATTGTGGATAGAAGCACTAGCTTCCTTTATAAACTGTTCATCGCCAATTTCCTTTTTCTCTTGCGTGTGTTTGTTGGAACTAAATGGGTCATTATTCTGTGTTGGTGCTTCACAACATTTTGGTATGCTAATAATCCTACAATTTAGGTGTTGGTCAATTTAGATGTGCTCCTTCTGATTGGATTTCACGTGTTTACTCTCTGAAGTCCGTAGGTGGTGAACAATTGTGTTCATATAGGTGAACCGAAGGTCTTGCACAGTGGCGTGTGTGCTTTTGCGAAATGAACATGTTTTGATAACAGCTCTATGCAACCCAGTTTTATTTCATGCATATTAACGATAAGTTGGAGGTACAATTTTTAGAGCTGGTGTTATTTTGACTGTCTGTTGTTAGACTCTGTTCACTTGATCGATGCCACCAGCGCATAGCTCAAACAATTTTCTTGATGTGAGATGAGGATCTATTTGTTGTGTTATGAAATTTCCCATGACATGCCAGTACCTTTGTCTGCGTTCTCCAAATGATCACCATTGACCAAAATGTGTTTAATGTCGATATATACCTTCAAAATATAACCTATAAGCTTTTTGATGTCATCAGGAGAAAAGGACAATGGCTGATCAGAACCAACGCCCAACCATTGCCCACAAACTAGCCAATCAGCTCCATCTGAGCTCCACCGTTCATGGCAGCTCCCATCAATCTTCCCTCTACCAAAGGAAATTCGCTTACAGTAAATATACAAACGCGGGATTTCATCATCCTTTAACAACCCGCCGAGCCACTCAAGACCTATCGTCAATCTCCTCAAATGCTTCTCCCATATTAGTCCAAGCTCCCGCCGAGAAAGGCTTAGCTGGCTTCGCCATCGATTTTCTCATGGGCGGTGTTTCGGCCGCTGTTTCCAAAACCGCCGCCGCCCCTATCGAGCGTGTGAAGCTTCTTATCCAAAACCAGGACGAAATGATTAAGACAGGCCGACTCGCTGAGCCTTACAAAGGAATCGGAGATTGCTTCAAGAGAACAATGCAAGAGGAAGGAGCCATCTCTCTGTGGAGAGGAAACACAGCCAACGTCATCCGTTATTTCCCCACTCAGGTTTACTCTCGTTGCCTTCATTTTGTTCGAACGTATTTATACTAGGGAGAGCATCACATAGTAACCGTCAATTGGTGTGTCAATTTCATCTTAAATTACAATTTTGCCAGTAAAATACTAATCAGGTTAAAAATTAATTATGTACATATCTATTTTATTAAGTGTCGGACCCTCATAGCAACTACCTTTTGATTATTTGGTGTGAGAACTATAGTTACAATTTTAATTTTACAATTATATCCTCAAATTGATTTTCTTTTATATAATAAAAGTAATGAAATTAAATTTAAATTTAAAAATAAATTAAAATATAAACTAATATATCTGTATTTATATATGCAATGCTTTATATATTGCAATGCATAAAATATGGTTAAATACTACTATTAGTATATATTAGGGATGCCGCCATATAGTAAATTCAATTTGTACGTCAATTTCATCTTTAAATTAATTATATATAGATTGAAAGTTATTTGATTATTTTCTACAACAGCAGTTTATATAGTAGCATATGCATGGAATGTGCTAATTCTATGGCTTTAATCCTTCTCTAGCTAAATTTTATTACAACCTTAATTTGTCTCGACAGGCGTTGAACTTTGCATTCAAGGACTACTTCAAGAGGCTCTTCAACTTCAAGAAAGATAGAGACGGCTACTGGAAGTGGTTTGCCGGAAACCTAGCCTCGGGCGGGGCAGCCGGCGCCTCATCTTTGCTCTTCGTCTATTCCCTCGACTACGCTCGTACTCGTCTTGCCAACGACGCCAAGGCGGCGAAGAAAGGAGGAGGCGATAGGCAGTTCAACGGCTTGGTGGACGTTTACAGAAAGACCCTCAAGTCAGATGGCATCGCCGGATTGTACCGTGGGTTCAACATCTCATGCGTGGGGATCATTGTGTACCGTGGGCTTTACTTTGGAATGTACGACTCTCTGAAGCCTGTGCTCCTAACCGGGTCTTTGCAGGTTAGCTTATTTCCTTACGGTTAATTATTTTTTCAGTAATGTAATGTAGGCGGGTGGCTTTTTGAGGATGTAGAATTTAGGATTTGCATTATACGGATAATAACTTTCAAAACTAAGCAACTTAAGAACATAATATGCATGAAACCTAAATTTTGTCCCAAAATTGCTTAATTTTTTAAAGTTATTATCCATCTTATGTCACCATGTAAAATTCGTCGGAACCATAGTTATGCCGGAACCATAGAATTTGGAGCAAAATATGGTTCTGACATATTATTTTCCTTAATTACTTAATTTTAAAAGTTATTGTCCATGGACCATGTACACTATTATGGTCAAATAGAATTTAAGGTGTGGCATCATATGGACATAAGCAACTTGAGAAAATTATACGCCGGACTTACTTTTCAAAATTATTATCCGTAAATGTCACCCCATAAAATTCGTCGGAACCCTAGATTACATGTCGGAAGCACACAATTTGGATCAAAATCTAGAGTTTCGGTGTATAACTTTCCTATTTGCTTAATTTTAAAAGTTATTGTTCGTATAATGCAACATTCTAAACTCGTTGGCCCCATAATGCCATCCCTTAAAATTACAAGACCGAAAAATAACTAAGTAAATTCCTTACTACCTCTTAAGCTACTGATATGAAAAAAATAAAGGCTCTACTAATACGAAAGTCCGTTATCAGGATAGTTTCTTCGCCAGCTTCGCGCTGGGTTGGCTCATTACGAACGGGGCGGGTTTAGCCTCTTACCCAATCGACACAGTGCGTAGGAGAATGATGATGACGTCGGGCGAGGCGGTTAAGTACAAGAGCTCTTTCGACGCTTTCTCTCAGATACTGAAGAACGAAGGCGCAAAGTCGCTTTTCAAGGGGGCGGGCGCCAACATACTCCGAGCCATTGCTGGGGCCGGCGTGCTTGCAGGCTACGACAAGCTTCAGATGATCGTCTTCGGTAAGAAGTATGGGTCGGGCGGGGCTTGAATGATTCGATTTCATTGGAAATTTATTTTTATATGATAGATATTAGGCATGCTATGGAATTACGATGATGATGATAAATCCATTTTTTTTTCTTCTTTTGGCTTCCTTTTTTGATATTATGTGATTTGGTTTCATTAATCATTTGAGTTTTGAGGACTTGTAGCCCTTGGAACGTTGGTGTTATGCCGCTTAGGTTGGGGTTTTCTTGTGTTCCTTGAAAGTGATGGTATTTTACTGGTCTTTCTTTGTATTATTTTCCTCCTTAAATAGATGTTTATGGTGGAAATGAAAGAAGTTGGATTAGAGAGAAATGTACCTTGGATAAAAATATGACCATCAACCTTGTCACAAATTGAACACTTGGAAATCCTCATGACCTTGCAGACTCCCATGATTATCACATTAGCTAAAATTTTACGAAAATTAGTCTCATTCTCGGAGTGTAAAAAACAGGTACATGGATGGTTGAGTTGGAATACTCGAAGATCGGAAAAAATTTAACGAATAGTAGATATTTTTTTCCAACTTTTTCTTTTCGCGATGGGAATCGTCGTAAATCTTTAAAAATAAATTTCTTTTCTAGCAAAAAAAGAAAAGATAAAAGGCTGCCTTTCCCCGCAGAGAAAAGCGACGTTCGAAACGTTGGAATTGCGCATGTTACGATCTTGATCATATATTATTAATCAATGGTCATTTGATTAAGCATGGTAAGGATCGTATAGTGCTTTTCGTATTTTTTTTATATTTGTTTAGACGTTTGAAGGGGGAGAAGTAGACTTGAATAAGAATATTAGGAAGATAGAAATTTGGGATAATCTTTCATAAGCTGCATAATACGTCTTATACATGTTTATAACCTGAAATCATAAATAGTGATTTATAATATATTAACCCAATATTCATGTAATTAACCAAGATAACTTTGACCATAAAATTTCAGCCCAAATGGCAATTCCTTCAGCTCTGTGTCCTTCTTGCTTTGATCGAGCAACTACCACCGTTGATCTTAGGGAGTTCATGACAGCGCAAAAAATCGCTACCGTCTATATTTTCGGTCTCTTTTTTCTTTTTTAGTAGCGTTGATGTGTTTGTCGTCTTCCATGCAATAAATATATTTCACCAAAGCTCAATATGGATTGAATGGATGGCTGCTCAATTTAAATGAGATAAAAGGAATCAACAAACATTTTTTACACCAGCCAATGTATTGATTGTCTAATAAAGGAAAAAGAATTAGGGCCTACCTACAATAATATCAAGAAGAGAAACCCTCTACTCACATTACATATACTCATTAGGCGAAAATGTAGGGTCGATTCAATTAAGCGCAGAGCACAGGTAATAAAGAGTTATTAAGAATTAAGATCAGCAGTGGGCATTAATGTTATTCAACCACCAACACCTTCTTTAAGTATTCATCTGCATGCTTATCTTAATAGTGTTTATAATAGTCGAGCTTGGCTCATTTACCCTCGAGCTTGATGATTTTTTTTTCATTTTTACTCGATCGTCAGCTCGGTTTAATTCGACGAGATCGAGCTCCAATTTTTTATATTTAAGATAAATAAAATTAAAATAAAAGTTCATGAACGGGCTTGTGACATTTCAATTCGAAATGGACTCAATTCGAACTCATGATCCCAACTCGATTTTAAAATAACATATATACTCACATATAAAGAGCCTACGAGTCTAAAAGCTGTCAATTTGGTCGGTCAAATGTTTTACTATTTTACACTTAATATTTTACTTTATTGGTGAATCTATAGAAAAATACCCAATTGGAAATTTTTTTTATACATAACTATCCAAGTCAGAAAATTTTATAGATAGGTACCCGATTTAATTTTACCAGTGTCTTTAGTCATATCGTACCTTCCTGTGTATATATTGCGTACTATAAGACGTTTATATAGAGTACCTAAATATAGGATACGTCGTACCTACGGGCATGCCTGTGTGTTACATAGGGCGTACCTAAATATAACATACGTCGTACCATTTTCTGTTATATATGGTACCCAAATGTGTTGAGATACGGTACCCAAATGTGTTGTTTGGTGTACTTTCGGGGATCGGGTACCTATGTGCAAAAACTTTATTCTGTTAGGTACCTACAAATAAAAAATTCTGACTAGGTACTAAATTACATGTTTTTTTCCAAATAGGGACTTAAAGGTAAAAACCCCTACTTTATTACAATTTTATCTTTAGTTTAAAATTTTATTTTTAAAACACTTGATTATTTGCACATACATACACACTAGTATCTCGTATAATTGCATAAATTTATGTAGTTTAGAATGACTTATATGAACACTTAACTATAGTAAATTAATGAAACAACAAATATAAAAAAACATTAAAAACTACCCAGTATCACATGTAATTGGACAATAATTTTCTCACTATTACACATGAAAATTTAATTATTTTATTAAAATACAATAGATAGTAAATTAGAATATATGAAGCGTCTTAATTATTAAGTGACCCACCAAGACAGCAATTTCACTAGCACAATGGCTGGCATCAGAAGAAAATCTGAATGAATATCTAGTGATATCCAAAGTAAATGCTCTCAACGACAAAGTAGTCTTAATTTCCACTGTGGGGTTAAGAAAAATGCTGAATAATTGCTGTTACTCTGAGGCCAAGCTGCAAATATCATTAATGTTTAGAAGAAGGAAAAGAGGGCCCATATGCTTTTAATTCTCTATTGGAGTAACTAAGTCTAACTTTCACACAGTTGGATTTTAGTCCCAAACACTTTTTCCTGGACAAAATAGTGTTGTAAATTTCACTAAATTTGTTTTTTGCCCTCTTAATCTGTCCTGAACTACTATGGTACGTTTACATCTTCTATTATAAGTGTACTCAATGTTTTGATCATTTTTGGGAGAAAACTCAAGATGGTCCCCCATATTTACCGAATGGACCAATTAGTCCTCGACGTTTCGCGTGGACCAATTTAGTCCCGATGTTGTCGAATTCGAACCAAATTGGTCATTCCATTAGATCTCCGTCAATTTGGATGGATACTGGACACATATCAACATGCGATTGCTCTGACTTTAAAAATAATAAATTAACATTAAAAAAGTAAAAAATTCCAAAGAAAAAAGAGGAAAAAAATAAAAACGGCTGAGAAATTTACAAAAGAAAAGTTATATTTACTAAAACCCTAGTTACTCCTCCTCCTATATATTCTCCATACATCTTATGTTGTTTTTTGGACGCTTACCATATTTGTACCGAGTACTACAATACAAACTCCAAAATGTTAGGCTTACATTTCCCCATCAATATCATCACTGCATTCCATACTAGGAAGACCACGCAGCGACGACCAATCGTTTGCAGCCAGCTCAGCAAACCCGCCATAGATAAACTATGTGATAAACTTCCTCGAGATCTCAGACAAGAAGCCATGCCCAAACATGTCGCTTTGATCGCCGACGGTAATAAAAGGTGGGCAGAAGGCAAAGGCATGCCCACTCAGTATGGGCACCTTAAGGGCTGGCAGAGGTTGAACGAACTGATTTCGAGCAGTTGCGCGCTCGGACTACAAGTGTTTTCGGTGTACGCATTTTCGAGCGAAAATTGGTCTCGCCCGAAGGTGTTACTTATTATCTTCGACGATTAATTTTTTTTTTTCTAAATTTATGTGATTTTCTTTGTTTTTTTAGGAGGAAGTTGACTTCATCATGAAAGCCCTGGAAGTGGTGATACTCCCCCATGTCACTGATTTGGCGAACAAGTAAATTTTCTTTTTTTTTTTTAGGTTGGTGATTTTGGTAGTTCATATGTTGCTTAGGGTTTGTAATGTCGGCTAAAGGATATCCTATGATCGCTACAAACCCTAATTCTTTTTTTTTTGGGATTAATTATTATTTTTACTCGCGTATATTAGGCTGCGCGGTGCCGCTGTACGAACATAAGTTAAAGATCGCAATTTCTGGACGATAAGGTTAAGATATGTTACAATTTGAGGATAATATGCTCGAAAACCTAATTTCAGTCACAATGTAGGTTTTCTGGCTCTAATTATCCTCAAATTCCTTCAATTTTGAAACTTTATTGTCCTAAAGTTGCGACCCCTCAATTTAGGTGCTCGTAGTACGCCATACCGCCTAATGCAAGACTAAAAATAATAATTAAACAGTTTTTTTTATATCGAGGGGTCTTTCCTAAAGCCAATTGGTGATAGGAGGTAAGAGTCTCTTGATATATTAAGGAGTTAGAAGAGCTTGAATTATTCGATGTGGGACAAAATCCAAAATTATAATCTCAACATTTCCATTCATCTTCTCACATTTTTTTGTTGCAAAAAAGGATCGATTTACGATTCTCCATGATCGGAGACAAATCGAGGCTTCCAAAGTCCATACGACACGCGATATCTTCGGTCGAGGATTCTTCGAAGATGAACAAAGGAATGCACTTTGTGATGGCGATAAGTTACAGCGGAAGGCACGAGATAATCGAGGCGGTTAAGAAGATCGTCGAGGAGGTTAGGGACGGGAAGTTACTACGAGGCGATGACGTCAGCGCTGAGGTGTTCGAACGCCACCTCGAGACGAATATGTTTCCCGAGCCAGATTTGCTGATTAGGACGAGCGGCGAGTTGAGGATAAGCAATTTCATGCTGTGGCAGTTGGCCTACTCGGAACTCTACTTTTCGGACAAACTTTTCCCCGACTTCGACGGGGACGACTTGGTCGAGGCGTTAAGATCGTTTCAGAAGAGAAAACGGCGTTTCGGCGGGCGAAAAGTCGAGTGAGAAAATGTCGAGTTGTTGGAATTTTGTAATAAAAAGAAGGAAAAACGAAAACAGTGGAGTTTTTTTGTGTTGCGATTAAGTAAACCAACCTCTTCTGCTCTTGCGCTATCTGTTCCATTTTAATGTTCCACTGTGTTCCATTCACTATATGCTGACATGTGTCGAATCCTACGGTTGATAAAATTTCTTTTATTTACTTAATTAATCTCTAACTTTTTAAAATATATATTCCACCAAATTACAAAATCATGTGATTTGTATGGTAAAAACAAATAAACATATCTGATTTATTTTCTATTTCTATCAGATTTATTGCCATGTTGTGTGATAAAAGGATTAGTGATAAGAGAATTATCCCATGTGTAATGAAAACCCTATTGTTACGCAATGCCTGCAAGCTACTAGCAGTCTTTGATATATGATCATACTACTAGTTAATTCATATTATAAATCATTGTTGGAACATATAGTAGACGTAATTCTTAATGAAAGACAATGAATTTAGTCGCAAATTTTCCAGCAGATTCCAACTCCCCTCTATGAATACGAATGCTCATTATTTTTTCATATACACACCCCTCGAACATGCGTCTGAATCCTGGAAAACTTAGAGCTTTACTTTTTTCTCATTGTAATGTATTTAGTTTATTTCACATGCATATTCGTCTCTGTATTCGGAATGCTCCCTTTTCAAAGAAGTTATCTTATTATATTTGATTATATATGTGCATATTAGTCTCTGAAGTCGGAATGCTCCCATTTCGAAATGGTTATCGTATTAATATTCGATTATGTAGATGCATCAGATTCGTCTCTGAATTCGGAATGCTCCCATATTTTCGGAAGGGTTATTATCGTATTATATTTGATTATATAAATATATACATCCATGCATAGAGAAACTATTACACAACAAACATATCATTACGTTTTACACATTACTCGCGATACACTCTTGTTTCTTTTTAGATATGTGGGCTTGCACTTAGAGAGAAAACATGATTGAATCCTCATCAACGAACAAAAAGATTGGAAAATGCCTCATCCAAGTTCAATGTTCATTCATGCACATTAATCTCTTGCATCATGGGGGGAGTCGAGCAAATCTTACAAATTGTAATTATTGCATGACTACCTAATTAACAAAAAGAGCCAACAACAAATGTACTAGTATGTTGGGTGTTAAACCCAAGTCCCACATCAAAGAAGTTTGTCACGTATATAAGTTTGTGGGCTAACTCCTCTATTTTAGAGAGGAACCCCACAAGTTTATAGGGGTCTGGCTAGAGCTGTCAACGGGCCGGGGCGGGCTGGCCCGCCATGTGGCGGGCCTTCAAAATTGAAGCCCAGCCCGCCCCGCCAGCGGGCTGCGGGCCTGGCGGGCTAGGCCCGTCCGCCATGAATTTTTTTTATTTAATTAAGAATAATTTATATAATTATGATATTTAAATATAATTTAATTATATATTAATTAATAAATGCATGATTAATTATTTAATTATAATATTTAAATATACATTAATTATGTATTAATTAATAAATGCATCATTAATTATAAATAAAATCATTAATTAATTCCTTTATTTAAATAAATATATATTTAATTTATAAAATAAATTAATAAAAAATATGGCGGGGCGGGCGGCCCGCGCGGGCTAGCCCGTTTAGGCCCGCCTTCTGGTGGGCCTTAAAAATCCCAGCCCAGCCCGCCCCATAGGCAGGGCGGCCGGCCGGGCCACGGGCCGCGGGCTATTTTGACAGTTCTAGGTCTGGGTCTGGGCTGGAAATAAGCCCGAGAAGATCCCAACATTGTTATTATCACCAGAATGTATTTTTGTTATTAGGCGTTAGGTGGATCTAATTAAAGCCCATATTGCAAGTTCATTGGATCAGACGATATTAGGTCCAACTTTAAGGTTAGGTTAGGTGTCCGTAAATAAGATCACCTAAATCAAAGGTGGAAAGAGAAATAAATGTCAGGTACTTGTAAGAAAAATATGCAAGGCAGATGTCATGTGAAGTTGATAAACCGAAAGTCAAAGAGTACTGTAAATTTAGGTTCTTTACTGTTCAAACTTTGAATCTTCTTTTATTTCGGGATTATGTTTCTTCTGTAGTTTGTGCTCGTAAATGGTCTAGCCCATTAGTGAAAGATCACCACCACTGTTGTCATAGCACGGAAAAAGAAGTGAAAGACCACTGCTACCCAAACTAATGTTACCCTAAATTTTAAAAAATATTTTTATTACAACATCTGACTAAGGTAAATTAGTCATTTGGAAAGTTAAGACCATATTATAACCGACGACGGGGGTTCAAGCGACTCAAATTAATTTTAATCAGGGTACGAAAATTAAATTACGATATGACGCTGTGTGGGGCCATATATTTATATAATATCATATTTAACAACGTGACCCGCGAGTTACATTTGTGGGATATATATAGACAGAGACAGAGAAATCAAGTTTCTCGGCATAAGTATATAAATACTTTACCAAACCATGTAATACGAATAGTTACTCAGTACTAACGAAGCTATTTTTATTGCTGGGACATATATGCACAACCATATATCAGACTTACAATAAATAATGTGCTATGTCGTCGATCAGTCGATTCACAGTAGAGAAGAGCTTATCGTCCTTTTAAGACAGAAAACACATACTTCAACCAACGATATTGACCATTGATCATATATCTCCGCAATGGCTTCCATTCCCTTTTCTGGCGCGACCTTTCTGGCTTGTAACGGCTCACTAGTTCCTTCGAAAATTTTAATTCGTCGAATTGTTAGGAAAAGATTACACTTTTTCTTCCATGATATGCGTAGTAAATCTGACCGTCATTGTAAGCATCAGATTAGTTGTGAAGTGTCTTCTTCTTCTTGGGGAAATCTTCTGGTAAGCAATGGTTTTCGTTGATCTTTTAACAGCGATTTATTTGTAGGCGTTAAAATCGAGGGTTTTATGCCTCTTGATTTGCATGTGTATATATATATATATATATATATATTATATATACAGAAATGTTATGGTGCTCACCTTACGTGAGCACCATCCGTGGGCACCTCTGTGTGGTATTTTTTTGTGCCACGTCAACATGCCAAATCAACCCCCGACGGGTTCACTAATCCCATGTGTAGGTTATAGATCAATAAAAAATCTCATTATATGCTGATTTGGCGCGTTGATGTGGTTAGTGCTCACGAAGGTGCTCACGTAAGGTGAGTACCATAACATTACTCTCTCTCTCTCTCTCCTATATATATATATATATATATATGTGGCGGAATAAGTTTCTCGACGTTGGAGAAATAATCTTCTTCACGCGTGGAAATATTGAAAGAATTGTCGTTATTCTTCACACAGATTGAATCCGCTCTGATATCATGCTAAATGATGGTGTATATCCTAAAACTAATTGATGACGGTGAGAATTTATATATTGAGTCGGGTGAAGTTAATATACCGTTGGGGGCAAATCATCTCAACATTAGGGAAATTTAATTGTACAATGCTCCGTTTGGATTCCTTATTTCGATTTGAAATTCGGATTTCCTCCCAAATATTCCGTTTGGCAGTCGAGCAGATTTTGATTTCAATTCCGTCCAAATTCGTGGTTAAATCTAAACGCTTATTATTTGTCGGATTTGAAATTCCATGTCAAATGGTCCGTTTTCGAAATCCAAAGTTGAGCCCGTAATAATTTTTCATAAATAATAATAATAATAATTATAATAAATAAAATAAAAATAATATTAATAACAATAATTATTATTATTACGGGTGAACAACGATGAGTCGAGCTTACTCACGAGCTCGCAGATGAGCCTGCTCGCTCGCGAGCTTTCTTGTTTTATTACTTATTATTTTTCTTGTATTTTATACTTGTTAATTTTTTTAAGAAAAATTTAGAAGGAAATCCAATTCGACGAGCTTCTCGAGCTCGAGCTTCATTGAAATCCAAATTTCGAAATCCTAATGTTTGCCAAAACAATGAATTTGGATTTGAAATTAAGATTTTGAAATTATAAGTTTAAATTATTCGATTCCGTTCAATCACGCGAATCCAAACGCACCTTAACGATTATTTGATGTACCTTTAATGATCATTCAACATCGTTTCGAAGTCGAGCTTTTTAAGAGGTCTTATGGTTAGGATCCCCACTGTATCAACCATAAGAGAAACTCAACGTCTTAGACTCGCACAATGCGTAAAAAAAAAAAAGATGATGTTTTTCGATGAAATTGAAGTAAGTAATTGATGTAATGCAACATTTGAGACAAAGAACCCTTTAGGAGTCTGATTCTGATATAACATGTTAAATGACCACATTAGTCGTTAACCTTTTGCTAGTTGCGTAAGTGGCGTTGCTATTTTCTTTGTACGATATAGTTTCTTTCTCTATTTCATCATCGACGATTGATTTACGGATTCGGTTATGTTCTATCAGGTCGAAGAAGAATGTGTAAAAGAACTCATAACGTTGAAAGAAGAAGTAGGGAACAGACTGGCAAAGGTAAACAATACTGCGATCGACAAAATGACCCTAATCGACACTCTCGAGCGAATGGGGGTGGCACATCATTTCGAGGGACAAATCGAAGATCAATTGAAGCATATAATTGATTTTTATGCAGAAGATCGCAAAGACGTGGACCGCGATTTACTCACCACCTCGCTCTATTTTCGTCTCCTCAGGCAACATGGCTATCATGTTCCTTGCAGTATGTTCTCTTGCATTGCTTTCCTAATTTTCTTCACAAGAGTAGTATTAAATCGAGGTTTTCGCCATAAAACTACGGTATTAAATCGAGGTTTTCGCCATAAAACTTACATTTCAAAGGAGGAGATGACTCTTTTAGTTATATATTGAGTTGGCTGAAGTTGATTTCCAGACATAGAACAAGTAATCTCAACAAAAAGTACTATCCATTATGTTATCGACGCTAGTCATGCAAATCTATGTAGTAAAACATCAATAAATTAATAAGCTTTTTAAAATAATAAAATCTTCTGGTCCTGACTCGAGTCTTTGTAAGAAATCACCAAATTCGATATGGACAAAAGAGAATAATTTTGAAAATATTAGGTTCCAATAATATAAATCAATGATTCATAAATATTGCAACTATAAATATTATAAAAACTTGTTATACTATAAATATATTGCTAGTTGCTTTTTTCTTAAACTTTAAATTTTAATTGATTTCATTTCTAACTTTTTAATTGCAGTCATAAGTATAAAAAAGATATATGAATACCAAATAATCTTTTAATTAATAAATATTATCTCTCTTAAATTTAATGGTCCCTCTCCCTATTGTTATAGATTTATAGAGGTTTTACTGTAATAGGTATTTTCGATAAGTTCAAGAACAAAGATAACACGTTTAAGAAGATGCTTTGCAATGACATCGAGGGTTTGCTGAGCTTGTACGAAGCAACTTACGTAGGCTACCATGAAGAAGGAATCTTACAGGAAGCTCGAGCTTACGCTAGACATTACCTTAGCATGGCTATGCCTTACATTGAAGAATCATTTCTAAAGAGAAAATTGGAAAGGACATTGAAACAACCTTTTCACTTGGCCCTTCCCAAAGTCGAAGCTCGTTGCTACATAAAAATATACGAGACATTACATGATTCGAAGGATGAGGTGCTCCTTCGATTCGCCAAATTAGACTTCTATTTTTTACAGAAATTGTATGCCAAAGAGCTGAGTGATGTCGAAAGGTACGTTAAACATCCATATTACCTATATGACATTTTCGAAGCGCTTTTTTTTTTTTTATTTAATCGTTAGTTCTTGCTTCATCATTGCAGGTGGCTGAATGGCTACGAAAATCTATTTCAAGAACTTTCATATGCAAGAAATAATGTTGTAGAATGTTACTTTTGGGCTGCAGCGATATGTTTCGAGCCACAGTACTCTCTCCCTCGCATTGCTATTGCGAAGACCATAGTTTTGCTGACATTCTTGAACGATACCTACGATAGTTACGCTATAATGGAGGAACTTCAACTGTTTACAGAAACTATTCAAAGGTATTTATAGTCTTTTTTTCTCACACAATATTTAATTATAGAATCAGATTTTATTTAGGTCCAAGGATGATTGTTATTACCATGCAGTTGGGATACAAATGAGATCGATCGACTCCCCAATTACATGAAGACTATACATGAAACCCTATTGCATGCTTTCAAGCAATTTGAAAGTGAAGTTTCGGGGAAAGTCGTAGGAACTTATGCAGTTCATCGCCTTATCGAAACAGTAAGCGCATCAGGGTAATAACTAAGAATATTATCAATTAAATTCCAAAAAAATAACGAGTTGTTTATTTTGTAGTTGCAAGAGATAGTTCGATCGTACTTAACGAAGGCCAAGTGGTACAAGGCGAAAGATCACATCCCTACATTTCAAGAACACTTGGAGATAGGTGCTTCTGTAAGTGCTCTTCGTCAAACGATCGCAGCTTATTACATTCACTTGGAACCTTCGACGGCGGAGGCATTCGATTGGCTGATGAGTATGCCTACGATTATGATCGAAGCTGCTTTGTATTGTCGCTACTTAAACGATAGGACGAGCTATGAGGTAAGCAATCGATTCACTATGCAAACACTTTCGAGGGTTTTCTCCAAATAGGGTATAAATGTTTGATATTTTTTTCTAATTATTCAAAAAAATGTCTTGTCTAGATACACAACTTGTCTATGAAAAGACCACTCTGCCTAAAAGTGAAGCTTAAGGGTCCGTTTGGTATGCAAAATCCAACGCGACAAAGAAAAGGAAAATGTAATGATACGCATCAAATCATTGTACATTACGCATCGCGTGTCATACCATAAAACATTTTGTTTTCTTTTTCCACATCGAATTATGCATACCAAACGGATCCTAAAGGGAGTTGTATCGATCTTTTAATTTATTATATTATATTTTCAGCATGTCTGTCGTGTCTAAGCTGATTTTTATTATCTAGTCTCGTAAGGATTCACATTCATGACTCCTTGGCTTGAACTCGAAACCATATTAAGTGACCACTCTGCTTAAAAGCTTAAGTGATTGTATCATACTTTTAACTTTATATATATTATATTTTCAACATCGTCATATATGATTAGGTTTCCCCTGAGGCCCTCGCTAACACTAGTTGGTTCCCGAGCGTCACCCTAAAAAAATCTTAGTTTCTCAAAATCTCATCAATATTATATCAACTTAAATATGATTTCACTAACGACCTCAATGCTAATATAATACGTTGCGATTCTTTTTTCTTTCACTGCAGCGGGAGCATGAGAGCGGTCAGTTTCCAACTGCGATCGACTGCTACATGCAAGAGAACGGATTGTCAGAACGAGAAACATTGGATAAGTTCGCGGAGTTCGCCGAGGTTTCATGGATGACTTTAAACAAAGAATGGATTGAATTAGTGAGTAATAAGGGTTTGAACAAAGATGTTCTCAAGCCTGTTCTTAACTATGCTCGGCTTATGTACGCCATCTATGGAGAGGGTTTGGATGGCTTTACGAGTCTACGAGGAAGACTATTACCCCTCTTGTTGATGCAATTCTAGAACCCGTTGTATTATAATGCTTAAAAATAACATGTAATTAAGTTTGTGAAGCAATAACATCTATGATTACCAATTCTCAATAGAACCTTTACTACCATTAGCACCCTCCACGAACAAGGTAACCTTAAAGTCATAATAACAACCTCATTCTGTTTTGGTATATCACTTATTTTAAACCCCACTAATAATTAATTTTCGTATTGCACACATACTATACGGTGTTCTAAACATAGTATTATGTATTATACGTCCGCACATATAGGCGAGTTGCTAATTATGTTTAGTCAGAATAAAAAACTATGTAACAATCACATTACAAAAATCACTTCGTACTTTATTAAATTGCATGAAATATCCTTCCTTTTTATTTTTATTTTTATTTTTGAGAGCTCCTTCCGAGAATCGAAGGGTTTCCGTTGCGTTGGCCTTTGAGTCCTATAATAGGACATTTTAAATAAGGTCTAAGTTTATTCAATAAACTAAGATTGTTTTTTTTTCATCGTCATCTACCGAAAAAATTGAAATAAAATAAAGTAGAAGTACAATTCATATTCTCTGTGGCTCTCAGAATCTGTAATGTGATAATGTATGAGCATACACAAGTCACATAGTTAAAGCTCCTTACTTTCAAGCCAATCAAACCTCGACATGCTCGAAACTAAGTAAGAGAATCCGCCCGCCACTCTGACGATGCCACGTGTCGTTGCTGCAAACTAAGACTCCTTCCTAGACGAAAATTAACACTAAATCACGAAGTAATTACATTATAATAACAACGAAATCGCCAATATAAGCTCCATCGCTAACATGTCTGAGAAGTTTGTTGAGTTTTTTTCCAAACTTGGGACTGAGCATCCCAATCCCAATAAGGATTCGATTTATTCGTATATCTCTTTCTTACCACAAAAATAGTAAAAATTAACTTGATTTAAGTTATAACTATTCGTACGGTAAAGGACGTGGCTACAAAATGGCGACTTTATCCCTCACCGCCGCACCTTTCCACCTCCGCCGCCACAACCCCACCACCGCCGACCACCTTGCCCCACCGCCGAAATTCCAACCCCTCAAAAACCTCCTCCTCCGCCGCAATATCACCAATACAAACCTCCACCGCCAAAATTGCACAAAACCCATCTCCACCACCACCACCAGCAGCCGCCGCCCCACCACACCCACCGTCCCCCGCGCCTCCTCCTCCTCCTCCGCAGCTCCGACGACTCCCCAACCCAACCCCCTTACCAAGGCGCAGCAATAAAACCCCTAATCGCATCCATAGCCACCGGCGTAATCCTCTGGCTAATCCCACCGCCCGCCGGCGTCGCCCGCCCTGCCTGGCAACTCCTCTCCATCTTCCTCGCCACCATCGTCGGAATCATAACCCAGCCCCTACCCCTCGGCGCCGTCGCCCTCATGGGCCTGGGCGCGTGCGTCTCCACCCAAACCCTAACCTTCTCAGCAGCCTTCTCAGCCTTCGGCGACCCAATCCCATGGCTCATAGCCCTAGCCTTCTTCTTCGCCCGAGGGTTCATAAAAACGGGCCTCGGTAATCGAATCGCCTACCACTTCGTAGCCCTATTCGGCGGCTCGAGCCTAGGGCTCGGATACTCCTTAGTCTTCAGCGAAGCACTCTTAGCCCCCGCGATCCCCTCGGTCTCGGCTCGGGCGGGCGGGATTTTCTTGCCTTTGGTGAAGTCTTTGTGCTCCGCGTGCGGTAGCAACGTTGGGGACGGGACCGAGGGTAGGCTCGGGTCGTGGCTAGCTTTGACTTGCTTTCAGACGTCCGTGATTTCCTCGTCAATGTTCTTGACCGCAATGGCGGCTAACCCGTTGGCCGCGAATTTGACACTGAGCACCATCGGCGAGCCCATCGGTTGGATGGATTGGGCCAAGGGGGCTCTGGTTCCCGGGTTGGTCTGTTGGTCGTGCCTTTGGTTCTTTACTTGGTGTACCCGCCTTCGATCAGGGCTAGCCCCGACGCCCCGAGGTTGGCTAGGGAGAGACTCGGGAAGATGGGACCAATGGGTAAGGACGAGTTGATCATGGCCGGGACGTTGTTGCTTACGGTATGTGTGCTCGTTCTGATATGGTATCGACAGGGCTGCTTTTTTAATTTTAGTGGCCTCAGCTCTGAATCCATATGAAGGCCCAACGTAGACATAAATAATATAATTTTTAGGCTTAACGGGCCACCAAATGAGGGCCCTAAAACCTAAAGAATATTAGACCTGAAAATAGGAGCTCTAAAATAGTGCCCAAAAGTTTGGGGCCCTGTGGAACTGGCCAGGATGCACATGCCTAAATTCGGACGTGAGTATCGTAGCATAGATGTATGGTTCGATATTAGTCCGATTTGTATGTCCACGTGTTGGGCCTTCAGTCATGTCATATGTGAGTAGAGATGGCAATCAGACACTTTAAAGATTTATTGAATCTTTAAGTGGATCCGAGTTTAGACTCACTCTTAGACCATCTGCGGTGTCGTATCTTATACACCGTTGAGGCACACTCGTTCGGTAGCACAGGTGGTCGAAGTGGGTCTAGACTCAGATCCATTTGAAGTGGTTCAATTGCCATCCCCACATGTGAGTCTAGCGGGTTGAAATAATAAAAAAATGTAGATGTTGTCTCACATCTTTTAATTAAAGCTCTCGAATTTCCCTTTATATAATAAGAGTTAATTCCGTCTATCGCAATTGATGTTAAGATGAGTACTTGTTTCGTTTCTAGGTTTATATTTAGGAGACATAGTAAGTTTATGTGAATTAATAGGTATAAAATAAATGTGTTTGGCTAGTGAACATAGATAAACACATCAGATGAGGTATGTTTATCAAAACCCGTAGAAATGTGTTTAGAGTTGGGCTACTGAAAGGTTTATACATACATATATATATATATATATATATTGAACCAAGCACTTGAACATGTACTAAATCCACATTTGAAACACAAACCCATGAACCATACAAGACCTTAATTTTTTGATAAATACTCGTGTTTAATGATTTGCAGGTTGGACTTTGGATATTTGGGAGTGTAATAAATGTGGACGCGGTGACTGCCGCTATTCTCGGGCTGGCGATCTTGCTTATCAGTGGAGTGGTGACTTGGAAAGAATGTTTAGCTGAATCGGTCGCGTGGGACACTCTTACGTGGTTTGCGGCCCTAATTGCAATGGCCGGTTACCTGAACAAATATGGGCTTATCGCGTGGTTCAGCGAGACCGTGGTTAAGGTAATGTTCTTTTTATGTTCTTACACTGCTGCCGAGTTCTTTTTGGTTTACGTTATGCATATTCGATTTCAATCCGAAAAGAAAAGAGTTCGAAACTCGAGCTCATTTGGTAAAAAAAGACAGGGTTGCAAGTAAATTGAATTTCCTAAATTCGAATATCGAATTTGAACAAAATAACTATTCTGATTCGAATTATTTTCGAATACGAATACTGATATGATAAAATTCGTTTCAAATACTCGATTCGAATAATTCAATACACGAAAAACTCATTATCGAAACTAATTCCTTAATTTATAAATGTTTGGCCAGATTTATTTGAAACAAATCATCCGATTTTCGAAGAAGTCAAATATGATCTATATTGGCAAATTTATATATTCTTATTAAATAGACTTCCTGAAAAAGAAAAGAAAAAAAATCAAAATTCACGAATATTTTGAATATTTTCTAATGTCATCTATCGAATCAAATTGTTTGAATAGGAATCGAATATGAACAAGAATATCCGATAGAATAATACAGATAACATAAGATCTTATTCGATTCACTTGCAACCCTAGTTCGAAAGACCAATCTGACTGGTATTCGAACTCAATACCTCTCACCAGGTCACAATCAACTAGCAACAACTTCACCGTCAAACCTCATTTCATAAGGTTGCGTACCATTTTAGAGTTTTATTTTTTCCCCAGTTCGTCGGCGGATTAGGGCTTTCATGGCAACTCTCCTTCGGCGTTCTCATACTCCTATACTTCTACTCCCACTACTTCTTCGCTAGCGGGGCGGCCCACATCGGTGCGATGTTCACTGCGTTCTTATCAGTGGCGAGCGCCTTGGGCGCGCCGCCTTATCTCGGGGCGCTCGTCCTCTCATTCTTGTCGAATCTCATGGGCGGGTTGACCCATTACGGTATCGGGTCGGCCCCCGTTTTCTACGGGGCGGGTTATGTGCCCCTTGCCAAGTGGTGGGGCTATGGGTTTTTGATTTCTGTGGTTAACCTTGTGATTTGGCTTGGGGTTGGAGGGGCTTGGTGGAAATTCATTGGTCTTTGGTAAGAACTTTTTTTTAATTAAATTCGGGTCGAATTTGAAGGCTCCGTTGTAAGGAAGGATGATAGAAATTAGGTAGATTTTGGAAATGTTTTGATGTAAGAAGAGATTATGTGCGGAAGAGAGGACATGTACATTTACACGTTGCATTTCAAACTAAGGTTGTGTTGTATGATAAAAAATTATAATGAATTTTCTTTTCCGAAGTCACAAGGATACGACATCGTCATGGTCGTGGTTGATCGTCTCTCTAAGTACGGTCATTTTGTCCCTTTAAAACATCCCTACACTGCACGTAAGGTAGCTGATCAGTTTGTACACCATGTGGTTCGTTTACATGGAATTCCAAGTAGTATCGTGAGTGACCGTGATTCAATCTTTTTGAGTAATTTATGGCAAGAATTATTTCTGTGTTGACTTATTCTTGTAATTTTAAATTCTGAAATTCCGTATGATATATGCATCAATTGCTTGTTTTATAGACCTTTTGACTTGACTTATTATTGTAATAATCCTATGTTTATAAAAATTATAAAAAAATAAAAATAAACTCGACGCGCACTCCAAAATTTTTATTTTGAGGAAGAAAACTAAAAATTTCATCTTTCACCCTTAGTTTATTGAGATGTGATTCGAGGTATACTATAACCTTATTGTTATTTGTAAACACATTTTACCAATATAATTACAACGAAAATGACTATACTCTATAACATAAGCTAAAACACTTATTAGATTCAAAATACTTGATACAAAAGGTTAAATCAAATTTAATTCAGCTTAAATCAGAACGTGATATGCTCATCAACAAGATCATTTTAGCAAATTTAAGAAAAGACTATTAGGATAATCTAGCCAGAGACATAAATTACCTGAAAATTTAAATAAAACGATAAATACTTTGTTATCAACTAATCATTCCCTTCTCATAAAAAAATAATATAAGATATTATTGAATATAATACTTAAAATTCGAGCAATTGCAAAAGGGAAGGAAATATCAGAATTTATTATCTACCGTTAAAAGCTTTTTCTCTATGGCTCTTTCCATTATCCATTTAACGCTTCTCAAATGCTTCTTCCTCAGCTGATTCCGTCGCCGCCATTAACAAGCTTCAGAAGATTGCATGAGCATGACCACGGCCGTAAAGCATTCTCATTAAAGAAAATCGCAAGGAACCATCGTCGCCGTGACGACGGCGGTGGTTTCTCCTCGGCGACGCCGTTGAAAGCAGTGGACAAAGAATCCGAGTTCGAAATCGACCCCGAAAAGGCGCGCGAAGCCCTTCGAAAGCTCGACGAACAGTTTCAATCCCTATCCAAGAAGCAAGCCAACGTTCCGAAGATTAGAGGTATATAGTATAGCACGCCAAGTGTTTGTCAAAACTCCTCTGTGGATATTTCTGCTTGCACATCAACTGTTTGGGCTTGGCTTGAAACTCTTAGTACAAGTTTATATCTGATGATTGGTTGGTTGGTTGGTCCTTCAGAAAAGGTTCTTTTCTAACATGATTCTCCTTTTCGATGGCCCTCATCGTCAGAGATCTTACTATCTTTTTTGTGTCTGCATTTTGATGGGCAGCTTCGGACGTTAGTCGATCGAATTTCGCGGGAAAAGAGGAGGCCTCGGAGATCTCGGGATCGATCTTGGCATCGTTGGCCACGGGCCTTATAATATTCACCGTTCTTTATAACATCGTATTTTACACTGTCATAAAACCGTCGATAGACGAACCTGCCCGAGAATTAGAGTCCTCCGCCGTGGCCGACGATGCTTGACAACGATGAACCAAAATGAATGGTGTTCATATATACATATGTGCACATTAATATGGCTATTATTCTACGTATTTTGAAGATATTGTGTTAAAATTTTAGCTGTAACTGCCTCCTACAGTCACGGGATTTGAGCTTTTGTCACCATCATGTCCAAATTATTGGATGGATTTTAATTAAATTTAACGTGGTTAGTACATATTTATACATGATTGTGAATTAAAGATTCAATCTTTAACATAGGCTCATTTTGTGAAATTTCGTTATGGGGCCTTAGTGGGCCGGCCCATATAGGAGGAGAGTTGGCATGCGCTTCCATCCTAAAACCAATTGATGACAGGTGGAGTGGACTCGTCTGCTTATAAGCTGATCAAACTCTCTTCAATTATCCCATGTGGGACATATGTGACTTATTAGAGTTTCTAATTCTTAACACTCCACCTCACTTTCTAATTCTTCCCGCTCACACGTGAATCACATTGTAATTCGAGCAGGAATGCCATTTCTTTTCGAACCCGCCATATTTTTTTTTAATTTGAGTCGGGAGGAACGTCATTCTTTTTGAACCCCCCGAACCATTTTAGGATTGCCCGCTCTGATACCATGTTAAATTTCATAATTGGGCCTAACATTGGCCCATTAAGAGAAGAGCTGGGCCTACATAAGTTAACGGGGTTCCATCCTTAAATCAATTGGTGATATGCGGAGTGGACTCATCTACTTATATATCGATCAAACTCTCCTCAATTATCTGATGTGGGACACATGTGACTTAGTAGGGTTTCTAATTCTTAACAATTTCATCTCATACTAAACATAATTGGGGTGTGAAGACTCTTAGTAGGGTTTCTACTTCTTAGCAATTTTCATCTCATACTGAACATAATTGGGGTGTGAAGACTATCGAGTAGTTATAGAATTGATTATATTGAAAAGAAATAATTACAACCTAAAACTTAGTGGTGGGGGGATAATAGTTTGGACCACACAATATCAAACTATGTACGAAGCAAATATTATGCATGATTACGTGATCTAAACACACATGGCGACACATTGTTAGAGTGACCTAAATCCTTTTAAAGGTTTTGGTTTGTTTATGTGCACATGATCCAATTACAATGACATTTTTTTCCTTTTGGTGGCTCATTTCTTCTTTACAATTCAAAAGTGTATCATTTTTTAGGTTGTGGAACATTTTGGTCAATATAGTGTATCATCTTTTAGAGTAAGTCATTTTGGAGGGTATCATTTATCATTCAAAAGTGGCTCATTTATCATTTATTACAATGACATTTTTTTTCCTTTTGGTGGCTCATTTATTCTTTACAATTCAAAAGTGTATTATTTATAGGGGTGTTCGTTATTCGGTATACCGACCGAAAATCCGAAATACCGAAATTTCGGTAAAAAACCGAACCGAACAGAAAAATTTGGTTCGGTATTCGGTAAATTCGGTTCGGTACAGATTTTGAATTTCGGTAAATTCGGTATACCGAATTACCGAAATTTTAAAATTAAAATATATTTTATTATATTAATATTGAAAATAAAATTATAATTATATTAATATACATATTAATTTAATTATTACCGTTTTTTATTATTATTATTTAAATTTCGAAAACCGAACTTACCGAAAACCTATAAGGGGTACCGAAATTTCGGTTCGGTTCGGTACGGTATGTACCGAATGAACACCCCTAATTATTTATCATTCAAAAGTGTATCATTTTTTAGAGTGAGTCATTTTGGAACATTACAATGAATATTAGTGTCCGGGAAAAAATGAATATTAGTGCAAAATAAAATAAAATAGATTTACGTAGACTAGGCCTTAAAGCTCTTCCAATCATTATTTTTTTCAATTTACTTTGTTAAAATCAATTTTTTCGACGATCTTCGTTGAAATTAGACCAAATTTGTTTCGAGATATAAAATTATCGACTTGTGCAGTGAAGGAAATAAAAGGACATACTTTGCTTCTAAATTCATGATTTCGTTAAGTGAGCATTACAATCAATTTAAAACACCATTAACTAACCCTAAAAACCATGCATGACCTAATGTAGTGTAAATTCTTTGATAGTTTTAAAATTTGTGGAACAACCGATTGTATATTTAGATATTTACTATTATCAAATAATTGACCAAATTTAAAAAAAAAGATATACTTTAGAATCGAAACTAAATGAGAATTAGTACAACGCATAAGTCATCAGCCAAAAACCCATGCATGATCCTAAAAACAGTGACTATAGCACTTCTTTACTAATTTCCAATTTTTTGGAATGACCAATATAAAATACTATTATTTCTATATGGTAGGAATTGACCATATCAAATAATATTATTTATATGCGAACTTGCCTGCTTGCTGGCTCTCATTTTTTTAAACTACCAAGAACTAGCAACAATCACATTAACTGAACTATGATTGGTATGACGTATATATGTATATATATATATCAGTTCTGTTATAAAATATTTCTATAATGATATGCATCAAAGTTGGATTTCAAAGAGAATTGTATTATTTTTTCACACACCATTACAAATGAATCCAATGCCTATTTATAGGCAAAATTGGATCTAAGAAAATAATGTGGTATGGGCATTAATAAGTGTTGGTATGGGCATTAATAAGTGTTGGTATGGGCATCTATACTAGTGATTTATAACACTCCCCCTTGGATGCCCATTGAAATAATAAATATTAGTTGCCTCGTTAAAAACCTTATTAGGAAAAACCCAGTGGGATAAAAACCTAATGAAGGGAAAAAGAGTGCAACATATATTGTCTCCCCCTGATGTAAACATTACTCAAGATCTTTGAGCCTTCGGAGTCCAATTAGATCTACAAGTTTTCCGAACAATCTTGGAGGTAGCGCTTTGGTGAATAGATCTGCGAGGTTGTCACTTGATCGAACTTGTTGTACGTCAATTTCGTCGGTCTTCTGAAGGTCGTGCGTATAGAAGAATTTAGGCGATATATGTTTGGTTCTATCGCCTTTGATGTAACCTTCCTTTAACTGAGCAATACATGCGGCATTGTCTTCATATAAGATCGTCGGAGGTAATTTTTCCGATAATAACCCACAAGTTTGTCGTATATGCTGGATTATCGATCGCAACCACACACATTCTCTGCTAGCTTCGTGAATCGCTAAAATTTCCGCATGATTAGACGAAGTGGCGGTTAAACTTTGTTTAACTGACCGCCAAGAAATAGCAGTTCCACCATATGTAAATAGATAACCCGTTTGCGATCGAGCATTATGTGGGTCGGATAGAAAACCAGCATCTGCATATCCGATTAAATCTGATCTGGATTCATTTGAATAGAATAGTCCCAAATCAGTTGTTCCTTTTAGGTATGAAAAATTCATTTAACACCGTTCCAATGTCTACGAGTTGGTGACGAACTATATCTCGCCAATAAGTTTACAGCGAACGCTATATCAGGTCGCGTATGACTCGTAAGATACATTAGTGCTCCTATGGCACTAAGATATGGTACTTCAGGACCAAGCAATTCTTCATCATTTTCTCGAGGTCTGAACGGATCTTTATTCACATCTAGAGATCGAACAATCATCGGAGTATCCAACGGATGAGCTTTATCCATATAAAATCTTTTCAATACCTTTTTCGTATATGTTTCTTGACATACAAATATTCCATTCTTCAAGTATTCAATCTGCAAGCCAAGACAAAATTTCGTCTTTCCAAGATCTTTCATTTCGAACTCCCTTTTCAAACAATTAACGGCCTTTGACAACTCTTCAGCAGTTCCAATTATATTGATATCATCAACATATACCGCTATGATAACAAAATCATTTCTACATCTTCTCATAAATATACAAGGGCAAATTTGATCATTTTTGTAACCTTCTTTTAATAAATATTCACTTAGGCGATTATACCACATACGCCCAGATTGCTTTAATCCATAAAGCGATTTGTTCAGTTTAATTGAGTACTCATCACGGGGCCTTGAATTTTCAGGCAATTGAAATCCCTCAGGAAGCTTCATATAAATGTCACTATCAAGTGAGCCATATAAATAGGCAGTGACAACATCCATTAGATGCATATCGAGTTTTTCACGTATTGCCAGACTTATTATATAACGAAACGTTGTTGCATCCACCACAGGAGAGTATGTCTCCTCATAATCAATACCAGGTCTTTGCGAAAAACCTTGTGCAACAAGCCGGGCTTTGTATCTCACAATTTCGCCCTTTTCATTTCTCTTTCTAATAAAAACCCATTTATATCCAACCGGCTTTATATTCTCTGGTGTACGGACTATAGTTCCGAAAACTTTTCGTCTCTCAAGTGATTTTAATTCTGCATCGATTGCATCTTTCCATTTTGGCCAATCATTTCTTTGTCTGCATTCTTTTACAGACCTTGGTTCATGATCCTCATTTTCATTAATCTCATTCATTTCTTGTAGCGCTACGTTAAATGAGAATTTGTCGTCAACGTTGACTTTATCTCGGTTCCATCTTATTCCATTCTGGGCGTAATTGATAGAGATCTCTTCATTATCATTATTTTCAATTTGTTCAGGTACCTGAATTTCATTCTTATCATCATTTATGCCCATCGACTCTTCTTTAGTCGATAAATCCTCGATTGGTCCATTCTTATTATTTGCTCCTTTTCTTTTCCGAGGATTTTTATCTTTGGAACCAGAGGGCCTACCATGCTTCAGTTGTGGTTTAAGCTCAATCGTATTATCTGTTTGTTCTGCAGGAACATCAATTTTAGCAGGAGCATTAACAGCTGGAATATGTGACTTTGTCACTCTTTTTGGGTCAGCAAAACTGTCTGGCAATTGATTCGCTAAGCTTTGTAAATGAATTATCTTTTGAACTTCTAGTTCACATTATTTTGTTCGAGGATCATAATGATTTAGTGATAATTCATTCCAACTAATATTTTTTTTCCAACTGTTTCTTTTCTCCCCCTAATGTCGGAAAATTTGTTTCATCAAAGTGACAGTCGGCAAATCTAGCCGTGAATCGATCTCCAGTTGAGGGTTCTAAATATTTTATAATTGATGGAGATTCAAATCCGACATATATTCCCAACCTTCTTTGAGGTCCCATCTTTGTGCGTTGTGGTGGTGCAATTGGAACATATACTGCACATCCAAAAATTCTTAGATGAGAAATATCTGGTTCCTGACCATAAACCATTTGTAACGGGGAGATACCATGATAACTTGTTGGCCTGATGCGGATTAGTGCTGCTGCTTGTAATATAGCATGTCCCCAACAAGACGATGGAAGTTTCGACTTCATCAACAACGGCCTTGCAATTAATTGCAGGCGTTTAATCAACGATTCTGCAAGACCGTTTTGTGTATGGACATGTGGCACAGGATGCTCGACATCGATGCCGATAGACATGCAATAATTATTAAATGCCTTGGAAGTAAATTCACCAGCATTATCAAGGCGTATTTTCTTTATCGGATAATCTGGGAAATGTGCTCTTAATCTAATTAGCTGAGCAAGTAATCTCGCAAATGCCACGTTTCTAGTAGATAATAAACATACATGGGACCATTTACTTGATGCATCAATTAATACCATGAAATATTTAAATGGTCCACATGATGGATGTATCGGTCCACAAATATCGCCATGTATACGCTCCAAAAATGCAATAGATTCAGACTTTACTTTCATTTGGGATGGTCGAATAATTAACTTCCCTTTAGAGCAAGCAATACATGCTAATTCTTTAGACTGAAGAATCTTCGGGTTACTCAATAAATGTCCGCGTGAATTTTCAATTATTTTTCGCATCATAATTGTACCGGGATGGCCCAACCGGTCATGCCAAACATTAAATGTACTGTCATTGCTAAACTTTTGGATAGCATGTGATTCAATCGTTCTAAGATATGTGTAGTATAGCCCAGAGTCAAAAGACGGTAATATTTCTATGATTCCTTTTTCATTCGAAATCATTTTTGTAATGTGCAAATATTCAATATCTCCCTTTTGGGCAGTCTCAACATGATATCCGTTATTGCGAATCGCTTTAAAGCTTAATAAATTTCTTTGAGACTTAGGGGAATATAAAGCATTTTCAATAATCAGCCTTGTTCCTCTAGGCAATAATATATTAGCTCTTCCGGAGCCTTCAATTATATTTGTGCTACCCGATATAGTAATCACACTGATTTCTTTCATATCAAGATGCTCGAAATAGTTCTTATTTTTCAGAATTGTATTAGTCGTTGCACAGTCCGCAAGACATAATTCTCCATTGCACATGCTCGTGTCGATCATGTAAAATCCTTTATAAACAAACATGGAATTATCATTAATACATATTATGGAAAACAAACGATACATAGCAAACACATGAATAACATCCAAATAATAATCATAGCAAACATGACAATATTATTGAAAGTAAACGATACATAGGAAACACAAGAATATCATCCAAATCATAGAAAAACATAACAAACTTTCAAACGACACACACCAAAGCACACAATAAAGCATTTAATTTTTAAAATGATAACAGGTCAAATTTCTTCATTGAGGAGCAGAAAATCGTCGGCATCGAAATTAACACCTTCTTCATTAACACCAGAAATTGAAGCAATTGTACCCTGAACCAAGTTCGTTTCAGTTTTCTTTCCTTTGCCCATTGATTCTTGATACAACTCAACAAGGTATTGAGGCGTACGACAAGTGCGGGACCAATGGCCCGGACCACCGCATCGATAACATTTTTCGTCATTCCCTTTCTGTTCAGTTTGCTTCTTTTCATTTTTACCGTCATAAACTTTCTTCTTCTGGAAAAGATTTTGATGACCACCACGATAATTATGATAACCACCACGGAAATATGGATAACCACCACCATGATAACTCCGGCCACGACCACGACCTTGACCACGGCCACGTCCACGGCCACGGTATCCCCCACGACCACGTCCACGACCATTACCTCGACTATTATCATTATTAACATTGACTGCATTCGCTTCAGGGAGTGCAGCAGTACCAGTCGGTCGGGATTCATGATTTCTCATTAGCAACTCATTGTTTTGCTCAGCCAACAGTAAACAAGAAATAAGATCTGAGTACTTTTCAAATTTTCTCTCCCGATATTGCTGTTGTAGAATGACATTTGATGGATGAAATGTGGTGAATGTTTTCTCCAGCATAATTGCATCGGTAATAGTTTCTCCACATAATTTCAGTGTAGAAGTAATTCTATAAACAGCAGAATTATATTCGCTTACCGATTTAAAATCTTGCAAGCGTAAATTCACCCATTCATACCTTGCATTTGGGAGAATAACAGTCTTTAAGTGGTTATATCGATCTTCCAAGTTTTTCCACAAGTCTTTCGGGTCTTTCACCGCTAAGTACTCAATTTTGAGACTTTCATGTATGTGGTGGCGAAGAAAAATCATTGCCTTCGCCTTGTCCTGCTCGGATGTTTCATTGGTCGGTTTGATGGTATCACCTAGACCTTTTGCTTTCAAATGAATTTCGGCATCTAGTGCCCAAGATAGGTAATTTCGGCCAGTGATATCGAGTGCAACAAACTCAAGGCTCGCCAAATTCGTCATATTACTATAAAATACAAAAAGCATTAAAAATGATAATATAACAAAATATTACATGCATAACTAATCTTAATAAAAATAATATTCGAAAAATATAGTCGGTATAGCCAATTATTTCGAATATATAATTAGACGTAGTTATTGACAAGAGTTACAAACCGGCGCATAATAGGCGGTATAAACCGGCACATATCAGGTGGTACAAACCATCACATGATAGGCGGTATAAATCGAACCAAGCTAGTCGGACAAACCGAACCAAGCTAGTCGGACACCGAACCAAGCTAGTCGGACAAACCGAACCAAGCTAGTCGGACACCGAACCAAGCTAGTCGGACAAACCGAACCAAGCTAGTCGGATAGAAAAAAAAAAATTAATATGCCACCGCTGGGATTCGAAATCTGGACCTCCCATCAATTAGATTTTGACGGTATTCCGCGAAACCAGTCGGACTATGGCATTTTGTTGTATATTGTATATATATATTAAATTTGTATAATAAAATTATTATACCTTAATTATGCCCGTAAATCTTCGGCAGAAATTAGCGTCGTCGTCGGGGATCGGCGTTGTCGGTAGAGTCTCGTGCTGATAACGTGTTATAAAATATTTCTATAATGATATGCATCAAAGTTGGATTTCAAAGAGAATTGTATTATTTTTTCACACACCATTACAAATGAATCCAATGCCTATTTATAGGCAAAATTGGATCTAAGAAAATAATGTGGTATGGGCATTAATAAGTGTTGGTATGGGCATTAATAAGTGTTGGTATGGGCATCCATACTAGTGATTTATAACAAGTTCGAAAATATATAAATCAAATCAATGATGCGCCTAATTATACGTCGGAGGCACAAAATTTAATACCTTTCATATAAAAGGTAATGATTTTATGAAATTAAATTAATAATTATTACTGACAAAAAAGAGTCAAAGAAAAATGGTCTGCCCTTTCCTTTCCCTCCTCTCTCGGTACACTGTACATAGACTAACAGCTCACAAATACACACACACAGAGAATGTTGCTTTGATGTTTCAAAAGCTGAAACAAGTGTAAGCTAATCTGTTTGTATGATCGGCGACAATCATCGCCAGATCATAGCCTGGATTCGATTCATCCGCTGTTGAATCTGATCTTTAAACCCCTATCAAAACCTCAGCTGAAATAGCCCTGCGTTTGATTTCCATTTCCGCTGATAGCTCGTGGTGCTGTTCGTCGCGTCTAATTGATGATGTCACGGAATGGCGATATGATTACTGGCGCTGGCGTCGGCAGGAGTGGTGGTGCCTCGATGGAGAGAGACATCGAGCAGGTTTTAGAATTTTTTTTTTGGTTTTTGTGTTTATTAGTTTTCTGTTTTGAGGGGAGTGGTTTGTTGAGCTGAGTTTTAGCTGGATGCTTGGTTGATTAGTGGTGTTGATAATGTAATTATGTGTTTGAAGGTTGAATAGAGTGTGCCTTAGTAGGTTAACGCATCGATTGGCTTATGTGCTAGTGGTTTTTTTGAGATGCAATTAAGGGGTGAATGGTTGTGAAAATCATCGAGCGTTTGATCGTAATGGGATTCAAACCTTCTCATTCGTAATTCTTTCGAATAAAGTCGCAGTTGTCTTTATGACACATTTAAATGAGATGTTTGGGTCGAGACAGAGTTATTAGATTAGAATGCAGGTGCGCTTGCCTCAACCAAATTGCTTTACTTGTTTCCATTGTGCTCGCCTTTACTTCTACAGAATGGATAAACCAGAGCGTTACATGTTTTTCTGTCTGCTCGTCTTTAATGTACATGTACTTCATAGTAAGGCTTTAACATGGATGAAGTTTTAGTTGAGACATGATATGCATTTTATATTGACAGGCTGCCACTGCTCTCAAAAAAGGTGCGTATCTGCTCAAGTATGGTAGACGGGGAAAACCCAAGTTTTGTCCATTCCGCCTGTCAAATGTAAGCAGTTAATGTTTCTGATCTTATGCTCTTTTCTGTTTAGCTCTTTTTTTATCAATAACTTTTTATAGTCATATATCATTGAATCGTTAATCAGTCAGGCACGGGTTTTTCTGCGACTGAAAACTAAAAAGTCAGATAGTCGTCAAGTTTTTTTTTTTTAACTTGACTCATGAAACAATTTATTCTACTAACATCGATTGAATGTGATGACTTGGTTACTGTAACTCATTGATTTTGCTTATTATCATTTTTGCCTCTTCCCTGTAAGGTTTGGGAGGCTTACTATTCCATCCTGATGTAAAGCTAGCAAATATACTGGATAACCCTTACACTTACTTGATTTCAGGATGAGTCTGTTCTCATATGGTTTTCTGGTAAAGAGGAGAAGCACCTAAAATTAAGCAATGTATCCAGAATAATATCTGGACAGCGCACTGTAAGGCCGCACCTAATAGTATATTTTATGCTGTTTTTCTATCAACTATTCCAGTGACAAGTTATGTTGACTTTCCAAACATCTCTATTGGCTGGCTTTGCCTTCTGCCTTCTTCAAAATTGTTAGTTGCTATCAGAAATTTATTAATGACATACCATAATGAAACTCTTGCTTAGATCCTATGGAATGCTCAGGTGTTGAATTTAATGTCCAAGTAAGGAAGTGTTGGGAAATTAAATATTAGGCAGCTTCCCTCTACGACTGGTTACAGCCAATCACCAAATGGATGGTTGCGATAATTTTCCCATTTGGATTGTTTTGTTGATTACTAGCTATAGAGTCATCATGAAAGAGAATATATGGAGAATGAATATTGTACTGTTCTCGTCAGCTAATTGATATCTTATGCTCTGTTTACGTTTTCTCCAGCCAATTTTTCAAAGACAGCCACGCCCTGAGAAGGAATACCAGTCCTTTTCACTTATCTGTAATGACAGATCACTTGATTTGGTGAGATAGAACGTGGTCTTACATGGTTTAATTAGCATACATTTTTTGGCTTCTATATTGATTTGTAACTGAATTCTTTTTGCTAGATATGTAAAGACAAGGAAGAAGCTGAGGTATGGTTTAGTGGGCTTAAGGCATTGATTTCTCGGGGTCATCAGCGTAAGTGGAGAACCGACTCAAGAAGTGATGGCATTTCATCTGGGGCCAACAGTCCGAAAACTTACACAAGAAAAAGTTCCCCACTGAGTTCCCCATTTGGAAATGGTGATGGCTTGCAGAAGGTGAACTGTTTCTCTTTTTCTCCCATAAATCTCACATGGGTTCTTTCTTTTTTTTCTTTTTGGCAATGATAAAATATATATATATATATATAGATATAATATATTTTGTTTTGAAAACTATTGTTCTGTAATTTTAAGTATGTCTGTTCTCTTATCAGGAGGCAGTTGATCAGTGTCACCATCGTAGTCCTTATGACAGTCCTCCCAAAAATGGTCTGGGTTTGGATAAAGCAATAGCAATCTCAGATGTTACTTTATATGCTCTACCACCCAAAGGTTTCTTTCCTTCAGACAATGCCAGTGGGTCTCACCATTCTGTTTCATCTCGGGGTTCGGACGGCACCCATAATTACACAAAAGGAATGGGAGGTGATGCTTTTAGAGTGAGCCTCTCTAGTGCCGTAAGCTCTTCAAGTCAAGGTTCTGGTCACGATGATGGTGATGCCTTGGGGGATGTTTTCATTTGGGGTGAAGGAACAGGTGATTGTGTTATTGGTAGTGTATCACACGGAGCAGAAAACGGTTTAGCTGTCAAAACAGACTCATTGGTTCCCAATGCATTAGAATCGGCAGTTGTATTGGATGTTCAGACTATAGCCTGCGGAGCGCGGCATGCTTCTATAGTGACGAAAAAAGGAGAAATATTTTCATGGGGCGAGGAATCTGGAGGTAGGCTTGGCCATGGAGTAGATGCTGATGTTCTACATCCAAAACTCATTGACGCTCTTGGACATACCAACATTGAGCTCATTGCATGTGGCGAACATCATTCTTGTGCTGTCACACTGTCTGGAGATTTGTACACTTGGGGAAATGGCCACTTTGGTATTCTAGGACACGGAAACGAAACAAGTCATTGGCTGCCAAAAAGAGTTAATGGGCCACTCGAGGGAATTCATGTATCTTCAATTTCATGTGGGCCATGGCATACTGCAGTTGTGACTTCTGCAGGGCAGTTGTTTACTTTTGGTGATGCGACTTTTGGAGCTCTCGGCCATGGAGATAGGGAAAATGTTTTGAGGCCTAGGGAAGTGGAATCTATAAAGGGACTCCGTACCGTACGAGTGGCGTGTGGTGTTTGGCATACTGCTGCAGTTGTCGAAGTTATGGTTGGGAATCCAAGTTCCAGTGACTGTTCATCGGGCAAACTTTTCACATGGGGTGATGGTGACAAGGGTCGACTTGGACACGGTGACAAGGAATCTAAACTTGTCCCGACCTACGTTGCTGCTCTTGTCGAGCCTAACTTTTGCAGGGTTGCTTGCGGACACAGCCTGACAGTCGCCCTTACGACGTCTGGCCATGTGTACACCATGGGCAGTCCAGTCTATGGTCAACTAGGGAACCCTCAAGCCGATGGGAAACTCCCATCAAGAGTTGAAGGTAAAATTTCGAAGAGTTTCGTGGAGGAGATTGCTTGCGGTGCCTATCATGTTGCTGTATTAACTTCGAGAACTGAAGTTTATACGTGGGGCAACGGTGCGAATGGTAGATTGGGTCATGGAGATGTCAGGGACAAACACAGTCCAACTTTTGTGGAAGCTCTAAAGGACAAGCAGGTGAAGAGTATTGCTTGTGGCACTAACTTCACAGCAGTTATCTGTCTACATAAATGGGTCTCAGGGGTCGATCAGTCAATGTGTTCGGGCTGTCGTCAACCCTTTAACTTCAAAAGAAAACGGCACAACTGTTACAACTGTGGACTTGTTTTTTGCCATTCATGTACCAGCAAGAAGTCATTAAGGGCTTCGATGGCATCACATCCCAACAAACCATACCGTGTATGTGATAACTGTTTCAATAAGTTGAAAAAAGCAGTTGCCTTAAACACGTCAGCGCATTCATCTATGAGCAGACGACAAAGTATAAACCCTGGGATGAATGACGTTGCGGACAATGAAGAGAAGTTGGATTCAATGCCTCGTCCCCATCTGAGTCGATTCTCTTCAATGGAATCATTTAAACAAAGTGAGAGCCAAGCCTCGAAGAGAAACAAGAAACTGGAATTTAGCAGCAGCCGTGTGTCACCCATCCCAAATGGAGGAATCTCACAAAGGGGCGCATCTAACATGGCAAAGTCTTCAAATTCCATTTTTGGTTCGTCTAAGAAGTTCTTCTCAGCTTCGGTCCCAGGATCAAGAATCGCCTCTCGAGCGACTTCCCCTGTGTCAAGACGGGCTAGCCCACCTCGTTCAACTACGCCAACCCCGACTTTGGGTGGACTTACAACGCCTATCGTTGTCACTGTGGAAGCGAAAAGCACAAATGATAGTCTAAACCAGGAAGTAGTAAAACTAAGAGCGCAGGTAAATTCTTTTTTTTTTTCTCTGATAGTTTACTCATCGTTCTCCTTGGGTGGATTCTGTTAATAAGTTGGATTCGGTTAATGATCGAGCATTTTTCGCTTCCTATGGAAATGATCATCATCACAGCCCATAGGTCATTATTTCTGAACTTATGCTTTGATACAGGTGGAAGATCTGAGTCGAAAGTCTCAGCTTCAAGAAAAAGAGTTGGAAAGAATGACGAAGCAGCTAAAGGAGGCCATAGCAATAGCTGGCGAAGAAACAACCAAATGCAACGCAGCGAAAGAAGTAATCAAGTCGCTTACCTCTCAAGTAAGACTTAGCTCACACAAGTTTTCAATTCATGGATCTCTCTCTCTCTCTCTCTCTCTCTCTCCTCTCTCTCTCTCTCCTGAATTGGCACGTCCGGCGACTACAGCTGAAAGACATGGCTGAGAGGCTCCCCGTGGGATCTTCTAGAAGCACAAAACCATCCCCACCTCTAACTCCCGACATGGCCCCATCGTCCGTCTCTTCCATCTCTGTGGAGCGAATCAACGGGCCGATAAATGCCCAAAGACCAGAAATAAGAGACACCCCACTTATCAATGGGTCGATCACTGACAACGACAACCGACTAGTTCAGACAGATGCAACTCTCAGGAATGGAAATAGAACGAAAGAGAATGATCATCGTACAGAGAATGATGAATGGGTCGAGCAAGACGAGCCAGGCGTTTATCTCACGCTCACTTCATTGCCCGGAGGATTCAAAGATCTCAAGCGGGTTCGTTTCAGGTAAAATCTTCGAGCGTATCCGATAACATTCTATCTTTGATTGTCGTGAAAATTCTTGATTTTATATCGGTTGATGAAACTATAACAGCCGAAAGAGGTTCAGCGAGAAACAAGCAGAACAGTGGTGGGCGGAGAACAGGGCGAGGGTGCACGAAAAGTACAACGTGCGTACGCTCGACAAGTCCACCGTTGGCGTAGGGAGCGAAGAATTAGCTCATTAGGCGAATACGTAAGTGGTTCGTATATTTTCCTTTATACCCCCCCTACTTATTAGTTATTATATTTTTTTTCCTTTTTATTTCCTAAAAAGCATTCTTGGATTGAATAACTAATTTTTCGGGTGCTTCATTTAGATGACTGTTGTGTGTGTTGGGGGTGGTTATAGATTGTGATACGCTTGCAAAGGTTGCTGGTTTTTATTATTATTGAACGGCTTCCCATGTAAATTTTTTCGATAGTGAATCTTTTGTTTGATTACTCAGCAATCGCATTTCCTTTTTGAGTTGTAACTTGAAAAATAAGATCAATACATTCTTTAGTAGGACTAAGGCAGCATTGAAACATTGTGGTAACATAAAGATAATTTTCATTTTCATTGCACATATCGTAGGCCTTCATTCCTTCATATACGTCGAAGTTGCGATTTCGATCTCATACTTGGCCATTATCGGAGTTGTTTTCTCCCTGTACCAGTACGAGTTCGTCCCTCCGCTCCCCGTAAAATCCGACCCGCTCCCGCTCTGCGCCGGCACGAGCAGGGCGTTCGTGCCGACCGAGAAAAGGTAACGAAAAGGTTTGGGCGGCGGCACAATCTCGACGCCGCCCTCCAACATCTTCACCACCGCGCTCATAGGCGGTCGAGCCTCGGGCGAGTCCTGAACGCACCACAGAGCCACCATGGCCATCCTCTTAGCCTCGTCCCGATCCTTCACTTCTATCCCGCAATCCTCCAACAACCTAACGAGCTCGCCCTTCTCGTACTCTTCCCACACGTTCTTGGGGAACCAACCGAGGCTACTGCTGCTGCTACTACTGTCGTCTTCTCTTCCTCCTCCTCCTCCCGGAGATCGCGCGTTTCTCCTCCTCCCGACGATCTCGAACAGGAGAATCCCGAAGCTGTAGACGTCGCACTTGTAGGTTATGGGGAAGTTTTTAAGCATGAACTCGGGCGCAGAGTAGCCGGGCGTCCCTCTATAGCCCGTGACGGAGACGTGCGTGTCGTCCCTGTTGCACAGCTTTGCCAGGCCGAAGTCGGCGACCTTAGGCGAAAAGTTCGAGTCTAGCAGTACGTTTCCCGGTTTTATGTCGTAGTGAACAATTCTCTTCTGGCACTCCTCGTGCAGATAGGCGATCCCCTTCGCCGTACCGACGGCTACCTGTTGGAAATAAAAAAATTAAATAAAATTAAAAAGTGACTCACTCCAATATTCAAGGTTAACTTTTTATAGCTTGTTTTGTAAGGGGGTTTATCTTTATGAGGGTTTAAATTAGTAACATTCATATAAAGCTAATTAATGACTATAAAAGCTAATTAATGACTACAAAATAAAATCCATGTTTGGTTAGTTGGACTTATAATAGCCCATCTGAGTTGTATGTTTCTCTAAACTTGTAAGTCATGGATTTAGAGTTGTGTTACATAGACACATTGTTTCTGTTTATACCTACTTTAACCTCTAATCCAATGAACCAAAGAAGCACCTAGATGAAGTGATCATTCAACACTACCTCGTGCAGCTTCTCCCAGTCTAGCTCGTGCTTTTTCTTCTCGTCGAATAAGTACCTATCAAGCGACCCGTTTTCGAGGTATTCGTAGACGAGGGCGCTCATGAACTGGTCATAGCAAAAACCGTAAAGCCTCACTAGGTTTATGTGGTGGGTCCTACCTATCGTCCCCACCTCGGCCATGAACTGCTGCTCAAGGTGGGCCTTGTTTTCGCTGCCCGTCGGGCGGTTGAGGACCTTCACGGCTATGGTCATGCCGTCGGGCAGCTGCCCTTTGTAGACTTTCCCGAAGCCTCCGCTCCCGAGTAGGGTTTTGTAGTTCTCGGTGAAGATGTAAAGATGCTGGGCGTTGAAGCGTATGGGATTCTCCTGAGCGAGTTCGAGTAGAAACTTCTCCATCGTCGGCGGGTCGACTTTTTGCCACCATTGTTGATATTGGTAATTACTGTTATTACTCGCTGGGGGTTGTTGGGTTCTTGCGGTCGCCGTTGTTATTACTGTATCGACGGCCGCTCCGATTCTCTTGCGATTGTAGCATAGCGCGAAAAACACAGCCGCCACTATGAAAACGCTTAGGATAAGCGCTGCGATTTCGATAAAAAAAGGGGTTTTGAGTATATATATGGCATTGTCTTATTTTGAGATTTGCGATGGTACCCACTAAGGTTGCAAACGAATCGAATCGAGTTGAATATCGCAATATTCTATTCGTATTCGGATGACAATCGAAGACGAATACGAATACTCGAATATTTAATCGAATCACAAATCGATTCTTATTCGATTTCGAATTTTTTCTCGAATATTCGAATCGAATATCGAATATTTGTATTCAAAGTCATCTTTCATTTTTTATTTAATAAAATATAAACAATATTATATTTAAAATATATAATGAACTATAATAAATTATATTTAAACATATATTGAATTATATCATATTATTTTTAAATGTTTTAGTGAGTTATCATATATTATTTGTCAATATCTATTAATTATACTATATTTTCTGTTATATTATTCGAATCGAATAATTCGAAAAATTTTCGAATCGAATATTGTGATTTCATATTTGTATTCGTATATTTCTCGAATCAAAACATATTCTTATTCGGATTCGTATTCTAAATATTCGAATTCGAATCTTCACATTTCGAATCGAATTGCGAATCGAACAAAAAACATTCTATTCGTTTGCAACCCTAGTACCCACATACCGTGAGCACTATATATCGATTTGGTTTTTTTTTTTAATCTCCGACGGCACAATCACCTCCGTCGACCCTCTCACATCTATTGTCACCTAAATCACCCTCTCTGACACGTTGATTTTAGAGAAAATTCTCTATCTCGTTATGTCGTCTGCACATGAGTAATAGATGACGAATTTTCTTTAAATCAACGTGTCGGAGATGGTGATTTAGTTGACAACAGATCTGAGAGGGTCAACGGAGGTGATGACGGCGCCAGAGATTGAAAAAAGAACCAAATCGAAATATTTACTTACTGTGCTCACGATGATTGTTCACGATAGGTAGGCACCATAGCTTATCTCGTCTTACCTACTCACTTGGGTATAACCCAAGTCCTATTATAATTTGACACGTGGAAAATCTATATAAACCTTACGACATGTTATTCGTGTACCCACATGGGTATATGATACTGCCACATGTCAAATTATATTTGGATTGGGTTATACGGGGGTAGGATAGAATAAACTTATACATATGCATGTAGACATTAAAAAAATATCATATTGGTATAACCCAAGTCTTATTATAATTTGACATTTGGCAAATGCATAAAGACCTAAGGAGGTTTTTCCAACTTGGGTAGGATAGTGTGTCAAATTATAATTGGACCTGACTTATATCCGAGTGGGTATGGTTGAATGAACATTTATATATATATATATGGGAATTTAGGCAAAAATATAAAATATCACATGGTCGTCGTTTGTAATAATATGAAGCCATGCTATGATACCATACTTACATGCCACGATCGCACCGTTGAAAGTATTTACACTATTAGTAATTGCCTTTTGAGTAGGATCAACATCAGGCGAGTAAGGAATGTAAAAACTAGGCGAAGACATATCGGTGAGAGAGAGAGAGAGAGAGAGAGAGAGAGAGAGAGAGAGAGAGAGAGAGAGAGAGAGAGAGAGAGATGTATGACGTGAAATAGAGTTTTATGGGTGATGATGGAATGGAAGATGAACGACGATCTTTGTTATAGCAAGAAAGTCAACTCACCAAGTCAAGCAAAAAAACCTTATCATTTGGGCAACTTTGAGTCTTGTGGTCTGAAAATTTCAAACCTATTAATGATGTTTATATTATTTTTCAAGATTTCACACAATGCCTTTTGTTTGTTTACACGTTGATGATGATGTTTACGGGCAAACGCGGAGTTAGTACATTGACCTGGACTTGAACTAATTCATCTATCGTTATTTATTTCCAAAATATAGAATTAGTAATATATATATTATATATATTATATATATATATTATATATATATATATATATATATATATATATATATTAGCAAAGTTTGCATAATTAGTTCATCAGCTAATTGTCCAAATCTGAACGAACCACATGGCTTACAACAAAAGATAGTCCCCATAGATTAGATCAAGTAGTTGGGCTTCTGATTTCTTTGGAGCCGTGTGAATTTGGAAGGATACACAAAAGCTAGGGAGGTTAGTTGCGCTGGAAATCGATATTGTTTCATTAGTCGATAGAGAAGATCAAGTTTAACTCTGACTGAATATTAGTTTCTTTAGAGGGACGCTAAGCTCAATTCCACTTGAACTCTATGACTATCGTAGTTTGTGTGGATTTGGAAGGGTGTACAAATGCTAGGGAGGTTAGTCGCGCTGAAAGTGGATATTGTCTCATTAGTTGATAGCGAAGTTCAAATCTAAATCAGATTGCCTCCTAACTTCTTTCGAGAGAGGCTAATGATTCAATTCACTTGAACTTCTTGACTATTTTAATCTGTGTGGACTTGGAAGGATATACAAAGACTAGGAAGTTAGTTGCTTTGGTATTGGATATTATCTCATTAGTCGATAGTTAAGTTCAGATTAATTCAAACTGAATTTATTTTCAGGGAGGATAATGGTTCAATTTTACTTGGACTCCTTGACTATTGTAGTTTGTGTGGACTTGAAAGGATTATACAAAGACTAGGAAGATTGGTTGGTTTGGAAATGGGTCAATCGTGAAGTGAAGAATAACTCAGACTGAATTTCTTTTTAGGGAGGGTTATGGTTCAGGACTCCTTGACTATTATAGTCTGTGTGGACTTGAAGGGTATACAAAGGCTAGGGAAATTAGTAGCACTATAAATCAATATCATCTCATAGTCGATATTGTATTTCATACTTAACTCAAACTGGCTCCTAGTTTCTTTTGAGGGAGGTTAATAGTTCAATTCCACTTGAACTCCTTGACTATCGTAGTTTGTGTGGATTTGAAAATGTATGCAAGACTATGAGGATTAGTCCCGCTGAAAATATATATCATCTCATTACTCGGTGAAGTTTAAATTTAACTCAGATTGGCTATTAATATTTTTTAGGAGGGCTAAAGGTTCAATTCCACTTGAACTCCTTAACTATTGTAGTCTGTCGATATGAATGTCATGGAGATTAGTAGTGCTTGAATTGGAACCGTGCCTGAAAATGAGTTTGAGTTTTTAGAATATGTTCAGGTGAAAAAAAAAACTGACAAGGAAAACCTAAGCCCTTACAAAATTAAATAAATTTTGGGCCCACAAAGTATTTCAGCCCAATTAATAAACACAAAAAAGCCCACATTAAAAAACTTCTAATTTGATCAGTGAGCCCATTTGTAAGCATCCGCCAAAACAATCTCTCTCTCTCTCTCTCTCTCTCTCCCACAGAAAACCCTTCAATTTTTCAATTTTGTTTTTTTTTTTGGCTCCAAGCGTAGGCCTTGAATCAAGGGGAAATGGCTTCTGGTGATACTCGGATTTATTTTATTTTGTTTCTTGTTTTTGTCCGATTATGATTTTCTAGAGATTGTTTTATTGTTTTAGATTTTTGAGCTGTAAATCGTGCTGCAGATGCTGACATGGAGGACTACGGATTTGAGTACTCTGATGAAGAACCAGAGGAACAAGATGTTGACATTGAGAATCAGTATTACAACTCTAAAGGTACATCTAGCTTTTTTTTATTGCGTTTATTATTTTCTCTAGTTATGTGCGTTTTCCGGAAACGAACATTTCACGCTGGGTGGAGTTGAGTGTATTGAAGTTAGGTTCAGTTTGAAACCTTGGAGGTTTTTGTCGATGGGGTGTTCTAGGGTTTGATTGTTAGCTATCGGACTATATTCTAATCTACTTAATGTAATGAAGCGTCAAAGTAATTTTTGGAAACTGTTATGCAACTTTCATTGTGGAGATTGTTGAGGAGAACCAAGCATTAATTGCTTGGAAATTGAAATTTGGAAATAGAGTTCATCGAAATCTGTATGTAGCAATAAATAACGACTCGAGTATTAAGGATTATTGTGACTTGATTGGCTGTGGATTTGCATCTGCATACTATACCATATGGTGCTGATGGTTATCTTACTTAATACATCAATGATGCTGAGATTGTTTTTTTACTTACACAATCTTGGTGTGATGTTTTTTTTTTTTCTCGGCAGGCATGGTTGAAACAAATCCTAAAGCAGCGCTTGAAGGATTTGCAGAAGTTGTCACGATGGAACCTGAAAAGGCTGAATGGTGATTCCCTTTTTACCTAATTAAATATGAGCCGATTGTCTTTCTCCTTCAATTAATGAAATTAGGTTTTGGACGATCATCCGAAGAAATTATCGTCAAAACAACATATTGTTTTTCTTCTGTTTTTTAGGGGATTCAAGGCACTGAAACAAACTGTTAAGCTTTACTATAAGCTTGGGAAGTACAAAGAAATGATGGACGCCTATAGAGATATGTTGACGTACATCAAATCTGCCGTGACTCGAAATTACAGTGAGAAATGTATAAACAATATCATGGATTTTATCTCTGGTTCTGCTGGTCAGAACTTTGACCTCCTGCAATAATTTTATCGGACCACTTTGAAGGCCCTCGAAGAGGCGAAGAATGAGGTTAAATATGTTTTTTATTTGAATTTTTTCTTGAAGAATTGAGGTTAAAAGTGTTTTTGCTTCGATAGACCATTTCTTTAATATGTGAATAAATGTTATCATTATAACCTTCTTAACAGAGGCTATGGTTCAAGACAAATCTGAAGCTATGCAAAATATGGTTCGATATGGGCGAGTACGGGAGGATGAATAAGGTATTGTATCAGGACATGTAATTATTGCTTACTGCTATCAAAATTAATCATACACCCTTTATCAGATCTTGAAGGAGCTTAACAAATCTTGTAAGAAAGAGGATGGTAGTGATGATCAGAAGAAGGGCACTCAGTTGCTGGAAGTGTACGCGATTGAGATCCAAATGCACACTCAGACCAAACACAATAAACAGTTGAAGGTTGTTTTGAGTATAAACTCCCAACTCTTTTTACCATAGCTGTGGTGCTTGAACTTCACCGTGATTAATTAAATGCTGATCTTGGCTACTAATGCAGGAACTGTACCAAAAAGCACTATCTGTAAAATCTGCCATTCCTCATCCAAGAATCATTGGGATAATTCGCGAATGTGGTGGGAAAATGCATATGGCCGAGCGTCAGTGGAAGGAAGCAGCAACTGATTTCTTTGAAGCCTTTAAGAACTACGATGAAGCCGGCAATCATAGGCGTATCCAATGCCTAAAGTATATACGCAGCTCATTATTTTATTTTTCAATTTTCCGTACGAACCCTTTACCTTGTGCACATATACTAATTTTTCTGCACAATTCAGGTATTTGGTTCTGGCAAATATGTTAATGGAATCTGAGGTCAACCCCTTTGATGGTCAAGAGGCAAAGCCGTAAGTTCTACTATGAAACCTTACTCTCTTTTTATTTTTTATTTGTGTCCTTTCAGCGTCATTAATAAAATTCTCATTGATTGTAAAAGGTACAAAAATGATCCCGAGATTCTGGCAATGACAAATCTAATCGCAGCATATCAAAGGAATGAAATCCTAGAGTTCGAAAAAATTCTCAAGGTATGTTATATGTTGTAATAAATTTTGTTCTGAACTTTTTGATGCATTTCTTTTTCACTTCATCTGAAAGTATTTGCAACGATGGTCCAGAGTAATAGAAGGACAATAATGGACGACCCCTTCATTAGAAACTACATTGAAGAGCTTATGAAGAATGTCAGAACTCAAGTATTACTCAAGCTCATAAAGCCCTACACAAGAATTCGAATCCCATTTATATCAGAGGCAAGAAACTAATTCTTTCTCAGAACATTATTTCCCTAATCCCTATCTATCTCTCCTTTTTCTCCCTTTTTGACCAATTACCTACCATTCATAAATCATCAAAAACCAGTATTAAAAATGTATAAGTTGCAGGCTCTAAATGTACCCGAAAAGGACGTGGAGGATCTATTGGTGTCACTCGTATTGGATAATCGCATCCAAGGACACATCGATCAAATTAATCGCCTATGGTTGCGTGGAGACAGGTTTTTATTTTCTTAATTTTCTTGCATAATTGTCTCCTTTTTGTATCTGCTTATGAGATTTGTGATGAATACAAAAAATGGAATATTTTCTTCTTATGCAGTTCGACGGGAACGACGAAGTACGCTGCTATAGACAAATGGAACTCACAGCTGATGTCGTTGTACCAAACGATAGGCAATCGGGTTTGTTGAAAACTGCTTTTTTTATTTTCGAATCAATTGAGATATTGAATTCGTGGTTAAGTGTTCGTCTTGAAAAGCTAAGGTGAATAGTCTTCGTGGTACAGATTTGCCTGAGTTTTTTGTTTGTGAGATTTTGAATCATATGCAACTTTGGAAATCATCATCTGTATGAGTTGGATGTTTTGTTGCTTTCTAGTAAAAAAATGTTACAGTATTAGTTTAAATAAGTAGTTAATTTATAGGAATGTAATAAAAGATAAACGAGGGGTGGCAATGCGCTTCAGGATTGTTAATTTACCATTCCAAAAATTAACAAAACACACATTTAGAGAAAAAGAAGAAAACAAATAATGTCAAGGTACAACAATGCTTTTGCTCTTGTTCTCTTAATGGTTTGTATGGCGAGCTCGGAGGTCCACGGGAAAAACCTAAAACCCGTGATGTGCGTAGTCTCTTGCGGGAAACACGCAGTGATGTGTTCCTTCGGGTGCGGTCTTGGCAGCTCGGGCAGCAAGCCACGCGCGTGTTTCAAAGCTTGCGGCGGCTCGATCGTCCAGTGTTTTACTAATTGCTTCTCGCCCGGCGCGATCAAAAGGTGGCATAGAACCATCGTAATTTTGCGGAAGTTACGAATGAAAGTCGTGTTTTGCTTTTAGTTAAAAATAGATTTAACCGGGTATAAAATTTACGATACAAACGTAGTTTCTTGCTTGTCTTGGTCATGTGTAGTAGTAGAATATTATTGAAATGAATATGGGTATCTATATATACTCTTATAAAAATGGCCTAATGTGTTTTTAAAAAAAGTTAATTAGTCTGTCAAATAGATAGGTACTTTTTACAATTAACCCATTTTTATTTTCAATTTTATTTTTACATTAATAAAATAAAATAACTTGATTATTTGCACTTTACAATTCGATGTGCTAAACATACTAGTAGCGTTCTAATGTTTTTGGTCTAGAACATGTATTCTTTCGAGTTTTTTTTTTTTAATCTCTGATTTAATTCTCTCAAGTTGAGATTTCGTTCATACTTGGTGATCGATTGTATCACGAGGACCCCCGGCGCTCTATTTAGTCATAGTCACGCATCTTTGTTTATATACTAAATTATAGTTGAAAAAAAAGAAGGATATACGATGTAACATTGAAAACTGATTATTTAGTCAATATAACAAATATGGTATAACAGAATATACATAAATCAATCTATCAATGAAGAGGTTGAAAGTGTATGTAATAAATATATATTATTGACCAGAAATTAGTGAGAATACAGGTCGGTCATTAAATAAATAAATAAACTCAATTTTGTCGTTTTTGCCCTAAGAGAGAAATGCTGGACATTCTCGTTTTGCACGTTGCTTATCGCCTTTAGAGAAATCGAAAACCGTCAATCTCTCTCTCTCTTATCTCATCTCCCTCTCTCCCTTCACACCTGAACACCATTTTGAGGTTAGATTCTTCACGCCTGAACACCATTTTGAGGTTAGATTCTGCTCAATTCGATTTCGTCTTTTTAATTTCGATGTGATTGGTTTTTTTTCTCGATGTTGCGCGTTTAATAAGGATTTTTTTTAACTCTATTTCAGTGAATCGCGTGGATATGTTTATGATTTCTGTGGCGAATTAGCTGGGGACGTGCGTTTTGTAGGGTATGAGTGGCGTCTGAATCCGATGTAGTTGTGATGCTTTTGATTGCGTGAAATCTCCGATTTTGCCGAAGTCTTTGTCACGTTTGCTTGGTTTCACCAGTTTTTGCTTATTAAGGAGAAAAAGGAGCTATTCTCAGCTCAATAAGAATTCCTGAATTGAGCAACAGGAATTTTCTTTTCGAGAAAATAATTTGTTTTGGCGTTGTCTCTTCTTGTTTGAACCAAATTAGCTTGAATCAAGAGGAAATACCGTTGAATTTTCGTTGAACTTGTTGGTTTTTGGTGCCCTTATGCTTCTTATGCATATAGTATCTGTTGAGTTATTACAATATGGGATTAGTGAGACTAAGTTTTATCCTGTCCTGATTTATGGCAAAAACAGATTCTAAAATGTTGGTAAATGTCTCAAGCGGGGACTGCGAATAGTCGATTGCAGTCACTTGATAGTGAATCAAAGAGTAGCAGCAGTTATAGCACTCTATTACACATGATTTCGTCATAGAACGTTTTCATGGTTATGAACATGAGAAAACCATTAGAATAGCTGGGTTTTTTTTCCATACGAAGTGATTGCTCGCTTAGCGAGCTAAGTTCATCCCCAACATTAGATGCTTGATTTACCTCAATTGTTCGTAGTTTTATTGCCTATTCACTTTACAATCTTTGGATAGTATTGCCTACTGTTGAATAACACCAACCTCAGTTGCTCGTAGTTTTTGTTGCCTATTCGCTTTGCAATCTTTGGATAGTATTGCCTACTGTTGAATAACACCATCACCTTGTCTGCAGTTTGTAGAGAAGACGTCTCAAGACTGAGTCCACAAAGCACCTTCTCATGTCGAGTGGCGAGAAAACTCACTGGTGCTACCAATGCAGCCGAGCCATTCGACTGGCCCGAGCCCACGACCCGACCTGTCCGCACTGCGACGATGGCTTCATTCAAGAACTGCCCGAGCTCATGGGCCCGCAGCCCGTCTACCCGCCCAGCCTCGGATATCCAGCCGACCCTTTCCACGACCCGAGGTTCGGGATAATGAGCGCCTTCGCCGCCCTCACGAGGCACAGAATGGTCGGGCCCGCCCAGGACCGGCCCGGCCCGGTCCTGATAGTCAACGGGCAGCACTACCCGTTCGGCCTGCCCGACCACCACGACCCTTTCGAGTTCTTCTTCGACGGGCAGAGGCTCGGGCGGGAGAGGACGACGAATCGTCGAGGCGACCTCAGCGATTTCTTGATGGGCCACGGGCTCCACGAGCTGATCGAGCAGCTGAGACTGACCGACGGGCAGGGGCGACGGGGCCCGCCGCCCGCCCCGCGGTCGGCGATCGAAGCGATGCCCACCGTGAAGATTACTCAGAGGCATTTGAGCACAGACACGCACTGCCCGGTGTGTAAGGAGAAATTCGAGCTCGGGTCTAAAGCTAGGCAGATGCCCTGCGAACACTTGTACCACGGCGAGTGCATTGTTCCTTGGCTGGTCGAGCACAACTCCTGCCCGGTGTGCCGAGTCGAGCTGCCCGAGGCTGGGTCGGGCAGCGCTCGTAGTAACGGTGGGGCGGGAAGCAGTAGGAGGAGGGACACGCCGAGCAGGTGGAATCCTTTTTCTTTCTTGTGGCCTTCGAATTCGAATTCTACGAACTGAGAATTTCGAAGTGGTAAGTTTTTCTATATGTTGCTTTTCGAACGTTTTCCCATGCTTTTGCGTGTCGGTTTTTTTTTTTTGGGTGCATTTTTCGGGTGAATGGTATGTTGTTTGGGTTGTAAGCTTCACTGCTCTTTTGTTGTGTGGCGTAATGAAACTCCCAAAACCTTGTACATAAAAATGCTTTCATATAATGATCCTATATTTGTCTTCTCCGATTAGGTACTCTTCCGAGTTGCTGTCAATGTATAAGTTAGTCATACATTCCAATGTGTATTATATTAATTTATATATAGATCCAAGGACAATAGTCGAAGATAAATGCCACAAAATAGCTTCTTACTACATATGGGATTAACTTCAAGAGAATTTTAAGCTCTTTACGACTATCGATGTTTATTGTTTGGTGAATTTGGACACAGCTGCTTTTATCTATATTCTATACTATAAAGAGCCTGGTGTGGATAAACAAAGCAAATTGGTATGATGATTGAACCAATCAATTTTTTTCCACATTAATTACTATTAAAAAGAATAATAAAAAATCTTATAAAACCACATAAGCTAATAATTACATGGTGTGCTAAAGGGTAGGAGCCGACACAAACTACCTATCGAAACTGAAAATTTCCCTCTCTGGAGAAGTCCACTCTCAAACCACCACCGCTCGCCGCCACAGCAAACCCGCCCCGTGCCCTTTACCCACAACGAGCCCCACCCCATTTCCCGAACCCACGGCCCGATACTTCTAACCTCTCCACAGCCCGCTCGGGCTCGACCGGCGGTCCAAGCTCCAATCCACGTTGGTGTAATCGAACTACATCGAACTGCAATTTCTCCAATTCACTTGAGAAGGAGAAGCCGTCGACGATAGCCCACTGTTAGAGAATAGATCGAGCGAAGAAATTGGGCGGCGGTTCGAAGAACGGACAACTTGTACGAACCCATTGGGCTTCTTTGGCGGCTCGATAGAATTGGGACGCCAGCCCATGGTTGAAGTAAGCTTAGGCTGTGGTATCCGCATAATAAATATGACCGGCGGCTCATTCACTGAGCCGAGCTGAGGTTGTTGCTTAGATTCAGGAGCTGAGCCCTGCAAACCAGCTCCCACAGCCACTCCTACCATAGCCATAGTAGCCATTCATCTTAAATAATACTAATATTGTACAGAGATAGATTATCAAATAATGTGTATATATATACCTGATAATGCTGGATATATACTGTTGAGCAACACCGAGATTGCGAGCAAAATAGAGAGATGCGAGACCTCAGTGGCCACTTGGACATCGTTGGTGAAAAAGTACCTATTCTCCGACCAAAGACGAGGCAGAGCCCCGTAAAGAACACTCCTATCACCGCCGCGTCCCAATTAGGAGTTTGATCGAAAACTCGGTTGATTTTGCATCTCCTCGTCCAAGCTCATTCGCTATACGCACACTACAAATATAATAACCAAATATAATAATTATTTGCCCAAAGTTATCATCTCATAGCAGCAGCAGCAGCTAAGCATTTTTTTTTTATATTTGTGGTTAACGAATTGTATGGTGACTTGGATTTTGATTCTTTCTAGTTAGGCTGTTATAATACAGAGATCAACACCCTCGTACATAGATAGATAGTTATTCGCTGCAATTAAATCTACCAACCCGTACATTAGCGTGCTATGGAGATTGCTTAATTGCTGGTTCGCAAGACCTCATCCAAATTACCATCAGGTACAACCTCAATTTCCCTGTCAGGCTTTTCAAAAAAAAAAAATTATAATTAGTCTCCCTCTCATATATATATATATATATAACACAATAATAGTAAGAGGAGGAAATTGATTGGAGGTACCTTCCACATTCGTATGAGCTGCCAAAGCAAGAAATCAATAATCATGACCAAACAAAAAAGCTTCCCAGCCCACGAGCCACAAGACAGGTACCTAACAACAAGCACGTGATGGATCTATTTATATTATATGACACGTGATAATATTACTTTGTCTAAGTGTTCAAAAAAAATCTGCCCCGTGGGTCGTGCAGGACAATATTATATTGTTAATAATATTACCTTGAAAGTCTATCGACGAGATTCTGATTGGCGCACTTCAACGCGCGGTCATAAACAATCTTGGTTCTTTCCGCAACATCGTGCCAACTGTATAGTTTCTTTACCTGCAAAGATAAGTCATCTTCAAGAATCTGAAACAAATGAGTTGGTAGTCTGATAATAGGCCATGAAATTAGAACAGAGATACTCACAAGATTGTGCATTGCTCGTGGATCTATGTAGGGAAGCAAGTGTATTGCTTTTGTAATTGCTCGCACCATGTCACCTGGATCTGGCTCAGCAAGAACAATCATATCATCTGGGAGAACCTAGCTTGAATTAAATAGATAAATAAAAACCATAAATATTCTTAATGATATATCAGTCCTAATTGATATTAACTACGAGTGATTGGAAAATTATCATGACCGTGCCTCTGGGACACCACCAACGCGGGTACTAACTGTCAGCAGTCCACAACTAGCAGCTTCCAATATGGCTATACAGAATGCTTCCGTTAAGGAGCTATCAAAATCGGACAGAGAACACGATAAAGAAACTACTTCGTCAAACATAAGGAGGCAGTAGATAAAGGTCTAACATTTGATCTTTACAATTAGATAGTAACGTATACCTGTTCAAGAATATGTGTCCTGCCACCAGAACCGACTGTACTTTAGCATGAGGAACAGCGCCCAGCATATCAACTTGATCTTGAAGAGAGTGTTTTTCCCTCATCTCTTCAAGCCGCACTCTTTTTGGCCCATCTCCACCAATGATGAACCTTACCTGTAACAAAGCCAGGGGGGGATTTCATCAGGAACTGAAAAACTATTACGTAAACGGAGTGAAATAAACAACTCACATTAGGATGCAACCTACAAACTTCAGGGATGACTTCAACAAGTAGGTCTGCCCCTTTTCGATACACTAACCTACTTATGACAACTATAACAATTTCCTCTCTGCTGAGGCGTTCTTGACCAGGCTTAAACATTGATGTATCCACAGCGTTTGGGATTACAAATACCTTTTCCGGCGGTAGTCCAGATCTCAAAACTGTATTTTCCTTGCTCGTGTGAGAGACACATATGGCTTGGCTCACATCAGCAAGAGTGAATTGCAAGACTTTGTTCATGTGAATGCTGCCAACATCAGCAAAACCATATAGTGAATGATCGGTAAAAACAACTTTATACCCCATCGTGCGCGCGTGCATGATAGCTTCGTGGCATAGAGTTGAAAAGGCTTGATGGCCATGCACTAATGATATCCTTTCTCGGATCAAAATAGTTCTAACAATAGGAAGTGTCCCGTAAAATGTAGGCAGTGTATTTTGCATGAGAAACGGCTTCCAAGGAACATAGTAAACCTTCAATCCACCAGTCATGTATCTCACCCCAGACCGATTTCCATAAGCATGGGTCATAACAACCACCTGGTACTCAGAAAAGATAAACATAGCTTCACATTAGACTAACCGGTGACGAGAGGACATATCACCATGATTATAGAAAGCCAAAGGCAATGGGAAATTTTAAAGTAACTAAAGGCAATCGGTCAGGAGAGGGCATATAATCCTATTCTTGACTCACCTTGTGGCCGAGTTTCATCAAGCATTGAGATAAATAATAGATGTGATTCTCTACACCGCCAAAGTTAGGATAGAAAAAGTCCGAGACCATCAATATCCTATGCCTTTGAAGTTGACTCATGGTACCTGTTATCTCAAGTACCAAGAAAAGTACCACGAGAATCTGATCAAAAATTATTGCTGATATTCAGAAACAGACAATGTAATACAGCCCACTTCTAGACCAAGAATCAACAACATTATTAACAAATCAAATACCAAAAGCCGCTGATATATTGAGATTGGGCACATCTGCTACCAAAGTTACTACACGTACAGAAATGAACGGAATAATACATGAAAGCATAAATATCAGAGTGGAAGGTTGTCAAACAATAGACCACTAGCACTATGCCATTCACATTCATTTGTTCGTTTCCCTCATATTTCAGTTTTTTCAGCGACTGGCGTTTGATTATGCATGCCAACTCCGTCCTAATTTTCCATTCATCACATATCTGAATGGACCAAATGGACCAGACAATGTTAATTGTCCTTAATTCCGCAACTCTAGATTCTCACTATGCAGCAAGATAGCTGATTAAGGACAGCTAATCCACAACCACAAGTAAACACTAGATTCTGAAGACCACATTACTTATGGTTCCAGAAACATATTATTATCTCAATCAGAAAATTTCATCATAGTGCTACGAACAATCATCAAGGCACAGAAATAAATATAAAAGAAAGCAAAATGAACAACATCAAGAAACCAAAAGAACGGACGGAAAAAAAGAAACAAAAATCAATCAAGCACACATATTTTCACAACACTCGAACCACAGAAACAAATACAAAACAATCACAACAGGAAAAAGAAAAAGGAACCGTCAAAATATGCCACAAAATAAACCTCAAAAAGAAAAATATAGATCCACACAACTATACGTCACCTGAAGCTAGACGATTGAATCGACAGGTGAAAAGAGTCTGATTTCAAGTTTCTGAACCAGGGAAATCGGATTCTAGAGAGAGAAAGGCAGAGCTGATTTCTGATTTCTAGAGAGTGATAGATAGACAAACCGAGGCTGATAAACGAAAGATTATGGAGGGGTTCTTCTTTCCATTCCCCTTTTCTACAATTTATTTATTATTTTTCTTTTCATTTATCTGTATTTGATTTTTTGGGTGCTGCTGATATTAATAATAATGGGCTAAAGGCCCAATTAGTCAAATACAATTTCCAAGCCCATCAGTGGTTTCAATTTCCGCCTTCACAAATCTCAGGTGCGAACTTCCATTAACGATAGAGGTCATCAGCTTCAGCTATGGAGGTTTCTCCTGAGAATGAATCGGCCATAGCAACATCGAAAGGCTATTTGAAGATCCTAAATGAGCTATACTCGAACTATTTGCACGGAACTTTCGTTGCGAAGATCTCCAGCCTTTACTCTACCTCGAAACGGCGTCGCCGAAGGACTTGCCTGCCTCTACCGCTGCCGCGTGGCTCCCTCTCAACCGATCGATCGTCTCCGTAACTTTCTTTCGAAGCTGTTTTCATGATTAGTTTGGCTGATTCTGATTTGTTTGATATCGCTTGTGCAATCGTAGTGTGTTTTATATGATGGATTGTCGTGTGGTGTGATATAGCCCGCAAAATGACAGTTAATCGAACTAAAATTTTCCGGAAGTATTTTTAATTTTGTAAAAATTTGGCTGCACAATTAGCTATTGAATGTGTTAATTTAAGGATTAGGGGGACAACTTTATTCTGTGACGACTGACGAGCTCCTCGTCGGTGTATATTTTCATGTGTTTGAGTGATTGTAGTTTGTGATATGAGTTTTATTTTGAGATGGAATTAGATGGATTCGACGTTCAAGTTGCATGAACTGATTAATGCAATATTGATTGACGTGCTATGTGCAGTGTCCCATCAGAGGCGAGTAAAATTTTTGATGCATTGGAGCATATTATCGAGCAAACACTTTGCAATTTGCATACAATCCAGAAGAACTTGGAGTTTTGGGAATCCCGTGCGGAGGTGAGTATCAGTTATATAATGTTCTTGTGATTTGTGAAATGGCAGAGATATGTTGGTAGAGGTGATAAATAAAGGATTTATTACTACATGTTATGTTCTAGGGTTCTGATGCTCGGAAAGCATACTACATGATATGTGAAAGAGGTCCCTATGCATTCGTAAATGGTACTGTGCAGTTGATACGTGATAGTCTTGCTGATGGGTCTGGGTCTGGCATGCAGAGAATATATTGCACAGCATCAGCTCATATATCTGAGAGGATTAGTATGTTGAGTAGTTTAAGGTACTTCTTGGCGACATTTTTGGCTAAGGTAAAGTATTGGAACTTGTCATCTGTTATTTTCATCCAAGATATGTGGATTAAATCGTGCATAAGGCGTAATGGATCCTTCTGTAACATGGATTTTTTTTTTCCTGAACAAGAGTAGGTTTACATGGAAATTGACAACATTGGAGAGAATCTGGTTAAGGATTTGGAGAATTCATTACCTTTGCTATTGATTGCTATTAATGATCCATTCTTGAAATTGGAGGCATCCATCGGTCATTTTCATGCAAATCGTCAGGTTACTGTTGTATTATCTGTCTATACTCTACAGTTTTAATCCACACAATTATATACTAAAAAGCGTTGCTCGACGATAACCTCCTATGTGGTATGATGCGTGATGTATGGCTTGCTTCTGTAAATGCGCTGCCTACTTTATTCCCTTTCTGTCTTTAAAGAGTTATGTTATGATATACAGAGTGGTTCATCAGTGGATGGCAGTTATTCACTCCCTTTACTGTTTGCAAAACTTCCGGAGGTAAACCAAGAAGGTTCTCAATGGACAGATTGTGAGATCAAAGATGCAATTAGCATGATATATGAAAACCTACGCAGACTGGACTCTTATCTATCTTTACTTGTAAGTTCTTTTCATACACAGCCACTCTTGATGTCGTTTAAGGTTGAATGGTGTCATATTTTTTATGGATAACATTTGTAAAGAAAACCGAAGATTAGAGATTATATATGATCTGCAGAATTCTTTTTTTGCCTGTCCCGTGGGCCTTTTTTTTTTCTACTTTCATCAGTCTTGCACCTCGTCAAATAAAGGGCATAGTGGCGGTGGTGGTGTTTGCTGATTAAAGCATGAGATCTCATGCTGATTAGATTTTATATGTATATATATACATTAGTCTTACAGCTTACTCTGCTCAATTTGGCTACATTTTACATGGCTTGGACACAATTAGGTCTCCAAACATCGAAAGCCGACGAAGCTAACGTTGCACTGGATGCGGTATAGTGCTGGATTTTTGGGTCTTTCTATTGGTTCTTTGTGGCTTCTTCGCCACAGTAGATTGATGGGAAGCTCAGATATTGACAACTGGATCGGTGATGCTAAAGGTGCAACTATAAGCTTTTGGAGTGATCATGTAGAGGAGCCTGTAAGTTGCTATGTGTTCTATTATGTATGCCATTATTGTCTAATCACTTGTATCATTTGATATACTTTCTTTGCAACTTCATTAAGTTAACAAATATTAGTTAAGTTCGTTAGACGGACTTCAATATCTTCGAGACTTCTGCCACTTCTTTTAATTCGGCATATAAACTACTTCTGGTGTAATATCGGTGAACTTGTGAAGTTACAAATCATCCTATATGTTTCCTACGTCCCAATCATGATTCATGGATGATTTTGACAAATGTCGACTCTCCATCAGTTGTATGTTTATGTATAGAAGGGCATTACATATATGATCTTCAATGTTCATTGTTCTTATTGTCAGCCTTTATGAATAGCCTTGCTAATCCTAATTTGGATTGGTATGGATAAAAAAATTTCCTATTTGTCTGTTTGTAATTATTTCTAATTATCGTCCATGATTTTTTTTTGACATGAATTCTGTTACATATCGTTGACCATGAGTGACCTTATGATATTTAGCTTTTGAGGTGTTTTGGAGTGCTCTAATGATAGTCTGATGTTTGGAAGCACGGTTAGCAAATTATCATTATCAATAGTACTAATTTTGGAGGATCTAACTTTTTTACCTTTCTCTTCCGTGTTAAAATGCAAATTTGACGATTACCTTAGATGTCGTGTCTTATAACCTCTTCTTCTAACCAGAAGTAACTTCTAATTGCTGGTGACGTTGATTTCTTAGACATTTGTTTTGATTTTTGTCAACAGCTCCTGGCTATAAGGGACGAGCTTTTTGAGACATTTAGGAAAAGGCAAAAAGGTGCAATGGAGCGTGAAGAAGTGCAGCTGACCGCCGACTCTCTACATAGGTTAGATGGTATATGGATGATAGTTGACTAGAAATACCGCTATAACCCTAGGAATCAATCACTGAGGTTGATGATAACCGTAGTTTGCGTTCTGCTTTTGCCATACTTGTTTTTATAACTAATGCCATGATGGTGCTCTATGTAACACTCCTTAAATATTTGTCTTTCTTCTCCACCGCACCACTATTTACCAGTATGTGAACTAACCTTGATTTTTTCATTGCAGAATGCTTCTAACTTTCAGTGAACAAACTGTTGGCAAAAAATTTCCAGCGAATGCATCTGACAATGAAATGCTTGAGATAGTAATGACCAGGTAAAATTCCATGATACATCATGAGATATGTGTAATTTGAGTAATTAACTAAAGCCCATACGCTTAAACAAGCAAATGATTGTGATGGATCATGGATGTAGTGAAGATTTTGAAACATGGATTACCAGTTAAAAGGAGTCCATTCCGTTCTTCTAACTATTATTTATAAATTGACTGGACTCTGATATTTTTTCTGGAAATTGGAACTTACTGGATTTGGCTCTCCCAGTGATAACTCGACGTTTGACAGATCTTTCTTTGTTATTTATTCTTTTAATATAAGTTTCAGCTGACCTGGCGGTGAATAACATTCGCAACTGACTGCAGGTATGAGAAGGAGCTCATGCATCCGATCCAGGGTCTTGTTGGTGGAGAGCTCGTCCGTTCTCTCCTAATTCAGGTAGCAGACTAGACATTAGTGGTGTGTAGTTCTTTGCTTCTTTTTAGCACCTAACATATTTCCCACCACAGGTTCAGAAGCTAAAGCTTGATATCGAAGAGTGAGTTATTCGAACATTCTTCTGACTCATATCATTTACCTTTAACTGGAATTTATCCTTATGGTCATTTTGTAAGACAGAGCAATGCTTGAACTGGACCAGATTCTGAGAGCCAACGAAATCAACTTTGCAATTTTGGCTGCTTTGCCAGCATTCTTTCTCTCCCTCATTTTAGCCATGGTGGTTCGAGCATGGTTTAAACAGGTAAGTAGTTTAGTCCGTTCATTGTGTCATCACATCATCTCACCTCCTATTGGCACAAACTTCTCATTGTAGGTATACATAAATTAGGCATGCAAAACACTTGGAACATGGAGGAAAAAACAAGTAGAGATTCTTCGTTATATTCATGCCCAAAAATAGAATGCTTGAAAGGTTTCGATCAGATGAATTATAAAAGAAAATAAAGGTCGAGATGAATTATATACGTATTCTTATGCCCCAGGTAGAATACTTAGGCTTCTATCGATATACCATTGAAGCCAAATACGGTCTTTTTGGCAAAGATGAGATTTTGCCTTTTCATTGATTTGTGTAAATTTGGACAAAATTTTTGTTTGGCTTAAGCTATGAAAGCAGTCGCCAGTTAGTATGATACATCATTATGTTGAATCAGGATACAAGAGCTGAAGGTAGAGGAAGAGTTGCTCGTATTCAGAGAAGGCTGCTTCTGGTTGAAATTGAGAGAGCTATAATTCAGTTCCAGAGTTACAAAGATCAAGGCTTGGTATTCTGTTCAGCATTACTTTACATCCTTTGCTTAACCATTTTTCGTATTATTTTTTCCAACAAATTCCAATGGTGGAATTGGAGCCATCTCTGCTTTGATGGTTGATCTACTGTATAACAGAGCTCATTTCGGTGTGTATTCATTAATTTAGCTCTTTCCTTTCCCCAGGAAAACGATGCTCAGTGCATGTACGGTATGGGACTGTGTTTCCTCGACTCGCTGCACTGTGCCGTGGAGGAACACGCCAGAGCCACGGGAGAATGGTTCTGGTTAGTTTCCTTCTGTTACGAAAATTTATCCCTCCCATTTCCTCAACACCCAACAAACTGATCCATGAACGTTTGGGTTTTCATATTTTCCTAATACTTTTTTCCCAGCCGAAGCCTAAAGAAGAATAAATACCTAACATTTCACTTTTGTTGTATCCTCAGTTTGAGACAGGACATTGTCGATTTGGCTAAACCATCTCTCAACGCCGAACGAAAGCTAAGCATCGTATCGAGGATGGAGCTTATATACGACTGCCTTCTTCCATCTCCGAAGCGCCAGTAACCAATCGCCCGCGACCGACCTACCAAAACACGGTACACATTTTTTGGACTTCATTCCGTGGCTTTTTTTGTTGTCTCTTAAATTGCATACATTTAGTTACTCTGCAAAAGACATGAAAATTAGAATCTTGACACATTTCATAGTGTAGCATTGTTATTGCACAAGAAAGCATGACTGGTCTTTTTGTCGTCTCTTGGAGATTGTTTGGATACGCATTCCAAATGGACTTGTAGAGTGAAAAGTCCATTTGCACTTGCAGAAATTTGTGGCGTTTGGTAGTTAATTTCAAGTGGACTTTTTTTATAAGCTAACTTATTCAGAAATTCATTGTGAATAAGTGGAGAAAAACTTATAAGGTGTTTGGAATCACTTTTTAGATAAAAACACTTCTGAAAAATTGGACTTTCTAAGAAGTGATTTTGTCAAATAAAAATAGGTTTTAGAAAAGTCCATTTTAAGAGGGTGTTTGGAAAGACTTCTGAAATGGACTTCTAATCCATAAGTCTGTTTTGAGAAGTAAAATGTGTTTGGTAAAAAATATGAGATGAACTTTTAAAATAAGTTACTTTCTAAAAGTCCATTTGAGATAAACAACTTACTACTTCCTTCCCACTTTTTCAAAAGTTTGTCTCACGAAACACTAAAAAAATAAGTACACATTTAGAAAATCTACATCTCAAAAAAATTCGTTTACCAGATGCACTTATAATTCAAAAGTAGAACCAAAATAACCCCGTCAACATGGATGCGCTTCTCAAAATTGATATTTTTCTACTTTTCTTCAATGGAGTTATGGATAAATTGATTTATCAAAAGTGCATTGAGAAATTATTATTGAACATTACAAATTTTGTAGATGGACTTTTTAATTCAAAAGTCGAATTAATTGTGTATCCAAACAAACCTGTTCATTTAATGGACTTTTCAATCACCAAACGCTATTAAAATTCTTTTTTTTTTTTCTGAAAAGTGATTTTCTGTGAAGTATATTTTTGACCGTGTTTTTATCTAGGAAGTGCTTCCAAACACCTTTCTCCAAGCAGCAGATTTATAGCCGAACCAAGAACCAATCTTATTATATTCAGAGCAGTTAGAAAAAAAAACAGAGATTCTACAACATGGGAGAAGTTTCAGATCTTTCTACGAAATGATATCAGCAAAGATTGAGTTTTTTTATCCTACCCATATAAAGGTAGAGCATAAAACACTCTCTTCTCAGTCATATCAACTGCAAGTCGACACACACATGTTCTTAACAATATCATAAATAAAAGTATCAATGCTATACCTTCGGTGGAAGTGAGATGGAAATAAAAATTCAAAAAGAATAAATGGTTCTTTCTTTAGTCTCCTAAACTTATTTTTAAGCGAATTGAATAAAAGAATCCTCCATGGACGATAGAAATATAGAGAAACGAGGCACAGAGCTAGTTATGCTTCACTCTAGTTTATCAGCTTTGGAATTGGATTTCTGTATATTTTTATATTTTGGCCCTGAAAAGAATTACTGGATAACTTGTAATGGAGCTCAACAGTTCAATTTTGGAGGTTTGGTTGGATGTGTGCTTTTCTTGTAGTTGAAGGGTCTAAATATAATTTAACGTACGAAACAGTCTAATGTGCAATTTATTGGGAAACAGAGATTTTAAGATATTTCTGATTTGGACCTAAAAAGCAGTAAGAACAAAACAGAGCACACGAAAGCTCTGCCCTAAAGATCATACATTCTCTTTTGGCGCGGGGACTTCAATTGTCCTTTAAAACGAGTCTCTGAAGTTTCCTTTTGTCTGTTTTCCTCTCAATCTGAAATCCTAGTTCTAAGTTCTTTCCTCTCTTTTTCTTTTCTTAGATTCTATCTCGATCCGAAGAACCTAGTTCCGATCGAGAAGGAGGATAATGGCTCTTGCAGCTTCGGAGCAGCTCAACGTGACCGAAGTTCCCGCTTGGGGGTCCCGAAGTGTCGATTGTTTCGAGAAGTTGGAGCAAATTGGCGAAGGAACCTATGGGTATTTTGTTGTGTGTTAGTTAATCCATGTTGATATTTCGATCTTTTGTTAGTTAACTATTTTATGTTTCTATAATTGCACGCCCGATTGGTTTATTCGTGTCTGGGTCATGGGATGTTGAGTTTTCCGAGATGCTTGCAGTAGTTCCTTGAGTTCACATTTTTTCCATCAGTATCATCTATTTATTCGGACGTGGAAAGGAAATACGCCAAATCAGTGTAGAGTTAGCTGCAAATCGTTTAGCTTTTTCTTTCAATATGCTATTGATGGGCTGTTGCCATGTTTTGATAGGTTTGATTGGTGTAATATGGGCATACTTTTTTTTTAGAATGTTTCAAGTGGAATATACCCTACTTTGCACGACTGAAATAGACTAATCAAAGAGATGAAACATGATGATGGTTATGATGGCGTAGCTTGGCACTTGACTTGAAAATTTTCTTTTTCACTTTTTTTCATCTTGGGTTCTCTTGGAACCTGCAGGCAGGTTTACATGGCAAGAGAGATTAAAACAGGGGAGATTGTTGCTTTGAAGAAAATACGGATGGACAATGAACGAGAAGGGGTACGTTTTTCCGCATTGAATTTTTTTCGATAGCTAATACCAGTGATCGTGTGTTTTCGTCCTAGGTAAATACTAAATTCAAAGTTTTTATCCATCTATGCAGTTCCCAATCACAGCTATACGTGAAATTAAAATATTGAAGAAGCTTCACCATGAGAATGTCATCAAGTTGAAAGAGATTGTTACATCAACTGGTATGCTTGTGATATTTACATTTAGCTGTAACTATTAATTTTTTTGCATTTGAACTTATATAGTGTTATGTTATGCAGGTCCTGAGAAAGGAGAGCAGGGACCATCTGGTAAATGATAAAATCTGTGTATTTCTTTCATGTATTTGACGTCTATTTTCCGTTGGCTCGGATGGCTGATATTCTTTTTTCTCGTATATTGTCTTTTAGATGGTAACAAGTACAAGGGTGGAATATATATGGTCTTTGAATACATGGACCATGATTTGACCGGCCTTGCTGATCGTCCTGGTATGAGATTTTCCGTGCCACAAATTAAGGTATTGCAAATATGTCTTGAAAAGATCCTTTCGATGGAAAAGGAGAATGACGATCAAATTTCTTACTTCTCTTTCTCTCCCTTTTAGTGCTATATGAGACAGCTCTTGACAGGGCTTCACTACTGTCATATAAATCAAGTGCTGCACCGAGATATTAAAGGTTTATACTTCAATTCAACCAATTACCTTAAATATTTTTCCCCATTGAGAAATATCAGCTTAGATATCATATACCATGTTTTTCAGGTTCAAATCTTCTTATAGACAATGAAGGAAACCTGAAGCTTGCAGATTTTGGTTTGGCCCGTTCACATTCTGGTGATCAAAATGCTAATCTTACCAATCGAGTTATTACTTTATGGTACAGGTGAGTCCTTTGGATTCTCATATGTCCGCACATAGCATTTTGCTAACTGTCACTATTGGTATCTGATCGATCTGATATAATTAACAATGTAGACCGCCAGAGTTATTGCTTGGAACCACAAAGTATGGCCCGGCCGTTGACATGTGGTCAGTTGGTTGCATATTTGCTGAACTTCTTAACGGAAAACCAATCTTTCCCGGGAAAGATGAGGTAATTCTATTATTTCTTGTCGATGAACCGAAAGAAAATCTAGAAACGAATGGCTTTGTCGATCTCTATGACTAGAAGATTGCTAGGTGTCTTCCAATCCAATTAATGATCTCTTTAGTCTAAGCTTAATTCACTACTGTAGAAGGGTTTATCAATTCATGATTAGGAGCATTTATGGATTTTTTGACTTAGCTTTGTCTTCTCTTCTTTTAAGCCGGAGCAATTGAACAAAATATTCGACATATGTGGCACTCCTACCGAAGAAACTTGGCCCGGCGTATCAAAGACCCCTTGGTATAACAATTTCAAACCATCAAGAACTATCAAAAGGCGCCTCAGAGAACAATTTAGACAGTAAGCAATCCTATCGAACATGTCTCGTAATTCCCGGGTTCCATGACTTTATTACTTCGGTCTATGTCGTCCCTTTTACCTTCTAGCTTTGACCGGCACGCCTTGGATTTACTCGACCGGATGTTGACTCTTGACCCTGCTCAGGTATATTCGATCCTTATGTCCGATACTCATATTCAGATGTAATAATTCCTTTGTTTTTTTAATTCTCTACATTCACAGAGAATATCTGCAAAGGACGCCCTTGACGCAGAGTATTTCTGGACCGATCCGTTACCCTGCGACCCGAAGAGGTTCAAAGATCTCAACTTTTTCCCTCTTTGAATATAATCGTCTCTCGCATTCATTAAAATTTTTTTTGCATTAATCTTTTTTTACACACCAAAGTCTGCCCAAGTACGAATCATCCCACGAATTCCAAACGAAGAAAAAACGCCAGCAGCAGAAGCAACACGAGGAAAATGCAAAGAGACAGAAGTTACAACATAATCGTCTCCCCCCGACCCAACAAATCCGACCCGGCCAGAACCCGAACCTACACGGGCCTCAGCCTCAGGTGGCTGGCGGCCCGCTGGGCCATCACTACAACAAGCCACATGGACCCTCGGGTGGGCCCGGGAGATTCTCCCAGAACCCGCCCGGCGGTTACAATCATCCGAACCGCGGTCAGGGCGGTGGGCCGTACCCGCCTCAGGGACGGGCCCCACCTTACGGTTCGAGTGGTATGACTGGCCCTGGCCCGCGTGGTGGTGGCCCTAACTACCCCCACGGCGGGTCGTATGGCGGGTCGGGCGCTGGACGTGGTGGGTCGAACACGAACAATCGTACTCAACAACAGTACAGTAATTGGCAACAATGATCGATTATTTGTTCTGATGAATATGTAGGTTGCATATTATTGAGCACAGATTATGCATTGTTCTCAATTTGGTACCGTTTGAGTGGTGGTACGGGATAGTAACCTGTATGGAAGCTTGTTAACCTTATAAAAAAGACTAAGCATACACACACACACACAGACTGTGTGTGTATAGCTATAGATGATGATGATGATGATGATGATGATGATGATGATCCGTTAGATCGAAACCACGGATTGTCGTCAATGGGCCAACTTTACATTTGCATTGGATTAGGGAGGGTACTGTACCGTGTAATTTGTTGCCCATCTAGACAAATTTTGACTAGGGCTTGTATGGAAGGCTTTGAAGAATGTCTCAATTTGCATGTTCTTGCATCATTCTTGGCAATGATAGTGTTGATCTAGTGTTATAGGTGGTCTGTAATTTCAGGCATTGATTTGAAAAAGGGTTCTTATGAAGAACCATAACAAAGGCTCACCTTTTTATAATCTCCGAAATCAGGTGAAGATGTTTCAAATTCATCAAGCATCGACGGTTATGGTAGGGTTTAATCCGTGTTCAAGGAACTTGAAATAGGGACTTGTCACCCTATAATTATCATAGAAGTAAACTACAAATAACAATACTGAAATTGGTCTCCAATTTGACCAAACTCGTAACAACACCATGTCCAAAGGGTATTCTAGTTTAGATATTCTATTTTTATAAATTTTTAGTAGTATAATATAATATATATATATATATTATATATTTCTTCTAGTAGAAGTGTTATTATTAATAATATTAATATTATTTTTATTATATCATCATCATTTAACATTTATTTTAGTACTATTATTATTATTATTATTTTTTCGTACATCACTACCAGTTATATATATCTAAAAAATATTATTATTTTTATTTTATCATTATTATTTTTATTTTTTGCAGAAGAAGTATTATTTTTTTTCATATAAATATTATTATTTTAGTATATTATAATTAGCATTAATATTATTATAATCATCATCATTTATATATTTTTTTACTTATATTTATTGTTATTATTATTTATCTAAGTCATCACTTTATTATTATTATTATTTTTACCGGACTTATTTACGTTGATTTTTAAATCCTTTGCAGAAATATTATTCGGTGCATGACATGAAGCTCAAATAAGGGATCATTACTATTCGACGAGGAAATAGAAGCGACGTGCAGACGCAACAACCGAAAACGTAGACAAAAGATGGAGGATCAAGTACAAGACAATCGCGAGGAATAAAATAACCAGGAGTTGGTTATTCGACGATCCAGTCTGTTGAGCCGAGCACTTCCCGGCCAGCTTGATGACAATGACCAATCGTCATCCCTGATAGACCGGAGAACCAGTTCGAAATCAAGTTAGTTACTATACACATGGTTACTGGTTCGGTACAATTTCACGGATTGACCAACGAGGACGCGAACGCACATATCACCAGATTCATCCAGATTTGTAGAACGATCAAGTACCCAGGTGTGTCGAAGGAAGTCATAAGACTAACATTTTTCCCATTCTCTTTGACAGGAAAAGCATCAGAATGGTTCTCTTCACTTCCACCCGCATCCATCAACAGATGGGAGGAATTGGTGGAAGTCTTTCTAGGTAAATACTGTCTGCTATCAAGAACTAGTGAGGTCAGGGCCGAACTCGTAAACTTCAAACAAGAAGGCGGAGAATCACTGAGTGATGCATGGAACAGATATAAGAGCCTCCTTCAACAATGCCCAAACCATAGTATCCCACTAATCGTACAGATGCAGTCGTTCTTTTTGGGCCTAAGCACACACAATAAGCGGATTGTTGACGGAGGATGTGTGCGGAATTTTATGGAGTTAGGAGATCAGGATGCGCTCGCAGCTATTGAACGGATCACAGCTTATCCGACGAGATACACCGTGCAAGATTTGGACCGAAGGAGCTGGCGTACATGAGATAAATAGCTCGGTGGAAGCACAATTCGAGGCCATACACAGGAGGTTGGATGAGCTGAAAATTAAAGATGCTGAGACGATTAGTCATATCCAGAATCGACCAAAGAACATGTACTCAAACACATACGATCCAAGCTGGAGAAATCATCCGAACCTATCTTATGGAAATTCACACTACGAGAAGCCTCCAGGACTTTCGAGCCAACAAGAGCGACCACCTTTTCAGAAGCATCAAGAAAAGCAAAACACACAACCACAACAAGTAAAAAGCAAGTTGGGAGGAAGCACTCGAAAAATTGGTAACGATACAAGGCAATGAGAATCGCAAGGCAGAGGAGCGTTTCCAAAGTCTAGAGACGAGGGTCAACACCAATTTTCAAGATCTACATGCCACGATACACAACCTAGCAACAACTGTGGGGCAGCTTGCGAGCACGGTATCCGAGCGCAAACAAGGCGCACTCCCGAGCGACACCGAGAAAATCCTAGAGTACGCGAAGGCCATTCAACTATGGAATGGAAAGACGCTCGAGCCGGCTCCAGAAACCCAAAAGGCAGTGGAAGAGATCGAAACAGAAGATGCCGCCCAGAGTACTTCCACGATCATGAAGACGTTGGACTCTCCACTGCCCGAAGAGAAGGCCGAGCCACTACCACCGATAAAGATTCGACCTCCATTTCCAGCTGCACTACGAAGAGGAAAACTTGATAAGCAATTTGAACGCTTTATTAATATTTTTAAGAAGCTTGAAATTAATATTCCTTTTGTTGAAGGGCTTTTGCAGATACCAAAGTATGCAAAATTCTTGAAGGAGCTATTGTCGAACCGGAACAAGTTGGAGGAACATGGTACGTGATAAACGTATTTTAATACGTTTATTGTTGTGTTTATTTGGGTTATAATAGGATATTTTTGGTTATTCCATGCATTTCTTGGCTCTATTTACACCCATTTAAATATTGTAGGACCTTCGAATGGTTATCAAGCGAAAAGGAACGAAACCGAGGCGAAAACGACGCAAAAACGGCGAATTATGAAGCTGCCAGTCAAGAGTCACGGCCGTGACCCTCAATGCCAGAAGCCGTGAACCCAGGCAGAATGCGCAAGATTTCAAAGACATGAACATCACGACCGTGACCCCTCATGCGATAGACCGTGACACACGGCAGAACGAAGGAGAAATGACGCTTGTCTATGTCACGGCCGTGACCCTTAATGCAAAGGGCCGTGAATCCGGGCAGAGACTAAACGAATGCATTGGTGGCCAATGTCACGGCCGTGAAGCGTGTTGCACGAGGCCGTGACGCTTCGCAGAAAGTCAAGTTTTAGGGTTTAAGCCTCCGTCACGGCCGTGAAGCGTGTTGCACGAGGCCGTGACTCATGCCAGAAAGTCAAGAAATAGGGTTTTAAGCCGCCTTCACGGCCGTGAAGGCCCGTTAGGAGGCCGTGAACGTGCCAAAATTCAGGGTTTTAGCCCATTTTCAAAGCATAAAAGGGGGGCTCTACTCAGAACTCAAAAACAACCTCATAGGGACGAAAACTTAGAGCAAAGAAGAGAAGGAAGAACACTAGAAGCAGCCCCGTGATTCGGAGAAGCTCAAGGGACGATCCAACAACGTAGCCACGCCCGGTCGATCGAGGGACGAGAGCTCCACCTCAGAAACGCCATACTTACTTCTTGTGTGTTTGGGAGTAGATGAACGTTGGGCTATGTCGTAGTTAAGATGTAGGATAATCGTGAACACGTGTATTCGACTATTTATCGATCTATGATATTGTTTATTCGTATCAATATGTCTATGTGTTGATATGAATGTGTGGTATATCGTTTAGGGCGACAGCTAAATAATGATTAGGCCGTTCATAGACGTTAGGATTCAAGTATAGGGCGACAGCAAATACTCGATCATCGCCATCTAGTAATCGCTAAACTTAGATTCCCACGAACGTTTAGGGCGACAGCAAATCCGTGAGTGGGTAGGAAATTACTGCGATTTAGTCGATAGTCACGTCGGAGCGATATTTCGTAGCCTTAGCCGACAACACCCTTCGGGATTCGAACCCCGAACACATATTTGTCACCTTAAGTCACTCTTACTATTTCTAGTTGTGCCTCCTTGTCTTCCAATCCTTTAAGTTACTTTGTTAAATTAGTTCGTAATATAAACAAATCCTGTTATTTTATTTAGGTTAAATATCGAATCGATAGGTCAATACTAGTAATCAATTTATTCCTCGTGATCGATACTCGGATATTCGCTAGCTATATTACAAACGATAGGTACACTGCCTATTGCGCTTGGTTTTAGTTATAATATATTCGTTTTAATTATTACTTGACGTACTCGCACGAACATTTATTTAAACATACACGCACGCGATCAAGTTTTTGGCGCCGTTGCCGGGGAATAGATTGATATTAGGAACACCCTAGTTCGGTAATTTAGCTAGTTTATTTTACATTTTTCAGTTTTACGTTAATGGCGTTATTTGTTTCCTACATTTTTAGTCCGTTCCCTTTTCGACGTATTTATCTAGTTCTTCGCTAAATTTCGCTTTCACTCATTGAAGGTACTGTTTGATAGTGGATGACCCGAAGCCACCCATCAGGTCCCATTGTTGAAGGAGATCCAGATTTTGAGCGAAAGTTACGAAGGCAGCTCAGATACAATTCAGAAGGTACGGCTAGTAATTATCAGGAAGCGCTGGTTAGCTACTCGAAGGACAACTCTCAAGAGTCGGCAGACAATTCTCGAACAGAGACGTCCAAAGACAATCGAGAGATAGAAGTCGAGATGGCTGAACGCAGAGTACCGGTCCACCAAGACCAAGAAGAGGAACAATCTTTACAAGATCTACTCAAGAGCGCCTCTTTAGGCGGTACAGAATCAGCGATTGTGATTCCACCTATCGAGAACAATAATTTCGAGCTGAAGCATGCTTGGCTTCAGATGATCTTTCAGACGGCCCAATTTGAGGGGAACCCTGAGGATGATCCATACTCCCACCTGAAGGCTTTCCTGACACTAACAGACACCATCAAGATTAATGGGGTCCCGAGCGACTATCAAGCTGATGTTGTTCACATTCTCACTCAAATACAGTGCGAAAGATTGGTTGGAGATGCTACCGCCCAGATCAATCACTACGTGGGAAGAGCTGCGAGCAGCATTCATCGGCCATTACTTCCCATTGTCAAAGGTATTAAGATTGAAGACGGAGATCTCCCTGTTTCACCAGAAGGATTCAGAAAATCTTTACGAGGTGTGGGAGAGGTACAAGTCACTGTTAAAGAAATGCCCACAACACGGGATGTCAAAGGCAGCCCAGATCAACCGATTCCACGAGGGGCTCAACGATCAGACTGTCCATATGCTAGACGGAGCCGCAGGAGGAGGACTCGTGAAGCTCAATGCCACGGACGCGTGGAATTTGATTGAGGATTACTCGAGGAACAGTTTCATGAGGGGCAATACCAGGATGAAGACACCCGGTGTGTTCGGAGTCAGCGAGGAGACGGCCACTAGTGCCAAGATCGAGGCGCTCCAACAACAGATCGCCTCGACGAACTCCCAGTTGCAGACGGTGATAGGTGCATTACTTCCCAAGTCCGGACAGATACAGCCCGTGAACGCCGTGGCCACCACTGCACCGACGCAGCACACGCCTTACGTACCCTTGTGCGGAATTTGTGGCGCAGCCCACGAGACCTCAGAATGCCAACTTGGGCAGCCACTGGAGCACGTAGACTATATGGGCAATTACCAAGGTGGCTAGCGAAGTTTCCAACCCCGAGCGCACCCCAATCTGGCGTACGGGAATCAGAATCACCAGGGGCAAGGGCCACCTGGATTTCAGCCTAGACCGTCCGGTTTCCAAAACGGGCCGCCACGACAGTACCAGAACGCACCAGCAGGAGGATCCGATGATATGAAGGAGATGAAGGATATGATGAAGACGCTCCTCACAAATTTCAGCAACACCACTCAAGCCCACGAGAGTCGAATGAATAATATGGAGGAGTACATAGAAGTACGTGCCCAGAACACGGACGCCTTTATCAAGAAATTGGAGCAACAAGTGGGCCAGATGGCGAAGCAGTTGGCTGAGCGAACTCAGGGATCACTCCCAAGTTATACCGAACCGAACCCTAAAGAGTACTGCAAAGCGGTGACGCTGAGGAACGGGCGAGAACTGCAAGAAGTGCCCGCCAAGAAGAAGGCCAAGAAGACGCCAACTACGAGAGCCACGATGAGCCCGAAGTGGAGGAGATCAGAGGCGATGATATCGAAAAGGCCGAAGCTGAGAAGGAAAAGGGCGAGCCTGAGAAAGAAAAGGCGAAGGAGATCGAGCGGCCACCGGTGAAGCCATACCAGCCAAAAATTCCTTACCCGGCTCGACTAAAGAAGGACAAAGACGAGGCACAATTTGGTAAATTTATGGGTATGTGTAAGGAATTGCATATTAACCTACCTTTTATTGAAGCTATTACGCAGATGCCCAGCTTCGCCAAGTTCTTGAAGGACCTGCTGACGAACAGAAGGAAGCTCGAACACGTCTCCACCATATGCCTGCGAGGAGAGTGCTCGGCGATACTCCAAAGAAAGATTCCTAAGAAGCTTAAGGACCCAGGGAGTTTTACTATTCCCTGTCTTATAGGAGACTTAGTTGTTGAGCGTGCGTTAGCTGACCTAGGTGCTAGCATTAATTTAATGCCATATTCCATGTTTAAGCGCTTAGGATTAGGTGAGCCACGACCCACTAGGATGAGCTTGCAGTTAGCCGATAGATCGTTGAAGTATCCTCGAGGTGTTATCGAGGATGTCTTAGTTAAAGTCGATAAGTTTGTGATTCCCGCAGATTTCGTTATTTTAGATATGGAGGAAGACGAGAATGTTCCCTTGATCTTGGGTAGACCGTTCCTAGCAACGGGGGAGACCATGATAGACGTTAGGAATGGGACTTTAACCTTGACAGTAGATGGCGAGAAAGTTACTTTTAATATGGCCGACTCGATGAAAAAGAGCGGCGAGCAAGATGATAAATGCTATTTCTTAGACGTGTTTGAGCACGACTTTCTCTTTTCCGTGCAAAGTCTGTCACAGGTCGGCGAGCAGGACATGCATACACTTATGGCAATCGACGAGTGTGGGGAGGAGGTCAACGAGCCTATCATAGCCATCGACGAGAGCAGCGAAGAGGACAAAGAAAAGAGCTCGGTCGAGGAGCCACCGGTCCTAGAGTTGAAGCCGCTGCCCGACCACCTCGAGTACGCGTTCCTTAGCAGCAACGGAGGGCTACCAGTCATCATCTCGTCAAGCCTAGACGACGGACAGAAGGGCCAGCTCTTGGATGTGTTGAAAGTGCACAAGAAGGCCTTGGCGTGGAAGATATCCGACATAAGGGGTATCAGCCCGAGCTACTGCACGCATAAGATCCTCATGGAGGATGATTTCAAGCCGATCGCTCAACGCCAAAGGCGGCTCAACCCCAATATGAAGGACGTGGCAAAGAAGGAAGTGATCAAACTGCTAGGCGCAGGGATGATCTATCCCATTTCAGACAGTGCGTGGGTCAGCTCGGTCCAAATAGTGCCAAAGAAGGGAGGCATGACGGTCGTCACCAACGACAAGAACGAATTGATTCCGACGAGGACAGTGACTGGGTGGCGCGTCTGCATCGACTCTAGGAAGTTGAATGATGCGACGAGAAAGGATCACTTTCCTTTACCATTTATTGATCAGATGTTAGAAAAGCTAGCCGGTCACTCATTTTACTGTTTCCTAGATGGTTTGTCAGGTTATCTACAGATCCCCATAGCACCCGAGGACCAGGAAAAGACCACGTTCACTTGCCCGTTCGGGACGTTCGCGTACCGAAGGATGCCGTTCGGCCTCTGCAATGCCCCAACCACCTTTCAGCGATGCATGATGGCCATATTCGACGAACTGGTAGGTGAGGTAATGGAGGTATTTATGGACGATTTTTCTGTTTTCGGGTCGTCATTCGATGTATGTTTATCGAATCTGAAGCTCGTACTCGCACGATGCGAGGAGACAAACTTGGCACTTAATTGGGAAAAGTACCACTTCATGGTTCGAGATGGTATAGTTCTCGGTCACAAGATCTCCTCTAAAGGAATCGAAGTGGACTGAGCTAAGTTAGAAACGATAGAAAAATTGCCCGTTCCCTCGAACGTGAAGTCGATTAGGAGCTTTCTAGGACATGCGGGGTTTTATCGTAGGTTTATCAAAGATTTTTCTAAGATCGCACGACCCATGTCTAGGTTGCTAGAAAAAGATGCCCCGTTTGATTTTAATGACGAGTGCTTGCATGCTTTCAATTTTCTTAAGGAACGACTTATCGCAGCACCTATTACGGTCGCCCCTGACTGGGGGCTGCCCTTTGAACTAATGTGCGATGCTAGTGACTATGCAGATGGGGCCGTGCTAGGGCAGCGTAAGGACAACCATTTCAGGCCGATATACTACGCGAGTAAGACGCTAGACGCAGCCCAGGCCAATTACACGACCACCGAAAAGGAGCTGTTGGCCGTCGTGTTTGCTTTCGACAAGTTCACGTTATATCTTATCCTATCCAAAGTTATTGTTTTTACTGACCATTCTGCTCTTAAGTACTTGTTAGCAAAGCCCGACGCCAAACCACGGCTAATCAGATGGATCCTACTACTGCAAGAGTTCGATATAGAGATCCGGGACAAGAAGGGTGCTGAGAACCTAGCGGCGGATCACCTCTCTCGACTGGAGGAGTCCGAAATATACCACAAGGACGGAAGGCCGATACAAGATAGGTTTCCAGACGAGCATCTTTACTCGATACAGGTGGTAAGTGACGACACTCCCTGGTTTGCAGATTACGCTAACTATCTTGTTGCGACGGTCCTACCAAAGGAGTACACCAGTCAGCAAAAGAAGAAATTCTTTTCTGATTTGAGGTACTACTTTTGGGAAGACCCATATCTTTTCAGGCGATGTGCAGACCAGGTGATACGACGATGCGTTGCCGCTCCAGAGACGACACAGATCCTGAGGCACTGCCACAATGGACCGACCGGAGGGCACTATGCAGCCAACAGAACTGCCCAGAAGGTGTTGGAAAGCGGATTCTACTGGCCCACGATATTCAAGGACGCCCAAAGGTACGTTGACACTTGTGATCAGTGTCAGCGCGCAGGTAATCTCTCGAAACGCGACGAAATGCCCCAGAACTTCATCCTAGTTTGTGAAATTTTCGACGTTTGGGGTATAGATTTATGGGACCATTCCCTAGCTCGTACAATAATAAGTACATCCTAGTTGCGGTCGATTATGTGTCTAAATGGGCCGAGGCGCAAGCCTTACCCACGAACGACGCTAAGGTAGTCGTTAGATTTCTTCGAGCATTGTTTTCACGTTTTGGGGCGCCTAGGTGCATTATTAGTGATAGGGGTACACATTTCTGTAACACCCAGTTTGCACGCACGTTAGAACGTTATGGTATTAGACACAGCCTATCCACCCCTTATCACCCTCAGGCTAGCGGGCAGGTAGAAGTCGTGAGCCGCGAGTTAAAACGTATCCTAGAGAAAACTATAGATGGAAACCGTAAGGAGTGGGCGAATAAGCTTAATGACGCACTTTGGGCGTATAGGACTGCGTATAAGACACCAATAGGCACTACACCGTATAGACTGGTCTACGGGAAGGCATGCCACCTCCCCGTAGAAATCGAACATAAAGCCTATTGGGCAATCAAGTCATTGGACATGGATTTGGGGAAAGCCGGCGGAAAGCGGCAGCTCCAAATTAATGAGCTTGACGAATGGCGTTTATCAGCTTATGATAACGCTAGAATGTATAAGGAGCGTTCAAAAGCCTACCATGACAGCAAAATTAGGCACAGACGAGAATTTCAAGAAGGGGACCAAGTCCTCCTCTTTAATTCTCGACTTAGGCTTTTTCCTGGCAAGCTTAGATCAGTACGATAGCGCTAAATGAAGAGTGTTTAGCTGTGCTACAAAGTAAGCTACCACCGAAGATCAAAGACAGAGGGAGTTTCTCTATCCCTTGTTCTATAGGCTCGCTTTCATTTACTAATGTGTTGTGTGATTTAGGTGCAAGCATCATTACCTTTTTCTCTTCTTAAGAAATTAGGAGTTGGTGAGCCAAAACCCACATCTACGATTCTCCAACTAGCGGATAGGTCGATCACATACTCGCGAGGAATAGTCGAGGATGTACTCGTGAAGGTTGGAGAATACTACTTTCCAGTGGATTTTGTGGTACTAGACATGGAGGAAGATACCGATATGCCTTTGATACTTGGAAGACCATTTCTAAATACGGCAAGAGCGCTCATCGACGTCGGTAATGGTAAACTCATCCTACAAATAGGGGACGAAAAGGTAGTATTCGGTGTTTATAAATCAATGAAACATCCCGCTGATGATGATTCATGCTCGTTTATTAACAGTATTGACTTATGCGCTTTTGAGTATTTTAAGGCTTTTAGGAACAAAGATGAGCTGGAAGCATGCTTAACAGGAGAAAGTATCGATAACGAAAATGAGTTGGAGTATATCGTGGTGAGTCTAGAGGCGAATACACCTCACCAGAAGTCATTTAAATCAAAATTTGAACAACTCGATCGGACAATGGGACCACAACCACGACCATCAATCGAGGATCCCCGACTCTAGAATTAAAGCCATTACCTAGTCATCTTAAATATGTTTATCTTGGCGCCTCTGACACTTTACCTGTGATTATTTCTTCCTTATTGACAAGTCTCATGGAAGAAAAGCTATTAAGAGTGCTAAGGGAACACAAGCGGGCAATCGCATGGAAAGTTGCCGATATAAAAGGAGTAAGTCCGACCATTTGCATGCACAAGATTTTAATGGAGGACTCATACAAGCCCGTCGTACAACCACAGAGGCGTTTAAACCCAACTATGCAAGAAGTTGTAAAGAAGGAGGTAATCAAGCTTTTGGAAGCAGGTATTATTTATCCTATCTCCGAAAGCGCATGGGTTAGTCCGATGCAAGTTGTACCTAAAAAGGGAGGAATAACTGTGATTAAAAATAATTCAAATGAATTAATTCCCACTAGGACAGTTACGGGATGGCATGTATGCATAGACTATAGCAAATTAAATGATGCCACACGTGAAGATCACTTTCCACTTCCCTTTATCGATCAAATGTTAGAGCGATTAGCTGGACATGAATTTTAATGTTTTCTAGATGGCTATTCAGGGTGTAATCAGATTTCTATAGCACCTGCAGATCAAGAAAAAACTACTTTTACTTGTCCTTACGAGACTTTTGCGTATAAACGTATGCCATTTGGTTATGTAATGCCCCAGCTACATTTCAACGATGCATGCTTGCTATTTTCCATGATGTAGTAGAGAAGTTTATGGAGATCTTCATGGATGATTTTTCTGTGTTTGGATCTACGTTCGATACATGTCTCGATAACTTAGATTTTGTTCTTAAACGTTGTGAGGAAACTAACCTTATTTTGAATTGGGAAAAGTGTCATTTTATGGTACAGGAAGGCATAGTTCTTGGCCACAAGGTATCACACAAGGGAATCGAGGTGGATCGAGCGAAGGTCGATGTAATTGAACAACTGCCACCACCCACGTCAGTGAAGGCGGTTAGGAGCTTCTTGGGACACGCAGGATTCTACCGACGCTTCATAAAAGATTTTTCGAAAATAGCTAAGCCATTATCGAACTTACTCGTTAGAGATGTTGTTTTTGACTTTACAGATGATTGTCTACAAGCTTTTTGCACTTTAAAGGAGAAACTCACCACATCGCCAGTGAAGGTTGCACCGGATTGGACTTTGCCGTTTATATTGATGTGCGACGCTAGTGATGGTGCGGTAGGTGCTGTTCTTGGACAACGCAAGGATAAAATATTTCAGGCCATTTACTACGCTAGCAAGACTTTGGACGATGCACAGAGAAATTATGCTACCACCGAAAAAGAGCTACTAGCTGTGGTATTTGCGGTAGATAAATTTCATTCGTATCTTGTGATGAATAAGGTAATAGTATACACTAATCATGCTGCACTTAGATACTTATTCGCTAAGAAAGATGCAAAGCCTAGGTTGACTCGTTGGATTACTACTTCAAGAATTTGACCTAGAGATACATGATAAGAAAGGTGTCGAAAATGTGATAGCTGATCATTTATCTAGGGTAGAAAATTCACATGAGCTGTATAGGGAATTACCTATTGGCGAGCGCTTTCCTGATGAACAATTGTATGCATTGCTAGATACGTCTTTACCTTGGTACACGGATTTTGCAAATTATGCTGCTACAGGTGATATTCCAACAAGGTTAACTTTTCATCAGAAGAAGAAATTTCTTTCTGATGCAAAGCATTATCTGTGGGACGATCCATTCTTGTACAAAATCTGCTCCGATCAGGTAATTCGGCGATGTATTCCCGCCGAAGAGGTAAATTCTGTCGCATTGTCATTTTGGTTTGACGGGTGGACATCATGGGCCTACAAAGACAGCATTTAAGGTGCTTCAATCAGGTTTATTCTGGCCTACTTTATTTAAGGATGCTCATGCTTATGTGATTTCGTGTGATCATTGTCAGCGAACTGGTGGTATCTCATTTTTTCTAGAAATATCATCGACCACATTCTAGAGCTCCCCCATAGCCTAATTAAACAATAAGAGTACACATTCTTAAGAAAATGTTCTTTTTCCTTTCCCGTTCTGTCATTCCATGCCATCAATGATGATGTGATCATATACTGAAGACAGATTTATCATACCTTTTGTTGAAGGACTAATATATCATATTCGGAATTTGTTGCGTGCGGTCTGAGCTTGATTTCAAGACCAACAACCTGAGATTATTTCAATTGTTGTCTATTGGGTGGAATACTAACTAAAATAATCCCACTAACCATGCATTTCAAGCAAAGTTTTCAGCTAACTCAACTCTTCGGAAGTCACCTTATTGCATCAAAGTAATCATCTTAACAACGGAGGAGGCATTTAAGAACCTTGAAGAAACTGTCAGAACTTTCGAAAGTGCCCAACATAAATTTTATGTCAATGATAAGATGTATATATATATATATATATATATATATAAATTTATATAAAGAACCCACATGTAGGTCGTGTGGCTGCTTTTGCTTGTTTGCTTTGTTGAGCCTCTCACCCTGTGCATATGTTCATGTAGATTTGAAGCACACTCTCTCCTCTAATTGGAGTTCTGAATAGTTCTTAGAGTTCAAAGCCTGGAAATTCGTGATGAAGTGCCCTTGAAGGTGGGAAACGTAGCTTTCCAATGCGCCGCAGCACGCCGGTCTTGTTGCTTGTAATAACCTGACAATTGACATCCTTCAATGAGGTGGGCCTAAGCTTGAGGCTTTACGCACTTCGGTCCTGAGAAAAACACGATACGATAGTTTCAGAACAAAATTTAAATGACATTTTTCTGCATCGGCTTCACTGGCAAAAATTTAACAATGATATTTTTAAAACTGGTCGAAAAGGTGCTCACCCATCTTATCCGCACTAACTTTTTCAAACCATGAGCGTACGTCCTAACCATGAGCGTACTTCCTAACCATTTGTAATTTTATTTATTGAATACTTTTCATTTAACCTCTAATTTTTTGAGTTATTGTACTTATACCCTTATACATTATTTTTTACTTTTATATTAAAAAATCATGTTTCATCTTAAACACAAAATATTAGCAACCTCATGAAGTATGAATAATATTAAATAAAATCATATTTTAAGCACATCATAGAGTGTGCCAAAATGTACTAGTATAAATAAAGGGTGTGGGATGACTATAAACTGCACATTTGGTATATTTATTTATAATTAACCCCTCTATTTTTTATTTAATTACTTTAATAATTTTCATGTTACTTTTTATACTTATGCCCCTAAAAATTATTTTTCTTTTATATAGTTAAAAATTATATTTCATTAATTCGAAATAAATAATAAATCTAAATATTTAGAGCAATATAATATATTAAATCATATGAACGCACATGAACGCACATAGAGTGTGCAAAAATTACCAGTATTAATAAATAGTTTCTGATATTATTGCAGGGGTACATACAAGTTGTTACCAAAAAAAATCTTATAGTTTAACAATTTATGTCGGAAAACAGAAATTCCAACGCCCATCGAAGCGTCTCGTCACTTGAAATTAAAATATAAATCAACCTCGAAATTGTTTAATATCATTGACTTAAATTTCCAACATTGTGACTAACTAAGAAAAGTAAGATAGAAGAGTTAACTATATATGATTACTCCATTCCATCCGCATAACATGTATATGATTATCCAATAAGAGATAAGGCAAGGGATCTAACCCAAAAGGTCCTAAATCACCAATTTGGACCGAGGTTAGTTACAGTTTACGCTATATGTATATAATTTGATCTAATTTCGAATTATATAATTTGATCTAATCCGCTCCTCATCCGCACGAAATCATCTGTCTCGAAAACATGTCCCCCTCTATGTCCCAAAATGATCACATCCGTTAAAATTTAAATCCGACGGTTTACAAATTTTCTTTTTTATTGATTAATTATTTTAATCCCATAGTCCACCAAATCATAAAATCGTCGTTATTTCATGAGATTTATATGATAAAAATAAATAAACACATCCAATTTATTCATTGTTTTATGATGATCGATTTGATATCCATATCATATATTTTTCGATAATCATAAAAATCAATTTTAAAGGAGTGAGACAGGAAATGGAACAGGATTATGGGACAGAGGATTTCAATCGCTCCTTATCGAGCCGAACTTGAGCAACTCGATAAATTGTCAAGCCAAGCTCGAGCCTTGATTTTTGCAGCTCGAGCGGGCTCGGCTCGGCTCCTTTACACCTATAGTTTAGGCTATGCACGAGGGTCTATGAGATTTTTCTCTTTTACTTCTTCATAGTTAATTTTCTCCATCTGTATGGTTATGATGCGGTAGTGTTTTAATTTACAGGGAATTAAGGTTACCAACAAGAAAGTAGGAAATAATTCTAGGCACCTCCATAGAGTAATATATTACAAAAACATAGATAACACTTCATCTTGCAACTCCGAACTGCGGTCGATAACTCATAGTGCGATCAACAGCCGCTTGAATGTCTTCCAACTCAGCTGCGGTCAGTTCTCTGGCAACAAGAAAGTGCATCCTCCTTAGCGAGGGAAAGGCAAAAATAAATCTTGGTAATAAAGCTAAGAACCAAAAGAACAAGAAATTTAGCACGAGGCAAATATCGATCGTCCAACAACTTTCCATCAGAAACCACAAAGGTTTCAAGATTTCATTAAATGGAGCCACATCTAACTATATGACCAACAAGCAGACACTTACATGCAAGCGAAACCTTAGAAAATATGTAAACTAACCGTAATACTTCGCGATCTGGACCAACATAATCATCATCATAAGGCAGAAGTTTGATTTCATCATCATCCTTGGAAAAGAGAAGGAAAAAAAAAAATCAGAAGTCAACTTCAAAACAGACTCTGCCATGATTAAGGAGAAACCGAAAGCATAGGTGATACCTTAATCTCACAATACCATGCCTGTGGCTGAATCATGGCATAAACAAAACCTCGGAAAAGAAGGTCCTCGCTACTACCATCTTCCCTAGCCTTGAAAGTCAGCGCGTGACTGATGCAGCAAATACGGTTGGCCTTGCAAACCTTAGTGACCTTGAATCTCGTCGACTAAAAAGAATATATGCAGACCAAAACGTTAAAAAGATAAATTAATATACACATAAATAAATAAATAAATCAAAGCTCTTCTGACATTGGTGTCGTTGAAAAATTTCAAAGCCAAATCCGCCCGCTCTCTCAAAGAATCCAGTTTGTATGCGTTGACCTCCGTATTTGATCCGCCACATGTATAGCCACCTTTACCACTCGAATCAGGAGGAAATACTCCCTCACACAACTGTCGGCGCACTTAACTCAGATTAGCTTGTTTAGTTTCGTAGTAAGAAATGGAGATCATTAATAAACAAATTCTACAGAATAAACAAGCACAGAGAAGAGAGAGAGAGATTACTTCGCGGTAGCTTTCCACTGTCTTGAAAGACTCAGAGCGTTCAACTATCGCAATTTTATACGACTTTGGGGACGCCGTTTTCTCAATGGCTGATTAATAGGGTTCCGCGAAAATTGTCAGGCATTAAAAAAATAAAACTATCAGAATTTCACACTGACGAGATCTGCTTACCGGGAAAGATAAACCTTTGCTGGTCAGGGGGGATGCCCTCATTGTCCTGGATCTTGGCCTTGACATTGTCGATGGTGTCAGAGCCCTCAACAAGGATCAGCCTTTGCTGGTCCGGGGGGATGCCCTCCTTGTCCTGGATCTTGGCCATGATATTGTCGATGGTGTCGGAGCTCTCAACTTCGAGGGCTATGGTTATGGTTAGTTTCCTTCTGTTACGAAAATTTATCCCTCCCATTTCCTCAACACCCAACAAACTGATCCATGAACGTTTGGGTTTTCATATTTTCCTAATACTTTTTTTCCCAGCCGAAGCCTAAAGAAGAATAAATACCTTACATTTCACTTTTGTTGTATCCTCAGTTTGAGACAGGACATTGTCGATTTGGCTAAACCATCTCTCAACGCCGAACGAAAGCTAAGCATCGTATCGAGGATGGAGCTTATATACGACTGCCTTCTTCCATCTCCGAAGCGCCAGTAACCAATCGCCGGCGACCGACCTACCAAAACACGGTACACATTTTTTGGACTTCATTCCGTGGCTTTTTTTGTTGTCTCTTAAATTGCATACATTTAGTTACTCTGCAAAAGACTTGAAAATTAGAATCTTGACACATTTCATTGTGTAGCATTGTTATTGCACAAGAAAGCATGACTGGTCTTTTTGTCGTCTCTTGGAGATTGTTTGGATACGCATTCCAAATGGACTTGTAGAGTGAAAAGTCCATTTGCACTTGCAGAAATTTGTGGCGTTTGGTAGTTAATTTCAAGTGGACTTTTTTTATAAGCTAACTTATTCAGAAATTCATTGTGAATAAGTGGAGAAAAACTTATAAGGTGCTTGGAATCACTATTTAGATAAAAACACTTCTAAAAAATTGGACTTTCTAAGAAGTGATTTTGTCAAATAAAAATAGGTTTTAGAAAAGTTCATTTTAAGAGGGTGTTTGGAAAGACTTCTGAAATGGACTTCTAATCCATAAGTCTATTTTGAGAAGTAAAATGTGTTTGGTAAAAAATATGAGATGAACTTTTAAAATAAGTTACTTTCTAGAAGTCCATTTGAGATAAGCAACTTACTACTTCCTTCCCACTTTTTCTAAAGTATGTCTCACGAAACACTATAAAAAATAAGTACACATTTAGAAAATCTACATCTCAAAAAAATTTGTTTACCAGATGCACTTATAATTCAAAAGTAGAACCAAACTAACCCCGTCAACATGGATGCTCTTCTCAAAATTGATATTTTTCTACTTTTCTACAATGGAGTTATGGATAAATTGATTTATCAAAAGTGCATGTAGAAATTATTATTGAACATTACAAATTTTGTAGATGGACTTTTTAACTCAAAAGTCGAATTAATTGTGTATCCAAACAAACCTGTTCATTTAATGGACTTTTCAATCACCAAACGCTATTAAAATTCTTTTTTTTTTTCTGAAAAGTGATTTTCTGTGAAGTATATTTTTGACCGTGTTTTTATCTAGGAAGTGCTTCCAAACACCTTTCTCCGAGCAGCAGATTTATAGCCGAACCAAGAACCAATCTTATTATATTCAGAGCAGTTAGAAAAAAAAACAGAGATTCTACAACATGGGAGAAGTTTCAGATCTTTCTACGAAATGATATCAGCAAAGATTGAGTTTTTTTATCCTACCCATATAAAGGTAGAGCATAAAACACTCTCTTCTCAGTCATATCAACTGCAAGTCGACACACACATGTTCTTAACAATATCATAAATAAAAGTATCAATGCTATACCTTCGGTGGAAGTGAGATGGAAATAAAAATTCAAAAAGAATAAATGGTTCTTTCTTTAGTCTCCTAAACTTTTTTTAAGCGAATTGAATAAAAGAATCCTCCATGGACGATAGAAATATAGAGAAACGAGGCACAGAGCTAGTTATGCTTCACTCTAGTTTATCAGCTTTGGAATTGGATTTCTGTATATTTTTATATTTTGGCCCTGAAAAGAATTACTGGATAACTTGTAATGGAGCTCAACAGTTCAATTTTGGAGGTTTGGTTGGATGTGTGCTTTTCTTGTAGTTGAAGGGTCTAAATATAATTTAACGTACGAAACAGTCTAATGTGCAATTTATTGGGAAACAGAGATTTTAAGATATTTCTGATTTGGACCTAAAAAGCAGTAAGAACAAAACAGAGCACACGAAAGCTCTGCCCTAAAGATCATACATTCTCTTTTGGCGCGGGGACTTCAATTGTCCTTTAAAACGAGTCTCTGAAGTTTCCTTTTGTCTGTTTTCCTCTCAATCTGAAATCCTAGTTCTAAGTTCTTTCCTCTCTTTTTCTTTTCTTAGATTCTATCTCGATCCGAAGAACCTAGTTCCGATCGAGAAGGAGGATAATGGCTCTTGCAGCTTCGGAGCAGCTCAACGTGACCGAAGTTCCCGCTTGGGGGTCCCGAAGTGTCGATTGTTTCGAGAAGTTGGAGCAAATTGGCGAAGGAACCTATGGGTATTTTGTTGTGTGTTAGTTAATCCATGTTGATATTTCGATCTTTTGTTAGTTAACTATTTTATGTTTCTATAATTGCACGCCCGATTGGTTTATTCGTGTCTGGGTCATGGGATGTTGAGTTTTCCGAGATGCTTGCAGTAGTTCCTTGAGTTCACATTTTTTCCATCAGTATCATCTATTTATTCGGACGTGGAAAGGAAATACGCCAAATCAGTGTAGAGTTAGCTGCAAATCGTTTAGCTTTTTCTTTCAATATGCTATTGATGGGCTGTTGCCATGTTTTGATAGGTTTGATTGGTGTAATATGGGCATACTTTTTTTTTAGAATGTTTCAAGTGGAATATACCCTACTTTGCACGACTGAAATAGACTAATCAAAGAGATGAAACATGATGATGGTTATGATGGCGTAGCTTGGCACTTGACTTGAAAATTTTCTTTTTCACTTTTTTTCATCTTGGGTTCTCTTGGAACCTGCAGGCAGGTTTACATGGCAAGAGAGATTAAAACAGGGGAGATTGTTGCTTTGAAGAAAATACGGATGGACAATGAACGAGAAGGGGTACGTTTTTCCGCATTGAATTTTTTTCGATAGCTAATACCAGTGATCGTGTGTTTTCGTCCTAGGTAAATACTAAATTCAAAGTTTTTATCCATCTATGCAGTTCCCAATCACAGCTATACGTGAAATTAAAATATTGAAGAAGCTTCACCATGAGAATGTCATCAAGTTGAAAGAGATTGTTACATCAACTGGTATGCTTGTGATATTTACATTTAGCTGTAACTATTAATTTTTTTGCATTTGAACTTATAGTGTTATGTTATGCAGGTCCTGAGAAAGGAGAGCAGGGACCATCTGGTAAATGATAAAATCTGTGTATTTCTTTCATGTATTTGACGTCTATTTTCCGTTGGCTCGGATGGCTGATATTCTTTTTCTCGTATATTGTCTTTTAGATGGTAACAAGTACAAGGGTGGAATATATATGGTCTTTGAATACATGGACCATGATTTGACCGGCCTTGCTGATCGTCCTGGTATGAGATTTTCCGTGCCACAAATTAAGGTATTGCAAATATGTCTTGAAAAGATCCTTTCGATGGAAAAGGAGAATGACGATCAAATTTCTTACTTCTCTTTCTCTCCCTTTTAGTGCTATATGCGACAGCTCTTGACAGGGCTTCACTACTGTCATATAAATCAAGTGCTGCACCGAGATATTAAAGGTTTATACTTCAATACAACCAATTACCTTAAAAATATTTTTCCCGATTGAGAAATATCAGCTTAGATATCATATACCATGTTTTTCAGGTTCAAATCTTCTTATAGACAATGAAGGAAACCTGAAGCTTGCAGATTTTGGTTTGGCCCGTTCACATTCTGGTGATCAAAATGCTAATCTTACCAATCGAGTTATTACTTTATGGTACAGGTGAGTCCTTTGGATTCTCATATGTCCGCACATAGCATTTTGCTAACTGTCACTATTGGTATCTGATCTGATATAATTAACAATGTAGACCGCCAGAGTTATTGCTTGGAACCACAAAGTATGGCCTGGCCGTTGACATGTGGTCAGTTGGTTGCATATTTGCTGAACTTCTTAACGGAAAACCAATCTTTCCCGGGAAAGATGAGGTAATTCTTTTATTTCTTGTCGATGAACCGAAAGAAAATCTAGAAACGAATGGCTTTGTCGATCTCTATGACTAGAAGATTGCTAGGTGTCTTCCAATCCAATTAATGATCTCTTTAGTCTAAGCTTAATTCACTACGGTAGAAGGGTTTATCAATTCATGATTAGGAGCATTTATGGATTTTTTGACTTAGCTTTGTCTTCTCTTCTTTTAAGCCGGAGCAATTGAACAAAATATTCGACATATGTGGCACTCCTACCGAAGAAACTTGGCCCGGCGTATCAAAGACCCCTTGGTATAACAATTTCAAACCATCAAGAACTATCAAAAGGCGCCTCAGAGAACAATTTAGACAGTAAGCAATCCTATCGAGCATGTGTCGTAATTCCCTTTCTTCAGAGGGTTCCATGACTTTATTACTTCGGTCTATGTCGTCCCTTTTACCTTCTAGCTTTGACCGGCACGCCTTGGATTTACTCGATCGGATGTTGACTCTTGACCCTGCTCAGGTATATTCGATCCTTATGTCCGATACTCATATTCAGATGTAATAATTCCTTTGTTATTTAATTATCTACATTCACAGAGAATATCTGCAAAGGACGCCCTTGACGCAGAGTATTTCTGGACCGATCCGTTACCCTGCGACCCGAAGAGGTTCAAAGATCTCAACTTTTTCCCTCTTTGAATATAATCGTCTCTCGCATTCATTAAATTTTTTTTTGCATTAATCTTTTTTTACACACCAAAGTCTGCCCAAGTACGAATCATCCCACGAATTCCAAACGAAGAAAAAACGCCAGCAGCAGAAGCAACACGAGGAAAATGCAAAGAGACAGAAGTTACAACATAATCGTCTCCCCCCGACCCAACAAATCCGACCCGGCCAGAACCCGAACCTACACGGGCCTCAGCCTCAGGTGGCTGGCGGCCCGCCGGGCCATCACTACAACAAGCCACATGGACCCTCGGGTGGGCCCGGGAGATTCTCCCAGAACCCGCCCGGCGGTTACAATCATCCGAACCGCGGTCAGGGCGGTGGGCCGTACCCGCCTCAGGGACGGGCCCCACCTTACGGTTCGAGTGGGATGACTGGTCCTGGCCCGCGTGGTGGTGGCCCTAACTACCCCTACGGCGGGTCGTATGGCGGGTCGGGCGCTGGACGTGGTGGGTCGAACAAGAACAATCGTACTCAACAACAGTACAGTAACTGGCAACAATGATCGATTATTTGTTCTGGTGAATATGTGGCTTGCATATTATTGAGCACAGATTATGCATTGTTCTCAATTTGGTACCATTTGAGTGGTGGTACATTGTTGGGATAGTAACCTGTATGGAAGCTTGTTAACCTTATAAAAATGACTAAGCATACACACACACACACAGTACACACACTGTGTGTGTATAGCTATAGATGATGATGATGATGATGATGATGATGATGATCCGTTAGATCGAAACCACGGATTGTCGTCAATGGGCCAACTTTACATTTGCATTGGATTAGGGAGGGTACTGTACCGTGTAATTTGTTGCCCATCTAGACGAATTTTAACTAGGGCTTGTATGGAAGGCTTTGAAGAATATCTCAATTTGCGTGTTCGTGCATCATTCTTGGCAATGATAGTGTTGATGTAGTGTTATAGGTGGTCTGTAATTTCAGGCATTGATTTGAAAAAAGGGTTCTTATGAAGAACCATAACGAAGGCTCTTCTATAATCTCCGAAATCAGGTGAATACGTTTCAAATTCATCAAGCATCGATGGTTATGGTAGGGTTTAACCCGTGTTCAAGTAACTTGAAATAGGGACTTCTCACCCTATAATTATCATAGAAGTAAACTACAAATAACAGTACTGAAATTGGTCTCCAATTTGACCAAACTCGTAACAACACCATGTCCAAAGGTATCCCCTTAAACCTTCTTTAACTCAAACATCCTTGAACAAGGGAACAAACTCTTTGTAATACTTCTTTATGGATTCGATAGCTTCGAAGGCACGGGCCTCGTCTTCTGGGTAATACGCAATGGGATCGGACAACAAAGGAGTCGGGAGACCGAGCACGCCCTCGAGTGTCGCGTGCAGGCAATAAGCAGAGTAAGTAATGTGGTATCCGCCTTCTTGCACGATCAATAGCCGTCCTTCGCAGTGCTTGTCCGCCATACGACGGATGATGCGTCCAATTCTTCTGTACCCCTCCATAGTCAGGCATTGCCTTCCGTTCGGGTCGAACTGCACGGAACGGTCATGCCCTAATTAGATTAATATGTTGGAAATCAAATGTATAGATTCACAAACCATATAGTCTCTAAAAGCTTAAGCTTTTTCGAGAACGATCGTCATTTGTTGGGGTTTGTACAACGAAACGAATCACGTAGATGCAGATTCGGAGTTACGATATAAATAAGCAAAACACAGGAACGTGTTGGAAATAATATATATCAATTAAGTTGTATTGATTATTTTAGGATTTATTATCTTTTAGTTCTGTATATTAAGTGTGAGTGGTGGTATAAGGACAACTAAATTATATAATTGCAATGCTAGAACAAAAAGTTCAAAAAAACAAAGGAAATTGAGGACTATTAACGTCGGAAAACATTATTTCAGCCAAAATCCGCCCTGAAGTGAGGTTTCCGGTGTTAGTTATCCTCAAATTGCTTCATTTTTTAAGCCATATGATCCTAAAAACTGCAACTTGTTAATTTAAGTGTCCCTATAACGTCGCCACCTAATATATGTGACTAAAATAATAACTAAGCCAACATTATATTAAAAATCGATGCAACCATTATATGCTTGGCAATAACTTAATATATCTAACAAATCTATAGCATTTCGGGCCCGATTTGGTATAGAGATTGCAAAAATGCTCACCGCGCTCGAATCTTGCCCGAGGACCAAAACCATCACCTCGGGCCCGAACCGATCCACGGCGAGCACGACCAGCTCATTGACCGCCCGTTCGTAACCCGAATCGCCCGACCCGTTCGGCAAAGGAACGTTCAAGTTGTACCCAAACCCTTTTCCCTCGCCCAGTTCCTCCACGGACCCCTTCTGAGGGTGCGACGGGCCCCACGACCCGTGGTTCATGTGGATCGACACCGTTAGGACCCGATCCGACCCGTAAAACCCCTCCGCGGTCCCATTCCCGTAATGGACGTCGATGTCCACCACCGCGACCCGACCCACGCCCGACCCGAGGGCTAAACCCACCGCGAGCCCGGCGTTGTTCAGAAAGCAGTACCCGTCGGCCCGCCCGGGCTGGGCGTGGTGGCCCGGCGGGCGGACGAGCGCGTAGGCGAGCCTTTCGAAGGCGTCGTCGTTTTTCCCGTCGATGATTTGCCTCATCGCGGACATCGTCGTCCCGGCGGCGAGGAGGGCCGAGTCCCACGTCCCGGGATTTAGGAACGTTCCCGAGCATAGTTCGATGCGTTCCTTCGCTTTTTCGTCGGCTTCGATCAGATCGTTTATGTACTCTGGGGAAGCCGTAAGTAGTTATATATTCCGTTTCGACGATAGTAAGTTTCAAAATCAAAAGCGACTGATGGGATCGTTCGACAAACGTGCAAAAATAAAATATATTCATGCGGGTTAATTATTTTTTCTGTAATTTAAGAAGTGGTGACATTATACGGGACAATAACAATCAAAATTAAGCGATTTAGTGAAATTATATCGGCGAAATCTAGATTTCGTCCCAATATTGTTTAATTTTGAAAGTTAGTTTTCGTACTTATCAGAACCTTAGATTATACGTCGTAATCCTAAATTTGGACAAAAGTTAAAATCACAGAGCGTAATGTCTCTGAATTGCTCAATTTTAAAAGTTACTGTCGAAAATTACACGGTACAATAACTATTAAAAATTAAGCAATTCAATGAAACTATACGCCGAAATCCTAGATTTTGTCTCAATTATCGCTTAATTTTAGATTTTGTCTCAATTATCGCTTGATTTTGAAAGTTATTATACGTCACAATCCTAAAGCAAAATTTAAAATCACGGCGTATAGTGTTTCAAAATTGCTCGATTTTGAACGTTATTGTCCACCCCTTAAATCAAAGGACAAAAAAAAATGTACCTTGCGTGTGAAAAGTGAGCAGCTCGGAGATCTGAGCGTGCCTTCCACGGTGCCAGGCGACGTAAGGGGCGATAGGCCCACGGCGGAGGATCGAAACCATGTTTCTGACCCGATCCGAATTCTCCGGGTGGTTCTCCAGCACGTCGAGGAAACCCGGGTCCATACCCGAGTCGAAAACGCCCCGACCCGAATCGTGCTTCAGCATACCTTCGTGATAGAATACGTGTATCTTCGGCTTGCCGTTCTCCGGCGAGGATTTAGCTGCTTCGGAGGCCGCCGAAGACATCGCCGCCGTGAAAATCGTCTGAGCTTTTTTCTCTGTACAGGTTGATTTGGTACTGAATTAAATTGAACAGAAATTGAACTTTACTTTTGTCGTGAAATCGTCGCCAGAGGGAGCGATTTTAGCTTGCCTTCATAACACGATATTACATCTGCATATTGCCACGTACGGAATTACATAAATTATAATAGAAAAAAAGGAAAAAGATATAATGCAAATCTTATTTCATGGTAACACATCACCTTTTTATACATCTCTCTCTGAACTCTGAAGTCTGAAATCTCTCTCTCTGTCTCTCTCTCTCTCTCTCTCTCTGAAACCTAAAGTCCCGCCCGCCACCGTCATGACCACTCCCTCCGCCGTGATCCCCACCGTGGTCCTCATATTATCTCTCCCACTCCTTTATTTCATCCTCACCCCGCACATACTCCCGCCGCCGCGCGTGGCCATCACCGCCCCCGACGAGCTCGACGACCTCTCCCTCTTCCACAAAGCCATCCACATGGACAAGCAGCACACCGCCGCCGATTCGAAAAAGTCCCACCGCCTACCGTCGCGAAAATCGCGTTTCTCGACGAACCCAAACCCCCGACCGCCGAAGATCGCCTTTATGTTCCTAACAAACTCCGCCCTCCACTTCCAGCCTCTGTGGATCAAATTCTTCGGCGGCGCGTCGACTCGACACTACAACATCTACGTCCACGCCGACCCATTCGCCGCCGTGCCTTTCCTCGAAGGCCCGTTCAAGGACAAAATCATCCCAAGCAAGAGGACGCAGCGCTCGTCGCCGACGCTGGTCTCCGCCGGTCGGAGGCTGCTCGCCACCGCGATGCTCGACGATCCATCAAATCAGTACTTCGCTCTAATTTCCCAGCACTGTATACCCCCTCCACTCCTTCAATTTCCTCTACAATTTCTTATTCGACATTGGAAAATTGGGGAAAGGCTCAGATTTCAAGAGCTACATCGAAATCCTTGACGATCAGCCCACTCTCTGGGATCGATACAACGCTCGGGGCGAAAACGTAATGCTGCCCGAGGTAAAATTCGACGAATTTAGGGTTGGGTCTCAGTTCTTTGTTCTTACAAGGAAGCACAGCTTGATGGTGATTGAGGATAGAAAGCTATGGAAGAAATTTAAGCTCCCATGTTTGAATGTAGACTCTTGTTATCCCGAGGAACACTATTTCCCGACCCTTTTGTCGATGAAGGACGTCGATGGCTGCACAAAGTATACGCTCACGAGGGTTAATTGGACGGGCAGCGTAGACGGGCACCCGTATACATACCCGCCCGAGGAAGTTTCGGGCGGGCTGATTCGTGAATTGAGGGTATCGAATTCTTCGGGTTTTGAGTATATGTTTGCCCGAAAGTTTTCGCCGGGTAGCTTGAAACCTTTGATGGAGATCGCAGACTCGGTCATCCTCAAGGACCGAATTTCGAGTGCTCGAAAATCGAATTTTCGTTTTCGTTCTTTGCACTTATGGTGAGTACTAAAGGTGGTGCCTTTTTCTTATATATATGGTTTATCTTTAATTGATTGTGGGGCAATTCCTTTGATGATCATTTGGTTCTTGAAATAGTTGAGATTAACAGATATAACATTACATGTTACATGGTATTTGTGAAGGTCATTACGATGAAAAATCTTTTTTTTTTTGTGAATTTGGGCGTATTATGGCGTCCCTTTTTATCTATGGTGTTTGGAATAGAGGGCTTGTCGATAACTGCTAATCTCCCATATATGGAGTGGCATTTATCGATCAAATTTTGGGTTTGAGGCAATGAAATAGTTGATAAATGCAAGAAGCAGGCTTAGGTTGTTAGTTAGTTGATTCATATCCTATGATTTTCTTTTTTTGTCTGAAGATTAAGTGGTGTATTTTCTGAATGTTGCAGAAGATGATGATGAAGGCGAAGGCTTTCTTTCCAAGTCCTATGGGATTAGGCTTTGGAGTGTTTATATGTAATAAAGGTGTGTGCACTCAGCCTAAGGTAACCCGAAAAAAGGAGTCAAAGTGATATATATTTAAATAGACATATTTTTGTCTTTTTTGTTGTTTATGTTTAATGGAAATTGATGAATGTTCATGAAAAATGAACATAGTATTTCCTTTTGTGAGAAAATAAAAAAAGTAATGTGTAAATAAGAATTGTGAAAAATGATACAATTTTCCATCCCTGTCCTTTTCGTGAAGATATGTTTTGGCGTATTTGTTAGCTTTAAGCTAAAGATGGATTGCAAGTCCAAGCAATGTAGAGGTTCTTTTGTTTTAATTTTTTTATTTATTAATAATTTTATTCTCGGGCCCACATCTTGGTTCACGGGCACGTCGGAAGGCTTCTTTCTCATCTGCATTTAAAAGTTAATAAAATAAATACTCTTCGTTTATCCGTTTAGTTTCTTTATTTTAGATTAGTATATCTTGGTCCATCCATGTTAAAGATAATGTTGATTGTGATGAGCATTTCTTTAGAATATCGAGAACCTTATTGGTAAATATTGAATTGAAAGAGTGTATTATGAAATCCCAATTACCAAATATCCACGAGAAAGTGAGAGGTATATATTGGAACGGTATGGCTACTATTGTTAATAGTTACTATCTCCATCCTAAATGATTTTGGACATTTGGAGTATGACACGGTTTTTAAGAAATTGAATATTTTAATAATATAGTACCATCAAAAGGTGAAAAGTGTATATTTTGACACGCCTTTTAAGAATATTTAATAGTATTATATTGATTGTTTGTGGTAGTTTTTTGCTATAAAAGGAAATGTCCAAAACGGTTTGGGACGCCCGATATAGTAAAATGTCCACAACGGTTTGGGACGGAGGGAGTATTATTATTTGCCACAACATGGAGATTATTGTATTTATCATTATTGTATATTGGAGCTACCTAGCATGAAGATATGATAGAAAATGTACCTTGTGTGCGTGTGTGTATAGATGTCGTAGATAGTAAAACCTCATTAAATTCGATGACAAGAAAACTGATACCAAACCATCATTATCATATTCCGTAATCAATATCGTCAGCCACCGATTTTATTATTATTATTAGGCATTACTAAACATTTTCTTGATCGACATTTCACACAGAATAATGCATGTCGTAGATAACTTGTATGCATCTACTTCACGATCAAAGTCAACTACTCTAAAAATACATGATTGTATCATCCAAGTTATGTGTTTCAAAATCATAGTTAATTCCCATGATGTAGATAGAAAAAAAAGACGGATTATATATATTTAATTGCCCAAGATAATTGTCATAAATGTGATTAGAAGTTAATGAAGATTAGACGACGAGGTTGGCGGGCTATCAGCCTATAACTAACGCACTCGATAGACCACACTTACCAAACAAGATTCATATTCTTCACAAAAATTATACGATTGATGGTGACAAAAACTTCAAATTTATTTTTTCGTGTTTTTCTGCTAGTTAGATATCAGCATTAGTACTTTTTATTATTGGGTTAAGTTACCAACAAATCGATATAAATATATACATATATATATATATATCTACATACTAGTAATTCTGAATACACAATACGTGTACCATATATAAATATATTTTATTAATCTTATTTTACTTTGAATTATTTAATGAAAATTATAATTTAAATTTTGTATATTTAAATCTATAAAATGAAAAATCGATTTATTATAAATAGTAACTAATTAAAAATAATAATTAACTAAAAATAGATGAAGAATAGTAATTTACTAAAAATTGTAATTAAACGTAGTTAGTAATTTTTTATTTACTAATTATTTTTTTTAGAACTCGACATACATATGACGGTTTATATTCACCTCTCGTTAATATAATAGAATAACTATATATATTAAATATTTAGTTATTGATTTGGTCTTTGATGATATATTCGTACGTCATTTTAGAACAAACATCAGCTACGAGACAAACTAACAACGAAAGGTAGCCACTAGAAGCTGTTGTGTGTTTTTCTAGTTTAAATATGGGGTTTGTTATGAATATGGTGGGATTTTCCACACATAACAAAAACACTTCAAATCGCCATACCTTATTTTATGTTTTTTGAACCTCGCATATTAACTCTGAATACTAGTAATACGTGCACACTCTTAGCGTGTGCAACAGTAAGAGTAAACAAATTAAAAAAAAATACTCAGAACAATGAATAATTCAAAGATCCCACGGAACAATCTATTGATAGCCATGTTTAATAAATAAAAAAGGGAGAATTGTCTGGCAGTTTTAGACGTGGGTTACTTTTCGTTTCTTTCCAAAGAAGTGGATAGTTTCTTTTGGATTTTTTCTACTTGTCTGTGTTAGTTTTGATTTTTCTGAACGTGGGTGGTTTAATTCGATGGAACAGTTTCAATTCATGCGATTCAATTAAAATCGACAGACCAATTGCATAGATTAAATAACCGACAAATAGGCTCAAATTTATGGTGTAATTGATACACCAAATTGATTATAATTTGACAGTTTTTAAAAGCCCCTGAGCATTAATAAAAGAGTATAGATAAACAATATACGGTATATATCACGCCGAGTTATACAAATCTTGGTTGGTAATGACATTTTCTACCCCTCTCTTCATCAGAAAGCCACTAAAAATGGATTAACCATAACCTTTTCAACAAAAATAGAAATTTAGTTCCAATCAAGCAGTAGAAGGAAGGTTTAGTATCTCTAACCATTGACAAATGGGCCCATTGTAATAAAACTAGACAGAAAGTCCCATAACTCTCAAGGCCCATAAACACTGAATGTCCACGTGTACAATTCACATCCACGAACCTCAAAGCGACACGTCATCAAGCATTTAAAAGTTGGCTAACGAGTAGTTGGCCAAGCAATTAAAACACATTACTTTGATAGGTAGGTAGCAAACGCTTCACTCACTCTAATACTTGCATATAGCTAACAGAAAAACAAATTCTTACAAACCTTGTTTATTACCAACAAAAAGATGGGACTCGCCGGAATATTCACCGGAATATTCCTCCTATTGGCCGTCTACTGCGCAGTCGACCCTTTCAACCACAGCGCAATACGCGAATTTCCCGACTTTAAGGCGTTCAAAGTCGAAACTCCGCCATGGTCGGGATTGCCCATCGATAGGGACCGAGAGAATCTCCTTCAGAGATCGACGATTATGTTTTCGGGCCAAGTCCAAGGGCCCGAAAGCCTTGCGTTCGACCCGTCGGGCCGGGGCCCGTATGCCGGCATTGCCGACGGGCGGGTCGTTTTTTGGGACGGTACCGAGTGGAGAGATTTCGCCTACACTTCTGCCAACAGGTCAGTGCAGTGTATTGAAATCGAGGATTTCTCCTAAAAACAATTGGTGATAGAGGAGACTGTCTTTGTATTACGTTTGGTTTGTAACCCCATTTTATAGAAAGGTCCAAGCCCATGAAAAAACAGTACTAGAAAATCCAAGATAAAGTAATACAATATGGATCCGTTTGGGATAAATTATAGAAAATGGCCCGTTTAATATGGGCTGGCTTTTTGTTTCAGGTTCTTCATCTAAGTTACCAAAAATGATAAAATGGTTTTGCAACCCATTTTTCTATGTCTGTCTAATAAAGAAAATGTAGCCTTGATATTACGTGGGTTTGAGAACTATACGTAAATCTCAACACAAGTGCATTGTGTTTTCTAACTTACGGTAAATCGATATTCTCAAAAACAACGTTTTTCGTTTGGTTTTAGGTCGGGCCTTTGCGGCCCGAAACGGTCGATTTTGAGCTACACAAAATACGAGCACGTATGTGGGAGGCCTTTGGGGCTGAGGTTCGATAAGAAAAGCGGAGATTTATACATAGCAGATGCGTACCTGGGGATATTGAAGGTGGGGCCCGAAGGGGGATTAGCGACTTCTCTGACCACCGAGGCCGAAGGAGTGCCTTTAGGGTTTACGAACGACTTGGACGTCGACGACGAAGGCAACGTTTATTTCACCGATAGCAGCGTAAACTATCAAAGAAGGTTAGTCAGTTTTTAAAAACAACGAGAAAATTGGAAACTTACGGTGTATAATGTTTCAGGAACTTCCTGCAGTTGGTATTCTCGGGAGACGATAGCGGGCGACTGCTTAAGTACGACACGAAGACGAAAGAAACTGTCGTTTTGGTCCGAAACATTCAGTTTCCCAACGGCGTTTCCCTCAGCAAAGACGGTTCTTTCCTTGTCTTCTGCGAGGGAGCATTAGGCAGGTCCGTCGAATACACATCATATATACATAAACACGAGAGAACGCCGTTTTTGGTCCCCCAATGTTTGGGGTTTGGACTTTTTTGTCCCCCGTATTTCGAGATGCCACATTCAGTCCCTAATTTTATTGATTTTAAGCGATTTTGATCCCCCTGTTAATTTCGCCAAGTTGGACTGATTACGGACCAAAGAATGGGGGATATAGCTCGGCCAGTAATTCTATCCAGCTTAATGGTGATGAACCAAAATCGCTCAAAATCGATAATATTGGGGTTTGAATGTGACGTCTCAGACATGAAAGACTAAAAACTTTAATGTCCATTGGCGGAGCCCAGTGATGTCACTGGACCCCACTGAAAAAATTATTTAATAATATCGGGTAAATATTTAATAATAGTATTAAAATTGAAAAAAAAAATATACTAAGGGAATCCCGACGAAAAATTTTAAAATACTAGGCATGGGGTGCAGTTTGACTGGACCCCACTAACCCAACTCTCGGCCTCCGCCAAACATTGAGGGACCAAAAAATGGCGTTCGCCACCCAAACGAATGCTCTTATTCCTAAACAGTCTAATTCTTTACTGATGATTCAAAATAGGCTGAGCAAATACTGGCTAAAAGGCGAGAAAAGCGGGACCCACGAGGTTATGGCGAACTTACCCGGGCACCCGGACAACGTGAGGACGAACGAAGAAGGTGAGTTTTGGGTGGCGCTCCACTGCCGTCGGAGCTTATACTCATACCTCTCGGGAATGTTCCCGAGCGTACGAAAGCTGTTGCTGAAGCTTCCGATATCGGCGAGGGCTCACTATCTGATGCAAATAGGAGGTCGCATGCACGCGATAGTGGTGAAGTACAGCGCTGAAGGGAAGCTTTTGAAGGTTTTGGAGGATAGGGACGGGAAAGTTGTTAGGGCGGTGAGTGAGGTCGAGGAGAGGGATGGGAAGCTTTGGATTGGGAGCGTTTTGATGTCTTTCGTCGCCGTTTATTCCTTGGAATGAGAGAGAGGGAAGTTGTCGTACTTTTCGTTGGTTTTCTTTCTTCTTCTTCTTCTTCTTCTTCTTCTTCTTGAGATTGTTTTGCAGTATCTGACGAAGAACGAATTAGCAGAACGAACCAACTTTTTTTTTTTCTTTCGATTGGATGATGATAAAGCCTAAGCATATTTATATTTTGTCGCACGTATATGGAATACCTGCAAGATAATGGTCATGGAGCTGGGGAGACGGAGAAAGATCGGTCACCATTTTCTCATTTCAAAATAGAGTTTCAGGATTCTATTGAAACGGACGGATGAATATTCGCAAGACCGAAATGTATGATTTTAAGATAGTCTTGAGTTCTCGGTTGGATGAATTTACCTTGATAGAAGGTACCTTGGATAATATGCTTCCTCCATGTTTGAGGACAGAAATTTCCAAGAACACAGAGTTGAAGAGTTACATTCAATGATGAAGATATATGATCCGAAATTACGAAGGTATTATCAGAAAATGTAGATAAGTTACCTCGAATTCAGCCAGCTGAGTTCTGGTTAGAACATTCTGAACTTCAGTTAAGGCATACAAAAAGCTTCATATCATACGACGGATTCAAAATGTCCTAAAGATAATAAGAGTTTGACATTATTACCAAAAACAAAAGGATACCCTTTTGACGAATAACTGAAAATATACAATATAACTATATTTTTAGCACACATGAAGAGTGCATGAAACACTAGTTCAATTAAACAACCGTGTTAGGAGCCGTAGAAATAGAAATCATACGTCGTGGACACTTTTATTTTGACGTTAAGTACTTTAATAAGTAATTTACGATTTAAGAGGCAAAAGAATCTCAATTTGTGACGCAATCTTATGAAATCCTTTTTGAATCCCATTGAATCCTAGACTTCTTCCTATTCTTCCCGATATATATTTAAATGCCTATCAGCTAATTTCCATCAAATCCCAATGAGCTTCAGTATCCTTTAATTGCACTGATAAATCTCTTTACCACAAGATACAAGTCTTCTCTCACTTTCGTCATTAATAATTTGTTACTAAGATTCACGTTAGCTTTATTACACGAATGACGATGATATTCCTTCTGATACTGTCATCGATAATCTTCGTCGAAAGGGCGACGACATATGCTGCTGCTGCCGCCGAGGTTCACAAGGTCGGTGGTTCGTTAGGTTGGTCAAATATCACAGACTACAAATCCTGGGCTGCAAATATCCGTTTTCGCGTTGGAGACATTTTACGTAAGAATCCTCATATGACTCATGATTTGATTTCTTTTCTATTCGGGTAATGTAATACGCGATGATAAGTTTTTTTTCTTCATGTAATTTTAGTATTCGAGTATGACAAAGAGCACCACAGTGTGGCGAGGGTAAGAACTCTTGAAGAGTACAACTCGTGCAATTCAACGGCCCCTATAGCTATTTGGGCTACGGGCAACGACTCGGTGGTGATGACAAACCGCGGAAGATATTACTTCATATGTCCCGCTGATTGTCAGTTGTCAGGACACAGGGTAGGTATATGTGCTGAAAGGATCCCGCCCTATATGCCCAGTCAATGCATAACCTTAAGCCCGAGCGAATCGCGACGCATTGGTCGGGTGATGTTGGGTGTGTTCTGGGCTATTGTTGCACTTGTTATCGCATCTGGAGTTGGTTGTATACTTGTTGTTTGTAAGAGAGATGCTGCGAAGGGACCTGTTATGCATATTTCGATTCCGCCTCGTACGGAACAGTTGGTATAAGCTAAGCTAAGTGGCTTTCCTCAATATGACGCCGCGGATCGATGCGAAAAAGAAAAAAAAAGTGTGGTCATATGCATTGAATCATTGTACATTATGCTTCACGTGTCGTACCGTTTCACTTTTTTTTTTCTTTTCCACATCAAAATTTGTAAACCAAACCGAGCCTAAAAGGCGTCTGGGCACCGAATTTTTTGCGTTGGTATGTATGCGTGCAAATGATATTGAAGGCGAAAGTCCTATAAAAGCGGGTGAAGGATTTGTGGAAAGTTTCATGTTTTTCACAATGTGTAGTATTAATATGTTATTTTGGGGGGTCTTTTGTGGCGGTTAATTTTATTTTCATTTGGCTCTCTCTTTTGGGTCTTTCTGCCCACCTGATTGTTTGTTTCAGTCAGTTGGAGTTGTTTGGTTGAACATTCTATTGTAGATTTTTTCATTTACTTAATGAAAGTTATCGCCTTTAAAAAAGAAAAAAGCTACTCGATTGTATGATATATTTGACCTCATAATTTATATTTGCAAGGCACTATTTATATCTTTCAAGTCATTAAAATTTTTTTATATCCTGTCATTTATATGGTTGGTGACAGCAACTTTTTTGAACTCGATTTTCACAGCAGCAGCAAATCGGGTAATTCTCAATAATTTCAACACTCAAATTAATCCAAATTTGTAAGCATTAGGCAATGGATAACGAAAAAAAAAAGGGTACCATGCCTCAGCGATTTACAGCTCAGCTGCGTTTTCCTCTTCACCTGACATGTTCCACTTATTGCCGGAATTTCGACAGTTCACTATTAATAAGATTCTGAATCATCTTTTAGTGCAAATTAGATCCATAATTCAGCACGAGTTATCAAATCGCCCCACTGCATGAGAGCCTCTGCCAATTTCATAAATCTTTTAATTATTTGTAATGTTCTAGCCCAAATTTAAAATCATCATTAATCGAACTTGAATTTACATAATTTTATCTTCTGTTCTGTCTTGTTAGATTAATTGCTTTTAATGTTTTTAGCCAAAATCTTAAAATCCTCATTAATCGAACTTGAATTTACATAATTTATCTACTGTTTTGTCATGACAGATGAAATCAAGGGTGAAAAAATGAATCGAATTGGCTAAAAAAAGATGAGCTTGACGAGCTAGCTCGACTTAACTGAAGTTCGATTCGAACACGAACTTCATCATAAACTAAAAACCAACGAATCGACTAGCCAACTACTCTTTAATACGTTTAATTTAAATTTAAAATTTCGTTCCTTAAACTCGAGTTGGGTTCAAGTAAACGAACCCACGAGTCAAGCACAAGTTAAATTAATCATCTCTCAAATTTCTAATCTTGCAAGTTAACAATAAAAAAGGACAACAAATGGTGTTAAGCATTAAGCTAATTACAAAATCATTTCTAAACAACCTTAATCATACAACAGTTGCTCACAAGCCTAGTGCCTATATTATGCATGATCTTCAGACATTAACACATTTGTTAAGGGAGTAGATATATATGTTCCCAACTTACTTGCCAATGAACCCAAACCAGTGAAGAACCATGGCGAATAACAGCATAACGATAGCCAATATCATGCCTTGCCTTCCCAGAAAGAAGTTCTTCGTCTTCTTCGCACCTTCGACGCCTCGCTGTATTCTATCAGCCCATTTCATCTTTTGTAAAAAAATGATATGGAATAGAAATATCATGGAGAAAACATGTATGTGGTGTGAAAATAATTCGACTGATAAAATAGGTAAAATGTCGGCCATCACATACCATTGATTCCAAAGCTTCGGGCGATAAAGATGACATGGCTTGCTGGGCTTTTTCGGCGTCTTCACGGGAAAGCTTGAAACCGAATTGCTCGCTCATGTTAGACATCATTTCTGGGCTCATATTCTTCATCATTGATGTAAGCATCTGTCGAGTTGAGGAATATGATGAATTCTTATAGTATAGCAATTCAAAGCTAATTCCCATTAAAGTAGTTAGTATGATTGATTATAGCACTATAGGAAAAAAATACTCAAGGAAATGATTCTTGAAAGTGCAAACCTGTCTCATAGCTGGATCTTTCATTTGATTTCTCATCTGTTCTTGAAGATCTACATTGGAATTTGGAATATTCAACTGAGACGAACTGATAGGATTCGCACCATTAGAGGAGCTGCTTTCGCCATATCGATTGCCATTAACATGGATATCTTCTTTTGCTTTACTATCATCAGTATTTGTACCGTTGAATGCTGTCGCCGCAGTTGAAGGTACTGCTCCTTGTCCTCTCAAGGACGAGGCGATTTCAAACATCTTTTGGCGTTCTTCAAGAGGCATCTTAGCAACCATATCACTGGCCATTTTGAGCATATCAGGCGTCATTGGGGGAATCGAAGGATTAGCATGAGAATTCGATGATGAAGATGACATGTCATTTCCCTTTAACGAAGATCCCATTTCGAACACTTTTTGAAGATCTTCGGTTGACAGTTTACCCATCATATCAGTGGCTGCCTTGATCATGTCAGGTGACATCTCAGATGGAAGAGAACCACGATCCAAATTTGGATTTTGGCCTTGAAAGGATGAAGCTAATTCGAACATCCTTTGAAGTTCTTCAGGGGACATTTTGCCAATCATATTTGAGGCACTCTTCAGCATATCAGGAGATATACCTTCAACGTTTCCCCCATTAATGGCAGATAAAGTTTCAGGATCAGTCCGAGAAATGAAGTCCTGGAAAGCCCTAAACCACGGAAAAATTTACATTTAGCTTCCACTGATGTACGTGCTACTCTACCATGCTTGAGCAACAGTATAAAAAGTTTATACTCCAGCTCCAATGCGCTGAGGGGTTATTAGAAAGAAGAAAGTGGAAAAAATTGACAATTCTGAAGAAACAGTTTAGCACAAGATCGGACGAATGATGTCTCTTGTGTGTCTAAGACCCTGAACCAATCTAAAAGGGAACATTGAATTGCATAACGATGTGGTAAGCTTTCACTTGGAGGTAGAAGTCAAAATATACACGTTTAATCAACAGCAACATACCTAAGATTTTGCGGGTCATCTTTTAGGGTTGAAAAATTGCCAGTCCGTAAATTATCCATCTGACTTGTGTCGGATTGACTGGTTTCCTCTGGCACTTGTTCTGACTTTGAATTGACATGGCTTTGAGACGGCACATTGTGGTCTTCGATTATTTCTTCAATAACCACCCCTTAATAAAGCAAGAATTTCAATCAAGTAGAATAAATCCATCACTCAAGCAATTAAAAAGTATGTCAATCGACAATAAATAACGGCTTAGCATGGTAATACACCTCCTCTTGCAGAACGACCACCACCATTTTTGGTCAGATCTGCTTCGGCAATTCTACATACAAGAAAAAATGGACCTTAAGTTGGAAAATTTCTTCCACTAAAGAAACAGATAACAATGAACAATTCAGAGTCCTACCGAGGACTCAAAAGCCCCCCAAAAAAACTAGTTTATAGGATGAACAATAAGAAGAAACTACCAAGGTCATTGACACATAATCAATTCTCTCATAATATCAGCACAAATTATTGATTCCCGATAAAAAAAAAAGAAAAGTATCGTGCATCAATACTTCTCATTATGGTCAACTATCATAATTACAGATATGGCGCTAGAAAATTCATAAACAGGGTAGTAAAATAAATATTTCACCATTTCAGTGACCAAGATAGGAAGATCATAGTAAAAAACTTAGCGAAGTGCAATCTTACTTATTGACAATAAATATTATAATTGATTATTTTGTTAATGGTACAACCACTAATATCATTGATATTCTCCCGGCACACTGTTGAAATTCTACGATTTGAGTGGACAAAACATTGCAAGAAAAAAGTACCTTAAGACATCTGCAATAGTTTCATCTTCAGGGGAAACTTCATGGGCTTTAGTTAAGTCAGACACAGCCTCCTGCATATATGAGATGCAGTCAAATAAACATGAATCTTTTCTAATATGCTATTCATCCAAAAGAAAAATCTTTTGATTTGAAACAAGAACGACAGAAATCACATTACCACCTGCAGTTGCCCCAGTTCTCTGTATGCCTGACCCCTTCGGTAGAGGGCTTTAACATTCTGAGCGTCATATTCAAGAACCTGTGGTACCAATAATGTGCTAAGTTATGATCAGAAATTAAGAGAGCAATAAGGTTAAGGTTGATCACTACTTTCTTCTACGAGATAATATATTAAAAAAGGGGTGAACAACACATATGTGGTCTATTTTTTTAAAACAAAAAATTCGAATTAGGCGATAAAAGTTGAAAGGACTGGGAAAGGTGAACTTGTTTTCGAATTAGGCGTAAAAGTTGCAAGGACAGGGAAAGGCCAAGATGTTACTAAGCCTTTGAACGATTTCGAAAAATAGGAGAAATTTCCAAGCAAAGGAAATTAAGTAAAAATATTCATAAAACTCTAGGAACCTCACCTCAGTTCCTTCTCTGATACAATCGTCATACTGTTTGGTTTTCAAGTAACACGACATCATATTAACTGAGCATGCCAAGACCAGATTTCTTCCTTTCGAAGCAGGAACATCTGTAAGATTCTTCTTTGCCTGTTACAACACATGAAGAAAAGAGAACATAAAAAATTAGGTAAAGTGATTCACATAAGCATATGCTCTAACAGGACAGAATTAGAAGAACTCATCACCTGAATATATTTTTGTAGGGCACTTTTGTACTGTCCCTGACTGTGTAGGTCATTACCCTGTCACACATAACTCAAGTATATGACCATTAGAGCAAAAAAAGTATCATGTTGATGAAAACTATCAGAAGAATGAGCTTAAACAAGTTCAGAATTAATTCGTTTTTTTGTTATTGATCTAAACCTGTTTCTTCAACATTTCAGCTGCACTAATTTGATAAGAAATCTGACCATCCATTTGAGCACGCATAGCAGCTATTTCCTCGGGGGAAGCTTTCGCCATTTTCTCGCTGATCTCAGCCATATCCTCGGGTCGAGTATGCTTTAACTGCTCTGCAGCTTGCTTCAAGTCTTCTGGCCTCAAATTTTTCATGCTTTCAGAAGCCATTCTGATCAAATCTGGATTCGACATCATCTGTAAACAAACCAAGAGATATTGAATGATCTTCAACAGAAATCACCTACATGCATCAAATATTCAACCATGAGAGATTATTAAGCTTATATTTCCCCAAGAAATAGGAAAGGAATAATATCATCACAATGCTCAGACTGTAACCATATTTCCCAGTAATTCTGCACCCACCAAATGCTTCAGTGATTAACTCACCGGCTACAAGCAATCCAAAACCAACTATAAGCACAGAAATTTCGAGATACCGTTAATCCTTCAATCTAAAAGCCTTTTACACAATCAACGGATCGTATAAACAATAGACAAAAAGATTTACTAAAATCACCACTCTTCCAATCAACTAGGTACAAACACAAGCAATTTCCATAATCCACACGCAGAAATCAATAGTTACACCAACAAAAGCAATCTATCGCACAAATCTCCCATAAAGTTCACAAAATTCCAGCCACCTCGCCTTTATAAATTAACAAAAAGTTATAAAGGACCTGTTGCTGCAATCTTGCCATCTCAGCAGGCGACATACGGCTCATCTGCTCCTGAGCCATCCTCATCAATTCTGGATCCATCATGCCGTTGAACATCTTCGAAAAACAAAAAGGAAATCAACCCTGACTCCACAAAATCGATCTAGATTCTCGCCGAGCTAGATGGGTTAGATTTGAGAAAGCAATTAAGAAACAAAAGCGGCTGAGGAATGAGAAATCAATGCATTGAATGTGCTTGGCTGCTTGCAAGTGTAAATTGCAATAGCGGTGTAATAGTCTATTTAAATTAGAAATAATAATTTAGTAATAATAACGGATATTTACAATAAATACCTATTTGAATAAAAACTTACGGATCAGTACAATTAATAATAATAATAATAAATAATAATTAGAATTTGATCATGTATTTTAAAATTTATCTTAAGATACATTAAATAAACAAAAATGGTATGCTGCTATGCTCCTTGGATATATATTTCTACAAAGCAATCGAAATCTCTCGAGCGGGCTTGTGAGCTTTTTCATTTTTTAATTAATTTTCTAACTTAAATTTTTTAAGTTTACTTTTTTTAGCATAAAGCTCGGCCTCGGGTCCATTTACAGGCTAGCGTAAATACGTTGTCGACTATTTAACTAAAAATGGCAAATCCATTGTGCGCTATTTACGCTTACCACCAAAAGTCTTTAGTCAGTGCGCAAAGTATCGACTCGACGCCTTCAAACACGCTGATATATCGCCCCGTGTTGTATCGATCAAACACGGATATTTGCGTTTTTTCAGATCATTGCGTAGGAATAGCGCATCAATTATACAAACAACGCCGCCGCTAGCAAAGGGCGATCTGTTTTGCGACGCGACGCTCTTCTATAAACTTCAACATAGCCTTGCTTCACTTTCTTACCCTTCGCCGTGCAACTTTTTTTACATGGTTATAGCGTTTCTACTATCGCGAAATAGCGCAAAATAGGGCCGCACGAAAGCGCAAAAAAAAGATCGATCGCCGAAGTTGCGAAAGGATCAATCACAAATAGGCGCGACGAAGAAAAAAAGCGTCAAGGTGCTGAGAATTGCAAAAGCTTCGCAAAAAAAGATTATCTTCATACGAAACTGTTTATTTAAGGCGTTAGATAACCCGAAATCGTTAATATCTTTATATACATTAAAACATTATAGTGATGTGCTCGTTACATTTCTTGCCTATGCTTCGTTTCCATGCCGAAGCCAAGCGCAAACAGCGGGTCATAGTGTGGATCTCCGACGTTCATCGGAAGCTGATCGACGGATTTAAACCAAGTGTGAGCGAGTTTCCCGCTAAAACTGTAATCACCAAAAAGAACGTCAGCCACACCTTCCCCTTCTGTACCTGAAAGTAGAGTTTAAATCGAACTTTTTTCTTGTTAGTTAGAAATTTAATATTCGAATTCGAAATATTCGTATCAGAATACAAATATGACAGTGATTCGATTTGAATGATCCAATACATATTTAAAATATATATTATAATTCGGATAATTATGTTCGACTAATTCAATATAATATATCGCAAACCGGATTTTGTGAAGAATGGGAAAAAGATATACGTTCGAGTTCGAATATTTTCGAAAATAGTTTGAATTGATTTTACTAGTCGATCGATTCATTAATAATAAAAACAGAATATGGTGATATTCGATTCGACTCATTTGCAATCATATATACCTGGAAGCCAAGCAGCAACCAGCGCGTCGATCTGCGCTAGGTAAGGACCGATAGCAACGGGTCGACCCGAAACTATTACAACGACGCACCTAACAACGCTGCAAACGTTAGCGATCGTTCGCAAACCAGGTTCGGGAATCGTAAGATTCTTGCTGTCTCCGTACGATTCTGCGTATGGATACTCTCCGACCACGACGATGGCGTAAGAAAAGTTTTTCGCCCTAACGTCGTTTTTGTCGGGATTTTCGATCTCTATGACTTGCGTCGAGGGGTCGATTGCTTTCTTGATCGCATCAGAAATCGCAGTTCCTGTGTAATAAGAAAAATAAATAGGATTTGTAGACATTTCATGTCGTACGTCAAAAAATTCAGTCGACCAGATTCAAAATATATATTTTATTTCCAATACAAGCCTCAAAATTAATGATATTTTTTATGTATATTTGTTCACCTACCGATGATGAGATCATTGCCTCCTACACCTTGCCAAGTCACCGTCCAACCGCCACACTGATAGCCGAGGTTAGAAGCATGAGTTCCGGCGACTAATATTTTCTTGGCTTTCTTCGGTAGGGGAAGCAATGGCTTGCCGGCGTTTTTTCCATTCTTCAGTAATACGAGCGATTTTCTTACAGCTTCTCTTGCTAATTCCCTATGCTCCTGTTAGGGTTTTCTATTACAATAACAGACAGATAAAAGCAAAAACATTTAGGGTTTATGCATTACAACCAAAGTAAATTACCTGGCTACCAAGGTGTTTAACCAAGCTGAGATCAGCCAAGGGATTTTCGAACAGGCCCATCGTAAACTTTACGGTTAGTATTCTCCTAACGGCGTCGTCGATTCTGCTTATTGGGATGGCGTTGCTCTTCACTTGGTAAGTTAGGTCGTCGATGAATTCCGTGAAGTTCTCTGTGATCATTACCTGAAGTAGTTGATAAACAAACAAACAAACAAACAAACCCTATGTTAAGACTCGACTAGGATGATTCATATTCATAATAAGTATGTCCGATTATTTTATCTACGCCAAAAATGGGTCCTGTCCAAGAACCTAATTAACCTACCATGTCTATTCCCGCAAGAACTCCAGCATTAACAGAATAAGAATAATTTGCGCGCTTTGGATCTGTAAGCCTATCGATTCCTTCCCAATCCGATTGCACGAATCCCTGAGACGACATTCCCATCGAAAAGCCACGATGAATTTATGTAAGTATATATTTCTATTATATATCAAAAAAGGCTTGTTTTTCTGTTCATGTATATTAAGGTTGTGGCATTTTATAGACACATAAAATTGAGTATATAATTTTAGGACGGTAAAACTGAAACAGTTTGGGAACATCAAATTAAATATCGCAAATTTTACGGCAGTAAATTTCAAAATGGACGCAGCGTGAGAACTATTAATGCTAGAACTTTGAAACTTATTGTCTACAAATTGCTCTAATTTTGAAACTTATGGTCTGCAGATTGCAAAAGTTAATTTAGGCATCCTCAAATTGCTATAATTCGAAAGTTATTGCCCTAAAATTGGCACTCCCAATTTATGTCTATTTAAAATGTCACTCCCCGAATATACAGGACTAGAAAAATAGTTTAAGTCTATCCAAAACTACCTTGAACTTGAGCTTGTTCTTGAGAAACCCTGTGACGAGATCTCGATTCTCATGCATCCTCTTGCCATGAAAACTCGAGTAAGAAAGCATAACCGAAGCTACGCCTTTCTCTATCGCATCCTTGTATGGAGGCACGTGGATGTCGAGCAGCTCCTTGAAGCTTATAACTGTATCGTTCGCTTCAGTGCCATTTATCGTGCCTCCGTCGCCTATAAAATGCTTTCCACATGCCGCAACATTGTTCCTTAAAAATATGCGTTACACTCTTCAAATAAATACTTGATTTTCGAATGAAGCGTCGAACTACAAAATAAAAAAAAACGATTATTATCATTATTAAAGATCTAGTAGGGTTTAACCGTCCAGCGATGAAAGGAACGCCACTTGAGGAATTTTTCCGTATGTCGCCTTGCAAACCAAGTACGATAGACGTCATTGCCTGGACGATCTTTGGATCTTCGCTGAAGGTTTCATAACATCTTCCCCATCTTGGGTCTCGGCAAACCTATTTAATCAAACACGTGCGTAATAACATTGACATATTCTTACAGAAAGATCGTTCGAAGTTTAAGAAAAGGAAAGTCGCTTACAGAAATTCCCGGCGCAAAATTGTACGGTATCCCCGTGGCTCTAAGCTCTAATGCAGTGGCTGCTCCAATCCTCTTCACTAGCCATGGATCTCTGTTACATGCAAGTTATTAAACACTATTATTACACACACATACATCTACAAACATAGATTAATATTGCATACATAAAATATATATGTATGTATTTTACTTGCCTTGTGGCTCCAAGTCCTATGTTGTGAGGAAAAATGGTGGCATTGTAGGCATTTCCATGTCCGTGCAGAGCGTCGACGCCGTAAATCATAGGTATCCCAAGACGAGTCGCAAGTGCGCCTTTTTGGAATTCATTGACCATATGCACCCATTCTTCCGCCGAGGCTTTGGGGCGGGGAACACTTCCAGCCCCACTTATCACACTACCTGCGAATTCGTAATAGAGAAAACCCTAAACATATGTGTGTGTAATAAAAGCAAAAAACAAATGGAAGAAACAGAAAAGGATAACTAACAACCTATGAAGTACTCCTCCATAACTTTCGGAGATGCAAGATTTCTCTCGATCTGAGCCATCTGTCCAATCTTCTCTTCAAGTGTCATTCTCATCATCAGATCTTCGATTCTAACGCGTAAAGTTTGCTTTGGGTCTTTGTACTTAATGTTCTCTGCGTCGCAGTGAACGACGAAGAACAAACATACCGCTGCCGCTATTGAAAACCCTAACCCGAGTGTGATGAGCTTTGAAGATTTCGTCATGGTTATGTAATGATATGTATTAAGCAAAGCAATTCACACTGATCCCTTTTGCTGTCTGCAACAAATATAAACAAGAGAAATATAAAAAGAAGTTTAATGGTCAGTCATTTTGCACTTATGTCTTCTTGATAAGTGCGAGGGTTTTGTTTGTACAAATCATGTAAGAGTTGAGAGTTCTATCATTTACAGTCGAAATGAGAACTCTCAAACTTACCAATCGTGCCCGCTAAGTAAAGGAAAATTATGAAAGCCAAAAGCATAAGCATGAAAGTCTGCACATAGCTTTCATTATTTTATATATTACACCAAATACGATGTGAAATAAAGTAAAATTACCGTTTGCTATTCTGTTCCAACAAGGAGCGGAGAAGAACTTGTGTTGTATAATGTCACTGTTTGTTTTATTAGTAGAGCTTATATAGGTTGTTACAATCAGATTTCGGTGATATATGTTCTAGTTATTACACATTGTAACTTTGACGGTATATTGTAATCTTTGACCGGATAATATCAATCCATTACATAAAGTTTTGGATTTGCATTATATTGTTGATGCCTATCCGAATTCCATCAATTACTTTATTTTAATTTTGTAAACAATCAGCTTTACGTCGAAGCATGTTGATTTTCTTAAGGATTTGTAATTTGCTATTGATACTTTTGTTTTATTTTTTCAGCGTATTGAGGATTAATGATGCTATCCAAATTCCAACAATTACTAAGATCTCGTTAAAAAAAAAACAACTTTGCGTCAAAGTCCAATGTCACATAGAAGCGACATACGCAAATAAAGTTCAAATTAAGCTTAGAGACCCTCCAAAAAAAAAAAAAAAAACTCAATCTTAGAGATACGTTGAATTCGATTTTGCGAGAAATGCTATAATTAGGTTTGAATTGTAATCGTGATAAGAGCATTTCCAACCCATAAACACAATGTCAGGCTCAAACATAAAATGGAGTAGTTTTTCTGCAACCGTTAAACTCATTTTCAAACTCATTGGACTATTTTCGAAATATTCACTTGTACTCCAACTTTTACAACTTTTCAATATTGCACAAATATTTTATAACTTCAAAAGAAATAATATTTTAATATTATATTACATCTAAATAAATAAGCAGAATATTGCCAGTATTATAACTTAAAAAAACTTTCTAATTACTTTTTAAATGCATTTATTTTTTTATTTTTTTATAAGGATGCTTTAATTATTAAAACAAATAAAAGGACTTTACATGCAATTATTAAATGAAACTCATAGTATGAGTTCAAACGCATCTACGGTTTTAGTGGAGGAGAGAGAAAGTAAAAAACTCATTTTGGGACTGGTTTTTAAATTCGATTGGGGTGATTTTAGGATATTTTTTGTTTTTGGATTCCAGGTCTAAAACTTCAAAACTCTTTGTCGTCAAACTTATCTTAGAAAGTCTCATAGCTAATTGTTGGTTCTCTACATATTTTGCAACGTGCAATAATAGTTGGTGTCATTATCAGCTTAATTTGTAATTGATAATTAAACATACCTAAAAGCAATAAAAATAAAATAGACAAAACAGAAGAAAAGTGAGCATGCATGGAATTATGACATATTTGACAATATCTGTCCAAGATAATATAATGCACCTATTGTATTTGAGGTTTATTAGGGCGCGAACTGAATTGTATCATAAAGTTTTTTTAGAATTTATTTTGTTGGGATAATTATCGAAATACATCCAGATATGAAGTTACTCATATATTTTTACAGATATTAAATATATGACGTAAATAAAAAAATCAGTATAGTTATACCCAAATTTAAAATTTTACCATGTTTATATAAATGATATTTCAAAGTGGGTGATACCTTTCGTTAGGCAAATATGCTTTTCACATTATTGCTTCTAGATTAATCACACATGTCAATATTCCTTTGTAAGGTAAGATATTTTTTTAATCTTTAATCAGCATGAACTTTCCCAGTTCTATACAAATAACGACCAGTAAATGAAATTCCATATTCTCTATACTAAATTCAAACAATTATTGATAGAAATATATATTTAGTACGAATTAGTGGAATGTCATTATTATTTCCAACTCTGTATATGGCAAAGTATTGGATCTTTTTATTATTCGGACAGGGCAAACCGTGTTTAGGTTAAAGTGATGCCTTCATTACACCAAACTTTCGCTGTAATAGTACGAGATATTTTTTGTAGATATTTTCGAAATGATTTGATCAATGTGATGTTTATTCTAATAGCATATAAATGTAATATTTCCAATATTTATATATGCTTTGAATCTAACCCTTTTCCTTCCCTTAAATCAACTGCTTTACTTCTCTCTATCATATTCACACCGTGTACCATAAATTAAATTCGTATTTGTAAATATATTTTACGTTATATATTTAGATATCACATGACATTTTAGTTGGTGAATAGAGACAACGCTTCGCCGCTTCCCAATTACAGTTTACTATATATATAATATTGTTAAAAAAAATCTTGATCTTCTTCTCTCTCTCTCCCTCTCTCAGAGCAAGGCCAAGTTTCAGGAGACACTGAGGTAATTGAGAACACGAAAAAAAATACATAGATAGAAGAACATCACTTAATTTTTATTGAGATTTATGTTATTTGGTGATTATTGATTCTTCTTATGGTTGTTTACTCTTGTTCTAGCGATGGTGTTTATTGGGATGGGATGAACCACTTCGCAAAAATTGTTTCATCTTACATGAGTTATTACCTTTTTATTGTTAAAATTGTTGAAAAATCCCTGGAAATTATTCCTTGATTCTAATTTTTTTTTTTCCATTTCTTCACTTTGCAGACTGCCACATGGAGTTTCAGTAATTTCATTTCCCAAAACAACAAGAAAAAAAAGATGATGACAATCTTCGACGACGGCTCCACGGACGATGACATCGACGACGACGAGCTCGAACGGCGCATTTGGCGCTACAAAATGCGCCTAAAAAAGCGCAAAGAACTGAAAGGCGCTATTAAAGCCCGAGACGAGCCATTGGGCCAAGACGCGGCCCGAGTAAAGAAGACGGGCCGGGCCCACGATGGGATACAGAAGCAGATGCTGAAGATGATGGACACGTGCGAAGCCCAAGGGTTCGTCTTCGGCATCATACCCAAAAATGGCAAGCCCGTCGGCGGCGCCTCGGAAAACCTCCGAGAATGGTGGAACGAAAAGGTACGCTTCGACATAAACGGGCCTGTCGCCGTCGCCGAGCATCGGGCCCAAAACGAGGCCCGTAAACCAACCGGGCCCACCTCGAAAACCCTACAAGATCCTTCTAACTTTGACGTGCATCATGAGGAAAACCCTAATTATCCTCTCGATTTGTTGAACTTCGGGCAAGTCGTCGGGGATGAGACTATTGGCTGTGATAATAATAGATTTGATTTTTCGAGGAAGAGATGGCTGGGAAACGAAGCAACTTACACTTGCGAGTTTCTTCGATGTCCTTACAACGAACCTCGAAATCGCTTCGAAGATCGAACTTCGAGGGACAACCATCAGCTCTCGTGCGCTTTTAGGGCGAATTCTGAATACGGGCTTTCAGGCCTTAACATGGGCCAGCAGCCACCTTTGTCGGCAAATCGTGCCTTTGATTTCTCGGGCCTTGGAATTACTGAAGATGGAGAAAGAACGATCAACGATCTCATGGTTTTGTACGACGAAAGCGTTCGTGGAAGCAAAAGCTTGAATCTCGAAAACCCTATTGTTGCTAGGGAGTCGAATCTCAAGCAAAATGGCTACATTCATAGCCAAGGCGCCTTCGAAGGTAAAACGTTAGGTTCATCAGCTGATAATAGGTTCGAAACTTCGAATATTATCATGAATACGCCTTTCAATAACAGCCCGCCCGAGGAATTCCAAGGGATGATCGCTTCTCCTTTCAGTATGCCCTCAACGGGCGATAACGAGGGTTTTCCGGGGCTTTCGATGGATAATCTGCAGAAAGGAGACGTTAGCAATTGGTACTGAGAACAGTCGGTGGTTGATAAATTGTCCCCGCTCGAAAACAAAACGGTTCGAATTTTTTTTTTTTTTTTTTATGGATCTGCTACTTCTCCTAGATAGTTTAGAGATATATAAAAGGGTGGTTTTTGTAAGAACTGTAAGTGTGATTCTGTTTAAGGATGTGCTGCTGTGTTTAAGTGAATCAATGTTCTACTTACAGATGTTTTTTGGGTCTTGTAAGCCTGCGTTTTTGCTTGTCTCATATTTTTTTGTTAGATCACTACTAGAAAACATGCACATTAGACAAGAAAAAATTCGGTGTCTAAAATAAAAATTCCGTATCTATTGAGTAATTAGACACGGAAAATTCGGTGTCTGAAACCAAAATTCCGTATGTGTTGTTCTCGTGGCAAATTTGGATAAGGATATATACCGTTTCTAAAATGAACTTTGTCACATTTCCGTTTTTATTTCCGTATCTAATCCGTGTCTAAATAAAAACATTAATTTATCTTAAATAAAAATAGAAAACCGTGTCAGAATCTGTTTCTAATACTCATAATTTAGACATGAAACCAATTCCGTGTCTATTTTCCGTGTTTGATACTATGTTTTTGTAGTGGATTTTTCGATGTATATATATATAAGTATTTAACCAAGAACACATATATATATACATATATATGTTAAAGTTTTAATTATTTAACCACGAAACTGAGATTGATTTTATACAATGTACTTGGACACACTGCTCTTCTGTGCTAATCACTATTTAATCGATAGATTAATTCACAAACATCTTTTTAGTGGATTAAATAATCTGGTCTCATTTTTTAGTGGACATCTTCCATAGGATGGATCTATACAATGTACCTTTCCCAATAAATGTGTTAAATATATGTACATATTTTAATGATTATATCGATACCTGTGTGCCTAAACTCAAATATTAAGCTGACCCACACTGTGATTTAGCTTCATGTCCATCTACCACAATCGGACAACCTATTAGTTTTTTAACAAGTAATATCAATAGATACTAAATTAAAATAGAATAGCAGTCAAAAAAATTGTAAAATACTTCAATAGTATACGATACTTATAAATTATTTTCCGATAGAAAAAAAAAAGCATTCATCAATAACAATAACTTCCTATTCCCTCGTAAAAATTGAATCTGCATTCGCTTTGCATACTCAGTAATAGTCATTTTATATGGTATCAAAGCTCACACCAAGAATTCTCACGAAACACTCCGTAAACAAATAACGACTAAAGCTTAGATAAGGCAAAAATCAGGCGACACATTAGGAGGCATATTGAAAATAATAAACAGAATTAAATATGATACTCAAATTGGATTGTCACACAGAAATTCCATGATTCAATGGTTTACAAGAAAGCATCTGTTTTCTGGATTTTTCAGCAACATCCTCAGAAAAAAGACATATGATCACTGCTACATCTGTCAAACAAGTTTCAAGCACTATGAAACACTTCGCATTTTTTTTTCAATCGAATTCATTTTTTCGAACACGAGGCTTCAATTCGAGAATAAAGTGAAAAATATTTTATACATGAAACAACAACAGTTATCAGTTTTTCCTAGATTGAATAATATGACTTACAACAAGCGAAGATCAAGTTCTTTGCCTTAGCCTCCTACCGCTTGTATCACCACCATCCGATAGCTGACCCCAAACGCTTCGAGACTTACCACCGCTGCTGCTACAGTCTTCATCGCATCCAGCCACAATCTTCAGAAGCTCTGATTGTAGAGCTGGGAAGTTTTCTTTCAGAATTTCGAAACCATCTGAGCGCGTCACAGCTGCAAAATAATATATATATATATATATATATAATAAGAACATAGATGAAGAAACAATGAGATGCATAGGATGAAATAAAATTGTACTGTTTGGATATTGGACAAAAGGGGAAGTACTGATCAACTTCGCATCACGAAAACAGTTTTAGCAAGCATAAGGTAACAAGACAATTAGCAGCTACACAATAAACCAATTCGTCCCATTTTAAAAAAATCAGTCCAATCTTAAGACATCGGTCTGAGCTGTGATACAAAAACACATGAGGATTCAAAAATCTAAAAGATAAATCGATGAAAATATGCATGCAATGGCAGTCAACATTGAAGCAAGACTTGGAAAACCAAAAATAAAGAGTTTGCTTAACTGGATAGCGGAAAAGAAAAGAAGACTGTTTAAATTAGTGGAGCGTAGCATTACAAAAGAAGTCAAATCAGATAATTACCTGCAAGATTCTCAGCAGCAAATCTGAGGCATACATCTTTCAGCTCAGCTGCATGGTATCGTTCTGCCGAAGCCAGTATCTGGCAGACTGAACTCACGGAAATATCCTTACACAAATAAGATTGGCACACTTGTCTTAGTCTTCCTAAATCGTAACGATCAGCTGCTGCCAATAACTTCAATGCCAATGAGTCGGCGACAAGAGGGGCTGAAGAATCTCCGGGCTCAGTCTTCTCATCTTCTTCTAAGTCATCCGTGTATATGAACTTGAGCATAGCCTGTCAAGTATCACACAACGTCAGTATTTCAATCCATGAGAAAACATCATACTACTAATCATCAGCTCGAGATATTAACCAAGAGAACTAACACCGCCCAAGGCCCAAGATGCTACTGAATCCGACTCCACGAGTACCAACATGGAACCAAAAACGTGAGAAAAGAAACACACCTTAAATACTTCAGGTTCCATGTCAGAAACCATAATTTCTTCGTCACACTGATTCTTTTTTACCAACAGTTCAGAATGAAATACGTGGGAACGAGTCGCTAACACCAATTTGTGGGCATGAAACTTCTCCCCAGCAACATTAAAAACAACATCAGAATTTTCCGTATTTTCCAATAGCATCCCAAAATGAGACCCAATATCGCGTTCAGGGACCGTAATGGAATGTAACCTTGAACAATCAATAGCAGATACAACGACTCCTACAGTACAGTTGATCTTCAGGCAATCATCTTTGAGATAATCGGATGTTTCAAGCATTGCTCTCCTAAAAAAACGCTTGTATCCCCTGAATTCAGATTTATAAACATAAATAAAATATATTGATAAAAAACAAAGCATAGTGAGTTTTTCATTGACGTCGACCACAACCTTTACTTCATTCTAATAGAGATAAGTGATGCAAACAGGTGCAGATTCAAAAGAATGGTTCTGTATAAGATTATACAAGATCATCCAAAAAAGCATTATTGTTCAAAGTGGCCATCTTACTTACAGCCTTCACCTGTATGCATGAATCACTTTTTACCATATTCCCTAACACAATTATATCCAAAAGAGCTAGATAAGTAAAAAATCAACGCAATCTCAATGCATCCTATAAAACAACACCGTAGAACATCATCGTGATGAGACAAGCATTCCTATGCAATCACTATTACTGAAAGTTCATCCCATATAAAACACAGTAAAAAAATAATTACACTTGCAGAGAAAGATAATAGAAGAACAAAAAACCATACGGAACCCAATATAATCCTTCTAAAACTCATTTACTATGCAGCAGAAACGTATGCACCCTACCTCCCACTTTTACTCACCTAGACCAGATCCAAATTGCATGAGAAAACATATACAGCGAATCTAATTTACTCATCAAACAAATCAACCAAAAGGCAAAATCACAAGTAAACAAAAAGATAGCAAAAAAAAGGAGACACTTCTTTACGCAATCAACGAATCATCATCAATAAAAAGTATTCCAACATTTACAGCATAAACAATCATTACCACATGCTCCCCCTATACTTAAGGGTGTAAGGCCCGCTCTCCAAGGACCGATCAAAATGGCTGTGCACCTTGTCCTTCCCTTTCCCGCTCTGATCAATCAAAGTCAACTCGAACAACGCCCTCACGTCCGTACCCTCACTCGCGAGCGCAATAAACACGGACACGTAGGTCGAATTATCCTCAGGATTCTTCCCGTCGGGGTAAAAATAGATCGCCCATTTGTACCCTCCGACGGTGAATTCGTCGCTGGCGATGTGCTTGCCGACGCCCATGCCTTTGGCGAGAGAATAGCCTTGGATCACGAAACGGTGAGATCCTTTGACGGTCCCCGTTATGGCGCGAGACGAGGACGGCGAGTGGATGGACTTGACCCTGGGATGGGCAGGCATTGAATCGTCAGACATTGAGAGGGAGATGTGAGGAATTTGATTGAGGGGATTAGGGTTGGATTGGGAGTTTCTATTTGGGGGATTTTGGGGGGATTCTGTAATCAGGGACGGGATATGATATGAAGAGAATATAGTCAGCGAAGATGGAGTCTCTGATTAGTAGCTAACCTCTTTTTCTTTTTTATTTTCTTTGGGAATATTATATATATATATTATATATATAAATATAGGCTAAATAACGTATAACCGTGATTTAAAAAGAAACAAAAACTGTAGTTTAGAAATAGGCTAAAACACGCTCGTAGTTTGAATAATTTTTAGTCTAACGGTCAGAAAAAAATAGAATTCCCATTACACCATTGTCGATGGTCACAACTCACAAACACATGAAGGAACTCATACCATAAACCACAACACCTGTGAGGATCTGGGCTGCAACCAGCTATGTACAACATTCCAACCCGGCTCTTTGATATGCCCTTGTCAATCGTGTAAGTAAAAGTCCATCGAGCATCGAGCAGAGCGCTGTCGCAGGTCTGTCCACTGCCGACGTTCGCTTCTTCCTTGGGTCATTTGGGCTCATGTCTTTCCTCTCTTGACTCTTGTCATTGGAGGAGTGCGTATGTCAGATCAGAGAAGTTCTTATTTCACTGATTTTGTTTGAATCTTCAACGGTTTCCACAGTTGGGTTTGATATTTGAAATCTGTGGGAGATGGTTGTTGATCTAACCAGCTGGTTCCTTCATCGATTATTCTGATTACTAAACGTTCTAATTATATTCCTCTGATTAGCGATTCTTATCATTTTGTTGGTTCCCACAATTGCTTTAGATTTTATTAACCATCAAGCTTTGGAGTTTCATTATCGATATTTCTGGCGATTGTAGTTCGGGGTGTCGAACTAGTTATTGATTACTTTGATTTCTTGGATTAATACTAATTGTTAATGAATTCAATTTTGTGGTTATCACCATGTGATCATCGTTAATTGTTGAGAGAAAGATGACTGAGGGTTATTTTAGTCATTTTACGGCAGAAAATATGGTGAAATCATATTTCAGTCGCAGTAACAAGCGTGTGTTGCATTCACTGGCAGAAGATGCTGACCAGGGGTATGATGCTAAGTTTTGGAAACCATAAGAGAGTGTCGTGTAATAAAAAAACACGAGGTAGTAACGCGCATTTGCGTGTAACCACATGGGGGTTTAACGCACTTTACCCATAAATATATATATAGAGAGAAATTTTATGGTGTTCACCTTATGTGAGCACCTTGTGTGGACATCTATAGACGTGGAACCAATTCGTGATATTTCAGTATCTCACATCGACATCCGATGTTATATCGTTTTACTTGAAACTTTCTAAGTCTCATTTATCCATATCTCAAGCACAAAAATGTTTAAACTAAAACACATCAGCCGAAATCCTTGTCTCATGTTACCATAAAGAAAAAGAAATTTTAAGAACGACAATTTAAAGAAAAAAAAAAGCACTCTTCCAAACTGCAAATGTTTCTCCTCCGTAGGAGACTCGGTCTTTTGCTTTTTTGCTTTTTTCTTCTTGTGTTGCCGAGTTTCCATTTTCGCAAGACTGCGCCATTAGAAAAGAAAAATAAAAATTTGCTTATAAAATATCTAATTTTCTTTAAGGAAGTTGATATTAAAAATGAATTTCCTAAGATCACTAAACAATAAGATGATATAATATGTTCGTCCTTGTCGACTGCTGCTCGCGCAGCGAGAAAACGCATCACCGCTTTGACGGAGCATTTTTCCCGAAGGTGAGAAAATGTACCACAAATTTTCCACAAAAAATTAATTCAGGAAATTAGATACGTTCTAAATATGCATAGAAGAAAACCCTACTGACACAAAAAGAAACAATTTGTAAACTCTAGTTCATTTGCGTAGTTGGATCCATCGACACAAATGATGCAGAGAACTCATTTAACCTAATAGATTTCACGAGTTACTGATCGTAGATAAAATCAATCGGAGGAACCAGCTCTTAATTAATCACCAGAAGAAACAAAAAAAACTAGCTCAATGCGCAGTATTCATACAACAAATCCATTCAAATCCCAAATATTTCACCACACAAGCATATCTGCTACAAATGATCAAGTAGATTCACAAACACCCAACAGAAAATCAACATTTCCAAGAAATCAAGAAAGATCGAATGAAAAAAGAGCACCAACGCGCAAATCACCAACCACAACGCGATTCTTTGAAGAACACAAACAACAAAAAGAAAAAAAAAAGCATAAAAGAAACCCTTAACTGATCAAATTGACCAGCTGTTTTTCCCAAAGATCTCTCTTTTAAGTTTTAACTCCATCCTCCAATCCGAGGGAAGCCAATTTGGTCTCTGAGACATTTTCTTCCTTGCTACGGCGGCGTTCTTACCCCTTCAACGGTGTCATGGAAAGTTTGGCCAATGGTTAGATGGTTTTGGGATCTAAGCCATTTCTTTGCTTACGGTTTCTTCGGTTTCTCTTTCCGAAGATTCGATGCTTCTTTTCAACCAAGGGTTTCGATGGTTGGGTGATTTTGGGTTCTGAAGCCACTGCTTTCCCTAAATCTCAGTTTGTTGCTTTTTCGATTTGTCTTTCCTGAGTATAATAAGCCTTTTGATTTTCCCATACCGGTCGTACCAATGAAAAATAAAATCAGTTTATAGCATAATAGTTAGTGGTACACAGACACATTATGGTGCCAAACTTCACTGGGGACGTAGTGCGCGGCGAATGGCCTAATACACGGACCAAAACTACGAGTACGACGCATGTTTGAGAAATGGCGCAGAGCTCTGGCCATGCGCAAATTTTTCCAAGGTGTGAGCGCCATTTTGCGCCATTGACTACTACGTTTGATATTAAAATTGAATTTGTTAAAACATTTTCATGGTAGATAAAAGAACCTTGAATTTTAAATCATAAACTTTCTATCTATCTTCTCCTTTTATACCAACTCATTTTTCCATGGTCATACAAGTTCACAAAACACACACGAAACTTATTACCGTAAAAAGAACAATTCGAAACAACAATAAGATATAAAAAAGGGTCTCCAAACTGCATACATTTTCCAGAATAAAAACAGATATTGGTCTAAGAGACTTCATCATTGTCAGTCTCTTTTTCATCTGAAGGAGACTCAGCCTTTTGCTTTTTGTTTTTCTGTTCAACACCTTCAGAGTCTTCCTTTTCAACGGACTGCACCATTGAATAAAAACTAAATTTGCTCACAAAGATCTAACTTTTTATTCAATTTGATATTCGAAAATGAATTTCCTAAGATCTCTTTACAATAACATGATAGAATAGTTTTCACATACCCCTGATGTAGGATCATCGGCCTTGTCCACTGCTGCTCGTGCAGCGAGAAAACGCATCACTGCGCTTTTCGACCGAAGCATTTTTCCCGAAGGCGAGAAGAAGTACTGCAAATTTTGGAAAAAATATATTTAAGAGCTTAGATTAGCTCGAATATATGCGTATGCATGATGCACAAGTTTGTAGAAAGATATATCAGACAATCATTATTTAGTGCGAAGATAAAGGATAGAAGAAAACCCCCATTTGTATGTACTAAAGATGGAAATCAAAGTGCGACAAATTCAATTGAAAACGCTCATCTCTAAAGTACTCTCTCGATCGATTGTTAAGACTTATTAACAAAGCTTAATCTGTGTGGAGTAATCTCAATGGCCAAAATAAAATAATAAAATAAATAAACACATATCAATACATGTGTCATGAATATATGTCATGTGTGTACAGGAAAACAAAAAAGAAAAAACAACACGTTAGGGGCTTAGTCATTTGTTAAAGAGGAGAAAATAATAATGATGTTGTATTCTTAATTCTCTATATAGTGCATGTATGGATCTTTGTAAAAGAGAGAGCAATAATAAGAATATGTTGATGTGTTAACGTGAAATACAAATATTCTCCTTTTTCATTTTGCATGCATTTAAAGAAAAATAACAAATTTGGTATTAGACTCATGTCATTCGTCGGAGCAACTAGTGGCCAAATGCCCGTTCCGCGCCTCACCAGATCTAACTACAACAACTGGTGTATTCGAATGAAGGTGTTGGTTGGGTCTCAAGACGTATGGGAAATTATTAAAAAGAGGTACACCGAACCCGAAAACACGGACGGTTACACGGCAACCCAACTGGAGGCGTTGAATGAATCTCGCAAACTAGATCACACTACGCTTGCCATCATCCACCAATCTGTAGATGATGCCGGTTTCGAGAAAATAGTCGGGTGCGAAAAAGTCGAAGGAAGCATGGGAGACGTTGGAGAAAGCGTATGAAGGTGCCGACCGAGTAAAGCAAGTACGGTTGCAGATTCTTCGAGGCGAGTTCGAAATGACAAAAATGAAAGAAGGCGAAGGTGTGTTCGAGTACATAACGAGAGTGCAAACCATCGCCAACCAGTTGAAGAGAAACGGTGAGGTTCTAACCGATGCCCGAATCGTCGAGAAAATTTTACGATCTCTGACGAACGAGTACGAGAATGTGGTGTGTGCTATTGAAGAATCCAAAGACCACGAAAAGATGACGGTAGATGAACTCTCCGGTTCGCTTGAAGCCCACGAGCAACGAAAGAAAAAAGAAAAATCAGGAGTCTTTGGACGAGGTCGTAAACACGAAGTTGTCACTTAAAGAGGACAAAACATTTTATACGCACCACGGTCGAGGAAGAGGACGTGGCCAACATGGACGAGGTTTCGGGCAAATTACAAGCCGAGGATGACGATACTTCCAAGAAAAAGAAGGACAAACGAGCAACCAAAATTGGAGAGGACGAGGTCGAGCACGAGGTCGAGGAGATCGGTCAAATCGACCGAGCGTTGAATGATATAATTGCGGAAAGTTCGGGCACTTCGCGAAAGATTGCTGGTCTAATAAGGAAGTTGAAGAAAACGCAAACTTAGTGGCACAAGAAGAGCCAAAAGACGAAGGCGTACTCTTAATGACGCTCGAGGACACAAAACCGGGTAATGACATGGGTGGTATCTTGACACCCGTGCCCAGCAACCATATGAGTGGGCACAAACATCTCTTTACGGATTTAAAGAAGATCAAGGATGACCGCGTAACTTTTGGAGATGCATAAAAAATAGAAGTCAAAGGCCGTGGGAAAATTTGTTTCTCAAAATGATGGCAAACAACGATCCATCAAGGATGTTTATTTCGTTCCAGACTTGAAGATGAACATCTTAAGTATGGGGCAGTTGCTCGAGAAGGGATGTTCGGTGTTCATGAAGGATCGATCGCTGCAACTAAAAAGCAAAGACGGGCGAATTATTGCACAAGTCGACATGGAAAGGAACCGAATGTTCAAACTCAACCTGATGGCAATTCAAGAAAAATGTTTGCAAGTTGACTTGGAGGATAAAAGTCATTTATGGCACATACGGTTCGGACATCTACACTACGGAGGACTAAGATAGCTCTCCAAGAAAGATATGGTGCACGGGATGCCGATGATAGAGGAAGGAAAAAAATTTTGTGAAAGCTGCATGATCGGGAAACATACGAGAATGGCGTTTCCAAAGCAGGCAGGATATCGAGCACACACACCGGTCGAGCTCATACACACAGATATATGCGGGCCAATCAAACCAGTCCCATTCAGTGGGAAGAGATATTTCATCACGTTCATCGACGACTACTCGAGAAAGAGTTGGGTGCATTTCTTGAAGGAAAAATCAGAAGCTTTGGAGATGTTTAAAAAATTCAAAACAATGGTCGAAAAGGTGACAAGCTTGAATATCAAAGCACTCGGGTCAGATTGAGGCGGAGAATAAATGTCAAGTGCTTTCATATCATTTTGTGAGGGACAAGGCATCACCGAAAGGAAGAACCGAACCATACTTGACATGGTTCGATCAAGTTGAAGGCTCCAAAGGAGTTCTGGGCCGACGCGGTACAATGTGCGGTTTATATTCAGAATCGGTGTCCACACAACAACCTCGGGAGTCGAACACCACAGGAAGCATGGAGTGACCAGACCGACTGTATCACACTTCCAAATATTTGGAAGCATGGCGTATGCCATGTGACGGACCAGAAAAGAGCCAAGCTCGACGACAAATGCAAAAAGCTCATTTTCAATGGGTACGATGAGAAGACGAAGGCCTATAGACTACTTGATCCAGAAAAAAAAAGGCGACGATCAGCCGAGATGTTCGTATTGACGAAGAAAGTTCGTGGGACTGGAAGGATGGAGAAAAGACTACGACGCATGAAGAACCATTTAACATTGCACCAACATCCGCTTCGGTTTCACCCCAAGAAATTAACGAGGAGGACGGACCAAGACAACCGAAGATACGAAGCATGCATGACCTATACGAAACAATCGAACAAGTTCACCTAGTCTGCTTAGTGGCTGACTTGGAACAAATTAGTTTCGAAGAAGCCGTAAGAGACAAGAGATGGAAAATGGCGATGGACGAGGAGATCAAGGCGATTGAAAAGAATGACACATCGAAGCTGGTCGAGTTGCCACACGAGCATAAACCCATAGGTGTGAAATGGGTTTGTAAAAACAATGAACGCTCAAGGAAAAATCGAGCGTTATAAGGCGATTGGTGGTGAAAGGCTACCGACAACTGGCAGGAATAGACTACGATGAAGTGTTTGCTCCCGCTGCAAGAATGGAAACAATCCACTTGCTCCTTGCCCAAGCAGCACAACTTAGTTGGTCGATCTATCAAATGGACGTGAAGTTTGCATTTCTAAACGGGGAACTATAGGAGGAAGTCTACGTGGAACTGCGCCCGGGATACTCGGAATTAGGAGAAGAAGGCAAAGTGTTGAAGTTGAAAAAAGCACTTCACGGGCTAAAGCAAGAGCCTCGAGCATGGAACACCCGAATTGACGGATAGTTCAAAAGGAATAATTTTGAACAATGTCCATTTGAGCACGCCCTCTACGTCAAACGACAAGGAGAGGAAATGATCATAGTCGCTCTTTATGTCGATGATCTCATTTTCATGGGGAGCAGTGAGAAGATAATCAGTGATTTCAAGAAGGCGATGATGAAGGAGTTGGGACTGATGAAATATTTTCTTGTTCTCGAAGTCGAGCAACGGAGCACGGGAATATTGGTGTCACAAGAAGCGTAGGCGAATGATATATTAAAGAAGAATAAAATGGAGGAAAGTAAACCGGTACTACACCGATGGAGCTCGAAACAAAATTGTCCAAATTTGAGGGAGGACCAGGAGTAAATGCAACCGAATATCGAAGTCTTCTGGGAAGTCCGCGGTAATTGACGTGCACGAGACCCCATATCGGTTATAGCATTGGAGTTGTTAGCCGCTACATGGAAGAACCGAGACAGGCACATCTCAAAGCAATTAAAGAATTCTTCGATACATACGAGGAACACAGTCCCTCGGCTTATTCTATTCAAAGACGAGTGACAGCAAACTTGTCGGGATATTCGGATAGTGTTGGTGTGGAGATATTGATGATCGAAGAAGCACAGGCGGCTACGTATTTTTTATAGAGAGTACGGCGTTTACATGGCTATCGAAGAAGCAACAAATCGTGACTTTGTCAACCTGTGAAGTGGAATATGTGGCGGCATCGTGGTGTGTTTGTCACGCAGTCTGGCTAAGAAATTTATTGCTCAAGTTAAATTTGCAAACGAGATCATCCAACCGAAGTTCGAGTGGATAATAAGTCGGCAATTGAGTTGGCGAAAAATCCGGTCCATCATGAGAGATGCTCGCTTTCATTTTATCAGAGAGCACGTAAAACGGAGAAGTAAAAATGATACATGTCGCCAGTCTGGACCAATTCGCAGATATTTTCACGAAGCCGTTACCGACATGTCGTCTGAAAATTTGAAAAAGATGCTCGGGACGAAAGACCAAAAGACATTGAGATTAAGGGAGGAATTTGTGGAGTAATCTCAATGGCCAAAATAAAATAATAAAATAAATAAACACATCAATACATGTGTTATGAATATGTGTCATGTGTGTATAGGAAAACAAAAAGAAAAAACACGTTAGGGGCCTAGTCATATGTTAAAGAGGAGAAATAATAATAATGTTGTATTCTTAATTCTCTATATAATGCATGTATGGATTTTTGTAAAAGATAGAGCTATAATAGAAATATGTTGATGTATTAACGTGAAATACAGATATTTCTCCTTTCTCATTTTGCATGCACTTAAAAGAAAAAATAACAATCTGTAAACTCTGCTCTAGTTCATTTGTATAGTTGGAATATCCATTGGATCTCACGAACTATAGATCGACGACAAAATCAATCAAAGGAACCAACTCTTCACCACAAGACGAAAAAACTAACCATTAGCTCAATGCATATGATTCACCAAGTTCGATTTGTTGCTGCATACAGCAAATCCATTCAACAAAAGATTTCTCAAAATATTAGACCTTTTCTACCGAAAACACCAAACAATAAGCAGATCAGCCACAAACTATCAACAAGACCAACATTTCCAAGAAAGCAAGAAAGATGGAATGGAAAAGAGCAACAACGCCAACTCACCTAATGGAAAACCCTAAAATCAGCAAAAGCTATTCTGAATAACACAAAAAAAAAAGAAAAAAAAAAGAAACCATTACCTGATCATATAGACCAGCTGTTTTTCCCAAGGATCTCCCTTTTACCTCCATCCTCCAATCAGAGGGAAGCCATTCTGGCCGCCTAGACATCTCATCCTTGCTCAGGCGGCGCTCGGAGCCTTTCAATGGTGTTAAAGAATGAGCAGTTGCCTGCTCTTCTGAGTTCGCATTGGAGAGTTCAACCAATGGTTCTGAGGTTTTTTTATCTGAAGCCATTTCTTTTGATTAGGGTTCCTTTTTTTGAGTGGGCTCTACTATTGCGAATGTGTGTGGCTGTGGGTATATATACAAACGCGTGAGGGTTTGTGTGTGTATTAGGGCAGAAGAAAAACTGTGGAAGCTTCTTCTTGGATAAGTTCTGACTTGTTTTGACTTTATTACGAGAGACAGATAGGATAGAGTTAAGTGGGTCCCACGAGTGGGTCCTAAGGAGGTTTTAATGTCGGCCTAAAAAAGGTCTTTACTAAAGTAGAGTATTGAGGAAATCTTGTCAAAAGTGGAAAAGCAATTAATCACAATTATACTATATTAAATTTGTTGGGATGGTTGGTGAATGGTAATTAATAAATTTTCAAGCTGGAGATTCGATGGGACCCATATTAGCCCTGTAAATTAAAACTTCGGTTCATAATCTTTAATTAAAAACTCTTGACTTATAAATAGAGGGAATTGAATCACTATTATTAGGACAACAGACAAGAAAATTACAATTAGAATGTGCATGATATTTTCTTAAAATATAAGAAAAGATCTTTAAAGACCAGAATATTTGAAAATAATATTGAGTATCCTCGTAGAAATGAGTGATTTTAAGTATGAACAAAGGAGTAAAGTAGCCTCTTCAGCGTTAGGGCTGATGCTTCTTCAACTTTGGTGTTGGAAAGTTCAACCAAGGGTTTTTTAGGGTTCTTCTACAATTCCGATTGGTTGGTGATTTTGGGTTCTGTGTCCACTGCTTTCCCTAAATCTCAGTTTGTTTTCGTCTTCTTGAATATAAGCTTTTTTCCCGCACAACAATATCAGGATGAAAAAAAAAATTGCCTATAAAAAATCTCATCTTTAATTATTAACTTGGTAGCATAATATATTTTTTGTGCGAAGCTTCGATGGAGCCATGATGCATGGTGAACGACATGATAAACGCATCCAAGTACGACGCATTAATTTGGCCAATCGCTTATTTTCTCCAAGGCGTGTGCGCCATTTTGCGCCACGGACTATACTGCTAAGATTGCTATTAAAACTGAATTTGCGTAACATCTTCATGATAGATAAAAAAAAAAGAAGAAAACCTTGAATCTGAAATTATTAAACTCTCTATCTATCTTCTCTTCTTGTACCATCCTTGGTCATATAGTTCACATAGCATCCAACATATGTCGTCCATGCGATAAAAATATGTAAAACACAAGAAGCAAAAGTCCGCATATCCCAAATTGCATATATTTTCCAGAAGAAACATCTATATATTATATATATATATATAAAGATATATGTGTGTGCTCTAAGAGTGCTCCTCATTGTCGGTCTCCTTCGCACCCACGGCACTTGTACCCTTCTCATCCGAATGAGACTCAGTCTTTGGCTTTTTGTTACTCTCTTCATCAGCTTCTTCGGACTCTTCCTTCTCAACGGACTGCACCGTTAAAAAAAGTTAAAATTTTCTTATAATATATAACTTTGTTTATTCAAATTGATTCGAAAATAGATCTCATAACACAATAACATGATAGAATAGCTTTCACATACCCCTGGAGAAGGATGACTGGCTTTGTCGACTGCTGCTCGTGCAGCGAGAAAACGCATCATTGCGCTCTTTGGCCGAAGCATTTTGCCCGAAGGCGCGAAGAAGTACTGCAAATCTTTTAAAAAACTACGTGTTTAGGAGCTTAGATTCGCTCGCAAATATGTGTGTATGCATGATGCACAAGTTTATATAAAGAAATAGAACAGCCATTATTTAGAGCAAGGACAGAAGGAAACCCCATTTTGTATGTATAAGAAATGGATATCCAAGTGCGGCAACTCAATCGAAAACAGTCATCGCTAGTCTACAAACAATCACGAGCTATATAACACTTAAAGTTAACTAGTTCATTTCTGTAGTTGGATCCATCTACACACGTGATATAGACAACTCATTTAACCTAGATTTCACGAGCTATATGTAGATCGAAGACAAAATCAATCAAGGAACTAACTCTTAAGCACATAACCATTGGCTCAATGCATAGGATTCACCAACTTCGATTTGTTGCTACATACAACAAATCCATTCAACAAAAGATTTCTCAAAGTAAGACCTTTTTCTACCAAAAAGAAACAAACAAGCAGATCTACAGACTATCAGCAAGATTCAAGTATAACTAACATTGTCCAACATCAAAACCTACATTTCCAAGAAGTCAAATAAAGATGGGACGAAAAAGAGCAACAACGCGCAAATCACCCACCAGAAAACCCTAAAATCAGCAAAGCCGCTCTTAATAACACAAAAAAAAAAATAAAAAAATAGAACCCTTACCTGATCATATTGACCAGCAGTTTTTCCCGAAGATCTCCCTTGTAGCTCCATCCTCCAATCTGAGGGAAGCCATTCTGGCCGACCAGACATCTCCTCCTTACTCAGGCGGCGCTCTGAGGCCTTCAACGGTGTCATGGGCTTTGGATCGATTTGCGTCTTCAAGTTGTTGTTGGAAGGAGCGAACAAATGTTCTTCTACGTTTTCTCTTTGTTCGTTGGTTTTGGGATCTGAGGCCATTTGTATGCTTAGGGTTTCTTTTTTTTTTTCTTTTGCAAGTGTGTTGGATGTAGAGTGGGGAGTGAGGGCTTGTGTGTGTCTTAGGGCAGAAGAAAAATTGATTAAGCTTCTTGTTGGATAAGCTCTGACTTGCTTTGACTTTATTAGAGGATGGACTCAAGTGGGTCCCACCTTGTTCGAGGAAATGAGAAGGTTTCAATTTAATATATGTCGACGTAAAAAGGTTATGTATGAAAGTATTCACTATTAAGAGAATATTATTATCGAAAGTGGAAAAACAATTAATTATGTATTGTCTTAAAGGATCGACTATTAAGAAAATATAATCAAAAGTGGAAAAACAACTAACTACATATTAAAAAGAGTTTGGGATAGTTGGTGGATAGTAAATTTCTCAAGCTGAAGATTTGACGGGACCGACATTTTTGCGTTGTGACTTACTAGTACTATATATTAACGAAAAATTACTTTGATACAAATAATTTTTACAATTAGACTCCAACTATATTAGCTAATGGTATTGAATCACGATTATTGAAAAAACAGACAAGAAATTTTAGAAGTAGAATGTAATGATATTTGCTTAAATGTAAGGAAGGATATTTAAAGACCACATGAGAATGAAGAATGACCATATCTAAATTAGCAAAAACGATTTTCATGGTAGCTATTAGAAAACTTTGAATTTGAAATTATAATCTCTCTCTCTTTGTACCAACTCAATTTTCCTAGGTCATAGAATTCCTCAAACACACAAGAGTCACATATAGCATCCAACATATAAAATATTTGAAATTAGAAACCCAAGAAGCAAAAATCCGCATAATTACCATTAAAAAGCAATCCAAAAACAACAAGAAGAAAAAAGGTCTCCAAACTGCATATATTTTCCATAATAAAAAATATATATATGGTCTAAGAGACTTCATCATTTTCAGTCTCCTTCGTGCCCACAATGCTTGTACCCTTTTGCTTTTTCTTTTCCTCAGCTGCTGCTTCTTCATTGTCTTCCTTCTCAACGGACTGCACCATTAAAAAAAAGTTAAAATTTGCTGATAAACATATAAAGTTTTTATTCAGATTGATATTCAATCCCTAGATCTCATAAAGCTTTCAAGTACCACTGAAGAAGTATGACTAGCTTTGTCGAGTGCTTCTCTCGCAGCCAGAAAACGCATCACCGCGCTCTTTGACCGAAGAAGTACTGCAAATTTTGAAATAAAATATATTTAGGAGCTTAGATTCTCGAAAATATGTTGCATGATGCGCGAGCATATAGAAAGAAATATCAACCAATCTTTTTATAGAGCAAGATAAAGGACAGAAGAAAAACCCCATTTTGTATGCATTAAAAATTGCTGTCCCAGTGCGACAAACTCAATCGAAAACATTCTAATCTACAAACAATCTCGACAAATTATTAAGACGCATCAATAACACGAAAACTAGTTTATTTATGTAGTTGGATTGGATCCATCTACACACATGATGTAGACAACCTCATGTAACGTAGAGTTCACGATCAATAGATCGAACACAAAATTAAATCAGTGGAACTAACTCTTAAACTGGAAAAAAAGGCAAAAAGTTCTATCTCAACAAACTAGGATTCATCAACCTTGATTTGTTTCTACATACAACAAATCCATTCAAACATAAGAATCCTCAAAATTAGACCTTTTCCACCAAAAACAAAAAGCACCTTCTGCCACCAAGCCAACATTTCCAAGAAGTCAACCGCAAATCACCAACCAGAAAACCCTCAAATTCAGACAAAGAAACCCTTACCTGATCATATTGACCAGATGTTTTTCCAGATGATCGCTTTTTCACCTCCATTCTCCAATCCATGGGAAGCCAAATTGGCCTCTGGGACATTTCTTCTTCGCTGAGACGCCTTTCTGAACCCTTCAACGGTGTCATGGGCTTTGGATCGATCTGATGCCATTTATTTGCTTAGGGTTTTCTTTTTATTTTTCTTTCGAAAGTGTGTTGGCGGTGAGGGTTTGTGTGTGTCTTATAAAGGGCAGAAGAAAAACTGTGGAAGCTTCTTGTTGGATAAGCTGTGAATTGCTTTGACTCTAATAGAGGATAGACTCAAGTGGGTCCCCTTTGTTCGAAAATGAGATGAGAGGTTTCAATTTAATGCGAGCTAATGTATTCACTATTTAGAAAATCTTATTATCGAAAGTGGAAAGAAATAATTGTATATTGTCTGAAAAGAACTGCCTATTGAGAAAATATCATGAAAAGTGGAAAAACAATTAGTTACATGTTGAAATAGTTGGGGATGGTTGGTGGATAGTATATTTCTCAAGCTGAAGATTTACGAGTCCAACAAAAATTTACTTATTAAACTCCAACTATAGTAGTTAGTGGTATTGAATCACTATGAAAAACAGACAAGGTAATTTGTTAAAAGTTAGAATAGGAGAGATTTTTTCGGGCCAACTCTAGCATAAGTTCAAGCCCATATAAACTTTTGGAGTCTATCTCTAAAACCAATTGACATTTGAGGGAATAGCCCACAAGCTTAAAAGAAGCCCTCAATTCTTCTTATGTTATGAGAGGCTAGGTTTGACATCCAACAAGTATGTGCATGAGATTTGCTCAAAATGTAAGGAAGGAAAGACCACACGAAAATGAAGAACGACGATATTTCAAAATAATTTCGGTGTCCACGTAGAAATGAAGTATTTTTATGAAAAAAATAATGATATAATTAAAAGTTATATTTCATGTATATTTACGAATTATTTATGCGTACTCTGTGTATCAAAAGATCAATATAAACAATTAATTCTCAATATAAAATGATTATTGTTGAGATTATAAAAAGTAGGTTTCGTCCCATATCGAATAATTCAAGCTCTTCCATGCTTGCGAAATAGAATTGAACTCTCGCCATGCGCAAATCACCGACCAGAAAACCCTCAAAATTCATCAAGGCGCTCTTGAAAGGATTAGCCAACTGTTCTTCGGAGTTGGCATTGGAAAGTGCAAACAACGGTGCTGTGGTTTTGGGATATGAGGCAATTTCTTTGATTAGGGTCTTTACATTGAAATTTTCTAAGAGTGTTTGGTTCAAGAAAATTCGTAGGGAAAAGAAAAATAGAAAAAAAAAGAAAAATTAGTTTTCGTATTTGGTTATACTGAAGAATCGCCAAGGAAAAGAAAAGATTTAGAAAATCTAAACCAATTTCCTCACCAAATGGTAAGAAGACGAAGAAAAAACTTATAAAATCATTTTCTCTCACATTTTCTTTTCCACACTTCTTTTTTTCGAACCAAACACAGTGTAAGAATCACTCGGCAGTAATAATGCTATAGAAAAGCATACACGTGAAGTAGCTATGAGGATCGCGGCGTTGCCAATTGTCGTATGTGCTGCGAGAAAGCGCACCACCTCGATCTTCGAACGAGATATAACTTTTCCCCGCGTGTGAAATAGTAATGCAAATTTTTTAAAATGAAAAAAGAAAAGTAGATAAAAATGAAAAACATGAATTAAAAAACAGCTCGAAAGAATATGTGCATGATGCACAAGCACATTGACAATTTTAAACATTCATTATTTTGGAGTAAAGACAAAGGACAGAAGAAAATCACCATTTTGTATTTTCACAAACAAAGAGCAATCGCGAGTCCATTTTGCATGTAAATCAAGTGTGGAGAAAGGGGAAAAGAGGGTATATGGCATTGAAACTTGATCTTGCGAAAGCGTATGATTGGGTCGAATGGGATTTTCTTACCGCATAAGATGGGTTTTGACTCCAAGTTTGTTGAGTGGGTTAGGGTCTGCATCATTCATCCTCATTTTCCTTTAATATTAATGGTATTAGTAGTGGATATATCATTCCATCTAGAGGCATTCGACAAGGGGACCCTTTATCCCCTTTTCTATTCCTTATCTTATCTGAAGCTCTATCCAATATGATCTCACAAGCTGTTTGTGAAGGACAATACAAGGGGCTCAGACTGAGCAAAAATGGGCCGGTCGTTACTCACCTATTCTTTGCAGATGACTCATGCTGTTTGGAGAAGCAAGCAAGGAACATGCATATGTCATCAGGGGGATTTTGGATTTATTCAGTTGTGTGTCGGGCCAAGAGGTGAACATCGCAAAATCTTCCATTTTCTTTAGTAAGAATACATGCTTGGATGTGAAAGAAGATATCCTAAGAATCCTTGGAGGAATCAAGGAGGAACCAATTCCAGGTACCTCGGGCTCCCACTCTTTATTGGTAAATCTAAGAGAGAGACTTTTCAGTTTGTAGTGGAGGCTGTGAGTAAGGTGTCCAACTGGAATCGCAGTTCTTGAGCTGCGCTGGAAAGGAGGTACTCATCAAATCGGTTATTAACTCTCTCCATGTCTATGTTATGCCATGCTTTAGACTTCCTATTCATCTTTGCAAGGAGATCTCTAAGATTGCAGCTACTTTTGGTGGGGAACGAACGAGCAAGGTGGACAAAAACTTCATTGGAAGGCATGGTATAAGCTCTCAAAGATAAGGAATCGGGTGGCCTTGGTTTCCAAGATATCCAAAAGTTCAATGATGCTTTGCTTGCTAAACAACTTTGGAGGATTATAGCCAAACCAAATCTGTCGGTGGCTAAGCTGCTCAAAGCCAAGTATTCCCTAGGTCTGATCCTTTTGAGGCATCTGCATTAGCTTCTTCATCATGGATGTGAAGTGTTGGCTTCAAGCTAGACATGTGCTTCTTTCTGGGGCAGTTTACAAGGCAACAACAGATGGATCTTCCTTTTAAAGTTTCAGAAGCTCCTCATTCACGAAGAAAGGGATTGAATCTCTTTGGCCCAATGAAAATACAGGTCAATTCTCTGTCCACTCGGCGTTAGATGTTGTCAACTTCCAATGAGCATTCAAAGGAAGCCTACGAAGGGAGTGACAGGGGGTAACATGAAGAGATTGTGGATGAATGTTTGGAAGCTTAAGGTTAAAAATAAGGTGAAACATTTTCTTTGGAGGCGTGTTCATGATGTCCTTCCTACAAAGCTTAACCTGAAGAAGAGAGGGGTTCACCTTGACACCATTTGCTCAACGTGTGGCGAAAATGAGGAATCTTTGGAACACGTTTTTTCCATTGCCGAAGAACTTGCAACATCTGGAAGTTGGCGCCTGTATCTTGGAATTGCATGGTGAACGGGATTGGAAACTTCAAGGATTTGTGGGGCGAAATTTGCTCGGGCCCGGAGAAGGGCTGTTTTCAACACAGGGTTCAGCTTTCAGTGTACATCCTTTGGATACTGTGGAAGACACGTAAGTTATGGATCTTCAAAAGTGAATGGTGTGATGATCATACAATTATTGAGGTAGCTGGGTTCGAATGGGCTGAATTTCTTGAGTGTCACTAACTTGCCGCTCATGGTTGTTTCTTTTGTCATTGGTTGATGTAGGGTGCTAATCACCAATGCAGAATCTGGTTTTTGTCTTCGGCTTTTGGGCGGATTGTCAGTTGATCATGCCTTTGTTTTGGTTTTGGTTTGGTTTCTTCTTTGTTGAGGTGACCTTGTCTGTGATTTTCTTTTAACTCCATGGGAGTGCTACCTATCTGTGAAGTATGTAAGCAGAAGGCCTTTCGGCTTTTTAGCATGTAAATTCTTTTGACAGTTATGATATCGTTGAACGAAAAAAAAGTGGAGAAGATATACTACAGAGGAATACTGAGATATTGTCGAGGTATATAATGTCATAGTTCCTGGGAGAGAGACTTTAAATTCATTATAGTGCTAATTAAGTTTTAGGCGCAAAAGATGTTTTAAGCTAGGTTTCAGGCCAATGTTAGAATATTTTTAGGGTTAATGACCCGATTTTTGTAAAATTTAGAGATAAGGACCTAAAATATAGCAAGTGTTATACAATGTATATGAACTGGTATCGGACTATAGTTTTGTGTTATTACAGAAAAATGAAGTGGTACTGCAGAACGATGGCTTGATATTGCAGAACCATGAAGTGGTACGGCAGGTCCATGATGTGGTACTACATGTCCATGTAGTGGTACTGAAAAACACTTAAGTGTATCGATTCCTTAAATCTAAAAATTTTCTGACAGGGGCCTGAAATCTAAATAGAACTTATATTGGGACCTGACATCAAATTGCCCCTTGATTATATATGTTAGATGAAAGCAGAGGCGGAGCTACATGGGTGGCAGTGGGGTCCATGGACCCCACTGAAAATAGTTTTTTTAACTGTTTTATACCTATATATGCAAAAAGGATTATTAATTATAGATAAAATTGTGGGTATGAACTTACATAATTTCTAATTGGACCCCACTGAAGTTATAAATTGATATTTGGACTGGACTTAGTGAAGCAATATTCTCGCTTATTATGTATTTGGACCCCAGTCAACAAACTTTTTGGCTCCGCCACTGGATGAAAGCATAGGTTTGGGAAGTACGAGGTGGTGTGAAAACTTGTTCCATGTTGCCTGTTGGCAAGAATGTTAAAAACTATTACATGAAAGGCAAAAACGCAGACACATACACTCGTTACACGAGTACTTTACGCGATGTCGTGTATATATTTATATTTTATGTTACTTCAAATTTGATTATAATACTTTATATTTAATAGATGAAATATAGTTTTTCAACATAAAATGAAAACTAATGTGTTGTGGTATAATTACAATAACTATAAATTTAGAACTGAAATAATTACTTATTAAATTACAAATAGATGGACTAAATCGCAAATAAAATGACAAACCAAATTGGCAGTTTTTAACCACCTAGACCCTTTATAAAATAGATAGATAGATCATTCAAATGAAAACCACTCAATCTGTCAATCATCAATAGGTAAAGATTTGAGAACAAGAATCTAAAACTGTGGTTTCTTTCTCTATTATAAACAAACAAAAATAACTTAAGTGGAACCTGAAAATGGCTGTTTAAAAAACAAAATTGGCAGCTCACCTAAGTACAATAATATATAGTCTCGACGTCTCCGAGGAATGGTCCTAAGGTCGTAAACTCCATCCACGTTCAGCAAGTGCTTTACGTACTCGACTCGCTGCTTCTACGGTATCATTAAGAGGAGGATAGCTCCAAGTTTCAGACATCTGTGAAAAAATGGAAGATTTTGGGAGCATTTAAAATCAAATGCGAGGTTTTCGAATTCTTCAATAGCTATAATTTCAGAGTTTTGTATTTCAAATTGGGCAAGATGAAACAATAGCAAGCCACTTACATCCTCAAGGCCTGTAAAGGGTCTAACGAGGCCTCTCTCCCTTAAGTAGTTGTGGAAATCTGTAAACTTCCATGTGCAGCGTTCAGCTCCAATAACATAGACAGGTTTTCTGCAATAAATAGGCGAAGAGTATCTCAAGAAACTTTAGGTTGTGGTTTCTCTTAGTCATAAATCATCAGCAGCTTAATTTGGCATTACCCAGTGCAGCAAGCTTCACTCAACGAACTGACTGAATCAGCGGTGAGGATGAAAGAATCGGCCCATGCAAGATGACCCATGTGTGGATTAGGCTCTGATAATGATGAAAATAGAGCCATCGGTTAAAATATGAATTATAAGAATGAATTATGTGTCCGCAGCAGTGAAGTACCTTCGCCAGCCCATATGTATACTTTCGGATGTGAACCTAATTCTTTAGATATCAACTTAGATATCTGTCGAATAGGTAGACATATTATCACGTGAAACATTGAAGGGGACTATTGATGAAATAGATAATTTGTCCATAGAGTTTTAGTACCTTTTCAGGTGTCCTACTTGAGAATGAGATCCTAACGCTTCCACAGCTTGAGAACACATTCTGCAGAGAAGTAATAAGCTGTTTTGCCAGGTCTGTGCTATATTTGCAGTATCCTACCAACAAATAAACGCAAAGAATATTAGAAGCTACTCATAAACATTTCATTTACAATACAGAGACAGAAAAAAAAAAAAATCATCTCAAGCAGTAATTTTGAAGAACATTGCGAAGAGAGAAGGAAAAAGAGCTTGGCCCGGTAGGTACTTGTGAAACTGGAAGCTCAGTCATTAAAAAACAGCTAAAAGTAATGGGGTGCGTGCCTAATAATTAAGAATTAAACAATACACAGTTCAAGTATGAATAATCTAGCGAGTTTCAACTACACAACCAAAAAGAAACCAAATCATCAACATTTGTGGTTTGTGATAATCACAATATCATATTCATTATGTGCTTCCAACACAAGACTCAAATGTATATGTACATGGATAAGAACATAGAAATAAGTTACTTACTTGTAGGTCCCCCGATGTTAACCACAAGTAATGGCTTCGGCAAAGGTGCAAACTCATCATGCCATGCATTAGCAGCAGCACGAAGTGCAGCAGAATCTACTTGGTGAAGAGCTCCTACAGTAAGGACCTATTGAATAAGAATGAGCGTTCACAAAGCAGTTAAACCCAAGTAGGGAAAGCAGATAAACAAGCACATGCTTTGAAAGGGTAAGGGATACATACAACGTGCTTATTAGGAGGCTCACGAGGCGTGATCCATTTCCGTAAAAAGCGCGGAACTTGCTCCTGGGCTTTAGGGGTCAATGGATAATAATCATGTTGGGGGGTTATCACCAGATCAAACTTATCCAACCTACATCTCGGATGCTGGATCTGGAAATCAAAGGCATAAAGGGTAACATATATCTTCATAGAGCATCAACAGAATTCAATATGAAGGTCGGATGGGCAAGATCGCAATGATTCGGTGTGATCATACTGTTAGAGAAATATGCAGATATTGATCAATTTTTTTAGCTTTAGAAATTCGGAGTGCGAGGAAAAGTCAAACCTGAACTACAAATACATTTTCTGATGCTAGTCTTTTAACAGAGCTTGCAATTGAAATGGTGTCTCTTCCAGATGCAACTATAAGAAGTGGACCATCCCTGAAAGATAAAAAATGTGATCTTTTCTGATGTTAATCACATAGAAATGGAATAGCTCAACAACTACCACATTGCCCACTAAACAAGACACTAATGGTAGTCAACTACACCTTAGTAGCGGTGGTGCGCACTTGTGTGATAGAGAGTGGAACTTACGTCTCAAAAGTTTCTTTAGCCATTTTAACAATATGCTTTACATCAGCTTCCAATATTGATGACAAGCCCACACCTGTACCATTCTCCAGAGAACAAGGCATAAGCATGCTCCCTCTCCTAGCTATTAATATTCGTGAACAGCGATACAACTGACTGATGATATAGTATAATTTCTTATGGAGAGAAACTGGAAGCCACCGTAGCCATTCATTAATTCCTCCAGTGGGTCGTGTTACTCTCTGAAAACCATAAGCGGCAAACATGTGACAGTCAAGTCATCAGCTAACCATGTAAATATAAGGACTTTGAATCATGGATTTTCATAAAGGAGACCACGCATGAAATTCTAAACTAAGAATTGAAAAAAAAAAAAAAACCGGAACCAACAAGAACTCAGCAAATATAGAGACCAACTTGGCAACTTATGAAAATTCACCACAAACTAAGGTACGCACGATTTTCAACAGCACAGCCTCCCAACCAGATTAAAAACTTAATTTCAGAAACAAACAACGCAATCAAGCTTAACAACTCTGCAACTCTTAACATGCACATTATATGATACCGTCCTACAGAAACAAATGCGACACAATCAAGCTTCATAATGGGAAAAAGAAAAAAGAAACACGCAAGTTAATGCCTTCGAGCAGAGACTTACGTAGAGAGTTTGCTTCTGAGACAAGCCTAAGGCGCGAACCAAGCCAACGCTCTGATTCTCGGACGCTGGGAATCCGTTCCCAATCACGACGGCGCGGCGAACGACGCCGTACACGCCTCCGTCGAAAATGTCGGGTACTCCACCGATTGACATCGATCGAGGACTACTAGGTGGTTCTGGAAGCCTAATCGGCTTCATCGTCATTAGCGCAGTATATTTAAATTTCAATTGGTAAGCCACAAAAACCCTAGGTCGTATTGAGTTCTTAGATTTGGGGATTGATTTGGGAACGAAAGGGAGTTTTCGACGCAAATGCGACGTGTAATCCTATAATGTTATTTGGTTGATATGTTTATATTTAGGAGTATTTATTTAAGTAAGGGTTTACATAAAACAAATTAATAGATATAAATAAAAGGCGTGTTTAGTTAGTAGGTTTAAATAAACTCATGTGAGGAGGTGTGTTTATTTAAACCCGTCTAATGGGTTTAGGGTGGCTTTATATAAACTCATGATTTAGATAAACCTATGAACCAAACAGTCAACTTAACCCACCTTTAAAATCATTAAACCACCGAACCAAACACGCACTGTGCCTGTTTGGTCAGAGGGTTTAAGTATTTTAAAGGTGAGTTTACGATATCTTACATTGTTTGGTTGGCATGTTTATCTAAACCATAGTTTATAGAAACCACTCTAAACCCATGCAGACAGGTTTAGATAAACACACCCCTTCACATGTGTTTATTAAAAACCACTAACCAAACACACGTTTTATTTATACCCATTAATTTATTTATATAAACCCTTACTTATTTAAAGCCTCCTAAATATAACTTGTCAACCAAACTAGCAATTAATGTTTTGACCTAATATGACCGGAAAATGTTTGCCTTTCTTTTACGATTTACAAATAATTTATTTTAAAAACATAATACGTAAGAAACAACCATTATAGCCTTTTATAAAGAGCATAGGGTGAATAAAAACCGTAAATTAGTTTGTCAAATTGATCAATCAAATTTTTCTACATTAATAAATATTAAAAAAGAAAACAAATATTAAACCATGTTGCCTTAAACTCATAATAACTACCTAGTTCTATTTTTAGTAGGGCTGTTAAAAATCAACCGGACCTGCCAACCCGACACAAACAACACCCGAAAATATCAGGTTTGAGTTAGCATTTTCGACCTGTTTAAGTAAATGGGTAACTCCGAACCCAACTCAAATGTTAAATGGGTTAGGTTAGGGTGCAAATTTTTAACCCAAATCAACCTGAAACCGACTCGTTTATCAACTCATCTAACCCGTGATATAATTTATTAAAAATATCCTTAACATTAAAAAAAAATAAAAGGAAAAAAGGATACTATGCTTGAATTATGGTGAGATGTCACGAAAATGAGAGTGGAAGATCAAACGGAAGAAAGCATGCTTTAAAGTTCGGGTTAATTATCACCGGCTTGGGTTGAGAAATAGAACCAAATTTAGTTCGTTGTTATGATTGTCGAGCTCAAGGTTGCTCCAAAATTCACAAACCAATTCGCGATTTGTTCTTTTTTCTTTTCAGAATCTCAATTATATTAATAACTCGAGCTAATTGATGTCCGTTCTTGGCAGTCATCGGCGGCGGAGAATATTTCTGACCCGGGCCGGCCGGCGATGAATTATATACATAAAAAGGCTAATAAGACACATAATACAAACTGATGCAAGTTTCTATCAAGGCCGGCACATATCATAGTCATAATCGAAAAAATTAAAATTACAATACGTTTAATCGTAGAGTAATATATATACTATGTTGTGTTGTGACTACTAAACCCTTCTTCTCTATAAATATTTCTCTATAAATATAGCCCCAATTGCAATCACCATTAAAAATGGCGGAAAAACTGAAGCTTTTCCGAACATGGTCGAGCCCGTACGGCATAAGGGTCGAACAAGCGCTGAAGATCAAAGGCTTAGAGTACGAAACCGTTTTTGAAGATCTGAGCAATAAGAGCGATTCGCTATTGGAGTACAATCCCGTGCATAAGAAAGTGCCCGTCCTCGTTCACGGTAAAAGGTCGATTTGCGAGTCGCTCGTTATTCTCGAGTACATCGACGAGGTGTGGCAGCGCAATCCCCTACTCCCCCAGGATTCGTACAGTAGGGCCATGGCGAGATTCTGGGCGAGATTTGGGGACGAAAAGGTACGAGAATTTAAGTTGGCTTTGCATTAAGTTTCTACCGAATGACTGCTTCGCCTGAAAGATTAAGTTTGTCGGAAACGCATCATATTTTATTTTGGGGACGAAAAGGTATGAGAGTTTAAGTTGACGTTGCAGTTTCCACTGGATGACTACTTCGCCTAAAAGATTAAATTTTGCGGGAGAGCATCAATTTTTTTTTTATTTTATATATTAATTTCCAATGCAACCCCCTCACGTTTGGGCTCCGCTATAAACCTCGGCCTGAGGCGGTGCCCTCCGCAGCGAAAATCGGCTGGGCGCCGATTAATATTTTCCAATTTTTTTTCTCGAAAAAATTTCTTAATAGAAAAAAGATATTGTTATGATTGATATTATTTATTCATATGAATAAATCCGATATAACTCTACTTTTTGTATGTTAGCATATAAAGTAAAAATAATAAAAGACATTACGTCTAATTTTCGCCCTAGAAGCTGCCTAGGCCATCTAGGTGTTGGGCATCCCTCACGAGCCCAAGTAGCGCCTTAAACATGAAATTTTCTTAAAATGAAAGGCTGTGAAGATTTGTACCAAATACGTTTTTGGTCCATGAGTTATGATACCATGATAAATTACCAATTCACCTAAAGTATTAAGCTTGAGGGAGTCTATCATATTTAGTTTTACATATTAAATTTTCCACAAACCCTCGTGTCGAGCTTTATTCTTTTCGTTATCTTAGTGTTGTTAGACGTATAATTTTCTTAAATGGGTAGTCGTGAGGATTCGTACCAAAGATATACTTGGCCCATGACTCTGATACCATGCTGAATGGCAACTTTACCTAAAACCTTATGCCTAACAGGAGCGTATCAATTATCAAATTATATATTATATTTCCAACAGTTTCACTACCGCTAGAACAAAATTGCAGGTCATGCCGTCAGTGTGGAACATCCTTATGTCGCAAGGGAAAGAGCGAGATGAATCCCTTATTGCAGCGAGGGAGAACCTCGGGTTCGTCGAAGTGCAGCTAAAGGAGGGAGGAAAACAATTCTTCGGCGGTAATACGATCGGTTACCTCGACATCGCTTTGGGTTGGATGGCGAACTTGTTCGCAGTACTAGACGAGATCACGGGCCTCAAAGTGGTCGACCCGAAGATGTTTCCTCTACTGTCGGCATGGATCAACGCCTACTCAGAGCACGAGCTGATCAAAGATTCATGGCCGCCTATGGACCGAATGGTCGTCAAGTTTAAGGCATATTTGTCTTGAACGCAACTCGTCTCCCTCGAAAAGCCGTCGGCATGAGAATTAATGGTGCGTTTTTTGTATGCGGAATTCGATGCGAAAAAGAAAAAAGAAAAAGCATAATGGTACGCATCGAATACGCTTCTTGCGCAGTATTGTTGCGTTTTTTTCTTTTCTTTCTGCATCGAATTTCTGCATATCAAATGCACCCTAAGTGATAATAAGTGAGAAGTTGCTTTTTCTACGCCTCGGCAAGAGGCCCAACGCAGGCATAGCACAAACAATAACGCTTTTATTCGAAGAAAAACCCAATCAAGCCAACGACAAATCGTATTCTTGCGCTTAAACACGGGACAAAACTTCCCCGTCTCAAAGAGCACCATTAGAAAACATAAATATTAGACACGGACAATTCGATGTCAAAAATCAAAATTCACCAATTGAGTAATTAGATACAGTGTAGGTGTTGTTCTCGTAGCAAATTTAGACACGAATATATAACGTTTCTAAAATGAATTTTGTCGCATTTCCTTTTTTATGTCCGTATCTAATTCGTGTTTAAATAAAAGTATTAATTTATTTTGAAAAAAGAAAGAAGTTAAAACACTGTGTCAGAATTCGTTTCTAATACTCATAACTTAGACATGAAACTAATTCCATATCGATTTTTCTTGTTTGATACTATGTTTTCATGTAGCGACGCCAGACAGAACAGAAAAAGAGTCCATTTACTTCATAGTTTTACTGCAACATTCGAGAAACTCTAAGGGTGCGTTTAATTTGCGGAAATTGAGGTGGAAAAGAAAAGAAAACGCGTAATGGTACGTCACACGACGCGTAACGTACAATTGTTCGATGCGTATCATCACATGATTTCTTTTCTTTTCCATATTTAATTCCGCATACCAAACAAGCACTAAGCTGAGAAATTACCTTGTTTTTTTTCGTGGGGTTTTTATGATTATTCAAATCAGTGCAATGGGAATATGCTACGACCAAGAGTTTTGTTCTTTTCATCATCGCCAACAGCTGAAATTGGTCATGGAGTAAGTCAGAATTCACCCCTTCTCTCTCTACTTCCATCGATTGCTCTTTTCTTGGGTTCTTGGGAGGAACTGAGAATTTGGGTATGGAAAAGATTGATTTTTGAAATTGCCATCAATGATTCTCCGTCGAATTCCATTCTTGTCGAAATCCTTCCACTTCTCTCCATCATATGCTTCGTCATCTCAAATCCAAAAGCTCATAGCTTCCCAACCAAACCCACTCTTAGCTAAAGAAATCTTCGACCTTTCTTCTCAGCAACCCAATTTTCGACACTCATACGCCGCATTCCACAAGCTTATCCTAAAGCTCGCACGAGCACGTCAATTTTCCCTAATGGATTCCCTTCTTTCACGCCTCAAATCGACGAACTACGCCGTTTCTCCTTCACTCTTCACCCAAATTATCAAAATCTACGGCGAGGCGAAGCTCCCCGAGAAAGCCCTCAAGACCTTCTTCGCAATTCCTGAATTCGATATAAAGCCGTCGTCGAAGCACCTAAACTGCGTTCTTGAAATCCTAACGTCGTCCCACCGTAGCTTTCTGAGACCCGCCTTCGACCTGTTTAGGGCCGCCCGCGAATACGGCGTCTCCCCAAACGCAGAGTCGTACAACGTCATGATGAGGGCTTTTTGCCTGAACGACGAGCTGAGCATCGCGTGCAAGCTGTTCGATAGAATGTTCGAAAGAGACGAAGTTCTTCCCAACGTGGATTCTTATCGAATCTTGATTCGAGGGCTATGTCGTAAGAGTCAGGTGAATAAAGCCGTCGATTTGCTCGAGGATATGTTCAACAAGGGATTCGTCCCCGATGGGTTGAGCTACACGCCAATACTGAACAGCTTGTGCAGAAAGACGAAGCTGAAGGAGGCGTATAAGATCCTCTGTCGTATGAAGGCGAAGGGTTGCGAACCCGATTTGATCCACTATAACACGGTGATCGCGGGCTATTGCAGGGCGGGCCGGGCTTCGGACGCCCTTAAGGTTCTGGACGACATGTCCGAAAACGGATGCCCGCCCAACTCGACTTCTTACCGGGACGTAGTCTCGGGATTGTGCAGGCAAGGGATGCACGACGAGGCGAGGAGCTGCGTAATGACTATGTTGTCGAATGGGTTTTCGCCTCACTTTTCTGTGGTTCATATGCTGGTGAAGCGTTTTTGCAACGCGGGTAGGGTTGATGAGGCTTGCGATTTGTTGGCCGAGGTTTTGGGGCGAGGGGTGGGCCCGCATTCTGACACGTGGGCCGAGGTTGTAATTAGGATTTGTGGGTCCGAGGATGTCTGGGGCAAGGGTGGATGGGGTTATGGAGGCGGAGATCGTGCCTAGCTCGACTAGGATTGTAGACGTTGGCGCTGGGTTGGAACAGTACTTGATTAAGAAGATGAAGAATAGGTCGAGGAAATAATGAGATTTTAGTTCGTGGGCTGTGTGCGGTTCGTGGAAATTAGTATGGAAAATGAAAATTAAATCGAGAACAGAAAAAAAAAGCCATGTTTTATGTTTGGTTGATTGAAGAAATGTTTGGTTGATTGAAGAAATGGTTAAAGAAAAGAAAATTAGTTTTCTAAACTAAAGAGAAACTTCTAGCTTTTTCTCAATTTTCCTTTTCATAGTGCTTTCTTCAAGCCAAACCCAGTGCAATCGTTCACTTGCAGTAGCAGTTAGTAAGAATATCAATCTCAGACCGGGACAAGTTTAACGAGTCGAATAAGAACGAGTTTTCATATAACAAAACATATTTATTGTCGTAAAGATGGGATAAGACAAGTAATCCTTGAAAATCTAGTAATAGAGCTCGTAAAAGACATCATCGTGACCTCAAAACATGGAAAGGAAACAGCGTTTTGTTTAGAATATGCGTTGCGGTTTGCCCATAGTGCTCTTCAAGTACAAGCACCTCACCTGTCGACGAAAAAAAAAAAAATTGGAAAAGGAAACAACGATTCTTCGAAACGCTCAACTAGCGGAAGATTTCATGGACTTACGTTTTGCCAGTTTTTCTTCAAAAGAGAGACCAAGAAGTTGACGCTCATTTGCACGTTCTGAAAGATTTGCTTCTCCTCCATGTCCAAGTTCCCAACAGCAACTCCCATGCAAAGAACCTTCTTCAATTGGAACTTAATGGTGGCTTTTGTCTCGTTTACCTTGGACTCGAGGGATTCTTGATGGGTCACAAGCGTAGGAAACTTGCCTGAAACGAGGGCAAAAACTCATGGATTTTGTTTACATGTCAAACATTTGATTCTTTACTATTATGAATTATGATGACTTGCCTGCTTTGTTGAGCCCAGGTCCAAGCAAACGAGGAATCTGCTTGATAACAGCTTCCGAAGCCAAGAAAGCATGGTACTTCTTTGCTAGCTTCTTCACCAATTTCTTGTTCTTGTTCAGCTTCTTCAGGGCTTCAACATCCATGGACTCCAACCCAATTTTTTCGGCCTTTCAAATGATGGCATAAGCACTGCATTATGGACCTTGTGAGATTGCTCTCCGAAATCGAATTCACAAATGGAGAAACTCATTACCTCTTCAACGTGCTGGGCATCGCCTAGCATGCAGATTTTCATTTTGGGCCGGGGAATATGAGGCAACTTGACAGAGCCGCTGAAACGCTTATCCTTCTGTGGATCATAATTTTTCAAGCCAATCTGCAGCTCGACAGTCTCAGTGAAGTTACGTTTCTTCTCTTTCGAATCAGCAGCAATTTGGGATATAGCTTCCCTAAGGGCATCACTCTGAAGCTTACTGCAATAAATTTCCAAGTATAAAAAATAGTCTCATACAATTCCAAGTCCTGATAACCGAGCAAAGTCTTTACATACAAGATTTATGAAAAAAACATTCATATCAAAGATTTACGAATATCACGATTTGAGCTAGAAGCTGTTACTTAATTGATCAAAGATCCAATCCAAATGCACGGCGTTCATATCTTTATTATTCAATGATATATACACTCAATTACAATGTTATACATCTCGATAAAGATATGGAGGCATCATTGCATAGAGCAGTTCTACCACAAAAGCATACAAATTACATGACTCAGCTTTCGATAGTTTCATTTCCACAAGCTAATTTCCTAAACCGAACTCCAATTCATCAGCTAAAAGGAAGACTCGGGCTCAAATCCAATAAAAATTTCAAAAATCATTCATCGAAATCATTGAAGAAATAAATTGATGTCTAGCTACAGATAAACACGGATTCGTACCTCATGGCGCACGTTGGTTGATCGACGAATGGCAAATAATCCCAAACGAGACCTCGATTAGGGTTTTCTAGGCTGCTTCGGTTAGGTAGAGAGTAGAGAATAGAAGTAAGCCGAAGTTTGCGTTGATGAGCTCTCAGCGATCGAAATTAGTTGGGCTAATCCAATACGGCCCAATACAAAATAATAACTTTTTTCTTCTATAATTTCTAGTGAGTTTTATTTGAAGTATAATTTTACTTTTATTAAATATTTTTATAGCAAATGACGATCCCATAACAATTTATATTTTTCTATCTCGAAACAATTTTCCTTTCATTTAACTTAAAATTTTCCATGTATCTCTAACTTGGAAAATTTTTAAATTTTAAGTTTCTTTTCTTTTCATCACATGTTTCTCTAATCAACCAAACACAGAAAATTAACTTTCTTTTCCATTTCCTTTTGTCACCAAATTTTTTAAACCCTAATCCAAACGCACATAAATCTGCTATAGACTTACTTCATACATGGAAAATGAGACTAATTTTGACTTTGAGAACACAAGGATATATCCCGCAAACAATCGAAAATTAAGGTTCTTCATGGATTCGAATAAAAATCCTCGAACATCAACATATACCTGAGGGTATATTCACAGATAAAGACATACGTCACTTATTATTACTACTGTTAATAATCAAATAACATTCGAGAGAATGCATATTCCTTTTTTTTCTTTTCTTACCATATTTCGCAAGACTATGATGTTCTTGATATATAACCCTGAGAAGCATGCCAACAGATGTGCCTCTGTTTTTTTTTTTAAACACCAAAACCAATCTTACAAAGAACATACACAATTTCTGGTAAATAGCAATAGTTTTCAAGTCACCATAAGACCCAACAATGTCGACCATAAACAAAATACTAAGAATTAAATCAACCAGAAACTACAATCAGATACCGGCCTCTACAAGGCGAGGCGAGGCTATTACTCACTTAGGAACGGTGACATTCAAAATCTTAACATCTTGGTACGGTTTGTCCGATCTATCAGTCTTCACCTTCTCTATCGCCTGCAAAAACGTTTGTCGTCGCAGTCATTATTGTCTAAAATGAGGTCAGCCAAGAACTTTTTCAAGCACACATACATAACATACATAAAATACATACATATATACATAACATACACACAAACACACATACATACATACCTGAACGACATCCATTCCCTTGACAACTCTTCCAAAGACAGTATGCTTATTGTCCAGCCAAGGAGTGGCAACTGTTGTAATAAAGAACTGAGAACCATTCGTGTTGGGCCCCGCATTCGCCATCGAAACTGTGAATGGCCTATCGTGTCTTAAACTGCAACACACGAATATATCGGGATGATGGCTTTATTACATACATACTTTCTTTTGTTTTGGAATAGGCCAAATAAAAATAATCAATCTTTATTGTTTTGTTTTTACCTCTTGTGAAATTCGTCCTCAAACTCCCTGCCCCATATGGATTGTCCGCCCGTGCCATCTCCCAAAGGGTCGCCTGTCTGAATCATAAAACCTTTGATGACACGGTGGAATATGAGGTTGTCGTAATAGCCGTTTCTGCAATGTGTGGTGAAGTTCTCCACTGTTCTCGGACATTCCTCGGGATAAAGCTTCATGTGGATATCACCCATGGTAGTGTGCATGATCTGAAAAATAATAATCAACAAAAAAGGAAGGAGTTCGATACTGCTAGCACAGGCATTAAAGCAAACACTGGCAACTTAGACAAGTATCAAAACGTGTTAAAGTAACTAATTACAGAGGATTCAAGGCAACATTCTACTTACCACATTATCTGCGAGAGATGATGTTGCAGCTTTTCCTAATTCAGACACGGCCAAAAGTTCATCTGCGGGAGGCTTTTCGTTGAATACGTCTCGTCCCTTACTTGGATCTTCAGGTTCCTCAGGTTCCCTTCGGCTAAAGAAGAAAGAAGACATATTATGATTGTCGTGGAAAAAAGATGCTGCTTCAACTTGGGAAGTGGTGAGAAACAAAGATTTAATAACCAAAATATGCTACAACTCGTATCAGAAATGCATATAATACCTGAATAAGTAAATTCTGTGCTTCTTGAAAGCACAGCACAAGAGAGTAGGGTCGACCAGAGGCTCTTTGCTTTCATTAGCATTTGCCGCACCAGCAGGGATTTTCCGTGCTTTTTTGTTGCTTCGATCGCCTTGATACAGTGCAATCTTCAAGAACCTATCGTAATTCTCTACTTTCCCAAGAATCCGTGAAACTCTGTTTGTTTGTAGATTCACGACCTAAGAAAAAGAATCATGGAGAATGAATAAAAGACTTTCAACATGTGTATTTGTGACAAATAATGGAAATGACATAATCTCATTAAGCTACAATTCTGACGATATAGTGATATCATACAGTCTTACTTTTATCCCGAGAAGGGTCGCATATATAAGGAAGTTGGAGCTTTCATCAAAGACGGCATTAGGCTGGGGAGCATTTTCTGTTTTCTCGTATTCTTTTTCTACAGCCATTCGTCGCCCAAAATCAATAGCTTCGAGCCTGTACATGGGAGCATCGCTCCTCTGAAGATCCTGTGCAACCTGAACAGAAAAATCACATTATTAATATCTATTATTCAGAGAAGAGTGAAGACGGTGTAATTTGTTTTAAAGGATGGAATCTAAACAATACCTCGAGAGATTCATCATAAACACGCCTTAATTTGCCTGTTCTATACCAAAAAACGCGAATTCTACGATCAGGAGACGTAATCGAAAATTGCTTTCCGTCTGGGCTAACCTACAAAATAGCATCACATTAGTCACGTCAAAATTAAGGACAAAGGTACTCAAAGAACAAGAAAAACAAGGGAACCCCCTACACCGAAACTGACTCAAGATTTGCATGAAATGAAGATAATAACCAAGAGAATCGGATGATTATGATCAACTCAATTATAGAAACAGCGTCTTGCACTTTACAATTTCCAAAGGTTGGTGAAGAACAAATCAAGAACAAGAAAAGAAAAAAAAACAAAAAAAACCCATAAATGTCTCAAGAGTCAAGATTTTCTTGAAACTATGATAACAACCAGGGAAATCGGATAGAATGATCACCTCAATTGTAGAAATAGTTGTCTTGCACTTAACAATTTCAAAAAGGTTGGTGTCGCTTTTAAGTTTGAACTTCAGCCTGCACGACGACGAGGAAAACTAGATTCAAAAATCCAGCAAGGTAGTGAAAAAAAAAAAACTGAAAGCAGAACTCATTTACAAGCAATCAAGCAATAAATCATATATTGCAATGTTAAGCATGCAGCTATCAGATAGGTTATAAAGAGAATCTACAAAATTAAGCCTTGGCCCTTGGGTGATTAAAGTCTTCACCTTTTAGCAAGCTTCAGAGATTACTAAGATTCCAGAAAATCCATACACAGAAAGCCACATGAATGGCTAGGATCAACTATGACGTACAACATCGAATAATTTTAGGCATGAAAGATGTATTCGGTTCATATAATTCATACCCGTGGTCAGGGAACTGAAGAGAAGCTGGACTCCAGTACTCAATGATTCCTTTGTCATCGGCCGATATCACAGTATCATACTCGTGGTTATACTTCATAAACTTTACGGGGCCCAAGTGTATCTGCATAAGATAATCAAAGGGGATGACTTTCTTCGTCAAAACAAAGATCAATCCAAATTACACAATAACCACAGAAGGGGCATACCTCTCTAGACAATATTGGCTCATTCGACCCAGATCGAGCATCATATAGATATACAAACGGAGAGTTTCGATCACTAACAGCAAGTTTTGCACGTACTTCTCCTTGCTTATAGACCCATTCGACACAACCAGGAACAAAAGGTAGGCTTATCATTGCCATCATGTCGTAATTAAACACATCGAATATTTTCACCGAGCGATCATTTGAAATCGTACAACATAGCGTGCCGTCTGCACTGACCTGGAAACTGAAACATGTCAGAGAGTGAAATGACCATAGTTTCGGATAATATAACTAAAAGAAAAAGGGATCACATAATAAATGAGGTAAACTTGAATCCACAAAATTGAAACTAAAAGAACATCGAAACTAAGAGAATCTCACCGCAAGACCTTCGATTGGACCAAGATGGGACCTAAAGTGTTTCGCAAACTCTACTCCAATGGCCTTTTTCTTCCAGAATTTTATATGACCTGTTTATAACATCACATACGCAGGTTTGCTATTGTACTTACACAAACAAACCTAACGATTCTTGCATACAACCTAAAAGCTATGCAACACAAACAACATTCGATTGCGAAAATCTGTCCGAACTTCTCATACCGTCTGCACTGCCAGAGATGAAAAAATCAGCAGACGAAACAGCCACGTGCGTCACCACATCCCTATGCATATAACTCTTCTCATACCTGAAAAAAATAATATCATCGTTTTCCTTCTCAAATCTCCCAAGAATGCCGTAGAACCCTAAACCTTAACCAGCTTAAGACACACTACAACAGCACAATCACTTCGCAAAAACCAATTCAAGCTTACATATTGGCGCAGGGAAGTGCATCGAGGTACGCCTTTTCGAACTCGAGCGGCCGTTTGGCTCGTGCTTTCGGCGCCGGCCCGGGCCCGACAATGGGTCCTTCTCCTTCTTCTTCTTCCACGGTGGTCGTAGTCCCATTGTTATCGCCGTTGTCGCTCGCTTCCATGCTCGTTTTTACCTAAGAACGAAGAACAATTACGAATTTCTGCTTCTGTAAACAGCAGAGCAAAAATTGAGAGCGTTTCCAGCTAGAAAGAGAACCCAACTGAATCAATGGACATGGCAGATTTCAGAAGACGGAGAGGGAAAGAGGTTATACTTATTTGGGCTGAATTCGACAATAAAGCCCAAATAAATTATATGGGCCCGTACTGTGTGGGCTGAGCCCAAATAGTAATTGCTTCTCCATGGCATCTCCAATCCAAATAAAAATTTTGTCCCACAAATATTTTTTTGTCGTTGAAATTAAGAGTTTTGTAGCCGAAAATGAAGTTCGAATCGCTTCAAATTGAATATAGCCAAAGTGTAGCGACTATGCCGGCGGTGTGTTGTTAAATCAATTCCAAATGACAAACTCATTTTCAAACTTATGATGCAGTAATTCTTCTCCAACCATTAAAAATATTATAGAAATCAAACAACTACTTTCATAATATTCATTTCCACTCAACATGTTACTACTTTTCAATACTGCCTATATATTTAAGAATTAAAAAAATTAATATTGTATTACCTATAAATAAATAAAAATATATAAATAACAATGTATAACAATTATTACTAGTAAATGTATAATTAAGACAAGGGGATTACTATTTACCGCCCCCTTTTTACTTGTTACCGCCCCCTAAAGGACTGAAAAAAGACTATTTTGCCCCTATGTCATTTAAAATAATTTAAAAAGGTAAAATATAATAAAAAGTAAGAATTCCTATTTAAAGTCCTTTACTACGCAACACTTCAAATCACACATCCAAAACAAACCAAAAAACAGAGAAACTTGCAAATCGCAATGGAACGAGGAAAAGGAAAGGGAAAGGGAAAGGGGGTGCTCTCACGATTGGTAAGAAAATTGTCGTAAAATTCATTCGTATTTAGATAGATTGTCGAAAACGGGTCGAAATAGGCCGGAAAACGGTTGATCGGACGCGAACGGGCGAAAAACGGGTCGACCGAAGTCGGATTTCGGTCGGCCAAGTGCCGACCGAAACATGATTTCGGTCGGCCAGGGTCGCGACCGAAATCGTGCCGACCGAAATCATGTTTCGGTCGGCCAAGTGCCGACCGAAATCCGACTTCGGTCGGGAACTCGCCGACCGAAAATCGATTTCGGTCCGGAACTCGCCGACCGAAATTCGATTTCGGTCGGCCTTGGTCCGACCGAAGTTGAATTTCGGTCCTGTCATGGACCGACCGAAATTTCATTTCGGTCAATTTTTTTTTTTTTTTTTTAAAATTATCTATTTGCAGTCGCAGGGTGGGAAGTCCCTGCTCGGAGGGAGCAGCAGACCCCCCTCGTTGGAGGAATCTGGAGAGCGCATACGAGGGCGCGCGGCGTTGATGCTTCCGTTCGTAGGGAACGGGAGGAGGCGAGGCGGCAGCGAGCGGGTGATTCGCATTCCGTCTATGCGGAATACGATCGGAACGTAGAGGAGGAGGCGCATGCGGATGAGGAGGTGCCATATGATGCGGCATCGTTTCAGTCATCCGACGACGATGCGATACCGGTCTCCTCAGGTACATCCCTTCTTCATTGTAAACTGACTTGCGATGTCGTGTCTTAAATTTATTTATGTGTTATTCGTAAAAAATAAAATAGGGAGCAAGCGCTCCAGGGTCGTAGATGACGATTCCTGGAGGGTGCAAGGGCCACAACCAGGTGGTCCGCAAGATGCCGAGGTGATCCCTAGTTACTTGGGGCACATCGCGCCACGCATCTGGATGGGGGACGAGGAGAGGCCCGTGCTGAAGTGCGAGGGGCGGGCGTTAGTGCTTCGGCAGCTTAAGCAGTGGTACTGCCAATTCCCGCCGGAGACACAGAGCGAGATCGATGGCACAGGCCTCTTACACCTCGCAGATGCCATGCTCGTACACTTGGACCAGCCTCTTCTGTGCGCTTTTGTGGAGCGCTGGCATCCCGACACGAACACCTTCCACATGCCGTGGGGGGAGATGACGATCATGCTCCACGACGTCGAGCAGATTCTCCGTATCCCGATCGACGGGACGATGGTTTCGGGCACCCCGGACGCCGGCGACCAGCAGATCGCGGCGAGGGAGATTCTGGGCGTCTCCGCAGACGCCCTGAGGGGATTTTGGAGAGCAGGGTCGGTTGCGTCGAAAGACGTGATGCAGAGGATGAGGGAGCGTCGGCCGGCGGGATTCCAGGCCATCGCCTGGCTATGGATTCTATTGGGGTCGACGTTGTTCGTCGACAAGAGCGGGAATCGGGTGAAGCCCGACATCATGTACGAGTTCTATCGCTCCCTGCCATCTGCCAGTCATTATTCGTGGGGATCGGCCGCTCTTGCTTACCTCTATCGCCAGCTTGGGCTCGCAAGCCGAGCGGATGCACGGGGTATAGCTGGGTGCCTGTCGTTACTACAGGCGTGGATCTACGAGTACTTCCCATGCTTCCGCCCATACCGTCTACCCCATCACGTGGAGCCTGGCCATGCACGTTCACGCATGTGGTCCGTATCTCAGGTCGAGCGGACGGGACACCGGTTGATTGAGATCCGCCGTCAGCTAGACATGATGACAGCGAGCGAGGTATTTTAACAATTTATATTCCATATTCACGACAATTATATAATACAAAATAAATTATTATCAGGTTGCGTGGTTGCCGTACGGTCCCGATCTAGCGGCGCAACACCTGAGGACTCTTTTCGTGGGCTGGGTTAGATATCGCGACATCGTGGAGCCCTACGTACCCTCTAGAGTGTTGCGCCAGTTGGGTTACGTGCAGCACATCCCGCCGCCGATGACCCCGCCGCAGAAGGCGTATATGCCAGCTGACCCGTCTAGGTATAAGGTCCACCATTCTGGCGATGCGGCAGAATTTGCTTGGCGGCAGTTCCCTTACGCGTACAGCCTCAACTTGTCGTACATCAGCCGGAGTACCGCAGAGTACCTTGGTGAGACCGTGGACGGTTACATGGACTGGTACGAGCGGCATTCTCATCCTCGTCTGTTTTCGTCGGAGCCAGGATCCTCTTCGGGCGGCATCCCCCCGCGCAGCCATAGCGACTACGTACGTAATTTAATGTGGCTTGGATTTAAAATATTTGTATGTTTAATCAAATTTTATATGTATTAATTATGTGTGCAGTGGTACAGCTCGATGTATGCCTTGAGCACGGAGATGCTAGCTACGCTGCAGCTCCACGATGAGGATGAGACAGAGCGCTACAGAGACAGGCTGCACGACATGAACGACCGCTGGCGCAATGCCCCGTGATGTGGTTGTATTTTATTTGTATCCCTTTTGTGTGTCGGACGCGTACTTTTGCGACTTTATATTATTCCTCACTATCGAAAGCGTACAAAACATAACAAAATAATATTAAGAATACAAAATAATATTATGAAAAGAAATAATAATAACTAATAAAAAAATAATAACAATAATAGCATAAGAAATAATATTATTAACAAAGAATAAAAATAATACAAAATAATATTATGAAAAGAAATAATAATAACTAATAAAAAAATAATAACAATAATAGCATAAGAAATAATATTATTAACAAAGAATAAAAATAATACAAAATAATATTATGAAAAGAAATAATAATAACTAATAAAAAAATAATAACAATAATAGCATAAGAAATAATATTATTAACAAAGAATAAAAATAATACAAAATAATATTACGAAAAGAAATAATAATAACTAATAAAAAAATAATAACAATAATAGCATAAGAAATAATATTATTAACAAAGAATAAAAATAATACAAAATAATATTATGAAAAGAAATAATAATAACTAATAAAAAAATAATAACAATAATAGCATAAGAAATAATATTATTAACAAAGAATAAAAATAATACAAAATAATATTATGAAAAGAAATAATAATAACTAATAAAAAAATAATAACAATAATAGCATACAAAATATTATTATTAACAAATAATAATAATAATACAAAATACAAATTAATAAAAGAAATAATAATAACTAAGTTTGATTATGACGCATGAGGTGCAACCAGTGTTCGATTCTGCTCTGATATCTAAGTTACCACCCATCAAGTCGACGATCACGATACGTATTCCAATATGGATGCAAGACAGGCATAGGAGCGTCTGGACTTAAATTCAGTCTTATATAATGCTGGGGGGCACGCAGTGGCAATATCGTGAAAGAATGCATGTTGATGGTCGATCCATTGCCGTACCCGTAGAGGGTAACTACAGCGTTCCAAAGTGTCGCCACAGCCCAAAGATCGCACGGTGTCAACATCCAGTGGTTTGCCAAGCAAGGCCCCCCTTCCCAGCGTATACGTTCCAGCTGCATTTCCAGTGAATCACCGTAGTACATTGGCGAGTAAAGATCCCAATGGGCCTCGATTTCCTTCGCGACGTTATTCCTTAAGGTGACCCATTCTTCCTCGTCATTGTAAATATGGGAAGCGATAGCGCGAAATCCACAGTTGCCGTCCGCCACCACATCCTTATAACTAACTATATACGGATGGATGACTGATGTTACGTGGTGCTGCAAGCGGCTGTGGAAGAAGTTGGATTCACCTGTACAAAGCATTTTACATGAGTAGAGGATTTATCCATGTTCGCATGAATCCAGAGGCAAAAGATAAATGTACCTGTATCCGTAGTAGAAGTACGAGAGCGCTTCACAGACGAAGATGACGTACGGCCATGACTGGAACGACCCTGGCTGCTACGACTTGTACTGCTTCGCCCTCCGCTGCGTCCCCCCCTTGGGAGTGCGTACTCCCAAGCACTTCGATCACGTTTCGTCGAGTCTCTTTTCTTTGGCCGTCCTTTTACAGATGTCTTAACAACTGGCTCATTCCACTCTTGCGCCTCGGGATAGAGATATTCGTGAACTACTCGATGGAGGCCACGCATAACGGCCGGATCGCGCGTTTCTGCCTCACGCACGAGGTCGTCAAAGCGCTCCTTTTCAGAAATATCGGGAACTATTCCCTCGCCGATTGTGAGTGTCCTCCAGAAGTCGTGCAAGCATTCTAACGAAACTGGATAGTTGTTGTCCACGCATTGCTGAAGCTCGCAAGCACATGGTAGTTGGTGCGTACATCGTACTACACATCCACACCTGGAGTAAACCTCATTCGACAACTCTTTGGCCCGCCGCAGCTCATTTCCCATAATTAATATTGCATGGTGTGAAACTCTGTATAATAATGTTAGGAATGGAAATCCTGACATCTTAATAGGTCGTTTCGACCGGGACTCCTCAAGTGTCTGCATAGCCACAGTAACAAAATTATTAGATAAGGATACATGAAACGTAATAATAATGTATTTACCTTTCTTATGCGAATCAACTGGTTCTGAATCTGCTCGTGCACCTTCACCCATACGGTGTCAAGTGATCCAGTGGCGGAGTTCAGCCATCCTTTCAGCTCGCTATGAGCACTCTCCACACGACATGTAGTGGTGTTCCCGAAATGAAGCACCTGATTCGTCCAAGCTCTGGCGAACTTCTCCTTATGCACCAACCACGTCTTGTAACGACCCGTCCCATACCGGGTGTCACTATAGCATCGGTCCCTACCGGGACCAGTGGGGTTGGGCCCACCACACTCCGACTGATAGTCTGGCCCCACTGTACCACCATTTAACCTTTTAGCGTGCTTCGTGCACTCGCTCACACGCACCCTGAGAAACTTCCCAGGGGGTCACCCATCCCTAGATTGCCCCAAGTCAAACACGCTTAACTTCGGAGTTTCTATAGATGGACTCCCGAAAAGGTAGGTCGACCTTGGTGATATGAGTAGTACTATCAATTCTTTTATACGATTCTTAGCCTGACACGCCCATACATTGTCAGTCTCAGGATCCCCTCTCATTCTGGTGTTGGATCGGTTCGTTCATGTACCCTTCGCCTAGAAGCCTGCCAGGAGCCGCTCATTGTCCGTGCACCCTGGCACCGGCGATCACTCCCCGCCCTCTTCGGCCCCGGGCGTCACATGCCCACCAGCTTCCGCCTGGTTCGTCCCCGAACCAGCACCGTACTGCGAGAGGTTGTGCTCTGATACCACCACATGTAGCGCCCCGTTTCCTATTACCTTTTTACGCAGCTATAAAATATTCATATAAAATTTTTCGCGATTTCCATAACCATTTCCTTTAACAAAAACGGGTGCGTACATCCGATCTAGTTCCGTTCACAATAATGTACATATATGTACCTATCATATGAGTCACAAAATGTAACAGTCTAAAACCGTTTCTATTCTATATGCTAATGATGAACCAGAGGGGAGCAGGAGGAGAGCGTAGTTGGCCAACCTTGAATCCATGCTTTATGATGATGCTTTCTACGCGGCCCGCTAATTATCTACAACAACTGTGAAGACACCGATTCAGAGTATGATCGCAACATGTTAACTAAAAACATACAAGTAATAAAGTAAGCAGTAGCCATTTTCAATCATGAAATCATCGTTCACATAATCGTCATTCATACGATCCGTAGATCACATGCCATTCTATATGTCCGTTTATTTTGATACTCCCGTTATAGACTAGCTAGACTCGTATTCTGTAAGCCCAGTCGGCGCCCATGCATGGGACTCTGTCAATACTGTAAATATCTGTATGTGCCTGTACAGGACTCTGTCATCCCCCGATTTGAAGGGAAGTAACTGTCATCCCCCGATTTGGAGGGAAGTATGTAATAACATCCGTATCGTACCGTCCGTAGTCGTAGCAGTCATAACGGTTTCTCCTTTTATTTATATGTACGCAATACTATATAAAATACTTTATATAACACATCAATCATATAAATGCATTTTACCGTCACTTAATTCACATAAATTCATGAATAGCATATAAAGCACATATTAGTCAATTAATCCATATAAGGCATGTAACACATAAGGCACATAAGATACATGTTGCAAATCATACTCACAAGTTTCGCCTATTTTCTCCGCTTGATTAAGCGACCTTGTCCTTGCCCTTATCCGACTCTTGACCTATATAATTATTTTATCCGTAAATATAAAATCCTATAATGACATGCGTGCGTGATATGCATGTTTTATTATGCATGATCGTTTCTATCCGTAGCCTTTACCAGAAACCCTAATTTTATATCGAAACTCTAAATATTGAACACTTTATGTAATATTAAAATTCCTTTTTTATATACCACACTTCTCTTTATTTCTCAATTCTAATTAATTGCATTTTTAAGTTATCACATGTCGAAGTCTATGTATCTCGAGATTTCAAATTTGAAAATGTCGAAGTCTTTTATTAAGCAATCTCGAGATCATTAGTTGAGGAGATGTCGAGATCTTCTAGGTATATAATATCGAGCTTTACAAGGTATAAAATGTCGAGTTCTTCAAAGTATAAAATGTCGAGCTTTAATAGGTATAAAATGTCGAGTTCTTCAAAGTATAAAATGTCGAGCTTTAATAGGTATAAAATGTCGAGTTCTTCAAAGTATAAAATGTCGAGCTTTAATAGGTATAAAATGTCGAGTTCTTCAAAGTATAAAATGTCGAGCCTTACAAGGTATAAAATGTCGAGTTCTATGTTCCCTGTTCTTACCAATCTCTATATTTAATTCAGAATCATCACTCGAGATTTTAGCTAATGAATTTTCATAATTCAATATCCTATTTAATAAATTATCAAAATTCGAGGTCCTTATCTAATTGATTTATCATAACTCGATATCTCATATCGAAACCCCGATGTTATAACTCGATATTGTATGTCGACATCCCTCTTCCATATTCCTATCACTCTCGAAATTTAATTTCTGCCTTCATTAAATCGTTTCAACAATCTAGGAAAACCTTAATAGATCTTTGCGAAGAAGTCTCCCACAATTATCAATACCAGACTTCCTTAAACTATTAAATCACGTAATACGATTTCCAGATTCTAATCTATAAATCTATCGAAACTTTAATTATCCAAATCATTTCTATGTTTTGAAAGCTGTCTGCCTATTCAGAAGAAAGGAATTACTTAAACCTATCTAAACGTATTTATTTAGAAAATACTAAGGTCTTCTTAAACATGTTTCCTAATACCGGAAACCCTTCTAACGATTGCAAATATACTATTAACATCATTGTTAATTCTAACATGTATTTTAATTTATGAAAGCATAATTAAATTTCATTACCTTATAAAAGATTTGCTTAGCCTTAATTGAGAGTGTTCTCTGCCGAGGTTTTCTTACCCTTCATTTAGCTCTAGTTGCTACGTGGGTTTGCTGTTCTCCCTTATTCATAATTCTTTGTGACTGAACAACTAATCGTTATCTTTCTTTTTCATTCAGTTCTTATCTTGAGTTAGCGTGCCATGATAACCAAATGACATCGATGGTTTTTCTTAATGTTTATCCTAATGGTAAGTAACATGCACTATTTTATTTATTAGTTAGCTTACCTTATGACTAAGTTTCCTATCAAACTTCGAAAACTCCCAAGTCTTTATTGTCGAGAATTGAAATTCTTGTATACCATGTTGCGGAAATTTAATTTTTGCAATTCTCTCTTGTTTCGAAATCAATAATTACGAAAACTTACTATAACATCGAGATTTTTGAACTTCAAAACACATTTCGAAATCTATCTAATTCTATTTGGTTTTAACTTCTAAATCTCGAAATCTCTTTGAGCAATTCCAAATCAAAGTTGTCGAGGCTTAGTTCTATAAATTGTATAAATTGCTACTTAAAGAATCTCAAGAATATTACCAAACTTCCTAATTTATTTAACCACTTTAATTAATTAATGTATATAATGTTTCTCAAAACTTGAGAAAACCCTAGGAAGTTCATACTTTGAAATATCCTAATTCCCTAACATTCACTGCTTCACTACTTATCTCTTTAAGAACCTAGAACTATAATACTTTAAATAGCTTATCCATCTATACCTCTATTTTAGAATTACTTATATAATGCATGAAATTATGCAAATGCATGAAATTATGATATGAGGTTTTGGGTTCCTGACAATTCTTCCCCCCCTTTAAAAATTTCGACCTCGAAATTTCGTACCTGTATTAGTGAACAACCATGGGTACTGTGTTTGCATACTCGCTACCGTTTCCCACGTAGCTTCACGAGCTGGATGATTCTTCCATCTCACTTTTACCATTGGAATCGTTTTATTTCGTAACTGCTTGTCAGCATATTCCAGGACTTCTGCCGGTTCTTCTACGTAACTAAGATCCTCAGAAATATTAATCGGTTCGTCACGTAGAACATGAGTGGGGTCTGATCTATATCGCCGTAACATACTGACGTGAAAAACATTGTGTATCTGTGAAAGTTCAGGTGGTAGCGCTAAGCGGTATGCTAACGGTCCAATTCTTTCAAGTATCTCGTACGGTCCGATATATCGCGGACTTAACTTTCCTTTCTTTCCAAATCGCAATACACCTTTCCAAGGAGATACTCGCAAAAATACTTTCTCCCCAACTTCATATTCCATTTCTCGTCGATGTTGGTCTATGTAACTCTTTTGTCTATCTTGGGCCGCTTTAAGTCGACTCTTTACTACTTTAATCTTTTCCATTGTATCCTGAATTAAATCTGGCCCTTCTAATACCTGCTCTCCTTCCATATCCCAACAAATCGGATTTCGACATTTTCGGCCATATAGAGCTTCGTACGGTGCCATTCCGATACTCGAATGGTACTGATTATTATAAGAAAATTCCATTAGCGCTATATAATCATGCCATGAGCCTTTGAACTCAATTACGCATGCTCGAAGCATGTCCTCCAAAGTCTGTATTGTTCTTTCAGACTGACCGTCTGTTTGTGGATGAAACGCCGTACTAAAATATAATTTAGTTCCGAGTGCTTCCTGTAAACTGCCCCAAAATCGGGAAGTAAATCGGGGATCACGATCAGATACGATAGAAGTTGGTACCCCGTGTAGCCGAACTATTTCATTAACGTATCTTTTTGCTAAATATTCTAACGTAGAACCCCATCTAAATGGTAGAAAATGGGCTGATTTCGTGAGCCTGTCGACAATTACCCACACGGCATCATTTTTCCTAGCCGTTGGAGGAAGTCCATAAAGAAAATCCATCGTTATCCGTTCCCATTTCCAAACAGGTATGGGTAAAGGATGTAATTTACCCACTGGCGCTTGGTGTTCAGCTTTGATTTGCTGACACGTTAAACATTTCAAAACGTACTCGGCCACATCTTTCTTCATCCTTGGCCACCAATAATGAGATTTAAGGGTCCGATACATCTTCGTACTGCCCGGATGCATGGCATAAGGGGCAGTGTGTGCCTCTTCCATTATTTCTTGTCGAAGATTATTGATGTCAGGGACACATATACGGCCATTTATCGTCAAAGTTCCATTATCGCCTATTACAAAAGACTTCCCTAACCCTTGTTTCACTTTATCAGCAATCTTAGCTATCTTTTCATCTTCAAACTGTACTTGTCTGATTCGATCTAACATGATAGGTCGAACTACTATCGAGGCACAGACAACACCAGTATCGTCTATTTTCATCTCCGTATTCATCTTTCTGAGGTCGATTAGACTTGATAAAGAACATGCTGATAAATAAGAGATAGTACCATACGATTTCCGACTCAAAGCATCAGCAACGACGTTGGCCTTCCCAGGATGATACTCTATAGTACAGTCGTAATCTTTTAGTAGTTCAATCCAACGTCTCTGTCTCATGTTTAGCTCCTTCTGGCTCAACAAATACTTTAGGCTCTTATGATCAGTAAAGATCTGAAATGTTGTTCCGTATAAGTAGTGTCGCCATATCTTTAGTGCAAATACTACGGCTGCTAGCTCTAAGTCGTGGGTTGGGTAGGATGTTTCGTATGGCTTCAGTTGTCGAGATGCATACGCCACTACTTTCCCGTGTTGCATTAGTACGCATCCTAGTCCTTGATACGACGCGTCGCTATATATCACAAAACCTTCGGTACCTGATGGAATAGTCAGCACAGGAGCTGTCGTTAATCGTTCCTTCAATTCTTCAAAACTCCTTTGGCATTCATCAGTCCACTTAAATACAACTCCTTTACGCAATAACTTTGTCATTGGGGCGGCTATCAGTGAGAAATTCTCTACGAATCGCCGATAATATCCGGCCAATCCCAGAAAACTACGAACTTCTGCTACATTTTTAGGACTCTCCCACTTGATTACCGCTTCGATTTTACTGGGATCGACTTGTATACCTTTACCAGAGACTACGTGCCCCAGAAATACTACTTGATCTAACCAGAACTCACACTTTGAAAGTTTCGCATATAATTTCTTTTCCCGTAGGGTTTGGAGTACAATCTTCAAATGTTGTTCGTGCTCCTCTTTTGACTTAGAGTATATAAGAATATCGTCAATAAAGACGATCACGAACTGGTCTAAATAGGGTCGGAAGACATCGTTCATCAATGCCATAAAGACGGCAGGAGCATTCGTTAATCCAAAGGGCATAACAAGGAATTCGTAGTGCCCATATCTTGTTCTAAAGGCCGTCTTTGGAATATCACCATCTGCAATCTTCAATTGATGATATCCTGATCTCAGATCGATTTTTGAAAGACCCTAGCACCTTGCAACTGATCAAATAAATCATCAATCCTAGGCAACGGATATTTATTTTTCACCGTTACTTTATTTAATTGCCGGTAGTCTATGCATAATCTGAGTGTCCCATCTTTCTTTTTAACGAAAAGAACGGGTGCTCCCCAAGGCGATACACTTGGCCGTATATAACCCTTATCGAGTAATTCCTTCAACTGTACCTTTAGTTCATTCAATTCGATCGGAGCCATTCGATATGGTGGAATAGAAATTGGCGCCGTACCTGGTTGAAGTTCAATAGTGAACTCCGTATCTCGATCGGGAGGTAATCCTGGTAACTCTTCGGGAAAGGCATCAGGATATTCACTGACTACCGGAATATCTTCTATTTTCAATCCACTTAATTGCGCATCTATAACATAGGTTATATACCCTTCGCATCCTTTACTAATCATCTTAGAAGCTTCAAAACTTGATATTTGATACGCCGTTCGTACGCTCTTTTCTCCCTTAAGTATTATATGGGTTTGATCTATAGGGGTCAATTCAATTTCCTTTTTGAAACAGTCAAGCTTCGCCCGATATCTTGATAACCAATCCATGCCTAATATTACGTCGAAATCCATTACAGGAATAACGAACAAAGTTGTTCGCATCTCTACCCCTTCACTGACCATTTTGCATTCTAAGTATACTGTATTCACTGTAATTACTTCACCTGTTGGAAGTCGAACATATAATTCCTCTTCTAGGGGTTCGGGTTTATCAGGTAATAATGATGCAAATGTTCGTGATATGAATGAATGAGTGGCACCTGGATCGAATAAAACATATGCATCAATATCACAGATAAATAATTTACCCGTAATCACGTGTGATCCTTCTTTGGCTTCCTCACGAGTCATGGTGAAAATCCTTGCTTGTGCTGGCGGTCTATAGGCTTGGCCTCCTGAGCTTCCTCTTCCAAAACTTGTGTTAAACGGTCCTCGGCCCCTTCCTCTTCCACGGTTTGTGGAGGTTCCGCTTACTCTTGATTGATCTACTGTAGGTTCTGTTCGCAATGTTGGGCAATTTCTAGCTATATGTCCCGGTTGTCCACACGTAAAACATTCGCCTGTAAGCCATCTACATACGCCCCTGTGGTTCTTCCCACAGTGTTCACATGTTGGTATTTGTTGCGAACTCTCTATACTCCGTCCAGTAGTTCTTGGCCCGCTTGTACTACCCCTTGCAGAACTATTTTGAACACTTATTGGTCTAGACGAACCATATGCCTTTTTCATTTTTCCACTAGACGACTCTTCGCCTAACCTTCGTTTACTACTTTGAAAATTCCGAGACTCGGTTTCTAATCTTTCGGCGCGAATAGCTGTCGCTCTCAATTTCCCATAGGACTCCATATCTAATGGCGTGATGCGGTTTCTAATCATATAGCGGAGTCCTGCTTCAAATCTTCGACACTTATTTCTTTCAGTAGCAACCATGTGCGGTGCATAACGGGATAACTGATTAAACAGCACCTCATACTCGCCCATGGACCTGTTACCTTGTTTCAATTCTAGAAATTCCTTCTCTTTCTGATCCTTGTAAATTTCAGGCATGTACGTATCATTAAATTCCCTCAGAAAATCTTCCCAGGTCAGCACCGGAGGTTGGGTCATACTATCAGGGACTGTTTCCCACCATTCATATGCATGCCCTTGAAGGAGTGAGACTGCATAATCGAACTTCTCCTCTGGGGTGCATTGCATCATATGAAATATCCTCTCTGTTCTCTTCAGCCACGTTTCTGCCTCAGCAGGATCTGTCGTACCCATGAAGTCCACAGCACCCATCTTTCTCAATTTATCGTATCGTCGTTCTCGGGGAGTTGTCAGGGGGTGTTCCGATTCATACTGTCTAAATGTATGCGATGAATGGGATTCAGGTAAGGCCGTTCTTCCTCCTCCCTCTATAGTTTGTTCATCATGTTCTACATGCGTTCGTTCACCTATTGCCCTTTGCCTATATATGCAAGAAAAGTTTAAGGGCAATCCATAACATACACTTACTATGCAAATGTCTACAGAACCTAAAGCCTAGGCTCTGATACCGAAACCTCATATCATAATTTCATGCATTTGCATAATTTCATGCATTATATAAGTAATTCTAAAATAGAGGTATAGATGGATAAGCTATTTAAAGTATTATAGTTCTAGGTTCTTAACGAGATAAGTAGTGAAGCAGTGAATGTTAGGGAATTAGGATATTTCAAAGTATGAACTTCCTAGGGTTTTCTCAAGTTTTGAGAAACATTATATACATTAATTAATTAAAGTGGTTAAATAAATTAGGAAGTTTGGTAATATTCTTGAGATTCTTTAAGTAGCAATTTATACAATTTATAGAACTAAGCCTCGACAACTTTGATTTGGAATTGCTCAAAGAGATTTCGAGATTTAGAAGTTAAAACCAAATAGAATTAGATAGATTTCGAAATGTGTTTTGAAGTTCAAAAATCTCGATGTTATAGTAAGTTTTCGTAATTATTGATTTCGAAACAAGAGAGAATTGCAAAAATTAAATTTCCGCAACATGGTATACAAGAATTTCAATTCTCGACAATAAAGACTTGGGAGTTTTCGAAGTTTGATAGGAAACTTAGTCATAAGGTAAAGCTAACTACTAAATAAAATAGTGCATGTTACTTACCATTAGGATAAACATTAAGAAAAACCATCGATGTCATTTGGTTATCATGGCACGCTAACTCAAGATAAGAACTGAATGAAAAAGAAAGATAACGATTAGTTGCTCAGTCACAAAGAATTATGAATAAGGGAGAACAGCAAACCCACGTAGCAACTAGAGCTAAATGAAGGGTAAGAAAACCTCGGCAGAGAACACTCTCAATTAAGGCTAAGCAAATCTTTTATAAGGTAATGAAATTTAATTATGCTTTCATAAATTAAAATACATGTTAGAATTAACAATGATGTTAATAGTATATTTGCAATCGTTAGAAGGGTTTCCGGTATTAGGAAACATGTTTAAGAAGACCTTAGTATTTTCTAAATAAATACGTTTAGATAGGTTTAAGTAATTCCTTTCTTCTGAATAGGCAGACAGCTTTCAAAACATAGAAATGATTTGGATAATTAAAGTTTCGATAGATTTATAGATTAGAATCTGGAAATCGTATTACGTGATTTAATAGTTTAAGGAAGTCTGGTATTGATAATTGTGGGAGACTTCTTCGCAAAGATCTATTAAGGTTTTCCTAGATTGTTGAAACGATTTAATGAAGGCAGAAATTAAATTTCGAGAGTGATAGGAATATGGAAGAGGGATGTCGACATACAATATCGAGTTATAACATCGGGGTTTCGATATGAGATATCGAGTTATGATAAATCAATTAGATAAGGACCTCGAATTTTGATAATTTATTAAATAGGATATTGAATTATGAAATTTCATTAGCTAAAATCTCGAGTGATGATTCTGAATTAAATATAGAGATTGGTAAGAACAGGGAACATAGAACTCGACATTTTATACCTTGTAAGGCTCGACATTTTATACTTTGAAGAACTCGACATTTTATACCTATTAAAGCTCGACATTTTATACTTTGAAGAACTCGACATTTTATACCTATTAAAGCTCGACATTTTATACTTTGAAGAACTCGACATTTTATACCTATTAAAGCTCGACATTTTATACTTTGAAGAACTCGACATTTTATACCTTGTAAAGCTCGATATTATATACCTAGAAGATCTCGACATCTCCTCAACTAATGATCTCGAGATTGCTTAATAAAAGACTTCGACATTTTCAAATTTGAAATCTCGAGATACATAGACTTCGACATGTGATAACTTAAAAATGCAATTAATTAGAATTGAGAAATAAAGAGAAGTGTGATATATAAAAAAGGAATTTTAATATTACATAAAGTGTTCAATATTTAGAGTTTCGATATAAAATTAGGGTTTCTGGTAAAGGCTACGGATAGAAACGATCATGCATAATAAAACATGCATATCACGCACGCATGTCATTATAGGATTTTATATTTACGGATAAAATAATTATATAGGTCAAGAGTCGGATAAGGGCAAGGACAAGGTCGCTTAATCAAGCGGAGAAAATAGGCGAAACTTGTGAGTATGATTTGCAACATGTATCTTATGTGCCTTATGTGTTACATGCCTTATATGGATTAATTGACTAATATGTGCTTTATATGCTATTCATGAATTTATGTGAATTAAGTGACGGTAAAATGCATTTATATGATTTATGTGTTATATAAAGTATTTTATATAGTATTGCGTACATATAAATAAAAGGAGAAACCGTTATGACTGCTACGACTACGGACGGTACGATACGGATGCTATTACATACTTCCCTCCAAATCGGGGGATGACAGTTACTTCCCTTCAAATCGGGGGATGACAGAGTCCTGTACAGGCACATACAGATATTTACAGTATTGACAGAGTCCCATGCATGGGCGCCGACTGGGCTTACAGAATACGAGTCTAGCTAGTCTATAACGGGAGTATCAAAATAAACGGACATATAGAATGGCATGTGATCTACGGATCGTATGAATGACGATTATGTGAACGATGATTTCATGATTGAAAATGGCTACTGCTTACTTTATTACTTGTATGTTTTTAGTTAACATGTTGCGATCATACTCTGAATCGGTGTCTTCACAGTTGTTGTAGATAATTAGCGGGCCGCGTAGAAAGCATCATCATAAAGCATGGATTCAAGGTTGGCCAACTACGCTCTCCTCTGGTTCATCATTAGCATATAGAATAGAAACGGTTTTAGACTGTTACATTTTGTGACTCATATGATAGGTACATATATGTACATTATTGTGAACGGAACTAGATCGGATGTACGCACTCGTTTTTGTTAAAGGAAATGGTTATGGAAATCGCGAAAAATTTTATATGAATATTTTATAGCTGCGTAAAAAGGTAATAGGAAACGGGGCGCTACACGTCTCCTCAACATACTTAACGAAGTCTGAGTTGGGTAGCCAACGCAGACGCATGTCATTCACTGCATTCTCGTATTCGTCAACCGTCGGAGCTTCCACGACTGCTCTCCAGGACTTGTGCGTGAAGTGAGCTGCGGTCTTTTTGCTCTTCCCCCCCAACCAATAAATTTTGTTCTCCACATCTTTATAAATATGCCACGTGCACAGCAGATGGTGAGAATGTGGAAATACCTGATGTACCGGTCGAAGAAGGCCCAACTCACGATCAGTCACAATCGCCGAAGGCTGGACACCTGGACCCAGAATATTCCGAAGAGAATTCAACATCCACCAGTAACTTCTCTCAGTCTCGTCCTCCATGACGGCAAACGCACATAGAAAGTTGTGATTACAGGGAGTCATCCCTATAATCTCAACTAGAGGCATCTTATATCTATTTGTCTTGTACGTCGAGTCAATCCCAATAAAATAAGGATACGTCCTCAGCAGTGCGAGTGACTCCGGGTGTGCCAGAAAGACATGTGTCAGCCTATCAGTCTCCTCATCTCTCAGCGCTTCAACAAAATATCCGGACTCTGTCGCCTGGTGCATCAACTGGCTCACGACGTCTCGACCCTCAGAATATTGCTTCTTCAAACGATCTCTGTAATTATATACATGCCGGATGGTCGCGTTATCTACGCTGTGACGAGCCCTCATCGCTGAGAGGATATGTGCTGGTTTCGCTTGGGCAGCAGTCATTTCCTCTACGACCTTCTTTGCCTGTCTGCTTAACCCACTCGTCTGGCGGTGTCCCTCGGGAAACTGTATCAGAGGGTGATTGTGGATGAATTCTCGGTTGCACCCGTACGAATGTACCATTCCCTAGTAGCTGGATCCTGCTGGGCTATGACTACAAACGGACACCTGCACTTGTTAGACTTGGACATCCTCTCCAATTCATCCTCCTTGCCTCTATAACGTTCTCCGCGAGAACATCTAATCAATTTTTTTGTTCCACATTTCTTGTGCGACGAAATTATCAACTCGAAACCAAGACCAATAGCGACGCCCTTCGCCCAGTTAATGGCTTCCACGTCGGTCGAAAATCGTCCTCCTTCGCGGAAATACGCACTGTAGTTTATCCCGTCACCCGTGGAATCCTCCGGGACAATCTCCGAGTCTGGAAAAAAAAAAAAATTAAAAAAAAAAAATGGTGACCGAAATCGGATTTCGGTTACCTTAAGAGGCGACCGAAATACGATTTCGGTCACATCTAAGGTCGACCGAAATCCTATTTCGGTTGCCGCCGGACCGACCGAACAATAATTTCGGTCGGCGTAAGAGGTGACCGAACAATAATTTCGGTCGCCTCTTGGGCTGACCGAAATGCGAATTTTCCGATACGATCCAATGTAAATTCGAGAATTCAAACATATACGATAAGAATTTACGAGAATTTGCTTACCATCCGTGCCAGTAGACACTTTCTTTTGACCTTTCAATTTCGAAAATAGACGATTCACTGAAATGTTTTAATTTTTTGTTATGTTTGAATCTGATTTGGATGTCTGATTGCGATATCCGATTATTTATAACGAAAATGACTCTAAAAAGAAATTTAAATTAGAAAGGGCAAAATAGTCTTTTTTCAGTCCTTTAGGGGGCGGTGACTAGGAAAAAGGGGGCGGTGAATAGCAATCCAGTTAAGACAATTATCAAATTACTTTATATATTTTACTTTTTTCTTATAGAGGTGCCATTTATTAAATTAATTATTATAGGAGACGTGGCAATATTCGACGACACATACATTTGCATAATATTGTAAGATGTTCACTCTATTTCTCAGAGAATGTCAAACCAAAATATGTTCGCCTAATATCCAAGAATTGGATTGCATATAATTTATCACCTAGTCATGAGGAAAAAATTGAAGTCTTCATATATATAAAGTAATGTTATGGTGCTCACCTTGCGTGAGCACCTTCATGAACACCAACAACATCAACGCGCCAAATCAGCATACAATGGGATTTTTTATTGATCTATAACCTATATTTGAGATTAGTGAGTCCGTCGGAGGTTGATTTGACATGTTGACGTGGCAAAAAAAAATACAACACAACAGGTGCCACGGATGGTGCTCACGCAAGGTGAGCACTATAACATTTCTACATATTATATATACACACAATGCCTTTTGGGCAGGGTTGTTGAAGAAGGAAACAAATAACTAATTGATATACACACAATTAAACGCATAATAATCAAAACATATAGTGTCCATTTTGTTCTTTCTTGGCACCACTGTGCTCATAAAACTGAGTCTATTTAGCTGTTCAGATTCAAATACTTTTCGAAACTTTTACTACTATATGTAGTATATTGTGTTTTTCAGTATGTATTGATCAATTAAACATACGATGCTGCAATTATAAGTGGCTTAATCGTCAGTGCGTGGGTGGTAGGTTTATCTGATGTGGGTTCGATTCCACTTGGAACATTTCTCTGTATTTTGATTACTTTTCGTATTGGGCCCGCAGATTTTGGGCCATTATGCTACTTTTTTTAATTCATTCAGATATTACGTTTAGAGTTCACTCCCCATTTTCTTGACTTTCTTTTATGAGTTTTACTAATACATTTATATATTCGCATCTTACGAAACAGTATGGTTATAATATGATTTATACGATGACAAAAATAATACCATGAGAAAAATACGTTCAAATCAAGAAAATTATTTTCAACTTACGCTTGGAGATCAGCTCAAGTATCGTATAATATTTTTTATTTTTTCCCCTAAAAATTCATTTTATTTATGGGTCACAACTTAGGAATTTGGCCTTTGAACTTGTTTAATTACTTTTAGTTATGTATTGTAAAGTTTTTATTTATAAATGAAAATATACAAAATTATATTTCAAATAAAAAAATGCTATTCCACAATAGAAAAGTAAATAAAGTTAGAATCGTACAGAAGGATTCTTCTTAGAATAGTAATCGAAAATATCAACCTTTTAGATAACAAAAAAAAAAAGATGTAGTGTAAATAAAGTGAGCAGGCAGGTGGGTAGATTTTATATGGCTCTAGATGAACATGTCAAAATCCGGCCCTGTCGAGCCCCCCATGCGTACAATCCTAGATCATGCCACTGTCTACATGGTCTCAGTACCCACGCCAATTTTGGTTACGGCCTCCCGGTCAAAAAATCCTAGATCCTCCCCTGATTGCTCGGATAATAAAAAGGAGATAGGAAGTTGGAAGTAAACTCAAGAATTTCATATACATTGGTTTGATCATTGAATTTAAAGTTGAAATATAGTTATTGATATGGGGCAAACCCAATCAACAAAATTTATATGTGTGGGTAAAGAAATTTATATAGCCGGGGAATGGATATTATTTAAGACGTGTGGAAGGTGCTTATTGGTGAGAAACTGAAGGGGACGTGTTTGGAACGTATTCGGGACTTTGGGGACCTGTTTGGGACATTGGGGGACCTGTCTGAAATATCGGGGGACCTGTTTGGGACATTGAGGGAACCTGTTGGGATGTGATGGGGACGTAAACGAAATAACACAAGGGTTACGTGGTTCGGATCTTTGTAGATCCTACGTCCACGGGCGCTCGGAAACTGTTTTCACTATACTTTGAAGATTACACACTCAAACAGCTCACTCTCTCTTATTTATATCAAGAACACTTAATAAAATAGCTACTGGGACGTTCAAGATGTTGATCTAGTGTAGAGAGAGTATTTTCTAAGTGTTGTAATGTGTTAAAACGTGAATGAATGGTGAAAATGGTGAAGGCCCCTTTATATAGGAGGCTCTCTGGGTATTGCCTGAAGGTACGTCCCTCAGCCCTTGGATATTGCCTGGAGGTAGGTCCCTGGAATCCTGGAGATGGGACGCATTCCATCGCCTCAGGGAGCTGCAAGCAGTCTGGCCTTTGTCAAGTCCCAGAATTCCTGTTGATAGGGCCTTTTTGTGTCAGTATAGGCTGTCAGGACAGCAGTGTGCAGTCTGCAGTCCTCTTAGTGAACAGTGGTCGCAGCTTTTGCAGGGGTGCTGCCCTCTCTCCATCAGACACGTGGCGTTTTTCATTGGATTCCCTTTTTGTAATATCTTTTCACTTGTAACGTATAATGGAAGCTTCGTTCGTCCTCGGGAGCTGCCAGGTGGTTCCTCAGGTCCCTAGTTCCTTCACCTCCTGTTGTTAGTTTCTCAGGCCTGTTGGAGGTCCCCGCAGGTCCTATCTCTACCATTTACTTACTATAAGTATTTTCCAATGGGCCTAACGGGCTTTTTCTGATTTTTTTCAGGCCCATCTACTTTAGTCCGTATCAACCACTCCCCTACTCTAATTTAGTTTTTGGGACAAAAAGTGAATTAGAGTAAAATATTAAGATGGGCCTTACCTCCCTACCATAATTACCTCTTGAAGGTTTGGGGAGCTTGACTCCCCTATGCATGTCTAGTGGAGACCCGGTGGCAGAGTTCCCCTTTGAACCTTGCATTCTTGAAGGAGGTCCCCAGGTTCTGTTGTACGTTGCTCCTAGCTCCCTTGCTCCCTCGGATCAAGGAGATTCTTCCTTCTATAGGGACAGTGGACGTCCCTACGGTTCCTTCTCCTATTAGGGGGCTCAAGAACCTCCCATCATCAGTCACTGTTTCTCAGTGGCTGAGCTCCCTACTTCTGTGGACCATCTGAACAAAGGGTGAAAAGATGAACTTGTTAGATCGTTGAGTGCTCCTAGACGTTCAGAGGGTCATCTCTCGGGTGGTGAGCTATGTAGCTGTCGGACCGTCCGCCAAGTCGTCGACCCGGGACCTGGAGATAGTTAATTAGACGAAGTCAACCTATTAGTACGAGAGGGAACTGCGTAGCTCCCTAGAGAAAGAAAGACAAAAATGCAGCTCTTATGAAATAGCGCAAGGAAGATCTCTAGAGCTCCTTCGCTAAGGAGAAGGGAGAGTGGGATGTCGGTTTTGCGCGTGTCACGGAGGTGCATTTGGCTTATCTTCAAGGGCCGCCATCTTTGATTGCTTTGAATGAGGTCCCCAAGCTCCCGAGAGTCTTCGTTTCTGGGTTGGCGTCCTGAAGGAGCATGTGAAGGGCCTGACCCAAGCTATGCTCTCCCAGACATCATCTGCAGCTCCTCAGGGGACTTAGTGGAAGGCCTTTCCAGACATCTTAGGACCTGCAATGTTTTAAAAGAGCTTAACTCCCCTATGTTTGTGCGTTTCTGTTGGAGCTCGTTTTTCCTCGGGCTTTTATCGTTGCTGTTGCATCCATCGTCCTTGGAATCTGGAAGGGACCTGACAGGGACCTGACGGGGACCTGATGGTGGAGTTCCTCTACGTGCCTTGGAGGAGATCCTCAGGTCCTGCTGCGTATTGCTTCTAGCTTCCTGGGGCATCCTAGGACCAGCGATGTTTTAGGGGAGCTTAACTCCCCTAGCGGGGACCTGATGGGGGAGCTCCTGTTTGAGCCTTTGCACTTGTAAGGAGATCCCTAGGTCCTACTGTACGTATCTCCGAGCTCCCTGGGACATTCTCCTTTTTGCCTTTTTCAGGGTGGTGATGGCCTGTAAGAAATACGTTTCTTGTTTCGAGATATGATGATAAGGGCTCCGGGAGCTTAACTCCCCATGTTTGTGAGTTTCGTCGGAGTTCCCTTTCTCCTCGTAATATATTTTCTTTTACGGGACCTGATGGATGTTTATGGGAACATCATTGCTGTGTCAAGGTTAATAGCGTTAGCTATTCAATTCGTAAGCCAAGTACGAATTCACGCCCTTGGTTGCAATGACCGTCGTCATTGTCCTCGGGTGTCGCTTTGCGCTAGGCTCTCTTTGTCCTTAGCGAGTTCAGTAATATAGGCCCGAAGGTCCTGGATATAAAGTGGGGATTTTCTCCCACCGTTTTACCCTGGTTATAGCGCCAGCTACGCTGAGGTACCTATTCATGTCGCAGGCCTTACTGAGGACCTTTGATGTCCTGTACACCACAGCCCGTCAGCGGTGGCATCTTGTACACCCTCATGGGCATCTTTCACGTCGCAGGCTATCAGCCTTTGATGTCTTTGTACGCCGCAGGTCCGTCGACCCTTGGTATCATTTCACGTCGCAGGCTATCAGCCTTTGATGTCTTTGTACGCCGCAGGTCCGTCGACCTTTGGTATCGATTATATTATACGGTGCACCGCTTATAGAATATCTATATTCCGACAAGGTGGTATTTGCTTAGGGACATCATTAGTTTACCCTGGTTATAGCGCCAGCTTCGCTTAAATGCGTGGATATAGCGCCCGCTCGCTTAATGCGTGGATATAGCGCCAGCTCGCTAGTGCATGGTTATAGCGTCCGCTCGCTTAAGTGCGTGGATATAGCGCCCGCTCGCTGAATGCGTGGATATAGCGCCAGCTCGCTTAGTGCGTGGTTATAGCGCCCGCTCGCTTAGTATCAGGGCTCCTTGTTGGAGGCCTTGTGATTTGAAAGTGATGGCGAAATGGAGCGCCTTCTCTTCTCAGTTAATAACGAGGTCCCTGGCCCCAGACTCCCGAAGTTCGGATGCTATCCTGGAGCTATCTGCTAGGAATTCGTGTGTTAGCGCGGAGCTTGGCTTATTTGCCTTTATCCAGCACGGAGCTGCTCTTCAGCTGGTTTGGAGATCCCTTATAATGAATTTTGCATGCTGGTGAGGAGCTCAGCATGGAGGTCGGTGTATGTCCTCATTTTCAGCAAGGAGCTTGTCTTTAGGTCCCCAGGAGTTAGGGCCTTCACGTCAGCATGGAGCTGGACTGTAGGTCTTCGTGCCAGCGGGGAGCTAGGCTTTTAAATACCTGTGGCTTTCATACGCCAGTGTAGAGGAGGACTTCGACCTTTCGGGGATCTCCGGATGCCAGCACAAAGCTCGGCTTTGAGGTCCTGCGGACCTTTGCCAGCGCGGAGCTTGGCTTGAGGCTGAGCCTTACATGGAGCTGGTCCTTCATGGGAGGCGGGGGTTGTCTGCCTTTTGTCGGTACAGATCCCCCAAACACCTTGACCTTGGTCGATGCCACGGTCAAGGAACTTCCCCAATTGTCCCACTGGGGCACTTTGATTTCATCCTTCAAATAACAACATCTGTTAGTATGATGCATTTATTCATTATAGTATCGATGATATAAATGAGAATAAGGTTTAGAGGGCCCTGGAATTCCGGCTATGAGCCTTATCAATGCGGGATATTTCCCGTGGATCAGCATTGTCGCGGAATTGGCAACTGTGGTAATTAGGCTTCTCAGACCAGCACCGAGTTGAATTCGCAGGTCCCAAATATGAAGATTTGGGTCTGCGCGCTAGCACGGAGCTGTTTCTTAGGTCCCCTGGATATTACCAACGGGGAGCTGGGCTCTGAGGTCCTGCAGCAGAGCTTTATGTGCCAGCATGGAGCTCAGGCTCTATCTCCCTCAGGTTTTTAGGTGTTGCAGCCCTTTGGATCCTTAAGTGGAGCTGGCTTCTATCTGGAAGACGCGGGGGTTGTCTGCCTTTAATCGGCATAGATCCCCCGAGCTCCTTCTTGGCTGCCTTCCGACCTTGGTCGAAGCTACGCCCAACGGACCTCTCCAGACGTCATGCGAGGATGGGTCAACAATAAAAGTTGTTAGTGTGACGTATATACTTATGATAATATTGATGAAGTAAATAAAAATGAGATTCAGAGGGTCTCGGAGTTTTGGCTAAGAGCCTTCTTATCGCGGGATGTCTTCCGGATAATGTCAGGATTTCCGCCATGTGGTTGCGTAACAGTGGGAGTTCCGTAGCATCCTAAGGAGAGATCTCGACAGCTCCCTGCTAATGCACGCACGGAGGTCCTCGTATGCCAGTACTGAGTTGGGCTTTGACTTCCTGTGGAGCTTCATGTACCAGCGCGGAGCTGGGAGGTCCCGGATGCGGAGCTTCGGAGCTTCCTGCCAGCACAGAGCTGGGAGGTCCTGAATACGGAGCTTCAAATCTTTGTGCCAACACGGAGCTGGGAGGTCCGGGATGCGGAGCTTTGGGGGCTTCCTGCCAGCACAGAGCTGGGAGGTCCCGAATACGGAGCTTCAGGTGTTCTTGCCAGCGCGGAGCTGGGATTTGAGGTCCCTCTGGCCTCGGTACACCATCGTGGAGCTGGACCTCTAAGTCCTTCAAATGTTCAGGTGCATGGTTCGGGCTCTGTTGGCCATTGGAGTCCCCAGTGCCTCACGCTCCTACTATGACGGGGACGTGGGTCCTGACTGGAACTGACCCATATCTGGAGGAGGTGGACGTGGTCTGCCTCTATTAGGCAAATTTTCTACAGACTCCTTTAGGGCAACTGCCTGGATGAGCCTCTTTATTTCGTCCTTCAAACAATAACACTTGTTAGTGTGGTCACATATTTATTATGATAACAATATTATATAATTGAGAAGGGGATGTAGAGGGCCCTGGAATTCTGGCAAGGGCCTTATCAGCGTGGGATGTCTTCTGTGGATCTTGCCCTCATGGAACTGGGCTCTCATCTACCACTGGTCTTCGAGTGTTGGCGCTGAGCTAACTTCTAGGTCCACAGACATTCTTATGCTCGCGCGGAGCTGTATTCTGATCTCCTGCGGCTCTTCGTACATCAGCGTGGGGATTGGCTCCTAGGTCCCACGGACTTTCGCGTGCTAGCGAGGAGCTTGGCTTATATCCCCCGCGGATATCTGGACGTCAGCGTGTAGCTGCCTTCTAGGTCCCAAGCATCCTCATGTGTCAGCACGGAGCTGGGCTTGTATCTCGTGTGGACCTTCGGACGCCAGCGTGGAGCTGGACTCTTGGCTCCCGAAAGCGGAGCTCCAGGTCTTCGTGGTAGCACGGAGCTTGGAGGTCCCGAAGGCGGGGCTTCGGATTTTCTTACCAGCGGGGAGCTGGGCTCTTAGGTCCCGAAGGGGGAGCTTCGGGTCTCCTTGCCAGTGCGGAGCTGGGAGGTCCCGAAGACAAAGCTTCGGATCTTCTTGCCAGCGTGGAGCTGGGCTCTTAGGTCCCGAAGGGGGAGCTTCGGGTCTTCATCCTTTCCTCCTCTCGGTCAAGGTGGTGCACATGGTATTACATCTTAGGAGCTTCAGTTGTGCTTTTGGCAGCTCCTGTGGAGTGTAGGTCCACCTTCTTTGGCATAGAGGGATCTTCTCCCATCAATTCTTGGTGGTCACCTCTAGTAGCCTCAGCAAAATGTGGGTACGTGTTTTTCTCTTGCGCAAGATGGACTTCTTTCGTCGTTTTCCCCCACGTCCTTCGTCTCGTCCCGACAGAAATAAGGAAGAGAAGGAAGAAATAACAAATGTTAAGCACAACTTCGCACAATATAGGCAAAAGTACTCACGCCTTCAACTCGGAGTTTCCCACAGACGGCGCCATTTGATATGGGGCAAACCCAATCAACAAAATTTATATGTGTGGGTAAAGAAATTTATATAGCCGGGGAAAGGATATTATTTAAGACGTGTGGAAGGTGCTTATTGGTGAGAAACTGAAGGGGACGTGTTTGGAACGTATTCGGGACTTTGGGGACCTGTTTGGGACATTGGGGGACCTGTCTGAAATATCGGGGGACCTGTTTGGGACATTGAGGGAACCTGTTGGGATGTGATGGGGACGTAAACGAAATAACACAAGGGTTACGTGGTTCGGATCTTTGTAGATCCTACGTCCACGGGCGCTCGGAAACTGTTTTCACTATACTTTGAAGATTACACACTCAAACAGCTCACTCTCTCTTCTTTATATCAAGAACACTTAATAAAATAGCTACTGGGACGTTCAAGATGTTGATCTAGTGTAGAGAGAGTATTTTCTAAGTGTTGTAATGTGTTAAAACGTGAATGAATGGTGAAAATGGTGAAGGCCCCTTTATATAGGAGGCTCTCTGGGTATTGCCTGAAGGTACGTCCCTCAGCCCTTGGATATTGCCTGGAGGTAGGTCCCTGGAATCCTGGAGATGGGACGCATTCCATCGCCTCAGGGAGCTGCAAGCAGTCTGGCCTTTGTCAAGTCCCAGAATTCCTGTTGATAGGGCCTTTTGTGTCAGTATAGGCTGTCAGGACAGCAGTGTGCAGTCTGCAGTCCTCTTAGTGAACAGTGGTCGCAGCTTTTGCAGGGGTGCTGCCCTCTCTCCATCAGACACGTGGCGTTTTTCATTGGATTCCCTTTTTGTAATATCTTTTCACTTGTAACGTATAATGGAAGCTTCGTTCGTCCTCGGGAGCTGCCAGGTGGTTCCTCAGGTCCCTAGTTCCTTCACCTCCTGTTGTTAGTTTCTCAGGCCTGTTGGAGGTCCCCGCAGGTCCTATCTCTACCATTTACTTACTATAAGTATTTTCCAATGGGCCTAACGGGCTTTTTCTGATTTTTTTCAGGCCCATCTACTTTAGTCCGTATCAGTTATGTTATCTCGTTCGCTTACTTTTTTTAATACGCAGTGTTGGAGAAATTATAATATACATTTGAGTCGTTAAATATATTGGTTTTCGATATTTTAATTGTTACTATTTGATAATTACTACTTTTTTAAGTAACACGCCGGCTTATGGATGGAAAATATTTAATGTCAACAGAGAATATGATTTTGAACTTTTTGTCGGAAAGAATGTTAGTTTCAGATTTGTGCCGATATATTTTAGAAAACAATATTAGTATGACGATGAATTAAATTTCAAGTAGAATAAACTCAAATGGGTGGAAATATCAGCAACCAAATCTGAGTTCCTGTTATAAAATATTTATATAATAATATAAATCAACGTGTAATTGCAAAGAGGAAATTGTATTGGTTCATTCACCTCAAATGAGCAATAGAAAGGCCATATTTATAGGCCAATATTTACAACAATCACCAATCAAATTAATGCAAATCTAACAAATAAAATAAATATAGATCCAACCAATCATGGGCATCCATACTTATCATGGGCATCCATACCTATTTATTTATAATACTCCCCCTTGGATGCCCATTACAAAATATTTTCATCTGATTATATTAGCTGCCTCGTTAAAAACCTTATTAGGAAAAACCCCCCACTGGGATAAAAACCTAATGAAGGGAAAAAGAGTGCAGCGTATATTGTCTCCCTCTGATGTAAACATTACTCAAGATCTTTGAGCCTTCGGAGTCCAATTAGATCTACAAATTTTTCGAATAATCTTGGAGGTAGTGCTTTGGTGAATAGATCTGCGAGGTTGTCACTTCATCGAACTTGTTGTACGTCAATTTCGCCGGTCTTCTGAAGGTCGTGCGTATTGAAGAATTTAGGCGATATATGTTTGATTCTATCGCCTTTGATGTAACCTTCCTTTAACTGAGCAATACATGCGGCATTGTCTTCATATAAGATCGTCGGAGATAATTTTTCCGATAATAACCCACAAGTTTGTCGTATATGCTGGATTATCGATCGCAACGAAACACATTCTCTGCTAGCTTCATGAATCGCTAAAATTTACGCATGATTAGATGAAGTGGCTGTTAAACTTGACCGCCAAGAAATAGCAGTTCCACCATATGTAAATAGATAACCCGTTTGCGACCGAGCATTATGTGGGTCGGATAGAAAACCAGCATCTGCATATCCGATTAGATCTGACCTGGACTCATTTGAATAGAATAATCCCTAATGAGTTGTTCCTTTCAGGTATCGAAAAATTCGTTTAATACCGTTCCAATGTCTACGAGTTGGTGACGAACTATATCTCGCCAATAAATTTACAGCGAACGCTATATCAGGCCGCGTATGACTCGTCAGATACATTAGTGCTCCTATGGCACTAAGATATGGTTCTTCAGGACCAAGCAATTCTTCATCATTTTCTCGAGGCCTGAACGGATCTTTATTCACATCTAGAGATCGAACAATCATCGGAGTATCCAATGGATGAGCATTATCCATATAAAATCTTTTCAAAACCCTTTTTGTATATGTTTCCTGACATACAAATATTCCATTCTTTAGATATTCAATCTGCAAGCCAAGACAAAATTTCGCCTTCCGAGATCTTTCATTTCGAACTCCCTTTTTAAACAACTAACGGCCTTTGATAACTCTTCAGGAGTTCCAATTATATTGATATCATCAACATATAATGCTATGATGACAAAATCATTTCCACATCTTCTCATAAATATACAAGGGCAAATTTGATCTTGTATCCTTCTTTTAATAAATATTCACTTAGGCGATTATACCACATACGCCCAGATTGCTTTAATCCATAAATCGATTTGTTCAGTTTAATTGAGTACTCATCACGGGGCCCTGAATTTTCAGGTAATCGAAATCCCTCAGGAAGCTTCATATAAATGTCACTATCAAGTGAACCATATAAATAGGCAGTGACAACATCCATTAGACGCATATCGAGGTTTTTACGTATTGTCAGACTTATTATATAACGAAAAGTTGTTGCATCCACCACAGGAGAATATGTCTCCTCATAATCAATACCAGGTCTTTGCGAAAAACCTTGTGCCACAAGCTGGGCTTTGTATCTCACAATTTCAGCTTTTTCGTTTCTCTTTCTGATAAAAACCCATTTATATCCAACTGGCTTTATATTCTCTGGTATACGGACTATAGGTCCGAAAACGTTTCGTCTCTCAAGTGATTTTAATTCAGCATCGATTGCATCTTTCCATTTTGGCCAATCATTTCTTTGTCTGCACTATTTTACAGACCTTGGTTCATGATCCTCATTCTCATTAATCTCATTCATTTCATGTAGTGCTACTTTAAATGAGAATTATCGTCAACGTTGACTTTATCTCGGTTCCATCTTATTCCATTCTGGGCGTAATTAATCGAGATCTCTTCATTATCATTATTTTCAATTTGTTCAGGTACATGACTTTCATTCTTATCATCATTTATGCCCATAGACTCTTCTCTAGTCGATAAATCCTCGATTGGACCATTTTTATTATTTGCTCCTTTTCTTTTCCAAGGATTTTTATCGTTGGAACCAGAGGGCCTACCACGCTTTAGTTGTGGTTTAAGCTCAATCGTATTATCTGTTGTTCTACAGGAACATCAATTTTAGCATGAGCATTAACAGCTGGAATATGTTATTTTGTCACTCTTTTTGGGTCAGCAAAACTGTCTGGCAATTGGTTCGCTAAACTTTGTAAATGAGTCTTTTGAACTTCTAGTTCACACTCTTTTGTTCGAGGATCATAATGATTTAGCGATAATTCATTCCAACTAATATTTCTTTCCAACTATTTCTTTTCTCCCCCTAATGTCGGAAAATTTGTTTCATCGAAGTGACAGTCGGCAAGTCTGGCCGTGAATCGATCTCCAGTTAAGGGTTCTAAATATTTTATAATTGATGGAGATTCAAATCCGACATATATTCCAAACCTCCTTTGAGGTCCCAGCTTTGTGCGTTGTGGTGATGCAATTGGAACATATACTGCACATCCGAAAATTCTTAGATGAGAAATATCTGGTTCATGACCATAAACCATTTATAACGGGGAGATATCATGATAGCTTGTGGCCTGATGCGGATTAGTGCTGCTGCATGTAATATAGCATGTCCCCAACAAGACGATGGAAGTTTCGACTTCATCAACAACGGCCTTGCAATTAATTGCAGGCGTTTAATCACTGATTCTGCAAGACCATTTTGTGTATGGACATGTGGCACATGGTGCTCGACATCGACACCAATAGACATACAATAATCGTAAATGCCTTGGAAGTAAATTCGCCAGATTATCAAGTCGTATTTTCTTTATCGGATAATCTGGAAAATGTGCTCAAAATCTAATTAGCTGAGCAAGTAATCTCGCAAATGCCAAGTTTCTCGTAGATAATAAACAAACATGGGACCATTTACTTGATGCATCAATCAATACCATGAAATACTTAAATGGTCCAGATGATGGATGTATCGGTCCACAAAATATCGCCATGTATACGCTCCAAAAATGCAATAGATTCGGTCTTTACTTTCATTTGTGATGGTCGAATAATTAGCTCCCCTTTAGAGCAAGCAATACATGCTAATTCTTTTGATTGAAGAATCTTCGGGTTCTTCAATAAATGTCCGTGTGAATTTTCAATTATTTTTCGCATCATAATTGTACCGGGATGGCCCAACCGGTCATGCCAAACATTAAATGTACTGTCATTGGTAAACTTTTGGATAGCATATGATTCAATTGTTCGAAGATATGTGTAGTATAGCCCAGAGTTAAAAGACGGTAATATTTCTTTGATTCTTTTTTCATTCGAAATCACTTGAATGTGCAAATATTCAATATCTCCCTTTTGCGCAGTCTCAACATGATATCCGTTAATTCGAATCTCTTTAAAGCTTAATAAATTTCTTTGAGACTTAGGGGAATATAAAGCATTTTCAATAATCAGCCTTGTTCCTCTGGGCAATAATATATTAGCTCTTCCGGAGCCTTCAATTATATTTGTGCTACCCGATATAGTAATCACACTGATTTCTTTCATATCAAGATACTCGAAATATTTATTATTTTTCAGAATTGTATTAGTCGTTGCACAGTCCGCAAGACATAATTCTCCATTGCACATGCTCGTGTCCATCATATAAAATCCTTTATAAACAAACATGTAATTATCATTAATACATATTATTGAAAACAAACGATACATAGCAAACACAGAAATATCATCCAAATAATAATCATAGCAAACATAACAATGTTATTGAAAACAAACGATACATAGCAAACACATGAATATCATCCGGATAACAATCATAGCAAACATAACGATATTATTGAAAACAAACGATACATACCAAAGCACACAACAACAAAGCATTTAATAAAATGATAGCAAGATTAAATTTCTTCATTGATGGCAGAAAATCGTCGGCATCGAAATTAACACCTTCTTCATTAACACCAGAAGTTGAAGCAATTGTACCCTGAACCAAGTTGGTTTCAGTTTTCTTTCCTTTGCCCATTGATTCTTGAGGAACATGTTTGGAGGAGCACACACATTTCGAGCACTTTAGTGCATGTTTCATGCAATACTTTTAGTTTTGTTATTTTATTATTTCTTTAGTTCAATCAAGCTTGCTTTTTCAAGTATATAAACTCTGTAACATTTGTAGAGAAGAACAACAGAAGCAAAGTTAAGTTCGTTCAGAATAGTTTAAACTAAATCATATATTTTGCAGACCTGATCATGTATGAACATATAACATAACATAAGGCAAATGAAATTTTTAGCCCTTGGGGCATAAGCATTTATAGTTCCCATATTTTGAGGTGTCATTTTTCGTCTCAAATGTTATCGATTTTGGACCTTTTTTGTCATCCGAATAATTTAATCATTTACACGTGAGAGCACAATATTTCTTTTTAACCGACTTAAAATCTCATAATTCATCTTTCTCTTCGACTTAAACGAACGTGTGCATCATTACTCAACTTATTTAGAAAAAGATTGACGACCTTGCAGTTGAGGTAATTGTTATGCGTAATGATGCACATATTCGTTTAGGTCCAAGAAAAAGATGAGTTGTGAGTTTTTAAGTCGACTAAATGAGATCATGTACGACCTGACACACGCCGCCTAAATTTAACGATTAAATTAATCGCGAGAACCAAAAACAGCCCAAAATCGATAAATTGTAAGGACTTGTGACACCTCGAAATATTGAGACTAGAAACGTCCATACCCCAAACATCGAGACTACAAATATTGTTGTCCCTAAGTATAATAACATAAAAAATCGTGAACGGAACGGGAGAATAAACATATATGAATACGTATCATATGGCCAACGCTAACGCGCAGACCCAGTCAAGGAGATTGAAGTGGTCCCGATGTCGGATGCGACCTAACTAAGTTTGAACAGAGGAAAAAATAAAACTTAGTAGTTAAAATAAACGACACACGAGATTTAAAATTGTGCATCAAGTTGTAAAACTTGCTGCGTGCCTTCATGGCAAAATTCCACTATTAAAAATGGATTACACAAACTATCAACGATAGTAAAGGACGCCTAGAGAAGATTCTAACCACTCTTCTAAACTTCACACTAAGTTTTACGACTTCGGTAAAGAGAATCACTAGACGAAAAAAATAAAAAGATGAATGCTCTCTCGTTCTTTTCAGATCTCGTTCGCTCAAATATCTCGTGAGTTTCGCTCATTGTCGCTCAAAAGTTACTCCATCAAAGCTCTATGATTTCCAGCTAAAAAATAACTGTAATTTATAGGCCTTAGCTCCCGTTTGAATTGGTAGGAGATCCCTTGAGAATCTCCTAAAATATCTCCTCGAAGATCTCCCCAATTATAGAAAATATTTGAGTTCGAATTTTCTCATACAATCGGCTGATCTCATATCTTCTATTTTGGTAGCCAGTTGACTGATTGTCTTTTGATATTCATATCTTCTGTATTTGGTAGTCGCTTGACTAATTTTCTCTTGATCTTCAAATCTTCTATTTTTAGTAAGCGCACTCCTATTTTCGCTCCAGCTGACCACACGCTATCCACTTGTTTTTGACTCGTTTCAGCACTTTATTACGTCCTGCACATCAGTAAATAAAGCCATTAAAAAAGGTTAAACGGGTTTTGGGCAAAGATAAAATCAAAGATTGACCAATTCTCAGCCAACAATGTTGACTGGAATGTGATCACAACATTATCGTCAACTTTAACAGAGATTATTGCTAAAGTCATTGTTTGGTATTAATTTAATCATATGCATAAAATAAAGGAAGGAAGGACAAAGCCAGGCTCCTCTTTATATACATGCCCTCCATTCCTCTTCATCTCATATGACATTAGACACCTTCTTATAAATTAAGAATTCATTCCAAAATAAAGATATGGTGGAAAACAAGGCGATGAGCTACCTCCTCAACAAGTTCGGTGAATTCGTCCCGTATCATGGCGATATGATCCTCAACTCGGGCAGTGTTGGTCCTATTTCTATCCAAACAATCTACAAAGAACAAATTTACCATGCTTTGAATGAAGATTTTGAGAGTATGTGCGTGGGGTGTGTTCGTGTAGACGATGATTGCTTTCAAAATGCTTTCTTACTATTCAACACACACGCAACACACACTAACAACAACCCACCCTAATGAATTAGGGTTTGGGGGTATATATACCACATAAGTTGGTATATTATACCCCTAGTAACAAAGAACTAGAATATTACAAACTAGCCCAAAGTTAATTAAATATAGAACCATACAACGATAAAACTATAGGAGTGTATTTAGTTTCTGCTCATATGCATGCTAAAATTTAAAACTCAAAGTTCTTTTGAATCATGCATGATTCTAATGTATCCTCGTGTGGTTGCTCGCATCGCTAGCCAGCCGTGTACGTGGAGCAACCTGAGATACCATACATGCTGGGATGATTGGTTGCCCTCGTCGCATACCAGTCATGAGTGTGGAGCAGCTCTCTTAGTAGCTACTCATGCTGGGATCTGCAAAACATTATCGGGACTTTGGTACCCATTTTTGAATGGGCCCTCCCTAATTAGCAGAAAACAAGTAGCACATTCGGTTCAGATATTGATCCTAAATCACCCTTAAAGCCCTATTCAATTTAATTTGTGATTTAGGAACCCAAGTTTGATGAACCTTAGAGAAATGACAATCAGCGCCGGTGAATGTATGCCTAGGTTTCGAAGGCCTAAGATTTTCTCCCTAGCCAGTCGCATAAGGTGTCTTTCAGACTTAATCTCGACTGGGTATTTCAAGTAGGAATACGAGCTTACGACACTATATGCGTCATGGGATGATGAGTTGTATTGCCTACGAGAGTTCATTTCACTCTATAATGATTAGTGTGTGGGATTTGAGAAGTTTGCTTGCTTAAGCTTGAAACTTACCTGTTTTGGGGAAGATGTATTATTTGACAAATCATTTGAAATAGATAAAAATGAGAAATTTTGAGATATAAAATCTCCTTTAAAGCTTTTCCTTTTCAGCGCCAAAACCTATCCTTTCAGAGTCCAAAGTATCTTGTAAATCTTTCAATTTACGAAGAGTCTCTGGAGTATCACATAAGGTAGATTTTGATCATGTGAAGTGTTTTCCCATTAGAAATTAAGTTAGACGGGAAGTTTTGGTCTGTTTGACATCTTTTCGCAATAACGTCCTCTAAATGTTTAATTTTAGAGTAAAGAATAAGCTGTTCCTCTAAGACCATCTCATATTGTGTTGAAATTTCACGTCGCTCATTTTTGTAAGAACGTAATTTGTCAATCGTATCGCGGACTCTCTTTTCTCAACTTTCAAGCTAATGATCTTTGACTTTGTGATGGTCAAATCCTCATTAGCATAAGCTAGGCTTTCTTGTTGCTTAAGAAACACAAAATAATTATTAGCACATCTTGCTTCTAATTCCTCAATCTTCCTAGCTTGAGTATCCATTTTAGTTTGGTTTTTAATTTAATTAATTAAATTTTTAATTTAAAATAAATTGGCTTTTGGAATTCAGTGAAAAGTTTGGTTTACTCGAGAAGTATCGTGAAGTATCGAAGAATGTTAGTGTCGAAAATTTTTTGTGTTCACCTAAAAATTTTGAGGTAATTTCGATACTTCGTGAAAATTACCAAAACGTTTTCTATAATATGCCAAGAATGTCCTAAGTAGATCGTTGGATATGTGATCGTCGAACGTTTTGTGGATTTACCTTCGAAAATTTGACAGAAAAGCAGTCTACACCGAAAAGTTTTGGTCCGGAAGGAAAATTACAATCGGGCGTTAGAATTGAATATGCTCGTTGGACTTAGAATGTTTTTCTCATCAAATGATAAAAAAATAATTTTCCTCAAAAAGTGTTTGTTTTTTTTTTTTTTTGAAACTTAAAATATTTTTATGCAAGGTGTCCAATATTTTTGGTGATCGAAACGTTTAAGTGTGATTTTCGAAGGGTGAGTCAGTGAGGATTGGATCACCCGATTTAAAGTTTCAAATGATGAAGATTATGACCGAAAATTCTAAGTAATGGAATCGGGCGAATCCGGGTAGCTAGAATCAGGCGAATTCAAGAGGTACAGAAAATTAGGGCTAAACTGGAAAAGTACCAAGGCATGATTGACGATGTTAGGAAGAACGACACCGCTGAAAACAATGTCAATACGATGCAGCCAAATGAGGTACGGTCTTTGTTCTTATAAGAGCATCTCAAACGAGTACTTTATTTTTGTGTAACATACAAAAATAGAGTACGCTTCGACAAAAGGACTCTACATTTAACAATAATATTATGTTGATGAGCAAAGATATGCTAGTTGTGTAGTGCACACAATTTTCAACACTAAAATAGTGTTGTGTTTTCGATTTATATATTTTATTTAATAAAGTCCCTTTTAATTATATTTAATATTTTGATATTCGTATAGTAATAAAAGTAAAAATAATATTATTTTTTTTTATTTATTTGTATTTTCCTTTTTATTGTAGGAAATATTATAGTAATAAATATGAATTTGATTTTTAGCGTAGAAAATAGAGTTAATGGGTTGTCGTGAAAATTAGTGTAGAATTATGAGTTGAGTAAAAGCATTGTAGCAACTGTATTATTGTGTAAAATTAACTGTATGTTTATGCGGTTGGTTGGAGATGCACCATAATTTCCTCTCTCTCTCTCTCTCTCTCTCTATATATATATATATATATATATAGGTTTGCTACGGTGCCCACCTAGAGCAACCATCGTGGGCACCATAAGCAAATCTCTCAATTTTTTGCATTTTTTCGATTCCCAACGTTGCCAACACCTACGAAGACCCTCTCATATCCATTGCTAACCTAAGTCGCCCTCTCCAACACATTAATTTTTAAGAAAATCATCACCTCGCTGCGTCGTCCACATGTGAATAATAAATATTGAATTGTCTTAAAATTAACGTGTTGAGAGGGCGTTTTTTCGATTCCCCAACGTCGTCAATACCTCCGTATACTCTCTCCTATCCATTATAGCAACCACCTACCGTGAGCAACCACCGTGTGCACCATAAGCAAATCTCTATATTTTTTGCATTTTTTTCGATTCCCAACAACGCCAACACCTTCGTAGACCATCTCATATACATTGCTAACCTAAATCGCCCTTTCTAACATGTTAATTTTCAGAAAATTCATTACTTGTTATTCACACGTGGACGACATACTCAAGTGATGATTTTCTGTTAGAAAGTGCGATTTTGGTTAGCAATGGATATGAGAGGGTCAACGGAGGTATTGGTGTTGTTGGAAATCGAAATAATGCAAAAAATATAGAGATTTGCTTATGGTGCCCACGGTGGTTGCTCACGGTAGGTGGGCACCTATATATATATATATATTTAAGGAAGGTAGCTGCGGATTCTGTTTTTGCAATGTGATAATGCGCGTCGAGTCTGGCATTTCTCTATTTGGTTGACTTTTCTTCTTTCTCATGGAAACCATCACAAAGAAAGTCCTAAAAAAGGTCGAAGGATCATAAAAAAATGGGGTCCAGGCAAGAATCATTGCCCCGAAAAAACATCTCGTACTGTATTAAACCAGAAAATCGACTATGCTACTTTGGGTCGGTAGTAAGTAAAAAATCCTAAATTCGTGGGTTGTTTGATCCTCAAGCCCTGGCTTCATTGGCTGGAATCAATGTTTTAAAACGCGTGACGCGCACCGCGACGCGTTTTGACTCCTGAAGCGCGTAAGCATAAATAGCGTAGCGCATTGCGTGAGTATTTCGAACAAGTAATTAGAATGCAGGAAAATGTAATATATAATATAAATATGTTATATTATATATCTCCAATAATATATTTAACTCATTCATTCTAATATATATAAATACAATAAAAATTAGAAATAAAAAAGAGGAAATAAAATAACAAAAGAAAAAGAAGGAATAAAATAATATATTTTCTCTCTCCAATTACATATTTCATATATATTATATATAAAGTTTAAAGTAATTACTATCTGACAACCTCCGTCACTCCACATGAGGCATTCGATGACCGGAAAGCTATGCTAAAATGCCACGTGGTCTAGCCTAGCATTAGGAGTAAAATAAAGTCATTCGGCGTCTTGACCGAAAAAAATGATAAATAAATAGAAAAACAAAAATAAAAAAGATACGCTAAATAATCCGCGCGTTGTCACGTTTTCAGGAAAATGAACGCCTACACGCGCTACGAAGCGCGGGTCAGAACGCTTTTAAAAACACTGGCTGGAATGAATGGAATGTACATTGAAATACTGTTTTGGTATTGAGGTAGCCAGATATACTTCTTCACCGTTCGAAAAGAAAGTGGATTGGTGCACGTTTTCCTATCAAATTGATTATCTTTTTCCAGCAATTACTGTGTAAAAATTAACTGTATGTTTATGCGGTTGGTTGGAGATGCACCATAAATTTCCTACATATATAAATATATATATATATATATCTATATATATAAATATACGTTGTTTTCGAGGAGCTGGGCGAAAACAGACGCCCAAATGGCTCCTAGCTAAAAGGTAGCTTTGTCTCGCCCAGGAGGTGAGAAGAGTTGAGAACAAAGTGGCGAACGGGTGCGTAATGCGTGGGAATCTGCCTAACAGTTCGGGCCAAATCCTGAAGAAAGCTAAGAACCGCTGTCCCGAGAGGGATTTGAACCCGCATTGAGAGGTTAGTCTTCTTTTCTACCGTGAAATTCTCGGGGGCATACGAAGATTCTTTGACCAATTGCAGGAAAACACGACTTATTTGAATAACCTGGTGCCAGAGAGAATTAAATGAATTCGAAAGATCTTGGGCTTCCTTTTTCTTTCTTTCCTGCAGTCGCGATGGGAGATGTTAGTTTATATATATATATATATATATATATATATATATAGGAATTTTAGGTGAGCACCTTGCGTTGGGCACGTTGATGTGGCACCGCTTCGTGCCATGTCAACATCTCACATCGACATCCGATGTTTTGTCGTGCTAATCGATACCTTTTAGGTGCCATTGATCGACATCTCGAAGACTGATATGGCATATTGACGGCTGTCTATATATAGTCTTTTATCATAAGCTTATTTTCAAAGATGAATATATAATTTATATTCTACTATACATGCGAGTAGGGACGATGCCTCTCTATCGTCGAACTTCAACTGTGCTAAAAATATTACTCTCGTGCAGGTTTCAACACCGAGAGGTACATACGTGGTCGGTTTTACGAACGATATGGAAACAATCATTGAACATCTCCTGAAAGATACACCGCATTTCGGCGTCGTCTCCATTACCGGTATGGCTGGTTTCGGCAAATCGACTCTGGCTTGGGAAGCCTTCCGACATCCTACGATAGAAGAAGAGTTCCCAACCGCCAAACGCTAGTGGATTCCTGTTTTAAAGTTTCCTCTAAAAGATGTGTTTATCAGCATTCTGAGAAAGATTGCAGCGATAAACGAGGACATGCGCGACATGAGAGAAGACGAGCTCGCCGAAGAGGTTCGGAGGCGTCTGGAGAAGGAAAATTCTTGATAGTAGTGGATGGCGTCTGGTCGTCCGGGGACTGGAATAACATTTCTAAGGATCTTCCAACCAACAACCATCTTGGAAAAATCTTGATTATGAGCCGTCATGCGGATGTCACACTGTCTGCTAATGGTAATAACTAACACGAACTACAGCCTTAAGTCACGAGGATAGAGTTGAACTCCTACAACGTGAGGTTTTCGGCGAGCCAAAATGGGAGACGATATTCGAAAAGCACGGAATGAAAATAGTTGAAAAAAGTCGGGGGCTTCCACTTGTAATAGTGGTTGCCAGAGGTATTATTAAAAAGAAACTTTACTCGTGTAAGGAGCAAATAGCAAAGAGATTGCATGGAAAGACTTTCCAAAAAAACTGGACGAGTATCTTCAGGGTGATCCCGAAGGGACACTTGAAAAAGTTCTTTCACTGAGCTATGTAGATTGCCTTATTAATTGATAGCATGTTTTCTCTACTTTGGAATGTTCCCTAAGGACATTGAGATCCCTACGTGGAATTTGTTTCAGATGTGGAAATTGCGGCGAGCAATTTGGATGGCTCATATGTAGGAACTTGGTAATTCCCGTCAAAAGAAATTCCGAAGGTAGAGTCAAAGCTTGTTGCATACACGAGTCTCTCCATCTTTTTTGCAAGAAGCAAGCCGGAAAGGAAAACGAAAATTTTCAAGATGAGATTAGAGTACAAGAAGGAAAATTAGAACCCGAGGTAACGAACAACAAATATCGTCATCTTTATATCCATTCAAATATTATTTCACAATTTGTTGCTTCCAAACCTCTGGGCGTGGAGTTCGTTCGATCGTTTGTTTCTCCAAGGAAAGCCATGAAAGAGAAGCACGCTTCAACCATTCCAGGTGCTTTTAAGTCTCTTAGAGTCTTAGACGTGAAATCCGCCGTATTCAATGATCGTCTTGAAATGAAAGGAGAAAGTGTTATTACTATATCGGGTAGTATAAATATAATTGAAAGCTCCGGAAGAGCTAGCGTTTTACCGCCAAAAAGGACAAGGCTGATAATTGAAAATGTCTTATCTTCTTCAATTTACTAAGCTTTAAAGCTACTCGAGATAAGGGATATAATAATGAGACAGCAGAAAAGGGTGACGTTGAATATTTGCACATGACAAAGGCGATTTTGAATGATAAGAGAATCGTTTAAATATTACCTTCATATGACTCTGGATATTATGCATATCTGAGAAAATTGAATCATATGCTATCGTAAACCAGAAGTTTACTGATGACGGTACATTTAATGTTTGGCATGACCGGTTCAGCCATCCCGGCTCAATTATGATGCAAAACATAATTGAAAATTCACGTGAACATTCGATAAAGAATAAGAGGATTCTTCAATCTAATGAATTATCTTACGCCGCTTGCTCTAAAGGGAAGGTAATTGGTCAGCCATCACCAATTAAAGTAAAGAATCTATCGTATTTTTGGAACGTAATGGTGATATTTCTGGGCCAATACATCCATCACGTGGACCATTCATTTTATGGTATTAATTGATGCTTCAAGTAGATGGTCCCATGTATGTTTATTATCTACGAGGAATGGCATTTGCGAGATTACTTGCTCAGTTAATTCGTTTAAGAAAATGCGAACTCCACGCCCAGAGGTTTATTATCTGAATTTATTTCATATACAATAATCATTAATTTGCGAGATTACTTGCTCAGTTATCTGAATTATCTGATAAAGAAAATGCGCCTTGATAATGCTGTTGAATTTACTTCCAAGGCATTTAATGATTATTGTATGTCTATTGGAATTGATGTTGAGCATCTCGTGCCACATGTTCACACGCAAAACAGTCTTGCAAAATCATTGATTAAAATGGTTTATGATTGCAAGATCATTATTAATGAAGACGAATCTTCCCTCGTCTTTGTTGGGGACATGCTATATTACATGCAGCGGCACTAATTCGCATCAGGCCAACATGTTATCATGATATCTCCCCGTTGCAAATGGTTTATGATTAGGAACCGGATATTTCCCATCTAAGAATTTGCGGTATATGTTCCAATTGCGCCACCACAACCACAAAGATGGGACCTCAAAGGAGATTAGAAATATATGTCAGATTCGAATCTCCATATATAATAAGATATTTAGAACCGTTGACTGGAGATTTATTCACGACTAGTTTGCCGCCTGTCACTTCGATGAAACAAATTTTCCGACATTAGGGGGCGAAAAGAAACAGTTGGAAAGAAATATTAGTTGAAATGAATTATCACTAGATCATTATGATCCTCGAACGAAATAATGTGAATTGGGAGTTCAGAAGTTGATTCATTTACAAAGCTTAGCGAATCAATTGCCAGACAGCTTTACTGACCCCAAGAGAGTGACTAAGTCACATATTCCAGCTGTTAATACTCCTGCAAAAATTGGTGTTCATGTAGAACAAACACTAAATACTATTGAGCCTAAACCACAACTGAAACGTGGTAGGCCCTCGGGTTCCAAAGATAAAAATCCTCGAAAAAGAAATGAGCAAATAATAAGAATGGTCCGATCGATGGTTTGTTAACTAGAGAAGAGTCGATGGGCATAAATGACATTAAGAATGAAACTCAGGTACCTGAACATATTGAAAATAATGATAATGAAGAGATCTCCATCAATTACACCCAGAATGGAATTAGATGGAACCGAGATGAAGTCAACGTTGACGATAAATTCTCATTTAATGTAGTGCTACATGAAAGTAATGAGATTAATGAGAATGTGGATTATGGACCAAGGCTCGTAAAACAATGCAGACAAAGTGAAGATAAAAACGTGCCTAAGAGGGGGGGGGGTGAATTAGGCTTACAAAAATTTATGCTTCTTCTTTCCACAAATGTAGAATATACGTTGTAATTGTGCTTTGATTTATTAGCTGTCTTTGTAATTGGGGCTTTTCTTATATTAGTCCGTAGTTTAGGACTAACTTGTTATTTATACCAAGTATGTTTGGTATAAATACATTTGTACTCATCGAAGATCAATAGAGAAAATTTTAAATTTTGATTTGAAGGGCTTGCGAATTGAATTCTAGAGAGAGAAACAACAAACACTTTCTCACACTACAAAGTTCTCTCTCGTGTTCTTCATTTGAAAGTTTTCGATCGAAATTCAATCTATTCAATTCTAGTCGACTACCTTAGGATTCCTTCCTAGGATCTTAGAGTTGATAATCTAGGGACCTAACAATTAGTATCAGAGCAGATTTGTATCTGTTTTGAAGCTGAATTGTTAGATTTAGATCGAAATTCATTCTGAAAAGTTTTTTGATCGCTCGAAGAACTTTTTGGCGCGAAACTGGTATTTCGATCTAAGTTCTCAATTCTGTGATTATTTGATTTGATTTTGATGTCTATGTGCTCACAATAGTGTTAAAAAAGCATCTGCGATTAGATCGGTAGCTGTTAGAACATCGAATTAGCAGAATTGTTGAATCTGGAAATATTCTGTTCGCAAGATGAACACCTTGAACACATCCTGATTTTTTTTTATCAATTCGATATATTCTGCCTCATGATGCATTTAATCGCTTGTTCATGCGTAATCAGTACATGATTTCGAGCAATTACCTGCAGTTTCACTATCCAATTCGTTGTTTTCGCTCGAATCAGTGTTATTTAGTATTCTGTGATTATTCGTGTGATTTCAATTTTTCTCGCTAAAGTCTTCGATCAGATAAATTTCTCGATCAAAAACTCCGCGCGATAATTTTTTCTCGGTCAGAATACAAAGTCAGCACTAAAGCGCCGTCACTAAGAGCAATTTTAGTTAGAAAATTTTTCTCGAGCCTTATTCAGCGAAAATCTTTTTCTACGAGACCTATCTTGACATTGCGCGCGTAAATTTTTCCGTCGAAACATTTTCAGCCAAAACTATAAAGTTTGACCCTGCGAAAATCATTTGAGCTCGAAAAACTTTTCCGGTCAACAGATTTATTTTGACTCTGCAAAAAACTTACTAAACGTACTGTTTCTTTACGATCGAAATAAATTCACGATTCAGAAATTTTTCTCGACCAAAGGATTTTGAGCAATTATGTTCGCTCGAAAATTTTCTCACTGATAGTTTCATGCACATGAACAGTACTGTCACACTTTATTTCGACAAAATTATTCTTGATCAAGCTTTAAAGATTGAACCAAAAATATTTCTCGACTGCCTTCGAATCAAACACTACTAGCAATTTTGCCATTTGTGAAGCACATTACATCACTCCAAATAATCAAAACAACCTACGAAGATTCTTAGATCAACTCTTCAACAAAGATGGATGCTTATACGCTTGGAAACGACAACCGTCTGCCGATCTTGAAACACGGAGAATATACCGTCTGGCGAAGCCGCTTCCTAAATTTCATTGAGCTAAAAGATCAGGCAGATAACCTTCTCCAGTCACTTGAGGAAGGTCTAGCTCAGTTCTGGGTCAATGTACCCGGCGACAACACATCTAATCTTCCAATTCCCGCCACTAGGCGACTGAAAGAGCCTAGGGAATACACAGATGAGGAAAGAATCCGAGCAAGAGCCGATCTAATAGCGAAGAACACTCTTATGCAGGGCATCCCAAATGACATTTATAGACAAATAAACAGCCTTTCAACGGCTAAAGGGATGTGGGATGAACTGCATAGAATGATGCAAAGAACGGTAGGCATCAAGGCCAAGAAGGCAAACATTCTCACGGCCTACGACTCTTTTAGAGGAAAACCAGAGGAGAGCTTACATGATCTCTATATCTCACACTTCTTAATGAGATGAGGAAATAGAAATCACCAAGACAAACATGGAGACCAATATTCGATTTCTATCCTCTCTGCCCTCAGAATGGAAGAAGATACCCACTAAATCAGACAGAACAAAGACCTCGAGGAGTTGGATATCCACATGTTTGATAATCTCGCACAACACGAGGAAGATGTAAGAGAGATTCAGAAGGAGCAGAAGGGCAAACAGATCGAAGACACAGTTGCCCTAGTCTCAGAGAAGCGAAGCTCAAAGACACGAAAAGAGAAGATCATTAGGCCTCCTACCCCTTTAGAGTCGGAAGACGAATCGAACTCTGACGTTGAGCCACATACCAAAGCACTAGGGAAGCAACTGGCTCTGGTTGGCAAGTTGATAACCAAACAATACTTCAAGAAGAAGTCCTCATCACAGCCAACCGACTTCGGACCTCAAGCTCAAAGAACAAGGAACATGCACCCGAGACTTCCGAAGTCAAGAATACCAAAGAGCCGAATAAGTGCTTCAACTGTGGCAAACCCGATCACTTCGCCAGAGAATGCACTCTCCCAAAGAAGAGAGATGCCAACTACTACTCCAAGAAGCTTCAACTCACTAAGCAGAAGGAAGCTGGAGTAGCTCTAATGGCAGAACAAGACCACTGGCTCGAGCATACGTCAAGCTTCAGGAAGAGAATCTGGCCGTCATGGCCCGTCTGGACGAGAACTCAGACGCCAAAACCTCCAATTAGACGGACGATGACCAAACATCCGAACCTTCACAGGAGGTAGTATCTTCATCCACATTATTGACTATGTTAGAATCATATTAATTAGAATACGCTAACATGAAACGTGAGCAGAAAAGCATAAAGGAAGTAGAGGAGAAACTATCTAGGTTTCATGAGAAAATCGCTAGTCTCGAGTCAGAACTTAGAAGCTCTAGTACAAAAATAGAAAAACTTACTAAGAGCTTAAATATTAGTGAGACTAAGAAGCCTCAAATAGAGCAGCATAATTTGAAAATTAAGGAACTAGAAGACATGCTAGCGAATAACTATAATTGTTTGGTTAGGATCTCATACGAGAAAGCTAGCCTCAATTGTAGGTTAACAGATGCTACAACTAAGGTCACTAACCTAAAAGTTCAATTAGATAAATCTAATACTAGAGTTAGTGAACTTACTAATTTGATGCCTGTAAAGCCGTCAAACTCACGGTGGAAAATAACTATGCTCTCTTAGGCGATGAACGTAAGAAGTTATATGCCAAATTAAGAAATTAGACGATCTTCTTACGCGAAGGGGACAAACTGAACAGACTATATTCCTTAATCAGCCCAAGGATATAGAATTCAATAATCCAATATAAGGCTTAGGTTTCACTAACCCGTGTGTGCTAAAGAAAAAAGAAACATACGATATAAAATATATGGGTTTAGTCGTAACCGCTCTTATGAACTTTACTAAAGCAGACGATCTAGGTGCTTTAGAGTTAGCTAAGAGAAGAGCCAAACATAGGGCCCAAATCCCCTTCGATTCCAAAGAATTAAATGACAGCTACAAATCTAGGAAAATACCCTTGACGCGTACCTGTGATTTTGTTCAACCTCCTGAGCCTCAAACTGAAATTGTGGAAGCCAAACCTGTAAATTCTGAAAATTCTCTCTACAAACCTCTTATCGTAAAGCAGATAGAGGATTTACAAGCTAAATTAGACAAAGAAAGAGAGTATTTTGAAGCGGAAAGAGAAACATTCCTAAAGGAGATAGAAAATCTCAAGGCTTCCTCGACCTCCCAAATTATTTCTCACGCATCTCCCTCACTTGAAAATAAAATTCTGAAAAGCATGAATAAAGCAAAAATGCCTTCTCCTAATCCAAAAGCAAAGAATAATATATCCAAAAATATTATTTCTAATCTTGTCTCCACTACGTCTACAGGGAGCGTAGTGTCAGAGCCTACGGAGACGAATGCGAGAATGTCTAGAATAAAAATAGAGAAGGAACTCTTAGATTTAAATACTTCCAATGTCAGTCCTTCTTCTGTAAAAATAAAAGACACTCGTAGAAATAAAAGAGTCATTTCTTCGCTACAAATAATTGCTTCTACATGTTCTCTTCAGCCTACAACTTTTAGAAGCACCAATTTCGTGAAGATCCAGCCATTAAGAAAGCTTATGGCGCTATTCATTCCTGTTCTCACCTAAGGTATCCCGTGAAGATCCAATCCCCCAAACACCTTAGGAGACTATCAAATGAAAAGATCTTTTCCATGCGCAAGCCTACTACGACATTTGTTCGTGCTGAAACTAATCTTCCCTGTCAGGTTCAACCCACATGGTTTCCTAAGTCACTGCCTAAGAAGATACAAGCCAAAAAGGCTAAGTCTCCTACAAAGTCTAAACCCAAAGTTACTTCTTCGAAAGTAACTTGCGTCGCTAAAGCTCCTACTAGTAAAAATTTAGGAACCATATCTGAACCAAAACTTTAAATCTACTAATCTGAGAGGATCCATTTATAAGTGGGCACCTAAAGCTCTTAACTTGTTTTGCAGATCCATCATGTGTGGTACCTTGATTCTGGTTGCTCCACACACATGACGGGAAACCAATAACTGTTGAGCAACTATCAAGACGGATTTAACGTAAAGGTCAGATTCGGAAAAAACGACTCGGCTCCGATTCTCGGCTTGGGAGACATAATTCTGGAAAATCTGACAATAAATGATGTCTCTTACGTCGAAGGCCTCCGCCATAACTTGTTCAGCATAGGTCAGGTCTGCGATAAAAGATTCCAGGTGGTCTTCCTTGCTCACCGGTGCGGAATTTTGGACAGTCAGGACAAAGAACTTCTTCAAGGACTTTGAAAGTCAAATCTTTAGACGATTAACCTGACGTCCGGGCGGCCCTCGACAGCTGTATGTCTCATCTCTCAGACAGTGATTCAGAGGAACAGCTTATGGCATCAACGAATGTCTCATCTCAACACTAAAGCTCTTCAACGGCTTTCAATAAAGAAGTTGGTTCACAGTCTGGCAACTTAACGCTACAGAAAGAGCATCAATGTTCGGCGTGTCAGCTAGGAAAAATGAAGCGAGCCTCAAATCACGTCAAGCAAGTTGCCTCCACATCACGTCATTTGGAATTATTTCGCATGGACCTCTGTGGACCAATGCAAACATAGAGTATGAACGGACGCAAGTATGTGCTGGTGATAGTCGATGACGTTTTTCGCTACACATGGACGAAGTTCCTCCGAACGAAGGATGAGACTAAGGACTTGATCGTAAATTTTGTGAACTCAACTCAGAATTACTGCAGCTGACCATGCAAGTTATCCGTACAGACAATGGGACTGAGTTCAAGAACGAATTTCTCAGTGATTTTTACCAAACACTTGGGATAAGTCAACAAGTTTCAGCCGCAAAAACTCCTCAACAGAATGGGGTAGTTGAAAGGAAGAACAGAATCCTAGTGGAAGCCGCGCGTACAATGCTGATTCACTCCGACCTTTCACATTTTCTTTGGACTGGAGCAGTAAATACCGGCTGTTTCACTCAAAACTAGGGGTGTTCAAATTAACCGAGAAACCGAAAAAACCGACCGAACTGTAAAGAACCGAACCGAAAAGACCGGAACCGAAAAAACCGAACCGAACCAAATTACAATGGTTCGGATATCGGATTAAGCATACGTAAAACCGAAAATCGAAAAAACCAAAATTATCATACTACATTAAAAATAGAAAAAATATTAAAAATCATTTGTTTTTTCTCCGATAACATAAACAACACAGTAAATATAATTTTATTGTTATACTTTTTTCCATTTTTAGGTGAATGTTTTCCTCACCAATCAAATACTGTTTTCTCCCAAATAATTTGTAGCATCTTCAGTTGGATGTTTTTATATTATGGCTAATTTTGTTCCATTTTCATGTTTTTTCGGACCTTTGAATTGTTTTTGCTACATTTCACGTTTCATAAATCTTCTTTGTTTCTTAATAACCATAAATTGTTTTATGTATTTTCAGCTCATAATATGTTTTCTGTTGATATTAAATTCCTAACCGAAAAACCAAACCGAATTATAAAAAACCGAAAAGAACCAAATTAAAACGGTTCGGATATCGGATTAAGCATACGTAAAACCGAGAACCGAAAAACCGAACCGAAATTTGAAAAACCCGAACCGAACCGACTGATGAACACCCCTACTCAAAACAGGACGATTGTTTACAAACGATTTGATAAGACTCCATACGAGATCGTTAACAAGCGAGTACCCAATATTTTCGTCTTCAAGGTCTTCGGGTGCAAGTTCTTTGTGGCGAACGATAGAGAACAACGAGCAAAGTTCAACCCTAAAGCATTCGAAGCCACTTTCATCGGGTAATCTTCAACTTCGAAAGCGTATAGAGTATACATCAAGTCCAACCGCACAATCATGGAAAGCTACAATGTCACTTTCCAAGAAGTGACAGAGATGGCTTCTGGGCACATCAGTCCAGGATCCGTCCCGAACCCGATGACTTCTGGGCACTTCAGTCCAGGACCCGTGCCGAACCCGATGGCTTCTGGGCGCATCAGTCCAGGACCCGTGCCCAACCCGATGGCTTCTGGGCACATCAGTCCACGACCCGTGCCCAACCCGATGGCTCTTGAGTATCTCAGTTCAGGACCCGTGCCTAACCAGTTGGCTTCTGAATACGACACCTCAGAACCCGTGCTCACTAGTGTGTTGGCACAAAACCAACAGCGAACTACAACAACTCACGATTCAACGGCAGAAGAAGCAATGCGACTTGCTCTAGAAGATTTGGATTCGCTCTTTGAGCACATATATCGGCCAAATAACACCGTTACCACACCTACAGTGGAACCCCCACAAAACGAAGCCAATATACCAAGTTCATCAAATGTCCCCACCTCACCTGATTCAGAATTACCACAGACTATGGCTACTCCAAATGTGGAAGTTGAGGAAATATCATCAGTCGCTCAACTCAAGTGCAGAAACCGAATTGCCTCAACTAGTTGACTAGCCTCAGATCATTGGAGATCTCGCTCCACAAATGGCTGAAGCCTCAATCTCAGCCTTGCCTCATGAGCAAAAGTGGACTCTAGCTCATCTAGTTAATCAGATTGTTGGTAATCCTTCGTGCTGAGTTCGGACAAGAAATCAGAGCGGACTCTTTAGCTGCTTCTTAAGACAAAATGAGCCAACCAAGGTAGCAGACGCACTTAAGGACACGGATTGGGTGATTGCCATGCAAGATGAATCAACCAATTCGAACGTCTCCAGTGTGGACATTGGTACCCCATCTGCATGGAAAACAATTATAGGGACGAAATGGGTATTAAAAAACAAGAAAAATGAAGATGAAGAAGTAATCAGGAACAAAGCACTACTCGCTACACGGCCCATAAGGACTTCAAAGTTTACCAAATGGATGTAGAAACTGCCTTTCTCAACAGCGTGTTAAGAGAAGAAGTCTACGTCACTCAGCCAAAAGGCTTCGTCGATCAAGACCATCCTGATTACGTCTATCGATTGGACAAAGCTCTTTACGGGCTCAAACAAGCCCCACGTGCTTGGTATGACGTCATGAGCAAATTCCTCATGAAGTCCGAATTTATCCGAGGAATGATCGATACGACACTCTTCATTAAGTGGCAAAACAAGGATTTAATGGTCGTCCAAGTATACGTCGACGACATCATTTTCGGATCAACTAATCCCCGGCTTTGCCAGAAATTTGGAGATCTCATGAAGACCATGTTTGAAATGAGCCACATGGGCGAAATGCAGTTCTTCTTAGGACTTCAAGTAGGGCAGCTCAAAGATGGAATTTTCATAAGTCAGACTAAGTACATCAAAGACATCTTGAAGAAATTCCATCAAGATCAGAGCAAGTCTCACAATACTCCCATGGCAACGCGTTTTAAGTTGGATGCTGATCCTTCAGGGCTGTCGACATCACACTCTACCGGAGCATCATCGGATCTCTACTCTATTTCACATCGAGTCGGCTGGACATTATGTTTGCCACCTGTCTCTGTGCCCGTTTCCAAGTGGATCCCAAAGAATCTCACATGCTCGCGGTGAAACGTATCATGCGCTACCTCAAGGGCACTTCTACCCTCGGAATGTGGTATCCGAAAGGTACGAATTTAAGCTAATTGGCTACACTGACGCTGATTATGCTGCTTGCAGAATGGACAGAAAAAGCACGTCATGCGGCGCTCAATTCTTAGGCGAGAAGCTAGTCTGCTAGTCTCCCAAGAAGGTAAACTGCATCAACATCGACGGCTGAGGCAGAATACGTCGCAGCCGCCAGCTATTGCTCGCAAATGCTTTGGATGCGGACTCAACTTCGCGATTATGGGTACTATTTAAATAATATACCCATATATAGTGATAGTCAAAGTGCGATCGCAATTACGTGCATTCCTGTTCACCATTCACGCACGAAACACATAGACATTAGATATCACTTTATTAAGGATCACGTAGAAAAAGGCACTATTGATATGTACTTTGTGAACACGGAATATCAATTAGCCGACATTTTCACCAAGGCATTGGATAAAAAAGCTTTCAATTCCTTGTCGCAAAATTAGGTATGTTGAATCTTCCGTGATGTGTGTTTTACCTGATCCTATGTGCTCTCAAATGTTCTTTCTATGTGCTTTCGAATATTAATTGACATATCTTGCGTGAAATTTTAGTAAAAATATAATAAAATAAATCCAAAAAATACTATACATGTATATAATTTGAGGGGAACGACGATATCATTAGGATGCTAGATCTAGACACAAATAGATTTCCCTGACATGCGACTGATTAATTGCTTAATTTTGTCAGTCTCAGTCGCTTTCTTGTGTCTAAAGGTCATTAGTTGATTCCACTAGACACAAAGCCACTTACATAAGTGAGGATTCTAGACTTATATTTTCCTTCTAAGGATTTATTCTTGAGCGCGTAACACATCAATTGCTTGTCTTACCTTGTGATTCTTGGCCTCATACTCGCCTTGCGTTAGATCGTTAGGAAAATGATTAGGGCACTTAGGAAATTCCTCACTCGGCCATATAATTTTTATCCTTTACCATGACCCTTAGTCATCCATTTTGCGCCTTCTCTGATTTCCTTTCCTCTTTTGAAACCCGCTCAAGCCTTCAACCGATTTCCATTCTCTTCGGGGGTGTTCAAACGAGAAAAGGAGGGGGAGAAAAAGACGAAAAAAAGAAGGATGATGACAAAAAGAAGTTAATGCTCAACGCACAAAAAGCAGACCAAAGGAACCTGCCTCAAATCGTTGAAAGGGGTATGGATCATGCTGTGAACTTCTCCATCGATAATCTCGTACGCTCATCAGAACCGCTGGAAAGAGGAGCACCATGAAGTGAACTTCTCCAACGATAATCCGGTCTTATATCGGGAAACGAGATGAGGAGCGCAGCCTTGGGTACGAATTTCATAACCGTGAACTTCTCCAAAGGATAATATTTGAAACCTCTCTAGGGATTAAGAGAAGAGGAGCACGGTATCGGCCCGAGAACTACAAGAAGGACTTCGCCTATGATAATCTCCTCAACCTCGTGGAGAAGCGGGGCTTCAGCTTGAGCAAACGAAAAAAAAAGAAGAGGATGAAAAAGATGAAAGATTTGAAAAAGAAATGCCGAAGAAGGAGTTAGACAAAGAATGGAAGATGAAGAAATTGTGTAGAACACGATTTTAATTGTGCATTGATTTAATTAGCTGTCATTGTAATTAGGGGTTTTATGTATAGTTGTCCTTAGTTTAGGACTTAGTTTGTAATTTATACCAAGTTTGTTTGGTATAAATAGATGTACAAACATTGAGCTAATAGAGAAGATTTTAGAAATTGATCCGAAAGGCTTGCAATTCGATTTCTAGAGAGAGAAACAGCGAATATCTTCTCTCACTACTCGAAATTCTCTCTCGTGCTCTCCAAGAAGGTTTTCGATCGAAATCTCAATCTCCACAATTCTTATTGATTCCTTTAGAATTCATGCCTAGGATTGTTTGAGTTGATAATCGAGGACCTAACAATTGGTATCAGAACATATTCGTTCTGTTTTGAATCAAAATTGTCATATTGGATCGAAAATTTTATTCTGAAACTGTTCCGTGCGAAGAATAGTTTTGGCACGAAAATTGATTTTCGATCTGATTTGCTTAATTCCGTGCTGAATTTGCTTGAATTTGATATTTCTGTGCTTATGGTAGTGATATACATTGATTGCGATTGGATTCGTATCTGTTTGAACTTCATTTTAGCAGTTTGGATTAATCTGAGAAGTTACTGTTCATGCGAAGAACAGTTTGAACACGTTCTGATTTTGATTAAATTCGACATGTTTTGCTTCGCAACGTGTTTAATTGTGTATTCGTGCGTATTCATCATCTGATTACGAGAATTTACCTGCAATTTCATCGTCTAATTCATCGTTTTTGCTTAAATCTGTTTAACTGTATTCTGTGAATTTTTGCGATAATTTCAATTTTCTTGCAAGGTTCTTCGATCAGATTAATTTCTCGATCGAAAAACTCTGTGCGAAAATTTTTCTCGATCAGCATACTAAGTCAGACCTAAAGTCGCCTCTATCAAGAACGACTTTAGTAGCAAAAATTTCTCGAGCATTACTTAGCGAAAAAACTTTTTCGACAAAGACCAATCTTGACTTTGCGCGCGTAAAACTTACCGTCGAAAAACTTCTTCGGTCAGACTTCCCAGTTTGACTAAGCGAAAATCATTTGCGTCCGAGAAACTTTTCCAGTCAACGAATTTATTTTGACCCATCGAGAAACTTATTAGACAATACTGTTTCTCCGCGCTTGAAATAAATTCGCGATCCAAATTTTTTCTCGACCAAAAGATTTTGAGTTTCTCTCGCTCGCAAAATTTTTCGCTGACGTACTTTCTCGCACGAGAACAGTAACAATGACAATTTTTCTTGACAAATTAATTTTTGATCAAAGTTTAAAGATTGAGTCAAAAGTTATTCTCGAAACTAATCTAGAATCAAACACTACTAACTAATCTGCTACTTGTGAAGCACATTACATCAGTTCAAGACATGAAAACAACAAACGAAGATCCTACATTAACTCGAAAAGGAAAATGGATGCCTATTCTCTTGGAAATGATAATCGTCCTCCTATTCTCAAGGGAGGCGAATATACAGTCTGGAGAAGCCGATTTCTAAATTTTATAGAGCTAAAGGAACATGCAGAAGACCTTCTCTCATCAATTGAGCAAGGTCCAGCTCAGTTCTGGGTAAATGTTCCCGGTGACAACACTACAAACCCTCCAATTCTTGCCTCTAGGCGACTGAAAGAGCCTAGGGAATATACTGCGGAGGAAAGAGTGAGAGCGAACGTAATACCCGCGGGATTTACGATTTAATTAGTAGTAAATTAGAGATTTTGTTGAATTTATTAAATAAAGGAGTTAGGACTACAGGAAACATTAATAGATGTTTTATGACATTATATGTGTCTATATGAATATTCGATACGTGTTTTATAGCTTTTATGTGTTACATGATGACTGACTTAGGTGGAGACAGTAGAACTTAGGGAAAACTTGGGTAACAATTAGATATAAGTGAGACTTTAGAGAATCTTGTGAAAACTAAATTTATAGGTACGAGTAAGTTTCGGCCGATTGTAGTGAAAGCCGAAAGTCGGACGAGGTCGTGTGAGAATTCTAATTTTCAGACATAATAGGATCTTAATATTTGAATAACACATGAAAATTAAATTCGGTCGATTACAATGTACATAAGCAACTTTCGCCGAGCAGATGAGTCTTAAGCAAGTAAGAATCGGACGATTGAGGTGTAGTGATAAACGTAATTTATTACGTTTATATTTGTTAATTTTAAGTCGTTTGCGTTCATTAATGAAGCCGTGAATATCCTAGCACTTAAATGTGAGTTAAGGGCAATATTAACGTTTTTACGGCAGTTTTGCGGCAGTTTAGTATTTTTTGCAGATCATGGGGTAAACGATGTCCGATGGACCTGAGATTTTAGCCGAAGATATAGGACCAGCTGATATCGATTTTGACCAAAGGAATTTCCATTCTGAGTTCCAGTTCAGAAGATATGAATTTTTGAAGCCACACTACCCTGCTGCGCATAAACAGTTTGTTTTGATTGACGAAAGCCCAATTTGAATCAGCCCATTAATCCAAATTCAACCCATCCCATATATACCTTGATAGCCCATGGAATGGAAGTATAATACAGCCCAAAAGACCATGAGGTAATATAAGATGCATTTACGTGTTATAATATCCCAAGACCTAGCATATGGAGTCGGCCAATCACAAGCATACAACTCAAGCCAAAGTTAAAAAGAGAAAAACATGGATACGTGAATTATGGAAACAGGAAAAGAGCAAAACATGGATATGAGATGTGGCATGGAAACAGGAAAGTTGTTTCCCACTTTAGCTAATTCATTTCTGTTGACCTTTTTGGTCCGTATATGTTAGAGAGTTTTGATGAACGATGTAATTGTAATGACATTAGGTCTATAAAATAAGCAATTCGATTTGGGACAAATAAAATGTTTAAGTTCATGATAATATTCAACCATGCATTGTTTATGAGCTATAAATCGATTAAGTGTTGAATATTTGAATTGCATGTGATTCTGTGATGATTTGATGGAACTAGGTGATTGCATGTTATAGACATTCCATGAGATAGGATATATCATTCTGTGCTATATATGGAAATAATGCATGAGATATCCTACTGAGCTATATATGGAAAATATGATGTTTATATAAGGAAAGTGATATATACGTTGATACTAGTTTATTCCTGGACGAAAATCATATGTATGATCCTTGCTTGCTTTGCACTGAATTAAATGCGATATATTGAATTGATATCTTTCCTTATGATAATTAGAATATTATAATTAGGAAAGATTCGATTTGATTAACCTTATGGATAAGGTGCTCTTATATGGTATGTGCTATAACGGGTGTGATCTCTGAAATAAGGAAAGTTCTGCCATGATATGATAAATCGAATTAAGTATGCTCCGATCTGATCTGTGTGCTAAACATGGTAAATGTATTGATTAATGCTATGAGCTGTACATGGAAAACGTGCTGATGTGATGCTATCTCATGTGCTATGTTTGGAAAGTCAGTCTTGATTGATTTATACCAGAAACAGATAGCAGGGAATCTCTTATGGAAAGTTCTGATATGGTAATTATATGCGAAATGCTTGAATATGCTTGAGAACGAAATTGAGCTTTCTATATGGAATATAATCATGCTTAAATGTGCTATATGACCGTTGTGATGATTTATTAAGAGCATGATTTATATGGTATGATTGACTCGAAAGTTGCATGGAAACTATGCTTGATTTGGTAATTATTGTTTGATATGATTTTCCATGTGAAGTGCTATTTGAAAAGGATTATATATGACTGCACTTCAGACTCTCGAAGACACTTCGATTTTGCGAACCTACGAACATAAGCGTACGAGAGAAAATTGAGCAGAAAGATACTAAGAGATTCCTGAGTTTCCACTTGCGATAGCTTTCTGCCCACCTGAGCCTTAACTTGCATATCCATCACTGAGCGAGTGATTCACCTTTATATTCCAACCTCCTACCATACATTCTGTCTTCGGAAGTGTTGTCTTCGGACGTGAGCAATACCAAGGAGGCAAGGTCGACGTTTACGCACACGTGAAGGGAAGGACAAGTTCGGGGGCCCTTCAGTAGCGAGCTGTGTCTGTCGGGATCAAGGAGATTCCGAGGAACGAAACTCGGCGTGTGGTAACCTAGTAGTTGCTAGTGTTCGACTTGTTTCGGTTGTGTATTGGGCTAACCAATCAGTTTTGTATCCAGGTACGGTGCATTATAGTGATTGGTTAAACTCTTGGGGAGCAAACCCCAAGGAGAGGAGTAAACCCCAGTTGGGGATATAACCTCTATAAAAATCCTGTCTCACATTTACTTTTCAGTTATTTCCTTATCACAGTGAGACAGACCCGAAACACATCCAACGAACTAGGATATATCAGGCATACACATCAAAAGCATCAATAGGCATATCCAAGTCACTACACCTAAAAATTGTGAAAAGAAGCAAAAATTTCTATAGGCCTAATTCACCCCCCTCTTAGGCACATTTATATCTTCAATTTCTATTCGTTTCTTCAACTACTATAAGAAGATAGCTCACGAGAGGGGAACGGCACCATCTGATAACCACCACTCCACTCACACCTCTCTGCCATAAAAGATCCACCTCAAGGACGTTAACCTCTCAAGCACCCACGCCAATGAGGCACCTCACATCAACGGACGCCCTCACCATCAAGCATCCACCTCTCCACTCAAACTCACTTGCACGACCCGACCTCTCAAGCACCCATCTCAAAGCTCTAACCTCTCAACAACCTCCCAGAAACCACACGGCAGCAAAGCCAAGGTGAGGGCAGCAAATAGCTGAAGAACCGAGCTGAACAGCTGTAGCTTCTTTGGTTGCTCACCGGGTGTTTGACGAAAAGGCTCAAAGATGCATGCTTTAGCGCAGCGAGTAACTAACGCTCGAATATCCCACATCCGTAGGAGGGCAGCGGTACGAGGGCAGCATTGCCAGGACCGGCTGAGACTTGAAGTGAGATAGAACCGATCGGGATCGGTAAACTTGGAGGGGACGCGACGTTGACGGAGCCAATTATCAGGGAAGAAATATGTTTCTCTTTGTCAATTATGCTTCTCGTTGCGTTAATATTTCGTATGAGTAGCTAAGTTTATTGTGTGCTTGGGATGAGATGAACGTTAGGTAGAGTTATTGGACGTAAATTATTCGTGAACATGCGATGTTGGCTAGTTATCATTTATGATATTGTTTTTCAAATTAATATGTCTATGCGTTGGTTTGAATATCACTTCGATATGTCTATGTGTTGATGTGATTTCGTGGTAATATCGTTTTAGGGCGACAGCTAGAAAAACGATTAGGCCTTTCATAAAATGATAGGAGTTCGATAATAGGGCGACAGCAAATAATCATCCTCACTTAGGTAAATTAATATATACTAGGTTTAGACCCGTGCGATGCACAGGTGTTTTCAGCCCGAGTATATAGACGACATGTATACACATAAATAGGTGCATTGATGTTGGTTGAACACAAAATGTTGTTTATGACTGTCATTTGGCTCAACGATTCAATAATAAGGGAAGCAAAGTCGGTTCAATCGAGCCCTACTTGAAAGAGCAAACAGGTATTCTGCTCCGAGGTAGATTTCCCAATCTGTTTTTCGGGTTGCCACTTGATACCGGCATATGTAGACCCTTAGTTTTTCGGGTTGCGCAATCAGTTCTGTATACCATCTTCAAAACATTAGTAAGCTGAAAAAGATGTTGAGCCCGCTGTGAATTCTGATCATCAGCGCGCTACAGAAATGGCCGAGCGTAGGGTGTTTGTTGAGCCCAAGAGCACTGGATGGTCTTTATCTACTACGATCTTTAGCTCGCAAAGAGTTGTCGTTCATCTATAGCGTTCTACTAACACTGTTTATTGATTCGACTGGAAACGTTAACCTGCAGATGGCTACTGATGTCCTTCTATCACTAAAAACAACGTTCAGGAGATTCTTCTTGACTAAGGAGGCTGGTCACCAGTTGGCCATGTTTGCTCCGAAAGTGCTTGTTGGACACACTGTGACGAAATGTTATTCGGGAGACCGATACCAGACTGCCCAGTCAGATATGCTAGCTAGATTTCTAATCCGTTTATCGGGTTGCCGTTTGATATTGGCATCTGTAACGCCTCAGTTTATCGGTTGCCCAATCAGTCTTGTATACCATCCTCAATATCCCGTTGCAAATTCTGGCATCTGGACGTGGCAAACCTCAGGGTGATACAACGTCGAAATAATCGTCTTATTAATACTGTTTATTGATTGCACATTGGATATTTCAACCTGCAGCTGGCTACTGATGTCATTCTTTCACTAAAAACAATGTTCAGAAGATTCTTGTTGACTAAGGAGGCTGTTCACCAACTGGCCTGCACCCACGTGCTTGTTGCACCCACTGTTAGTTAGTCGGAAGGCTGATACCAGATTGCCCAATCAATTATGCCAGATAGACTTCTAATTCGTTTATCGGGTTGTCACTTGATATCGGCATATGTAGACCCTCAGTTACTCGGGAGTTGTCGTTGATCTACAGCGTCTTATTAACACTGTCGATTGATTCCACTGGAAATTTGGATTTGCAGATCGAGGCGGACGCTGGTGGTGGTGTCGGCGGCAAAGGATATGCTCAGGACTTGAGAGAGATTCGACTTCGGGTTTGATTGCAAAGTAGCAGTGAAAAGATGGGAAGATCTCAAATTGAACAGACATTATTTCGCACGACTGTTCAGCTTTCCACGCAATTAAATTCGTTGTCTCTTTAATATCCCCTATATTAATTATTGTGAATGCAAAAGGCGTTCGACTATGGATAGATACAGAGAATGCTACCAAAAGTGAAGAAATTGGCTGGTAGCTCGCCACGTCAGCATAAAAATGGACTGTTCAATAATTGTACAATGAACAAAGACATAAACAACATAAAACGACGTAGTTTGACGTAGTTTGAGCACTATAATTGGGGGAGGGGGGAGATTTTTGCCGACGTGTCATCGCAGTAGAGGAGACTCTTCTTGACTAAGGAGGCTGGTCAGCAGCTGGCCACGTTTGCTCCGAATGTGCTTGTTGGACCCGCTGTGACGAAATGTGGTGGTGACTTCCTTTGGACCTCACCGCAGATCGTGCAGATGTAGCTGACTAATGACGTCCTTCCTTCACTAAAAACAATGTTCAGAAGATTCTCCTGGAATAAGGAGGTTGGTCAGCAGGTGGCCATGTTTGCTCCCGATGTGCTTGTTGGACATCTCCGCAGATCGTGACGATGACCTTACCGTTTTCGTTCAGTTATTCGGGAGACCGATACCAGATTGCCCAATCAGTTATGCTACCTAGATTTGGAATCCGTCTCTCGGGTTGCCGCTTGATATCGGCATGTGTAAAGCCTCAGTTAATCGGGACGACCAATCAGTATTGTGTGCGTAGTTGCCCACTTCAGCAAACCGTCATGACCGCATCAGCGACCTAAAGAATGTGTCGAGCGTATGACGTTTGGCGAGCCCAACAGCATTGGATGGACATCAGCTACGACGATCAACGTGCAGCTGGCTACTGGTGCCCTTCTTTCACTGAAAACAATGTCCAGAAGACTATTCTTGAATAAGGAGGCTGGTCAGCTGCTGGCCATGTTTGCTCCCAGTGTGCTTCTTGTACATCACCGCAGATCGTGCCGATGACCTTACCGTTTTCGTTCAGTTATTCGGGAGACATATACCAGATTGCCCAATCAGTTATGCTACCTAGATTTCGAATCCGTCTCTCGGGTTGCCGCTTGATATCGGCATGTGTAAAGCCTCAGTTTATCGGGATGACCAATCAGTATTGTGTGCGTAGTTGCCCACTTCAGTAAACCGTCATGACCGCATCAGCGACCTAAAGAAGGTGCCGAGCGCAGGATGTTTGGCGAGCCCAACAGCATTGGATGGACATCAGCTACGACTATCTTTTGCTCGCAAAGAGCTGTCGTGGATCTACAGGACGTGGCAATCGTCAGGGTGATACAACGTCGAACACACACTGTTTGTTGATTGCATACTGAATATTTCGACCTGCAGCTGGGTACTGGTGTCCTTCTTTCACTAAAAACAATGTCCAGAAGATTCTTCTTGACTAAGGAAGGATGGTCACCAGCTGGCCATGTTTGCTCCCAATGTCCCGAGCGTAGGATTCATTAACTCAAAGGGCTCCATCCAATAAAGCATCATATAAACAACCAACTTAAAAATTTTAAGGCAAGACGATATCTTCATCAACGCCCATGTCCAGTTTATCATTCAGATAATGCATAGTTCTGAAGCATCAAATTGTACCTAAGATTCGTCTTTCCCCTTAACTTCTCTTCCTCGAGAGGATCACTTCCCTTTTCTTGGGTAAGAGCTTCCGCTAAATTTCTATCGAGCTGAAACTTCGAAGCTACATCGCAAGTCTGGCTCAATATTCTTACAGCCAGCCTCTGCAATTCAGGACAATCTCTCCCATATTTCGACCACCATTCAACTGCAATAAAACAAACCAACCAATTATTGGCACGTCTTATCCGTAACGAAAACAAAAAAGAAACCGAAACTATTAATTCAGCAAACATGCCGAAACTGAACATAGATCAGCATCCCGCCCCTCGGAGAAACGTCCCTTCGCATGTCGATATTGCTCCAACTGAAGAACAATCCTATCTTGAATTCGCAGGTCTTTAGTCGAACGCACAACGCAACACAAAAAATCGGCGGCGATTTTCGAATTTATAACGCAATCGCTCGAACAGAATATACTCGGATTCAAAAAGTAACCAGTGGAGTGAAGAGGGCTGTGAAGGTGTTCTCTCCACACTTGGTCGATGATATCCCAGTAAGGCATGTAAGGCTCGAGCTTCTCTTTGATTGCTTTCTTGGCTCGACTGATTTTTTCATATAAGCGCGCAATTTCTGCTTTATTATTCTCGTCCATCCAATCTATTACACGGAGGAGTGGCGCAGTTGCTTCTAGAGTAATTGAAACGCTAGACCAAAACGAAGCACTCTTTATGAGATTACTTGCAAGCTCATGGAATCTGATGAGAGAAAGATTATCTTTAAGGTATAGTTACGACTATCTTTTGCTCGCAAAGAGCTGTCGTGGATCTACAGGACGTGGCAATCGTCAGGGTGATACAACGTCGAACACACACTGTTTGTTGATTGCACGCTGGATATTTCGACCTGCAGCTGGCTACTGGTGTCTTTCTTTCACTAAAAACAATGTTCAGAAGATTCTGCTTGAATAAGGATGATGGTCACCAGCTGGCCATGTTTGCTCCCAATGTCCCGAGCGTAGGATGTTCGTCGAGCCGAAGAGTACTGGATGGTCTTCATCTACTTCCACACTGGAACTTTCAACGCGCAGCTGCCTACTGGTGCCCTTCTTTCACCGAAAACAATGTCCAGAAGAATAGGAGGCTGGTCAGCAGCTGGCCATGTTTGCTCCCAATGTGCTTGTTGGACATCACCGCATATCGTGACGATGACCTTACCGTTTTCGTTCAGTTATTCGGGAGACCGATACCAGATTGCCCAATCAGTTATGCTACCTAGATTTCGAATCCGTCTCTTCGGTTGCCGCTTGATATCGGCATGCGTAAAGCCTCAGTTTATCGGGAGGATCAATCAGTATTGTGTGCGTAGTTGCCCACTTCAGTAAACCGTCATGACCACATCAGTTACGACTATCTTTTGCTCGCAAAGAGCTGTCGTGGATCTACAGGACGTGGCAATCGTCAGTGTGATACAACGTCAAACACACTCTGTTTGTTGATTGCACACTGGATATTTCGACCTGCAGCTGGCTACTGGTGTCCTTCTTTCACTAAAAACAATGTTCAGAATATTCTTTCTGAATAAGGATGATGGTCATCAGCTACCCAAGCACTGCCAACTGAGTTATCTGACTTTTTACCCCAAGCACTGCCAACTCCATCAGTAACCTTTTCCCCCCATGCTGAGCTATTGGGAGCTTGCTGGCCTTTTGGAGATTGTGAGCCCCAGGCATTAGATGGCCTTGAGTCAGTGTCTTTAGCTCCCCAAGAATTGTCATCAGCCTTTGGTTGTTCAGCCACGTCTGAAACCCAAGCACTGCCAACTGAGTTATCTGACTTTTTACCCCAAGCACTCCCAGTCTAGATACCTTCTTATATTATCGTCGTTCGCTGCAGCCATCCACCAGAGCCCCAGGCACACTGTTTGTTGATTGCACACTGGATATTTCGACCTGCAGCTGGTTACTGGTGTCCTTCTTTCACTAAAAACAATGTTCAGAAGATTCTTCTTGACTAAGTAGGATGGTCACCAGCTGGGCATGTTTGCTCCCAATGTCCCGAGCGTAGGATGTTCGTCGTGCCGAAGAGTACTGGATGGTCTTCATCTACTTTCACACTGGAACTTTCAACGTGCAGCTGGCTACTGGTGCCCTTCTTTCACTGAAAACAACGTTCAGAAGATTCTTCTGGAATAAGGAGGCTGGTCAGCAGCTGGCCATATTTGCTCCCAATGTGCTTGTTGGACATCATCGAATATCGTGACGATGACCTTACCGTTTTCGTTCAGTTATTCGGGAGACCGATACCAGATTGCCCAATCAGCTATGCTACCTATATTTAGAATCCGTCTCTCGGGTTGCCGCTTGATATCGACATGTGTAAAGCCTCAGTTTATCGGGACGACCAATCAGTATTGTGTGCGTAGTTGCCCACTTCAGTAACCGTCATGACCGCATAAGCGACCTAAAGAAGGTGCCGATCGTAGGATGTTTGGCAAGCCCAACAGCATTGGATGGATATCAGGTACGACTATCTTTTGCTCGCAAAGAGCTGTCGTGGATCTACAGGACGTGGCAATCGTCAGTGTGATACAACGTCGAACACACTGTTTGTTGATTGCACACTGGATATTTCAACCTGCAGCTGGCTACTGGTGTCCTTCTTTCACTAAAAACAATGTACAGCAGATTCTTCGTGACTAAGGAGGATGGTCACCAGCTGGGCATGTTTGCTCCCAATATCCCGAGCGTAGGATGCTCGTCGAGCCCAATAGTACAGGATGGTCTTCGTCTGCCGAAGGTGAAAGAGAATAGTACCTTCCCTCGTCTTCGTCGTTGTGGCATCGTCAGCTGAAGTCTATCGACGGCTGTAAAATAAAAAAAGGAAAAATGTAGAAGGATGAATGTAAACGAAGAGTCAACAATAATAGTTGTACTGCGTATCAGAACAATGTTCAGAAGATTATTCTGGAATAAGGAGGCTGGTCTGCAGCTGGCCATGTTCGCTCCCAATGTGCTTGTTGGACATCAGGCCGAAACTGACTGAACGCCGATACCACATTGCCCAATCAGTTATTCTACCTAGATTTCGAATCTGTCTCTCGGGTTGTCGCTTGATATCGGCATGTGTAAAGCCTCAGGATTGATGTATATACTGGATATTTCGACCTGCAGCTGGCTACTGATGTCCTTCTTTCATCAAAAACAATGTTCAGAAGATTCTTCCTGACTAAGGAGGCTGGTCACCAGCTGGCCATGTTAGTTATTTGGGAGACCGATACCAGATTTCTAATCCGCTTCTCGGATTGCCGCTTGATATCGGCATATGTAAACCCTCAATTTCTCGGGTTGCCCAATCAGTCTTGTTAGTCAGGTCTTTAATACGTGTCTCAGGTTGCCAGTTCATACTGGCAAATGCGAGCGACGTGGCACCTGGAAGCCTGGACAGTGTGAAGGTATGATCGAACATTTTATTGTATATGTTTTTTATAATGTAATTACGCTGGATAATGCCTCAGGGCATTTCGGGTTTGTGGAGTTTCGAACTATCGTATAACATCCCGACCAAATTAGTGAGTCGAAGAAGGTGCTTAGCCCAATACGTCTCAATAACTCGAAGTTCCAAAGTAGGGAGATGGACGCGCATCTATGTGCTCTTAGAATATAATACACTGGGCGTTTTCTTCCAGTAAATTCATGCACTCATTTTATGGTTATTCAGTGTCACGTACATACGTCTATGCATATGTGTCACGTTGTACGCATTGACACATTATTCGAACGTAATCTCTTGCCCAATGTGGATATAGACGGCACATATGCATTGCAGATGTGCGAGGCCCACATAGCGAGTCAAATAATATAACCTAAAATATAGTCCAATTAAAACATCCAAATAAAATATTATTAATTCAATATATATTCTATGTCCAAATGGCACTAACTAAGAGCTTGATATATATAGACATATAATTCAACTTGATTTATTGATCATTACATAGAATTCAATGTAGTATATGGGCCGGAAAGAAGGCTGGAATTTCATAAATCTTGCAACCTGGCCAATCTATCCATGGGCCAACCAAAATTATACTCCTCCGTTTGACTTATAAATTATTAATTTTCGGGCCATATTACACAATTAACGTACGTGGGCCTTAAGAATTTTGATAATGTTTAATTTTAAACATTTAGCTAATATTCAGAAAGTCGAAAGATAAATTGTTTCAAGACGATTAGGGAGATGAAAGTTACAGGCGACGTTCGTTTTTGGGGCCGTGCTTGATATATATGCGCCCTTTTATCTTTTAAACAAACGAATGCAACGCCAGTAGGAATAAAAACAAATCAAATCTATTAGTACCCGGTCTACGTTTGGACATCTGCGTCGGGCTCTATTGGTCGCTACGTGTTAACCCTATAGTCGTGTACATGTTTCTCATTAATTCACAAATGCTATTCATTCGCTATTTTTTGAGAAGGTGACACCCCACTTCGTAAGAAACAAATGCATCGATGCAGGCATACTCGATTTGAGCGAAGTTAAGATATCTGTTCTCCCAATTGCTCATAGTCACGTGTTTGGGTTTCCTCATCACCATGCCACAAAGTACCTGGGCCAGTTCTTTTAGGCCCACGGAAATGTCCGGCCGGTAACAGTGCTTTTGCGACAGCCGCCACGTCGACGAAATTCCCACAATTAAGCAATCCGTTGTCGCGGATGAGCTTCGCCATGTCTTCCCCGACTGCAACGCCGACGAACGTGTTGTTTGGGTTCAGCATGAAATCCCTGAGCGCTTGACTGATTTTGTCGAGGTAAGCGAGCTGGATAATGATACATCTACAGCCGATGCACAACTGTAGAGTGGCTGCTTTGTTAACGACTCCGCGAGTCCAAACCGGTCTGCACTCGACGTCGAGTCCAACCAGCGTCGGGACAGAGCCGTCAACTTCCCGTAGCCATTCCGTTACAACGGCCGACTCGTTGGTGACGGTTGTTACAATGATCTTGTCACTGAAATGCACATTAACTATACTCGTAGTCATTGTTTATATCTGATAATACCGATTCCCACGTAGCTCCTTTTTTTATATTCGGCACCTTTGTTTGCCTTGCTTGTAAAGTTGACATATTTATAGGCAAAATCGAGGGAAACGAAGAGATATCATTCGTAGGTGACCCTTGTTGTCCATCTATTAATGAGATATGGAGGCGCACATTTTGGTCGCGACTTTTCGGATGCAGTCGTTGGTCGATATGAGTACATGTACACCTATGTTAGGGTTGGATGAGTAAGAATTGACACAGTCGTATCGTTTAATGCTACATAAATGTCCATCACAATTAATTGTTTTACGCAAATTAAACCGCAATATGTTAATATGACTCTCAATTCATGTACAATGTTAGTCAGCAAATTATGCGTACTGTTCTCAAAGGAGAACGAAGAGTCACAACCGACTTTTGCTATGCACTGATTAATGTGTCGTGGACGCATGAACCTTGGATGCGACCATCCGAGTTCAGCTTTCAGTGGGTGCCGTTACATGCATACTCATAGCTATGTAAACAGCTTACACCTTCATAGCTTAAATTAAAATATGCAATCAATGTTATTCAGTGTATTTTATACTCATTGCGTCAGTCAGTTCCGCGATTTTGACGACCATAATGATAAACGGTGCTGCATACATACACCTAGCCAAACATATGCAACGCGGAGCGTATATAATAATAACAACTTCTATTATAATGAAAACAAACAATTAATACGGATAATGGTAATATGGGAGGCGCACGTAGCAGAGCACTACACGTATCACTCCGGACACAAAGGGCCGTTCTCGACTAAATATAGTCACAAAATTATTTAACAAAAAATCAAAGCATTAATCATCAGAAAATAGTTGTATCTCAGAAACCTTACATGGAAGGAGAGACTGCGTGAGGATTTTGGAAAAGACTGCGGAATTATCAAAATATTACTAATTACGTGGGAATTATGAATCCGCAAATGGAGCGGGCACACTGCACATGGACGGAATAAGACTGCGGAAGACTGCTAATATGCTTGTAGATGTCAGCGACTGAGTAGCACCACACTTTACAGGCACAGCGAGTATTTTCCGTGCCAGACTTCAAACCCATCACGTGCGCGTTAGTGACGAATTGCCCAGATTTCCGAGGACTACGGTTGCAACATAATAGTTTGGTTAAAATTGAATTATATTCCCAAGATTTATCCATAATCAGATCGCGGGCAACCATAGTGTTAATTTCACGGTACTTGTGCTCATTTCTATTCCAGTTACACAACCTAATGCAAATAAGCACATATGTACATTGTTTATACAGGTGGAAAGTGCATGTATGAATATTTTTTTTGGAGCCTGCTAAAGCGTTCGGGTTCGAAGGAAGACTACGTCATACGCTTAGATAGCACTTGTAACGAACTGGTTTGTTAGCCTCTGGACGGCTGCATTGTTGCATGCGTAATCTTTGGTACTATGCAAAAACATTTGTTAAACGGATCAACTTATTAAAAATTACCACTTGTTCAACAGAACAGAAACAGTGAGATAACGTCTATATTGTTCTATGTCTTCTGCAGTAATTTCCCTTATGTCATCCCCTGGAAACATCAGTGACATGGCCGACCTGAGCATGTACACCCCACACTCACCACCACTGTCAAATGCACAACGTCGTATTGTGAGAACCCACGAAAGAATGTCCAAAATAACCAATATCCAAGTAATCGCAATACCTTTTCGGCTGTATGGGGAATTCAACATCCCTCAAGATTGTAAGCTCGAACATTGAGTCTGCCATGCCCAGATCCATAAGTATGTATGGAATTGTAAGCTGTGTGTTCCTAAAGGACCTGGCGAAGAATCGCATGTCCCTGTCCACAGAAGGGTCAGAGTCATGGATGATTAGAGAACGCCTGTTCAAATCAACGATACACATAACCCAATGACATTTGTTGACATTGATTGGGACGACGATAAGGTCCGCTTGTTTCCACGGGAGAGATGGCCAGTTCTCTACCATACCCAGCGCATAAGGTCTAAGATGCGTCAAGTCTATTTGTCCATCGGCTCGATATTCCGTGGAGGCGATTTGATTAAACGTTGTGCTCATGAATGCGACACGGGAGGATGACAGTCGTCGCCCCTGTTTCTCGATAAATCCTCGGAGACACTCGTCAATGTGCTGCCACAAACAATCATATTAATCATCCGTCAACATGTAGGTCTGACCGATATAGACATATTTAGTTACCGAATCGCGAAGCCACGTGCCCTTTGTTAGTAGTTCCTCGAAGAATTTTCTATTTCTTTGTTCATCCAAGATGGTTCTGATACAGTCATTCTCTCCCATTTGCACAATAATCCTAGATACACGCGGTAGCATTTTCAAAGTATTCTTCAACTCACAGTCCAGGACTCCGTCGGAAGATTGTTGTTTTTCGAGTACATCAGTCGCCTTAGGAGCACTCTTGTTTGGACCTGTACGTCGTTTCTGCGATTCAACACCCGAGGGGTCCACTGAAACAGAGGGCTGTTTGCGTTTTGAGACATGCTCGGTTCCAATATTGGTGTCGAACGCAGCACGACCGACATCTGGTTGGACATATGGATTCGAAACAACATATTGCACGATCGTAATACCCCACAGCGCTAAAAAGAAAAGGCTGGACTGAGGAAATTTTAAAGACAGGAAAATTATTCTCACCGAGTTTCTTCTCAATTACAGACAGTCGTTCATTTATTTGAATATAATGTCCGCTGATACTATTTGTTAAGGCGTTCAGTACATCCATCTGCACATTAAAACGCGTATGCAGTTCGTTGATTCGCTGAATGGAGCGTTCTGCGCACCCATCGATCCGGACTTCTATTTGTTCTACTAAATGTGCGACTGAAGCCCGGACCTGAGCTACTGCATCGTTCAAACAACTTTGCACTTCACCCAACATTTGTTGTCCTGCAAAATATACGCACGACTGGAAACGCTTCGATGTATAAAAAAAACATGCGGTAAACTAACGCGGGAAGTTCCTATAAATAGCAAGATATAGCTAACAAATGTCGACATACGTACCGTTTGGCATTCCGTGATTGATGTATGGTTTTATGCACGTAATGTCGATTTGTTTAAGAAGTAAACAACCAAACGTTTCGGCTGGATAGCGGCACGCCTATTGAGGAGTACTGAGACCAATTACGATAAGGCGCGAAAAAACAAACTTAATGGAGCGACCATTCATGTGATTCGCGTTAATGATTCCAGCCGTCAGTTAATGCAAACCCATGCGCATTAAGAGATACAATGCACAATAATTCGTTAAAGGCCAATACATCCACTCATACGGAATGCGAAATTAGTCATACATGTATTCACTACAATAACTTAATTAGAGTTTAATATTGTGGACACCATTAAATTGCATATTATAGGCGCCGTAATACATCCTGCATATTTTTCATTGTAAAATGAGACGGTAATTTACAATTTAAAGGTTAGTTGTAATTGAAGGTATCCGGTACGCGAGTAAATATAAGTAAATTGTCTTATAATATTCCAGTATATTGTACTTATATAGTGCATATTACTTTCATGAGATTTTCATATCTGCCCGGATAAAGTGATGGTAGTTGGTAGATGTATGACTGGTAAGCAAGGCAGTCTGATTAACATGTGAATCTCATTAATTGATTTTCTGGTTTTTGCATGTTATCATTACTAAAAAATAAACAGTGTATGACTGTTAAGCTGCAACTGTCATGCACCATATGCACATACCAATCACGGCAAAAGCACATCCTTCCCTACAATTTTTCTTTTTTAATGTTTTTCTTCCCTGCAAATGTGTATTTCCCTCGCAGGTTCGCTTCACTCAGTAAACAATGCAAGCACCTCTTCCTAAAATCAGAAACAACGGAACATTCATAGTTCACATAAAGCTTTATCGAGGAGATTGTATTAAGGTACAGATTGCCTGCGAACAAACATTGAATTCAGCAATGATTCAATTACTTAAGAACACAGATGGCGACTCTCACCGCAAAACATCGGTCTGCAGATTGAAGATGGGAAACTGTCATTCATAAACGCAAGATCATAGTTTCGTATGAAAAATGTAGGAGAATATAACATAGGCATTATTGGGATTTTTTTCTTCGTATGTTATAGGTGTTCTGTGTATTTGGAGAACACGTTATGCTGTTTTGAAGCACATTTTGTTCTTGAATATTGCAATCAACTATCAGCATAGTTAATTATTCAACCTTGTGGCCCATTTCCTTTAGCTCATGTGTGTGGTGTTGTGGCTCTTGTCTTTTGAGTTGTATACGTTATAATATTATTATTGTAATTGTTTTCATTATTAGTATAATTGTAAACCCATTAATCTCAAAATCACATAATATCCTTTGGAGTTATACAACACCAGTGGAACTTCTAAGTAACAATATTTGGCTTTACACTGTCAGTTTGCCAAACATGTGATTGAGCATGTCTATGAATCTGGCCAAGTCCAGTATGAGAGAAATACCGATACTGTCAAGTAATGTCTGAAGTCATGCACCTGGCTTATGGTTAGTTCGAATGGATCGTCCTCTGGAAACATTGATGCAAAAGCATTTCGCAACATATATATGCCGCAATCTCCCCTGAAATGTAGGACAATTTTTTATTGTATATTGATGTGATATTTGCATCGTATATTTAAAATAAAATGGTGATGTTACCCGCCCGGCTGCTGTGGAAGTTCTCGATGCCTCTCAGCGACCATTGGTTTCTCTAAATTCGTGAGTCCCAAGTCTTGTTGCAAGACTGTTATTGCAGCCATCAATTTGCGCACAACACCTTTTGTGAAGTCGAGGTCTGGATCACACCATACGTATGAATCCATGATGGTCATTTTCTGCGAATTAGTTTCGAGAACACCCAAAATCCAATGTGATTTTTTGATTGCAAATGGAAGCACAATTGCTTTTGCTGTTCTCCACGGACATGAAGGCCATCCTTCCGCTTTACCCTCAGCAAATTGCCTCAAGCATTTCATGGTAGCAGATCTTTTGCTAATATCATCCGATGATGCAATTCTTGTGAATGTTGTACTCATGAATGCAATATCTTTCTTGGGTATCTGACATCGCAACTGCATCTCAATAAAGCCTCGCAAGCATTCGTCAACATGCTGTCATATACACATAATATTAAGCATAGGTATGGTAAAAAACGTAGGATGAATGTTGTATTGAAAATATTTTGTCGGGCATCCACACACGCTTACGTCATTACTCAGCTTGCTGTCTTTTGTCATCAGTGTGTGGAAGAACTCTTGCGTCATATCTGGTTTGTAAAGTCCTCTCACAACTTGGTTGTACTTCATGCATTGTATGCGCTCCACTGTTTGCGAGAACATTTCTAGCTTATACGACACGTGATTTTGAAGCTTTCTAAACTTGTATGGGGTTCTCTTGGTTGGTGAGGTGCTAGGAGGTTTATTGGTATACCTCAGCCTCTTTGACATTCGACGTTGATTCGTAGGAATGTGTGAAGTTGATTTCTTCCGCCAGTTACTCCTGATATCACTTGTTTTAGATTAACAGAGAAGTTATCAATGTAGTTGTGAGGCGAAAGCAAAAGTGAAAGTTATAAGATACGAATAGAAACAATTTACATACTCAGATTTCGAAGCAGCCATGCGCCTCCTTAAATCATCTTCTTGTTCTTCCTTTTCGTGCAACTTTCTTTTGGCTGTTTTGTGGTACTGACTTGCCTCTGGTTCCAGAGACCTAGCAGCAAATTGGTTATCTTCCATATCTGAATCTCGTTCACTTTCTACAATTGTCGCAAACGGGTAAAAAATACGTTGGCTTGCCGTCCGAGTGTTAGTAGGAATCCCAGCCTTTGCCCCAGCATGTGGCTTACCCAGTCCTTGCTCCTGTTGTTGAAAGCTGTTTTTCAATGTCTTGTTGTCCTTGATAGATGGGCTGGGCAGATCAGCGAAGAGCCCCAAATCTGTAGAGGAAGTCCCAATTTTCTGCAACAGAGAACCATTGGAAAAGTAAACGATGCAATGTAGTCAGCAGCTTATTCTATTGAGATGGTAATGTGTATAATAGTCTTAATGCTTGCCTTCCTATAAACATCGATTATATTTGTTGTTGACGTCAATGAGTCTGTAAACTGGTTGCTGTTGCCAGACGAACGACTCTGTTTTTGCCCATATTTTTGCTTCTGTGAGGTTCGGCGGATTATATTGGCCCTGCCTTTGGGTCTATAGTGGCTTTTTGTAAAATATGTCTTCCGAGAATTTTCAACTGCGGGCTGCAACGTACTTATTTCCACACTCGATGTCGACATTACCTGAACTATAACATTCCATTTAGGGGATGCTTTCATTTTCCAGTTGTTAGTCATCCATCGGCACATGCGTGGGAGTGTTACATCTGTATCTTGTATGAGGGTTGCAAATTTTGCTGCGACCGCAGGTATGCATTCATAAGCAAGTACCTTGAGCAAAGACAATAAGAAGTAATGTGTGTAAATTAGAAACATAATTGTACGAAACCTGCCAACAGATACTGCATTACAACAGATAGGAAGTAATAATATGGATCCGTAATTGATTACCTGGATTGGATGCACAAATCCCCCCAAGATTAAAGCATGATATTTTTTCCTCCCATTGGCTGCCCTTTCATACTCAATTGAATTAAGATCCCTTTTCAACGATTTCAGCATGTGGTTGTATGAAATCGTTCCCCATGGGTGTTTGTTGAATTGTTCGAAGTCCTCTACCAAGTATAACAATTTTGGATCAATCAACCCGGTGTTCCGTGTATTTCGTTTGCAGAGGACCTCGGTAACGAACAGATGCTTGCCATTTTTAACTTTTCAAGGTTGACGTCGGGCGAATACTGTCTCCCCATTGCTGTCAATTTGTCCCTAATGTCCTTTGTTTTGACTTTCACGTTTCCTCGAAAGTGTCTTGAAATGAAGTCTTTATTCTCCAGGACAACATGCTCTTGCGAACATTTGAGGCCTGTCAAGATGCTATATTCGTAATGGGAAAAACGTACTGGCTTGCCATTAACCAATAGCCACATCTCATTTTCGTCAGCCACCTTTGTCTGGCATTGCATTAAGTACCCGATAAGCTGGCTCGATAGGTAGAACTTCTCCGCATGTGCGATCAGATGTCCAAACTGTGAATTTTTTACCATTTCTTCCATTTCGTTGCCGTTGAGCATGGTTCGAATAAAACTGCTTGTTTCTTTGTAGTCTGAACATAACGTTAATTTGCAAGGTATAACTTTATGTTGCCGAACCTCATTCTCGCATATAACCTGCGTATATATTATTTAAGTAAACGTTAATTTGTTAAACGAAAGGACTGACAGGTATACTGGTGACCAAATGTTTCAGGTTATGTGTCCTACAAGTGTTCAAATGAAGTATGAAGCATATAACAGCTCACACAGAATCCCAAATTGGCTATTCTGAACTACATATTACTGGTAAACACTAAAGTTTGTTTGACTTGATGGGCATTTTAACCGACGCACCAGCTTCACACTAAGTTTACTATCTGCTCAATAAACTCGCAGCAGAGTATTTCGCTTTGTTATGTTTTATATCCTGTAGTAATTACGAATGAAATCCATTACAGCATAGAAAACATTGCAGACTTACCATGATGTGTGATTGCCGCGTCCACTGCTCTGATTTGGAATGTGACAGGGTTTGTCTCCCTCGTTGGCGTCAACTGCAATGATCTAATGTTCCTCAATTTTGGAGAGGAACCGGTACGAACTGCGTATATAGATATATGCAGTGTTTTTCATTCATGTAACGAAACAACACCCTATGCATAATTTGAAATGCACAAAAATAATGCCAACAAATTCTACGTAGAAAGAAGTAGATTCATACTCTAATTCTCTGATATCTAAACAAAGTGAGTACACAATTACATTCCTCTGCCTCCATTGACCCAATGATGAACTAAATTTCCACCAAACACACAATCGGCTTCTGAAATGTTAAAAGCATATTGCTGCTAGTTAAGTGAAATATGTATCAATGAAGAAGAAGCCTTTATGCACCCAGAAACTTAAAATGGCCGTGGTCCAAGCATAAGCAAAATACATATCCGGACACGACAGTTATAAAACAATATAAGTGCAAAATTAGGAGTTCTTTTTCAAACTTAAACATGCCATTAAACCCAAATACAGGACAGAGGAAGTGCTAGGGCAGGCGCAAGAGGAGGCTTACACAATGAGCAGTGATGAAGTCCTTCGTCGTCTTCTCCAAAATCAAATGTGGGAATGAAACTGTAGGGCTAATTTTTTATTTTTTTTTGCGAACGGAGATTTAGAGGAGAAAAGCAGAGAGCATTCAATTTATTTGAAATTTTTTACCTATTTTGGTCACTGTTGAGGGGTAATTTAGTTAAATGATATACAGTAAATAGTCTGTTTACATTACTGAAATAAATATTTAAGCGCAATACAATCATTCAGTGCCGCAATTAATTTCCTTCAATGCATAAACAATTCATGCGGTCTTACATATATAGTGTTGACTAATTTTTTAGCGTGCACGACTCCTTAGTACCTCACGTAACTATTCCGCAATCGTACAGTAAATGCACCTCATATAAAATAAAAGCCAATTTTTTTTTTAACTCGTACTTTTACAGAAGTGTTTTAACTGTACCCGCATTCAGCTGAGCAATTTCATGCATTTTTTAGCAGTATTTACTCCATCACGAATTTTAGTAACTCAGCCAGATTGCATCCGCCTAACTAACCGCGAATATAGCATGTACCGCAAAAGTCTTCTCATGTTATATAATGCATCGCGCATGACCAGTCAATATTGTCATTTGTAATGAGAATATCTCAGATTTCTGCTTTACCCTATGCCAATGATCCGTCTAAATGAACTGTATACATAGTTATTTTCGATGTGTTTCTAAGTTCTCACGGACAATTAAATAACAGATTTAGACATACGACATGCCAAACAAACAGAACACATAATATAACAAATACTGTCCAAACACCTAAATAGACAGAGAGGAGACTAACTACAGGCAAAAAACCAATTTCAAGATCAATTTTCCTAAAAGAACATCAATTAACAGTCCGATTTCTTTTGTACGTCCCTTTCGCAATGGGAGGAGCACTGTTATCCTTCTCATCGTCCTCGGCGGGTTGGGGCGCGATGACAAATTGCTCTTTTCCGCGTGCTAGCGGGCCACCCACTATCACCTGCCGGGGACTAAGAAACATCTCCCTCATGTTTTCACACTGCGCGGCAAACATTATTACATACAGAAGCATAAAAATAGTTTCTTGTAGTCATTTAAGAGGACTGGAAAAATCGGATAGATATTACCACAGCGATCTGTCCTCGCAAGAACTGCAGTTTCTGGAGCAACTCAAACTTCTCTTCCATTAAGCTATCTATCTGCCAGAATTCAATGTTTTATGAAATTAGATTCTAAATTCATAAATAGTCGCAGCAAACAACGTACCTTCTTCTGCGATTCGATGTACATCTTTTTGTAGCTTACGCCTCCACCACTTCCACCCAAGCCAACGGCCTCATCGACCTTTGCCTTCCTTTCAGGGGGTGTACATTGAAGTCCGTCCTTTTCTTCGATGCCTTCATCACAGTTGTAATTAACATCCTTTTCTCTATGACCATCGCCCTTGCTGCTTTCCAAGGGGTCAGCAACGAACCCTTTCTCCTGCTTGGAATTTGGGACCATACTCGGGGAATTTAGACGACTTGATCTTCGAGTAATTGGGTTTGAGCTTGTCCGGCCGCGATTCGAGGCTGAACGCTAACGTTGCGAATACAATTAGTCAGGCAGTTCGCAGTTAAAGATGTTGAAATTTAGCAGACCTAATCGTGCCAGTTACCATAAGGAACCAATTATATAAACCTAGAACAACACTAAACCCTTTCTGCACAAAATCAACTGAAATTCATCCTACTGAAGCTGGGTTTCCACTAATTCCTCTTAACGAACATGCATACATCTTGATGTTACTCAGAATTGCACACAATCGTGCGCGATTAAGGACGACGAAGTCGCAATTACAAATCATTAAACAACCACCATATACTTGCGCATCTAGGAGCCCAGTAAAACAGAGTAGATTACACAACCAAACAAACGTAACTGCTTACCTCTATACCAGAGGCGACATTTCGCTTGATCTTCCTGACCATTTCGTTCTACGTTCCCAAAATATGCAGCACTCCTCAGGCAACTAAATGTTGGAAGCCAACACGTTTTTACTTGAGCGGGTTGCGCGTTTTGGTCACCGAACGTTTTCAGTGATTCTATTGTCATTATTATGAGTTTATGACTTAATTAGTTTAATTCCATTTTTCCTAGCCACCAAGAGCAATCAATTTATTATACCAAGATCGCACATAGGGATTGGTATACGAATTTATTAAAATAGAATGGAAAATCTGTTCATATGCTGGACCTGTAAGCCGCCAACTTAAAAAAATCAAAACAAAACAAAACAAAAGCACACGAAGAGTCAACAATGCTCGGTTTGAGAGAACATTATTTGTAATCAATTGCGATCTATGCAAACAGAGCTATAAATACGTTCAGTCGTATATCAATAGACACCACACGAAATCGTGCTTCCCATACCCGTTCAGAACCACTAACCATAAAATGAGTTCTTCCCCAATAAACAGCGGAAGAGGCGACTTAAGATACAAAGAGCATAAGTGCAAATGTGGAATGGAATCCGATATCAAGATCGTGGGACCGACGAACAAAAGAGAAGGTAAATTATTCTGTATTTGCAAGAGTGGATACTGCGATTTCTTCATGTGGTTTAATCCAGTAGACATCAATCTTAACGACGACGGAGCAATGCCAGACGCGGAAGTGTTCATTCCGAAAAGATGTAATATCGACGCCGAACATATGGGAGACCTGTTTTCAACGTGCGATGAGTTCGAAAAGAGAATAGCGTCGCTTGAGAAGACGGTGAAAATGATGAAAATTAGCCTGACAGGTGCACTGATTGTTATATGTACAATCTTATGCAGGTAGCCATTCATTTACAGCTACTTCTAACGTACTATTGTCAAAGGAGTCGATCATTTTGTACAACAGCTTTTACCTTCTAACTGTCTACGTTATACAACTTGTACCCGGGGGAAACTCACATAGAATACAAACCCAGAAACACAGCAGGTAAACCTCAGGCACATGTATAATCCAGCAAAAGACTCCCATGAAAACAGTCTTCCAAACAACGATCCCACCATTTCACCACACAACACCAGAAAACACTACCAACAGAATCAAACGACGACGGACGGTCTTTCATTCCAAGGAGGCCAATGCCAGTATCTGTAGAAAACAGACGCAGCAAGATACCAGCGGAACTCCGTCATCTGAGAGGGAACGAAATCATGAAGTTTGTCATTGCGAAACATTGTGGAAAATGCATTCCGGAGCACATGAATACCGCATTCGTCCCTGCATAAAGCAAACAGAGACACGTTCAGTCATATCACAATGAGAAGGTCTGTCAATAGATGAATCAACCAGACATTACCCAATTCCCTGTTGAGGAGTTCTACCGTCCCTTCCAACTCTAAAACTGAACTCAGAATTTACTACCCCGATGACCTTCAACGCTAGCGTGATAACATCAACAGCACTTCCCAGCGAGGTACGTATGAGCCGCATATCAGGGTCATACTGCACGTTCGAATCAAGAACAGCAAATGTCCTTCGCTCAGGCATGGCAGCACACAGGACCCAGTGCTCATCATTCACATTCAGCGGGAAAACTATAAACCTGGCGTTCTTCCAGTTACATGACGGCCAAGCAGCAAACTGCCCCATAACGAACGGCATAACATCACTCAAATCAGCCACCCCGTCTCTCATAGGTATCTTCGTCACAAACTGACTGAACGCCGTATTCATAAATGCAGTTCCCCTCATTGGATGGATACACAGACTTTGCATCTCTATGAAACCACGCAGACACTCATCAATATGCTGCAATATTTATTTAAGAAAACCCTCACGATGCTTTCAACAACCAACAACAAACTTACATTGAAATTAGATTTAATTATAAACATCTATGGAAAAACTCACAATATCACGCAGCCGCGTCCCCGGTTTAATGAGTTCATTGAAAAAATCGGATTTAAGGCTCTCACCCAACAGACCCCTTTTAAAATACTCTGGCCTCATCCCTCTTATGCACCTCTCTGCATCAGGCCACATCCGTAGCTTGTACAAAACATGCTCGTCGATTGCATGGTTCTTGTACGGCACCCTCTGACTATTTGGAACCACAGACAAACTTACTTCATCCAATCTGCGCCTCTTTGCAGACTGGATCCCTTCAATCGACTCCTTCTCTGCATCCATTACAATTAATAACGTATAGGAGAAAACAAAAAACAAATCAAAATAATCATAGAACTAATGTAGTGGGAAAAAAAAAAACACCAAATCTCGGGGGGCTTCAGCAGAAGGTAGCCTACATACCAGTTTGAGATTGGCCGAACTTCTTTATTGTTTCATTCATAATACCGATCTGACTTCCAACCCACCCCAGTAGGTTCTCAACAGGTTTTATTTTCCGATCAAACCACTCTTGAACATGAATACTGTCAACCGCTTCTATGTTCGACAACCTCTCATTAACTTCAATGAACGACGTTTCCATCAGTTTTTTCATACACAAAACCTGTTCAGCATGGTAATCAACCATACTCCCCACACCAGCAACTTCGTTTAAGATGTCAAGACCTCGTGGACCGATTTCGTCGCAAACACGATCTTGGCCAGCTTCAACTCCAACCCTCGCTCTATTCAAATTCTCTGCTCCTTCAGCAAAACCAGTGAGAACATTTGGTATGATCGCTTCTTCAACAGCCACATGCGGATGACTTGTTATTACATGTTCATTATCTTCATCAGAGACGTCAGAAGAGACCTCAATAGTATGAGTTACGGGGGACAATCTGGACCGACTATCGCCACTCAACCGCCCATCAGAAACATGATGCTCACTCATCATCTGATCTGCAGATCGGTAATCACCAATAAAGCACGCCTCCTGATGAGGGCATCGGCCATCTGGCCCTCCAACATCCAACACATTTTCTTCCATTCGACCCATCGGCAAAACAGACTCCTTCTCCCCAACGTCTAATGGATTCATGACTGCATCGATAGCAACCTGCGCACCGATGTCCCTGACTATTACACCCTCACCGAAACGTTGATCACCATTTTGAGCGGTTCTGGACACATCTTCTTCAGGGTGCATTCCGCTCACACCAGCATGTGCATAGTTAGGACGCTGCTCCTCACTTCGAACGATCGGATCCTCCCGCACAAAGCCAGCATAAGATGGCGTGTTACCACACTCGGGTACCCCACCAACCCCCCCCATTTCCAACTGTAAAACAACATCCGGAGATGCCCTCCGACGGTCAACAGAAGCTTCCTTGCCATAAGCCCTTTTTTCCTTCAACCGGGCCGGCCGCAGCTCATTCAACAGTTCATACAGAGTTTTTGATTGCCAACCGGCGTCACCAGATTCAGCCATCGAGTCACAAGAAATTACAACATCCGACTGGAAGCAACGATCACTCCCATAGTCACGCTGCTGTTCTTGAGGAGGTCGTTTAGCAGCCTCATTATCAGAACGTTTATTGAACGAACGCCCAATTTCGTCGTCGAAAGCAGACTCAGAGGCTGTTTCATTTTCGCTCGATGACGACAGAGTAACGCGCACGGGAGGTGTGTTCTGAGTCGTTTTTTGGATGCGATGAACCTCTTTCCCCTCAGTCGTTTTCTCACTATTTTTCTGGCCGCGATGCGAGGCCCTCCTGCGCGAACGTCCGCCAGCCAGACACTGAGAGACACTCGGTCGATCCGTTTCAGTCACCACCGGCCGCTCATCACAGCCATCGAAATTAGACTGAACATGAGGCATGCAGACAAACTTGACACCGTTCAATAAATATTCCGTTATCCTCTCGATAACCTCAGAAGTGCGAATCTGTTCAAAGATACTTCCTTCAAAGAACTTTGACTTACGCTCAAATGCTGTAGGCTGCAAAAGCCCTTTCTCGACACCAAATTTTGAAACTGCCTCAATTACTTGGTCCATCCTCGGAGACGCCTTACAGCTCCACTGTTTTGTCTTCCACAAACACATGCGAGGAACCACCCGTTCTGGCCTATTCACGGCAACAGCAAAGCTCTGTGCAATACCAGGAATGCATTCATAAGCAAGAACCTGCGCAACAAAGGATCAAAGACGCACCGTCAATTCGCCTCATTCTTACAAAAAAACACTCTACGAAGACATACTGATCTTCACGTACAATATACCAGCTAATTATACCTGCAAGGGATGGACGAATCCACCGAGAGTCAGTCCCTTATATTTCTTATTCGCACCTGACCTATTGACAACTGTACGCCGAGAAAGGTCTTTTCTCAACGACTTGAGAGCGTCCCTATACGCAATGGTTCCCCATGGATAATCATTGAATCTCGCAAAGTCATCCACTAAAGAGAAAATTTCTGGCCTGACTATGACATTTTTCCGAGAGCTTCGCTGTTCTAATACCGCAACAACGAATATTACGCAGGCCAATTTCAACTTCTCCACATCAATCCTGTCCGATGGACTTCGCCTGCATTTTGAGAACCGTTCACGAACGTCATCTAGGTGTATGGTACTCTTCCCAGGAAAGTGCCTTGAAACAAACCCACTGTCATCGGCAATATCAGGAACAGGACCAAACTTCATACCCGTTAATAAGCAGTACTCCAAACACGAAAATCGAATGGGCGATTTATCAACAACCATCCACAGCTCGTTCGATTCGCTCACTGCAACCTGCGACTTCATCAAATACCACAAAATATGCCCCGATACGCAGAATTGATCGGCACACTTAATGAGGTTTCCAAATTGAGTCCGAGAAACCAGCTCTTCAAGCTCAATATTGTTCAATTTACTGACGATGACCTGGCTAATCGTCTGATAATCAGCACACAGCGTCAGCTTACAGGGCACAAACACGTCTGCAGGAATTTGAGTTTCAAGAACTTCCTGAAAAGAACAAAGCAACCCTCGAACATAAGCAGCTCGCACCCATGCACACACGCAGCACTCGAACATAAATACAACAAAACAAAGGGCACGAAGAGGAAGCTAACCCTTATAACTATGGCATTAATATCAGCTTCGGTGGACGCCATTTTCGAGCTTTAGAATTGTAAAACGCGGTAATCTCTTGTTTTTCAGGGAAGAACCGTGAGTAGCAGTGAGCTATTCGAATTTATTAGACAAGAAGCATGTAATAAAGAACCCAATTTATTTTCAATTTGGGTAAACTGAAATTCCCCTCAACAGTGAGGAAAATAACCCATTGTATAGGGGGGTAAGTCATAAAATAACATAATAATCGAAACGGGGACCGGGTTTAATTAATTGGTCAAACTACATGGTACACACACCAATGATCTTAATAGAAGCCTACTATTTAACTATACAAATATAACATATTTTCCCGATACCAGTAGTAAAAATTACATGACACAATCCCGAATTTCATAATAATTAGGGCCAGAATATAAGATGGCAACAGCAGTAAATTACGTTCAATAATCGATACGGGGGACACAAAAGGACTGACATAACAAAACAGTACTAAACATTTAGCCGTGCACGACTGGGCAGTGACGTGCCAACCAAACAACTAATTAGACCACATTCGCATCATATTTCAATAGATAGACGACAAAGACACGAAAAAAAAAGGGCCGTTAATAACCAGTAACCGGATGAGGCGAGCAGCATTGAAAGAAACAACCAAAACATCCCGACAATCATAGGTTAAAGACACACACATCATCGTAATCACGCTTTACGCTTCTTGTAAACACGATCAAGATTCACATGCTCCTTATTCGGGCGGCCGCCGCTGCCCTGTGCAACATCGCCGGCCATGGCGTGCGCGACGACCCCAAGCGCATCGGAAGCGACTTCTCCCGCACGAACAGTCTGGGTACCAACGTAAACATTCTCACTTTTCACAGCCTTTTCATTGTACACAAGCCCACGGCTCACGGCAGCATTGGTCGGAACGACATCGAGAGATCCCGAAGACAAACAACCAGTCAAAAGACCGGAACCACGTGAGACATTAGAAACCGAAGTATCAGTCTGCGAATCAACCTAATCAGATAAGGAAGGAGTGGAATGATAAGTCAGTAAGTGAAAGATGAGCACACGATCGACGATTATAATAAACAGAATCCATACCAGGGACACCGCACAGTCGTGCGGGACACCTTCTTCAGTCATACGGTAAACGGTAAAACTTCGATACATGCTTCGAAAGTCGAATGGTTTCACCTTCACATAGAACTTAAAGGTCCTGCCAACTAACCCCAATATACAGTCTGGCACATTAGCCAGGCCCGACTCATCAACGGAACGCTTCTCAACCTGGTCACAGTGCAAAACGGAGCGCGTGGAAGATGTGTAAAGAAACATAAACAAACATAAGGGTACGATGAAGACCGTTGAAGTCACCAATTCCTCGGCGGTCGTGCATGTAATTCTTCGCCCAGGCCCATCAAAAATAACAAACGTTGCAGTGTCAGAACCATCTTCAACTACAACTTCTATGCGGAACCTGGCATCAGCAGTCGGAACGATATAAAGCGAATATAAAACCGTCACATAAGGGACTAATGAATGGTAATACCGCAGGATGCCAACTGCATTGGCGTTGGAACACCTAGCGCAGTTCAGAGCAATCCCAGTTTTATCGAGCTTGCTCAAGCATCTAGAACACGATATATAGTACCAGCCATTCCGACCAAGAACCTCGTTTATCTTTGCAATGCATACGAAATCCTTCACCTACAGGAAAATTGTCGCCGTGAAGAGTGGACGACCACAATACAAATGCGCTACACACATATAAAATGCACCTGCTCAGTCTCGCTGTATAAAAAATTGTGAATCGCGGAGATAGGAGACACCGGGATGTCAGACCGAACCATCGTCTGGAAAACCGTTTGCGGCAGTTCGGTAGCGACCAACCTGTCATTGTAATACGCGTAAGCTTATAAAAGCGGGTGATCGTTGCATAAAGTGTCATGACAACTACAACTAACCTCCTGCGAAGCACGTAGACGTCATCAACATCATAATCAAGGTACAACTTCGACGAAGTCGTTGTATTCAAATACAGATTACCTGCGGGATGATATTTGGTGAGGGCAGACGCAACACAGACAAAACCGAGAAGTTCCATATAGCTCCAAAATACTTTGGGTTGACAGACGTTACGATGGCAACGACGTTTTGGGTACCGGCAGAACGGATATCGCTGCAAAACTCCAGTGCCTTCTCAGCCCAAACCGTGACGAACGCATCTTTAAAACTGCAAGGAAACCACCCATCGAAACATGACCTGTCGAGAACGAACGATGACCGATATAAGAAACCACAGTACGCATACCCCTCCATAATGAGTTTGAGAACAGCTCTTCTTGCAACGCCCTTGTCGGCAGCTTCTGGCTCAATTACTTGCGTAAGCAAGCCAATAACATCTGCGAACATACCAAGAGACCATTTAACATAAGAGGAGAGGGTATGACGGAAACATCAAAGCACGACTCAAGCATACCAGGTAACTCCTGATTACGACCGGCTAGGGTAATAAATGTATCGTAAGAACGAAAGCGAAACTTGTGGAGGCCTATAGAATTAGAATCTCCAGCAAGCGCACGAATAATAGTATTCTCATTGAACCTCATCATGAAACGGTGATCAGTAATACGGTAGCTAGTAGGTGCGTTCACAACCTCAAAGTTTGTTATAGAAAATAAAAGCCCATCCTTCAAAGAACCCTCGAACTTGGGGGCGATCTGGATTTGAATTGTAGCTTGCATCGTCGTGTCCTGTCCCAAATCAGCGATAACTTCAGAATACTCGACAACCACGACAAAATTAAGCGACAGTTAAAAAGCTTGACTAACAAAACAAAAAATAAGCCAACTAACCATCTCATCCAATAGAATGAGATCAAGACTCATGGGCGCCCCATTTCTTCGCAAGTTCCTCGACGTCCATGAACGGAGGAGTCGCACAACAACAGAGACTAAACCGGACTTAGGGGTCAGCTCACCAAGGGCGCACGACTTCACTACATCACCCATGTTGATGGAACAATTAGCAAATATTCGGAAAGTCCCGACAAAATAATCAGCGAGAAGGCTGAATTTATAGTGCGTGAAGGACGAACAAACATTTAAACATCATCAGGAAGACGAAACGTTCCATGTTTAGAACACGACGTACGACTGAAACGACCAGGTACAACGGACAGTAAATAACGAAGCGACCTTAGCTGACTAAGAATACGAAACATTCATAACGGCCGGCAATCGAGCAGATACGACGAAAGGTGCAATCGAACAGTCAATCTTAAATGCCAGAAAGGGCAAGGAAACGAAACGTGAGACAATAGTGACCCCTTTAAACGGGGTGCACTACCGCCAATGCAGATGAATAGACTCATTAAATAAATACGTCCCAAACACTAACCAGGTACACTGACGAATACGATGCTCGACGACCCTTGGTGGCACAATGAATAAAGAGCAAGACCGTCACAAAATACACGACCATCATTAAAGAGTAATAAATATTGCCATTCCGCCAGGTACAACGAACGCATCTACTACAAAGACGATTGGATAGGACTAACAGACGTTGCGTCTGAAAACATAACAAAAACCGCTTAAAATGAGCGTGGGGACGCCACGTAGGCTAAAATTGTGGTAGCTAAACGGTCGTGCACCGTATCCGGACAAAATACCATAAAACGACGTCGTGTTATGACAACAATCGAGGAGGGGGGGGAATATTTTGCCGACGTGTCAGCACAGTAGAGACCCTGATGAACTTTTATATATATGATTCTCATAACCGTCTAGGGCGACATCAAATTCGGGCGTGAGTAGGAATTACCGCGACTTAGTCATTATATTTGTGTTAACGATTAATTAACGGCCTCGTCAATGATACCTAGCGGGATTCGAAATCCAGAGCACATTTGTTTTATATAAAAGGTTATTTTTAGATATTTAAGTTGTGTTTAAAGCGGTTGGTTTTGCTAGGTTAAGTTGCATTTTATAAAAATACAATTAAAAAATATTTATTTAGGTTAAATATCGAAATGATAGGTTACTACTAGTACTCAATTTATTCATCGTGTTCGATACTCGGATATTCGCTATAACTATTCTACAAACGATAGGTACACTACCTATCGCGCGTGGTGCTGGTTATAATATATTCGTTTTAATTATTACTTGACGTACTTGCACAAACCTTTATTCAATTTATTAACACACACGCACACGATCATGTAGAAATCCATATAATCCTTGAGGAAGTGAATCGGCCAAATTACCACACATATAAGTACTAACTTTCGCCGATAAAAGTGAGACTTAAGTAAGGTTTGGAATCGGCCGATTTTGGGGTAAGTAAGATAATGAATTCGAGTAATATAATTCATATACATCAATTACTTAACTCTAAGGGAAATAATATCATCGCCTACCATCTTGTCACTCACGAATTCCCAAGATTAATACTTATCATATATGTCCAGTGTCATTAGGAGTGGAAACCATTACTATCAATACGAAAGATAATCAAAAGAGAAGAAGAAAAATCAAACTAAGGAAAAAGCAGCCAACATAAGCAACCCTCAGCAAGTCAATTTTCGGACCTAGGAAAGATAAAAATCTTACTTACCACATGAAAATTTAGTTACAAATTATGTTTATTATATCTCTTAGAGTAACGAAATCTATATGAGATTTTTGGGTTGAATAGATAGTAGAAACCCTAATTTCTGGATTCATGCTAACATGCTTTCTTAAGATTAACGAATGCTTAAGCTGAAAGCTTTTGTCTTCAGGTATAAGTTAAACATGCTATGACTTTATAAAGATCTTCAAAATCGAATTACAGTTTATGAATTCACTTTAAATAATTGGATGTTATCTAGCTTTATTCCTTTTGATAGTGGAGGCATTATAGGGCAGCTACACCACACGTTTACTAGATAAAGTGAATATAAGATTAGGGGACATCATTTACTTATAGGTCTTCTATTAATGGACATCTTAAGTGCTGCTTGTTCTCTTTAGTTATAGAAATTCTCAATATTAGTTCTTCAGACATAGAAATGCCTCGTGTACGACAAAATTCTAACACTCACTTTGACCCAATTTTTGGAATACCTTGCATTAGTTAAATCGACCGAATGTGAGAACCTTGTAGTAGGAGATTACTTTCGATCAAATCAAGAAAGTTAACTTAGGAATCGAGCGATGCATGGTTATAACTTGAGAAAGATTAAATATATTAATTACTAGGATCCGCGAAAGTGGGTTTCAAATGAAACAGATCGGGCGAATCAACCTTTAGGAAAAATGACTTTCGCCGATGCGTTCTATCTATTATGTGGGTATACTTTCGACCGAATCAAGCTTGTATAAAAGGACTTTCGCCGTGTCACTTAAATTAATTTAGAATCGGCCGACTTTAAGTTTTTTTTAACCGGGAATTTGAAATATAAATGATCGGGCGAATGAGCTTCCAAGTGTGAACTTTCGCCGTGTTGTATGAAATATTAATCTACAAGTTGGAATCGGGCGATTTAAAGGTATAATAATCGGGCGATTTAAAGTTCAGGTGACACTCGGCGAATTCAAAGTCGGGCGATACTACTTTTAATCAAAATCTTATGGCCCTAATCTTGACCAAAATCGGGTGTTGACCTAATTTAAACTATTAATCGGGCGACTTAGGGTTAAAATATTATGATACACGGAAGGTATTTTGGAGCAAATTAGTATAGTCAAACCAATTTATTTGGACATAGTCATCTAATTTGGATATTATACTGATACTTTAATAATTTTATTTAAGGGTCGAAAAATAGGAATTTCCCGGAGCAGTAAATTTTATTTTGCTTGGACGACAGGTAAGTGGAAATCGCAACTACAACACATAATTGTTATGTGTATGACTTACATGACTACTTGCCTCTGTGACTTACGTGATTTTTATGTGATGTAAATTATTCTACGAACATTGCACGCATGTTTGCATGATTCATGACATGAGCACGTGCACGCATGACTAGTATAAGAGTCAGGGAAAGAGAGCGTGCATGAGTATAAGATCGCGTGAGAGCGATGTATATTTGCCGATATAGGCATTTGTGTCGACTCAACGATGAGTCACGGCTCTTCTATGCTACCATGGCGATTCACGATGCCGAATTACCTGATTCACGAAAGGTAGGGGAAATTCACCATGGCGATTCACGATGCCGATTGCATGATTCACGATAGGCAGGTGGATACCCCGTAGCGGGAGATGCAACTGGAGGATGCGACTCGAGGGTATAAGCGACACCGAGGGAACCTCGAGTGTTGGCAACCTCGTAGTAGGCTACCAGTGAGAAGCGCCCGCGTGTCAGACCGCATTGGGATGGAAAGGCGCCTTAGGGTTAAACGTGATTTGTGTGCCGGGGTTAGCCTCTCATGGGACCACATTGGGATTTAAAGGCACTATTAGCCTCTCAGTGTGGATCACATTGGGATGGAAAGGCACCATATGGTTAAGCAGAGATTGCGTACTCGGGTTTTAGCCTCCCAGTGTGTGTACTGCCACTTATTTATACCCTTATGGGGTCTGAGCTCTATGAATGGTGCATAGTAAGATGGAAAGTCGAGGGCCCAATATGAAGTGAAAGAACGAGAAAGATGTGAGAAGTAGTCATGGGCGTAGATGACTTCGTTATTTAGGCCACGTGCATTGCTTGCATGATTTTCACTTACTGATCTTTATAAGCTCATTCCACGTTTTTATGTGTTGTAGGACCCCGCGATCACGGTACGTAATCATTTTCTCGGCGAGGCCAATTTTTGAAGCTTCCGGGGACTTTTGAGATGGAGGTGTGTGCATGGATGCGACCTTGTGGAGGCCCAGTAGATAGTTTTATTTTGACACGCTTGCGCACCTTCCTATGTAAATAGGATCCCAAACCGTTTTGTATGAACCCTACGAATTTCCTTTATGTAAAGGGAAAAATGTTATACACATTTTCGCACAATCTATTCTTTATTACGACATTAGTCACGTAGACTACTTAAGAAAGTAGTGGTGGAAGGCGGGGCGCCACAGCGAAAGCTGACCTTATAGCCAAGAACACTCTTATGCAAGGAATCCCAAATGATATCTATCGACAGATCGATAGTATTCCAACCGCTAAGGGAATGTGGGATGAGCTGCACAAGATGATGCAACGAACAGAAGTCGGTATCAAGGCCAAGAAGGCTAATATTCTCACAGCCTACGATTCATTCAGAGCTAAACCGGAGGAGTGCTTACATGATCTCTACCAGAGATATCTCACCCTCTTAAATGAGATGAGGAAAATCAAAATCACTAAGACAAACATGGAAACCAACATCAGATTTCTTTCCTCTCTACCCTCAGAATGGAAAAAGATATCCACTCAGATCAGATAAAATAAAGACCTTGAGGAGCTGGCTATCCACGCCATGTTTGACAATCTCGCACAGCACAAGGAAGACATAAACGAGATTCAGAAGGAGCAGAAGGGCAAACTTATCGACGACTCAGTTGCCCTAGACACAAAGCCACTTTATATGAGTGAGATTTCTAGCCTTTTATTTTTTTTCACCGGATCTATCTTTGAGCGAGTCACACAATCATTGCTTGTCTTAACTAGTGATTCTTGGTCTCATACTCGCCTTGCGTTAGAACGTTAGGAACATGATTAGGGCACTTTGGAAATTCCTCACTCGGCCATATATAAATATTTAACATTGCCTTTAGTCATCCATTTTGGGCCTTCTCCAAATTCCTTTTCTTCGTTTCAACACCCTTTGAGCCTCCAATCGACTATCTAAACTTTTGGCGGGATGTTCAATCGAGAAAATGAGGGGGAGAAAACCGAAGACGAAAAAAAAGATGATAAAAGAAGGTGGAAAATGCACACGAGGAATGCTCAACGCACAAAAAGCAGACCAAAAGAACCTGCGTCTCGCTTATCTCAATTTTAAGGGGCATGGATCTTGCTGTGAACTTCTCCATTGATAATCTCGTACACTCGTCAGAACGGCTGGAAAGAGGAGCACCACGAAGTGAACTTCTCCAACGATAATCCGGCCTTATATCGAGTAACGAGAAGAGGACCACGGCCTTGGGTTCGAATTCCATAACTGTGAACTTCTTCAAATCGATAATCTCTGAAACCTCTCTAGGGATTAAGAGAAAATGAGCATAGTATCGGCCCAAGAACCAACAAGAAGAACTTCGCCATAGATAATCTCTCAGCCTCGTAGAGATGTGGAGCTTCAGCTTGAGCAAGTGCAAAAAATTTACAAGAGATAAATAGGATGAAAAAGACGAAAGAGAAAAATGCCGGAGAAAAGGAGAACGACGAAAGAATGGAAGAAGACATAAAGCTCATTTTTCCCAATAAGTTCCCTTCCCTTTTTAGTCATAACCAAATTGAATCCTTCAAAGTCCCTTTAATTTCAAAACGACGGTCTCTCGCTCGGTGAAATGATTAAAGCACCTCGATCACAGGTAAATTGACTTAATATGACTTGTGTTGACTTGAGCGATATAAATATAAAATCCCTAGTTAAAATGAAATGAGTGCTAGAGCGAACCTAGTGAGAGTTGTCGAAATGGATACTACTGTGAACTTAGGACTTCAGTATGCTGACATGACTAGACGGTATAAAAATCTTTCAACTGTCCTGTGAATTTTTAGGCGTGACAATGGTCGAAGCATAATAATCTGACCCCATATTATTAATAAAATTAGTATATACATATATAATATGATAATAATCATAATAATAAAAATCTTATATAAAAATACTTTTATTTCGCAAATTTTGATATGCAATATTAATTTGCATTTATACGGAATTGATTAAATGCGATATACTGTTCATGCTCATACCCTCGTGCAAAAATATAGATTACATGTTTAGGGGACCATGTATCTAGACTAATCATGAAAAATCGCATGATCTTAATGATTGTTACTTAGATTGATTTATGTACTTGTTTGATAAATCGACTGAGGTGCAGTATTTGAGGGGGAGCATTTACAAAATTTATGCCTTGAGCTCCAAACTATTTTGATGATCTTTCTCTAAGTGTTGCAGAAACAATGAGGATGACTTCACGAATTAACCATGACTTGGAGTGCACGGCAGTGATTTAAATTCTGAATGGTTAAATATTTGGATCGTCTACGTGTTTTATGGATTTAAATTTAACCAACCTAAATTGAAAATGTTTCAGGGGGAGCTTAAATAGAAAAATTGCTTCCAACAAATTAACTCTAATAGTTTCGACATCTGTTGCTTTGAGCTTTGCAGATTTATAAAATGTGAAGAAGGAGCCAGATGTCACTAACCTGAATTACAGGGAGTTAATTGCATTTATTTTCATACATAGGGGGAGCAACTATGTGGTTTTTCTACTTAGGGTCAATATGAAAACACAGAAAAACTTGCTATCGAGAAATTTGGGCAAATTTCGTAATTTTCATTCACATATTCTCGAGCGAAAATTGATTTGGGACCAAGTGATAATTTTCGCTTGCATAGTGACGAGCAAAAATTAAACATGAACCAAATGAAAATTCTCGATCGGAATTTGTCGGGCGAAAATTGAATAGTAACCAAAGGAAATTTCTCGATCGTAAGTTTCTCGATCGTAAACAGTAATGGGCCTAGAAATTGTTAAGTATCGAAAACGTTTAATCAGCCCATTTAACGAAACTGATGTTTGCAGTTGAAAATTCCTAAATACATGCAAAATCCCTCAATCGCAAAATTCAGCAGTCGCAATACTTTCTCTCGCGAAAAACTCTTTTCACAAAGACGAAGTCAAAAATCTTCAAATCCTACGTTATTTTCACTGATTTTCGTCTTTATAAGGTAGAATCGACTTTCTTTAGGGAATTGCGTGCATTTAATCTCCGTTCTCATCTGTATTATGTGATCTTTCGCATGATTTTGTGTTAAAATCTCGACTGTTCAGAAATAGAAAACTCGAATGATATTTTGCAGTGTTTACGAACATTTTAGGTGTATAATCTGAGATAACTCTGCATTTAAGATAGTTTCTGAGTCTTCTATGTTTTCTGGGAATATATTGTTTCGATCTTCTGCGTGCATAATGCTTGATTTCGTGTTAAGACTAAACTGGGTTTTTCAAATGTTTGAAGGCGTCGAAGAACTTATTCGCTTGCAAACAGTGTCAATTGAATTTCAATTGTTCTACTAGTTGCACTGTAAAAGTTTTTCGATAGATAAAATTTTTGACTTAGTCGTTAAGATAGATAATGTAGATTGAAAAATAATTACAATCGAGAATTTGAATTTCGATTTTATGCGAGCGAAAATTACTGAACGAAATAGATCTAATAGATGCAATTTAAGTTTCAAGCGCAAAACTTACAATCGCAAATAGTAATTTCGATTTCAATTTTTCATGATCGAAAATTTTGGCGGCGATAAAATTAATTTTTCGACGATAAAGTTTCTCTATCGTAAAATACACAGTATTGATTTTTATCGATCGAAAATTTTCTCGGCGAGTCACTAAGTTTCTCGCTGTCAATTTTATCGATCGTAAAATTCCATAGCGAAAAGAAAAAAAAAACTATTTTTAAAATCTAAATACTTTCTTGCTCGATAATTTTCACTGCGAATAATTTTATTCACGCGCGAAAAATTTCTCGACAGTAAATTTACTCAGAAATTTCATTTTTTTTATCGTAAATTACATGGAAATTTTTCTCGATCGTAAAATTTCTCGGCTACAGTACCGTATCTTAAGTTCAAAAAAAGAAAAACTTAGAAAAGTTTCTAAGTCCTTTCCACTGTAGCTTTCAATAGCGCATAAAATTTTTCGATCGCAAATTAACACGGAGAATTGCATTTAAAATTTGCACTAAGGAAATTAATTGAGAACTTTAATTCTCACGCGATAAATAACACGGAGTGAACAGTGCTTAAACACTTAGAAAAATTTCGACTGAACCTCGATAAGACCAACATACTTATGTCGAAATAAAGTTATCTATTCAAATTCACTTTGTATGGTCTTTGTGCAAATTTCATATTATCAATTACGCATATATTCAAACATTTTATGACATAGTACATAATTCTGGTTTGACAACTTTGAATTTCGACTCAATTTAAATTTAGTTAATGACTTACATTTGTATTCAGATGGATCATTATCCTACTTACAATCACATCTATGAGAAGGTCCTGTACCTCAACGTACACGACACCAATTTCTAGCTCGACCTGACCACCTTTAGGTGTCCGGACGATATCATGGTGTCTATACTACAAGGTCATCCCCTGTGGCATGCTCTCACGGTGACGGCCTTAATACCATGGTTTACCTCCAACAATTCTGGGGGATGATCAAGAGCCACGTCATTGAAGGGGCGTACAACTTCACAACGGTGATAGGGACGATGCACATAACCATTAACAAGAATGACTTCGGTCTTATCCTCGACCTCCCCTACAACCCGAACGACGACCCCCTTCCAACTGACGGGGAGCTCGTGCATGGCTTTCTTCAGATGGGATACCGTCCGCCGCTCACCAAACTCACACAAATGAAGAGCAACGGGATTCCTCATCCATGTAAGACATTGTTTGGAATCATCAACAAATGTCTATCCCCGAAGCACGCCGGTTTCGACAAAGGCAACGGCAACATTCTGAGGATTTTCCATGGAATCGCCTTCTCGCGAAATTACGATATCGCTCAACTGATCTGGAATGATTTAGCCGAGCAGATCAGATAGAAGGAAAATAAACGCTCGACGAATGTGTCGTACGCCCGGTGGTTCTCAGTCATCATCCGACAATACATGGAGTTGCACGAGCAGAACATTCCTCGTCTACCTCCTGGAGGGAATTAGCAACCACCACGGTTGAAATTTTTCCACAACCCAAAACTAACGGACTTGGACCTGCCGTCAATGGCCATACCGTTCGAGTTGTTGAGGATCGTCGACCCCACGGGAGCTGAATACCAACTGTTCTGCCGGGAGAATCATATGACGGAACAGATGATCAGAGGGCCCCCGACAGATTTCGCAGTCAGCCCGCACCAACAACAAAGCCCTGAGGACACGATGATTGATGCAGTGGCCCAAGAGCTTGAGCAGGAGCCCACAGTGCAAGAAACTCAGCAAACAGATCCTGAGGTCACTATGATTGATGAAGTGGCCGTTGAAATGGAAGCTGAAGAAGAGAATCAGGAGCTCCAAATGGAAGTGCCCGTTCATGTAGGCGTGCTCGAAGAGCCCATTGAAAAGGTTATTCAACAAGTAGCACAGCCCGAGGCAGAAATGGGGCAAAGCTCACTTCCACTGGTGACGGAACAGGCTCGTGAGGACGTTGAACGTGTACCATCCCCTCACACAGCCACCTCATCCGACACGGAGTCCGATGAGGAGATCAGATTACTAAGACGGACTCCCAGAAGACTAAGCATACAACTCAAGTCCCTCTTTCCCACCGTCACCACCGCATCAGATACCGCACAGATCATCTCTTCAAGTGCTGCGGCCACTTCTTCGCTCAATCTTGAGCCGCAACACAACCTACCGATGTTTGGTTCGCAGGTTCTAACCGAGCCTGCCGAAACACCCATAGAGGAGAATCTCCAAGATTCGACTCAAGGATTGGGTGGAAGTCTCCAACAGTCCCAACCTCAAGTGACTGCGAGCCAACATGAGGAGCCGATGTCTGGTCAAAGGTTGCTAACAGGTGACACCAGTCGACCTTGTCCATCTTCGACGGAGGAGTCCGTCCAGTTCATAACTGAAGCCCAATTACAGTCCGCGCTCTCTGCAGCCATCAAATTCCTAGAAGACAAGGAGAGAGTGCTCGCTGCCATCGAGACGTCCCAGCGCGACACTGGGAAAGCACCCGTCTCCGAGGGCCCTTCAGTACGAACACACCCAACCCCACAACCCACTCCCACCGACCAGCTCGCAGACTCCTCTATCCTCATCAACCCATACACCATTCCCATTACCCAGCTCCACGACATCCTTCCCGCCCGCCATATCGGCCTTCCCACCAGAACGTCTCGGGAAGAATCCCTCTACAGGCATCTCGTGGATCACCCGGAGCCACCTACTCAGTCTTGCCGAGGCCAAAGCTCCCGCACACGACGTCGACATGAAGATCCAGATGATCAGGATCATCATGAGGGGGAGAAAAGGCCTAGGACATCAACGAGTGGCCAATGTGAAGGCCAAGAACAAGGCTCAGGCACAACGCAGACAGGCGCTGGAGCAGGCCAAACCCAAACCGCCACTCAAACTACCCAAACAACATACCACGCACCGCACCACCCATACTCTAATCCAAATCGACCCACCATCCTTTCATATAAGGACGCCTCCGCCCACACCAACGACACTCACAAGCCCCTTGCTTCCGGAAGAAGAAGCAACTGCTGCCATGCTAGTAGCCTTGGCTCAAACTCAAGCTACTCCCTCAGTTGCTCAAGACCAACCGGGACCATCAGGACATGGGGTCAATCCACACGAGTTTCTCGACAAATACATATTTGAAGGACAGTGGATGACTCACTCCATGCCCGAGGAGCATCAGAGACAACGACTTAAGGATGTCTGGCAGTTCCTACAACAGGCTTCGGTAGACCTCGTCCTGTTAGAAGACGAAGAGCTTTAGAAAGGTGAAAATGACAAACAAGATCCCACCTCCAGAATTGATTGTGCAACGAGCGGTTTCCCCACAAGAATAATGCAGGGACCGTTCGGTCGACACGCCTTGGGAGAATATTGGAATTGAGATTCCGTTCATTGAAGAAGTTCGTGAGCATATTTGGAGGTCATCGAATAAAGTCAAGAAGCCGAACGAGTTCGAACTCAGAGGGATCTCTCACTGGGATCAGCAAAAGAGAATGACGTATCTTTGGATGCTGACCCATCTCGGACCAGATGTGAGGATGAAGATGCCTAAAGCGCAAGCAAGGAATCATTATAAGAGTCTATCTGCCAGCTGCTAAGCGTCTACTGCGCCAAAGGAGGACTTCCAACACCGTTCTATGTAATTGAAAGAGTAGACAGAATTCGAGAAGATCTAAGTGAGAATGACCTACTGTATCTCCCTGTCGAGGAGGTGTACAACATCTACCAGCTTTATGTGAAGAAATACAAAGGTCCTCAAGGATTCATCAATACAGAAGGTCTCGAGGGACGCTACCGGTTTATGATGCGCCAAGTCAAGTACTTCGCAGCACACGACCTTCAGATGGCACTTGGAGAGCAACATGAAGAAGGTCAACATGACCGCTCCGCTCAACAAAGGACCTGATATCGAAGGGCTTCCCAACAATCACGTGCACATCAGCTCAGTCCTAGGCGTCACCTACCACAATCAGATTGCGAAGAAGACTAGGATGATGCTGAAGACTGAGATACACAAATTGTGTGATGGGACGCTCAAGGTCATCAGGAGAAATATAGAGCAGAGGTTGGAAAAAATCAATAGAGAGACAATGCTGAGGATCCACCGGTTCGTGAGAGAACAACCGCTCCTAAGGGAATTGCTTGATGACATCGAGGAGCGCCTGGAGCTGAGGAATACGCTCAGGAACTTTGAGCATGCGATGGGCTTGCGCAAGTCGTACTTTGCCCGACGAGGACAGATGGCTCCGAAAAGAAATCAAACACAAAGGGGGAGATTGTAGAATACGATTTTAATTGTGCATTGATTTAATTAGCTGTCCTTGTAATTAGGGGCTTGATGTATAGTTGTCCTTACTTTAAGACTTAGTTTGTAATTTATACCAAGCTTGTTTGGTATAAATAGATGTACAAACATTGAGCTAATAGAGAAGATTTTAGAAATTGATCCGAAAGGCTTGCAATTCGATTTCTAGAGAGAGAGACAACGAATATCTTCTCTCACTACTCGAAATTCTCTCTCATGCTCTCCAAGAAGGTTTTTCGATCGAAATCTCAATCTCCACAATTCTTATCGATTCCTTTAGAATTCATGCCTAGGATTGTTTGAGTTGATAATCGAGGACCTAACAAATTGAGCTCACATTTCCCAAATTTTTCTTTCCTTCTAAGTCATAGCTAAATTTAAATCCTTCAAAGCCCCTTTGATTCCGAAACCACGCTCTTTCTTATGTGAAATGATTAAAAACACCTCGATGACATGTAAACTGACTTAATGTTGCTTGTGGTGACTTGAGTGATATACATATAAAATCCCAAGTTAAAAATAATTGAGCGCTAGAGTGAACCTGGTGAGAGTTGTCGAAATGGATCATAATTTGAACTTAGGACTTTAGTTTGCCGACATGAGTTGACGGCATAAGATCTTTCCACGAGTCTTGTGAAATTTAGGCGTGCCATTGATCGAAGCAAAATAATCTGACCATATAATATTAGTATATATACATATAAAAGAAAATAAAAATAAATGAAAATTTTAGAAATATAAGTTTGTTTGTTTTTTCTTTTATGTTCTTATATTTTCTTATTTTTTCTTAATAAAAAATCGCACATTCTGAATGCATGTTTAACTTGCATTGGTATTGATAGACTAAAATGCGAATAGTTGTTTTTGCTCATAGTGCGAAATTTTAGTTACATGATTAGGGGACCATGTGTTGATTTTTTCAACATAGAAGAAGCAAAATTGAAGACCTATTCCTATGACATATGCAGTGACGTTTGGTATTTTTTGGTTTTTTGCTTTGAGCTTGCCTATATAAAGGCTTGCTCCATAGTTGTAGAAAGCTCACCCCAAAACCAACGAGAGAGAGAGATGGTGAAGTGAGGGAGAGAGAGAGAATGAGAGGGAAAAGAAAAAGAAAAAAGGGAAATCTTGTCCGGGCGGATAAGGGTGAGAGCGGGTTTAGTTTTACTGGGATAGTTGGAAGTATGTACAAAAACATTACCCGGGTGGGTAAGGGGTCTCGGGTTTTGGGTTTAAACACGAGTGTTATTTTGTACGATGTAATATTCTCAAATATAGTAAAACTATTGTCTCTTCGTGGATGTAGGCGGTATTGGCCGAACCACGTAAAAATCTCGCTGTTCTCTTGGTGTCATTACGACTTTAATTAATATCCCGATAAATTGTCGCGGGTCCAATTACAACTACCGCTGGCCCAGAATTAAATATTTATCGCTCAACCCTAACAAGTGGTATCAGAGCCTTGCCCTGCTGGTATTCTAAGTATGCTCTGTGGTTGCAGCTGTGTCTGAACTTCAACATCAGAAAAGATATCAGAAGGGATCATCGATTGGGGGGAGCCAGTGTCAGAGCTAGGTTCAATGAGGTGATACCTTGTGTTGTAAGAAATAATTGTACAAGATGGTTATCGTTGATGAGATGCTCGGTGTCGGGCGGAGCTTTTGCGGCGGTGGATTGGCAAGTTATGGCAATAGTGTTGTGAGGCAGGTCGCTAGTTTTTGCTGAGAATTATCTGATCAATACTATTTGGGCCGGGCTGTTGAATCTCTGCAAGGATAACCGGGCTGTTGAATCTCTGCAAGGATAATAACGACGGATGACAGCAAAGTGCGACAATGTGCTGGTGCGGGAGGTTTCACTCTGCGGCAGAGAAGAGTGAAGGTTGTACTCGTTTGTCAAGGCTGGGCGATAAGCTTTGATAGGTGACGAGGAAAAGTCGGAGTAATGACGGAAATTTTGGGGTCAAGATGTGTCGAAAGAGGAAGAAGTAAGGCCCTTTAACTTCTAACCTCACTTCCTGATTCGGATGATAATTTAGTCACAACCATCCGGTACGAGACGGCGCAGACGGTGGATGGTGGAGTCAACTCTTTTGGAGCAAGAAAAGAGAAGGCGGTTAAATTATGGTGATAGTCGGGCGTTGACTATTTTTTCAAAGTGAATCATAGAGAAAGGTGATACGCCAAGGGGATTTGGAGACAGCAGCAGGTCTAAATGTAGGTGGCGGGAATGGCATGTGATGCTACAGTGTGGTGAGCCGGGACACGTAAGGAGAAATTGTCCGACTTGGAGGAAGGACAAGCGGCTAGGAAAATTCCACAACGGAGGTAGCACACGGTTTATCTTAGAGACGTTCTCACAGTCTCTAATGATGGCGCTCGTTTTCAGGAAAAAGGATATTAAATTGAGGTTTGCTCCAAGAGAATATTTTGATGCGTTCTGGAAAATGCGAACGGTTTTTTCAATCTCCATGACTGATGGATTTCGTTGTGTTGTTCGGTGTGTTGGAACGGGGAAGATCAAAATGGTTGGTGGAGCGGTGCGCATTTTGGGTGGTGTGACGTTGTCCCAAAGCTTCGTAGTTTTTAATATTCTTGAGCCAGTCAGATTCCAGGGCTATGGGGTTTCATAGCAGGGGGAGTCTGGGAAATCACACAATAGGCGGAAATGGTCCTACCAAATGGAGAAGAGTGCAAAGGTTTATATCGTCTGTTTGTGAGTATGGTATATAATACTCAGACTTCGATGGGTTCACGAAAATCGCTCGAGCGTGGTATAAAAGCAGACGATGGTGAGAAGGAAAATCCTGCTGGTGAAGGGGTCGCATCGAAGTTCCTCTTCGGGGAATCGACAGGTCGAGTCGGTTCAACATAGCTGCACATAAGATTGGCCGCTGAGTGAGTCAAGTGGTGTAGGATCGGTAATCTTGATTCGAATTATGTGTAGTTGGTACAAGGAAGGCCCAATGGACGTTCGTGGTATTTACGAACGGGTTACTCTCATTCTCGGGTTCGCTGGAGTGCTCTCTAAAGAAGATGCAGATGTTGAAAAGGGGGAGAATTGTTGATTTTTTCAACATGGAAGAAGCAAAATTGAAGACCTATTCCTATGACATATGCAATGACGTTTGGTATTTTTTGGTTTTTTGCTTTGAGCTTGCCTATATAAAGGCTTGCTCCATAGTTGTAGAAAGCTCACCCCAAAACCAACGAGAGAGAGAGATGGTGAAGTGAGGGAGAGAGAGAGAATGAGAGGGAAAAGAAAAAGAAAAAAAGGGAAATCTTGTCCGGGCGGATAAGGGTGAGAGCGGGTTTAGTTTTACTGGGATAGTTGGAAGTATGTACAAAAAACATTACCCGGGTGGGTAAGGGGTCTCGGGTTTTGGGTTTAAACACGAGTGTTATTTTGTACGATGTAATATTCTCAAATATAGTAAAACTATTGTCTCTCCGTGGATGTAGGCGGTATTGGCCGAACCACGTAAAAATCTCGGTGTTCTCTTGGTGTCATTACGACTTTAATTAATATCCCGATAAATTGTCGCGGGTCCAAATACAACTAGCGCTGGCCCAGAATTAAATATTTATCGCTCAACCCCAACACCATGTATCTAGGCTAAATTTGTTAAGCGTGTGTTTTAGTGATTGTTGCTTGGATTGGGTCTGTTTGATAAATCAATTTAGGTGCATCATTTCAGGGGGAGCATTTACAAAATATTATGCCTTAAGCTCCAAATATTTTTTATGTTTTTCTGTAAGTGTTGCAGAAATATTTTAAATCTGATTTTCCTTCCTACAACACACTTCAAATGAGGAGGACTTCATGATTTATTTTGGACTTTGCTCTAAGAAATGCCGATTTCTCGAAAACCAGCTGTGGAGCCAGATGTCATTATTCAGAACTACAGGGAGTTAACTGCATTTAGTTTAATACATAGGGGGAGTAATTTCGTGGTTATTGACTGAAATAAGGGTCAATATGAGAAACTTAGAAACCTTATGATCGAAAAACTGGATCGAAAAGTGAATTTTTCGCCATCCAGTTTCTCTAGCGAAAATGAAATTGGGCATGATCCAACTTTGCATCGAAAACGTCCTATCAGCCCAATAGAAAAGCTATTGTTTGCAGTCGAAAATCCCTAATTACACGCATAAAATCCCCAATCGCAAAATCTCATCGTCATAGAAATTCTCTAGCGAAAAACTCTACTGCAATGACGAAAGTCAGAATCTACTCAACTTTCTCGATCGAAAACTACGCAACAAAGGATTTGAATCGATCAAAAATTTTCTCGGCGATAAATCTAGTTTTTCGCTGTCAATTTTCTCAATCGTAAAATTTCGCAGCGAAATTCACCTAGGATCGAAAATCATTTATCGCTCGACAAATTTCAAAACGAAAAATTTTATTCACTCGCGAAAAATTGAACGACTACAGTATCTCGCTTATTATTCGATACATAAAAAATTTATCTAAGTCCTTATCACTGTAGCAAACGTAGCGAATAAAATTCTTCGATCAAAAAATTACACGGAGACAATCACAAGTAAAAACTGCACTTAGGAAATTAAATTGTAAACTAAATTCTTGATCGTAAAATAAGACGGTTTGAACAGTGCGATTTGCAATTAAAATACTTAGAAACTTTTTCGATATACTTCCTATGTGTCTCATATGTGCCTTTCGAAAATTTTATTAAAATCTATCCCATTTGTTCACGTTCGTATATCTTATGTGCATGATGCATTTCGACTCGAATTTCAATTTGAACTAATGAAGCTTGACTCTTACCTATTTTTAGATGGATCACTATCCAGCATATAATCACATTTACGACCATAACCTGTACCTCAGTGTACAGGAAAGAAATTTTCAACTCTATCTGACGATATTTCGATGTCCAGACGAGATAATGGTTTCGATACTTCAAGGTCATCCCCTCTGGCACGCACTCACGGTGACGGCATCAGTGCCAATGGTCTATCTCCAACAGTTTTGGGGAGGCATCAAGAGTCACGTAGTTGGGGGAGCTTACAGTTTCACTAAGGTGATCGAAACGAGACATATCAGCATGGACAAAAATGAATTTGGGCTCGTCCTCGACCTCCCTTTCAGCCACAACTACGACATTTTGCCATGGATGCGGAGATGGTGCAAGATTTCTTACACATGGGATACCGAGCACCGCTCGTCAAGCTAGAGCAAGTACAGAGCAACGGCATCCCTCATCCTTGAAAACACTTTTTGGGATCATCAACAAGTGTCTGTTGCCAAAGCACGACGGGTTTGACAAAGGCAACGACAAGATAATTCGCATCTTCCACGGAATCACGTTCTCCCGAAATTACAATTTCGCGCAGCTGATCTGGAACGATCTTGCAGAACACATCAGACAGAAGGAGAACAAGCGATCGAAGAATGAAGGAGAACAAGCGATCATCACCACTCAACTCATGGAGATCCACGACAACATTCCTCGTCTACCTCCAGGAGGAAACTACCAACCACTCCGGCTCAAATTCTTCCACAACCCAAAGCTCACGGACCTAAATCAACCATCGATATCAATACCGTTTGGGCTGCTCCGTCTCGCCGACCCCCCAAGAGACGTGTACCGCTTATACTGTCAGGAAAATCACCTCACGGAAGCGTTGATTAGAGGGCCCCCGACAGATTTTAATGTGAGCTCTCAACAACAACACTACAGCTCTGAGGCCGAGTTGATTGATCAAGTGGCCCAGGAGCTCGAAGTGGAGACTTCTGCTCAGGAATTAGACGCCTTGATAGTTGACGAAGTGGCGCAAGAGTTGGAAGTCGAAGCTCCAGTCGAAGCACTAGGAGCTGAAGTGCCCGTTCATGTCGGCGTGTTTCAAGGGTCTATTGAGGAGATCCTCCAACAAGAAGCTCAACCCGAAGCAGACCTGGGGCACAACCCACTTCATCAGGATACAACGCCTGAAACCGAGGCCCTGATCTCCATGATCGTACCCGAAAAGCCTCAATCAACAGCACAAGCCCATGAGAAGGCCGAACGTGATCCAACTCCTCATACGGCTACCTCGTCGGACGCAGAGTCAGACGAGGAGATTCGCCTAATACGACGGCCGCCCACACGTCAAATCGCATTCGACGAGCCCGTAGAAGCTGTTGATAATACATCAGACATGACGCCGGTTAACACTCCAAGGGCTGAGGACCCTCCATCGCTCAATCTTGAGCCGCAGCCCAACCCTTCTGCGTCAGTCATGACCAAGATTCAGATTCCGCCTACTACCGGCCACGACCTCAAGTGACTGATAAGCAAGTTCAAACAGAACTTGCAACAACATCCATAGATGCGAATCTCTTGGATTCGAATTTGGATGGAAGTCTCGAATCATCACAACCTCAAGTGACGACGAGCCAGCCCGATGAGACGGTGTTACTCAAGGGTTGATAACATGCGACATCAGTCGTTGTGGTCCATCTACGACGGAGGCGTAAGCACCGTTTGTGACTGAAGCTCAATCCAAGAGGCCCTTTCTGAAGCCATCAAATAAATTGAAGACAAATTGATGGAGAGAGTGCTCACGGCGATCGAGACGTCCCGTCACGACACATGGAAAACACGCGTCTCTGAAGGCACTTCGTCACAAGCCAACCTCACACCAACAGAACCCACACCCACTGACCCTCTCAACCACTCATCCATCCTTATCAACTCATACACCATTCCCATCAGCGAACTCCACGACATCCTTCTAGCCCGACTTCTAGGCCTTCCCAACCAGATGCCTCAAGAGGAGTCTCTCTTCCGATGTCTGGTGGATCATCCTGACCCACCGACCCAATCCTGCCGCCAGGACTCCTGCTCCAAACGACGACATGACGACCCTGGATGACCAGGACCGTCATGAGAGGGAGAAGAGGCCGAGGACATCTACTAGCGGTCAAGAATTTGAACAAGGCCAAGGCTCGAGCTTAGCACAAGAAATTACTGGAGCCGCTGAAACCTCACGACCCACTACACGCAAACCCAAACCACCCACAAAAACGCACCCGCACCACACCCAAACTCTCGAACCATACGAACCACCAACCTTCACCTTGCGGACACCTCGGCCTACACCACCAACGACTATCACAAGCCCCTTGCTCCGGAAAGAATAAGCAAGTGCTGATATGCTCCTAGCCCTGGCTGAAACTCCAACTCCTTCAAGCTCGACCGCTCCAGGCCAGTCGGAGATATCAAGATGTGAAGTCAATACACACGAAGTCCTCGAAAAGTATATTTTCGACGGACAGTGGGTGACCCACAGTATGCCCGATGATATTCAAAGACAAAGACTCGAGGACGTTTGACACTTCCTACAACATGCCTCGGTCGACCTAGTTTTGATAGAAGTCGAAGACCTTCAGGAAGGTGAAGATCACGAAGGAATTCCCCCAAGGCTTCCAGAGTTAATTGCTCAAAGATCGGATGCCCCTCCGAGACTAACTCCAGGGACTGTTCGAGTTGATACGCCATGGGAGAATGTTAGGATATTTTAGTGATTGTGTCAATAGTTTATGTCTTGGGATTTATATTGTAATTATCCTTAGAGTTTGGGCTTTGGACTAGAATGTAATTTGTTAATATTTAGTGATTGGGCCTTAATATACCTAGGGTTAATGTGGTATATAAGGTTTTACCAACACACATTTGAAGGTAATCAAAGATCAAAGGCTTATCCAAATTTTTCACACAATACACACACTCAAAGGTGAGAATACTCCATTTTCATTCCATTAAAGCCTCTTTGATTCCTTGTTTGGTGCATTCGGGACCAACAAGTGGTATCAGAGCAAACGTGGATCGATCTGCATTGATTTGAATCCAGTTTCGTTCGATTCCAAGAAAGATCAAAGGTGTTTTGAGCAAAATTTTACTTTCGCGCATTTTGAGCTTGGTTTGGGGTTTTGATGCTTCGTTTTTGTGTTTAAAACCTTTCCCCAGATCGATTCTTTGCCTAAAATGTTTTTAGAACACTTTTGGATCAGTTTTAACGAGTTTTGAGCAAGATTTAAGCAAACGTTCTTCAGAAAAAGTCATTTCGGTCATTCTCTGTTTTTGGTCGATTTGATCCATTTTTTGTTGTTTTTAGCTCACAAATCGGTCGATTATGTGTTTAGGGAAGAATTTCTGATGCTTAGGATCAAGTTTGAGCGATTTTGGTTGAGATCTGAGTGAAAACGGACGATTTTCTGGCAAGAAACCGCGTGAAAGCAATGGAACAGTACTAACGTGTTCTTGACCGCGAAATTTTGTGCTTGATCGTTCAAGTCCGCGAAATTTCCATGTCCGCAAAAATTGATCCCGAGAATTTTTAAAACCGCGAAACTTTCCTTATACTGCATTTTTTCGCAACTGCCTACTTTAAGAATCCGAGAAATTTTAAACCGCGAAACTTTTATTTATACTACATTTTTCGCAACTGCCTATTTTCAAGATCCGAGAATTTTAAAACCGCGAAACTTTCCCTTATACTGCATTTTTTCGCAAACTGCCTACTTAAGAATCCGAGAAATTTTAAACCGCGAAACTTTTATTTATACTACATTTTTCGCAACTGCCTATTTTCAAGATCCGAGAATTTTAAGCCGCGAAACTTTCACTTATACAACATTTTTTTTCGCAACTGTTTACTTTCATAATCCGAGAAATTCCATATCCAAGAAAGCTTATTCCAAGAATTTCTTGTGGCCGCGAAAATTTTCTCAACTTGCGGAAGTTTTATAACTTGCGAAAATTCTCTTGCGAAGCTTTAAAATTCTCAACGTGCGAAAGTTTTATAACTTGCAAAAATTCTCTTGCGAACCTTAAAAAGTCTTAACTTGCGAAATTCTTCAACTTGCGAATTTTTTCTAACGTGTTAAATTCTTCTAGGGTTAAAATTTTCTCGGGTTGAATCTGTCTCAAACCTATTCAAGATTTGATCCTTACACTTTAGTACTATCATCCTAGACCACTTTTGACATAAATTATTTTTCTCGCCTCAAATCTCGCTCTTAAATTTCTAGAACTTCTCCTAATTTCAAGATATATTTTCCCTTCATACATTATCGACCATCACACACGCTCACTTAGTTCAAAGAAATTCTTTAAAGAATTTTTCACAAACTCTACTCGTTAAACTCATCTCTCTTATCGTTCGTTACTAACTCTCTCATCTATACAAGATCAAAACCACGGACGATTCGACTGCACCGACCATGTCTACCACGAATGACATCTCCACCGTGGGCTCCGACACCAGGCCTCCGATGCTGCGTCAAGGCGACTACAGCATATGGACAAACCGGTTTCTCACGTTCATCAGGAACAAAGGCGCACCACTCTCTCAATATCTTCTGGACTCCATCTTCAACGGCCCAGCACAGTTCTGGACAATCATCCCTGCACAGCCAAACGCAAACCCTCCCATGGATGAACGCCGCACTCCAAGAGGTCCCATCAATGAGGATGAACTGGCTCGCGTACAGGCCGACGAGACTGCCAAAGGATACCTCTTCCAGGCTATGGGCAACGAAGTCTACGCTCACATTGAGTGCTGCACAATTGCTAAGGAAATATGGGATGAACTTTTAGAAATTATGGCAGGCACAACTGAGAGTGCTCAGGGGAGGAAATCAGCATGTCTCTCACAGTATGAACATTTCCAAGCCTATGAAGGAGAGGAGCTGCGTGACACATATCTCCGCTACTTGAAGGTCATCAATGAACTCAAGAAAGCCAGGATCTCGAGGGACAAATTCGACATCAACAACCGCTTCCTTGGTAGCCTCAAAACACATTGGGGAAATGCAACTGTTATGATGATTCAGAGTAAGGACCTCTCCAATACCTCCATTCATGCTCTCTACGACAGTCTGTCTGCCTATGCTCCATACGTGCAACCTCAGTCCGCCAACACTCGAGTCGACCCACTGGCCCTCCTCTCGAACAAAACCAATGAACGATCTTCCACCACTAAGACTAAACAGAACAAAGGGAAGCTACCAGCTGTTGTATCTGACACCTCTTCAGGAACCGAAGCTGATACAGAATCAGACGAAGATGTTCGTGATATACGCAAGCAACTGGCAATGCTCACTAAGTTGGTCTCAAAGAAGATCGGGAAAAAATCCTCATCCTCCTCCAATCGCCAAAGAACCTATAGCGGCACCAAAAAGACCACTCCCACAGAGGAAGCCAAACCAACAAAGAAAGAAGAGGACTCCGCACCTCAAAAGTCTGTGAAGTGCTTTCGGTGTGGAAAGATAGGTCACCTTGCCAAAGAATGCCATGCCCCACGCGTGAAGGACTCCGGCTACTACGACCGTAAGGCCAGAATGACCCGCAAGATGGAAAGTGGGAAAGTTCTACTCACCGAAGAAGCTGAATGGGTGAATGATACTTCAGAAGACGAGGAGCCTAAGGATGAAGATTGCTGCATGGCAAGGCTGATCGAACATGACGAGGACGAGGAGATGGGTCACACCGGTGAAAACGCAGCTAATACTCCTACCAACGCTGAGTCTGAGGTACGAATCTCACACCTCGATGATGTGTTTAATCACTGACACGCCATTAAGAAACCCACCGTAGACGCTAGGGATTATGATGAACTTAAGCTAAAATTTGAAAACAACTATGCCTTACTTAGTCTAAAAGTAGAAGAACTTGCCTGTGCAAACGAACGTCTAATGGCCTCTGAAGTTTTAGTCAAACGTCTGCAAAGCAAGAACAAAGAAAGTGAGACTAAGGTTAAGGAAACTACAATAGCCATAAGTTCATGTGAAACCTCTCGCCTCCTGACGGCCTCCCAATATGAACTGCTTACGAAGGAAAGAGTTAGGGTATACCGCAAGGTGAAAGAACTTGAAGAGCAACTTCACCTTAGAAACGAAAACACACGTATCTTATGCCTATTGAACCAACCAATGGAAACAGAATTCTACAACGCCTGGGGGGTATCGGACTGTCTAGCAATTGCAATCCAACACCGCTAACAGTTAAAAGATATAACATGTGCAACACTACGTTCTTGCAAACAAGAAATGGTGCTCCCCCGCAGCTTAAACCATTTGTGAGATCATCCTCCGCTGCCATCTCAGAAGAAACAAGAGAACAGAACATTCATTGGGCAGAAATCGCGTATGACTACACAGAATTGAATATTAGAGATAAGACTAAGATATCCTCACTCTCGGAGGATGTCGAAACCTTACTCCCAAATAAAGAACAGGAAGTTGCTTTCCAAGATGTGCTCTCTCGCACCTACATCCCAAAGAAACTACTACTCATAGCAGAATTAGAACGACAACTAGAAGTAGAAAGGAAGGCCTTTGCAAAAGAGTGAGATGAACTACTTAGCAAAATCTACACACTAGAAAAATTTCCCAATACGAACTATCCCTCTACATCGAGTCAATTACCCGATTCTCACACATGTAAATGTAAGAGGACGGCGAAAATGACTCCTGATGCTGACTTATGTTCTAACGCTAACTCTAGTATTCTTATGGATACAGGGAATATGAGTTCGACGTCTCTGGAAGGCAGTTCGTATCGAATAAAGGAGAACCCGCTCTTCGATGACAAGAAGGAAAAACCATCCTATATTTGTCCTTCCTCTCTATGTACTGAATCCCACTGTCCAACGTTCGTAGACAATTATGTTGCTAAAACCTATCTTTCTTTTACCAAACTTATGTCTATGTGCTGCTGCAATGATTTTGTTCTCCCACGATTTCATGAATATGAAACACATGAACACGCAACACTCCGACCTCGCAAGCGAACCTCCTCTACAACGTCACTGAATTCTCCCATCTCGCCAAAACCTAAGGTCAAGCGAAAACGTCTCTCGTCGTCAAACGTAAACTCACCTACTACTCGCAAGCCAAAGGCGACCAAAACCGAAGCACGAAAACGACAACCAAATTCCCCGCGCCAATTCATGTATAAGGCGCCATACATGCAAGCACAAATTAGGAAAATATGGGTTAGAAAAACCATAATCCCGCCTAATCAAACAAACGACAAAGGGAAAGCTAAATTAGATTCTACACAATCTGATTCAGAATCCACATTTCCCATTAAGCGCATGAAAATTTTACTTGTATCACAAGAATGCCCCGTCAGTAAACGGGGACCCAACATTTGCTGATGATTGCAGGTCTGTCATGTGTGGTATCTAGACTCGGGTTGCTCCACACACATGACGGGGAACAAGGAGCTGCTGAGCAACTTCTCCGAGCGCTATCTCGGAAAGGTCTCCTTCGGAAACAGTCAAATGGCGCCAATTCTCGGAACTGGTGATCTCGTCCATGACAAACTGACGATCAAGGGCATATCTTACGTTGAGGGTTTGAGCTACAATTTCTTCAGCATTGGTCGTTTCTGCGACAAAGGATACAAGGTCCTCTTCGAATCTGACATCTGCAGCATTATAGATGCCTCGGGACTGCCACTTCTTTCTGGAACGCGCACATCTCACCTCTACGTACTCAATCTCACGACCTCTCGACCAGTATGCCTTCTCTCTCGGGCTGCACCCAAGTTGAATGATCTTTGGCACCGACGTCTTTCACATCTCAATTTCAAGACTATCAACAAACTGCGTCAGAATAAACTCGTCAACGGTCTACCCCAACTAACATATCATAAGGAACACCTCTGCTCTGCCTGTGAATTGGGGAAGATGAAGCGATCGTCTCACATATCCAAGGAAACACCGTCCTCTGAGCTCATCCTCGAGCTCTTACATATGGATCTATGTGGCCCAATGCCTACGGCCACACTCGGAGGAAGACGGTATATTCTTGTGATTGTCGACGATTTTTCACGCTACACATGGACGAAAGTCATTCGTACAAAGGATGAAGTTCCTGATATAATTATTGAGTTTGTTGTTACGTCCCAAACTCTTCATCAACAGAAGGTTCGGGTTATCAGAACTGACAACGGAACTGAGTTTAAGAACAAGAAGCTCAGTGATTTCTATGCCACTCAGGGCATCACTCAGCAGTTCTCAGCTGTGAAGACACCGGAACAGAATGGTGTTGTTGAGCGTAAGAATAGGACACTAGTTGAAGCAGCTAGGACTCTGCTCATCCAATTCGGCCTTCCTCACTCTCTTTGGGGCGAAGCTATTCAAACGGCTTGTTACACGCAGAACCGGGCTTCCATCCAAAAGAGATTCAACCGCACCCCATACGAGATGCTGAATAACCGTCGTATCCCAGATATCTTATCTAAGGGTCTTCGGTTGCCGATGTTCTGTTGCCAATGATCGCCAACATCTTGGGAAGCTTGATCCAAAAGCTCTCGAAGGAATCTTTGTTGGATATTCGCTGAACTCGAAGGCATACAGAGTCTATCTTAAAGAGAAACGATCTGTCATTGAGAGCACAAATGTCACATTTGACGAAAGCGAATGCGACCTCATGGCTTCTGCTCATATCAGTCCAGAACCAGGACTTCTTCAGTCGTTGACGAAAGGTCAACCTTCAACGGCGGGAACTTCCTCATCTGAGGGCAATTCTGGTGAACTGGATCTCGATCTGCTCCTCGAGTACTTCTATCCAGTCCCCAAGACTCCCGTCGCCACCACTCAACCTACCGCTGCACCCACTCCACCAACACCACCAGCTATCGGCAATGATGTCGTTCCTCCAAACTTGGATACACTCAATCTCAACGAAGACGACATTTTACCCAACCCTGGGAACATTGCTGATCCTGATGATGAACCCTCTCCATCCACTACGGTTGAGATCTCTTCTTCGGACACCGGACCCCAATCTAATGAGCCTCCAATAGACACAAATGCGGCTAGCTCCTCACAGACCAATGTACCACTCTGGGCTCGGTCTCATCCTACAGACCAGATTATTGGGGACCCCACATCCGGTGTTTCGAAACGTTCGGCTACGATGAATGAAAGTCTGTTTGCTTGCTATCTCAGTCAAGTCGAACCATCACGAGTAGCTGAAGCTCTCAACGATCCCGATTGGCTGATTGCAATGCAGGAGGAAATAAACCAGTTTGAACGTTTATAAATTTGGGAACTTGTACCATGACCTCGCAATAGATCCATTATCGGCACAAAATGGATCTTCAAGAACAAAAAGGATGAAGACAGTGTTGTTATTCGCAATAAAGCAAGACTTGTGGCTAAGGGGTACAACCAACAAGAAGGTATCGACTACGATGAAACTTTCGCCCCAGTTGCCAGGATCGAAGCCATACGAATTTTTCTTGCCTTTGCTGCTCACAAGAACTTTAAAGTCTACCAAATGGACGTGAAGACTGCGTTTCTGAATGGATTTCTCAAAGAAGAAGTGTACGTTGATCAACCTGAAGGGTTCTTGAGCGAAGAGTTTCCTCATCACGTATATCGACTCTACAAGGCCCTCTACGGACTAAAACAGGCTCCCCGAGCTTGGTATGACGTCCTTTCAGACTTCCTTGTTCAGTCTGGATTCAAGAAAGGATCTCTGGATACAACTCTCTTCACCAAGCGGAGTGGCCCGGACATAATGATTGTACAGATTTATGTCGATGACATCATTTTCGGATCGACTAAACCACAACTGTGTGAAGAGTTCGCAGAATTGATGAAAGAGAAATTCGAAATGAGTATGATGGGTGAGCTGAACTTCTTTCTTGGTCTTCAAGTAAAGCAACTCCCCGACGGAATCTTCATCAACCAGTCCAAATACATCCATGACATCCTCGAGAAATATGGAATGAAGGATGCTAAGACTGCTGCAACACCTATGTCTCCCTCTGGCCGACCCGACGCGGACCCATCTGGTGCTCCTGTTGACCAAACCACCTATCGAGGGATAATAGGATCTCTTCTGTACCTCACTGCTAGTCGACCGGATATCGTTCTCTCGATAGGAATCTGCGTTCGTTTCCAGGCTACACCTAAGGAATCCCACCTCACTGCTGTCAAAAGGATTCTACGCTATCTCAAAGGAACACCCAATCTGGGTTTGTGGTACCCCACTCAATCGGACTTCAAGCTGGTTGGATTCTCTGACTCGGATTACGCTGGATGCAAGATGGATCGGAAAAGCACCTTTGGAGCTGCACACTTCTTGGGCGGTAAACTCGTAAGTTGGTCGTCTCGAAAACAAAACTGTGTCTCAACTTCGTCAACGGAGGCAGAGTATGTCGCCGCTGCTAGTTGTTGTTCACAGCTTTTGTGGATGAGAACCCAACTACGAGATTTTAATATTCATGTCGATAAAATTCCCATTTATTGTGACTCAAAGAGTGCGATAGCGATGACGAGTAATCCGGTACATCACTCGAGAACAAAACACATAGACATTCGTCACCACTTCATCAAAGAACATGTCGAACAAGGGACGATTGAATTGCACTACGTCACAACCGAAGATCAACTGGCCGACATTTTTACAAAACCGTTGGATGTCAAACGATTCCAACACCTTGTGACTATGTTGGGCATGTTGAATCTTCCGTTGTGATCAATCGACCCCTACATAAACTTTGATAAAGTGTACATATTTCCTTTTCACTTCACTCCATTTTCTATGTGTCTCCTTGATTATGTCTTTTGAGGGGGAGTTTTCGATTAAGGGGGAGCGTCTGATTTTTCCATTATGTAAAAAGGGATTTTAGATTAAGGGGGAGTTTCTGATTTTGCCTATATAAAAATATATATATATATATATATAAATTTTTTGGGTTGAAATTTTAAAGTTTGGTCAAATTGAGTCAAAATTGGACTGATTAAAATGTTTTGGGTTGAATTTTAAAATTTCTGGTCAAATAGGGTCAAAATTGGACCAATTGAGTCTCAATTGGACCCAATTTTGACCAAGCCCGCGAAAATCATATCTGGACCCAGCTTTGACCAAGCCCATGAATTTCGGCCCATTTGCACAAAATTTCGCATGAACAGTGCCTAAAACCCCTAAAACCCCAAAACCCTTAACGATTTTCACAATCCTAAAAATTCCCGAGAAAATTTCAAAAATTTCGCATCCCCTCTTTCAAAAATTTCGCATCCCTCTTTCAAAATTTCGCAACCCCTCGCATCTTCGTCGTCGTCAAATCTAGAATAAAAATCAGTTTCCTGCTAACTCCATTGTCGCAAATCAACTTTTCGGTATGAATACACCTTAAATAATCCAGATTTCTGTTCGTCTTATCCTGTTTTGCCCCATTTTAATTAAATCTGTTAGGTTTGAATTAATTTTTCTCGACTCTAAATCGAACGCATGTTAGTTTTTTGATGTTTAATACCCTCAAATATGCATTGCCCACCCAATTACGAGTCGATTGAGTCCGATTATTGCATTTTGGTTGAGCGTAGGTCTAAGGCTAAATCATTGCGTAGTTTCGCACGATATCGCATTGTGTTCTTCACCGCGAAAAAAAAAATTCTCAGAAAAATTGTTTAAAACGTTAAATTTCGCTGCTACAGTGAGCTAAGCCCCGCAAAACTTTATTTTATCCGAGAAATTTCTTGCGCTACAGTGAGTGAGGTTCCGCGAAAATTTCTCCGAGAAATTTCTTATGTTAAAATTTTTCGCTGCTACAGTGACTAAGAAACTGCGAAACTTTCGCCCGAGAATTTACATGTGTTAAAATTTTTTTTCGCTGCTACAGCATGTTAAGTACCGCGAAAGTTTATCTGAGAAAATCTTTTTCCCTCACGACAAAACTTTCCCTGCTACAGTGAGTTTAGCCTCGCGAAATTCTAATAACACATCACTTCATATTACATATTTTCGCATCTTCACTATTTCGCAACTACAGTGAACAAAAATTTTCGCAGTCCACAAAGCTCTTTCCCTCCGCGAAACTTTCATATAACCTGCGAAAATTTCTCATGACATGTCTATGTGATATCACTTGCGAAAATTTTACTCTGACTGCGAAACTTTCTCACGACATGTCTTTGTGTTATAGCTTGCGAAAATTTCCCAATACATGCGAAACTTTACACTGAATGCTAAATTTCCATGCTACATGCGAAAATTCCCTTTAAATGCGAAATTTCCTTGTTATATGCAAAATTCATGAAAAAGACTGAGTGCGAAATTTCCTTTATATCTGCGAAACTGCTCTCTAGACATGCCTTTGTGTGATAATCTGCGAAATTTCTCATTACATGCGAAATTTGACACAAAATTCTAAATTTCTCTCAACATGTCTATATGTTAGACTTAGCGAATTTTCTCATCTCATATGTAAGCCTTCAATTCCGGAATTCTCTAAGTATTGAAAAACTAAGTTTAAAAAACATTGTCGATGTTTCCTTTGCAATTTGAGGCCACTTCCATCATTTCTCCCACGACTTATTTAAGTCCACATTCTCGCAATTTAATCCATACTAATCATATCACATTTACTGTCAAGCACAGATATGACTGAAAAAGATCAAAGCACAATTGAAGCTCTTGAGGCGGCTGCAATCCAACGGGACATTGCTCGCATCGAACTCAACACACGTCTCTATGTCCCACCACCCGAACAGATCTTCCCACTGAGTCAATGGGCGGCCCTGATTCCCAATAACTACATGGTGGACCTGCAGAGCTTTCGGTGCGATGCCCCCGTCATCATAGAAATCCTCAAAGGGCACCCACTTCGCCACGCCCTCACACATGGCGAGCCAGAAGCACAGGTGTACCTTCAACAATTCTGGCATACACTGCAGATAGCAGGACCACTCCATCTGGCCAAAAACTTATCCGCCCAAATTGATCAAGAAACGGTGGTCCTCAATCGCAAAATAGTGCAAGAAGTGCTTCAACTCCCCGTCTACTCACCCTATGACCCACTACCCACGCACGATCAACTCATTGAAGACATTGACCGACTGGGCTATCAACCAGATACCAAGAAGAAGAAGGGCCCACTTGTCCTCAGTGAAGTCACCACCCGCAACCTACCTCAACCCTGGGAAACACTGTACCTGCTGGTGAACAAGTGCATGTCAGGAAAGCATGCCGGTCAGGACCGAGGGAACCTTCAAATTCTCACCATCCTCCCCGGCATCGCCCACAACCGCAAGTACAACTACGCGGAAATCATCTGGATGGATCTCGTCGCGATGATCCAACGTCGCGACCGGGAAGTCGCAAAGGGAGTCACTAACTGCTTCATCCCTTACATGAGGTGGCTCCCAGCCTTCATCAAACACTTCCGCATGCACTCCACCAGCATTCGCATGCGGCCGGCAGCCGAACACTTCCCAATCCCCACAGTCGAGATGTTCGCCAAGAAAAACACCCCGGCGAAGGATCGACACGCCATGATAATTCCGAACGAAGTTCTCGCCTACGCAGACCAGACAAATCCACACTTCCGCGAATATCGCTTCTCAACCGCCTCTTTCCGAGAAAGCCCCAGACCTCTATCTACTGTCCCTACGGAGCAGATCAACCCCACTGCTCCCAACCCCGGGACTAGCCAAAACCCCACCACCACCTCCAAAAAGTCCTCGAGTCGCGCCGCATCCTCTTCCACCCGCGCTCCGAAAAAACGGTCGCGAGAGGATGACGTAAGCCGCCCCACAGAGCGTCGATCGAAACAAAAGCACGATCGACCTCCTCAGCCACAGATAAGCCGAGCCGAACCAATAGGTACAGGAGGTGATGTGTTCACCTCCCGAGTAGAAGTCGTGGCATCTGGCTCAACCACGCAAACTACCCCACCAACCCATTTATCTTCCTCTCTACAGGAAGATATTTCATTCCACGAGGAGCCACGTATACCATCGACATCCCACTTGGAGATAGTCGATGTTGAAACAAGCAGTCCCTCGCCTCAGACTGCATCCTCTTCATGCACATCGAGTCTAGTGCCCTCACTCCCCATAGTCTCATCCGTTTCTAGGACACATACACCTTCCACCGCACCACAGAGTCTTCGTGACTCTGTCAGAACGCTCGGTGATGTCTCTGTGACTGAGAGCGGAAGACCTAGCACGGCCAACATCACAACAACCGTGAGCCTAGGCCATCATACGATTGAGTCTGTCTCATCGATGATGCCAACGGGAAGTCTAAGTGACCCCGTCTTTTCCAGTCCTGTGCAAACGGGCGGCCGATCGGCAATCTTCTCCGATTCGGTGTCAGTTGGAATTCTCCGTGAATCCAACTTGTTAGATTTACCCACCTTCGTCACCGAGACCGCGCTGGAGACCCGACTTCAAGAGTTTGCAAAGACTCTTGGGGCGTCAATTCTCGATCAAGTCTATGCGCGTCTCGATGCGTCCACCGTCGATAAAGGCAAAGGTGTGGCCCCGGAGACCCCCACCAGTGCAACATGTGGACGCAGAAGCTGTTCTCTCCACGATTTCCGCCAAGGAGCTCTTCTACGTCCTCAGAGCCCGATTCGAATCCATGACGGAACTTGACGAGGAGGAACGGCAAATGAAGGCCATTATGACTCAACCTCTGACTTGTCGAGCTCAGGGCGAGTCGAGCGGGATCAGGCGCGACGATCAAGACGATGATCAAGATCGCCGCGAGGGAGAGAATAGGCCGCAAGCCTCACAAACTCAAGGGCCCATACAATCGACGCCGCCCTCCTCCTCTGCACCTGAAACAACGCCTGCAGAAACCTCACACCCCACTAGCCAAAAATCCCACCCTATCAACCCCGAGTCACCAGTCAAATCACCCTCACCTCCACCTACTACCGTCTCCAAAACTCTAATCGTCACATCGGCGTTAGAGACAACCCCCACACCGTCTCCACCCACAGTCTCCGAACCTCTAACTATCACATCGATGTTAGAGGCCACCACCACACCTACACCACCAGACACCCAAATCATCCTTGACAAAACCATCACCACAACTGAACCACCAGAATCTCCACCACAACCATCCCCACAATCCACAGACTCTTCCGACGCAACACCCTCGCCACCACACAGCGACACTCCTCTCAACACCGACCCCAACGTAGCTTTCGAGGACGTCTACTGCGCACAGAACGAGATCGAAGCCTACATCTTCAATGATGAATGGCTGTACACACCCGCCGATGCAGTAGCAGCCAGGAAGCTGGTGGAAAACGCTCGACGTCTGCTAATGGAAGCCTCACTAACGCTGATCAACACTGCAGACAACGAGGACGGAGAGGAGTACGACGCTAAACCAGCCGAGCTCGAGAACATCCTACAATTCCAAGCGCAGCAAACTGAGGCCCCTGCTGCTCAGACGGATGTACCCACGGTGGATATACGGGAAGCACCGTGGGAAAACAAAAAGATCACCGCGCCGTTTCAGGAAGAGATCAGGAAGAGGATCTGGCGACGCAAGGAGCAGATCATCAAAACCTTCGACGAATATGAGCTGATGAACATCCAAAATTGGAGCGAGAGAAAGAAGCAGCTCTATCGACGGAGCCTTCTGTGCCACAAATGCTCAAATAGGACGCTATCCGATAAGGAAAACATCGCTCAGGAAATGAGTCGGGCCCCCATCTGCAAAGTCACTGACCTCCGCCAAGAGTCCAAAGGACCTGTCCATTACCCAGTATTCACGGTAATGAGGCAGGATGAGAGCTACTGTGAAGTCAGTGAGTCGGACTTCAAGTTTCTGCGCCTGGGCGACCTGTACAGCATGCTGGAATCCATGAAGCAGTTCAGACTCGTCCTCAGAAGTTCTGGACATCTCGTACGTGCTGAACCGGTCACCATGGGATATGTGGCTATCAAACGCCACATGCTCAGACAGGTCAGATTCTTCGCCACCCACGATCTGCAGATGGCGGTGGAGCACAATCTGAAGAAGGTGAATCTGACTCACCCATCTTTCAAGAACGCGGATGACTACCGAGTGATCGACGGAGACGATCCGGCGGTCGCCTACTCGAACTATAAGGGAAAGATGAGGATGCTGCGCTGCTCTGAAGTGGCAAAGTTCTCGGATGGAACGCTCACCATCATCCAAGACAAACTAATGAAGATCTGCCGCATACTTTCAGAAGAAGATCCTCTCTGCCGATCCAAGTTCGCGAAGCTCATTGACGCTATAGCTGATCGAATGGTACTTCGAAGGAATCTCCGCGCCTTCGAGTTCAAGCTAGGGCTTCGCGAAACACTCACACGCTAATCCACCATCCCAACGCCCAAGATCCAAGACTCCCAACAATTGACACAAAGGGGGAGATTGTTAGGATATTTTAGTGATTGTGTCAATAGTTTATGTCTTGGGATTTATATTGTAATTATCCTTAGAGTTTGGGCTTTGGACTAGAATGTAATTTGTTAATATTTAGTGATTGGGCGTTAATATACCTAGGGTTAATGTGGTATATAAGGTTTTACCAACACACATTTGAAGGTAATCAAAGATCAAAGGCTTATCCAAATTTTTCACACAATACACACACTCAAAGGTGAGAATACTCCCTTTTCATTCCATTAAAGCCTCTTTGATTCCTTGTTTGGTGCATTCGGGACCAACAGAGAACATAAGTATTGAGATCTCATTCCTAGAAGAAGTTCGTCAGCACATATGGAGGTCACCAGGCAAAGTCAAGGAGTTGACCGAGTTAGAACTCAGAGGTATCTCTCACTGGGAAAAGCAGAAAATGGACACCTACCTTTGGATGCTAACCCGACTCGGTCCTGATCAAAGATTGGGGATTCCCAAGAATCAGCTAAAGAGCCACTTCAGGGATTTATCTCCAATTTTTTAGCTATTAGGTGTCTACCATGCGAAAGGCGGCATTCCAACTCCAATCTATCAGATAGAACGGATAGATAGAACTCGAGAAGAGCTAACTGATAGCGATCTACCGTACCTTCCAGCCGAGGAAATCTACTACCTCTACAAGCTATACGTGGAGAAATATAAGGATCCTCAAGGCTTTATCAAGAAGGAAGGCTTCGAGGGACTCTATCGATTCATGTTGCGCCAAGTCAAGTTCTTCGCTGCGCACGACCTTCAGATGGCTCTGGAGAGCAATATGAAAAAGGTCAACATGACCGCTCCGCACAATAAAGGACCTGAGGTTGAAGGTCTTCCCAACAATCACGTGCATATAAGCCCAGTCTTGACAATCACCTACCACAATCCAATTTTCAAAAAGAATAGGTTGATGCTAAAGACTGAATTCAATAAGTTTTGTGATGGAACGCTCAAAGTAATCAGGAAAAACATAGAGTAGAGATTGGAAGAGATTAATAGAGACACCATGCTGAAGCTTCACAGGTTCGTGAGAGAACAACCTCTCCTTATGGAACTACTTGAGACAATCGAGGAGCGACTGGAGCTAAGGAATTCCATAAGGAACTACGAGCATGCTTTGGGCTTGCGCAGGTCGTACTATGCCCGACGAGGACAGATAGCACAGAAGGGCAATCAAGCACAAATGGGAGAATGTAGAATATACGTTGTAATTGTGCTTTGATTTTATTAACTGTCCTTGTAATTGGGGCTTTTCTTATATTAGTCCGTAGTTTAGGACTAACTTGTTATTTATACCAAGTATGTTTGGTATAAATATTTGTACTCATCGAAGATCAATAGAGAAAGTTTTAGATTTTGATCCGAAGGGCTTGCAAATTGAATTTTAGAGAGAGAAACATCAAACACTTTCTTACACAACAAAGTTCTCTCTCGCGTTCTTCATTTGAAGGTTTTCGATCGGAATTCAATCTATTCAATTCTAGTCGATTACCTTAGAATTCCTGCCTAGGATCTTAGAGTTGATAACCTAGGAACCTAACAACAAATCCTAAGATGTAGTGACTTAGAGATGCCTACTGATGCTTGTAACGAGTATGGCTTATATATCCTAGTAACGTCGGATGTGTGTCGGGTCTGTCTCACAGTGAAAAGGAAATAACTGTAAAGTAAATGCGAGACATGATTTTTATAAAGGTATATATCCCCAACTGGGGTTTACTCCTCTCCTTGGGGTTTGCTCCCCAAGAGTTTAACCAATCACTATAATGCACCGTAGCTGGATACAAAACTGATTGATTAGCCCAATACACAACCGAAACAAGTCGAACACTAGACAAACTAGGTTACCACACGCCGAGTTTCGTTCCTCGGAATATCCTGATCCCGACAGACACAGCTCGCTACCGAAGGGCCCCCGGAACTCGTCCTTCCCTTCACGTGTGCGTAAATGTCGACCTTGCCTCCTTGGTATTGCTCACGTCCGAAGACAACACGTCCGAAGACAAAATATATGGTGGGAGGTTGGAATATCTTAGTACTTTTAGTACTTCGCAAGTGATCGCTCAGTTAGGCAGAAAGCTATCGCAAATGAACGCTCGGGAATCTCTCAATACTGTTTCTGCTCAAAATGCTTTCGTCGTGGATTCGCAAATTCTAAGTGTCTTGAAATTATGAAGTGTTGCTCATATATAAACCTTTTCAATCAACACTCACATGGAAAATCAGATCGTAAGATTAATCACCAAATCAAGCATATAATCCATGTAATATTTCGAGCGTCAACGTGCCATGTAAATCATGCTTATAATAAATCATCACAACGGTCATAAGCACGTTAAAGCATGATATTATTTCCTTTATAAGCTCAATTTCGAAGTCAAAGCATATTCAATAGTTTCGAAGTATATTTACTATAAAGAACTTTCCATATGAGATTCCCTGCTATCAGTTTATAGAATAAATCAATCCGGATTTACTTTCCATGTTTAGCACACGAGATAGTCAATTTCATATTTAGCATATAGTATCAGATCAATATATCTACCATGTTTAGCACATAATATCAGATCAGATCACAGCTATCACGAATTTACATGTCACGCCACAACTTTTCATATTTCAGAGATCACATCTGTTTATGGCATATACCCATATAATAGCACCTTATCCACAAAGTCAAGCAAATCAGGTCTTTTTTAAATATAATATTCTAATAAGTATAAGGAAAGATATCAATTCGATATTGCACATTAAATTAAGTGGAAAACATGCAGATAATCGCACATGTGAATTTCGTCAGGAATAACTGATTTTCAACAGATATATCACTTTCCATATATAGCCAGCATATTTTCCTTATATAACTAAGTAGGATATCTCACACGTTATTTCCTTAAATAGCACATAACGATATATCCTATCATGCAAGATACCTATAACATGCGATCATATTGTTTCACCGATAAATCACAGAATCACATGTGAATCAAATATTCAATAATTTAACAAATTTATAGCTCATAAATAATAAATGGTCGAATATTATCATGTACTTAGACATTATATTGATCACAAATTAAAGTGCTTAATTTATAGACCTAACGTCATTACAATTACATTGTCAATCAAAACTCTCTAACGCTCATATACCAAAAAGGTCAACATTCTCCCCCTTTTTTATGATGACATGTAATTGATGCAGCATGGAAGCATGTAAGCATATTCGATCACGCAAGTCCTAGCGCATATGTCGAAGTGTTTCATTATCACAAAACAGCGCATATGATATTTCCTAATCACAGATGATACATATTTGCTCCCCCAGCCTAAGTGCAGTTATCTATATGACATACATGGATATATCATGAATGAATTTTGCTCCCCCTGTGTAAGTGTTGATATCTCATGTCATACTTAACCATATATCATGAATGCAAAATTTTAAGTTACCAGTAAGTGTGCTCCCCTGCCTAAGTGCGCATTTTCCAAAACATTGATTCAAGCAGCAGATAATCATCGCAGCAGACACTTTTCACTTATCAAAGGATTTCAAATGTTAACCCCAGCTAAGTATCAGAGCATTACTGTATCAGAGTAAAAATATCACGCATCGCAGTGTAAAGGCATCAGGGATATACCATAAGATCAGAGCATAATATCAAGCATCGCATAAGAGGAACAAATATATATCATAAAGCGCAATTATTAAAAATTAGGGTTCCACAAACTTTCCTCAATACAAACGGACTTCCAAAAACTCCCACACACTTAGACACTAAACGCCTAAACTTACTTACTTTACTCCCCCTTCATCATCAAAAAGGGAGGAACACCTAAAAAACCAAACTGGCAGAGCGAAACAGAAAGAAATATCCTAAGGGCAACTAGGATCAGAACGGAACGAAGGCAGCCTACTGGCTTGAAGAACCTTCGGAATCAGCGGATTTGGGAAGTGATTTCTTAATCAACTTGGAAAGCTTAGACAACTTCAGCTAGGGGTGTTCGTTTGGTACATACCGTACCGAACCGAACCGAACCGAAACTTCGGTACCCCTATTTTAAATACCGAATAACGAACCGAATTTTCCGGTTCGGTATTCGGTTTTTACCGAATTTTTTTCGTTCCGATAAAAAAGTTAAAAAAATAATTGTGTAATATTTAAATCAATATATATAATTTAATATAATTATTCTTATATTTTCACTATTAATATAATATAATATAATATATTTAATTTAAAAATTTCGGTAATTATCTCGTGGCGGAACTAGACAATGGAAGTAGCCACTTGGGAACGAGAAGATAAAATGAGAGTGAAATACCCCGAGTTGTTTTCGATGACTTAAATTTCGGGGACGAAATTTCTTTTAAGCGGGGACGATGTAATACCCGTGAAATTAATACGAGATTATTTTGTAATGTTCAAAATTAATGAAGTCGATTTTCGAACAAAACCTGCTTTTTTTAAATTGAGCCGAAAATAATTATTAGTCCCGAGAGTTAAATAAAATACTATGAGCCGAAATGATTAGAAAGCCCAAGAAATAATATAGGGTCTAAAATTATAAAGAGGCCGAAAATGAGTAAAAAGGCACAAGTTAAATAATAAAAGGCCCAAAGAAATGATTAGCTTGGCCCAAATGACATGAGATAAGGATGGAATTACTTAAGGCAAAGGAAAAGTGACGTTGAGGGCTTGTCACCTCTTTGTCAACCCATATGAGAAACATTAATTAATAACCACACAAACACAAACGTGAGAAGCACTTAGGGAAACCAACGTGACGACCAAAAACAAAGGAAGTGAGAAAGAGAAAAAAATTAGAACCAAAGGAAAAGAAAAACCTTTGTAAGTCATCAAACCAATGTGAAAAGGAGGTAAGAATTCTAACTATAACTTACAAATGGATTATTTAAAAAAATGGCCTTTGCATAGTCAACATTAAAAAAATAGTCTCCTCAATGGTAAAAGACCAATGTACCCTTACTCTACGTACCCATCTTTAATGGCAATCAGCGACAGTTAACGAAAAATTATAGCTTTTCACAGAGGTTAACTGTAGAATCTGAAAAAGCAAAAGTAAATAAAGAAAGAACCCTTCTTCACGGGCCCTTTGCAAAATCGATCAAGCTTTCCCTTTCTCTTCACACCCTTCTTCTTCATAGTCGAATTTGAAGCTCAGAATCCATGGCAGTTCAGGCGAGATCCCAAAGAGTGAAGGTAATTTGTTTTAAATTTTTGAAGAATCCGTCGCATATAATCGCACGGGACCCTAATTTTAGGCCGCATGGTACCCGTGCTTGCGCTGGCAGGGGACCCGTGCCTTGAATCTCAGGGATCCGTGTGAAAGCGCAGGGATCCTCCCCAATTAACCCGTGCTTTGTCTCGCTGGGAACCCTAGAAAGCATAGCACGGGACCCGCGCACATAAGCACTGGACTCGTGCTTGATAGCGCTGGAGACCCGTGCGTGCCAGCGCGGGGACCCTGGCGACATAGTACGGGGCCCGTGCTAGCGCAGGGACCCGTGCTATGCTGATTGGGGGATCCGGGCGATGTAGACGTTTGTACCCGTGCGTGCCAGCGCGGGGACCCTGGAAACATAGTACGGGACCCGTGCTTACTAGCGCAGGGACCCGTGCTTATGCGCGAAGGGTCCCGTGCGTGAAAGCAAGGTCCTTCGCAAATAAGCACGGGTCCCTGCGCTAGTAAGCACGGGTCCCGAACTATGTTGTCAGGGTCCCCGCGCTGGCACGCACGGGTCTCCAGCGTCTACATCGCCCGGATCCCCCGCGCAGCATAGCATGGGTCCCTCCGCTACCAAGCACGGGCCCCGTACTATGTCGCCAGGGTCCCCGCGCTAGCAAGCAGGGGTCCAGAATTTTTTGGTCAAGATTATTTTTTTTTCGACAAGTATTTGGTTATGGTTAATTTTTTTAAGTTTAAATATGTACAAAATATATATGTATTATAACTACTGAAATTCTTTTTAAAACCCGTGCCTTGCTTTTTCACACATCGAAAAGGACATCAGACTTGACAAGGCATTATGACACCTGAAATCAAAGCTTTTCAGACAAATAGTTGACCGACCAATAAATCAATAAATTTTTGTCTGCAAAAGACCGACCAATAATTGACTACAACTAACCAATTAGGGTTTACAAAATTTCCGCATGGGACCGAACTTATGCGCCAGGGACCAAGCACATAAGCACGGGTCCCCGCACATGAGCATGGGTCCCGTGCGTGAAAGCAAGGGTCCGTAATGCAAAGCACGGGTCCCGCACATCCACCGCGCATCAGCTAGCGCGGGTCCACTGTGCATGAGCCCGGGACCACAGCATTCATGTGCGGGGACCCTGCGATTATTTTAAATTTGCTCCATTAAAACCCTAATTTTAAAATCCTAACTTTACATACCTCAAACAATATCATATCATAACTCTTACATTATAAAACCATAATTACGCTAATATAAACAAACTTTCATTTCATAACAATAATAATAATTAGGTTCTATTACATTAAAAAACCCTAAATTTAGAGGTTTTACCTCCTACTACTAAATTCGCCAACAGAAGGCAACCTATTTTTCGGTGGTCTCCCACGTAGCCTCTCACGAGGAGGTGGCATCATTTCAACACTTCTTTCAATGTGTTCGGACACCGGCCATATAGTACCGTTGTAACAACTTCCACATTTCCAAGCTGTAAAAAGGGTCAACTAGTGAACCCACATCGACGTTGGCATAACCATAGGCAGCAATCGCGTGTGGGCAAGGAATTCGGTCGATGTCTAACGTCTTACAGCTGCATGTACGCACATCGTTCACGTTGTGGCCGTAGACGTTATATAGACGCCCAACTTCCAACACATGAAATCTTTGTGACCCAACGAAATTCTCGCGGAGGATCGACTCGACCTTCGGCATAAACGACCTTCGCATGTTCTTCGATGCTTACTGAACCAAGTTGATGCTAATCGGTGAATCGAACCCAACAATCCTATAATTGGAAGTTCTCTATCTGCGCGCAGAGCCGCATTTATCGACTCCGATCCATCGGTCGTCATGATGTTGTATCTCGATTTTGGACAATATGCCCTCGTCCACCGTTCCATTGCAATATCGTCAAGATATCGACCCGCCGACTGGAATGTTTCATGCAGAGCTTTGTATTGTGCATCGCACTCGGCCTTGGTGTAGGCATTCGCTACCCGCCAGAAAATGGGGCACACACCCTTGTCCGGCGTTTTCGTCTTTAGATTTTGCTGAATGTGCCATGCGCAGAAACCGTGAAATGAATACGGAAATACAACAGGGACGGCATTCTTTATACCGTGGTTTCGGTCAGAAATAATGACAAGTTCATTACTGTCAGGTACGAAACAACTCAATCTAGTGAGAAACCACGTCCAAGATTCGGTTCCCTCCGAGTCAGCAAGACCTCATGCGAGCGGGTATTGATGGTAATCACCATCTTGCGCCGTAGCAATGAGCAGAACTCCTTTATACTTTCCCTTCAAAAAAATTGCATCAATAGATACGACTTTCCTCATGTATGCAAATCCCCTAACGCATGAGCCGTATGCTAAGAACATATATTTGAACCTCCTTTCTTCGTCCATCTCCCAATCCGTGATGCTGTCAACGTTTGCTTGCCTCAATGCATCCAAGTAGCCCGGAAGTAAACCGTAACAATCGTCCCTGTTATCGACTAATTCGTCCGATGCTAGTTGCTTGTCTTTCCAAGCCTTGTAGTACGATTCATCTATTCCCCTGTTCTGCATCATCGAAATGATTGACTTGGGTGGCAGAATGTCTTTAGAACCGGTGAAATATTCCAACAGAACTTGTGATACAACTGATGAACTTCCTTGCCGATGTCTACGGCGACGATGAGAAACCCCGCATGTGTGCTTGCCGCAGTACATTCGGATTGAGAAAAAAGGGGAGTCCTTGTTCTGTGCAGCTCATACTCGCCATGTGCATCCTTCGGTTGCGCATTTCGCTACGTACATGGTTTTATTTGACCGGACCAATTTGAACTCGAAACAGGGATCAAGGGCGACTTTAGTGATCACGTCCTTGACTTCCTTCTTGTCCCGAAATTCCTAACCAACAACAGGCTTGAACCATCCCCAAATCCATACGTGCCGTCGTCCGCATGTGAAGAGTTATGCTCCGCCATTGTGACATCGTCATTATCACTTTCCGAATCATAATGTTCCTCGTGTTGTTCGAACGTATCATCTTCATTCTCATTTTGATTCTCACACGGTCCGGCTTGATCTTCTTGAAAATCCTCGTATTCAGAAAGATGGTAAGAGTGGTAGTTAGATGTGTCGCCCATGTAACCCTCCACGGGATGGATTTCCTCATTTGCGTCGCACTGCTCTATTAGACCGACGTTGAAATTCGATTCATCATTAAGATGAGCTTGTGATGGTGTGCCACTGACAAAGGACGCAACCTCAACATGGAGCACGGGTCTAGACTGTGGACCACCAAAACCAAGGTATGCACGTATACCATAGTCATTCTCGATGTAGATGGGTCGTGGGAAATCGTAAACTACGCTAGGCATGTAGCTTAACGTGAGTTTAGAATTGTCGCTGCGTAGCGACAAAACCTTCACAATCTCATCCTTCACGTCATCTAACGTGCATGTTTCCTCGTCGACCAAGATTGATTGTCATCTATGAGTAGGAAGAGGACACCATTTCGAGGTATTGTCCTCGCCAATTATCCACTGACCCTCGACTTGGAACACAATGTTAGTGATCGTCATGATACCCCCTGCAATAGAAGTAAAATTTATTAGAACTGTAACCATACTTGCGAAAACCAATACAACTTGCGAAACCCTAGTTTGCGAAAAAAATAGTTTGCAAAAACCCTAGTTGTCGAAAATGTTATTTCGGATGATGTGTTTGCTAACGTGATTTCTAGGCATAATTAAAGCCCTAACAGCTTCCAAACCCCTAACAGCTTTCGAAAACCCTAACATATAGCGCGGGACCCCTGCAATAGCACCTGAGACCCAACCTCTAGAGCGCGGGACCCATGCCCTAGGGCGGCCCATGCACTGATGCGCGGGACCCCAGCACCAGCCTTGGGACCCTTGAACTGATGCTCGGGTCCCGTGCTCTAGCGCACGCGGACCCGTGCTCTAGTGTGCGCGCCCCCTGCACTGATGTGCGGTACCCCGGCACCAGCGTGCGCGGGCCCGTGCTCCAGTGCACGGGACCCCAGCACCAGCGCCTGGGGCCCTTGAACTGATGCCCGGGTCCCGTGCTCTAGCGCGCGCGGACCCGTGCTCCAGTGCGCGCGGACCCGTGCTCCAGTGCGTGCGGCCCCTGCACCAGCATGCGGGGACTGTGTAAACATGCACGGGGCCCCAGATCCAATGTGTGGGGCCCTTGTGGATATATGTGCGGGTTCCATGAAGCATGACCACGAGTTTTGTCTTTCCGACTGGAAATTCAAAACTCTCGTGGCCAAACATCATCCCTTGAGACACAATCACGTAATATTGAGGTGTAATTCGAAACGAAAAAACTTACTGTAAAGAGTTAGAGCTGGGTATTTCCTTCTAGACTTGTTTCGCAGACTTCGAGTTCGACTTAGTGACGAAAATGAGGCTGTGTTTTCTTTAGAAACGATGAAGAAAAAAGGATGGATCGATCTGGATTGGTATATTATTACGTGCTGCAGTGCATTTAAATGGAGTTTCGTTTCTTTTATATATATACAGATTGTGTATGTATATTTATTTTTCTTTTTGTTTTATTTCTAGTTAATTAACGAGGGTTTAAAGAAGATGGTTAACGGGTAATTAAAATGAAAGCCATTGACCAAATAAAAACGTCAACGAGGCTATTTTTTTAACATTGACTGAGTCAAGAGCCATTTTTTTTTAAAAGACCCCTTACAAATCCTCTATAAGCTTATTAGTGTTTTACATGGTTTGGTGATTAGTTGAAGTTTGAGCATAGTAGGTGGCGAATCAAACAAAGAACAATAGGGTTTCGGCTAGCTCAACATCACGAACAATCATCTAACTTAGCTTGGAGGATAACTAGGTGGTTTTAACCCCTACAACCCGTTTTAAGTTTAGGAAAATATTAGAACTTGGACGAAAGGTCATCCGGGTTCGAAAGATTTATTTTATGATCTTTTTAAGTGTTCTTAATGTGCTCTGATGTGTTACGAGCTCAACATATGAGTTCTGGAGATCAACGTTTATTCCTACGTGTTCTGTGATGAAAAATTAGGTGAAGAAATTCCGGAAAAACTTAGGGTTTTATGCATGAGAAACTCATCTTCGGATGAACTGTAGTGTTCTTGATAGGTTGAAGGAAATTCGAGCGATTTTTAATTCGGACGATTTTGTGTTTTGATCGATTTTAGCTCGCGGGCCGTTTTAAGTTGCGAGTTGTGTGTGAAATAGATTTTCAAATGAATAAGAATCGGCGGAATAGGTTTCGGGCCGCGAAAGTTTTATCGCGGGCCCAAAGGGTTTTTCAGTGTGGGTAAAATATGTATTTCGCGGGCCAGAATTCGGGTTCTCGCGGGCTGCAGTCTTTCGCAGGCCGACTTGACTTTCGGGTGGTGATTCCTATGAGAGGCGTCGCGGGCCGACTTTAGGTCTCACGGGCCGACATGACTTTCGTGGGGTGATTCCTGTGAGTGACGGCAGGTTCTCGCGGGCCTGAGCTGGTTCGCGCGTCCAATCGGGTGATTTTGCGAATGCGGCGAAAGTCCCGTGAATTCGAGCGTGGACCCGCAAGTGTTTCAGGTTGACCAGTACTTTGAGTTGACCGACTATTTAAGTTTGGGCTTTTGCCCTATTTCAGGCCCATTTATTTTAAAATTATTTTCGGCTCAAATCATTTTACATTAGAATATTTTCATACTTTGACTAGGAATCTCGGGTCAACCCATATTTTAATATTTTAAGAATATTTTGGGATTTTAAAACATTTGGTCTAGTTTGATATTTTTATGATTTATGCGATTTCGAGTTTTGAGACACGTTATGTGCTACATGTGATTGATTTCTATGCGCATTTCACGGCATAGCATGTGAGAGATTGATGTACCGTATTTATACCTACACGCCTTACGGTGTCGGATGAGTGGGGTAGAGTTGCCGATTTTGGCAGTCAGGTTAGACTCGATTGGGCACCTGGCGAGATATAGGATTAGCGATACCTGTCTACTTGGGATTGAGCCACCCGAGGTGTACACCACCGGATATATGATTTGGCTCAATGACGGCAGACAGGCGTGGAGTGACCTGTCTACCCGGGTACGGTGTGGTAGACACGACTCGGGGTGTAAAACCGTCGGGACGAGATTGTGACTGCGGAAGGAGCGACCTGGCACGGCCAACGTGGGCTACTGCATGATTATGACGTACTTTGTCATTGCGGGCGTGGGTGCCGAGTCTAGCCTAGGGCCCTATTATGTATGAGATATGACGTAGGTTCGAGCGTGCATTATATCATGTTGTGCGGATTTGGGATTGGGTTGAGTGCACGCACGCATTGCATGTTTTTACCACCACCTACTGGGCAATTTGCTCAGGGTTTTATTTTTGTAGGTAAGACCGAGCTCGACATCGATGAGTGTCAGAGTGAACTTTAGGCTGGCTGGCGGCGGTGACTCCACAGGCTTTTGAGGGTGGCGCAGGCGCAGTACATGGTACGCGACCTGTGGAGCGACGTAGTGTATAGTCGGGTTTAGATTTTTGGGGCTTCGGCTCGATTTATTAGAATGACGCTTTTTGTAAACCTGACGTTAGATTATATGTATAATATTTTCTTTAGAAGTTTTTGATAAATCGGGTCTTCCGCGACTTCTGTTGCGGAAATCCGCCAAACTATATAAATAAGAAGTAGGGTCACGCACGATATGCGTCTAATGAGTGTTTCCACTGCTTATTTATATGGTTCGCTTGATAGTGACATTTATATGAAGCTTCCAAAAGGATTTCGGCTGCCTGAAAATTCAGGCTCACGAGATGAATACTCAATTAATCTAAATCAATCGCTTTATGTATTGAAGCAATCCGAACGTATGTGGTATAATCGCCTAAGCGAATATTTATTAGAAGAGGGGTATAAAAGTGATCAAATCTTCCGTTGTATATTTATGAGGTGATGTGAAAAAGAGTTTGTCTTAATAGCAGTATATGTCGACTACATCAATATAGTGGGAACTCCTAAAGAGTTATCAAAAGCTGTTGACTGTTTGAAAAAGGAGTTCGAAATGAAAGATCTCAGTAAAACGAAATTTTGTTTCCGACTGCAAATTGAATATTTAAAGAATGAGAAATTTTTAAATCAAGAAACTTATACGAGAAAGGTGTTGAAAAGGTTTTACATTGACTAATCTCATCCATGGGATACTCCGATGATTATCCGATCGTTAGACGTGAATAAAGATACATTCAGAACCCATGAAAATGATGAAGAGCTACTTGCTCCTAAATACCATATCTTAGCACTATTGGAGCGCTAATTTTACGAGTCATACGCGACCTGATATAGCATTTGCTGTAATTTATTGGCAAGATACAGTTCTTCGCCGACTCGTAGACATGGGAACGGAGTAAAACGAATATTTCGATACATTCAAGGAACAACTGATATGGGATTGTTCTACTCTAATGAGATGAAAGCAGATTTAATTGGGTATGCTGATGCTGGATTCTTATCCAACCCACATAATGCACGATCGCAAACGCTGGTGGAACTGCCATTTCATGGCGGTCAGTTAAACAAAGTTTAACTGCCACTTCATCTAATCATGCTGAAATAGTAGCAATTCATGAAGCTAGTAGATAATGTGTTCGGTTGCAATCGATTATTCAACATATACAACAAACTTGTGGGTTATTATGGGAAACGTTACTTCCGACGACATTATGTGAAGATAATGCGGCATGTATTGGCCAATTAAAGGAGGAATATACCAAAGGTGATAGAACAACACATATATCACCTTTACACATGAGCTGGAGAAAAATGGCGACAACAAGTGCGATCAAATGAAAATCTTGTAGATTTGTTCGTAAAAGCACCTCCCCCAATAATTTTCAGAAGGTTAGTATATGAAATTGGAGTTCGAAAACTTAGAGATTTAAAATGATGTCATCATCAGGGGGAGAAAATATCCGTTGCACTCTTTTTCCCTTAACAGTGGTTTTTCCACATGGTTTCCCTAGTACTGTTTTTAATGAGGCAACAAGCTAAAGCGTAACAAAAGAATCATGTACTCTTTTTCCTTCACTATGTTTCCCATTGGGTTTTTCCTGGTAAGGTTTTAACAAGACATGTTCTCGAAAAATCTAAGGGGAGTATTATGAATAAATCATGAATCATGACAATGAATGATCATATTTGTGTGATTAAATGTGGATGTTTTTGGAATATTAATGACTCATGAATTTATGATAAGATGATATGTATAAAAAAAGATTGTATGTTTTTGCATGAGTTGTATGGATGACTAAATTGTATTTTAGTGTATGATTTTAGTATAAATAGGTGATTTGAGTTATATTGTAAAACACACTAAAGTATAGTAGAAATTATATTATCTCCCTCTAAATTCCCTCCTTATATTATTATCAAAATAATCATAATATAAATAAAATAATCTTAATGTAATATTAATCATAATAAATATTTCACAACATATATTATTTTTGCAAATGGATATTTCTTTACTAACAAAACACTAGTTGACAATTTATAGTGAATTATTCGTCCACTTGCGTAGTTGGTAAATAGATTTTTTTTTTTTTTCATGCTTAGTTGAGCAATAAATAGAAGTAGGATACACGAAATCTGTCCAGATATATATGTCTTATAGACTTAGTTGGGAATTTATTTTCTATGATTGTTGTTGCTGATCTACTTATCAATTGCCAATTCACGAAAGGATTGGGAATAGTTTTAATAATTCACTAGTGCATAAAAGCACATGGCCGACGGTTCTTATTGGTCATGGGCGACGGTTTTAACGAGTCGCCCAGTGCCCCGTCGCTCATCTGCACAATTTTGGGCGACGAACGTACACGCGTTGCGTACGATAATTATGGGCGACGGCTTTTTCAGAAACCTACGCCCAAGTCAATCAGTTGGATGCTTTTCCTTTGAGCATGGGCGACGGTTTCTTCGTCGCCCATAACTTTTTAAAAAAAAAAAGAAAATTGAAGAAACCGTTGCCCATGCCCTTTTAACGTATTCATGAGCGACGTGTTTTACCGAAGAAACCGTCGCCCATGATCAATATTAATTTTTTAAGAAAAATTTAGGGCGACGGCTCCTAATGTAGGAACCATCGCCTATACCTATATTTTGTTTTGAATATTTTTTTGTTTTATTTTTGTCCCCAACAATCAATTCAATCAACAATGGAATCCAACATAACACCAACAATCAATCAATTACTAATAATCGTAAATAAAATCAACAGCTACACCACGCCCAACAAACAAATATCGATCCTCCTATCATAATCACAAACATATAACGTAAAAGTCGTCTAACCTACATCAAAGATTGCATAAAATGTTCCGCCCACAATTCACGTACTTCATTGAGCTCTGGGGGCCGTAAGAGCAGCGTTCTAGTATCTATAAAACATAATAATGTTAAAACATACTAATAAAAATATATCAAATTTGAAACTTAAATAAGCTGATGATTTTAAAGTTCAATACCGTTGGCAGCTTGATTGTATCATCTCTGCCAATACGATTGCAGATAATATCGTACATGTATCTCATGACGTAAAATCCACATAACTCACTCCCTCCCGGTTGTCGTGGGCACTAATTTAGAAAGATTTTCATGTAATATCGAATAATGGTAACAATTAACAAAAAATTTTGAAAATTCATATGTAAAATTGTGAACCTTGCATCTTCTTCCAAGTAATCTTCGATTTCCTATTCCGATTTCCAACTGCACCCGTCAGCGACGCCGTGAGAATTGCCCTGAAACTCGAAATTAGATAAAATAAAATAATGTTTTAATAAGAGTTACTAATATATGAACTTTATTGTATATAAAAAGCTTACGCATTTATTCGATGACGAACTCTTATCTTCCTTACGCCGATGTTCGGTGCGAGCGAATCGAACACATATACCGCGTTCGACGGAAAATTGATGACCAATAGAATCCAATGGTCACTAAAACAAACGAAACGAAATGATTATTTATAACATAAGCTATGAATCAAAAAAATATATATCTTATATTCTTAACCGTCACAAAAAGGCGCAAACAAGTAAGTGCCGGCCCGATGCGCATCTTCGATAAGTTCAGCCGTGAAATCAACTTCACTATTTGCTGTCTCATCAAATTCCATAGTGGCCAGACAACTCGGGTCGCAACACTTAAAGTCCTCCGACTCTTTATTAAGATACCTGAGAATGTGATTACTCAATAAAATGTATAAAAGCAAAACAGAACTTGTAATGACTTGTTCAACAAAATATTAAGTAATACCTCTAAAAAAGTTGAATAACTAAGAAATCCACACTCACGAGCTTGAGCAGATCGACGAAGTCATTGTTGTCAATGTACACCAAGTAGTCTTCGTTACTTGGATTGTAGTACACATCTCTCATACAGAATGAGAAGGAAGCTGGTCGCATGACTCAAGGTAATCGAACAGTTGGCGACACTGCGTACGCAAACTACTCATTAATGGACACATTTGGTGCTTTCGCTGGTGAATTTCCTTTCCGTGCCTACAAGTAGAATACGTTACTAAACATTATTAGTCGAAAATCAATAAATAGTACTTTATTACCACATTGTTCGAACGTATTAACTCTCTTGGCCGCTGAACGTAGCTGCCTAGTGCATCTCCAAGCGTTATCAGATGCACAGTTGGTAGAGGCAGTTGGACCTCGCCGAGAACGACGGTATTAACAGAGACAACAACGTTGTCTGCCGTAACCGAAGTTCCATGAATTTGGGAACGTCCCTCAATGACGTTGCCAAGACCGACAACCTCTAACGTCCCTTCGATGGGTAACACCAATCGAATCCTAGGATTCTACGCGATATTAAAAGAATAAATTGTACTAAGACATTAAGTCGTTGCATATTAAACAATAAATAAGAATAAATGCATACCGTCGCATTAATCGACAATTGAAATGGATCTAAGGTTTCGCCTCCTGAACCGCGAGAACTCGGTATCTAGTTGGGAGGATCAATTCCAACATTGTCGCGGGCCACTTCGTCTTGCTCCCTGTTAGGCACCGGAATGCCCATTTGAGCGAACATAGCCCTCATTTTAGACCTCATCTCCTCCCGCATCTCGGCCCTAAACTCCTCCCGCATCTCGGCCCTCAACTGGTCCCTCAACTCGGACCTCAACTCGGCCCTCATTTGTTCCATGGAAATCTGGCTCGAAGAGGGCCTCGATTGCTCGGATGCATGTACCGACGTTGTCGAACTGCAAGATGCACTCATCCGAGTCAACGCTCAACTTCTTACGTAGATTCTTCATGTTGTACGGGCCTCTCTTGCGCCTATTTGTCCCGCTTGATTCGGTATCAGGCGAGGAAGATGTGGGGGGATCCGAAGACATTGTACCTGAAAAAAATAACAATAAAAGATTTATTTAAGAAAAAAAAGACATGAACAATGTAGGTAAATGGAAAACGAATATCAATTTTTTAACATTCAAACTATAACACTTACAAATTTTGAATTTGTCAACAATACATTCCCTCGTCGTGATTGAGAACTATATATCTACGAAATTTGTATCATCCTCCGCAATAGGGACGTGTTCCGCACCGGTAGGAAATGGGAATGTCTCATCGTTCTGTCATCGTCCTCTTCATCATCCACATCACTGATGCCAACAATACTCTCTTTCCTTGAAGAACAATATGCCTTCCATTATAGCAGGATCTTCAACGTAGAATACTTGTTTTGCTTGGACTGCGAGGATGAAAGAGTCGTCCACATAACCCACTTTCTGTAAGTCCACTATTGTTAATCCCAACTCTGGATCTATCCGAACGCCTCGCCTGTTATCAGCCCACTGACAACGTAGTAAAACAAATTTTACATTGTTCTTGTAGACGAGTTCCCATATTTCTTCGATAAACCCATAGTATGAACTTGCATTGCTCGTAACTTGAGCATCCTTTCCACGAGATACTTCTCTCACCAATGCAACGTGACCCCACTGTTCTGTGACGCACTCCTATCACTCGCCTTTTCGTATAAAACGTGTACCCATTAATGTCGTAACCTTCATATGTCGCAACTGTCCATTCGGGTCCCCATGCCAGCCATTTTATCATCTCACTGCAATCCGATCCGATGTCTACATAAAGTGCCCTCGTTCTGAATCAGCCTAAAAATAGTCTGTTATGCTCATATATGTACCACAACTCCTATTTTTTAGGATTTTCGCACCGTAAGCTGGCCATGTGCTCCACCATAAACGGGTGCACTTCAGAAATATGACACAACACGAGGAAATGTGCACTATCCCATAGTTCTCGTGATACTGTCTTGTACTGTGGTTTCGTCAATGGTTCTCCTCCTAGTCGTCCATCGTGGCGAGACATAGGTATCCCAACCGCTTTAACATTTGCCAAGTACGAAGAGCAAAACTCAACGCATTCCTCCGTAGTGTATCCTTCAACTATGCTACCTTTCGGACGATACCGATTTCTAACATATCCTTAAGGATCTTCATATACCGTTCAAATGGATACATATATCTCATGTACACGGGGCCACATATCTTGATTTCTCGAACTATATGAACGACTAGATGCACCATTATGTCGAAAAAAGACGGAGGAAAGAACATACCGAAGCGACACAATGTTATTAGAACATCTTCTTGTAGCGCGTCTAGCACCTCGAGATCAGGAACTTTATTGCATATTGCGTTGAAACAGAAACACAATTTTGAAATGCAATGACGAACATGCTTCGGCATTATACCACAGATAGCGATTGGCAGCAGATGTTGTATCAATGCATGACAGTTATGAGACTTGTACCCCACCAGCTTCAGGCTTTCATCGAGACATATCTTCTTATGTTACTGGACTTTAATACCTTTTAGACACTAGCAAAAACTTAACTTCTCAGCACTGCAAAGTGTGAAGCCAGCCGGGGGAAGGAAAGTCCTCTTTCCCTTTTCGATCGGTGCTCGCTCAGGCCTCATTCGAAGTTCGACCATGTCAAGTCTGGCTTTTAGTCCATCTTTTGTCTTACCATGCATATTTAAAAGGGTGCCTACAATGCTATCAAACACGTTTTTCTCAACGTGCATCACGTCGATGAATTGTCTGACGTCGAGGTTCTCCCAATAAGGTAGCTCCCAAATATTGATAGTTTGTTCCAGACATTGTCGTCTTTCGATGTTTTACACTTCTTACCAAACTGAGTATTGATGTGTACAACGATATCACTCAATTCCATGCCATTCAATGGTATTTTAGCCCTTGAAGTCTCACTTTCCCCGTTAAACAGCGGTAGAAGCTCTTTTCTTCGTTTTCTATTCGTGGGTATGTGGCAGGAATTTTTGATGGCCCATGTAGGAGTGTTTCCTGCGTTGTTCAACCACTGACTATCCGCATTATCCCCACAAATTGGACACAATTACACTATAGCCAGACAGATTCATGTAAGCCGAGAAATCATTTATGGTACCGAATATCATGGCGCGTAGCGTAAACCGTGATCTGATTAATGCATCGTACACTTCAACTCCTTTGTACCATAGTGCTTTCAGATCGTCGATCAACGGAGCCAAGTAGACATCAATGTCATTTTCGGGTTGTTTTGGACCGGAGATTAAACAAGATAACATGATGTATTTTCTTTTCATCGTAAGCCATGGAGGGAGGTTTACCAAGCAGCACCGGCCAAGTACTGTGACGGCTGCTCAAATCGCCAAAAGGGTTTATCCCATCAGTGCAAAGCCCATCCGGAGATTTCGCGACTCACCTCCAAATTCAGGATACATCGAATCATTGCTCCTCCATTGCGGGGAATGCGCCGGATGTCTCAGCTTTCCATCTTTATTCCTTTCATCATCATGCCATCTAAACATCTTAGTGTCGTCGGCGTTTGAGAACATGCGTATTAGTCTCGGAATGATTGGTAAGTACCACAAAACTTTAGCAGGGGGCCACCAACTTCGTCTATCCTCTTATAATGCCAGGTGTCGCACGTCGGGCACTTATTAGCCGACTCATAATCTTCCCTATAAAGTATGCAGTCGTTCGGACAATCGTGTATTCTTTCGTCCTGTAAGTTCAATGGGCACAATAGCTTCTTTGCCTCGTAGGTCGACGTCGGAAGCTCAATGCCATCTGGAAGCATATCCGCGAATATCTCTAAAAGTGTTGAGAAACACTTGTCTGAAATACCAATTTAGCCTTAACGTTCAGTAGCTTGAAGACAGCAGACAACTTTGTGTACTTTGAGCAAGCAGTGTACAAAGGGATATTGTTGTCCCTAACAAGGCGGTCAAATATGGGAGGACGTTCTTTAAAATTCTCTTGGACATCACGCAGCATGTTCTCAATATGATCATTATCGTCGTCCGAAGAACCTTCAGCTACGACATCGTCCTCCAAAATCTAGTGGCACTCTTGTACTAGTTCCAACACCCACAGAACTAGCTTCATCGACAACGGCTTCACCGTGCCATATCCAATTCGTTTACCCAGATTTAAAACCGGCTATTAGCAAATGTTTCTTCGCAACATCACTATTCCACCAGTTCATGTTATTACAATTACCACAAGGGCACGAAATCTTTGATTGCCTTTTTTTCCTACGATTCTGTTCAGCACATCTCAAAAATTCCTCAACACCCTTCGCATACTCAACCGCTGTTCGCATACTATACATCCAACCCCGATCCTTTCCAATAGCCTAAACTATACAAATAAATATTTACAGGTAATTCACATAAGCCAATCGATCGAGGGCTTTGATATGGTCCTTATCGCTCCAACCTAACCCATCTTAAGCATTCACTATCGCTTGTAAATGTGTCTTTGAGCTTCTACGTTGACAAAAATTCGGCAGCATTTCCCCAGTTCCCCAAGTAGACGAAAAAATATGAAAAGGTTATACATCCAATCCATATGTCTACCCGGAGAACATTTACGCTGTGTTTGGATCGTGGAAAGTGGCGAGGAAAAGAAAACTAGAGAGAAATTGATTTCTGTTACTTTTTCTCTTATTTTCCTCACCATTTGGTGAAGAAAATGATTTTCCATGGTTTTTGCTTCAAAATTAACTTAATTATTCTTTTCTTTTCTTTTCCTCACCTATTTCCATAGTCAACCAAACACAAAAATATTTTCCTTTTTCATTTCATTTTCCTTTCCTCACTAAATTCCTTGAACCAAACACACCCTTAAGGGAAATGTAACCAAATTTTTCATCAACATCGACGCTCAAACACATATTTACATCCTAAAGCGACAGTGGAGGTTTAAGAACTGTTCCAAACGGGGACCATTCAAGGTTTTCTCCTAATGAGAAAACCTTGAACGTGTATCTAACCTTAAATAAAAACTTAAATTCACAAAGACGAAGGCGTATAAATCAAATACGGGTTTGAAAACTTACGTATCTATCCAAAGCACGAATATCACCCAAAATTCGCCCAAAAATCCTCCAAATTTAACCAAATTTGACTCAAAACCTACGTTTGGCAAAATATAAGCTCAATATCAGCCGTAAATCAAATCCAACAGCGGAGACTAAGCCAAAATTATGCACGTAATAGCCAAATTTTCGACATAGAGAAATATGAAAAGCTTCAATTTTCGACGAATTCAACCAAAAATCCCAAATTGTCCAAACTTCACCCAAAAAAGGGACTTACCGTGTTTTCGTAGACCTGAATCGTCGGAAAAGAGTGTTCGTCGCCGGGAGAGGAGAGTTCACGGCCAAATTCGACCAAAAATTCCAAATTGTCCGAAATTCACCAATAAACCTAATTTCCGCAACAATCAAGCTCAATATCAACCTTAAATCAAATATAACACAAGAATAAGCTATGAAATCGCATAAATCAAGCCCGGAAAACCAAAAATTCGAAAACCTAACTTTCGAATTTCTACTAATTTCGAAACTAATAAGCCCTATATCGCGAAATACACAAAGGGGAATTGTTTAATAGACTTTATACCGTGTTCTCCAAGCTCAGAAAGGTTAGAAAGAGGTCGAAAGTCGCCGGAAAATCGCCAAAGTCGTCGCCTTCGTCTTTTTTTTTTTCGTTCGGTCGAAACTGTGAAGGGGGAAGAAGAAGTATGTTTAAATAAGCAATGGGCGGCGGTTGTTCGGAAAATTTCCCGTAACCGTCGCCCATGATATATAATTTATTTTTTTAATAAAACATGGGCGATGCATTCCACGAAAACAATCGTCGCCCACAATAAAAAATATATTTTTTTAAAGAAAAAAATAATGGGCGACGGATTTTTGTTTCGAAGGGAAACCGTCGCCCATGTACATAAAAAAATTGTTTTTAATAAGCTGAAGATTTGGACGACAGGTTATGCGGAAGCAACCGTCGCCCAAAATCCATTAATATCATGGGCGACGGTTTCTGTGATACATGCGTCGCCTATGATCAACGAAACTTAAAAAAATTACCGTAATGCCACCGCGTCTATTATGGGCGATAGTGTCGTGGCATATTTATTATTCTCTACTAGTGATTACTGCTTCATCAGAATCAAATAAATATAGGGTTAATTCAATTTCAGGCCCCATTAACATTTTTGGATTTGGGTTCAGGCCCCACTACAATGGGCTTTAGTATTAAGGACCAGCTTTTCGAAAAATTCAGTGTTCAGGCCCTAAAATGATGCGAAAAGACATAATTAACCCTGGCATATGCCAAAATTACGTTGGATACCTAAATGATCCGATTCCAGACAATTATAACAGTTCTGCGCTTTCATTTCGATAACAACAGTCTTGTATTGAGTACCATACAGCGTCATTTAGTAACAAATGATGTCACAGAAGTAACACAACATTCAAAAATAATACCGCTTCCTGCAACATCAATTTTTAATGTGTTACTGTAGGAAGCGGTATTATTTTTGAATTACTATGTGTTACTTCTGCGGCATCATTTGTTACTAAATAGACGACATATGTTACTCAATACAAGATTGTTGTTATCCAAATGAAAGGAAGAGTTTTTTTCAGCGAAAACTGTTATAATTATTCTTGAACCCTCCACCCGACCATCCCCCCATTTTCCTAGGCAGAAAATTCATCATTATAGGGAGCAATGCTCGATCAGTGGGAAAAAAGGGGTTAGATAGTCCGATGTAATAAATATATCTGTTAATAACATTTTATTGTCGATAAGTAACGTCTTATGAAGTTAAAGTAATACTTACGATTTTTACGGTAACAATCAGTATAAATGTGTAACAGTTATAAGTGTTCTTGACCCCTCCACCCGACCATCTCCCCCTTGTTTCCCTAGACAGAAAATTCATCATTATAGGTGGCAATGCTCCTATAATAGGTTACCAATTTCCAGTCTCGAAACGTGTAATAAGATCGAAACGCTAGTGATTCGATCTTTCATAGGAGAACGGTCGTCGCGCCGAGATTAGGGTTTACCGAAACAGATCTGCTACATAAAATACCACATCAATACTTATGAAAAACAAAACATGGTGTTAACTTTCGACTGTGCTCGATCAGTGTGAAAAATGCGGTTCGATAGTCCGATGTAATAAATATGTCTGTTAATAACATTTTAATGTCGATAAGTAACGTCTTATGACGTTAAAGTAACACTTACGGTTTTTACGGTAACAAATCAGTATAAATGTGTAACAGTTATAATTGTTCTTGAACCCTCCACCCGACCATCTCCCCCTGTTCCCCTAGACAGAAAATTCATCATTATAGGGAGCAATGCTCCTATAATATGTTACCAATTTTCAATCTCGAAACGTGTAATAAGATCGAAACGGTAGTGATTCGATCTTTTATAGGAGAACACTAATGGTCGTCGCGCCGAGTTTAGGGTTTATCGAAACGGATCTGCTACACAAAATACCACACCAATACTTATAAAAAAACAAAACAAGGTGTTAACATTCGACTGTGCTCGATCAGTGTGAAAAATGGGGTTCGATAGTTCGATGTAATAAATATGTCTGTTAATAACATTTTACTGTCGATAAGTAACATTTTACTGTCGATAAGTAACGTCTCATGACGTTAAAGTAACACTTGCGGTTGTTACGGTAACAAATCAGTATAACTGTGTAACATAAAACTGACGTTAAATACCATTCAGAAATCACTTTTATTAAGGGTAATTTCGTCAAATCACAGTTTTGGGTCCTTTTCACTTAATTTTTCAAAAAAGAGGTCCTTAAAACTAAAAAAATGTCTGACAGGGTATGATCCCTAATTTTAAAATATTATGGGGTCTGACACAAAATTTCCCCATAAATATAACCTAGGATACAACAAGTAGACTTGGCATAGAATGGACCAACAACTACAATAAAATGACCAGTTGACGTAAGAATCCAGCTGTGTTTTTATTTTTTATTAATTTCCAGGAAACCCTAGCCTCTGAACAAGGTGAACCAAATGAAATAGCCTAGTAGTTTGCAAATTAAATCAACCGTGTAATGAACATTGGACGTTTTATTGTAGTTGTTGATATTATAGTTGGCAAAAAATATAATTACTTTTTGCGTGCTTAGTTGAGCAACAAATAGACGTAGGATACACGAAAGGTGTCCAAATATATATTTTATTGACGTTGTTGGGGATTTATTTTCTATGATTGCTGTTAACGCTGACCTATTTAACAATTGCGAAATCATATTCAAGGATTGGGAATTGTTGTAATATTTATTGGTTCATCAGAAATCAATAAATATAACCTAGAATACAAGTCGATCTGGCATCTAATGAACCAACAGCTACAATAAAATGACCAGATGATATAATTTTATTAATTTCCAGGAAACACTAGCCTCTGAAAAAGGTGAACCACATGAAAGAGCCTAATAGTTTGCAAATTACACTACAAAAATAAGTTCAATTAGCGACTGAGCATACGGTCAGAAAATGGTCGACAATAAGCTTTTTGCGCCGGCATAGCGACGAAAAGTGGTTGTCGCAAAACGCCCGTTGCAAATAAAAAACCGTGGGAAAGACGTAGCTTTTTTTGCGACGAATATTTCCGACGGACAAACCAACGCAAAAAATCAAATAAAAAAAATAATATCTGCGATGGACGTCCGTCGCAAAACGCCAACTGATAATATATAAAAAAAATAAAAAGCTGCCGGTTCCGTTGCCACAACCGCGCGGCCACATTAACCCGAGCTCCAACGGAACGCCCAGAGCCGCCCAACGTCGGAATGCCCAGAGCCGCCCAACACCGAAACGGACCAGATCTGATCTGCTTGTCGCCGTCTCCGCCCACCACCGGAACGCCCAGAGTCGCCGTCGCTGCCCAACAGAGGAACGCCCAAATCCGGCCGTCTCCGTCGCCGCCCAACAGCGCCACGCCAGATCCACCCGTCGCTGTCGCCATCGCCGCCCAACATCGACACGCCAAGATTCGGCTGTCGCCGTCGCTGACACACCAAGATCTGGAAGAGAAAAGAAAAAATGAAGGAGAAGATAAAAAGGAAGAGAGAGACTTGAGATAGAAGAAAAGAGAGAGAGGGAAATAAGATATATATTGTTTGGGAGGGTTTCAAAATTCCAGAACACCGCTAATAGTTTTGCGACGGGAGAGGTGTCGCTAACATTTGCGACGGAATTCCCGTCGCAAACATCGCATAATTTGCGACGGGACGTTCCCACAGAGTTTCTGTCGCAACATTGCGACTGCATTGCCGTTGGTTCTGCCGTCGCTAACGGTTGCGACGGACTGTTCGTGGGAAATATCCGTCGCAAAATTTTGCAACGGCTTTTTTTGTCGCGGGTTCCGTCACTTTTCAATCTCTTTTTTTGTAGTGTTAAGTCAACCATGTAATGGACATTTGACCATTTTTTATGTGTGAAAAAAACCACTCATGTTTTAGTTGATGACTTGTTCTTCTTAGTGTTTTGAGATTTTGTATTGTTTCATTTCTTTGGGTGCTGTTGAACTCGTAATTTTTTAATTATGTAAAAAATGGAAATCGGGGGCACGTACGATCGTGGAGATAATATATATTTTGGTGTAGTTGATATTAACTTGATATTGAGTATTTATTTAGACTTACAAGCAATTTCTTGGCAATGGAAAGTTGAAATTCCGTCAACTTTTTTTTTAATTGCCCATTGACTTTTATTTCCAATTATCTTTCTTTTTTGCAAATGTATATTTCTCTAGCAATAAAACACTAGTTGACGATTTGCAATGATTCGTTCAATCCACTTGGCGTAGTAGGCAACAATATAGTTATTTTTGCATTCTTAGTTGAGAAATAAACCGGGCGATACACGGAAGCTATCCCAATATATATATTTGGGACAACATTTTCAGTCCCAATGTTTGGGGTATAAGTGCTTCTAGTCTTTCATGTTCCGATGAGTAACCTTTAGTCAATGTTGCCGATTTTGGATCGTTTTAGTCGCTCGATTAACTTACTCGCTAATTTTGACGAAGTTTAACACGTACGTGAGAGCACATGACCTCCTTTTGTTCGACTTTATACCCCGTAATTCATCCTCTTCTTTACGCACGTGAGCATCATTCGCATTACATTTAACTCAGTTTCAAGGTCGTCAATCCTTTCCCCAATGTACTTAATGTCGCTGTTTAAGTCGAATAAGAAGATGAGTTATGCGGTTTTAATTCGAGTAAAAGGAGATCATGTACTCTCACGTGTTAAATTTCGTCTAAGTTAGCGATTAAGTAAATCGGGACCAAAACGATCAGAGTCAGTAAGATTGTAGACTAAAAGTGGCACCTCAGAATATGGGGATTAGAAACGCTCATACCTCAAACACTGGATACTAAGAATATTGTTTGCCCTATATATTTTATTGAGATGAACGGTATCTTTAGTCCCCTATATTTGGAGCAATGGCATTTTCGGTCCCTAATGTTTCGAGGTGCTACTTTTCGTGTATAATATTTATCGATTTTGGCTCGTTTTAGTCCCCTGATTTAATCAGAATTTATCATATGATAGTACACGATCTCCTTTAAATCGACTTAAAACCACATATACATATTCTTGTTCGACTTAAAAACGCACGTGATCATCATTACGCATCACATTTAGGGAAGAATTGATAACCTTGAAACTGAGTTTAAATATCAAATATAGGGGTTTAATCGGTTAAAAGGATATCATATGATCTTACGTGTTAATTGATTAAACTAACCAATGGATCAAGACGGTCTAAAATCGATAACATGTATGACTAAAAAAAGCATTTTGCATTATGAGACCGTAAACGCTCATGTCCCAAACATTAAGGATTAAGAACTGGCATCTCACAATCAAGGTGATTTATTAGAAAAAACACATCTTCATCGCACAGGAAAACCACAAAAGTTCCTTGAGACAACAAACGCAACTTAGAAACAAGTGAAAAAGTGTTCAGGCGGAATCAAGAAAAAAAAAAAGAAACGAGACATAACAATAATTATTCGGATTTCAAGGTTGTGTTGAGTGCATATTCTTCGTGCGAAAGTGGCAATTCCTGACACAATTCCTGTACAGTAAGACAATGAGCACATGAAAGACTGTTAGAATTCTAATGTTTGCTTAATGTGTAAAAATTGAATATCGGCACGGAAGTCGATTTTATAATCATAACCTTGATCTTGACGAACACCAACTAGACGATACTAGTTTATAGTCAAGTTGAACTGAACGGCTGGATCAGCTTCAATCTGCCTTTTGATATGTTTAGCGGAATTGACGGCATTAACACAGTTGCTCAAGATCAGGACACGTAGATGCTGTTTCTCCGCGAACTGGATTGGAACCTCTTGAAGATCGTGACAGTTCCGTAACTCAAGACTCATGATATTACTAAATACATCACCTGAAATTTCCCAAACCTTTAAGTCTGAGCTCTCTATGAACAAGATTTTAAGAAGGGGAAATCCACCATTAGCAGTCGCCCAACTATTCCCTGTGAATGATGCCTTTTTCAACTTGAGTATCGTCAAATTTTTGAGATAACCAAGGACTTGCATATTATCGCTATCAAGCAAGGTTTCCGACAATGTCAGATGCCCCAAGAGGGGAGGAAACTTCTCAGATGGAGGAAAGGGAGGCAATGCGCCCGCTGAAGGTTGGTCGGGATGTACTTCGTTAACAAGCTTTAGTCTTTCCAGATATCTCAGCTCCACCATATTATTGAATGAGCTTCCAGTTCCACTGGGTATCAGGAGCATATTGAGTTTCCCACGAATGCTTAGAGTCTTCAGGTTGCGTGCCGCGCGAAGAATTTTTCGTGTACAACTTTCAGGTGATACTATCCCGAGTGTTTGTACGATGCTTTCATCGTCATTAGTTGGTACCGGCAGTGTAGTAATTGCATTGGTCTTCACGTGTCTCAGATTTCGCATCTTCCATATGTTTGCCTTTATTTCAAGAGTACTTTCTTTTGTCTCAACAATGAGAGTTCTTATGTTCCAAAACTTGGAGAAATCTCTAGGTAAAACCCTCGAGTTGAATGACAAATGGACGTACCTCAAATGAAGCAGTTCGTACATACGGGTGGAGACTTCATCGAATTTGACGGGCTTCATGTCTAAGACTCTAAGTAACTTAAAAGCCCTAGAAATGGCTGCTATGTGCTTCTTTTTTAAGATTTCGAATTCATTGACCTTGGAGAAACAAACCAACGAACGAACTCGACATCGAGAAGGTTTAGAAGCAACAAATTTTGAAACTATATTTGAATGGATGTAAAGACGACGATGTTTCATACCATCCGTTACCTCAGGTTCTAATTGACCTTCATACGATATTGCAATCTCTTCAAGGAAATGTTCAAATTCCAGTCCAGCTTGCTTCATCCAAAAATCTCGTAGAGGATCATGGATATGACAAGTTTTAGTTTTACCGCTGGAACTTTTTTTATCAGCTGTTACCAAGTTCCTTCCTATAAGCTCGTCTAAATACTTTTCTGCGGTTCCCTCTAAATGAGTACCTTCCTCTTTCAGAATAAACCCTTCCGCAATCCACATCTGAAACAAGTTCCATGTCGGTATCTCAACGTCCCGAGGAAATATCCTGAGATAGAGAAAACAAGCTCTCAAGTGATAAGGCAACCTGCCATAACTTAACGAAATAACTTTTCCAATACTTCCTTCGGGGTCATCGTGAAGACCTTCGACTACCCTTTGTGAAAATATTTCCCAATGGCGTGCCTTTGCGATATAATCATTTCCAACCAAACTGAGTTTCTTCTTCATAATACAGCCGGCAGCCACTATTAAAAGTGGAAGCCCCCGACATTCTTTAGCTATTTGTTGTCCATGACCTTCGGACCCCGGTTCCCACCCTAGCCTTGTGAAAACCTCAAATTGTAGGAGTTTCATACTATCCTCAAGACTTAAAAGTTGAATGTTGTGTTGGCGATTAGTGGGTCCTATGATATTCGTGCTCGTAATCAAGATTTTAAGTCGACAATTTTCTGTAGGCAAAGCCTTAGAAATCTTATGCCAGACGTCGGACGACCAGACATCATCCATTACAATCAAGAACTTTCCCACTTCTAAATAGCCTTTAACTATGTGTGCCAAGTCATCTTCTCTCATGATATGAATACCCTCGGTGCTTGGGGCGAGCTTCCTCAGAATGCTAAGGAACACATCCTTTGGAGTGAAGCTAGAAACACTAACCCATATGTGCGTTGGTGAAGGGAAATCATGTTTGATTCTTTCCTCTTTTAAGATTTTCCAGGCCAGGGTCGATTTGCCAATGCCAGGCATACCGACGATCGAGATGACATCCAGTTGGTGGGTTTCTTCTCTGAGATATCCAACTATTTTATCGGTATCAGCATCTAAACCAACTACGTTTTCTTCTCTTATAGGAAATATCTGCATTGACACGCCAGGAAGAAAATGCAAATTGAGAACTGGGAGCAATTCCTGATACATATATGTACGTTTATCTATACATAGTTATATAAAATAGATGTGGTACGATACATGTCTACCGTAAGCAATTATCTCTATAGTTGTGCTTTTCCTCAATCTCCAGTGCCGCCTACATCGACTCTCTCGTTGTCACGTAACTTCGTGTTTGTCAACAAAATAATATTAAAAGGGCACGTGTTTTTTGAATAGTCAAATGGGGGGCAATGTGAAGAAAGAAAAAAAATGATTCGGCGCCGCATTCATTTTTGGTGTGGTGAGCATTTTTTTTTTATTTTGTTCACATGCAAACTTTTGCCTATAAATAGAACTCAAAGTAGCGAAGGAAAATCATCCCAGAAAAGAGAAGAAAAAGAGAGATTGAGAGGAGATGAAAAACAGAGAGAGTTTGTCCGTATTTTCTCCAATTATAGAAGAGAGATATTGATGTGTTTTTCTTTATAGTTCGAGAGATTGTAACTCCTAAATTTTTCCTATGGTGAAATTCTTCTTCCTTGCCCGTGTTTTTATCCCGATTTGTTAGGGGGTTTTCACGTAAAATCTCGGTGTCCATTTTATCTTGGATTTATATATCTATTTATCGTATGCTATGTGGTTGCTACACATAAGAAAATAATACATATTATATTGCCCTTGTAATGGTGATGATAAGCCGGTACGAGTTCAATAATTACCTGCTGCAACCTCATCGAAGGTATAGCTCACGACTGAGCAAAAAATAAGGCGGCAAAATTCGATATTGAAAAGTTTAACGGGAGAAATTTGTCACTGTGGAAATTAAAGATAAAACGCAATCTTACGGAAAGACAACTGTCTGGAGGCTATCAATGGAAAACCATCTACAGTGATAGACAAAAAGAAATGGAACGACTTGGACGGGAGCGCTGTTGCAAACCTCCATCGGACACTAGCAGATGACATATTGTCTAGCGTTGAAGAAAAAAAAACGGCAAAGGAGATATGGACCACCTAATCAATCTGTACGAGCCAACGTCGTTACACAACAACATATCCTTGAAGAGAAAATTGTTCACCTTGAGAATGTATGAATCTACTTCTGTGACGGAGCATCTCAACGTCTTGAATACTATATCTTCACAGCTAACATCGTTGGTGTATAAACGGAGGCTAAAGAACGTGCGGAAATTCTACTTCGAAGTCTGTGTGATTCGTTGATCAACTCATCATCTACTTGACAAACAACGCGAAAGGTCTGGTATTCAATAACATCGCAGCTGCTATTCTCGAAGAAAAAAATCAGCGAAAGAACAAGGAGGACCAACAAGCAGTCTCTCAACAGGTCGAAGCTTTGAGGTGATGAAATGGAGATCAACGGAACGTGGTTCAAGTGGGAGTCACACTCAAGGCAGGGAAAAGTCAAGAAGTAAGAAGAATGATATGAAATGCTACCACTGTGGAACGAAGGGTCACTTGAAGAATGATTGTTGGAACCTGAAAAATTCAGGGAGTGTTTGTTCTTGGGGTATGCTGATGGTGTAAAAGGGTATCGTCTGTGGCCTGTGGGATCCCACTGTCCACAAGGTTGTCATCAGCAGGGTGGTTATCTTCTTAGAAGATAAATCAATCGGAGAAAATGATAGCACTACAAAGGAATGCTCATGGACTATGATGATTAAGGTGAAAGGAAAGTCTATCGAACTAGATTATTCTGAAGGAGCACGAAAGCACGAGGAAGGGCCAAGCGAATCTTCATCGCCAGAACTTAGAAGAGGCACACGGGAAAGAGCCACACATTCCTGTCATGAAGATTACGATATAGACAACAAAACTGTCTTCTAACTGATGACAGAGAGCCGTCAACTCTTCAAGAAGCACTGGACAGTACAGATGCAGATCAGTGGTTGGAGGCAATGCAAGAAAAATGGAAGTTGTATAGAGAAATAAGACTTGGGAGCTGGTGCCACTACCGAATGACAGAAAGGCGATCGACAATAAATTGGTTTTTAAGACCAAACGATACAGAGATGATCAAGTAGAGCGGTTTCATGCACGGCTGAAGCTACGCTCAGAAAGAAGGCATTGACTTCAATGACTCACCGGTAGTTCGACTGACGACTGTTCGGGTACTCCCAATGATGTGTGATGCCCGGGCCGATGAGGGCGGGGAGTGATCGCCGGTGCCAGAGAGGTGCACGGACAACGAGCGGCTCCTGGAAGGCTTCTAGGCGAATGGGTACATGAACGAACCGATTCGACACCCGAATGAGAGGGGATCCTGAGACTGGCAACGTATGGGCGTGTCAGGCTAAAAATCGTATAAGAGAATTGATAGTAATACTCATATCACCATGGACGACCTACCTTTTCGGGAGTCCATCCATAAGAACTTCGAAGTTAAGTGTGCTTGACTTGGGGAAATCTAGAGATGGGTGACCCCCTGGGAAGTTTGCCCAGGGTGCGTGTGAGCGAGGACGAAGTACACTGAAAGGTTAAATGGTGGTACAGTGGGGCCAGACTATCAGTCGGAGTGTGGTGGGCACAACCCCACAGGTCCCGGTAGGGACGAATGCTACAGTGATGCCCGGTATGGGATGGGATATTACACGATGTGTGCTACATTCGACCTACATCTAGAGCAACTAGATGTGAAGAGAGCTTTTCTTCATGGAGATCTTGAAGAAGAGATTTATATGCTCTGCCGGAAGGTTTTGAAGACAAGAAAGGTGGAACTTGGTTTGCAGGTTAAACAAATCTCTATACAGTCTAAAACATGCGTCGGGTGTTGGTATAGGTGACTTGTTCTTTCATCACGAGCCTTGGATGCAAAAGATTGAATGCAGACCCTTGTGCATATTTCAAGAGGTATGGTGAAAGTGATTTTATCATATACTGTTATATGTTGACGACATGTTTGTAGCAGGCCCCAACAAAGATCGTGTTAAAGAGCTCAAGGCACAGTTGGCTAGGGAATTTGAAATGAAGGACTAGACTGGCAAACAAGATTCTAGGATGCAAATTTACCGAGACAGAATAACATGAAGATTTTGCAGAAGAATTATCTGAGGAAGGTCTTGCGACGCTTCAATATGCAAGATTGTAAGTCAATTTCTACCCGACTTCTTCTTACAAATTATCCTCTAATATGAGTCCCAGCTGTGAAGAAGAGAAAAAGATGGAGATGTCTTGAGTACTGCATGCATCAGCGGTGAGAAGTCTTATGTTCGCTATGATTTTTACATGATGAGTTAGCATTTTACGCTATTTTTATGCCCAGTAAAAGCATATTTCCAGTTGTTATTTTTCGTAATATATTTGAATATGCTACGCTGCGTTTATATTTCATGTTTTGTAGATATTGGAGCAAAAAGAATCAAAATCGCGCACTAAGCACAATTTTGAGAACTTGGGCTGCATTATTATTATTAGCATGAGTGCCCACGGGTCTTCGGTTAAAGCTCAACCCATTATGACAACCTTAAGCCTACAAGAGAGATAATCAAACCAATTATGAAATGATGGCCCACACAATATCCACGCACGTGCAAGGAGGAAATCAAACCTCATGAGCACATCTTCCCATTTAAACTTTGGATACTGATATGTGCAAGAAGATCCGATGTAGAGAGACTTAAGTCGGTGGATTCTATTGCTATTTAAAGAAGCGCACAACAAAAAAAAGGGAAGCTTTGGACGGCCGAAAAAGGGCTGAGTTGAGAGCTCGACGGCTGGAGACTTTTGACGGCTAAGAAGAATAGAGAAAGCTAAGAGCGATCTCGAGGATCTCCAAGGCGTTTGTCCATCGTCACACGACGGGAGACGTCGGGGCGACGCATGACGACTCGAGCATCGTGAGGGGCGAATCTATACTTTTATTACCTCGTTTACAACAATGTTTTCCGTAGATTCATTGTTGATTTTGTTTATCCCCATGTTAGCTGAATTCCTTTTGTGATTGAGGTGGTATTAGGCCGGATTATGAATTCGTAGTAATGTTATTCGTATTTTATTTAATCGTATGAACTTAGTCACGTGCTCTATATTGAGTTTAATGCTTGCGTATCACCATGTGCATGAATTTTGACTGGTTTTTGAGACTGAAAAAGTTATTAGACCGGTTAGAATAATAAATATAGGACATCACTACGTAAACCGACCAGAGATGGAATTCGGCTTCGTACGTGTGGTTTTGAGACCATAGGCGCTGAAAGCGTTTAAAGTCAGGAAAATTCATAAAGCGGAATGCTTGCGATGTGATGACAGTCGTATAGGAATATAGATATTGGTCACTATTGCATAGGATCGCTAGTTACGTGAATAATGGGTTGCGCGTAAATTTCTACCTTACTAGTTTATATTGATTACATAAATGTCGATTCCATGAATACGTAGGATTAATCCGTGCCGAGTATGTGCTTTGATCACGTTTGTCGTCAATAGCTCTATCCTCATTTATTTTATTTGCGTCTATATTATTTGCGTTGTTCATCTCTTTTATCAAATCATCAAAACTATAAAAAAAAATTTGTCTGAATTAAAATTAGGATTAATATCTTAGAATTAATCAAGCTGTCTTGGTGGATTGATACTCGGCCTTCGTCCATTTTACTACTTGCACGACCTAGTACACTTGCTAGTATTTGAGCATGTCAACTTTTTGGCGCCCTTGTCGGGGACAGCGGTATGTTAGTTCTAGGAGATATTCTAAATTTTAGTTTAGACATTCTAGTTATTAATATTTACTATTATTATTATTATTATTATTATTATTATATACGTTGATAGTCTCATCTTTCTCGTTTGTGTTTTGTAGGATAAGGTATGCAGCGAAACTCGCAGTATTCTCCCGAGACCTATGCGACATGCGATCATGAACTGGAGTGCGACTTTTGCGGATGCCTACGTGTCACTAGTGAATGCAAGTACAATCGTTACAAGCCTCCACGATCGTGGTATGATGGGTGAGGGGAGACGTGCTACTCATACACCGGCGATTATTCACATTCTCTCTCATATGAGTACTTTACTCGACCTCAAAAAGAAAAAGCCGCTTAGGAGATAGCGCTCGAGAAGATGGCACTGACACGTGAGCCACCATTAATTCAAGGACATGCCCAACAACAGATTACTCCACCTCAAAAGGAAAAAGCTGCTTGGGAGATAGCGCTCGAGAAGATGGCAGTGATACAAGAAGACCATAGTCATCCGACTACTTCTAGGAGTTTTCAGAGTCTAAAAGCAGAGATGAAGAATCTGATGGTCCAATTGGAAAAGCTAAAAAATGCAGTGTCCAACGTGAACAAGAAGCACTCTCGAGCCACGCGGAGACATGTCCAAAGGAGCACATAGAAGCCACTCCGTTGAGTTGTGAAAAGACACAAGACCCGTTGTTGGAACGGAGTGAAGCCAACTATGAGATCGAGTTAAAGAAAGCCAATCAACCCACAAAGGCTACTGTTGATTCTGTTCCAGTAAAGCCGAGTCTCCCATAAGCTCTTGAGGATACTTTCTTTCCGATGGAGTTGCAGCATCGCCAAGAAACTAGTGAGCATAAAAGTAAATATTTTGCAGTGTATAATGTCGTGGAAGAGAGAAGGATGGAGCCTGAGAGTTCCGATCCAATTCTACACTTAATTGTGAAGTCACCGTATCATTCAGATGGCATATTCACGAAGGAATTCATGAAGGCATTGATGATCGTTGATTTCGATGTTATTTGGGAGCCGAAAGTAGACCTATGGAGAGAGTTTAAAGATTGCGACCATACGAGCTGTACCATTCCGAGATCTAACTTCTCTCCAAAAAGATGAAATCAAGGTGTTAAGTACTTCTACTGAACATACACAGTCGTGGATCCTCAACATGAACGAGAGTCGAGCTTCCATATTTAGGCTCGATGTGTTTTTTATCTCTTTAGTGGGTATAACTGATGAAAGTTGCGATTTGAACGTCATTTGTGGAATCTCATGTCTATGATGATAATTTTGAAAATTTTACCGTGTCTTTATATGATTCAACCAGTTGAGGGAGATAGTCTTTTGAATTGCTGTGATTCATGAAGGTGCAGTGAAATTGATGCTTGTTATTTATGAACTCATCCTATGATAGATCTCTCGTCGAAATATTGCAGCAAATTAGGAACCTCTCCTTATGTATGCCTAAAAAAGAGAGGAAGGAGAGGCTTGGTTGAAAAAAAAGGGAAAAAAACAAGAAAACAAATGGCAAAAAAAGAATAAACCGAGAAAAAGAGAGCGAGAACAGCTAAAAAACGAAAAGGACGAGTGGAGTAAAAAGTAGGCACGGCATTATAAGAGCGAATAAGTGGTTAGAAGAGCAGTTTGATGATTTGACACATTTGATACTTTTAGCCCACTTCCTTATATGACGCACCTTTTAAAAACCGAGCCCCATTACAACCTTCGATAAAAAGACCCATCGATTCGTGCATGACTTCTACTATGTGACTATGTTGTGATATATTAGCAAGCCTTGAGTAATATCTTTTCATGAATTGAGTGTCTTTGTACAGATCCCTTTGGAAAACACTTCGACCAACTTGAGCGATCCTTGTAAGAGTTGTGAATTGATGCGCTTTATGATTCTGAAAACATCTTTTATGCCATGATAAGATTGCGACTTATTACCTCATGCTTCGTGTTTTGACTAGATCATTCATTAGTTGGTGATTATTTCATTCTTCTAGTCTCTTACGTTTTCTGAGATGGAACAGGAGAATTTCATTAACTGGTGTTTTATATAATGCTAACATGATTTAGTTTCAGTTCACGGATAGACATTGCACATGCAGTGGGAGTAGTGATTCGGTACATGGCGAATCCGGGGAAAGAGCATTGGAGCGCTGTGAAGATGATCCTACAGTATATCAGAGGAACCTCAGATGTTGCATTGTGTTATGGGGAGCAGACTTTACAGCCAGAGGGTATGTTGACTCTGATTATGCATGTGATCTTGACAAGAGCAAATTATCACAGGATATGTGTTCACTCTTACTGGCGGAGCCGTAAGCTGGGTATCGAAGCTTCAGTCTGTTGTCGCAACGTCGGCAACTGAAGCAGAATGTGTTGCAGATACGCAGGCAAGTAAAGAGGCAATATGATTGAAAATGATCGTAGAGGAACTCGGACATGGCCAGGAGAATATTCCTCTATTCTGTGACACTCATAGTGCCTTGCATCTCGCTAGAAATTCAGCTTTTCATTCCAGGTCAAAGCACATACTCGTTCAGTATCACTTCGTTCGTCAAAAAGGGAAAGAAGGCACGATATATATGCAAAAAATTCATCCGAAAGATAATCTAGCAGATTTCATAACAAAGGCGGCTAACACTGATAAGTTTGTTCGGTGTCGTTCTCAAGTAGCCTAGCGGAGACGTAAGCAACATGAAGGGCAAGGAAAAAAGACTGGTGTGAAGATCCAATTAATCCTCAATCAAATCTTCAAGTGGGAGATTGTCAACAAAATAATATTAAAAGGCCACGCATTTTCCGAATGGTCAAATGAGGGGCAATGTGAAGAAAACAAAAAATGATCCGGTGCTGCATTCCTTTTTGGTGTGCTGAACATTTTTTTTTTATTTTGATCACATGCAAACTTTTGTCTATAAAAAGATCTCGAAGCAGCAAAGGAAAACTATCCCAAAAAAGAGAAGAAAAAGAGAGTTTGAGAGGAGAGGAAAAATAATAGGGAGTTTGTCGGTATTTTCTTTGATTATAAAGAGATATATTGAGGATTTCTCTTTATAGTTCGAGAGATTGTAACTCCTAAGTTTTTCTATAGTGAAATTCTTCTTCCTTGCCCATGGTTTTCACCCCCATTTGTTTGGGGTTTTCCACGTAAAAATCTTGGTGTCCATTTTATCTTTAATTGCTTTAATATTAGTCGGGTGTTATTCGACCGGGTCCTCTGTCACGCCAACAGTGTTAAATTCTAATCAACATCTCAGTATGCCCTCCACACATGAGTAATAAATAATGAATTCCAAAGAATTTAACGCACTGTGGAGGCGACGGAGATGACACCTGGCCCGTGAGAGTCGACGAAAGTTATGGAGACACCGGAGATTGAGGAAAAGCATAACTATCGAGATTTGCTTACGATAGGTGTGCACTATAGCGGATCTACTTATATAAATATATATATATATATATATTTATATATATATATATATATATATATTTCTTTTATGCAAACAACAACCTCTTTAAACACATATACCTGATGCCCTTGCGTTTCTTTTGCGTCGTCGTCGTCCATATCAGCCTTGGCCTTGCCAATCGCGTCATGAAATTTTTCCAAAGCGGTCTTGAGATTTCGCACCTTCTGTGCAATATTGCCAAGTGTGATGATATTGCGGTAAGGCTTAAGGAACCATTTGATTGACTTTGCGGACGACTTATGCGTGACAAAGGTGTCCACCAGCTCCTCCGTCTCGTACACAGCATCGCATATTTGACGCACAAGCATGCGATCGCTCTCGTCTTTGATTTTTTTCTTCGAGGCTGTCTGAACGAAGCTTTCCAAGGCACTGAGATGGTTCTTCAACTGTTTAACTTCATCTGCTGCATTGTGGTGCAGATCCAGCTGATGTTTTGCATGCTGAACAATGTAGTTGAGGAGGAAATACAACGCTGCATCCCCGGATTCCATCTAACTTATTCTTAAATGTGCTTAGATGGCCAGGAATTCATAGAGAGAAAGAGAGAGAATGGGATTATTTCATAATACTCTAATTTAGGAAACGATGAATATATCTATATATAATTCTCTCTTAATAAGTGCCCATGTCATGAAATATTATATATAGACCAAGACAAGCTTTATTATAAAGGTAGACTAATTGATAAAAAAATGTACAAGAAATAATAATACGAGGATAAGCAAAAAACATAAAAACAAAAAACTAAACGGCGAAGAAATGTTTTTTTTTTTCGGATACCCGACCGGTTCCGGGTTGCCGCGACTAATCCGGTTCGCCCCGTGTCACGTACCTGGTAATGGTAGGTGAGGCTCCCAAAGGGGATTGCTGCATACACAAGGATTCGAACTCGAGACCAAGCCGCTTACCACTTGGACCAACCCCGTTGGTACGGCAAGAAAATGTTGAAGATTGGATATACGATGAAGTATGAACCATTTTTTAATGCTTTTTTCTTTATGTCTAATGAAATGATTTAATTAGAGGCGTAACTACAAATTAGGTAATGTTGCTTTCCATTCTCGAAATATATATAAGTCAATCAATCCTTTATAACAGACCTAAGTCAAAAATATAGAAGAAAATGGCCTATCAATTCTCTTAATTGGCATGATTATCGCATAATTGATTGATAAACATATTAAGCATATTTTAAGAAATGTTAAATTATAACTACCTTGTATTAATATTCACTAAGAAATAAATATTTATATTAATAGTATATATATACATGTTGAAAGATATGATTCGTGTCATACCACATCAACATTAGATGATACGACTAATTAACACGTTCTATGGGTCATTGGTCGACGTATCGGACGATCAGGGACGGAGCTGCGTTGGGGCTAGGGGTGAGCAAAAATATCCGGAAACCGGATTCCGATCCGGTATCCGGTTTTCAAAACCCGAAAAAACGGATATCCGGTTTTAAAAACCGGATCGGATATCCGATCGATTTATTTTAAACTAAACCGGATCGGATACGGATAGTGATTTGTCTAAAATCCGGATATCCGGTATCGGTTTTATATTTAAAAAAATAAAAAAAATAAAAAATAGTCCAAAAAGAAAAATGAAGGTCCAAAAAAGGAAAAAAATCATCAAGTAGAATATTTAAATTTATATATTTTTATTATTGCAAAAAACTTTGTTAGAGAATTGAGATAAAAAAAAAACATAAAAAACATCGAGACGCGAGTTAAAAAATTAATGTGAATTTGTGGTATTGTGTTTATTATTTATTATGTAATTTTGAATCATAAATTCACATATTGTCTCAATTAATATGTCTAGAAATTCTTATATTAAAAAATATATTTTTTTTATGTGATAAGAAATAAAAAAATATGATTTTCAAAAAAAAATAATAAAAAATATAAGAAAAATAAATTTAAAAAACGGATGCGGATATCCGGTGTAAATATCCGAATAAACCGGATATCCGATTTCCGGATATCCGATTAAAACCGGAGCGGATACGGATACCATTTTTCGATATCCGAAAATTCGGATATCCGAATTTCGGATATCCGAAAAACCGGATATCCGGTTTTGCTCACCCCTAGTTGGGGCTAGGGCCATTGACCCCAGCCAAATGTGCCACATAAAGCTTAAACATAACACATCATGAGGTGTAAAACTATTATACTTGTTTTTCAAAAAATTAAGAAAAAAATTGCTATACGTAGTCACCAAATTTATTGCACATATGTTCACTACTGTTACATTTTACGTTTTGCATTATTATTTTCGGAAATAGCACGAGTTTTTTTTAGTTAGAGTTGGTCTTTTCTGAAATAAACCTAAATAATTAAAAAGCCCATTTTCTAATCGCTCCCCAAATATTGATTATTTAAACAAGAACATAGCACGAAATTATTAATGTACAAGTATTAGAAAACATCACAATCACGGTGAGATGTGTGAAGTCAACTGGAGCGAAACATTGTTTTAATTTACCTCTATTATGAAATAATTAATAATTACGAATGTGGTTGTCTTTGGATTATTGTACGTATGTTGATATGAGGTGTATAATTGTATTAACGCGAATAATATGAGGTGTAAAATTATATAAATGTTTATGAGATGAGGTGTATAATTATAGTAAATGTAATTAGTAGTAATAACGAATTTTTAATAATATAAAGGTGATTAGGTCGCGTAAAATGTATAAAAGAAATATTTACTCTCCATCTCCCTAATATTATTTCAAGCAATCGTTATTATATTTTTACGATAAATTAAATGAAATATACAGATGGGGTTGAGGTTGGTGAACGATTAATATGAGATTCCTTCGCACCTTGGGTTGAGGTTGGTGAACGACGTCAGGTTTTCAATAAATTGTTATTTTCGTCCTTTCCAATATTTGAGATATTAAACATAACTGTTTACAGATTGGTATCTAACCGGAAAAAATATTTCTACCGTAGTTTAGGAGGAAATTTAAATTTGGAAGATAACTGATAAGGAATTTATCACTTACTGAGGGGTGATCTATTAGTTTGTCCCAACTAACCTCGCCGGCCCTGTCCACTAATGTGATATTAAAGCATATTTTTTTTTCTATTTTTCATATTAAAGCTAACTATGTGTGAATTAATGTTAGGCTTGCTAATTAGGGTTGCAAATGAATCGGTGGTTCGATTCGTGATTCGATTCGAAACTTTAAGATTCGAATTCGTATATTTAGAATACGAATCCGAATAAGAATAATATTTTTGATTCGGGAGATATCCGAATATGAATATGAAATCACAATATTCGATTCGAATATTAATCGAATTATTCGATTCGAATAATTTAATATATATGTAAAAAATTTTAATAAGAATTAATTGTGGTACAAAAAGATTTTAAAAATAAACGAAAGAATAATATTTATAAATTTAGAAGCTTGTTTATTTCTAATGGTAAAGTGCAGAAATAACTTCCGCCATAAATTATAAAATTAATAAATGTGTAATAGTTTTCTTTGAATAATTTGAATAACTCCATTCATGAAATAAATGAAATAAATTACAATTTACATTATTATTGATGGAAAACAAAATTAAGAAGTTGTACAATTTCTAAGGTTTTTTCACCCTCAAAGGGGTGTCAATACATAATGCTACAATTCAATATATATTTTAAATTATATATTTTAAATTTAATAATATTTATATTTTATTAAATGTAAAGATAAATCCTCAAATATAATCCATATTCGAGTATTCGAATATTCGATTCGTATATTTCCAAATACGAATAAGAATCATTTTATGATTCGATCAAATATTCGAATATTCGTATTCAGAGTCGATTATCATCCGAATACGAATAGAATATTGTGGTATTCCACTCAATTCGTCTATTGCTAATATATCACTCCCTCTTTTGATGACATTAAAGTATATTTTTCTATTTCTTTCTTCTTTTTAATAAGTTTTAAGGGATGAAGGATCACGGACGTGAGAAACATTTGGTCGTATCTGGTACTATTTTCTACATCTTTTTGAAAACAATTTTGAAGGAATGATGAAGCGGGACATGAGATGCATTTCAATGTGATCACATTATTAATTTATGTTCACACTCAACTTATTTTTATTTAATACCCACTCCTGACTAGATTGGGATCACCCTATATTGGAGTCAATTATGGAGGCTCAAGATAACATTGTTTTAATAATTACTCCCACGTGAAATGAAAATGTACTATTAACTCATTTTTGTTTCTTTATTATTTTTCCTCTTTTTACGAGGCAATACTAAACAGCGGAGTTGTTCAAATTGCCGAAAAGATTCCTTGGCACGTTGGGTTGGGTGGGAGATCGAGGTCATTATTGCCACCTAATATTTATATATTTTATTGCCTAACATATTTATATATTTGTCACTTAATGAAATGTCATATAAAGTTAGTTGTCTAACCTAACCACGCATGCCTTGTTAGCTAAAATATTACAATAACTTTTTTTTTTATTTTTGTGTTTCACATATCGATAGTTGTTCTAAAACCTCGCCGGCCTCGTCAGTAAAATATTAGAACATGTTAAGTGGCTTTCGTTACGAATAAATTAATGGTTATAACATTATCAGTATAATTATATTATCATTATAATTACGGGTTGTATTTTTTGATACTGCAAGCCAAGCACTTATTTTATACAAGTAAAATTTTATTATTACAACTAATTACATTAAATCCAAGGGGACAATTACATAAATAATATTATTTTAAAACGTGAACTACGAAACTAGTTAACTGTTTATCACGGTTACAAACTGTAGAAATTGTCTGTAGAAATTCGGGCCGGACCTCTGCGTCCGAGGCCCACGCACACACGTCACGCGGAGAAAGGGTGCCCGGTATAAGCTTCATGGGGTTCCTTCTTAAAACCAATTGGTATTAAGAGGAGTGACACATCAAACTTATAAACCCATTAACTTTTTCTAGCTAATGTCGATGTGGGATATCTCATCACCACACCACACGTGATAATTCAACACTCCCCCCTCACGTGTGAGCTCATGTCTTTTTAAATCGGGCGTGTCTGCCAATGTCTTTTTTTTTAATTGAGTCGGATCTCTGCCCGCTCTGATACCATGTAGAAATTGTCTGTAGAAATTCGGGCCGGACCTCTGCGTCCGAGGCCCACGTGGTCACTTAACATGGTATTAGAGCTTAAGGACCTGCATGTCCTGGGTACGAATCCTCACGACCATCCATTTATGATAGTTACATATCTAAGGCTAGATAATAGAGAAATCAGCCTAGATGTGAGGGGGCGTGTTGGAAAGAAATTATATAAAATTAAAAAGTGATGCACTCCCTTAAGGGTTAACCTTTTAGGAAAAGTGGTCACTTAACAAATCAACTTTTAAAATTTTAATTAATGTTATTTTCTTTTCTATCAGTTTACAATTACAATATTTTACTATTATTATCTCATAATAGCACACTAATTGTTAATAACTATATTTCAATACGTGGTATTTTTTGAACTGCAAGCACTTAATTTTATACAACTAAAATTTCATTATTACAACTAACTACATTAATCCAAGGAGAGAATAACATAAATAATATTATTTTCAAACGTGAACTACGAAACTAGTTAACTGTTTATCACGGTTACAAACTAATCAACTTTTAAAATTTTAATTAATCTTGTTTTCTTTTCTACCAGTTTACAATTACAATATTTTATACTATTGTCTCAATAGCATATTAATTGTTAATAACTATAATTTAATCACCAAGTCATTTTAATGTTATTTTCTTTTTCACCACAAGACTGTTTGAAGTTACAATATTTATCTCATAATAGCATACGCAATTGTTAATAATTAAATTTTATTTAATTATATTCTAACAACAAATCATTTTAATTTGTTTTCAAAGATACATGATTGTCAATTAGACGGACATTTCTCCTGCAGAAATCGCCTCGAACAGGAGAAAAATTACCGATTTTTATCCTGTGAGGCCGGGATAGGGCGTGATTCTCGCACAGTTAGCAGGAACGAGATTTATTGTCCCCATCTCATTCTCCACGAGATCATTTAATATTACGAAAGTGAGATGGGGATAAAACAACTATTTCCGTAATATTAAACATGTTGTGTGTCAATGAAATTTATCAAGGCACTAGAAGGTGTCAAATAAAACGACATAACCTCAAATATCGATGTTGGATATTGACATGACACAAGTCGATGTCAAATCAACATAGGCACACGCAAGGTGCTCAAATAAGGTGAGCACCATAAAATTCCTCATATATATATATAGTCCACTATATTTATTAGTTAAAACGTCTATATAAATATCTCTGTGTGACCTTCGTGTAGTTGATTAATTCCCATCGGAATGACAAATTACTTAGTTAATGAATTGGTGATATTTTAAATTTTGATCACTGCAAAAACGTTAGGTGGTCCCCCATCACCGTGATGGGATGCTATTTCCAATTTTTATTTGGACTATATACTATTACTCAATTTTTAATCATATGGTCACCTATTTAAATCTAATATATACACACACATATATGAATATCTTAAAAAATAAAAGTTTAAATAAAAGTTTCCTAGAACGATTATCTAAGTAATAATTTAGTGTTTAATTACTAAAAAAACTGAGACATGCCCTCTTATCTGATACAAAATTTTCTAATACTTTTTTTTTCTTTTTATTAATTTTTGAGGGACGGATGATCATAGACATGAGATGCATTTGATCTTATTTGATACAATTGTTCTATTCTTTTATTTTGAAGGGACGGATTAACCGGGACTTGCGTTGATTTAAGTAGTTATATTTACGTTCACACCTAACTTAATTTTATTTTTATCGTCCGCCGCTTGACTTATTTTAATAATACAGTAATGTTCACACTTCAACCAGATCAGCATTATATTAATAATCTTATTTTTCTACTAACGTTGGAAAATAACAGATTGGGATCACCCTAGATACAATAATAAATCAGAATCATAATAATCTTATTTTCGTTAATAACGTTTGAAAATAATAGATTGGGATCAGCCTTACAAAAACAAGTTAATAATTTCACGTCATAATCGTTTATTCTAAGGGATTTATATCATGACTATCGTGTTAGTTAAATTTGTGACGTGTTTTACTTAGCCTCTTCTAGTCGCATACCAGGAATTTGCGGCGCTAAGCACATAGCTGGTTGAGTGAGTTACTTCAGGATCGTAAAAAAAAGAAGAATCGTTTATTCCATCAAAGGAAATGAGTCCGAAGATAATTTTGCGACTTGAGAAAATTATTTTACCTTTGTCGAAAAAATTACAAGAGATCACAATTTTTGTCTCGATATATGAAGATAATGCTCTATGTTGGATTTAAATATCTAAGCAATCCAGTTTGATGAACACAAAACTTAGTAATTGGATTACTAACATATTTACTGAGTGTGCAGATGAGCTCGGTTCGAAAAACAATATGAGCTCAGGGCGAAAAACTGGATCGGTCAACTTAGTCAATGCTGATCAACGCGGTCAACTGTCAGTCAACCCGGTCTCGATCTGGTCAGACTGGACTAGCTGGACTTGTCCGGTTTTGGTTTGGACTGGTCGGTCTCAGATTGACTGGACGGATCGGTCACTTACTGATTGGTCGGTCTCGGACTGGACTGGTCGGTCTCGGACTGGTCCGATCAATGAGTGGTCAGGTCAATGACTGGATTGACTGGTCAACTGGTGACTGGTGTACAGGCCTTCTACTGCAGCAGTAGGTACAGGCAGACAAAGGTGACAGCTTTGACCAAAGTCAAGAAAGGCTCCGCAATGGCTATATTAATGTGTCTAATGGCTATAACAACGTTGGGAAGCCAATAAATACAGAGAGGAAGGGCGAAACACTTCAAGGATCCAAGAGCCAAAACGAACACATTCAAAGAGAGATCAAAGATAGGAAAACAAGCTAAGAGCACAAAATCAAGAGAGAGTTATTCCCAAGTTTGTGGGTTACAAAAGAGAGAGAGAGAGCTACAACGTTCAAACCCACACACCTCACTCACACATTAGAGGGATGAGCCTAAGTAGATTAGTTGAGTGGGAGTCTTAGTACATAGACTATAAACAAGTGTATGTAGTCTTCGCACCGAGACAAGAAAGAATGGTGTCGTGTTAGATTAGAGACGTAAAAGATCAAGCTGGTTGTGAGGTTGCGGCCAACAACCTTATGGTGACTAGCTAGTATAGCCGGGGGTTGTACGTGTGAGTGTAGCTAAGGAGGTTATACAACGGGGCTGTATCGAAACCGAATCTTCTAGTAATAGCCTTTCTTGCGGGAAAGGGGGAGACGTAGGAGTATTTGGACTCCGAACTTCCACAACAAATCATTGTGTCTCTACTTCTACAAACCGACGCCACACACACACTCGAACACCCACATCCAAGGTGTTCGACAAAATGCCTCAACTACCTCTATACACCAAAACTATCCACATACACAAACTGCCACATTTAGTTCACAATTAAAGCCTATGGTGTTCCGCACTTGGCTTTGATTGAAGATTGGAAACCGATTTCACTTTCTAACCGGACATGAAACCCACTAAATAGCGGAAAATGGTGACCGGTGTTATTCACCCCCTCTAATACCCGGTTCATGATTCTAACAAGTGGTATCAGGCGGGTTGCTTCCAATCAAGAACTGATGGTGAAACATGGTGAAGATTTCCCACGGAGCTGAAATGAAGACTCAAATGTGGGCAACGGAGAGGTTCATGGCGAACAGCTAACTTCAAGCACTAAACTTCTTTGGCTGGGAATCTGGAGACGTGATCTACATCATTAGAAAGCTCAAGAAGTCTAGTTTCCAACAAAATTTACGGCACTCAATAATATTAAGTACGGAGGGAGTTATGGTCGTTTGACTAAAGACTGCCAGAACTGATTCTGAGGCGAAAGATGAAACGGCAGCTTGCGAGCATGTTCGAAGAAGTCACATAACTTTGCACTCAAATGCCCAAAATCTGTCAAGATCCTCTTGAAACTGGACTTGCAGACAATCGTGACCATGTAAGATTCGCTGCCCGGTTCTGCTTCAAAGAGAGAAGACCGCTTGTCGAAGTTCAGTCTACGATGGAGAAACCGGAAGGTCAAGAATGGTCGGCTGAAATTTTTTAGCAGACAGTGGCAACTTGGGAAAATCGGAATAACTATGCGAACAGATATCGAAAATCCGGTCTGAAAACATTGCAGCAAACTAGACTCATAGACGAACAAAATGGTGTAAGATGTGCTGACTGGATCCTCAGATTTGCTGATCGATTCTTCCCTAAAGACAGGTCATTTGTCGAAGTTTAGATGAGGATCAACTACTGATTGAATGCAGCGGGCATGCGAAAACTGGAATAACTTTGTCCTCAGATATTCAAATTTCGGTTCATAAAATTCCCTGAAAACTAGACTTGGAGATAATCATAATGGTATAAGATCCGATTTCCGGTCATGCTCAGAGGAAAGCATTTTACTCGACGAAGTTCAGCCTGTCGTCGTGACTCGCTCCAATCGTCGCAACTCACGAAAACTGGAATAGCTATTTGCTCTAGCAACCAAACTCTGCTCTGCAAAATTTGCTACAAAATAGACTCATAGAGGATTGCAGCGGTGTAAGATTTGGGGCCCAGTTATGCTTGGAGAAAAGCAGCTTATTCGATAAAGTTCAACAAGTCGCCTACTGCAGCAACTTTGCAAGAAATGGAATTTCTCTGTGCTCAGACATCCAAGTTCCGGTCTATTAAGCTCTTTGGAAACTAGACTCGGAGACTGACACAACGATATAACTCCGCTGCCTAGTTCTGCCCGAATGAAAGCAGTTAATTCGAGAAGTTCAGCTTTGTGTGCTGCCCCTGGAAACCACTGTTACCGTACTTAGAGCAGATTCATTCAGTTCAGATTTGTCACTCAAACCGGTACCTTTCTCATCAGCTGCACTCAAGAAATGGGCAAGAAGCAATGGTCACTGAACCAGCGTATACAACCATGGCAAAGGAAAAATTGGGATCCTCTAACTATCGGCAACGAAGGAATCGGTACCAATGGAAGTTTGCCAAAATAGAGATCAGACAAATTTACAGCTCGACTGATTTCAGCTTGGGTGACCGGACTTGAGCAAATATTTCAACTGATTCAACAAAGATCATCTGGATGTAGTAGCCTCAATTATTTCCTCTTAGGGAATCAACCGATTACGCGGCTCAAAGAGACAGTCAGGCCTCAAATAGACCATCCAGGTGATTAAGTCAATTATGGAGCTACGAAACCAGTTTCAGACCAAAGGGAAGTCGGGTCAGTAAATATTGGAACAAACTGGAAACTCAGTTCCATTTGGTCAATGTCAACGGACTATCTGTGGGCTATAAACCGATCATTTTCAAGCCAAACCGACACCAGACTCATCTAGGACTAGCAACCGGTATCATGATCAAGTAGTCAAGCTATGAGATACACCAGATCGGAACTCAAGAAGTGTGAAATGAGGAAGAAACCGAGAAATCAAGACCGGCCTCTGAAAAGCTGTTGCTGAAATTTTCGGGCAGATTGAGCAACGACTGGAAAGAGTGGAATAACTTTGCGCTCAAATGTCCAAATGCTGATCCGAAAATTCTGTAGAAAATTAGACTTGTAGAAGATCGTAACGACATAATTCTCACGGTCTATCTTTTCCTGGAGGAAATCAGTTTGTTCTCCAAAGTGCAGCCAGTCGACAACCTAACGCAGTTACAGCCATTTCACGGATAATTGAATATCTTCGCGCTCTGTTGTCCGAATACCAGAACGGAAATCCTTCTACACAATAGACTCATAGGCGGTCGCAACAAGGTAAAGTTTGCTAGCTGGTTATGCCCGAGCGAAACCAATTTATTCTCCGAAGTCGAGTCTGTTGTGTTGCCCCGATTTGCAAAACTTAACTCATACTTGCTTTTTATCTTCTCCCATCTCGTTCATATGTGCTCTCATTCTATATACCTAACATATGTGCTCTCATTTTTGGATTATAATGTTCTAAATTCTAGATATGTTTAGGGGGAGCATTATCTATTTTTGATAGTGGGAGAAATATATTAGCGTTAGCATTCTCCTTTGTGAAATCATATGTTTAAGTGAACCCATATTGATATATTATGAACTTATTTACCATCAGTTGGGCCTAATATTGAGGTAATATGGGGGAGAAAAGTTCTTTTGTACTATCAGAAAAAGGGGGAGAAATATGTTAGTAAATGTCCTTATATGTTAAAGTTTTGTGTTAATCAAAAGGGGGAGATTGTTGGATTTAAATATCTAAGCAATCCGGTTTGATGAACATAAAACTTAGTAATTGGATTAATAACATATTTACTGAGTGTGCATATGAGCTCGGTTCGGAAAACAGATATCAAATATGAGCACAGGGCTAAAAAACTGGGTCGGTCAACTGCAGGTCAATGCTGGTCAATGCGGTCAACTATCGGTCAACCCGGTCTCGGTCTGATCAGATTGGACTGGACTGGATTGGTCCGGTTTTGATCTGGACTGGTCGGTCCATATGTTAGTAAATGTCCTTATATGGACTAATCGCTAGAAATAAATTAAAAAAAAAAAAGAAAAACTGAAAATTTTATTAATCAAACCTTCGTGACAACTGACCAAATAAGAAACACAACTACACAAGCCCTCTCTCCACCCCATCGAACTCCTAGTAGCCACCGTCCGCCGTCGCACTCGTTGCCGCCAACGTCCGTCGTCGCCCACTGACACATCCATCTCCCGTCGTGCCGCCGACTACTGGGTTGAAAGTAAGAAGGTCGGATTTAGCAAACCTTGGGTTTTATGATTCGAAATTGCTTTAATTTTTGGATTAGCAAACCCATCTTGTTTCTGTTGTTTGTAGCTTAGTACCTTTCGGTATTAGGGATGATAATGTTGATGGCAGATTTTTATTCTCTTACATTGAAAGTTCTCACAGAATTTGGTCTCTTTTTTAACCCAATTTGTATATGATGTCAAAAAGTTGATTTATTAGTATATGAATCCTGTTTTTGCTAAATTTCTATTTCGATTATGCAAGAGCGATGTCTCACATTTGTGATTTTATTTCAGATTTTAGGATAACAACCTCAAGTGCGGCTTCTCAGAGTGTTTCTCAACCTTCCAGTGTGCCATCAATTCTTAAGCGAAATTCAAAAGATGTTGGATGGAATTATGGAATGATTGTTGATCCAAGAACATGGACAAGGTTCAATGCACCAAATGTGGAAGATGATGAGTGGAGGAACTTACAGAATCAAAGAACACGTAGGGCATATATATGGGAATGTTGCTCCGTGCTCAAAATCATCAAAAGAAGATCAAGCCATCTGTAGAAATGCAATCGATGAAGCAAAAGCTAAGAAGAAAAAGAAGAAGGAGGAAAGGGAAGAATTGAGATCACAAGTTAGACGACTCTAATGAAGAGGGTAGTCTTGGAGATAACTAGATGAGTCTCTTGGGCGATTGAAACCACCCCGTTCTCTTGGTTCCATGGATAAGTTTGCTAGTGCTATCAGTCCGGAGACATGGCTTCTGGTAAGAGCAAGTTGCGGGATCAAAACATTAATGAAACACTTTTCAAGCAAAGAAGTGAGTCTGTGAGAGAATATGTTGGTGAGTGGATTTATGAAGCTGGTATTCCATTTCATGCTATTGAGTTAGATAGCTTCAAATTGATGGTGGAAGCAATTGGTCAATTTGGACCCGGATTTGTGCCTCCAACAAGATACGATTTGACGGTACCGATATTGAGGAAAGCAGTTGATAAAACTAAGAGCTTGTAAATACACACGAAGAAGAGTGGAAACTAAATGGATGCTCAATTACGACAGATGCTTGGAGTGATAGAAAAAGAAGGAGCATCATGAACCTGTGTGTGAATTCTCGTTTAGGTACTGTTTTTCTATCTTCTAATGATTTCTCAAATATTTCACACACAAGTGAAGACATATTTGAGTATATTGATAAATGCATTGAGGAACTTGGCTCAGAGAATGTTGTTCAAGTTGTTACTGACAATGCATCGAACAATATTGGTGCCTCAAAGTTATTGAAAAACAATAGGCCAAAGATCTTTTGGACTTCGTGCGCAGCTCACACAATGAATCTCATGCTTAAAGCTATTGGAGAAAAAAACAAGGTTTTAAGAAAGTCATTGATCAAGCAAAGGCATTGACAAATTTTCTTATGCACACCACAAAGTATTAGCGATGATGAGAGCGCACACAAAAAGAAGGGACATTGTGAGGCCAGGGGTGACACGGTTTGGTTCATCATTTCTTACTCTACAAAGTTTGTTGGAAAAAAATCAGAATTGAAGATGATGTTTTGAAGTCCTGAATGGGAAGAATGTAAATTTTCTAAGGCCGTGAAAGGAAAGGAGGCTTACACAACAGTGATGAGTTTGGGATTTTGGAATGGTGTGAGCACTTGTCTACAAGTGTTCACACCCTTAATTAAAGTACTACGGATTGCTGATTCTGATAGGAAACCATCCATGGGCTTTGTATATGGTGAGCTTATTCGGACAAAGGAAGAGATCAAGGTTTCTCAAAATAATATTCCGAGCAATTATGAGCCGATCGTTAAAGTTATTGATGAGAATATGAAAGGTAGACTTGATAGTCCTTTGCATTTTGATGGCCTATTTATTGAATCCGTACTATCATTACAACGATCCGCTCATTCAATTTCAAAGTGATGTCTCGATGGGTTTGCTGGATTTCCTGGATGTTTTATTTCCTGGAAATGGTGTTATGCAAAATAAGATCCTGTTGGATGATCTTCCTATCTACAAAGACAAAAGCTCAATTTTTGGAAGGTCAAATGTAGCATCTAGATGCCTCTCGAACGACGACAACTTCGATCCTGGTAAGTTCTTTACATTAATTTTTTTTACAACTAATTGATTACTTCACATTTGTTATTCTATTTTATTTACGCAGTGACTTGGTGGTCTACTTTTGGTTCAATAACTCCAAATCTTCGAAGTTTGGCTATGAGAATACTTTCATTGACAACTAGTTCATCCGGATGTGAAAGAAATTGGAGTGCATTTGAAGGGGTTAGTTCAACTTGTCCCAAAAAATAATGTTATATTACTTGATACTCTTTAATATTATTTGTTTGGTAACTTCTTTGTAGGTTCATAAAAGAAAAGGAATAGGCTTAATGCAACTCTGCTCAACAATCTTGTATTTATCCAATTTAATGCAAGGTTGTTTAGTAAACAAAAAGAGAAAATGATAGATGTGATGTTGATATGTTATCTATTCATGAAGCATCTACTGCACAAGAATGGATTGTTGATGGAATTGAAGCTAGTGATGATGAAGATGTGATCGAGGAAGGGAGGGAAAGAGTAGATAAGTTCAAAAGTGCGAAATATCGAACCATAAGGGAATTGTATGATGATGATTTCGAGTCTGAAGATGAGGTAGACGAGGATGTAGAAGGCATTTCAGAACCTCAGTAGAAGCGTGCCTGTCACACTCACATCAAGTAAGTGAACTTAATTAGATTTGACCTAAGCTTAATATGAGGTATTTGAGATATTTAGACTTGGTTGTGATGCTGTTTTCATATTAATATGTTGATTGATTGCATATTTGGACTTTATCTGTAATTTATCGTGATGTTTGAATGGATCTGAAAATTGATATATTCATATTTAGATGCAATGGCCAATTGTTAAGTCGACCAGTGGATGAAATCAACCTCAGCAGCAATTTGTTCTCCCTGTGGCTAGCTTGGACATTTTTTCCTTTGTGTACTCTGTTTCTGTTATCATGTGGTAGTGTAATGTCATGTATAAACTTGTATGTGAACCACTTTTTGATGTGGGTTAACTTAAACTTTGAAATGTTCGAATATTTTGATGAAAAACAAGTGAACCGCCTAGGCCCCGCCTAGGCAGCTAGGCGCTAGGCCCCCGCTGGCCGCCCGACTAGCGCCTAGCGATTTTTACAACCTTGCCTGAGATTGTGGCGTTAAGAGTCGATTGTCGACCAGCGTGCTGTCGTTCATCATGTCCACTCATATTCTACAACATCGTTGAGTGGCACTATCCCGATCGCATGCTCCGACAGTTCTCAATGGTTCAGACCGTCCCGCAGTGTCCGAGAGGTCTTGATGTCGATCTTCATCGACACAATACACGTAACGTCTCGGAAGGGATTGGAGGTCCTACCACGAGCAGTATGAAGCCTTATGGGTGTCTCAATACGAGAGGATCGTCGATGCGATGACAATAGCTGGCGGTGCAAAGTGCACTCCAGATAAATTTCCATGGTACCGGAGGGTCACCCGTCGTTACATTTCTCTATCGACGATCCATATGGACCGAGGATTCCAGATGGGAGATAGTGCATTTATCGACGTTACAGTTTGTTATTGTTTCGTTATTTTTTTTTTTTTATTTTTGGCGTGTCATTTAAGAGGTGAACTTGTTACCCATTAGGCACGGCACGTCGATAGTGCCGAGGTGATATTTACAGGTGGGGATATGCAAGGGGATTGGATATCATACACCAGATGCAGCATCTTGTCATTGACAGACGACAGCGAAGACATGTACAGTTCGATGATATCCCACCGACACAGATGAATGGCCCTTCGTCTACACGGGTTCCGACACAGTACCTTGGCCCGTCATCTTCACGTGGTACGACGCAGGACCCTGGCCCGTCGTCTTCACGGGGTCGCACGGGATTATACGACGATGATAGTTACTTTACACCCGCAGGTTACGGTGTCGACTACGGCAATGATGATGACGACGACGAGACGCCTCCGCATCAGCTATTTGTGCAGCAGTCGCCACCACGACCGCAGCAGCGACGTCGTCGCCTTGAGCAGCCCGAAGTTCCTGTTGATCGTGGCCATCTGCACAGGAACAGACGACCACGTAGATGTGGCACAATATCACATTATATTCTGTAGTTATTGTATTTTTTTATCTAATTAAGGATTCGGTGGATTTTTATTTGTGTTGCTATTGTGTTGGCGTGCTATTTATTGTATTTTTATGTAATTAAAGATTCGCGGGACTTTTATTTGTGTTCCTGGTTATTGTGTTGGCGTATGTTATTGTATTTCTAGCAACTGTTTTAGTCTTAAATCGATGATATTAATTCAAAATACCTAAACACATATATAACGACATACTACATCATCCAACATAGAAAACGGCAATCAACGTCCACGTCCTCTCTGATGATGTCTCCGACTTGAGGCACACTGATCCATTTCATTGCAAATACGAGTTGTCTTTGGCCTACTCGGTCCTCTCCTGCCACGTCTGTCTTCATTATGTACAAGCGAAGAATTGGCCGGCTCCCAATATCGCTCGTCATGCAGTGGATAAAACGTTCCCTGATATGACTCGAAGCATGCTACTTTACTGTAGAAAGGAGCAATGGTGTGCTAGTAACATTCCATCGGCGGCACGCTGCCTGCGCATGAGAAAATGGAATAAATGCATGTCCCATTTTCCACAATGCACGTTCTTCTTTGAATGTTCACCACATGTTTTCGTTGAGTCACCGATGAAGAAGTATACACCTCAGCTGTTTGCATTCGCGGGTCAAATGCAATTACGAAATGGCCGAAAGAGGCATTTGACCAATCACTGAACATCATCCACGCATAAGGAGACCATCCGGTTTCAGAACTCTCCATCGCGGCAGCTGCCTGTTGATACCTATCACGAAAGTATACGGCACATCAATGGAAGCTGAAGTCGACTATCGCTTTAGGCGGCAGTAAGCGAGCCCCTTTGAACGCACCATTAAGTGCTTCTGAGATGTTCGTCGTCATTAAACCACACTTAAGCCCACCATCATAAGCAAATGTCCACTTTTCTCGATCAATCTCGAGCAACCAATCGTAGGCTTCTTCACGCATGCTCTTAATATGCTCCATGGTCCGCTCGAACTTTACCGTCGTATGCGCCATCCCTGCTCTATGGCACAATTTTTTTAGGTCACTGTCATTGAACACCTTGTTAAAATTTGATACGACATGATGTAAACAGTAACGATTTACTCCATTTGGAGACCTATAAGCTTCGAGCTGTTCTACTGCGGATAGAAAACCTGCATTACAATTCGTAAGGAACGTGAAATAATTTTAGTAAAAAGAAAAAAAATGAACAACTTGATATACTTTTAGGTAAAATACCTGTTTGGCGATCTGAATTAGGCATAACGCTTGTCCCTCCAATACATGAACATTAAGCAAGTTCAAGAACCATCTCCAAGAATGTAAGCTTTCGGTTGTAACGATGGCAAAAGCAAGTGGAAAAACTTTCTGATTTGCATCGAGTGCACATGCAATCAATATTTATGCTCGTACTTTGAATACAAGTGCGTACCGTCGACACAGACCACTCTATGACAATGCTTAAAGCCGTCAATGCAAGGTTTGAATGCCCAAAATACATATCCGAATTTTTTTACTACCGACAAATCTTGAAGATGCCACCACTTCACCACCGTTCCGTGGTTGTAACGTCGCAACGCTTTCATGAATATAGGAAGATGTTGGATTGAAGTTTCCAAAGTACCATACACAATTTCTTTTGCTCTTTTGAGTCCGTGCCATGCTTGAATGTATGAGATGTCGTAACCAAAAGTATCCTTTACGAGCTGCTGCACGCTTTTGGGTAAATACTGAGGGTCGTTCTTCACCGTTTTGTTTAATATTCTCGCAATGTCATTTCGCGACACATTGCGATGCGTGATAGCCAACTTGTGATTGCATCTCACGCTCCATGCGGTTCTATTACTTTCGATCACGTGGTACTCACGTCTAACAACCCTCAAATGGTAATCGTTAACAGCACATTTCAAATGCTATTTGCTATTAAATGTCATACCTACGAAAAATGCGGGATCCTCCCTATCGTAAATATCCCCACCAGTTTCGTCAACTTCTGGTGGAGCCATTTGATAAGTGCTGTTAAACGACACCGTCTGGTACAATGCTCGGGTCTCTCCTGATTCTATTGGACCAACAGTAGTTGGCCCCTCGTTATTATCATCGTCATCTGCGGGACCTAGAAAATCTTCTACTGCCCACCCTCGTCATCAGCTTCAGAATCGCTAACGTCATTATGTTGGACGGCGTCATGAACAATCTCAGGCTGCGCCACCGTCGAACTAGTAGGGACGCAACGGCTACTCGAAGGTATATCTTCGGGAGGGGCGAACGAAATATTTGTCAACCCTTCTGTAACTAATGTAATGTCTGGTAACGAATAAGTCGGCACGGGATTTGTGTACTCGTCGGGAGCATCTACGTAGCGATCGGACTGAACGATCTCAGTTTCCTCGACAAAGACCTCAATATAATCAAGCGGCGTTAGGATCCAAGAAGTATGCGAGCTCGACATCATTAGACATTAGTAGGAGACTCTGATACAGTCGAGAGTGTTGATAATATTCGTTCTTCACCCGAACGATTAAAAAGAAAGAAGTGTTGTCGATGGAAGTCATGTCGTACAACATACTAACAATATGATCGAAATTGGTTTCGCAACGAATTCGTCGATAACCGATGGGTTGAAGACTATATCGAATGTGTTTGATTCGTGTATAATTTCACCGCCATAATAGACAATTATTTGAATTTTTCTGGACACCATATTGACTAACAATAAACTTTTATGAATTTATAAAAATGAAATCGGAACTTAAATAACCAAATTTGTCACAGGAAATGACAGCGACGTCGCATGCAATGGGCGCGACATCGCATCCATTGGCCGCGGAGACAATCCATTATTGGAGACAAACGCATAATGGGGCGTAATGGGCCGTCAAATCGTTGTCCGGGCTGCGTCAACCCGTCGCTGTTATTAAGCGCGTCGTCGCGCCTATTAAATGCGACGACAGTTAATTTGGGCAACAGATCGGCCCAACGCATTTTCAGATAAAAGAGGCCCGTTTTTTCGGGCCAACGGGCCAGCCGCGACGACGCATCCAATAACGGCGCTTTCCTCGATTTTATTAATTTAAACAAAATTATCCTATTTTATTATTTTTTGATCTAATTTGCATTATTTTAAAAAAAAAAGCCTTTTCTAATTGCTCTCCAAATATTCATTATTTAAACAATAGCATAGCACAAAATTAATGTACAAGTACTAGAAACATCACAATCATCGTGCGAAGCGTGAAGTCAATTAAGGAGGCTCGAAATATTGTTTTAATATACCTCTATTATGAAATAATTAAATAATTACGAATGTGGTTGTTTTTGGATTATTGATGATGTGTGTAACTGTGTATGCTGCTAAGATGATGTGTATAATTATATTAATGCAAGAGGTGTAAAATTATATTAATGTTTATGAGATGAGGTGTATCATTATAGTAAATGTAATTAATCGTAATAACAAATTTTTAATTGTATAAATAGGTGATTAGGTCGTGTAAAATGTATTAAGAATAATTTTAAAAGATTTCTCTCTCTATCTCCCTAATATTATTGCAATCGTAGTATACGCAATCGTTATTATATTTTTACGAGAACTTAAATGAAATATACATAACCTTTTATTTTATTTTTTCTCTTCTAACCTCGGCCCATTGAACCAACAAATTTGTCGGTAGCTTCAACGATTAATATGAGATTCCACGTTGGGTTGGGGTTGGTGAACGTCTGAACGACGTCAGGTAGTGAAGGATTAGTATTAAATTGCCTAACAATTATTTTTCAATAAATGTTTTTTTCGTCCTTTTCAATATTTGAGATATTAAACATAACTGTTTACAGATTGGTATCTAACAAGAAATATAATTCGAGCATAATTTAGGAGTAAATTTAAATTTGAAAGATAACTCACAAGGAATTTACCCATATTAAATTGCCTGACAATTTCGCGATTCCTTTTCAGTTTTATCACTTACTGGGGGTGATCTATAGGTTGTCTCAACTAACCTCGCCGGCCTTCCCTTGTTCACTAAGGGGGTGTTTGTTTTGGGGTGATCTTCCGAAACATCACCGTTATCCTCTCGTCTACCACTTATCACTGTGTTTGTTTATTCTAGGTGATGAAAATGGGGTGATATTTCATATTTCAGATCACCCCAAAAAAACTTTGGTGATCCAACATCACGGTGATTGAGTGATCTATCTAACTTTTTAATGGAAGAAAATCCCCTCATATTTTAACGTAGTTTCTTTATATGCAATTATAAATATTTAAATTACATGATTTACATAATTAAATCGTAAAAATATTTAATTATATTTAAAAAGTATAAATATAAATATGCTTATAAATTAAATATAAATTTTAATATATTAATGATTATCATATAAAATATCATCTTAAAAAACTTTTACACATTATTTAAATCATATGTTAGGGTCAAATATGACATTTATACAACGTCACCCTACACAGTGATTAAACAAACAGAATACTCCAATATCACCTTGATCTGCAAAATGAAATATCACCTTAAAACAAACACACTGATGATATATCACCTTGATCCACATTCAGGTGATACTCACAGCATCGTGATATGCGTATCACCGTAATGTTGGATCACCTGAAACAAACACCCCTTAAAATAGCAAGATAAAACAGCTCTAATAATAAAATATTTTATTGGTCCCTTTTAATCCAACAATAATCTAGGACGATTTACCACGCTAATGATGAAAGATTTAAAGATCAAACGTGGTGTGGGTTAGTGTAGACGATGAGAGCTTTGAAAATGCTTTGTTTTACTATTCAACACACACGCACTCACACATACTACACCAAAAACACACACCCTAATGAATTAGGGTTTGGGGGTATATATACCACATTAGTTGGTATATTATACCCCTAGTAACTAAGAACTAGAATATTACAAACTAGCCCAAAGTTAATTAAATACAAAGCAACTAAGATAAACACATTGAAATTGAACACTATAAAATATTCCTAACAATCTCCCCCTTAGTGTTCAATCTTCAATTCAACGCGGGTTATCTTTGTTGGGTACATGGAGAATCTCTTGAGTCCTAACAATCTCCCCTTGCTCCCCCTGCAAAGGCTATCTCCTCTTCTTGTGGAGGACTTGAACGCACTTCCAGCTAGAACTCTCTTGTCTTGACGATATACGTTGTAGACAGGATGCATACTGTGATCCACGCCCCGATATTCGTTTCTTGATGATGTCGCAGATCTTTAAAATTTTGTTTGCATCTTGTCCTTGTCTTTTTCGTATTTTGAAGTCGTCAAAGTCTTCTCCAATCTTCTTCTTCTCAGTGCCAGATTCGTCTTCGTCGAAGGAAGTTGTCTGGTTCGGCCTCGAGGAAGCTTGTCTGGCTCCAGAAGAAGGTATGCGTGGGGTGTCTTTTAGCATATGCCAAAGCTCCTTTGGGATGTGGCATTGTAGGTTCCAGTGGAGTTCGGCTTCATCGTAGTAAGCACGGCGGAATTAGATGGTGAGCGTGGGATGTGTTATAGAATGTGCCAAGGCTCCTTCAAATTGACGTTTGAGTGCAGGAAAGCCCGGTTTCATAGTGGTACGCACGGCGGAAATGGTGGGTGGTCCGACCTGTTTGTTTATACGTATCCCCTTCTCCCCCTCATGGCGATTCGTGTTAACGAGATCGGCATGTTTGTATATGAGCCGAAGAAAGATACAAACAACAGCACTTGTTGGTCCCTGTTCGATCCAACAATACTGACCTAGGACGATTTACCACGCTAATGATGAAAGATTTAAAGCTTGTGCGTGGGGTGTGACAGTGAAGACGATGAATGATTTGAAAATGATTTCTTACTATTCAACACACACGCACTCACACATACTACACCAAAAACACACACCCTAATGAATTAGGGTTTGGGGGTATATATACCACATGAGTTGGTATATTATACCCCTAGTAACTAAGAACTAGAATATTACAAACTAGCAAGTTAATTAAGTACAAACCAACTAAGATAAACACATTGAAGATTGAACACTATAAAATATTCCTAACAATCTCCCCCTTAGTGTTCAATCTTCAATTCAGCACAAGTTATCTTTGTTGGGCACATGGAGAATCTCTCGAGTCCTAGCAATCTCCCCCTTGCTCCCCCTGCAAAGGCTATCTCCTCTTCTTGTGGAGGATTTGAATGCACTTTCAGCTAGAACTCTCTTGTCTTGACGCTATACGTTGTAGATCGGACGTATGCTGTGATCCACGCCCCGATATTCGTTTCTTGATGATGTCGCAGATCTTTGAAATTCTGTTTGCATCTTGTCCGTGTCTTTTTCCGTATTTTGAAGTCGTCAAGTCTTCTCTAGTCTTCTTCTACTTAGTGCCAGATTCGTCTTCGTCGAAGGAAGTTGTCTGGTTCGGCCTCGAGGAAGCTTGTCTGGCTCCAGAAGAAGATATGCGTGGGGTGTCTTTTAACATGTGCCAAAGCTCCTTTCGAATGTGACAATGTAGGTTCCAGTGGAGTTCGGCTTCATCGTGGAAAGCGCGGCGGAATATTGATGGTGAGCGTGGGATGTGTTATAAAATGTGCCAAGGCTCCTTCTAAATTGACGTTTGAGTGCAGGAGAGCCCGGCTTCATAGTGGTACGCGCGGCGGAAGTTGGTGGGTGGTCCGACCTGTTTGTTTATACGTATCCCCTTCTCCCCCTCATGGCGATTCGTGTTAACGAGATCGGCATGCTTGTATAGGAGTCGAAGGAAGATACAAACAACAGGTCGGTTCGGGCAATAACCAGACGGAGCCACTAAGGCAATCCGTCGACACGAGTTCAGAGTTAAACTCTGAGACGCGGCCTGTGAGGACAGGGCTTAGAACCGGAGCCACATAGGCGTTCCGTTAGCATCGATCTAGGAGCGTAGCTCGCAGACGATGGCCTGATGCCGTTGTTGTTTTGATGTTGCAACGGTAGGACTTCCTTCCAATCATGGAATCACATCTAAGAGGATGTGTCTATGGAAGTTCTGATCTGGTCACAAAGTCCAGATAAGAAAAAGTGTATGTGTCCTAAAAATTATATAAAACTTTTAGGTAGTGAGGACACCTAGACTCGATGTGTTCAAGGAAGTTCAGTGATGTGGGGCTAAATACCACTTAATTCAATATCTCCCGCTTCCAAGTGAAGCGGTGATAGCATGCGTGGCTCCACGTGATTTGATGAAACATCGGTCTTTAGGGAGATCGATGAGTGGGTAAGGCTCGGTTGTGCATGCGCCATTGGACCAAATGAGGCGACTTCTACCCGGGAGCTGATAGAAATCAACTCCTGCACCTATATGGGATGGTCCGAGTAATTTGTGAGCTCAGGAAATTTTGTATCTTCCGCTCTTTGGTCTTATCAAGAAATGCCAAATAGGGATGTGGCTTATGGACTTGAATTCTTCACTAACACTCGGCTATGTTCCGGGGTTAGGTTCAGTTTGGTCTGACTGAACCATGGGAACCTAGAATCCATGCGTCCGTCAATTTTGGTGAGTGCTGCTTCATCAGCAAGTCGGAGCAGGGCGGTTGAGATCGTTCTCGTGTTTGTGTATGGATGTCACACCTTTTGTAATTCTCGAACTCTTGAGGGTCGAGTTTTCAGGTGAAGTCCGTCTTGTGAGGTGGAAGCATCTGAGAGGGTTTTTCTTTCTTTTTTTTTTGCTTTTCTTTTCTCATTTTTTTATGTATATATATATATATATATATTATCGTAATAGTAGTAGATAAGTAGTAGCATAGTAATAATAGATATAGGTATATGTATACGTCTATGTATATAGGTTAAATGAAGTTTCTCCCCCTCAAATAGTGCACCTAAGATGTACTCCCCCTAAAAATGTACTCTTCCCTCGTAAATATGGAGTGATACTCCCCCTCAATGCATGCACATTAAAACATATAAGTTCTCTCCCAATAAAATAAGCGTGAACGTATTTATCTATTTTCGGATCAGATGCAAACTAAAGAATTATTGTTCTTAAAAAATGCATTAGAATGTACGTCTTTCGCTTTTTTTTTTTTTTTTAACACTTCTAAAAATAGGTATTTTGACAATTCAGCTTATGTGCATACGCAATAGTTTAGGCTTGAAGTTCTTTAAGATATGTGCATAGTTACAATGTACCTATCATGGGGTATTAAACATTTCAGCTCATATGCATGCGAAAATTTAACATTTAAAGTACATTTGAGTCATGCATGTTATAATGTACCCTATTGTTTTCAAAGTAGGTATATTGTCTTTTGAGCTCAAGATGCATGCCAAGTTTCTTATGGGATGCATATAGAATTTACCTACGTAGTTGCTCGCATCGCTTACCAGTCGTGTATGTGGAGCAACCCAAGATACCATACACGCTGGGATGTTTGGCTGCTCTCATCGCATACCAGTCATGGGTGTGGAGCAGCTCTCTTGTACCTACCCATGCTGGGATTCTGCAAAAACTTTATCGGGACTTAGGTACCCATTTTTGGATGGGTCCTCCCTTGTTAGCAGAAAACACGTTAAGCACATTTGGTTCAGATATTGATCCTATATCATCCTTCAAAGCCCTATTCAATATGGTTTGTGACTTAGGAATCCAAGTTTGGTGAACCTTTGAGGGAAATGACAATTCAGTGCCGGTGAATGTGTGTCTAGGTTTAGAAGACCTAAAGATTTTCTCCCTAGCCAGTCGCCTAAGATGCTTTCTGGAATGAATCTGGACTGGGTATTTCAAGTAGGAATATGAGCTTATGGCGCTACATGCGTCATTGGATGATGAGTCATATTGCCTACGAGAGTTCACATCATTCACTTTATAATGATGATTGTGCGGGATTTGAAAAGTTCGTTTGCGTAAGCTTGGAACTTCTTCGTTGCACGCTTCCCTAGGAATGAGAAAGGAAAAATCTTGAACTTTCTCGACTTTAATTCTGGAAGATAATAGTAATTTTCCTTCCTCCGTCCTAATCTTTATTTGTTCCTTAGCTATTTTTAGCGCTTTGCTTTTACTTAACGTTTCAGCTTCAGTCAAAATTGACTTAGAATGATTAGTAAAAGCCTTTTCAGTTTTAGGAGCAAGGATGATTCTTTTAGTTTTTGTTTTATTTACCTGTTTCGAGAAAGATGTATTACTTGACAAATTATTGGAAACAGATAAAGACGGGGAATTTTTGAGATATAAAATCTCCTTTAAAAGCTTTTCCTTTTCAGCGTCAAAACCTATCTTTTCAGAGTCCAAAGTATCTTGTAAATCTTTCAATTTACAAAGAGTCTCTGGAGTATCACATAGGGTAGGTTTTTGATCATATAAAATATTTTCCCCGTTAGGAATTAAGTTAGAAGGAGATTTTTGACCTGCTGGATCTATATTCGAAATAACATTCTCTAATCGTTTAATATTAGAGTAAAGCATACGTTGTTCCTCTAAGACGGTCTCATATTTTGATGAGATTTCATTTCGCTCAGCTTCGCAAGAACGAAAATTTTTAGTCATCTCGCAGACCCTATTTTCACTATCTTCTAGCTTAGCTTCTAGGCTAATTATATTTGACTTTGCGTTTGTCAAATCTTCATTAGCATAAGCTAGGCTTTCTTGTTGCTTAAGCAACACGGAGTAATTATTAGCAAGGCGTGCTTCTAATTCCTCAATCTTCCTAGCTTGAGCATCCATTTTAATTTGATTTTATATTTAATTAAAAAATAGAAATTGGCTTTTGAAATTTCAGTGACGAAAAGTTTGGTTCACTCGAGACGTATCGCGAAGTATCGAAGAAAGTCGGCGTCGAAAATTTTGCCGTGTATCGAAAAATTTTGTGATGATTCCGAAAACTTCGAGAAAATGATCCAAACTTTTTCTATAATTTGCCAATGATGTCCTAAGTTGATTGTTGGATATAAATGATCGTTGACACGTTTTGCGGATTTGCTTTAAAAAAATATTTTACGAAAACGTCGTCTACACCGAAAATTTTGGACCCGAAAATATTAATTTGAGTTTTTTTTTTTTACCAAATGATAAAAAAAAATTCAGAAAATTTTGAAAGAATTATTATTTTTTTTTTAAAATCGGGTACTGTAACAGTTTCGCGCGAATTGCTACAGTAAATCGCGAATTTGCTACAGTGTTTTGGGTGCTACAGTGAATCGCGAATTTGCTACAGTGTTTCGATCGAAGCTGCTACAGTGAATGCTACAGTGCTTCGATCGAAACTGCTACAGTGAAGTGCTACAGTGTTTCGATCGAAACTGCTACAGTGAATGCTACAGTGTTTCGATCGAAACTGCTACAGTGAATTGCTACAGTGTTTCGATCGAAACTGCTACAGTGTTTCAATCAAAACTGCTACAGTGTTTTCGGGCGAAACTGCTACAGTGATTATTTTTATATTATTTTTAATTTTTTTTTTAAATCTGTCCACTTTCGGGTGTTGACCAGTCAAGTTTCGGGTTGACCAGTCCAGTTTCGGGTTTGACCAGTCAAAATTGGATTAACTAGTCAAATTTCGGATGTTGACCAGTCCAGTTTCGGGTTTGACCAGTCAAAATTTGATTAACCAGTCAACTTTCGGGTGTTGACCAGTCCAGTTTCGAGTTGACCAGTCCTGTTTCGGGTTTGACCAGTCAAAATTCGCCCGAAACTGAATAAAAATGCCCGAAACTGAGTAAATTGGTACTGTAGCTGTTTCAGGTACTGTAGCAATCGGGCAATTTGTTCATCTACCCGATTCTGGACTGAAAATGACGAAAAACAGACGCGATTTCTACCCAAATCTCACCCAAATCAACTGAAAAAAGTTGGGTAATCACTTAAAATGACTCGAAAACAACCTAAATACCACTTGAGCTTCCAAAATCAGTAAAATCAGCTCAAAAACTCAAGAAATGACATAAATTCGAACCCAAAAAAAAATACCCAAAATTTTCGAAAATTGTTCAAATCCGAACGTGTTTTGCTCTGATACCACTTGTTGGTCCCTTTTAATCCAACAATACTAATCTAGGACGATTTACCACGCTAATGATGAAAGATTTAAAGATCAAACGTGGGGTGGGTTAGTGTAGACGATGAGAGCTTTGAAAATGCTTTGTTTTACTATTCAACACACACGCACTCACACATACTACACCAAAAACACACACCCTAATGAATTAGGGTTTGGGGGTATATATACCACATTAGTTGGTATATTATACCCCTAGTAACTAAGAACTAGAATATTACAAACTAGCCCAAAGTTAATTAAATACAAAGCAACTAAGATAAACACATTGAAATTGAACACTATAAAATATTCCTAACATATTTATTTTCTATTGCACACCATTAATTGTTCCAACCATTTCGAAACCACGTGATTAATTCAAGGGTCAATTCGAAATTAGACCCCTTTAAGGGTTTGATTTCAAATCCAGACCCTGTTTAAGAATTTTTTAGGTTAGACCCATATTGTGTGGTATAAAAAAGTGGTATGAAAAATATGTGTACTGGTATAGAATGATTGTTTTGTGTTACATTTCAACATACTGGTATGTCATAGTAATAAAGTGGTACTGCAGAAAATAAACTGGTATCAGATGATCATAAACTGGTACCGAATTATGGTTTTGTGGTACATAATTGCAACATACTGGTATGTAAGAGCAATAAAGTGGTACTATATAAAAATGGGTCCTTAAAACTAAATATTTTCCGAATAGGGTCTGAACCCTAAATTATACTTATGTAGGGGCCTGAAATGAAAATGGCCCACTAATTCAAAACCATCGATGTTATTAGGTACACGTCAACTGCTAAACCATGCATTGATTGATTGATTGAAAGCATGTATATTTTTAGGAGGGACAATTTCAATTCGGGCCCTTGTCAGAAATTATTTACACATTTCAGGCCCTATCAGAATTTGCATTAGTTTTAAGGACCAAGTTTACGTAAAAGGCGGAGTTAAGGCTTAGAAATATGAATTGACGATAATACCCTTCTTAACATATTATAATAAGCGTTATTTTACACGGCCACTTTCAGTTATACATTTTGATTATATTGTTATATACGTATAGCGAACTGTTATTTTCCATCACTTATCTGTTACGATGATGCAGAAAATTGTTACCGACGGAGAATATTTATTTTATGAATCTCGTTTTTACAGTGAATCGAGCTCCAAAATTTCGAATGCCCATTAAACCAACCAATTTCGGCGTGTAACGTAGGATGTGTTGTGGTATTGACGACGCAAGATGTAAGATTTGTAATGAATTTTTATCTTTCTATTTAGGGTTCTAATTTGCGAAAATAAGATGAAATCAAAGCCGTTTTTGACAACGATTACATCTAATATGTATAAATTCGGGCAGCTCGGTACGGCACCTTGTTTGCTCGTTTGTTCGATGTTCATTATTTAATTTCACAAAAATAAGATCGACCCCAATAAATTGGGTATTTTTTCGCTACGCCATTAGATTCGAAATTATGTGTCAATTGTAACTCCCAAACCGTAATTGGTGTAATGCATGTGGTATGAAAGACATCGACATTAAGCAGATCAGATGTTCGTAAATTGATCCATATGTTCTTGAATTCAGGTGATGAACAACTGTTACTAAACTAAAAACATTTGTTACTATGTCATGGTTTAACGGTACTAGCTGATTACAGTTTGATATATTGTGGTGTATCGATAATAAATTGGTGTTGTTATTGTGTAACGACTAACCGTTACTTGGAGTTATAAAAACATTACTAAATTATAATTAAATGAAGAAGGAATGTGCTTTTTTTCTTTTTGAAATGGAGTTTAGAGGGAAGTGGGGGTATGTTTTTCGTTTTGGCGTGATTTGTAAAATTTCAGGATCCGTTACTAGCATATGTTTTTCTGTTACTATTTTGCCTCGATATGTTACTAAATGGTCGGTGAAATTTCGGGCGGAAAAACTAGAATTTGATGAATTTTGGGCGGGAGAGTCATAACCTAAACTAATTACATATTAAGTTATTATTGTGATTATGTATTCTGGTACTCGTATTGTAGTGCCTTGTTACCTGCATGTCGTCTTCTGTTGTTTTCTCCTCTTCAATTGTTTCTGATTATTGTTAAATTATTACTACAGGAAATCAGTAAACAAAATAGGGTTTACGTTTAAAATTAATTGATGATGTCATTAATTTTGTTGAATTATTATGTTAGGTCGACCATCTGGATTGTAATAAACAACTAATAGTTCATATCCACAACGTTTTGAGTAAGTAGAATCAATTTCATAGAAGCATGATCATCCTTTCAAGAAGAGTGCTAATTGTTTTTCATACTACATACTTCAACTTCTTCAATTCCAACATAATCTCCACGTAAATCATAACCTAAACTAATATATTTTTATTTAAAACTTCGTAAATTAATATATTTTAGTGAATGTAGCAAATTTACAATATAAAATTTGAAATCATAAACTAAATTAATTACATATTAAATTGTTATTGTGACTATGTATTCTTATACTCGTATTTGTAGTGCCTTGTTACCTACATATCGGCTTATGTTGTTTTCTCCTCTTTAATTGTTGCTGATTGTTGTTAAATTGTTACTGCAGGTAATCAGTAAACAACATAAGGTTTACGTTTAAGATTAATTGAAGATGTCATTAATTTTATTGAACCATTTATGTTAGGTCGACCATATGGATTGTAATAAACAACTAATATTCATGGGAGCACTAAGTATTCATGGAAGAAACATGAATCTCGATAGAAAAAGTGTATATGTTCACTTTAACTAACCAATAGTCCAAGTCTTCTGTTCATGCTCATTTTGAATTTGATACACTTCGAAATTTAAGAAATTCGAGAAGGTAAGTTACAGATAATCAATTTAGCTGTCCAGAACTTTGAATTAGAATCATTGGTGCCCTATATCTAAAGTTATGATTGAAATTAGACTGACTGCCAATCTGGACAGAATAAAATTTATACATAATTTTCGGGCACGTTTTTTAGGTCAATGGACTTCGACTCAGAAAGAACGTAAAGAATAAAAGTTATAGATAATTAAGTTGGATATCATAGGAGTTTGAATCATGGTCATTTGAATTTTATATCAAAAGTTATACTAAAAAAAGTTCATGTTGCCATTTTCGGGAAATGCCATTTTCGGACAAAGCCCGGAAGCTTTTTTCGGGCACGTTTTCTAGGTCAATGGACTTCGAATAAGAAAGAACTTAAAAGTTATACATAATTAAGTTGGCTACTCACAGGAGTTTGAATCAAGGTCATTTAAATTCTAAATCGAAAGTTATACTAAAAAACGTGCAGGGTGTCCTCGGTAGTTTTTATTAATTCCTCTTAGTGTCTTGCTACCCAAGAAGTGTTATGCAGAATGCATGAAGTGTTATCCAGAATGCACAAAGAGGTACCCGTCGAGTGTTTTATTAGCAATGCAAAATGCATAAAGTGTTACCCAGAATGCATAAAGTGTTACACAGCGAGTGTTTTATTAGCAAAAGCTTAATTCATAGGCCACGTCAAATTTCATCGCGATTAAAATCAATAGATTCATTGATTATTGAGACTCACGATCAATTTCACCTTATTCGGTTATTAAAGTCCAGATTTTTCTTTGTTTCCACGAGATTTTCGAATTAGTTTTAATACATTATTCCATTATAAACTTCAAAAATTTTCATTGATTATTCACACCCATGGGAAATTATCATCGATTTAACCTTATTCAGTCATTAACGTCGATAGCCGGCTTTTAGATCGTATATTTTGGTTTTCGTTGAACATAGTTTGTGCTTCAGTCGTTTGGAAAGTGGGTGTAATTTTGGCAAATATGAAGGATAGAAAAGTCATTTACAATGGGTTTGGTCCTTCTTTCTAATACTTTCAGAAATTAGGTCCTCAGACCTAATAAAAACTTGAAAAGGGCCTGAACACTATATGAAACTAGTGAGTAGGGCCTGATCACAAATATACCCTTCGAAGGATGGCAGTCATTGCATCGCGATATAATATATATATATATATATATATATATGATTTCCGTAGAATGATTACCTATTTCCTTAAACACTTGCCAAAATATATATTTAATATCGCTATAAAATCCAAGAAATGCAAGATGGTATGATAGCGAAATACAAAATGTCGCCATAAATAGGGGTGTTCATTCGGTTATAACCGAACCGAGCCGAACTTTCGGTTAACTGAAAGTTCGGTTCAAGGATTTTATAAACCGAAAACCGAACCGAAACCGAAATGTTTCGGTTCGGTTTCGGTTTTTACCGAATTTATTTCGGTTCGGTTCGGTTAACCGACCGAAAACCGAATTTTAATAAAAATAAATAAAAATAATAGTATATAAACATGATTTTATTATAAAAATATACTATCATATATAGAATTGTATAAAATTTTAAATTACCTAATATTTTCATATTTTATTTAATATGTTAATATGATTTAAATAAATTATAAAAAATATATTATCATTTATCTATATATATATTTGTATAAAATTTTGATATAAGTAATATTTTTCACATTTATAACATATGGTAGATATATTATTAGTATAAAACACATAATAATATATATGTATAGAAAATAAAAATAATAATAATTCGATATTTCGGTTCGTTTCGGTTTACCGAAGTAATAAACCGAAACCGAACCGAATTATTTTCGGTTATCAAAATGAAAACGGAATACGTACCGAAAAATTTCGGTTCGGTATTCAGTATCGGTGGATCGGTCAACTGACATTTGAACACCCCCAGCCATAAACATAACAATAAAAATAATAAAAGACAAAATTACAGCTCATTAATATTATCCTCATTAGTCTCTCTCAAGCTGTCTCTGTCGGTCAACTATGTACTTTTTGTGAAAGCAAAACGCAACTAATTGAAAATGCGTTATCATTAGGGACATTTTCATTTCATGCCCCTACATAAGTATAATTTAGGGTTCAGACCCTCTTTCGAAAATATTTAGTTTTAAGAACCCATTTTTATACAGTATCACTTTATTGCTCTTACATACCAGTATGTTGAAATTCTGTACCACAAAACTATAATCCGGTACCAGTTTATGATCATCTGATATCAGTTTATTTTCTGCAGTACCACTTTATTGCTCTGACATACCAGTATGTTGAAAGTTTGTAACACAAAACAATCATTCTATACTGGTTCATATATTTTTCATACCACTTTTTTACACCACACAAAATGAGTCCTTTAACCTAAAAAATTCTTAAACAGGGCCTGAATTCGAAATCAAACCCTTAAAGGGGCCTGATTTCGAATTGACCCTACTCATTAATGTTAGGTACAATACAACATTAAGGAGCTAAAACTATATTCACACGTTACCTAAATATTTATTTCATTAATAATGTATTGCTCAGAGTCATCACGGATGCCAAAAAGCCAATGGAGTAGGTATATACATACACATAAATATATGTCCAGTGTAAGTACATATATAAGAGTACTCTTTGCACACGCAAATACTTACGCTATGGTATAATATATAAATATATAATATTAAATTTATTTTCTTAATATTAGTCAATTGAAATTATATTTGAAATTTTATTATTATGAAATTGAAGATAAAAGAATTAACTAAAAATAATAATTAAAGATAATGGTGATTTTTAAACTTTATTATTATTTTCTTTTTAACATTTATTACCCGTGCTTGCACAGGCCGGTGGATGATTATAATTTTTATTACAAATATAGTAAACAAATCTCGTGTATTGGCGAGTAATCGATACGACTAAGGTAGCATGGTTCGCCGTCGCGGCGAGATCTCAACTATTGCGGCCATATCGGAGCGGGATGGGCCCTCACCGCGCCATAGATACGGGTTGGCGCAGATTCGATTCTGTCGCGGAGAGGTATCGGGCATATCGGCGAGTTATTGGGCGTCGCGGATCGACGCGACCGAGTTATCGGTTGCAGTGGTGTTACATTGGCCGTCTCGGCCGCTTGTGATTTTCCGTTTTTTTTTTTGGTTTGACAGAGAGAATAGAACGTGTGATATAATTATGGGCTTGTAATATAATGGGTTCAAATCTATCATTTAAAATTTTTATAGTTTATTTCCTATAAGCACACAACACTTAGTTGTAAAACATCTCTCCAAATTCTGTATTTGGTAGCCCTAATTAAATTTGAAGTAAAATCCAACAATATGTAAAAAAAAAAATTCACCTATCTTCTTATTATTGTTATTATTATTATTATTATTATTATTATTAGAATTATTATTATTTTATTATCGATATTTATATTCCTTATAGTAATTTTATCATCGTTTATATGATGATATTTTAATCTTTTCTAAAGATATTGAAACTCATTTCAAACATCTTGAAAATATCAAGATGTTTGAAATGAGTTTCAATATCTTTAGAAAAGATTAAATATCATCAATATAAACGATGATAAAATTACTATAAGGAATAAAAATATCATTCATTATATTTTGAAATTCAGGGAGCGTTTTTCAATCCAAAAGGCATAACGTTCCACTCATATTGTCCAACTGGGACTGTAAAAGCAGTTTTATATCTGTCTTTTTCAGCAACTTGGATTTGCCAAAAACCTGATTTTAAATCGAATTTTGAAAATATAATGGCATTAAATAATCGATCTAAAAGATCTTTTTTATTTGGAATAGGATACCTAATACATTTTAAAACCTTATTTAAGGGTTTATAATTAATAACTAACCTTGGTGCTCCCCTTTCCTTTTCGGCATGATTATTAACATAGAAAGCAGTGCACGACCAAGGTGATTTCGAAGGTTTTATTAAACCTTTCTGTAAAAGAGAAGATTTCTTTTTTACATAATTCTAGTAATTCAGAATTCATTTGACAAGGACGAGCTTTAGTGGGAATATTTTTCTCACTAAAATCATCTTCATATGGTAAAGAACTATATGTTTCTTTCTGTTCCAAAAAGCATTAGGAAGATCGTTACATATCTGCAACGTAAATTCATTATGTAATAATTTAATTTTTTCTTGTAACTTAGGATTTTGGAGTTTATCCTCAATCGTAAGTATGCTAATTTCTTGTTTAAGGTAATTTACCTGATTTTCTTTTGCCTTAATAAGGATAGAATCTTTAATTTCATTAAGAATCCTAGAAAAAGGTTCTGTAATGAATTCAGAGTATACTTCTTTATTTTCGAAGCTTCCTTTAAATCCATATTCATCAATATTTCTAATAGGAAATATTTTCCTAAGAAAAGGAGTACCAAGAATTACTTGGTTCGTAATATTCTTAACTAGTAAGAATGACGTAGGAATACAGACCTTATTTTTACAAATAAAAGCCTTAGGAATTTTATAATTAATTTGCAACTTTTCTCCGCTTGCAGAGCTAAGAGAATGAGTTGTTTTATGAAAATATTGGGTAGGAATAGTTCCTTCCTGTATACAATTTAAATCTGCTCCACTATCAATTAGTGCGATCAGATCCTTTTGAAAATTTCCATCGATTAGTAATGAAATCTTAACTAACCATTTTTGAGAAGTAATAACTTCTAAAGTTGAAAGATAATTATCATTTTCGATAATTTTTGAACTACTAGCGAATTCTTCGTTAGTAAATTCTTCAACTACTTCTTTTCCTTTTTCTAATATAGAAAATTTCTTTCAAGATCAATATGACTTAATTTTAAATGTTTAATTTCAGTTTTGAGATTCGTAATTTCGAGTGTTAAATCTCTAATATTAGAAGGAGATTCAATTTTAAATTTATTTTTATTATGAAGTAATTTCATTACTTCGGACATACTATAAGGTTCAGATTTAGGAATAACTTCTTTAGAAGTTTCTTCCTCTTTTTGAGTTATTCTTTTAATAATCAGATTTTTTAAATCTGGATCTTCTGTTTGTTTTAATATCTCAAGAAGATTATTATCAAGAACATTGATTTCTTGAAATTGAGATATAATTTGATATAAATTATTATCTTCTAATTCAGATTCTGAACTATCAATTTTCTTAGAGCAAGGTTGTCTTATTTGACAATTTTGACATTCATCAGATTCTGATGATGACGAAATATCTTCAATGATATTATTATTTTCATCGTTTGATGAAAGTTCTGATTCATTATCAGAGTTTAAAAGAATTTTTGATAATGTTGATTTTAATTCATTATCGATTTCTAAATTATTAATTTTCTTCTTGGTACAGCATGTACTAGCTTTATGACCTACTTTTCCACATTTTCGACATATAATTGGAGGAAATTTGTTCCTATATTGATAATTCTTATTATCTTTTGAGAATTTTTGTTCTCTTCTTTTTGATTTTCGAAATTTCTTTTTCGTATTGTTTAGGAGAATATTTTTAGTTTTATGTTCTTTACGAGTTTTACTCGTAGAGGGATTTTCCATGCCAAATTGGCCACAAAATTCTCCTAATTGTTTCTTTTCGTCTAGAGAATGTCTCTTGACTTGTTTATTTAATTTTATTTCATTGCATAAGGCTAAGCCTTCTTGTATGCAAGTTCCTATAAGTTTGCCATAGGTATAGGAGTTATAATCGATACTCGATTCTCCTTTCCTAAGGTTATTCCTTACTCTTTCTGCAAAGAGTGAAGGTAATCCGTCTATAAATTTAGACTTCCCGTGAGTACTATTTGACTCAGGGAGTTCCATAACTCGACTAAGGAAAGTATCCTTATACCATCTAAAAGATGTAAGGGTCTTACACCTAAGATTTTGGAGAAGAGTTCTGATATTTTCAGAATTGTCAGACCATCGGCCTGTGAAGTGTTCAATGATATTTACACATAGTGTATAAACAACATTATCAACTTGTTGACCATTTTCTTCTTTAATGGTTTGGTAAATATCGTCTTTTTCATGTTGAGATAAATAATTATCCCACCATCCTTTTAACTGACCAGTAAAGCCAGCGACGATCATCTTTGCAACAGCTTTATCATTATTTTGATTAGCTTTGCAAATTGTACTATACATAAGCATTCTATGTATCATATTATAGATTTGTCTTTCAGTATAACCGTCTAAATTCCATTCGTATATACTTCTACCGCTATACGAATTATTGAGCATAAACTCTTGTTCTTCGAACAAGATATCTTGAGGAGTAGGCCTAGGATAATAATATTTACTTTGAGTTGGCCTATCTGCATATTTTGTATGCTTTAATTTATTAATTTCTTCATTAAATGTATTTTGAATATCCTAAATATTATCAGAATTTTCCATTCGATTTTCAAATTCTTCACTTAAAGTATTAAGCTTTAAATCTTTAAGTTTTTCTTCGAGTAAATTTTCAATATGAGAAATTGATTTTAATTTAAAATCAATAATCTCAGGAGGAGGCTGAATGCTTGGAGAAGCAATATCGACCTTTTCAATTTTAGCTTTATCTTTTAAAAGATAATTTTTTATTTCTTTAATTGAAGATGAAATTTCTTCAATATTTTTCTTTAATAAAGAAATTTGTTCACCTAAAACAATAACATACATATTTGTATAATTTTGTTGTTTTAAAAGACAATTAATATGACTTAAAGTCACAGTAAGCGTATCATTTTCAAATAATTTTTGAAAAGCATTGAAATATCTAATTTCATTTTCTTTTTCCATTTGGAAACTAGTTTGGGGAGGATAAACTGTATTTAAATTTTCCCCGTTTGAAGTTTATAATTTCTCTCAAGAACTGATATCATGTTTTTAAAATATTTTTCTAAAAACCAAGGAATAAAAGGTAACATTTCATTCCTTTTTGATAAATCATTATAAAATTCATCTTGGAAAATAATTTATCTTCTTTATTAAAATTTCCAAAAAACTATTTTCGGAAAAGATCTCATTTGAGTAAATTAAATTCTTGATTAATTTTCTTTCTTGCCGGAGATCCCGGACTAAAATCAATTTTGGGTTTTAAATCCATTAAACATGAAAATCCATTTCTGACTCGGTTATTTCCTCGTCGTGATTTTTAAAAACTCCATGAACAATATTATCAGAATTAATTCTTAATTCTTCTACTTTGTTTTGAGAATAATCACTAGATATTGATTCTCTAATTTGAGAAGTTGAAGCTCTAGAAGGAGATTTTATCAAATAATCACATGGTGATATGTGATAATGAGAAGAAGATGATCTAGTCATTCTAGATCTAGGAGTTTTGATAGATCTTTGATTTTATTCGAATTGTATTTGAACAGATCCATCAGTTGTTTGTAGACGTGTTCAAACGGTTCACGGTTACGGTTCACGGTTATAACCGCCGGTTTACGGTTAGTGAAAATCTCAAACCGTAACCGAACCGCGGTAACCACGGTTACGGTTACGGTTTGTAACCGTAATCGCCGGTTACGGTTACGGTTTGAACCGCCGGTTTACGGTTTTAATTAAATTTTTTTATTTTATTTATAAAAAAACAAAAAATAATCACTTAAGTAAACTAAAGAAATTAATTTATTTAATAATGTAGAAAATGAAAAGAAAACAAATTACTCCTTAGATTTTGTAAGAAAAAAATACAATCGCCCAGTCTTCGTTTAACAATAATATTAGCAACACTTTCAGATATTTTGAGAAAGATGCGATTGCTTACAGAAATTCGATAATGTGTTTGATTTTAACTTGAGAATTGAGAGAAAAAAAATTCTGTGAAAAATTTATACAAATTCTACACATATTTATAGAACTATAGCATGAAAAAAATAAAAGTGGAACTAATAAAAATGATGACGGTAACATGAGAGTCAATTAGAAGAAAGAAAAAACTGAAAAATAAAAAGAAAATGTGAGTGAGAATATAACTTGATGACCGTTGAGTAAGAATATAAGAGAAATAAGGTAACGCCCAACTGTCGAAAAAATAATTAATCATCCAAAATTCAAGTTCAGCCTAATATAAGCTCAGTCCAATGCCTTATTTTATGGAAAACCCTCGGTTATAACCGACGGTTTGAACTGCCGGTTAACCGCCGGTTATAACCGGCGGTTCACGGTTAGAGAATTCTATAACCGTAACCGAACCGTAGCAAATCACGGTTCGGTTACGGTTTGAACCGTAACCGTTGACTACGGTTAACCGAACCGTTGACCGTCGGTTCGGTTACGGTTCGGTTACGGTTTTTTGAACCTTCTGAACACGTCTAGTTGTTTGTATGATTGAGTAGGGTTATTTTTAATTTTAGGTTGAGGAGGCAAAGCTCTTTCGATAACCCAATTTTCCGGGAATTCGATTTCTTCCCATTTAATAGATCTTCGAGTTGTGATATTAGATCTATTAAAATTGGTTTCTATAAGAACAGTTTCGTTGATACAACAGTTTCTATAAAAATTCACATATCTTCTTATTATTATTGTTATTATTATTATTATTATTATTAGAATTATTATTATTATTTTATTATCTTTTATATCATATAACATAAAGTTAGCTCTATTCTCAATCATATTGTATAAATCAATATCCTGATGTGTCATCATCGTTCTGCGCCCATCTTTATTTTTTATTGTGAATTTTTTTTTTATAATTATCAATTAAATAACTTCGAAATGAAGAGAAAAATAACATATAGCTACTACGATTGTATCACCGGTGATAATATACATATTTGGACTCTACAATCGTGACATATCATTTGTGTTAAGCCATATCAGTCCAGAGATGAGTTTCCAAGAACCCGATTTTTACCCATACAATGAAGATCTTGATAAGTACCGCCACGTCACTCTTCATGGAACTAAATATTTGTAAAAAAAAAACCTTTGTAACATATGTAATATAGCCTTATCATGTATTTTTTGCGTTTCACAAATATTATGTGGTATAATTGCATAAAACTTATATAATTTAAAACGTTTTAAAAAAAATTGCATATCACCCGCGACGGCGCAGCGATAATGCAACATATCCGTATCGCTCGTGTCCGCATCGATGTCCGCATCCGCGATGGCGAACCATGTAAGATAGTGGATATGTATTATCTTGTTTCAATAATAAAAAATAACAAATTTATAGACCACCTAAATTTCTATAAATACATAACAAAGATATCCAACCATCCCACCGATCAAGTCATTGGGAGCATCTCCTCCGGGATCAAGGCTAGAGCCAATGCACAAAACCAACCTTCAAAGGATTCCCCTAATGCTCTACTATCCTTGGTGGAACCCAGGTCAGTAAATGAGGCTCTCACTGAAAGTTCATGGGAATCTGCTATGCAGGATGAACTTGCTCAATTCGATAAGAGCCATGTGTGGACACTTGGAACGACCATATGACAAGTCTGTCATCGGTACCAAGTGGGTCTTCCGCAAAAAGCTTGATGAAATGGTATATCCGTAACAAAGCACGGATAGTTGCTAAAGGTTATTCTCAAGAAGAATGTATCGATTATGAGGAAACGTTTGCCCCCGTACCTAGACTTGTATCCATTCGTATATTATTTGCCTATGCATGCTTTAAAAAATTCAAGCTATTTCAAATGGACGTAAAAAGTGCTTTGTTAAATGATTTTATAAATGAAGAAGTTTTCGTCGAACATTCCCCGGGATTTTTAAATGAAGAGTTTTCAGATCATGTTTTCAAATTAAATATAGCTTTATATGGTTTGAAACAAGCACTTAGGGCTTGGTACGAAAGACTTAGCAAATTTCTGATAGATATGAGATCTACTACTGGAACAATTGATAACACCCTATTTATCAAGCATGATGGTGATCACATATTACTGGTGCAAATTTATGTTGATATCATTTTTGGAAGTACCAATAACCTACTCTACGAAGAGTTTTCTAAGTCAATGCAGCGGGCTCATACCTAGAAGATAACTCGCCGTCCCACCTGAATCATATCATATAATTCCATTTTAATTAGATCAAGAATTGTGTAATTTATTCCCTATCTTTTAAGAACATAATCAGCTTATGTCTATGCAAACAAAGATGATTAGGGCTGTAAATTAAGCATTCATACTGCTAAAAGTGATGCCAGAAGAATAATATCAATATCCATCATACCTGCAATACAACATATAATACCCTAATCAAAACAACAGTCAAGATTCTTGAAACATGCCCCTAGCGTCAAAATTTTTTCCATACATTTGTTGGATAATTAAATACACATCTATCAAAGAACGAAGACTAATAACAAAAGGCGAATGCAATAACTACATGAATTCAAGTAGGAATAAAATAACATAACTTTTGAAATGATGAAAACAGCCTCCAATCGCTTACCTAAATTTTACCTTCTCTCAAACAAATTCTGCTACAGCTATTAAGAGTTATCAGACCCAAAGTATTGGTGCATGAAGATATATATGATACACACACAGTTAAACATACATTAAGTACATATTTTTATATTGTTTGTCCCATTATAACCTAATGCATACATATTACATATAGGATCCAATTCAACGTAATATGGTTTTCATCATCTTACATTCCAACTAATGAGCCAAACAAATCCAACATTATAAAGGGAAAAGAAACACAATTAACTCTATTACCTATTTCAGAGATCAGGCAACACATACAACTAGGGGTGTTCAAATGTCAGTTAACCGACCGAACCGAACCGAAACCGAAGTTTCGTTCCGTACCGAATACCGAACCGAAATTTTTCAGTTCGCTATTCGGTTTTCATTTTGATAACCGAAAATAATTCGGTTCGGGTTTCGGTTTATTACTTCGGTAAACCGAACCGAACCGAAAAACCGAATTATTATTTTTTTATTTTTCTATACATATATATTATTATATAAAATATATTATTATATGTTTTATATTAATACTATATCTACCATATGCTATAAATATGAAAAATATTACTTATATCAAAATTTTATACAAATATATAAATATATATATATGATAATATATTTTTTATAATTTATTAAATCATATTAACAAATTAAATAAAATATGAAAATATTAGGTAAATTATAATTTATACAATTCTATATATGATAATATATTTTTATAATAAAATCATGTTTATATATTATTTTTTATTTATTTTTATTAAAATTTTGTTTTTCGGTCGGTTAACATAACTGAACCGAAAAGAATTCGATAAAACCGAAATTTCGGTTCGGTTTTCGGTTTATAAAATCCTCGAACCGAACTTTCGGTTAACCGAAAGATCGGTTCGGTTCGGTTCGGTTATAACCGAATGAACACCCCTACATACAACAGACAACAATTCCCCCAAATGAAGACAAATTTCGAATAGATAAAAAAAATAATAAAAAAAAAAGAAATCACAACTCACATATCAAACAATTAACAGACCTCATATACACTGGAAAGCATTAAGGGAGCAAACCTAAGCGTGGAGCAAATGATGAACCGATTGACTTGGGCTAAAAAATAATACTAATAACAGTTAAGAGCTTCAGGGCTAATAATAGTTAATCATCGGTCAGAAATGATGAAATAACATAATTATATGACTACAAGATCGAAGCAGGCTTAACTAACGATGAACACAGCTTCCAATCAACCAGATAGATACCAATGAACTCCGATGACCTAATAAATTAATCCAATTTCACGAGCGCGAGCTGGTGAAATGGAATAGAATAAAGTGAGCTCGTCATGATTCAAAGTGCTGATTTGGGATTGGAATAATTACCTTGTCGATTTGATCAACGCCCGAACGGAGCTTTACCTCCCATGGCAGCTCGCACCTTCTCTGTTTTCTGTCTTGCTGGTGAGAAGAATCGATTAAGTGCTGTTGCTTTCATAAGTGTTAATTTAAAATGGGTTGTGCTATTAATTTCTTTGAAAATATGGGCCGAAAATATTATTTTAACTTATTAATTTCTCAAATATGGGCGATTTTAAGTTGTTTAATCAATATGGGCACGCCAAATAATTTTTTGAGTTGTGTTCTTTCCTTGTGAAGTATAAATATAATTGTGGTCTAAAAGGCACCTTTTAAGCCCAAAAGTCAATATATCTAATCCGTGTCTAAATAAAAATATTAATGTATTTTGAAATAAAAATAAAACTGTATTAGAATCCATTTCTATACTCATAAGTTAGACACGGCTTCAGAAACAGAAAATTTCCGCTTTTATTTCCGTATCTATTCCGTGTCTAAATAAAAATATTAATTTATTTTGAAATAAAAATAAAAACTGCGTCAGAATTCGTTTCTAGTACTCGTAATTTAGTCATAGATTCAGAAACAGAAGATTTTCGTTTTTATTTCCGTATCTATATAAGATATTAATCTATTTTGAAATAAAAATAGAATCCGTTTCTAATGCTCACAGAACGAATTCCGTATATATTTTCGTATTTGATACTACGTTTTCTTGTAGTGATTATTACCTCTCAAGAACCGCCTACACCAATGGGTAAACAAAAAACCATGTATTTTCGAAGAAAGAAATCTCAATGAAGTTATAATCAAAAGAAGCACATGCGTTATAAGATCAAAAGACAAGCAATAGGCCATCTTTTTCTATTATTATTAGGTGTCATTAGTGTATTATCTTATATATATTACCCGTATAGATCGAGCCAATTTGACTTCATCCTCTTATGCAATTTCTAATAGGACAACATCGAGGAAAAAGCATCATTTCTAGAAAAAGAAAAGAAAAAAAATACATCAGTTTAGAAATCTGTTATGATATATGAAATGGTAATGTAAGCAAGCGTGATATCCTTCACTGCTTTGTCTGGAAAGTTACATTTACTTCGGTTCCTGGTCGGTTCTATGTGCGCCTCATTTTTTAATTAATACGTGGGCGAACGCTATTTTTAGTCATAATGTTAGAGTCATGGACGTTTTCTGGTCCCTCATGTTTAGAGGTGCCACTTCTAGTCCTTAATGCTACCAATTTTGGACGATTTTGCTTGATTAAGTTAATCGCTATTTTAGACGAAATTTAACACGTGAGAGCCAATGATCTCCTTTTACTCGACGTAAAACTTCATAATACATCTTCTTCTTCGATTTAAATGCACATGAACATCATTATACATCACATTTAGGAAATAATCGACGAACTTGAAAATGAGTTAAATTTGATACGTAATGATGCTCATATACGTTTTAGTTGAAGATGTTGAGTAATAAGGAGTTAAGTCAAGTTAAAGGAGATCATGTAATCTCATGTGTAAAATTCCATCTAAATTAGTGTTTACGTTAATCGGAGGACCAAAACGACCCAAAATCGATAAGATTAGGGACTAAATGTGGCACCTCGGAACATGGAGACGGAGACAAGAGATTATTATCTTTTTAACGGATAAAGACAATGAGAAGATAAGATATTCTCATTGACTGAGTTATTACAAAACCAAATTGTCATCACAACGAAGACATACACAATAAAGGTAGTAGTAGTAACTTCGATTCGAACTAAGTGGACAAACCGATGACAAGAAGAGCAACATTTATTCAAACCTTCAGACAACAAGGTAACTTAGAATTCAGAGGACAAAACAAAAAGAAAAATGAAAAACAACAGAGGTTCAAAGCAGACTTCTCTTGAGTGCATAATCTTCGTGCCAGCACATCTTCTTCCGGAAGCTATTCGTCATACATATACGTTAAGAAAACACAACGAAGACACACCGTCAGAACTCCAATTATTGTTAGATTAAAGACAGAACATGAGTGTAGACAAGACATTCAATTTTATAAACATACCTTGATTATATTAGTTAGACGATCGATTGGTTACAGTCACCTTGATCTTAGTGTTAATCCTTCCAATTTCTTCTGCGGAACCAGCGGCGCTTGGACAACGGTTCACGATCAGCACTCTTAAATTCGGATTCTCAGCGAATATGATCGGAACTTCTCGAAGGCCTACACAATCCTGCAACTGCAGTTGGATAAGATTGGAAAAGTTACCCGCTGACATTTTCCAAATAACTAAATCCGTGCTCCCAACGAACAAGGCTTTAAGGTGGTTGAATCCTCCATCAGCAACCTCCCAGTAATTTCCCGTGAATGCATTTTCCTTTAACTTGAGTACCTCTAGTTTGTCGAGAGCAGCAAGGACTTCCATTCGGCTCCAATCAAGATAAGTTCTTGACAAAGTCAATATCTTCAAGTTGGGAGGAAATACACGAGGTTGAGGAAGATAAAAGATCTTGCCTTCTGAAGGGGGTAGTGGAAAACATCGTTATGCAGCTTTAACTTTTCGAGCTTTTCCAACTTCACCATATAGTCGAACGAGACTTTACCCGTTCCATTTATAATCATGCCGAGATTTCCACGAATACTTACCCCCTTCAGGCTGCGGGCCATGTCGAGAACTTTTTCGGTGCAACTTTTAGGAGATATTTTTCCTAGAGTTTGTATGCTGCTTTCGTCTTGCGAAGTGGTCTTTGTTGGTTCTGGCAATGTAGTAATCGTGTTGGTCTTCACATGTCTCAAATGTCGCATCTTCCATATGTCTGCTTTGATTTCAAGGGAAGAAGCTGATGAATCGAGGATTAGAGTTTGTATGTTCCATAGTTTGGAGAAAGCAGCGGGAAGAATCATGGACTTTATTGATAAATGAATGAACCTCAAATGAAGCAGCTCATACATATCAGCTGGGATTCTACTAAATTGGAGGGGCTTCACATCTAGTACTCGAAGCAACTTAAACCCACGCGGAATTGCTGAAAGCTCTGAACCCAAGGTTTTGTCTTCATCGGAGAAGCAGACAAGAGAACGAGTCCGAGGTCCGTAAGGTCTAGAAGCTATAAAGTTGGCAACATTCGAATGAATACAAAGACGCCGATAATCATAGATTAACGCATGTGTTAACATTCCTTCTTCTGTAATCTCTTCAAGGAAATTTTCATTGTCCTCTCGAGATTGCTTCCTGCAGAAGTCCCAGAGAGATCCATGAATACGACAAGTTTTAAATTTACCATTTGAACTCCACTTATCAACTACCACCAAGTTCCTATTGATAAGCTCATCCAAATAGTTTTCTGCGGTTTCTTCTAGACTAAGATTTGCCCATTTTTGAATGAACCCTTCTGCAATCCACAACTGACACAACTTCCATGTTGAGATTTCCTTGTGACGAGGAAACATCCCAAAATAGAGAAAACAAGGTCTGAAGTGATAAGGCAAGCTGTCATAACTCCATGAGAAAACTTTGTCTATATTTTGTTGAGGATCATAATCAAGATATTTGGATAATATTCTTGGAAACTCATCAGCAGTCATGTTTTCCCCATTTCCACGGCTTGTAGACAGTTTCTGCCTAAGAACCCCCCCGATGACCACTATTGCAAGTGGAAGCCCCTTACATGTTTCAGCTATTAGTTTCCCAAATTCTCTAAATTCAGGTATATCAACCCGCTCTCCGAATACCTCGTACCGTAGGAGCTCAATGCTATCCTCGAAATCTAAGAGTCCTAGATTGTATGGTTCTCTAATGGAATTAGCCGAGAATGCGACATCCTTAAAACGGCTCGTAATCAATATTTTACCATAATGATTACTGGTGGGCAGAGCAACAGAAATTTTACTCCAATCCTCGAGCGATCGAACGTCATCCAGTACCATGAAGTACTTTCCCCTATCTAGATAAACTTTAACCCGTTGCGCCAACTCTTGATCGTTCTTGAAATGCACGTCCTCCGTTATTAATGTGAACTCCCTCAAAACGCTGATAAACACATCCCTTGGTTTGAACCCAGAAACATAAACCCATAAACGGTTGGGGAATTTATCTTGGATCCTTGGATCTTGGAAGATTTTTTCTGGCTAGGGTCGATTTTCCGAGGCCAGGCATACCAGTGATGGTGATGATGTCAAGACGTGGACTGTCTTTATCGAGCCATTCGATTATTTTGGATGTATCCTCTTCTAAGCCGACCACATTTGTTTCTCTTACCGGGGATACCTGTATGAGATAGATTATAGTAGACTTGAGGTTGAACACACACAAAAAGGTCCACGGCTAATAACAAAAGAAAATTGCGATGAAGACATATATATAATAGTTGACTCGGAAGTGTCATTGAGGAGCAAATATGTTTCGCCTAGTCTATTAGTGTTCAAATTTAACAGCATGCATAAAACCCTATATCACAACGTAAAAGAACTACTTATAAACATGATCTACATATCAACCAATACTTAATAGTTTTTTGTATGTCCCGGGTAATTCCACTCAATACATTGAATTAGGTTAAAATGTCCGTTCTCCACCCAGCTTACCAATCATCACTAGTCAAGATCCCTGTCGACATAATAATATTAAAAAGCCACATGGCTTTGGAATAGTCAAAAGAGGAATGCAAGTGGAGAAAGAAGAGAAAAAGAAAAGAAAAAACCGGTTGGCGCAACATTATTCAAAGGTGTGCTGTATTTTTCATGTTTACATTTGGGGATGTGCCTATAAAAGGCCATTGATCATATCAAAATGCATCCCACGGAAGAAAAAGAAGTGAGAGAGAGAATAAAATAGAGAGTTTGTCGGTATTTTCTCCGACTATAAAGAGAGATATTACTTGACCGGGTCCGCTGCCACGCCAAAAGTTAGTATCAGAGCCTAGCTTGAGTTTTATATATCTATTTATCATATGCTCTGTGGTTGCCACTAATATGGACCCTCCACATCAGAAAATAATACATATTATATTGCCATTGTAACGGTGACGATAAGCCGGTTTCAATAGTTATCTGCTGCAACCCCGTCGGGGGTATCGCTCACGACTGAGCAGAAATTATGGCGGTAAAATTTGATATCGAAAAGTTCAATGGAGAAATTTCTCACTGTGGAAATTAAAGATAAAGGCGATCTTGCGAAAGGACGGCTGCCTAGAGGCTATCGATGGAAAATAGGCCACAACGACAGACAAGAAAAAATGAAACGAGATGGATGGAAACGCTGTTGCAAATCTCCATCTGGTACTAACAGATGAGATATTGTCCAGCGTCGAAGAAAAGAAAATGGCAAAGGAGATAATGGGACCAACTAACCAACCTGTACGAGCCGACGTCGTTACACAACAAAATATTCTTAAAGAGGAAATTGTTCACCTTGATAATGTCTGAATCTACTTCGGTGACGGAGCATCTCAACGTCTTGAATACTTTATTTTCCCAGCTAACATCATTGGGGTATAAAACACAGGCTAAAGAACGTGCGGAAATTCTACTTCAAAGTTTGACTGATTCGTATGATCAACTCATCATCAACTTGACGAACAATGCCATAGATCTGCTCTTAGATAACATCGCAACTGCTATTCTCGAAGAAGAAATCGACGGAAGAACAGGGAGGACCAGCAAGCAGGCTCTCAACAGGTTGAAGCTTTTGACGGTGATGAGAGGGAGATCAACAAAACGTGGTTCAAGTGGAAGTCACACTCAAGGCAGGGAAAAAGCAAGAAGTAAGAAGAAAGATATAAAATGCTACCACTGTGGAAAGAAGGGTTACTAGAAGGATTGTTGGAACCTGAAAATTTCCAATCGTCAAGGAAATCTGGCAAACGCGCCAGGTGGAGACATATTGTGTAGCGAAGTAGCTATCTCAACGGAGTGCATGAAGGCGTACAATGAGATATGACTTCTTGACTTGGGTGCAACTTATCATATGACCTCTCGAAGAGACTTGTTCAACAACTACGAACCTATTTTAGGAGGATCTGTGTACAGTTGGAAAGATAACGCCTTGAAGATCGTAAGCGTTGGAACCGTGATGTTGAAGTGGCACGATAGTACATTTCGCACTATTCAAAGAGTGACACGTGGAAGGTCTGAAGAAGAATTTATTATCTGTGGGACAGCCCGATGATCTTGGATATGAAATCAAAGTTCGGGGAAGAAAAATGAAAATATTCCGCACAGCACTTGTAGTCATGAAAGGTGAAAAGGTCGCTGCTAATTTGTGTATGCTGTTGGGAGAGATGGTGCAAGAAGGAAAAGCGTCAGTGGCGTCGGGAATTCAGGCGAAAGATCTACTATGCTGTGGCATCAAAAGCTTGGGCATATGTCGGAACAAGGAGTGAAAATTCTTGCGGGCCAAAATCTACTTTTCGGGTCTCACGAATGTGTCATTAGCGTTGTGAGCATTGCGTAGCAAACAAACAGCATCGGCTACAATTCAATACATCAAATTCTAGAAGTAACGATATTCTAAAATTGGTTCACTCTGATGTATGGCAGTCACCGATTTCATCCCGATGACGAGGGAAGTATTTCGTGTCATTAGTTGATGATTACTCCCGGATGTTGGGTGTATATAATCAAGAGTAAGAGAGATGTGTTCATTACCTTAAAAAAGTTCAAGGCTCGGGTCGAACTTGATACAGGAAAGAAGATCAAATGTTTAAGGGCATGTAATGGAGGAGAATATACTGGTAGGGAATTTGATAGCTTTTGCAAAAGGGAAGGCATCAAAAGGCACTTCATTACGGCGTATACTCCACAACAAAATGGAGTGGCGGAGCGGACGAACAGGACTCTGTTGAAAAGAACAAGAGCCATGTTGGGAGCTGTGGGTTTGGATAAATCATACTGGGCAGAAGCAGTCAACACCGCCTGCTACGTGATCAATCGGTCTCCTTCAACGGCAATTGATCAGAAGACACCGAGTGAGATGTGGACAGGAAAGCCAGCGGATAATTCCAAACTCCATGTATTCGGAAGTCCTGTGTACGTGATGTACAACGCCCAAAAAACTAAGAAGCTTGATCCGAAGTCTAGGAAGTGCTTGTTCTTGGGGTATGCTGATGGTGTGAAGGGGTATCGTCTGTGGGATCCCATTGCCCACAAGGTTGTCATCAACAGGGAGGTTATCTTCTTAGAAGATTAACTAATCTGAGGAAAAGAAAGCACTACAAAGAAAAGCGCAGAAACTACCATGATTCAGGTGAAAGGGAAGTCTGTGGAACAATATTCTTCTGAAGCTGTACCAAAGCACAGGGAATGGCCAAGCGAATCTTCAGAGCCAGAACTTAGAAGGGACACACATAAAAGAGCTGCACCATCCTGACATGAAGATTACGATATGGATAGCAACGTTGCATACTGTCTGCTAACTGATGACGGAGAGCCATCAACTTTTCAAGAAGCACTGAATAGTTCAGATGCAGATCAGTAATTGGCGGCAATGAAAGAAGAAATGGAAGCTCTACGGAAAAACTAGGACTTGGGAGCTGGTGCCTCTACCGAACGGCAGAAAGGCAATCAGAAATAAATGGATCATTAAAATCACGTGGAACAGTGACGATCAAGTAGAGCGATTCCGTGCACGACTGGTGGTTAAAGGCTACGCTCGTAAAGAAGGCATTGACTTCAATGAAAAATTCCCACTTGTGGTTCGACTGACGACTAGAACCGCGGGCCGGCCCGCCCCTCCAAAAGGGCGGGCTGGGCTGCAATTTTGAGCGGGCCTGAACAGGCCAGCCCTGCAGGCCGCGGGCTAGGCGGGGCGGCCCGCCTTTTTTATTAATTATATATATTGTGTATTATATATAAAATATGTTAATTTTATATTTAATGATTCATTAATTAAATCATAATTAACTACATATAGTTATCCATAATTAAATAATAAATACCTTAATTAACTAAAAAAAAATATATAATAAATTAAACTATAAAATTTAAAAATAAAAAAATAAGAAATACCTAACGGGGCGGGCTGGGTTCCATTTTTTCAGGCCCGCTACATGGTGGGTCAGCCCACCCCGCCCCGCCAACTGGCCGGCTTTGGCGGGCGGCGGGCCAGCCCGCCCGGCCCGGCCCATTGACAGCTCTACTGACGACTCTTCGGGTACTCCTAGCGATATGCGAGATTGACTAGGGAAAACGGCTTTTCCTCATGGAGATCTTCAAGAAGAGATTAATATGCTCCAGTCGGAAGGTTTTGAAGACAAAGAAAAATGGAACTTGTTTTGCAGGTTAAACAAATATTTATACGGTCTCAAACAGGCACTGAGGTGTTGGTATAAGAGATTTGATTCCTTCATCATGAGCCTTGGATACAGCAGATTGAATGCAGACCCTTGTGCATATTTCAAGAGGTTTGGTGAAAGTAACTTTATCATATTACTGTTGTATGTTGACGGCATGTTCGTAGCAGGCCCCAACAATGATCGTAAGAAATCAAGGTCACAATTGGCTAGGGAATTTCAAATAAATGAGTTGGGACTGGCAAATAAGATTCTAGGGATTCAAATTCATCGAGACAGAAATAATAGGAAGATTTGGCTTTCGCAGAAGAACTATCTGAGGAAGGTCTTGCGACGCTATAATATGCAAGAATCTAAACCAATCTCTACCCCACGTCCTGTTAATTTCAGGTATCCTCCAATATGAGCCTTAGCAGCGAAGAAGAAAGGATGGAGATGTCGAGTACCGTATGCATCAGGGTTGGGAAGTCTTATGTTCGCAATGATTTGTACACGGCCAGACATTGCACATGCAGTGGGAGTGGCGAGTCGGTACATGGCGAATCCGTGCAAGGAGCATTGGAGCGCGGTGAAGAGGATCGTACGATATATCAGAGGAACCTCAGATATTGCATTATGTTACGGGGAAGCAGACTATACTGTCAGAGGGCATGTTACTCTGATTATGCAGGTGATATTGACAAGAGCAAATCTTCCACGTGATATGTGTTCACTCTTACTGGCGGAGCCGTAAGCTGTGTATCGAAACTTCAGTTCGTTGTTGCGACGTCAACAACTGAAGCAGAATATGTTGCAGCTACGCAGGCGAGTAAAGAGGCGGTATGATTGAAAATTATCATGGAGGAACTCGATGAACGGACAGGAGAATATTCATCTGTTTTGTGACAGTCAGAGTATCATGCATCTCGTAAGGAATCCAGCTTTTCATTCCAGTATCACTTCGTTCGTGAGAAAGTGGAAGAGGGCACGGTAGATATGTTGAAGATTTATACGAAGAGAACCTAGCAGATTTTTGACAAAGGCAGTCAAAACTGATAAGTTTGTTTGGCGTCGTTCCTCAAGTGACCTAACGGAGACGTAAGCAACATGAAGGACAATGAAGAAAGACTAGTGTGAAGATCCGATTGATCCTCAATCACTCTTCAAGTGGGAAATTGTCGACATAATAATATGAAAAAGCCATATGGCTTTTGAATAGTCAAAAGCGGGATGCAAGTGGAGAAAGAAGAAAAAAAGAAAAAACGGCTGGCGCAGCATTCTTCAAAGGTGTGTTGTATTTTCATATGTTTACATTTGGGGATGTGCCTATAAAAGGCCATCGAATGATCAGATCAAAATGCATCCCACGGAAGAAAAAGAAGTGAGAAATAGAGAAAATAAAATAGAGAGTTTGTCGGTATTTTCTCCCACTATAAAGAGAGATATTGAGGGTTTTTCCCTTTTATAGATTGAGAGGCTGTAACTCCTATATTTTTCCTATTTCTTCTTCCTTGCCTGTGGTTTTTACCCCGATTAGTTTGGGGGTTTTCCACGTAAAAATATCGGTGTCCGTTTTATCTTTAATTACTCAAAGATTAGTCGCGGTATTACTTGACCGGGTCCGCTGCCACGCCAACAATCCCTACGTCCGTTTGGATACCCATCTGGATTTCGATTTGGATACCCATCTTGATTTCGATTTGGAATCCCGGTTTCCTTCAATCACCCGATTGACCATGCACTGATTTGGATTTCTATTTCATGCAAATCCGAGTTAAATTCAATCGTTCATTATTTTTCGGATTTCAAATTCCATGACAAGCCCGTTTTCGAAATCCAAAGCAAAACACGTAATAAGTTTCCGTAATTAAATAATAATAAAAATAACTAAGGGTAAACGATGGGTCGAGCCGGTTCGAGAGCTCGATGAGTCCGTTTGTGCTCGTCGCCGACTCGCGAGCTCGATGAGCCGGCTTGAAGAGCTCAAGCTTGACGAGTTCGAGCTCATTTGTGGGTACTCGAAAGCTTATAAGTCGGCTCACAAACTGGTCTTTTTTATTATTTATTATTTTTTAATTTATTTGTACTTTTTACTAAAAAAGGTTAGATCTCGAGCTGGACGAGCTTCTAGAGCTCGAGCTCCATTTGAATTTCGAAATCCTAGCATTTGCCAAACAATGGATTTGGCTTGAAACTAAGATTTTGAAATTCATAATTTAAAATCAAGCGATTTCGTTCAAACATGTGAATCCAAACACACTCCTAATGAATTCGAAAACCTGAAATCACTGACGGCCACACATGAGGTCCACTGCGATCACTGGATCCGAGTGAAAATATATAAATATTGGTTATGGGGAGCAATTAAACTAGACCTCACTAACTTATGTTTCTGCCGTAGACATCCCACTTGAAATGTCAGAGACTGAACCACTAGGTCAAGCCCTTGGGAAAAACGGCCAATACTTATGATATATATATAGATACTTCAATTGCGAAAACTTATGATATATATATAGATACTTCAACTGCGAAAAGAAAAAGCGAATAACTAGTATAAAAAAAGAAACGAAAAATAACGATACCTCCTCAAACTTCCTTTTGTCAGAAATGTCCGATAATGCCTTGTCAAGCTTCCAACGATCACCATACTCGATTTCCACTTTATCCCGAACCACCTGTACTTTCCTTGCAATTTCGTCGAGATTGCCCGTACCGTTAAAAAACCTACCGAGCCATGATCGCGACGTCGTCGACAAGGTGTGGGTCACAAAGGCATCAATCGTATCTTCCGCATCGTACAAAGCGTTGCGAACTTTGCGCATCAACTCGCTGTCGAGCTTACTTGCTGAGGCAAACTTCAAGAAGTAGTTGAAGTATTCGAGATCGATGATCAACTTCTCGACTTGCTCGCGAACGTCGCGGATCAAATGGGAATGATACTTGACGAGTTCACTAAGGTTGCCGAGGAGAGCTTGAACAGCTGCTGCATCCGCCATTTTTTTTTTTTTACTTCCTTTTCACGTTTTAGCTGATGACTAATTCTTCTTAGTTTGTGAGATTTTTGTGTTGTTCATTTCCTTTGGTGCTGTTGAACTCGTATATTTATTATGATGCAATTCATGGAAATTTGTCTCTTATATGATACTAAATTGGGCCTAGTTTTCTTACCCACTTGGATTATGCCTATCCTCCAATCAAAACATGACACTTACTCATCGTGTTTAAACAACCAATGAACTCTAACTAGAAAATGGATTTTTAATTATTTAGGTTTAAATTTTAGAAAAGACCAACTCTAACTAGAAACAAAAAAACTGGTGCTATTGCAGAAATAATAATGCAAAACGTAAAATGCAACAGTAACTGAAATGCAATAAATTGGGTGACAAAGTATAGCAATATTTTTCTTAATTTTTTGAAAAATAAGTATAATAGTTTTTTATATCACTTTGTGACGATAAAACAAATAGGGCACTATCTTCATATATCGAGACAAAAATTGTGGTCTCTCGTAATTCTTTCGACAAAGGTAAAATAATTTTCTGAAGTCGCAAAATTATCTTCCGACTCATTTTCTTTGATGGAATAAACAATTCTTTCTTTCTTTTTTTCTTGACGATCCTGAAGTATACCCACTCTACCAGCTATGTGCTTAGCGCCGCAGATTTCGGGTATGAGACTAGAAGGGGCTAGGTAAACACGTCCCAAATTTACTTAACACGATAGTAATGAGATAAACCCTTAGAATAAACGTTTATGACACGTGAAATTATTAACTTGTTTTCGTAAGGCTGATCCCAATCTATTACTTTCAAACGTTATTAACGAAAATAAGATTATTAATGACGCTGATTTATTTTTGTATCTAGGGTGATCCCAATCTATTATTTTCCAACGTTAGTAGAAAAATAAGATTATTAATATAATGCTGATCTGGTTGAAGTGTGAACATTACTGTATTATTAAAATAGGGAGTTACTATTTACCGCCCCCTTTTTACTTGTTACCGCCCCCTAAAGGGCTGGAAAAAGACGATTTTGCCCTTATGATATTTAAAATAATTTAAAAAGAAAAAACTATAATAAACTATAAAAATTTCTATTTAAAGCTCTGTTCCAGACAACACTTTCCAAATCACACATCCAAATCAGACAAAAACACAAAAAATATTGAAATCACAATGGATCGCCGACAGGGACAAGGAAAGGGAAATGGCCTATTTTCACGAATGGTAAGCAAATTAACGTAAAATCAATCGTACGTAGATGGATTACCGAACACGGATCGGAATAGTTCGAAAAACGGCCGATCGAACGAGATTTGGGGTCGGATTTCGACCAGACCGAAACATGATTTCGGTCGGAACAGTACCGACCGAAACATGATTTTGGTTGGCACTGTCCCGACCGAAACGTGATTTCGGTCGTGCCATAGCCGACCGAAATTATGTTTCGGCCGGGACAGGGCCGACCGAAATAACGTTTCGGTCGGAACAGGGCCGACCGAAATCACGTAGTGTAAATCATACTAATACAATGCATATTATCCAGATAATATGGATTAATATGTCGGTTTGAGATATATTTGCGTGATATAATCGATTTTCAATATCGAGTTTATTGTTTTAAGCATTAGTTATAAGTCTTTTATATAATTCTTCGATGTAAACTTTTATTTTTTTAAGCATTATATTCATATATGTGTGTGTATATATTAGATTTAAATAGGTGACCATATGATTAAAAATTGAGTAATAGTATATAGTCCACACAAAAATTGGAAATAGAATCCCATCACGGTGATGGGGGACCACCTAACGTTTTTGTAGTGATCAAAATTTGAAATATCACCAATTCATCAACTAAGTAATTTGTCATTCCGATGGGAATTAATCAACTACACGAAGGAAACACAGTGATATTTATATAGACGTTTTAACTAATAAAATATAGTGGACCATATATATATATGTGGAATTTTATGGTGCTCATCTTATTTGAGCACCTTGCGTGGGCATATGTTGATTTGACACTGACTTGTGTCATGTCAATATCCAACATCGATATTTGAGGTTATGTCGTTTTAATTGACACATTCTAGTGCCTTGATAAATTTCATTGACATACAACATGTTTAAAATTACGGAAATAGTCGTTTTATCCCCATCTCATTTTCGTAATATTAAATGATCTCGTGGAGAATGAGATGGGGACAATAAATCTCGTTCCTGCTAACTGTGCGAGAATCACGCCCTATCCCGGCCTTGCAGGATAAAAATCGGTAATTTTTCTCCTGTTCGAGGCGATTTCTGCAGGAACGAGGAATGTCCGTCTAATTGACAATCATGTATCTTTGAAAACAAATAGTAAAATGATTTGTTGTTAGAATATAATTACTTAAAATTTAATTATTAACAATTGCGTATGCTATTATGAGATAAATATTGTAACTTCAAACAGTATTGTGATGAAAAAGAAAATAACATTAAAATGACTTGGTGTTTAAATTATAGTTATTAACAATTAGTATGCTATTGAGACAATAGTAGTAAAATATTGTAATTGTAACTAGTAGAAAAGAAAATAACATTAATTACAATTTTAAAAGGTGATTAGTTTGTAACCGTGATAAACATTTAACTAGTTTCGTAGTTCACGTTTAAAAATAATATTATTTATGTTATTCTCTCCTTGGATTTAATGTAGTTAGTTGTAATAATAAAATTTTAGTTGTATAAAATTAAGTGCTTGCATATCAAAAAATACCACGTATTGAAATATAGTTATTAACAATTAGTGTGCTATTATGAGATAATAATAGTAAAATATTGTAATTGTAAACTGATAGAAAAGAAAATAACATTAATTAAAATTTTAAAAGTTGATTAGTTTGTAACCGTGATAAACAGTTAACTAGTTTAGTAATTCACGTTTTAAAATAATATTATTTATGTAATTCTCTCCTTGGATTTAATGTAATTAGTTGTAATAATAAAATTTTACTTGTATAAAAATAAGTGCTTGGCTAGCAGTATCAAAAAATACAACACGTATTGATAATGATAATCTAATTATACTGATAATGTTATAACCATTAATTTATTCGTAACGAAAGCCACTTAACATGTTCTAATATTTTACTGACGAGGCCGGCGATGTTTTAGAACAACTATCGATATGTGACAATCACAAAAAAAAAAAAAAAAGTTATTGTAATATTTTAGCTAACAAGGCATGCGTGGTTAGGTTAGACAACTAACTTTATATGACATTTCATTAAGTGACTAATATATAAATATGTTAGGCAATAAAATATATAATATTAGGTGGCAATAATGACCTCGATCTCCCACCCAACCCAACGTGCCAAGGAATCTTTTCAGCAATTTGAATTGTGATGACATTTATTGACTTTTTTTATATTATAATATATGAAGCTAACAACTCCGATGTTTAGTATTGCCTCGTAAAAAGAGGAAAAATAATAAAGAAACAAAAATGAGTTAATAGTACATTTTCATTTCACGTGGGAGTAATTACTAAAACAATGTTATCTTGAGCCTCCATAATTGGGCTTTTTAATTAAAATAGGGGTGTTTTAACCCAATTTAGCTAAAATAGGGCTATCTCGGCAGAAATTAACAAAATCGTGCGAAACGTGGTTATTAAATGCGACGCCGCATCCATTGCCCGCGACGATGACGTGGCAACGACGATGGGCTTCGCGCGGGCCTGATCGGGCCCGATATTTGAAAATCGGGCCAGATCGGGCCCGATATTTGAAAATTGCGCCTGACTTTTAAATTAAAATTGCCTGGGCCGACCGTTGGCCCAGTAAACAGGCCGTCGCGCTTATTAGGCGCGACGTCGCGGTTAATGGCCGCGACGACGTGCTTAATAAAGCCGCGACCTCTTCTTCTTCTTCCCCATTTCTCCTCTTCTCCTCCCCACCGATTCCGGCGATTTACAGCGGCGAACGACGGCGGCCAACACCACGTGATAGATCCATTCTTCCTCGGCTTCGTCGATTAAGCTTTTTTTTTGGGTATGAAACTCCTAATTTGTTTAAATCTTGATTTTGATGTTTCGTTAAATTTCGTCGAATTCTTGCGTTTAAGTTTGTGTTTTGGTATAATATGTGCTTACATGTTGTGGGTTGTTTAATAGATTGATATAACACACTAATTTTACATAATTGATTCGATTTAGAAATTTCCCCTAATTTGGAAACCTAATTTTGAAATTAGGGTTTCTAGGTTATTTGATTCGTTTGTTAGTACATGAGTCAATTTATGTGTTTGTTTGTTGTTTTTTGTTGCGATATTGACTTTGAAACGCTAATTTAGGATGGATACGAACGAATATTACGGTCCGATCGATAGATTACTTTTGATATTCCAGGATAGTCATCGTTGTAACGATGTACTATCCAACGCTGATGGTGCCCTCGACACACCTTTGACCGTTAGGGGTTTGGAGAGTGTCGTCTGGGGTAAGCTTTCACGACCGGTGTGGTTGCACGGTCGTGTTCTGGAGAGGCTGGATACTATGTCCTTGTACGGCGTGTATAGTTGTGGATCTCAAAAGTTAGATCCACACTTGATCACGGCCCTCGTAGAGAGGTGGAGGAAGGAGACGCATACGTTCCACTTGCCTGTGGGTGAGGCCACCGTCACTCTTGAGGACGTCGGTGTGCTGTGGGGACTCCCCGTTGATGGTCACTCGGTCAGTGGTGTTATCCAGCACAGGACGCAGGATCAGTGGCTCGATTACTTGGAGGAGCTGACTGGTTACAGACCTGCTGTGGGGGCGTACACCGGGACGAAGGTGTCGCTGAGGAAATTTGCAGACTGGCTAGAAGCCAACGAGATCGATGATCACAGCTCAGATTATGAGGTCGATCAGCGGGCACGTGCATATGCGCTTTTGCTTATGGGATCGGTTTTGTTCCCCGACTCCAGCGGCAGCACGACGTCCATGACTTTACTCCCGCTGCTCGAAGACATAGACGCCGTGCACACTTATAGTTGGGGCAGTGCCGTGCTGGCCTTCTTGTACAGAGAGCTTTGTACTTCGTGCCAGCGTCAGAAGATGAACATCGGTGGAGCTTTGCGGTTGCTACAGGTTTGTTCTTTTGTGTACTTGAATTTGCTTGAGGTATACATATTAATTTAAATTTTGTGTAGGTATGGGCATGGATACGTATATTACCTGTTCAGCCCGTTATTATCCGTCCTCGAGTGCGGATGATGCCCATCGAGGAAGATGGAATTCAGTTGCACATGCCGGCACATGCTGCGAGGTAGTATATTTAATATATTTTTCTTAAAAAATGTAATATAATTTTTTCTTATACTATTTAATTTTTTTTCCTAAAAATATTTATATTTTAGAATATTGTTTGTATTTTAATATATTTTTAATAATATATTTATATTAATTTTATTTCAGGTGGAATGCGCTTTTCGATCATACGACATCGACGCACTCGAACTTGCGTGCGATTCGTGAGTCGATCGATAGCATGTCGATGGAGCAGTTCGTCTGGGCACCCTACGACGATCAGGCACCAGAGATTATGGCGTTGAGAGCGGACTCTCGACCAGCATGCGTTCGATCGTCGTGTCCACTCATCTTCTATAACATCGTTGAGTGGCACTATCCCTCCAATACATGAACATTGAGCAAGTTCAAGAACCATCTCCAAGAATGTAAGCTTTCCTCCCCAGCAACGATGGCAAACGCAAGTGGAAAAACTTTCTGATTTGCATCGAGTGCACATGCAATCAACATTTTATGCTTGTACTTCGAATACAAGTGTGTACCGTCGACACAGACCACTCTACGACAATGCTTGAAGCCGTCAATGCAAGGTTTGAATGCCCAAAATACATACCCGAATTTTTTTACTCCAGACGTATCTTGAAGATGCAACCACTTCACCACCGTTCCGGGGTTGTAACGTCGCAACGCTTTCATGAATATAGGAAGCTGTTGGATTGACGTTTCCCAAGTACCATAAACAATCTCTTTTGCTCGCTTGAGTCCATGCCATGCTTGAATATACGAGATGTCGTACCCAAAAGTATCTTTTACGAGCTGCTGCACATTTTTAGGTAAATACTGAGGGTCATTCTTCACCGTTTGGATTAATATTCTGGCAATTTCAGTACGCGAAACATTGCGATGCATGCTGGCCAACTCGTGCGTGAAGCATGTGTGGGGTCCTCCGTATCTCGTCACCTTCCAAAAAAAACTTTTCGGTTTGAAGACGGCACGCAGTGTCCAGTTACAGTCGTCGCTGTGATTGCATCTCACGCTCCATGCGGTTCTGTTACTTTTGGTCACGTGGTACTCACGTCTAACAACCCTCAAATGGTAATCGTTAACAGCACATTTTAACTGTTCTTTGCTATTAAACGTCATACCTACGTAAAATGCGGGATCGTCCGTGTCGTAAAAATCACCACCAGTTTCGTCAACTTCTGGGGGAGCCATTTGATAAGAGGTATTAAACGGGACCGACTGGTATAATGCTCTATTCTCTTCTGGCTCACTTGGCGTTGGTTCATCGTCATTTTCATCATCGGCATCGGCGGGATCTGGCAATTCGTCTAGTGCCCCACCCTCGTCGTCAGCTTCAGAGTCACTGACGTCAATATCTCGGACGCCGTCATGAACGATCTCAGGTTGCGACACCGTCGAACTAGTAGGAACCCATTGGCTACTCGAAGGTATATCTTCTTGAGGGGCAAACGAAATATTCGTCAATCCTTCTGTAACTGAAGTGATGTCAGGAAACGAATCCATCGGCGCGGGATTAGTGTATTGAACGATCTCAGTTGTCTCGACAAAGACCTCAATGTAATCGAGCTCGTTGTCGGGATCCAAGAAGTATGCGAGGTCGGCATCACTAGACACTAGTAGGAGATTATGATACAGTCGTGAGTGTTGATAGTGTTCGTTCTTCACTCGAACGATTAAAAAAAAAGCATTGTTGTCGACGGAAGTCATGTCGTACAGCATACTAAGAAATTGATCGAAATTGGTATCGCGACGAATTCGTCGATAACCAATGGGTTGAAGACTATACTGTATGGTGTTTGATTCGTGTATGATTTCACCGCCATAATAAACAACTACTTGAATTTTTCTAGACACCATATTGGATATGTATGAAATTCATGAAATAATAATCGACAAATCGAGACGTTTAAATAGGGTGATTTTGGACGCGACGTCGCGCCTATTAACCGCGACGCATAGTGGCCCAATAACGTGAGTGGGCTTAGTGGGTTTTCAGTGGACGGTTAGTGGGTTTTAGTGGGTATGGGTCAACGTCGCGTCCATTAGGCGCGACGTCGCGTCCATTAACAGCGACGCTGTCCCACGCGGGCCACACGCGGGCCCGACCGGGCCCTTGCTGTGCCACGTCAGCCGTCGCGTCCAATAGGCGCGGCGTCGCGGCTATTAACAGCGTTTAACCCGATTTTAGTAATTTTTGTCAAATTAGCCCTATTTTGTCTATTTTGGGTTAAATTTACCGTAATTTAATTAAAAAGCCCCCTAATTGACTCCAATATAGGGTGATCCCATCTAGTCAGGAGTGGGTATTAAATAATAAGTTGAGTGTGAACATAAATTAATAATGTGATCACATTGAAATGCATCTCATGTCCCGCTTCATCATTCCTTCAAAATTGTTTTCAAAAAGATGTAGAAAAATAGTACCAGATACGACCAAATGTTTCTCACGTCCGTGATCCTTCATCCCTTAAAACTTATTAAAAAGAAGAAAGAAATAGAAAAAATATACTTTAATGTCATCAAAAGAGGGAGTGATATATTAGCAATAGATGAATTGAGTGGAATACCACAATATTCTATTCATATTCGGATGACAATCGACTCTGAATACGAATATTCGAATATTTGATCGAATCATAAAATGATTCTTATTCGTATTTGGAAATACGAATCGAATATTCGAATACTCGAATATGGATTATATTTGAGGATTTATCTTTACATTTAATAAAATATAAATATTATTAAATTTAAAATATATAATTTAAAATATATATTGAATTGTAACATTATGTATTGACACCCCTTTGAGGGTGAAAAAACCTTAGAAATTGTACAACTTCTTAATTTTGTTTTCCATCAATAATAATGTAAATTGTAATTTAAAGAATGGAGTTATTCAAATTATTCAAAGAAAACTATTACACATTTATTAATTTTATAATTTATGGCGGAAGTTATTTCTGCACTTTACCATTAGAAATAAACAAACTTCTAAATTTATAAATATTATTCTTTCGTTTATTTTTAAAATCTTTTTGTACCACAATTAATTCTTATTAAAAATTTATATATATATATATATATTAAACTATTCGAATCGAATAATTCGATTAATATTCGAATCGAATATTGTGATTTAATATTCATATTCGGATATTTCTCAAATAAAAATATTATTCTTATTCGGATTCGTATTCTAAATATTCGAATTCGAATCTTAAAGTTTCGAATCGAATCACGAATCGAACCATCGATTCATTTGCAACCCTAATTAGCAGGCCTAACATTAATTCACACATAGTTAGCTTTAATATGAAAAATAGAAAAAAATATGCTTTAATATCACATTAGTGGACAGGGCCGGCTAGGTTAGTTGGGACAAACTAATAGATCACCCCTCAGTAAGTGATAAATTCCTTATCAATTATCTTTCAAATTTAAATTTCCTCCTAAACTACGGTAGAAATATTTTTTCCGGTTAGATACCAATCTGTAAACAGTTATATTTAATATCTCAAATATTGAAAAGGACGAAAATAACAATTTATTGAAAACCTGACGTCGTTCACCAACCTCAACCCAAGGTGCGAAGGAATCTCGTATTAATCGTTCACCAACCTCAACCCAATCTGTATATTTCATTTAATTTATCGTAAAAATATAATAACGATTGCTTGAAATAATATTAGGGAGATAGAGAGTAAATATTTCTTTTATACATTTTACGCGACCTAATCACCTTTATATTATTAAAAATTCGTTATTACTACTAATTACATTTACTATAATTATACACCTCATCTCATAAACATTTATATAATTTTACATGGTATCAGAGCGGGCAGAGATCCGACTCAATTAAAAAAAAGACATGGGCAGACACGCTCGATTTAAAAAGACATGAGCTCACACGTGAGGTGGGGAGTGTTGAATTATCACGTGTGGTGTGGTGATGAGATATCCCACATCGACATTAGCTAGAAAAAGTTAATGGGTTTATAAGTTTGATGTGTCACTCCTCTTAATACCAATTGGTTTAAGAAGGAACCCCATGAAGCTTATACCGGGCACCCCTTCTCCGCGTGACATGTGTGCGTGGGCCTCGGACGCAGAGGTCCGGCCCGAATTTCTACAGACAATTTCTACACTTTGTAACCGTGATAAACAGTTAACTAGTTTCGTAGTTCACGTTTTAAAATAATATTATTTATGTAATTCTCTCCTTGAATTTAATGTAATTAGTTGTAATAATAAAATTTTACTTGTATAAAATAAGTGCTTGGCTTGCAGTATCAAAAAATACAACCCGTATTGATAATGATAATATAATTATACTGATAATGTTATAACCATTAATTTATTCGTAACGAAAGCCACTTAACATGTTCTAATATTTTACTGACGAGGCCGGCGAGGGTTTAGAACAACTATCGATATGTGACAAACACAAAAATAAAAAAATAAAAAACAGTTATTGTAATATTTTAGCTAACAAGGCATGCGTGGTTAGGGGTGGTTCGGTACGGTATACCGTACCAAAACTGTGATACCGTATACCGTACCGAAATTTCGGTATCCAAAAAAATCATACCAATACCATACCAAAATTTCGGTATACCTTAAATTTCGATACGGTATCATACCGAAATTTCGATATGGTATCGGTATCATACCTTTTATACTATTCATACGGAGGTTTTTTTACCATGCGTGTCTCGTGACTCGTTAATTCGTTAAATGTTTAATCAATTCAATCTCCTTAGGCCCCAATAAGATAGATTATTAATACCAAATTTTCAAAATAAAAAGATTTTTTAACCTTAAATAATTTAGCTAGTCTACTTAGTAAGACAAAAGACTTTACATAACCACAAAATACAACTTTATATACGGATTAATTAGAACAAAGCGGCTATATTTAAAAAATTACTGAAGATAACAAAAAGTAATTGCATTGCATCTTCACGCTTTCAAAAATCATGAAAAAAACATTAAAAAGGCAAAAATTAAACGTTACTTGAGTTACATAAGTAAAATATGGTGGGCCTAATATTAGAAAGTTGTGTATAAGTTAAAATTTATAAATAAGTATATGAAGATCCTTAATTTTTCATTTTATATTTTTTGAAATAATATAATATATATAGGGGTGTATATATATGTATAAAATATATTAAAAATTTTAGAATTTCGGTATTCGGTATAATCGGTATACCTAATTTTAAAAACTTTCATACCATTACCGTACCGAAAATTTTCGGTACGGTATCATACCTTACCAAAAACTTCGGTATACCAAAATTTTCGATATTTTCGATACGATTCGATACGATAAGGACGGTATTTCGGTATTTTTTCCCAGCCCTATGCGCGGTTAGGTTAGACAAGTAACTTTATATGGCATTTCATTAAGTGACAACTGACAAATATATAAATAGGGATTTTTAGTGAAAAATACCTAATTAGAATTTGATGTTATGATTCAGTCCCTACATGTTTTACTTTGTAAATAGGTACTGACATTAGGCATAAATTTAGGTTAAACTCCCTCACATTTCAAATTACTATTTTGCCCATTCTTCTTTATCAATACGATGCGTCAGATATAATAGAAAGAGATGCCACCACAGTCCAAGCTTCAAGATGGAGAAAAAAAAAATTCTGCGAAAAGAAATCAGTTGGTGTTGTTGCTTTACCACGATTCACCGCCCGGCTCACATTCTCATCAGAGTGAATTTTATTTCCCCAAATAAGGTTGAGTCAAATCCCTCGCTTTCATATAGAACTTATTCCAAAATTCCTTACCCCAAGCCATGACGATGGAGCTGTTGTCTTGCTTGCACATCACATCTCTTCACACGCCCTTATTCCCATTTATCTGGGGCATATGAATAAGGATGTTAAAGAAGAAAAAAATTAAAATTACAGCAAATGTGCAGCTGCCCACCTAAAAAGTCTGAAGACTTAAACTTGAGTAAAACGATATATGTTGTTTGAGCTATGGATTGGTGTTCTTGGAACAACAGTTCGTGTGGTTCTGCGCTTCTTTTGGTGTTGAGGTTTCATAGAGTGGGAGATCGATACAGTTACTAGACGTGTTTCAATATTTTTTAATTTCTTTCCCTTGTTGCATTTCCATTGATGTATATGTATTGAGATTTTTCAAAAGGTGCAATGAGTTCAACAAGAATTTAGGTGTATTCTGTTGATACATTTTGTCGAATTTTTCGAATTATCGATCTCTGTTATGCCATGAACCACCAAGCTGTGATGTGGCATGAACCACCAAGCTGTGATGTGGCTCGAACTGCAATACCTCCAAGTGATGGAGAATATACGAAGTAGGAATAGTGTTTAAGGCCCTCGAAGTGGCTTAGACTATAAATGCTTATTAGTGAATAACTGGTTTGTTTCCTTATTATATGTGTACTATGACAAAAATACCTGAATTCGAACACAAACTACTTAAATTTCGAATTCAAATACTTGATTTATCATATGAAATACCGACACTCAAACAAAAATACTTTTGAAAGGGGGCGAGATACACTCCACAAAAATTGTTGTGTTAATGAACCATATCAAGTGTTAATGACATGAATCGCCAACAACATAAAAAAACCATCATTTTGGACTCATTTATGTTGTTGATGATGAGTAATGTCATTAATATGTAAGATGTTGATTAAAAACCATCATTTTGGACTCTTGTAACTAGACCATATACACAAGTATTTTAATTTATGGCCTTAAATTAGGTACTTTTAGCTTCGATTTAGGTATTTTCTTGTCGAATTCAAGTATTTGACCTCGAATGAATGTGAAGTTGCTAGAAAACTCATTTTATGTTGTTGATGATGAGTAATGTCATTAATATGTAAGATGTTGATTAAAAACCATCATTTTGGACTTTTGTAACTCGACCATATACAAAAGTATTTTAGGTCAAAAAATCCGTATTTTCGGACTTAAATTTGGTACTTTTAGATTCGATTTAGGTATTTTCTTGTCGAATTCAAGTATTTGACCTCGAATGAATGTGAAGTTGCTAGAAAACTCATTTTATGTTGTTGATGATGAGTAATGTCATTAATATGTAAGATGTTGATTAAAAACCATCATTTTGGACTTTTGTAACTCGACCGTATACAAAAGTATTTTAGGTCAAAAAATCAGTATTTTCGGACTTAACTTTGGTACTTTTAGCTTCGATTTAGGTATTTTGTTATTGAATTCAAGTACTCGACCGTAAACGAAACTGAAGTTGCTAGAAAACTCATTTTATGTTGTTGATGATGAGTAATGTCATTAATATGTAAGATGTTGATTAAAAACCATCATTTTGGACTTTTGTAACTAGACCATATACACAAGTATTTTAGGTCTAAAATCAGTATTTATGGCCTTAAATTAGGTATTTTTAGCTTCGATTTAGGTATTTTCTTGTCGAATTCAAGTATTTGACCTCGAATGAATGTGAAGTTGCTAGAAAACTCATTTTATGTTGATGATGAGTAATGTCATTAATATGTGAGATGTTGATTAAAAACCATCATTTTGGACTTTTGTAACTCGACCATATACAAAAGTATTTTAGGTAAAAAAATCAGTATTTTCGGACTTAAATTTGGTACTTTTAGTTTCGATTTAGGTATTCAAGTACTCGACCGTAAACGAAACTGAAGTTGCTAGAAAACTCATTTTATGTTGTTGATGATGAGTAATGTCATTAATATGTAAGATGTTGATTAAAAACCATCATTTTGGACTTTTGTAACTAGACCATATACACAAGTATTTTAGGTCTAAAATCAGTATTTGTGGCCTTAAATTAGGTATTTTTAGCTTCGATTTAGGTATTTTCTTGTCGAATTCAAGTATTTGACCTCGAATGAATGTGAAGTTGCTAGAAAACTCATTTTATGTTGTTGATGATGAGTAATGTCATTAATATGTAAGATGTTGATTAAAAACCATCATTTGGACTTTTGTAACTCGACCATATACAAAAGTATTTTAGGTCAAAAAATCAGTATTTTCGGACTTAAATTTGGTACTTTTAGCTTCGATTTAGGTATTTTGTTATTGAATTCAAGTACTCGACCGTAAACGAAACTGAAGTTGCTAGAAAACTCATTTTATGTTGTTGATGATGAGTAATGTCATTAATATGTAAGATGTTGATTAAAAACTATCATTTTGGACTTTTGTAACTAGACCATATACACAAGTATTTTAGGTCTAAAATCAGTATTTGTGGCCTTAAATTAGGCACTTTTAGCTTCGATTTAGGTATTTTCTTGTCGAATTCAAGTATTTGACCTCGAATGAATGTGAAGTTGCTAGAAAACTCATTTTATGTTGTTGATGATGAGTAATGTCATTAATATGTAAGATGTTGATTAAAACCATCATTTTGGACTTTCGTAACTCGGCCATATACACAAGTATTTTAGGTCAAAAAATCAGTATTTTCGGACTGAAATTTGGTACTTTTAGCTTCAATTTAGGTATTTTGTTATTGAATTCAAGTACTCGACCGTAAATGAAACTAAAGTTGCTAGAAAACTCATTTTATGTTGTTGATGATGAGTAATGTCATTAATATGTAAGATGTTGATTAAAAACCATCATTTGGACTTTTGTAACTAGACCATATACACAAGTATTTTAGGTCTAAAATCAGTATTGTGGCCTTAAATTAGGCACTTTTAGCTTCGATTTAGGTATTTTCTTGTCGAATTCAAGTATTTGACCTCGAATGAATGTGAAGTTGCTAGAAAACTCATTTTATGTTGTTGATGATGAGTAATGTCATTAATATGTAAGATGTTGATTAAAAACCATCATTTTGGACTTTTGTAACTCGACCATATACAAAAGTATTTTAGTTGATTTCTGAATATTAATGTCCATTTCACTGACGATTTCAAACACAAGCCCTTTAGCCAAATCAAGAACGATCGATCGAAATCTATAAAGGTTTGGATAATGGCCCTAAGCAACCATTTAGCTCATTTTCTAGAGATCTTACAAACATCCAAAGTAGCATAAATCAAAGGCACATCGCCGAAAGGCAAAAAGGATGACAAAGCTCGAAAAAATATGGCAGTCGTCGTGCCTGATAATGAAATAACAGGCTTCAACCGTCGTACCTCTTACACATTTTGTTCAGTGTAGTGTTATATACCTGAACGAGGTTCAAGCTTCCTCCTTTTCAGAATCTCCATCATCATCATCGTCCGAAGATTGTTCTTTCTCTTGCCCGCCTGAGTCTAGTTTGATCTTCTTGTCTTTGTTCTGCTTCTTCTATTTCTTCTTCTGACGTTTCAAGCATTTCTTTGCTGTTCGTTCCTCTGCAGCTTTTAATCTTTCCACCCTCCTCTGATTGAATTCAGTTAGCTGCTTTCTTTTTTGGTAGTCGCCTTCCATTCTGGCCACCCTGTCTTGTTCCCTTCGCCTCATTTGCCTATACTGCAACCAACAAAACCATTCAAAATCGAAGCGATAGGGCAAAACTTGAATTTGAAGATCGATCCACAAAGCTTCTTGATACAAGCTCCTTCATTGAGAAGTGAAGACATTAGGCTAACGCTAAGATCTTTTAAGCGTATAGGGACTTCGAAACCTGATAATTGAGTCATAATTCTCCAACACCAAAATCCATAAAGCTAGAAATGCCATAGAAGGTGGAAAGTACGACGCCATAGGTGAACTGGATCAACGAAGCATAGTCTTCAAACGCTTAAACTGAGAAAAAAGTGAGCGAGCAAATATACCTGATGAAAATGGCGACGGTGCTAGGTGGCGTGGAGGTATAGCCGCCGCGGAGGACGACGATCTCTCCACAACCTGAAATTCTCCTCCGGCGACGGAGATCGGTCGACCGCCACCAGACGATGACGTCGACGACATGGGTATTCGACAAGGCATCGAGTGGAGCTTAGGGTTTGAGATTGGGCGTCAATTCGCTATAATGATTATTCCAATAAGTTTTTTTTTTATATAATTATAGTATTATGATATTATGGTTGAGGGAGTAAAAACTAAGTTTACCTTACGTGTCGGTACCTAGTTGCAAAATAAAAGCTGGAGGTACTGAATCATAAGTTTAAATTCCCATGGGGTATTTATCTCTAAAATCCCCATATAAATATGTTAGGCAATAAAATATATAAATATTAGGTGGCAATAATGACCTCGATCTCCCACCCAACCCAACGTGCCAAGGAATCTTTTCAGCAATTTGAATTGTGATGACATTTATTGGCTTTTTTATATTATAATATATGAAGCTAACAACTCCGCTGTTTAGTATTGCCTCGTAAAAAGAGGCAAAATAATAAAGAAACAAAAATGAGTTAATAGTACATTTTCATTTCACGTGGGAGTAATTATTAAAACAATGTTATCTTGAGCCTCCATAATTGACTCCAATATAGGGTGATCCCAATCTAGTCAGGAGCGGGCATTAAATAAAAATAAGTTAAGTGTGAACATAAATTAATAATGTGATCACATTGAAATGCATCTCATGCCCCGCTTCATCATTCCTTCAAAAATTGTTTTCAAAAAGATATAGAAAAATTATATCAGATACGATCAATTGTTTTAAGTTATAACTTATTAAAAAGAAGAAAGAAATAGAAAAAATATACTTTAATGTATTAAATTATATTATATTTAATTGCAATAATAATAATAATAAAACATTTATATATATAAAAAGAAAAAATTTGGGCTCGATAAGCTCGACGAACTATCGAGCCCACATACAAAAAGCTCGAGCTCGACATTGACCAAGTTCGAGCCGAGCTTTGACCGAGCTGCTCGCGAGCAACTCGACTCGTTTTCAGCCCTATTTTGAATTGGTTGGAACACTTATTGGTGTGCAACAGGTAGTCGTCTAAGCAATAAACTTGTGGATACAAATCCCAATAACTATTTTTTTGTACGGATAATATGCCTGTAGCATAGAACCTTTCAGAGAACCTTTTTATTCTATGGTTAATTTGGGTTCAGGCCCTATTATGCATGTTTCGACATAGTTCGGGCCCCATATGGTTTGTTTTTGGATAGAAGGACCTAAGTAACGATAATATAAGTTTGAAGGACCCATGTGATAAGAAATGACAATTCTATCCTTTATAGGTGCTAAAAATTACAACAATTTGCCATCGTCTCCTCTGTTCGATTTAGGGCTGCTGTGAGGATTCTAGAACAGAACGAATATCGTTGTTTAGGTGCAAATAAGATGGGATCGACTTCGACTCCTCATGGGTAGTTATAATAAACGAATAATTTAAAGTGTAAGAAGAAATAATGTCGAAATTTCACTTCGAAAAAACGAGAATATAAATGGACCAAGTATCGAATTTAATGGCCGATTAAGACGAAACTGAGTAAATTGATAATGGGTCTTAATAATGAACTAGAATTTTTGAGTTTAACTAGGAAATGGTGAAGAATTTTGAATCAAAATTTTTTATGCGACGTATATTGAAGATTTTCTGAACACGATATCTGAGTAACAAGTCATGCAATTTAAGTAACCAATGTAGCGAAGATAGTAACAGATATGACTGTTACAGTAACAAATGTAACAATCGTAGTAACACTTACCATTGAAGAAAGTAACAATTGTTGAATACCAATTCTTTGTTACAGAAATCAGCAATGACTCTAAAAAATGGTGAAAGTAGCAGAAACGTCGACGTTATTGTCCGAATTAGGTTAATTAGGGCTTCTCAACCCAATACCCAAAACGCAAAATGGGTAGAAAAATTTAGTCCAACCGAACTGCAGCCCTAAACCAATAATGCGTTTTGGATTTTTTTTCTTTTCAGACTCATTTTTCGTTTTTACTGTTCACATACCAAAAAATTTGAAAATATTTAGATTTTGCCCCATAATATTATTTAATTATTTTAAAGTCCTATTTGGTAAATTACATATACGCCCAGAATAGTTTTTAATCATTTTCAGTCTTATTATGGTTTGTTTTTATTATTATTATTGTTATTATTACTATTATTATTATATTGTATTATTATCACTATTAAACTATTATTATTGTTTTTATTATTGTTATTAATTATGGTTTTTTTATTAATATTAATATTATTGTTATCATATATAATTATTATTATTATTATTCATCAAATGGGTTTATTTAATTTTAATTATGGGTTGTACAATAACACAATTATAAAATTTAAAAATAATGTCAATGAATGAAAACGATAAAATAACATACTAGTACCAAAATAACAATATATTACATGCCGAAAAATTATGCATTTTTTTCAAATCAAATTAAAATAACAGTGTGGTCTAATATGTAATTATGACAAAATATGTGATTAATATAGAAAAGTTGTAAAAGTTGATGTGAAGGAGAATATTCTAAGAATATTCTTTTGAGTTTGAGAATGAGTTTAATGGTTGAAGTTGAATTACTGCTTGATGTGACATTTACTGCAAAATGGGTTTATAAATGGGTTTTCGATTGGAGATGGCCTTAGGTTTATACCGAACTATTACTTCAAACCCAATTCGAAAATCTAGTGTTGGAATCTCAGCTTTAATTGTCGAAATTCAGAAATAGTTGACCCTAACCTCATATTATTGAACAGTCCCTGAGTAACAAATATTAAAAGGTGATAACAATTCTATATTTTCCTACAAATCACTAAAAGTTAGTAACTAAACAGTAAATTAAAATAACAAAATTTTCAGTAAAAATAACATATCTGGAAAATAATTATTTTAACAATAAAATCGATTTTTATTGACAAATTTTACAGTACATATACAAAGTAACGAATAGGGGGCTATTAGTGACAAAACCACCCAAATCGATAACCCTAATCGAAGAGACGATTTCGCAATCCCACCAGCCGGCTACGGCCACGAGCAGCGACAACGAGCGGCGGCGACCTCGAGCAGCTAGCCATCCCCAACGTACTTCCTTCCAAGCAAGCGACGTTGACAATGGTGAAGAAATCGAAGAAAGCAGCGAGCCATCACACGAGCAGCGACGATGATCAGCGACGAGCACGAGCAGCGAGCCATCCCACGACGACCACGGCCAAGAAATCGAAGAAAGCAGCGACGAAGAAGGAGAAAATGTCGAAACAGTCGAAGGGTTCCAATGAAGCGAGACCCATCCCACGACCCCGATGTCAACCCAGATATTTCGTTGAAAATGTCGGGCCGATTTATGATGGAGCAAGCGACGAGCATAAGGAGGCGGTTCAAAGGACGCCATTTGCTTCTTTCCTCCGTATCGTCCCGTGCGAGATAGGAAGTGCTAGGCTCGTGGGTATGATGAAACGATTTACCCCAGACGGTAAATTTTTTAGATTCGGACACGATACTGTAATTCCGTTTTTCGTTTTAGAGTTTTCTGTGTTTATGGGGTTAAGGGCGAATGGGATGTTTGTAGACTTGAATCATAAAATTGTGGTGAAGGATGTTGATTTTGTGAAGAGGTTGTTTCCCGCTACATCTCAACTGTTTCGAGATGACGTGCTGAAGAAGATGGGAGAATTATCGCGTTTGGGGGGATAGAACTAGCTTAGAAGACTTTAGTCGAATGTATATTTTGTTAGTCTTTATTTGTATTCTATTCCCCACGTCGAACTACTGTTTGCCGTCGTTCGCCTTTGAGTACATCGACCGGTTGGACGCGGTGAAGGACTACGCCTGGGGTAAGGCAGTCCATTCTTTCCTGATGAAGTCAATCTTGCAAAATGTGAGCTCTTCACTTTAGCATGTTGTGACTGTATATTCAGGTTTGGGTTTATGAGCACGCTCCCCGACTGTGTAAAGCTCTATCGATTACAGGCATGCCTCCTTTCACGAGGTGGCGGCCAGCCGAACAAGAAATGGAGCAAGCTATTGAGCTGTTGAATGAAGATGATGTGGTAAACCCGATCTATGTGTGGCGGAACGAGTATGAGGCGTTCTGCACATTAACCGAAGTGTTTATTCCTACTTTGGAGACGACGGACAAGAAGTCTACCGAGGAGGAAACCTTTAAGGAGAAAGCCGAGGAGAAAGCTGTTGGTGACGAGGGTGGTCATACGGAGAATGCTGAGGAGAAAGCTGTTAGTGATGAGGGTGGTCGTTCGGAGAACGCTGAGGAGAAAGCTATTGGTGACGAGCATGGTCGTCCTTACACGCCTATGGAGAAAGCTGTTGGCGATGATTGTGCTCGTAGGGAGACTGAGCCGGTCGATGAGTTTGTGGAGCAAGCTGTGGTGGTGGAGGAAATGGAAAAGGAAGTACCTGCTGTGGAGGAGGCAGAAGCTGATGCTGTGGTGGCTGAGAAGCAAGCTGATGCTGTGGTGGCTGAGGCAGAAGCTGATGCTGTGGTGGCTGAGAAGCCAGCTAATGTTGTGGTGGCTGAGGAGCAAGTTGCTGCTGTGGAAGAGGCAGATGTTGGAGTTGTTGCTGTGGTGGCTGAGGAGTAAGTTACTGCTGAGATGTAGCGGGAGCAAGCTGCTGTCTAGGTGGATGAGAGTATAAGATTTGTGGTTTCAGCTGCGTTGAGGTCGTTCACTATTGCGACGGTGGATCAAGAATACAAACAATATGTCGCTGCGAACGAATCTCTTGAGGCCGGATCAATTGCTTGCACGGTAATGGGAGGGATAACCGCAAGAAGAAGAAGCTGGCCGACTTTGTAACGCCTCCAGGGAGCACGACGCCGATGAAGAAGAAGCATAAAGGTGCAAAAGGCGCTACAAAAGAGGGACCGATCGAGCTGTTCGATATCTCGTCGGGTAAAAAGTTGGATCCTCCCACAGAGATGTACACGCTCGATAGAGACTTTGAGGGAAATGCATCCCTATCCCCGAAAGAGAAAGAGATCGTGGACTGATTTGTTGCAAACGCCAACTTCAAGTAAGTTGTTGGATTATGTTTTGGATGCGGCGTTATTATATTTATCTTTGAATTCCTTGCAAATGCAGTGCCGTTGTATGGGAGGACAACATCCACCGTTTTCACGGGTTTCATTTGGTGGAAATGGTGAAGGGGAATGCTACTGCGTCTGATGTTATAGACGCATGGTTTAAATATTTGATGTTGGTGGCTCCCGACTCCGGCACGTACTTCCTTCCTTCCTATGTTTCGGTGAGTTGGTTTCATCGAATATCATGTTTTTAATTTTGTGGGAGTTAACTAAACTTTGATTAATTCTTAGCAAAATATTGAGGGTGTGTTGTCGAGACTGGGGAGGCGTCTCCAAGTAGGAACCAAAAACGGTATGGAGACATTGTTGGAAAAAATGGCTCCTGTTACCAAGACGCAGTTAGAGCATTTTCGGGCGATCGTACAGTCCGAATGCAAGTTTGTTGCGCTGCCATTGAACAATCACAATCATTGGCATTTGCTTGTACTCGACGTCGAAAATAGGTATTGGCAGCATTATAATTCAATGAGGACGCCTACTGGAACATCTGATGCAAACCGTTGTGTAAGTTCGATTTGTAACTAAATTGTTTCAGGTGTTTCTTCGTTGAACGTGATTCGCTGATTATTATGTTATAAGCGCTTGCACTTGGACATTATTTGAAGCATGTGGGGTTGGATCCGAAGTTTGCTTCAACGGTCCTGCCTAAGATTTGTCGCCAGCAAGCCATGGATAGCTTGGATTGTGGCCCGTGGGTGTGCATGTTTGGGTACGCATTATTGAGAGATGATATGGTACGTGGGATGAAATCAATGCGTCCGGCGACATCCGATTATATCGGGCGCAGATTTTAGCCGGTTTGTTACAATTTGCTGCTATGTGTACCTGAGACTTTTGTGTAGAATGTTGCTTTTGAAAAGATTTCGCTTATGTTGCTGACAATGTGTGTGCATGATTCTAGTTAACTCTCTGTTGTTTATGGATTTCCTGCAGTAATAGTTTAACGTGTTATTAGTAACAATTTAACGCTGGTAAAAAACAGAAGTGAATACGCAGGTAACAGGTCAGTACTTGAAGAGTAACAGATAACGCTGGTGCAATAACAATTTATAATGTAATTAGATTAGTTTAAGATTTTCAAATTTTTTATCGTAAACACGCTACATTCAGTATAATATATAACTTCACGAAGTTTTAGATAAAAATAGTTTATGGTTATGATTTTTCGTGGAGGCTATGTTGGAATAGTTGATATATAGAGTGAAAAATAAGTAGCACTCTTGTTGAGATGATGATCATGCTTCTAAGGAGTGATTCTACGTACACAAAACGAGAAGATACGATCTATTAGTTGTTATATTACAGTCCAAACGGTCGACCTAACATAAGTGATTCAACAAAGTTAATGACATCTTCGATTAATCTTAAACGTAAACCTTGTGTTGTTTACTGATTTCGTGCGGTAACACGAGAACGTATAAATAGTAACAAATTAACAATATTAGTAACTATAAGCTTACTTGGGTAACCGATCAGTACGTGACAGGTAACAGATAACGCTGTCCCAATAACAATTTAATATGTAATTAGTTTCGTTTATTATTTTCAAATTTTTACTGCAAACACGCTACATTCAGTATAATATATAAATTCACGAAGTTTTGGATAAAAATATTTTATGTTATGGTTATGATTTTCGTGGAGGTTATGTTGGAATTGAAGAAGTTGAAGTATAGTGTGAAAAATAAGAGCACTCTTCTTGAGAGGATGATCATGCTTCTATGGATTGATTCTACGTACACAAAACGGGAAGATACGATCTATTACTTTTTATTTTACAGTCCAAATGGTCGACGTAACACAAGTGATTCAACAAAGTTAATGACTTCGATTAATCTTAAACGTAAACCTTGTGTTGTTTACTGATTTCGTGCGGTAAGAGTTCAACGTATAAATAGTAACAAATTAACAAGTGTAGTAACTAGAATCGGGTATTCGGGTAACAGAGCAATACGTGATAATAACAGATAACGCTGTGAAATAACAATTTAATATGTAATTAGTTTAGTTTCTGATTTCAGGCAGTAACAGTTCAACGTATAACTAGTAACAAATTTACACTACAGGGTAACAGATAATCTACGCTTGATTTTATTTACTTTCCCGCCCAAAATTCATCTCATGATGGTTTTCCCGCTAGAAGCTTCAAGGCCAATTTAGTAACAGACAGTGTTTTTAAAAGCGTTGTGTCGCGCGCTTTGTAGCGCGCATATGCGTGATTTTTCTAAAAACGCGACAAGGCGTAAATCATTTAGCGTGGCTTTTATTTTTAATTTTTTATATTTTTTTCTGTCTAAGCGCTTGACTGACATAGTATTCTGCTGGACATGACATGTGATAGCTTGTCAGTCATCAAACGCGTTATGTGGAGGGGTGGAGTGGACGAAGGTTCTAGTAATACACTACTTTAAACTTTATATATATTATATAATAATGTAATGGGAGAGAGGAAGTGTCGTTATGTTGTTTACCCTTCTTTATTTAATGGTTTTTCTTAAGTTACTTTTTTTTTTAATTTTTAGTTTTTTTTTGTTAAACTTTCTATTATAGAGGAGTCAATAGGAAGCAATATATTAGAATGGAGGTAAATATATTATTAGACACATAAGCTATAATATAACAAATTTATGTTATATATTACGTTTTTCTGCATTATAATTTACTTGCTTGAAATACTCAGACAATGCGCTACGCTATTTACGCTACACGCTTCAGGAGCCAAAACGCGTCGCATTGCGCGTCGCGCGTTTTAAAACATTGGTAACAGATGTGGGCAGGAAAGTAACAGAAATGCAATTACTAGTAACAGAACCTGAAAATTTTACAAAACCCGCCAATGCGAAAAAAATACGCCACACTTTACTCTAAACCCCATTTCAACAAGAAAAATCATCTCTCTTCTTCATTTACTGACTTTGACAGTATCCATGGTCCCCACTATGTCAAGAATACATGATTCGATTCTTGCACTTTGTGCATATAAAAGCGAATTTTGTTTTGTTGGAGGTAAGAGAAACATCATCGTTAACAGACCTCTTATTACTAGTTACCCAGCGTTTCTCATATTTCGATAGTAGCTCCATCTCCTTGAGATACAAATCACCTCTTAACAACACCACTATTCAATTGCTTATGGATAGTGATGTGAAGTTCATGGTGAGGTTGCACCACGAGCTAAGAATGAAGGTCATTGACATGATTGTATCTGAACACGGGAATATAACTGAGGATATGCCATCTCAGGTCGGGCCATCACAGGGTGAATGTCGAGTTCTCGCGAATGCGAACTCAGTCGACTTTTGGATTCGCTGCATTGAGGGTGAAGGACAATGAGGCTAATAAGTTTCGAAGCAAGCTTAAGAGGTATGTTGTTGCGAGCAGAAAGTCTTTCAAGTATATAAAAAATGACGCTAAGAAGATCATCGTAGTATGCAACATCGATGGATGTAGATGGAGGATATACGCAGCTCACCGGCAATGTGATGGTATGTTTATCATAAAAAACTGCAACCTCAACCACACTTGCGGTGAATCCAGTTTACTAATGAGAGACCACCCAAAAACCGATGCAAAATTGGTTGCCGAGTTGGTTCAGCCGAAGCTGAGCATGGAGCCTCTCTACAAGCCAGCAACTATGGAGAATGATATGTTGCGGGAATACGTGGTTGCAATAACAAATCAACGAGCTTGGTCAGCAAAGGAAATAGCCTTAAAAAATATTCATGGGATTCAAAGAGGTTCGTATGATAAATTAAGGTGGTACTGCAATGCTGTGCTTCGAACAAATCTAGGTTCATTTGCAATTGTGAACTTCATCCTGAAACAAACAAATTTTAGGAGAATGTTTGTGAGTTTCAATGCGTGTATAATTGGGTTTATAAGGGGTTGTAGACAACTACTCTTCCTTGATGGTACACAAATCAAGAACAAGCACAAAGGGTCCTTACTTACTGCTGTGTCAAAAGATGGAAATGATGGATTGTTTAGTGTTGCTTTCGCAGGTTTTGTTATTTCCTTACAATAATTTGTTATTTTTGTAGCTTTTTTTCGTTACTATCTGTTCATAAGTTATTATTGCACAGTGACAGATGCAGAAACATCCCCTAACCGGGAGTGGTTTCTTTTGAAATTGAGGCACCTCTTATGCTATTATGGAAGAGACAACTGTAGAGATTATACATTTTTTTCCGACCGGCATAAAGGATTGGTTCAAGGCGTGCCCTCGATATTTCCAGGGTCTCACCATGCATATTGTTTAAGACATGTCATTGACAATTTCAAGACTGAGGTACATTACCATGTATTGTTATTTCTAGACTCATTTCAGTTATTTGTTAGTGATGTATTGTTATTTCAGACGAGGGTTTTGTTTTCTTCCACTATCTGTTCAGGTCTTGCGAAAGTACCCATATAAGAACAAAAAAAGTTGGATAACAAAGTTCAAGAAGGCAGCTTATTCTCCTTAATTGGAGGATTTCAGACAATTTCTTAAGGAAGTTCAAACGGCATCTCCCGCACACTCAAACTTCATTGGAAAGACGAATCCTAATTGTTGGGCTAACTCCTTATTTTGCGGCAATAGATGGGGAATAGTTGACAACAACATTGCGGAAAGTTGGAATAGTTGGGTTCGTGAGGCTAGGGCTCTACCTATTGTTAGTTTGGTCGATGAGATAAGACGGAAGACAATGATCATGATGAACGACAAACGCACGGAAGCACACCAACAGCTCGTCCGTTTGTGTACGAAGCCGAAGAAGAATCTGAAATTAAGCATCGATGAATCTCGAACGTTGGAGGTCGATAGGTCTGGTGGGTGGCAGTTCGAGGTTTCAGAAAACGGGAGCAAATATGCCGTAGATTTAAACAATAAGAGATGTTCCTGCCGACACTTCGATTTACAGGGGCTTCCGTGTAAGCATGCATGCGCATGCATTCTTTCGATGGGACTTTCTCCATATGAGTTCTGTGACAGCTATTACAGTTTGGCGAAATACCGAGAGGCATACCAGGGTTCTATAAATCCAATTCCTTCTAATTTTGCCATTAAAGATCCTATACCCGAAGACGTCGTGGGACCAAACGTTCAAAGACCCCCAGGCCATCCACGATCTAAAAGAATTCCTTCACAAGTTCAAGACACTCGTCCACTCAAGTGTGGAAGATGTAAAAGGGTCGGGCACAATCGCCGAACATGCAAGGAAGCAATTTAACCGTTGCAGTATTCTTTTGTCTTTTTTATCTATTTGATATCAATCTGTCCTTTTTGTCTAATTGATATCAATTGGTAAGTTTTTGGCTTCTCGTTGTGTACGTATTGGATGTTTCTGCCTGTAATAACAAATTACGTGCACACAGTAACATTTCACACATACATGGTAACAACTTATTGTATATTAATAACAACCCACAGTAACGTTTCCATACTCAGAGTAACAGATTTGATACCCCGAGTAACATTTTGGACACAGTAGAAGTATACCCAAATTATTGAGGTCGACCGTATTGGTTTCGATACCACGAGTCCTTATTGGTTTCGATACCCCCAGTAATCATTGCCAAAAACGGCTTGGATTTCATCTTATTTTCGCAAATTAGAACCCTACTCATGGTAACAATCATTTTCGGTTTAATAACGGTTTTGGTAGATCTAGTGACGGTATTGGTCTATCTAGTAACGGTTATGGTAGACATAGTAACAGATTTATTACTACGAGTAACAGTTTGGACACAGTACAAATATACCCAAATTACCGGGGTCGACCGTATTTTCGCGAAATTAAAAGATGAACGTCGGACGAACGAGCAAATAATGTGCCACACCGAGCTGACCATACTATGGGTACTTCGCATTTATACATATTAGATGTAATCGGTGCTGAAAACGGCTTTGATTTCATCTTATTTTCGCATACTAGAACCCTAAGTAGAAAGATAAAAACTCATAAAAATCTTACATCTTGCTTCGTCAATACCACAATACATCATACCTTACACGCCGAAATTGGTTGGTTAATGGACATTCGAAATTTCGGAGCTCGATTCGCTGTAAAAACGAGCTTCGTAAAATAAATATTATATGTCGATAACAATTTTCTACATCGTAGTAACAGATAAGGAATAGAAAATAACAGTTCGTCAGACTTTTATAAAAATATAATCTAACTGCATAACAGAAATTCGCCGCAAAATAACTGTTAGTTCAGTATGTTATGAAGGGTATTTTTGCCAATAGATATTTTTAATCCTTATCTATGCCATTTAACGCAATGTTGGTCCTTTAAACTATTGGGAGTTCTGACAGGTACTGAACGCTTTACAAAGTTACTGACTAGGGACTGATTAGAAAATTCCCCTTTATTCTATTAAGTGGAACCCACAAGTTTATTGCTGAGATGCCTAATTGCACAATCAGTATTCTATTTTTTTACGGTCCAGTGATATCACCACACAACCCGGCTATGGACTAACCGCCACACACTCCAGATGCCGCGCTAATCCCCGGGTCAGATGGATACGTCTCAAACTCACCCAACAACGATAGTCATGTGCCTTTGGCCCATGGAGACTTCTCAGAGGAAATGTGAGAGGGAAATTCGATCTCACGGCCTCCTAGCCACATGACCTTTGAGGTCTCCCCTCAACCACTATGCCAAGGGGTCATTGGCCACAATCAATATTCTATTGCACCACCATTAATTGTTCCACCAATTCAAAACCAACGTGATTAATTAAAAACCATCGATGTTGTTAGGTAATGGCTACAACAACCAACCAACTATGCAAATTGATTTATCGATTGATATCATTGCATCGCGATAAATCTATCTATTCTATTATATTAAGGGTGACGGGTAGGATGAACCGTTTGTATCAATTGACTAATTAGATTTTTTCCACATTGATTAAAAAAATAAAACAACTTATTAAACCACGTAACTTACATAACCTCAGAATAACTACCAATTCTTATTTTTGTATTTTACTTATAGAACTATATACAAATAATTAACTTTATGTTATTGCACACACAAAAATACTAGTTTATTTATTGAGGAGCTCCACATGTAACAGTTATTTGTTGTGCTAATTTTATTTATTTTGCTATTAATGAATATATTAAAAATTATTTATTAAGTTAACATGACACCCTAAAATCATTTTCATTACACTTGTCATTAAAATAATAAAAAGTTTCATATTATATTTTTAAATCATCTATTCAAAGATTAATTTAATATTTTTTAGATAAAAGCACTTGTATTGGATGTGCTAAATCAGTATTATATATCCCCCACTAGAACCGAATATTTTCCTTAAACAATTGTCAAATAATATTTAGGGACACACTTAAATCCCTATTTGCAAACTTATATCACATAACTCCCCAGTCAGATAAAATATCACTTCCCCGTTTCACTGTTCCTACTACATTTTGAATTCACGTTGTATCTTTCTATGTTTGTATTGTGTATCACAATACGTTGCTATAATGAACCTAAATGTGTTGTTACAGTATACCTAATTTTTTCACAGATTGGTGCCCGATCCGCTGCAGGTACACCATACAACACATTTAGTTATACTCTATCAACATATTGTGGTACACTATACAAACATGGAAAGGTACAGTGTGAGTGAAGAAACTGATACAAACAGTGAAACGGGGAGTTAACTTATATTTTTTCTGACAGGGGAGTTATATAATAGATAGTTTGCCAAATAGTGATTTAAGTGAAGTTTCACCTAATATTTAATATCACTATCTTCAATAAAATCCAAGAAATGCAAGATGGCACGCGACAGCGAAATAAAAACTGTTGCCCAAAAACAAAATAAATAAAAAAAAAGATAATAAAAGACAAAATTACAGCTCATTAATGGCTACTATATAAAGGATTTTCTGATGTATTAGGCATGGATTCAATCAATTTAGGCATCTTTTTAGTTGTACAATTGGTTTTTTTTTTTCTTTTTTTCCAACTTCCAGCATGTCCTTCGTAAAATAGTGAAAACATTCTCTTTTTTCAAATTAAGGTCATTGGCTGGCTGAAAAGGATGATGGTTATCTAAAAAAATAAAAATTAGAAGAGCTGTTTATCTACATTGTCTTAATATTTTAATGGACAAGGCCGACCTGGTTAGAGTTAAGACAAATTACAGACGACCCCTCACTAAATGATAAAACTGAGAAAGTATCGCCATATTGTTTGGCAATATAATACGGGTAAATTCGTTATCGGTTCTCATTAAAGTTTAAATTTACTACTAAATATCGCTCAAATTATCTTTTGTAAGTTCCAATCTATAGAAAATATTGTTTTATACCCCAAACATTGAAAAGACGAAAATAATATATGTTGAAATATTGTTGGGCAATTTAATATTAATCATTCACTACGTGGCGTCGTTCACCAATCCCAACCCAACATGCCGTATCTCATATTAATCGTTGAAGCTACGACAAATTTGTCGAGGAAGAAAATGCTAGAAATCATGAATTTAATTATTCAGATTAATAGTTTTTATCAAGAAAGGTTTTTGGTTGTGGTGTCGAAGCGAATGTAAATATAACGATTTCTTATTCAATACCATAAATGAATAGAACAGTGACATATTTAAAGAGGAAAAGAAATGAGCCGTTACAACGTCTACGACTAAGTTACTAACAAAGTCGTGATCAGTAAAGACGATCTATATGACTAATAAAAGCGCTAACATAAAAGCACTGTTGAATAAAATAATAAGCGCGCGTAATCTTCTATCCCTTGTGTTCTTGCAACTCTGAGGTCTTGATTCCAATAGCCCCCCGCAAGATAGATTGTACAAATTTCGTACAACCATATTGACTAAGGTGCGCAGTATGGGACCTGTGACAGGTTTGGCAAGAATATCAGCAACTTGGTCCTCAGACGGGACTGAGAAGAGCTAAACAGAGCCATTCAAAATATGATGGCGGACAAAGTGGCAATCAATCTCGAAGTGCTTCGATCGTTCATGGGATTTAGGATTGGAGGCGTGTCGTAGGGCGGACTGGTTATCACAGCAAATAACTGGAACTTAAAGCTCAGTCAATTTAAGTTCATATAAGAGCTGTCTGATCCATAAGACTTCAGCCATGACTGCGTGCTCTGTATTCGGCTTCCGTGGATGACCTGGACACGGTAGGTTGCTTTCTAGCCTTCCAAGTAACTAAGGAATCGCCCAAGAATGTACAGTAACCCTTCACAGAATTCCTGGTGTCTGGACAAGCAGCCATGGCATCCGAAAAGGCTTTAATCTGCAAATCAAAAACATAACTCATAAGTACACCTTGGCATGGGGAGCCTTTTAGGTACCTGAGGAGATGGTGAGCGGCCATGAGATGGCCTGTCCTTGGTGACGAGATGAACTGGCTGAGTTTATGGACCGCAAAGGCTATATCCGATCTCGTAACTTAAAGGGCTCAGGTAGCGGTTCTCCATCCTCAGCATTAAGCTTGCTATTTGGATTCATGGGCGTGGAGAGTGGCTTGCAAGCAAGATAACCAGTATCTTCAAGGAGTTGGACCGTGTACTGTCTCTGAGAAATTTAGATTCCTTCTCTGTCTGCAACTTCAATCCCAAGGAAAAATTTCAGAACTCTAGGTACTTAACCTTGAATCGACTGCTCAAGGAGTCTTTTGCCTTTTTAATCTCTTCTGAGGATGGTCGAGCAAGTATGATATCAACTACATACACTAGTAAAATTAGTAGGGTGTTGCCTTCTCCCCTCAGAAATAATGTATGATTAGAATGAGTTTGGCAAAAACAAAATTTGCTCACAGCCTCAGTGAAAGTTTTATTCCACTGTCTGGATGATTGCTTCAGGCCATATAAGGACTTCTTGTTAGGGAGTGTGCCCTTGGAATGCCATACGAGGACTAGGAATAGTATAGGGCGCACGATGATAGGTTGCTAGATAGGTTTATTGTATATACCGTCAAATAAATTAATGAATATTATTTTCATTGTAATAAAGGCATTATTTCTTTATCGAATTTAAAGTCTGCTTGGCATCCGGCAGTGCGATAAATAAATAACACCCAAATGTTTGAGTTGGACGTCTGATTCTCGTAGGGGCAAGAGAGGAGACACCGGATGGTCCTTAATCTCAGCATTAAATAAAAAGTCCGTAAGTCTAAGGATTCTAGGTGGGTGACTAGATATCCGAATATGACTTATCCATTGACTACCACATAGTATGGGTAGTGTCACCGATCACCGTAATGGAGATATTGATGATCGGAGAGATCGCGTATTTGGACATTCGCTCATATTCGTTTCGATCACATGGCTAGGATGTTGTCGATGATTGAACGAATGACTATAGCAGCCTCAGACCGATAGGGTCATTGACGGATTTGCTTTCGCGATTTTGGTTTGTCGCTAGTTGGCTAGGCTCGCAAGTGTTCATAAATGGGACACAGGTCAGCGACGAAACGCAACCGACTTTACGGAGGTGATTGTCGGGCTTTGACTGCTATCGGGATTCACTGCCTATATTTGTATAGGTTAATGTCATATGAGGTAATCGGAGAGCGACGATTATAAAGCCTTCGGCCGCAGCTTGGAAAACTCGCTTGTATTAGATACGAAGCGTAGTTTAAATAATCGGTTCGATCTCGATTATAACATAGAGCTAGGTTAGTGAGTTTGACATTTGCATGGCTCTCACCTAACCGGGACACAAGTGAAAGGCGTAAGAAGTATTTAAATGTATACACTATAGTCGGTTCGCCCGAATTTCGACTAGATCAAAATTCGTTCTCAACTGGGATCTGTCCGGTACGGCGGGATTGGCTAGGCAAATACCGAAACTTGTGGATTCCTCCCATGCCAGTTGAGACGGACCTAGGGAGTCGCGCTAAAAAATGTTAATGAACTTGAACGAAAACGGCGGGCTTTTATTTGAAACCTAACGAATGAGATTCGTTGAGGTACTGGCATAGTTGATATGAGGTGTCGACGACTTAGTTAAATCTCAGTGATGGTCACGGAAATAATTAGGACTTAAGATTGTCTTAAGTGATTAATTAATTAACTAAGTGAGGCTCAATTATAATTAAAATAATTAGATTGAATTTAATTATTTTATTATTTAAAATTGAGGGACTAAATTGAAAATTTAGAAACTTCAAGGGCCGAATTGAAAATATTGAAAAATAAAAAAATGTAGAAAAATCTACACATCCCGAATATATGACTCATGGGGTTAGTCATTAACAAGTGTTTAACTTGACTTTTGTTTGTCTCAATAATAAAAAAAATAATTCATCAAGAGACGTGAGATGCTAGATGGAGGGTGAGAGTTTTTTTTAACTTAGCACTTACAATTTGTTCAAAACAAACTACAGAGAAAAGAAGTAGAAGTTGTAGAACTTCTCAAGCCAGGCTAAACCGACTGATTCATTTGACGAGTCCTAACGCCCGAACCGAGCTGCGTCTAGCCATACGGCGTGACGATCTAGCCCGGAAGCCCCGGGATCCAGACGAGGAGTAGCCACGTCCATCCGAGGCGACAACAGAAGAAAATCCCGTTCACTTAAGGTATACGTCGAACCCTAATGATTTGATTTACGAAAATACCAAATAATATCGGAATAATTCGCAAGACCCCTCGTTGCGAAAGTGTAAAATTATTCTCGAAAATTTGGTATCGATCGGAAATTATTTCGGTCGTCAAATAGTCGAAAGACGGCAGACTGCCGCTTTACTCGAATTAATAATTTTGAACCACAGATTTGATTTTGTGAAAAATACCAAACGACATCGGAATAATTCGAAAGACCTATCATTGCGAACGTTGGGAAGTGTAGAATTGTTTGGAAAATTTGGTATTGATCGGAAATCATTTCTTTCGCCAAATAATCAAAAAAGAACTGGCTGCCGCTATGTTCGATTAGTTTGGAATTAAATTATTAATTCGAATAAATTCGAAATAAATTCGAATTCTGGTAATTCGAATTAACCGTGGTCTCCCGAGGCTTAGGGCAGTATCTCAGACCCTCGGGAGAAGCCGAATGGCGTAAGGTCGAATGTAGATATGAAAAATCGAAAATTCGCCACCCTACGCCGCTCGGTTCAAAACGTGCTTCCGCTTTTGCCATGTTTCGCTGCTCGGGGGCCGGCGTCGATTAATCGGTCCCACCCCAACAGTGGTATCAGAGCCAAGGCTCGTGAATGGTTCGACCGAAGGTCTCGAAAGCCGATGTGGTGACGGTCGATGTAGTTTGGAGACTATCATCGCTCGTGACGTCGGTCGGGCACCCGACGTCAAAATTCTGTGTTGCATGTTTATTATGGGACATTTATGCCGGCTTAGGTTCAACCGGGTTATTGTTTAAGGGCCGTTTGCCGCCCCCGGTATGTACATGGATTACGGGATGTTCGGGAAATAATTCCCCCCGTGTTGTATTTTATCGCTTTATTAGATAAGTTAGATAAAATGACGGCCGTTCGACGCAAGGCGAGTTTGGAGGATTCGACAACCATCGTGATGATGAGTCGATGTTTGAAGATCGAAGACCACGGTCGTTTTACGACCCATGTAATATGACCTAGAAATAGCCCGCATATTTATCCATTTAAATTGCTTTCCTAGGGTTAGGAATTTATTTAACGCATTTACGTGCTCGTGCTTAATTTTAATATGCTATGAGTTACAAATATCTCCCGTACGAATACTAAGTGAGTTAAGGGATTGGATGCCCTGTCTTCTATCAAGCTCGGGTTTAGTTGTTACGAAACCTAAATGCAAGGTTTGGTTTCGGGTATGCCGGCGCCTTGCAGTTGTTTTCGTTTCCGCTTGCTCGAGTGCGTTGCGCCGCTCGCCAAAATCACACTGTGCGATAAAACGTATAGTTCAAGTGTGCGGTTTTGAGCAAAGTTGATAGGTCGCACTTAGACAGTCACACCGCCTTGTTCCGGGTTTGCCGACGGGGGTCCCTGACTGAGACAAAGATAGTTGAGACATTCGACGAGGTCGGATTCGTGCAGTGCCCGACTTCGTGGGCCGCTGCAAACTAATAAAAAGTCAGAGGTTGAGGTTTGCATCCGTCCACGGGGACATCAACTCCACTATCGAAGTTATCAACGAAACTTCCAAAAAATCCGTAGGGAGAATGGATTTTATGAAAAGATAATGGGAGTCAAACGGAATAAAAAGTCCTTGTTCGCGTTTGATAATCTATACAATCGACTTAATATGCCTTTTATTTTCTGCAGCATTTTCTCTTTGTGAAATTATGTCTACCGCTCTAAATGTACTGCTCAAGGAGAATAGGTTGACTGGCCAAACTATTCAGACTGGCTTCGCAACTTGAGGATTGAGAACCTAGTTTAATCCTTGACTCCGGAATGCCACCGCCCTAGGGGCGCGGGCATCTGAGCAGGCTTGTGCCGCTTATGACAAGCGACTGCGTGACGAGAAGCTCGTAAAGACTCATGTCCTCGGATCGATGAGTAACGCACTGCAGCGTAGCCACGAAAGTATGGCTGATGCTCGAGTGATGGTTCAACATTTGAAAGAGCTTTACGGTGAGACGTCTAGGACGGCTCGTTATGCGACTTCGTCGCAGCTCTTCAGATCGAGGATGTCTGAGGGTGAGAATGTTGGCGAGCATGTTATCATGATCACCATGATCGAGAGGTTGGAGACTAATCACCGGTTACGGTTTGAACCGCCGGTTTACGGTTTTTAATTAATTTTTTTTATTTTATTTAAAAAAACAAAGAATAATCACTTAAGTAAACTAAGAAAATTAATTTTATTTAATAATGTCGAAAATTTCAATCCATCTTAAAAGAAACACAATTACACCTTAGATTTTGTAAGAAAAAATACAATCGCTCTGTCTTCTTTAATAATAATATTAGCAACACTTACTGATATTTTGAGAAAAATGGGAATTGCTTACAGAAATTCGATAATGTGTTTGCTTTTAACTTGAGAATTGAGAGCAAAAAAATTCTGTGTAAAATCTATACAAATTCTCAACATATTTATAGAACTATAGCATGAAAAAAAATAAAGAAGGAACTAATAAAAATGATAACGGTAACATGACAGTTGAGAGTCAATTAGAAGAAAGGAAAAACTGAAAATAAAAAAAAAAATGTGAGTGAGAATAACTTGATGACCGATGAGTGAGAATAAATAAGAGAAATTAGGTAACGCCCAACCGTCTGAAAAATAATTAATCATCCAAAACTTAAGTTCAGCCCAATATAATTGAACCGCCGGTTATAACCGGCGGTTCACGGTTAGAGAATTCTATAACCGTAACCGAACCGTATCAAATCACGGTCCGGTTACGGTTTGAACCGTAACCGTTGACTACGATTAACCGAACCGTTGACCGCCGGTTCGGTTACGGTTCGGTTATGGTTTTTTGAACCGTCTGAACACGTCTACCTGCCTGCAAAGTGGCTGAAACAGAGAGCGCCAAAAACTCGAAAAGAGTTATAGTCAATAGGTTTTTGATACAACAATTCAAAAGGACTTTTATTTCATAGGATTGTTTAGGGTGTCCTATTGATCAAATAGGTGGATGTAAGCACACACTCAGACCAGAATTCAATAGGGATTCCAGACTGAAAATATAATGATTTTGCAACGTTTAAAAGGTGCTGGTGTTTTCTCTCGACTATTGAATTCTGTTAGGGTGTTTGGATGCATGACAAATGGTGTATGATACCTTTTTCTTTGAACAAAGTATCAAGGTTGCAATCCATTGCATTGTCTGATCTCAACACCTTAACCTTACAGTTGAATTGAGTTTGTATCATATTCAAGAAGTAAGTCACAACAGATTGTACCTCTAACTTGTATCTAATCATGAAGATTCATGTGAAATGTGAGTGATCATCAACTATGTTAAGGAAATAAATATGTCCTAAGTGGGAAGGTACATGAAATGGACCCCATATATCACAACGAATAAGGTCAAAAATCGAGCAAGCAGATTTTATTATTGCTTGGATTGAGATTCTTCCACAGGGTACATAATCCATCACAACATCAAGATCCTTCAAAGAAGGTTTCAAAACATTCAGTACTTTATTTGAGGGATGGCCTAATCTACGGTGCCAAAGGTCTGCACGCAGTTTATTCAAGGAAACAGGTTTAAAACTAGAAAGAGTGGAAACAGTTTCAGCCTCTATGAAGTATGGACCTGCAGCTTGACTACCCTTGCCAATCACTTGTAATGAAGCATCATGTATCATAAAAACCGTTAGCACTAAAGAAGAACTTGCAGCCACTCTCAGTGGTCAAGGAACTCACTAACAACAGATTAAAGGAAAACCGAGGCACATACAAGACCTCTGTCAGAGTAATGAATCGATTTAGTTTAAAAGAGCCTGCTTTATTGACATTTATAACAGTATTATCAAGAAGTATCACATTGCATTCTTCTATTTCATGCAAATTATGTAGGAAATGGTGATTACCACAGACATGCTTGGTTGCACCCGAGTCTATCAACCAAATTTTCTTGTCTGCAAGATTGGAAAAATTGAAAGATAAACACATACCTGGGTTCTTTCAGGTTTACCGACAGATCCCTGGTTTTCTGATGGAGAAGTGGTTATTTGCTAATTCGGCAAGGTCTTCAAATCTGTAACTGGGAAGGATTAAGCTGCAGCTGAACTAAGGTATCTTCAGCTAGGCTGGGCCTGGATGTCAACACGAATCTTCATGTGAAGGTTTGGTTGTTGAGCGCTTATCCCCAGTTAATTCACCCTTGTCCCCTTATATTTAGAATTCTGTCTAAAACCTGGAGGGAAGCCACGAATATGATAACAGGTGTCGATGGTATGACCTTCTTATTGCAATGAGTGCAGAAAGGCTTTGCAGGTTATCTCATCTGATGGAACATGGTTCTCTTGGGGGCTTCTTGGTTACTGTTGGTTGTCATCATCGCCATATTATTCAGTGATCATCACTTGGCTTGACAAAACCATAGCCATCGACCTCTGTTTTTCTTCTTGCATCAGAAGACTGAAAACTTTGATGATCATTGGTAGAGGGTCCATAAGGAGTATCTGCTCCCTTATCTTGGAAAAGGAATCATTCAAACCCATTAAGAAAGTGAGGACATATTCCTCATTCAGATAATCCTTCATATCTTTATTCCCCCACATGTACAGGGGCAAGTAGGCTGATAGTTCGTCAACTCATCCCAGAGGGTCTTCAGCTTGGTGAAGTATGCAACAATGTTACTCGTCCCTTGAGCAAGATTTATCAAGTCTTTCTTTAGCTGAAAAATCTCGGCTTGTTCGATTGACCAAATCTTCTTGGAGATCATCCAAAACCTCCTTAGCTGATGAATTATATAGCACACTAGCTGAGATCTCCTTCGAGAAAGAATTTAAGATCCCAATATTCACGATGTTATTATTTCTCTTCCAAGCCGTCACTTTATTCTGATCGGCCGTGGCTGGTGGTTGAAGATCGCCATTGACGAAGCCCTCCTTGTTTCTTCCTATCAGGCTATCATCATCGCCCTGCTCCATGTGCGTAATTGTCGCCGTTCAGCTGTTCGTGGACTAGAAGTTACCCAGAAGTGTCACCATTGTTCAACAAGTAAGGATCATTTGCTAGCGTTACAGCTGGGAAATTTGGAGCTGATAATGAATTTTTGATTCTGCCATTGTAGGTCAGCCTTTGAGAAGAACTTAGGGTTCTTGAATCGTGCTAATCGCAGCTTCAAAAGTCTGCTCTGATACCATATCAAGAAAAGGGTTTTGGTTGTGTGTGGCAGCTAGGGGTGTGTGTGGTGCGGTTTTCGGTCAATTTCGCACCAAAACACTATATGCGGTTTTTTGAAAAACAATTCTCAAACCGCAGTTTTGAAAATTAAACCACACGTACGATTTCGAGCGGTTTGGTGCGGTTGCGCTGCGATTTTGCGGTTCTTAACAGAACAAAGAACATACTTATATTTTGTGGAATGAAAAAATAGTTTTTAAAAGTGTTAGGCGTAAAAAGGTGATTAGACAACGCCTTGCCAAAAAACAAGGCGCAATACGAGGTATTTGCCTCATATATCGAAGTGTAACCATTGTCCAAAAACATTAGTATCGTTATCTTATTTTATATTAGGCTTTACTTATATTAGGGGGCAATTTTTTTATTTTAGTTGGTATAGCTTTGTGGTCCGATTGGAAGCTCAAAATATAAATAGTAGGTCAATTTGTTATGTTCGACCGTTTGTTTTTATAGAAACGTGTTTAACATAAAAAATAACATTAAGTATGTTAGTAATGATATAACTTTCATATGATCAACAAAATTAACATATAATTAAAAGACTTATTAGTAAAGAAAAACAATTAAACTAAAAAATAAATCACAAATATGATTAAAAATAAATTTCACATATTACCATAAAGAAAAATTAGATATAATTTGTAAAAAAAATTAGAAAACTAAAGTGCGGTTCTGTGCAGTGCGGTTTGTACAAAAAATTCACACCGCACCATTATTATGGTGCAGTTTTGGCGGTTAATTGTACATTCGGTGCGGTGTGGTGCAGTGTGGGCGGTTTTCTAAAACCATTGCACACCCCTAGTGGAAGCGAATGTCAATAAAACGATTTCTTATTCAATACCATAAATGAATACAACAGTGACATGTTTAAAGAGGGAAAATAAAGGAGCCGTTACACATCTACGACTAAGTTACTAATGAAGTCGTCATCAGTAAAGACGATCTATATGACTAATAAAAGCGCTAACATAAAAACACTGTTGAATAAAATAATAAGCGCACGTAATCTTATATCCTTTTGAACTGAAGGAGAAGAACAATGAGTGTTCTTGCAACTCTGGGGTCTTGATTCTAATAGTTTTGGTGATTGAACTTAACTTAAGAAAAATACCGTTCAGTAAAGGATGAAATAAAAACCAGGAGAGCGCCAGCGCGAAATGAAATCGGATCAAGACATTGCACACCGGAAGTACTCATGAGACCGGACTACCTCGATACCGAATATGCCAAGCTGGACAGATTCAAAAATAATTCAAGCGCGACAACATGAAGACTTCTGACACTAATTAAATACAAGGCTGCTAGCTGGAGCCATTGAAGTCAAGCTAAGCTGAATACGGAATGAAGCACATGCACAACGCGAACTGGCTAAAGGACCGGGCAGACCCATTTTAGATAAAGCTAATTAATGTTATGTCCGGTACATGAAGATCTATCTCACAACAGGCTTCAAATTCAACCCGACTATAAATAGGAGGGATACAAGCTAAAGCACTTACTTCACCAACTTTGAAAATCTACGAACGAGAGAATTAGATCAAGCTTTCAAATCACAAATCTCAAAGCAAGAATGACTTAGGTGTTGTCATTACTTCACTATACCGGAACTGTTACTAAATAAAATCTCAAGGGACTATAAAAAGCTGTTGAAAGAGATGGACTGTAATAAGCTGTTTAAGAGAGGACTAGGAGTTTAGTTAGCAAAATATAGCTCCGAGAGTTATATTGAGTGAGTCTAGCTAAGGAGGTTGTACGACAAACGTTGTATGCCGAGGCTTGTAGTGAACCTATTTTTGACCAGGAAGAAGGGGAGGCGTAGGATATTTTGACTCCGAACTTTCAGAAACAAACTCTGTTTGTACCGCAAAAACACATACACAATACGCTCACATTCGGTCTTAGTTCAAAACCGACTAGTTTCTTCCGCACCAGTCTACACAGTAAACTATCACGCACCGGTATTGACCTTTAACGAGAACAAAATCAAAAACTAACATTAGATAATCGGGTGTTTATTCACCCCCTCTAAACACACAAACTGATCCTAACAGAAAGAATAAAGAAATAAACAATTATTAATATTACTTTTAATTTCTTGTAAAACTTAAGAAAGCACATGAGGTTGTCACAAAAAATATAATAACAATTACATATACGACGATTGTAATAATATAAGGGAGATAACTAAAGAGCTAAATATTTCTTTTATACAAATATGTAATATATTTTGCGCAACCTAAAATCATCTATTTATACTACTAAAAATTCACTATTCGAACTAATAACATTTATTATTATTATTATAAACGTCATTTCATAAACATTAATACGGTTTTTCACCTCATCTTAGGACATTAATACAATTATACACCTAATTTTATCAATATACACACCGCATGAATAATCCAAAAACATCCATATTCATCATTATTTATGTAGGGATTTTTTAGACCCAATTCCAGCTCAAACCCAACCCGGTATAATCTTGTGGGGTTCCTCTCTAAAACCAATTGGCAATAGAGGGAGTGAACCCACAAGCTTATAAATCCATCAATTTTGTTTGTTCTAGTCGGTGTGGGATAGGGTTTGACACACCCAACAATCCTCCCCTCAAACTCAAGACCACACAACGGGCCTCCCTTTCAACGATAATCATCTTGTACCGCCGTTCCTCTCCAACGGCACCCGCCGCCTGACCGCCGTCAATGTCAGGAAGACTTTCGACACAAGGCACCAATCGTTTTCACAAGGGCCGGGGAGACACCACCCACACCGTATCCGGCTAGAATTTCTCTATCTAAAGACACCCTCACGTGTTCGTCCACGCTCACCGCACCATGTAGGGATTTTTCCAGACCCAATTTCAGCCCAATTCCAGGTCCGTATAAGCTTGTGGGGTTCCTCTCTAAACCCAATTGGCTTTAGAGGGAGTGAACCCACAAGCTTATAAATCCATCAATTTTGTTTGTTCTAGTCGGTGTGGGATAGGATTTGACACACCCAACAATTTAGTTATTTCATAATAGAGGTAACTTTAAACAATATTTCAAGCCTCCTTAATTGACTTCACGCTGCTCCACCGTATGGCGATGTTTTATGGTACTCCTTTTTGTGCATTAATAATTACTAAAGCACTTTCGTGGTATGTTATAGTTTAGATAATCAGTATTTGGAGAGTGATTAGAAAGACCAACACAATATAAAAAATATAAAATAAAATAAATCGTGCTATGACTGAGAAAATAATGAAAATGAAATTTATATATATATATATATATGAAGTAAAATATGTGCCTAAGAGGGGGAGGGAATTATGCTATTAAAAACTTGCTTCTTTGATAAAAAGTGTATGTGAAATGAGAACAGCGGAATAAAAAATGTGATGTTGGTCCCTTAGGTGCAGTTTCCTGGTTGGTCGAGTGGAGCCTTGTTAGTGCAGTGAACAGAAAAGTAAAGAACACCAGGATTTATGGAGGTTATATCCCCAAGTGGGGTTTGGTCCTCTCCTTGAGGTTTACTCCTCAAGAGTTTGATCAATCCACTATATTACCGTAGCTGGTTACAGAAGTGATCGATCGCCCTTACACAACCAAGACCAAGATGAACACTAGTCCGCGGCTAGGGTGCATAACGCCGAGTTTCGTTCCACGTCGTTCCCTGAGAATTCCTATTCTCCGACTGGAAACAGCTCGCTCCCGAAGGCCATGGATCTCAAATCCTTCCTTCACGAAAGGCACGCTTCACTCTTGTCTCCTTATGAGGTTCTCACGCACTCAGATTTGGATGGTGGTTTTTCTAGCTTAGGGTGCACACAACTATCTCAAAATGAAAGCTCAAAGCACTAACAGAGAATACAGTAATTCGCAAATCAAAACGCTCGTTCTAAGATCTCTGTTCTTGCTGTATGTATGTTCATTCGTTGTTGTGCACTCGATGTAGAAGTGTCGACTTATATAAACATGTTAGTATCACACACTTCATATGGAATGTCAATCACAGTAACCAGTTAAGCACATCATTCCATCACAGATATCATGCCAAATTAAGCTCTAAACATCACAACGGTCATATTCATTAATTTGCATGAAATCATACTCTAAATACATTTTCCTTACCGTATAGGCAGATCTTATCCATATTAGCACGTTGGTACTTACGAGGAAACCATAAATAGTTCCATTCAGCATTTTATCAATTATACGGCACATTAATCACGAATTTTCCATTCAAGTAAATACCATATTCGTACAGGGAAAGAATTCGTTTGACTCAAGCATTTAAGATGCAATTCTAAGTGATATAGGCATGATTTCCTCCTATAGATAGACAGATTCCAGTAGATGACGTAATTTCCATGTATAGCACATATTCTTTCCATGTATAGCACAAATGCAAGATCATAAACAGCTAAGCACGAATTAAGCTGTATCATATAATTCCTATTTTAGCATATCTTAAAACGGATAAGCATTTATGCAAATATATCCTTAACATATAATATCTATATTTAGCATATTCAAGGAAACGGTCATAATCACATTCCATATATAAGTAGGTTCCAGCAGAAATATATTTACCATGTATGTCATAATGATCCTTATTACATAGCGCATCAAGGATTAATCACGCAAATAGCTTTACGATCATAGTTACTTGTTAGTCCAGTTATGCATACTTTCCAAATATAGGTTACAATGATATCATGACGGTGGAATCAATGATCACAGTGGTATCACATAAGTCATGTTGCAATGGAATCAAAGTGTCGAAATGCAATTTACTCAAATATAAGTACATGATACATACACATTTCGAATTGCTAAGTTTGTAGTGCCTATCTCATCTTAAGTACATGGAATCATCAAAACTCAATACAGTGCAAGACCAAAAAGGTCAACATTCTAACCCTTTTTTATGATGACATGTTACTAATGTAATAAGAATATTCGAACATGTAAGTATGCAACGTATGAGCCAGTCTTAACCATAGACAGAGCATAAGAGATATCAAGTTTCACATAAAATGCGCATGCTCCCCCTATCTAAGTGCAAGTACTTTATGTCGAGATCCATAGCATGTTTACTAATCAATGCAGGGATAAATGACAAATACCACACATAAGTTACCAGATTATCATGATTTGCTCCCTTGACTATGTGCAGATATGATGTCGCGTTATTCCATGATATCACATAAAGGATCCAGCAAATCAGCATAAGTATCATGACTATTGTACTCCCCCTGACTTAGATATCCAGAAAAAATTTTCACAAAGCATAAGTCAGCCGAGTTAATACTCATAAGGATTAGTCGAGGCATAGAAGCATAAAAAGCATAGTCATGAGCATAAAAAGGTCTTATCCCAACAGCGGGGATCACACATAGGAACCTGTCTTATTACACACTTAGTCCATAATTCTCTCCCCTTTCAGCATCAAAAAGGGTGAGGAAAAAAGCTACTTAGACACTTAGACTCCTATACACTTAGACACGGGATCCTAGACGCAGAACTGCATAAACTAGAGGATGGAAAGATGACACAGATTGCACTAAAGGCTATCGGACTCGTTGTCAGACGAGGCGCGCTTCTTCAGTGTTTTCCCAAGCTTTGACAGTGAAGGATCTTGGCATTCTCGTGCTTGAGTTTGCCGACCTTCTTGAAGATGGCCACGATATCAGTGCGAATTTCTGTGATCACATCATCGTCATTTGGGCGTTCATCAGAAGGTTCCTCCTCACTATCAGTCACCTCAACTACCTTAGCCTTGCCCTTACCAACGGGCACCTTTTTCAGAGAGCGCATAAATGTGTTCTTTTCTTTGGCAGTGAACCAACCAACCTCCTTCTCATAGTAGATTCCCATGCGTTTGAGGGTCTTAAGATCTGCCACGTATTGTGCGGTGTTCTCCCAGCTAGGTGGCATTGGAATTCCTTCAAGTTCGAACAGGTGGGAAAGAATCGTCCCATAGGGACGTAGCTTCCCAGGGCTTTCGAAGGCATAGATCATATACTTCGTCAAGGCATAGGCTAGATTGAACTTTCTGTTCTTAGAAATCATGAAGACGGCAAAGGTGCCATAGCATCATATTAGTGGTATGTCCGCCGCTACCTATCTTAGCACTCCAAAGAGTCATGTTCAGGACTTTGTGCAGGATGTAATGGTCTATCCCTAGTTTCTTAAGAGCTACCCCTTCAGCGAACTTGGGTCTCGTATTGCTACCCACAAGGCTCTTGTGCACTCGGACAGACTGAACTCATCAGACTCACACCACTCACCCATACTAAAGTGCCTAATTCCAATGTTACTCACCCCAAGCATCTCATTGAGCTTCTCACAGTTCCACTCAATTTTCTTTCTCAGAACATAAGAGGTTATCACATCAGAATCGGTCTCTTCATAGTCGAGGTTGGAATAAAAAAGCTTTACAGCTTCAGGGTAGTCGATCCCGTTGATACTAAGGAATTTTTCCCACCCAAGCCATGGAAGAGACTCTTGAAGTTCCACGGCCTCATGAAAGGAATTTTTCCGTAAAGAGAATTCCACGGCCTCTAGCAATATCACGATTTATCAAACTCTTGAAGTTCTCTTCAGCAGTTGAATCTAGAAACTTTACCTCGAAAGGGATGTCATCAGGATTGTTGATATCGAAGAGCATTTTAGGGCTGTCAGCTATAGTTTCATCTTCACTGGACTGTTCTGCTTCCTTAGAGGCTAAAGGTTCCTTAGATGGGGTATTCTGCTTAGGTGGATTGGGATCACGAACAAGAGAGAGTTGTGGAGTCGGTTCACGAACGGGAGATGGTTGTGGAGTGGGTTCATGAACAAGAGATGGTTGTGGTGTGGGTTCATGGACAAGAGATGGTTATGGAGTGGGTTCACGAATAGGGGATGGTTGTGGAGTGGGTTCACCTACAGGGGTGGTTTCATGCAATGGTGAAGGCTGAGGAGATGGTTCTTTCTGAACGGTTTGGCTTTCTTAGACGGTTTTGAAGACTTCACATATCTGGTTGAATGCTTATTTTTCGAACGAGTGGATCTGGAAGGAGGCGATAAAGTCGGGGATGGTGATTCTTTAGGTGATGGTGCATTTCGCTTCTTTCCAGCGCTAGAGCTCGCTTCGACTTGCTTAGTTCCGACCATTTTCACCATGATTTAGGGTTTTCAGAAGAGAGGAAAGTAAGGGACGATGAGAGGTAGAGCATGAAGTAAATGAGAGAGAGATGAAAAAATATAGACGGTTGATGGGACGTGATGATTTAAAATTCAAAAAGAAATCGTGTGAGATAGAAGAGAAGATTTCGGCTCTTAAATCAAGAAGCTAAGTGGAGTTATTTTTGAAAAAGATTTGAAGAGATCACAGATTTGATTTCCTAATTTGAAATTTCTATTGAGGGATATCGTCTATATAAGGCTCTGAGATATTTGGCTGAAGGAAGGGATCATCTTTACTTAATTAGCTCTAGGATTCCTAAATGCTGACGGAAATCACATAATCTACTTTCTATGAGAGGCTTAGTAAAGATATCAGCCAATTGATCTGTGGTACCCACAAAATCAATGCTAATATTTCCCTTTTGAACATGATCTCGAATAAAATGATGTTTTATTTCTATGTGCTTGGTTCGAAATGATGAACGGGATTCTTAGTAATACTAATAGCACTGGTACTATCACAGAGAACATGGATCTATCATAGCTTAGACCGTAATCACTAAGAGTTTGTCTTAAGCATAACAGTTGTTGACAACAATTTCCTAGAGCCACATACTCGGCTTCGGTTGTGAACAGGGTGACCGCATTCTGTTTCTTGCTAGACCAAGTAACAAGGGAATTACCAAGTAATTGGCAACTTCCACTGGTACTTTTCCTATCATCCCTACAACCCGCATTGTCAGCATCAGAGTATCCTACTAAAGAAAAGTTATCGCTAGTTTCATACCATAGTCCTACGTTCGTGGTTCCCGTAAGGTACCTAAGTATACGTTTAACAGCAGTCAAGTGGGATTCCTTAGGGTTCGATTGATATGTAAAGCACATACCAACAGCAAACATGATATCTAGCCTACTCGCAGTGAGATAAAGTAAACTACCTATAATGCCACGATACTTAGTTTGATCTACTTGTGTACCTGATTCGTCACTGTCAATCTTAGCTGTTTGGTGCATAGGAGTGGGCAGTACCTTGGAATCAGCCATTCCGAACTTATGTAATAATTCCTTGGTGTATTTGGTCTGAGAGATGAAGGTTTCATTATTATGCTGGTTGATTTGGAGACCCAAGAAGTAATTGAGCTCCCCCATGAGACAGAAAACTCTTCGCAGAGCAGGTTATTGGTACTTCCAAAAATAATATCATCAACATAAATTTGTACCAGTAGCATGTGATCACCATCATGCTTGATAAATAGGGTGTTATCAATAGTTCCAGTAGTAAATCCCACATCTATCAGAAATTTGATAAGTCTATCGTACCAAGCCCTAGGTGCTTGTTTCAAACTATATAAAGCCTTATTTAGTTTAAAAACATGATCTGAACACTCTTCATCTAAAAATCGTGGGGCTTGTTCGACGTAGACTTCTTCATTTATGAAACCATTTAAGAAAGCACTTTTTACGTCCATTTGAAATAACTTGAATCTTTTAAAGGATGCATAGGCAAGTGATATATGGATGGACTAAAGTCTAGCCACGGGGGTAAACGTTTCCTCATAATCTATACCTTCTTTGAGAATAACCTTTAGCAACTAACCTTGCTTTGTTGCGTATAATGTTGCCATTTTCATCGAGCTTGTTGTGAAAGACCCACTTAGTGCCGATGAAAGACTTGTCATGAGGCCGTTCCACAAGTGTCCATACATGGCTATTATCGAATTGAGCAAGTTCTTCATGCATAGCAGATACCCATGAGTTTTCAGTGAGTGCCTCATTAACTGACCTGGGTTCCACTAAGGATAGTAGAGCATTAGGGGAATCCTCTGATAGTTGATTTCGTGCAGTGGCTCTAAATTTGATCCCGGAAGTAATGTTCCCAATGACTTGATCAGTGGGTTGGCTGGATGCGTGCTTGTATTTTCTTTGAGGTGGAACTTCGATGGGTTCTGGTTCAACAGTGGGATCAACAGCTTCATCCTGAGGAGGCTCCTCTGTTGTCACTTGCGGTATCTGTAAATCTGCAGGGGACATCTAAACCTTCCTCGTTAGTAGTACCTGATGTGAGATACTCATCAAAGGTTACATGCATTGATTCCTGTACAGTCTCTTTTCTTTTGTTGAAAACACGATATGCCTTAGAATGGAGACTATAACCTAGGAATATGCCCTCATCCCCCTTAGAGTCGAATTTCCCTCTTTTGTTCGTATTATTTAAAATAAAACATTTGCAACCAAACACACGAAAGTATCCTATGTTGGGTGTTCTACCATTCCACAGCTCATAGGGAGTCTTTTTCAGAATAGGTCTAAGAAAAACACGATTTGAAACATAGCTAGCTGTGCTAACAGCTTGTGTCCAAAATTTCTTAGGGAGATCATACTCATGTAACATTGCTCTCGCCATTTCCTGTAGCACTCGGTTCTTTCTCTCAACTACACCGTTCTGCTGAGGAGTAATAGGAGCTGAAAAATTATGTGTATAACCATACTGATCACAGAAGGACGCGAATGAACTACTATCAAATTCCAATCCATTATCTCTACGAATTTTACATAGAGTGGTATACTGCTCATTTTCTAACTTCTTTACTAGTGATATGAAGTTCCCTAGAGCCTCACTCTTATGTGCAAGAAATATCACCCATGAGTACCTGGGGTAGTCATCTACAATCACAGATGCATATTTCTTACCTCGTAAAGACATGGTTTGAACGGGGCCAAAAAGGTCAAGATGAAGTAACTCTAAAGGTCTAGATGTAGAGATAGTATTCTTACTCTTAAAAGACGATTTGGTTTGCTTACCCATTTGACATGCATGACATGTCCTGTCCTTAGAAAACTTACCAATCGGAACTCCTCGTACCAGGTCTTTGTCGGTGATATGGGATATCAGTTCCATGTTGGCGTGGCCAAGACGTCGGTGCCATAACCATGAGGTATCCTGAGTAGCAGCTAAGCACTTGACATTTTGTAGTAATGTCATCAAGTGTGATACAATATATATTCCCCTGTCTAGATGCACTGAAAATTACTTGACCATCTTTCCTAACTATGCACTTACTATTTTCAAAAATCACGGAATGACCCTTATCACATAGTTGACTTATACTGATCAAGGTGCTCAAGATCTTTCACTAACCAAACATCATCTATAGTTGTATTAAGAGTGTTACCTACTGTTCCATACCAGTGATCTTAGCTTTTGTATTATCATCATATGATACAAACCCTCCGTCGCATGCTTTCAGGGAGACAAAGTTAGTGATATCACCTGTCATATGTCGAGAGCATCCACTGTCAAGATACCACCTCTTTTTCTTGCTGGTGGTCTTTCTCTTTACCTGATCATCATCGGCCATCTATGCATGATTTTCGTCCTCTCACTGTTCGTTCTCGGAGTCATCCCAGTTGCTCTCCATGGCTTTTGCTTTTTTTTTTTGTTTCTTGTCATCGTTCGCTTGAGGGCAACTTTGAGCAAAGTGGCCGGGCTTATTGCAGTTGAAGCACCGAGAAGTGTTGTGCTTAGTAGTGTTGTCTCCCTTCTTTTGAAACTTATGGAAGTTTCCTTTGAACTTCTTTCGATGGAATCTTTCGAACCTCTTAGTGAGCATGGCGAGTTGTTTCATCATGTTCTCCTCATTTTCTTCACCTTCTTCAGATTCTTCTTCAGGTTGTTCAGCGTTGAAGGCGATTGATTTCTGATTTTGAGGCTGTGTTATCTCGTTAAGGGAGGTCTGAGCCATCTCGTAAGAAGTAAGAGATCCTATCAGTTCTGGAATTGTCAGTTTCTCCAAGTCTTTGGCCTCATTTTAGATAGCAGTCACTTTTGCATTCCAGTCTCTGGGAAGTGATATCAGTATCTTCCGGACTTTTTCACTTTCTGGTACCTTTTTCCCAAGAGAGAACATCTGGTTGATGATACCCATGAATCTGACGTACATTTGGCTGATCGTCTCAGTGGGTTCCATAGAGAACAACTCGTACTGGTGGGTGAGAAGAGCGATTCTTTCTTGTACCACTCTGGTAGTGCCTTCGTGTGTTACTTGCAGCATGTTCCACATATCTTGTGCAGTCTCACATGAGCTGATGCGATTGTACTCTTCTTTCGTCAGTGCACATGCAATCAAGTTCTTTGCTTTGGCATTTCGAGAGAGCCCTTGTTTCTCAACGGTAGTGTATTCAGTAGGGATCTTGCTGGTTCCATCCGTTTTTGTCGGGGGACTATAGGGTCCAGTAGTGACGATCTCCCAAAGGTCGTAGTCAACAGCGATTAAAAATTCTTTCATTCTGTTCTTCTAGATAGATAGTTGGTACCATCGATTAGTGGGGGCCTAGTGTGTGACTGACCTTCTGCAAACACATCAAAACTCAAAGAAGCCATTAGATCTTTTACTCAGGCTTGTTAGGCCCGTCGTATGAGTAACCTTGCTCTGATACCAATTGAAGTAAAATATGTGCCTAAGAGGGGGGTGAATTAGGCTATTAAAAACTTTTTACTTCTTTGATAAAAAGTGTATGTGAAATGAGAACAGTGGAATTAAAAATGTGATGCTGTTTATTTCCTTAGGTGCAGTTTCCTAGTTGGTCGAGTGGAACCTTGTGAGTGCAGTGAACAAAAAAAGTAAAGAACACCAGGATTTGTAGAGGTTATATCCCCAAGTGGGGTTTAATCCTCTCCTTTAGGTTTGCTCCTCAAGAGTTTGATCAATCCACTATGTTACCGTAGCTGGTTACAGAAGTGATCGATCGCCCTTACACAACCAAGACCAAGATGAACACTAGTCCGAGGCTAGGGTACCTAACGTCAAGTTTCGTTCCACGTCGTTCCCTAAGAATCCCTATTCTCCGAATGGAATCAGCTCGCTCCCGAAGGTCAGCTGGATCTCAAATCCTCCCTTCACGAAAGACACGCTTCACTCTTGTCTCCTTGTGAGGTTCTCAGACACTCAGATTTGGATGGTGGTTTTTCTAGCTTATGGTGCACACAACTATCTCAAAATGAAAGCTCAAAGCACTAACAGAGAATACAGTAATTCGCAAATCAAAATGCTCGTTCTAAGATCTCTGTTCTTGCTGTATGTATGTTCATTCGTTGTTGTGCACTCGATGTAGAAGTGTCGACTTATATAAACCTGTTAGTATCACAGACTTCACATGGAATGTCAATTATAGTAACCAGTTCAGCACATCATTCCATAACATATATCATGCCAAATTAAGCTCTAAACATTACAACAGCCATATTCATTAATTTGCATGAAATCATACTCTAAATACCTTTTCCTTACCGTATAGGCAGATCTTATCCATATTAGCACGTTGATACTTACGAGGATACCATAAATAGTTCCACTCAGCATCTTATCAATTATACAGCACATTAATCGCGAATTTTCCATTCAAGTAAATACCATATTCGTACAGGGAAAGAATACGTCGACTCAAGCATTTAAGATGCAATTCTAAGTGATATGGGCATGATTTCTTCCTATAAATAGACAGATTCCAACAGATGACGTAATTTCCATGTATAGCACATGTTCTTTCCATGTATAGCACAAATGCAAGATCATAAACAACTAAGCACGAATTAAGCTGTATCATATAATTCCTATTTTAGCATATCTTAAAAACGGATAAGCATTTATGCAACTATATCCAACATATAATATCCATATTTAGCATATTCAAGGATACGGTCATAATCACATTCCATATATAAGTAGGTTCCAGCAGAAATATATTTACCATGTATATCATAATGATCCTTACTCAATTTAACATAGCGCATCATATTAAGGATTAATCACGCAAATAGCTTTACGATCATAGTTACTTGTTAGTCCAGTTATGCATACTTTCCAAATATAGGTTACAATGATATCATGATGGTGGAATCAATGATCACAATGGTATCACATAAGTCATGTTGCAATGGAATCACAGTGTCAAAATGCAATTTACTCGAATATAAGTACATGATACATACACATTTCGAATTGCTAAATTTGTAGTGCCTATCTCATCTTAAGTACACGAAATCATCAAAACTCAAATACAGTGCAAGACCAAAAAGGTCGACAATATATATATATATATATCAATGTTTTTAAAAAGCGTATTGCGCAATACGATGCGTTTTAAGTCCGATATTGCGTAGCCTAAATAGCTTTGCGTATTGGGCAATCCATTTATAATGTAAATATATATTTTTATTATGTAACAAATATATACCAAATCATCAATATCTTTTCATAAATTTGATGAATAAAAATTCTAAAATATATTTGATTTTGAAATTATAGTTTACATAAATTATATATTAAGATGAAAACAACTCAATATTAAAATAAGCCCAATTGAAATAATTTTTTTTTTCAATTTATTATCAGCCCAAACATAACATGGGCCCATTTATAGAAGATAAAGCTTATCAGCGCACATGTAAGCATTTTTAATTATTAAAAAAAGAAGAGAACGCTAACTTGAGCACGCTTCAAAATGTTAGGAAGAAAACGACCGCGAGGCGCGCTATAGACCGCTATTTTAAACACTGATATATATAATAAAAAATGGATGAAAACTCTTTTGTGAGGACACGTCAGCAGCTCAAAGTCCTCCCCTTCTTGGCACGTCATCTAAACAAGGAGAAGATAATTTTTGGCTACGCAGTTGCGAAAATAGAATTGCAAACCACATACATTTGTTGCATTTATTATATCTAATTAAGATAGAGTATATATGGTATTTTTAATTAAATAATTAAAAAAATCAAACATTAATAAAATAAACAACAAATGAAAACTATTAATAAAACAGATATTGTCGTATGCCCAGGATACGAATTAGTAACTCGTATTATGAGAATAGGAGTTACAAGTCCAAGTTGGCCCGCTGACCATGACAAGGCACTTAACGTAACTCGTACAATCAGGATACGAGTTAGTAACTCGTAATATAGTGATACGAGTTACTTAATGCCTGACCAACCTGCATGGCCATGCAGCATGTCGGCAATAATTCCCCTAACCCGTAATATGGTGATACGAGTTACGTGAATTATTGCAATAATTCACGTAACTCTTACTTATTTATTACGAGTTACGTGAATATTGCAATAATTGACATAACTCTTATCATTATATTACGAGTTAAGTCTCTATAATAGCCCCCTATCGATTTTTTAAACATAACGAAAATAATGGTGTCGAGTCGCGTACAAGTCATAGTATATTTCGGTAGCGAAATAATTCAATCATTCGATTCTACCATCAAATATAGTATCCGCCCTATTGGGTATAGGCGAATTCGTTGCAACACCAATTTTTCCGAGTTTGTATCGTTGTTGTTCGAAATTACGGGTGCTGATAGCACTCATTGTTCGTTGATTGTCCATGCAAAAATGAATACTTTCAATATTCCCGCCACTTTCATCAGCTACTCCAAATCTCCAACGACACCGAGTTACAATTTTTCATACATCCCGATTCGGAGAACAATTGTGTTGAGGTTTTTGTTGAAATAGTTGAAAAATCAAACTTTGATTTGACCGAAGAGCCTCATCGGAATTTGGAGGAGCGGTGCGTGTTTCCTGCGTTTGAAGTTGGTTCTTCGAGTTATACATGTCCGGATTTCCCGACATTGTCTCAGTTACGGCAGGGTTCAGTAATGTTTCTCTAGACACGCCGATGCTTGGTGTTCCATTCAATATGCCAGAATCCGTGTCAGAACCCGTGCCAGATTTCGTGCCTGAACCCGAAGAAGACGTTGATGTTAGTGACTCGGAAGCAGACGATGAGGATCCACTGTCCGAGTTACACGATCCCAACGAGGACGGCGATAACAACGACGACGATGCGCCAGATGATACCACTCCACTGGCCTCTGCTACTCCAATGCTGTTTCAGTCCGTCCTTCCATACGTACCAAATGCCACCTCCTGATGGTGACGACTGCGGTGGTCACGGGAAGTTTTACGACAGAGCTAACCCTATGTTTGTCGAGGTATGATTTTTCCAACAAAGAAACATTTACAACGTGCCGTCAATGATTTTTTCGATCAGGTTTGCTATACGCGAGTATTACGTCAACGAGAGCAGCAGTACACGTTGGAGTGTTCAATGTGATCACACAAATAATTGCCCTTGGAGACTGCAGGTATCCTTCAAGCCAAAAAAAGGTTACCGCTCTGTTACAAAATTTGAATGACTGAGCTGGCGAGCACACACCGTAATATCTCTCGAAATTTTATTGTTGATCTGTTGGTTGTAACCGTAAAAATCGATCCGCAGTTCCTGCCCAAAAATGTCCAACAACTCGTGAAAGATAAATATGGCTACGAAATCTTGTATATTCAAGCTTGGCATGGTCTGATAAGAGCTATGGAAAATGTCTACGGTACATGGGAAGAGTCTATTACCAAGCTCCCAATATTTATTAAGGCGTTGCAGCATTACAATCCAGGGACAATCGTGAAGTGGCTCCATATGCAGACAGGGAGAAGGGTGTCGTAAACGCCTAAGATGTGATAACCAAATTAAAATTTAATTTAAAACTTTAGTAAATAATTTAAGGGCGGTAAATAGAAATAATAAAATTTAAATGTTAAATATTTTAACATACCTGCTGATTCATATACTCTGGCTGTGAGTTGTGCTGGGCTGCAAATGATTCCAGAAATGGCGAAAAATCTTCAAAGAAAGACGGGTTCACAGCTTCATGCACTTGAGAAGGTCCGGCCTCATGTACGTGAGATGGTCCGGAATCATGAAGTGAGATGGTCCGGCCTCAGAGCTTCGTCGTACGGCGTCGTGAGATAAACATATTGTCTATCTGCTCTAGCAGACGGATCGACTCCTGTTGATCGCCGGTCCCCACGTAACGAAGGTTGTCTTGAACCCCGCGTTCCTGAAAATGAAAGAGTAAATTATATCATTTGTGCTATTAAACAAATAACATTAATACATAAATTAAACTTACGATGGTCGACATAAACACCGCATCCCCCACTGGAAGCCCTGCTCCATCTGCATCGCATGTGGATTAAACCACTCTAATATCCATCCTCCACCGAGAAGAGTGCAGTCGTGGGAGGACTATTAACCACGGTATCCTCCCGACCCTCCCATAACTCAATCCATTCTGCATGATACGATCTCCAATCCATCCCCGACCGTTGTCGACGCTCGTAGGTATGAAGATTGGTATCTCGATACGGTGGTATGATAGGAATTCCTTGGACAATTCCAAACTGCCGAAGTACCATTCGGGGTAATCGATCTCCACAATATTGAAGAAGATCAGGGGACACCTTGATCGACAAGCGATCGGTAAGCACTCGGGAGGAAGAGCGACAACTCCGAGAGCGTCATATCGTACGAGTCCATACAAAGTGATGCGGCTGCAACCGAACCAATGCACTCGCAGATGGTTCGTACGTTCGAATTCGTCGAAGTAGTAAAATCAAAGAATGTGTTTCACCTGTCAAATATTACACAACAATTATAAATGTAAGAAGGAAAAAAAGTTCGCAACTGTTGGATAACGACCATACCTCGCAGCATGTGGCGGGATCAGTAAGACTATCCCGTCGAGTATTCGGGGCTCCATCGTGATACGATTAACACCCCGAACTGGCTGAAATGGCAAGATCCTCACATATGCCCATGCCTAAAACAAATCTCGCGGTCTAAAAAATTTTTAAAGTAACTATAAAATTAATCAAAGTTTCTATATAATTACCTGCAACAGCCGTAGGGTCCGCCTATATTAAGCTTTTTCGGCTCGCATCCCGAACAAAGCTCTCTGTATAGAATGACAGCACCGTACTACCCCAACTAAACGTGCGCACCTCCTCAATATCCTCCAACAGCTGAAGGTACGTCAACGAAACGGTGTTGGCTATACAGTCGGGGAACAACACCGCACCGAAGAGCCGCACCGCATAACCCCGTGCTGAACACTCGACATCTACCTCATCACTATCATCCGTTATTGGATTGTCCAACAACCAATTCGTTAACAATTTCACCGAGAGCGATGACCCCTTAATTTTATCACTAGGCGGTTTGAAACCTAGCAACCGCTCGCACTCGTCCATCCACTGTGTGACCGTCCTTGTATGGATCACACTAGAGACACAAATACCATCTACAGGCAAACCCCACAAAATACCTACGTCCTGTAAAGTAACGGTCGCCTCCCCAACAAAAACTGAAACGTATGGGTCTCCTTCCTCCATCGCTCTACCAATGCTGTAATCAAATGAGCGTCAACCCTCTGCGACATACAGCTGTAGACGCTGCGTTCAACTTCCCTAATAAGCGACCGTGTAAGACACTCGGTGCTTCTCTCGTACCCCACACTACATTCTCCAAGGACCTAATCTTAATAGTTCTATCTATCACATCCTCATCTAACAACAAATCCCTACTACGGTGATTCGACTGCATCGTAAGAAGAATCCAAATCCATTCTATAGTAAAAAAACGAAACCATGCAAATCGACAGTAAAAAAACATCATTCTATAATGATCGAATTAACACAAGGGACGTATACAAATACTCACGGGGGTCGCTTACCGATCGCGCGTAGATCGTCACGACGCATCGCCGGACAACGGGCGTATTTCGGCAAGGCGTAGGCGGGGATGACGTGATCGTCAAGGCAACGGGTCGGGGCGGCGGGTCGCGAAGGACGTGGTCATCAAGGCGGCGGCGGGCAGCGGGATCGCAGACCGGCAGCTGGCAGCAGGAGGTCACGGCAGGGGCGGGACGCGACGGAGTAGGTCCGGCGGCGGCGGTTCGCGAGGCGGTGGCGGGACGCGGAGGAAAGCAGTTCCTCGCGGCGGGCAGAAGGAGGTCGCGGCAGCGGCGGCGGCGGGCAGCAGGAGGTCTGGGGGGTATTTTTGCCTTCTTCTCGTCGTTCGGTTTGTCTTCTTCGTCTGTCTTCGTCGCTTTGATCTGGTTTTAAAAAACCAGATAAACCCGATCTAACTCGTAACCTCATCTTACGAGTTACTCCACGTCACGCGCTCGCCAGCGTGGATAAGTAACTCGTATCTTGAGCTTACGAGATACGTAACTTGCATTTCCAACTTACGAATTTCTTTATTTTATTAATGGTTTCATTTGTTGTTTATTTTATTAATGTTTGATTTTTTTAATTATTTAATTAAAAATACCGAGTATATGTTGCAAGCCTCATACATATGTTGCATTTTATTATTATTATTGTTATTATTATTATTATTATTATTTTATTGTCATCATCATCGTAATATAATTATAATTATAATATTATCACCATTAATTTATATTCGTAACAAATGCCACTTAGCATGCCCCAGTCCTAATCTTTTACTGACGAGGCCGGCGAGGTTAGTTAGAACTATGGGTGGTAAACAGGTCGGGTTGGGTCAAATCTGGGTTCAACCCGTTTAATAAACGGGTTGAAGACTCCAACCCTGACCTAATATGTTTACTTAAACGTGTTGAAATATCGAATACTAACCCGGTCTGCTTTAACCCAGATACAACCCATTAACCCGCCAAACCTGTTTAAAATTAAAAAAAAAAAAGAAAAAATAAAACCAAATTAAATAAAACAATAGAGAAACAAAGCGGTTGTCTTTTCTAAAAATTATCAACTAAAATTCCAAATAATACAAGTAATATAATTAATAAAAGCATTTTATTTTATTTATATTAAGGATATTTTTAATAGTTTATATTATTCAGTTTAAATGGGTTGATAGAACGGGTTGATTTGGAGTTGATTTCGTGTTGAAAACTCGAACCCTAACCTGATCCACTTAATATTCGGGTTTACCCATTTACTTAAACTGATCGAAAATAAATCCAAATCAGCTATTTTCGGGTACGGTTCGTGTCGGGTTGACAGGTCGGGTTGGTTTTTAGCACCCTATTTCGAACAATATCGATATGTGACACACACAAAAACTAAAAAAATTATTGTATTATTTTAGTGGACAAGGCATGCTTGGTTATACGTAGGTTGACAACTAACTTTATATGACATTTCACTAAGTGACAAATATATAAATATGTTAGGCAAAAAAATATATATAGTTACTAGGTGGCAATAATGACCTCACCCACCCCAACCCAACGTGCCAAGGAATCTTTTCAGCAATTTGAATTTTGATGACCTTAATTGGCTTTATATATATAATATATGAAGCTAACAACTTCGCTGTTTAGTATTGCCTCGGGAAAAGAGGAAAAATAATAAAGAAACAAATATAAGGCCCCGTTTACTTGGCAAGATAAGCCTAAGATAAAGATTAATTTATCCAGTATAATATTGTTTGGTTTTCAACATAGCATTCTGATAAGCCCGCTACAATTACAAGGCCCGGTACTGTAATCAACGAATGGAAGATAGATAATACAAGGGTTTGGGCCCAGATAAGTTATCCGATGATGATAAATAGTTAAAATTACCAAAATACCCCTATTCCTCCAAATTTTAAAATCGCTGTTATTTCATTTGATTTACATGATAAAATTAAATAAACAACACTAATTTATTCCTTATTTTATTGTGATTAAAATGACATGCATATCTTATATTTTTTTATGCTCATAAGAAAAGTTATTTTTTTAAACTATGAATTGATAAAATAAGGTTATTTTCGTAAATTTCCAAATAATACGTGTGAAAATTTTTTTATTATATTTGGAAACCAAACAAGATGTAAAATTCCTGTACAACATTATTATGAGTCTATGACACGGGCTATTTTATCCTTCCTTTTCCAATTGCATAAACTATAAACTATACGCAGCCTAAGAAGTTATTAACAGTTCATGTCATTTCACATGGAAGTAAATTAAAACAATATGTTATCTCGAGCCTCCATAATAGACTTCATATTGCTCCACCATGATGAGCCCAAGAAATCACATTTAATAATATAAGGACACTTAAAGTCGCCAAGAAATCACATTGTTAATGTATCTTTCGACACTCAGGATATATTAATGAAGTCACAAGAGGATATATAATCCGCTCATGGGGCACTATTATACCAAATGCTAAAACCCAAATAAAATCAATATCTTGCCGTAGGATGCTAAACACAAATAAAAAAAACCTCAAAAAAATTCCAATACCCACATATTAATTTCACAATAACTACACATTATCAACATGAATTTAATAAATTCTATTAACATATTTACATAAAGTGAAAAAATTAGTAATAATAGAAAAAGATTGCTTATTGCATGTCTTTTGATCTTATATGTGGTTCTTTTGACTATAAGTATAACTGCATTGAGCTTATTTTGTTTATTAATTGGTGTACGATGTTCTTGAGAGGTTGGGATCAAATCAACCTACGGCCCGTTGCCGCCGGCCCCTTGACAGCTCTTACAAAAACTAAAAAAGAAAAATTATTGTAAAACAGACAACTAACTATGTATACGGCAACAAATATATAAATATGCTGTAATATAGGGCTCTGCCAGGCGTCTTACCCTGCGAAAAAAACAATATCTAAATATGTTAGGCGATAAAATATATAAATATGGTTCACTAGGTGGCAATAATGACCTCGATCACTCACCAAACTCAACGTACCAAGGAATCTTTTCAGCAATTGATGATCTTAATTGGCTTCATTTATATGAAGCTAACTAGCGGTGAGCAAAAATATCCGGAATCCGGATTCCGATCCGATATCCGTTTTTCAAAATTCGGAAAAACGGATATCCGGTTTTAAAAACCGGATCGGATATCCGATCCTATTTATTTTAAAATAAACCTGATCGGATACGGATAGTGGTCTGTCTATAATCCGGATATCCGGTAGCGGTTTTATATTTAAAAAAACTAAAAAAAACAGTCCAAAAAGAAAAATTAAGGTCCAAAAAGGGAAAAAGATTATCAAGTAGAGTATTTAAATTTATATTATTTTATTATTGCAAAAACTTTGTTAGAGAATTGAGATAAAAAAAAAAAAACATAAAAACATCGAGATGCAAGTTAAAAAATTAATGTGAATTTGTGGTATTGTTTTATTATTATTATGTAATTTTGAATCATAAATTCACATATTGTGTGAATTACTATGTGTAGCTTATATTAAAAAAAATTATTGTGATAAGAAATAAAAAATATCATTTTGAAAAGACAATAATAAAAAATATAAGAAAATAAATTTAAAAACCGGATGCGGATATCCGGTATAAATATCCGAATAAATTGGATATCCGAAAAATCGGAGATCCGATTAAAACCGGAGCGAATACGGATACCACTTTTCGATATCCGAAAATCCGGATATCCGAATGTCGGATACCGAAAAACCGGATATCCAAATTTGCTCACCCCTATTAGCTAACAACTTGGTTGTTTAGTATTGCCTCGGAAGAAGAGGAAAATAATGAAGAAACAAAAATAAAAAGTTATTAGTAGTTCATTTCATTTCTCGTGAAATATAGAGAGCACATGGAAGTAATTAAAACCATATATAAGGGTGTGCATAATTCGATATACCGACCGAATTAACCGAAATACCGAAAATTTGGTACAAACCGAACCGAAATTCGGTTTTCCAAAAAAAAAATCGATAATTGAGTGTCCTGCAGTGGGACTTCGTTTCTCCCGACCCTTGGGTCAGGAGCCTTTTCTCCTTTTGGAGCCTTTAGTCCGACCAAGACAAAACCCAGAAGTCGAAGACCATATAAAAGTGAAGAGTATAGTAGATTTAGCCTAACCGCTTTTTCTGTTATAGGTTCTTTAGTTCTTGGTCGTAGATTATGGTGTTCTGATTTTGGTCGGTTTTTTTGTCTTTTGTGGACCCTTTTCTCCCACTGCTGGGAGTGTTTGTTTCCCCTTGTGGGATTGTTTTGCTCCTATGTGAGCCTTTGTTCTCCCGGTTGACGATGTACCGGTGAGACCCCTTGGGCTATTTAGCCATGTATCTTTGTTATTAATGCAAGCTCTCGTTTCGGAAAAAAAATCGATAATTCGGTTCGGTATAGAATCAAGGTTCTGAAACCGGGTTTTCGAACCGAACCGGATGATTTAAGGTTTAGTAGTTTAACGGGTATAAAACCGGAATCAAACCGATATAAAACCGGTACCTTTAAAAATATAAATGCTATATTGAAATTAATGCAATAAATAGTTGAAAATATAAATCACAATTCATAAAGATGATATCCAAATTCCAACATAACAAAATACATTTTCGAATACTTATATTTGAAAATCATGTTACAAAAGTCAGTGATGATTGTTCTAAAAATCCAGAAAATCATGATACAAAAAAATATTGGTATGGTAATTGCAATTCCTAAAGATAGAGATACCATGCCTTCAACGATCTGGAAGATATGTGAGATCGACATTGAGAAATCAAAAGTCATCAAAAGGAATTTTTTGACTGCTTCAGAGATATGTTCTCATTTCAGAGTAATCTAGCGTAAATTTTCGACCAGGTTCCTCATCAAGATTAGGTGGAATGCCAGAATTGCCACTATATAGATATCTTTCAATTCTTGGAATTTCCAATGACCCAAGGCTTGGAGGTGATTCTTGTACATCATCGTTGAATCCAATCATCAAGTTTATCCACATTATCAATGTCGACAGGATCAAAATCGACCACTTTTTTTGATCCTCTGCAGTTGAATGTAAAATGTTACCAAGTATTAAAGACAATAAACATAATAGAAGAATCTGAGGATACCTGTCTCTTAGTTTCATATTGTAATAAACATAAACCAAATCATTCAGCCTTTGATGCTCTAGTTTATTTGTTGTTTTTGTATGAATACGTTGACACACACTCCAGTTGCGTTCACATCCAGACGAAAAACTGGTTTTCCAAGAATCCGAACAGCTAAACGTTGAAGATTCGGTGCACTTTGTCCAAAAGTAGTCAGCTGAAATACAGAAAAAATAGTCATTATATACTATGACATGCTCTCATGTTTAATCAAATAAATAATTATGAGTTATATGAGATTTACCTGGCTGCATGCGTTTTCTATTGCGCAATGCAAGTTCCTGCTCAAAGCTTCCTGAGCCATTTCGATATATTGTCATTTCATTCACCATATCATCCTTTTGATTCATGCCTACTCTTAGCATTGCCAACAAAACCTCAGTTTTTTACTCCCTTTCCCCATCGAATCTAAAGGCTGGATTGAACCAATGAGCTGCTACATGAATATCACGTTTCAATTGTCTATTCCACCGATCCTTGATGATTGAATTGAATGGACTATATACTTCTTTCCTCCCATTAAAGAGTCGTTTTATACCTTTACGAGCTCTTTGTGTTCCTTCATAAACATACCCAAGGATGGTTTCTTATCCCCATCAAACTATTCGCAATAATCGAATCAAAGATTCCAAAATTTTCACAAGAATCATGTTAACAGTCCAGAAAGTAGTATCCATGACAATTCCAATAAATTCTCTTGACTTCGTTTCTCTGGCTAATTTAGATTTAGCAAACTCCTCCGAGGTAACCAAGGCTTGCAAATCATGCTTGTGTTGGTAAACTGATTGTAATGCAATAAAATTAGTGCCAAATCGGGTGTCTCCTGGTCGAATAATTTCTCTCCAATTCTTCCGCTTCCTAAGCCATGCCAACCAGAAAAGATGATTATAAACAAACCTGGAATTTTTTTATCCCTTTTTCACAAGATTCGCCACATGAGCCAACTTTCCAAGATCCTTAAAAATCAAATTGAGGCAATGAGCAGCACAAGGCGACCAAGTTATCGTCTTATAATATATCTCAACTAACTTACCTGCTGCAACATAATTCGAACCATTATCTGTGACAAGATGCACCACATTAGTTGGACCAGCCAAATCAATAATTTCTTTGAATAAGCCAAACAGAGCATTGGCATTTTTCACTATATCAGAAGCATCAACAGACTTGACAAATACAGTTCCACGAGGAGAATCTACAAGGAAATTAATCAAAGAATGCTCCCGACCATCTGTCCAACCATCACCCATAACAGTACATCCAGCCCATAATTCGAGTTCTTTCTTTGCGTTCGCCAACAAATTGGTACGGATATGATGGTAAGAAGGAACTTTATAACCAACACCAATTGCGATTGCAGCATCAATCATTTTCTGGAGATTGCATTAAAGGGGAATGCATGTATCATAAAAAAAATTTGCTATTAATAAATCGGCATTAGCTTTTGCTTCCTTTGTTGCTAGAGCACTTTTGATCGAGGGTTGTGATCCTGAACTCCTCCGATTTGGTCTGGGAGCAAAATAGTTTGCAATATCTTTACCTTTCTCAGCTCTTACCCTTGCTCTTTTACTACTATTTGTTTCATGTTGTGAATCGTCATCATGTACCTCAAATACATCGTCATCCTCATCATCTTGGCTCAAATTACAAAAACCAGGTTGGCTTTCAATTGTCTTCCGTTTCCCCAAACCAAGTGATAAATTCATTTGATTGCGGATATCCACAGTAATCTTTTTACAAGAAGCAACTGATCCTTTTTTGCAAGCAACGTGTTCTTTCATGCGATGTATACCACCACCCTTTATAACGTGACCACAGTCCACATAGCAAGCATCTGATCCATTTCTTACCATTATCACCTACAAACTCACTACTTAGGGATGGCAACGGGGCGGGTATGGGCCGGTTTGGCCGGACCCGGGACCCGCCCCGCACCGGGCCGGACCCTAACGAACCGGGTCTGGAAAGCTATTTTTTTATTTATTTTTGTTTTGCAATTTGAATTTTTTTAAAATAGAACAAAACTAGAATTCGATCTCATGACCTATGGTTGGTTAACTAAAGACTTATCCAGTAGATCACGAAGCTTTTTATTAATAATCCGAACACCTTTTGTATATGTATATATACATTAAAAGTAAATAAAAATAAATTTAAATATAAAATATATATCGGGGCGAGTCCCCGGTCGGGTCTCAAGGCGGGTTTAGCAAGACCCGAGACCCGCCTCGGAATCGGCCGGGTTGAGATTTTTCGGACCCGTAACCCGCCCCATTACCCGAATAGAGAAAAAAAACCCGATTCATTAGGGGCGGGTCTAGGCGGGTCCGGGTCTAACCCGCCCCATCCCATTGACATCCCTACTCACTAGCATGCATATTGCCATGTTATATCAGACTTTTCCTTTTGAGATTGCCTTGAAGCAGGCGTACAATTGCCGTTTTCATCCATTGGAAAAATCTACAAAAGTAATACCTTAGCTGTCATTTGCATCCATTTACATGACCACCCAAAATTGCAACAAAAGCAGAATTTTTCAAAAAGAAAAGTTGCCGCCATGAACCTAGCTTCCATTCCACATGACACCATCAACCAAACAGCTTAGCAACATAGATAAACTTACCAAGTCTCGGGTTTTCGGTGCTAAATTCTGACCGAAACTCCCAAGTCCAAAAGAGTATCGTGCGTCTTCCTCTGAAAATATCCCAAAAGTTTTATACTTTTAATAAAGTTAAGTATAATAACTTATTTGGGCTGAAATTTATAGGGGCAACCTCAATTAAATCCTCATTTCCAAATTTTTTATCAACTAACTCCCCCTTTCAATTTACTTATTATCAAACTCCATAAATCAAAACATTCTTACACATCACTACCTATTTACCCGAAATGACGATTTTAGCCCTCAGTTATTATTTTTTAAATCATTTCTTCCAAAATCAACACCCACGTAGCTTTTAATTTCATGCCTCATCTCCCAACAAGAAAAGCTCCCGCCGGCGACGGAAAAGCCTCTGCCCGCACCGGAAAGCTCCGAGCTTGCCTAATTCATCGTGGGTTTCTCGGTCCAGGTAAGTTGAGGTAGGTTTTTGTTGTTTTTTTTTTCACTGTGGGTTATCCTTCGAGCTTCTTGACCTCGAGCGAACAAAATTGAGTTAGAGAACACTCTGATGAGGTGTACAATGAATGTTTGTGGCAGTAGCATGGACATAAGTTGGGTATCGGGTTGTGGGTGTCGCGATTTGGGTGTCGAGCCGTGGGTGTTGCGATTCGGGCGTTGAGGTGTAGAAAACTGAGTTCTTCTCATGTTTTCTACTGTTAGCATACTGTGGGTGTCAAGAGAGGTTAGTATTTGCTTAAGATTTGGCTAATTTATCTGTTAAAGCAATTTATTATATGCAGTACCAAAGTATATTGAATTACAGTACCCGCATTTCTTTTATGAAGTACCTTTTGAAGGTTTCTAGCAGTATCATATGGTAATCGTTTGTTATTTTACTTTTAACAGGTAACATAATACGAAGATATATTGTCTACGAATGTCTTTGGTGGGCTCACGTTGTTTGCATGTGTGGAATTAAGAAGAGCACATATTTATTGTTTGACCAATGAAACGATAGGTTATGGAGCATTCTTTTTGTTGGTATGTTGTCGGTATGTTATCACAAATTCTTACGACGATATGTTTTTTATGTTGGTGGATAAATGATATTAATATTGTCGATATGTTCGATATTAATGTTGTTGGTGGATGAATCATATTAAATTGTAGATATATTGATATCAATACTATTGTTGGATGAATAATATTAATACTGATGTCGTATATTGAAGGTGTTCCAACAAAATTGTTTGCTGGAAGTTCTAATGCCTTATTTGCACAATAATCTACGTGTTTTCGATAATTAAAAATGTGGTACGCAAAAGATACTACAAGTAACCTACCCACGGTACTACATTATCATAAGCTATGGTACTATAAACATCTATATATGGTACTACAAACATCTGTATATTGATACTACAAATTGGGGCAGAAATTTCGATTGTTAGAAACGTGGTACGAAAAAGAAACTACAAGTAACATACATATGGTACTACACTATCATAGGGTATGGTACTATTGACATCTATATATTGGAACTACAAACATAGTATATTGGTACTACAAATTTGGGCAGGAATTTCGATTGCTAGAAACGTGGTACGAAAAAGATACTACAAGTAACATATGTATGGTACTATACTATGATAGGGTATGGTACTACGAACATCTATATATTAGAACTACAAACATATGTAGGTACTACAAATTTAGGTAGGAATTTCGATTGCTAGAAACGTGGTACGAAAAAGATACAAGTAACATACATATGATACTACACTCTGGTAGGTTATGATACTATGAACATCTATATATTGGAACTACAAACATATTTATATTGGTACTACAAATTTGGGTAGGAATTTCGATTGCTAGAAACGTGGTAAAAGATAATACAAGTAACATACGTATGGTACTACACTATGGTAGGGTACGGTACCACGAACATCTATATATTGGAACTACAAGCATATGTATATTGGTACTACAAATTTGGGTAGGAATTTCGATTGCTAGAAACGTGGTACGAAAAAGATACTACAAGTAACATACGTGTTGTACTACACTATCGTAGGGTATGGTACTTCGAACATTTACATATTAGAACTACAAACTTATATATATTGGTACTACAAATTTGGCTAGGAATTTAGATTGCTAGAAACGTGGTACGGAAAAGATACTACAAGTAACCTACTCATGGTACTACACTAGCATATGTTACGGTACCGCAAAAATCTATATATTGGAACTACAAATATATGTATATTGGTACTACAAATTTGGGGTAGGAACTTCGATTGTTAGAAACGTGATACGAAAAAGATACTATAAGTAACATATGTATGGTACTACACTATGGTAGGGTATGGTACTACGAACATCTATATATTGGAACTACAAACATATGTATATTGGTACTACAAATTTGGGTAGGAATTTTTCGACGCCGTCCGAGTTATTTTTGGTCCTTGATTATGTTACCATAGTTATAAATACTTTACTGATGATCTGGTATCAATATTGGTGGACCCCAACTTTCGTTCTACTTATTATGATACTAGTAAGAACATCTTACTGCATAGTCATTTTCATCGATTGAAAGTTAGTGTCTATATTTCGTGTTACCGTGTGTTTAATTTTATTATGTACCGTAATTTGGAAGTTCACATGCCTTTGCACAATAATCTACGCGTTTTCGATAACTAAAAACGTGGTACGGAAAAGATACTACAAGTAACCTACTCGTGGTAGTACACTAGCTTATGTTATGGTACCGCAAACATCTATATATTGGAACAACAAATATATATATATATATATATTGGTACTACAATTTGGGGTAGGAATTTCAATTATTAGAAACGTGGTACGAAAATGATACTACAAGTAACATACGTATGGTACTACGCTATGGTGGGGTATGGTATTACGAACATCTATATATTGGAACTACAAACATATGTATATTGGTACTACAAATTTGGCTAGGAATTTCGATTGCTAGAAACGTGGTACGAAAAAGATACTACAAGTAACATACATATGATACTACACTATGGTAGGGTATGGTACTACGAACATCTAGATATTGGAACTACAAATATATGTATATTAGTACTACAAATTTGGGCAGTAATTTTTCGACGCCGTCCGAGTTATTTTTGGTCCTTGACTATGTTACCATAGTTATAAATACTTTACTGATGATTTGGTATCAATATTGGTGGGTGAATATTTAGAATTAGGGATTATTACGTTGAAACCCCAATTTTCTTTCTACTTGCTATGATACTAGTAAGAACATCTTACTACATAGTCAAGATTTTTGATCGATTGAAAGTTAGTGTTTATATTTTATGCTACCGTGTGTTTAATTTTATCATATGCCGTATTTTGGAAGTTCTCATGCCTTGTTTGGACAATAATCTACGCGTTTTCGATAATTAAAACATGGTACGGGAAAAGATACTGCAAAGTAACCTACTCATGGTACCGCACTAGCTTATGTTGTGGTACCACAAACATCTACATATTTCGAAGCCGCTAGCACGGTACGTAAAAGATACTACAAACAACCCAAATACGGTACTACAAAAGCATGTAGTTTGGTACTGTAACTATCCATATATAGGTACTAAAAACGTCTTTATATCGGTACCACAAATTAGAGTGCGTATTTCGAAGCCGCTAGCACGGCTAGTAAAAGATACTACAAACAACCCAATTTTGGTACTATAAAAGCATATACTATGGTACTGCACATGTCCACATGTAGGTACTACAAACGTCTTTATATTGGTACCACACATTAGAGTCGGCGTATTTCCAGGCCGCTCACACGGTACGTAAAAGGTACTACAAACAACCTACTTATGGTACTACAGAAACATATAACATGGTACTGTAATTGTCCACATGTAAGTACTACAAATGTCTTTATATTGGTACCACAAATTAGAATCGGCGTATTTCGACTCCGTGCACACAATACGTAAAAGATACTACAAATAACCTTATTATGGTACTACAAAGCATATAATATGATACCGCAACTGTCCACATGTAGGTACTACAAAAGTCTTCATATTGGTACCACAAATTAGAGTCGGCGTATTTCGAAGCCGCTCGCATGGTACGTAAAAGATACTAAAAATGACCTACGTATGATACTACAGTAAGGAAACCGTTGGTACTGCAAGCTAGCAATATTGGTACTACATATCTGTCTGTTCAGGTACTACAAAAATACCTGGAACAGAAACATAAACAAGTCACAAAACTATGAAGATCAACAGCATTTCAGTCTCCAAACACAGATAAATATCACTCAAACAAGTGAAGCATGCAACTAAGATCGTCCGTAAGTATCGTGGCAGCCATGAAGCCACGATACAATTCGACGTCAACTTCGTCAAGATACCTCCCTGAGCCACCGGTCCAACGATGTATCGATCCATGGACATTGCAGAATGTACGCCGCAACCCACGCCATCTGGACTCTGCTCCCTCATGGACTCAGACTCTGACATGATTGACTTGGGCTTATAGTCTCACCTCCAAGTCCAATAGGTCGACATAAAACGAGCTTGTAACAATATAACAAGTTAAGAACATGATAAAGCGTTAATTTAATAAAATTAAAACTTATAAATGATCTTGTCGCCCATTTCATGTGATTGTGCTTCAGCAAATCGCGTAGGGAAAATCGTCTTTACTGTACCAATTAACTATGTAATACGGTACCAAAAAAACATATATAAGCACCAATTCAATTATTGTACCCAAAAACAACCAAGATTCGTACCAAGACAGTAAAAAATGCAGTACCTTTACATCGAGCAGGGAATTTAGAAGCTAACAAACCCTAATTTGAATGATACCAAGTTCCCAATTCAAAAAATGAAATAATTAAACCCTAATTTTGCCATAAACCCCAAATTCGAGCCGTAATCACAAAAATGAACATAGCCCGACATGAAATCCTTCAAGAAATGCAACTATGAAAGCCCTAATCTCTACATTAACCCAAAATGCCACAAAAAACGAAAAATTAAAGTCGAAAAATGAAGGTGTCAAGCGACCAGTATACCGTTGAGATGATGCCAAGTCGAATGAAGGTGTGAAGTCCTAATCTCTCGTTCGCTGCTCGTTGTGGAGGTGAAGCTGAGAATCGGCCGACTTCTCTGTACTCGTTTTCGTTCTTATGCTTTTCGTTGTCTGCTTTTTGTTCGTCGTTCTCTCTGTAATGAATTCACTAGGTTATTTTGGAATATTTATATTTTACAGGGGTATATTTGTCCATTAGGTAGCTATGTGATATAGAAGTTTGAAAGGGGGAGTTTGGTGATAATTGAATTGGAAGGGGGGAGTAAGTTGATGTATAGTTTGGGGTAGAGGGATTTATGTGTAGATTGCTCTTTTTTCTAGCTATCACTAAAATAGAATACCCAAAAATACATTCGAGTCTGAGTTATCGAAAATTTTTGTTTTTATATTGACAAAAATGGAAAAAAAAAACAATTGAGAGTGAAATTTGAACCCACAACATTTTGGCTTATTCGGATCGTTTAATCGGGTTAATAGATGGTTAATTGGGTTATTGAAATTATTAAACGGGGGAATGATTCAGTTATCAGGTGTGATAACAAAACTCTGGGATCACCCAACACCCGAATAACAACCTTTGTTTAATTTCTATGCGAGCACGAGGCTACCTGATTTTTTTAAAATGGGGGGAATGTAGTGACTTTAAGAACGAGGCTACCTGATTTTTTTAGAGTACATCATAATTTGTGCGATTCATTACAGAGAATCAGGTGAATGTTTATACCTAATGGACAATCTTAATGTCCATTAGGTACTCTAAAAAAATCAGGTAGCCTCGTTCTTAAAATCAGGTAGCTGAGAATCGGGTGTTTATACAAGCATGTAGTGACTTTAAGAACGAGGCTACCTGATTTTGTTAGAGTACATCATAATTTATGCGATTTGAATTTTAGAAGACTCGCGTGATATGAATGTTAGACTATATCATGATTTGTGTTTGTCTTATGAAACTTTATATAGTATGTAATTTGGTATGGTATATATTGAAATTTTATTGCGTCTTTTGATTATGTAATTTTCTTATGTTATTTATTAGATTTCGATTTTTAACCAAACCGAATAATCGAACTTTTATTCGGGTGATTTGGTTCGATTTTGTGGTATTATGATTTGATTGTGGTTGGTTGTTTCCTATGTCAAAAACTGAATAAGTCAAACTGGACCATTTGAACACTCACTCTAAGTCTCCAACAACTCTTTTATCTTAAAATTAGTTTTTTGCCCGTACTATGCATGGGTCTTACTACGTATCACAATAGTAAGATAACTTAATTATGTAAGTGAAAGATAATATTATATTATAACCTATAAACTTATAATATTCTAACAGCATTTGGCGAACATTAAGTTAATGAATTTAAAAAAGATTTTAGGATTTGAATCAATTTGGTGCTGAGATGATGCCCTGTCGATGTGAAATGATATTTAGTTCAAAATAAGTGAATCTCAAATAACAAATTCTTAGTCTAATTCAAGCTCGACGGTTGATAACTTTTAATATTTAAATATTTAACTTTATTATAATAAGGTGGTTTGCCCGAGTGGTTAAGGGGGAAGACTTAAGATCTTCTGCACAGAAGTGCGCGTGGGTTCGAACCCCACAGCCACCACTATATTAATTTTTATTATTTATTTATTTTTTTTTAAAATTGGCTTTGGGTTTTCCTTTTTTTTTTTGGGAATTACTATTCACCGACCCCTTTTTCCTAGTTACCGCCCCCTAAAGGGCTTGAAAATGACATTTTTGCCCTTATGATATTTAAATTAATTTAAAAGAAAAAACAAACTAAATATATAATTATGGTACGAAATACTGAAAACTACATACACAAATAAATTCGAACGATCGATCGATATGGAAAAAAAAATTTCGATTTAACATTTTAGTACCGATCGATCGATATTTTCGGCCCTGCAGTGCATGGGCCGAACGATATTTTCAGCCGGACTGTGCGCGGGCCGAACAGTATTTTCGGCCCGGACACTGCTTGGCCGAAATTTCAGTTCGGCCCGCACAGGCCCGACCGAAATCTGATTTCGGCCCGCACAGGCCCGACCGAAATCTGATTTCGGCCCGCACAGGCCCGACCGAAATCTGATTTCGGCCCGCACAGGCCCGGCCGAAATCTGATTTCGGCCCGTACACTGCAGGGCCAAAATCTGATTTCGGCCCATACACAGACCCGAAGTTCAGTTTCGGGTACAGTTTTGGGGTCGATGCGCTCCGAATCAGGCCAAACATAAAACATAAAAGTTGTAGATTGGCTTTCTACAGGTTGAATCAGGGTCGTCTGATTTGTAAATCAAAAGTTATTTTGTCAAAATCGTGTAGACTGCCAGTTTCGGCCGATTCCACTCGGACAGCAACCCTAAGTTAGAATCGGGCGAATTTTGAGGTCAATGGACTTCGTATCAGGCCTCCATTAAAACACAAAAGTTATATATAATTAAGTTGGCTTTTCATAGGAACTTTAATCAGAGTCGTCCGATTTGTGAATCGAAAGTTATGCTCAAAATCGTGCAATCTGCCAGTGGAATCGACCGAAACTGGCAGTCTGTACGATTTTGACAATAACTTCCGATTTACAAACCGGATGACCCTGATTCAAATTCCTATGGAAAGCCAATTTGATTATCTACAACTTTTATGTTTTATGTTTGGCCTGATTAGGAGCGTATCGACCCCAAAATTGTACCCGAAACTGAACTTCGGGGGCTGTGTAGGGCCGAAATCAGATTTCGGCCGGGCCTGTGCGGGCCAAAATCAGATTTCGGCCGGGCCTGTGCGGGCCAAACTCAGATTTCGGCCGGGCCTGTGCGGGCCGAACTGAAATTTCGGCCAAGCAGTGTCCGGGCCGAAAATACTGTTCAGCCCGCGCACAATCCGGCCGAAAATATCGTTCCGCCCGTGCACTGCAGTGCCGAAAATATCGATCGATCGGTACTAAAATGTTAAATCGAATTTTTTTTTTTCGGTATCGATCGATCGTTTGAATTTATTTGTGTATGTAGTTTTCAGTATTTCGTACCAGAATTATATATTTAGTTAGTTTTTTCTTTTTAAATTAATTTAAATATCATAAAGGGCAAAAATGTCATTTTCAAGCCCTTTAGGGGCGGTAAGTAGGAAAAAGGGGGCGGTGAATAGCAATCCAGTTTTTTTTTAATCGATGATGATGGCAGAGTGAACCCCACATGCGCGTGGGTTTTAAAATTGGCTTTGGGTTTGATGCAAGCTCAAATGGGAAAAGGGAATACAAATCGAAAATGAGAGCCTAGAATGAAGAAACAGCTCTGATTAATCGATTCAATCGCGTTCGTTACAGAGAAAGGGAAGAAGATGACACACACGTCATAGACATTCACAGAAAAATTCCCAATCATGAAAACCAGAAACTGAAAATGACCTATATGGATACTAAAATGATAAAGCGTCAACGCTTCTTAAATCTCGTCTTCATAAATCTGTTGAAGTCGTCGTGGCTCTTAGCGATTTCAGCTTTGCCTATTTTAGCCCGTAACACTCCCACCTCCTTAAGACAACTCTTGTCCTCAAGAGTTGATAAAAGCTGGCAATATAAACCAATCTTCCCACGAAATAAGCTCTCCACTTTTGGATGGCTGTCACCACAGCTAAGAACTCCTCGCTCGTCAACAAAGCAGTTGCCCTCGAACTCAATGGTATACTCAAGGCAACTGCCCTCGCACTCATGTAGGCGATAAATTTGCATTGTGTCTTATTAGACCACGGTCTTGTCGCAGACCGAGCATTAGCCGGAGATGTGTGTAAAGATGGCAAGGAATCAAGGACAAGGTACATCGACAGAGAAGCTGGCGATTTTGATGGGGATCTTACTAAACTGCCACCGATTGATTTCCCACCACTCATTCTGTCCAAACCTGTTAATGGCGGATGAAGCGGATGCGGAACAAGCGTCCTGGATGGAGACGGTGAGCTGGTTATAGGCTTAGGAGGCGTCTTCTTTACCACTTCGAGAGAACTCGATTCAGGCTTCGATCTCAACCCTAAAAGGTTCAGTTGTTTGTTGGTGAGATGTGTCGTCTCCTTCTTTCCGCTGGAAGGAGACACAACAGCTACATTGGTAGTCTTCCCAGTTCTCCACCCTGATATTGCTTTGACAAAAGCAAGTAAACTCCCCACAGCAGCACTTGCTACGGTTCGCACAACCTTCAAACACACACGAATAATGTTCAGAGACACAATCCCGGGTGTGGAAGTCGTAACTATCATATCTCCGTTATAGACAACGAAGACGAGCGAGAAAGCTGAAGTTACGAGCACTGCGAATATGACAAGCAGCGCCGAGGAAGAGACACGTGTACGGATGCTGTCGGAAGCCAGATTCGGAGACAAGGCTGCGTTCGAGTACACAGCAAACTTCGATACACTCGGCTGATTAGGCATACTTCGCTCTTCTCCAGCCATTGCAGTAATTTGCAATTGATGCAAGCTCAAATGGGAAAAGGAATTGAAATCGAAATGAGAGCTAGAAATGAGAGAAACAACTCTGATTATCGACTTCACCAAGTTCGTTACAGAAAGGAAGAAGAGAAGACGAGAGAACTTCGTTATATCGACACTCAAATTGATAATCTCCTGAGAAAATAGAATGACATCGTATATAAGGATGGAGATAAAAAACGCTTCAACGACTTCGACTAAGAGGCGCCTTAGTTAGAGAGTTGAAATCGCTGTTGGCTACTGCGTTTTGATTTGAGATGGTAACACTCCTCCCTCCTTAAAACAACTCTTGACCTCAAGAGTTGATAAAAGCTGGAAACTGCTGCTGCAATATAAACCACTCTTCCCACCAAATAAGCTCCCCACCTTCGGATGGTTGTGACCACAGCGAAGAGTTCCTTGTTCGTCGACAAAGCAATTGCCCTCGAACTCCAAGGCAGCTACCCTTGCATTCATTTAGGTGACCACAGCGAAGAGTTCCATAACCTCTGATGAATCGCCTATAGCCGCACACATCCAAGGACCGCTGTAGTGGCGTAACTGCTTTCGGGGCAAGCCAAACCATACCAACAGCTATTAAACGCCCCAAATACTTGACTTTCTCAGCCCTAAAATGGCACTTAACTTGCTTCACAAACCGCTGATTTAATCGGAGAACCTCAAATGTGATCCCTAGAGATTCCAAGTGGTTGTCCGATTGAGTCACAACTCGATCCCACCTTCCTCGATCGAAGGGTAGGTGTTTCCGAGCTAATGCTATGTATTGCAGCAGGCCTTCGACAACAGAACGTCCTTGATCGAAAATTCGGTATGTTCCTTCAAGTCCTAGGTCGAAGGGTAAGCACACATTGATCCTTTTGACAACTCCTCGACGTCCTCGATCGAATGGAAAGCCGTGGTAGCACACATTCATCCTTTTGACAACTCCTCGACGTCCTCGATCGAATGGAAAGCCGTGGTATTCTCCAACACTCAGCTGCTCGATACGCCTCTTTCCTCGATTGAACAACATATTTTTATCCGACGAAACTCGTTTCTGATCTCCAAAACCCTCGCAATTCAACCACCGAGACATCGGAAGGTAATTTCACCCCTACGAAGTACGTCTGTTGATCTGTCAGCAGTCCCCTAACAACGAGCCCTGCTGAAATTTCGTCGACCAACAACGAATTATCCACGGTCACTATTGCCTCAACATCACTCCGTTCCCCTTCACCCAACACCGACGAAGAGTCATCATTCAAGACCAAGCTATTCTCAACCAACATCGAATCAAGCTCAAGTGTATTTTCATCCACAACTAGATCTGATTTTACCATAAACTCATCATCAACAAATTCAGACTCATCACTTACCACACACGTTGCAACAGGTGCTTTCCTCGAGTCCAAAGCTTGTTCCTGCAATTTGGCAAGACTCGCTGCCATCGATAAAGATCCCGGACGAAACATTCTCACAGCCACTGCAATCTCAGATCTTAAACCTCCTAAGAAACAGCTTACCACATATTGCTCCGAAAGCTCGACACAACTCATTAGTCCCTTGAAATCATCAACATAATCCTGAACTGAACTTGTTTGTTTCAGATTCAGGAATCTGTTCATCGAGTCGGCATAAGAGCATCGGCCTACTAACACATCATCGTGAGACGGTTTGCTGAACATCGCAGCAATCATCTCTCGCAGATCAGTCAGCTGCTTCTTGATTGAAGAGTTATCCGCATCCACCTGTTCACGAAATACATCCAATTCCTTGCGCAATTCAACATAACCCATTCCTTCTGCCATCTTCGAGCTTTTCAGAGATAGAGGATCGACGCTCTGATACCAATTGATGCAAGCTCAAATGGGAAAAGGAATTGAAATCGAAATGAGAGCTGGAAATGAGAGAAACAACTCTGATTATCGACTTCACCAAGTTCGTTACAGAAAGGAAGAAGAGAAGACGAGAGAACTTCGTTATATCGACACTCAAATTGATAATCTCCTGAGAAAATAGAATGACATCGTATATAAGGATGGAGATAAAAAACGCTTCAACGACTTCGACTAAGAGGCGCCTTAGTTAGAGAGTTGAAATCGCTGTTGGCTACTGCGTTTTGATTTGAGATGGTAACAAGGTTCGAAAGTAAAATTGGATGAATTCATATTGGGGAGATTGATCGAGTACGAGCGATGATAGTTTATGGTGTTATTGATGCTGATGATAGCGTTAATTCGTCGAGTGAATCATCTGAAGATGGAGGAGTGACGAAGCCCCCAAGTCGTCTTTCGTTGTTTCTATACCCCTTTTGGGTTTGGGTGCTTTTTGGTGGGGGCACTCGAGTGCTCTGCTGCATATTACATTGTTGGATTTCTATCCATGTTGCTGTAATGCGTCTCACGAAGCGTAATTTTGAGAGGCTTGTCTGCAGATGTTTCTGAACTAGCTGTGAGGTGTTTGAGGTGTAAAACCTTCATCTTCTTCGTTAGAGTCGGTTCTGAGAAGATACCATTAATTTACTAGGTTGAAGGACTTGAAACATGTGGAGCTTAGCAGCTGAGTGAGTAGGAATATTGCACATTTTGCACTTCAGGTACGTATTATTGTTTAATCTAGTCAGACATGTAATGAATTGATAATTAGCATTTACATTGCTTGCTGGTGATTGTCTCTTTTTTTCTATTTTGGAGAAGTTACATAGAATCGTTGGAAATTTTATCAGGTTGGGTTTCGGATTCTTGTGTGAAATGGGCTGATCTTCGTCGCTATCTGAGCTTCTACTTTTGGAAATGCCTTCATCTGTGATAAAAAAACTACTGGGAAAAGGAAACTCGGTATTGTGTCACTTTTTAATAATCAGAAAATTTTGCCTTCTCGTATCAGTGAAAGTATAAGAAGTTGATTGGAAAAAAAAAAGAAAGTATAAGAAGTTGAAAAAGCATCATATGATGGCTGAACAATACTGGTTCTCCAGGCAGGTATTCCTTTAAGTGATACAAGAGAAAGTGGCGAAGAACGAGCCTATAAACACTTTGTCCGAAGTGCAGAGATGGCAGCTGACTTTTCGACGAAACATATTCTCTAGTCTTCTGCTAAAACGAGTAACTTGCTGGGGAGCTTGTGTGTTTCATGCCATCAAGGTGTCCTTTACAGGTGGCCCACTCATAATTTCATCATTTGGTTATTCTCTTACAGCTTATCTCTTATTTTTCATGTCAATTGACCAGGTATTTGTCTGCTTCTTGGGATTCCTCTTATTTTACGTGGGGGCTGCGCTACACCATCCCACTTAACTGCCACCGAGAATGCCGTATTGGAATGAGATGTTCGCCCACTGCCCTACTAAGGTTATATTATATTTTTCTATTGCCTTTTACTTAATTGATTCATGACTTCAACTTTTACATCTATTTGTGAATGCAGTGCTCATTCGTTTTTGTTGCAGCAGCTCGAAGTAGTAATGTTCGATAAGTTTCGGTGGAACTTCCCTCAACGAATCAATCTCTAATTTCGTTCTGATTGTTAAACGCTCACTAGCTGACTCCTGGTAATTTTTCGTTTTAGATAAACTTATAGGTATTTGGTATTAAATATCTTTCAACAAAATGAAAATTTCGAACTTCGATCTCGAGCTCAGTTTTTCGAGTAAATGGGCTCAGCCTAAAATATCTATTATCGAGCTTGAGTTCGAGATCTAAAAAATAACTCTTCGAGCTCGATCAAACCTAGTATATAAGTTTTGAGCTCGAGTTCGAGCGTCCGAATCGTTTACGCCCATACGTAGACGGATTTTCGAGTAAATGGGCTCAGCCTAAAATATCTATTATCGAGCTTGAGTTCGAGATCTAAAAAATAACTCTTCGAGCTCGATCAAACCTAGTATATAAGTTTTGAGCTCGAGTTCGAGCGTCCGAATCGTTTACGCCCATACGTAGACGGAGTGGGCTTTATATTAGTAAAGATTGATAGAAATAGCATATAAAGAAATATAAGATGATTCCAGTTAAGGTCTTTATGATATCCGTCGGCCACAATCAGTGGCATGATTTATGGAGTTCATAGCATGCGACGGATTTGTGAGAAGTTTTCGTTTTGTTACACAAAAACTATTGCTTGGGCGAGATCTCGTTTGATCGAAGCAAATCTGAAATCCTTAAATCCAAAGCGACGATATACATAGTCGTTGAGAATTTGAGGATGGTGGGGATGACCCTCACTCAATCCATTGGAACGTGCCTATTGTCATCATTATGTACATTTTCTCTTATCCTATTTCTGCATAAATCGCGAGCCTACAGCTTTCTTCATGTATATTGGAGAATTGCAATCACGAGGTATCGTGTATCACCTTTCTTGATTCACATGCCTAATTTACTTATACTTTTTTGGGTGCTATTTCTTTTTGTTTATGGCCGATCCTCCCCCATATGTAGCATAGTTTAGTAGCCTGTTCTTGTTCAAGGTTGGATAAGCCCCAATGATGTTTCTTTTTTCTCTTTCTGTGGTTTGGGGTATTTTCAACTTAAATAGGTTGCAGTGATGAGATATTTGTAGTTTATATAAGTTCATTGTGCAAGCATGCTGCTTGTAATTCTGTTTATTAAACTATTATGTAATTAAATTGAGTGCGATTGATGATATGTGCTAGCATATGCCCCAATATTTTAACTAATTTGTTGCCTCTCTTACTTATGAGTGCAGTTCAGAGATGTGCTGATAGTATTGTAAATTATCTCTCTTATCTCCAGTCGTTTGCGTAAAATGGCAAGACGATTTTCATCCATGTTTCTGGCCAGTCGTGGTACGAAGAATGGACTACGCCGTAGGTCACTTATTGTGGTAACTTTCTCTTGTGTTTTCTTGAATAAACCACAAGTTTTGTGTTTATTCTTTTCCTTTGTGTTTTAGTGTTTTAAAGAAATATGCAGCTTGTTTGGTTGCTGACTTGTTTCGTAGTATATTATTTGTACATTGTGTGAGCATGCTGTTTCTAATTCATCGTGTTTATATTAACAACGCTTGTTGCTTCACCTACATATGAGCATAGCTCTTGTTTTGCGATTCCCAATTGTATTGTAGAGAATCTATTCACTCATTTAGATAGAGATATTTCAGCCATGGCTAATAGATTATTGCGAGAAGGCGGTTGCCGTAACTTAGTAGCTTGCTGAGACTGAATGTGAACTTATTGGAGAGCGAATTTATGCTCTTTAGGTTTCCCGCTGATTTTTTCTAAAGCTTTTGAGAACCACTTTCTTTCCTCATTCATGTAGCACGTAAGCCTCACATACGATGTTTTTCTGTTCGAGGATTTTAACTGGTGCATTGTACCATCAATTTAGGTTCAGCATTCTTGTCTATGTTGTTAGTTTTAGATTTATGCGTGTAGAAATAAATTACCGGAAGGTAATTTATTTTCAACGGATGCTGACACGTGTTTCCCTCATCCATCCGAAGATTGACATTACTATGGAAATTTATTTATTGCTCTAACCCTAGGTTTCTAGGTTATATGTAAGAATTTCACTGTGTCTTTCATTTCATTTGGGTCCCCCAATCCTGCGGCGGCGTAAGAATCACTCTCTTTGGTCTTTTTGCCATCTCTATTGTTCGTCAAACAGGTAGAAACGTTCTTCAATTGATCTTGTCCCATTTATTATCTTGATTCTGCGTTCGATCTCAGCGCTATCAGTGGTTTATATTGCATAGCAGCCGTTAAGGGAGCAAATGCCAATGCAGCCAATTAATTTAGAAGATCTTGTAGATCTAGTTTACGTCTTTTTATTTGGCAAAGAAGAGTGATTTTTTGTTTCTGTTGTTCGTCATCTTTTAGGCCGATCGTGGGATGTGTCTATGTTTCCCTGTGAAGTCTTATTTAATGGCTATTCTTACTGGAATCTGAAGACTCTTCCAATCTATTTCAAGATTATTTCATATGATTAGAAACTCACATATCTTTTGTGATTTTCTTTTCTCCCTTTTCTTTGTGTGTCCTTCCCTGATTGCATGTGATTGAGGACTTCACATATTTTTTATACAAGTGTTGTGACTATAAGACTAGACTCTTTCTTTCATAAGTTTCATAACTATTCATTTTAAATATTTCATTGCAGATATTGCCATGGATATGTCAACCATCAAGAAGGACAAGGTCTCAAGCAAGCTTCCGATTCCCCGTGTTGGGATGAAGCGGGAGCTTATGTCTATGTTAAAGACTCAGAAAGAAATGGGCTATCTCCCACCTGTTCGCAGAAGGGCAACGAAGCTACAGGACCTTGTATGTTGCTTCTTAGATGACCACGATAGTGATCGTGCCTCTAAGAGGAAACGAAATTGTAAAGCGTGGGGTTCTCAGACAGCTAGAAAAGTCCAAGACAATGCAGTACCAAAGACTGTGCTTGCATTGCCCGCAGTAAATGCTCCGAAGGAAAGTAAATGGGTTAGCAATGCTGCAGTGGAGACTGAGACGACGGTTGGTGAGAACGATTTAGGAGGTTCAGTTATTGACTACTATGATTCCCATTTTGATGGGATGGACGTAGAGATTCTTGGCTTATACTCTTCAATGGACTTTCAGAAGCAAATGAGGGTAGGTCAAGGCCGTTTTCTCGCCGACTTCTTTGACTTTAGACTCGAATCAAATGGAGAGATTGCAGGGGAAGTTGTGAATGATAGCATCGATGGTGCTAATATACCACAGGGAACAGAAATGGATGTGCCTATGGGGTTGGGGTTTATTTCGGTTCCTAAAAGATTGAGGGACCTTCTAGAAACCGGTTTGCTTGAAGGCTTGCGTGTTCGCTACGTTCATGGACCGGAGGTTTACAATGTAAAAATAATTGGGATTACAATGTAAAAAGGATTGGAATTTGATTTGGTTTAACTAATGATGGCTTACTCTGAATCATTTTCCTGGTTTTTTTTCAGGGAAGTAAATCGGAGCTCGTGGGAATTATTCAGGGAATTCTAGTATGTTCGTGCGTTAAGTGCGAGGGAGAAGTGGTACCGTTCTTTGAGCAGTAGATTTTGTTTTTTCCTGAAGTAGTTTGAACGATATTGACCAAATTATTCTTTTTCTTTTGTCGTTATTACAGGCCGTGACGCCAAACGAGTTTGAGCTGCACGCGCACAGTCGCAATAAGCGTCCGGCAGAGAGCATTTATTTGGATAATGGAAAGAGTTTGAGACAGATATTGAATGCGTGCAAAGGTGCTGACTTGGATTCGCTGGACGCTGTGATAAGGGAAGCTATTCGTCATCTCAATGAGACTAAGTAAACTTAGAACTTAAGTGCTTGCTATTGTGTGTTGCTTACTCTTATGGAACTATCTGAAAATTTATGTAAAGTGTTTGAATTGTTGGATATGGTATGGTAGTAACTATGATTCTACGGTGGCTTTGTTTTGTTTGTTTGCTTGGACTAACAAAACATGGAGGAAGTGAAGCAGTTACTGAATTCTAGCTATGTAATAAAGTTGAGATTTATTTAGTGCAACAAGCAGATAAAAAGTTCATTGTGCTATAGGTGTCCATCGGAGGATCCACTCGCGCCACTTTCCTCATCTGAACTTGAAGCTCCGAAATCTACTGAAATCGATTCACATGTCAAACCTAAAACGAAACATCAAGTGGATAAAAGGACGAGGTAAGTCAGTCTGTGAATTTTCTATTTCTAGACGAAAAACTACATGTACTGTGGCAATTTTTCAAGGACTTTATGTTCTACTTAAAACTTTATGGTTCATCAGTTATCCCCCCAGTAGTTACACAATGACTTAGCTTCTGTTTTTTTTATATATATTTAGGCGTGACAATTTCAATGACCGCAAGTCCAATGTCTATGACCAGAGTCTTATCATATGTTTTCAGGTAATAAGCTTTTATATATATATGTGTGTGTGAATCTTAAATCTCGGCGTAGTAATCAGTTATGTTTTTTTTCTTCCAAAATCTACTTGTAGCGTGAGAAGGAGTTCAGCATCTGCAATCTAAAGGTTTGCTTTCAGCATATTTATCTCCCGAAATAACTTACTGTAATCCAATTCCTCTAAAAAACACATGTTCAATGAATTCTATTTATGTAGGATGTTCAAAGAGGCGAATGGTTCTGTAGCAAACAATGTGACCATATCTTCTCTTCCCTCGAATATTTGGTCGAGGAAGGCGACCTTAAGCCTTCGGAAGCTCATCTACGCATTTTAAAGAAGAAACACGAGGCTAAAGGGTTACATCACTACCTTAACCTCGACGTAAGTTGCAGATTTTTCAAAGGAAAAAATGCTTCAGAAGATGATCGAATGTGGCTCTCTCACGCCGTGGGCATCTTTCATGTAGAACACCTTTGTCACTTTCTCTTTTTAATTAAATAAATAATCATTCATTTGCGACGTTTCGCTTATAATCTCAGGAGCAATTCAATCCCATAATTCACACTGGCGGCGGTCGTATCGACCTTATCCCACATATGGTTTATGGGTAAGAAGTTTATTAGTCGTATTTTTATCACACAAATGATACATTTATCTCAAAATATGGTCTCAAAATAATTTTTCAGGAGGAATTTGGTAAACCAGGACTTTCGTAACATGTTATGCGCTCTTCTGATTGTCGAGTGAGAACTCACATAACTATACGAAAGTGACAAATCTCTGCACTGTAATGCTTCTTTTCCTTCGTATTTTGACGATAAAATTCTTTACAGTTCGTCAGTGGTATGCGCTGCTATTTTTCGAATATTTGGCAAGGAAGTCGCCGAGCTTCCTTTGGTTGCTACAAAGTCGAACTGTCAAAAAAAGGTACTATGATTGATTCATTGATAAAAAATAAAAAAACTTCCATAAAAAGTGTGTAAAAATATTTCTAATTGCAGGGATATTTCCAAGCACTATACTATTGCATAGAAAATATATTATCGTCCCTTAATGTGAAAGCGCTCATCGTCCCCGCTGCTAAAAAGGCCGAGCCGATGTGGACTAACAAGTTTGGTTTTTTGAGAATCGATCAAGGAAAGGTTCGTCAAACTTCTTTTTTTTTTAGCTTGATTACACATTGATGAGGTGGAGTGTTTAATTGTAATGTTATGCCTTTGCAGATGAAAGAGTACGAGAAAAATTACCAGATAATGTCATTCAGTGGAGCATCAGTGCTTCACAAGCCTATCTCTCATCCTTTGAGATGAAACATTAGCGTTTTTCTTGTCAAATTATGTTTAGTTCTATCTTGAGATTCAAGACAAAAATTTGCTGCTACTATATATATTCATAATATGTATATTATATATAGATATATATGTATGTGTGCTTATCTTGAAAGATGCATTTTTTTCCTTTAGCAACGTAGAGACAATTCTGTCACCTTAAGGGTGTGTTTGGTTTGTGGAAATTAGCGGGAAAAGAAAATGAAAGGGAAAAAGGAGAAGTGGTTTGTGTTTAGTTGATTGAAGAAAATTGCAAAAAGAAAGTATAGTTAAGTTTATACTTAAAACTAACGACAATTAATTTTCTCGCACATGGTGAGGAAAACAAAGGAAAAATTTATTACAATCGTTTTCTCTCATATTTTTTTCTCACACCACTTTCTTTGAAGCAAGCATAGTGTAAGTGTGTTTGGTTTGTCGAAATTAGTAAAAAAATGTAAAAGAAAATGATTTTCAACAAGTTTTTCTTTCGTTTTTCTCACTTATTTTTGTCTAATTTAAAGTATAAATTTAAGCATTATTTTCGAAATCTCTTTCTTTAATTAACCAAACATGAACTTTCTTTTTTCTTTCATTTTTGCCTCCTAATTTTCACAAACCAAACGCACCCCAAGCATCACCAATGAATGGTGTTAAATTTAAATATCTAAGCAATCCGGTTTGATGAACACAAAACATAGTAATTGTATAACTAACATATTTATTGAGTGTGCAGATGAGCTCGGTTCGAAAAACAGATATCAAATATGAGCTCAGGGCGAAAAACTGGATCGGTCAACTGCCGGTCAATACTGGTCAACGCGGTCAACTGTCGGTCAACCCGGTTTCGATTGGTCAGACTGGACTGGACTGGTCCGGTATCGGTCTGGACTGATCCGGCGGTTTCGATCTGAACTGGTCTGGTTTCAGAGTGACTGGTCGGTTTCGGTCTGGACTGGTTCGGTTTCAGACTGACTGGTCGGTTTCGTCTGGACTAGTCCGATTTCAGACTGACTGGTCGGTTTCGGTCTTGACTGGTCCGGTCAGTGACTGGTCCGGTCAATGACTGGATTGACTGGTCAATTGTTGACTGATGTACAGCTCTTTACTGCAGCAATAGAGGTACATACAGATAAAGCTGACAGCATTGACCAAAGTCAACAAAGGCTCCCAAAGGCTTTATTATTAAGTCTAACGGCTATATCAAGGTGGGAAGATTGGAAACCGGTTTCACTCTCTAACCGGACGTGAAACCAACCGATGAGCGAAAAATGGTGACCGGTGTTATTCACCCCCCTCTAACACCCGGTCCAAGATCCTAACAAGTGGTATCAGAGCAGGTTGGTTCCAATCAAGAACTGCTAATGGTGAATTTGGTGAAGATTTCCAACGGAGCTGAAATGAAGATTCTAATCAGGGCAACGGGCAAAGAAGAGGTGCATGTCGAAGAGGTAACTTCACACAATAAACTGCTTTCTTTGGCTGTGAATCTGGAGACTAGGTCTGCATCATTGGAAAGCTCTAGAAGTCTATTTTCCAGCAAAATTTACGGCGCTAAAAAATTCTGAGTATGGAGGGAGTTATGGTCGTTTGACTGAAGGCTGCCAGATCAGAATCTGAGGCGAAAGATGAAACCGGCAGCTTGCGGCAAGTTCGAAGAAGTTGCATAACTTTGCGCTCAAATGTCCAAAATTCGGTCTGAAAAATGCTCCAGAAACTAGATTTGCAGACGATCGTAACCATATAAGGCTCACGGACCGGTTCTGGTTCAAAGGAAGGAGACCGCCTGTCGAAGTTCAGCATGTCGTGTGGTGCAGCACTAAGAAAAATTGGTACTGAAGTTTGCTGGCAGATTGCGGAACATTGGGAAAACCGGAATAACTTTCTGCTGAGAGGTCCAAATTCCGGTCTGTAAAATCTGTAGCAAACTAGACTCATAGAAGAACGAAATGGTATAGGACTTGCTGACCGGTTCTTCAAATTTGCTGACCGGTTCGTCCCTAGAAGAGGCAGCTCGTTAGTCGAAGTTCAGATGAGGATCAACCACTGATGGAATGGAGCAGTCGTACGAAAACTGGAATAACTTTGTCCTCCGATGTTCAAATTCCGGTTCGTAAAATTCCCTGGAAACTAGACTCTGAGATGAACACATTGGTATAGGACCCACTGTCCGGTCATCTCAGAAGAAAGCCGGTTACTCGACGAAGTTCAGTCTGCCGTCGTGTATCGTCTAATGTAGCAGCTGTACGAGAAATGGAATAACGTTTAGCTGGGATGTCAAAACTCCGGTCTACAAAATCTGCTAGAAACTAGACTCATAGACGATCGCAATGGTATAGGATTTGCTATTTGGTCACCAACTGGAAATAAGCAGTTTTGGCCAAACTGTCTCAGCTCTACGAAAACCGGAATAACTCTGTTTCTGGCAGACAGCGGCAACTTGGGAAAACGGGCATAACTTTGCGTACGGATATCCAAGTTCCGGTCTATCAAGCTCTATGGAAAATAGACTTGAAGACGAACGCAACGGTAGATGCCTAGTTCTGCCCGATGAATACAGTTGATTCGATGAAGATCGGTTTCATGTGCAGTCCCAGGAAATTACGGTTGCCATATTTAAAGCACAGAAGTTCAAATCAGCTTGAGCCCCCTTTTTCTCCGTTCAGCACAGCCTCATGTCCTAATCTGATCAAAATCAGACCGAACGCTTTCGAGTATCCCTCTGGGCAGATCCACGATAAGCAGCTAAAAGGAAGTCTGGAACGTGAATACAATTCAGCTTGTTCATCCCTAAGCCGAGGAAGAGAAGGGTTGGGATAAAAGCCCAAATTATCAATCGAAGTATACAGGAACTCACAAGAGTATTTTCCTCTAGATATGCATCAGAAATAACCCTTCTCATGGCTTGTTGTGACCGGTCTCATCCAAGAACATGTGGCGGAAGTCTTACTAGGAACTTCACTCCACAACATACGCAGCGGATGAATGAAGCTTCAGCACCGATCAGAGACCAGATTGACTTGAAACTAGAAGCCTATCTGCGACAACTAAATGGACCCTTGCAAAACTGAATCCACTACAGACTGGTTTTCATCATGTTCGAATGATATGCGGATCACTCCTTTGATATGTGATCTCTTTGAAAGGGCTGGAACCGAAAGTGCTCCACCTTTGGTTCGACTTGGAGAAAAAGATAGGTCAGTAACAAGACAGTTTAAAACAGCTGAGACTGGGTTTAATTGCTGAAGAGAAACATTGAGGAAAATCTAGAATGAGTCATAGTCGACAACAAACTGTGTTGTAGTAGAGCGGTAAAATTTTTTCAGCCATCGATCAACGACCCTCAACTGACTTTGAGATTAAGCTGACAAGCAACCAGAACTCAAGAAGTATGTGCTAGAATGAGGAAGAAAACGAGAAATCAAGAACCGCTTCGGAAGAGATGTTGCTGAAATTTTCAGGCAGAATGAGCAACGACTGGAAAAAGTGGAATAACTTTACGCTCAGATGTCCGAATGCTGATCCGCAAACTCCGGAGGAAACTGGACTTATAGGCGGTCGCAACGATATATTTCTTGCTGTCTAGATATGTCTGAAGGAAATCAGTTTATTCGGTGAAGTTCAGACTGACGTTGCTGGAGCAGCTGCACGAAAAATAGAATATCGTCGCGCTCGATTGTCCGAACATCAATCCGTCAACTCGCCTACATAGTAGACTCGTAGATGGTCGCAGCTGTGTAAAATTATCTGCCCAGTAATGACTGAGGATCCAAAGTATAGCTTAATGCGCTTACCCGGTTTGCAATACTCAACTCACGCTTGCTCTTTTATTTTCTCTCATCTCGCTCGTATGTGCTCTCACTCTATGACCCTAACATATATGCTCTCATTGTAGGATTATAATCTCTTAAAGTTTAGATATGTTTAGGGGGAGCATTATCTATTTTTGATAGGGGAGAAATATATTGGCGCTTGCATGCTTCTTGTGAAATCACTTGTGTCTATCCCTACTTGATATGTTATGAACTGATTTACTCTCAGTTGGGGCTATTATTGAGATAAAAAGGGGGAGAAAAATTCTTTTGATTATCACAAAAAAGGGGAGAAATATGTTAGAAAATGTCCTTATATGTTAAAGTTTTGTGTTAATCAAAAGGGGGAGATTGTTGGATTTAAATATATAAGCAATCCGGTTTGATGAACACAAAACTTAGTAATTATATAACTAACATATTTATTGAGTGTGCAGATGAGCTCGGTTCGAAAAACAGATATCAAATATGAGCTCAGGGCGAAAAACTGGATCGGTCAACTGCCGGTCAATACTGGTCAACGCGGTCAACTGTCGGTCAACCCGGTTTCGATTGGTCAGACTTGACTGGACTGGTCCGGTATCGATCTGGACTGATCCGGCGATTTCGATCTGAACTGGTCTAGTTTCAGAGCGACTGGTCGGTTTCGGTCTGGACTGGTTCGGTTTCAGACTGACTGGTCGGTTTCGTCTGGACTGGTCCGGTTTCAGACTGACTGGTCGGTTTCGGTCTTGATTGGTCCGGTCAGTGACTGGTCCGGTCAATGACTGGATTGACTGGTCAACTGTTGACTGATGTACAGCTCTTTACTGCAGCAATAGAGGTACAGACAGATAAAGCTGACAGCATTGACCAAAGTCAACAAAGGCTCCCAAAGGCTCCCAAAGGCTTTATTATTAAGTCTAACGGCTATATCAAGGTGGAAAGACCTATAAAAACAACAGTGACGGGCAGAAACAAGCTAAGGATCCTAGAGCAAACCATATACACATTCAAAGAGAGATCCAAGAGAGAAGAGCAAGAGCAAAGAGCATAGAAGAAAATCAAGAGAGTTCTTCCAAGTATGTGGGTTACAAAAGTGAGAGAGCTACAACGTTCAAACCCACACACCTCACTCACATATTAAAGAGTTGAGCTTAAGTAGATTAGTTGAGTGAGAGTCTTAGCACATAGACTATAAACAAGTGTATGTAGTCTTCGCATCGAGACGAGAAAGAATGGTGCCGTCTTAGCTAAGAGACGTAAAATATCAAAGTGGTTGTGAGGTTGCGGCCTACAACGTTTACGGTTGACCTTGCGGGGTGCCGTAAGTTTCCGACGGACTGTAAAAAAGCCGTTGAAGTAGGTGGATTGTATTATACGACTGCCTAGGTGATTCACTAGATAAGGCTGAGGGCAGCCGGGTAGGTTGTACAATGAGTGTATAACTGAAGTCTAGTGAACCTTCCTTGCGAGGAAGAAGGGGAGACGTAGGAGAGTTAACTCCGAACTTCCATAACAAATCTCACGTCTCTTTCCTACAAGTCAAAACACACACTCCAAATATACACACCCAAGGTGTTCGACAAAATGCCTCCACCGTCTCTATACACCAAAACCGGACCAAATCACCCACGTACACAAACCACCATACATAATTCATATTCAAGCCTAATATATTCCGCACTTGGCCTTGATTGAAGATTGGAAACCGGTTTCACTTTCTAACCGGACGTGAAACCCACCGATGAGCGAAAAATGGTGACCAGTGTTATTCACCCCCCTCTAACACCCGGTCCAAGATCCTAACAAATGGGCTTGTGTCACACGCTCAGCCTCATTCAGCTCTGGCCTATGCTGTGGGAAGTGGCACTTTATTTTTACGTCACTACACACTCTAATGATTTGACTAATATTTTATAACATATCACGATAGCTGTCTATGTGGATCTGAATTGACTTCCAATAGAAAGAAATAGGATTTCAGGCCCCGTCAAAATTTTCACTTAATATTCAGGCCCTATCAGGAAAAAATTTAGTTTGAAAGACCCGATTTTTGCAGTACCACTTCATTGTTCTGTAGTACCACAAAACGATCATTCGATACCAGTTAATATAACATTTATAACACCTTTTTAAGTTTAGGTCATTATTTCTAAATTTTACTGAAATTGGTTCATTAAAAAATAGTTTTTTTCTGACAGGATCTGAAATCTATTTAAAACTTTAAAGGACCTGAATTCAAATATACCAAGAGAAATATCTCATATTTTTATGTATTATGAAAATACATGGGCTTGAGGATTGCCTTAATGGGCTCAATTTGACTCAAACCCAATTCTAACTTTTTTTTTTTATAGTAGGAATGCATTTCATTCCCAACTCCGCCCTAATTTTTGGGGTTTGAGAATTTGAACTTTGTTGTATGAAACAATTCGGACTTCTAGGGTTACGTTTGGTCATAAGCCCCAAACGGAAGCCCACTATAAATAATTTGTAGTAAAATCCAAGATACTTATCTCATCAATTTCAGTAGGTTAATTTACCTAAAATCTGTTTTCATTTATTGTGCTTTCATTCAATATTCTACGGAAATTTTGAAATCAAACATCATATAGTGGGTTATTACTTATTAGTTATTTTATCTATTCTAATATTGGACTGCAAACAAACCCTACTGGGCATGTCTCAAATCGTAAGCCACTAGAGATGGCAATGAGGCGGGTCCGGACCGGATCCGCCTTGGACCCACCCCGAAATAACCGGGTTTTATCCTATAATCCGGGTCTCGGTGCGGGTCCCGGGTCTCAAAAGAAGAAACTCGGCCAGGTTCGGGGCGGGTCCGGGGTCTGGCCAACCCCGCCCCGAGACTCGGCCCGAAACCCGCCCCGGAAATATATACATATTATAATCCGGTTCGTAATTACGTATTATATAGAATTATTGCTAATATTATGAATAGATTATCAGATGGTCTAATGGTAGAGGGTTGGTATTATAAATGTAAAGTCGCGACTTCGAGTCTCAAGCACTCATTTCTCCATTTTATATTTTTAAAAATAAAAAGAAAGAAAAAATAAAAAAAAAAAAAAGAAAAAATTAATATACCGGGTCTGGCGCCAGACCCGGTTTGTTCGGGTCCGGCCCGGGCAGGGCGGGTCCAGACCCAACGTGGGGCGCGTCCGGGTCTACTTAAAAATGACCGGGGCGAGTCCCGGGTCCGATACACGGCCCGTTGCCATCCCTATAAGCCACGATCGAATCCTCGACATCATCTAAGACGGGGTAAAATAGTCAATTTGGAGGCGCTTGGTGTAAAGTTAACGAAAGTGCCCATGTCATGTTTGTACTTATCTCAATATGGAGATCTTGTCTTTTTCATATCATACCAATCAATTAATATCACATTTTCAACGATAAAAAAGGTAGTCATTTTTACCACTTTATAGGGAACCAATTACCCCTTACATCTAGGGTTGCAAACGAATCGAACTTTTTTGGTTCGATTCGCGATTCGATTCGAAATTTCAAGATTCGAATTCGAATATTTAGAATACGAATCCGAATAAGAATATTGTTTTTGATTCGAGAAATATCCGAATACGAATATGAAATCACAATATTCGATTCGAAAATTAATAGAATTATTCGATTCGAATAATTTAACTTAAAATATAGTATAGGTAATATATATTCACATATAATAATATATGATAACTCAATAAAAAATTTAAACATAACATATTATAATTCAATATATGTTTAAAGACAAATTATTATAATTCAATATATATTTTAAATATAATATTGTTTATATTTTAATTCAATATATATAATAAATATAATATTGTTTATATTTTATTAAATTAAAATAAAAAATGACTTTAAACGAATATTCGATATTCGATTCGAATATTCGAGAAAATATTCAAATTCGAATAAGAATCAATTTTTTGATTCGATTAAATATTCGAATATTCGTATTCGTATTCGATTGTCATCCGAAAACGAATAGAATATTGCGGTATTCGATTCGATTCGATTCGTTTGCAACCCTACTTACATCTACATTATTTTAATTTAGAAAGAAACAAATACGTTACTTTCAAACTATATTTATGCAATCAACCATTTAGTTCTGTCACGACATGTGTCGCTCGAGTTTCTAGAGTAATCAGAAGCGAATAATTGAAGCAGGCGCGTAGCAATCACGCATAACATGTGACTTGGGTTGTACATTGTCCAAGCAATGTACAGCTGTCAGTATTTTTTATTTAATTTTCTTTGAAATCCCCTATCTGTATACTGTCGTGTTGGGTCCCACCTACTTAATTTACTTTCCTATTATCCACGTAAGTACCTGCGGTGATAAATTTTAGCAATTTTATTGGAGGAGATTTTATTTTTCGCAAATAACTACGCCATACTAAACTCATGCACCTTGGGTGATTATTTGGTGTACTCCTCAAATTATTTGATTACTTGAAACTCTGAGAAAAAAATTATACTACTCAGTCCCACTTATTTCTTCTCATCTTTCTATTTCGGGCGTCCCACATAATTCTTCCCATTTCCATTTTTGGTAAAAAATTATCGCACTAATTAAACTAATTACATCATTAATATTAAAAAAAGTCTCCTCGATTTGCGTGTCTACTAATAACTTTTCTCTCTCCATACCTCAAAAGTGTACTATAATATTAAAATAATGTGATTTCTTAATCTCCGTGCCCACTAATCTTCGGGAACATTTAAATGGGACGGAGGAAGTACTAATATTTGTAAAATTTCGGTCAAGCACATATGTAATCTGATTCTAAAATAAGTTGGCAATAGAAGTAGTCCACCGACTCTAAGAAATCAAGGGATTGTATTTCTTTTATGCACAACAATATTTCTCAACATCGTGTAATTATTCAGTGACTCGAATATCTGAATAAGTAAAGCTCCAAGGATAGATAACATCGCCATCCACATTACATTTATATTAAACTAGTTTTCACCGTGCAGTATTAACGATCTGTATTATTATATGTTAATAAAATAACCAAATTTATGTTTGACAGTAGGTAGAGCTATCGAGACATTAACATGTAGTAGTTAGAAATTTTTTTTTAGATTTTTTATTATTTCTGTTTTTTAAGATAAGGGACTGCATTTCTAATAAGATAAGATGTTCCCCACGTATCAATTTTGGAAGAAAATGTCCAATATTAACTATTATAGTACTCTCTAAAACTAATAATATAATGGTACGTGGAACTAACTCTATTACTCAAATAATCTCGATTGTTCCAAGTGATCTACCAAAAATCAGCCAGCTCATACTCAATTAATGCCAAGAAAAACCCAACCGGCTACCGACCCAACCGGTGAACCCTCTCCACAGTCTTTATTTATTACACTCACGCCCATCCATTTCCCTCACTCCACTCCCACAGCACTAGAAAAAAAAAAGAAAACCTTGGCAAAAAGTAGAAAGGAAAAGAAAGAAAAATGCCAAACACAAACGAATACTTCACAACTCCCCTCCAACGCCTGGCCATCGGCAACCGTGAGGAGATCACGAAGCCCGTGGCAATAAAGGCGGCGCTGGCCGAGTTTATAAGCACTCTGATCTTCGTGTTCGCCGGGTCGGGCTCGAGCATGGCCTACAACAGGCTCACCGGAAACGGTCCGAGTTCGCCCGCGGGGATCATCGTCGCCGCCCTCGCCTACGGTTTTGCGCTCTTCGTCGCGGTCTCCGTGAGCGCGAACATCTCCGGGGGACACGTCAACCCCGCCGTGACGGTGGGGCTCTTCGTCGGCGGGAATATTTCTCTGTTTCGAGCTGTGCTCTACATCATAGCTCAGTTGCTCGGCTCGATCGTGGCTTGCCTGCTCCTCAAATTCACCACCGGCGGACTGGTCAGTCCTTTTTTTAGCAGAATTACGGCAATTTTAGTCTCCAATGTTTGGGGCGTTTTGGGTATTTCTGAAATACGGCTCATTTTTAGTCTTTTGATGCTACAACTAAGGTTTAACACGCCATGATATCTTTTTGAACGACTTAGAACATCATATATAGTTCATCTTCTTCTTCGACACGCGAGCATCGTTACAGATCACGTTTAGAAAATGATTGAGGACCCTCGAAATTGAGCTAGATATGCTGAGTAACGATGCTAGCGTGTATTTAAGTCGAAGAAGAAGGTGAATAATAAAGTTTTGAGATGATGGAGTTAAGAGAAAGACCAAAACAATATCGGTAACATTAGAGGACTCAAAGTGACAATTTTTCCGTTTGAAAAGAAATCCTCAAGTAACGTTCGTTCGTTCGTTCTCTGTCTCGCCCGCAGTCTATTCCAGCGTTCGCGGTGACGTCGGGGGTCTCCGTGTGGGCGGCGTTCGTTTTCGAGATAGTGATGACCTTCGCGCTTGTCTACACGGTCTACGCCACCGCGGCCGACGCGAAGAAGGGAGAGATCGGAATCATAGCGCCGCTCGCCATCGGCTTGATAGTCGCGGCAAACATCTTGGCGGGCGGAGCTTTCACGGGCGCGTCTATGAACCCTGCGGTCTCCTTCGGCCCGGCCCTCGTTGGCTGGTCGTGGAGGTATCAGTGGATTTACTGGGCCGGGCCGCTCCTCGGGGCCATCCTCGCTGGAGTCGTTTACGAGGCCTTCTTCATGACTCACCACACTCACGAGCCGCTCCACGGCGAGTTCTGAGCTGTGAGATAAGTATATACTGAGAGGAGGAAAGTCGCTGTTTTTGTACCTTAAAATCGCTAGCAGTTTGGATTATTATTATTATTACTATTGTTATTGTGTGCTTTTATGAATGAATGAATGAATCGCTTGCTTTGTATTGTGTGTTTGCTCCTACGCAAGTATAAAATCCTTTTGTGTGTGTATTATCTATCTACAGTGGTCGGTGGTGAAATAAATAAAATTTTCCATTGTTGTCTAAAGCAGGCGCATGAAATTATCTCTCTCACAAATTATGTTTCCCTTTATGAACCAAATAATAAGATCCGTCGAATTTAAAATCTCGTGGTTTACAAATTTTCTGTTTTTTTTTTAATTTTATATTCCATTAAATAATAAAATCATCATTGTTTCATGTGTTTTATATGATAGAAATAATAAACACTAATTTATTCGTTGTTTTACGATATCAATTTCATATCCTTATATTTTTCGATAATCGTAATAATTATTTCATGTATTTTATATGATAGAAATAAATAAACACTGATTTATTTTTACTATATTAATTTCATATACATATCTTATATTTTTCGATAATCGTAATAATTATTTTAAATATAATTTTATAAAGTAAGACATGAAATAAGCTAGGAATTGTGGGACAGATGAGTATGTATGCGTCTTGTTTTAATTTATATTTGTTGGAATAAGTGTTTTAATAAATTTTATTTAGTATTAGTATGTATGACACGTAACACTCGTTGATTGATTAATGTGCAACTAGAGTTCAGCTCGATTTGGTTGGTTTTGATAATTGAAGTCATTGTGCACAGCTGGCACAAGATTCAATTTTTTAACCATCATCATCAAAATACTCCTTGTCGTTTAAGAATTTAATTTTGTTTAATACATGTCGTTTTACATTTTTCAAGATAAACAATATTGATTATTTCCAATTTTACCCCTTGTCTTTAATAGAAATTGATAAATTGAATTAGATAACATAATTAATTAAGGATATAATGAAGATTTTACTTTATTTATTAATATGTGTGTAATTTCCTTAAATGACATATATTAAGGAACAGATGGAGTATATTTTTAAGTTAATGTTTCTAATTTAAGAGAAGTGGCATCTATAGAAAAATACCCAGTTGAATAATAAATATACAAATCAGTACCTAAGTCAGAAATTTTTAAAGATATTTTTCCGTTTTACTGTTTGTACCAAATTTCTCCGCTTGACGTACCTTTTTATGTGTGCATTGCATACCACGTCAAGCATTTATACGGTATCCTATACGGTTCTATATGGTACCTTAATGTGCTATATGACACACCATTTTCTCAACGTATTACGTACCAAAATACGTTGCTATATGATATGTAAACGTGTTATATGAGGTACCTGCGGCGGATCAGGTACCTATGTGCAAAAAAATTTATTCTAATAGGTACCTACATATAAAAAATACTGACATGGTACTGATTATAAGTTTTTATGCAAATGTGTATTTGTGTGTGAAGTTCCCTTAAAAGAATAGATAAATATTGTATTTTATAGTAAAAAAAAAATCATTGTTGCCTATCCATCAATTTGATTGCTCAAGCACGTGAGATGTGGCGTTGCAAATATGGACTTTTGGAGTTATCGTGGCATACAATATTTGGTTCCAAATTCATTATCAATAACATGCGATTTATTATAAACCTGTCATTTTCTGCCTTTCACTCAATAGGAGGTGAATGATTTATAAATATTTTAAAATAAAAAGGCTTCATCATCATTGATGAAGTCTAGGAACACTCCGAACACATGGACTATAACACTTTGCCCATATTTATTGGAGAGAAAAAAAACAAATATATGTTCGAATCCGAGTATTCAAATTATCAAGTAGATATTGGGAAAACAATCATCCACCTTAATGATGCATTAGAATCAATCGTTATCTTATTCGCCTTCGTCGAATTCTTGCAGTACACGAAAAAATACGTTAGAAAGGCAGACGCCATTGTCCGCTAGGCCCCTCCGACGCATAACTCAGTTAAGTTATATATTTCTTTCTTTGTTTAGGCGTATGAAAAATATAAGATCTAATAAAGATATAAAAGAATTGAGATGATAAATCTATCAATACCTTTTCGTCCCATATATATGAGTTATAAAGATTCAATTAGTGATGTAACCTTTTAATATCTCCATATTTGATTCCTTAGCTTGAAGACATTAATCAAAACAAAATAGGCCCAAAATGATGGGCTTTTTTTTTTCATTTGGATCATATCTATTTAGTTACTACATATAATTCGTAGACTCGATTTATTTCTATAAAATAAAAGGGACGAAGATATATTTCATTCAAATACTTAGAAAAAAAAGACCACTGCATAACAAACCACGACATCAATATCCCATAACAAAGACGAAAAGAAGAAAAGCATCCAAACATCCAAATTCAAACAGGGCATTAATTAAACATCCATCAAACAAAACCAAAAGCAAACAAAGCTCATTAATTCAAAAACATAAAAAAAAAAAGAAACTCCGATAATACTTCGTTCATTGATCTTCTCATCAATGCACAGCATTAGCAGCAGAAGCAGAAGCGCCATTGCTTGCGTCAGCACCACCGTCATCAGCCTCGTCATCATCTTCTTCTTCTCCACGTTCGTTTTTCTTCTTCTCAGCCCTCAGATAACGAAGTCCGCAAGCATTGCATAAGGTCTAAATAAAACAAAATAAACATAATAAAAATCTCAAATAAATAATGTATATATATGTATATATATTGATAGAATATGAACGATGATTGAGAAGAAAAACATATAATTATTAATACTTGTCGTCCAATAGGGCCTTTCCTCCACAGTGGGGTTCCCCTAGCACCACAAACTCTGCATATTCTGAATGCATGGTTTCTTCTATTATTATTATTACGATTATTATTGTTGTTGTTACCAACGTAGTTTCTCATAGCTGCATGAGATTGAGCTGCTAACTGTTGGTTCACAAAGGCCATACTGAACACGAAGTTGTTTGCCGAGGACGATGAACCCACCTGATAATGCTATATATATACATATATAAATATTATTAAATAAATGTGTATGATATACATGATTCATTTGACTAGAAAGTAAATAAGTTGGTGGGACGATAGAAATTGATTTGGACTTGCATGGACTCGTAATAAAAGAAGAGTATGGAGAGTACTAATAGGGTTTTAATTGTACTAAAATATTGAAGCATGAATAAATTTAAGTGTACCACATTTGAAGCATTTGCATTCACTTGACTATTTTCATCATCATTTTGGCCTGGCAGCCCCAACCTTAGTGTGAGATCGATAGGAGGATTCTCATTACCTCTCCTCTCCATTTCCCTGTATATATATGTGTGTGCGTGTGTTAAATTTCTTATATAAGAAGTATTAAAATGAACCAAAAACTTGCTAGCAACAAGATCAGGGTATTCGAATAAAAATTGATCTATATAAATTTAGATAAACACACAAAAAACTTGGTGGATTATGTATATAAGATTTATAGCTTCATGATCTTGATTGATCTATATAATAAGAATGTAGCACTTTCACTAAGGAAAAGCTGCAGTAGCTGAGACTTACACAAAAGTGATTTCAAGTTCTTTTGAGAGTTTCGATTTCAAGTGAAGAGGTGAATAGTGAGTTCTCACTGAGTCGCTATTTATTGAGGTTAATAAGGATCATTTAATTGCTAATGATACACAATGTTTGGTAGTAGAAAGTCCTACACAGTAAGTTGACAAGTGGTGGTGTAAGAAGTATATCACAACAAATTAAGTGAAAGGTTGAGTTATGAACAATTTAAGATACATGTTGCAATAAATGTACCAGCGCGGACGAGAGTTGTTCAAGTTAATATTACACTACGGGCGTTCGATGGGTAAAAGATTCTCTTTTATGAAGAAAAAAGAAGAATATTATCAAATTGAAAATGACATGTACTAGTAGTAACGTTAAGAATTCAGCATATTGGATCACTGCATCTTTAGTAGAGAGTGTCAATTGGAAGATCACTATAAACTATTCATAGGATTAAATTACTTTTTTAGGAATATTTACATTTGTCGATAGTGTAATTTTGTTCTAATCTTGTTTTGTTACAATCATTTGGATTTATCGTTTACTTACTTTGTTCTTGTAAATTTGGTCGTAGTTATTTATGTTTTTCCAATATCTATTTTGTTCAAAGTTATTTTGTCGCGATCGTTTAATTTGTCGCACATTAAATTTATTCTGATAAATTTGGCGAATTTGCTATGTCATACTTATTTGTCAAATCATTTTAATTTGTCGCATAGTCAATCTGATCTGAATACTTTTGGGCACTATCAAAATTTATTTCAATTTATCTACTTTATTTTTATTATATGATCTGAATTATTCGTATATTTAATTAGTTTTGATACAAATTATCGAATTATTTAAATTTTTTATTAAGCAATTAAAATATTAAGACAATTTAAATTTCTTCTGATTTTCAATTTTTTCTTAATAGATGAAGTGCGAGTTCTAATTGAGTCGTTATTTATTGAGGTTAATGATTACTTATTTGCTAATGACACATTGGTTTGCCAGCAAAAAGTCCTGCACAACAACAAAATGACTGCTCTGAGAATTCACAAATCAAGTGAAAGGTTGAGTTAATGAACAATTCAAGATATATGTTGCAATAAATACACCAGCCAAACAAGTTGTTCATGTAGGTATTACATAATGATGGGTGTTCACAAGAAAAAGATTCTATTAGATATTTTTAAAATTGTCAATGAGTAAAAACATAATTATTTGTTAAGAATATACCACATTGGATCCATGTATCTTTAATATAGAATTTTGATGAGAAGTTCATTGCAAAGCTGTATTTTTCTATTTACTTACTTTGTGGGAAAATTTATATATGGTGGCAATGTAATTTTTTCCTAATATATTTTAGCCACACATTGATCCTATTTTTAGTTTGTTCATCTATATTTTGTAGCAATTCATTTACATTTGTTATACATTTAATTTGTTCTAAATATTGTGTTTTGATCTTTTAATTCTCGTACATTTAATTTATTCTGATACATTTTGTCGTATCATTTATATTTTGGTATATTCAGTTTGTTATGTATTTTTGTCGTAATCAGTCTTTCCTATCATTTTGATTTGTCGAATAGCTAAATTTGCTCATCCAATTTTCTCTAATTTAGTTTTGCCTTACAATTTGAATTATTCAATATTTAATTTGCTCGGTATCATATAATGTCATTTTCTTTTAAACTAAACAATCACATCTTATATAGTATTATATAAATGTATGTGTGCTCAAATGCTGCCACGTGCCCATAGTAATTAATTGTAATAAATTTAAAAATAAATATAATAACAACATGAAAACTGCCCACTATCACTACCCACTATAAATAGTTATTTATTAAGAAATAAAATAAATATAGATAGTTAACATTGTGCGCACGGGTAACAAAATAGTTTAAAGATAAAAGAGTCGTTGAAGACTTGGAGCGAGTGTTCATTTGAATAAAATTATTCGGCTCGGTTTGGTTAAAACCGAAATTCTAATAAATAATATAAGAAAATTACACAATAAAATTTCAATATATCATATCAAATTCGAAGTGCACTACATAGTCAGACAAACAAACCATGATATAGTTATATTCATATCACGCAAGTCTTCTAAATTCCAAATGCATAAATCATAATGACTCTAAAAAAATCAAGTAGTCTCGTTCTTAAAGTCACGACATGCTCATACATATTTAAGTATACAAAATTAAAAAAATGCTGTTATTCGGGTGTTGGGTGAGCCCAGGATTTTGTTATCACACCTAATAACTAAATCACTCACCCATTTAATAATTTCAATGACCCAATTAACCATCCATTAACCCGATAAACCAATCGGAATAAGCCAAATTTAATCATTTGGGACAGCCTGATTTATCAAATAGTAATTGAAAAAACTTAACGACTCAAATTTATACTATAATTTCTCCAACAATGAAAAAAAAAAGCGAACGAGGTAACATAACTACATTTCAACTTTATATTCAATGATCAAACGAATGTATATGAAATTCTTGAGTTTACTTCCTACTTCATATCTCCTTTTTCTTCTCCGAGCAATCCCTTATCTTCTTCGCCTTCTTCGTCGTTCTCGGAGAGTATTTGAATCTAGACTCAGTTTTATGAGCACGGTGGTGCCAAGGAAGAACAAAATGGACACCATCTGTTTTGATTATGATGGGTTTTAATTGTGTGTAGTAACAATTAGTTATTTGTTTCCTTCTTCAACAACACTGCCCAAAAGGCATTTGTATAAATAATATATATATATATGTATAAATAATATATATATAATATATATATATTATATATATATATATATAGACTTCAATTATTCCCTCATGACTAGGTGATAAATTATATGCAATCCAATTCTTGGATATTAGGCAAACCTAGTTAATAATTATTCAAATGCTAATGACGGAAGCACTAAATATTCAAAACAAATGTCAAGCTTTGTGTTTTATTCAAAAATACATTTTATATAATACTCACCCATGTCGCTCATAGCTTCGTATAATTTGCCAAAATTCTAATATTCCCAAAATCGTTTTCCAATTAACCATTTATTAATTATTAAATCGTGGTGAACTAATATGCACCGGAGATAGTCCATCAATATTTTAAAAAGGGGACAAAACTCTTATCAATTTAGACCTTTCAATATTGGAAAATTTGTTTTCCAATTGAACCACTTATTAATTATCAAATTCGTGGTGAACTAATATGCACCGGAAATAGTCCATCAATATTTTAAAAGGGGACAAAACTTTATCAATTTGGACAAAATACTATCACACAATAATATGATATCAGAAATCTTGAAAAATGCGGTTCAAATTCTCACTATCATCCATAGTCTCCAAAGTCTCTAATTCTTTCTACCTCTCCCTCGTGAAACTCGCGTGCTTCCTATACTACATATTTTAATAAAAAAAAACCCATCTAGCAACGCATATATTCTTGAGTACTTCAAATGAAGAAACACTTGAGAAAAGAATCAAAATGGAAAATAATAATAAGAAGAATAAGCGTGTGGTTCTTGTCCCTTACCTTTTACAAAGCCACGCAAGGGCAATGCTTGACTTGGCCTCAATCCTTCACTCAAAGGGCTTCTCCATAACCATAGCTCACCCAAAGGTCAGCTTCCCGAGCCTTTCAGACCAACCGCCCGAGTTCGACTTCATAAAGCTCGAGGACGATTCCGAAGACCTCGACAAGTCCCTCGGGAATCAGCTCGAGCTCATCAAGGTCTTGAACGAAAGTTGCGCTGAACCCTTCGAAAATTTGTTGACTCATATGTTAGAAGGAGACAAGGAAGAGTTGCTAGCATGCGTTGTCTACGATCCAATCATGAAGTTCCCCGAGGTCGCGGCGAAGAAGGTGAGGGTACCGACCGTCGTTCTGTGGACCGTTCCGGCGGTTTACGTCAATTCTTGCCTCGTCTTGAATCGACTGATTGAGAAGAAAGTGTTACCCGTGTCAGGTATTTTACATTAATACAAAGGCGAAAGAAAGTGCCGGTGGCTGACAATTTCACCTTAAAGTTTAAGCTTTAAGAAAGGATTATATCATTATGATTTTATATATTGTATTTCTATTAGAAAATCGAGATGACTTTCCTAGAACCAATCGGTGGTAGGAACAGATTGCCTCTTCATATAGTAAGTGGATTGATAAACGTGATTTGTACGATGTGGGACCCAAACCCCTTTTATAATCTCAATAATTTCCAACGCGTGTTCCCTCACTTCTAGGCTGAAGATTCACATTGTTATATATTATCATCATTATTATTATTATTATTATTATTTTATTATTATTATTATATTATTATTATAATCTGTTCTATTATATTAAGGTGATGGGTAGGTATAAAACTGTCAAATGGTTTGTCAATAAAACTTGAAAAAATTAATTAATAAAATAAAAAAATCGCTAACTACCTTTAATTACTATTACTAGTTAATTAATATTCTACCTTTAATTTTAATCAACATTTTTATATATTTAGAAATATACAAATCTAATTAAATTATAATTTCTATTAAATATTTCAAACTAAGATAAATTTAACATATATATCACACATATTTGAGTAGAGCTGTCAAACGGGCCCGCGGCCCGCGGGCTCTAATTATTTAGGCCCGCCTGAGGGTGGGCCAAGGGCTTTGGCGGGGCGGGCCCGGCGGGCCGCGGGCAAGCCCGCCAGAAAAATAAATATTATATTATTTTTTTTAAAATATAAGTTGTATAAATAAATTATGATTATTTTTATATTTTTTAACTATAGTTGGTAATTATTCACATAAATAAATTAATATTAAAAAAGTTTATAAAATTAGATATTTTTTCCAACTTAAATTCTTTATTTTTGTTTATTATTTTACTATTTATTATTATTTTTTATTATTTTCTCCTACTTATTTTTTTTTCTTTTTTTTTTTGAAATTGGCGGGCTAAGCGGGCTTTGGCGGGTTACGGGCCGGCCCGTTTTGACAGTACTATATTTGAGTGTGCAGAAAGTACTAGTCATTTTATTCTGTTGTATTCAAACTGCAGAGTCTCAAGTGCATGACGAAATAATTCCCGAAGAGTATCCACTCAGGCTTTGCGACGTCGCCCAATTTCCCGTAAAAGAAATCCCGCAAATTAACATCGATTTCCTCCGCAGTTACATGGACCTAGAATCGGCGTCCGCCATGATATGGAACACAGTCGAATTCCTCGACCGCCCGCTGTTAGAGAAGATCCAAAAGCAACACTGGAAAATCCCCTTCTTCCCCATCATGCCCTCGCCGACGCCTAGAAAGACAACCTCGACGAGCGGCGTCTATTTGTCTTGGCTCGACAAACAAAGCCCTAAATCGGTCATTTACGTCGCCTTAGGCACCATTGCCTTACTAGACGAAAAGTCTCTACTTGACCTGGCTTGGGGCTTAGCCAAGAGCCAACAACCATTCTTATGGTCGTTGAGGCGCTCTTCCTTACAAAACGGCGGCGATGCGATAGAAAAGCTTCCTTCGAACTTCATGGAGGCGATTGAAGATCGAGGGTTGATAGTCGAATGGGTCGATCAGAGACGGGTTTTGGCCCACGGGTCGGTGGGCGGGTTTTTGACCCATTGTGGTTGGAATTCGATCATGGAGAGTTTATCCGAGGGAGTTCCTTTGCTATGCAGGGCTTGCTTCGGCGATCAGCCGATAAACGCGCGGTACATTACGACTGTTTGGAAATTTGGGATTGAATTGGCGGGAAATTGCAACGTCGGCGAGATTGAGAGGAGCGTTAGGGCACTTATGGTCGGTGAAGAATGCGCAGGGATTAGGCGAAGGGTTTTCGAGGCGAAGGAGAAGATTGAGGAGTTGACTCGAGAGGGAGGCCCATCGTACGATTCGGTCGACCGTTTGGTCGATTTCATCGGCGCTGCTTCGTCGGGAAATGTGTCATGACCCGAGAAGGAGTAATTGGGCTTTTTGGCTTAGTTATTCATTTGGTATCTTTTATGTTAGTATAAGTATGTAATTGACATCTATTTTTCATTAAGCAAATTACAATTTCTTAACCTAATTCTCTCTATCTCTCTCCCTCATAACTTCTTCTTCTCTCTCAATTCTCTCCCTTGATCTATCAGTTATCTCTAATTCTCCACTCTAATTCTCTTCTCATCTATGGAAGCTTCAATCCTTCATCTTCTTCTCCGTTACGACCTAAGTTCGTGACAAAATGATCGCCGAATTCCATGAGATGTGTCCAATTTTCTTAGTATCATCTAGTTATTTTATTGCAATGCTTGATACAAAATATAAGGTGATACCAAATCTGTAATGTTTGCAGTCTTAACCAGGTGATTTGTAGAATAGTTGTTAAAGCTGAGAATAAAAGAGAACATGATGGCGGTAATAAAATTGGAGATGGATAGAACTTAGAAGCTTTTCCTATTTGACTTTCAAGCCAGAAAGAAGTATTCCCTTAATTGAAGGTTTTGTAGTGGATTTTTCATGTTTTTGGCACAAAGAGGTTGAAATTGTTAAGCAAGGAGACTTGTAGTGTATGGATTACCAACCGTAGAAGATAAAGATGACATGTAAATCATGCGATCTTGGCAAAACGACCTATTTGAGAGCGTGTAATTGTTTTGATTATTTTGTGGTATCATTTTAATTTGTGGTTTATTAAAATTTTTCCTACTTTATTATTCTTGCCGTATTATTTGAATTATTCGTCTACTTGATTTGTTCTGATTCTTATAACTTAATTTTGTTAATTTCTTCGTATGGTATGTAATTGATCACTACATTTTGGCACAATTTTTCTTCAAACAAGTTCAAAAAAACAAGTTTTTATCTTATACAAAATATATTTTATATTCACTCACTCCTCAAGTTCATAGCTTCATTGAAAGAAACGCAACTTCTTGAAACCTTCTCATCATTCTTCAATATTGCAATATCCAGAAAATCATTTTCCAATTGAACCATTTTATTTATTTTTTATCAAGTCGATGGTGAACTAATATGCATATATCGGAACTAATATACAAAACTTTGAAAAAGAAACACAACACTACCATTCAACATTTTAGATTACTCGCTGCAACTTTTCACATGGGAGGACGCATAATCGTCGGTGGTAGGTGAAGACAAAAAACTCTCCCAAGACATATTGTAAGTTCCAATCTCGTGATGTCTTCACGATTCGTTATCTCGTGACTCGTATTATGGTATCTTTCTATTTGCCCTCATAGTACTAAGCATCCATTATGTTTTACTTACTAACACTTGATAAAAATGGAAAGATCATCAGACAACAATGATGTGGTCATTGCAATGAATCAGAAGAAGAAGAAGCATGTGGTTCTTGTCCCATACCCTTTACAAAGCCACACAAGGGCCATGCTTGACTTGCGCTCAATCCTCCATTCTAAGGGTTTCTCCATTCTTACATCGTTTTCGATGGATTGGTAGAGCTTCCCGTCTCAGGTGTGTTCCCGAGATCGTAAATATAAATTTTACGCACAAGAGCGAAAAAAAATGGCTTAATCCTACTGTAAATTCATACGAGCGCCACTGACACAACTTAAGAAGTTGTAATTTTAGGACACTAACTTTTAAAATCGAAGCAATTTAAGGACAATGGTAAGCGCTTACTGGACGATATGCTTCGCCGCTTCTGCATGACGTGGGTGTTTAACTGGATGCCACATCACCGTCAAGTTGGCTTGCAAAACAGCGTTTTCACGTCGTCGAAAGATGCGACATGACGTTCAAATTGACGCTTATTTAGTGTCCAGGTCCAACCTCTTAAGTCGGGTATTCCGAAAGTGTTTACCCCTTTTACTTAAAGGACGGGAAAAATATTTAAGCCGAAGCGAAATTCAAATAACTTATCTGTTATTTTCTTCTTCTTTTTTTAAAGTCAACAGTCTCAAGAGCACGACGAAATTCCCGAAGAGTATCCCCTCAAGTTTAGCGATATATGGCATTCTCCCACGAAACAAATCCGCAAGCCATCGTCGACTTCTTCAGAAGCTACGTGGACTTAGAATCCGCCTCCGCAATGATATGGAACACCGTCGAATTCCTCGAACGCCCGCTATTGGAAAAACTCCAAAGGAAACACTGGCGAGTCCCCTTCTTTCCCATCGGGCCGTTCCACAAACTCGTCCCTAATACAAAGACAACAACCTCGGCAAGCAATTGCAAGGACTCCGACGACGACGCATATTTGTTGTGGCTCGACAAACAAAGCCCTAAATCTCATTTACGTCGCCTTTGGAGCCATAGCCTCGCCGTTCGAAAAACCCTAATCAACCTCGCATGGGGCTTAGCCAATAGCCAACAACCATTCTTACGCTCGTTGAGGCGCTTTTCCTTGATTGAAGGCGGCGATCGAAAGCCGTGGGCTAATTGTCGAATGGGTCGATCAGAGGCAGGTTTATGCCCACGGGTCGGTGGGTGGTTTTTGACCCATTGTGGTTGGAATTCGATCATGGAGGGCTTATCGGAGGGAGTTCCTTTGCTATGCATGCCTTGCTTCGGCGATCAGCTCGTAAACGCACAGTACATTGCTTCGGTTTGGAAGTTAGGTTTTCGGTTGGAGAATAATAGCGACGAGGGAGAGGTTGAGAGGTGCGTTAGGGCGCTTATGGTCGGGGACGAGTGCGAAGGGATTAGGCATACGTTTTCGAGGCGAAGGAGAAGATCGACGAGTGGAATAGAGTTCATCAACGGTGCTTCTGTTGCTTCGTTTGGGAAATGATTGCCGTATTCCGTGAAGTTTTTTCGCAGTTTTCTCATAGTATTTTGCTTGTATGTGTGATCAATGTAATAAAGCATTTTCAGTTTTTTGTATCAAGAATCATTTTAATTACAAGCTCTATGTTATCCGTAGTAATTATTCATATATGTGCTACATTATTGAGTAGTGTCTTAAATCTTAATCATAGCTTTCACTAGTATCTTATGCACCTATTACATTGTTTTAAGTTCAATTTTGGTTTTACTTTGGTCGCCATTGTTAATTCTTTATGCCTACCAAAAAGGAAGAGGATAAAACCAAATATATATTGTTATTGCATTCCATTTTTTTTAGGAAAGTTTCAATTTTAAAATAATGAGAGATGACGCAATAAATAAGAAGGCTGCCCAACGTCAGCACACGTACGTGTGGATTGGTGTTCGGCGACGTGGGGTTAAAGAATACCATAAAAAATTGAATATCTGTACTATTTTATTAATGGTAAGGGGCTTTTAAAAACTGTCAAATTTTAATTCAATTTGGTGTATCAATTACACCCAAAATTTGAACCTATTTGTTAGTATTTAATATACTATTAATAGCAAATAGACCCAATCGAATGTGCAGAAAAACTACCCCGATCGTGGGTGCACAGTTACTAGAGATTTGTTAATTTTTTTGTTTCATTTTCTAATATATCGTTTTAGCCACAATTTTTTGCTTGTAATCTAAATGCTTGCATTTGAACTAAGATGAAAAAAAAATAGTTTCAGATAATACTAAAAAAATATAACGCGAATAAAATATCTATTGCGAAAGTATGCCAACTAAGTCAATACCACTCTTTACACCCCACACATTTGATTTTCGTAATAATAATTTTAAATAATCACATGATTCAACAAAAAATATTTTATTAACTTATTTTCCATTAAATCAATAATATTAATCACATGGACTATTAAAAAATTATTAATTAAGTCATTTTAACTAATGACAGATTTAGAACTAGCAAAAATGCTCGTGGCCCGCGGGCCCGCCAAAGTGACGGGGCGGGCTCATTTCTCAGGCCCACTAGAGGGCGGGCCTATCCGGGTAATCCGCGAGGGCCGCGGGCAGCCCCACCAAATATCAAAAAATATTTTTTAAAAAATTAATATATAAATGAATTATATATGTTTTTTTATTTTTGTTCAGATCCAAGTTTTAATTTAATCAAATTTAATAACATAAATAAATTATAATTGAAGATTAAATTTGATTAGGAGTAATTCAACTTCAATAGTTTATTTTAATGTTTTTTACTTTTTCATATAACTTATTTCATTTTTATTTTTTAGGACAGGCTGGACCCACCAGGCCCGCTACATGCCAGTAGGGCGGGGCAGACTGCCATTTCTCAGGCCCGCCAGAGGGCATGTTTTTATATTTTTGAGATCCAATTTTTAATTTACAAAATAATTTTTTATTAAATAATTTAAATTTGATTAGGAGTTTTCAACTTCATTAGTTTATTTTAATGTTTTTTCCTTTTTCATATAATTTTTTCGTTTTTATTTTTTAGGACGGACGGACCCACCAGGCCCGCTACCCGCCAGTAAGGCGGGGCGGGTCTTCATTTACCATGCTCGCCAGATAGAAAAAATTGCCTTTTTTAATCTGCAAGTATTTATTTAATATTACTTTACATATTACTTAAATTATTAACATTAAACTCATTTTTTCATTTTTTTATGCGTGATAACAATTAGATTTGATCAGTTCATCCAACGACCCTTTTGTTACATAAAATTTGACAAAGATTTCAATTAATATATACGTCGTGAAATCATATATTCAATAATGATTAGCAAACAAGAAGAGGACGAATATCCTACGAAATGAATAAACTGTCGGCTTCTATTTAAATTATTTGCAATAAAAATATTCTAACACATACAAATTCACTGGTTACGCGTAGAAAATGACAGCGCCTGCGAATTATTTTTCTTGTCGTTCTCAGTAACTTTATTATATTGCGCATTTACCAATCAATTTAAATATCTAAATAAATATTGAAGTATATATACTGAAGAAGTATGTAGGTAAAATCACATGGCATCATGCATGAGATTGGTATAAAGTTCGTTGTGCTTCTCGTGAACTTCACGTGAAGTCTTCCCCACACAATAACCAAACATAACATTTTTTTTTCCTTTGTTTCTTTGTCCTTATTTTGTAATTTAATTATGTTTCATTGGTCGTACGAGCATATTAGTTTTTCTTTTAATTATTATTCATGTATATAGTTCCTATGTAATATATAGATATGAGCTCAAGGTAAAATGTCCTAGATACGAAAAAAGAAAAAATCTCATCCAAGACTAAGAGGGATAACAGCATAGTCATATGTTGGAAATAAAATATATAAAACTCAACAAGCTTTAATTTTTAGGTTATGTGCTAATTAACAGTGATCTAGTTGTCTTAGCACATATATAGTCTTGTTAATGATCGATTTGTCTTTCATTGCATGTTCATATATTCCTTTTGTTTAGGTATTTCTATATATAACTCCTATATATGCGTGGTAGAGTTATATAGATTAGAGAATAATTATGTATATAATATCACCAGAAGATAAGATTAATTAAACCTCGGAATCTCGCAATCCCTTGAGTAACTAATTAGGCTGTCATCAATCAATCATATATATACTAGTTGAGATTCCTATCCTATAATGGAAATATAGTTATACTTGGAAATTCATCTCAATAAATACGTAATTTTTAGTATATATACATATATATAATATGTTTCTTTCTTTCTTTTTTTTTTTTTTTTTTTTTTTCTGTCCCGAGGTATCGCCACCCAGCCTGGCTAGGTATAACCCCCATAGGGACTTTCCAAAGTCATGTGGGAGGTAGGGTTCGAACACCTAACCTCCTAGTCACATGAACTTTAGGGCCTCCCCATCAGCCGCCAGTAGGGCTAAGGGGTCATTGGCATATAATATGTTTCTTTCAATAGCCCTAAAGTTCGGTACTGAGATCCTCTATTCCACTAGGTGTTCAACTAAGTATTCCAACTTAGAAAAATCATACACCTCCCCCTCCCAAGTCATCTGAAAATAGTTACACACACATATATATACACCGAGTGTTTAAATACTGATGAGTGTTTTAATAATATTTTTTGGTATAAAAAAATTTCAGAAAAAAATAAAAAATAGAAAAAAAATAACTCGGCCGCCTAGACCGACTAACCAACCGCCTAGCCCGAGTAGTCGGTTCCGACGCCTAGACTGGCCGATTAGGTGGTACTCGCCTCGTTCAGGCCCGCCGAGCGCCTAGGGGGTGCCTACTCAGCCGCCTAGGCCGAGTTTTGCAACAATGAGTGGAATAGAGGATCACGTCCTAAAATTCAATAACTTATCTGTAACTTATTTCATATGCCATTGCCACAACACCGTGCTAGTAATAGTACTAACATACTTTTGTTCTCTAGGGCTTATAAACGCCATGTTTTTTCTTACATTTCCACAATAATATTATTTGTCTTTCTTGATATATATAGATATATATATATAATAATATGCTTGGGTATCAATTATCATCAACATACTCGCATCTCTCTCTCTCTCTCTCATAAAAAGGCATTACTTGTATCTATTTTCTTGAATTATTTAAATCTATGTTCATCGTATTGATCTATTGAGGGACTTCAAACTACACACAGTCGTTGTTTTCAGCTGTAGCACCATCAAGATTCACACGAAAAAAGCAGTGGTGCTCTCTCTCTCTAGATATATATATATATTATATATCATAAGCTATAGCTACTTTGTTGGTGAGAATCTTGATGATGCTGCATCGGAAATGGAAACGACTAAGAAGAAGAAGAACCATCGTCAATTTTCTATCTATATGATTTTTTGTTTTTACCGTCATTTTTTACCTGTTTCTATTTTATTAATATTAATTAACTTTCCTAGAGTTAGATAACTATATGATTGTCATTATCTTCTAGGCCTCCTATCGAAATCAGTATTACGATTAATTGATTTATGCTCTCTATTTTTATCCTACATATTGTCAGGGAAGGTTGAGCTAGTTGCAAACAACTCGTTCGAATTAAATAAAATAATATTCATGAAAGATGTATGATGCCAACAGTTTAGTGACATACAGTTTGTTTAAAAGCATCTCCAATCGATACCAAAATCCCAAAATAAATACTAAAAGTTCTCCAACCGTACACCAAATGCAAACTAAAAATGCGTTTCATCTTCTTTGTCCTGTTTTAAACGCATATATGCGTTTGGGAATGAGATATCCCAAAAGATGCGTTTGATGTTTCAAAAGTTACAATTTATACTCTTTTTTATTGTAATTATTAAAGCACACATACAAAAAATAAAAAATAAATAAAAATATATAAAAGGACTCTTGTTATTAATAATTATTTTATATGAAAATATTAAGTTTATTATTAATTTTGTGAAATTATTTTGTTCAATCGAATTTAACATAATGATTTGGTCTAATTTGTAAAGTTGTAATTACATGGGTTATATTAAAAAATCGGATAGAAGATAATATTATAATAATGGTCTTTTGAGTTCGAGAATTGGTTTGTCAGTTGAAGAAGAATTACTGTATTTTGAGTTTGAGAATGAGTTTTTTTGAGTTTTAGAATGATTTTTCGGTTGAAGATGTTCCAAGCCAATTGAATTATTAATTAATGTAACAAGTGGACAAATTGGTGTTTCGGACAAGTAAGGATGGCAATGGGGTAGGTCTAGACCCGGACCCGCCAAAACCGGCCCTAATGAGGCGGGTATTTCTTTATTACTCGGGTAACGGGGCGGGTCTCAAGTGACTCAACCCGGCCCGGTGGGGCGGGTCGCGGGTTCACTATAAAATAAAAGGGGCGGGTCTCATGCCCTGCCAAACCCGCTTCAGACCACGTTGCTATCCCTACGAACAAGTGTAATCCGAGTCACTAATAGGTTTACCTTCACTTTGAGTCATGCTTCCCAACAACGACACAACACATATGTGTGTTTTCATCAAATAAAATAGCTTTTGTGCGTGGTTAGTAAACTAGATGAGATTGTCGCATGTTGTGCGGGTAAGAGGAGATTGTAGCCCATGATAGTAGATTGTGTATACAATATGTATTGAGAAACTTATTACTGCAACTGATCGTTGAGTTTCAATCTCCAACAATTTTTTCCCAAGACGAACTTAGTAGCGAGCGCCTGGCTGTATTTCAAAGGACTAGATCTACATTTCATAAGCATTTACAAAGTGGAAAGCGCCATCATTCTGTGGAGTTATTCAATGGAGATTTTCGCTAACTCGCACTTGTTGTACATCAATATCACCATTTTTCTCTAAATCATTTGTAAAGAAAAGTTTCGGTGAAATATGTTTTGTTCTATCACCTTTGATATAACCATCTTTTAATTGGGCGATGCATGCCGCATTATCTTTATATAATGTCGTCAGAAGTAGTTTCTTCGATAATAACCCGCAAGTTTGTTGTATATGCTGAATCAACGATCGCAACCAAACACATTCTCGGCTAGCTTCATGAATAGCTAGAATTTCCACATGATTAGATGACGTAGCCGTTAAACTTTGCTTAACTGATCGCCATAATGACAGTTCCACCGTACATAAATAAATAATCGATTTGCGATCGAGCATTATGTGTATCGGATAGATATCCAGTATTTGCATACCAATTAAGTCTTCTTTTATCTCATTAGAATAGAATAATCCCATATCAATTGATCCCCGAAGGTATCGAAAATCCGTTTAACTCCATTCCAATGTCTATGAGTCCGCGAACAACTGTATCTTGCCAATAAATTTACAGCTATACCAGGTCGAGTATGACCTGTAAGATACATTAGTGCTCCAATAGCACTATGATATGGTACTTCAGGACCAAGCACTTCTTCATTATATTCGCATGGTCTAAATGGATCTTTATTCACGTCTAAAGATCGAGCAATCATCGGAGTATCTAACGGATGAGCTTCATCCATATAAAATCTTTTCAATACTCTTTTCGTATAAGTTTCCTGATGTACAAATATCCCATTCTTTAAATATTCAATTTGCAGTCCGAGACAAAATTTTGTTTTACCGAGATCCTTCATTTGAATTCCCTTTTCAAACAACCAATGGCTTTCGATAACTTTTCAGGAGTTCCGATTATATTTATATCATCAACATATACTGCAATGATAGCATACTCATTTTTAAATCTTCTCGTAAATATGCAGGAAAAAATTGATCATTTTTATACCCCTCTTTCAATCCATAAATCGATTTATTTAGTTTAATTGAGTACTCATCTCGCAGCCCGAAATCCCTCCAGAAGCTTCATATAAATGTCACTGTCAGGTGAGTCATATAGATATGCAGTGACCACATCCATTGGATGCATATCGAGTCCCTCACGTACTGCCAGACTAATTATATAACGAAAAGTTGTTGCATCCACCACAGGAGAATACGTTTCCTCACAATCAATACCCGGTCTTAGTGAGAATTGTGCAACAAGCTGCGCTTTATATCTCCTAATTTCACCGTTTCATTTCTCTTTCTGACGAAAATCCATTTATATCCAACCGGCTTTATTCTTCTGGTATGCGGACTACAGATCTGAAAACTTTCGCTTCTCAAGTGATTTTAATTCTACCTCGATTGCATCTTTCCATTTTGGCCAATCATTTCTTTGTCTGCATCGTTTACATACTTTGGTTCATGATCCTCATTCTCATTAATCTCATTCATTTCATGTAGCATTACGTTAGATGAGAACTTATCGTCAACGTTGACTTCATCCCGATTCCATGTAAATCCATTCTGGACGTAATTGATCGAGATATCTTCATTATCTATTTTCAAATTGGTCAGGTACCTGACTTTCATTCTTATAATCATTTATGCCCATCGACTCCTCTTTAGTCGATAAATCCTCGATTGAACCATTATTATTATTTGCTCCTTTTCTTTTTCGAGGATTTTTATTTTGGAACCTGAGGGACTACCACGCATCAGTTGTGGTTTTGACTCGATACTTATAATAATTACGCTGCTAACTACACTATATTAACTACAGTAACTCCGTTTTTAATTTTACGGGTATTACATTCTCCCCCTTAAAAGATTTCGTCTCCGAAATTATGCCGAATGAAATAATTCGAGATAACGATTTCTTCTATTCCCTGATTTATCTGTATCCTATTAAGGTAGGATTTATTCCCACCTTCACCACGCAATTTAGACGACACATTTAAATATGAGGCTCAGTTTCTAGGATCAACAATTTCTCTACGTCCAGACTTGCTTATATATTTTCTACGTTCTCTAGGCATACTTATCCCTATTCCCACCACGCTTCCGCTGCGCACTCTAGGCATACTTGAAATAAATGCACGATGTAGCTTGCACTCAAACCTCATCCCATATAACCCGCAATAAACGCGCACTCGACTTTTTCTTCTTATCTCATCACGACCTATCATATCTTAACACATCCCATGACTCGACACCTTGTGCACTCGGGTATCCGACTCAGGCCTCTCTCGTTAGAGTGGATGGGGTACTCGGGTCTCTCTCGTTAGAGTCGCCCCTTCCCGAGTATAACCTCAACTCTACTTCGAATCGACACAAGCTCAACGTTTCCTTCTCATCTCAACCTATTACGTCTCAACATAACTAATGCTAGACCAATCGTGTGCACAATAAATATGGAATCATCGGTTTACACTTCATGCAATCCGAGTAGACGAGTGGCTCACTCCTGTCTCCCGTTAATCCCCGACGGTTACATCTCAGACTCTGAGTAGACGAGTGGTTCACCCCCGTCAACCGTATCATGGTTTGCACCTCAGACTCTGAATAGACGAGTTGCTCCCGCTCATCTCCCTTGTAACGCCCTAATACTCACCCCAACTTTACTTCAAGTCGACGTCCATATCCTACTCCTCTCTTTGATATGGCAAGGCGACCAATTTATACATATTCTTGATGCAGGGCAGCTCATGGTCATGCAAGAAGCAACTATAGTTAGTTTGTCAACCGCAGAAGCCGTGTTTACCTGCAACATCGTGTGCATGTGAAGCATTACATTATGGTTGAGTAGGGTGCTTATGAAACTAGATCAGAAACGTGACAAGCAACTATTATTTTATGCGTAATAGCTCATCGATCAATTTCACAAAATTCAGTTATGCACGCTCGTAGCAAGCATACTGACGTTATTTTTATCTTCGATGTACGATGATCATTCTTAGAATTGACGAAATTCATCATCATCATCACCTTCTTCTTCTTCTTCCTCTTTAAAATAAAAATTTTAATTTAATTTACTGTAGTAGAATAGTTTAAGTGGAAAATGAGTTAGCAACGATTCAATAAACAAATAAGATATACACCAAGAGAAGCAAACGCAGAAACACAACAAAAAACAGATACGAAGTGTACAAATATGTATAAGTCATACCAGATAAAACAGAGTTCGTAGCACACATTATCAAACATGGATTTTACAAGCATCGCCATCGGCTATATCTCACACACTTGGCATCTCAATTAGGATTTAAACTATATACTCCATCAGTTCATGATCCTCATTCTCATTAATCTCATTCATTTCATGTAGCGTTACGTTAAATGAGAACTTATCGTCAACGTTGACTTCATCTCGGTTCCATCTAAATCCATTCTGAGCGTAATTGATCGAGATCTCTTCATTATCATTATTTTCAATTTGTTCAGGTACCTGACTTATCATCATTTATCCCCATCAACTCTTCTTTAGTCGATAAATCTTCAATTGGACCATTATTATTATTTGTTCCTTTTCTTTTTCGAGGATTTTTATTTTTGGAACCTGAGGGACTACCACGCTTCAGTTGTGGTTTTGGCTCGATACTTTTATTATAATAATAACGCTGCTAATTACACTATATTAACTACAATAATCTCGTTTTAAATTTTAAGGGTATTACTATCCCCTTTTAAAAGAATTTCGTCCCCGAAATTATGCCACTGAAATAACTCGAGATATGATTTCTTCTATTCCCTGATTTATCTGTATCCTATTAAGGTAGGATTTATTCTTACCTTCACCACGCAATTTAGGCGACGCATTTAAATGTGAGGCTCAGTTATCTATAATCAACAATTTCTCTAGGTCCAGACTTGCCCATATATTTTCTACGTTCTCTAGGCATACTTATTCCTATTCCCACCACGCTTCCGCTGCGCACTCTAGGCATACTTGAAATAAATGCACGATGTAGCGTGCACTCAAACCTCATCCCATATAACCCGCAATATACGCACACTCGACTTTTTCTTCTTATCTTATCACGACCTATCATATCATAACACATCCCATGACTCCACACCCTGTGCGCTCGGGTATCCCACTCAGGTCTCTCTCGTTAGAGTGGGTGGGGTGCTCAGGTCTCTCTCATTAGAGTCGCTCCTTCCCGAGTATAATCAAAATGTTTTATTAGAGGTTCGCGCTCGGGCGGCCTACTCAGGTTTCTCTCGTCAGAGTAGCTCCTTCCCGAGTTTCCCCTCTGCCCTACGCAATAACCTACATTGGTAGCTCTCTCATTCTACCCTACTCATCGATATATCAAACAATAAATAACTTCACACCTCACGCTATACACACTGACGCTTACCGGCCTGATGTACCTGAGTCGCGGCCCAAGCTTTATGCACCGGACGTTTAACGACCTGATGCACCTGAGTCACACACGCCCCAAGACTCAAGCACACGATAACTCACGCAAGTCTGTCGTACTTGGGTTGACGTATTACTTCTGCCATCACTACCTTCTGGTACCCTAGTAATAACCTCAACTCTACTTCGGATCGACGCACGCTCGACCTTTCCTTCTCATCTCAACCTATCACGTCTCAACATATCTAGTGCTAGACCCATCTTGTGCACAATAAATATGGAATCAGCGGTTTACACCTCAGACTGCACACATGCAATCCCAGTAGACGAGTGGCTCACTCCTGTCTCCCGTTAATCCCCAACGATTTACACCTCAGACTCTGAGTAGACGAGTGGCTCACCCCCGTCTCTCGTCTCATGGTTTGCACCTCAGACTTTGAATAGACGAGTCGCTCCCGCTCATCTCCCTTGTAACGCCCTAGTACTCACCCCAACTTTACTTCAAGTCGACGTCCACATCGTATTCCTCTCTTTGATACATCACGGCGACCAATTTATACATATTCCTGCTCTAGGGCAGCTCATGGTCGTGCAAGAAGCAACTATAGTTAGTTTGTCAACCGCAGAAGCCGCGTTTACCTGTAACATCGTGTGCATGTGAAGCATTACATTATGGTTGAGTAGGGTGCTCATGAAACTAGATCAGAAACGTGACAAGTAGCTATTATTTTATGCCTAATAGCTCATCGATCAATTTCACAAAAAATTCAGTTATGCACGCTCGTAGCAAGCATATTGACGTTATTGTTATCTTCGATGTACGATGATCATTATTCGAATTGACGAAATTCATCTTCTTCTTTTTTTCTTCTTTTTTAAAATAAAATTTTAAATTTACTTTGCTGTAGTAGAATAGTTCAAGTGGAAAATGAGTTAGCAACGATTCAAGCCATTCACTAAAACAAAGATATACACCAAGAGAAGCAAACGCAGAAACGCAACAATAAACAGAAAACGAAGTGTACAGATATGTATAAGTCATACTAGCAGATAAAACAGAGTTCGCGGCACACATTCAAACATGGATTTTAGAAGCATCTTCATCGGTTATACCTCACACACACACACACGCACACACTTGGCATCCTCGAATACTTCATCTGTTAAAGCAATTTAAATCCTTGTGGAAATATTTGATAAATATCACGGTTCATGCCTAGGAGCCAAAGTCATAACAGCATCGCCCACCGTGAGAAAGATCTTGTCATGTCCAATCGTTTCCGTAAATTTCGAACTGTGGAGCTTATCTAGAACTGTCTGTCCCGGGTTCGCCAACACAAGCTGAAAATATGCGAGAGGGTGTGTGCAATAAATAACATGGACGTTATTATATTATTATTATTATCGGATCTTAATATATCCTCATAATAAATCCAATCGAAGTATATACGTGCGTAACCTGAATTTCCTTCTTCCGCAGGCTCTTGTATACATCTTCCAAGGCATGAATACCACTTGTGTCTATGTCCGTGACAGCTGACGTTAATAAAGATTATACAAGTTAATGACTAAGCTATCTGCATGATTGACTTTATTATAAGTATATATGTTGTGTTTGAATATATATATATATATATATATATATATATGCTGCGTTTAATTGCAAGAATAATATATGAACAGAAAAAAAAAAGCCGCGCTTACGAGACATCTGAAGGATCACGTATCTGATTTTCTGCTTGTCGTTGTGCTTGCCATTTTCTTCTTCGTCTGCAAGCAACCTTAAGACCCTAGAAAAATAAATTATGGAGAAATCAATAAACAGCGTAGCATGTTATACTTATGAATTCGGTGAAACAATGTGTATTTTATTTATGTATATATATACCTTTCTCTGACATAGTTGGAATTGGAAAAGTAGATAGCAGAATCCACTCGGACGATAACGATGCCGGGAACTTTGGTCGCATGAGGATACTGTTCGATATTCCGATAGACGTTTGTATTCGGAATCTTACCTAGGGTTACCGTTCTCGGCCTTGTCACTTGCAGAAGAATTTTAGCAAAAGATATTACAACCTGTCACATATATACAATTTTAATGTACGGTTGTTCTGCGATAATATATTAATATATTTAATTATTATAAAGGGATACAATTGAGAATATAAAATCCCACAATGAAAAAGGCAAAATTATAAAAAGGGTCACTAAGTATACCATTTTTTTATTTTGGATCATTATGTTTGCCAGTTACAAAACTAAGTCACTGTATATAGTAACAAAATTGGGTTACTAGTTACAAAACTAAGTCGCTAAGTATGCATATAATTACAAATTGGGGTCACTAAGTATGTATTATAGTAAGAAAAAAGATATCAGTGACCCAATTTTTGTTACTATATACATACTTAGTGACCTAGTTTTGTAATTGTCAAGCATAGTGACCCAAAATCGAAAATTGGCGTACTTAGTGCCCATTTTTAAAATTTTCCCTTTTTCCACCTCCGAGGTTTAGAAAAAGAGTATAGACAGGTTGATTCGCAATAGATTTATTTTAACGATATGTTCTACTAATAGAGTAATTAAGAATAATTTTTGTTACCGCGATTAGAAGTCCGATCTCAACCGAGACGAAGATGACACCAAAGAGCGCTCCCATGCACGCGACGAAATCTAATTTATCGATCCTCCATATGAGGTACATAGCCTCGTAGTCGAAAAGCCCAACCACGGCGGAGATAATGATGGAAGCTAAAATTGCGTTGGGTGTGTACTTAAACAATGGAGTGATCACTTCGAGCGTAAGGAGGACGACGCACGACATTACGATGTTTGACACTGCAGTGTTGCAACCCGCCATGTAGTTCACAGCAGACCTCGAAAAAGAACCTACGTACGACGAAAAACGTCAATTATTCTTACGGGAGTGTATGTATGATATGTATTTTAGTCACGAATTAATAACGTTTTACAATTAGAAATTATTATACCAGTTGCGACATAGCACGAAGTCATTGAGCCGATGACGTTCATCGTGCCTAACGCCACCATTTCTTTGTTACCATCCAAGTGGTAGTCTTTCATTCCAGCAAATGTTCTTCCAATGGCAACAGCTTCCTGTGTATATCAGATCAGCACATTATTGTTGTACTTTATGTACTTAAAATCATGTTAAATCATGTGTGTGTGTGTTTTTTTTTAATTTCTAGAACGGATTATTAATATTATTATTACCGTAAGTGCGATCATTCCTGCAATAGCGCCGATTCGAAAACCTGTTAAGACATAGCTGCCCGTGAAGTAAATCTTGTTCGCAGACGGAGGGTTGATGCCTTGTTCGATATGGTTAACCTAATAATAACAAGTAAAAAAACATTATTCCAAAAACAACAAGAGAATAAACGTATTTATCAATTAAAACCATGATGGGGTCTATAGTCGAAGATATTACTGGTGGTACAATAAGGGTGATCATTTGATTTTGTGTAAGAAGAAGAAGAAGAAGAAGAAGGAAAAGAGAAAAATGCATGCTTTATCTTTATATATTTAGACTTACGATTTGGACTCCTTTCTTCTCGGCGTGAGTGAGGAAGACAAGTAAGGTCGAGATGATGACTGAGATCAACGGAGCAATCGCAGGTACCCAAAACAGTTTCTTATTTTTCTTTCCCTGAAATTTGATCGTTATTAGTCCCATAATTGAATAACCGGGAATATATAGTTCTTCTAGACTAATATGATGACATAGTTATATATACTATAGCAGTAAGTTATTCTTACAATGTATTTGGCAGCTAACAAAAACGCCAAGAATGCGATTCCTATTACAGCAGTCTCCCAGTTCCACTGTTGTCTCACATCACAAAGGAGACTAGCTAGTTAATATATGTAACCACACTATACTGCATGCAATTATATCTTCCTTTCGGTGTACAACATTAATTTAATTGTGCGCGCTTGTGTGTATATAAATATATATATTATTACATATATGTATATATATTTCATTACCCCATGATGCACATTAGACCACACAGATCGCATGACTGATACTATGTCCGTCTTCTTAGTGAATGTCTTAACCCCAAGCAGTCCTTTGAGCTGTTGAAGGGCTATGGTAATGGCCGCTCCAGCCATGAACCCCACAATGGCCGCGTGGGACAAGAAGTCAATCAAGAAACCCAACCTTCCATTCCATTATAATTAATTTGTGTGAGAAAAAAAAACATTTTTTTATCATTGTTCGACGAAACTCACGTTAAATAAAAATACGGTACCTAAAGAAGCCGAGTACGAACTGAGTTACCCCTGCGAAGAAAGTGGCGGTAAACGCCAGTCTTTCGTATTCGGCTTTGTGCTTTTTGGGATCGATCTCATTTTGGAGCATAGTTCCGAGCAAGAGAGAGACCACTGCCACTGGGCCGATGGCTATATCCCTCGAACTTCCCATCAGTGCATATATCAATGGTGGCACGAAGCTACTATCTACATGGTACATACACATATATGGTCGATATTAACATGGACTTTATATGAAATTATGAGGATGATCTATTTCAGTGCCAAGCTTGTTTGTATTGTTTTTATTTCTATATGCCTTGCCATTTTATAACTAACATAGTTTGTTGGGAGGTCCCTTGTGAAACCTATTTCGTGTAGTATGTGTCTTTCCTTGGAAAACTAATTAAGAACGAAAAGAAGGTTGATAAAATTTTCTGTGTCAGGACAAATAATCTCAACGTGAAAATACTAGATAAGCAAAAGAGATGTGCCGCTATCATATCATATTAGAACATATGCTATGTTAGGCTTCAAGTCATGCCGAAGTTGAAGAGACGTCTCTAGAAATTAAAATACAAGTCAAATGAGGATAATATTCTATCATGTATCAATTGATTTTGAGATGGATGGAGCCCATAGTCGTCCTGACAGAAATGATGTTGAAATGGATATGTCTGAGAAATACTAAATTCATTTGAGAGATGCATATAATTTTTTACATCAATCACTTTTGTATATATTACTTGATACCGCAGATTATGGATATGCATCGCGAACGTAAAAACCAGTCGTCATGGAAGGAAGAGTAGTAATTTCGTTAAGATCAGAAGAAACTTACATAGACCGAATTGCGGATCCAAGTTGGCGAGTCTTGAGTATCCGATATCCTGCATATGATGAATAATAAATAATATCAAGAATAAAAAAAGAGAAAAAACTCGTCAAAATCATATCATATTATTTATATATTATGTATGAAATGAAACCTGAGGGATGCAAAGACTGGCAATGGTAAGCCCAGCGATGAGATCTCCTCTGAACATGGAAAGTTTGTATTTTCTTCCCCAATCAAGGATTGGAAAAATGCCTTGAAGCCCTAGCCACAACTTACGGGAGGTGGGCTGATCCTTAAAGTGACGAAGAGGTTCGTCATGAAAGAATATCTGCTTTGTTGTGTACTTAAACTCTTGGAACAAGCTTTGCTTTGGAGGTATTCCAACTTGGTGCAAATTATGATCTTGATGGCGCATATGCGATGAATTACCGCTCGCAATTTCTTCATCCTCAACACGGTGGATTCGGCCACTCATTATGATAAAAGCTCACTTTTACTGTCGTCAATAAAAATATAGTGGAAAAAAGACAAACAAATTATATACAAAGATGTGATGATAGAAGAATGGAGTTAGAAAGAAGAAGAGGGATAAGTATAATTATTACCAGTTGTCTTGCGTTGATAAATGCTGCTCTTGGTGTACGATGATGCAGCCAGAATTGTGGGCTTAAATAGGCGGAACCTACATTGCGAATATCTCATTTAAAACTACAGAAAAAATAAATAAATAACTTTTCGTTTTAGTTGCAGTAATCAAGTTGTTGTGAGGAACTCAACTGGTCAACTCTTTCGAATATGTCATCCCTGCAGAGATGAATGAACCTGGATGCAAACAGAAGATCATTCATAATTGCCCGTTCGTGGATGGATTGGGATACGAGTAGCTTATACTAACGTTGACCTTACTGAACAATTATTAAATGCAAACTGATTAGGAATCTTAATCGAGAATGCTGCATTTGTAATCTACGGTGAGGATTATGATTGTGATGTCAGTCTAATCCGTTTGATATTCTTCTGAAACCTCACGCCGATCCATCTAATATATTCGAATTTACATACATACAGCATACATGGCATTCAACATTCAGCAACAGATCATATATAAGGAGGAATATATATAATAAAGAACGAACAAAAACAACTGTATATCGTCTCCGGCCACCGCGTGTGATAACGCTGTCGTGCAGTAAGTAGTGAGAGGCCATTTAATTGATATCCCGTAACATAATATACACATCTCGGATTACGTCCGGGTTCATTTTAATCTCATCTCTGTTGAATTAATTGCTTATTCACACTCAACAGCTGGACACATACATACATTATATATATATATGTTATTTATAAATACTTACATATATTTTCTTTTTCTCATGTACATCTCTCTTCCTTTTGTTATACGACTCTTACTTATGTAATGCGGATAAGGATAGAACGGACGACTAAGTAGCCAAAGTAGAAACAAATACAGCTATAAACTATCAAAACATCAATGTATTCTTGTGGTTGGGTTTGTACTGTCTGCTATTTGCATGACAGAGTCAAATGATTGAATTTATTCACTATATATAGAAGATGATTGAAAAGTCGTATGCCGATTTTAAGATTTCAATCTCTTTTAATATATGCGCACACACACACGTACATGCATCGTACCCTTTTTCAGATGCTGCTGACACAATTTGTCTGCCGCATGACTATTGCTAGCTTTCGTCGAAATCGAATCTTATAGATTGCAGCTCATAGGTAGCAAGTAGGCAAGCAAATTAAACCTTGATAAAAGTTGTTACACCGTATATCAATAGTTTGTTTTTTTTTTGGTAGAATGATAGTTTTTATTTACCACGTTCAACGGTTAGACCCAAGTATCAGTTCTCCAAAACTCTATACATGTATTCATATTAAAGGAAAAAAACACACACCGTTGTAAGTATCAGATCTATCAGCATTCTTCACCCAACAAACACTCTTGATCCTCCACCTCATCTCATTGGCAATAATATGTGAAATCTGTTCCACATTCTTCACTCCTTCGTCGTGCAGTCGTCTATTCCTTTCGCACCATAATAAGTGATAACAAATAGAGGAGTAGCAAGCTAAGGCAATGCAGTGGTGAATTTTCCTCCGTCTGCGCATATTCAGCAACCACTCACACAAGTCAGCATAGTTTAAAACCACTCCTCCAAGATTCAGCCAAGTATTAATCTTATGCATAACATTTCTGCTGAACCAGCACTCCACAAACAGGTGTTCTATAGATTCATCAACACCTCCACACAGCCTGCATGTTGTATTACTGATATTCAGCCCCCATCTCAACATTATGTCAATGATTAGGAGTCTCTTATGCATGAGCAGCCAAAGAATAAACGAATGTTTAGGTATGTTATAAATATTCCATATAGCTTTTCAGTACGGAAGTAAGGAGCTACCCCTTTAAGCAATTCATATACAGAGTTGATGGAATATATGCCATCAGCCGTCAGTATCCATCTCCTCCCATTATATCCACCATAAAACTTCCTTTTGAGCCTATGTAATTTCTTCCAATGCCAACATGAATCAAAGGCTGAAGAGAAATCCCAAAAGATGGTCCTTTCAAGTAAATGACATTGATCCACTTGATCCAAAGGGAATACACCTCTAATGTGATGTCCCAAATCTGTTTTCCAGCTAGAGCTAGATTCCAAGTCACACAGTCCCTAAGATTTACCCACCCTGCTTCTTGGGCAAACAGATACTGTACCAGCTGATGAGTGGCACAGATTTCCCATTAACCTTCTTGACCCATAAGAAGTCCCTACAGATTCTGTCCACCTTCTGGAAACAGCCTTGGGTAGCAAGAAAATTGAGCCCCAGTAGCCATGTGTTGCTAAGATCACCGAGTTGATCAAACACAGTCTCCCAGCATAAGACTGGTTTGTTTTTTTATTTGTTTTTTGCTGTTTTTTTTGTTTTTCTATGAAAGACCTCTCCTCATTCATATATTAGTAAGCAAAATCAAGCATTAAGTGTACATAACGTGAAGGCATTGTTCATATTAGGGATATGCTCTCATGTAATAAGAATGAAGGACTTGAGGGCATAAAGATATCCATATTAGGGATATGCCCTCGAATGCTATACGAGGATTGAATTGTATAGGGCGTTAGCTTATTTATCATTCGACCTCTTATTGTAATAAGATATTTTCGTGTGTTTAGTAAAGTCATTGTTCGTATATTGGTTATGTGAGTTCTTTATTTAACATCTGGTAAAGCAATAAATGAACAAATCCAAATGTATCGAGTTGAGTCACTGTTCTCGATGGGCACGAGAGAGGAAGGCATCAGTGGACCTTAACCTCGAACATTAAAAGTCCGTAGGCCATAGGCTCCAGTTGGGTGCTGGATAACCGATTACGGCTTATTTGTCGATGACCTATCGTGTGACGATATCCCGCTTGGAAGCGCATGTCATGACTTGTGATACGAGTCGAATCGAGGGATTGAATCGTTTCATGGACGCTGACTCGCAGGTCGTACGATCGAGCATGGTTTATTACTCAAGGAGTGTCAATGATCGATGACAAAGCTATAGTAGTCTGCGTGAATCTTAGATCGAAAGGGGCTTTGATATAGTTGACTTCGAAGTCTCAACTGTCACTGATTCCCCTCGACCCGATTTGCTGTTGCATAGGTCAGCGGGGCAGATGAGGTCTTGATGACGATTTGTGATTGCTGGGCTCAGACAGCTAAGTACTGATTTACAGTCTCGTAAGTAATCGAGACAAGTGTATGTGGACGGCGACGGAAAATTACGAAATCCTTGGCCAAGGTATTGAACTAACTCATGTTAGACATGGAGGGTAGTATAGTAATTTGCCTCGTCTCCGTTTTATCATTGAATCGAGTTCAGTGAGTTTGACATAGACCATGACTCTCACTCGATCGGGACACAGCTAAAGGGTTTATACGTAGTACTATAACCTATAGTGAGGTTTTGGAATGAAGACTGGGTCGAAATTCGCACTTGAATCGGGTTACGGTTCGGTACTGCGAGATTGGCTAAGTAACTATCGGACTCTTAGATTTCTCCCTTGCCGATTGAGTCGAACCTAGAGAGTCGGGCTTAAAAAGGATCATCAACGTGTACTGATGAGGAGAAAAAGTATTTTGGACCTTAACGGGCCTCGGGCCATTTATTGGACCGAAGTCGTACTGCGTATGATACTAACTTTAAGACTTGGGCTTGGCCAAGTGCTTAATAGGCTTGAGGAAAAATAAGATTTTCACCTTAAGCTAATTAATATGCCTTTGAATGTATTTTCGGAATTTGCATATTTGATATAAATAAATATGGAATAAAAATATTCGAAGTATTATTTAATTGGATTAGAAATTTTAAAATTTATATATTATAAAATTCGCAATTTGATTCTATATTTAAAGATATTTTATTTGATTTAAATATCAAAGTTAGTAATCTATTTGTAGTATATTTCCTTGATTGAATTTTGAATTCAAAAGAGAGAGATAGATGTGGCAAAAATCTCTCATACTTTAAGGACTTAGTAATCGAAATTCAAGCCTTAAGATAGGCAAGAAATTCATGCTCCATACTAAACAAAAGAGCTGAAATTTTCGAAAATGTGAAAAAGGCGAAACACATACAAAACGCGCATATCTTTCTCCCACGCGACGGATCAATTGTCTCTAGCCATCTTTAGAGGATTGACTCCGTGGTGCACCGCGAGGTCGGCGTGACAATCTAGCTTGGTCCACCATCAAGAAACGGACGAGGAGCTGCCACTCGCTTCAACTGGTAATTCTCTACGAGTTCGACCCGTCCTATTACGTGTCAATATGTATTACTATTCCAATCCGAGCTACGATAGCAATCGGGAAACCCGGAAATTTTTTGTTCCGCGGCATATCCGAGGACTTGGTACGAATCCGACGAGCGAGCACTATTAGGGCCAATATGATACGCGAAATGACAGAAGCCGCAACGAAGATTCGGGAGAGAATGCGAGCGGCTCGAAGTCGTCAAAAGAGTTATGCTGATCAACGACTACGACCATTGGAATTTGCGGAAGATGATCAAGTATATCCCAAAGATTTCTCCAATGAAAGGCATGAAGCGATGCGGACGGAAAGGAAAGCTGAGCCCCAAGATATATAGGTCCCTTCAGATTTTCAAGCGAGTTGGCGAAGTCGCGTACCAATTGGAGCTACCAACTTCATTGTCGCAAGTTCATGGTGTATTCCACGTATTTGACATTACGAAAATACATCGCGGACCCGAGCCACGTGATTCCGGAAGAGATTCTCTATCAACGACATAAGCCTGACTTAAGTTACGGGGAGAAGCCTGTAAAAATTTTGATGTATGAAAGGAAACAACTTCGGAATAAAATTATTCCGTTAGTTAAGGTACTGTGGCGGAATCAATCAATTGAGGAAGCCACTTGGGGGAGTGAGGATGATATAAGAAATTGTTATCCCGAATTATTCCAGTCGGCGTAATCTCGAGGATGAAATCCTTTCAAGGGGAGGATGTAATATCTATAAAAATTTAATACGGGATTTGGATGATATATGATTATATGATTTAACGTGATATGTATTTGAGTGTGATTTTTAAATGAATGAACTTTAATTACAAGTAGAGATTTTCGAAATGACCAATCTTCGAAAATCAGAAGTTTTCGAGAGAAGAATTCGAAAATTTGAGATTTTCGAATTTAGGGTTTCGAGAATTTCGAAACTTAACTCCCATGATAAGAAAATAATAAAATAAGATACATAAAGAGGTGAACTTTACTTCATACAAGAGGACATTTTCGTCACCACCTTGTCACATCATCACTACTATCGAAATATTAATACTTATCCAAGATAGATATGTTAAGATCATAAGTCGGAAAACCTTCACATAGGAACTTCGAGCAGGGTGTTCTAAGCAAAAAAAAAAGGATTTTGCAACATAGGAGCTTTAACCTGATTTTCGAGGTGAGGTATATGAACAATCTTATGTACTTAGTGTACTTGATTAGTTTTCGGTACTTATATGCTATTACGTGATTACGTGATAACCATAAGAGATTTTCGAAAGTTACAATGTTTAGGAATCTTAGGGTTTTCGAAATTTAGTTTACGTTCACGAGTGTTTATATGATGGGGTATGAGTTTTGGGAATTTTCGATATATGGGGTTGTTCATGAGGGTTTTTGATATTTTTAGGGTGTACCATTTTCTGGGTTTAGGAGAATTTTCGAAGGAGATCATGATGATATATGAATTTCGGTGATTTTAGAATATTTATTGCTCTTAAGGGTTTTGAAGATTTTCGAAAGAATTAGTGTTTTTGGTCTTATGATGATTTTTGAAAATGTTTTCCCAGATTTTCGAACGTTTCGAAAATCGTATGGAGAAAACTATGATTTTCGCAATGATAGATTTTCGCAAATTGTACTTTCTAGATTAATTTTCGAGAGGGTGTTGATTTTATTTGTTAGATTTTCGAAATGTTAATTTTCGAAATATATAAAATTTTCGCAAGGTTCGATTTTCGCAACCGTGACTTCGAAAATTACTCTCGAAATGATTTTATAAGTATATTAAAATTTTCGAAGTATAGATTTTTGAAAATTTCGCAAGGTGATAATTTTCAAAAATTGGATTTTCTCAACCTGTGAGATTTTCGAAACTAATCTTTCGAAAAATTAGTGATTTTCGCAACATATGAAATTTTCGCAATGCAGAGATTTTCGAAATGAGTCCGATTTTCGAAACTAGTTTTCGCAACATGAGAAGATTTTTGAAATCTAATTTTCGCAACTATGAGATTCTCGATAGCTGATTTTCGCAACATGTTTTCGAAACCAACTTTTCGAACCAATTTTCGAAAGCGATTTCCGAATCAATTTTTCGAACAGATTTTCAAACTAATTCTCGAAACCAATTTTTGAAACACTTTAATTTCACAACTTGTCGATTTTCAAACTAAGTCAATTTTTTAAACTTAAAATTTTCGCAACAGGTCAAGTTTCGAAAAATATTTTCGAAAACCAAAAACATTTTTCGCAATCTTTCAATTTTCGTAACTTGATCAAATTTTCCAAACATGTCTAGTTTTCGATACTTAGTCACTTCGACACTTAGGGTTCGAAAATTTTATACTTGCTTAGCTTAACAGATGTACTGACATAGTAATATTTTCACGTCTAAGGGGTCCAAAACACTAGCGAAATTACAAGGTTACCTGGCTGATTTTTATAAGGACGACATGTAGGTGAATCATTCATCTACAACACGTAAATGCTTACTTGATATGTATGTGCTAATGTGATTCGACGATCTACGTGGTTTACGTTCATTTCATGTATTTTCACGTTATATGTATCGGCGAGCGGGATAGATTGAGGTTATTGTGATTTATGACTCGTTGAGGAGTCGAGGTTAATACTCGTATGGCACCTGATGGAAGTCAGGCGTGATCGATCTGTCTACTCGGGCATGAACATCCCGAGGTGCAAAACCGTCGTTATATTTTAGCGGAGGGAGCGACCTGACCTGATAGGACAGTAGCGTGATCGTTATGCGCTACCAACGTAGGCTACCGCTTACGGAAGGAGCGACCTGGCAGGACAGTAGCATGATCGTCTAAACGCTGGCAGTTGATAAGTTACGATTTTTCGCTTTTTTATGCCCTATAAATTTGTGTTTTTGTATCATTATATTTTAAATATTACATGGATTTATTATTTAACTGCATATTACATATGTTGCAGATGTCAAAGCAAAAGGGACATAAAAACGGGAAAAGGGGCGTGGAGTGAAATGGACGAATTTATCAATGATGCATACACATGAGTAGTGGGGCACCTAAAGAGAAAAGTGAAGACATTGGAACAACTAGTTGTCACATGCACATTGCTCAAGAACTTTAATGTTTGAATACGCATTTTATGGCTACTTATGAGCTAGTGGCCGGCCCTACTTCAGTTTGTTTTTCCTATAAAGACACTGACCACATGAAGCAAAACGGGAGGAGAGAGAGAAAAGGCTACACATACGATCATTTGGCAAAGAACTCATTCGACGAGCTAAGGCCACATAGAAATCAAGCAGGCAGCTCCTCAACTCACACCTCACATACGCACACCACACTTCACACATAAAAAAAGCAGCTTACCCACGAAGCACACTGCTCTAAGGCCACACGGACGAGAAACGCGTCAACCAAGCTTACAGCTCCTCACTCACGGCTGGGAGCAAAACAGCGGACAGTCACGACGACCAAGAAGAACTGAGAAAGCTACGAGCACGATCCGAGGGTCTCCAAGGTGCCTTTTCCACGACGGAGAGAAACCGAGGCGACACGTGACAACTCGAGTGTCGTGAAGGGGCGTATTCTTTACCTTTAATATTTTATTTTCAACTACGTTTTGTTGATTACGCTTGTCCCCATGTTAGCTTAAATTACTGGTGTGGTTAAGGGCATGTTAGGCCGAACTATTATTGCGTATTGGTGTTATTTGTATTTTATTTAATTATATGAATTAAGTTACGTGTTCATTATCTGTGTTTACTGCTTGCATATGTCTGATCAACATGTGCATGATTTTTGATTGGTTTATGAGACTGAGTAAGTAATTAGACCGGTTAGAACAATAGATAACGAGTACCACGACGTAAAACCGACCAGAGATGGAATTCGGTTTCGTCCGTGTGGTTTCCGAGACCTTAGGCGCCGAAAGCGTCTAAACTCGGGGAAATTCATAAAGCGAATGCGTGCGGAGTAACTACAGTCATATAGAGATATAGTTGATTGGTTCACTCTCGCATAGGGTTGCTATACACGCGAGAGCGGGTAGTGCGTACGTAAGGAATTTCTACCTTAACTAGATTTATATTGTTTAGATAAAATCGATCGCATGGATATGTAGGAATATTTTGTGCCGAGCACGTGCCTTGATCACATCCGTCGTCAAATTATCCATCTGCTATCTTGTTTTATGTTATTTATCATTTGCATTTTTATTTCTTTTATTAACTCCATAAAATATAGAAACTTGTCTTAGTCTCAATTAAAATTTCAGAAAAATATTTAAAATTAATCAAGCTGTCCTCGTGGATCGATACTTGGACTTGTCCATTTTATACTACTTGCACGACCTAGTACACTTGCTAGTATTCGAGCGTGTCAAGTTTTTGGCGCCGTTGCCGGGGATAGCGGTAATATTAATTTTAAAATTTATTCTGAGTTTAGTTTAAACAATTTTATTTCTATTATTTTTTATTATTAGTATTTTCTAAAAAAAAAAGAGTTTAAAAAAAAATATTATATAAAAAATATATATTTTACCTTGATTATATTATCATCATTATCATTATTATTATCGTTATTATTATATATTAATTTCATTAGCCATGTACAATCATTTCTATTATTCTTCACCGGCAGATCGACCTATGTATGGAGAAAATGAGGTTAACGATATTATTGCAGCAAAGTTTGAGGCGATTCATCGGAGGATAGACGAGATAAATTTCCAGCGCTCGCAGGCCACACGTCGTGCTCATCACAATTGGAATTCAAACGTATTTTACGAGGATCCATACTGCGAGGATCCACGAGAATTTTATAATGAGCAGTTTGCTCCACCGGAAAAGGAGAAAGCCGCCTGGGAGATAGCGCTCGAAAAGGCGATAGAACAGACAGATAAAGCATTCGAGAGACAGGCCGAACAAAACCGTAGAGCTGAAGAGCGACAACGGAATTTCGATGCTACTTTTAACGAAAGTTCTAAACAGTTAGAAGCATCAATGCGGAGTTTAATGGCCCAAGTGGAGAAGCTAACAATTGAAGAATTTGAATGCGAGCCAGAAGCGCTCTCGAGCGACACAGAAACAGATCCGGAACAGTTGACTTGTGGGACGAAGATAGAACTAGTGCCGGAACCAAATGAAGTTGACGATGAGATCGAACCTGAAAAGGCCGATCAACCCGCAGAGGCTACTGTAGATTTCGTTCCATCAAAGCCGAGTCCTCCACCAGTCTGGATTCGACCACCGTCTCCAACAGCGTCACGAAAAGAAAAACAAGATGATTCGTTATTAAGGAGCGACAAAATAGACGAACAAAGGAAGATAATTCTCAACGAAGAATGTTCAGCATGGATACAGAAGAAGCCACCAAAGCTTAATAATCAGGGGAGTTTTTATATTCCACATTCTATTGGGGTTCCTTTATTTTCTAACTTATGTTATATAAGTGTTAGCATTGACGCGACGCCTCTTTCATTTTTTAGAAAATTGGGACTCGGTGAGCCAAAGCCTACCTCAACGATTCTCCAAATAGTAGATAGATCGATTACATGTCCACGAGAAACTGTACTGGCAAAGTATTCTACGTCTTTCAGGGAAATATTATCTCGAGAGAATACCAGCAAACTGAAAGACCTCCAGCACAACAAGGAGGACCAAGAAACTTTCGACCCAATTTTACGAGATTTTGTGAAATCAACAGATTACTCGAAGAGCATGGTCATGGAGGAATTTGCTAAGACATTGATGATTGTTGATTTTTACATTATTTGGGATCCGAAAGTCGACCTATGGAGAGAGTTTAAAGACTGCAACCACAGGAAGTTATATCACTCCGAGATCAAACTCCTCTCCAAAAAGGTGAAATCAAAATGTTCAGTACTTCTTCTGAACATACAGAATCGTCGACCATCAATACGAACAGGAGTCAAGCTATCGACTATAAAAGAGCGCTTCTTGGGAGGCAACCCAAGCACTATCTATGCATTATTATTTCATATTAAAATCTTATATCTATTGCATCGTATCTTAAGTGTGTTTTGCTTTAAAATTATTTTCTAAAATTTGTCTCGCATGCCGTCTAGTTATGTTTCCTCGCAGGCTCAAAGTCAGTTTGGGGGTGGTTTGTTCGCAGAAGTAGCTCTATCCTGAAGGAACTGAAGTCCTCTCCCAACTCGCCCACATCGATCTATGCATTATTCAGGGCAGTGTCACTTAAACTCTCTCTTTACTTTAAATTCTACACATTGGGGACAATGTGATAATTAGTTTGGGGGTGGGGTGACACGTGCTAGATTTTATATGATATCGATCTCTTCGATTTATTAGTTGGTTTAACTTATCAATGTTATGATTAGAATGTCACTTGTGAAATCTCCTGTCAATGATGAAAATACTTAAAATTTTGCTTGTGTCGAGATAAGATTCAGCTAAATTGTGTGTGAAAGTTCTGCATGTTACGTGTTTTGATATTAGCAGGATTATCTGGCCACATTAATTGCTTCAGAAAAATAGTACGTATCATGAGACACAAACCCAGAAAATATTGTGAGTTTTGAGCCGAAAAAAAATTTAGAGCAACACAATACTTGCTCGATGTGTTTTTCATGAGTGTCACGCATGGTCTGAATATTTTCGAACTTGCTTTGTTATGCATGCCAAATCACTGTGGATTTTTGTGTATGAAAATGATAAAGGCGCTTAGGATGAGTCACTGGCCTAAATATCTCCGCACCCGACATATCTATCAATTAGTGAGCCCCTTTGAACCTTATTAGCCTTATTCTTTCATTTGGAGCCACGATATTTAGCCACATTAATCCCGTTATTTTATCCTTCATCCTCGAACCATTGTCGGCATGTTAACTTACTAATCGCTTTAGAATATTAAGTCTATTATATTAGAGGAAAGACAATTATGGCACGTTATATATGGTTGCGGTAGTCTATTTTATTTATTTGAAAAAAAAAGAAAGAAAAAAAAAAGAGAGATCGAAAAAAAAAAGAACAAAAAAAAAAAGTATCGAAAAAAAAAAAGAAGAAAAAAAAGAGAGAAAATATATTAGAAAAAACATTTATTTGCCAAAAAAAAAAAAAGAGAGGTTCACAGTAGTTTTTAGAATTATTGTCTTGAGTTCTTAATTATAGTTTTGAGTGTGTTTTAGCAGTCATACGAGTTTCTGCTATCTGAGTCGTATTTTGTTGGTATAGAGCGTAGACGGGGAAAGCGATTTTTAGTGACTAACATGCTTGACTTTATCAGCCCACTTATTCCATATGTCACACCCTTATTACCACGAGCCCCATTACAACCTTGGTAAAGACCTTTTGATTCGTTCACGATATCTACTTTGTATATATGATGTGATATATTTGCAAGCTTAGAGTAATATCATTCTATATCGTGAGCTGAGCGTTTTTATACAGATCCCAATTAAACACTTAGAGTGACTTGTGCGATCCATGTGAGAGTTGTTACATGGTACGTAGTAGGATTCTGGAAATATTTTGTGCTACGATATGATTGCAAAATATTACTTCATGTCTCGTGTTTAGCTGGATCATTCATTAGTTGATGATTATTTCGACCCAATTGTGCTTTAATTTTCTGAGAATAAACATGAGAATTCATTTAGTGACGTCGTAAAATCCTAACTTGATTTAGTTTATTTCGCTTTTACGATCGAGGACGATCGAAGCTAGTTTGGGGGTTATTGATAAGTTACGATTTTTCGCTTTTTTATGCCCTATAAATTTGTGTTTTTGTATCATTATATTTTAAATATTACATGGATTTATTATTTAACTGCATATTACATATGTTGCAGATGTCAAAGCAAAAGGGACATAAAAACGGGAAAAGGGGCGTGGAGTGAAATGGACGAATTTATCAATGATGCATACACATGAGTAGTGGGGCACCTAAAGAGAAAAGTGAAGACATTGGAACAACTAGTTGTCACATGCACATTGCTCAAGAACTTTAATGTTTGAATACGCATTTTATGGCTACTTATGAGCTAGTAGCCGGCCCTACTTCAGTTTGTTTTTCCTATAAAGACACTGACCACATGAAGCAAAACGGGAGGAGAGAGAGAAAAGGCTACACATACGATCATTTGGCAAAGAACTCATTCGACGAGCTAAGGCCACATAGAAATCAAGCAGGCAGCTCCTCAACTCACACCTCACATACGCACACCACACTTCACACATAAAAAAAGCAGCTTACCCACGAAGCACACTGCTCTAAGGCCACACGGACGAGAAACGCGTCAACCAAGCTTACAGCTCCTCACTCACGGCTGGGAGCAAAACAGCGGACAGTCACGACGACCAAGAAGAACTGAGAAAGCTACGAGCACGATCCGAGGGTCTCCAAGGTGCCTTTTCCACGACGGAGAGAAACCGAGGCGACACGTGACAACTCGAGTGTCGTGAAGGGGCGTATTCTTTACCTTTAATATTTTATTTTCAACTACGTTTTGTTGATTACGCTTGTCCCCATGTTAGCTTAAATTACTGGTGTGGTTAAGGGCATGTTAGGCCGAACTATTATTGCGTATTGGTGTTATTTGTATTTTATTTAATTATATGAATTAAGTTACGTGTTCATTATCTGTGTTTACTGCTTGCATATGTCTGATCAACATGTGTATGATTTTTGATTGGTTTATGAGACTGAGTAAGTAATTAGACCGGTTAGAACAATAGATAACGAGTACCACGACGTAAAACCGACCAGAGATGGAATTCGGTTTCGTCCGTGTGGTTTCCGAGACCTTAGGCGCCGAAAGCGTCTAAACTCGGGGAAATTCATAAAGCGAATGCGTGCGGAGTAACTACAGTCATATAGAGATATAGTTGATTGGTTCACTCTCGCATAGGGTTGCTATACACGCGAGAGCGGGTAGTGCGTACGTAAGGAATTTCTACCTTAACTAGATTTATATTGTTTAGATAAAATCGATCGCATGGATACGTAGGAATATTTTGTGCCGAGCACGTGCCTTGATCACATCCGTCGTCAAATTATCCATCTGCTATCTTGTTTTATGTTATTTATCATTTGCATTTTTATTTCTTTTATTAACTCCATAAAATATAGAAACTTGTCTTAGTCTCAATTAAAATTTCAGAAAAATATTTAAAATTAATCAAGCTGTCCTCGTGGATCGATACTTGGACTTGTCCATTTTATACTACTTGCACGACCTAGTACACTTGCTAGTATTCGAGCGTGTCAGCAGTGTAGGCTAACGTGATACTATGGGCGCGCGAGGTGTCGAGTCTAGCCGAGGGCCCTAATATGTGAAATGAGATAGAGATGTGGGAAAAGACAGAGTGCGCATTGATATGTGAGATACTTGGATTGGGCTGAGTGCACACTTGCATACATGCATTTTATTCACCTACTAGGCTCAGTGTTCACGTGTTGTAGGTATTGAGTCTGACGCTGATGCGCGTGGTAACTAAGGCGGTTGGTGACGGTGATCCACGGACTTTTGGAGGTTGAGCGGTACATGAATGAAGATCTGTGGAGCGACGTTAGGGTTTTGATGTTTGTCGTTTTGTAATTTTGGGGCTACAGCCCTTGTACAGTTGCAATAATGTAGACAACGTTTATTGTAATATATGTTATTTTATTAAAAAACAATTGTTAGACGGTCTTCCGCGACTTACTTTGCGAAAATCCGCCACTAATTATAATTAGAAAACGACGATCGTCACACTGGTCATAAGGAATGTCTTTTGAGTATAGCTACTATGATCTCGTTCGTGCATCGAAATGTGGTGAGATCCAGTTGATAGTTGGTGTCTTGGACATTCAACCATGTGCGTAGGGATAGATGTGGGAGTACTCTGGGTAAGTCATCTGTAACAAACAGGAAAATTTTGATTAGCATTAAGTATATTAACACATATAGTAGGTCAGATGTGCCGCAAGCAAACGAAATATTGAATGGAGTGCTCGGGGAAAATGAGCGTCAACTAAGTATTGAAATTAATTTTGAGACATTGTTTGCTGTGGTTTGAAGTTTTACGTTGAAAAAATCTTTCAAAAGATTGAATGGAATGCAAAGTACTTGGAAAAAATTTCCTTTGAAAAACATTGTATAACGTGAACATGACTTGGGAAAAATTTGCTAAGTAATGAAATGCAAGGTAAAGCACTGTTTGCGCCGACTGAGTTAATCGAATAAATTTTTCGCAAATGAAAGTATTTTCGCTGTAAACTGTTGCAATCAAATAATTTTGCGCGGAAGTTTGCGATCGAAAATTCGGTGATCGAAGAATATAATTGTCTACATTAAGTATTTCGATCGAATAAAATGATAAAGTATGAATTTTCGGAGCTAAAGTTGTAGATCGAATAATAGTTTATCGAAAAGTCGAGTTCTCGCCGTGAAGTTTCGCGGTCCAAAAATAATTTTTCAAAACTTTAAAAGCTTTTGCCATCAAGTTTACGATCGCAAATTAATTTTCATTACTTGAAAGGTATTCGCATGAAGTATTACGATTGAAAATTAATTTTCAAAACTGCAAGATTCCGCTGTGAAGTATTGCGATCGAAAGAAATCTGATGGAAAATAAAAATTTTGGACGGTAAGAATTTTGATCGAATAAAATGATAGAAAAATAAAGTGTTTTCGTGATAGGTTTTTCTATCGACATAGAAAAGTAAAGTTTTCGCCGCGAAGTTTTTCAATCGAATAAAATGTTATCGAAAAATAGAGTTTCCGCCGCGAAGATTTTCGATCAAACAACATGATATCGAAGAATAAAGTTTTCGCCGCTAAGTTTTACGTTCGAAAGACTATTTCGAAAAACTTATTTTTCGAAAAGAAATAGTTTATCGACACACTGTTTCGCCCAAGTTTTTCGAGATTGAGACTTAGCAAACAAGTCAGTCGTCAAATTTTAACGAATATCTAAACTTTAAACTGTAAATCGCAAATTTTCAAGATTCAAGAGTAAACCCCGAAAACCCAGTTGAAACTACAAGTATTAATCCATATAAACACACATTTAAGCCTAAATTTCTGCGGACGAAAGAAAAGCTCTCTCTAATGAAAAATCTTGTATCTTTCTTCACAAATTCAAACTCTTCTTCCCCTTAGTTGGGATAGGAAGTTCCTTTTCCCTCTTCTTATTTCTTACTTCGCCCTCTGTTTTTTGCGTTATAGTTTTTGCTTTAGAGTATAATTTTGGAAGCTCAATGAAGACTATTATAAATTTGAACGCAATAACCGTGTTCTGGAATATCGATCTGATTTGTAATTAGTTATTTAGTTCTTTTTCTTTAAAGTTTAAACCTTGTTTTTTTCGTGTTTGGTTTTTTGTTGGTTTACTTTCTTGTTGTGGAAAATCTATTCTATTATTATATTAATGATGATGGACGAGTATAAAATGTTAATTCATCTGGAAAATAGTTATATTTTTTCAATTTGTCCTTGATATTTTGATTTATTACAGTTTGATCCTTTGATTTAAAATTTTATTTTTTAAATAACTTAATTAGTAATATAACAATATAAAATGACTTATATATTTTCACTGTGCTAAATATGGGTATACCTCCTATTAAAGAAAAAGAAACAAAGATTTATTTAAGGATCTTAATTTGTGGAATATCGTAAAATCTTAGAAATTACCACTTTTCCTTTTCGCTTACTTCACAAGAAAAAAACGCAAAATATAATTATTAATCCCCAATAATCTCCATGCTTCGGTGCTTCTCCTCTCTCTCTCTCTCACACGTCTCCTCTCTCTTAGCTGTAAACTCTCTCTCTCTCTCTTTCTCTCTTTCTCTCTCTCTCTCTCTCTCTCTCTCTCTCTCTCTCAAACGATATATATAGAGAAAAGCTCACTCACAACCGCCTCTTCAGATTTCATTCCACATTATCTCCTCCGCAGATCTCTCTCAGTCACAATGGCTTCACCTTCAATCGCAGTCGTCGTACTACTTTCACTGACTCTCCTCACAACCCCCACATTCTCCGCCGATTCGCCTTCATCGCCCCCGCCATCAATCTCCCCGTCGATCCCCCCAGTTTCGTCACCGCCACCGACAATGCCGCCGTCCACCGCATTTAACTCCCCGCCCACTCCTCCGCCATCAGATCTAGCGCCAGCAACGCCTCCCTCACCGTCCGGCGACAGTCCTTCCCCTTCTCCGGCTCCGGTGACCGTTGGAGGCAGCCGCGTGTCGGAATCCAACGCCGACGTAGGAGAGGCTTCCCCGTCGTCGAGCGGGTGGAGCGCCGGTCGGAAGGCTGGCGTCGCCGTCGCGGTTATCGCCGGCGCTTGCATCGTCGGCGCTGGGGCTTTGGTTTACAGAAAGAGGCAGCAGAACGTTCAGCGTGCTCAGTACGGCTATGCGGCGAGGAGAGAATTTCTTTGATTCGATGATTTAGTAAGATCTAAGGTGTGATTTCTTTTTTCCTTTCTTTGCCATTCGTTAAGCATACACTTCCGTATGATATTAGATCTGTGGTGATTGATTTAAAAGTCTTTGTATTCTTTCTTGATGGTTTGATGATGATGATGATGATGATTCTTTTGTTATACCTAAACTTCCCATTGATGCTGATGATCAGTTAAGTTTTCGTCTTAATCCACTAGGCAATAACATATTGGAATCGAATTCGTCATTCGCATAAGTCGTCGATTTCTTGTCTTATTGCATTGATGGGAATCTAAATTCGAGCTTCGGTCGATCATCTGCATAAAGCTTCGACGGCCAAAGCCTTAGGAATCCCAGGACATGGATCGCCTCCTAACTCATCGCTCGAAATCCTAACGCTGCACCTCTGCGATCCTACGCAAGCCTGTTATTACACGTTAAGTACGCCCGCCACGCAATCGAATAATCATACATTTCATAAGAAAAAAAAAGCGAACCTTTTTAACGATTTCGAGGGCGTTTTCGCTAGCGCATTCTCCGTGGCTCAAACTTCCACCGCACGAACCGATCGGAGTTCCGAAGCTAGCAAACTTTATTTCGGACATGACTTGATCTTGAGAAGGGCAGCTTAAGGACAAGGTCGGCGTTTCTTTCCTTTTTTCTAGGTTGGAATTCATCATCCAACCGTCGATAGGTCTAGGGTTTGTGTCCGAGATGAGAGCGCATATGCTAACCAATTCTTTCGTAGCAAAGGATATTTTCGTCGGGTCGCCGCTCGTTTCCTCGAAAAGTACGAGGATGTTTGCGCTCGGTTTTATCCAAGAACGAGGAACGTGGTAACTGCAAGGGACGTTACAGAAATAAATTAAGCGCCGGCCTTCTTTTCCCGCAAAAAAAAAAGAAGAAAAAAAGGCGCTTAACTATTGTTGGGTAGGTTTTCCGCAGTGTCCCAAGCATTTGCTAGGGTTATAAGAACCTCTATAGTCGCAATATTCGGCGCATTTCCCTTTGGGGGCAAAGTAAGTCGGCCAATAGCGCCCGATGCTTTGTCCGTTGACCCAAGCCTCGCCTTTTCCCATGCCCGTAAAGTCTATTGCGATTGGGCTCTTCCCTTTCGGGGCGTCGAACATCGTCTGAAAAAAAAAAAAAAAAAGGCATTTTTCAATAGAAGGTTTTTTCGTTCGATTGATTGGAGGCGAATAATTGTGGCTTTTTCTTCTTCTTCTTCTTCTTCTTCTTCTTCTTCTTCAAACCTTGTACCACACTAAGGGTTGATTCCTAGGAAGACCATTGGCTTTCGAGGCCCAAAGGGTCGACCCTCCGTTCGACAGGCCTAGCTCTTCCCCACGTAGGCCTATCTGTTAGTAAAAATCGGCACATTAGAAGAGGTGCGTGTAATAACGTGATGTGGTGCCCGTCATGTCGATCGATTGACCTTATAAGTCCATTGACGATGAGATAGATCGACGGTGGATCCATTTGCTAAGCCTTTTAGCTGCACGGGGCCTGTGATACCGGCGCCTTCTATATCATAGTATGCTCCGTAGTTCTACATTGGTTTTGTTTAATCGTTATGTAGAACGTTGAATTATAAACATGTATGTCCAAAATTATATGTATATATGTATATGTGTGACCTGTAGTCCCACGGTTAAACTCAGGAGATCGATCTTGTTCTGTCCCGGTTTGAAGCTCACGGGAGCGTCGATCGTCGCTTTTCGGTTATTGTATCCTCCTCGTCCACTCCCTGCTTGACACAGAAAAAAAAATCTCTAAAGTTGCGATGCGCTTTTTTTTCAAACATTACCGAAAGATTAGTTTCGACACCGCCTACCTACCTGCAAGTTTTCCATTGACAAAAGCGTGTAAAGCATGGCCGAGCGAGTCGACATGAAGAACTGCATTCGATCCATACCTCGTCGCGTCGACGCTGAAAGAAAAAAAAAAGAAGAGAAAAGCGTATCGATGAAAGAATTCGTGGATATTATTTAACATCATTTCTCGACATTATATAAAAATATACCTCAACGAATACCAGAGATAGTCGCTTTTATCACCGGTCGTATTGATCTGTTCGGCCAATCCCAATTTCGCGAACGCACTATTGCTCGATATCCCAACGGGCTCGTACGCCCAATTCCACCGCGCTTCTTCGGCCTCAGTCGAGTCGTATGTCGTGGATTGACGAACAAATTTCGGCGTAACCGATACTGAATTTATCTGCAAGCATAAAAAATTAAAACGAGCGCTCAAGAATATATCGATAAAAAAGATAACTTTGTGTATTACTTTCGCCGTGTTGAGAGCTACGTTCTTGCAATCTGGTAATATACTGACCGACCAAGCTGGCAAGTGGTAAGAATTTCCATCGAACACCACATTTGCGTCGGAGTCGTTGCGCACGTTCGCCAAAAAAGCAGCACATGGGCCCGATTTGGTTTTATAGACTGTCGCCTGAGATTTTTTTCGAAGGAGAGAACACGCTTTTTTTCTCGATATATAAGCGAACGGTAATAAGAGGCGAAGGAATTTTATAAAATTACCTCGAGATTTCGCCCGAGCGAAGTAGTTTTTGGGTCGGATGCTAATAAAGCACCTTCGCATAGCCTTATCGCTTTGTGTACGTCTCTCAAGTGGCCCCATTTCGGCTGATTGAGAAGGCCTAAAAATACATACAAAAAAAAGTCGACGACGAAGAAAACATAATTTATTACGAAAAAGCGTAAGTATTGTGCGTTTATCGACATACCATACTCGTCGATCGGAGCATCGTAGTCGTAGCTCGTTGTAATGAAAGGTCCGCCCGTTGTTCGACCGAAGTTCGTTCCTCCGTGATACTTTTTCAAAAAAAAAATAATAATAAATTTGTGGAGTTGGTACATTGTAAGAAAAAAACGGTTATCGAAAAAAAAGGAAAAAACCATGTAATAGTTTTGGAATGTTCCGCCGAGCTGATAAAATCGGGCAACCGCAAAAGCAATGTCTTCAACCGGTCTATGTGGCACGGGATCCCCGAATGACGAGAACCTGACATGTTTTTTTTTTGCGTCAGCCTCAGTACAAACGCTTCGGCGAATTAAAAGAGGAGAAAATCGAAGTAAGAGGCATTTCACGAAATCTCTCTTGAAAAATTAAATGTGCATTTGGTATAAGGATTTCGGAACAGAAAAAAACAGAAGAGAAAAAAACAGAAGACAATTGTAATGCTGTAACACGCGAAGCGTAATGTACGAATGCTCGATGCACTAACTAGTTTTTCCTTCATTTTTTCCATGCAAGAATTCTGCATACCAAAGGCACACTAATGATTTTGACGTAGAGAAACGAAGGAACTAACTAGTACCATCCGCTCCAATTCTCGGTCCACATTTTGGGCTTGTTGTAAGAATTCGGCGCGAACTGGTCGCAGTAAAACCCGTTGCACGTATTGATCTAAGTCCATTCGAGCGGAAAAAAACAAAACAAAAACGTTAGAGACGAAGTCGATCGGCATTAACTTGTCGGTCGTCCACGGAGAAGAGAGAAAAACTCACGATGGGATTAGGAGCGTCGACTTGCTGACACATCACCCACGGAACGCCCGTGCCTAACGACGTAGCCATCGACGCGGCCCATTTTACGTAATTTTTCCCGCCCTCACCGTACCAAGAGTCGACGTTTCCGTACTCATTCTCAATCTAAAACAAAACACCAAAGCCGTGAAATAATCTTTACGCTCGCCGACTGGAATCGTTTTTTTTTGCTCACCCGAAACGAGTAAGCCGAATTTGAATATGGTTTCAGCGGGTTAATTGGGTCACCCAAATAATGAACACCCCTAAGCGCAGTGCAGGTTATTTGTGTGTGACAATCTCACTCAGGGTGTGTTTGGTACGCGGAATTCGATGCGGAAAAGAAAAGAAAATTTGTTGTGGTACGATGCGCTATGCGTAATGTACAATGATTCGATGCGTATTTTTTTCTTTTCCACGTTGGATTCTGCATACCAAACGCACCCCCCGCGGAATTCGACGCGGAAAAGAAAAGAAAAGTGTGCTCATACGCATTGAATCATTGGACATTACGCTTCGCGGGTCGTACCATTCCACTTTTCTTTTTCTTTTCCCCGTTAAATTCCGTAAACCAAACGGAGCCTTAAGGAAATGTTGGGTGGGAAAATTGATAATGCGACATTTTTTCCATAACCTTTGATGCCTCAGCCTTGACCACAGAGCCAAGACCTCATTGGCTACTCTGAACCCTTTTTCTGCATGGATCACCTGAGAAAGTATTATGGGCCCGCCTTGCGACGCGTAAAGATTCTCCCTTCTCATCAAATCGACGATCTTGCTGGTGAATCTCTTCATTTCGGCCTGACGACAAATCAAAGCAAATTCCCGACGCTATAGAAAACAATCATCGAAAAGGTGCCGAGAGAGCTATTAAAAGAGTTACAAACCTTAAAGGGCTCGTTGTCTGTCCGAAATACGATTCCGGGAATAAAATGCAACCAAAGCGGAAACCCTCTGCGCCGAGACAAACAAATAGTCATCACGCGACGATTTTTGCAATAGTTTTGTGACAAAAAAGTTCGAGAAAAAACAAAACGAACCCGTAATTCCATTCGGCGCAGGCGTAAGGACCGATACGCAAATGAACTAACATTCCCGCCTCGCCGATCAGCTTCACAAACCTCGCAAGATCTTTTCTTCCTTCGAAATCGTACTGTAATAAACAACCACCAAATAGATTCATTCTCTCTTCTTTTTTTATCAGCTAATAACTTTATAACATCTATATATATTTCACAAATTCAACCTGCCCACGAATTGGCTCGTGCAAATTCCAGAAAACGTAAGTCTGAATAGTGTCCAATCCGCCGTCTTTGGCTTTGTTTATCAAGTCGGGCCACATCTACAGTAGTTGTAAGAAAATCAGACATTAAACGGATAAATTGTTCGAATTTTTTAGAGTAGAATGATTAATGGAGTTTTGATTAACTGAAGGCTTTTATTAATTACTTCGGGCGTGCTTCGCATGTAATGGACGGAGCCAGAAATCAACAGTCGCCTCTCGCCGTCGACCACCAGGGCTCGGTGGTCGTACGTCACGTTCGCGGCGGAGCTGAAAGCCGCCGCCGTACAGAGCACTAGCAAGAAGAAGAACACGGCACTACTTCTCATTTTTTTATTTTTTTTTCTCTTTGTATTGTAATAATTGTAGCCAATGATTATATGGTTCTTATCGAAGAATACTTGCTGTCGTAAGATAGATGAATAGGGTAACTAATACTTGTAGGCATGCCACGTATTATATTGCTTCTTTTATTTTATTTTCTTTACCATCTCCACACTTCGATTAACTTTTACATTACGTTCAAGAATGAAGAACCTTTACATTAAGTTCCAAAAGCCAATGCCCAAAGAAAACTTAGTTTTTGCCAGGTTACTGGAAAAAATTAAGTTGGAGTGGAGATATAGGACTAGTTACGCATTAGAATAAGAAAATTAAAGAGATAAGAACAAATGCGTAAGGTCTCGAAGTAGTGTTACAGTTGAGAACTCTAAGTTTGATTACTCTTTTTGGAGTATTAGCATAATGGGTAATACTTATAACATCTTTGTAGTTTTAACGGCTAAAATAATCATTTATATGATGAGTAAGGACAATGAGTGAGCAACGTCGGTCCCTTCATTTAGTTTATTTTCTATTTTGTTGGCAAAATGTGGTCCCTCGGAAATTCAGAACTTTCCAGCAATAAATCTTACAATCAATATCTAATGTCCAACCAATTGAAGATATATATTATAAATAGGAGAACATCACATTCTGATAATTATGTGTCGGTGGAACGGATTGATTGGATGGGCTTTTGGGGTGGGCAAATACCTTATAAGTCCCTTTCGAAGTTTTAATTTCCTGTTGAGTACCCATAGCGAAAATTCTTCATTTTTAGTACCCATCTGCGGAAACGTTGTCTAATTAATAACCCAAATAGTGAGGACGAAAATACCATTTCCTAAAATTAAATTGGACGTCATACCAACTGTTTTGATTATTAAACAAACTATTATTCAAATTGTACCAACAGAATAATGTTAAATTGAAAATTATACCAACTGTTATCGTTATTATACCAACAAAATTGACCACTAATAACAAATGGTATAATATCTAAAATTTCTAGTATAATAGCAAAATTAGTTGGTATAATCTCCAATGTTACTTATAAATTAAAATAACTTTATTTATTGGCATAATAACGAAGATGAATGATACAATAACGAAAATAGATTGTATAATTTCCACAATTTCTGGTATAATTGCAAAAATTAGTTGGTATATTAATCAATTTCGTTGTATAAAATTATAATAACAATATTTACTGGTATAATGACGAAAATAGATGGTATAATTTCTTCAAAATTTCTCGTATAATAGGAAAATCAGTTGGTATAATGCCTAATTTTTTGTATAAAATTATAATACCTTTATTTATTAGTATAACTACGAAAACAGATGGTACAATTTCTATAATTTCTGTACATAGCATAATCAATTGGTATAATGTCCAATTTTATTGTATAAAATTCGAATCTCATTATTTACTGGTATAATAACGAAAACTGATGATATAATTTCAACATTTTCTAGTATAATATAGAAATAAGTTGATATAATGTCCATTATTTTGTATAAAAAATATAATAATGTTATTTGTCGGTAGAATAACGGAAACATATGCTATAATTTCTACAATTTGTGGTAGCAAAATTAGCTAGTATAATGTCCAATTTTGCATAATAAAATATAATAGCGTTGTTTATTGGTATAAAATTGAAAAAAAATGGTATAATTTCTACGAATTGTTTTGGTATAATTCATGTGAAAATAATTATTCAGCTTTTTTGAATATGTGAGACAGATTATTTTCGTCTTTTTAATGCTGAAAAGACCATTTAGGTACTAAACATGAAGAAATTTTCAAATAGGCACTTATAAGGAAGAAATAATTCGATGAGTATTTAAGAGGAATTTTAAAACACAAAGGGGACTGATAATGAATTTGCGCTTTGGGTTGTCATATGTCGACCCGACCCGATTCCATTCGAATGAATAATTTGGACCCTTTTTCTCTTGATTCCCTGTTACAAAGCCCAGATAAACCCGATTTAGCGAATCATGTTAATATGTAATTTTTGGTAATGAATTAATCCTTCTGTTTTGAAATACGAGTCGTTTTAGGCTTCTTTTTTTTGTTACTTTAATAAAAGTACTTCTATTTTTTTTTAAAGAAAAATAGCTTGCACTTAACAACTTTAACCTTCATCTCAAATAATAGAATAAAATAATTAATTAAGAAAATAATAGAGATTTTGTTTTATTTCTTAATATGTCTGCAATTACCGATTTGTATTTGAAATAGAGGGAGAGGGAGTATGTTATTTTTCAAATTTCAATCTTTATTGTTGCATCGAATTCCAAATATATAAACTCGATTCAGATAAATTTACGTTATCAACAGTGCTTAATAAAGCGGTCTATAGCGTTATGTTTTCTGAAACGCTCGACGCGTATTGGTTTTAGAGTTTATATTTCTTTTTCTTTAATAATTAAAAAAACTTTCTAGTGCGCTGGCAACCAAGGAACATAAATTGATATCAATTGGGCATATTTTATTATTGGATTGTTATATTCACTTTAAGTTATAATTTATACATACTGTAATTTCAAAATCCATTCAACAAATTGTGTCTTACTTTTATTTCTTGAAATTTCTGGAGAAAATATTGACGATTTTGTAATATTTCTGTTCCTTACATAATAAAAGTAGAAAATTACATTATAAATCGATTGCCCAAAATACTCACGCAAGACGCAACGCTCATTACGCTACCGCTTTATCGAAATTAAAACGCAATGCATTATGCATTTTAAAACATTGGTTATCAACAAGTGGGGAAAATATGTATACATGCATACACTATTAATAAGTACGGCATATCACAGAACACCCACAAACAAAACGATAATTGCATATTCGGCCCCAATTCTTCTTCATTCTTCCAAATCACTCCCCACCGAATTTGTAAGACGAATACGAAAGCGTCCCATAGCTCCAACTACGGTGGACGATCTCCCCTTTACTTCCCTCCTCCGCCGCGCCCATCGCCACGTGTAAGGGGTAGAAATGCTCCGGCGAAGGATGCGCCTTCCTAGCGTGCGGCGCCTTCTTCTCGTACTCAATCACATCCCCGTACCTCCCTTCCTCGATCGCCTCCTTGATCCAATTGTCGAAGGCGTACGCCCATCCCTCCACTTGATCGCCCTTGAGATCCCGGCGCACCAGCCGCAGGTTGTGCGTCGCCGCGCCGGAACCAACCACCAGCACGCCGTCGTCCTTCAGCGACCTCAGCGCCTTGCCGACCTGCATTTAGATCAATCAAACGTGAGTTTGCAATTTTAAATTTAGGGTTTTCGATTTCGCTGATTTGGGGCTTTCCGGCGAACCAAACCTCACCTCGTAGTGGTGGCGCGCGTCCTTGCCGGGCTGAACCGACAGCTGGACGACGGGCACGTCGGCGTCGGGGTACATGAGCATGAGTGGGATCCACGCGCCGTGGTCGAGGCCGCGGTGCTCGTCGACGTCCACGCGCTTGAATCCCGACTGGTTCAGGAGCCGTTTGACCTTCTGGGCGAGCTCCGGCGAGCCCGGCGCCGGGTACTTGAGCCTGTACATGGGCTCGGGGAAACCGTAGAAGTCGTAGATGGTCCGACTGGGCCCCACGACGGCGTTGACCGTGGGCTCGGCGGTCTCCCAGTGGCCGGAAATTACGAGGATAGCCTTGGGTTTGGGTGAGAAGACCTTTTCTTGGAAGGATTGGAGGAAGCCACGCGCCGGCAGAGAGTCGTCGATGGACAGCGTAGGTGAGCCGTGTGATATATAAAAGGTTTCTTTCATTCTCTTTTCTGATGATTGAATGAATATGGTTTTGATTTCTTCTTCGATGTTGTCCGAGAATTTGAGAGCTGTGAAGGTCAATGTGATGCAAATGGCATATATATAGAAGAGAGATTTTGTGGTCATTAGCGCAACGTTGACTTTTCTTTGTCTGGTTTCTGCCTTAATGACGAAGAAGAAGTTGGGTGGGTAATACTTCATTGTCAACTCTAACACGTTTTCATTTTTATATATTTAAATGTGTAGTTAGAATATGGGTTTGCATTTTCTTCTGCATTAAGATAATTATCCTCATGCTCTATATTTTAATAATTGATGAATGATGATGCCTTTATGAGGCATCTGCCCACGTCATCTTAGGGATATCAAAATGTTCGAAGCAAACGTGTTAATAGAGTGAGGAATCAAAATTCAGAACCAAGTGTGTATGAAAACATAATGTGGAACAAAGTAATTTTTTTTTGGGAAACTCCATGTGGTAACCTCGAGTTTTAGACTTTTCCAGTTGGTACCCAAAGCTGTTTTTCGATTCCGGCTGGTAACCTCGATGTTTCGACTTTTCCAGTTGGTACCCAAAACTTGTTTTCGATTCCGGCTGGTACCCTTGATGTTTTATGAAATGTAATTTGGTACCCCTGAATTACCAAACTGGATTTAAAATCCTTCAAATAATCAGAAATTCAAAAATAAATTATTTTTTTATTTAAAAATAATTTTATTTATAAATATAGTATATAGTTGGGAAAGATTTTTAAAATAGAAAAATATGTTTTCCGAATCCGCAAGAACGTTGAGATCGAAAATATTTTAAAATGTTATCGAGAAAAATTTGGGTACCAACTGGAAAAGTCCAACTGGTACCCATGAGGTTTTGTGAAATGTAATTTGGTACCCCTGAATTACCAACACTGGATTTAAAATACTTAAAATAATAAAAAATTTAAAAATAATTTTTTTTAATGTAAATATAATTTTAATTATAAAAAATAGTATATAGTTGGGAAAAATTATATAAATATTTTTAAAATAAGAAAATTATATTTACCGAACCCCAAATCCACAATATTGCAATTGGGTTTTTACTTTGCTCACGATCTCTCACGGTAATTGATAATAATAATAAAAATATATAGTACATGATAAAAATATAATTTTCGATATGAACGCGATTTTCTATCTCAACGTTCGTGCGGGATTCGGAAAATATATTTTTCTATTTTTGAAAATATTTGTGACTTTTCCCAAGTATATACTATTTTTTATAATTAAATTTATTTTTTTAAATAAAAAATATTTTATTTTTTGAATTTCTGATTATTTTAAGTATTTTAAATCCAGTTTTGGTAATTCAGGGTTACCAAATTACATTTCATATAACCTCAGGGGTACCGGCCGGAATCGAAAACAAGCTTTTGGTACCAACTGGAAACGTCGAAACCTCGAGGTTACCAGTCGGAATCGAAAAACAACTTTGGGTACCAACTGGAAAAGTCGAAAACCGAGGTTACCACATGGAATTTCCCTTTTTTTTTTCGAATGGAACAAAGTAAAATGAAACTCATCTTTTAATACACAAATAGCGACGGCATTTATTTGACATATTATTTTGTGTATTGAAATTGTTGCAACAATTTGAGAATAAAAATAGACGTACCAATTTCTGAACTACGACGACTAGAGTACAATAAAGCGTCACGTCTTATTGTCTTCTTCTTAGGGAATCCCTAAATAAAGCCATACAAAAAACCACACATTTGACTTCATAATTACATACAAACGAAGAATTTAAAGTCGCATAATAGGATAGGAAAAAGCATACCTTCCATAATGCTCCAAGAAATATGTATCCACTCAATATAGGAGACAAACCTCGCATATAATTTGAGACAGAAAAATAATGATGAAGATAAGTAATTGTAAACTCATGTTATAAATTGCTCGACCATTTATATAATTTCTCGAACTCGGGCTAGCAAATAAGTTATAGGTCGGGCACGCTTACACCATTTATATCATCTTTCTGATTTTATTAAGGGGGAGCACCTTAGATTAACAAATCTTCCAATTTGGTATGTCAATTTTACTGTAAATTTTTTAATTTAGTCCTTTTATGTTTGATTTATTTTAATTATATCCTCATTATAAATTTTTTGTCAAATTAATTGTGAAATCTTATATCAAACATTAAACTTTTTAACTATTAAACGATTATATATTAATTTGTGAAATATCAAATGAAAGGCTGATTGTCCCAAACTCATATAGACCATAGTAGTCCATTAAGAAAATTAAGGCCCATAATCTCAATCATCGGCCCATTACTGACCCATCTGTTTCTATAATCGAACGTTTCCTAGCTTCTTCTTCTTCTTCCTCTTTTTTCTCCGAGGTAGTTGATGACGTAATAGATGCCGACTACCTCATCTGATAGTGATAGCACTTCCCATCGGCGTTCTGCGATTAATGAAGTGCCCCGATTTTCATAGTTTCGTAGCTCAGCTAAACGACGTCGTCAGAAGGAATCCCAAGAGCTGGGCGACCGCCGCCGCACCAATCTTCAGTAGGCTAAAGCCTCAGCACATCGAACTCTTCATCGTCCAAAACCTCCGCCGTCCAAGGTTATGCCTCCGCCTATTCAATTACTTGGGCCTACACAACAATTTCGAGCACAGCACGGCGTCGTTTTGCCTGCTAATCCACTCTTTGGTCCGCGACAAGCTTTACTGGCCTGCTTCGTCTCTCTTGGGCACCCTTCTAACTAGGAATTACGACCCTAACTTAATCTTCGCGAATTTGTTAGATGAGTATAAAAGATTCGATTTTTTCGGCCATTCGGGCTATGCGTTCGACCTTCTAGTGCAGGGTTACGTTCAGGGAAGAAGGGCTTTGGCCGGCGTCGTGGTTTTGAGGCTGATGAAGGAGAGCGGTTTAGTCCCGGAAGTTAGGACCGTGAGCGCGGTTTTGCATTTGCTGGTGAGGATTCGAAAGTTCGATTTGGTGAATTTTTTGTTCGACGAAATGTTTGTGGGCTGGCTGTCGCCCGACGCCTATGTGTACGCTGCTGTTGTTAGGAGTTTGTGTGAGCTGAGGGATTACGAAAAGGCGAAGGAGATACTGAGGCGGATAGAGATGAATGGTGGCTGCGAAATGAACGTGACTTTGTATAATGTGTTGATCCATGGGCTGTGTAAAGGCGGGATGGCTTTGGAGGCTTTGGAGATCAAGAAAATGTTGGGAGTTAAGGGTTTGAGTGCTGATGTCGTCACGTATTGCACTTTGGTCCTTGGATTGTGCAGATATGGCGAGTTTGATCTTTCGCTGGATTTAGTGAATGAGATGATCGAGCGTGGAATTTCCCCGAGCGAGCAGGCGTTTTCGAGCGTCGTCGATGGGTTGAGAAAGAAAGGACAAATTGATGTTTTATATGGCCTGATAGAAAAGGTATCGAGGATGGGAGTAATGCCCAATTCTTACGTATGCAATGCTGTTCTTCACTCGTTTTACGAAGGCGGGAAGTTCGAAGAAGGGAGATTGCTTTTTGAGAAGATGGAGAAGTCTTTTCTTGTCAATGCTATAACTTATAACATTATCATAGGCTCGTTTTGCAAGAGAGGGAAATCAGGCGAAGCTCTCATCGTTCTTGGGAAGATGTATATCGCTGGATTTGAACCGAATATTTGCCAATACAACATGATGATTAGCGGGCATTGCAAGTCGGGAAATTTGAGCGCAGCTGTGAAGATATTTCGTAAGGCGAACGAAATTGGGCTTAACACTAACGTAGTGACTTACACGTCGATGATCGATGGCTACTGCAAGGAGAAGAGAGTCGAAGAGGCGTTCAGTCTTTACCATGAGATGAAAGGTAAGGGAATTTCGCCGAACGTACATACTTTCTCTGCGCTTATCCACGGGTGTGTTAGAGTAAATAAGATGTCCGAGGCGCAAAATCTCTTTGACTCAATGAGCGTCCCTCCTAACGAAGTAACGTACAACGTACTCATAGAAGGGTACTGTAAAGCAGGCGAATTAGAGAAAGCCTTCGAAATGTACGGCGAAATGGCGAAGAAGGGCCACTCGCCCGACGCTCATACCTTTCGACCGCTGATCGCCGGGCTATGTTCTAACGGTAAAGTCTCCGAAGCCAAAGAATTCGTCGACGATCTCCATGAGAAAAAACACCGATTGAACGAGCTTTGCTACTCTGCGCTTTTATTCGGTTATTGCAAGGAAGGAAGGTTGAAAGAAGCAGTGAACGCTTGCTTGGAGATGGTAAAGAGAGGCGTGGAGATGGACTTAGTATGCTATACCATAATCGTCCAATTAATTCTCCAAAGAAGCGATTCGAAAGCGCTGATTAGCATTCTGAAAAAGGTGAACGACAAAGGACTGAAGCCCGACGAAGTCCTTCACACTACTATGGTCGACAAGTTTGCAAAGGACGGGAATTTCGAGATGGCTATGGCCCACTGGGAAATTATGGTGGGCGAAGGGTTTTCTCCAAACGTCGTGACTTATACTTCGCTGATGAACAGCCTTTACAGCGCGGGATTTTCCCGCGGGGCGGAGAGACTATGTAAAGAAATGGTGGTCGAAGGAATTTTGCCCAATGAGGTAACTTACGGTTGCTTGCTCGATTATCTAACTGGGGAAGGAAACAACATGAAGGAAGCCATACGATTACATAAAGTAATTGCGAGAGCTTATCTTGCAAGCACCGTAACGTATAACATTATGATTCGAGGTTACTGTAAGATGGGTCAGCTTCTAGAAGCTCGCGAAACTCTAGCTGAGATGAGGGAGAATGGCGTATCGCCCGACTGCATAAGCTATTCGACTATCATGTACGAATACTGTAAGAGGGGCGATTTGCGCAGTGCTTTGGAGATATGGGATTCGATGAAGGGGGTGAAGGTCGATGCTTTGGCGTATAATCTTCTGATATATAGTTGCTGCAAAGCTGGCGAATATGGGAAAGCTTTTATTTTGCATGATGATATGGTTACGAGGGGTCTGAAGCTGACTCGGGCGACCCATGATGTGCTAATGTTGTCTGGGAAATTGGGGTAATAAGTGTATGGGGGCATTTTTTATTTTTGCGAAAACTGAGGCGGCGAAATATCGGACATGGCTGGGGAAGTTTGTCGAGCTTTCTGACGAAGATCGAAGGGTTGTAAGGAGACCAAGATCGATGGTTGAGATGACTCCCGAAAAGTTGACGAGCCTATAGAGGCGTTCGTTCGAGAATGTCGAGTGGGGCCCAAGTGGGGCCAATGTGGCTAATGCTGCTGCTAAGAACAAACCCAAGTGGTGATTGATGGGTTCATGAAATTCTTTAAATTTTTTTTCAGCTTTGAATTCTTTGAGAGGGCATTGTGATGATGATTAGCTTGTAGACCTTTTTAACTTTTAATCTGAATTGCTTGATTGAAGTAACGGAGCTGGATGTCCTAGTTATTCAAGTTAATTCAGATCATATCATTTAACTTGGACAAACTTAACAAGAAACGAGGATTTAAAGTTCGAGCATTTTCGGGTTTGTGTATGATTTTTAAAGAATCTATCTGCATTATTAGCTAGCAATTTAGCAGAGAAGTGAAGAAAAATATCTTCCCCTCCATATGGAATTATTAGACCATCAAACCATATGAAGTTGAAACTAGTTTTCATATTGATATCAAAAAGAATTGTATGACGAATCCAAGTCGAATGCAGCTGTAACTAGAAAATTCAGACAGTTACATAAACGTGGAATAATAATCTTTGAAATATGGTGCTGATACATCAAAGTGTAGATGCCATTCTAACACCGCCCAAAGTGTCTGCAGATGTTAGATTAAAGATGGGAAGTGGACAACACAGCACTTAAGAAGGGATTATTACATTTATCAATTGCATCAGCTGAACTAAAATGAAAGAATATCGAGGTCAATTAAGTTACCATGAATCAACAAACTTTGAAGCTTTGAGGGTTAGCTAGAGTCAGAAAGGAAGTTATTTGTGTATTTTGTGCAGTCATGGGGACCAAACTGGCCGTTTTTCTTCTTCACCTGAAAAGGGATCATAAATAATAATAAATATAGGCTTTGGTTTTATTTTACCTGATTTTGTGTTCAGCTGATATATAGCATTCGAATGACAAAAAAAAAAGTATGATATCTTGAACGTACTGGAGACCACGGGCTTGGCTCGGGTACGTGTTTTTCAGTAGGTGAATTCTGTACCGCTCCAGTCTTACGGGTGAGAATATCCTGTTAAATTTCGTTATCGTTAGTTGAAAGAGATTGAAATTAACTATATGTGTAGACAGTGCAAGTTTAAGTTTAGGAGTGCATGTGAACCATGATCAATCATAATTAAAAATAACTGAAAAGGAAGGGTAAAAAACTAGTTTAATCTGTCATTTGGCTCCATAGAATTTTCGTAAAGGTTTGAAGAAAGTTCAGGTAACCTAAAGATAGATTTTACTACATAAGCTTACCTCACCAGCAGCTTCAATAGCTGCCAACCACTCGTCAGAAAATGGAACAACATTTTCTGGGAAAACAGCGATACCTTTCTGACTGGCGTCATCGTGATACTGACAATCATTTCTGTAAAACAAATTAGTAGAAAGCGTCGTCATAAGTCTGGAGTAAGAAAAAAATAACGTAAGAGATGACTACGCCACTTACTTTGGGACCAAAACAGCTTCAGCATTTGCATTATTCGACTTCGGACAAAATTCACGCAAAGAAACATCAGTCTTGGTGGGATCCGATATGAGCTCAATTTTTGAACAAACTTTCCTTGCGCGCTCGACATATGATTTATTATCAGTTTCATGTACATCATTCGACGATCCAGGTTTCAAAGGTGGTTCCCCAGTGCAAAAACTGCCTACATCTTTAGCATTTTCCTCCGCAGCAGAAACATCAAAGTTGGATGACTCACAAACTTCAATGAAACCTGGGACAGTCTTTTCACCCGATTCGTATATTTCGCTAGAACCATCAACGATTCTTTCGCCTACTTCACAAACTTTTCTCGAAGCATCGATATTTCTTTTCACCTCAAGACAATTTTGGGAACATAATGCATCATTACCACCCACATGATCATCACAAGCAGATTCATCGTTATGCAATGCTGAATACTCCGATTGCTCCAAAAAGCACTTCACCGCCACATTTCCTGACTCATTCGCATTTTCGGCCTCACATGATTCTGAATCTTTCGATGATAAAGTGGATATTGATAAACTGGTTCCAGGTTCAATGTCTGAAATTGGTTTCCCATCTGATATTTTAGGAGCAGGCTGACTTTGAGAAGATGAAATGCAACTGTTCACCTTGGCTGAATGAGCATGATTTGCTTCGTCAATGCTTACAGCAGAGCCGGACACCACGACTGGAGAGGGTGGAAATTTCTCAATATTTGCCTTTCTATCGGAATTCTCACGGGATATTGATTTCTCAATATGTCCAGTATTAGTCGGTGACTCCGTTTGTGCTTTAATAGAAGCCTGATGTATCTCTGAATTACATCCAACTTGTTTGTTATCATCACTGTCCTCCGTGGTCAAATCCTTTCTATACGTGGAGCCATAAACTTCAGCAGTTCTCTTACCTGACACAGAAGGCAAATCAACTGACAGTTCATTTCGCCCTGGGTAAGTATCATGACCATCTCTTTCTAAATTTTCTTTCCCATTAATCTGCAACATAGAGGAACTCTGCCCTCCTCGATCAAAAGCTTCCAAGCATTGTGTGGCTACGCTACTGCCGTTTTTCAATATCGAGGAATCGGAATTACTTACTAACTTAGGTGGTTCACATAATGAAACATTATTTTCAGATCGACGAGGATTGTTTTGTTCAGATGGTAATCTTTCATTACTCCTTCCACACGAATCATGTTTCACTGTACTGCCATCTTCAAGAGTTTTATTGTCTGTCAAGTCTTCATAGCTTGGACCCTGTGAGTTCACTTCGGTGTGAATTTGCTTCAGCACTTCTTTCTCCTCATGGGATTTCCTGTCGATTCGATCATCTGTCCTAAAACGGTTTGTAACTATTTCTGCAGAGACCTTAATGCCTTCAAAACTCTTACTACTAATTGAGGCAGATTTATGGGAATCATCAAGGACATTCAGTCCCACATTCTTCGCAGAATCGTACTCCAACTTTATATTATTTAGTCCAGAGGAGCTGACATGAGATGCATCCATGCATGCTGCTCTAGAGTTTATGTTAGCAGATGCATAGTCGGATATTTTCTCATCCATCTTATATGTTATACCTCTGTGAGTTTTAGAGTCAGAAACAACGGTGCCAACTTTTGGTCGTGTAAAATTATGCAGTCCTGAAGCTTTTGGCTGCAACATCAAAAAACAAGATATGAACCCAAACACTTCTTTTATTAAATTTCTGAGAAACTATTGTAATAACCAACAATTAAATACCCGACTGAAGAATGATAGCGATGGCGAAGGCATTCTCAAACCTGATGGTTTGATGGTCTGATTATGCAACGGATGCACATAACTACCACTAACACAAGAAGTTTGAGGTAAGGGAGCTGCAGTTGTAGCAATGACATCATGGTTTTTAGAAGAATGTGTCTGTGTTGCCAAAGATAATCTTCTATGGTCAGGAATTGTCTTTGCAACTGACATATTGGCCCTTTCGACCAAGACTTTACAGGTGCTAACAGATGAAGGCCTCTTGATCAATGAGTATCCCTGTAAAAGCTAGAGTTGTTAACTGTTGATGACATAGCCCAGATAAATAAGGAAATGGCATGCTTACCTTGTTTATACGATATTTAACCAAGCACTAAGATATATTAATGTACTTCTAACTTCATCTCTCGAAAGAAAAACCAAAATAAAAGCTGATGTCTTACCGGATTTCTAACTGAGAGTGGAGGCTGCTGAGAAGTAGCTTTTGATCCATTGGAATTAGTATGGATTGTAGAAGAGCTAATTGTTGCTTCATTTCTTAGGATGTCTGCACCTGCGTGTATTGAAATAAAAAGAAAATCATGTCAACTATTTGATGACGATATTTACCTGTAAATTTACTGCTACATGAATTTCATCAAAAAACAATCAAATGAAAAGGTTGGACAGCATTCTTGATTAAGAAAAAAAGGTGGAGCATGAAAGCCATCGACATGTGTAGGGAACATACAAAATGAGACAAAAATATGAGCAGAAATAATAGCAAAATTGCAAACTTAGTAAGTTATTTGATAGACCAAGCTAGCAAGAGATGCGATATTGTTCCCTTTCACCAGGAACTAATACAACTTATGTAATACTAATGTCATCCAGGGACAAAAAAAAAAGAGTGTTAGACTTTAGAGTGAACATAAAAAGTTGAGAAAGATTGGGAAGCAAACTTACTGTAACTAAGGAGTTAGTTACCTGATTGAACGATCTGATTGTGCTTCACACTGTTTGCTTGGAGCATTAAGTTATTGATTGTTGCACCTTTCGGACTAGAGCCTGGCTTGTAGCAAGGAACTTTAGGCAACTTTAATTCCGTCAAGGCAGCTTTGCATGCATTCACATGTGGATGCCTTTTTAATGTCTAGAATAATTAAGGGCCACAGCTATGGAGCACAGATGCACAAATAATTGCATCGAAATATAAAGTCAAAATTACAGACAAAATTTAAGGATATGATGACGTAGAAAATTCACCACTTCTGCACTTGGCTTTCGTATTTGAAGAGGCTGGAACCCGAGGGGAAGCCTGACGAATAACATAATATAAGAAGCTTAACCAATGCCCCAATCCAATGGAAGGAAAGTGATCCATCAAAACTCACTCTAGGAGTTGACATCAAGTGTTCGAGAGAAGATGAACAATCATTTCTAGACAAATCATCTCTCTCTCTTCTTTTATCCACATTTGGGATTTTCGCTGAAGATTTTCCAAATTTTTTCTGATCAAAAGGTCCACTGCAAGCATCAGCATCCTTGATAGGGAGAAGCCTTTCTTGCCAAGATGCACCAGTAATGCTAGAAAGCTCAACTGGATCTAGGACACCTGAAATGGCCAAACAGCAGTAATCATTTTTTCTACTCCGACATTATGAAGGTCAACTAAAAAAGATAATGAATCGTCTAAGTGGTCAGTGGTCACCATCTTCAGTGAAGAAGGCTCTGTCCCATGCTAAACTTTTTCGCAAGTTACAACCCCCTCCTTTCCCCTTCCTTTTCATCTGCTGTGGTTCCACAGCAAGCTTCGGAGACTCATACTTGTTCATATTAACATTTTCTTTAAAGCAGCTACTTCCACGAGACGCACGTCCAGGGCTTGACATATTCATAGCACCTTCTAAATCCTCTGCAATGTAATAGATAGGGATATTTAAGAACCACCTTGAACCAGTCGATTTCCCCATAACCATTCATGAGGCTTTTTATGCAAAATTTATTTTCCTTTATCAGCTACTAATACAAACTGTCCGGCGTACAAAATTCAGAAACACATATAGCAGATAAATGATGTTGAAATATCCCGTAGATAAAAAATTGTTAACTCGAACAAGGAACAAGCTAATTAAGTAAAATTATTAAGGAAGTATCAGAATACTCACTATCCGATGTAGGGCAAGTCTTTAAACTTCTCGAATCAGATCTCATTTGCCTTTGCCTATTTCTTCTTCTTGCTCCACAGCATCTCAGAGTAACGAATCAAGTATGTTGAAGAGGAGATTCTGTTGTCTAACAGATTCGTGGTAGCGAATATGCCACAGTCTTCAGATTTAGGGCTAAGGGTTTTCAGATCTTCGATTTTCGAGGTGATAATGAGAGTACAGGATTTTAAAACAAGCCAAGCGGGAATTTAACAGAAAGAGAGCGAGTATTGTACACGCGCATGATTACAGGGTCGTTTGATACGTGGAATGGGTGGTTATGAGGTGTGTATGAATAAATTATTTCGTGTTTGATAGCCAAACATGCCTTTTATGGTTATACACGTTTATTACAAGGATTTTGATTATAGGGCGTGTATATGCATACCCACCTCTAAGATGGTTTTTGGTGTGTATCACTAATCCATACACACCTATGCACACCTCAAACACATCTATCAAACACAATTTATATCATTACACAAATAACTAATACACAACATATCAAACATGTTAATATACAATATCAACAAAATCCTTGTATCGCCATACACAAATAACTTATACCCATGTAATCCATAAACAATGATATCAAACGAGCCCACACAATTTTCAATTAGTGTTATTAGCATGCCACAATTTATTAAAACTAGTACTATCTGCACACTTTATGCGTGTGCTTAAAATATAATTGTTTTAATTTTAGTTTGAAATTTATAATTTATGTTTAGTAGATGAATTATAATTTTTGTATATATAAAAGGAAAATAATGATTAGGGGTATAAGTATAATAACTAAAAATTGAGGGTTAAATTAGATAATTATTTAAAAACAATGAAACTAGAAATAGAGATATTAAATTGTAAATATTTTACAGACCAAAAGCAGTTAATAACACCCCTCACCCTTAATATAACAGTATAGATTAGTATTTTTGGCACACCCAACGTGTGTGGCTACATAATGATATTAATACATAATTTAAGTTATTTTTAATAGGTAAATTAAAATTGTAATATTTAGTTTAATTTTATTATTTTTAGTATATAAAAAATTGATTTTTAAAGGGTATAATTGAAATAAATTTAATTATGGGTAAAATAGTAAATATGACGATTGACATACCAATCAATTTGAGGAAAGTTACTCGTGAGTGCCCGTCTTTAATAAAATAGAGAGATTCATAAATGCAAAAAAATTTAACTATTTCCTTTCCGATATGGAAAACATTCATAGGACATTTTTACTTCATTTTCAAATAAAAAGTAAAAAGCACTCTACTAATTTCTTATCCTATTCGATATCAAATATTTCGAATCGTTGATCTCTAAGAACATGAAATTTCCTCGCAATTGGGCAGTCGGTAAATTTTTTCAGGATATGGTCTACGTCCTTTCGCTCATATTCTTCTATACAAGTTTCATCGAGCTTTTGCAAAGGTACAATATCAGACCTGAACTCATTCATCACCCATGTGTAAATATGAATGACTCCTTTCTATATTTATATGTATATTATAATTGTGGTTTACGCTAGTATCAACGTTTTAATAGAAATTTTAAGTTTTTAATAAAGATTTCCAATAGTTTTGATAACTTGTTAGAATTTTTATCCTCCCTCTGATTCTAATTAGAGGTCGTTTAAGGATTTTTTTACAGATATTAAGAAATAAAATGTAATGTTTCATATACCCTTTAATTAATTGTTTAACCATAATTACTTTTCATTTCTTAATTGTTTGATTATACGCATCTCACATTCCGTTGGTGATATGTTTATTGGAAGTTGTAATATTGAAAATCACATAAAAAAGGTAAATTGGAAATATAATAAATATTTGTATTGAAAACTGTAAAACGACTTCTAATTAGAAACAAAATTAGAGATGTAAAACGACTTCTAATTAGAATCAGAATCAATGGGGTAGAGATATCCTTGTTATGCAAGTACGATCAAGTTATAGTGATTGTTTGGTAATAACATAATAATAATAGTCGTTCCATTTTCTCATGAAAACTTTTCAACACGTAGATTTTTATATTGCCAAAATTGGTCATTGATTTTCAAATATTGTTGTGAAGAAAATATTAGCTTTGATGAAAATATAAGAAGATATAACGTTACATTTAATTGTGAATCGTGATTATAAAACATGTCATAATCACATAATCCCCAAGGCCTAAAACTATGTTCGACCCGACCCGGATGATAGCAATGGATATGGATTTGGCCCAGTAATCTGCCAGCCTTTTATAACGCAATCGATTTTCCTCAGTTTCTCACCGTTCCGTGCGATTCTTTTGTGGCTCTCTTTCTCTCTGTATCTCTCTCTGTGTACATCTTGCCTTTATCTCTCCCTCGACATACTCTTATACGTCTGCACAAGCTCGTCCATCGCCGATTTTACTTGCATCCTTTTTATCGCGATCCGAAAATCAACTGTGAGTCCCACCTAATCGAATCTCAATGATTGGTTTTCAGATCCGTAATTTGACGATATTGGGATTAATCTCGTTTTTCTGTTTTCTTAATCGATCCGATTTGAGTTTTAATGAGCCTGTCGGTGGGTAACTAATTAGTTTGAGGACAGTTCGAGTTGTGTGGCTTTTTGGATTGACCTTGACTGGGAATCGATTTTCTGCTTTGGTTTTGCTTTCAATCGATCGTTTGGTTGTTCAGTCTTTACGAATTTGTAAGTTAAGGGTGGTCTAATTAGGGTTACTTTTAGGAGTTGAGGGGGCTCGATTTTGAGGGTTTGACTTTAGGTTGGATTGGGAAAACTCAGTTGTAAGATAAAGCTGAGGTTTTTATTGTGCTTTGATTAAGTTTTAATGACTCTTTTTTTATGTTGGGATTATTTGTTGGATTTTTGTAATGTTATTTCGATATGCTACTCTTTTTCCAGGCAACAATGAGTGAAGAAGGAGATAAGACTTGCCCCCTCTGTGCTGAGGAGATGGATTTAACTGATCAGCAGTTGAAGCCTTGCAAGTGCGGATACGATGTATATGTTCCTTTCCAATTGTTCCCCCCCTCTGTTTTCTGATTTTTTAAGATATTGCTTGTTCATGCTCTCCATGATTGGTGCTAGAATTTGTTTTATTAGCTAACTTGACCAAAATTGCGGTTGCTTGAGCTAGTTTAGCACAATTTGTAGTGGATCCAATATCTTTTGCATTTGTGGTGATGTCGCTCCTATCCTTATTTGCAGATTTGCGTCTGGTGTTGGCATCATATCATGGATATGGCAGAAAAGGAGCAGACAAAAGGGCGTTGCCCAGCTTGTCGGACTCCTTATAATAAAGAAAAGATTGTTACTTCTGCAAATAGTGGCAGGTAACTTAATGTGGTGGCAGATTCTTTGCAGTAATGTTTTGGTCTATGGATGGTAAGCAGAGGAGTCTAGCCACTCATTTTGCATGCTTTTCATCGTGTCAGGCTTGCTTCAGAATTAAATGTGGAGAGAAGGGCAAAGTCGCAGAAGGGGAAGAGCAGAACAGAAGGAAGAAAGCATCTCACTAGTGTTCGAGTTATCCAAAAGAATCTTGTTTATGTTGTGGGCTTGCCACTTACTTGTGCAGACGAAGATGTAATAGATTCTCCGTTATTGTCTTTACAATTTATTCGAATCTCTTCCAATTTTTATGACCTGTGATTTTGTTTGCAGCTGCTTCAGCGAAGGGAGTACTTTGGCCAGTATGGAAAGGTGCTTAAGGTTTCTATCTCACGGACTGCTGGCGGTGCTATACAACAATTTCCTAATAGCACCTGCAGCGTGTAAGTTACTAGTTCCTTAGGAAACGTACTGATGTGTGATTTGATAGTTCTAAAGAATTCTTTTGCTGATATGACGGATGAAACGTCAAAATTCAATTCCTCTTTTTTTGGATGTAAAAAGGAAGCATTGAATTAACCACCAACTCACCTTGATTGAGTTCCAGTTTCCTTTATTAATTAAGAAGGAAACGTGATGAAGTATTTTTTTTCGTTTTTATGGTTGAAGGCATCTCTCTTACAGTAGTGTTTTCGTAGCGATCGATATATATATATATATATATATATATATTTATTTACTTATTTATATGTATGATCTTACCAGTATCATCATCATGTACTTGGTCGGTCGTGCAATTTTATTTGTTCATTCCATTTCTCGTTTGCTGTAGATATATTACATATTCAAAGGAAGATGAAGCTATCCGCTGTATTCAGTCGGCGCATGGCTTTGTTCTGGATGGGAAGCCTTTGAGGTGAGTACCGTCCTGTGTATTTACAGTTCATTTATGGCATCAGATAATCATAAAAAATACTGTCACAGGGCTTGCTTTGGGACAACAAAATACTGTCATGCATGGCTGAGAAATATGGTATGAATTAATACTTCTCTGAGGACTTATTAATGATTATTGGATTAGTTTAATTTTATATGCTCGTATATGCACACTATTGAGCCTGTGGTAATCATCTATCCTGATAATAAGCTATTATTATTCAGCCTTGCAACAATCCAGATTGTCTATATTTGCACGAGATTGGTTCACAAGAGGACAGTTTTACGAAGGATGAAATAGTGTCAGCTTACACAAGGTATTTACCAATGGGCTTATAGTTAGTTATTCTACTTGTATGGTCACGTCGAGGTTCATTTGATTATGCGTATGCAACCTTTGCTTCGATTCATTTACTGGTATATAAATGCCATATATCTTTTCATGTTTGCTGCAACAATATTGCAATTTTTCATTGACACAATTTTGTTTTTTCTCTGAGTGACGTTTGCATGGATGTACCATACAGTCGAATGATTGCACGTGGTTTGAACTAGACTTGTCAAAATTCTCGACTTATGTGATTGAGATAAGTTAATGTGGAAATGCATATTTATTACGATCTCGAAGTTTTTGTCTGGATATTCTTATTGCCCCCCTCTAAATTTCTTTGACTTCCTAATTCCACTTACATAATATTTGGAAGGAATAGAGTCCAACAATTTACCAGTTCCTCAAACGCATTGCAACAACGTTCGGGGAATGTGTTACCTCCACCATCTGATGATTACTGCAATAATGGCTCCACTTCTCTTGGAAAGCCTATAAATAAAACCTCTGTATCTACAAATGTAAGAGTTTATCACGTCCTTCTGTTGATTTGATCACTTATTCTCGTTCTGATGATAATGATTCTTGTAGATGATGAACCATTATGTAATACCCGTTTTCTTCTTTTGGCGTTTATATAATAAAAGTGATCCCACTAACAGTTTGCCCCTTCTCACTCAGCTAATATTATTTTTTTGCAATGTTGTCAGCAAAATCCAGCTATCAGTTCTCGAATATCTCCACCAAATAGTAGCAATGGTAGATCTTCAGCTCTCCCTGCTGGAGCTTCATGGTCGGTTGACTTTCAGCACATTTTTATATATTTTTTAATCTTTTGTTAAATTTCTTCTGAATTTACTGGTTCTCTTATCTAGGGGAACTCGTGCTTCTAGCAGCCAGAATATACAGGGAAGTACTTCAAACGGACCTCTTACACAGAAACCAGATACACCTTCTAGTACAGTTGTAAGCCCAGGTCACAAGTCCTCATTGCATCATGATGATGGGAGTAAGTTGGCCCAAAATGATGCTTCTCAAAATAATAGTAAAGAAGGAATGGCTGAAAAAGAATTCAAAACAGATGGCTGGAGTGATGATGACGAGGAGTCAATTGATTTTGGAAACCATGGTGAAACTTTTGTTAATGGACTGTCCCATGATGTCCTCTCAACCAAGTTACCATCCAATGGCACTGTAATGGCTGATATTTCATTGGATTCTGATAGATCTGGTTTGGTGAAAGATTCCTGGGATGTTTCTGACCAAGGTGTGGATGATGTGCCCACTCATTTTTCATCTTTGAGTATTTGTCAAGATCAACATGTAGATAATGGTTATGTTGAGGTCACCAAAGCACCAATGTCCAAACTGACATCTTTTGAAGCAGCGGACAAATCTGCAACAAGCTGTTCCTTGGATGTCCAGCTTGATCATAGGTTGGGTAGTATACCACATTCAGCTCAAGCTGACTTTCGGGAAACAGAAAATGACTCGTTATCATTTGAAAGCAGAAGACTTAATGATGCTGAGGTTTCCATTGACAGAGTAGATAAAGTTCCTCACGAATTCAATTTGTCCAGGCATTCTAGTTTTAATTCTTCCCTTTTCAGTGATGTTGATAAAGCATTTGGTAATGACGCTTATACAAAGGTTGTAGATAGAGGGAGCGAGTCGATGTTTCCAAGTTCTAGTCACCACTACAGTATAAAGCAAGAGAACGTACCGAATATGAATGGTGCTGGGGTCAATGAAGCTGGATATTTTACTTTATTTCCTAGTAAGGACAAACAGTCGCCGACCTATGGTGGGGCATCTAACAGAGGGGAAGAACGCCTAATATCCAATATCTTGTCGACGGACTTTGACATGTGGAATGATTCCTTAAGTTCAACGCATAACCTCGTTAAGTTGTTAGGTGAAGGCGACGTTCAACAGCGTTACTTTGGAGCAGTGGGTAGTCAGAGACCGTCTAGCAGCAGTCAGTCGAGGTTTGGATTTGCAAGAGAGGACGAATCGATTCACCAAGCATCTGACTTCAGACAATCCATCGACTACTTCGATAAGTCCCCTAAGCAGCACTCATTAGGCTATGATTTCTCAACCAGCAATAGTTCTCATTCATACAGTCTCGAAAATCGAAATGATTTGTCTCTATTCAGTGGCTCGGAATCAGATCTCTATTCCAGCATTTTACCTCGCCATTCATCAAGTAAATTATCTGGTAACTGCTAACTCAAGTTGTAATGCATTTTACTTTTTTAGTGGGTGTTTTTAAAATCAGTATGGTGTAAATGCATAAATTTGTCTGTCAATTTGTCTTCTCTCTTGCATAATTTTGTTCTCTCTTCTCATGCTTTTTTGTATGGAACTTCAACAGTGCCAAGGTCTCCTATGCCTGCTCCACCTGGATTTTCGGCGTGTAGTAGGCCTCCTCCACCTGGTTTTGCTTCTCATGAGAGGACAGATCAGCTTTTGGACAACTTCTCAGGTTAGTTATAACTAATCACTGTGTGCATTTGAGAGTGGTTATATAATGTGAAAAACTCACCCTTTTCTTCCGAGCGTTCATTCTTGTGTATTTCTTGCAGGAAATCACATGGTCGACACCTCCTCTTTGTCAAGAAATCAGTATCATACACCTTCACCTTCTGCTACGAATATTTTCAGCGATAGCGATATAGAGTTTATGGATCCCGCCATATTAGCAGTTGGCAAAGGAGTGCTCCCAACTGGGCTCAATAGTAACTTGGGCTTAGAAATTGGTCATCAAAATCTCCCTCCACAATTCGCAATGTCAGAAGAGGCAAGATTTCAGTCTATGTTGCAGAGGTCTCTCCCTCCACAACAAAATCGAAGATACAATAACCCCAGGGATAGTTTTTCACTCCTCGGCGATGCTTCTTATGGAATCCCTTCAAGGGCTATGGAGCAAACACTAACCAACAGTCTCTCTTCATTCTCACAGTCAAATGTCCCTCTGACAAGGAACGGTATAGCATCAAATGGGCAATGGAATGGCTGGAGTGAGATACAAGGTGGGAAGAGCCTGGGCATGCCCGACTATCTCAGGGCCGAGGGCTTGGGAATCAACAAGTTCTTCGGCAATCATGAGGATTCTCAAATTCGAATGCCGAATTCAGGCAATCTATTCAATGGAACATATGGGATGTGAGTCTCGAATTCCCTATTCAAGCATATGCTCTAACATTGGGCAGCTTATGAGATCGTATTTAGCCTTCAACAAATGATAATTTGCAATCCGAGGAAAGGAGAGTAAACCATTTTTTAGTCTGTGAGTGATTGCTACTTTTCTCAAGTTGGTGAAAGGATAAAACCTTTTCTTGAGTGGGAACTCTTGCAACCAACAAGGTACCGTTTCATATTTTTGTGGTATTCGAATGATATTTTTGATTTTTGATGGATTTGGCCAAGATTAGTTTGTGGTCTCTTTTTTCTTAAGGCGTTGATGCTCCTACGTTCATTTCCTTACCGTATTTTTCTCTGTTAAGTCGTGAATCGTTCATTTTCTTACCGTGTTTTTTCTTCTTTTTTTTCCTCTGGGTAAATATGACTGCAGATGAAAGTAGCTTTGATGAAGCATGTGTGTCTTTGGCTATATATTCTGATGAAGATCCAATGTGTGTTTGCTTCACTTGGAAGGGAGAGTTGTGAAAGTTAGCTTGATGATTTGTATTTATACGGTGTAATAATATATTTATAGCAATGGCACTTAAAAATGGAAGTTTTTGGACATTGTCTGCAATTTGTTTGAATTGAACACTTGCAAAAAGTTGGTTCAAAATGATATAAATGCGGCGGCAAGGCAACAGTAGGAGAATGTAAATATTGAATATGAGAAATTAATGAAATGAAAGGAATATATTTTTGAATGAACTGTGTTTTAAATATGATAAAATTGTTATGTACGTCGTAGCACGATTAATGAGACAGCGCGTTATCGTTGGAAAAAATAAAATACGCTGGCTAAATATCATCTGAGACATTCCCCTTGTAATTCAACTATAAAATCTGAGATGTATCCCTGGTAACTTATTCAACCATATAGAGAGAAGAAAACTCCCATCGAAAGAGAAGCGAACGAAATGCAAACTGAAACGAAAGGACAAAAAATCAGATCGAAAGTAGTTAGTCATGCTGCATATTAAGTTGGCTTTTTTTCGTCAAGCGAATTCGTAATCTTCTTCGATTCAGAGTAGATGTGATGCTGATTATGGCCGCCGAGTGATAAGGGATGGGATAAAATATTAGGGAATACTAACTCGGGTTTAAGGAAACAAGTATGAGGAATCGGCACGTCTTTCAACTTGCGCAATAACCGTTTTCCTCCTCTTCTAACGTAAGAACACCTTCCACGTTATGTACGTATACATTTTCCTCTTTCGTTACGTCACTCCTACCGTTATTTTCACCTGTTTCTGTCCGCGAGAGAAAGAACACAAAAAAAAAGAGGCAAAAGTTTACAAATATGAGCATTGCAAAATATTATCTGTTGTGATACAATGATATGAATGTGCTTGCCTTGAGAATTTGTCGATTTCTTCTCTTCAAGAACTGATTGATCGCCGCCTGCGGCCGCTGGGGAAGCCTGAAAAAGCCCAAAATACTTATAATGTTCAAAATAGAGGTAAGAATGGAGAGCTGACATCACCCAGACCCAAGATGACATCTTTTTTTCTACTTACCGTGTTTCCTTTTTTTTTTAATTATCTTTAGGTGCGTTTGGGATGTGGAAAAGAAAAGAAAAAGTGTAATGTTACGCATCGAACCAATGTACGTTACCCTTTGCATGTCTTATTATTACGCTTTTCCATTTTTTTCCCGCATCGAATTCTGCATACCAAACGAACCAATAATACTTTACGTGCTTCGAAAGTGTCACATACTGTTGGAAATGATAATATTTTTCTAAATATTAATGTTGGAGTTGTTTTAAATTTAATGTGGTGCATTAGGTTGTTATTTGTTAATTGTTGTATTTGGTTGATATGTATTATCTATGATGTGTTTGGTTGATGTCGTATTTGGTTGATGTGTATTAGCTATGATGTATTAGGAGTGTATTAGCTTGTAGTATATATATATATATATATATATATATATGTGTTGTAGTGTGTGTCTATTATGATGTATGGAATGTATGGAAGTTTCATGTATATTATGATGTTGTGATTTTCCCTCTCAAAGCTATAGCCATCCCTACCATATTATTTTTCTTATATACTAAAATAAAAAACCAACACATACCTCTAGAGATTTTTTCACAAAGCTTCCATCCTCAGATTCAACAGGACCATCGTTAAGCGAATGCGCTTTTCGTTGAGAAGCATCGCCTGATAAAAATAACAAAGTGTTGTTAACCACCTAAGCTAAAGACATTTCTTCTTCAACAACTGATCCTTTTACCATTTTTTGGGGGATTATACGCTTCCCTTCTAGCATGTTCTACACTTTTTAGGGCACTTCTCCTCCAAAAATCACGCCTCAACTCAAAAGGAACTATGACAACAAAAATGAAAGATGAAAACCATATGATTAGTTGCTCGGTAATACGAAACAAAAAGGACGACGACATTTTTAGCCTTCTTTTATGGTCTTTATATTTCGAGATGTCACTTTCAGACTTCAGTTCCCTGTGTTACTGATTTTGGGCCCTCAAAAACGTTCGTGCCCAAACATTGGGAACTGAAAAGTATCGTTCGTCGCAAAACAAAGTAAAGATAACAAAAAAATCACACAAAAATACGATCTACCAACCAAGATTAGCAGAAGCTAGGGCAAAACCATCATCAACCGAGGCTGAGCACACAGTAGCTTCATCAACAATACGAAGGACGTCGTTCAAAACGAAATAACCCTCGCGAGGAAAACACTCTGAGTGAAATTGCGAAAGGTTTCGTCTTTCCTCGTTACATAACCAGTAATCATTACATGAACCCCACCATTGTAAGATTCTTGCGCATCGACCGTCTTAAAACTGAAGCGCCCGTAATCTAGCGAAAGAATCTTTTCGCCTATCGCTTCACAGCGCATAAAATAGACAGAGAAATTTAGAAACAAGCAAGAAAGAAAAGAAAGAATAAAATGCGATTATTACTTTCATCGTAGTCGTGATGCTCATGGAGCCATCTTGTTCTTCGCGACCAAGTTTGCTAATGTCCTGATATAAGAGTTGCGCTTTCTTCGGCAAACAGTGGAGAATGTTATAGTACTGCCTTGCAAATGCCTCTCCGACCTATTTTAAAAGAAAAAGAAAAAAAAAAGGAATGAACGACTAAATCGACGAATGAATCGACTCATCATTGCAGATAAAGCGTGGTAACGTAAATTAGCTTATGATTTGTGCACAAAAAATTGGCTGTTGTTTCTCCTCCGCCATCTCAGATTACAAAACTGTTGTTTAGGGAAGAAAAGGGGAATGAATAGTCTATAAGATTCTTGAAGATCCAAATAGGCCCCTAGCTGGACCTGAGGCGATCCTCCAAATTCGGGCCCTAAATTTTTTTATGTAACTTTTTAAATAACATACGTAGTCTGACATAATTTAACCGTAAATGTAAGTTATTTAAATCGTAAATTAAAAACCATCGAGGTGTTTTATAGGCAAGGTTTGCCGTCGCGGATGCGGACATCGATGCAGAAGCGAGCGATACAGATATGTTGCATTGTCGCGACGCGATCGCGGTCAATACGCACTTTTCTTGAAAAAAAGTAAAATATATCAGTTTCTTTGCAACTATACTAGATTATATTTGTAAAGAGGTTAAAGACACATAATAAGTTTATATCACAATTCACATATCTATATTACAAAATTTTCTATTATATTACATATATTAAAATTTTTTTGTTATATCACATATTCTACAAATATTTGAAAATTCTTATTAGAATTAAAAAAGTCATTAAGAAAAAATGGAAAATAATGCAAGTCAAACATCAATAAGCATGTTCAAACGCTTATATTCAACAAAGTTAAATAATGTACGAAAATTTAAATAATAGAACTACAAGACTATCGTAATATCTAGACTAATAATAAAGTATTTAACGAGATAAATAAACTTTCAAGCTATCCTCTTTTTTCAAACTTCATTTACATTGCTTAATGTATTTGGACAATATATGTTATTTTCTATATTCTAATTAACAAAGGCTTGTTAAAAACTGGGTCAAACATTTGAAAAGCCCAAGAACCATAAAATAGAATACCAGAAATGCCCTAATTAGTCGTCGTCTACCTCACGACACCTAATTTTAGGAGCTATGGATGAGATATATCCAACCGCAACGAGATATATACAGATAGGTATGATAAAATTTTTTGGGCCCCTTCGAAAGCTGGGCCCGAGGCGACCGCCTCACTGGCCTTATGGAAGCTACGGCCCTGGATCCAAATTGTGTTCTTTCTTCGCATGCATCACTATAAGATTTGAAGGTTGATACACATTTGATACACTATAAGAAAGCAATTTATTACATGCAGATAACAAAATCGTATTAATATGTTTCTTGTAATCGATACGAAGGAGGTAGATTACCTGGAATAGAACTCAATTCCGTTCGATGCAGTCGTGAATCGAATCTAGGGTTTGAGGTGGCTGTAATGATATGAGAAATGACCGAAATATTATATTTACCCTTTTTAATGGACTATTATATATACTAGATCAGAATGGCCGCACGTTGTGCGGCGAAGAGTACCCTAACCCGGCGAATCATCCAACAAAGGTCGGAAATGTTGTTTAAGCGTGTACGTCGTATGTCAATAGCCAATAGACTTTTACAACCAAATAAATAGAAACTTATTGACATCTACGTGCCTTCCCGATCATCGCCAATCCGTTTGGTTCAGTGGATTGAGCAGCTTGCAAATGGTGCACATGAATTGGGTGAAGGAGCAGAAATTGTATGATTTACAAAAACTGCAACCGATTCACAGAGGGAACGTTCCCTCGCACCTGAGTGCTAATAACTAAGTGTAGTTCATAATCACAAATGGTAAAATAGTGGATATTGTTCCACATCCTGGAAGAAACTTATGGAACACATTTTCTCCCCAATTTCTTTCGACAATACTTTCTTCAGTTAGACATGATGTTAAAGTGGCCCAAATTAGTAAAGGCGAACAAGAAAAAGACAGTTAAAGTTTTAAGTATACCTCATCCCAGACACTAAGGGAAAAAATATTATCATCAACACTAAACCAACCTTAGACTATACAAAGGTATCATTGTTGGACCTTATGAGCAAGACCATGAAATATGTACAAGATATGAGTTGAGCAGCAATGGGTGAATGTTAGTAAACATGAATACCACACCACTACTAACCGTAAGTCTGATATTCTCTCGAAGACTATTGATATGGCATGTCAAATGGACAAATCTTCAAGAGATTCCTATCTTAAAACATCCGTCTATAAAAAGCACAAATCAATGAGCGGGTTATTTACAGTTATCAAATATACCTCTTTAAGTATGCTCTCGAATGTTTCCCCATCTATAGACACCAAATATGAGTAACTTGATTTCCGTCAATATCAAAAAGGGGATAACTGGAGTATGTAATAGAGACAAAAATGAAATTCCCATCATAGGCAGTTAAGTAACATTTCTAAATCATGGCCATTTAAAACCAAGTTATATCCAGTGGTAGGGTAAAGTGGAAGCCCCAATCTCCCAATAACATGTGCCAATGGATTTTCCTTACAAACATCATATAACCTACAGCAACACACTTCAATTTGAGAAAAGAAAAAATAATCACAAAAACTATGTAAGAATGTAATGACCATATGAAACCAACCGGAAACAACAAGAAAGCAAGCAAACTTCTGCTACCATGATTCATCCAAGTCAATTGGGTAACCAAAATATCAAGGTAACCTTAATGAAAACACGAGGAAAAAATTAATTAGTATAACTGTCAACTATCAATAACCGTACATTGCTATGTTAAATAAGCCATTACGTATCCAAAAACCTGTACCTGAATAAGCACACGTTGTAACGACCCGTCCCATACCGGGTGTCACTATAGCATCGTTCCCTACCAGGACCAGTGGGGTTGGGCCCACCACACTCCGACTGATAGTCTAGCCCCACTGTACCATCATTTAACCTTTTAGCGTGCTTCGTGCACTCGCTCACACGCACTCTGAGAAACTTCCCAGGGGGTCACCCATCCCTAGATTGCCTCAAGTCAAGCACGCTTAACTTCGGAGTTTCTATAGATGGACTCCCGAAAAGGTAGGTCGACCTTGGTGATATGAGTAGTACTATCAATTCTTTTATACGATTCTTAGCCTGACACGCCCATACATTGTCAGTCTCAGGATCCCCTCTCATTCGGGTGTCGGATCGGTTCGTTCACGTACCCCTTCGCCTAGAAGCCTGCCAGGAGCCGCTCCTTGTCCGTGCACCTCTCTGGCACCGGCGATCACTCCCCGCCCTCATCGGCCCCGGGCGTCACACACGTGCAACGACAATGGCAGCAAAGCTCGCCCCTATGACGCTGATAGAAAGAGAGCCCGTGGATTTTCTTTGAGAAGTTAAATAAGGAGCTGTAGAAGTAAATAAACAACATAAATCAGCTTTTACTAAGAGACACTGCAGTTAGGAACGAAAAGAAAAAGAATAAAAAGTAAAAGAAACACTGCAATTAGGAACGAAACCTACCAGTTTGCAATTGATGATTACCCATTACTCTCTGAGGGTCTGCGTACCGTGAGACAACTGATTGTAGAAGAATTGTTCGCATTGAATACACCAGCCACACCAAGAAGCACATATTGGGGCATCAAATTGAAGATGCTCATGTGACTACATCCTGGGGACGACTTTCTTTACGATCGTGATTGGGGTGGGGAATTTCTCGGAAAACCTTCTCGTGACGGTGGTGTTCGAAGGAGGAGGTAACGACGAGAGATGGAGACTCTGTTGAGTTGGGAAAGAAAACGACGGCAGACACAGCCTTTTTATTTTTCAATTTTAATTGGCAATAAATTTTTAACTGTTGAGGTGACCTGCTACCTAGGGGAAACTGGCGATGAAACGGTGGATAGCCTCTTTTATATAAGTAAAGAAGTAAAGAAGCTAAATCGGGAAATAATGGTATATCCTCATCTACTTACAAGAATAGTTTTTACAAAGTAGGACATCCCAATCGGTACTATATTTTGGTGTACATATCTACTACAGCGGGACTCTATATTTATCACTAATATTGTGTTGATAAGAAGAGATACTTTAGTTTTAGATTATTAAAATTTTCAACTCTAAAATAGAGTTGTAGTTTCTATTTATTTATATTTTCTTCAATAAAAATATTCTTTTATATCCAAAATATTTAATATTTTCTAATAATAAATGTTATTGGCAATTAATTACAAATCCCCCGTAACATAATCCATTATAACTATTCCTGTAATGTAGATGGTATTTCGGAAATCCATTCAACATTCGATTGATATTAGTTAATAGTGCTTGGAGGTTAGAGTGCTGAAAACGTGAAGTTTGTAAATGGAAAACTTAGATTGCAAAGGGTTAGGGTTTAGGGTTAAATAACTTCGAAATGTATTAAGCACATTGGGCCCATAACAAGCTCATTACAATTACAACCCATCTAAATAGAATTACATTAACTACAACATAAAGAAATAAAAAGACTTATGAAAATATTTTGGACACTTCTAAAATATTCCTAACACAATTCAATATCGTTGAGTCGTAATGTACTACATTTTAGTGTTTGACGTATCAAAATAAATATCGACACCGTACCAAGTTTTAGCGGTCCGCATAATATATGATTCTATAAGTTTAGAGTGTCATATAAATGTGAACAGCAACAAATAATATAATATCAAACAAAACATGTAGAACATTTTTAATTCAACAAACATATACACTATGTGGTAGTAAGTTGTTCTAACATTATTCATTCTCTTTTAATGATATTTTGGGTTTGTAATATAAACTTATGAGTGTAAGGGTTCTAGGTAAAAAAATGATTATATGAAAAGGCGAAATAATTGTTCATCTGGAAACGTTTCAGAAATTGGTAGTGTCTCTTCATCACGAATCAGACGGCTCAAGTGGTCCGCAACGGAGTTGTCAACGCCTTTTCGATCTTTGATCTCCCAATCAAACTCTTGAAGCAAAAGGATCCATCGAATCAGGCGTGGTTTAGACTCCTTCTTCGACAGTAGATATTTAAGAGCTGCATGGTCAGAATAAACAATAACTTTAGATCCCAATAAATAAGATCTAAACTTATCAAAAGCGAAAACAATAGATAAAAGCTCTTTTTCAGTTGTGGTGTAGTTGCATTGTGCCGAGTCGAGCGTCTTTGAAGCAAAGTAGATGACATGACTCTTCTTTCCGTCCTTTTGTCCAAGTACAGCCCCAACGGCATATTTGCTTGCATCGCACATAAGCTCGAACGGTAGCTCCCAATTTGGAGGTTGAATAATAGGTGCGGTAGTGAGCAATAGCTTTAACTTGTTAAATGCCTCTTTGCACTCGTTCCCGAAATTGAACAGTACGTCATTCTGAAGTAGTCTTGACATCGGTTGAGCGATTTTTGAGAAATCCTTAATAAATCTCCTGTAAAAACCTGCATGACCAAGAAAGCTTCGAATTTCTCGAACATTAGTGGGGTAGGGCAAATTAGAGATCAAATCGACCTTAGCCTTGTCTACTTCAATTCCCCTTGACGAAACTACATGTCCTAGAACTATTCCTTCTTTAACCATAAAGTGACATTTGTCGTAGTTAAGTACAAGATTTTTTATCGATGCAGCGTTTAAGAACTTCAACTAGATTATCAAGGCAATGATCAAATGAATCTCCATAAACAGTAAAATCATCCATAAATATTTCAATGCATGTTTCGATCAAATCAGAAAATATACTCATCATGCATCGCTGAAATGTACCAGGAGCATTACATAAACCAAAAGGCATGCGACGATATGCAAACGTACCAAAGGGACATGTAAAAGTGGTTTTCTCTTGGTCCTCGGGTGCCAAAACAATTTGATAATATCCAGAAAAACCATCGAGGAAGCAAAAGAAAGACTTACCTGCCAGTCACTCTAACATTTGATCAATGAAAGGTAGCGGGAAATGATCCTTTCGGGTAGCCGCATTTAACTTACGAAAATCAATGCACATGCGCCAACCCATCTCTAACCTCATTGGTACCAATTCATTCTTATCATTTTTCACAAGTGAGAAACCAGATTTCTTAGGAACAACATGAACTGGACTTACCCATTGACTGTCTCATATTGGAAATATAATTCACATGTCTAACAATTTAAGAATTTCTTTCATAACTACCTCTTTCATGGCCGGATTGAGTTTGCGTTGTGCTTCTCGTATCGGTTTTGAGTCCGGTTCAAGTAGAATCCTGTGCATGCAAATAGAGGGACTTATTCCTTTGATGTCGGCCAAAGTCCATCCTATCGCACTTTTGTACTCCTTTAAAACACGCAACAATTTTTCTTCCTGGATGGCAGTTAAGTCATTTGCAATAATGACCGGCAACGTTTCTTCATCTCCTAAATAGCAGTACTTGAGGTGTTTTGGTAGATCCTTCAACTCCAACTTAGGTGCCTGTTCGATAGAAGGGACAATTTTTTCATTAGAATTAGGTAACGACAAAGTATACTTACCTGATTGATCGTGAAATTCCGGAAGTGCGTGTAATGTCATGAGCATGTTTCTAATATCTTCGTCCACTTCAAAATGCAAATCTTTTTCTGTTTTGCTATTCTTGATCACAAAGTCGAGTGTGTCGTTAGTGAAATTACGCTCAAAATCATCTCGAACAAATGCATCAATCATACTAACAGATTCAGGTTCATTAGGATATTTTATAGCATCAAAGACATTCATAGTAAGTTTTTCACCATCAAACTCAAAAGTAAGAGTTCCTGAATCAACGTCTATCTTAGTTTTAGCTGTTTTCATGAATGATCGTCCTAATAAAATAACTGCAGAATCAAGCGCATGTTCATCACCCATGTCGAAAATATAGAAATCAGCGGGAAAAATAAATTCACCACATTTTACAAGAACATCTTCAACTAATCCTTCAGGATAAATAATTGACCTATTTGCTAATTGAATGCATATATCTGTGATCTTAAGTGGTCCCATACTCATCTCATTGAATAAAGATAATGGCATAACATTGATTGATGCTCCTAAATCTAACATGGCATTATTTATTTTTCGTGTTCCTATAGTAACCGAGATAGCAAACATACCTGGGTCCTTGCATTTTTGAGGTAATTTTCTTTGAAGAGCAGCGGAAACATTATCACTTACAAGGATTTTGCCTTCGGCCTTATGTTTTCTTTTGTTCGAACACATTTCTTTCAAAAATTTCGCATAGCGTGGAATCTGCTTGATAGCATCTAAGAGTGGGATGTTGATTTCGACTTTGCTGAAAGTTTCCATTATGTTCTTTTCTTCTTCATCCTTTCTCGCTTTAGCTAGCCTTCCAGGAAAAGGTGGAGGAATTACAATATTAGATTTAAAACCAGAATCATTAACTACCTTCATTCCATTGTCTTTAGTTTCATCTCCACTTGGTAGTTTTGTTGGGGCTTTGTCATCATTAGGCGGACCGATCTCTTTCCCGTTTCGAAGATTCATAACACTCACATTCTCTCTTGGATTAATTTCGACTTGGGCTGGTAGTTTTCCCTTCTCATTCTGCATTTGACTCATTTGTGCTGCGAGTTGAGACACTTGCCATTCTAGGTTTTGTACGCTAGCGCGTGTTTCATGTATGCTTGATCGTGTCTCCTGTTGAAAAGTTGCAGTGCTATTGGCTAAATTCATAACGATATCCTCTAACGACATACCTGGTTTTGAAGGTGCAGCTTGTTGATGAGGAGTTGGCGGTCGCGGTGCTTGTTGCATGAAACCTGGTGGCCGATTCCCGTAGCTCAGATTTGGATGGTCTCTCCATCCGGGATTGTAATGACTTGAGAATGGATCATAACGTTTTTGAGATGGTCCTGCAAATCCTCCAACTGCATTGCTTGCTCACTAGTGTCAAATTGATGTGAGGGACAATTCTCCGTTGAATGTCCGGTAAGCGTACAAATACCACAAGTCTTCACATGATGAGTTTTTCCTGAAACAAGTTTCTCCACAAGCGAAGTTAGAGAATCTAATTTTTGCTCAAAAGATGTACTTACCCCGCTAGCCCGTTGTTGACCTACGTCTTGACGTGTTCCGAATTGTTGCGCATTGTAGCCATGCTTGAAATTAAACGACGAGCTTCTTCAGCCGTTTTATCAACTAATGCTCCACCACTGGCTGCGTCGATCATGTTTCGTTCCATTGGTAATAGCCCTTCGTAGAAATATTGGATAAGTGCTAATTCTGAAATTGGTGGTATGGGCAGCTTGCACATAATCGCTTGAATCTCTCCCAGTATTCGTGTAAAGTTTCTCCGATAAACTGTCGAATCCCATATATTTCTTTTCGAATGTTTGCGGCACGAGACGCGGGAAAGAATTTTTCGAGGAATTGCTTCTTTAGCTCAGCCCATGTATTTATAGAGCCAGAGGGCAAATAGTACAACCAATCTTTCGCAAGATCGGCCAGTGAGAAAGGAAAAGCACGAAGACTGATTTGGTCTTCGCTTACGCCACTAGGCTTCATGGTTGAGCAAACCATGTGGAACTCCTTCAAGTGTTTGTGTGGATCCTCACCTGCGTTACCATGAAAAGTAGGAAGTAAATGAATTAAACCAGATTTTAATTCAAAAGGTGTTTGAGGAATTGGAAATTCAATGCAAAGTGGCTGCTGGTGAACATCTGGAGTAGCCATATCCCTCAAGGTCAGGCGGACTGGTTGTTGTTGCTGTTCATTTTCCATATCGCTTGATGAAAATTCCTCGTCTGACGTGGCGTCGGATTTTGAGATTTTCAATTTGTCCTTTTCTCTCTTTGCCTTCTGATTTGCTCGTGCAGTCTTCTTTATCTCTGGATCAAAGATTAGAATACCAGTACGAGAAGAACGGGGCATAAGCTTGAAAAATAATAATAATGATAATCGAATTAAAAGTAGAAATAACCGATTAGACACCACCGTCCCCGGCAACGGCGCCAAAATTTGATCGCGTCGAAAACGGCCAAAAATAAAATTTCTCACCTTACTCACTAAATACTAGTAAAGGCCATTAAGAAAGCCCATTAGGATTTGTATATATTGAAACCGTGTGTTGCGCTACCTTCTCCAGGCACGCACAGCAACAATGGATGTGAACCCTCCTACGAAGAAGATGAAAATTGGGTAAAAATCGTGGTCTTGTTTGAAAGTGATCATCTTTGAATCGTCTTATTTAGTAGGTTCTGATGTTGTTCGTTGCGTTTTTGGTTTTTGAGCTGAAGAAGCTTTGGTCCTCTTTGTAAACGTATACTATTGTTGCTCTTAGCTGTTCGATATATGTGTTTTACAGAAGGATTGTGTGTATTTAACAGACGTTTTCATCTTGTGTTTTGGTACTGCAGCGATGATGCAGAAGTTGATTCGGATATTGATTATAGAAAGTCCGACAAATACGTGTCTCCTGTTTTTACTAAACGCAAATGGGGCTCTTGCTTGGAGTTTTTCGCGAGGTATGTATTAATTAAATTACGTACCATTCTCATTTGAACTCCGTAATTAGTTTTCCCGAATGCAGGTTTGTGATTTTCTAAAGACGCCGTCGCCGCCAGTCGATGAGGATGACGATGAGGAAGTTGGCGGTACGTACACATACAAGGTTCTAGGAGATGCCGAGGGAAATTTAGCGAAACTGTCTATTGATCTTTTTAACGTGAATAAGGTTGTCTGATACATTATTATGCTGTATTTTAACATTCCTTTCTTCTTTCTTATTCAATTATTCTTCTGATTGTTATTTCAGCATGCGCAGTTTAAGCTTGTGAAGGTTTGGAAGGTCAACTGTTTATCCTACTACAACTACATCACGTTCAGCGCACATCAATACGAAGAAGAGCAGCCTCTTCTTTTTAGAGGAGTTGTCTGTTTTCTTCCCAAAAAGAGGGCACTGTTTTGTGAGATAAAGGTTTGCTTAGACAATGATAATATTCGTATGGGCCTTGTATTATTTTCTTTCAGAAATCAGTTCTTCGTCTAATTGGTCAAGACTTGTCTTTTTAGGAGAACGATGATGTCGCACTTCTAAGCGATCAAGTGGCCATAAATATCAACACTCAGCCTCCTACGAACTAACTGGTAGAGGTTTAGCTTCATCCTGTGTTTCTTCTATGATTGATAAACTTCATTATTTCTTTTCATATGTTTTCGTTGCAGCGCCATCAAGAAAGAAAGACAATGGTACCACCTCTAGGTATTACTACTACTTAACTAATGGCTGTATTTAACTAATCATCGCTTTTGGATTTATGTGACTCTTTCTGCTTGACATCTTTTGTAGATCCTTTTAAACTTATTATCAAACTACTTGCCATTAGATTTGCAAAGTCAGTCTGAGCCTAATATGTGGCACAGCTCTTCAAACAAAGTCGATGTATTTACCACAGCCCTTCTAACAAACGCATACCCTATTTGTTCATAACGAAAACTATTTGTTCGAGGACGAACCACCACTAGAGTTGTTAAAAAGGGGCCGGCGGGGCGGGCCTGAGAAATTAAGGCCCGCTCCGTCCTCAGTGGGCCAGGCCAGCCCAAATTAAAAAAATTATTAAAATTATAAAAATTTATAAAACAGAAAACAATAAAAAATAAATACTTAAACTCTGATTTATTTCTTATCAAACCTAATCTCGTTAATAATAATCTATTTATATTATTAAACTTGATTAAATGAAAATTTGGAACTCGAAATTGTTAAAAAAAAAACTCAGATAACTTTTAATCGAGTTCTAGACCGATTTCCCTCTATGATGAATTCTCATATTTAGTTCAAAAGAATCCAAATTAAGACGAAAGCGATAATTCCTTCTCATATTCCTCTTCATTTCAAAGGTTAACGCTGAACTTCCCTTTGATGTGTTGTATAACCAGCCGTAACCATACGACATCCTTATATCGAGTCGTTTATCCCAAGAATTCAAAGGAGTTGAGTTGAGTTCACAGAATCCCTCATGGAGTAGTAATTAAATTGTCAGTAAAGAATTCTGCATTAAAAGAATGAAGAGATAATTTTAGAGGAATTTTATGACGAATTCAAACTCGAACTCAGGATTCTACGATGCCATCTTAATGGCCCGTTTGGATTCCGAATTTCGATCTGAATACGGATTTCTCCCAAATCTTCGATTTGACAATCGAGGAAATTTTGATTTCCTCCAAATTCGAGGGTAGATGCTTCTTATTTGTCAAATTTTAAATTCAATATCAAATGGCCCATTTCCGAATTCCAAAGTTGAGCTCGTAATGAGTTTTTAATAAATAATAATAATAACAACAGTAAGTGGTAATAATAATAAAAAATAGTTAAAGTGAACGATGAATCGAGCTGACTGCGAGGTCGATAAGCCGGTTCAAGCTTGTTACGGGCTCGCAATTGAGCAGGCTTGAGCTTGAGCTCACTAGTGGGTGCTCGAAAGCTCGCAAGGCGGCTCACGAGCTAGTTTTGTTTTGATTTTTGTACTTTTAATTTCATAGGAAAAGGTTATAACTCGATTTCGACGAGCGTCTCGAGCTCGAGCTTAGTTTCGAAATTCAAATTTCGAACTCCTAACGTTTGCCAAACAATGGATTTGGATTTGAAGTTACGATTTTTAAATCCACAATTTTAAATCATCTGAGACTGTTCAAATACGCTAATCCAAACGCACTCCAATAGAATTCTAGTAAGTTCCAAAAGAGTTCAAAGCGTTTATTTAATTCTAGAGAATTAGGTAGAATTCTAATAAGTTTTATGAAGAAAAGAATTCCTTACAGAAGAATTCAAAAAAATACTAAAAATTTAATATAAATCATGATGAATTGTAAAGAGAATTCACAGGAGTCCTTTGAAGTCTAACACTAAAAGATAACAAAAACTCTAAATTCAACCAGAGTTGTAGTTTATTTTTATTTTTTTTAATATCATGCTTCCATTGAGCAACGATATGATCACCGGATAATATTAAAGCAGTCATTGTGTTGGCGGAGTACAAACTTCCCCGTTACCTCCACACGTGTTTTGGCCAAATTATGAGAGATAACATTCCCACCTCGTCGAGTAAAGCTAAGGAAACATTATCAAGTAAAGGTTGACAAGCGTAAAAAGTCATCTACAATACTTCCCTATCACTGAGGAGTTTCGCTCATTCATGCATAATTTATTTACCATATCTCCCCTTAGCAATCACCTTTAGTTAATGTGTTAGGCATCCTTTCTGTCGAAGTAGAACAAGTGCATCACGTACAGCAATACTCCGATGAAGCCAGTATGCTCCGTAGTTTTCCATACAACATATTGTCCATCAAGTTCGGGGACACACTGATCGACACGCGGTGTGCTAATCTTAAGTTCAACTGCGACGTGTAATAAATAAAACTAATACATCGAAAATATTATATTACAAGTTTTCCATGATCGAAACCAATTTTCCTAAAAAAAAGGGAAAAAACAGATTTTCTCAATTACAGAAACTTCGAAAGTTACTGTAACAAAGTAATGTAGCAATTTCAAAAATTACGGTAGCACGCGATTTTGGAAAGTCACTGTAGTATTTTCGAAAGTTATTTTAACAAGAAATTTTCGCAGTTACTATTGCTGGCAATTAAATGGTACAGTATAAATAACATACTGATATTGCTTATTAGGGTAAGTATTTTAAATGGAAATCCGAATTTGTTTTTTTGTAGATTTTCAATACGTATATCAGTTGTGTGTTTCATGTTGTATCATTTTTTTTTACATGGGACCCTTACACTCATAAGTTTATATTACAAACCAAAAGTATAATTAAAAGAGAATGAATATTGTTAGAACAACTTACTACCACATAGAGTATATGTTTGTTAAATTAAAAATGTTCTACATGTTTTGTTTGATATTATATTATTTGTTGCTTTTAGGGTTCACATTCATATGGCACTCTAAACTTATAAAATCATATATTATGCAGATCGCTAAAACTTGGTAAGGTGTCGATATTTATTTTGATACGACAAACACTAAAACGTAGTACATTATGACTCAGCGATATTGAATTGTCACTTACTATCATATGGTACCGTAAACACGCTACTGCTTATTAAGATAGCCATATCTTTTCATAAGTTACATTTGTTTCGATGCAAAAACATTTTAAGATACGTAAATCCGTAACCGCCATTTGGCGTGTCGACGGCAAATTACAATCTACCCATGGTGTTGTTAATATAATACAATGATATCCAATTTTATTATATGAAATAAAATTGAATTTATAAATTAATTTAAAAATAATTGGGGATTCAACACTTAAATACCTACATCAGTAAAAATTAAACAGTTCAGTCCCCTGTCAGACTTATTTTTAACCAAGGTACCTAGTGAATTTTATTTTACTGATAGGTAACTAACTGATGGATTTACCCCTGATAAAGCAGATTCATTACATCCGTTACCTATATTTCTTATTTCACTTTACGTTCGTTCTTTAAAAAGAAAAAAAATCGCATCAGCCCAAACCAACCCAAATCGCGCGACTTACTCCTAGAAATCGACCTGCGATTTGTTTTTGTTTCAGATCAACGTCGTGGGTTCTCGTTCGTCGTGGTTTCCCCTTCTGGAATCTATAGGTAAGTCCTTCGCATTACAGTACGTCGTGGCATTTCGTCATGGTATTACCAATAGGCTTGTATCTAGTTTGATCTTGCCGTTATTCGTTGGGTTTAAGCATTTTCGGTTAATGTTCGTAACAATAGCTGCGTGTTTTTCGAATGACATCGATTTGTCGTTCAATTAGGGTTTATGTGTGTGTATCTTCAAATGGGTAGACTGATTGTGTCGATTCGGGGGGGTTTTGGAATGGGTCGATTTTGGGGTTTTCAAACGGAGTCAATTTATTTCGGTATTATATTATCACTGTATTTTGTACCATCTGTTTGGGCGAATTGGTACCCCGTGTGGGAATAAAATGGCACTGCTTGTTAACAGTGAATTTTCTGCAGAAATGCCTCCGCGAAACTGATTTGAGCTGTCTTTCAGGTGCCAGTCTGCGCTCTTTCGATCTACCATAAACAGTTTGCAGGGTAGCATGACCCCGGATCAAAAAGAAGCTATAAGAAGGTCCTCATTTCATTTTTTCTAGATATGCCTAAGATGTCACATTCGATTGCTCGAATTGTGGCTTTGATAAAGTGTTATAGTGTAGAGGCGAACACGTTTAGGTTGGGGGAGAATACGGATGTGGTATTCTCCCCACATAAATTTAGTGTAGTAATGGTCTTGCATAAGTCAACATGGATGTGTATCGTGCTTCTATGGCTGCTCGCATTTTACTTGACGAGCACAGTTGTATGCTTAATCTATAGGTTAAGTTAGTTGAATATACTGGGAGACTGTTTGGAGGATGTGTTGTTTATGTTGGTTAACTTATTTTGAGTTGGGGATGAGACTGTTTGGAGTTTGTTCATGACTCAGTGATGTTCGTTTGTTGTGTAGTTGTATGAAACTGTCTGTACTTTATGCAGTACCATATGTTTTATATTATCGTACCTTATCTTTTACATACAGAGTACCATAATATGCAAGTTAATCGTACCATTACGTATATATATACCGTACCATAAACAGAATATATAAAGAACTTTGTCTTTTATATTACCGTACAATATCTTTTACATACAGAGTACCATATATGCGGCTTAACCATACCATAACGTATATATACCGTACCATAAACAGAATATATGAATAACCTTGTCTTTTATATTACCGTACCATATTTTTTACATACAAAGTACCATAATATGCAGCTTAACCGTACCATTATGTAAATATGTGCCATACACAGAACATATGGAGTACTGTTCGACACGTGGTGCGTGAATGAAAGTGCGACAAGTAATAATTAAAACGAATACCTAATTACTAACACCGACGTGCGATAGGCAGTGGACCTATCGTTTGTAGTGCAGTAAAGTGAGTAAACGAGTATCGAACACAAGGAATAAATCAAGTACTAGTAGTGACCTATCGACTTGATATTTAGCCTAAATAAAATACGCAGATTGTTTTATGACTTAACCTAACAGACCGCTCTTAAATCAACTAGAAATTCAACGAATACGCTTAGAAATGACACGAAGCTTCAGATAATAAAGATGTGCTCGGGATTCGAATCCCGCTAGGTGTGGATCGCCCAAGACAATGAAATATCGTGCCAACGTGATTCTTGACTAAATCGCAGTAATTTTCCTACTCACTCGCGAATTTGCTGTCGCCCTAAACGCTCGTGGGGATCTAAAGTTCAGTAATTACTAATAGCGAGGATCGAGTATTTGCTTTCGCCCTATACTCGATTCCTATCTTCTACGAACGGCCTAATCGTTATTTAGCTGTCGCCCTAAACGATTTTCCTTACATTCACTTTAACACATAGACATATTAAAGCGAAGAAACAACTTCATAGAACAATAAATAGTTAGAATACGCAAATCACGATAAACATATGTCTTAAGTACGAATAATCCTAGCGTTCATCTAATCCCAAATACATAGGGAATTTAGCTACGCATAATAGACGGGAAAACAACGAAAGAAATAGAGAACAGAGAAAGAAGACTCATGATCTTGAATACTGATGATCTGGGGTGGTTGCGCTGATGAATCTTCGTTCTTCGTTCAATTGGGCATGTTTGCGTCGTTGATCCGTCTCTTGCGCTCCGGGACGCAATTCTGTGTTCTTCAGGGCTCTTTTTCGTCTCTTGAGGGATTAGGGTTGATATTTGGTAGGTGTCCCCCTTTTCTGGATCGAAATCGGGCCTTTATAGTGAAATTCGACATTGTCACGGCCTGGGACATGATAGGTCACGGCCGTGACACTGTCGGGGCACAAACTGGAGCTCACTGCCGTGCGTCATGGCCTCGTGCAGAGGTGTCACGGCCGTGACACTTTTCCAGCTTTGCGACAGTTTTGTATTTCTCTCAGATGAAGGGGTAAACGATGTCCGATTGACCTTAAATTTTAACCATAGATAGAAGATTCGCCAATCTTGATTCTGACCAAAGGGATTCTCAATCCGATGTCTGGATTGAGAGATATTAATTTTCTAATGCTGCTGCTGCTATGGGTCACGGCCTGGACCGTCTTCAGTCTAACTCTCTGCCAAGTGTCACGGCCAGGTGCACTAGGTGTCACGGCCGTGACCTTCACCAGTTTTCATCGTTTTCGCGCCGTTTTGCCTCGTTTTCGCTCCTTTTCGTCCGAAACTCGTCCTAAAGCCTTATAATACCAAAACAAGTAGAAATAGGGTTAATAAGTGCATAAAATGACTACGAAAACTCTATTATGAGCCAATTAAATACTATGATAAACGTACTATAATACGTTTATCAAGTACCTTGTCTTTTATATTACCGTACCAAACTGACACATATAGAGTACCATAATGCTCAGGTTAACCTTACTATTAGGTATGTATATACCGTGCCGTAAACAGATATATGACATACCTTATCTGTTGTACAGTAAGGTACCTTATCTTGTATAGTAAGGTAACTTGTCGTTGACATATATAGTACCATAATCAGCAGTTTTAGCATATCACGATGTATACATATATAGTACCATAATATGCAAGTACACCGTACAATTTGTTATTCAATCAAAAATAAATAGATTCCTAAGTGAATCGCGTTGTTGTGCGTGATTTTGACAATTCCTAACAATAATAAAATGATTATAAAAACAGAAAAAATTGCACATGTAGGACTCACCAGATTTTTCAAATTATGTTGTAAGATATTATTGCTCTATCCTTATATTCTAAAGAATCTTGGAGTTCTAAGGGTTAATTCATGCGTGTAAGGCTAATGCACCTAATTTGATCTGAAACGTAACTAATACTCTATATTAGCATTTTAGGGTGGTTCCAGATGAAAAACTAATTCGTACGACCTCGAAAAATACTAACCTTAGTATGACGTATCACATATTTAAGGGAATGCGTACCTTACTTAGCTTTGTAGGGGTATCTGTTTTTTTTAAGCGTACCATCTCAGACACGGTTGTAGTACCCAAAATTACATATGATATCAAAGAATTTATGAAAGCAAATGACATGTCAGATGAGCTGTCTTTCTTGATTTAATACCTCGTATGTCAGGAAATGTCTACTCATGACAGAAAATGTCATAAATATGTCCAGTCATGACAGAAAATGTCAGAAATTGTCTGTTTCTTTTTCCACATCAACATCTTCTGAAATGCTTCATTTCTAACGAAATATACCCAAGTGTCACATTCAAACTTTTAATTTATACGGTACCTATATCTGAAACGATACAGTACCAAACTGGCATAAATTACGATACCAAATTGGCAAATATTACAGTACCAAATTTGCATATATTACAGCACCAAATTGGCATATATTACAGTATCATGTTGGGTTAAATTACATTACCATTGGCATATATTACGGTACCAAACTGGCATATATTATAGTACCAAATTTGCATATATAACGGTACCAAATTGGCGTATATTATAGTACCATGTTGGCATATATTACGGTACCAAACTGGAAAATATTACAGTATCAAATTTGCATATATTACGGTACCAAATTAGCATATATTAGAGTATCATGTTGGCATAAATTAAATTACTAGTGGCATATATTTCGGTACCAAACTGACATATATTAAGGTACCAAATTTGCATATATAACAGTACCAAATTGGCGTATATTACAGTACCATGTTGGCATATATTACGGTACCGAACTGGCAAATATTACAGTATCAAATTTGCATATATTAGAGTATCATGTTGGCATAAGTTACATTACCATTGGCATATATTACAGTACCAAACTGACACATATTATGGTACCAAATTTGCATATATAACAGTACAAAATTGGCGTATGTTACAGTACCATGTTGGCATATATTATGGTACCAAACTGGCAAATATCACAGTACCAATTTGCATATATTACAGTACCAATTTGGCATATATTACAGTACATTGTTCCCATCATAACCGAACATATATGCAACTTCTATAAATGGTACGCTGTATAGTTTAGATTGATATTGCGTAACCGGACATTTTGGTACTGTATAGACAGGTTACTTGGTACGTAATATAAATACACAAAGATACTACATAACATAAATGTCCAATCGGACTGTATTGCATAATATATTTACGTAGTAAAATAACATACAGTGGTACGTAATATACATAAGAAAAGGTACGTCGTAACAGTTATATAAAAAAATTCGAAATCTCCATGGATTAGCCTCAATAACTATCAAATCCTAACAATGCACCATTATATGGAGCTCTTGGATCGCATTGAGCTCCGTTTTGGGCTAAACCTCAAATGCGTGAAATCGATTAACCAAACTCAAACCAAAAGAAAAGCTTACCTGACAAAATCAACACGAGAACCCAACGTTCAAGAGGCTCGTCGATCATTGGTATGGTGCCTATATTTATTTTGATACGTCAAACACTAAATGTAGTACATTACGACTCAACGATATTGAATTGTCACTAAAATAAAAATTGAATTTATAAATTAATTTAAAAATAATTTAATACATATGATAGTATAGTATGTGGTGGCCCATTAACACTTTTGCCCGTTAGGCCATTAAGAAAGCCCATTAGGGTTATATATATATATATATATATATATATACACATATATGCCATTAGGACGATCGACCTGAGGTTGGCGGCCGGGGCTTACGGCGTGTGCCATGATGCATTCGCCGAAGATGTTCGGGAGGTTTTCTTGCGCATCAGGACGGCTCTCGGCGATAGCATGGAAGCAGAGAATAATAAGGTTCACACCTTGTCCATCATTTTTGAGCAACTATACATGGCCAAGGTTAGTTTTTTTAAAAAGCGGCCCTTTCTCTTCCTGATTCTTACCGCGATTCGGCTCGTTTTTTTTGTTGCCCGACCGGAGCGATGAATCGATTCGAAAACGATAATTGGGTTTATGAATTATATTCGATTGTCATTAAATCAACCATCAAGTAGCCGCGCTATTTCGGCTCAGGTTCAAACATTCTCACAATAGCGAGCCCACTTCCTCCGGCGCCATGGGAGAAGGGCCTTTGCACAGCGTGCGGCGTAGACAAAGAGGACGAGGACGTAATCATCCGCCGCAGCACATGCGACTCCGAGTTCCACTCGGGATGGTCTGAATAATCCTCGGCTCGATAAAATTCCCGAGGGAGTAGGGACAAAAATGGTGCTGCGATCCTTGCAAGGAAAAAAAGGAGGACGTTCCGGAGGGACATCCTCGAATGCTGACGCTTTTTTTTTTAACTCGTCGCAGAAAATCCTCTTACTGAAGCTCTTGTTCGAGACCGCGACGACTGAAGCGCCAGCCGAGGACCAGCATATGACCAACCTAGCGAACGATTTGGAACTTCTCAGATGCAAAGGAGCTCATCAAGGGCACGTAGAGCCTCCACCACCGGGCCGGGCTGAGGACGGACCCACTACGAGGGGTCATACGAGGGCTCTGAGCAAACTAGAGAAGAAGCAAGGCGGGCCCGTGGAGCGGTGCAGGTGCTTGGGGCCGATGGACCGCCCACTGCAAAGGCTGCCACCTCGATTTGGACACGAAGTACGAGCACCGAGACCACCTTAGGATGGGCTGTAAGCGTTTCGCATCCTCTTACTACAAGAGGCAGATGACGGCCGAAGAAGACGATTATCATCCTCCTATGCAGATGAAGAAACTGAAGAGCACGGCCGCCCACGAAGAAGCTCCTTCCCCGAGGATGCCCAGCCGCCACCCGCCAAATCCCCTCGTCATCAAAGATAAGCACCAGCCATCTTGGTCTTCTGCTTCTCATGCTGCCCGGGAAGAGGGTTTTCTCCTGCCCGGGACTTCGCCGGGCAGCATCTTCCCATAATCTTCGCCGAGGACTATAGCTAGAGAAGATGGTGGGCTATCGTCGGAATTTCTGAGAGGGCTTAAGATGGACTTGCTTGATATAAACTTTTTGCTTCCGAGAGAAGCTGTTAGAGAATCGAGGGGGGAAAGGAGGCGATTGGCGTGGCGGGATTTCGTGAAAAGAGAGTATTTGAGGCGCGAGTGGCGCTTTTGGTCGTCGGCGGCGGCCGATATTAGGACGTTGTCGGCGCTCGCTTTGTGGATTTACGCGCTCGACTTGGCTCTCTCGTATGACCGACCTTGGTGATGTGGGAAGTCTTTACTATTAGTGCTAGATATGATTGTAATGTAGTGCATAAATATATATATATGAGGTTTGCTATGGTGTCCACCTACCGTGAGCAACCACCGTGAGCACCATAAGCAAATCTCTCAATTGTTTGCTTTTTTTCGATTCTCAACGATGCCAACACCTCCGTAAACCCTCTCATATCCATTGCTAACCTAAATCACCATCTCCAACACGTTAATTTTTAAGAAAATCATCACCTCGGTACTTCGTCAACAGTGAATACGAAATAATGAATTTTCTTAAAAATTAACGTGTTGGAGATGACGATTTAGAATAGTAATGGATATGAGAGGGTTTACGGAGGTATTGACGTCGTTGAGAATCGAAAAAAGCAAACAATTGAGAGACTTGCTTATGGTGCTCACGGTGGTTGCTCACGGTAGGTGGGCACCATAGCAAACCTCATATATATATATATATATATATATCATATATATATATTACATATATATATATATATAGAGAGAGAGAGAGAGTATTTGTTGAGTAATTTATAATTCCAACATACATATGTTAATAGTATTTAAAGAAAATCAATAAATGAAATGACAGAAAATTAAAATAGAGAATGATGGACAGTTGGGGTTAAATTAATTTGAGGTAGTAGTTACTATGAGCGACTTAAAACACAAAAACACTATGGAGTATTTTAGTTCTGATTTTGGATGTATTGAGGCCATCTCCAACCATTACTCTAAATATACAGTTGCTACAGTACCATTTCTTCAAATATAGAGTTTGAACAGTATCAATAAACTCCAACCATCTCCTCTATATTTAACTCTATACAGAATATTCTCAAAATATCCCTTTTAATTTAATTATATTATAAAGATTTGTATTATCATTTTCGAGTTTAATATTTATAAAATAAAATATTTATCATCCTAAAATTTTATAAAAATCTATAATATTTCATAATATCATTTTAGAGCATTTAAAAAATACACGTAAAGTAGGAAAAAAAAAAGATAAAGAAAAAAGAAAACTCATTTTCGCTAGGGTTATAACTGTAATTGTGCATCGATATCCCCAATCTTCCATCGTCGTCTTCATCTGCTCCACTCCAATGAAAATAAACTCATTCCATGCCCAAGCTTCTTCCGTCAAATGTCACTATATAATATACAATAATAGGATATAATTCGAAATAAACAGAAAACAAAAAAGAAAAAAGAGAAAAAACGTTTACCGGGTGAATAGTATCCCGCTAACCATAGAGGGGGACTGTTCATTCCTCCAGAATTGGCGTGGCATTTGAAGGACCGTTGGAGCTCCCCAAACGCTATTACTGGCGTTTAAGGTGGCGTTTAGAGGACGGTTGGAGATGCTCTGAGTGTGGACATTTCGAGAAAGCTATGTATAATGTCAATATATCTATATATATAAAATATATATCATATAAAACCATTCAAGCAAACAAAAATTTGAGCATGCAATATTAAATCTAAGAAATAACATAGGTTACAAATATCAATATATATAATATTATGTTCAGTAATTTATAGTTCTAACCTCTAATATTAGTATATAAGAGAAAAAAAATTAATTTATGAAAATACATTTAAAAAATAAATAGAAAATGAAGGATAAGTAGGTTAAAATTAATTTGAGATAGCCACTATCAATATGTCGCATTTTATTTTTGACATGAGTTTTTCAAGCAACCCACTTATAGTATCACAAAAAGTATAATATGTGACCTAACCAAATAAGCAAGCAAATCAATTTGAAATACACATCAATCATGAATGCAGACATTAAGTCTAGGAAATAACATTAGGATATTACTCGAACGAATAATTAACATTAGGATATTACTCGTACGAATAACTCAAGATATAACATTCGAATTATAAACTCAAATTCTAAAAATATTTGGTGTCACCTTATTGTGTTCCGCTAGCATCGTCAATATAATCAAATATCAGAGAGATTTCTACTACAAATATATATGTTTGGAGCAATATCACCAAATTCTTGTATCTTCACATCATCACGAGGGTTGATATGTATAGCGTAAATATCGCATGATGAAAATATCTAAATACACTTTAAGCAATAGCGCGTTAAATTGCTCATATATATGCATGTATTTTAAAGGCAAATACGGCGCGATAGCGCACTAAAGATTGCTATTAAAACACGGTTAGTATATGGTGAAGTTCTCAAATAAAATGTTATATATATGACTTTAGGTAACAGATATAATTTATTTAAAAATCTAATAGAATTTGGTGAATTTATAGAAAAATACCTAATTGTATAAAAAATTTTGCAAGTCAGTACGCATGTCAGAAAATTTTTTAGATAAGTACTCGTTCGACTGTGCGTACCATTTTTCCAGTCTTAACGTATGGTACCTATAAATGTTTCATGCGGTACCTTGCGGCAAGCTATATGATGGTACCATTTCTAACTGTTTTACGTACCACAATACGTTTCTCTATGGTACCTAAATGTGTGATATGATGTACCTTGCGGCGGACGGGTACCAATGTGCAAAATATTTATTCTGACAGGTACCTGCATATGAAAAAAATACTGACAGAGTACTGATTTGCTAATCTTTTATGTTAATGGGTATTTTTATGCGAAATGCCCATAGAATTTTGTATATATCCCTCATATATAATATTTAATTACTACAAGAACCATCATTTTTCCAAAATCTCCAACGAGCGTAAAATCAGAATCTTAAATGGGCCAAAATTCTAAGCCCAAATAAATATTGAGCTCGAAACCATAAATGTATCCAGAGGGCCTTTCTCTTATAATATTTCAACGTTGTCTTTGTTCGAATTCACCTCCACTCCGAGCCACCGCGACGCACCCGCCGCCGGGCATTTCCTCCATCTCAGAAGAAGCATCTCCGATACCTTCTTCGTCCGTCGGAAAACCCTACTCAACCTAGTGCTCTGTGAAGTTTCAGGTATTAAGCATTTCCTATCTTTGTGATGTTTAGCTGCTGAGCTAGGGTTTCTGTACGAATTTGGCATATGTTTCTCTATTCGAAGGGATACTGATTGATTATTGTATTTGTGAGCTTGCGAGTTTAGGTTTAGAAGCGAATTTCCAATGAATCCGCTTACGTTGGTGAAGCGCATCCAAAACATTAACAAAAGAGAGTCAACTCTAGGAATTTCAGAGGAAGCATCTTGGCACGCCAAGTATAAAGATTCGGCTTACGTTTACATCGGCGGGCTCCCCTTCGATCTGACCGAAGGCGACGTCGTCGCTATATTCGCTCAGTATGTTCTCTCTTTTCGTTCACGTTGTTAGATCTCCGTCATTTGCATCTTGAAACTATCGAAGATTGATTTTTAAGACGCATAGGTATGGGGAGATTGTCGACGTTAACTTGATCAGAGACAAAGGCACTGGAAAATCAAAAGGCTTTGCTTTTCTCGCCTACGAGGATCAGAGAAGCACGAATCTCGCAGTAGGTTGGTTCATCTTCCTTACAATTTTATGTCTTTTTTCAATCTAATCAAGTAATTGCTCGTGCTGTATTATTCTATAAAACAATTGAGTTGTTCGTCTTGATTTTTCGTAGACAATCTGAACGGAGCTCAAGTTTCGGGCAGAATCATCAGGGTAGATCACGTAACCAAGTATAAGAAGCTCGAGGAAGAGGATGAAGAAACTAGGCAGCAGAAGAGAGAGGAACGAGGCGTCTGCCGTGCGTTTCAGAGAGGAGATTGCCAGCGTGGCGATGCCTGCAAATTCTCTCACGACGAGCAGGTGAGAATTAAGGGCTTGGTTGGTCGACTTTTTTTATCGATAGTATACATCTTTCTTGATTTGATTTCTTCACATGATCCCATAGATTTTATCGAACTTGGCTTTGCTTCTTTGTTGGTGCAGAGAGCTGCTAATACTGGCTGGGGTGCGAAGGAAGACAGGCCTTTGCAGTGGGGTAAAGACAGCAGATCTCAGGTTATTACGAAAAACGACGCTGGCCCTTCTCAAAGCGGGAGAAGAGTTAGTGAGAGAGGCTTCGGACCGAAGGGGGGCGAGGAAGGTGACCGAAAATCTGAAAACGAGCAAGAAAGAAGAGATGCAAGGAGGCAGGTGGAACACGGAGAAGAAAGGTCGAGATCAAAGTACGAAGATGAAAGGTCGAGAAAGCGCAAAAGTGAATCGTATCAGCGAGGGGAGAAGTACGATAGGGAACGAGATGGCAGGCATCGAAGGAGGGATGATCGACGAGACTGAAGATGAATAATGGCAACCATTGATTTTCTTTTTATCATTTGGGAAAGAATGGAAGATGAGTTTATTACTGCTTTGTTGCGTCTTTCGCTCGAGCATTATTATTTTCCTAAGCACACTGTGTGCGTGAAAAAAAGGTCACTGAAAAGTGAAATCTCATTTATCTGTGTGGTAAGATTGCCTGCCATGTGGTTTCATGAGATGCTTGTGTAACTTAGTTTTTGTATTCTATTAAGGATTCTTATATCTTATCAGATTTGTATGGGATCTAATCTAAACATCGGAGAAACATCTTAAATATGGTAGTTCTTTTTCTTTTACAACGAAAGCTTTATTAAACTTAAAAAATTTACACGGACTAAAGAGTCCAAATGCACGCTCCGGTAACAATCGACCATCCAGAGGGAGGAAAGCTCTCAGAGAAACGAACACGTCTAAATATGGTAGTTTAAAGCTTATCAAAATATAGTGGAGTAAAAATAAATTAAAGATATTGTTTCGTGGTAGTTTAGCTAAGTGATAATAAAGCTAGAAAAATTTGGAAATAATAACAGCGTTTGTAGTCCAACGGTCAGGATAATTGCCTTCCAAGCAATAGATCCGGGTTCGACTCCCGGCAAACGCATTTCTCTTTTTCTTTTTCCTATTATTTAGTTAATTTTTATTACTTTACTGTAATCTAGTGCGCTTCATTTTTGCTGTCGGGAAAAAGGACGCAATGTAGTAAGCGCTTTCTTTGATGTAATAAAGGTTGACAGACTAATCGTTGTATACCAACTGATGTGCTTGTCGCGATCTTTTTTTTTTTCTTTCTTGTAGAAGATTGTTGAATAAATTCATTAGGACATATACATCTCTAAAGTCAGACTGGAAACAGTAATAAGACATGTCTCTTAAACTCGGTCCGGAAAATTTTGATTCAATTGCAATAGAATAGCATATAGCAGATAGCATAAAAACAAAAACCACTGAGTTTGCAACGATCCTAAAGAAGAAAAGAAACACAATCTTTTCTGAACAAATTCCAGAAAGAAAATAAAGATGACACACACTGATTACTTAATACAAGGCTATATGATAGCCAACGACTGCATAAAATATATCAAAGAGCAGCCATCATCGACTTACGAGTCGAGGAGTCCCCCGTTTTTATGCCTGTATTGTAATATTATATATATAAAAAGGACACGAGCAAAGCATATTGTCTAACGTAAGACCACAAATCGAAACAATGATGCAAAGTTATGATGGTACTAAAATTATTTATGTTATGCTTGCCTTGTTTGCGATGTTGTTGGAGAGCCAATCGAGACCTTCGTACAGCCCTTCGCCGGAGGTAGCACAGGTGCTCTGAATATACCTGTGAAAAGGGGTGGAACTATCAATACGAAACTCCTCATTGAAATAAAATACCTAAATGATCTCAGATAATTCAGAGAACTTGAATGAATCATTCGATAAAACGACAAGAAGTATATATACATACCAGTGGCGCTGCCTGAGGGAGTGAAGTCCGAGTTTGTCGGTTATTTCAGCAGCGTTCATTGCGTTGGGAAGATCTTGCTTGTTCGCGAAAACAAGTAATACTGCATCTCTCAGCTCGTCCTAGAATGAGCAAGGGTAAAATCAACCCATATAAAGACAGCGCGATTAGTATCACGAGGAAAGCAGTTTTTGGTGTTATGCCATGCCGTTTGGTAACAATGAATTCATTCGAAACTATGTGGTAAGAAATTAATGCTCCTTTTACAGTACGGGGTGGAAAAGCGAACGAAGAAGATAGAAGTTGTCACCTCATTCAGCATCCTGTGCAGTTCATCCCTTGCTTCCACAACACGGTCTCTGTCATTACTATCCACCACGAAAATGAGGCCCTGCGTGTTTTGGAAGTAGTGCCTCCACAATGGACGGATCTGCAAAAAGAGTCGTGCAATTTAGTTTAAAGGCTGGAAGGAAATAGCTTAAGCTCTTTTCTGGATCGTAGGACCGTCGAGCCAAGCTCATCATATGTCATAAACAACAGCCTCACCTTGTCCTGGCCTCCGACATCCCAAACTGTGAAGCTAATGTTCTTGTACTCAACAGTCTCCACGTTGAAGCCTACGTATAGAGATCAAGCCTCAAAAAATTGGTAGCATAAACATTCAACTCTAAGAACTCAACTAGGGAATGAAACCAAAGAGAGTAAAACGCTCATAAAGAACAATGGAAAGAGTTGCAAAAGGAATAAGAAAACATACCAATGGTAGGAATGGTGGTAACAATCTCTCCGAGCTTGAGCTTGTACAAAATAGTGGTCTTACCAGCAGCATCAAGACCAACCATAAGGATGCGCATCTCCTTCTTGGCAAAAAGCCTGCTGAAAAGCTTCGTGAAAGTCAGCCCCATTTCTTTTTCCTGCTTCCGATATCCCTGCAAACCACCAGACACAAATTAGTCTCTCAACCGAGACAAGACACTCGATACCAGCTCTTAATATGTCCATAACCATCACTAAAAAGTCAATGCTCTCAAAAACTAAGATGCGTCATAGAATAGATTGCCAATGAAAGGCGAGATAAGTCATAGATGCACAGAACAATACACCTAATGCAAATACGAAGCCACCATCATTTGGCATGTTAAAACCCCACACTTTTGTTTTAAATTGCAGTTTCCAATTGAAAAAGGCTAGGCCATTTCCAGCAGGCAAAATTCTAGTTTTTTCTCCCAATGCGTGCCAGCTAAATAAGTTCTTATTCCCAATAAAATCTTGTTCTAGCCTTGTCGAGAGACATTATCATCATTACCATCAGCTCAGATCTAAAATTTATACCACAAGCATTCATCATGTGGCTAGTGATTGTCCAAACAGACAACCATCCAATGCCCATCCCCATACCATACACTGATCGAAAGCCATCAAACAGAATCGAACGATCAATGTGTTCCAAAAATTGCGGATCAAAGCCATCCAACGCAAAACTCAGCTCAAACAGAATCGAACGATCAATGTTTCCAAAAATCCAGCTCATAGCATGCACAACAAACACACAGGACCACGCATAAACACAACAATTCAAGAAGCAAAGAACAGATCTCAGAAAATACGACACAGATTAGTAATTGACGAACCTTCAGATGATAGGTAGATCTCGCGACGTGCTAACCAAGTTGAGAGAAAACAATTTGAGCTGCCTTTACTACCTACCATACCAATAGAAATCGATTTATCTATTATCTCTATTCTCAACGCCTTACGAAACTAAAGGTCAATAATACCCCTGGTAGTGGTATGTCAAAAAGTGAGGACATATTTTCAAAGGAAATTACTTTCCATTTTTCTTTCAAAAAGAGATTCTGAATTGCTATTCACCGCCCCTTTTTCCTAGTCACCGCCCCCTAAAGGGCTGAAAAAAGACGATTTTGCCCTTTTGAATTTAAATTTCTATTTAAGGTCCTTTTCCAGACAACAATTTTCATATAGCAATTAAACATTCAAATCAGACTCAAACAAAACAAAAAAAACGTTCAAATCGCAATGAATCGTCTATTTGGGAAATGGAAAAGTCAAAAGAAAGCGTCTATTGGCACGGATGGTAATCAAATTCTCGTAAATTTCGTTTTTATAGACGTGAATTCTCGAAAATTGGTTTGATTCGAGCGAAAATTTCGGCCCGACCGAAACATAATTTCGGTCAACACAAGGGGTGACCGAACAACAATTTCGGTCAACCCTTGTGATGACCGAAATTCAATTTCGGTCGCCCAAGAGGGTGACCGAAATTCTAGTTCGGCCGCGACTGTCGTAGCCGAAATTTGGATTCGGCTAAGACTGTCGCGGCCGAGATCCTGTTTCGACTACGACAGAGGTGACCGAAATCGCGTTTCGGTCGCCTCTTAGGGTGACCGAAATTTGATTTCGGTTGTTAATTTTTGTTTTTTTTGGTCAGACTTGGAGAGTGTCCCGGAGGATTCCACGGGCGACGGGATAAACTACAGTCGGCATTTTCGCGAAGGAGGACGATTTCCAACCGACGTGGAAGCCATTAACTGGGCGAAAGGCGTCGCTATTGGTCTTGGTTTCGAGGTGATAATTTCGTCGCACAAGAAATTAGGAACAAAAAAATTGATTAGATGTTCTCGCGGAGAACGTTATAGAGGCAAGGAGGATGAATTGGAGAGGCTGTCGAAGTCTAACAAGTGCAGGTGTCCGTTTGTAGTCATAGCCCAGCAAGATCCAGCTACTAAGGAATGGTTCATTCGTACGGGCCCACCTGAAAAATCCACGCACAATCACCCTCTGATACATTATCCCGAGGGACACCGCCAGACGATTGGGTTAAGCAGCCAGGCAAAGAAGGTCGTAGAGGAAATGAGTGCTGCGCAAGCGAAACCATCACATATCCTCTCAGTGATGAGGGCTCGACACAGCGTAGATAACGCAATGATCCGACATATTTATAATTACAGAGATCGTTTGAAGAAGCAATATTCTGAGGGTCGAGACGTGGTGAGTCAGTTGATGCACCAGGCGACAGAGTCCGGATATTTTGTTGAATATAGAAGAGACGAGGAGACTAATATGCTGACACATGTCTTTCTCGCACACCCGGAGTCACTCGCACTGCTGAGGACGTATCCTTATTTTATTGGGATTGACTCGACGTACAAGACCAATAGATATAAGATGCCTCTTGTTGAGATTATAGGGATGACTCCCTGTAATCACAACTTTCTGTGTGGGTTTGCCGTCATGGAGGACGAGACGGAGATCAGTTATCGGTGGATGTTGCAGTCTATCAGGGATATTCTAGGGTCAGCTGTCCACCCGTCGGCGATTGTCACTGATCGTGAGTTGGGTGAGAACTTAGATATCAGAACAGATTCGAACATTGGGTGCAGTTAATGCGAAAGAATGGCCTATTATAATTCACTTTGTATTATATTGTATTATATATTTTATTAATGAATAATAACATTAAGTATTTTATATGTTATTATTTTATACTATTATATTTTTCTATTATTATTTTTTGTTCTTATTTTTAGTATTTTTTATATCTTATTATTTTATATTATTAGTACTATTTTATTCTTATTATTATTTTTTTATATGTTATTATTTTATACTATTATATTTTTTTATTAATATTATTTGTTCTTATTTTTAGTATTTTTTATATATTATTATTTTATATTATTACAACTATTTTATTCTTATTATTATCTTTTTAATATGTTATTATTTTATACTATTATTTTATATTATTAGTATTATTTTGTTCTTATTTTTAGTATTTTTTATATATTATTATTTTATATTATTACAACTATTTTATTCTTATTATTATTATTTTTATATGTTATTATTTTATACTATTATTTTATATTATTAGTATTATTTTGTTCTTATTTTTAGTATTTTTTATATATTATTATTTTATATTATTACAACTATTTTATTCTTATTATTATTTTTTTATATGTTATTATTTTATACTATTATTTTATATTATTAGTATTATTTTGTTCTTATTTTTAGTATTTTTTATATATTATTATTTTCTATTATTACAACTATTTTATGACGAATATTATTTTTTTTATATGTTATTATTTTATACTATTATATTTTTTTATTAATATTATTTGTTCTTAATTTTAATATTTTTTATATATTATTATTTTATATTATTACAACTATTTTATTCTTATTATTATTTTTTTTATATGTTATTATTTTATACTATTATATTTTTTTATATATAATTATTTTATATTATTAGTATTATTTTATTCTTATTATTATTTTTTTATATGTTATTATTTTATACTATTATAATTTTTTATTAATATTATTTGTTCCTATTTTTAGTATTTTTTATATTTAATTATTTTTTATATGTTATTATTTTATACTATTACGTTATTTTATTAATATAAATAAAAATAGTACGTGTTCGGTATACAAACGAAGGACAACGACAAATAAAAGCAGATCATGGAGCATTGCGCCAGCGGTCGTTCATTTCGTCCAGCTTGTCTCTGTAGCGCTCCGTCTGCTCCTCGTCGTGGAGCTGCTGCGTAGATAGCATCTCGGTGCTCAAGGCATACATCGAGCTGTACCACTGTACACAGAATTGATACATATAAAAATTGATTAAACATACAAAATCTGAATCACTTAATATTACGTACGTAGTCTGAGTGGCTGCGCGGGGGTATGCCGCCCGAAGAGGATCCCGACTCCGACGATAACAGACGAGGATGAGAATGTCGCTCATACCAGTCCACGTACCCTTGGACGGCCTCGCCAAGGTAATCTGCAGTCGCCCGGCTGATGTACGATAGATTGAGAATGTACGCGTACGAGAACTGCCGCCAAGCAAATTCTGCTGCGTCGCCAGAATGGTGCACCTTATACCATTTCGGGTCTGCTGGCATGTACGCCTTCTGTGGCGGACTCATCGGCGGTGGGATGTGCTGCACGTAACCCAACTGGCGCAACACTCTGGAGGGTACGTAGGGCTCAACAATGTCGCGATATCGTACCCAGCCTACGAAAATAGTCCTCATGTGGTGCGCCGCTGGATCGGGGCCGTAGGGCAACCAAGCAACCTGATAACAGTTTGCAAATTTGTATATAATCGTCGTGAATATAGAATATAATCACTTAATATACCTCGCTCGCAGTCATCATGTCTAGCTGACGGCGGATCTCAATCAATCGGTGGCCCGTCCGCTCGTACTGAGACACGGACCACATGCGTGATCGTGCGTCGCAGGCCTCCACATGATGGGGTAGACGGTGTGGGCGAAAGCATGGGAAGTAGTCGTAGATCCACGCCTGTAATAACGACAGGCACCCAGCTAAACCCCTTGAATCCGCTCGGCTTGCGAGGCCAAGCTGGCGATGGAGGTAAGCAAGAGCGGCCGACCCCCACGAGTGGCCGCTGGCAACTGGCAGCGATCGATAGAACTCGTGCATGATGTCGGGCTTCACCCGGTTCCCGCTCTTGTCGACGAACAGCGTCGACCCCGGTAGAATCCACAGCCAGGCGATTGCCTGGAACCCTGCCGGCCTATTTCCAGACCGCATCCTCTGCATCACGTCTTTCGACGCGACCGCACCGCCTCTCCATAATCCCCGCAGCGCGTCTGCGTTAACCCCCATAATCTCCCTCGCCGCGATCTGCTGGTCGCCGCTGTCCGGGGTGCCCGATACCGTCCTCCCCTCGATCGGGATACGCAGGATCTGCTCGACGTCGTGGAGCATGATCGTCATCTCACCCCACGGCATGTGGAAGGTGTTCGTGTCAGGGTGCCAGCGCTCCACAAAAGCGCTCAGAAGAGGCTGGTCCAAGTGACCCAGCATGGCATCTGTGAGGTGGCTAAGCCCCGTGCCATCGATCTCGCTCTGAGTCTCCGGCGGGAATTGGCAGTACCACTGCTTAAGCGACCGAAGCACTGACGCACGCTGCTCGCACTTCAGTAGGGGTCGATCCTCCTCACCCATCCAGATGCGGGGCGCGATGTGCCCCAAGTAACTAGGGATCACCTCGCCGTCTTCTGGAACACCTGACTGTGGCCCCTGCACCCTCCAGGAATCGTCATCTACGACCCTGGAGCGCTTGCTCCCTAATTTATGTTTTAAGAATTTCCCAAAAATAAATATTATATATTTTACGTATATTAAGACACTACATCGCAATACAGTTTATAAAGGAGAATGAAATTACCTGAGGAGACCGGTATCGCATCGTCGTCGGATGACTCAAACGACTCCGCATCGTAGGGCATCTCCTCATCCGCAGGCGCCTCCTCATCCGCAGGCGGATCGTATTCCGCATATACGGAATGAGAATCAAGAGCTCGCTGCCGCCTCTCCTCCTCCCGTTGCCTACGAACGGATGCATCAACGCCGCGCGCCCTCTTATGACGCTCTCCAGATCCCTCCGACGGGGCCGGTCTGCTGCTTCCTCCAAGTAGGGACTTCCCACCCTTGGTCTGCAATTACATATTTATTAAAAAAATAATAATAATTGACCGAAAAAAATTTCGGCCAAACAGTGGCATGACCAAAATCAAGTTTCGGTCGGGGAGGATCCGACCGAAACCGGATTTCGGTCTAGCCAGATCCGACCGAAACGTGATTTCGGTCGGAACCCCGGCGACCGACGAACGATTTCGGTCGTTCAAGACACGACCGAAATCATATTTCGGTCGAGCCTGTTGCGACCGAAATCAGGTTTTGGTCGCGACTGGGCCAACCGAAATTTCGGTTTGGTCGTGCCGTTTTCGCCCTATTTCGCGTCCGATCGCCCGTTTTCAGCCTAATTCGATCCGTTTTCGACAATCTATCTACATACGAATGAACTTACGACAGTTTTCTTACCAATCGTGACAGGACCCCCTTTCCCTTTCCCTTTCCGTGTCCTCGCTCTATTACGATTTGCAAAGTTCTCTGTTTTTTTGTTTAATTTGGTTGTGTGATTTGAAAAGTGTTGCGTCGTGTAGGATTTTAAAGAAAATTCTTACTTTTTATTATATTTTACCTTTATAAATTAATTTAAATAACATAAGGGCATAAACGTCTTTTTTCAGCCCTTTAGGGGGCGGTAACTAGTAAAAAGGGGGCGGTAAATAGTAATTCCCAAAGAGATTGGATATACAATACAAATATACAACTCATCATTTAGCACAAGCTAAACTCATTGAAATTTATCGGATTCATTTACTCAAAATTTTAGGGATTTACACTTTTTTTGGTAAATTGTGTATTACATTTACCACGAACAAACTGGTCTTTTTACAGCACCCATTTGACACCTTAGCAACAAAATACTCAAGCGCTATAAAGGGATTTACACTTGGTCCCCCTATGTTTAATGCTTTTTAAGTTGTGTCCAAAGTTATTTTTAATTCCGATAGATATCCTTGTGTTTAAGACTTTTCACCTGGTACCAAAATTACTTTTCAATTCCAGTTAGTACTCCTGTGTTGAATGCTTTTCCAATTGGTGTTCTAAGTATTTTCAATGTAGGTACTCCTAACGTATAACGTCGTGATTTTAAAAACCCGCAAATATGATTTTTAGGTGTAGGAACCATTTAGTCATTTCTAGAATTCTATTATCAATTAACGAGGCTTACAGTTATTTAAAATCTGCGTTAGGGGTACCTATCTTGAAAACATTTTGAACACAAATTGGAAAGCCTTAAATATAGATCCACCAACTGGACTTGAAAATACTTTGAGTACCTGTTTGAAAAATCTTAATTATTGGAATACCTATCGAAACTAAAAATAACTTTGAACACCTAGAAAAGCCTTATAACACATCGATACCAACTTAAATTTCCCAAATAATGAAATTTGATACGGCGTTGAATAGTAATGATTTGCGATTATTAAACTAATAAATACTTAAAACGGACCCACGATCAATCACAAAATTGTGATGATTACAAAAACATAGCACAACGAACATTATTATTACACATAGCGTAGCAAACTCGACAAATATCTCACCCTCAACTTATAGAAGCAAATAAAATAAAAATCAAGGAAGCCTTGGGAATCTCGAAAAATCGGGTTTCCTATGATTGAGATATGCAGTTTTCCCTTCAGTGCCTTCCTCGGTACCATAGAACAGAAGAGTTGCGTCACCTCCAATTTGCTGAAGGAAATTAAATATGCATTATTATGATATTAACATTTGTAACATAAATGTATCCATTTAAATAAAAATACATACCTGAAGACCAGAATGTCCATCGTCCACAGCATTGAGAGCCGATTTAATGACTCTAATCGACATTGGACTGTTCCTCATTATCTCTCTGCACCATTTCACTGTCTCCTCTTCTAATTTCTCAAGCTGAAATAAATTAAATAAACAATATTAATTGATAATACAATCAAATATCAATTACATATTGATATTTAAATATGATTGCAACGTACTGGGACAACAGTGTTAACAAGGCCCATCTTATCAGCCTCAGCAGCAGTGTAAAATCTTGCTGTAAACCACATTTCACGTGCTCTTTTTGGACCAATCTGTATTTATACGTATAATAATATTATAAATCATCTGTATATAAGACTTGAAATTTAATTTCATATGTATATGATTATTATAGTAATTAAATATTACCAAGCGATCCATGATTGAAGCTCCGTAGCCAGCATCAAAGCTGCCGACTTTGGGACCAGTTTGACCGAAAACGGCGTTGTCGGCGGCGATTGTAAGGTCGCACACCATGTGAAGCACGTGACCACCGCCGACGGCGTATCCGGCGACCATGGCGATGACCGGCTTGGGACAGCGGCGGATCTGTACTTGGAGATCCAAAACGTTGAGGCGACCGAAGCTATCGTAGTCGGCGTAGCCGTTTTTTCCGCGGAACGACTGATCGCCGCCGCTGCAGAACGCCTTCGTCCCCTTGCCGGTGAAGATGATGACTCCGATCTTGTTATCGTCTCTGGCGTCGTTGAAGGCTCGCATCAGCTCCTTCACCGTTGGCGGCCTGAAAGCGTTCCTCCTCTCTGGTCTGTTGATGGTGATCTGAGAAAAATCCCCAAAATTAAAAACCCTAAATCGGCGATTTGATTTGAATTTTCTTTGGGGGGGGAAGTAAGAAAAAACAAGAAGTACCTTAGCTATGCCTTCGCCGGGGGGCTTTTTCGTAGATGATGTCCTCAAAGGGCTTTCCGCCTTGATCGATGGCCGGCTTCCAGTCGGGGATGAACGTCGGAACTTCGCCGTGGACGCGGTGGTACGAGTCGTCAATCTTCGAGCTGCAGTTCGATGCTTCGACGGCGTTCGACGACGACGACGACGGCGGCGATGGGATGAGATGGCCGGCGAGCGAAGACATTCTTCTGTTCACTTTCTCGAGGTCCATGCTGCTGCTGTTGTTCGTCTGAGAAGCCATTTTCGTGAGTAGGTTTTTATTTTAGTACTGCTGCAATAAAGCTGATGAAGTGCTTTGTGTGTGCTTAGTTGAGTGATGGAATGTTTATATAGTGCTTTGTAATTTGTTGATGATGAGATAAGATTGGATTTTCTTTTTGGCTTTGGTGTGCTGATTAATATTTTTTATACGAAGAGTTGCATTATTGACCCTTTTTTGAATTTATATAGTTGGTGGCTGCTTAAAATGTTGACTTTTCTAACTTGGTGTGCTGTGGTGTTTGATTTATTATATTTTCTAATCACATGCAGTTAATAGTTGATGCTCAGTTTGTTTCAATTGTCTGCGTAATATATTATTGCATATTCAACTTAATTGGGTACAATATTGTTGAGGACAGACACACAATGACTGTGACTTTGTTCACCATTCAGCAATATGAATTGCAACACGTATTTAATGAATTACTCTTCCAACACTTGAATAGTCGAAAATGAGATTCAGACAACTTACTTTAAGAGAAGATGAACTTCAAACTGAGTTATTCAAAATATAAAAGCATATCCCATATCAGACGCATAAAAACATAGCATATAATGAGGTTCAAATCAGACTAAACAAAGTCAAGAGCACAATACCACCAAGTGAATTCATGCAAGACCTAAAAAAAGATAATTAAAAAATTGAAACGATGCTTCGTGTAAGCTTCGAACATAAACATCTGATGTTAATAAACGGCTGTAATTTCGTGATCTAGTCGACTAATATAGTCGTAGTTGATCAACATTACAAACACACTTAGTTCAATTGATTGATTGAATTCAAACATCACTTAAATATATTTTCATGTTTGGCTGCTGAAATGCATCACATTTTTATATAATAACCTTTTAACCATCTCTCCATTCCAGAGGGAAGTTAAGGACAATACCCAACAAAAAAAAGCCTCTTTTTCTTGCATTGAAAAAAGATACCTTTCAAGAAAAGTAAACATCGAATTTACCCGTCGTAACCGCCCGACAGACGGGACAAACCCTAACGGAACCTTCCCCGCAATCCCTACACAGACACAGATGCCGACATGGCATTAACAAAACCGACGCCTCTCTCCCCCCGCAAGCTCTGCAAGCGCTCGAATTCCTGAGGTTGTTAGAAGAGCACCCGTCGAGAAAATCGGTCTCTCCCGTCCCTTCTTTAGGACGATTGTTGGAATCTTCGATCGCCTGTCTGATATTATTTTTGAGAGCTTCGATCAAAGATTCGTTGTGCTTGGCCCAATTGCACCACGCCTGGGCTTGGGCCGACGCCTGCTTTAAGTTCTCGGAGAGCTCTTGGTTTTTACAGGTTAGGTTCGCAAGCTCGACTTCCTTCTCTTGAAGCTTCTTTGTCGCGCCTTTCTGTAGGGCTCCGAGGAGTGAAGCTAAGTGCTTCTGCTTTAGGGTTTTCAAGCCTCTCGACAAGTTTTCCTCCTGTTTGTCCGAGAAATGAGCTATTTTTCGGATGAGTCGAGGGGATGAATATGTTGGGCTTAATTATTTTTCTGGTCATGTATATTTGGAGGAGTGGCATTTTAAGGACGCCTAAATATGAGAGTGACAGTTCCAGGCCAATAGGTTTCGAAATTGTAGCAATTTGAGAACGCTTAAATTAAATGCTGTAATTTGAGGGCAATAGATTCGAAATCGAAGCAATTTGTGAGCAGTTAGTTTCGAAATTCCAGCGGTAATTGTCCTCATATTTCTTCAAATTTGAAACTTATTGTCCTCAAAATGCAAGTTTAAATTTATGTGTCCTCAAGTTGCTTCAACTTTGGAACTTACTGTCCTGAAACTGCAACCGTTCAACTTAGATGTCCTTATAACGCCACCCCCCAACATACAGGACATTTTTTAGGCCAATATGCTTTGAGATTGTAGCAGCTGGGGACGCTTAAATCAAATGTTGTGCTTTTAACGACGGTAGGTTTCGAAATGAAACAATTTGTGGACAGTGAGTTTCGAAATTCTAGTGTCAATAGTCCTCAAATTGCTTCACTTTCGAAACTTACTGTCGTCAAATTGCAACATTCTGACTTAGGCATCCCCAACTCAAATTGCTACGAATTTTGGAACTTACTGTCCTAAAATTACAATATTTTTTAATTCAGTTGTTCTTATAAAGCAACCACTCCCGATAGACATGACCAAAGAAATAATTAAGCCGACCAAAACCTAACATGAATCTTGGAATAAGGTTATCAACGCCGTCAAGATTTTATGTTGTTCATCATTAATTCAGACATCATCGAAACATATCATCAAGAGGGTCGACTAAGAAGTACCTGGCTTCTGATGAACCGATCTACTTCTTCCCTCTGTCGTTCGATTTCCCTTCTGACATCGCATCCCAGAGAGGAGAAAAGAGGCGATGCGCCGCCCGACGTAATCGACGAATTTCGCTCTTCGTCGACGTCGTAGGACAACCTCAAGCCGGTTGAGACGGGATTTCGATTTTGTGGGTCCCACCCGTCGTTGTAGGCACGATTGCCAAGAGAAAATTGAAGCCTCTGCTGGCCCGCAATGGCTTCCAAATTCTTGTATGGAGCCATGAGATTATTTCCGATAAAATTAGTATGATTTGCGCTGAATTCAGCTGCCAATGAAAAGGGAGATAGACAGACAGTATATTATTACGCTATAGAGCGAATCGAGAAAATGGCAACTGTTGAATGTTTTTTATGGCATTAATCGTATGAGAACTGAAGATGGACGTGTAAAGCTTACGGTTTCCACGTGGCGTCATCTGATTCGTCGGGTTCGCGGGGAATTGGAACTGACTTTCGTCGAAGGGATGCGATGAGCCTTTGTTGTTGTTGAAGTAGTTATCTCCGATCATTTTCTTCGAAGCGATACTTTTTGCCGAAATGCTTCTGAAAATCGGAAGAGAACAATTATCGTGACTTTATGGCGAACGAAGACGACAGAATTTAATTCAACGCTTTTGACCGAGCGAACCAAAAAGATTGTAAGAACCAAAATACAGATCAACTACAGTTATCTGTTACTCGAAAATAGAATGCGAGAGACTGCGCGAAAAATGCCCATTAAAAGCGTATAAGTCGTAGATTGAATGGTCTAAAGCACTTACTTACACGTAGAAACTGAGATTGGAGAAAATCCAAGTTCTAACACATAGCGAAGCAGCTTAGTAAACGTAAGAAAAAAGCCACTCAATGCAATGACGTTTAACGAATCATATTACCTGCTTTACTACATACAAAAACTCAAAGCAAAATGAATAACTAAGCCTAATTCTGTTTCCATTAGAAACAAAAATCTCAACTCATTACATTCTAATGAAATTATCGAACAAATCGAAAGAGTCAGAATCTTAAAATCAGCCCAAAGTGAAGAACAGAATCACCACAAAAGCTGGGATTATTGCATTCAAGACAAACAAAAAAAATGAATTGTAAACGGAAAGAACCTCAGGTAAACTCAAGACTTTGGGTTTTATTTCGAGGATCATCAATCCATTGTCAAGTCACATTGATCAGTAATCAGACCATAACTTCAAATAAAACAAGATATCAATAGATATCAAATTCTAATCAGTAGCCACAATTAAGATAGATCACAACGCCCAAACAGCAGAGCAGCCATAGTCAAAAGGGTCATCAAGAAATTATCCCAACACACACACACACAAACACACAAAGATCAAACAAGACAACAATCGTTAACCCAAGAACATAGCATATCTAGAAAAGGGGTCATCCAAGGCCACTTAAAAATAGGGTTAAAAAGGGACGAAATCAAGGGCATACCTAGAAAAGGGTCATCGAGAAAAAAAAAAGAAAAAAAAAACCCAATCACGTCATGGGACTCTTGAGCTCCAATCTCGACGAAATCAAAACGAAGAGGGCTTATCTCTTTCCTTACGAAAGATGGCGGTGTCGTTCAGATAGATAAAAAAATGCTGGATCGGTTGAGAACTCGCAATAATTAAAAAAGTGGTCAGCGTTTGGTTGGAAGGTAGGAGATGATGATGGTTTTGGAGGCGTTTGTTGCAACAAGAAATTAAAAGCTGCTATCTTTACACACACATGCTAATGTAACGCCACTCCGTGGAGAAAGAACAAAATGGGAATCAAAGCTGAGAGAGAGAGAGAGAGAGAGAGAGAGAGAGAGAGGGCCACTTTGCAAATAACGCACACACGTCCTCATTACATGTCGTAGCATTAACAACATATTTAAATAATACGTTATTACGCTGTGCATCATTATTACATGTAACATGTTTATTTAACGTGGCACGATTAAACCATTATCCAAAACTAATTACTTCTATATGAATGTGCTTAAAAGATATAATCGTTACTTTAATTTTAAAATTATAATATTTAATATTTGATCGATGAAATTCTAAACATATAAAATGTTTTAATATTTAATATTTGATAGATGAAATTCTAAACATATAAAATGTAAAGTAATGTGTTGGCGTATAATTATAATCACAAAAAATTTATAAAGTAAATGAGAACTTATTAAATTAATTAAATTACAATTAGATGGACTAAATTGCAAATTAAATTACAGACCAAACAGTTTTTTACCACCCTATACCTTTTATTTAATAGATATAATTCGTATGTTTCTGAGTTTATATCGAATGCTCTCGACACTTACAAGTTAGTGATCGTATGTGAACGATAATATATTAAAAAATTACTCCCTCGGTCTCGCTAATTTTATCACACTTTTCCATTTCGTGCGTTCAAATAATTTTATCATCTTTCCTTATTTAGCAAAAAACTATCACAAACAATCAATATAATAATATTAAATATTCTTAAAAGACGTGTCAAAATATACACTTTTTTACCTTTTCATTGTACTATATTATTATAATAATATCACAATAATTTGCGTGCCCAGCAACTTATGTGATAAAGTTGCTGGGGCGGAGGGAGTACGAAAAAGGGTTCGCCGATTAAGAAAGAGCATGTTCCAATTTTTACAATAGAGGCTAGTCAAGTGTAGATACTATTTGATGTGTTTTGAATAGATAGACATTTTTTTTTTTCTCTTTGGGCCGATCATGCATGATGATTGCCGAATTTTTTCCAAGAAATATATAATATATATATATATATTTTAATACTTATAAGTAGAGCTGTCAAAACGGGTCTGGGCCCGCTCTGAAAATTTAGGCCCGCCTGGAGGCCGGCAAGCCCGCGGCGGGTGCGAGCTTTGGCGGGGCTAACCCGCGGGTAGCCCGCCAGAATAACTATATATATATATATTATTTATAATATAATATTACAAATATACAATAATAATTGATACTTACATAATTAGATTAATATTAAAAATTAAATTAGATATATTTTCCTTCATTTTCTTTTTTTTTTTGCAATTTTATATTATTTTTCTATCTTTATTAATTTTTTTTTTACTTTTTCCTATTTTCTAATAATTTTTTCTTATTTTATTATTTTTTAATAACTGGCGGCCCGCCAAGCCCGCTACCCGCCTGCAGGCGGGGCGGGCCTTCATTTCCCAAGCCCGCCACCCGCCCCGCCAGTGGGCGGGCTTTGGCGGGCTACGGCCCGCCCCGCCCCGCCGGCCCGTTTTGACAGTACTACATATAAGAGCCAATTGTATAACGAACGGTTAATTTTCGTCGTAATCTATACTCTGGCGCAGTGATACCCTATAAATCTATAATTTCTTATTATTTTAATAATAATACATAATAAAGGTATTTATGTCATTGTTGACTAGAAGATACAAGTTGGACGGATTACCAGGCAACTACAAAAAAAGGCATCTTATGCGACGATTTTTTTCCTCACAAAAGAGTAAATTTTCGTCACATAAATTTAATATGAGGAAAAAATTTCGTCACCGGCTCGTCACCGAAGGCCCGTGGCATAAGATCAAATCGCGCCTAATGCGACGATATTTTATTTCCTCACATTTGGCATATGTGAGGAATGCGATTTCCTTGCATAAAATTCTTATTGTGACTAAATATTTCTCACAGTAGATGTACTATTTTTGTCACATATTTTGAACTTCCTCACATTTAAACGTATAAATGCAACAAAAAATTCGCCACTTTAAATATATTTTTCCTAATAATTACCATGATATATCAACGAAAATATGCCTCACATTAAAATAATTTAACCTCACAATAACCAACATATATAATACGAAAATATTCGTCACATTAAAAATATTTTTCTCACAATTATCATGATATATTAATGGATGGCAACGGGCCGGGTGTGAGTCGGGTTTGGCCGGACCCGTGACCCGACCCGATTATTTTTTAGCGGACCCGGGACCAGCCCCGCCCCGGGTTGGACCCGCCGTGCCCCGGGCTGGACCCGAGCGAACCGCCGAATATATTGATTTTTCTTTTTTTAATTTTTTAAAAGATAAACCAGATAAATGCATTGACACTATATAACTTTAATTACAAAATGAATTATAACACGAAAATATTCCTCACATTAAAAAATTATTTATTATAAGGAAATTTATTAACTATATGTGAGGATTTTATCTATCACATTAATGTTTAGCTTTTGTGAGGAAATATATTACTATTATGTGATGAAAAACAATTTCCTCACATATTATAGATTCACTTATGAGAAAAAAAATTTCATCACATTATATAATAGTTATTGTGAGAAAATATTATTTCCTCATATAATCTAATTTTGTGATGATTTTTAATGTTATCACAAAAACATGGTCACATAAAATAACATTTTTTGTAGTAGCTTAAAACTTTCGAACCATTTTGGTAATATTAAGAAAATACAAGATTGTGACATGAGATATTGTTACGTTTTCTACGTCGTTCTACCTATTACCAACTTAATTTATGATGAACTATTTCTTAGCCTGTTATATATGTGTGTATATCGTATTCATCTTGTCCTAACATGTACTATAAAACACGATTTGCAATACTACCATTCATTGAATGTTGTGGCTCACTACTGCTCTTCATATTTATTTTTTATGTTCAGTTATATATACAATTCGTTTTAATTTAATAATGTGGGTTGCCCTACAATAGTTGTAAAAAATATTTTTCTCTTCGTAACAAAATTGCCTAATTTTTTTGTTGAACTACTACACTAGAAAAATACGTGTATTTACTTCCGCGCCACGTGCGCGGCTCCTAATATATATATATATATATATATATATGTGTGTGTGTGCGCGCGCGCGCGCTAATGAACATCCACTTCCAATTGTTTTAGTTTCTGTTCTTTTGCTAATCAAAGAATTTATGTGAAAGCTCGTTGGATGTAGCAAGTCGAATTATTCAATGTAGCAAATAATATATAACATTTTATTATATGAAATCAGAATTGATCATCCCCCGAGTTTAATGGCTTAAACACTTTCGAGTCTATCACCACCATTTTCACGTCCATTCATTAAACCAATGGTCAAACATATTTCAAGCCCTAATTAACTCTCTCCATGCATCCCCACCATTAGAAAACCCTATATATATAACCACACCAACACACAAAAATCAAGAATTCCTCATATCTTTTATTACAAGGGCATTCGCTACACTCCTAAACTACTTACCTTATAATTGAGTGCCCTTAAAAAGAAAAAAAAAAAGAAAACATGACTTCCAAGAAATCCATCGCATTGATCTCACTAACCCTAACCCTAATTTTCGCCACTTTAACCTCGGCTAGCAACCCTTTTTGCAGCACCGCGGACGATAAAGCCCTTTGCTCTCAGCTAACCAAAGATGGAAAAACATGGGCTGAATCCATGACGAACGCCTTAAAAGCCTTCAAACAAAAGGCTATTTCGGGGAAGAAAATTGTGGATGGGGTGGGTTCGAAATTGCCCCAAGACTTGAGGCCTCAGACGAAAGAATCTATTGCAAGCACTTGTAGGGAATCTTACGAAAATATTCTTTACAACATTGAACAGTGCATTGGGTTCGTAAAGAACGATCCTTTCTCTTCGATGAGGAGTTATTTGTCGGCCGCCACTTTTTCGGATTGCAGCGACGGGTTGGATGAGTTTGGGGTTTCGATCGCCGAGGTTAACGATTATGGTAATGAGATGTTGAAGCTTAGCAGCACACTCTTGGCTGTTGCTGAGAAGAAGGCTTGATTTGAGCTATTAATTATTTGGTTTCGAATTTGTGATCAATTATCATATGCATGAATGATGATGTAATAGTATGTTGTTGCGTAACGCAAATTTGTGTTCGTGGTGGTTGTTATGAAAGTAACAATCTATTCTTTTCTACGGTGATGTTCAAAATGTGAAGATCTACTCATAAATTATACCCCCTCCGATGTTAAAAGCAAGCCGTTTTAGAACTTTATATTTGTTTCTAAAAGAAATTCGTTTTACAGTTTTCAAAACAAATACATGTATAATTTCAAATTTACCCCTTTAGTTAATAAAAATAATTAAATTAAGTGAGAAATATAATTTATCAAGGGTAGAATAGACATTTCATTTTATTTCTTAATATCTATGGACTTTCCTTATACGACTTCTTTATAAATTAGATCAATTCAATCATGCAATGCAATCATATCGCAATTTGACAGATAGCTAGATTTAATTTGCAATATAAACATATGTTAATTCTTATCTAATAAATAAAGTTATTTCTTTGAGCCCATTACTTTTTCTCGGGCTTAATTAAAACCTTATGAGGAGAATGAAAAAAGTGAGCAAAATTATAAACTTGAAGCATTATATCTAACCTAGCATATATGTCAAATTTTCGTACATTTTAATTGACAGTTAAATAGATTTCACTCAATTAATAAAAATACCCACAAGATTTGCAATAAAGTAGGCTCGTATTGATTGAATTACCGAAGTTATTGAACTGTAACATAATTTTCCGAATATATGGTCAAGTCAATGTAGTGATTTGGCATATAATCAAGGTTTGCGTGGCAAAAAATACCTGTATCGATAAATTTTGTACTGTATATCTTAATTGGCATGTTTCAAACGATAAGATAAACAAGTGGTTCCTACTGTAATAAGTTGACATTCATAATAATATATATTCATTACTTATATTAAAAAAGTACACCTACCTTACTTAATATTAATGATTAACTACGGGTTCATACAAAAAATCCAAATTATGAAGACAAAGAACAATGCAATCCCTAAGGTAATTTGTTTATATTGTCATTTTATTTTGTTGCATACCCTGAAATTTTCTTCTGGCTCCGCCCCTGGTCGTACCGAGCCAAACTAGGACTTGTTCCGCTGTGGGGCCCACTGACCACCGCGGGGGCCACCACCCTTCCAAACATATAGCGATAGATTAATGATTCTCAGTTAGCTTGAAAGCGAGGAAAATGGTGTTACAATAGTTTGCGTGTATAAAGAAGCTAAATGGAACTATTACCCCATGTCAAGCAAAGTGAGTTACACAGCATTATTTAAGGCACAAATCAAACGAGGTTTGTGAAAAAGGAGAGTCGAATATGAACACCTCAGCGAAAAATTTAATCTTATATTATTTTAATCTCAGTTTTTTCCAATGTATAATATTTTACTTTCTTTTCCCAGCATGCCATGCTCCTCATGAATGAAAGCGGAAACTTCTCTATATGGGAAATCCATCATGTTCGAATACAAATCTTTGTTACTTAAAATTTTTATTCACGACTGAATCATCTCAAGATTGCATATCCATAATACCCCAATTAAACCTTCGATCTTGAAATTTGTTCGTTTATCTTATTCGGGGAAATTTGATTAATGATTTAACTAGTTTAGCTTAATTATTGCCTCATTAATTTCCACGATATGATAAATATTACTCTTGCTAATTTCTTTAATTTACTAACGGAATAGATCAGATTATGTTTGACCAGCTAATAATTTCCTAACTTGTGACTATATGTTGACTAATTCTTTATATCTTTTCTATACCTTCACTTTTGACCATATTGATTATGATTCTATTTAATTACAGCAATAATCCTACATATAAAGAAGACGAAGTAACACGTTTTACTATCGATTAAACCTATAAAACTATCATCAGTTTTGTTCGCAATTCTTGTCTGCAATTGCAGTTTCTCTGCTTAAATGGATCAAATTATTACAAGAAAGTGTGTAAAGAATATCTCAAGGTCTATAACGACAATATTAGTTCTCTCCGTGTTTTTGAGCCACCTTACGTTCCCCGTTAATTCAGCAAATAGGGTTTTAAAACCCAACGAAGAGACGACAAAATTGACGTTTATTCGAGATCATCTCAGCAAAATCAATAAGCCCGCCGTTAAGACGATTCAGGCAAGGCCTTAAACTTATGTAATATTTCAATTTATTCGAATATGTATTGATTCGAAAATCAAACATATTCTTTTGCTACTACGCAGAGCCCAGATGGTGATATCATAGACTGTGTATTATCTCATAAGCAGCCAGCATTTGATCTCCCCGAGCTCAAGGGACAAAAGCCTATGGTAATAAAGCCCTAATCTTTTTTTTTTTACAGTTATTATCCAATAGTAATAAACATATGAAAGAAATAAGAGTAAAAATTAACATTTTTTTGAACTTTTTTTTGAATACTGAAGGACCCACCCCAATTGCCAAGAGAGAAAACCCTACTACGAAACAATATTTCGTACGAAAGTCTTCAACTTTGGAGCATGTCTGGCGAACATTGCCCCGATGGCACAATACCTATTCGTAGAACGAGCGAAGAAGATCTCCTTCGATCGATGGACTATCGAAGATTTGGAAAGAAATCATTCAATGCTTCTCTCACTGCTTCGGGCGAAGGCCATGAGGTTATATATATAGAACTAGTGTTTAACCCTAAAGATTCTCCGTTTTTTCTCTTTGGATTAATTAGTGCCGATCGTGACAACCTTTGATTCTTCAGTATGCAATTGCATCTGTGAAAGGCGGCGTGTACTATGGATCAAAAGCAACCCTAAATATTTGGTCACCAAAGGTTACGAATGCAAAGGAGTTGAGCTTGGCACAGCTTTGGGTTGTTGCCGGTGATTTTGGATCTGATCTCAACACTGTTGAAGCTGGTTGGCAGGTAAATTAAATCCTACATATATATATATATATATATATATATTTAATATAACACAATAATCAAAATCGAATTTGATTTATTGCAATTCATAACTCAATATAGGTGAGCCCAGATCTATTTAGTGATACTCGTCCAAGGTTGTTCACATACTGGACAGTAAGTTCGATAATCACACATCCATGTTTGTCACATAATAATCCCTTTTATCTAAATCATAGACTAATTCTCTTTTTTTTTTTTGATATTTTTATTTTGAAGAAAGATGAATACAAAAGTACAGGGTGTTACAATTTGTTATGCCCTGGCTTCGTTCAGACAAGCAAAACACTTGCACTAGGAGCAGCAATCTCACCAATTTCCACTTACAACGGTCAACAGTTCGAAATTGAATATACAATATTCAAGGTACATACTTCTTCATTCTTTATAATCATTATTGAATCCTCTGAAAAATATGATGTGGATTGATTCATATTCATATTTTTTCCATAGGATATAAGAAATGGAAATTGGTGGTTAGCATATGGTGAAGGTGATGGAAGTTTAGTAGGTTATTGGCCATCGTCTATATTCACACATCTTAAGGATAGTGCAAGTATGGTTCAATATGGGGGTGAAATTGTAAATCTTGGAAGTTCGGGGGCTCACACTACGACACAAATGGGGAGTGGATTTTTTGCAGAAGGAGGAAATGGAAAGTCAGCTTATTTTCGTAATTTGAAGACTGTCGATGAGGGTAACAGCGTAATTCCACTATTTGGTGATCCTAAATATGTGGCTGATCATCAGAGATGTTATGACATAAAAGGTGGTAATAATAAGGATTGGGGTACTTATTTCTATTACGGAGGGCCTGGCAAGAATAAAAATTGCCCATGATATATATAGATGTAATATTTTACTGTAGTCATAGACTGGTTGAAGAATAAGCTCCTCAAAATCTCCATTTCTATCCCTCTTTTTTTTCTCTTTAATTCTCTAATGCAAAGAACACCACAACAACTTATCGAACACATAATGTTGGATTCAAAAGTTCGTAGACGAAGGCTCTGAGAATATTGTTGATCATGTTCCTTTGAATATATAGGCACATTAAAATATAGTTCCTAAAAAAATGATTTAAAATTCGATTTGTAGCACGCTCTCTATTGGATCTTCTTAAACCCTAATTTGTCATATGCGATCGATTTGAACGATTTGCCGAGGTTAATGATTATTATGGGAATGAGATTGATGAACCTCAGTAGAAAGCGCTTGGCTGTTGCTGAGAAGAAGGCTTGACCATTTGGTTCAAATGATTCAATTATACAAATGGTCCTACTATTCACACGCCCATTGAATAAAAAATGGTCATGCTATTCACATCCCCATTGAATAAAAAATGTTATTTATGCTATTCACATCCCCATTGAATAAAAAATGTTATTTACACCCGCCATTACGTTACATACTTAACATAAATTGTGTAACATGGCATTTAATACATTAAATACTTTACATATAAGCCATACACGATTTCTATAACAAAATAGTGCAATAATTCTTCAACAATAATGTTTTTGCTAGTTAGTTTATTTTCATTAACACATTGCATTTAATAATATTTTTATTTTAAAATTAATCTTAGCTTTACACTTTATGTAACAGAAGTATTATTTTAAATTCATAAATACTAATAATTAACTTATTTTAATATGATCATATTACAATATGTCTTATTAACTTATACAATTAAAATCAAATCGGACGCCGGTTTATTAAAATCAAATTGTTTAACCTTACAATATAACTTACACTTACGGAAGGTAGAGAAGTTGAATATTGGGTGCTACTTATTAGAACATACAAGCAATTATGGATTTGTTGTCCTAATTAGCGATGGATTCACGTTGCTTTCATAAAGATTGGCCACTATTTAATCAAACTAAGCTCATCAATACATTTCACCAAAAGTTAAACAAATACTTCCGCAATCATGAATAGGCTCGTTAATCTCACAGTTTTAACAAACCTAGGCTTCGAATAATCCTTCAACTATGGAAATTAGCCGCTAAACATATTAACGAAAATGCAACTAAAATTAATTAATTCTAAAACATATCGAAATAGACAGAAATAAACTTACGACCGTATGAACTGCGACTTGTTGTGTTCCTCCAAAAAACACCTCAGACCGTATCGACCGAAATAAAAAATATCAGAATAAATTTCTCAGCTATCCATGGAATGTGCTCTATCACATAAATTTATCACTTTGGTGTTTGAGTTTCAGCTGCAAGCCTCGTGTGAGTCTTCAGCTGTGATTAAGTTGTCACACACTTGTTAGCTTGCGGGCCCTCATACCAATTTTGTGATAATATGTCGTTGGGCCTAGACTTCATATTTTTGTGTGAGTCCATATCGCACGACGGTTGAGTGGATCCAAATATTCCTGTTTTATCCATTTTGCTCCGATATCTGTAAGATATCAAATTGAAGTGTAATAATAGGATATTCGAAGCCTTTCAGAGACGTACAATCAATAACACGTGTCATAAAAATAGTGTATTAAATAAGACTATTTCTATGTTGTAGATAGTATATGTGACAAATGTATGAAATCAATACTAATATATTTGTTGAATTATAATATAAAACTATATAATTTTTTGAGAAGCTAGTAATATTGTTGGTTGAAAAAAATAGTAATTAGTTACGTTAAAAATATTTCTGTAATACTTGTCGGCAAGAGAGAGAATAATCTCATAAGGAATTAATTAAACTTTTAAACATACTAATTTTAGTGGCGTTTTACTTTGGTAATAAAGAGGATGTGTATTTAGTAAATAATGGGGTGCGAATAGACTTAACCCAATCGGAACGTACCATAGAGTGAGAGCTTGTGCTTGTCGATAGAGAGCATATATTCTATTTCTAATTCGGAAAAGATAATAAAATTTATTTTTTTACTTTGATGTTCAAAACTATGAAACGTCCACGGATATATATAGGCCATAACAGAGAATTGTGCAAGTTAGTTTTTCGATGTGGGATTCAAATGATAAGCACCTATGTCGCAACGTGGCAGAGATAAATTTGTTTTTTTGTGTACAAAATGTTATTTCCAATCTGTTAATTATATCCATTTCGCATATTAGAATTATTCAACGAATCAGTAAAACATCATAATGTTGCACTATGCAATGACTAAGACAATCTCCAACCGAGAAACACATTCTCAAACTCAAACACATACTCAAACTCAAAATGCAGTAATTCTTCTCCAACCATTCAACTCATTCTCAAACTCAAAAGAATATTTTGTAATTCATTTCTACACCAGTTGTTACAAATTTACCCACATATTTTATAATTTTACAAATTAGACTACAAATATTATTTTATATTTAATCACAAAAAGTTAATAAAATTAATAATAAAATATCATTATACATGCATCGATTAATGTGAGAGGAAGAGAGAGAAGCATATTGGTCACAAACTAAGCTCACAACTGTGACGTCTTTTCATCATTTATTAACATCTGATTCTATTTTCTTCTGACACACGGTAATAAGATAAAAATGGAAAAATAAAGTACTTCAGTGCAATTAACAAATATAAATCGCAAATAACTGTAACGCATAGATGCGTTCTTTTGAGGAGAGAGAGTGTGTGAAACGCATTTTGCGTTTAGTTTTAGTGTTCGGTTGGAGTAAATTTACCTCAAATTATGGGTTTTGGTGTTCGGTTGGAGATGCTCTAATGTACTACTTATTTTATCACCACACACACTGACACACATATATAGTCTGTAGATATATATACTAGATGAACTAGGAAGAATATACGAGGTTAAAATAAATTAATATATAGACATGTATATGAATATATATCCGATAAAGAACTGATACTCCATTAGCTTGAAAAATAGCAAAACCTATTATTAGTGTAACGTAGGCACATTTAAATACCGTTCTTCTGATTTTGAAGCCGATTTGTAACACGTGCTCGATTGGATGGTCTTAAACCCTAATTTGTCTTGTCATATGTGATCGGTTGAACAAAAAATATATATATGTGCTTAACAATAAAAAGAAACCATAAAAGAAGATATAAACCACCTAGTATGTGATAATGAATCCAAATAAATAGTTTTGTCTGATCTTGAATCTTGCGTTCTTTCGGGCTGTTAAAATCAAGCCAGCGAGCCACGCCTGCCGAAGTGAACCTTGATGAAAAACAGAACGGGCATTCTTCATTAGTCACGGCCGTGACGATCCGTCCAACAGGCCGTGACTTGGGACAGTGGACAGAGCTCGTGGATGTCACGGCCGTGACGCCTAAGGTCACAGGCCGTGACTTAGGACAGAGGGCTCGGCTCGTTGATGTCACGGCCGTGACGCCCAAGGTCACAGACCGTGACTCAGCCGCAGCAGATCAAGCTACACTTAGTGCTTGGAAAAGAAATAATAATGTAGTTATTTCTTGGATCCTCAATTCTGTGTCACAAGAAATCTCAGCCAGCATCCTTTATAATTCAACGGCTCGGGATGTTTGGATAGATCTCCAAGAAAGATTCGGGCAAAGCAACAAGCCGAGGATTTTTCAGATTAAAAGAGACCTGATCAATTTGACGCAGGGATCTCACAGTGTTTCTGCCTATTTTACCAGACTCAAGACATTATGGGATGAGTTGGTCAGTTATAAACCAGTCTCCCGTTGTACCTGTGGAGGAATGAATGAGCTAAGGTCCCATCAGAATGAGGAATATGTCATGACATTTTTGATGGGCCTCAATGAGTCTTTTGCTCAAATAAGGGGCCAGATCTTGCTTATGGAGCCTCTTCCATCCATCAATAAAGTATTTTCCTTACTGGTGCAAGAAGAAAGACAGAGGACTATGACTCAGGGACAAACTCGAGTAATAGATGAGTACGCTGGTAATGTCACCAGGTTTGGAGCAAGAGGAGAACAAGAAGCAGCGAAAAGATCCTTCAACAATGGCAGGAAAGATTCTAACAAACCAGTATGTACTCACTGTTCGAGGAAAGGACATACAGTTGAAACATGCTATCAACTGCATGGTTATCCTCCAGGCTACAAACAGGGAATGAGATTTAAGGGTCCAAAAGTCAATCAAGTGTCTGTTGAAGCATTGCCTACAGTGGGACAATCCAGTCATCAGCCTTACTCACAGTCACAATTTTCTAGTACAGCTGATACAATGGTTCATCTGCAGCTAAATCCATTACAGTTGGAGAACCTGAAGACCCTACTCAATCAGCAAAGTGGAAATCAGCAACCAAGTAACACAGAGGTGGTACAATCAGGTGAAAAACAGACAGGTACCTGCTTGTCTTTTAATATGCCTGTTTTGCCCAATTTCAGGTGTTGGTTGATTGATTCAGGTGCCACATGGAATGTATGTGGAAATGCTGATTTACTGGTTGAATTGCATGAGATAGACGGCACCAATGTTATCTTACCTGACAATTCCGTTATTAAGGTTAACATGGCAGGAACTCATAAACTGAATGAGTTTATTAAATTGACTGATGTTTTATTTGTACCCCAATTTCATTTTAATTTGATCTCTGTTAGCTGCTTGGCCAAGAATAACAATTGCAGGTTTATCTTTGGAACTAATGGTTGCCTAATACAGGATCGTTTGGATCGAGTGATTGGCAGGGGTGATCTTACATCAGGGCTGTATATGTACCAATCTGCTCATGTTTCAGATTCAGTTTTCTTGAATAAAGTGTCTAGTGACTTGTTACATAGGAGACTAGGTCATCCTTCAAGTAAAGTCTTGCATATTTTGAAACCTTCTTTACAACAGTCTGATACTTTTTGCAAGATCTGTCCTATATCAAAGCAGCAGAAGAACATATTTCCAAATGACAGAAAAACAGCATGTACAATGTTTGATCTCATACATTGTGACGTATGGGGTCCATTTCATGTACCTTCATTTTCCGGCCATCAATACTTCCTAACTATAGTAGATGATTACTCAAGATACACTTGGACATTCTTGATGAAACAAAAATCAGAAGCTGCTTCAGTTATTCCATTCTTCCTTGCTTTGGTTGAGACACAATTTAGTTGTCGAGTTAAAACCATAAGGACGGATAATGCCAAAGAACTAAATCTGTCCAATCTGTATAAAGCTAAAGGAATCATGCATCATCTCTCTTGTGTACAGACACCACAACAAAACTCAGTGGTGGAACGAAAGCATCAACATTTATTAAATGTAGCTAGAAGTTTATACTTTCAGTCAGGAATTCCTTTAGAATATTGGTCTGAGTGCGTGTTGACTGCTTCTTATCTGATTAATAGGACTCCCTCTACCTCTTTAGGTAATAAGTGTCCATATCAAATGCTTTTTCAGAAACCAGTTGAGTATGATATGCTTCGCGTGTTTGGATGTTTGTGTTTTTGTTCTACACTTAGTGCAGGTCGGAAGAAATTTGATCCACGGGCCAAAGAGTGTGTCTTCATTGGGTACCCAAATGGGATCAAAGGTTATAAAGTTCTTGACTTAGCGACGAGAGAAATTATAGTATCCCGAGATGTCAGATTTTTTGAGGCAGATTTCCTTTCAAGAAACTGCTGAACTCTTCAGCTGACTCTGTGGATCCTTTTCCTAATCATGTGCTGCCTCAACCTCAACCGTTGACTGCCAGCCACGATCCTGCTGCGCAGTTTCCATACTCAGTGCCTCCAGAGCAATCCCAGCCTCTCTGTTCTCAGGATAATTCCTGTGACATCCCTCAGGCGGGGGAAGGACATGCAGACACAGACACAATGTTTCAGCAAGAAGGAATGTCACCACCAAGCCAAGCAGAGACAGATTCCTCTGAGGATTCTTTAGGAGGTGAGACACAACACATTCACCGTGGAAATGAAACACTTAGAAGATCTGGTAGACAGCCAAAAAGGCCACAGTACCTAGAAGACTTCCTATGTAATACTCTCAGGGAGGGAAAATTTCACTACCCTATGTCTCAGGTCCTCACTTACCAGAATTTCTCTGGTAATCACCAAGCCTTCATCAATGCCATTAGCCTAGCAGAAGAACCTAAGTATTTCTCACAAGCCTCCAAGTCAGAGAGTTGGCTTCAGGCCATGCATGAAGAGCTGCAGGCTCTAGAAGACAATAATACTTGGTCCATCATGCCTCTACCTGAAGGGAAGAAGGCAACCGGCAATAGGTGGGTGTATAAACTGAAGTTCAATGCAGATGGGCAAGTGGAAAAGCACAAGGCCAGATTAGTGGCAAAGGGCTATGACCAACGAGAAGGGATAGACTATATTGACACCTTTGCCCCCGTCGCCAAACCAAGCACCATAAAGATCATTCTCGCGCTTGCAGCAAAGCTACAATGGAATCTTATGCAACTTGATGTGAATAATGCATTTCTAAATGGGGACCTTACAGAGGAGGTTTACATGCACTTGCCACAAGGTTTCTCCAACAGATATCAGGCCACGGGGAGAGGCAAGCTGGTCTGCAAGCTACACAGATCAATTTACGGGCTCAAACAAGCCTCAAGGCAGTGGAATAAGCGCTTTACTGACACTGTCAGAGACTATGGTTTTCGGCAGACCCAGGCTGACCATACTCTGTTCCTGCGAGGTCACGGTGATCAGTTAGTTGCATTGTTGGTTTATGTGGATGACATTATTCTGGCAGGACCCTCCCAAGAACAACTGCAGGAAGTTAAGGCCTTTCTACAGAACAGTTTCAAGGTGAAAGACTTGGGTGATCTGAAATGTTTTCTTGGGATTGAGGTTGCTCGAAATGAAAAGGGTATATATCTGTCACAAAGACAGTATACGCTCCAATTGCTTAAGGACACAGGTTATATTCATTCCAAGCCTCTTTCCACACCTATGAATCCCAGTCATAAACTCATCATGGAAGATGGCAGTCTGCTCACAGACCCTTTCCAATATCGCAGATTGGTTGGTAGGTTATTGTATCTAACTTTCACTCGGCCTGACATAGCTTATGCTGTGCACAAACTGAGCCAATTCATGTCAGCCCCACGGACAACACACTTGATGGCCGCTCATCATCTGTTACGATATCTCAAGAATTCCCCTGGGCAAGGGTTGTTGATGTCCACTGATCAGAATTTTTCTCTTAAAGCTTTCTCTGATGCTGATTGGGCGGCTTGCCGGGATACGAGGAAATCTGTCACATGTTACTGCACTTTTTTGGGGGACTCTCTAATTACCTGGAAAGCTAAGAAGCAAGCTACGGCCGTGACATCAATGAGCCGAGTCTATAAAAAATTGAGAAATGGAGAAGACGAATTTACGTGGTTCGGATACAATCGATCCTACGTCCACGGAGCAGTAATTTCTTATTGATTTGCTCGTTTACAATTACAGAGAGTAATCAACTCACATGCTCTCAAGAGCTCGCACACAACAACAGTGAAAACGAATAACTCTCACTTAATAGCCCCTTGAACGATCGTCGTTTCCCATATATAGTGTAATACCCGAGTCCCGTAAGTAAGTCGGCCAATAAATATGCATACATATTATATGACTTACGTGACTGCATGAGACATGTTTTGTGACTTTTATGTGCTTAAATGATTTCATGTTATATGCCAACATGACATGCATAAATTAGGAAGTAGATTTCTAATTTAGGCTAGTTATTGATTTAAGGTTTTTGGTACATAACATGCTAACCTAGATAATTTAATTTAGATTATAAATGGTAATACCACGTTGTAGAGAACATGAATTGGTAGGAATAGATTTCAAAAAGGCTAGATAAAAATTTTGTTGATGCATTAGGGTTTCGAAACAGGGAATCTTGAGATCTTTGGATCTCGAATTTTATGATTCTCAAGAGAAATTTGTTTACTTGATTTATAACATCAAGAGCCTCGAAAGAAGAGAATTTCGAAATCATATAGCATGTAAATAATAGAATTATGCTTATTATTTGGAGAATTGAATTAAAGTACTAGTTAAAAGATTTAATAAAATAAGGAAGGATAACTAAAATAAAGAAATTTTCGTGACTAAGAATTTGAAAACTTAGTCACAAAGGAAAGTTAGTTTAATATAATAATTCATATAAGATAAGCATTATAAGTGATGTCATTTGTTGAACTTAACACTCAATCCATAGGATAAGGAAAGAATACGTGTATACCATAAAGAAGAAACTAATGAAAAGCTGAAAACCGAGAAGAAGTATATATTACAAGATAAACTTTCAAAATCAAAGGAAAGAAGAAAACGAAGAACTCAGACGGACTCGAGCTAAGGAAAGGGGTATAATCCTTATCATAACTATGTATTTCTATGTACCTTCATGTGTATTAGAGAATTTTGAACATAGTTGGTAAATTAATTCTAAGTTTTTATTTTCCACATCACGTTACTTAAGAATTAGGAAGAATTATAGGGTTTCCATTTTAGGTCATGCTAACATAGGAGAATGGAATTATCCGTTAATCATTACGTTAAAAAGGAGTAATCAAGTAAGGAGTATACTGTGAAGAATGAGTTAGATTGAAGAGACCTCGAGTGATAAAAGGATTTTCCAGATGATTAATCTCGAAACAATGTTAGGCGATAGGAATAATCTCGAGATCAACTTAAAAAGCCATGTCGAAATACTTGTCAGCTTTGACCTCGAAATTCTATGTGAAATCTCACTTGAAATCTATCTTAAGGCTTGGTCTCGAGATTTGTTTATAATTTAATACACCTCGATATCTATCTCGAGGTCTTATATCATTTCAGTATCGAAATTTTATTGTGTAATGTCCAAATGTCGAGCCCTTGCATAGTGAAATATCGAGACCTCTATATCGACATTTCATATATTGCTTAGTTAAATGTCGAGACTCACTTCTAATATGTCGAGACTTTAAGTGCAGATCATGTCAAAATGTGTATAGGAAGATATCGAGATTTTTATATTACTTGGTATAAGTGCTCGAGATCCTTAAGCTGTAGTGGGATAAATGTCGAGACCTTGGTGCTAGTTAAAATATCGAAACATTATATATGATACCTCGAAAATTTTAATATTGTCTCGACATTTAGTATTTTATAACACCTCGACATCTTCAGTATAATATATATAATATCAATACAGCTCGACATTAGTATAAGAGCTTGAAATCGTTGCCTGTCCTATGTCGAGGTTTATATCTAAACCATGTCGACATTCATCTTGAATATTTATATAAGTTCAATATCGAAATTTAATTCCACAGCTAAGCTCAAGTATCCATGTCGAGATATATCTTAATTAATGCCGAGACTTATATAAATAGTATTTCTCATATTAGATTAAAGTTCTAAATTTTAGGGTTTCGAAATTTATAGAAGTCAAAAAAATTAGGGTTTTCAAATTAAGTCATTTCATAAAATTATTATTAGACTAACAAACCCTAATTTTATATGTTCCCATATTTAGGGTTTGAAGATTAGCGACTTACTGATAAGCTAATATCTAAGGATACCAGGTAAGTGGAAGTCCCAACTACAACACATAATTATATGTGTATGAAATTATGTGTTATATGTGTATGTGAATTTATGTGACTTCCTACGTGAATTATTTGCGTTACATGACACGCATGATTTAATTACATAATATTATGGCATGACATGCATATTCACGACATGAGCATGTGCACGCACGTTTAGTACAAAAGGCATGATATGAGAGCGTGCATAATATACGATCGCCTGAGAGCGATAAAGATTCGCCGATATGGGCGTCTGATGTCGACTCACAGTTGAGTCACGGCTCTTCTATGCTACCATGGTGACGTCGTATGGCGCTACCGTTATGACATGACATGTACAAGGCAAGACATGATTTTAGGGCTAATGCCCTCATGGCGGGTCGTGAAACCTGGAGGATGCGAGCTGAGGGAGTACGCGACACCGAGGGTACCTCGGGTGTTGACTACCTCAGATTAGGCTACCAGTGTGAAGCGTCCGCGTGGCGTATGAAACCACCTTGGGACAGAAAAGGCGCCCTAGGGTTAGCCTCCCTTGAGTGGGTATTGCCACTTATATTTATTTATCCCTAGTGGATTCGAGCTCCATGATGGTGCATAGCAAGATAGCCGAGGGCCCTATATGACAAGACAAGACAAGAAAAAATATGAGGTCTAGGAAGCATTGGCGCGGGTGCCTTTGTGAATTTAGGACACGTGCACGGCATGCATGGCTTTCGCTTACTGAGCTTTATAAGCTCATTCCACGAATTTATGTGTTGTAGGTTCGCGGGATCACGGTACGTGATTCTATGATGACGAGGCCTATTTTTGAAGCTTCCGGAGGACTTTTGAGGTGGCAGTGTGTACATGGATGCGACCTGAGTGGCGGGCCGATAGGTTATTTTGAACACGCATGCGCACTCTACCTTGTAATTATGTCCTAAGAATATTTTGTATTGTACAGAAGAATTTCCTTTATATAAAAGGAAAAATTTTGTACGCATTTTCGTATATAGATTTCAATTATATCACATGCAGTCACATATATTAGTAGTAAGAATGGGCGGTAGGAGTCAGGGGCGCCGCAGGTGGTATCAGAGCTTTCGGTTACAAGTTCTGTAGACTGTCCATGTACACACACTCAAAAGCACGGAAGCGGCCTTGCTAGTAAGTCTTATATTTCTATGAATGTCGTATATACGTAATTTATTGGCCATAGAGACTATTAGGGTATCAGGATAAGAATGGGTAGAACAAGAAGTGAGGGCAGCGGAAGTGTTAGCAAAGGTAAAGAGCCCGAAACATCAACCGATAATCGCGATACAGCGATTCTTCAACTCACCGAACTTGTTCGCCAGCAATCCGCATAAATTCAAGAAATGATGCAACAGCGAAATGCGGGCGGACAAACTAGTAATAATCTCTCTCAGGCGGAAAGAGTCGAAATTGTTGGGGAGCGATTTCGTAAACTCAATCCCCCAACGTTTGAAGATGCCATTGACCCTACAACGGCGGAAGATTGGCTTCGAACTTTGGAGAGTATGTTTCAATACAACCGCATTCCCGACGAAGAAAGGGTGTTATGTGCTGCCTTCCTACTAAGAGGAAGTGCAGGCCACTGGTGGGATACCATTCTCGCCTTTGAAGACCCTATTACGATGACATGGGACCGATTCAAGGAGCTCTTTAGGAGCAAATATTTCACCGCCCCGGTACGAGCCCAAAGGATGAATGAATTCATCAACCTACGCCAGGGCCCGATGACCGTGGCTGAATACATCAGAAAGTTTGAGCAACTGTCCCGATTTGCAGCTCACATGGTGAGCACGGATGCATTAAAGGTGGAGCGCTTCCTAGAAGGCCTGAAACCTGAGCTATACAGAGACGTGAATATGGCCGGATCCCAAGGAGCTACCTATGCTCAGGTGGCTGAACGCGCGTTGATGGCGGAGCAAGCCGAACTCCGAATTATGCGCGCCCATGAAGCAAAGAGGAAGTTTATCCAAGGGCCAAAGTGGAGTGGAGGCAACCCAAAGAAGCCCTTTAACCCTAGGAATGTCAGACCTAACTTCCAGAATCGACCTGGACCTCCCCAACCATTCAATCCTAATCAGGGGAGACCTCCAATGAGCATACCCCCATGTCCCAGGTGCACACGTCGACATCTGGGCGTGTGCTATTCTCAGAATGCAACCTGTTATAAATGTGGCAAGATAGGCCACTTTTCCAAGGCATGCACGGAGACTGCGTCTGGAAGTCAAGCACCTGCTCAAACTAGGCCACCTACTGTACCTGCTAGAGTTTACACGTTGACTTCTGAAGAGGCGGAGAACAATCCGTCTGTGGTGGCAGGTACTCTCCTTATCCATTCAACCCCGACATGCATATTAGTTGATTCAGGAGTCACGCATTCATTTGCATCTACTAACTACGTGGCGAGACTCGGGATTACGCCTAACTTAGTTAGCTACGAATACAATGTTACCATACCCCATGGAACCTCTACGAGAACCAACCAAATCTTACGCGATAGCCCGGTAATAGTGAACGATAGGACCTTACCCGTTAACCTGATAGTCATTCCAATGAACGACTATGAAGTAATTCTAGGAATAGACTGGCTATCGAAGTACGGAGCAGTTATTGACTGTAACCGTAAGCAAGTGACCTTTAACCTAGGAGACACCGAACCATTCACATTCACGGGAAGTGGTAAGCCTAGTAGGATTCCCAAGATTTCAGCAATGAAGGCACATCGTTTACTCAAGACAGGATGCGAAGCCTATCTGGTATTTGCGATATCATCCGAGGAACGTGTATCTCCAAAGTTAGAAGAGGTCCCAGTAGTACAAGATTTTCCCGATGTGTTTCCTGAAGACTTACCCGGACTTCCGCCGGATCGGGAAATTCAATTCACGATCGACTTAATGCCAGAAGCTGCACCGATTTCTAAGGCACCGTATCGACTCGCTCCAGCTGAGCTGAAGGAATTGAGGGAGCAACTGGATGAACTGTTGCAAAAAGGGTTCATTCAGCCGAGCTTCTCACCATGGGAAGCACCGGTTCTGTTCGTTAAGAAGAAAGATGGATCGATGCGACTCTGCATCGATTATCGGGCGCTGAACAAGATTACGATCAAGAATAAATACCCCCTCCCTCGAATTGACGACTTATTCGACCAACTACAAGGCGCAACCGTCTTTTCGAAGATAGACTTGAGGTCGGGATATCACCAATTAAAGATTCGAGAAGAGGATGTTCCAAAGACTGCTTTTAGTACCCGATATGGACACTATGAGTTCTTAGTCATGCCTTTTGGGCTGACTAATGCGCCAGCAGCATTCATGGACCTGATGAACCGGGTATTCAAGCCATTCCTAGATAAGTGTGTTATCGTATTCATCGATGACATTCTTATCTACTCGAAGACCAAGGAGGAGCATGAACAACACCTGAGGACTGTATTAGAGATATTACGTGTAATACCCGAGTCCCGTAAGTAAGCCGGTCAAGAAATATGCATACTTATTATATGACTTATGTGACTGCATATTTTACGTTCATTTAATTATGTGCTTCTATGTTAACTAGCTTATGTGAAAATATTAGGACTTAGGAAAATTTGGGGTAACATTTAAGTATAGACGAGATTTTGGAAAAAGTCTCGGCAAAAATAAGTATATAGCATAGAGAAATTTCGACTGATTTTATTTCATGTGAAGTTAAGCTTTCGGGTAAGTGTTAACCTTTCGCCGACCAAATAAAATGACAATAAGTTAGAATCGGCCGATCATGGCATGATTTTTGTTAATCAGATGAGACCCAAAAGCGGGCGATTTTAATAACGAAGTTTAGACAAATTCTGAGAAAATAGTTTGGTCGATTTCAATACACATAGGAATTGACTTTCGCTGAGCAAAATGGATGATCGGGCGATGGAAACGAATTTAGCTTTCCAATGATATAAGTACAAAATGTTGACCAACAAATCAGTTTCAACTAAGACTAGATAACTATTGAATTTAAGCAATCATAATTTAAGTAGTATAACAAGATAGAACCGTATGACAAAATGAGACCTTGCTTAACATAGGAGGTAAGAGTATAGGTTTAGTCAACTACTAGTCTTGTTTATCACACTCTCCTATGCTTTGATCCTTATCATATAAATCAAAGATGACTAAAAGAGGAACTACAATAAGAAAACGAATGGAAGAGAAACCCTCATTAACGTGAAGGGAAGTAAGACCAAAAGAAAATTTTATCAACCTAAGGATAGTCATAACAGCTTAAAGTTCGAACTTTTGGTAAGTATATTCCTTATAACTTGCTAATTTACATGGCTTATGTTTATTATATTCCTAAAAGTTTATGAAGCTTGTAGGTACTATTCGGATACGGTAATTAATCAAGAAACCCTAATTTCTGGAAATTGCACTTGATGCTAACATGCTATTTATATTATTCAGGCTGAAGTAAGAAAAATTCGTGGATATGAGATGATGTTTCCAGTAGAAGTAGAATTGCTAAGTTCTGATAAATCTATGGGTATGATGGGTAGTCAAAAACCCTTAGTATTAAGATAATATACATATACTAATATTAATATTCATGTGAAATCATGGTCAAGGGAGAGGATCCGTAAGAATGATAGAACTACAAGATGAATAATTCAAAATAGAGTGGATTGAATACTATGAATCTTTGATGATTTTCATGTGTTCTAGAAGAATTTCTGGGCATCTTAGTATTAATTATTAATTTGTATGTTCTTTGATATAAACGTTGCGCCTAGGATATTGAAAATTATTTTAATCATGCTTATGGAAAGTATGAAATAGTGATATTAAATCAAGAAGCTCGACATCCTTGTTAAATGTAAATCATGACTTCGAAGCTTCTTGTATAATTAAATTACTATATCGAGGTCTATTGTGGAAGTTAGCTCGATATATGACTTCGAAATATTGTGTATCGTTAAATCAACTCGACATTTTCATATGTAGTATCGAAATCCTTATATTACACATTTCGACATTTTACCTTTCGACTTTCGTTATAACTTGACATACATCTCGAGATTCATATCGAGATTTATCAACTATGTCGAGATTTATTTATGTAGTTCGACATCCATATCTAATATATGTCGAGATTGATAACATGCCGAGATTTATATCAATAGCATTTCACAATTCCACTCGAGATTTATCTCCGAAATAATATTTATTAGTCTAGGTTAAAGTTTTAAATTTTAGGGTTTCGAAATTTATAAGTTAAAATTAGGGTTTTTAAACTAAGCCAATTTCGTGAAATTATAATTAGACTAACAAACCCTAGTTTTATATGCTTCTATATTTAGGGTTTGAAGGCTAGGAACATACCGTACGATAAGATTAAATAAGCTAAGGACACCAGGTAAGTGGGAATTTCAACTACAACACATAAATTGTTTGTACTAACATGAGTTACGTGGCTATCTGGTTATATGAGATTATGTGAATTATTTGCTATAGATGATGATAAGGCATGCATTTCAGTATTGTTTACATGAGCATGAACACACGCATACACGGCATGCACGAGAATTGGGAGATGAGAGTATGCATGATATAATGTCGCTTGAAAGCGATGGATATTTGCCGATATAGGCATCTGATGTCGACTCACAGTTGAGTCAGGACTGCTTCTATGACACCATGACGACCTGGTACGTCGTCGGATATATTTTCATTATTTGGGCAGAATGCCCTGAATTGCGGTAGGTGCGACCTGGAGGAGGCGATTCGAGGGTGGCAGCGACACCGAGGGTATCTCTGGTGTTGACGACCCCGAAGTGGACTACCAGCGTGAGCGTCCGCGGAACAGCAAGTACCCATTGGGCCGAATGGCGGGCCGTCATGCATCCCAGTGCGAATTGGGCCGAAATGCGTGACTGGTATTTTATGGTTCGTCACCCTTTGTGGATTGTTGGACCATTGTCCTTATTGGAATTGAGCTCTGAAAATGGTGCATAGTAAGTCAGTCGAGGGCCCTGAGAGATATGAGATTGAGTTTGATCCTAGTAGGGTCTGAATGCATTGGCGCGGATGCCTTTGCAAATGAGACACGTGCACGGCATGCATTATTCCTACTTACTGAGCTTTATAGCTCATCCCATGTTTTATGTGTTGTAGGTACGCGCGACCACGGTATGTGATCGCTTATGACGGCAAGGCTATCTTTTGAAGCTTCCAACGACTTTTGAGGGTGGTGTGTACATGAATGCGACCCGTGGGGCAGGAGATAGGGTTTCTTTTGTTGGAATTATGAAACCATCCTATGTAAATAGGTTGGGAGCGACATTTTGACTTGTACAGAACGAATTCCTTTATATAAAAGGAAAAATTTTACCCACGTTTTCGCGTATTATTTATTTTATATTGACATTAGCCACGTAAGTTAGCGTTAGAATTGATAAGTAGATGGCGGGGGCGCCACAGGTGGTATCAGAGCTTTGGTTGAAGTTTCTGTAGACTGTTCATGTACATACACTCAAAAGTACGGAAGCGGCCTTGCTAGTAAGTTTCTATTACTGTGAATTCTTGTATGCGTTGCATAATTTATTGGCCGTAGGGACTATCAGGGTAAATAAGAATGGGTAGAACAAGAGGTGATAGCAGTGGGAGTTCCAATCGGGGCAAGGAACCCGAGATACCAACTGATAATCGCGACACGGCGATTATCCAACTTACAGAATTAGTACGTCAGCAGTCCGCCCAGATTCAAGAATTAATTCAGCAGCGGAACACTGACGGACAACAAAGTAGTGGGCTTTCTCAAGCCGAAAGAATCGAAATAGTAGGAGAAAGATTTCGGAAGTTAAATCCTCCAACTTTCGAAGATGCGGTTGACCCAACTTCGGCTGAAGATTGGCTAAGGACCTTAGAGAACATGTTCCAATATAGCAGAATTCCCGAAGAAGAGAAGGTCCTATGCGCTGCCTTCCTGTTGCGAGGGAGTGCAGGCCACTGGTGGGACACAATCTTAGCCATTGAAGACCCTCTTACAATGAGTTGGGATCGTTTCAAAGAACTATTCAGGAGTAAGTACTTCACCGCTCCAGTACGGGCCCAACGAATGAACGAGTTCATTAACTTACGCCAGGGCCCGATGACAGTGGCGGAGTACATCCGAAAATTTGAACAGCTGTCTAGGTTTGCAACTCATATGGTGAGTACGGATGCCTAAAGTTGAACGCTTTTTGGAAGGCCTGAAGCCGAAACTCTACCGAGACGTAAATATGGCCGGGCTTCAAGGAGCTACGTACGCTCAAGTTGCTGAACGTGCTTTAGTGGCTGAGCAAGCAGAAATCAGAATCATCCGAGCCCAAGAAGCAAAACGGAAGTTCGTACAAGGGACACAGTGGAGTGGAGGAAGTCAAAAGAAGCAATTTGTCTCAAAGGGCCCAAGGCCTAATTTTCAGAACAAACCCGGACTGCCTCAGCAGTTTAACCCGAATCAGGGGAGACCCCCAATGGCACCAATCTGCCCGAAGTGCACTCGACGACATACGGGCATTTGCTTTTCAGAAAATGCTAGCTGTTTTAGATGTGGCAAGTCAGGCCATTTTGCAAGAGCATGCCCAGGGAAAGCATCCGGGAGTCAGACAACCGTACAGGCCAGGCCACCAATTGTATTGCTCGAGTATACACAATTACATCCGAGGAGGCAGAAACAGACCCATCAGTAGTAGCAGGTACCCTATCTATCCATCATATACCAACATGCATATTAATAGATTCAGGAGCCACGCATTCATTTGCATCATCTAAGTACGTGACGAGACTCGGGATTACGCCTCAACAATCCGACTGCGAGTATAGTGTAACTATTCCATATGGAGCTTCTACTCGAACTAATTTAGTTTTACGAGAATGCCCAGTGCTAGTGAATGATAGAAAACTACCCGTATACCTTATAGTTATACCTATGAATGATTACGAAGTGATCCTAGGAATGGACTGGCTGTCTAAATATGGCGCCGTGATTGATTGTAATCGTAAGACAGTCATGTTCAGTACAGAGAGAAACGAACCGTTCATTTTTACGGGAACTAGCAAGAGCAAAATTCCCAAAATCTCCGCGATGAAGGCACAACGCCTGATCAGGGCAGGATGTGAAGCATACCTCGTATTTGCAATGACCTCAGAAGAACATTCACCCCCAAAGTTAGAAGAAGTCCCAATAGTACAAGAATTTCCTGATGTGTTCCCCGAAGATTTACCAGGACTCCCTCCTGATCGTGAAATCCAGTTCACGATTGATCTAATACCCGGAGCTGCACCTATCTCAAAAGCTCCATATCGTTTAGCTCCAACAGAAATGAAAGAACTGAAAGAACAATTGGACGAGTTGCTGCAGAAGGGATTCATTCAGCCAAGCTTTTCACCCTGGGGAGCACCTGTTCTATTTGTCAAGAAGAAGGATGGATCGATGCGGCTATGCATCGATTACAGAGAATTAAATAAGATCACTATCAAGAACAAATATCCCCTTCCGAGAATTGACGACCTGTTCGATCAACTACAAGGAGCCACATTGTTCTCAAAAATAGATTTGCGATCGGGATATCATCAGCTGAAGATTCGCGAAGAAGATATTCCGAAGTCGGCCTTTAGTACTCGATACGGGCACTACGAGTTCTTAGTCATGCCTTTCGGGCTGACTAACGCGCCGGCAGCATTCATGGACCTGATGAACCGCATATTCACGCCGTTCCTGGATAAGTTCATCATCGTATTCATCGATGACATCCTTATTTATTCAAAAACGAGGGAGGAGCATGAGCAACATTTGAAGAACGTCCTTGAGATACTACGCGAGAAGCAATTGTATGCTAAGTTCAAGAAATGCGAGTTTTGGCTGGATCAAGTCGCATTTCTTGGACATATTATTTCGGGAGCAGGAATCTCAGTAGACCCGAGCAAGATAGAGGCTATTAATAATTGGCCGCAACCGACGAATGTAACTGAAGTACGAAGCTTTCTTGGACTGGCGGGATACTACAGAAAATTTATCAAGGACTTTTCGAAGATCTCATCAACGTTGACAAAGCTGACTAGGATGGATACCCCATTCCATTGGAGCGATGAGTGCGAGCGAAGCTTTCAAGAATTAAAAAGACGACTCACTTCGGCCCCAGTCCTGACAATACCCACAGGAACAGGAGGATTTTCCGTATACAGTGATGCATCGAAGAGCGGGCTGGGATGCGTTCTAATGCAAAATGGAAAGGTTGTTGCGTACGCCTCGCGACAGCTAAAGGATTACGAGAAAAATTACCCAACCCACGACCTGGAACTCGCCGCAGTTGTTTTTGCTCTGAAGATCTGGAGACATTATCTGTACGGCGAGCGCTGTGAAATTTTCACAGACCACAAAAGCCTGAAGTACTTCTTCACTCAGAAGGAGTTAAATATGAGACAGCGGCGGTGGCTAGAACTCGTTAAAGACTACGACTGCGTGATCAGTTACCACCCAGGGAAAGCAAACGTCGTGGCGGATGCTTTAAGCAGGAAAACCGCAAGTGCAGATTTGCAACAGCTCGGAGTAGAAATTATACCAATGGGCGAAATCGAAACAAGGCTAGCAGCTTTAACTCTCCGACCAACATTGATGGAGCAAATCACAAGAGCGCAAGAAGAAGACGAATTTTACTTGAAAACCAAAGGCGCACAAACGGAGCAAACGGCATCCGATTTTAGAGTGAGAGAAGATGGAAGCTTATATTATAGAGGTCGTATATACGTTCCCAACGACGCGGAGCTTCGAAGGATTATCATGACAGAAGCACATGCTACAGCTTATTCAATCCATCCGGGAGCGACAAAAATGTACAGAGACTTACGAACCAATTATTGGTGGCCAGGGATGAAAAGAGAAATAGCGAGCTTCGTTAGTCAATGTTTAACATGCCAACAGATAAAAGCAGAACACCAACGACCGGCAGGAACATTACAGTCCTTGCCAGTACCCGAATGGAAATGGGATCATATTACGATGGACTTTGTCGTTGGCTTGCCGAAGACAGTGAAAGGCCACGACGCTATTTGGGTAATCGTTGATCGATTGACCAAATCTGCCCACTTTTTGCCGATCAACTCGACATACTCATTGGAGCGATACGCAGAACTATATGTGCAAGAAATAGTTCGACTCCACGGAGTTCCAATTTCAATCATTTCCGACCGAGATTCGAGGTTCTTATCCAAATTCTGGATGAGTTTGCAGAAAGCAATGGGTACCAAATTATCATTCAGTACTGCCTATCATCCCCAAACGGACGGGCAGTCAGAACGAACCATCCAGACGCTGGAGGACATGTTGAGAGCCTGCGTGCTCGACTTCAAAGGGAATTGGATCCGGTATCTTCCACTGATTGAGTTCTCATATAATAATAGCTATCATACGACTATCGGAATGGCTCCATACGAAGCTCTGTATGGACGCAAATGTAGATCTCCAATACATTGGGATGAAGTTGGAGAACGAGCGATATTAGGTCCCGACCTAGTGCAAGAAATGACGGAAGCTATTACAAAGGTACGAGAGAGGATGAAAACAGCCCAGAGTAGACAGAAAAGCTACGCAGATCAAAAGCGTAGGCCGTTGGAATTCCAAGAAGATGATTTCGTATTTTTGAAGGTATCTCCTATGAAAGGAGTTAAGCGGTTCGGAAAGAAAGGCAAGTTGAGCCCGAGGTATATAGGACCGTTCCGTATCCTTAGAAAGGTTGGCGAAGTTGCCTATCAACTGGAACTACCGAATTCACTAGCTCAAGTACATGATATTTTTCACGTATCGACGTTACGAAAATACGTCGCAGATCCAAGCCATGTGTTAAGCAATGAAGATCTGCACCAGCATCTCAAACCAGATTTGAGCTACGAGGAGAAGCCAGTAGAAATTCTGATGTACGACATAAAACGATTGCGGAATAAAGAGATTCCTTTAGTAAAGATATTATGGCAGAATCAGTCCACAGAGGAAGCCACATGGGAACGAGAAGATGATATGAGAAACCGTTATCCTAAGCTATTTCTCCCTGCCTGATTTCGGGGGCGAAATCCCTTTTAAGGGAGGGAGGATGTAATACCCGAGTCCCGTAAGTAAGCCGGTCAATAAATATGCATACTTATTATATGACTTATGTGACTGCATATTTTACGTTCATTTAATTATGTGCTTCTATGTTAACTAGCTTATGTGAAAATATTAGGACTTAGGAAAATTTGGGGTAACATTTAAGTATAGACGAGATTTTGGAAAAAGTCTCGGCAAAAATAAGTATATAGCATAGAGAAATTTCGACTGATTTTATTTCATGTGAAGTTAAGCTTTCGGGTAAGTGTTAACCTTTCGCCGACCAAATAAAATGACAATAAGTTAGAATCGGCCGATCATGGCATGATTTTTGTTAATCAGATGAGACCCAAAAGCGAGCGATTTTAATAACGAAGTTTAGACAAATTCTGAGAAAATAGTTTGGTCGATTTCAATACACATAGGAATTGACTTTCGCTGAGCAAAATGGATGATCGGGCGATGGAAACGAATTTAGCTTTCCAATGATATAAGTACAAAATGTTGACCAACAAATCAGTTTCAACTAAGACTAGATAACTATTGAATTTAAGCAATCATAATTTAAGTAGTATAACAAGATAGAACCGTATGACAAAATGAGACCTTGCTTAACATAGGAGGTAAGAGTATAGGTTTAGTCAACTACTAGTCTTGTTTATCACACTCTCCTATGCTTTGATCCTTATCATATAAATCAAAGATGACTAAAAGAGGAACTACAATAAGAAAACGAATGGAAGAGAAACCCTCATTAACGTGAAGGGAAGTAAGACCAAAAGAAAATTTTATCAACCTAAGGATAGTCATAACAGCTTAAAGTTCGAACTTTTGGTAAGTATATTCCTTATAACTTGCTAATTTACATGGCTTATGTTTATTATATTCCTAAAAGTTTATGAAGCTTGTAGGTACTATTCGGATACGGTAATTAATCAAGAAACCCTAATTTCTGGAAATTGCACTTGATGCTAACATGCTATTTATATTATTCAGGCTGAAGTAAGAAAAATTCGTGGATATGAGATGATGTTTCCAGTAGAAGTAGAATTGCTAAGTTCTGATAAATCTATGGGTATGATGGGTAGTCAAAAACCCTTAGTATTAAGATAATATACATATACTAATATTAATATTCATGTGAAATCATGGTCAAGGGAGAGGATCCGTAAGAATGATAGAACTACAAGATGAATAATTCAAAATAGAGTGGATTGAATACTATGAATCTTTGATGATTTTCATGTGTTCTAGAAGAATTTCTGGGCATCTTAGTATTAATTATTAATTTGTATGTTCTTTGATATAAACGTTGCGCCTAGGATATTGAAAATTATTTTAATCATGCTTATGGAAAGTATGAAATAGTGATATTAAATCAAGAAGCTCGACATCCTTGTTAAATGTAAATCATGACTTCGAAGCTTCTTGTATAATTAAATTACTATATCGAGGTCTATTGTGGAAGTTAGCTCGATATATGACTTCGAAATATTGTGTATCGTTAAATCAACTCGACATTTTCATATGTAGTATCGAAATCCTTATATTACACATTTCGACATTTTACCTTTCGACTTTCGTTATAACTTGACATACATCTCGAGATTCATATCGAGATTTATCAACTATGTCGAGATTTATTTATGTAGTTCGACATCCATATCTAATATATGTCGAGATTGATAACATGCCGAGATTTATATCAATAGCATTTCACAATTCCACTCGAGATTTATCTCCGAAATAATATTTATTAGTCTAGGTTAAAGTTTTAAATTTTAGGGTTTCGAAATTTATAAGTTAAAATTAGGGTTTTTAAACTAAGCCAATTTCGTGAAATTATAATTAGACTAACAAACCCTAGTTTTATATGCTTCTATATTTAGGGTTTGAAGGCTAGGAACATACCGTACGATAAGATTAAATAAGCTAAGGACACCAGGTAAGTGGGAATTTCAACTACAACACATAAATTGTTTGTACTAACATGAGTTACGTGGCTATCTGGTTATATGAGATTATGTGAATTATTTGCTATAGATGATGATAAGGCATGCATTTCAGTATTGTTTACATGAGCATGAACACACGCATACACGGCATGCACGAGAATTGGGAGATGAGAGTATGCATGATATAATGTCGCTTGAAAGCGATGGATATTTGCCGATATAGGCATCTGATGTCGACTCACAGTTGAGTCAGGACTGCTTCTATGACACCATGACGACCTGGTACGTCGTCGGATATATTTTCATTATTTGGGCAGAATGCCCTGAATTGCGGTAGGTGCGACCTGGAGGAGGCGATTCGAGGGTGGCAGCGACACCGAGGGTATCTCTGGTGTTGACGACCCCGAAGTGGACTACCAGCGTGAGCGTCCGCGGAACAGCAAGTACCCATTGGGCCGAATGGCGGGCCGTCATGCATCCCAGTGCGAATTGGGCCGAAATGCGTGACTGGTATTTTATGGTTCGTCACCCTTTGTGGATTGTTGGACCATTGTCCTTATTGGAATTGAGCTCTGAAAATGGTGCATAGTAAGTCAGTCGAGGGCCCTGAGAGATATGAGATTGAGTTTGATCCTAGTAGGGTCTGAATGCATTGGCGCGGATGCCTTTGCAAATGAGACACGTGCACGGCATGCATTATTCCTACTTACTGAGCTTTATAGCTCATCCCATGTTTTATGTGTTGTAGGTACGCGCGACCACGATATGTGATCGCTTATGACGGCAAGGCTATCTTTTGAAGCTTCCAACGACTTTTGAGGGTGGTGTGTACCTGAATGCGACCCGTGGGGCAGGAGATAGGGTTTCTTTTGTTGGAATTATGAAACCATCCTATGTAAATAGGTTGGGAGCGACATTTTGACTTGTACAGAACGAATTCCTTTATATAAAAGGAAAAATTTTACCCACGTTTTCGCGTATTATTTATTTTATATTGACATTAGCCACGTAAGTTAGCGTTAGAATTGATAAGTAGATGGCGGGGGCGCCACATTACGAGAAAAGCAGTTGTATGCAAAATTCAAGAAATGCGAGTTCTGGCTCGATCAAGTCGCATTTCTTGGACATGTTATTTCAGGAGCTGGAATTTCTGTCGACCCCAGCAAAATAGAGGCTATCAATAACTGGCCTCGACCGACGAATGTCACAGAAATACGAAGTTTTCTCGGACTAGCTGGATATCATCGAAAATTCATCAAGGATTTCTCCAAAATCGCATCAACCCTGACGAAGCTAACGAAGAAAAATACTCCATTCAAATGGGACGATGCTTGCGAGCAGGGCTTCCAAGAATTGAAGAAACGACTTACTTCAGCCCCAGTATTAACGATTCCTACGGGGACTGAAGGATTTTCCGTATATAGCGATGCATCGAAGAACGGCTTAGGATGCGTTCTAATGCAAAACGGAAACGTAGTTGCATATGCTTCCCGACAGCTAAAGGATTATGAGAAGAACTACCCGACTCACGACCTAGAGCTTGCCGCTGTAGTATTTGCTCTCAAGATCTGGAGGCACTACTTATACGGCGAGCGATGTGAAATCTTCACAGACCATAAGAGTCTGAAATATTTCTTCACCCAGAAGGAGTTGAATATGCGACAACGGCGGTGGCTTGAATTGGTTAAGGATTATGACTGTGTAATCAGTTACCACCCGGGAAAGGCGAACGTAGTAGCTGATGCACTAAGCCGCAAGACAGTGAATACAGAGCTACAAAGGCTCGAAGTGGAGTTAATACCTATGGGCGAGATTGAGACAAGACTAGCAGCCTTAACGCTTCGACCTACACTGATGGAGCAAATTACGAAAGCCCAGGAGAACGACGAGTTATATCTGAAAATTAAAGAAACTCCTATAGAGCAAAGATCTCCAAACTTCGCCATACGAGACGACGGAAGCTTATATTACAGAAGACGTTTATATGTTCCTAACGACGCTGAACTACGCAAGACTGTCATGACGGAAGCCCATACCACTGTCTACTATATCCAAGCGACGAAAATGTATAGAGATCTACGAGCCAACTACTGGTGGCCAGGAATGAAAAGAGAAATAGCAACCTTTGTAAGCCAATGTCTGACGTGCCAGCAAATTAAGGCGGAGCATCAACGACCGGCAGGAACCTTACAATCCCTGCCAGTACCTGAATGGAAGTGGGACCACATTACCATGGACTTCGTTGTTGGCTTGCCTAAAACTGTGAAAGGCCACGACGCTATATGGGTCATCGTTGATCGATTGACCAAGTCCGCTCACTTCCTGCCTATCAGTTCAACATTCTCAATGGAACGATACGCGGAATTATATATTCAAGAAATAGTACGACTGCACGGAGTTCCAATTTCGATCGTTTCCGATCGTGATTCAAGATTTCTTTCCAAGTTCTGGATGAGTTTACAAAAGGCCATGGGAACCAAGCTATCGTTTAGTACTGCCTACCATCCTCAAACAGACGGGCAGTCTGAACGAACTATCCAGACATTGGAAGATATGCTAAGAACCTGCGTGCTCGACTTTAAAGGAAATTGGAGCCGATATCTTCCATTAATTGAATTCTCATACAACAACAGCCTCCACGCGACAATCGGAATGGCTCCATACGAAGCGCTATACGGACGCAAATGCAGATCTCCAATACACTGGGATGAAGTTGGAGAACGAGCAATATTAGGGCCCGATTTAGTGCAAGAAATGACAGAAGCAATATCAAAGGTACGGGAACGGATGAAAACGACTCAAAGCAGACAGAAAAGCTACGCAGACCAAAAGCGTAGACCACGGGAATTCCAAGCAGATGATTTTGTATTTCTGAACGTGTCCCCAATGAAAGGCGTTAAGCGGTTTGGGAAAAAGGGCAAGTTAAGCCCGAGATATATATGAGGAATTTTTCTCTTAAAGCTTTCTCTGATGCTGATTGGGCGGCTTGTCGGGATACGAGGAAATCTGTCACATGTTACTGCACTTTTTTGGGGGACTCTCTAATTACCTGGAAAGCTAAGAAGCAAGCTACGGCCGTGACATCAATGAGCCGAGTCTATAAAAAATTGAGAAATGGAGAAGACGAATTTACGTGGTTCGGATACAATCGATCCTACGTCCACGGAGCAGTAATTTCTTATTGATTTGCTCGTTTACAATTACAGAGAGTAATCAACTCACATGCTCTCAAGAGCTCGCACACAACAACAGTGAAAACGAATAACTCTCACTTAATAGCCCCTTGAACGATCGTCGTTTCTCATATATAGTGTAATACCCGAGTCCCGTAAGTAAGTCGGCCAATAAATATGCATACATATTATATGACTTACGTGACTGCATGAGACATGTTTTGTGACTTTTATGTGCTTAAATGATTTCATGTTATATGCCAACATGACATGCATAAATTAGGAAGTAGATTTCTAATTTAGGCTAGTTATTGATTTAAGGTTTTTGGTACATAACATGCTAACCTAGAAAATTTAATTTAGATTATAAATTGTAATACCACGTTGTAGAGAACATGAATTGGTAGGAATAGATTTCAAAAAGGCTAGATAAAAATTTTGTTGATGCATTAGGGTTTCGAAACAGGGAATCTTGAGATCTTTGGATCTCGAATTTTATGATTCTCAAGAGAAATTTGTTTACTTGATTTATAACATCAAGAGCCTCGAAAGAAGAGAATTTCGAAATCATATAGCATGTAAATAATAGAATTATGCTTATTATTTGGAGAATTGAATTAAAGTACTAGTTAAAAGATTTAATAAAATAAGGAAGGATAACTAAAATAAAGAAATTTTCGTGACTAAGAATTTGAAAACTTAGTCACAAAGGAAAGTTAGTTTAATATAATAATTCATATAAGATAAGCATTATAAGTGATGTCATTTGTTGAACTTAACACTCAATCCATAGGATAAGGAAAGAATACGTGTATACCATAAAGAAGAAACTAATGAAAAGCTGAAAACCGAGAAGAAGTATATATTACAAGATAAACTTTCAAAATCAAAGGAAAGAAGAAAACGAAGAACTCAGACGGACTCGAGCTAAGGAAAGGGGTATAATCCTTATCATAACTATGTATTTCTATGTACCTTCATGTGTATTAGAGAATTTTGAACATAGTTGGTAAATTAATTCTAAGTTTTTATTTTCCACATCACGTTACTTAAGAATTAGGAAGAATTATAGGGTTTCCATTTTAGGTCATGCTAACATAGGAGAATGGAATTATCCGTTAATCATTACGTTAAAAAGGAGTAATCAAGTAAGGAGTATACTGTGAAGAATGAGTTAGATTGAAGAGACCTCGAGTGATAAAAGGATTTTCCAGATGATTAATCTCGAAACAATGTTAGGCGATAGGAATAATCTCGAGATCAACTTAAAAAGCCATGTCGAAATACTTGTCAGCTTTGACCTCGAAATTCTATGTGAAATCTCACTTGAAATCTATCTTAAGGCTTGGTCTCGAGATTTGTTTATAATTTAATACACCTCAATATCTATCTCGAGGTCTTATATCATTTCAGTATCGAAATTTTATTGTGTAATGTCCAAATGTCGAGCCCTTGCATAGTGAAATATCGAGACCTCTATATCGACATTTCATATATTGCTTAGTTAAATGTCGAGACTCACTTCTAATATGTCGAGACTTTAAGTGCAGATCATGTCAAAATGTGTATAGGAAGATATCGAGATTTTTATATTACTTGGTATAAGTGCTCGAGATCCTTAAGCTGTAGTGGGATAAATGTCGAGACCTTGGTGCTAGTTAAAATATCGAAACATTATATATGATACCTCGAAAATTTTAATATTGTCTCGACATTTAGTATTTTATAACACCTCGACATCTTCAGTATAATATATATAATATCAATACAGCTCGACATTAGTATAAGAGCTTGAAATCGTTGCCTGTCCTATGTCGAGGTTTATATCTAAACCATGTCGACATTCATCTTGAATATTTATATAAGTTCAATATCGAAATTTAATTCCACAGCTAAGCTCAAGTATCCATGTCGAGATATATCTTAATTAATGCCGAGACTTATATAAATAGTATTTCTCATATTAGATTAAAGTTCTAAATTTTAGGGTTTCGAAATTTATAGAAGTCAAAAAAATTAGGGTTTTCAAATTAAGTCATTTCATAAAATTATAATTAGACTAACAAACCCTAATTTTATATGTTCCCATATTTAGGGTTTGAAGATTAGCGACTTACTGATAAGCTAATATCTAAGGATACCAGGTAAGTGGAAGTCCCAACTACAACACATAATTATATGTGTATGAAATTATGTGTTATATGTGTATGTGAATTTATGTGACTTCCTACGTGAATTATTTGCGTTACATGACACGCATGATTTAATTACATAATATTATGGCATGACATGCATATTCACGACATGAGCATGTGCACGCACGTTTAGTACAAAAGGCATGATATGAGAGCGTGCATAATATACGATCGCCTGAGAGCGATAAAGATTCGCCGATATGGGCGTCTGATGTCGACTCACAGTTGAGTCACGGCTCTTCTATGCTACCATGGTGACGTCGTATGGCGCTACCGTTATGACATGACATGTACAAGGCAAGACATGATTTTAGGGCTAATGCCCTCATGGCGGGTCGTGAAACCTGGAGGATGCGAGCTGAGGGAGTACGCGACACCGAGGGTACCTCGGGTGTTGACTACCTCAGATTAGGCTACCAGTGTGAAGCGTCCGCGTGGCGTATGAAACCACCTTTGGACAGAAAAGGCGCCCTAGGGTTAGCCTTCCTTGAGTGGGTATTGCCACTTATATTTATTTATCCCTAGTGGATTCGAGCTCCATGATGGTGCATAGATAGCCGAGGGCCCTATATGACAAGACAAGACAAGGAAAAATATGAGGTCTAGGAAGCATTGGCGCGGGTGCCTTTGTGAATTTAGGACACGTGCACGGCATGCATGGCTTTCGCTTACTGAGCTTTATAAGCTCATTCCACGAATTTATGTGTTGTAGGTTCGCGGGATCACGGTACGTGATTCTATGATGACGAGGCCTATTTTTGAAGCTTCCGGAGGACTTTTGAGGTGGCAGTGTGTACATGGATGCGACCTGAGTGGCGGGCCGATAGGTTATTTTGAACACGCATGCGCACTCTACCTTGTAATTATGTCCTAAGAATATTTTGTATTGTACAGAAGAATTTCCTTTATATAAAAGGAAAAATTTTGTACGCATTTTCGTATATAGATTTCAATTATATCACATGCAGTCACATATATTAGTAGTAAGAATGGGCGGTAGGAGTCAGGGGCGCCGCATATAGCTTCAGAAAATAGCGCCAAAATACTTCCGCGATTTCTGTAAGTGAGAAACTGATGTCACGGTCTGTGACCTTAGATGTCACGGCCGTGACAGCGACGAGCTGGGCCTACTGTCCTAAGTCACGGCCTGTGACCTTGGGCGTCACGGCCGTGACATCAATGAGCCGAGTCCTCTGTCCTGAGTCACGGCCTGTGACCTTGGGACAGTGGACAGAGCTCGTGGATGTCACGGCCGTGACGCCTAAGGTCACAGGCCGTGACTCAGGACAGAGGGCTCGGCTCGTTGATGTCACGACCGTGACGCCCAAGGTCACAGACTGTGACTCAGGACAGAGGACTCGGCTCATTGATGTCACGGCCGTGACATCCAAGGTCACAGGCCGTGACTTAGGACAGTAGGCCCAGCTCGTCACTGTCACGGCCGTGACATCTAAGGTCACAGACCGTGACATCAGTTTCTCACTTACAGAAATCGCGGAAGTATTTTGGCGCTATTTTCTGAAGCTATATATGGGAAACGACGATCGTTCAAGGGGCAATTAAGTGAGAGTTATTCGTTTTCACTGTTGTTGTGTGCGAGCTCTTGAGAGCATGTGAGTTGATTACTCTCTGTAATTGTAAACGAGCAAATCAATAAGAAATTACTGCTCCGTGGACGTAGGATCGATTGTATCCGAACCACGTAAATTCGTCTTCTCAATTTCTCAATTTTTCATATGGTATCAGAGACAGAGCTCGGGTCGGTGTGCCAGCGAGGGCGCTGGACTCTTTGAGGGGGTGGATTGTGATATCCCACACCGATTGGAGGGTGGAATGAAGCATGCCTTTATAAGGGTGTGGACACCCCTCCCATTGACGCGTTTTAAAACCGTGCGGGTGGGTGGGAGCTTGTAGGAACTCCTTAGTTAAGCGTGCTGGGGGAGAGTAGTCCAGGATGGGTGACCACCTGGGAAGTCCTCAACCAGACATCTTAACGCCCAAAGCGGACAATATCAATGCGAGCGAGGTCTGGGCTGTTATAGATGAAAAATTCGACAGCGAGGGAGGTGTGGATTGACCTGCAAGAAAGATTTGGGCAAACCAATAGACCACGAATTTTTCAAGTCAAGAAAGATTTGATAAATCTCACTCAAGGGACACTTAATGTAGCTGCTTACTTTACCAGGCTTAAGACATTGTGGGATGAGCTGATGAATTACAAGCCAGTTACTCAATGTTCTTGTGGTGGATTGAGGGAGTTGAAGACTCATCAAAATGAAGAGTATGTTATGATGTTCTTGATGGGCCTAAACGACTCCTATGCACAAATCAGGGGACAGATCCTACTTATGGAACCCCTGCCGTCGATTAATAGAGTGTTTGCCCTCTTGGTCCAAGAAGAAAGACAAAGGTCTATGGTCACGGGGCAGCCACGAGTCAGTGAAGAACATCTCAGTAGCATGGCCATGCTTGCAGCCAGGACAGAACAAGAACCAGTCAAGAAATTCTTCAACAATTCCAAGAAAGATTCAAACAAGCCTATTTGCACCCATTGCAACAAAAGGGGACACACCAAAGAGACTTGTTATCAACTGCATGGGTATCCTCCAGGGTTCAGACAGGGAGGAAAATTTAAAGGTTCCAGGGTAAACCAACTCTCAGTTGAAACAGTGGCAGGAACTGCACAGCAGCCTTGGTTGCCTCCACCTGCAGCAAGTTCAGATACTATGGTACATCTCCAACTGAACCAACTTCAACTGCAAAACTTGAAGAATCTGCTCAATCAGCAAGGTGGGAGCCTGCAACAGATCAATTCAGACTTGACACAGCCTGATGGAAAGGCAGCAGGTACTTGTTTGTCTTTCAACTTACCTGTGCTATCTGCTTTGACATGCTGGCTTTTAGACTCGGGTGCTACAAGGCATGTGTGTGGCAACACAGATCTGCTGAGTGAATTGCATGATATAGAAGTAACTAGGGTCATTCTACCTGATAATTCTGCCACAATGTTAGTAAAGCAGGGACTTTTAGATTGAATAAGTTCATTGAATTAACTGATGTCTTGTATGTTCCCCAATTTCATTTCAACCTCATCTCAGTAAGTTGCTTGGCTGAAACCAGTTCTTGTAGAATTGTTTTTGAATCTAAAGGATTTCTGGTACAGGATCTTTCACATCAAGTGATTGGCAAGGGTGAGGAAATAGGTGGACTTTATGTGTTCAAGACCTGTTCTGTTTTTAGTTCAGCTTTTCTAAATAATCTGTCTAGTGATGTATGGCATAATCGTTTAGGACATCCCTCAGATAAGGTACTTGATGTACTTAAATCTTCCCTGAAGTACTCGAAGCAGGCTGATCACAGCTGCTGCAAAATTTGTCCTATGGGAAAGCAAAAGAGAAGCATGTTTCCCAATAGTAGCAAATCTGTATGCACAATATTCGATCTAATACACTGTGACACATGGGGTCCCTTTAGTGTGCCTTCTCATTCCGGGCATCAATACTTTGTAACAATTGTGGATGATTTTTCCAGATATACTTGGATTTTTTTAATCAAACACAAATCTGATGTCAGTACTGTCATTCCATTCTTCTTAGAGTTAGTTGAGACACAGTTTAGATGTAGAGTCAAGACTATAAGAACGGACAATGCAAAAGAATTTAATCTATCAAATCTGTATAGGACAAAAGGGATCATACATCATCTCTCTTGTGTGCATACTCCACAACAGAATTCTGTGGTAGAAAGGAAACATCAGCATTTGCTGAATGTAGCTCGTAATCTGTTTTTCCAGTCAAGCATTCCTATAGTATATTGGACAGAATGTGTTCTGACTGCAGCTTACCTCATTAATAGGACACCTTCTATATCATTAGGAAATCAGTCACCTTATCAACTGTTATTTCAAAAACCTTTTGACTATCATTCTCTTCGAGTGTTTGGCTGCTTGTGTTTTGTTTCCACTCTTAGTGCAGGTAGGAAAAAGTTTGATCCACGGGCGAGAGAATGTGTCTTCATTGGGTATCCAAATGGGATCAAAGGATATAAAGTGCTTGACTTGGCCACAAGGGAAGTTCTGGTTTCTAGGGATGTTAAGTTTTCAGAGACAGAATTTCCTTTCAAGACCATGTCTGCCTCCCCGCAGGGCCCTGCAGATCCTTTTCCTCTAAGTGTGCTGCCCCAGTCTTATGCCTTGGATGATGACCTAAATCAGGACGAACCAGTCACCCAGCAGTATGCAAACTCTTCACCAGACGAAGCCTTCCCAGTCAATGAAACAGCCTTGCCACAGGGAACACTACCTGATTCAGAACAGGCACAGATAGGACCATCAGATGAACCTCCAGAAATTGGGCATCAGGAGACTCAGACACTCAGAAGGTCTGGGAGGGAGTCCAAAAGGCCCACATACCTGGACGATTTCCACTGCAACAGCTTGACAGATAGGAAAGTGCTGTACCCCATGACCAATATGCTTACTTACCAGAATTTCTCAAGTCAGTTTCAGGGATTTATCAATGCTGTTAGCATGGCAAAGGAACCCAAGAGTTTCATTCAAGCCTCAAGGTCAGAAAAGTGGACAAGGGCAATGCATGATGAACTGCAGGCACTGGAAGATAATGCAACATGGTCTGTGGTCCCTCTACCTCAGGGAAAGAAAACGATTGGCAATCGTTGGGTTTATAAGTTGAAGTTTAATTCGGTTGGGAAGATAGAAAAGTATAAAGCAAGGCTGGTGGCCAAAGGGTACGACCAACGAGAGGGGGTGGATTACATTGATACGTTTGCCCCCGTAGCAAAGCCCAATACCATCAGAATAATACTCTCCTTGGCAGCTAAGTTAAAGTGGAATTTAATGCAGTTGGATGTCAATAATGCTTTCCTCAATGGAGAGCTCTCTGAGGAGGTCTACATGGATCTCCCACAAGGCTTTCATACCAGATATCAGCAGGGTGAGTCTGGAAGAATGGTGTGTAGACTGCATAAGTCTTTGTACGGGTTGAAACAAGCTTCGAGGCAGTGGAATATCAAGTTCACTAGTGCAGTCAGAAGTTACGGCTTCAGACAGACAGAGTCAGACCACACCCTGTTTCTAAAGGGAACTGGAGATCAGCTAATAGTCCTCTTGGTGTATGTGGATGATATAGTGCTAGCTGGACCTTCCCTCGAGCAGATTCAGCTCGCCAAGGACTTTCTGACCCACAGCTTCAAGGTGAAAGATTTGGGTGAGCTGAGATTCTTTCTAGGTATAGAAGTTGCTAGGAGTGAAGCTGGTCTGTACCTTTCCCAAAGACAGTATACTCTTCAGATATTAGAAGACACTGGATACATAAATTGCAAGCCTTTATCCACACCAATGAATCCCAGTCAGAAACTCACGGCAGGCGATGGGGATTTGCTGTCTGATCCGTTTCAATACCGAAGGTTGGTGGGTCGATTGTTATATCTCACTTTCACAAGACCTGACATATCTTATGCAGTCCACAAGCTGAGCCAATTCATGTCAGCCCCCAGAACATGCCACTTAATGGCAGCTCACCATCTGCTGAGGTACCTCAAGGGCACCCCAGGGCAAGGGCTGCTAATGTCCTCAGCTGCGAGTCTTTCACTTCGAGCCTTTTCAGATGCTGATTGGGCTGCGTGTAGGGATACTAGGAAGTCCGTAACAGGCTACTGCACCTTTTTGGGCGACTCCTTAATTACCTGGAAGGCGAAGAAGCAACTCACAGTGTCAAGATCTTCCACAGAGGCCGAGTATCGAGCCTTAGGAGCAGTTGTGGCCGAGGTGCTTTGGATCAAGCATTTGTTGCAAGAATTGAACTTGGGAAAGCTAGATACACCAGTGGTGTATTGCGACAATTTGTCAGCATTGATGCTTGCTTCGAATCCCAAATTTCACGAGAGGTCGAAGCACATTGAAATTGATTGTCACTTTGTTAGACACCACGTCTTAAATGGTTCCATTAAGCTCTTGCCTGTTCGAACCGAGTACTAGTTGGCCGATATGTTCACCAAAGCACTCACCGGCCCTCAGCTGCAGCACCTCATTCTCAAGATGTCCATCATCGATCTATGTCGTCCATCTTGCGGGGGGCTGTTAAAATCAAGCCAGCGAGCCACGCCTGCCGAAGTGAACCTTGATGAAAAACAGAACGGGCATTCTTCATTAGTCACGGCCGTGACGATCCGTCCAACAGGCCGTGACTTGGGACAGTGGACAGAGCTCGTGGATGTCACGGCCGTGACGCCTAAGGTCACAGGCCGTGACTTAGGACAGAGGGCTCGGCTCGTTGATGTCACGGCCGTGACGCCCAAGGTCACAGACCGTGACTCAGGACAGAGGACTCGGCTCATTGATGTCACGGCCGTGACACCCAAGGTCACAGGCCGTGACTTAGGACAGTAGGCCCAGCTCGTCACTGTCACGGCCGTGACATCTAAGGTCACAGACCGTGACATCAGTTTCTCACTTACAGAAATCGCGGAAGTATTTTGGCGCTATTTTCTGAAGCTATATATGGGAAACGACGATCGTTCAAGGGGCCATTAAGTGAGAGTTATTCGTTTTCACTGTTGTTGTGTGCGAGCTCTTGAGAGCATGTGAGTTGATTACTCTCTGTAATTGTAAACGAGCAAATCAATAAGAAATTACTGCTCCGTGGACGTAGGATCGATTGTATCCGAACCACGTAAATTCGTCTTCTCAATTTCTCAATTTTTCATACGGGCTTGTTTTTTCCTGGTGTTTGATGTAGTCGTTTCTCTACCAACATCGGATGCATGTTAGAAAATAATGATTTATCGGTCGAACGGTCAATCCAGCGCTGAAAATATCTGATTTATCAGAAACACTTTTACGCCTTTCTAGAGCTGGATTGGCAGTTCGACCTACAAATCATTATTTCGTAATGTGGGATTCAAATTGATAAGCAACATGTCGCAACGTTGCAAATAGATTTAATTTGTGTAAAAAACAACTTATTTTCTATTTGTTAATTATATTCATTTCACATAATTGAATTATTCATCGAATCCGTAAAACATTACATTATGCGCGTACTTGACCAAACTAGTTTTTATATTAACACATACAAATTTGATTAATGATTAAACTATTTTAGCTTGTCTCCTTAATTTCGAAGATATGGTTAAATCAACTTCAGGTCATAATTTCTCTAAATCACTAACAAAATAAAAAGATAATGTTTGACCACTTTTTTATTCATTAGCTGATTTCCTCACTTTGGTATTACATTGACTATTCTTTATATATTTCTATAATTTCACCTTTGACCATATATTAATGATAATCATCTATATAAAATTACAGCAATAATCTTATATAAAAAGAAGGCGAATGACATGTTTTACTCTCAATTAAAACTATAAAACCATCATCAGCTTTACTTACATAATTCTCGTCTGCAATTAGCAGAGGTTCTTTGCTTAAATGGATCAAATTAAAAGAAGACAATATGTTCATTACAGCAAAATCTCAAGAATTATAATCACAACATTTGTTCTCTCCATGTTTCTGAGCCAGCTAATGTTCCCTACTAATGCAGAAAGTAGGGTTTTCAAACCCAAGAAAGAGAAGACGACGACCAAGTTGAGGTTTATTAGAGATCAGCTCAGAAAAATCAATAAGCCCGGCGTTAAAACGATTCAGGCAAGACTTTTAACTTATTTGATAATTCAATTTATTTGTATAATACATATATATATATATATATATATATATATTGATTTTACAATCAAACATATTCTTTGCTAATACGCAGAGCCCAGATGGTGATATCATAGACTGCGTATTAACTCATAAGCAGCCAGCGTTTGATCTCCCCGAGCTCAAAGGACAAAAGCCACTGGTAATAAAACCTAATCTTTTGTTCACAGTTATGATCCAATCGTAATAACATATTAAAGAAAGAAAAGAGTAAAATTGTAACATCTTTTATGTTTTTCCGAATACTGAAGGACCCGCCCGAAATGCCGAAAATGGAAACCCTAATAAAAAATAATATTTCGAACGAAATTTTTCAACTTTGGAGCATGTCTGGCGAACAATGTCCCGATGGCACGATACCTGTACGTCGAACAAGCGAAGAAGATCTCCTTCGAGCGAGGGACTATCGAAGATTTGGCAAGAAACCGTTTAACTCGTCTTATGCTTCTGCGAGTAATGGCCATGAGGTTAGAAATTGTTTAAAATGCTGCAAACGATTGTTCTCTTTTATTTTCTTTCTTTCAGATTAGCTTCTAAAGTAATAGCATATATTTTTTGTTCTATGCATATTGCAGTACGCAGTTGTATTACTGAATGACGGCGAATACTATGGAGCGAAAGCAAGTATAAACGTTTGGGAACCAAAGGTTGCGAATAACAGGGAATTCAGCTTAGCACAGCTTTGGCTTTCTGCAGGCACTTATGTAAATTTCAACAGCATTGAAGCTGGTTGGCAGGTAAAACAAATATATAAATCTATATATATATATATATATATAATATAATATATATATATATATATATAGAGAGAGAGAGAGAGAGAGTGTGAGAGAGAGAGAGAGATTGTATGTTTAATATAACACATTAATCAACGAATTTGATTTATTGAAAACATTCCTAATGCAATAGGTTTGCCCAGAAATCTTTCGCGACAACCGGCCAAGGTTGTTCATTTACTGGACTGTAAGTTCAATCACATAATATAAGCATGTTTAATCATATTTATCCGATTATCTAAATGCAAACGTTAACATTATATTTTTTTACAGGGTGTTACAATTTGCTATGCCCTGGCTTCGTTCAGATAAGCAAAAAGGTGGTGCTAGGATCACAACTCAGACCAGTTTCTTCTTACAACGGAGAACAGTTCGAAATTGACTTATTAGTATTCAAGGTACTTTAGCACTCTTACTGAATTCTCCGAAAAATTCTTAAATATTATTCTATATTCATCTGTTTTTTTCCCAGGACCCAAAGCGAGGAAATTGGTGGCTTTCATACGGAGATGGAAATTTAGTTGGTTATTGGCCATTGTCTTTATTCACACGCCTAAACGAGAATGCACTAAATGTAGATTTTGGGGGTGAAATTATAAATTCTAGAAGTTCAGTGGCTCACACTACGACGGAAATGGGGAGTGGACATTTTGCAGGAGGGGGCTTTAAAAGATCAGCTTATTTTCGTAATCTGATGACCGTTGACTCAAATAACTTCCTAAACCCATTGTCCGGTGCCTATAAAGTCAGAGCTGATAATCATAATTGTTATAACATAAAAACTGATCATAGTAAGAAATGGGGTAGTTTTTTCTACTATGGAGGGCCTGGCAAGAATAAAGATTGCCCATGATCAAAAGATTGCATCTTTTTCATGTATTCTTCAACATATGTATAAAGGAATGGGTCTCAATGTAAACACAAATACATGAAATCATATCCAAAACTTGATTAATTTGAATAGGGGAATCAATCAAACGACATACCTGGCAAGCATTATTTTGATGAAGCGAAGCCAAATAATAGGCTGAGAACTTTGAGTAATGATTCACACAAGTCTTAACTCATATTCACCAGCCATTGTGATGTATCTCACCCATGGAAGGGCCTGATAGCCACTTTTCTCGATGATTTTCAAGTAACGAACCTATAAGTAATATGTGAATGGATATATGTGAGTCGAGTACGATGCACAAAAAGTTCGACGAACGGGGCGTTGTAATTTTGGAAGAAACGTTTCAGTTCATCACCTGAATCCCAGAAACAGTGAAATATGGTATTTCGAATTTCACTCTTATGGGAGCTTTTCTCTCGGGTGCTGCGTCTTCGGATGTTATGCTGGGAAGCCTAAACTCTGCTCTCAGCATATATTCCTGTTTTGTATTGTTACAAACAAGATTTTCAAACGCTTCTAAAATGTGGCTAAAATATGTGATTATATATCATGATATCTAGAAAGTATATATGTTATTCATCGCATACCTTACCACCTGGAAAAGATTTAATTTTCCAAACTAGTGCATCACTTTCTGGTGCGTAAGCAGCAGAGCCCATCGAAGTACGAACATTTGGATTAGTGGCGTCCAGCGGGACTGGTAACTCGATTTCGACATTGGTTGCAGTGCTGAAAAAGTTTGGGTTGGTTTTAGAATGAAATTCTTGAGACCCAAAAGAAAATTTCAAGATTATACAAAAGGATAAGAATAATCACAGGCTAAATAACTCAGAGTACCTACGCTCCTTGAACTGGCTCCTGGCTTTTACCGTAAATTCTATGCGGCTTCTAGAATGTTTTTCCACCTGGGCTTCTACCCATATTAAAGGTTTAACCTGTGGGTGAAATGCTCGGATTAATTCTGGAAAATTACAGAATGGTAAGAATTTTCCAGATTTGAAATAGGTTTTGTCATAATACCACAAGCTTTTTTGCGGGTTCAGACATAATTTTAAAAAACTAAAGAAGTATGGCTATTAAACCCCTACTGACCTGAGTGCTAAGCCTGTACGTCATCAGGTCAAATGATCCATCGGGAGGTATAAATGATATAGTGCGGTCATTCTCAAAACGAGCCAAGCGCACACATCTGAACAAAATATACTTTCTCCGTAAAGCGTAGCACAAATGGATACAAGGCAAGGAGGGAGGGAGGGAGAGAGAGAGAGAGAGAGAGAGAGAGAGAGAGAGAGAGGGAGGGGAGAGAGAGAGAGAGAGAGAGAGAGATTCTTTTATGAATCAATTACATACTGATGAAACTTGATGTCATCTAGGTCAATGGCTTTTCCTTTCGCAGCGCGCCCTTGTGCCTCCAGCAAAACTCGATCGTTGAGCCCCAACTTACACTCAGGCATACCACTGCAATGTATATATGTATGTCTAATGTCTATGGAAAGGTAAAAATATCACAGTCACGGATCTGTATACCTACATAAACAAATCTAACTATGAAACTTATAAGAAGTTGAAAGAAGCGATCAGACCTCAAATATGTCCTCATTTTCAGAGCCCCGACCACATCTGACCTAATTATCTGGCCATTACTATTAACTAGTATGTTCACGCTTTCCACAACATCAAGAAAAACCTGGAGCAAAAACATGGTGACAAGAATGACTGACTTTTAGAACTTACCAAAAGGCTTAAAATAATGAATGACTGACTTCATTTTTCTTGTAGAGTATTCCCTCGCTACGCCAAGAAACAGCATTTGTGACAGCCATTGGAGGCCTCTGTGTAACTTCCATTCTGTAAGCATCCGTCTTTATGAATTCGCTGAGAATCTTGGCTTCAGTGAACTGTGGGAAGCCAAAGTCCATGATTTCATCGAGCAACTCATACTGACAAAAGCACGAGATCGACAGTTTTTTAAGAACTTTTCATAATAAACAAAAATGGCAAAAAACCAACAGAAAAGGAGAAATAGCATACCACTACAACGAAATTATCTCTCAGGGATTCTTCTTCTAACTCCTCAAAGTAATGCTTAAAGACCTATAAGATATATTGAAGTTAACGTTTCAATTTGTATCATAAATGAGGAAAGAGAAGGACTTGATTACCAATAACGCTTACGTCAACTAATCGATGCAAGAATAGAAGCATGCTAGCAGCATTGCAGTTCTGACGTGATGCAGTCATGAGATAAACGTTGTTGTGTTGTATAAACATATATGTAACGCCATTATCATATATAACAGGATCCTGAGATGCATCTGGATCACCCTATATACCATTACAAGGAAAAGAATTACTGATCAGATCAAAAGTATTATTGCCAACTGACAGGAGCAAATATAACCATTCTAAGAACATCAGGAAAAGAAATGAAAAGTGAAAGCTATTTTATTATTGTATGTCATCATTCAGAACCATTCTTGTTGGAAATCACTTTTCGAAATTTCAAACAGTTACGTAATTTACGTCAAAAAGCAAACCCCAACAACCCAGAAACATTTCCTGTCATAAACCAAGAATGGTAACCAGTCTAAAAAATTATATCCTATAAAATTCATCAGACTTACTATTTCTACCCTTTACAGATACTAATCATGCAACATCAACTTCACCTGAATCTTCAGCTGACTCATTGAATTGAGCTCTAATCTAACCAAATCTAAATGCATCAAAATGCCACCTTTTTTTCCTCCACATTAACTCAACACAACAAGCTGAATCTTTTTTCAATCTCATTCCAATAACTCAATCCTGCTCTGCAATCAGCCCATCAAAACACATAAAAATAATTCACGTGTTGAATCAGATCTACCCATAACATCTCTCTACCTCAGGCACACACGCACGCATTCATATCATCGTCAAAATTCCACTTCCGAATACATCCAAGAACAACGCCCCATCTCTTCATAGATAAATTATAAGCAGCAAAACATCAGATCAAGGTAATATGAATCAAATCGCGACCTCTTTCTCTATGATTTTCGTGAAGAATCGTTCGGCTTGTACGGCCGAGACGTCGCCGCGGTAGTCGCGCCACACCAGAACCCTACCCTTTATGTCCAGTAGGAACAGCGCCGAAGCTGCTCCAGCCATTTTGCAGAAATCAAAATTCTCTAGATTGAGATTGGATAGCAAATCACAGATCCATGAGATTGATAATCGAATTTATAAAGCTAGGAATTGGTACGCTGCTACAGATTCAGGGGTAGTTCTGTGCCTCCAATAAGTGTTGTTTCTTCATGATTTTTTTTCTTACTTCATTCATTTTCATCTTTCATGTTTTCCTTTTCTTTTCGATTTTCTTCGAAAGATAATTGGGATTTTTACAAAAAAAATTGTAAATCAGTACCCTGGCTTTTTTTTATATATAGGTACCTAACAGAATAATTTTTTTGCAGATAGGTACCCGATCCGCAGTAGGTACGCCATACAACACATTTAGGTACCATATATCAACGTATTTTGGTACATCAATACAGGTAGAATTGGTAGCCTGCTACAGCTTGCCGCAAGGTACCGTTGTAACGTATATAGGTACCATATACGGGTATCATATAGATGCGTAACGCGGTATGCAATACACATATGAAAAGGTACGTTAACACCAGGAAAATGGTACCCCCAATCGAACGGGTACTTAACTAAAAAAATTTCTGACATTAGTACCTATGTGTAAAAATTTTATCCATTTAGGTATTTTTCTATAGATTACACAAAAGATAAGGGAATTGCAAACTAAATAAAAATACTATAATAAGTCACGTTATTTATACAATGGTTTGAAACTTTTGTCAATTGGAATGAATTTAACTTATTTTTATAAAACCTTAAAATATCTTTTTTAACGTATAATATTTTCGGTTACACTAACTTATAACTCGACAAATGTCACAAAGCGAATAAATTTATAAGAATAATATTCAGAATTGCTAAGCTCATTTATGATCATTGGAGAGCTTAGAAGACCATCGTTCTCTCTATCCACGGGGAATTCTCGCGTGTTCTCTTTATCAATTAAATAAATTATTTTCTTCTCATTTCTTTCTTCTAAGAATAAAATTTTATCATAGATCCAAGGTGAGGAAGAAAACTATCTAAAAAAGAAAGAAAAATTTTTAAAATGAAACTTCCTTTTCTAACTAATAATTATCCTTATCACTATTTTTAAAAGCATTCCTACCATAAATCAAAATGGTTGGGATGATTCAACTAAGGAGCTGGCAATTCTTATTATTTTTCGAATTTATCCTTCCATTATTAAACAAACAATTTACCTTCGACATAATCCTTAATTCCCTGCAATCATAAGAAGAACAAAATAAACCAACGGTACATTCTTTTTTTCAATATGTCCTCTTTTCTCTATATAAACCGATTCCATATAGGCTAACCACATCTATTGCAACCCTGCAAAAATCTTTAACACTTAAGCTCAAAAGATGGGAGTTCATGAAACTGCTGTACGTTCTACAACAATGGCTCTCTCCTCAATCTCACTTACTACTTCAAACCGTAAGTTCGCCGTGAAAGAAGCATCAATGGAGAAAAGAAAGGATGAAGAAGAAGAAGATGACAACGATTTTTCTTTTTCAACTTCCACGCCAAATGGTAAAGATTCGAGAATTCCAAGGTTGTTCGCATGTCCAAATGCTCCCATGAAACAAAAGCCGTACAAGTCAAGATTCGTCGGGCATGTCACAAAGTTAGAGAAGTTTTGAGTCCATAGAGAAGTCTTTGTAATAAACTTCGACATCTTATCTACTAATGTTCTAACTTTGTTAGAAAACCCTAGTTTGCATTAACTTTGCTCCTTCTACCATAGATGTATCGTATCGCCTTGCTTGTGTTTGAATTTTCGTTGCAATAATATATAGTTGTGCTGAAGTTTAATCTCATATTACGAGCAACTTGCAAACAATAATTTTTCGATTTAGAATTCATGACAATTTCAGCTTTTGGAGTTTGTCTTAAGGATGAATTGTATCTATGTGTGGATTTTGATGATCTAGCTTTAGCTTATGGTAGAACTTGGAAGGCGGCCAAGAAATTAAAAATATGTGGAAGTTTTTTACTTTGCTCATAGTTGGCAGTTTGTTAAATGAACTAACTTCCTTTTAATATTAAGAGCATTGAATTACTTTGCAATGGTTCTTCACTCATTAATTATTACCTAAACAACACATGTCTGGATAAGAATTAAACAAAGTGAATTTATGGTAAATCTAACAGCTTGCCTTTGCCACGCAAGAATTCAACATAACCAAAAGGAAAGAAAATCCCCCTTTTCATATTAGATAAAAGGTTTTCAAATTCAAATCCTTGCATATACACCATGGAAATAATAGCAGAAGAAACAGACATACTAAACCATGGAAAAGCTGTACAAAAATACGTACGGTCATTGCTGAAGGAAGACAGCGGCTCCCACGAGCCCAATCCACAAAGTCAACGTCAGCCAAAAGGCGGGTTTTTTCTCCAAACCAACGGGCGGTTTCCACACGAGGAAATCGCCCAAATAGTCCTTGTTCGATTGTAGCTGATTCGTTGTAGAACCACTAAACCTCTGATCTTTGTCCTTCTCCTTACCGCTCCATGTTGCTGCGTAGCTGGTGAAAGAACGAAGAAATCAAAAGGGTATTTTTTTTTTTGGTTTTGGTCAGTTTTCATGGGCTTTCTGTCTGTTTCGGATGAGAACAACATGGGATCGAAACAGCCAAGAAATAGGGGTTTTGGAGAGGAGATGATAGCATAGTGGTAAGATAGAGATTTCACCTGTCATAACTGGATCCAATCAAAGGGATTGTCACCATTTCCTCTTGTGTGATCTTGATCTTCGGTGCTTGCAATATGTAGCGTAGATCAGCAGCCTGGCGTCTTATGCTTAGACTAGGATGTTTCTTCTCCAATTCTTGGTACAGAGCGATGCAGTCTGCGTGGCGATTGTTAGCCTCGTATGCCATGGCCAGCCATATTTGTATCTTTACAGACAAATGAAAATGAAAATGAAGCTTGCATACAATTTGCGAAGGGAATTGATGTCGATATACAAGAAAATGCTACGAACCTCACCACCAAACATGGTAGGCCTGGGAATGATTGTGAGCGCAGCTTCGAGGAATTCTATGGCACGTCCGTACATACCCCTTCCGTATGCTTTCTGGCCTAATTCGAACATCAACTGAGCCGTTTTTCTTCGTTCAGCTTGTTCCCTAGCAACCTTCATTTTCAAACTCATATTGGTAATTTCCTCAAACAGTTTGTGCTCATTAAAGACGTATTCTAAAAGCTGAACGAAAGAAAACTAAACTGAAATGGAGTAAGAAAGAGACCTTTTCCAATTCCTTCTTCACCCTCAAACGCTTCTCTTCCTCACTCTCCTCGCCAGCTTTATTGCTGAACTCCTCATCAACTCTGTACTGCAACTCCTCGGCCTTCGTCTCAAGCTCCTTCATCTCCTCCATCTCCTTAACTTTCCTCCTCATCTCACTCTCCCAATCGAAGCCCTCGTCGTCGACGTCTTCGTCGCCGTTGCCGTAATTTCCGTTCTCGTCGTCGCTTGAATTCTCGTACTCGACCTCGTTCCTCTTCGATCTGCTCGGCCTCTTCTTATTCTTACCCTCCTTCTTCGACTTCTCATCCTCGTTGCTGCTGATGACAAGGGGCTTCCGTCGTTTTCCGCCGGAGGCGACGTCGACGGCGTAGCTGCGGTTTTGGTTGAAATCGATTTTGAAGAAGAGGTTAAGAACGGCGTCCGCCGGCTTCGAATTGGGTATCGTAGGGGAGATTGGGTGGCTCGTGAGCACTACGGCCATGGTCTCAACTCTCAAAACGGTGTCGTATTTGGATGGTAATGGGCGACGACGAAGCTTCTGCAATGAAGTGATGGAGGGAGATTGTGGAGGTGGAGATATTTTTTTTAAGACAAGTTGATTATTTGGGCTTAAAAGTAAATGGGCTGAGACCATTTCTTATTTGGGCTAAGATTATTTGGGCCCATCCTTGGTTGATGCATTGTGATCAAATTAGCTGATGTTGGAGGAACCATTATAAAGTATTATATACTTGAAGAGTTAAGTTTGCAGGAGGTTGCATTGCATTTAATTTAACTATTTATAATTATTATATGTTGATAAAATTACTAAATTTATGTTTGATAATTGGGTAGTTATTGGGAAATTAACATGTGACTATGGAAATATTTTGGGGATTTTATTATTTAATTTATTTTTTAAGTTAAGGGACACAGTGTCATCATATGAGAACACCTACATTTATATAATTATATGAGATTTCTCTTATTTCTCACATTTAATCTTATCTTTCTATTTTATTAAGGGAAATAATGCTATAGTAACTGCTCTAAAATTGACTCGTATGGCAACCCAAAAATTAATGTTCTTACCCTTACAAATTTATCCCAATTGTATCCTCTAAAATTATTTTTTATATTAAAAATAGTGTAGTAAACTTAAAATTATAATTTCACATATTATAGTTATTACATATATGTTAATATTATATATTTATAGAGGAATTTTATGGTGAGCACCTTACGTGGACACCTGTCGATGTGTCATTGATTCGTGCATTGTCGACATGCCACATCGACATAAGATGATATGTGACATTAATTGATACATTTTAGGTGCCATTGGATCGACTCCTCGGACGCCAATGTGGCATGTTACGGCTTTATGTGACACAATGTGGCATTGATTTGTAAGCATGCCACATTAGCGTCCGATTTGTCGACCAATGTCACCTAAAATGTATCAATTAATGTGAAATATCATCGTATGTTGATGTGGCATGTCGATAATGCACGAATCAATGACATATCGACAGATGCCCACGTAAGGTGCATAAGATGAGCTTCATAAAATTCCTCTATTTATATAGCCACACACATCAAACAATAGTTTTACTCTTACACGTCTCACCATATCGCATCTTTGTTGATCCCTTTTTTTTTTTGTTTAGAGGTGCATCATATTTGAATTTTTTATCTTTTTAATGTGTCCTTCATTTTATCTTTCTCAAACTTTCAATTTGTCTTGCAGCAGATCATATCTTAATTTTATACTCCCTCTCTCTCATTTGCTTTTGGACTTTTGGGTATGACACGAGTTTTAAGAAACTGAATATTTTAATAATATATTACAATTAAATGGTAAAAAGTGTATATTTTGACACGTCTTGTAAGAGTATTTTATATTATTATATTGATTGTTTGTGATAGTTTTTTGTTAAAATAAGAAATATACAAAAGATAGCAGGACGCCGGATATAATAAAACGTACAAAAACTATTGGTAGGGAGGGAGTATATTTTATTTTCAACACATCATCTATCACGTCATGCTTTGGGCCGTTAAATTCTTACATGATGTTTAGAAATCCTATATGAATTTTATTTATTTATGTGGATTCCTCATGCGTGAACACGATGAGTGTATTCTTAGGCGATTTATATTATAAGGAAACCAGGGAATCCGCATCTTTAGGACCAACTAAGAAAATTACAATTTGGTCTGAGTCACAATATTGCCATTTTTATATTTATCTTGTTAATAACAAACTTATACCTCATCTAATCAACACGTGTCGTAGTATTATCTACCTCAAAAGATAAAACCTAAATATCATAACGTAAAGAAACTCGAAAAGATTCTCTTTCATGTTTTATTATTTACGTCAACAATCGAAGCTTTAGTTTAGTTGGGCGGAGAACTCAAAGCTATCTACGAAGCTTTCGAGTTTTTATTTTTCACTGCTTTATGCTTAGATAATGCCAAAGCAAATCGACCTTCATATAAACACACAGGCACACATACCAATTGAAATGCTCAGAGATGTGTTCATGCTTAGGGTCTCCGGCGCCGGCGGACCACGACGATGCGAGCAAGGAATTCAGTAAGACGGCCGCCGCCGTCGTCTCCCTGAGCATCAGCGCTCAGCTCAAGGACGTCACTGTTCGGGTCGTCCACGCGGGCGGGCGGGTCGAGATGTACCACAACCCGATCCGAGCTTCGACCCTGACCCAGAGGTATCCAGGCACGTGCGTGGCTTTGCCGGACGTTTTCCGGCGGCCCGGCCAGTGCGTTCTGTCCGACGACGACGTTTTGTTGCCGGGCCGTAAGTATTTCGTGGTTAGAATGAGCACCGTCGAGAAATTGAGGATTAGGGATTTGAAGAAGAGGGAAAATCGAACGAGGGCTGTCGTCAGATTCGAAGTAGGAGAAGCTGACCCGCCGCCGCCGCCGCCCGAGGTGGTGGAGTCTGCCGCCGCCGGTGCTTATGGTACCATTGTTGCTGGTTATGATTGTGGGATGGTTTGTGAAGACGATTCTTCGTTTTGTTCGGCGAAGGATTTTTACACATCGAGGGAGAATTGGTCGGCGGACTGTGCTGCGGCGAAGCAGCGGCGGCGGCTGACGGGAGGGAGGAGGAATAAACCGCCGTTCAGACCTCCGATAAGGAGGCCGCGGCCGGCGAGGGAGGCCGAGTGGGAGCCGAGCTTGACGTCGATCAAGGAATTATCTCCGTAGTTAACTGTTTAGAAAAAAATAGCTGCTTTTCTGCGATGAATCGATTGCTTTGCTGTGCTTTTCTCCTGGGAAATAAGAAATTAAGAACGACGATGTTTTCTTGCATGGACTTTGAATTTGTAAGAACACAATCAAAGAAAGCTGAGCAGCACTAAACTCAGAAATAAAAAATAAAAGCAAAATAAAAATCTTTCATTTGGAGTTGGACAAATGATCTCATAGAAAAGTCAAGATTGTAATTAATTATCAGTTACTTTGATTTATTGGGAACGACGGTCAAAACTCCCAAAGCAAAGCAGCCGCCCCATTAGAAAATTTCTCGTTGACCATAAATATTCGTATGTATATACCTCATCATCAATCACTCAGCTCATACCCAAGTGTTAATCTATTGTTAGGGTCATAAAATCAAGGAAAAAATAGGTAATCATGCAACGATTTAATGATGTTGGTTCGAGTGAAATCGGAGGAGATGGCGCTTTAGACGAAGAGGTTATTAGGGTTTTGAGTGAAGCCACGAACAACGATAATCTTATTACAAGAATCGACCTTTCTGATCGCCAGCTGAAGTTTTTGCCCGAAGCCTTCGGCAAGATTCATTCGCTGGTCGTCCTCAATCTTTCTCAGAACCATCTTGAGGTACATCTTTGATTCCCCCCCTTTTTTGTCGACAAGGTGTTTGCTTTTTGGTCTGAATGAAGGTATCATAGTTTCTCTTCTCTGGGATGTTTTCATGGGCCTTTTGTCTTGTTGAGCTTGGGAAGTGATCGTAATCATATTACCTTAATTGAATCAAAGATTTGGTTCGAAGGGCTCATGCAAGACTAATAACCGAAAAAAATGCTTCAATTGTTCATTCCGCATCTTTTTTGTCACTGAAGCCAACATGTCCTTCATGTAGTAATAATCAAACTCTAATTTGCAACATCAACAGTACGGTGAATTGTGGTGCTTTCTTCTCGTAGATCATAATATTCTTCTGATCTCATAATCCGTGCTTTTTCAGGTAGTTCCCGACTCAATCTCAGGGCTACGAAACTTGGAGCAGCTCAACGTATCTTCCAATCTTCTAGAAACTTTGCCAGACTCCATCGGTCTTTTGGTGAATCTCAAAATCTTGAACGTTTCTGGCAATAAACTCAAGGAACTCCCCGAAACTCTCGCCGGTTGCAGGTAAAGCTTCTCTTACAGTAGCAGGATTCTATCTAACTTATGACGTCCTAACTGTTACACATCTCAGTATGAATGAAACCTTTAAAAGCCAACATCTTTTTCACCATATGCTTTTGATGGAAGAATCGAATCGTAAATCACCAGGTCTCTGATCGAATTGGACGCAAGTTTCAACAACCTCATGTTCTTGCCCGTCAACATTGGCTACGGTCTCGAAAACCTCCAAAAGCTGTACCTGCATCTGAACAAACTAAGGGCTTTGCCGAAAACCATATGCAAAATGAAATCGCTGAAGCACTTGGATTTACACTTCAACGCCATACATGGCCTTCCACTCTCCATAGGGCAGCTCACGAACCTCGAAATCTTGAACCTCAGCAGCAACTTCAGCGACATAACGTACCTGCCCGAGAGCGTCGGGGAGCTGACCAATCTCAGGGAACTCGACGTTAGCAACAATCAGATCCACGCCCTGCCCGAGACTATCTACCTCTTAGAGAATCTGAAGAAGATGAACTTGGATGGGAACCCACTTGTTATTCCTCCGAGGGAGGTTGTCAGCGAGGGCGTGGAGGCGATGAAAGAGTATATGATGAAGAGGAGGCTCGATTTGTTGAAGGCTGAGCAGCATAGGATTTTGGACGAAGAGAATAGGTACGACGAAAATGGATGGGCGGGGTGGGGCGCGTCCCTTTTGGGGAATGCCTACTCGGGAATTTCCCGTTATTTTGGGGAGAGTGAATCGAGAGATCCGTTCTTGGATCAAGAACGGTAAGAATTTGTAGGCTGTAATAAGTTAAATTGGCCTTTTGTTGAATAGAATTTTGTTGTCTTGGTAGTTGCTGATGGGAAGTATGAATGTTTTCTGAAGCTGATTGAAATGCTGGTTATGAAGTATGAACTATGGTTGCTGTTGTACTGTTTATGTTTTCCCTTGAAATTTATTACTTGAAAGTTTCACATAATTTTGATTGTTATTTGGGCTTAATTATTTATTTTTGGCCAATAAGTTTGCACATTTACGACAAGCGACTTAAAAGTAGGGTTGAAATCGAATCGAGCCGAATAACACTATTCTATTCGTATTCAGATGACAATAGAATACGAATACAGATATTCGAATATTTAATCGAATCATAAAATCGATTCGTATTCATATTCGGAAATATTCGAATACTCGAATAGGGATTATATTTGAGTATTTATCTTTATATTTAATAAAAATATAAATATTATTATATTGAAAATATATATTTCAATATATATATATATATTGAATTGTAATATATTATACATGAGAGCTATTATTGGCACCCCTTTGAGGGAGAAAAAAACATTGGAAATTGTACAATTTCTTAAAATTTTGTTCTTCATCAATAATGTAAGTCTTAACTTATTACATTTTATTTCATTAATGCAGTTATTCAACGGAAATTATTTACACAGTTTTAAATAAATATTAGATTTGTAATTTATGGTTGAAGTTAATTCTCCTCTTTATCACTTAGAAATAAACAAAACTTCTAATTTTATAAATATTATTCTTTGTTTTATTTTTGAAAATCTTCCTATACCATAAATATTTCATATTAACCTAGACAAATAGGTTGAAGTAAAATAAAAACAAGTAAAAACCTAGATATAGTTTATTTAATAAACGTGTAGAATTAAATAGTAGTTAATGTGATAATTTAATTGCGTGAAAGAAAGAATTTAATAAATAGTTATAAAAACCTTCAAAATTATCTTCAAATAATTAATAAATAATGGAGAGGAGTAATTAGCATAATAACTAATAACTATCAGTAATAAAGATTATACTGAAAGAACGACATTTGCTGATATTAAAAATTAAAAATTTTACTTGTAATAATTTAGTGTTATAATTAATTAGGGGGTTTATATAGTAATTTGGAGGGTACGTATAGAAATTTCCATCACCGAATGATATATTATATTTAAATATATATGGAATTATTCGAATCGAATATTCTATAAAGAATCGAATCGAATACTTTGATTTTGTATACGTATTGGGAAATTATTCGAATCAAGAAAACTAATTTTATTCGGATTCATTTTCTAAATATTCGAAATTCGAATCTTAAATTTCCGAATCGAATGTCAAATCGAACACAGCCCTACTTAAAAGATTGTTATTCTTTCAAAATATAGCAATTTATGGACAAGATCAACCGCCTATTTCTATCCTTATTTGGCAAAATAGTAAAACAAAATTAAACATGTTAAGCAAAGAAAGCCCATTTTTACAACAAGCATCGTCGCCAAAGTGAGGGAAATTCTTTATCTTTGATCAATGTTGTCAAATTCACTAGGCGCTAGTCGGACGCCCGAGGAGGGCCTAGTGCCTAGACGACCTAGGCCGAGCCTAAGCGCTATCTAGGCGGAAAGTAGACGGGTAGGAAAATATTTCACACAATTACTCACATACCGCAACAAGTATTAATCTAAAAACAAAATTAAATAAGGTCTAACATATTTGAATTACATATTTTTATAAGGCCCAACAAAGTTAAATATGTCCATTAACATTAAATGAGTCCAACATATATAATTTAGGGTTTTACATTTGTCCATCTCTCTCATCTCAATACGTTCGTTCTTGGCTTGTCTTTCTAATGATTGTATATTTTTCTCAGCATCAAATTCTAACGTAATAAGAAAATGGGAACCTACCTAAATAAAGACCTATATTTACGGATTTACTTCTTTACAAAAGTGACTTTTTCTACACTCGTTTTTGTCCGTATATGGTGTACTTACCCACTTCGGTTTTCACCTTCGTGAGCGTGTAAGAATACACACATGTAAAGAAAGAAGCGAAGACATTTGTAAGCTGTAATACCACCGCCGTAGACAGCTTATGCAAGGATAGAATCTAAGGAAATAGATCTATCTATTTATCGACCCGTTATTCTATCCTCATATAAGCTGCCTATCACCGTGTTATAAACAGCTTACCATATGTCTCCACCTTGACTTCTCCGAGCAATTCGAGGGCTATTTTTGAGTTCTTTTCTTCCGTCAACAACAACCTTGGCCGATAAGAAAAGAAAAAAAAAACACTTATTCATACGAATAAGGTTTGGTGTGGCTGTCTTTTCTTTGTGGCGGTGTCAGAGAACTTAGTGATTTTTAGAAAGAGAATGGTAGGTTAGGTATTTGCTGCTGAGGTAGGAGAAGAAGAGATGAGATCTGTCTATCTTTTCAGTTTTCAGTACTTTGCTTGGCTATATATAGTACCTTCAGTTTGACTTGGCTTAGGTTTAGGGTTAGCTTATTCATGGGCTTCGGATTCTTGGTCTAAAGGCCCAAATAGTTTTTTGTTTTTCATTTTCTTTCCAATGAAAATAGGCAATTATTTCTAATGTCGTTTCTTTCTCCGGTGGGATCCTCTGTTCCAATGTGTGTATCAGATTGTAGAATATATGAAAAAATAATTTTTATAGATATCGAAAAATATAAGATATGGGTATCAATTTGATCGTATGAAACAAAGAATTATTCAGTGGTGTTTATTTGTTTTTATCATATAAATGACATGAAATAAGAATTATTCTATAACTTGATAGATTATGTAATTAAAAAATTTTAAAAATAATTAAAACAATTTCTGCAACACAGGATTTGACAAGTGTCAACATCCGGTGATTTGATACACACATTGGGACATGGGTTTGGGACAGAGGATCCCATCCTTCTCTGTCCAAAGAAAATAGAAGAGTACGTATGTATTGTACCTATAAGGAAGGTAGACTAAGCAATAGAGTACCTCGTAATTTTCACTAGGCCTCAGGTGCGAACTAGCACTAGTTTGCTGAAACACGTATGGGTCCGGGAAAAGGATCCCCCGAATATTGTTAAATCGGGAAAAAATACTATATGCAATAAGTTGTTTTGAAAACCGGACCGATCGCCGGTTCCGATCAGAAACTAGCGAACCGTTCGGAAATCCGGTCCGATTCCGGTTCTAAGCTGCTTGTAAAAAACAGAAAATAACAATATAAGGCCTAAAAATGAAAAAAAAAAAAAAAAGGTTAGGATATTTTATGTGGTATGGTGGTAGAGTGGTGGGCAATTATCTAATTGGTCTGCTTCGAATCCTTTAGTCCTCATGTATTTTTTGTTTATAAATAACTAATGGACCAGATTTTTTATTTTCAGTTGGTTTTGACCCCAAATTTTATAGATTTAATTTCTGGAACGCTTTGATAGAATTAATTTCAACTACCAACACAATTTACTTTATTTAATTTTGACCCTCAATTTTATAAAATTCTAACATATAAAAAAGTTATTAAATAAACATCTATATAATCTATGTTATTTAGTTGATTCAATCACAAAATACCTATTAATTATATTTAAAGATATTGTTTTGACTCCGGTTTTATATCGGTTATACCACTAAATCTTAAACCAGTAAAATTTCAGGTCAAACCTGGTTTCAAAAACCATGCCTATGAGTAGGGTTGCAAATGAACCGAATATTTTCGGTTCGGTTCGAGATTCGATTCGAAATCTTAGATTCGAATTCGAAAAAAACGAATATGAATACAAATACTTTTTATGATTCGAATAATTTCGAATACGAATAAGAATTTGTCTGTATTCGATTCGAAAAATTAACGGATATTCAATTCGTTTAATGTAATATATATTTAAATAATATATATTATATATATACTTGTAAGCCCAAATAAAATATTAGACCCAAATTATTTATTTGTTTTGACCCATAAAAGGAAACAAAGCAAACCCTTCATCTATTTAACCAACGCTCCAAGTGTAAAATAAAAAGCAAATACGAACATTGGGTTGTTTCTTAAATTTTGTAATTTTTCGGAATTATTTTGTAATTCTAACAGGTTTTATGGGGAAAAATTTGAAATTTTCTTTCGAATATTCGAATATTCGCGAATATATTCGAATATCGTTATCGAATCGAATCGAATCGATTTTTAGGATTCGAATACGATCGAATCGAATACGAATACTTGAAAAAATTGAAAAAATTAATGAATACAAATTGAATATTATGATATTCGATTCGATTCGGTTCGTTTGCAACCCTACCTATGAGTTCTACTTTTTTCATAATCGATTCTTTAGTCTTTTTAGAAGCGTTTTACACTACGTTGGGTTTTCGCACCTACATGAATAGGGAAGAAGTGAGAATGGGCCATATTCCCTGGTTCGATATTCAATTCTTGTTTTTCCAGTGGTTTTCTTTCTCGTTTTATTTCTTCTCTGATGATCTCTCTTGGTAGAAATTTCCGTCCCATACTATGTTGGATTGTATTCAGAGGGTCTGTGTAGCTACTCAGTTCCGTCCCCATACTAGTATTATTAGCACACCGTATATGTATGCAATAAAATAAAATTAATTAATTGGTGATTTGATAAGTGATATACTAAAAATAAAATGATGCAGTTATTATGAGAGTAAGGCTACCGTGTTTGATAAGTTTTTCCTTTTAAATATTAATAAGTAATTAATGTGAAAAAAAACTGACTGGTCAGACAGACCAATTTACAGTTTTTATCCACCGTACCCTACGCTCTTTATAAAATAGTATAGATATTAAACTACCGCTTCAAAAAATATGAAAATTAATCTTTAATCACGTGTTACAATTCACCACAATTGATGTTCCAAATCCCGACCGCTCGAGCCCGACTTTCTCGGGCTATTCTCCCGATAAAATGGATCGTCTTTGCAATGCACGGAGCTCAGCCTATGCGACGACAAGTTCCACTGCTCTACCTCGGGACCAAACGATGCTTCCATGGAAGCTTCTTCTTCTTTAAGCTTCACGAAGAACGCCGACGACCAATAATCGCCGGCCAAGTTCTTCGTTCAAAATCGAATTACCAATCGATTTAATACGCTATCTAAGAGCGTACGTCTACTTGGAATTAGATCGAAACGCAAATAAAAAAGTCTAACCGTTTTCATCAGATGCAATAGCTCGTTTCTCGCGGTCTTGAAGAGGTCGGGCGAAGCCAAGTCGGTAGTCGACAGAATTTCTTGTCGGCAACGATGGGAAATGTTCACTTCCATCGTTGCGCCTGCGGTGGCAAATTATAGTCAGCATTGTAAAAAATATAACTTTTTTATATTTTTTGGGAAAAAAGTTTATAACTACAAAAGAAAGGAACTTCGTACTAATTTTGCATTGTTGGGATTTGACATTGGTTATTCAAAATGTTTTGAGTAAATCTGACGCACATTTACTTCGGTTAAACGTTAGTATATTTGATAAAAATAAAAGCAATAAAAAATGTATCTATTCTATTATATTAAGGGTGATAGACTAGGATAAATCGTCAATTGGTCGGTATCAACTGAACATGCAGGCTAGGATAAATTGTTAATTGGTCGGTATCAATTGAACAAGCGATTTTTTCTACATATATTAAAAAAATAAAAAAAGACTTATTAAAACACGTACATTAACATAACCTCATAATTACTACCAAATTCTATTTCTAGTATATTATTATTAAAACTATTTAATAATAATTAACTTTATATTATCTCACACGTAGGATGTGCCAGAAATACTAGTACTGTCTATTTCTGCATAGAAACTGCCTAGTCTATGCCATGTCCGTCTATTAGCAGGAAAAAGAAAACCATTTTCTTACCTTGAACGATATATTCGTCGATTATATGCCGGGCCATGTAGATTCTTCTTACATGATCGTCGACGGGAATTTTCTCGAGCTGCTGAACATCCTCGTAGAAACGAACGCTCTCGCCAGCTAAGCAGCTGAATTAAGAAAACGCAGAAAAAGAGAAGAAAAAAATCAAAATCGAAAACGTACAAAATTCGCCCGAATAAACGACCAACTCGATACCTATCTGCAAATTCCAAGAACGATCGACGAAATCTTCTGTTACAGAGGAGTTTGTCCAATGGTTCTTTAGGATTTATCGCACAGATTCGCTCTTTCTGCAATAAATGGCCGCTGTCTTTTATCCCGAGCGCTTCTCCCATCGACTGAGCTTTCTTCTTCGTCAAACTCGTCGATACCGAAGTGGTAAAGAACGCCACCACAATAAAGCTCGTCTGAAGAAATCAATAGAAATTCAATCTCGACGGATCTTTTCTTTTTTCAGACGCATCGAAACAATTCAAAAAAAACGTCACCGTAGATAGTAACACGGCTCGGGAGATGATTTGAACTGGCGAACTCTCTTCGTGAACTTCATTCAGTATGTAAGCAACCACCCAAATCCCTACCAAAAATCAAGAAAATTAAGCGAATAACGAGATTCGAGGTAAAAAGAAACACGAAATATTCATAGGGTTAATTTCATACCAATGCAAAAGATGGAAAGTAAAATTCCACGCCAAAGGGCTTTGAGTTCATGGAATCTAAACTCTATATGTCGAACTGCTGCCGTAAATACGATCAAAGCAGCGATGTACAGAGCGTGAAGGGCCAAAACTGGGACGATCCACTGAGTCTTCATATGGCAACGGTGATTTAGAGGCTTTCTCATGTGAATAACTGAATCACAATTCACAATAGATCATTTTTACAATAACTAGAATTTATTACAGTATATTAAGCTTTTTCGAAGGATGATTATCAGTTTGTCGTAGAGATTCTTACACGCTGCGCCGGCGATCCAAGGCAGGAGAACCAGCGGGAGAAAAGCGTACGATCGAATGGGTGGCAAACGTCTCCTGCAAAAACCACAAGAAACGAACATAATTTGCAAATCAGCAGCTTGAAAAGAAATCGTATCATATGCATTTTCGACTTACTTAACGAATACGTTATACAGTTGAAATGCGTGGGCGATTCTACAGCTCAATAGCAGACCAAATCCTAGTGGCCCTTCAACCCAAACTAGAATCAAATTACTGTTAGTATATGATTATGGAGAAAGATGAACGATTGTACGAAGCAAATTGCCAAAATCTCAGTACTCGGCTATCGATAAAATCAAGAAACTAAGGGGTCAGTTCTGGGAATTTTACTCACTAGCCCATATATAGCAAGATCTCCACCAATGCTTTCCGTATCTGAAGAATCCAAGTGCCATCTGCAATAATCCCAACAAGAAGAAAGGATTAAGCAGTGAAGAACAAAAGCAAAGAGTAATCAGAAACTGATCGACTCATAATACCACAATCGATAGTAAGAGATTGAAGCTTGCAAGAATTTGAATCGCCACGAGCCAAAAGCTACTTCGCCCTGATTTCGGAGCAGCAGCTTTTGCGATGAGCCTAAGATCGAGAGAAAGGGAAGAGAGAAACTCGTCAGTATTTCTGTTTTCCCAACACAAAAAAAAAAACTAAAAAATTTGCGAGCTGATTGAGTTACGTACACTAGGATGGAGAGGGCGGCGACGGCGACGGCGGCGTAGTCACTTGGACAGCCTCCTTCAACCGCGCAGGCCGCCATTTTCGCAGAGCTGAAGTTCCTGCTTTTGCACGGTGCTCGGAAACTGTTCGCTGAGAAATGTCGCCGAGATAGTGAGAAGGTTGATGATGACGACGATAGAGTCAAATTCCATGTGCTGCTTTAGTCTCTGCTTTGGATGTTGAAAGCAATTGACTTTTCTTGAAGATTTATCGGTCTCTGTTCCCAATATTATAAGCAATCGCCCAAAAGCTCAAAACTGTAGAAGAAACTATTTTAAGGCTTTCTTTTCTTTACTTAAATGGCACAAAATGTACTGTCATCAACAAGATTTTTACAGCAGGAATTTTACAAATACACGAGCTATTCTTTGATCTGCTTCGATGGGTCGATAGAGTAACGCCAAACGAGCCCTCCGACTAAGTTGTTTATCCCGTGAGAAACCATTGGAACGACGACGCTCGAAGAAAGAATAGTCGCACAGCCATACACAATCCCGACAAACATTGCCCTGTTATTACAACGATTCATTGCCACGAGTTTCAATACATGTGAGAAAAAAAAAGGAAATTGGGGCTTAGATTAGCATATACCATATTGCGAAAGAGTATTTTCGACCACTTCCCAGGTGCAATACGCCGAATAAAGCAGCAACTAAGGTGATGCCTACCCAATCGTTAGTAGGGCCAAAGAGAGGTAATAACGCCCCACGAAAGAGAAGTTCCTGTTTCAGATTAAATTACCCGTAGCATATCAGAATCTACGGTGACATATCATGTTCAGTTTTGAATTTCGATATTGTTGACTCATTCCTTTCTTAAGGAACCCTAAAGTTCAAAACTTTACCTCGCTGATTCCTGGTAAGAATGCTACGATCAAGTAATCTAGTGGTTCCAAGGATGTAAGAACCTGCATTCGCAAGTGGAATAAAATTTAGAGGAAAAATAGGACTTAAAATGAAGAATGGAACTATTTATAAAGGAGTATGTATGTATGTATGTAAATATGCCTGCTTATTAGCAGCTTCGCTTGATTCTGCGAAATCCCACCAAAATTTTAATAGCAGCAATCGACAAGATGATACGAGTACGACCGATCCCGATACTAACTCGAGGTGCCAAGGCTCGAAACTAACTGCAGAAAGTTTGAGATACAAAAGGAAAATCGTAACAAAATGAACAGAATATTAAAGGTTTGAAAGTGACATTTCGTATGAAGGGAAGAATACGTTCTTACACGTTATGTCTGTTGAACAATCGACGACGGGCCATCCTTGTGCTGCCCCCAAATGAGAGCCCTGACAATATACGAAAGGCTCAGCTCTTAAGCGTACGGGGAAAACATCGAACAGCTCAAAAAGCTTTCGAAAAACTGTACAACATGGAATATGTATGCAAAAGAAGCACTGGTGGCCATAGATGCAATCGACTCAACCAAAATCATACCATGTTATCCATATCGAAAAACTAAAGCAGCCAAACAAACTACGCATAGTAATTAATACCTGTCGAATTATAATGCCAAGAGCACCTATGAAGCCCGAAGTGAATACACATGCTTGAAGCACAGCATCCCTTGATGGCAGGAGAACTGTGTTTCGAGCCTTCGAATCTTTGAAAGAAGACGTCGATTCCTCTTCTTCGACATTACTAAAATTTGGGACATCACCATTTAAACCGTAGGTTTCATCACTAGGTGGTGAAGCACTGGCTCCTCCTTTAATTTCTTGATTCTCTTGGTCTGCTTCTGACCAGCCAACGCATTTATTCTACCTCTAATATCTTTCTAGAACAAAACACACACGAAGAATCAAAGCAAAGAGATTAATTAGATTCCAAAAAATAAACTGCTAGCATTATGCGGCAAAAGGGACATTTTGTCAAGCACTCACACGGCATACGAACTTCGATGAGCTACTACAGCCATAGATATCCTTATCTTTACCTAAGGAAACAGCCCACATAAAAAAAAAAAAGAAAAAAAAGAGTTAAATCTAACAGGCATATTTCATTTGAAAATATCAACAGTTTCCTCCGAATTTGTTAGAAGCAACGAAGTTCATGATTAAAAAACGAAATGAACTACCCAGAAATTCAAACGAGGAAAGCTGATACGGACACAGAGATTCGACATGGAAATAGCAATTTGAGCTTAGAATCTGCATTTTCCTTTGGATTCATTTGAAGAACGTTTGATTTGATTCTCTTCTAGTGGCAGATGCTTAACGGGCCTAATATAAATGGGCCTATAGCCCACATTACTTAATGGGCCATAACCAGCCCATAAACCAATGAAGAAGCAAATTTATACACACAATTTTACTATTTCATTGTTCTCAAAGTTCAGCGTTTAACTTTAAAACTATCAATGTTGGGTGGAAATCATATATATCATAAACCAGCAAATTGGAAATCCATTCTACAGTCATGAAAATCAAGTTCTTGGAACGTCGAACTTATAAAGATTTCGCCTTTGATTTATTCTTATCCCTGGAATCTGCTTCTACTTTAGCACCATCATCATCATCATCTTCGCCCGAGTTCAAGAAAGTCAACTTGCCAAACGATTCCTTAGCATCTCCGAAGAAGTCCTTCACTTTATCGACGACTGTCTTGAGCTCGTCTTGCCTTGGAAGCTGAATTCGAAAAACATACACGCAAAACAAAATATTCGTAGTGTAAGAGAATATGTTGCTGCTAAGCTTATATATATAATGTTTTTTTTACCTCAATCACATCATTAGCAGCCAATGCAGACCTTATATTGTTCTTCTCCTGCAATTTTTCAGACCATTAGAGATTCGTCGAAAAGGGAAAGAACTCGAAATCGAATGCTAAGATTGAAATTCAGGGCGAGCGAGGAGAACATTACGACTAGTTTGTAACCGTATCTAAACTCCGTAGTGCCCCTTAATACTCGGAACTGCTTCACAGCCATTTTCTGCATTTCCTTTTCGTCCTGTTTTCGAAACACGAATCACGGGCATAAACTTATCAGAAAGATTGTAAGAATAATCGTAAGTGTAAGAAACTATGTAAGGCTAAGAGCAAACTAGACTATTATATGATCATAACTGCTGCGAAATAGTATAAATCGGAGATAATAAGGGCCTTGTGACATAAACCTATCAGAAAGACTGTAAGAAAATCCAGAGTGTAAGAACTATGTAAGGACGAAAATTGTGAGCAGAGTATTAATATGATCATAACTGCTCCAAAAACCAATATCATATCAAAGATAAAGGCTCTTGTTTTCTTCCCCCAACAAAAAAAAAATAATTCATCGAATCATTTCTCAATCATGAGGGTAAGGAAAAGGGTGCTCATACAATCAAGAAAAACTGATTATGTGATCATAACTGCTCCAAAAGCGATACATATCAAAGGTTATAAGGGTCGAATCATTTCTCAATCACAAGGAAGGAAAAGGGTGCTCATAGCATCAAGAAAAAACTGTTTATGTGATCATAATTGCCCCATAACCGACATCGTATCAAATTCAAAGGTAATAGGGGTCGAATCATTTCTCAATCATAAGGGAAGGAAAAAAGGATGCTCATAGAATCAAGAAAAAACTGACCTTGTATACAACTGCTGCTAAGTTTCTTGCAAGAGTGTCTTTGTAGATATATTTGCCAAGAAAAGTATCCTTAGCAGACACAATTATCTTGGCCGTCGTGCCGCCGGTGACGATGTTGAGAGGGTACCAAAGATAGACCTAGAACAAGAAAACAGAGCAAATCATCCCATCAAAAGATTAGCAAACTAAGCTAAAAAATTAAAGCTTTCCTTTTTCAAAATGAAACTAACATTGGCCATTCGAATGAAGATGACGAACTTGGGGTTTCCATCGTCTTCAAGCTTAGGAAGAGGAGGTGGCTGTCGGCCTTGGAACTGCCTAGACATCATCCCTTTCTTGCTCTTAGCTTCGACCACCATCGTAGGATTGTAATGATGCTTCTTCGTCGAAGAAGTTGATGATTTTCTTGAGGAGAAAAGGGAATGTCTGAGCAGAGAATCCTCGCGCGTTTTCAAGTTTGAAGAAGAAGAAGTGGGCAATCTTATCAGTGGGTTCAATGACAAGGCCACCTCCATAGCTGTTGTACTAAAAGAAGCTGCGATAAACGCAAACTTTGTGAAATTTTTTTCTCGAACGACTGTATTGCTTTGCTTGCTCTTTGGACAAAACCTTATCCACAGATTTTCAGGAATTAGTTCTCTCCTGTTATAAAATATTTATATAATAATATGAATCAATGTTGGATTTCAAAGAGAATTGTATTAATTTTCCCTTCAACTTACAAATGAATCCAATGCCTATTTATAGGCAAAATTGGATCTAACAAAATAATGTGGTATGGGCATTAACAAGTGTTGGTATGGGCATCCATACTAGTGATTTATAACACTCCCCCTTGGATGCCCATTGAAATAATAAATATTAGTTGCCTCGTTAAAAACCTTATTAGGAAAAACCCAGTGGGATAAAAACCTAATGAAGGGAAAAAGAGTGCAACATATATTGTCTCCCCCTGATGTAAACATTACTCAAGATCTTTGAGCCTTCGGAGTCCAATTAGATCTACAAGTTTTCCGAACAATCTTGGAGGTAGCGCTTTGGTGAATAGATCTGCGAGGTTGTCACTTGATCGAACTTGTTGTACGTCAATTTCGTCGGTCTTCTGAAGGTCGTGCGTATAGAAGAATTTAGGCGATATATGTTTGGTTCTATCGCCTTTGATGTAACCTTCCTTTAACTGAGCAATACATGCGGCATTGTCTTCATATAAGATCGTCGGAGGTAATTTTTCCGATAATAACCCACAAGTTTGTCGTATATGCTGGATTATCGATCGCAACCACACACATTCTCTGCTAGCTTCGTGAATCGCTAAAATTTCCGCATGATTAGACGAAGTGGCGGTTAAACTTTGTTTAACTGACCGCCAAGAAATAGCAGTTCCACCATATGTAAATAGATAACCCGTTTGCGATCGAGCATTATGTGGGTCGGATAGAAAACCAGCATCTGCATATCCGATTAAATCTGATCTGGATTCATTTGAGTAGAATAGTCCCAAATCAGTTGTTCCTTTTAGGTATCGAAAAATTCGTTTAACACCGTTCCAATGTCTACGAGTTGGTGACGAACTATATCTCGCCAATAAGTTTACAGCGAACGCTATATCAGGTCGCGTATGACTCGTAAGATACATTAGTGCTCCTATGGCACTAAGATATGGTACTTCAGGACCAAGCAATTCTTCATCATTTTCTCGAGGTCTGAACGGATCTTTATTCACATCTAGAGATCGAACAATCATCGGAGTATCCAACGGATGAGCTTTATCCATATAAAATCTTTTCAATACCTTTTTCGTATATGTTTCTTGACATACAAATATTCCATTCTTCAAGTATTCAATTTGCAAGCCAAGGCAAATTTCGTCTTTCCAAGATCTTTCATTTCGAACTCCTTTTTCAAACAATTAACGGCCTTTGACAACTCTTCAGGAGTTCCAATTATATTGATATCATCAACATATACCGCTATGATAACAAAATCATTTCTACATCTTCTCATAAATATACAAGGGCAAATTTGATCATTTTTGTAACCTTCTTTTAATAAATACTCACTTAGGCGATTATACCACGTACGTCCAGATTGCTTTAATCCATAAAGCGATTTGTTCAGTTTAATTGAGTACTCATCACGGGGCCCTGAATTTTTAGGCAATTGAAATCCCTCAGGAAGTTTCATATAAATGTCACTATCAAGTGAGCCATATAAATAGGCAGTGACAACATCCATTAGACGCATATCGAGTTTTTCACGTATTGCCAGACTTATTATATAACGAAAAGTTGTTGCATCCATCACCGGAGAATATGTCTCATCATAATCAATACCAGGTCTTTGCGAAAAACCTTGTGCAACAAGCCGGGCTTTGTATCTCATAATTTCGCCTTTTTCATTTCTCTTTCTGATAAAAACCCACTTATATCCAACCGGCTTTATATTCTCTGGTATACGGACTACAGGTCCAAAAACTTTTCGTCTCTCAAGTGATTTTAATTCAGCATCGATTGCATCTTTCCATTTTGGCCAATCATTTCTTTGGCTGCATTCCTTTACAGACCTTGGTTCATGATCCTCATTCTCATTAATCTCATTCATTTCTTGTATTTGGGAGAACAACAGTTTTTAAGTGGTTATATCTGTCTTCCAAGTTTTTCCACAAATCTTTCGGGTCTTTCACTGTTAAGTACTCAATTTTGAGACTTTCATGAATGTGGTGGCGAATAAAAATCATTGCCTTCGCCTTGTCCTGCTCGGATGTCGCATTGGTCGATTTGATGGTATCACCTAGACCTTTTGCTTTCAAATGAATTTCGGCATCTAGTGCCCAAGATAGATAATTTCGGCCAGTGATATCGAGTGCAACAAACTCAAGGCTCGCCAAATTCGTCATATTACTATAAAATACAAAAAGCATTTCAAAAATGATAACATAACAAAATATTACATGCATAACTAATCTTAATAAAAAAAATAATATTCGAAAAATATAGTCGGTATAGCCAATTATTTCGAATATATAATTAGACGTAGTTATTGGCGGGAGTTACAAACCGGCGCATAATAGGCGGTATAAACCGGCACATATCAGGTGGTACAAACCATCACATGATAGGCGGTATAAATCGAACCAAGCTAGTCGGACAAACCGAACCAAGCTAGTCGGACAAACCGAACCAAGCTAGTCGGATAGAGAAAAAAAAATTTAATATGCCACCGCTGGGATTCGAAATCTGGACCTCCCATCAATTAGATTTTGACGGTATTCCGCGAAACCAGTCGGACTATGGCATTTTGTTGTATATTGTATATATATGTTAAATATGTATAATTTGGTGAAATAAAATTATTATACCTTAATTATGCCCGTAAATCTTCGACAGAAATGAGGGTCGGTGGCGGAGATCGGCGTTGTCGGTAGAGCCTCGTGCTGATAACGTGTTATAAAATATTTATATAATAATATGAATCAATGTCGGATTTCAAAGAGAATTGTATTAATTTTCCCTTCAACTTACAAATGAATCCAATGCCTATTTATAGGCAAAATTGGATCTAACAAAATAATGTGGTATGGGCATTAACAAGTGTTGGTATGGGCATCCATACTAGTGATTTATAACATCTCCGTCTTATTTCCTGTTTTTCATGATATCTTTGGCCGTAAATAGTTGGAAAAAAAGGGAGTGCACACGTGACATGTTACTGTAGCCAGAATATTTCTCATTTCTCAATAAATTCTAAGAATTTACTTTGAGTCATAAAACAACATAACATTGCAGCAAACCATAAATGGTGAAGAAGCATGTTAAATTGAGGGTTCCAACCTAAAACCAATTGGTGTTAGGTGGAGAGGCCTCTTTGATTTATATACTGAGCCGGGTGATATTAATTTCCCGATGTGGAACAGAGATTCTCAATACGCCCCCTCACGTGTGGCACGATTCAAAGCCTAACACGTGGACATATGAAATCGGGTGACGGTGAGTGAAATATGCGTGATAACACGCATATCAAACCCGCTCTGATACCATGTTAAATTGAGGGTTCCATTAAAACCAATTGGTGTTAGGTGGAGAGGCCTCTTTGATTTATATACTGAGCCGGGTGATATTAATTTCCCGATGTGGGACAGAGATTCTCAACAAAGCAAACTGAATAGTATAAATAAATAACCAAAAACTCTACATGTCTAATTTACACCAACTTGAAGAAGCATTGAAAGACTTTCTAAGAAAGAATCCTACAAAAGAAATAACCAAATCGAAGTATGAAAGTCGAAAACCTGCAAACTTCGAACAGATTCACGCTGATGAAACACTTACGAATAGCCTTACTCGTTGGTCGACTTCTTTCTGGCGAGTTCTTCCAATCTTTTCCAAGTTTCTTCACGCCTCTCTTTGACCTCATCTGCCTCGGATTCATCGTTTTGAAACTTGATCTGACATGCTTTGTACAGGTCAGCGTCGAGGTCGTAGAACAGCTTTCGAACACTAAGGCTCAAGCTATTGACAACTTGGTTCCAATGTTGTCTTGCGTTTCGTTCTAAAGCAGGGAAGATTATGGGGAACAGGATTCTTCGGTTTTGCCTGATTAGGCTTTCCACGTGGTCGTTGTTCCACATGGCTAAAGTCCTCTCCCCAACCTATATGTTGGGAAAATAGGGTTTACTAGAATCGTATTCGAACAATAAAAGCGTCGAAGAAAGTTACACAACGAATAACGGAAGTTACCTGAAAGTGAAAACTCCCAATACATCGTGAGATTTGATGGAATAAAGGAACCATGCATCATTGAAACTTTGGCGACTGAGTTGATTCTAAGACCTCCTCGAGCTCATTGAGAAAGAGCACTTCCTTCGAGCATTTTGTCACTCCAGTACTTAAGCAGTCCCCTTATTACAATATCAGCTAGCTTGCAATCTTTCTCCAAGAATTGCATTACGCAATAGCATAACTGCTGATGGTAAGTGGCTAGACATTTGGGCTTGTGTAAAGGAAGCAGAGTTCGCACTAGGAAGAGCTTATGCTCTTCTTTAAGAGGCAGAGCGAATCCATTGATTATGCTGCCGAGGACTTCGAGGAACTCAGCGATGCCATTGTGTTTTTCGGTCTCAAAGACGAAACTGTAGAATATGTTGTATATGCATTTCCTCATGAAGGGTCGGTGCACCATGAATCTTCCATAGATGCGGTGCAGTATGGTTTTTAAGTAGTCCCTCTCTCTGTGATCTTCAGAGTCGAACAAGTCGAGGAACTTGAGAATAAACCGCTGATTGATGTATTTCTTCGCAATCTTCACGTCGTTCTCTGGTGAAGAAACGAACTTGAGAAAGAATTCGTATACGATTTGCAGATGAGGCCACAATGGGTCCATAGGTGGCTCTTCCTCGTCCAAATCAACGCCGTCGATTGGCTTATTTTCGCTGGGTTGAGGAATGAATTCCCTGAAAATATTCGCAGACACCATCTCGACAATTTCTTGAACTGCGATTTCGTCGAGCTTTGCATTCGAAGAAGCCAAGTGGTCGACTAACTCGCGCAAAGTGAGCTACTTGATCTCTTTTTCTTTTATGTTCTTCGTAGGATCTGTGAAGTCGAATTCTATACAGCACATCTTTACTTTCCTGAGGAATAACTGCCGTCTCTCTGAGATGGGGACATCATTAAAACTGGGCAATGCTTCGTAAGAACCGGCAACTACAGTTCCATTTACTACTTCCAAGTGTTTATCCTGAAAGGGCTTCCCTTCTGAGTCATTATTAATGCTCAGAGAAGAAAACGAAGCTGTAATAACATCATCTACTGCATTCGCCGATCTTGCGTTTCTTTTATCGTTTTTCTTCGATGTATTTGAAGAACCTGAAGATGGAACAGTATCTCCAGCAGATTTAGAATTCTTTTTGGGAATCTTACCGAATATCTGCTTTATCATGATTCGATTCAATTGCGCAAAACTTTAACTCCCAACCTAATACGATCGATCAATTGCAAGACGACTAACAAGCTTGATCCGGAAGGGCCCTCTCGAAACCAAACCACAATCTAATAGACACTCATTGCTCGGTGCTTGAGCTCATCGAACTTCGAATGGTGTGAATCTTTGAAACGAATGAGTAGATACATGTTCTGGGAATCACGAATTCGAAGGAAGAAGGGGGAATGGGTAACATATTAGGAAACTTCAAATAATATCAACCTAATGAAGAAAACCACTAGCTCAAGAACTTCACACAGCATCGAAGAACCAATCAAGAAAGCTTGAGTCCTCCAACTTATACTCAAAAACAATGATTTTGAAGTCGTCATACACAACACATTGAAGGAAAAAAAAAGCAGCAGCATCTTTCACTAATCTCATCCGAGCACAATTACACACGATTAGAACTATAGAAACACAAATCTCCCAACATCGATGCAAATTAACGAAAGAATATACAAGCATTCTACAGATCACTGCAATTCGAATAATAAACCAAAAAAAAAAAGCAACGGGGCATTAGTAATCTGCAAACACAAAAAAAAAAAGAAAAAGTTCACCGTAAGAAGCTATTGGAAACAAGTGCGCAGCGATCACTGACCATATGCGAAGGAGAAATCAAAATCATTCAGTTGCCTTCACGAAATTCAGAAGCTTTTTTACTATAGACGTTCTCTACTTCTGCGTGGTTCTGTCTCTTTTTTCCTGTTTCTTTATTCTTTTTTAATTAATTTGTAAACTTCTTTAATATTTATATATGTCGCGGGTCAAAGTCAAAGGTCAACCAACATCGCGGGCATTCGCCTTAATTAATCAAAGAAAAATAAATGGCCGTCATATTGTTTCTAAGAATGATATAATGTGCCATAATATAATATACCGTTCCATATATTAATGCACATGCCAATTCGTATATTACCTGTCCATATTTGTATATAGAAGCAACTTCTATGCTATCCATTTACATGCACATTTCCGAAAACGTTTGAGTAGGATTACTTTATAGTCAAATAAAATAAGACCAATATTCAATTTCAGTTTAACTTTCTATCGCAACAAATTAAGTGTAGAGAAAAAGTAAAGCAAGCCATGGACAAAATCAAACATGTGGGCATCCTTTTTCCCTTTATTGAGCACACCCATCATAGTTCATAGATAGATACCTCACACATAATATAATTTTAATCACACAATATAAATACCAATTTTCTTGGATCTTTGAGCAAAATAATATACGTTTTCCTATTTACTTTCTCTCTCATCCTAAAAACAAATCAAGTAACCGAAAAAAAAAATACGTCGATCACAATTTAGGCATATAATCAACACTGCATCGACGCTTGTCCCCACAGTGACAATCAAGAACAAAAAACTACACTTTCATCGCCAATTTTCGGACAAGAACAACATACGCCAAGAACCCATTAGCCCCACCATCGTTTCCTCGCAGAAAGATGCAATCTTTAGCAGCGCCGCGGCCGACAACCACCGTAAAAAGTTCCTTGATAGAGCCCGACGGCGGCGTCTTGGTGGACGTAATCGTCCCCGAGGATCAAAGGGCTTCGAGGATCGCCGAAGCCGAGGCAATGCCTAGGGTGAAGCTGACGAAGATCGACGTCGAATGGGTCCACGTGATTTCCGAGGGCTGGGCTAGCCCATTGAGAGGGTTCATGAGGGAAGATGAGTATTTGCAGAGCTTGCACTTCAATTGCTTGAGGACGAAAGATGGCGCCTTGGTTAACATGTCTCTGCCCATTGTGCTGGCGATCGACGACGATGCCAAGGCGAAAATCGGCGGGTCTAACGACGTCGCTTTGGCTGGGCCCGACGGCGATTTGGTCGCCGTTCTCAGAAGGTTTTTTGGGCGATGAATGATTTTGCAGTTTGTGTGATTTTGGGAAAACTCCTTTACTGTGGTGTTTCTTATTACATCTCTGTATTCTGTGACAGCATCGAAGTATACAAGCACAACAAAGAAGAGCGAATCGCAAGAACATGGGGAACTACAGCTCGAGGATTGCCCTACGCCGAGGAAGCAATTTCCCCAGCTGGGAATTGGCTCGTCGGCGGAGACTTAGAAGTGTTGAAGCCCATCAAATACGAAGATGGCCTCGATTGCTATAGGCTTTCTCCCAAGCAGTTAAGGGAAGAGTTCGACAGGCGTGGAGCAGATGCAGTTTTCGCCTTTCAGCTGAGAAATCCCATCCATAATGGCCACGCTTTGCTGATGAACGATACTCGAAGAAGGCTCTTGGAAATGGGGTTCAAGAATCCAATTCTCCTTCTCCATCCTTTGGGAGGTTTTGTGAAGGCCGACGACGTTCCTTTAAACGTTCGCATGGAGCAGCACAGCAAGGTAACTAACTGCAGTAATAGCTATAATGGCCTTTGCAGAAATCTTTTTAAAGTTTAAGGGACATCGTAGGCTATAAGTCATAGAGCTGCTCTTTGTTTTTGAATGTAATAACAGCTTAGCTCTATGTTAGAAACCTTTACAGAAAGTTTAAGGAACATCTTAGGCTAAGTCATCGAGCTACTCTTTCCTCTGATTTCGAACGCAGTAATAGCTATTAGCTCTAAAGTCTTTTCGAAATTTTAGGGACATCTTAGGCTAAGTCATCGAGCTGCCATTTCCTCTGTTTTCGAACGCAGTAATAGCTATTAGCTCTAATGGCCTTATAGGAATGTTTTCGAAAGTTTAAGGGACATCTTAGGCTAAGTTATGATTGCTCTGTTTTTCAAATGAAGGTAATTGAAGATGGCGTTCTTGATCCTTCAACGACCATAGTGGCGATTTTTCCCTCGCCTATGCACTACGCCGGGCCCACCGAGGTGCAATGGCACGCCAAGGCCCGAATAAACGCCGGGGCGAATTTCTACATAGTGGGTCGTGACCCGGCGGGTATGGCCCACCCATTAGAGAACAGAGACTTGTACGACGCAGATCATGGCAAGAAAGTGCTGAGTATGGCGCCTGGCCTTGAAAAGCTTAACATACTCCCATTTAGGGTACGATCAAATGCTATATTCCCTTTTTTTGGGCGAAAATCGATGGATTTGTAGCGTTTTCCAGGTGGCTGCGTACGATGCTGTTGCTCAAAAGATGGCGTTTTTCGACCCTCGTCGGGCGAAGGATTTTCTGTTCATATCTGGGACTAAGGTAAGGATGAACAGCTAAGGAAAAAAGGATGTAAAAATCTCTTTTTTATGACTTTTTTTCTGGGGCATCTTTTACGTAGATGAGGGCCTACGCGAGAACGGGCCAAAGCCCGCCCGACGGATTTATGAGCCCGGGCGGATGGGAAGTTTTGGTTAAGTACTATGAGAGCTTACAGTATGAGGAAGATGATGATTCTATGCAGGAGCAAGCAGTTACTACTGCATAGACATGGACGAATTTTGTGATTTCTTGTTTTTTTTTTTCTTTTTCGCTGGAGCTTCCGTAAGAGTTTTTGCTGTTGTTCGAATCTCGGGCGAAATGTGGTTAGAGAACGATTAATTTTATCCAAGCTTTGCAAATTTGGTAACACAAGGTATTATTTAGAGAAGCCATGAAGATGCTTTGTGGTTGAGAGAAGATGAATGCAAAATCATTTTCTCATCTGAAAAAAAGGGTAAACGATGTTTTTAGTACCCAATGTTTGAGGCATGGGCGTTTCTGGTTCCCATGTTCCGTGGTGTCACTTTAGCTCCCAATGTTATCGATTTTGGTTGGTTTTGGTCCATCGCTTAATTTAGTCGCTAATTTAAACGAAATTTAACACATGAAAGCCAATAATCTCCTTTTACTCAACGTAAAACCTCATAACACATCTTCGTCTTCGATTTAAACGATATGAACATTGTTATACATCACAAGAAATGATTGACAACCTTGAAAATAAGTTAAATGTGATACATAATGATTCGCACGTGCGTTTTATTGAAGAATATGATGATTCATGATGTCTTAAGTGAAGTTAAAGGAGATCATGAGCTCTCATGTGTTAAAATTCCATCTAAATTAGTGATTACGTTAAACGGAGGCTAAAACCGCCCAAAATCAGTAAGATTGAGGACTAAAAATGCCACTTCGGAACATGGGGTCCGAAAACGTTCATACCTCAAACATCATGACTAATAATGTCGTTCTCCCTCGAAATATACATTTTGAAAAGTTTTTGGGTTGAATTGAAATGTTTATTTGCTTGTAATGGACTTTGTTGCTGCGAAGCCCGTTTTCTAGTTGGGGATTTGGACCCAAATTGGACTATCAAGTGCAAAATAGTATCAAAATTTTCTTCCCCTCATCATGAGTGGTCCTTTTCTCTCTGTCTGAGTGTTCTATCCCCATCATGAGGGTCCCCCTCTTCATACGTGCTTCAATCCGGATTATCCAAGAAACCATGTCGCTAGCAAACTCACCAGCAATCTCGCCTTGTCTATCTATGCTTCTTTCTAGCCGGGTGTCATTCGTTTCTTAATTATCAACTAATAAGTCTTTTTTCTATTTCTTTTTCCGCTCGACCTATCCATTACCTAGACGAGTTGTCTGTTTCTTTCTCTTTTGTTGTATTGCAGAGGACACCAAAATTACTGAAGATCTGTCACGCTAGGTTACTCTTCTGAAATAGCTCTCTAGTCAATGGATCCGAATGGTGTTGACTCAACTGAGGAGGAACTGAAAGGCATACATATTTCTGATATAGACCCTTTCTTGGGTAGGCAGCACGGCTTTTTTGCGGTTGTTGGACGTATCTTGTCACGGAAGACATTCAACTTTGAAGCCATGAGGAAGACCCTTACGTCGGCTTTTAATACTGTCAAAGGTTTTGAGATGAAGAAACTTGATGATCATCGGTTTCTCCTTCTGTTTAACCATAGAGTGGATAGGCTTCGGGTCCTACAATCTTCTCCGTGGGCATTTGAAAAACAACTTATAGTTCTTAATGGACTTGAGGGAGGGTCTGATCCAAACAGCGTAGACATGGATAAATGTGAGTTCTTTGTTCAGATCCACAACCTTCCGTACTGGGCTACCACGGAGAAGATGATATCGCACATTGGATCTAATTTGGGTGAGTATATTGAGTATGACAACAGCCAGAAATCAACGTCACTTCCTTACATTCGTGTTCGTTGTCGCATCGACATCACGAAACTACTAAGGCGATTCATGAAGCTTATTGTTGAAGGTCGAGATGAGATGGTGATAGCCTTTACCTACGAACGTCTACCGAATTTCTGTTATTTGTGTGGTTTATTAGACCATACCATGAATGCTTGCGAAATTCAGTTTGAGGATGACTACAAGGACCCGGGCCAGAGGTATCCGTATAGCCCTTCTCTTAGAGCTACAAAGTATGCAGCATCAACGGAAAGAATCAAAGGATCTGCATTACAGCACCGCCGGAGTACGCATGCCGATGGCCGGAATCCTACTCCTCCACCAGATGATGTTTTTGGGAAAGATGCGACGTCAATGGACAATGATTACCCAATTTCAGGGATTCTAGCTTTAAAGCAGGCCCAATCATCCTTAATCACGTGTGAGGAGTCCCCAAAGTCATGCCCTTCCCTTATTAGTCCTCCCTATCCAAAAGGTACATTTAATATCCCTAAAGATCCAATTAAATCTCCCACCCATTATAGCTTTAATACGGGAACTCTAAATATTTCTAACCAATCCTCTAAACTTTCCAAAAAACCTTCCCTAATTATCCCCACCCCCGAAACCCAAACCACTTCCTCACCCAAACCCGTAACCGTCATTCCTAAGGCCCAACAGAATTTGAGTATACCCAAATCCGGCCCTATACACTCAGATGAGCAAAACAACTATTCCCTGCCGGTTGATACTACATCGGCTTCTCACCCAAACCCTAACATACCACCAGCATTTCCTTCTCTGAAATCTGTAGCCTCTCTGCCAAAACCAAAATCTAACCTGAATCCAACTGAGCTCCCTTCATCCAATAGTATACCTAGAATCCCAAGCGGCACTATCAATATTACCGATGATCCCCCAGCCCCTGTCCACAAGCCACTATCCACAAACTCATCTGCCATTATCCCTGGTTATAAACCTCCTGCTGTTGTACAAACGCTTCTCCAGAAATATGTCCCGGGGTCCTCTACGATTGATATCACCACTGATGATCGAGCCATTCCCGCTGAAAAGGAGCTACAGTTACTACTCCCCATCAAAGAGGAACCATCTGAGATTACGAACGAAAGGACTAAACGGGTGAGTTTGAAAGCTAGGGCCCGTGCTCGTGCTGACTCGGGTGTTGTTGAGATGCGAGACTTGTTACACAAAAAGAGGAAACTCGAATCTGGTGAAGTTAGTATAGCAGCGAAACGGCTCATGCTTTCTGCTTCAGATTACATGGATACTACTGAATCATCGGCGGAGGCTGCGGGTCAGCCCCGCCGGGAGCAATGAGTCTCCTCAGTTGGAACTGTAGGGGCTTGGGAGGAGCCTCTACGGTTCACGAGTTAGGTAATCTCGTTCGTTCTTACCACCCGAACGTGCTTTTCCTTATCGAAACCAAATGTGGTAAAATTCGTTTTGAGTTTATTAAAAGAAAGTTTAATATGCATGGTTTATGTGTTGAGGTGGACGGCAGAAAAGGGGGGCTGATTATGTTGTGGAATAAGGAGATGCACGTCTCATTGCGCTCTTACTCGACCTATCATATTGATATATCGATCAACGATGGTGACTCTAATGGATGCTGGCGCCTTACGGGTTTTCATGGTGATCCATCTACAATACAGCGAAAGAATAGTTGGAAGCTTCTATCTCGACTAAGCGATCAAGGATATTCAAAGTGGTTGTGCTTTGGGGATTTTAACGAGATTCTTGATCAGGAGGAGAAATTGGGTGGTCGGCCTCGCCCGCCACGACAAATTTCTGACTTCCGTGACTGTCTGCTCTATTGTGGCTTATCAGATTTAGGGTTCTCAGGTCGACAATTTACTTGGTCAGACCGCTCGAAAACTCCGCATACTATTTATGAGCGCCTAGACAGAGCCTGCGCTTCGTCAGACTGGATTGATCTATACCCTCATGCGGTCACGCGTCATATTCCCACCTTCTCTTCTGATCATTCTGCCCTGGTTGTTGATCTGCAACCTCATCGCACAAGTAGTGACCCTTTTGATCGCCGGTTCAAATTTGAAGCAAAGTGGATGATGGACGATGAGTGTGAGAAGATTATACGAGAATGCTGGCAGGCGCCGTCTTGCACGCAAGATCCCGGGCGTGCTTGGACGTTGTTACAAGAAAGCCAATCTAAATTATCTAGATGGAGTCAGGCGACTTTCAAGCAGACGCATGCACGGAAGAGAGAAGTTGAAAAGGAACTCCTTCATATCACACATCTACCACCTACAGACAGTTCTCGGATCCTAGAGATCTCTTTGCGGAATGAGCTTAATATGATACTTCAAAAGGAAGAACTACACTGGCGGCAGCGCTGTAAAAGCGAATGGCTTCGCAATGGTGATAAGAATACTGGTTATTTTCATCGTGCCGCCACTACAAGACAACGGAGAAATCAGGTTAAAGGGATTCGAAATGGGCTAGGTGTGTGGTGCGAAAGTCGTGCAGATATCGAGGAGACTGTTGCTGGGCATTTTCGTAACCTGTTTACTTCCCAAAAACCTTTGGATTCGGAGATCACTCGAGCTATTCAGGAGATACAACCATGCGTGACAGATTCTATGAATGAGGTGATCCTTCAGCCATACACTAAAGAGGAGGTTCGAACGGCAGTGTCTGGTATGTTTCCTTATAAATCACCGGGGCCCGATGGATTCTCGCCAATATTTTTCCAAAACTATTGGGATATTGTTGGCGAGGAAACGTCTACATTGATTCTTGATTTTCTTAATAGTGGTTCTGACTTCCCGGCTTTTCATGAAACCCATATTGTACTTATTCCCAAGTGTGATAGCCCCGAGAACCTTACCCAATTTCGTCCTATCAGCTTATGTAATGTTGTTTACCGCATTGCATCCAAATGCATTACAAATAGGCTGAAACATTTCATGGACCAACTTATTTCCCCTAACCAATCTGCTTTCATCCCCAATCGATTAATTACTGATAATATACTTATTGCTTTTGAAAATAACCATGCGATGAATCAGAGAAAGACAGGGCGAGAGGGTTATTGCTCCCTTAAACTGGACATGAGCAAAGCCTACGATAGGGTGGAATGGTCCTTTCTGGAGCGAGTACTATGTAAGCTGGGTTTTCATTCTTCGTTCATTAAATTAATTATGCTTTGTATCTCCTCGGTCGAGTATTCTTTTATGCTTAATGGGCGTTGCTTTGGTCGTATTACTCCCGAAAGGGGTCTACGTCAAGGTGACCCCTTGTCTCCATATTTGTTTCTTTTCTGTACTGAAGCTTTCAGTAGTCTACTAAAGAAGGCTGAAGCGGAACGGGTGTTGCATGGGATAGCAGTATGTCAAGGGGCTCCAATTGTATCGCACCTCCTATTCGCTGATGACACGTTGATCTTTACACGAGCGAGCGGTGAAAGCATGCGGGTGATACAAGATATACTGACAATATATGAGCGAGCCTCGGGTCAAATGGTAAATTTTTCGAAATCATCGGTGGCTTTCTCCCCTAATGTGAGTGATCAGGCCCGAGATCTTTGTTGCGGGGCCCTTGGTATTTGCCGAGAAGCCAAACACAATCTTTACCTTGGGCTGCCTTCGGTCATGGGGAGGAACAAGAAAGAAGTATTCAACTACATACGAGATAGAGTTTGGAAGCGTGTACGGGGTTGGTCTGAAAAGATGCTCTCTCAAGCTGGTCGCGAGATCCTCATCAAAGCTGTTCTGCAAGCTATCCCGACGTATGCGATGAGTGTGTTTCAGTTACCATCTTCATTGGTTCGGGATATCCAGAGAATGGTTTCTCGATTTTGGTGGAGCGCTTGCGATAAACAAAAACTCCATTGGGTCTCGTGGGATAACTTATGCAAGCCAAAAACTGAAGGTGGTATGGGATTCCGTGATATTAAATTATTTAACAAGGCTCTTCTTGCTAAACAGGTTTGGCGAATCTTCACTAAGCCTGAATCCCTTCTCTCTCGACTGCTTAAGGCGCGATATTTCCCAAATGGCAGCATTATGAATGCAGCTATCGGTTCGAGACCTTCGAGCACATGGCGGGCCATCATTGCTGCAAGACCGACTGTCCAGGCGGGCTTTCGTTGGCAAGTTGGAAACGGACAGAGTATTAATGTATGGACGGACCCCTGGCTTCCACGGCCGAGATCTTTTCGTGTCATCACCCCGGTTCGTAGGCCCTTCGAGGATATGACTGTGGCTGATCTCCTATCTTCGCGGACGGGGGAGTGGTCAGTATCATTAGTTCAGTCCGTGTTTTTACCCATTGATGTGAACGTGATTCTGGGCTGCCCTTTAAGTGTGATGAATGGTCCCGATAAAGTCGTTTGGCACTATACGAAGCACGGTGCATTCACGGTTAAGTCCGCATATCACGTGGCCCGACAACTGGTACCTCGAGATCAAGCGTCCACAAGCTCAAGGCGTAATGAGTGGGGCTTCTTGTGGAATGCCAAGGTTCTCCCGAAGGTCAAGGTCTTCATCTGGCGGCTCTGTATGAAAGCTCTGCCTACAGCTGCTAACCTTGTCGATCGCCACTGCTTTTCTCAAGCCATATGTAAACGTTGTGGCGACCCTCGAGAAGATGAACGACATGTGTTCATGGATTGTCCCAAGTCCAAATTGGTCTGGAAGGCATCTGGCTTGCCACTCAAGATTGTGCGCCGCTGGTCTTCATCTGTGACGATATGGTTGCGGGATTTACATAACCTTCTGAGCCCTCCGAATTTCGAACTCCTTCTTTCGGTATGTTGGGCTATTTGGCATTTTCGCAATAAATGGGTCATGGAATCTGAGGAGTTTTCTCCAAGTAAGGTGATGTCGAAGGCAATGGATGGAGCTCAACATATGCCAATTACAACTACTGCTATATCGGCCGATAAGGTTCTGCAATCCCCCACATGGCGTCCCCCAAGCATTGGCATAATAAAACTTAACTTCGACGGAGCGATTCATCAGGAGCGTAATGGAGCATCTATAGGCGTGATTGCTCGTAACAGTGATGGTGCATGTGTCGGCTGGTGGTCGAAGTTTTTTTCGGGGGAGTTTGATTCTGTAGTTATTGAAGCTCTTGGCGCTAGATGGGCTCTTTTAATGGCTCGACTGTGGAACTGGCGTAGTATTGATGTTGAGGGTGATTGTTCCGAGGTCATCTCTTATTTGCAACATCGACGCGTGGACTCTACATCGATCGGCTCCATTCTGAACGACTGTCTGTCTCTCGTTGTTGATTTTGATTCGGTCTCTTTTTCTTTAGTTAGACGTAATGGTAATTCTGTTGCTCATTTTCTAGCTAAAAATCTAGGAGTCAATAGCGAGGGTCGATCCCCACCCTGTCAGGCGATAGCTGATTTATTGTATCTGGACCTTCGTCAAGATTGAAATATAAATCATCTTCTATCAAAAAAAAAAAAAGTGCAAAATTAAAGTCCTAACAAATGCGAAATTATTTTTTTTTCTATGGAGGTATCCCCAATTAGTCACTTTTATAGATGGTATGGTGTTTATTATTCCAATTCTATCAAGTCACGAGGTTTGAATTCGTCGCTATAGGAGCCAAAATTTAACTGGTGATAAATGTGAAATAAATAAGTAGTTAAACTATATAGAAAAAGGTGAGGGGTTGTATATATTCCTCCAATTAATTTGATATGTCCATGAATCCATGATTGATGATACCATCCATTTTTTGTTTATTATAATCATACATCATAGATCAAATTTTCATATGACACGTTTAAAAATAATAACAAGGTTATATTTACATTGATTAAATATTTGAAAACAAATCTACTATGTATAACTTTTATCACCATTTGGATAAGCAAGAACGTGTACGAACGTTAGGATAAACCAAATAAAGCCTTGTATTGTTACGACGTGGTCCTTTTTTCAGTAAGGAAAATATATGCGTGCATTTACATTTTTGGTAAAATTGATGCTTGATTTTATAACGTCGCGATGATATGAAAATCAAGAAATAATGTCGACATGATTTCTACAATATTTCGACACTTATTGGATTTCTACTTATTTCGACATAATGTATTAAATACATTAGTCCACGAATACACGGCAGATGGCACTTCTTAGGGAAAAAAGAAGAGCTTTATTTTGATTTATAAGTACACCTAAGCTTCATCTAACTATTGCAACTCAATCACACGGCGTGTTGGTCTGAAAATATATATTAAAAATTGGCCCCTTTCACGTGTCGACTATAGCAAAAAAATTATAAGATATGCTTCATATCCTCTATGAAAATTGAGTATTACTTAATTGAACATTCGTCATATGACATCCACATGGAATCGTATTTATAGGTGTTATTGTGAAGAAATCTTTTTTTTATATAAATGAGAATTTATGAGATAGGGACAAAAGTAAGGAGGGGGGACAAAGGCCTTATGTGACAAATAACACGTAAGTAGTTCTTAATTAAATTACAGTCATTCGTGGACAAATATTTTGGGATCAAGATTCCGATCTAAATATTAAATATAATAACATAAGATGAGAGAGATCATGAGTTATATGGCAAATATTAAACCCACGTGACGAACACAACTCTACAGTGTCCCGACGTTTACCGTCCACGCGCCCTAAAACAAGGACCACGCTTTTGCCTTTAAAAATAAGGAACCGTACAGTTTTGGACCGCAGGTAAAAACACGCGCCTGCTTCATATGATGACGTGTTTTTTCCCTCGAAGTGGTGGTGTCCACGTGGGCACTGCAGAGACTAGTGACGTGGACCGTCTTCTTTCCATTATTATCTCTTTACCAAATTTAAGATTTGTTAATTATGGAATTACCCATTTATTTTAAATTTTCACCCTTTTTCAGTTCCCCTAGCTTCTTTTCTGCTCTACTTGCGTTCTTCGTTTATTCTTAATATAAAATATATATATATTTATAGAGAGAGAGAGAGAGTGAGAGAATTTTTTCCATATTACGATTTGTGAATATTATGGACTATGCATAATGTTTTGAATATGTTCGGTATATGTCTTGATTTCTGTCCTTGTTTATACCCGATTTGATTGTAACGGAAGCCAAGAATTAATTATTAGTTCTTGACATGTTCTAACTCCATAATGTAGGGAAAAAGAAACTTCAAATTTATTTAAAATGTTAGATATAAGCTTATTACGACATATGTTGGCATATTAAACCCCACTTTATTTTAGATCATGTATGGTGGGTCCCATCTTATTTCTATGGCTCCAAGATCCCCTCTAAGAATCTCTTGATGTGAGTTGTGACTCCTAATTTCTTTTTTTTTTTTATATATTATTATTTAGTTGAAGAATTAAACTCGTCAAAAGATAGTGGAAAGAGAAAGAAAATTGGTAGCTGCACTGCGCAGAGGCAGATCTCTTCACCAACCTTCAGAATCCCACGTGAGCACTCGCCATGCATCTCATTGATGTTCTATTTTTGGCTATAATTCAGTGTCTGACGAAAAAGTATTTTGTGCTTTACATAATATATATACCCATGTTCTGGGATAAATCTCTAATGTGTGTTGTGATGGAGAATTGAGATTGGGCTGTTACCCATGTTTCTTGGCGTTTTGTTTATGAATGCACGCATTAATCTTGGCATATGTAGCAGGTTTTTTAATCGATTATTAGGGTTTTTTATTATCTTCTCAGATTAATTCACTGTTAAGCTGCTGCTGAGGAGCTGTAGCTCAAGAATCCATGGATGCCACCGTTAAACTTCTGTACATACCGTTCTTCTTCTTGTTCGTAATATGGCTTCTGTGCGACGTTCTGAAGAGAAGAAGAAGAAGAAGAGAACTCAGCGACGATATGCGCCATTTGCAGGGAGAAAAAGCATCCCTTTCCGCTAAAATCACTGTTTCATCGAACGCCGCCGTCGCCATAGCATACCTTGGGCTGTGCCTCTACGATTTTCGGAGGCCGGGGAATGTCCCCTTCGAAGCTGGCTTGTCGGCCATGGCTTGGCTTTCTTCATCGGTGGTTTCTGCTTATTCTTTGAGAAGGATGACGTGGCCTTTCGTGCTAGTTATGTGGTGGGCATTTCACAGCGCATGCAATCTGTTCGTACTAATGCTCGTGATACTCTCCCGCCGATTCGAACCCTTTAAAATCCCGAGGTTTCTGACGAGCTACGACTCGGTGGATTTCGCCTCCATCCCAATTTCGACCCTCTTGTTCTTCGGTGCTTTGACGATGAGAAGAAATCCTTCGAAGAAGATCGACGCTCTTGCCCAGCCATTGCTTGTAACTGAGAAGGATGATGGAAAGTTCGAAGATCCCTTTTCTACTGCTGGGATTTGGGGTCGTTCTACGTTTAGATGGATCAATCCTCTGTTCGAAAAGGGTCGAAAGGCAAAGCTCGCCGTGGGCGATTTGCCTCAGATTCCTCCATCGGAGACCGCCGACGAGGCTCTGTTTTCGCTCGAGGAGTCTCTCAGAAGGCAAAAGGCACAGCCTCGATCTTTGCCTAGCGCTATACTCCAGCAGATATGGAAACCTCTAGCTGTGAATGGGCTATTCGCAGGTACGAAGTCTTCTTTTTTTCTTTCTTTTCCAAGTTTTCATTCGCCTGCAATTCGTAGAACGAGTCAACTTCCCTATCAGGGACGAACACGGCTGCGTCGTACGTGGGCCCCATGTTGATTCCCGAGTTCTTGAACTTCTTGTCGACGAAGGAAGAAACCTCGGCTTGGAACTACGGTATGTTCCTCGCGCTGATCTTCTTCGCCTCGAAGACGTTGGAGTCTCTGTCTCAGAGGCAGTGGTATTTCGGCGCCAGACGTATAGGTATAAGGGTGAAAGCGTCACTGATGCTTTTGATTTACAGAAAATCTTTATCTGTTAAGTACAACGGCGGTAAGATTATCAACTGCGTAAACGTAGACGTAGAGAGGATTGGAGACTTTTGTTTGAATTTCCACAGCATGTGGCTTTTACCCATCCAAGTGATATTCGCCCTGGCGATCTTGTACAAGAATCTCGGTGCTGTCCCCTCGATCGCAGCTTTACTGAGCACTATCTTCGTAATGACGAGCAACTCGCCTTTTTCGAGGATGCAAGAGAAGCACCATACGAAGATTATGGAGGCTAAGGATTTTCGTATAAAAGCTACTTCAGAGGCCCTAAGGAGCATGAGGATCCTGAAGCTCCATTCCTGGGAATCGAATTTCTTGAGTAAGATTCTCGGCCTCAGAGAAACGGAGAGAGAATGGCTGAAACGGTACCTTTACACAAACTCGGCCATGACTTTTCTTTTCTGGGCTTCGCCTACTTTAGTCTCCGTCCTTACGTTCGGTGTGTGTGTCGTGGCTGGGACGCCGTTAACTTCAGGCACGGTTTTGTCTGCCTTGGCTACTTTTCGTATGCTTCAAGAACCTATCTACAACTTGCCCGAGCTCATGTCCATGGTTGCTCAGACCAAGGTTTCGATCGATAGGGTTCGAGGCTTACTCGCAGAGGAAGATCGTAGGAGGTTGTCGAACACTCTTGCTTCAGACAACTTTGCCATTGAGATCGAACCTGGGGAATATTCATGGGAGAACAGAGGAGAATTGTCAAGGAGAATAACAACTACCGTTAAGATCACTGAGAAAATCAGAGTGCCCAAAGGTTTCAAGGTGGCCGTCTGTGGTTCGATTGGTTCAGGCAAGACGAGCTTCTTACACAGCATACTCGGAGAGATACCTCAGATTTCTGGGGCGAGGATTAGAACGTATGGTACTAAAGCTTTTGTGCCACAGTGTCCATGGATTCAGACGGGTACTGTGAGAGACAACATACTGTTTGGCAAGGAAATGAATTCTGATCGGTACAATAACGTAGTGGAAGCGTGTGCTTTGAACCACGATTTTGAGATGTGGGCAGATAGAGATCTTTGCGTAGTTGGGGAGAGAGGAATAAACTTGAGCGGGGGCCAAAAGCAAAGGATTCAAATGGCGAGGGCCCTTTACAGCAACTCCGACGTGTATTTGCTCGATGACCCTTTTAGTGCTGTCGATGCAAGAACTGGGGCTCATATGTTCAAGGTAATATCGTATATACCTTTTCTTAGCCTTACTGTGAAATCGTCCTTGTTAAATTATGGATCTTCCTTTTGCAGAAATGCCTCATGCAATTCTTGAGCGATAAAACCGTCATCTACGTAACTCATCAGATGGAGTTTTTAGATGGTTCTGACCTCGTTTTGGTGAGTACGACAAAACAGTTGCTTTATCGAACTCAAGTCTTACATCTGCTCGTTTCTTGAACTAACAGGTGATGAAAGATGGCGTCATAAATGGGCTGGGAAAGTACGAAGATTTGATCGAGGATCAAGACGAAGAACTCTTGAGGCAGATGAAGGCACACAACAGCACGTTAAACCAAGTGAAGCCTTACAAGGGCACGTTAAACTACGAGCGCGTCAAGCAAACAGAAGTAATTGAACAGAGAGTCGACGACATGAGTAGCATCGCGGGCTTCGCACAAATCCCCCTCGAAGAAACTGAAACGGGCCGAGTGCAGAGGCGAACGTATACCAAGTTTGTGATTTGTGCTTACAAAGGAGCCCTCGTTCCTATCGTGCTGCTGTTCCACGTTCTCTTTCAAGGCCTGCAAATGGCTAGCAATTATTGGATTGCTTGGGGATCTGAGCGAGAAAATAACATCAGCGATAAGAGATTAATTGGAGTTTTTGCTCTGTTGTCGATCGGAAGCCTATCGTTCATACTGGGAAGAGCGTTTTTGCTATCAGTTATCGCGATTGAGACGTCCCATCGTCTCTTTCTGGGCATGATAAGATCCATCTTTAGGGCTCCTTTGTCGTTCTTCGACTCGACCCCTTCGAGCAGAATCCTCAGTAGGGTCAGTTTCTTGTCCGTATCTGCAGCTAAAAACCCTTTTTTCGTAGTATGATATATTTTCTTAATGTTTTCTTTGCAACAGTCTTCGACAGATCAAAGCGTAGTGGATACAGATATACCGTACAGATTGGCTGGATTGGTATTCGCTCTTATACAGCTGCTGAGCATCGTCGTCCTCATGTCTCATGTCGCCTGGCAAGTGTTCTTCGTCTTCTTCATCGTACTCATCGTATCGATATGGTATCAGGTATATGATCATGAACCGATTTTTTTCAGACAACTGTTTTTCCTCGCATATCGTTGTGATTCCATCGATTTCGATAACCACAGGCGTACTATATCAAGTCTGCTCGGGAATTGGCTCGAATGCTCCCTATGCAGCAAGCACCTATCCTACAACACTTCTCCGAGTCAATATCTGGGTTACTCTGATCCTCTGCTACGGTCAAGAAGATCGTTTCTTCAAAAAGGCGTCAGATTTAATCGACGGTTACTCTCGAGCCTCGTTCTTCAGCTCGGCGACGATGGAATGGCTCTGCGTTAGGATCAACTTTCTGTTCAACCTCGTCTTCTTTCTCCTGTTGATCATCCTCGTTCATCTTCCCAAATCAGCCATCGACCCAAGTGAGTAAAGCTTGATCATAACTCGCACCAAATTCTCATCGTCCAAAATAGCGTAACGATTTTCTCGAACCGAATTCTCAGGCCTGGCGGGACTAGCAGCCACATATGGTATGAGCCTAAACGTTATCCAAGCATGGGTGATATGGAATCTGTGCAACGTGGAGAACAAGATGATCTCAGTCGAGAGGATTCTTCAGTTCAGCGACGTGCCAAGCGAGGCCCCACTTCTTCTAGAACATTCCAGGCCCGATAAAGAATGGCCGTCCAATGGAACCATCGAAGTGGAAAATCTCCACGTGAGGTATAAGCCCTCTCTGCCCAGCGTGCTCGAAGGGATCAGCCTCGTTTTCCCCGGGAAGAAGAAGGTGGGCATCGTGGGAAGGACTGGCAGCGGGAAATCGACGCTGATCCAAGCTTTCTTTCGAGTCGTCGAGCCTTTGAAAGGTCGAATTTTGATCGATGGGCTCGATATTTCGACGATTGGTTTGGGCGATTTGAGGTCGAGGCTGAGCATAATCCCGCAAGATCCAATCTTGTTCCAGGGAAATCTCAGGACGAACCTCGACCCTCTCCAGCAGCACTCTGACCATGAGATTTGGGAGGTAATTGACCGATTTCTCGTTTTCTTACGCCACGAATGCATACATACGTACACATATAGTTGTCCTAATACTGCATAAACTTTCGAGCGTTCTTAGGTTGTACGCAAATGCCACCTCGACGAGGGCGGGAATCAAGACAAAGGGCTTCTAGACGCGCCAGGTTTTCATGAGATAAACACAGTTATTCGAGCATTCGTATATGTGAATGAATATTAACGAAATTTGAAAAATATAATACATTTAGTGTGCGAAGACGGTGAAAATTGGAGCGTGGGACAGAGGCAGCTGATGTGCCTGGCGAGGGTTCTTCTACAGAGGAGAAGGATATTAGTTCTCGACGAGGCGACTGCTTCTGTGGACACCACCACGGATAATCTGATCCAAAATACATTGAGGGAAGAGATGAAAGATTATTGTACAGTTATAAGCGTCGCCCATCGAATACCTACGGTGGTCGACAGCGACTTGGTTTTGGTCCTCGGGAAAGGTACGTACGTATGCATGCATGTAACAACCGCCGATAGTTGATTTTACTTCATATTGCTTTTGTTGAATAATGGCGCAGGACGAGTAGTCGAATACGATTCGCCCGGGGAATTGCTTAGAGATTGTTAGATAATTTATAGTTGATTTTATAAATTAATTATATGAATGAGGAATTTAGAAAATTATTTTCTTTATGAATTGGGCTTTGGAAAAATCTATCGGGCTTCAGTTTTGGCCCAATAACGGCCCAACTTCTAGAAGGCCTAACTTCTAGAAGTTGGGATAATGCTTAGTGATGGAATGATTTGATGGAGTGGTTAAAAAACCACTCCTCAATCCAACGTGTGTCATAATTTAAAAAAAAAAAAATTATTATTTTTTATTACAAAATTTTGGCTATAAATATGCCATTAATTCTAAGGAAAAACACACAAGAAATAAAAAGAAAAAAAAATACTACTTCATAAAATATTGTTTCTGCTATAATTCTTATTCCGTTCGTAGTCGGTGTCGTTTTTGTGCTAAACGAACGCCGTGTGTTTTCGAAGTATCCTGGGAAATAGACGCTCGTGAACCTCTAGCACATACGTGAGGGAGCGAATCTATTTTAAGGAAATTGTGTACTACACAATCTTCGAATATTTTTATTTCTCAGCCAACAATCTTAAAATAGATTTACGATCCCGCAAAGATGTCAGACAACGTGGATTTCCACAACAACCAAGAATCTACGAGAAACGAAGGAAACATTGACGTTCTCCCTACTACTTTTATTCCCACTGCCATACCTGTGGTTACGAAGCCAAGCGTACCGATCAACCACCTGGAGAAGCCGGAGAAATTTATGGGGACAGCCTCGACGTTCAAGAGATGGCAGCAAAAGATGCTCTTTTATCTCACCACACTGAACTTGGCCAACTACTTGAAAGAGGTCGAGCCTAAGGTGAACGACGGCGAGACGAACGTTGAGGTCATGATTGCTGTTGATGCATGGAAACACTCTGATTTCCTGTGTCGTAATTACATTCTGAATGCCCTAAGCGATACTCTGTACAACGTGTATGGTGCGGTCGCTACGGCTAAGGAATTGTGGGAATCGTTAGACCGGAAATATAAAACTGAGGATGCCGGTACAAAGAAATTTGTTGTCGGACGGTTCCTTGATTATAAAATGGTTGATTCCAAGACTGTGATTAGTCAAGTACAAGAGATCCAATTGATCTTGCACGAGATCCATGCAGAACGAATGGTTCTGAGTGAATCTTTCCAAGTAGCGGCTATTATTGAAAAGCTGCCGCCGGGCTGGAAAGACTTCAAAAACTATCTCAAGCATAAGCGCAAGGAGATGTCTTTGGAGGATCTGATTGTTAGACTTCGAATCGAAGAAGACAACAAAAGGTCGGAAAAGAGAGTGTCGAGCTCATCTGAACCGAAAGTAAATGTGGTGGAGCATAGCTCTAAAAAGGGCAAAGGCGCGGTTAAATCCAAAGCGAAACTTGGGGCAACCGGAGGCGTCGCTAAGCCGAACTATAAGTTCAAGGGAAAGTGCTTCAATTGTGGCAAACTAGGCCACAAGTCGTCGGATTGTCGACTTCCAAAGAAGCAACACGAGGCCAATATGGTGAAAGACATCACCAAAGAAGTTGAGGACTTGAGCCTCGTCGCGATGGTTTCGGAGGTAAACATGATTGGGTCGAATCCACAAGAATGGTGGATCGATACCGGTGCTACACGTCATGTGTGCACGAACCGTAGATTCTTCTGTACCTGTGAGCCGGTTGAAGGAGAAAAGATCTACATGGGCAACTCGGCTGCTGCTACCGTCGAAGGAAAAGGGAACGTGATGCTCAAGATGACGTCCGGAAAAATACTAACGCTGAAAGATGTGTTGTATGTACCGGAAATTCGCAAGAACCTTATATCGGGATTCTTGTTGAACAAACACGGTTTTCGTATTGTTATTGAATCTGACAAAGTGATATTGTCTAAGTCGGGTGTGTTTGTTGGTAAAGGTTATGCCTGTGATGGTTTGTTCAAACTGAATGTAATGACTATTGTAAATGAGAATGAAAAACGTTCTTCCGTTTACTTGCTTGAATCTTCCAATTTGTGGCACGGTAGATTAGGTCACGTTAATTTTGAATCGATACGTCGATTAATTAACATGGACCATATTCCAACATTCGAAATTAATTCGAAACATAAATGTGAAATCTGCGTTGAAGCAAAAATGACGAGATCGTCTTTCCCCTCGGTAGCAAGAAGTACCGAACCGCTTGAATTAATTCATAGCGATTTATGTGATTTGAAATACGTTCAAACACGTGGTGGCAATAAATATTTTATAACATTTATTGACGATTGCACCAAATATTGCTATGTTTATTTGCTTAAGAGCAAAGACGAAGCATTAGAGAAATTCGTTCTCTACAAAACCGAAGTTGAAACGCAACTCGGTAAGAAAATTAAAAGATTGAGAAGTGATCGAGGTAGAGAATACGAAGCGCCAATTGGGAACTTCTGTGTGGAACATGGTATTGTCCATGAATTGACCGCCCCGTATTCACCTCAATCAAACGGAGTGGCCGAACGAAAGAATCGCACATTAAAAGAGATGATGAATGCGATGTTACTGAGTTCAGGTCTATCGCCAAATATGTGGGGCGAAGCTATCTTGACGAGTAATTACCTATTAAATAGGATACCTCGAAAGAAAATGAATAAAACTCCATATGAGTTATGGAAAGGTAAGACGCCTTCGTACCAACATTTGCGAATGTGGGGGTGTTTGGCGAAGGTAGCCGTACCTGCGCCTAAAGCAGTAAAAATTGGTCCTAAAACGGTGGACTGTATTTTCATAGGATATGCACACAATAGTACGGCATATCGGTTTCTTGTATATGATTCGAAAATTTCGGATATACACAAGAACACGGTCATGGAATCAAGGAATGCGTATTTCTTTGAAAATGTATTTCCTTGTAAATCCGATTATGGATCCGGTACATCTAAACGAGATGATATAGAAACCGAGACTCCTAGTACGGTTCATGAGATTGAACCGAGACGAACCAAGCGTGCCCGAATAGAGAAATCTTTTGGTGACGACTTTGTTACATATTTGATTGAAAAGGAACCGCTGACTTATGACGAAGCAGTGAGCTCCGTGGACGGGCCTTTATGGAAAGAAGCCATAAAAAGCGAGATTGATTCTATTTTGCAGAATCATACTTGGGAGTTAGTTGATCTCCCAAAGGGATGTAAACCTTTAGGATCAAAATGGATCTTTAAAAGAAAAATGAGACCAGACGGGTCTGTGGAAAAGTATAAAGCCAGACTTGTTATCAAAGGATACAAGCAACGCGAAGGCTTAGATTACTTTGATACTTATTCTCCTGTGACGAGAATAAATTCGATAAGGATGATACTTGCTATCGCGTCCTTAAGAAATTTGGAAGTACATCAAATGGATGTCAAAACAGCTTTCTTAAACGGTGAATTAGACGAAGAAATATATATGGAGCAACCCGAGGGTTTTCATGCTCCGGGAACCAAAACGAAAGTCTGTAGATTGATCAAATCTTTGTATGGTTTGAAACAAGCCCCTAAGAAGTGGCACGAAAAGTTTGATCACGCGATGATCAACTACGGCTTTAAAATCAATGAGAGCGATAAATGCGTTTACTCAAAGGAAACGGGCGATGACTATGTTATTTTATGTCTGTATGTAGACGACATACTCATTGTTGGTAGTAACGACAAAATGGTCAAGTCTACCAAGGATATGTTAAATTCGAAATTTGACATGAAAGATATGGGACTTGCGGACGTGATTTTAGGAATTAAAATCAAACGAACGAGTAACGGTCTTGTTTTGAGTCAAGCTCATTACGTAGACAAAATTCTCGACAAATTCTGCAAGGGTGATTCTGGTGTTGCTAGAACTCCATTAGATCGAAGCGTTCATTTGTCGAAAAATCGCGGGGAGGCTATTTCTCAAGTAGAATACTCCCGGATTATCGGAAGCTTGATGTATCTAATGAGCTGTACTAGGCCAGATATTGCTTATGCTATAAGTAAACTGAGTTCGTACACGAGCAATCCGAGTGCGGATCATTGGACCGCTATAATACGGGTTTTGAGATACTTACGGTATACTCGAGACTATGGATTAAATTATGGTCGATATCCGGCTGTGTTAGAAGGCTACACAGATGCGAATTGGATATCTGACATGAAGGACTCTAAGAGCACAAGTGGCTATGTGTTTACACTCGCTGGAGCTGCTGTGTCGTGGAAATCCTCGAAACAAACGGTTATAGCGAGATCCACTATGGAATCCGAGTTCTTTGCCTTGGATAAATGTGGAGAAGAAGCTGAATGGTTACGCCATTTCTTGGAGGATATTCCTAAATGGGAAAAACCTGTGCCGCCTATATGCATACACTGCGATAGCCAATCGGCTATTGGACGAGCACAGAGTACTATGTATAATGGTAAGTCGAGACACATACGTCGTCGACATAATACCATTAGACAACTGCTCTCAACTGGAGTTATCTCGATTGATTACGTGAAATCGACGGATAACATTGCGGATCCGCTAACCAAAGGGTTAAATAGAGATGCAGTTGAAAGGTTGACGAAAGGAATGGGCTTAAAGCCTTAAAGTATAGAAGTGCTAAGAAGGAAAACCCTACCTATGTGACTGGAGATCCCAAGATCTAGGTTCAAAGGGACAACCTAATCTTAGGACTTGGTATCACTGTGGGGGATAACCCTGCTCATTCCTGTCGAGAAACAGTGATGACGGAAAAAAGGCTAGCATTATGATGCTTTAATGACTATCATAGAGTGTTGATGAAAATACTCGCGACGTGAGAAGTCACCTATGTTAGGGAGAAGTGGGGCCGCTTCAAAGGAGAACTGAAAGGCTTAGTTCTTTAGAAACCCTCGCAGAATCAGGACGTGTCCATGGCCGTACTGGACAAAACCATGAGAACGGAACAAGAGAAAAATGGTCTCTGTGTAGTGTACGTGGGTTCGTTTACACGAAAAGCGGGACAGTTCAAAGACATCGCGTTCTACTGGACTGCAGTAAACCAAGCGTGCATACAAGGAGGAAGTTCAAATGGTAAAACATACTATCCTCTATGCAGAGTATCATTAGATTAGCAGAAACGTTAACCAAACAATTCCCATTCATGTGGGGGATTGTTAGATAATTTATAGTTGATTTTATAAATTAATTATATGAATGAGGAATTTAGAAAATTATTTTCTTTATGAATTGGGCTTTGGAAAAATCTATCGGGCTTCAGTTTTGGCCCAATAACGGCCCAACTTCTAGAAGGCCTAACTTCTAGAAGTTGGGATAATGCTTAGTGATGGAATGATTTGATGGAGTGGTTAAAAAACCACTCCTCAATCCAACGTGTGTCATAATTTAAAAAAAAAAAAAAAATTATTATTTTTTATTACAAAATTTTGGCTATAAATAGGCCATTAATTCTAAGGAAAAACACACAAGAAATAAAAAGAAAAAAAAAATACTACTTCATAAAATATTGTTTCTGCTATAATTCTTATTCCGTTCGTAGTCGGTGTCGTTTTTGTGCTAAACGAACGCCGTGTGTTTTCGAAGTATCCTGGGAAATAGACGCTCGTGAACCTCTAGCACATACGTGAGGGAGCGAATCTATTTTAAGGAAATTGTGTACTACACAATCTTCGAATATTTTTATTTCTCAGCCAACAGAGATGATAGCTCGGAGTTTTCGGGGTTGGTGAGGGAGTTTTTGAGGCGATCTTCGTCGCCTGCAAACGATGTATTCGAATGAGGAATATGCGAATTTCGTCTTGCAAGAAAATCGTAGGTAGGCACAGATGTTAACTTAGCCAGGGCAGAGTTAGACTGTTTAATCTTTTACTTTGTTAACTTTGTTATCTCCCAGTCAATAAATAATAAACTTGGATTTTTAAATTATTGAGAAAATTGACAGTCGTTACATTACATTGTTCAGAATAAAAGTGTTGACTTACTGATTGATTATTAGATTACAAGAGTTTAAACGAACGAAATTTGAGTTTACGTTAAAAAATAAATAAAAGCAAAATTGAATCGCCCACCCTGGGGCTCGAACCCAGGACCACAAGGTTAAGAGCCTTGCGCTCTACCGACTGAGCTAGACGGGCTTATTGCTACCATTAAATTAGAAAATTTAAATAATGATGAACATAGCGACACATTTGATATAAAACTGTTTGTAATCCTGTAAGGATATCTTCAGTCCATGAAATTAATTTACAACGAAGTTTACTAAAGCTATATCGATCTACCTCTATTCATCGGCAAAGATGATACTAATTAATTGGAATGAATTCTGATTCTCATGGTCTTCATTGATTACGGGTAATTTATTTCGTTCGTCTAACTAAAGACGATCAATAAATAGCAATGTTGCAAAACTCGCTAGGCGTTAGTCGGGCGTCCGGCAGGGGCCTAGCGCCTAGGCAGAAATTAGGCGGTATACTCATTTTTTATTTTTTATTTTATTTTATATGCTAATTATCAAAGTAAATATATATTTGATTTATTCATCTACAAAAATAATATCCTTAATAATATTTTTTGGTATAAAAAAATTTCAGAAAAAAATAAAAAAATAGAAAAAAAATAACTCGTCCGCCTAGCCCGAGTAGTCGGTTCCGACGCCTAGATTAGCCGATTAGGTGGTACTCGTCTCGGTCAGGCCCGCCGAGCGCCTAGGCGGCGCCAGGCCGAGTTTTGCAACAATGATAAAATAGTTCAAGGTGATGTATAACGTATGTTGTGATATAATATGTTTGTCCCAAGACTCCTCTTTATATAAGAGTCACCGATCTTTGTCTTGAAATAGACTTCATGCACCTCGTCATGATGCTAGTCATGGTTACCTCGGTAGATCTCATTACAATTTTTACCAAACATTAAAAAAAAATAGATCTTAACTAAAAATTAGATTATCTTCAAACATTCAAAAAAGACGGACAGTGACTCGACAGCTCAGCAAAGAAAAACCAGACGCATAGTTCCATGGAAGAACAAACACAATATTATTAATTAATATATTATAACTATTAATTATTACTTATTCCCACCCAGTTGGAGCGACTGCGGCGTCAGCAGTAGCAGTAGCAGCAGCAGGCAGCGGAGCTGCAGCAGCGTCCCATCCATCGGCGGCAACTACACATAGCAAATCATGCAATAAAAATACTAAACGTTTACTCACACCATAATTCTAAATCTATCTATGGTTTTCGCCAGCTTGAAAGAAAGTACTGACGATACATAAATGGAAGTCAAACATCATATTATATTGTATGATGTAGTAGCAAACTAAACACTTAACCTGCATCAGTTGTCCAACCACTTGCAACGGGCGCCTCGCCAGCAACTTCGGGCGTCCATTGGGCCTCGGGGATTTGGCTGCTGCCCCAATCAGCTCCACCGATTGCAGCACCTGAGAAATCAGCATAATCGGGCAGTGCGGGCACTTCCTCTTCTTCTTGCTCCTTAGCCTCCTCGGGTTCTCTATAGAAGAACAAATCAACCTAGCAACACAAAGAGTGAGCCCAGTATCAGAATTTGTGTCGTGTTTCCATCATAGGCAGCTTTCGCTTTCGAGTGAGTGCAGTGGAGTAGAAACCTATGATGATGTGAAATACAGAAACTACAGAGACTTCATTATTATTACCATGATATCCCACTTGTGCCCAGGTGCAACTACGCCGCGCATCTGAAGAACCATCCTAGCCAAGAGCCAGAAAAGGCACCCAATGCTGTGCTTTCCCTTGTTATTGGCGGGGATGCCAATATCGACGTAGCGCATGGGCGAATCGGTGTCGCAGAAGGCAATGGTGGGGATGTTGTACAGAGCAGCTTCTTTGATGGGCTGCATATATGAATTAACATTGCCCTCACTATACAAAGGTAGCAGTAATTAACTATGATCATCAACTAGCAGATGTAACCTGGTGATCGGTTCTCGGGTCGGTGAGAATTAGAAGCCTCGGTTCGCTGAACGATGTCTGTAGCTGATTGGTGAACGTACCAGGCGTGTGACGCCCAGCAATAGCATGAGCACCAGTGTATTGAGCGAATTTCAACACTGCTCTCTGCCCGTATGGCCTGGCTGATTGCACGATGATGTCCTGGGGGTTCTCTATTGCAACGATGACCCTAGCAGCCATCTGAAGCTTCTCCCATGTAGATTCCTGTGTCATTTTAGGGCAATTAAACTTCACCAAAATGCGGATCGAAAAAACAGATGGAATCCAAAAACCAGAGTATAGCAAGGAAGGCCGTGGCTCGGAAAGAAAAAAAACCAATCAAGTGCGATCGTGCGTATTTACAAGGAATTGACATCTGCAAACGACTAAGCCAGGGCAGCAAGGTAGAAATATGCAAAAGCATAAGAATCAATCACACTAGCTAGCTAGGCAGTTTTACATATAATCAGCTACATAGACTCCCCATTGCACATATCACACCACTAAAACCGTAATTCAACAATCAACGTCAGTAAAAATATTACGAACCGTCGTTGCGTCGCTTGAAAACGTAACGCTCCATCTGAAAATCGCAGTTTTTGGTGCCAAGGTGGACTTCAGCTGCTAACATCATCTGAACGTCGGCTTCCTTCGTAGATAAACCTCTTTGGACGCTCGCCATGATTTTCTCTCCCGATCAAGCGAAAAAACAAAATCACCTCGCAGCAGCTAAAGCTGATCGCAGTCAACCGCGTTCTGTGATGTCTCGGAGAAGATAGGCAGGCGGCGAAATCCATACACATTATATCTGGAAAATCAAAACCCTAAGGAGTAATTGGGCTGGGCTGGTCTGGCCTGGGCTGAGCTTGGTTGGGCTGGTGAGTTATATAGACCATTTTTTTGTGTCTGTCACGAACATTCCACAGTTCAGTTATCCTCATAATGAGCCATGGGATGGGAAAACCTCGTTTTCAGCAGATTAATTTCCCTAGTATTTATCCGTGGGGCAATTTTCGTCCGGGCCCTGTCAGGAAAAAATTAATTTTAAGGACCTGATTTATGTAGTACCACCTCATTGTTCTGCAGTACAACTTCATTGTTCTGCGGTACCACTTTATTGTTCCGCAGTACCACTCCATTGTTCTGCAGTACCACTTCATTGTTTCATTTGTAATAACAATGAAGTGGTACTGCAGATAAATGAAGTGGTACTGTAGAAATCGGGTCCTTAAAATTAAATTTTATACCGATAGGGCCTGAATCCGATTTAAAAACCTGAAGGGGACCTGAAACGTAATATACCCTTTATTTGTGTACGGACTAGAAGAAAGTAAATGAAAATCGCAGCCTTAACCTTCATCATGATATATTATTGAATCAGCCACTTGACATAAAATGAACACAAACTCAAAAGTGTTGTAGTAAAGTGTTTTATAGATGTCCCCTTCGAATCATTGTTATGAGTTCAGCCAGCAGCTATCTCACTCACACATATATATAACGCATTTAAAAGTCTAAGATAAAAATATTCGACTAGACAAATCTAATAAATTATGGCTGTGTTCACTTTACATGATAAACTCAGAAAATGGGTTACAAATAATTAGTAATACATAGTCTCATGTATTACTAATTATAAGATGAAGCCCAAGAAAATTATTAAAGCTCGAAAATATGAAACAGACCTTTCTATTATTTATCCTAAATGGACCCCTATTATAACTTTATCTTAGGATTATCTTGTCCTATTTTTTTATCGGGTTGGACCTTTCTTATAAGTGGGTATATAAAGCAAACACAGCCTATAATGACAATCCATGGTTATAGTTCATCATTCCCACCATAAGAGGCTGTTGAGATGAGGAACAAGAACATAGTAGCAACCTCCTACACTGCCTTCTTCTTCTTCTTCGTGTGCTCCTCCCCACCTAAAAACCTGACGTTCTCCACTCTTAAAATTATAAGCTATCCCACTCTTTCGAACAGTTTCAAGAAAACCAAAGACCAATACTTCCCTCGGTACCAACCAGCACAATGCGCTTAAAACTACAGATCTCTCGTCCCTATTTGGCATTATGCCCCCATTTATCCTCCCAGTACTTAGCCTAAGCAGCAGTTTCCACTCACCAGTTTCTGAGCTCATCTCCCAAACTTCCCTGTAATCCCTTGTCCAGCCCGAAACGAACGATAGGTTGCTTTCCATTGGCAGAAAATCCCCTCTAAACAACGGTGTTGGAGGCCCACGAAATCGACGAACGGTTTCAGTCCCTGCGTTCATCGTCAGAACAACCCCTGTTAGTGTAGGCCAGTGTACATAGCCTTCAGTAATAACCACCGCCCTCCTTCCGATTTGGAGGTAATCCTCTAAGAACATCTGTAGCAAGTGCTTTACGTCGATGATCCTCCAAGATTTATCCGCTCCAATGGTCAGAACTTGGATCTGAGGAGGTTTACAGCACAATCGAACAGCTTTGTAACAGAGTGTGAGCTTATCATCACCAACAAAAGCTGCTGCTAAACCACAAGTACCATCGATGGATCCCAAAGAGCGAGGAAGAACGGTCCAACGCCTCGTCAAGGGGTTCGCAACGCAGTACACGTCGTCGCTTCCTCTGTAGTCGCGCGATATCAGTGCCAAACCATTGCAGCTCGCCCATACACGACGGTTGAACCAGAAATCGAACTCTGATACCTCGAGGCGTCCGCGGCGCATCTCCAGGTAATAACCACACTTGTTCCGCGGCAAACACCACGGCTGGATTAGGATTCCGCCGCCGCCGATCGAATTTCGGAGGTGGTGGCCGGCGAAATTGGGGGAACGGACGATTAGAGACCATTCCCTGCAAACGTGGCGCGCGACGTTGAACAGCGTATGCGCCGGGAGATGCTGGAGAAATTGGAAGACTACGTCTTGGGGAAGGTATCCAATTGTGGTGCTCGCCTTTCGTTTCTTCTTCCTCGCCGGAATCCTCCGTACGTCGGCTTCCTCCGTAGGTGATTCTTCCCTTTGGGCGTTCGCCATGATTTCCCTCAAATGATATGAAAACCAAAATCAAGATCAATTCCTAGCATATGGCTAGGGCTAATTTATTGTGGAGAAGAAGGCGTGGACCGAAACTCTATTCATATCCTTTTGGGCTAAATCGGTTTTGTTTCGATAATTCTAAAAATACAAAAAATATTGGACAAACTTCAGTATTTGTAAACATTTTCAAACTGTTATTAAACCCAAAAAAAATCTATTGAATATCCCATTATCCATTTAAATGTAGTTTTGTTGAGATGCTGACACATGTACACAACAATAATTACAATAAAAATAAATATAATATTAAAAATTACCCATTACGTTAGTTTACTAATTAAAATACGGAAATCTACACTTAAATACCCAATAGGAAAAAAATCTGCCACTTAGGTACCTTGTCAGAACAATTTTATAGCTAGGTACCCAGTTCAATAAAATTTTTACACTTAGGTACCTAATAACCTAAGATTACGAAAATACCCTTATTAAATGATTTAGAATTTCATTTCAGCTTTTTTTTCTCTGCAAAATCCGACCTTCAGCTCGCCGTCGACGATTTCTTCTTGCCGACCAACTCCGTCTGCTCGTGCCGGTGCCGGACAAGGATCGAAGACCCTATTGAACGTTGGGTTCTCGATTTTTGGGGTTGATTTTGTCAGGTAAGTTTTTCTTTTGGTTTGGGTTAGGTTAATCGATTTTGGGCATTTGTTCAAGGTTTATCCCAAATTCGGGAGCTCAATGCGATCCAAGAGCTCCATATAAGAGTGAAATGTTAGGATTTGATAGTTATTGAGGCTAATCCGTCGAGATTTCGATTTTCTTTTATGTAACTGTTACGACGTACCATTTCCTATGAATATAACGTACCATTGTATGTTGTGTTACCGTACCTAAATACATTGCGACACAGTCCGATTGGACATTTGTTATGTAGTATCTTTGTGTATTTATTACGTACCAAGTAGCATGTCTATACGTTACCAAAATGTCCAGTTATGCAGTATCAATCTAAACTATACACCGTACCATTTTAACAGGTTGCCATATTATCTGAAAATATGGCGTCTGCAAATTCGTTTGATGGCAGGACGTTATTTGCAATGTGTGAGTATAAAAGGGAGTCTTCGTTACTATTAATCATTGAAGCAACGACGCTTATCGATATATACGTATCCCTCCAAAGAAGGTGGTCGGATATCGATTCCCGGCATGACTCAATAAAGTATCAAGTTCCGTTCCAAAGTTTGTACTCGACATTGAAAGAAAATACGGATGTTTTCAATATGTATCAGCTGTTTATGCGATACAAATTTTCAATGATACCGATGAAAGTGGAACGTGCCGATGAATGTGGTACAAGTGGCCCGACGAACAGGTTTGTTTTTATTTTAAGTTGTTAAACTTTAAATTTTGGGTTTTCATATTGATGATTGATAAAATTACTTGTAGTACGGAAGACAACGGAGAATCCGTGGAGTTTGATTTTGAAAGAAACACAGTAGATGCATGGAGTCATTGCATTCGGGGAGATGGACAAATCTTTAGGGATGCAGATGAATTTAGACGGAATTTGAAGAACTACTCCATTGCGATTCGAAGAAACTTTGTATATGCAAAGAACGAGCGTAAGAAAATCATTGCCGTTTGCAAGGATGAGACGTGCAAGTGGCGGATATATGCTTCGCGTTATAAATGTGACAATTCATTTGCGATTCGGAGATCCATTCTACAACACAGTTGTGGTGAAGATACTCTAAGGAGTCGTGATCATCCGCGAGCGGACGCGCCGTGGGTAGGGAACATAGTGAAAGAGAGGGTCCGAGACGAGCCATTTTATTCGCGACCCGGACATCCGCGTTCTCCCCGGTCGCCGAAAGACACGGAGGATTCCATCTCAGGTAGATAGAAGATCCAACAAGTGTAAAATATGTGGGAAATACGGACATAATCGCCGTACATGTACAGAAGCCGTAACGACGTAGCGTCCGTATTTTCCATGTATTTTGTCATTGCTTTTGTCCCATGACCTTTTTCGGTGTTGTTTTGTATGGTCTTGGCTCATTCTTTTTGTCTAAATGATGCCAGTAAGTAGAAGTTTTTGTCCAAATTTGGTACTGTAAAGACTGCCAGTTTGGTATTGTAATTGATGCACGTTTGGTACAGTATTTATGTGTAAATCTGGTACTGTAATCAAGGCCAGTTTGGTACCCTATGACATGCAAGTTTGGTACGATTATATATTACTCTTTGTTACTGTACGCACATTTGGTACTGTGATGAATGCCAGTTTGGTACCCTATGACATGCCAGTTTGGTACCCTATGACATGCCAGTTTGGTACCCTACGACACGCCAGTTTGGTACGGGGATATACTACTTTTTGGTACTGTTATGAACGTCATTTTGGTACGATAAGACATGCAATTTTGGTACTCTAAGACATGCAATGTTGGTACCCTAAGTCTTCATCATTTTGGTTCCTTTAGAAGACGTCGCTTTGCTACTGTATGCACATTTGGTGAAGTAATATATGTTAATTTGGTACTGTGATGAATGCCACCATGGTACCCTACGACATGCCAGTTTGGTACCCTACGACATGCCAGTTTGGTACCCTACGGCATGCACGTTTGGTACGGTTATATACTACTTTTTGGTACTGTTATGAACGTCATTTTGGTACGGTAAGATAAGATATTTTGGTACTCTAAGACATGCAATTTTGGTACCCTAAAAGAAACCATTTTGCTAGTCAGATTCACTTGGTGTCGACATTATATACAACTACTTTGGTACTGTTATTAATGCCATTTTGGTACTCTAAGACATGCAAGTTTGGTACCCTAAAAGAAACCATTTTGCTACTGTATGCACATTTGGCACCCAAACATCTTAATTTGGAACTGTGATGAATGCCAGTTTGGTACCCTACGGCATGCACGTTTGGTACGGTTATATACTACTTTTTGGTACTGTTATGAACGTCATTTTGGTACGATAAGATAAGATATTTTGGTACTCTAAGACATGCCATTTTGGTACACTAATACATGCAATTTTGGTACCCTAAAATTAAAGTAACAAATGGTATTTAATCCTTCACTATATTCCGTCACAAACGACGTATTTCAGCAAGTGTTCACGTGGAAGACAAGGATTAGACATTTTCTGACTTTTTCAGTAATGATTGCACAATATTCTGACTTTTTCAGTAATGATTGCACATTTTTCTGACATTTTTCAGTGATGATTTGAGATATTTCTGACATTTTCAGTCATGAGTTGGTCAGACTCTGACATACGAGGTATAAAATAATAAAAGTCAGCTCGTCTGACATGTCAGTGGCTTTCCTAAAATGTTTCATGTCATCAGTAATTTTGGGTACGTCGTCCGTGGCTGATTTGGTACTCTTTAAACCAAAGGATAGGTACCCCTACAAAGATATTTAAGGTACGGCGTCCCTTATATATATGATACGTCGTACTAGGGTTAGTATTTTTCGATGTCGATCGAAGTACTTTTTCATCTCGGACCACCGTAGAACAATAATATATAGTATGCAATACGTTTCAGATCAAATTCGATGCATTAAACCCCGCACGGATGAATTAAATCTTAAAATACCAAGATTCATTGTAGTATAAGGATAAAAACAAGAACATCTACAACATGTTTTGAATAATTTGGTGAGTGCTAGATCTGTGAACTCGGTGCATTAGGCTTTCCTTTTTTTTTCTCGTTTTGTTATTGTTCGGCATTGTGAAAATAACGCAGGACAACGCGATTCGATTAGGAATGTATTCATTTTTCGATCGTATAACAAATGATACCGTATACTTTCATATCTGGGTACCGTATATGTATAATTCTGGATACCGTCAACATGCAGGTTATGGTACTATATATGTAAATGAAAAGGTACCTTCTGTAAAACACAAGGTACCTTAGTGTACAACAGACAAGGTAGTTCATGTGCTGTATATAAGGTACGGTATGTATAGTATTAATGGTACGGTTAACCTGGATATTCTGATACTCTATACGTAAAGGATAAGATACGGTCATACAATAACATATGATAACCTGCATAAATTACGGACAGTCATAGAACAACACAACATAGCACACACTTGGCAACAAAAGGTCTCCAGACAGTCTCATTCCCAACTCAAACTAAGTTAACCAAACTAAACAAGAGTCTCCAAAGAGTCTGACAGCATATCCAGATAATTACTGAAAAAGATCTAACATACAACTACGCTCGTCACGTAAAATGCGAGCAGCCATAGTAGCACGATAGACATCCATGCTGACTTCCTTGCCATACTTCTCGAACTCTTCGGTGTCGACAACGTACTCCTCTATGGTCAAACATGCGTGCACACCGCAGTCCACTTCGCCAAATTGGGGCCTGTTGTACTCCGGATCCACGGTCTTCCTACATTGATAATCGTACTTCGCAGACCAATACTTCGTCAGGAAATCAGCCTGCACAAATTAAAAACGACATTAACGCATACCCGAACATAATCGACGAAATATGCCCAATGTTAAAACTTACGAAGGCTCTAGCGGCCCAGGTACATCTCCCGCTTCTGCGCCAACGAGGGCACGTGCTCATACACCCAAATCTGAAAGACGCCAAAGCATTATATTCATCAATAAACGCATAATCAAAAAGGAAAACTCACAACGTAATGGAGTATTACCATCAGCCCAATAGTGCACCCATTCATCATTAGGCTGGACGAGTCGCTCCGCATCGAATTCGCAGCCATTTGCTTTATCTCGGCCACCAAAAAATCGTGTACCGCCCTTCCCCATGCGTACTCCCCCATCATGTCGACATCGTCGACGTACGCATTCACAAACTTTGGGTTTTTCGAATTCCCCATCGGGAATAATACAGAGTTAAACAAGAAAAGTACAAACAACCTGAGGAACTCATCCGTGTTCTCCCTCCCAAGCTTTCCGACAAACTCATTCAACAACTCTAAGATTTTTTTACGGGTTACATTGCCATTTTTCTTATCGAAAAGCCGTTCAACGGTTTTCGATTTCATCTTCGAATTTAGGTCCACGGGCTGCCCAACGTTATGCAATGCCATTACAACACTAAATTCCTGTGGGGAGAATACGAATGTCATTACAACCTAAAAGTGTTCGCCTCTACACTATAACGCTTTATCAATGCCATGATTCGAGCAAACGAATGCGACATCTTAGGCATATCTAAAAAAAATGAAACGAAGACCTTCGTATAGCTTCTTTTTGATCTGGGGTCATCCTACCCTTCAAATTGCTAATGGTAGATCGAAAGAGCGTAGGATGGCACCTGGAAGACAGCTCAAATCCCTTCCGCGGGGGCATTTCTGCAAAAAAAGCAAAACTGTTAACAAGCAGTACCATTTTATTCACACAAGGGGTACCAATTTGGCCAAACAGAGGGTACCAAATGCATCGATAATGCAGTACCAAAAAAATTGACACCATTTTCGGAAAACCCACTGCTAACAAGCAGTACCATTTTATTCACACAAGGAGTACCAGTTTTCCAACACAGAGGGTACCAAATTCAGTCATAATGTAGTACCAAAACAGATTGACCCCATTTCAAGGTAACACTAACAAGTAGTACCATTTTATTCACAAAAGGGGTACCAATTTGCAAAACATAGGGTACCAAATTCAGTGACAATGTCGTACCAAAAAAAAATTAACCCCATTTTCGAAAAACCCACAGTTAACAAGCAGTACTATTTTGTTCACACAAGGGGTACCAATTTACCCTAACAGAGGGTACCAAAATCATGGATAATGTAGTACCAAAACAAATTGACCCCAGTCGATAAAACCAATGTCAACAAGCATTACCATTTTACGCGCATAAGGGGTACCAAATTTCCTAAACAGAGAGGACCTAATGCAGTGATAATGTAGTACCAAAAAAATTGACCCCATTCGAACACTTTTGCCAAGTAGTACCATTTTATTCACACAAGGGGTACTAAAATGCCGAAACAGACGGTACCAAATGCAGTTACAATATAGTACCACAATAAAATGACCCCATTCGAAAAACAAAAATCGACCCATTCCAAAAAAATCCCAAATGAAGCAGCCACGACGAAATGCACGCACAAAAAAAGCGTAATCGACCAACAAATCACGCGCATTCCAAAAACGCGCACAAAAAAACCCTAATTTTGACGAAATCGTCGCACTTTACGGTAACACTGTGAAAGACTTACCAATCGATTTCAGAAGCTAATACTTCGACGAACGACTGGAGTGACGACGTAGAATCTGAAGCCAAAAACACCCGGGTCGATCTGCCAAGGAATCGCGCGATTTGGTGCGACTATGTGCGTTTTTTTTTTAAAAATGGAGGAACGAACGTGAAATAAGAAAAGCAGGTAAAAGATGTAAATAAGCAGTTTCAGTAGGGGTAAATCCGTCAGTTAGGTACCTATCAGTAAAACAAAATTCAACTAGGTACCTAGTTTAAAAATTCATCTGACTAGGGACTGAACTGTATAAATTTTATTAATGTAGGTATTTATGTGTTGAATCCCCATTAAAATATCCATTTATCTTAGCTTAATTTTTTTGTAAACAAACTACTATAATTAGTTAATATTTATATATAATTAACTGTGCATTGCACGGGTAATTACTAGTTTAGTAAAAAAGTCTTGTTCAATGATCAATGGCAAACGTACATACTTTAGGGGAGTATTTGTTGGGGGTGATCTTCCAAAACATCACCGTGATCCTTTTGGTTACCACTTATTACTGTGTTTGTTTAATCTAGGTGATGAGTCATCACCGGAATGTTGGATCACCTAGGTGATGACAATGGGGTGATATTTCATATTTCAGATCACCCCAAAAAACCTAAGTGATCCAACGTCACTGTGATGGAGTGATCTATCTAACTTTTTAATGAACGAAAATACCCCTCATATTTTAACATTATTACTTTATATGCCATTATAAATTAATTACATGGTAAACATAATTAAATCTTAAAAATATTTCAGTTATTTAAAAATATTTAACTTATAGTTTAAAAAAAGTTTACATATAAATAATACTTATAAATATGTAAATTTTAATATATTAATGATTATCCCATAAAATATCACCTTCAAAAAATTAAACACACTATTTAAATCATATGTACAGGGTCAAATATGACATTTATACAACGTCACCCTACACATCACAGTGATTAAACAAACAGAATACTTTCATATCACGTTGATCTGCAAAACGAAATATCACATTAAAACAAACACACTGATGACATATCACCTTGATCCACATTCCGGTGATACTCACATCACCGTGATATGCGTATCACAATAATGTTGGATCACATGAAACAAACACCCCCTAGAAGCATTTAAACTTCAAATTTTAAATTTGCTTTAAACAATTCTTAAAATTTTCTTTAGCAAATATACATAGCCAAAAATCAGATATGCCAACCCAAACAAGCGTCACAGTTTAGCCCATAAGGATCAGAAATTTTTTTTGTCTTTCCACATACATCAGCCTTTTAAGTTTTCTGAATATAACATTACATAACCTTTGTCTTCAACCTTAAAATCTTTCTCCAAACATGAGAAGAACCAACAACATAAGAATACTCAGAAACGATTATTTCTTAGACGCTGCTTTCTTCTTCGACACATTGGTACTAACAGGCTCTGGCTTGGGATGCTTCTCAGCCTCGCTTGGGTCCAACCATTTGAGGGGTTGACGGTTAAAGAATGGCCAATCGGGGATTGTAACAAGAGAAGTTAGTACAACTCCGCCGGCGTAAACTAACAGCATTGTCTGAAACGAACCCAAGACGTATCCTGAGACAAATGCAGCTACGGCGACCGTTAGCAACATGAGCTGCATCAGCTGCTCGGCTAACTTTTGTCCTTGCCAATCCATTTAGCTTATTACCTGTGTTTGTGAAATGAGAGATTGTGCATTCTAATGTAAACAATCGAGAAACTCACATAGAAGGGAAGAAGATAATAAGTTGGAAGCCAATGCTTTTCTAAGATACATAGGCCACAGGACATAGATATGATAATGGCGTGGCGATATAGAGTGAATGATATGAATCCGTGAGTACAGCTTGAATCCAAAAAGGATAGTAGGGGTAAGATAATACTTGGAATCGTAAACTATGACACCAAAGACTTGTTCTTGAAATCGACGAACCAAGATTTTTACTTGTAAAGGCACGGAGAATGTAACTATCAGTTCAATCGGAGAGAGACAACCAATCCTCAACATGAACCCAAAAATCAGAAAAAAATAAACACATTCTAAATCACATTTATGGAGCACTACAGCAACTTAAGAAATGAAAAATAGCTATATAAATCCCCCTCCCTCGCACAGAGCAGTCAATAAGAAAAAGGGGGGAAATAAAAACTCCCAAACGTATGGACTGAATCTAATAGACTCGAGAAAGCCCCAATTTTGAAGAATATAAAGAACTACACGCATCCTCCTGACCTAATCCGCTTCGACCAAACAACAAATAAGCAATCAAAGATAGGGAAAAAGCCAACAAACAATAAACACATCGACAACAATCGTTCTATATTACAGCTTCGAAAACGCTTAGATGAATGGAATGTACTCACCAGAGAAACTAGGACTTTGGGGAGCTTCGTCGAGCGTTGACTATGTGTTACCCTCAGCAAGCGCCAGCTGACGTATGTATATGACAAATGTTAATGGGCTTTCTCAGGCCCAATATTATGAAAGGGCTTGGCCCACTAACGTTGTCGAAATCTTATTCATTCCACTTAAAAACTCGACTTTTATGTTGGAATATTTATTTGCTGTGATGGCAACCGTAGGGGGAAAAGAACCTAATACGCCAACAAATCTAATCCATAAATGACAAATATAATATTAAAATAATTTTCCCTATGAGAGGTCAGTTCCAAAAATAACCTCCAAGGATTAAAGAACAATATCTTTTCCCTATTGTAAAGAATATTTCAGGTAAAGATGAAATCGCCCACTTAACAAATGAAACGTGTCAATCGGTAAACCACTAACTTTTCGCATTCCCCAAAATACCCCTGAGCACGGAGCCCTAGACTACTACTACTCGACAAGATAGTTCGCATCGCACGCACACAAAAAGATCGATCGATCGATCAATCAACAATTCAGCAAAATATCTCATCTCAAAGGCGAGTTCGAAGAAATCATCCAGCAATTGAAGATCATGGCCTCATCTCAGGTTCCGTTTGTTCCACTCATCTTGTTTGCAGCTGATTGATTCATTTATCGCTTCATCTGCTTTTACGTTAGGTTTCGGTGGAAGAGAAGGATGTGCAGCTGAAGCACCTCGGATTCGTTAGAGTCCTCACCTTAAACGCCGTCGTTCTGCTCTGCAACGTCTACGATCACGCCAAGCAGAGCTCGGGCTCCTTGAAATCGAAGGTCGAGAACGTGGAGAACGCTGTTAGAGCCGTCGTTGCTCCAGTTTACGATAGGTTCAAGGGGGTTCCTGACGATCTCCTTATTTTCCTTGATGACAAGGTTTTTTTTTCATATCTATACTGTTTTTTGGGATTTTCTGTTTTGCTATTCGAGCTGCTTAACAGTCTGCTACCTCTGTCACGTTAGTGTGAACTATCATTATTGTTGTACTTCGGTGATGTTGAGTCGTTTTTTGTTTTGCCAATTGCTCGATTAATCCAATAAGGATGCTAGAATGTCAGATTCGAATCGACTTAACTGACTTATCTTGACATCTCTGGGTAGTGCTGAATCGATTTTGTGTGTTGCTATTCGAGCTGCTTCATAGTCTTCTACCTTTCCCATTTTAGTGTAAACCATCATTGGGTGATGCTGAATCGATTAGTTTTACCAATTGCTCGATTAATCGAATAAGGATTTCTAGAATTTCAGATTGGAATCGCCTTAAATAACTAACCATTGTTAGTTTTCATTTCGAGGCTGTATCAGATACTCATGTCGGTGATCAAGGACTTTATTGGACCAACTGCAGTAGTGAAGATAGTATTTTTGCGTAGTCGTTTTGATTATCGCATTTATTGCTTCCACAGGTCGACGTAGCCACCGTAAAATTCGATGAATCTGCACCGCCCACTGCCAAGAAGCTCGCACTGAGCGCCAAACTAGCCCTAGACAGGGCATCGAAGATAGCCCAAGACTTGGCGGACGAAGCCAAAGTCTCTGGCCCACTTTCAGCTCTTTCTAAGGCAGGTACGATCTCCAAGAACATCGCCGTCGCCCAACTAGCCTCTGCTTGGTACAAGCTGAATAAATATCCCGCCCTGCACGGAGTTTCAGACATGGCCCTTCCAACCGCTGCCCACTGGTCGGAGAAGTACAACAATTTCGTGGAAGAGATGGCTGAGAAAGGTTACGGTTTCTTCTCTTACGTTCCTTTAGTTCCCATCGAAGATGTTCGTAAGGCTTACAAGGGAGCTGAGGCTGGCGATGCTAAGAAGATCGATTCGGGCAGCTCTAGCGAGAGCGGTTCAGACAAGGAGTGAGTTAAATGTCTGTATGTGTGTCTTTGATATGCTTGTAGATTAATGCCTGCCACTCTCTAGTGTGTGTTGAGTGTGTGATGATAAGTTCTATCTCTCTTTGATGGAAGACTCTTACTTGTGTAATGTGGCTGAGATCTTATTGTAAGAACTATAGCCCTTATGCTATCGTGTTTGATCATTTGCACTAATTAAGAATTCCTATTATTTGCCCACTTGGATATAATCCATCAAACTTTGTTCAAAAGACAAGTGACCAATTTATCATTGCTGAATCCATGTTGGCGATTTGTTAGATTTTCGTCGCATCATTGAAAATTTTGTAGATATCTTAAAGAGTTGGATTATACCATAACTGAGTAGGATATGATATATCATTATTGAGATGAAATCTAAAATTAAATGTAGAAGCAATGAAATAAATGTTTGTTTTTTCCTAGTATTATTAAGATAAAAGGGGAATAAAAACAAACTACATGCAAATGGGCTGAAATAGAAGAACCCTATTGTATCATTCATAAGAAAAAGCCCATTTCGAATTTTTACCATTTTACGCTTATAGATGTATACATCCCTGTCCCTGCACTGCTTATTTACCTGCTACGCATTGCCGGCGGCGGCGGCGCCGACATTATTCACAAACCTCGCCGCTCTCGCCGCCGCGCAGTGAAGCTTATGATTAAGCTTCCAGTCAAGCGCCTGACAAGCGCGTGAGCAGTAGTTCGCAGCTCCACATACCGAACACTTACGAAACTCGTTCCTCCTCGTCTCGGGCCGCCCACAGCCCGAGTGCGAGCACATCCTTAGCCCGGGCCCGAGAGAACGGCCGGCGGCGAACCAATCGGAGAGGAATTTGTTTGCCGGGTGTGGCTCCTGCGGCGGAAGCTTGCAGCCGTAGTAGGTGTTGAGCGGAGACGTTCCGCCGTAGAGCCTCATCTGACGTGGGTGCTGTAGCCGCCTGAACCACGCCGCCGGTATGGTGACGTCGTCGGTTCTTTCCTCCGGCAAAGTAGACAGGGCGGCGATGAGCTCGCGGAGGTTGGCTTGGGTTATCAGTCGGCGGCCTTGGAACACGTTCTTCGCCACGCCGTATCCGTCCTATTTATTAATTAAGCTGATAATTAATTAATTAATGTAAAAAATATTGCATCTGAGTATCTGATTTATCGTCGTTTTATTACCTGAACGCAGTGTCCTAATTCGCGGAGCGCGTCGACGTGGCCGAGGTAGGAGGCGCGTGCGCAGAGAACAACTGCCGTGCGTATGCTCTTGTAGGTTTTAGAGGGACGGCCGCTTCCGTTGAAGTGGATCACGGAAAGTGAATAGAGCGACGGCGCGTGGCCGGCATTCGCCGCCTTGGCCATCAGTGAGCAGCCGCCGTTTCTGTTCCCCATGCAGTAAAATCGTATCTGCAGGCGTCGAAATTCTCGCGATACAATGGAATCAGACACCAAACATAAAATATTTTTCATTATATAACAATTTGAGAGAGAGAAAAAACTAATTAATTAATCAATTAATTAATTACCATTCCTAAAATGAAGCAAGCTTCGACATTCCCAGAATCGGCACACAATCTGAGGAAGTTGTGGGCGGAATCCGACCATTTCTTCGCCTTCACCGCCAGCATCGCAACTGAAGCTTTGGACAGAACATCCTTGCTCAGTCCTAAACCGTTCATCCTCTTACATCTGCTCATCAAATCACTACAGCAAATCAGAAAAGATTAAGAACGAAGACGAAGATATATTAGCGATGAACTCACGTGATGAGCACGGCGATGAAATCCGCCGGAGAATCAGCAGTGGAGCTCAATTTGCAGAGGATAGACGAAACGATGTCGTCTGGCAAGCTTTCGAAGCAGTCGATTTCGATCTCCGACGTCGTCTTCGATCTCTTCGTCATCGTTGGTTCGAAAACACGCACTAATGTGTGCTGTGTGTGTGGATTTAATAACTGAAGAAAGGTGAGGAAGGAAGGTGTTATTTATGGCGTGAGTTGAGGTGAGATGAGAACGTGGTGCTTTGAGGTATATATATTATATGTACTAAGTTGGGAGAAAGTAAAATGACGTTATTGACCTGCTAATGTCTGCTTTTTGTTTTGTCTGTATTGAGTATTGACCTAAGTCAGGTGGTGGTCAAAATCGAGTTTGACCAGATCGGCCTTTGTCTTGTACGCTCTTTGTACGGTTGTGTAATAAATCACAATTTTTATTATGTTTCGAAAAAAATAAATAAAACGTTATGTGATATCTTCAAATTTATTAATGATAATTGTTACGATAATGCGAGATCACGAATTTGAATTTTGAGCTGTTGAAATCTATAGGGATGCCAAGCTGTGACCTTAACATCATATCATGAATATATAGCTGTAATGAATGAAAGGTTAATAGGAATTAATCATTTTTTATGGGTTTTTCCATTGAAGGGAGTTGTTGTCCGATTCATAATCGTTCTTCATAAATTACGGTGAATACCTTTATCAATGGGAAATTAATGTCATTTTCCTACGATTAACTTAGGATCGTAATCTTGGTGTTACAAAATGTTATCGTGCTTAAAATAAAATATAAAAGAAAAAAAGTAAATGTCGGTTCCTTCCAATGTATTTTTTTTATGTATATAATACATTAGAAACAAAAGCTGTTAACCGTAGGTGAGATTCACGCGGTGAGTGATTTAAGGTTGGTATCTTCTGCATTTACTTACCGGACAGTGCACTATATATAATGAATAATTAATATCTATCCAATTTTTTTTGAAATTTTCCTTGTGTTTTCAAATGAAATTTTGCTCCCATCTTATCCAATTAAATATTACGTAGAAAATCTAGAGTAAGATAAAACATGAGATTGTATGGTATTAAATTATCTTTGAAGAGACGGGAATAATTTAAATGTAATAGTTCTAGAAAGCTCAGATATTATAACTATATTGATTCCTTGAGCTACCAATTGGATTGGAATGTATGCATCAACGTTCATTTAGCTTTTTTATATATCGGATAGTGTGGAATTGGAATTCGGCACAATTCGAGGTAAATATACATAGATATTGAACTAAATTCTTAGTAGTACTATTATTATTGAAATCTATTATACGATGGAATAAAACCTTTGTTGGACTTGAAGGTTCAAGAACAGCTGAAAAGTAGCAAAGTGCCGCCTTAGCAAAGCTACGATAAGCATTTGCATTTGCATGCAAGTGCCACGTAAATATATACGTGTAATAACCTTTGACAAAAGCCTTGTAATATCGTATATATGTTAAAAGTACAAGTCAGTAAACATATCATACGTACTGCCTGTGAATACTAATTTGTTTCAGAATTCTTAAGCTTACACAAGATTTTTCATGAAACAGAATTGAGAGCAAGATAATACAGTTCTTATGTGTCAATTGATTACGTATATATATGGAGTAATATATAATGCTGCAAAAGGTAGTGAAGATAAACACAACTTCATATTTTTCAAAGGGACGAAACTTTTGAAATAAATTGAGGAACTTCAGCACTCGTAATTCGTAAACTCGTTTACAGTGTTGGAAATGATAATATTTTTCTAAATATTAATGTTGGAGTTGTTTTAAATTTAATGTGGTGCATTAGGTTGTTATTTGTTAATTGTTGTATTTGGTTGATATGTATTATCTATGATGTGTTTGGTTGATATTGTATTTGGTTGATGTGTATTAGCTATGATGTATTAGGAGTGTATTAGCTTGTAGTATATATATATATATATATGTGTGTGTGTGTGTGTGTTGTAGTGTGTGTCTATTATGATGTATGGAATGTATGGAAGTTTCATGTATATTATGATGTTGTGATTTTCCCTCTCAAAGCTATAGCCATCTCTACCATATTATTTTTCTTATATACTAAAATTAAAAACCAACATTGGTATCAGAGCTATGGCGATGAACAGCTCGCTTACGGTTCCTGTATTGGATGGCAAAAATTACAACAGATGGGCGGCTCAGATGAAAGTCCTCTTCGACTACCACGAATTGCTAGAGATCGTGGAGAAAGGCTTCGATGAAGTAAAGGATACCGCCACCGATTCAGAGAAGGCTATTTATCGTGAAAGTAAGAAAAAAGATAAGAAGGCGTTGTTTCTTATTCAACAGGGAGCAACCGATGAGGTGTTCGAGAAGATCGAAGCAGCAACAACGTCAAAGAAAGCATGGGAAATTCTTATGACGGCGTACCAAGGAGACGACAAGGTGAAGAAAGTCCGACTGCAGACGCTAAGGCGACAATACGAAAGCTCGCAGATGGAGGCCACTGAATCGGTGTCAAACTACATAAGCCGACTACTGGTGTTGACAAATCAAATGAAACTATACGGCGGAAAGCTAGAAGATGAGACTATTGTCGAGAAAATTTTACGATCGTTGACCGATAAATTCGATCATATTGTGGTGGCGATTGAAGAAGCGCATGACTTGTCAAAGATGTCCGTGGATGCGTTGACCGGTACCCTACAAGCCCATGAACAACGAATGATTGAGAAGAAAACAATTATGAGAGACGAAGGTGCCATCGAAGGAGCTCTAGCGGTGTTTAAAGTGAGCGGAAAAGGAAGACAAGTAAATGAGGGTACAAACAATGTTGAAGACGAGGAGGAAAAAGATGTTGCCGAAACTTTCAAATACAAAGTGAAGCAGACACAACCATGCAAAATCTGCTTCAGAAATAACCACGAAGAAAGCGCTTGTTGGTACAAAGGAAAAGGTGCACTCCGATGCTACTATTGTAATAAAATCGGACATCTTGAAAGGTATTGCAGGCTGAAAAATCGAGAACATATTCAGCGACAACAAGCGAATTTTTCCGAAGGTCAAGAAGAGGCTCTTCTTATGGCGAAAGAAGAGGCGAATGGACAAACATGGCTGATCGATAGTGGTTGCACAAGTCACATGTGTAAAGACGAGAAAATATTTTCACGGTTGAACAAATCAATCAAGACGAAGATTCGACTTGGAGATGGCAAAGCAATTCAAGCGGAAGGTAAAGGAGTAATACGGATCAACACTAAGCAAGGTATAAAGTATATTTCCGACGTACTCTTTGTTCCTTCCTTAACCCAAAATCTTTTGAGCGTTACGCGCATGGTTGAACGAGGATACTCCGTCGTATTTAAAGACAACGCATGCATGGTGTATGATTCGAAGGATGTGATGTTCGCAAAGGCGACTATGACAGGAAAAAGTTTTTCTTTGAAATTCAATGAAAACTGTCAAGGTGTTGAAGAAAAGTGCATGTACGCAACGTTTGAACCTTCCTCATCCGAAGCAGTAACAAAATATTGTGAACTGGAATTTATGATGGAGGAGAAGCCCGTGACTAAAGAAAATAAAGTTCGAGGGTCATTGAAGGACTCAAAAGCAAGGAGGAGCAATCCCAAACCGAAACATCTTGTTCAAGGTGAAAATCCTCAAAAGGTAATAAAAGTGCGTTCTCGTGAATGTGTTTTAACTAAGAAGCCATTTCATAATCAACGAAGGAAGTCGAGAAAATTTCAAAATACCTCTACTAGCAGAGTAATGGAACATGTTGACATCAAGGATCATGGCAAGACGAAACTAGGATATTATCGTTTCGATCGACTTAAGTGCGTTAAGAAAAATATTAAGGAGGAGTGTTGGAAATGATAATATTTTTCTAAATATTAATGTTGGAGTTGTTTTAAATTTAATGTGGTGCATTAGGTTGTTATTTGTTAATTGTTGTATTTGGTTGATATGTATTATCTATGATGTGTTTGGTTGATATTGTATTTGGTTGATGTGTATTAGCTATGATGTATTAGGAGTGTATTAGCTTGTAGTATATATATATATATATATGTGTGTGTGTGTGTGTTGTAGTGTGTGTCTATTATGATGTATGGAATGTATGGAAGTTTCATGTATATTATGATGTTGTGATTTTCCCTCTCAAAGCTATAGCCATCTCTACCATATTATTTTTCTTATATGCTGGTGGTTGTCGGCTACGTTGAGATTTTTGGGTGACTGGAGCATCATAACTTGTCGAAGCTTTTGTAATGTCATGCGGCATCTCCGTCTCCTCTTCAAAAGGAAAGATGTTGCTCCTATTTTGATCCGAGGAATTATTCTGATTCCATGCCCATGATTCATCTTCAGCAAAAGTGACGTCCCGGCTAACAATGACTTTGTTTGTAGAAGGATTGAATAGCTTGTATCCACCATCTTTATAACCAATTAGAATTGTCTTCTCAGCCCTGTCGTCCAGCTTTGTCCTCGTACCTGCTGGTATGTGAGCATAAGCAATAGAACCAAACACCCTCAAGTGTTTAACGCTTGGTTTATAACCACTCCATGCTTCTTCTGACGTACGATCTTCAACTCCTTTGGTCGGACATCGATTTAGAATGTAAACAGCACATGAGACAGCTTCAGCCCAAAACGAATTTGGCATATTCTTGGTTTTCATCATGCTTCTGGCCATGTCCATGATCGTCCGATTCTTTCGCTCAGCAACTCCGTTGTGTTGAGGAGTGTACGGAAAGGTAATCTCGTGATGGATACCCTCTACTTTACAATACTCATTAAACTCGTTAGAAGTATACTCACCTCCACCATCAGTTCGTAACTCCTTCAACAGATAACCACTTTGTCGTTCAACGTGTGCTTTAAACTTGAGAAAAATATCAAATACTTCTGACTTTCTTTGTAGAAAAAATACCCATGTTTTACGGGAAAAATCATCAATGGAAGTCAAGAAGTACCTATTATTCCCGTTTGATAAGACATTCATCGGGCTACATACGTCCGAGTAGACGATTGCAAGAGGTTGTAAAGCCATTGACGTGAAGTGGATCTTCAAAACAAAATTGGCGACCAACGGAGCTGTTGAAAGGTATAAAGCAAGGCTCGTCGCAAAAGGTTTCGAGCAACGAGCCGGTTTTGACTACCAAGAAGTCTTTGCTCCTGTCGCTCGCATGGAAACCATTAGAACGATGATTGCTATAGCTGCTCAGAACCGTTGGAAAATCTATCAGATGGACGTGAAATCTGCATTTCTTAACGGACCATTGGAGGAAGAGGTATATGTTAAACAACCTCCTGGTTTCGCGAAAAAAGGTTCTGAGGAACAAGTTTATCGACTCAAAAAGGCGTTGTACGGTTTGAAGCAAGCTCCAAGAGCATGGAACAAGTGCATTGATTCGTTCTTTCTTCGAGCTGGTTTTAAAAGATGTCCTTCGGAGCACTCACTATATGTTAAGGTGAGCAATACTCGTGACATTCTAATGATATGTCTATACGTTGATGATTTATTATTTACGAGTAACTGCTCACGTATGATTGAGAGTTTTAAGCAGTCCATCATGAAGGAGTTCGACATGACCGATCTTGGTCTTATGTCTCGTTTTCTTGGTATTGAGGTAATCCAAAAGGAGGATGGAATTTTCTTGTCTCAGAAGAAATATATTGCTGATCTTTTGAAAAGATTTCAGATGGAAGACTGCAATCCAGCAAAAACTCCAGTTGAAGTTGGTACGAAGCTTACGAAGAAAGGGGAAGGACCGATGGTTGATCCAACTTACTTTAAGCAAATTACAGGATGTTTAAGATATCTTACAGTTACGAGACCTGATATATCTTATGGTGTTGGTTTGGTTAGCAGATTTATGCAGGAACCATATCAGTCTCATTTGCAAATTGCTAAGCGTATTCTACGTTACCTCAAAGGTACTTCTGATTTTGGTTTATTTTATACTTCTGGTGATAAGTGCTCTCTCATAGGATACTCCGATAGTGATTGGGCTGGTGATCTGGATGATCGAAAAAGTACGTCTGGGTATTGTTTTCTCTTCGGGAAAACTGTTTGCTCATGGTCATCGAAGAAGCAACCTATCGTAGCACTGTCGACATGCGAAGCGGAATATATTGCTGCAGCTTATTGTGCTTGTCAAGCTATTTGGTTATCCAATCTGCTGCGCCAACTACGTATTCCAGTTACAGAATCTATCAAGATCTATATCGACAACAAGTCTGCAATTAATCTTGCAAAGAATCCAGTTGAACACGGACGTAGTAAGCATATCGACATTCGTTTTCATTTCTTAAGGGAGCTAATTGAGAAGAAAAATATAGAAGTAGAGTTTTGTCGAAGTGAAGATCAACTCGCAGATATTCTTACCAAACCTTTGAAGATTGACACTTTTGTGCAATTACGAACGATGCTTGGTGTAATTACTTTGCAGAATCATGATTAAGGGGAAGTGTTGAACCTAATTCATAATTCTACAAAGTAAGCATTATAATGTGTTTGGTGTGTGATTTGTGTGTTTGGTGTGTGGTTTGTGTGTTTGGTGTGTGGTTTAGTTTTTCTTAATTTGGATTAAGTTTGTGGAGTGTGTATAAATAGCCCATGTACTTATCATTTGAAATCATCTCATTTGAATTAATCATCTTCTCTGAATATATTTAGCCTTCTTATTTCTTACGGTATCAAATACCAACATACAGAACACGAATATATACATTAAGAAGGCGATGAAGAAGTCTCTATTGAACATCTTATCAAAATACCCCCTTTTTCACAGAATTCAAATGGTTCATCTAATCTTTCTTTTACCTCTATTATTCAGGCAAAACCATTATTTACTTCCACCCGTAACAAAAATACCCACTAAATCCAATCATAACAAGCTAATTAAGCAAAAGCAGCAGACCTTTCAATGGGTGAAAATAGTATATGCCGAGAAAATTGAAGACATGTCTTTAAGTTTACGATATTCATTACATCTCTAAAAGAAAACCTCGGTCTTTTTCTTTTCTTAATTAACTTTCGATTTTCCCCAAACAAAACTGAAGTATACATTAATTACATTAAAAGCGAGAACCACGGACAACAAAGCAAACCCCAAAAGCACGACAAACATCCACCGTCGCCGCCGCGAACCACCGCCCCTCATCAGCTTGGCCGGTTCGTCGTCGGCGGCTGAACCGTGATCTGAACCGGGATGGGCCGGCCCGTACCCGACCCGCCGCAGCCACTGCAGGGCATACGCCCAGATCCTGCGCAGGTCCGACAGCCGTAGTCTCCGTCCGACCACCGAAGGCACATGCAGGAGACCCGACCCGAACCGTTGCACTTGGGACACCTTGGGACCCGACCCGGACCCATCATGGGGTTGTTGCTGTTGAGCTGGTCTATGGCTTGCTTGACGATGACGGCGCCGGTGAGTACGCTGAGGCCCGTGGCGAGCTGAGTCAAGATTAAAGGACCCATTTTGATTATGCAATGATAAATGAAACGACTGTAAAGAATAAATTGAGATGATAGCAAAGCAAAAGACGAAATGGGAGAAGGGAGTAGAGAGATATTGTGGTGTTATGATATATTTTTTTGGTATGTGGTTAAGTAAATATTTCGATGAAGTGGTGGTGGAATTGTACACGTTAGTGTTTGAGTTTATGTGGGGGATTTTGATTCTTCGATTTTGGACTGTTGTGAGATGTCGTGAGGGCCATGGATAATAATACAATAATATCTAGTAAATTATTATTTTTTTCTCGCGATTCAAATGCTTATTTTTGGGCCTATGAGCCGATGATTTTGGTCCAAATGGCACAGACCATCCAATTTTATAAACTAATTGCTTCTTTGAGAAACATTTTATTCAAATATATCATTGACCAAGAAAGTTCTCATGTCAATAAATATGATGCCAATAAAAATGCTATGTAACTACGTTCTTTCTCAGGAAGAAAATTGGAACAAAAAGGCGAAAACTCATTTTATGAGTCACACAATTTAAAAAACTTGTCTGATGTTAATGTTGATTCTTGATGTCCTAACATAGTGCAGGTAAGGAAGACCTTCTCCTTCTTCTCGAGTAAATTGTGCTTCGAGATGGGATATATCAGCATTTTCTTCGTCGATGAAAATCCTCGGAACACCTTTGACCATCACAAATTACCAAATGTTACGAAGCTTACCATCTGTCTCAATTATGACATGAATCAAAAGTAAGGTAACTAATAATACCGTGAAAGCATTCTCTTGCTTCCCCAGACATAAGCATGACATCGCCACTTCTGAGAAACATTGCAAGTGGTGGATCTTCCCTTGATTTTCCTCCTAGTAGAAAGATAGCTTTGCAACCCAAGCTGATAAAATAAGACATAGGATTATCGACTCACGAATAATGAAAAGATGAAATGTGTTAGTTTCTTACCTCATGCTCACGATGGGTTTACTCCAATCTTTCTCCATGTCATCGAGGTGTCCACCGAGCATATCGCCTGAAACGAAATAAAAACACATAAAAATGTTTAATCCTTCATAAGATATCGTCGGTGTATTTAGAGAATAATTTGCTACCTATTCCAAAATAATTCACTATTGCAGCTTCAGGTTTGAATTCTTCACCACAAGGCATAGCAGGTGCAGCCATTCTCTTTGCAAGCTGGCATAGCTCGTCGGGTATCTTCTTATGAGGTAGAGAAACATCGTAGCTCCGCTGCATGAAATTAAAGGATGATAATTTCAGCTACTAAATAACATGAATATAATAATAATTGGGAAATCGTAAGAAATGAAACAAGCACCGATTTCCCGAGGACCCATCAGAGAAAATAATCAGTCGTGATCTAATAAGCTTTGAACATATATTCAGAGGCAAGAATCTCCCAATTAACAAGCGTGTAATGCAGGGATTGAATAAAAGAAAAAAAAAAGATAAAGAAAGAATATCGAGAAAGGGATAACAATAAGACCTTGGACCAGTTAAATTGCAAGCCAAGAGTACTCCATCTCAACTTACGAAGCAAGACAGAAGCTTCCACAGACTTGCCCTCAATGACATGTGATGCATCGACAAACTTCCACAGAGGAGAGCTCTCAATGCTTTGATCATCATTAGCATCATCTTGTGGCACTAACAGTTTCCCTTGTTTAGCTGAGACGAACAAATCCTCTATGGGCCCGTAAATCGCGTTGTGATTTGTTCGATTTGGTGGTTGAGGGAAGGTATTTAAGCTCTCCTTGATCCAACGGCATTGCTCCTCCAAGTTTAACGCGCCAGGAATAAAATAGAAACCTAAATTTGTCATATGAACACGAGTACGACCGGTGTGATACGCAGCATAATCAATCAATCTTCATAAAAACATGAATGGGTCCGAAAAAATTTCCTTACCAGGTCGGCCCTCCAAGCAAAAGACGGGTCGATCAAAATCACATCCAAGCAACGAAACACCATCCTCGAGTTCACCATTACGATTATATTTCTCTAAAATTGACTTGAAATCCACGACCTCTGATAAGTCTACGGGTCTAACAATCTTTTTCCTGAATTAAAACAAAATGGACCTTGTAATTCAAAAATAAATTGAAGATTAACAGAGTAAGGGGTTAGATACCAAACATAATATCCATACTTCTTGGTGTTGACGTAATAGACTTTATAATTCTTCTCGGCCTTTCGAAAAGGTGTTCTTTCTGAACCATCGTCATTCTCCGATCTGTACATTGTAAGATCCCGTTGGAAATGAGAAATCGATTTGGGCAATCGCTAGGGCTTTGTAAACCTAATTATTTCAGGTGGGATTTGAGGATCGGCAGTGTTTTTCCATTCCAAGACATTAATAATCGTCGATGCCGCAGACGGTTTTACAGAATTGCAAATGCAACTTCACAGAAACGAATATGTAAAGCGACAAGGGAGACAAAGATTTGATAAAATTGTATAATCCCTTGCTGGCTAAAATATCCTTCAATTAAATGAAAATCAATATTTATCATAAGATAAACTTATCTATTTCTTCTTGTTGCTAATTATCGAGATTAATGATGTTAGAAGATACTTCACTGCTAAATTCCAAGGACATGGGGAGATTGGATTGTCATATACTTTTTTGCAATGAAAGCTTCTCGTTAACCTAACATTTTTTGACCAGTCGATTCGAGTCTTTCCTTTGACCCCTTTTTGTCACAATTTAATTTTATTTTATTACAACCGTAGTGTAGCAGTGTAGCTTAATTATTTTTAAATTTCCTGAATGAAACAAACGGCCAAATCGTTTTAAAGAATATTCCCGCGCTCGATAATTGGCTGTTTGCAAGCTGCTGCTTAGATGGAAAAGATGCTTACTATCATTTCATGATGTAATTAAATTAATAACTAATTCTTATACTATCCCCATATGTTCGATGAAATGGATACGCACCAATTTCCAACTACGATAATAGTATTTTACAAAGCTAGATAGGTCAGTCCACTAAAATGTAGACCAGTCCAACGGCCATAAATTAGTCAAGTCGTCACTATCCTTAATGAATCCACTACTAATTGAAACAACAATATTAAAATGAGAATTATTAATCTTTGATGAGATTTTTCAAACCAAATGCCATTGAGCTACTAAATCTCTTACCCCTTATCAATAATAAATCAACGAGGTAAGAAAGTAGGGACTCAAGTCCATGTATTAATATGTCATCAATGTCGGATTTGTCCATTGGCTTATTATCACTAGCAAGATATATTCATTAGACCCTCAATTAAGTCTTCTTCCTTAACTTGCTCACGGAAACTATGCATAACATTGATGACAAGAAGACTAAGAGTCTCATTGGACGGTTTAAGGTAAAGCCCTCACACGTGCCATGACCGAAGCTTACAAAGAACATATTTTTATGTATCTCTTTATTAATTCTCTGTAATAATTTTGATATTAGAACGTAAGAGAAAAGGAAAAAGAAGAAGCCATGGTTTCTTCCTTGCCCAGCTCACCAAGCCAAAGCAGTAGACCCAACAGCATGGTGATTAAGGTATTAACCCAAAACCCTCAACGTTCTTTTTCCTATTTTCACCTTAAAAATCGCATTTTCTCACAACGTTTTATGCAGAAAGCGCATACCTTAATCCCGGCGCACTTAGTCGCCGAAGCCATATCAAGCCTTCACGGATCGGTGGACCTACGGTGGTCCGGCCCCATAACTCCGACGGAAATGCAGTACGTTCAGCAATACGTCTTCGCAAAGTACCCCGAGTATTCCCACGGCCTCCTCCTCCTCAAAGGCGGCGGAGGCGCCGCCGCCGAAGACCTCCACGGCGGCCGCCAAGACCAGCCTGCTGCCACCTCATCACCGCCCCCTTCGAACAACAACAACGACAACAACGTGGTAATGAAAATCAGACTCGAGCCCTCAAGATTATCCGCGATTTTAGCCAAGAAATCGTCGTTCCGAGGAAATTTCGTGTCGATCCCAGAAATCCAAGTTAGAAATCGAGCCCTACAAAGCTGCGGCCTTTCTGAGAGGGACTACCTAGTCGTATTTTCCCAGGATGCAAGAGAATCCATGGCGATGGTCGGAGAATCCTACCCATTCTTCAAGGGAAGCTATTACATGACCGTCCTCGCCGGCGGAGGCGGCGAGGATGAAGGCTCAGATCCCATCCGAGGGTTCGCGGCGAGGAAGGAGGGGAAGGTCGTCTCGGCGCCGGAATCGTGGCTCGATCTGAGGGTCAAGGGGTCGCAGCTCAGCCAGTACTTTAGGAAGAAGTGCAAACATTTCCCTAAAGGGCTCTTCGCCTACTCCGCCGTCATGAGCGGTGGCGGCGGCGGCGGACGCTCGTCGATGCATTGGATCTCTGAAGCTCATAGGAATTCTTGGCAGGTTCTGGTGGATGCGAGCAGGCTGGACCTGGGCCTGGATAGGCTGGCCTTGGCCCTTCATAGGCCGGACTTTGTGGTGTGTGCGGTGGATGATAGTAATGTAGGCGCGGCGGCTCAGTCGTCGGCGAACAAGAAGATTACGTGTTTGCTGGTGAGGAAGGGGTCGTTTGAGGCAGCGGCGACTTCTCATGCTGAGTAGAGTTGAGTTTTGGGTTGGGCTGAAATGAGAAATTGTCTCGTTCGGCCCATTAAGTTGTGGACAAGATTGTTTGTAATCCTATCCTAATATCTATTTGTTACGGAAATATTTGAGTTTTACTATGCATGGCAATTGCAAATTTTTTTTTTTAAAATATTTTTTGAACTTTCCATTGCAGACCCGTCGAAAATTTCACTTAAGATTCAGACCCTGTCAGGAAAAAAAATAGTTTTAAGGACCCGATTTCTGCAGTATCACTTCATTGTTCTGCAGTACCACTACATTGTTCTGAAATGACACAAAACGATCATCCGATACAGTTCATATAACATTTATAACACTTTTTAAATTAAGTCTTTATATCTAAATTTTGAAGAAATTTGGTCATTTAAACAATAGTTTTTTCTGACATGGTCTGAAACCTATTTTAAAACTTTAAAGGGGCTTGAATTTCAAATTAACCCTATTTTTAATCAGATTGAGAAATTCAAATACAATATGTGTGCAGTACAACAATTAATATACTATTATGATGACTCTCTATTTGGTATCTCCACATACGAACACCTACGAAACTCGTGCCTCCTCGTCTCGAGTTCAATGATTGGAAATGGTAAAATAATCTAGTTATGTTCTGGCCAATTTAATACCATGCAATTCAAAAAGGGTTTTACATTTCAATACTTTTCTGCCTAGCACGTGGAATATATGGCATGCCACCTCTTACAAACCGATATGATTTGGGTTTTTTTTTTCCCGAAACGATCGCTTCAATATCATTAACAAATATACAAGGACTAAACAGCCCGAGGGGGTCTATCCGGTAACATCAATCAGACAATAAAGGCTCACACGGAGCATGAACAAACAGAAAGAAGAAAAAAACCGACAGAAAACAAGACACCACAGTCTTAAACACAAAGAACTAAAGAACATACCACAGAAATAGCTATTAAGCTAAATTTACGATATTCATCACTTTCTTTGGTCTTTGACTACGGTTACCTCGCTTTCATCGGAGAGGGCTCCACAAGGGAGAAACCGCTCCAACGAGGGAGAGAAAATTCCCGACCTCTCGGTCGGGAAACCCGAGCTCCCAGCTTGGGAGACCCGAGGGAGGATGGGTAGATGGTGGCGGGAGGCGGATGAGGTGGACAGGCGGCGAGACAGAGGAAGCAGCCGGGCCGCGAAGGTGGCGAGGCGGAGGAGGCTAGGCAGCAGAGGCTGCGAGGGCGAGGGCGGCGAGGTGGCGAGGCGGTAGAGTGGCGAGGAGGAGATGGGCGGGAGAATATATATATATATATATATATATATATATATAAATACAAAGAAGAAAGAAACTGAAAAAGGGAGCTCCCCCACCTCCATTGAGGAGGAGAAGTTTTGGGTGCGGTGGCTGAGAGGAGGAATTTTTTTTAGAGAGAGAATTAGGTTTCGAAGATTTATTCTTTTAGTGATATGATTTGGGTTTGCCTTGCTGTGAATTGCATGGCATAAGGTGACAAGATGGAAAAGTTTCATAATATGATGTTTAGAGTGATGTATGATCATGCGAAACTTAAATCTTGTTATCAATTTACTATGGCAGTAAAGTTGGATTCTTCGAGGTTTGATTCTAATGCAAATTTATTCACTTTGTATTATACATAGATGCGAATGCAAAGGTCGGCCGCCCATAAAATTCACAGCTGCTAGTTCCTATTATATATAGCAAACCCTACCCACGACCTTAGATGGCATGCAATAACCTAATCGAGCTGATAAAAAAAAAGAAAAAAAATGAGACATATTCAACATATACTTATTATAGCCTTACTTATCAACACCTTATTCAATATCATTACTACAGAAGCTCGCCCAGACACAACCATCAACTTCGTTGAGTGCAACCCTAACACGTGGGCATCACCCGACCCTTACGGATCCCTCGTGAGCAACTTGATCGGAAATTTGTTGTATTACACCGATCAACGGCCAAACTATGTTTGTTACATGATCGGATGGACTAACGAAACTGAAACGGTTACTTCTTCTTGCTATGCGTTTGCTAGCTGCAGTACGAGGTTGTGGCAAGGCGACTGCTACGATTGCTTGAACGCAGCTCAGAGTGAGCTCACTTACATGTGTAGTTTTTCAGAGTGAGCTCACTTACAAACCATCACATGATAGGCGGTATAAATCGAACCAAGCTAGTCGGACAAACCGAACCAAGCTAGTCGGACAAACCGAACCAAGCTAGTCAGATAGAAAAAAAAATTAATATGCCACCGCTGGGATTCGAAATCTGGACCTCCCATCAATTAGATTTTGACGGTATTCCGCGAAACCAGTCGGACTATGGCATTTTGTTGTATATTGTATATATATTAAATTTGTATAATAAAATTATTATACCTTAATTATGCCCGTAAATCTTCGGCAGAAATTACCGTCGTCATCGGGGATCGGCATTGTCGGTAGAGTCTCGTGCTGATAACGTGTTATAAATAACTTAACTTATTAATTGTATTTAAGGTTTCATTATTATACTAAGTATAACATATATTATATTATATAATATTATAAGTGAGAGAGGGAAAGAGTGAGAGTGAGAGTAACGTGAGAGAGAGAGAGGAATTTCATTAAAATTTGTGTACATTTTACAAGTGACCAATGAGGTCTATTTATAGGCAATAGATGTGGCACACACTCCAATAGAGGACATCCACATAATAATATATTTATAACACTCCCCCTTGGATGTCCTTAAAACAAAATACTTTAATAAATGATATTAGCTGCCTCGTTAAAAAAACCTTACTAGGAAAACTCAGTGGGAAAAACCTAGTGAAGGGAAAAAGAGTGCAGCGTATATTGTCTCCCCCTGATGTAAACATCACTTGATCTCTTTGAGTCTTCGAAGTCCGATCAAATCTACTAGTCTCTTGAATGATATTGGAGGTAGCGCTTTAGTGAATAGATCTGCGAGGTTGTCACTAGACCGAACTTGTTGTACGTTAATATCGCCGGCCTTCTGTAGGTCGTGTGTATAGAAGAATTTAGGCGATATATGTTTGGTTCTATTTCCTTTGATGTATCCTTCTCTTAACTGTCCAATACATGCAGCATTGTCTTCATATAAGATCGTCGGAGGTAACTTTTCCGATAATAAGCCACAAGTTTGTTGTATATGCTGGACTATTGATCGCAACCAAACGCATTCTCTACTAGCTTCGTGAATTGCTAAAATTTCCGCATGATTAGATGAAGTGGCGGTTAAACTTTGTTTAACTGACCGCCAAGAAATAGCAGTTCCACCATATATAAATAGATAACCCGTTTGCGATCGAGCATTATGTGGGTCGGATAGGAAACCAGCATCTGCATATCCGATCAGATCTGACTTGGACTCATTTGAATAGAATAATCCCAAATCAGTTGTTCCTTTAAGGTATCGAAAAATTCGTTTAACACCGTTCCAATGTCTACGAGTTGGTGACGAACTATATCTCGCCAATAAATTTACAGCGAATGATAGATCAGGCCGCGTATGACTCGTAAGATACATTAGTGCTCCTATGGCACTAAGGTATGGTACTTCAGGACCAAGCAACTCTTCATCATTTTCTCGAGGTCTGAACGGGTCTTTATTAACATCTAGAGATCGAACAATCATCGGAGTATCCAACGGATGCGCTTTATCCATATAAAATCTTCTCAATACCTTTTTCGTATATGTTTCTTGACATACAAATATTCCATTCTTCAAATATTCGATCTGCAAGCCAAGACAAAATTTCGTCTTTCCAAGATCTTTCATTTCGAACTCCTTTTTCAAACAATTAACGGCCTTTGACAACTCTTCAGGAGTTCCAATTATATTGATATCATCAACATATACTGCTATGATAACAAAATCATTTCTACATCTTCTCATAAATATACAAGGGCAAATTTGATCATTTTTGTACCCCTCTCTAATAAATATTCACTTAGGCGATTTTACCACATACGCCCAGATTGATTTAATCCATAAAGCGATTTGTTCAGTTTAATTGAGTACTCATCACGGGGCCTTGAATTTTCAGGCAATTGAAATCCCTCAGGAAGCTTCATATAAATGTCACTATCAAGTGAGCCATATAAATAGGCAGTGACAACATCCATTAGACGCATATCGAGTTTTTCACGTATTGCCAGACTTATTATATAACGAAAAGTTGTTGCATCCACCACAGGAGAGTATGTCTCCTCATAATCAATACCAGGTCTTTGAGAAAAACCTTGTGCAACAAGCCGGGCTTTGTATCTCATAATTTCGCCCTTTTCATTTCTCTTTCTGATAGAAACCCATTTATATCCAACCGGCTTTATATTCTCTGGTATACGGACTACAGGTCCAAAAACTTTTCGTCTCTCAAGTGATTTTAATTCAGCATCGATTGCATCTTTCCATTTTGGCCAATCATTTCTTTGTCTGCACTCTTTTACAGACTTGGTTCATGATCCTCATTCTCATTAATCTCATTCATTTCTTGTAGCGCTACGTTAAATGAGAATTTGTCGTCAACGTTGACTTTATCTCGGTTCCATTTTATTCCATTCTGGGCGTAATTGATAGAGATCTCTTCATTATCATTATTTTCAATTTGTTCAGGTACCTGACTTTCATTCTTATAATCATTTATGCCCATCGACTCTTCTCTAGTTGATAAATCCTCGATTGGACCATTCTTATTATTTGCTCCTTTTCTTTTCCGAGGATTTTTATCTTTGGAACCAGAGGGCCTACCACGCTTTAGTTGTGGTTTAAGCTCAATCGTATTATCTGTTTGTTCTGCAGGAACATCAATTTTAGCAGGAGCATTAACAGCTGGAATATGTGACTTTGTCACCCTTTTTGGGTCAGCAAAACTGTCTGGCAATTGGTTCGCTAGGCTTTGTAAATGAATTATCTTTTGAACTTCTAGTTCACATTCTTTTGTTCGAGGATCATAATGATTTAGTGATAATTCATTCCAACTAATATTTCTTTCCAACTGTTTCTTTTCTCCCCCTAATGTTGGAAAATTTGTTTCATCAAAGTGACAGTCGGCAAATCTAGCCGTGAATCGATCTCCAGTTAAGGGTTCTAAATATTTTGTAATTGATGGAGATTCAAATCCGACATATATTCCCAACCTTCTTTGAGGTCTCATCTTTGTGCGTTGTGGTGGTGCAATTGAAACATATACTGCACATCCAAAAATTCTTAGATGAGAAATATCTGGTTCCCAACCATAAACCATTTGTAACGGGGAGATACCATGATAACTTGTTGGCCTGATGCGGATTAGTGCTGTTGCTTGTAATATAGCATGTCCCCAACAAGACGATGGAAGTTTCGACTTCATCAACAATGGCCTTGCAATTAATTGCAGACGTTTAATCAACGATTCTGCAAGACCGTTTTGTGTATGGACATGTGGCACAGGATGCTCGACATCGATGCCGATAGACATGCAATAATTATTAAATGCCTTGGAAGTAAATTCACCAGCATTATCAAGGCGTATTTTCTTTATCGGATAATCTGGGAAAAATGTGCTCTTAATCTAATTAGCTGAGCAAGTAATCTCGCAAATGCCACGTTTCTAGTAGATAATAAACATACATGGGACCATTTACTTGATGCATCAATTAATACCATGAAATATTTAAATGGTCCACATGATGGATGTATCGGTCCACAAATATCGCCATGTATACGCTCCAAAAATGCAATAGATTAAGTCTTTACTTTCATTTGGGATGGTCGAATAATTAACTTCCCTTTAGAGCAAGCAATACATGCTAATTCTTTAGACTGGAGAATCTTCCGGTTCCTCAACAAATGTCCGCGTGAATTTTCAATTATTTTTCGCATCATAATTGTACCGGGATGGCCCAACCGGTCATGCCAAACATTAAATGTACTGTCATTGCTAAACTTTTGGATAGCATATGATTCAGTCGTTCTAAGATATGTGTAGTATAGCCCAGAGTCAAAAGACGGTAATATTTCTATGATTCTCTTTTCATTCGAAGTCACTTTTGTAATGTGCAGATATTCCATATCTCCCTTTTGTGCAGTCTCAACATGATATCCGTTATTTTGAATTGCTTTAAAGCTTAATAAATTTCTTTGAGACTTAGGGGAATATAAAGCATTTTCAATAATCAGCCTTGTTCCTCTGGGCAATAATAAATTAGCTCTTCCGGAGCCTTCAATTATATTTGTGCTACCCGATATAGTAATCACACTGGCTTCTTTCATATCAAGATGCTCGAAATATTTCTTATTTTTCATAATTGTATTAGTCGTTGCACAGTCTGCAAGACATAATTCTCCATTGCACATGCTCGTGTCCATCATATAATATCCTTTATAAACAAACATAGAATTATCATTAATACATATAATTAAAAACAAACAATACATAGCAAATATAGGAATAGCATCCAAATAACAATCATAGCAAACATAACGATATTATTGAAAATAAACGATACATACCAAAGCACACAACAACAAAGCATTTAATAAAATGATAGCAAGATTAAATTTTTTCATTGAGGAGCAGAAAATCGTCGGCATCGAAATTAACACCTTCTTCATTAACACCAGAAATTGAAGCAATTGTACCCTGAACCAAGTTCGTTTCAGTTTTCTTTCCTTTGCCCATTGATTCTTGATACAACTCAACAAGGTATTGGGGCGTACGGCAAGTGCGGGACCAATGGCCCGGACCACCGCATCGATAACATTTTTCGTCATTTCCTTTCTGTTCAGTTTGCTTCTTTTCATTTTTACCGTCATAAACGTTCTTCTTCTGGAAAAGATTTTGATGACCACCACGATAATTATGATAACCACCACGGAAATATGGATAACCACCACCATGATAACTCCGGCCACGACCACGACCTTGACCACGGCCACGTCCACGGCCGCGGTATCCCCCACGACCACGTCCACGACCATTACCTCGACTATTATCATTATTAACATTGACTGCATTCGCTTCAGGGAGTGCAGCAGTACCAGTCGGTCGGGATTCATGATTTCTCATCAGCAACTCATTGTTTTGCTCAGCCAACAGTAAACAAGAAATAAGATCTGAGTACTTTTCAAATTTTCTCTCCCGATATTGCTGTTGTAGAATGACATTTGATGGATGAAATGTGGTGAATGTTTTCTCTAGCATAATTGCATCGGTAATAGTTTCTCCACATAATTTCAGTGTAGAAGTAATTCTATAAACAGCAGAATTATATTCGCTTACCGATTTAAAATCTTGCAAGCGTAAATTCACCCATTCATACCTTGCATTTGGGAGAATAACAGTCTTTAAGTGGTTATATCGATCTTCCAAGTTTTTCCACAAGTCTTTCGGGTCTTTCACCGTTAAGTACTCAATTTTGAGACTTTCATGAATGTGGTGGCGAAGAAAAATCATTGCCTTCGCCTTGTCCTGCTCGGATGTTTCATTGGTCGGTTTGATGGTATCACCTAGACCTTTTGCTTTCAAATGAATTTCGGCATCTAGTGCCCAAGATAGGTAATTTCGGCCAGTGATATCGAGTGCAACAAACTCAAGGCTCGCCAAATTCGTCATATTACTATAAAATACAAAAAGCATTAAAAATGATAATATAACAAAATATTACATGCATAACTAATCTTAATAAAAATAATATTCGAAAAATATAGTCGGTATAGCCAATTATTTCGAATATATAATTAGACGTAGTTATTGGCAAGAGTTACAAACCGGCGCATAATAGGCGGTATAAACCGGCACATATCAGGTGGTACAAACCATCACATGATAGGCGGTATAAATCGAACCAAGCTAGTCGGACAAACCGAACCAAGCTAGTCGGACAAACCGAACCAAGCTAGTCAGATAGAAAAAAAATTAATATGCCACCGCTGGGATTCGAAATCTGGACCTCCCATCAATTAGATTTTGACGGTATTCCGCGAAACCAGTCGGACTATGGCATTTTGTGTATATTGTATATATATTAAATTTGTATAATAAAATTATTATACCTTAATTATGCCCGTAAATCTTCGGCAGAAATTAGCGTCGTCATCGGGGATCGGCGTTGTCGGTAGAGTCTCGTGCTGATAACGTGTTATAAATAACTTAACTTATTAATTGTATTTAAGGTTTCATTATTATACTAAGTATAACATATATTATATTATATAATATTATAAGTGAGAGAGGGAAAGAGTGAGAGTGAGAGTAACGTGAGAGAGAGAGAGGAATTTCATTAAAATTTGTGTACATTTTACAAGTGACCAATGAGGTCTATTTATAGGCAATAGATGTGGCACACACTCCAATAGAGGACATCCACATAATAATATATTTATAACATGTTCAACCCTTTTGTTCAAAGCCATTAAATTGGGAATTCATTGACCGTAATGGGCATGAGACAAGCCGAAGTGAAAATTCATTTTATTCAAACTCATTTATTTTCAGTGGACTATAGTTTGTATTGGACTAAGCAATATAATTTAGTTGATTTTTGAAGAATTGGACTAATAATAAGCTGAATAATAGGGCTTTTTAATTAAAATAGGGCAATTAAAGCCCATAATCAATAAAATAGGGCAAATGTGGACGAAATTAACAAAATCGGGCGAAACGCGCTTAATGGCCGCGACGCCGCGCCCATTAAACGCGACGAGGGCTCAATCGGGTTAACGCGGGCTCAATCGGGCTTAACGCGGGCTTAATGCGGGCCGTTTTTCTAAAAGATCAATTGGGCCGATTTACGGCCCAATTAACTGGGCGTCGCGGCTAATGGACGCGTCGTCGCGCTTAATGACCGCGACGACGCGATGAATAAAGCCGCGACGCCTCTTTTCTTCCTCATTTCTTCTCCTCCTCTCCTCGATTCCTCCGGCGATTTTTGTGGGCGATTGCTGCGCGTTTTGGAACAGTGATAGATCCGTTATTCCTCGTCATCGTCGATTAAGCTTCGTTTGGTATGAAACTCTTAATTTGTTTAAATCTTGCTTTTGATGTTTCGTTAGATTTCGTCAAATTCTTTCGTTTATGTTTGTGTTTTGGAAAAATTTGTGCTCTAGATAGGGTGGGTTGCTTAGTATGTTGATATAACACGTTAATTTTAGATAATTGATTCGATTTAGAAATTTTCCCTAATTTAGAAACCTAATTTTGAAATTAGGGTTTTTAGGTTATTTGATTCGATTGTTAGTACATAAGTCAATTTATGTGTTTGTTTATTGTTATTTGTTCCGATATTGACTTTGAAATGCTAATTTAGGATGGATACGTACGAATATTACGGTCCGATCGACAGATCACTTCTGATATTCCAGGATAGTCATCGTTGTAACGATGTACTATCCAACGCCGATGGTGCCCTCGACACGCCTTTGACCGTTAGGGGTTTGGAGAGTGTCGTATGGGGTAAGCTTTCACGACCGGTGCGGTTGCACGGTCGTGTTCTGGAGAGGTTGGATACTATGTCCTTCTACGGCGTGTATAGTTGTGGATCTCAGAAGTTAGATCCACACTTGATCACGGCCCTCGTAGAGAGATGGAGGAAGGAGACGCATACGTTCCACTTGCCTGTGGGTGAGGCCACCGTCACTCTTGAGGACGTCGGTGTGCTGTGGGGACTCCCCGTGGATGGTCACTCGGTTAGTGGTGTTATCCAGCACAGGACGCAGGATCAGTGGCTCGAGTACTTGGAGGAGCTGACTGGTTACAGACCTGCTGTGGGGGCGTACACCGGGACGAAGGTGTCGCTGAGGAAATTTGCAGACTGGCTAGAAGCCAACGAGATCGATGATCACAGCTCAGATTATGAGGTCGATCAGCGGGCACGTGCATATGCGCTATTACTCATGGGATCAGTTTTGTTCCCCGACTCCAGCGGCAGCTCGACGTCCATGACCTTACTCCCGTTGCTCGAAGACATAGACGCCGTGCACACGTACAGTTGGGGCAGTGCCGTGCTGGCTTTCTTGTACAGAGAGCTATGTACTTCGTGTCAGCGTCAGAAGATGAACATTGGTGGAGCTCTACGGTTGCTTCAGGTGCGTTAGTTTGTGTAATTGAATTATCTTGATGTGTATACATACTAATTTAAATTTTGTGTAGGTATGGGCATGGATTCGTATATTACCTGTGCAGCCCGTTATTATCCGTCCGCGAGTGCGGATGATGCCCACCGAAGAAGATGGAATTCAGTTGCCCATGCCGGCACATGCTGCGAGGTAGGGTATTTTTTATTAAAATATTTAATATATTTAATACATATTCTGTTTTTAATATATTTTACGTAGTTTTTACTAAAATATTTAATATTTTGTTCCTAAAAGTATTTATTTTTTTTAATATATTTTATATTTAAATATTTATATTTTTTTGATTTCAGGTGGAATGCGCTTTTCGATCATACGACATCGACGCACTCGAATTTGCGTGCGATTCGTGAGTCGATCGATAGCATGTCTTGGGAGCAGTTCGTCTGGGCACCCTACGACGATCAGGCACCAGAGATTAGTGCGTTGAGAGCCGACTCTCGACCAGCATGCGTTCGATCGTCGTGTCCACTCATCTTCTATAACATAGTTGAGTGGCACTATCCCGATCGCGTGCTACGACAGTTCGGGATGGTTCAGTCCGTCCCGCAACGTCCGTCCTACGTCTGTTTGTGCTCGCGGGTCAAATGCAGTTACAAAATGGCCGAACGAGGCATTTGACCAGTCACTATACATCCTCCACGCATAAGGAGACCATTCGGTTTCAGAACTCTGCATCGCCGCAGCTGACTGTTGGTACCTATCACGAAAGTATGCGGAACACCGATGGAAGCTGAAGTCGACTATTGCTTTTGGAGGCAGTAAGTGAGCCCCTTTGAAGACACCGTTAAGTGCTTCTGAGATGTTCGTCGTCATTGAACCACACCTAAGCCCACCATCGTAAGCAAATGTCCACTTTTCTCGATCAATAGCGCGCAACCAATCGTAGGCTTCTTTGCGTAGACTCTTAAGATGCTCCATTATCCGTTCAAATTTTTCAACCGTATGCGCCATCCCTGCTCTGTGGCACAATTTCTTTAGGTCACTGTCTTTGAACTCTTTGTTAAAATTTGAGACGACGTGATGCAAACAATAACGATGCACGCCGTTTGGAGACCTATAAGCGTCGAGCTGTTCTACTGCGGACAGTAAACCTGCATTACAGTTCGTAGGTAACATGAACTTATTTTAGTAAAAAAAAAAAACCAACAACTTGATCTATTTTTAATTGAAAATACCTGGATGGCGATCTGAAATTAGGCATACCCCTTGTCCCTCCAATACATGAACATTGAGCAAGTTCAAGAACCATCTCCAAGAATGTAAGCTTTCCTCCCAGCAACGATGGCAAACGCAAGTGGAAAAACTTTCTGATTTGCATCGAGTGCACATGCAATCAACATTTTATGCTTGTACTTCGAATACAAGTGCGTACCGTCGACACAGACCACTCTACGACAATGCTTGAAGCCGTCAATGCAAGGTTTGAATGCCCAAAATACATACCCGAATTTTTTTACTCCAGACGTATCTTGAAGATGCAACCACTTCACCACCGTTCCGGGGTTGTAACGTCGCAACGCTTTCATGAATATAGGAAGCTGTTGGATTGACGTTTCCCAGTACCATAAACAATCTCTTTTGCTCGCTTGAGTCCATGCCATGCTTGAATATACGAGATGTCGTACCCAAAAGTATCTTTTACGAGCTGCTGCACGTTTTTAGGTAAATACTGACGGTCATTCTTCACCGTTTGGATTAATATTCTGGCAATTTCAGTACGCGAAACATTGCGATGCGTGCTGGCCAACTCGTGCGTGAAGCATGTGTGCGGTCCTCCGTATCTCGTCACCTTCCAAAAAAAACTTTTCGGTTTGAAGACTGCACGCAGTGTCCAGTTACAGTCGTCGCTGTGATTGCATCTCACGCTCCATGCGGTTCTGTTACTTTCGGTCACGTGGTACTCACGTCTAACAACCCTCAAATGGTAATCGTTAACAGCACATTTTAATTGTTCTTTGCTATTAAACGTCATACCTACGTAAAATGCGGGATCGTCCGTGTCGTAAAAATCACCACCAGTTTCGTCAACTTCTGGGGGAGCCATTTGATAAGAGGTATTAAACGGGACCGACTGGTATAATGCTCTATTCTCTTCTGGCTCACTTGGCGTTGGTTCATCGTCATTTTCATCATCGGCATCGGCGGGATCTGGCAATTCGTCTAGTGCCCCACCCTCGTCGTCAGCTTCGGAGTCACTGACGTCACTATCTCGAACGCCGTCATGAACGATCTCAGGTTGCGCCACCGTCGAACTAGTAGGAACGCAACGGCTACTCGAAGGTATATCTTCTTGAGGGGCAAACGAAATATTCGTCAATCCTTCAGTAACTGAAGTAATGTCAGGAAACGAATCCATCGGCGCGGGATTAGTGTATTGAACGATCTCAGTAGTCTCGACAAAGACCTCAATGTAATCGAGCTCGTTGTCGGGATCCAAGAAGTATGCGAGGTCGGCATCACTAGACACTAGTAGGAGATTATGATACAGTCGTGAGTGTTGATAGTGTTCGTTCTTCACTCGAACGATTAAAAAGAAAGCATTGTTGTCGACGGAAGTCATGTCGTACAGCATACTAAGAAATTGATCGAAATTGGTATCGTGACGAATTCGTCGATAACCAATGGGTTGAAGACTATACTGTATGGTGTTTGATTCGTGTATGATTTCACCGCCATAATAAACAACTACTTGAATTTTTCTAGACACCATATTGGATATGTATGAAATTTATGAAATAATAATCGTTAAATTGAGCTGTTTAAATAGGCAACGTCGTCGCTAGCATTGGACGCGACGACGCGTCTATTAGACGCGACGGTAAGTGGCCCAATAACGTGAGTGGGCTTAGTGGGTTTTCAGTGGCCGGTTAGTGGGTTTTAGTGGGTATGGGTCAACGTCGCGTCCATTAGGCGCGACGTCGCGTCCATTAAGTGCGACGCTGGCCCACGCGGGCCACACGCGGGCCCCGAACGGGCCATTGCTGTGCCACGTCAGCCGTCGCGTCCAATAGGCGCGGCGACGCGTTTATTAACCGCGTTTAACCCGATTTTAGTAATTTTTGCCAAATTAGCCCTATTTTGTCTATTTTGGGTTAAATTAACCCTAATTTAATTAAAAAGCCGAATAATAGCTATTGCAAGAAATGGAATATAAATAAAGAACCGCGGGCAAAGGTGCCGTAAACGATAATTCACTATTTTTCAAAGTTAACGTCCATTTACAATTTCGGCTCCAAAGAACATCAACTGAAAAATTATGACTTTTTTGCGAATTAACCGCTGCAGCTTTTCAGAAGCTATATATAGGTCCCCTGGCAGAATGAAAAATCATTCAATTCACTACCAGCATTTTAGAAAAAGTTGACAGCATCTCCCTTAGTTAATAATAAAACAAGAAAGACTCGCGTCTTTAGTAGATTCGCCCGATAATTTCGTTATGTGTGCGACGTTTTCTTGAAGGCCTAAGAAGTCGAAACTCTGTCCGGGTTTTACGAGCGCCACCAACCAAACGCCCAATACCGGAACCAACAATTAGCCGCCGTGGAATTGCATGGTCGGAAAAAGGTGATAACAAGGCATTCTTGTTTGGAGGGATATTATGAATATGATGAAACACCTAGTCTTCCTACATATGACCAATTTATGCAATAAATATTGGATTTTTCAAGGTCGATATTCTAATCCAAGATCTTTACTTTTGTACTACATATAGATCCACCAAAAGCCGCCGGCCTGCCATGAAATTTGTTCGAAAGCAATGGTTATTTTGCATTTCTTATATATACAGCAAAAACCAGACCTTCCACCTATCTCACTCATGCAATAATCAAATCGAGCGAGAAAGTAAAAAGAAAAAAAAAGGGATGAAGCTTCAAGTTTCAACTACTACTACATACTCTCATCTCAGCCTTACTTACGAGCATTATTATTACAATAGAATCTCTCCCAGACACAACCGTAAATTTCATCGAATGCAACCCTAATACTTGGGCTTCGCCCGACCCATACGGATATCTAGTGAGCGATTTGATTGGCGATTTGCTGGTTAATAGTAACCAAGAACAAGGCTATGTATGCTACGTAAGTGGAACGATTGTGGAACATCAAGCAGCAACCAGCTGTGTTTTCAAAAGCGTTTTGGTGCGCGCTTCATAGCGCGCGTATGCGTATATTTTTCTAACAACGCGACAACGCGCACATTATATAGCGTAGCTCTTATTTTTTATTTTTCTATTTATTTTATCATGTCGAATTTGGCTGACTGCTCGACATAACGTAGCATTTAGCATAGCTTGTCACACTCACAAGCAAATAATTACTTATTGCCACATGTGCATCTTTCAAATCGAGTCTAGTACCCGACCGAACACATCCCAACGAAGTTACAATTCCAAGAAGGGGCACATTAAGGAACAGAAGTCATCGAATATATTTATTGAATTTGGAGTGAGAAAGTATCCTTATCTTATTTTCCCTTCTTATTTAATGATTTTTCAAGTTACTTTTTTCTTTAGTTATTATTAACATACTTTTATTGTATTTATTTTTCCTTTGTTATTTATAATAAATAGAGGAGTCAATGGAAAGCAAAAGATTATAATGAAGTGAATTAAATATATTACGGAGATATAAACTATAATTTAACAAATTTATAATATATCTTACGTTTTCCAGTATTGTAATTTACTTGCTCGAAATACTCACGCAATGCGTTACGCTATTTACGCTATGCGCTTTAAGAGCCAAAACGCATCGCGGTGCGCGACACGCAAACATTGGCAGCAACTTCTTCTTCTTGCTACGCTTTGGCGAAGTGCAATCTGAGATTGTAATGAACGACTGACTGTAGCATGAAGTACGAGGATTATCCCTTTTATTGATCGCTCGTTAGTCGTTTGTCGTCCTAAATATGATATAGATGTTATTTTATGTTATACGCAGTGCGAGCATTTTCTTGAACTTTAGTGGGCTTCAAGTCGATAGTTGTTATAGCCCATGTAATAATGGTCCACTGTTAGCCTCTTAAGGCCCCGTTTAGTTTCCCACATGAGAAAGGACATACAAAATAGCCCGTGTTAAAAGATGAGATAATAGTCTTATCTAAACCTATCCAACACCTGTTTAGTTTGTTTATTTTAAACATCACACTGTGATACTATGTTGTTCACTTCACACGATTAATCAACCGATATCACATTTTATACGTACAAATTGACAAATGTACCCTTCTATACTATTCAAGCTAATGAGAATAAGCAATTCTCACATCGACAATAAACGTGTATTGATAACGAACAACACTAATTTGACATAAAATCAAGCAACCCAGTCGCATAGAGAATTATTTCTCGATTAATTGAAGCAGAACTAGTAACAAATATCTCTCCTCTTAGAACTCTTTTCATCCAAAAAGCTCATAATTTGTGATGTTAGGGTTATCCTCAATTAGAAGGAGAGTCGTCTTCTTCGTTCCAAGAACTCAATCTCGACTATGGGCCGACTAAACCGGCTCTGAAGATTATCAGACCCAGAATGTGGCGGTGGAAGCTCGGTCCTAACTAGAGAGGAAGTAAATAAGAGTAAGACCATTTCTCAGTATTATAAATATATGTTTGAAGCATGAAGAACAAGAGAAAGACAAAAACGAAAGAAATAGGCACCACTTGCAAAAGCCGAGAAGTCCAAACTCAAGGTAATGACGTCAGTGTTGGAGCTCAAGCTCCACAAAATATAATGGTGAAAAGTGAAATATATGCATAGAATACAAACACACGATTGATTCAGTCAACAATCTCACAACATTTTCCACCAACTCTTTACCCCAAATCCATAAATCAGTAGGTCGAAACCATACCTTGCAGGCATACAAGTGTTTCAAAAATAAATCTTCAGTATTTTAAATATATTACTTGAAAGCAAAATTGAAGAAAACTCTTCAAAAGAAAAACACATGAAACAAAAAAAAAAATGACACCTCAAATCAAAAACCCAATCTAAATATGAATTCTCGCATCTTCCCATCTCCGCCTTCGACAAATCTGCAGCAAAAACCTTGTCAGCTCACTTCTCGCGGACCATTGCTCATTTAGACAGATTGAACCCATATCCAATGCTCGACCCGAATCCGCCTCATCTGAAATCTTATCCATAAATCCGACCCGAATCCACCCCATCTAGATAGATTAAACACCTCTTACGGTCGGGTTTGAAGGATTGGACCCGTTTGGCGCTGAAGAGGCGAAGCGACCTGATTTTCCTCAGTTCCCCCTAAGATTCGCGGTAGGGTTCGAAGCTAATCACCGTTCGCCAAGATTTTCCGGCAGCTCGAGAATCAACACATCGGAATCTTGGTTAGGTCACCGCGAGATCGCTGTTCTCTATTAGCTAATGCAGCGTTTTTCTTTTTATGAAATGGGTGTAGGGTTATTACAATATTTCAAGGGTGTTTTAGTAATTGCGTATTTAGTAGATGGTTGGGATAAATTAACTTGGCCTGATGCGTTGGTTAAGTTACATTGGGCTTGATGGTTTATAGCACCGGGCCGTGACTTTATCTCGGGCTTTATCCAAACAAATATTTTCTGAAGTGAACAATATTAGGATAGATAAAAGTGTTTTATCTTACCATATCCAATCAACTAAACGGGCCCTAAGTGCAAGAAAATAGAGAAAAAAAGGAAGGATTTTTATTACTTATATTATGGCGTGGGGTGCGTTCTGGGGAACGAGGGTTCTTGAGATTGTGAAGAAACACGATTCTGGGGGACTTGTTTGGAAGAGAATTAAGCTCACTTCGACGCGAAAAGCTAATGCAAAGAAGAGGCTGCGTCGTGTTTGGCAGGTCTATATTTATTTTCTATTTAATCGTTCTACAGTTTCAACCAGTTGTTAAGCTCACAAGCTGTTCGATGAATTGTCATATAAAACCAAATCCTATACTACATTGGTTTCTCGCAGCTCAATAGATGTACTTAGTGTTGAATTTCAGGCATTGAGATTGATCCTTCACGTTGATGTTTCTCTCCATTAACAGACAATAAGATTATTCAACGACTAAATCCTACACCTTAAAATCAAATTGAGTAGTCACACCTCTTAAGAAGAACATTACAGAACGGTCTCTTTGATCCCTGGTGATTATCTCAGATGTGGTTACAGTTCGAACTAATGCAAAATCAAAATGCAAAAAATGATCTTTCTATAATTTTTCTTGCAGAATGAGGCTGTCTTGAGGGCATGTTCAGAGCCACAGCCATCTTCTGACATATCTCAGAATGAAGACGCGAAACCTGCTGCTTGCAAAGAGATGTGAGGCTCTCAGTTAGGCATTTGTGTCATCTCGTTTTCTTTCATGTTCCAAGTTTTCAATTCGAATTATGAAATCTTGATCACTTTAGTTGAGATAAAAGGACCCCTTTTTCGCTGTTCATGCAAATAAACTGGAGGCCTTGGCTTGGCCCTTGCCCTTATCAGTTATAAATTTCTTGTGTGCTAATTCGATCATATTGTTGAGAATCATAACATTTTAGATAGCATCGACTACTGCGAAAATTAGGAAACCATAGCATAGAGGTATTAGCAGAATCCTAGGTTGAAAGATATGATGCCTGCCTATCTAACGCAGCTCGCTACTACAACTACTACTATTACCATCATCAAAACTTCCCTGTGAAGATGGCTTCCTTCTCCTATTCTCCCTCTCGCTCTCGCCCCACATCTTTGCCTCAGCCACCGCCTTCTCTCTGTTCGCCCACATCTTAGCCTCGGCCACCGCCCTCTCCCTCTCTTGACCTTTATTCAACATCATCACCACTTTTCTAGGCGAATCTTCTCCCCCAAAACCCTCCCCAGCCTCGCCGTTCTTCGTTACCTTCCCACCGCCATCGTAAGGTTGATTCGCAAGGTAAGTGAGGGCGTTGACAACGTCCCTTATCAAGGGTCGTTTGGCCGCCTGTTCTTGGACGCACATGGAAGCAATCGCTAGGGCTTGGTAAAGACCCCTAATGGGAAACTTCCCTTGCAGCCTAGGATCTGCTAGGCTTGCGAACCTCCTTCGATCGTTCAGCAATGGCCTCGCCTGAAAGTCGATTGATCATTTCATGGGACAACAGCATAAGCACAGACAGGTTCAAGAAAGTAATAAAGGTTCGATTTTTATTTTTCTTTCGTTCGTCCGTTTTTACTTACCCATGATACTAGGTTCTGTTCGCCCTGCTGTCTGTCCCCGTCGACTGCCCTACGACCCGTGATGAGCTCCAAAAAGACGACCCCAAAGCTGAAGACGTCTGACTTTACTGTGAGCTGCCCAGTCATGGCATATTCTGGGGCGCAGTAACCGTAAGTGCCCATTACCCTCGTCGAGACGTGGGATTTGTCCCCAGGTGGACCAAACTTTGACAGACCGAAGTCTGAGAGCTTCGGTAAGAACCCTTCGCTTAGTAATATGTTGGAAGACTTGAAATCTCGGTATATTACAGGTGGGTCCGCCTTGTCGTGGAGGTATTCCAACCCACGAGCTGCCCCGACTGCTACCTTCATCCTTGTGTTCCAATCCAACGCCTCTTTGTCGGGCGGGAGATCTAATGCAATAATGGGGTTTTTTTTTTTTTTTTGAAGCCAAGTAAGCATATGCATGGAAATGATATATGTAAGGAAAGATGAGGCGTAAGAAACCACCATGGAGGTGATCTTCGAGGGATCCTAGGGGCATATATTCGTAGACAAGAAGCTTCTGATCTCCGTCCCCGCAGTAGCCTATCATATTGACCAAGTTTGAGTGGTGAAGAATGCTAAGCATGAGAACCTCCACTAGGAATTCTTTATTTCCCTGAAGACCATTTCTGTCCAATTGCTTCACAGCAACAACCTGGGAATGAAAAAAGGCAAGTACGTAAGAAGTTTGAATCTCTATACATTGGTCGTATCTTTTAAAAGACTCTGTTATTACCTGACCGTTCTGTAACTTCCCTTTGTACACTCTGCCGAATCCTCCTTCGCCTAAGAAGCATTCCGACCTAAAGTTATTGGTGGCTGTTGCTAATTCTCGAAATGTAAACGTTGGCGCAAGGATTTGGTCGCCGGGCAAGGCTAAGGCTATTGATTGCAGATCTTTTCTTGGTCTGAGATTGCTCCTTGTCCTAAGCCTCTCACTACCTAGTATTAGTCATCAGAATGCAATAATTGGGAGTTTTGATCAAATATGTTGTACAGATCGACGGCAGAAAAAAAAAATGCTTACCAGACGACAATTTCGACAAATTAGAAGGGGAAGATCGATGAATGTCGTGGCTGTGATCTTTTTCCTTACGAGGATTTAGGTGTTCCTCTTCCCTTGAATCGAAACAGGGGAAACAACCCATTTACAGATCCTTCGATTGAAGACGCCAAAAAAGCAATCAATTTCTCATCGTTCTAACGACCCAAATCATGAAATGAATTAAAAATCTAATCTTTCTACAAGAAATCTGCTCAGTCCATGAGAAAAGCTCGAAAAGAGCCGATTCGTTCGCCAATGCTTACAAATTCGAGTAGCTATTTATATCTGTTAGCAAGGGGAAGAAAAAAGATGGGAACTTGGGTAAAAAATAAACTCGATATTGTTCGGTCTTATACGGCTTTGTTATCGGCTTTAGTTTAGTTATATGTACATTGCACGCAGTGACGAGTGCAATGAACATACATGCAGTGAAATTAAATTGTCCATTAACTTCATAAGTTACATGATTTTATTTACCATTTAGGTGTGCGAGAAAATGAATCAAGAGTTTTGGATAATTTATTATTGTGCAGATGCATGGAATGAGGTCGTAATTAAGAATATTCTATGAATGAATCCAATCTTTGATATATTACGGGCCTTTCTCGACCCGACCCGATCCAATGAGAAAGCCCATTCACCGCCGCCTTACAAACGGTGTCGCCCATAAAAATTGGATCTTTACGATGACATTCGCAGAAATGTTGTTTGCACCTTTGATCGATCATCTTTGGGTTTTTGTCTGCCTTCTTTCAATGTGCCTACTACTTTTCGTTTGGACAGCTTCGTGAAGCATATTTAAGTTCGAATAATGTCAGCAAATAAAGATGCTTGCTTTAGCTTTGGGTTCTGAATTTGGGAGGAGGGTTTTCTTGCGTCACGATAGATTTCGACATCTTATAAATATAATTTACAGATCATTGATCTGTAATAAATAGGTCCGAGAACCACTATTTTAGCGAAAATATCAGAATTCCAAGAAGCCCACAATCGACTTCATTCAGTAATGAATAAATTGATCATAACTCATAACCATAATCGTCAATAAGTAGATCAAGAAAATATTTCAAGTGTCGGAAATGGAGAATTGGTTCAGGGTTCAGACTAGCTTCGATCATGGAGATAATGATCGATCTTTTCATGAATATGAAGTTGATTAGAGAAAAGAATTTTTTTTTCCGAATTTTCGTGAGGCAGATGTTCAAACCCTACTGCTGCCGTTAAGTGAAGGAAGGTGTAGCCCCCCGTAGCAAAGTAATGCTGTTGTTTTCCACAATATTTTTCAAAAAGTTTGTATACTTATAGACAAGGAAAAACGCATATATCATAATAAAATTTTGGGTTCTGTACGCGAACGTAGTGATTAGCGCAATCGTGACTCAGCTTCTAGAGAGCTACAATATTTTTTTAGTATCAATATGAGGAAGTATTATATGCGAAATGAGTTTTGTTGTCCTTTGATCTACTCTACCCTAAAGCTACTCAACAGGTCATTGAAATATAAAAGGTTCTTGCAAAGTACAAACTCAAACTTTATCTAGTGTTTCATTAAAAAACTTCGAACCACATATATACATACACATATGCTCATTAGCTCCTCCGCTCCTATGATTGACAAGCTAAACACTTGGTCTGAGATTTTCCTCGTCTTCATTTACGACTTTCAGACCAAAAACCATCTCTAATAAAACTACCGTTGAATATAATTCGAATCCCTCGTCACAACTGCTCAAACTTTCCAGCCCTAATGCATCTATATATATGTATATGCACATGATGTATTCCACGTCTTAGCTTAGTCGTCCATAAATAGAAAGAGACATCAGTCATATCACATTACTCTTAAGCGTTACTGCTCATTCTTCACCGAGAGAGAGAGAGAGAGAGAGAGAGAGAGAGAGAGAGAGAGAGAGAGAGAGATAGAGAGAGAATGGAGGAGTCTCCTGAGGTTAAGTGCAAGAAAGGGCTAGTCTCCAAGACATGGGAGAGATGCAAATCCTGTATTAGTAACAATGGTGTTTTCAGAAGAAAGAAACCCTTATTTAACATCCATCATCGTTGTGTTAAGGTCACAAAGAGCAAATCTTTGCCCAATATAACAACCTTAATCAAACGTGTGGCTCCTCAAGGATGCTTTTCGATATATGTAGGAGCTAACAAAGAGAGGTTTGTAATAAAAACGGAGTACGTAAACCATCCTTTGTTGCAGGGTTTGCTCGAAGAAGCGAAAGACGTAAATGGGTACTACTGCAGCGAAGGGCCGCTTGTTATTCCTTGTGAAGTCCATCGTTTTGTGAAGGTTTTGATGGAAGTCGATCGTTTCCATGATGAGATTTTCAAGAAGAGAAAAAGATTCAGTTTTCTTGCAAAGGTTCACACTTCTTATTATTACCATCATCTATGATAACTCTTTCGCGGATTGTGGCGCCCCAAATGAATATAGTAATCATTTGTATTATTAATCTAAGAATACTCATGTAAAACATTATTGTCTACATTTATCCTTTTATTTTTAGTAATTATTATTTGATAATTAAGAAATAAATTTATAATTGTATAGTGCACGCATATGAATGTTCAAAGGAGACTAGTGTATTTTATTCATTCCCCATTCTTCCAAAAACCCGACATCTCAAATCCTCAATATTTGGAGTCCTCTTACCGAATTTTATTATTCGCCTTGCTTCGAATGAAAAATGCTGCGCAACGACAGTCTCCGGCTAATAATGTTCGGCCACCGCCGCTGCTGAGAAAGAGGATTTGGAGTCGCCTCTTCGTTTAATATCCCAATCTCCCTTCTAACATTCTCCATCGCTTCGGATTATTATTACATACCGACGACCCATCGTTAACGTAAAACACGTCCACCGCCTCGGTTCCCTTCGTAAACACTTCGGCTCGGGTCACCATGAGCCTGTTCTCTCTCAACACGCAGGTCACGTCCGAGAGAAGACCAACTCGATCTTCAGTTGGAAGCTCCAGCCTCATTCCCTGTAAGAAGTAGTAGTATCCTAATTAGTTTTATATATTATATTTTCGATACGCCCCACGTCTAGGCTGATTTATTTTCTTCTTTTTTTAATCTAACATTAGACGTATAAATAAATCGTATTTTAATTTTGGGTTAGTTATTATTCTAGTCATGTAATTTAGTGGGTGACATTATAGGCACGGAATTCCGGACGTGGCATCATACATGCACTCAAATTAAGCAATTTAGGATACATTATGCTGGAACATAGATCTTGTTTGGCATACATATTAGCGCGTGTGCATAGATATATGTAGTAAATATTTACGTGTGTTAGTTAGTATCAATTAGAGCAGATATGCATGTACGAGATTGACACATATCTGCTCTAATTGATATACACAAATATTTACTATATATATAAACACTTGCGCTAATAGTTTGTTCGTATAATGCCACCCTCTAAATTCGTTATCCACATAACGACCCATTTAATTTTATGCGTTACATTTCCGATAGTACCTGAGAATCCCTCCTCTGGATGGCCGCTTCCAGACACCGAGTCACTCGTTCCTTCTCCATCTCCGAGTCGACCGGCGACCCGTCCACGTGCCTAATGTAGTACCCCTCCGTGTTAATAATCCCGTGGTACATGACGTACTCTAGTGATGGCAACGGGGCGGGGCGGGGCGCGGATCTAATCCCCGGCCCCGTCCCCGCGATGCACCTGTCGTAACATTACTAAGTATTACTTAGCGTTGAGTAAGAAATAAAAATATAGATTCATCCGTGGCGCGGATAGAGAAAAGGCGTGCGCGCTTTTACTCCTTTGCCTCGCTTGGACTTTTTTTTTTCATTCGACGAGTTACCTAAAACGCACCGCATCGGCCTTACGGATTTACGTTTTGAAAAGTAGAATCGATGAAGACGCTTCGTAAGCGCGCCGCGACTGTCAATGCGAGACGAGCGAGAGTGGGTAAAATGAAGCGTAGATATATCGCGTGACGTAAGAAAAGCGCGGATGGATTTATTATATACATGTACCTGCCGATTGCGCTGGGGGATATTGGCATCGTCGACCTTGTTTCCGAGCTCGTCTGACGTGGAAAACTGAGATTTTTTTTCATTAAATATCAGATGGAGTAACACAATTATTGCAAAACATATATTTAAGACGGAAGAAAGATGTCATTTACTACCATCCATGAACCATCCTCCATCTGAGGAAATGTAAGCCTTTTTTATGATCAAATTCAGATCTGAGAGGACTTCAAGCACCTGCAATAAGCGTCCCCTCTTATTTGCGCTGTCAACCTGCAAATTTATTACATACACAGGAAAAAAAATAAGATCATCTATACAAAGAAACGAAAAAAAAAAGTATAGTTGAATGAATTAGGGTGTAGACCTTGATCAGAGTATGCTTCTCTCTCTATCTTCGTTCACGATGCTTACACTGTCAAAGTGTCCCAAATCAATATATCATTCAAAAGTTTACAGAGCCTTTTTCTTACATGCATGGCTTATAGATACAAATAAACGACATACTTGAATTGAAATGTAATGATTAAATTAAATATACCGTGTGGTGGATTCATTCGCCTGATAAGCTTTACATACTCGTCGTCGTCTACTCTTGTGACTGATGTTGAATAACAGTGATCCATTTATTTCTTTTCAAGAAAATTCAGGAAGAAGGAAAAGAATAGGGAGAAATATAAATGATCTTCTACGAAAAACAGACAGAGGATTCTAAAGACAACAACCCAAGAAGAAGAAGAAGTCTTTACGTTGTTGCTGTTGCCGTAGGTAAAAAGATAATTTTAATTGTTTCTTTTTTCTTTTCTGCTTTTAGAATTTATTACAATGGATGAAGGGTTTTGTGTGTTGGGAATTGGTTAAATACAAGATTGTTGGAAGGGAATTTCTTATTTAATGTTATGTATTTTCTTAAGTCAAGCTTTTACTATCTATCCTCTTTTATTAAGAGCATCTCCAACCGTACCCTAAGGGTGCGTTTGGTCCGCTGAATTTGACGCGGAAAAGAAAAGAAAAGTGTGCTCATACGCATTGAATCACTGGACATTACGCTTTGCAGGTCGTACCATTCCACTTTTCCTTTTCTTTTCCACGTTAAATTCCGTAAACCAAACGGAGCCTAAAACCAAAAATATGGGGAAGAATTACTTCAATCGAATCCCAAACTCAAACCCAAAATGGGTTTCATACATTCTCTCTCTTGATTTAATTGCATCTTTGCGTTGAAACTGCCATTTGCGTTGCCATTTGCGTCTAATATTCAAAAATTGCAAAAAAAATCCCTTTTTGTTTTGGGTTTTCCAAAGATGAACAGACCGTGGGATAATAAGGGATAATTAATTAAATAAAATATTGCTTGGAAGGAATGAGTTTGGAAGGAAATGGGGGATCGATTGGATTAAAAAAAAAAGCTCGGTCTTGAGCTTGACGAAGAAGACGATGACGTGGAGGGAGAGAGAAGTTCTTTGTTATTTTTGTTTTCTTTTCCCTTTTTCTATTGCCTTTACGTTTTCTTTTTATTAAAGCTAAATTATTTCTTCTAATTTTATAATTTTACGTAACATACAATAAGTTATTTAGTTAAATCAATTTAATAACATTTGTGATGAGAAAATTATATTCAGAAATTATATTTTCTCAATTTTAAAAAGTGTCATGGTCTGACTTGTAACGTTATAAATTATATGGGTAATATTAAAAAATTGGTACAAGAGAATATTATAGAAATGGTCTTTTGAGTTTGAGAATTAGTTTGACGGTTGGAGATAAATTACTGCATTTTGAGTTTGGGAATAAGTTTGAGTTTGAGTTTCTCGGTTGGAGATGGTCTAAGTGTGAGGGATGCGTATAAACTGTCAATTTGGTATGTAAATTAATAATTAAAATCACCACTAACTCTATTTACTATATTTAGTTAATTACTATTTTTAGTTAAAGACTATTATATCTTATCATATAAATTTAAATAATATTATCAATTAACTTTATTAAATTTAAATAAATTTCATATTGTATATTTATATATCATATCACACACGTTAGAGTGCGCAAGGAGTACTAGTATTTATTATACGTGACGCAACTGAGAGGGTCAAGATTAGTCATTTCTTTTTAACAACAATGTTTAGTTTCTAATATCTTTTGTGTATTTTGTTTGACTTTTAAAGTCTTCTATTATATATTTATTTACTGTACCCGATAACGTACAATTATAACTTTATGGGATAGTGGTCAACATATACATAATTTCAATTTTTCTTTTAGATAATGGATTTATCATAATGAGCGAAACAAATTAAGAAAATTTTCCAGTGATAGCTTGTTGTACTCGAATATTCACGTATGGCCACAAACAATATGTAACGTACTACCGAGTCATAAATATGTTTGATAGGCACTCGATCAATCCCGTAAAACAAAAGGTAATGGACTCACGAATTAAACTGTCTTGTATTTTTAGCTTTACATTCATTGAAATACAAAACATATAATGTAGTAGTTTTACCTCTTTCTTGATTAACAAAATAAGATTTCTTACATATTTTAAACGTCATTAATGTTCCTTTCCTCACAAAAATTACAAAATCTTTCGGTAGTAATAAATATGGATTACATTACATCATTATAGACAAACTCTCTTCTTTTTTTTGTGCCATTTTCATTGCTTTAGTTTTTCAAACTATAGTGAAGATTGTGTATAATCTGATAAGGTATACTAAAAAAAATAACGCTATGTTAGCTCCATGATACAGTGGGCAGTGTTATTACTAATTTTGGATATGTCGATCTTACGTATACGAGAACTAAGAAAATGATTAGTGAAATTGCATGGCAAATAAATAAAAAAAAAAAAACCATATTTCATTGGATATAGGGCTTCGATTCAACAAAGCCTTCTTGAAACCCAAACCCATCTATCTATTCAGAAAACAAAATCGAATCTTTATATGTATTAAACTTGTATTGAAATGGGCCGACCCAATGTGAGAAGGCCTAAGCTACCAAAAAGGGAAAAAAAAAAAAAAAAGACCTCGAAATTTAATTCAATCGTTTTTCTGCGTGAAAACCCATGTTTTTCTAGCAGTATAAGATTACTCCACTCCTTTTGAAATTATTACACAAAGAGTTGAATTGTTTGTTGAATTCTTATGTCTCCAATTTTGTTGCTGTGGTTTTACTATAACAAAGCTCATGCGAAGTCGATGGAATCAAGTTTTTGAAAATGTTAGTCGATGAATTTTTTGTTTCTTTTAGATGGTAGAAAAAGCCATTCCATTTTCATTATAAAGGCAAGGAGAGAAAATTAATCCAATATACTCCCTCCGTCCGAACCTTTTATGGACGTTTGAGATATGACACGGTTTTTAAGTAAATGAATATTTTAATAATATAGTACAATTAAAAGATAAAAAATTATATATTTTGACACGTCCTTTAAGAATATTTAATATTATTATATTGATTGTTTGTGATAGTTTTTTTGCTAAAATAGGAAATGTACAAAAGAAAGCGGCATGCCGATATAGTAAAATGTATAAAAACTTTTGGGACGGAGGGAGTATATGCAGGGGCGGATTTCTGTAGGACCGGGGGGGCCAGGCCCCCCCGAAAATTTTCGAAACTTTTTTAACTATCGTAGTTAAATATGTCATACAATATATAAGTAACTTTGTTTTTGCTATTAGATCAATATGTGCGTTTGGTCCAGCGGCAGCGGTCTTGAGTCCATGTCAAAGATACCCAAGTTCAAATCCTTTTGCTAGCTTTTTGTGCATTTTTAAAAGTTATTAAAAAACTGGGCTTGCCGGACTGCTGGCGAACTGGGCTTGCTGGGCTACTGGCGAGCTGGGCTGCTGCTTGGATAATGTTAGGCTGAAATTGTATTAAAAAAAAAAAAAACACAATCGTGAGCAGCTCTTGAACCCAATTGGCATTAACCTTGGCTAAAGATTTTTTTGCTCTTGTGAAGACTAGACTTCGAAGTAAAATGGAGGAAGATTTTCTCTCAAATGCGTTAATGATATATATTGAGAGAGAATTTGTTACAAGAGTGAGTCTTGAAACAATCATTGTAGACTTTGAAAATCTTAAAGAACGTCGGATTCCTTTTAGTTAGAAAGTTTTTTATTAAATTCAGTCATTGTATCTCAAGTACTATTTTAAAGTCGATTAATCAATTTATTTTTTATTGATGTACTATTATTTATTTATTTATGTCACGCCCCCCCGGAAAAATATTCCTGGATCCGCCCCTGAGTATATGTAACGACCATATATGTCAACAGTTTGCTTTGGTTGCACGGGAAGATATATACTTACTACAGTAGTTGGTACTATAATCGACATCCAATTGATGATGAATTTCTATTTATTTATTTATTTATTTATAATGTAACAATAGGTACTATACTATCCCAGCAGCAATGTTAGAAGTAGCCGAAAGAGAAAATATGGCATGGAAATCGTCCATATGAAATGACACATTAATAGTTCAATGAAGGAGAGTAGAAGAAGCGCTCATTCTCCTTTTCAGAAGTCTTTAATTTTCCACGTCCAAAAGGTGTATAATAATAATTAATATATGATATTTTCCTTTTAAGCTTTTTCCACAAGAAAAAGAAAGAAGGGTTTCTCTCCTAGTCACGTCAAAGTGTATATACTCTAGTGCTAATTAAGTTTCAGGCCCCAAAAGATATTTTAAGTTAGGTTTTCAGGTCCCCGTCAGAAAATTTTTAGAGTTAAGAACCCGATTTTTGTAAATCTAGAGATAAGGACCCAACATTTACGCAAGTGTTATACATGTATATGAACTGGTATCGGACTATCGTTTTGTGTTATTACAGAACAATGAAATGGTACTGCAGAACGATGAATTGGTACTGCAGGTGTATGAAGTGGTTCTGAAAAACACTTAAGTGTATCGGGCGGGTACTTAAAACTAAATTTTTTTTGATAGGGGTCTGAAACCTAAATAAAACTTATGTTGGGGTCTGACATCAAATTGCCCCTATAATATATCTATCTTTGCACGCGTGCGTTTTGCAATAATTAGAAGTACGTTTAGGGATCAACTTTCTAGATTTCCTTCTTTTTATTTGATGGTGGTGGTCCTATGTATCAAATTCTATGATTGAATGCCACTTATGAACGATAAATTATGATTCCCATGCAACTAAGGAAAAAGACTCCAAATCCTTTTCTTTGATCACGCATGATGATCTGATCATAATGATAAAGTGTTGTAGGCCCTTATTTTCCCGTTACATCCTTTTTCATTGTGAACATATACGATGTATGTGTGTGTGTTATGTTAATAAGAATTAACACTATTGTTGAGATTATAATTTGGGCTTTGTCCCACATCGTTTATTTTAAGCTCTACAATTCAATATATATATAAGAGGCACTCCTTCGATCACCAACTGGTTTTAGGAAGTACTCCTCGATTTCTAATAACTATACATCCTCGGTTGATTTTTTAACACACAGAAAAAGGGGGCATCAATGTACATTAATCGACTCGTCGTAGTAGGGAATAGAATGACGAGATAAAATAGAGTACAACAATAAAAATGCAACATATAATTAGCTCGCTCCACATACCATAATATATAATTCCACTCAGACATTAATTAGGATTACTAAGGGTCGTCAAAATACTTGTCATAGTTCATATAATCAGGACAAGAAAACCCTTCATATGGAGGTAATTCAGAATGTGCTGTAACGTTTTGAGGTTGTCCTGGTAATACTGCATTCAAGCTCTCCATTTCTGAGCTTGAATATGGCTTATTCATCATTGGCTGTTCAGTTCTTGAATAATCGTTGTACGAAGATGAAGATCCTCCTCCTCCCAAATATTGCTCATCGTCGTTTGTAACATCACGGTTATATTCGCTGCCACGCAACAACTGTGCATACTGTTGAAGCCCTGGAAATGTGTTGTGAAGTAGAGGATCATTAAGAACATGAGAATCATTATCAGAAGCTGGGATTTGAATGGATGGATTGCAGCTATTATTATAAGTTTCGCTGATATATCGAAGCTGGGTTTCGCCTTGGACACGTTCTGGGAAGTTGAGTTTGGCTTTGGAGCCTTTGAACTTTAGGGCAGCTTCATCGTACGCTAGGGCAGCATCCTCGGCAGTGTCGAATGTGCCCAGCCAAACGCGGGCAGCTTTCTTAGGGTCTCGAATTTCAGCAGCCCATTTGCCCCATGGCCTTTGTCTCACTCCTCTATAGTGTTTCTTCATATATATTATTCCTCCTAATACGTTATAGTTGATTTAGATTGAAGTTAATGTATGTAGTTAGATATGATGATGAGGCATATAATTTTTATAAGAAAAACCCTTTCATAAAGAGAAAGATACACAATACATCTCAAGAAGGCAAACATGGCATATGATTCTTTAAACTACATATGCAGCATGTGTTAGATATTTTCACGACAAGTTTTGGGATCCAACGTAGATAATAATAGTCAATAAAATACTATAGGACTCTGACCCTTTGCGTGTTTCATTTGTGTATTTGAGATTCTTAAGTGTGGAAAATAGATGGTACTTTACGGAAAGCACACATTATACGATGAACTTGGAAAAGAAAGCTAGCAGCGAACATATATCCTTATTTCTCTTCATAATTGTCGTCTAAATATGTCCCCCACCTTCAAAGACCATACATTCGCACCTCAATTTTTTTCCTCAAATTTGACAATAGCAAAGCAGATATATGTATCTATGTATGCATGTAGGCAAGATTTTTACTTCATGTACAAAGTTCGAGAGGTATTTATTTAGGTAAGTGGTTCTTAAGTTGTTGCAGTGACTAAACTCTTCAAAGGATTAGAACCAGAATTATGGATTAAAATGCAAAGGAAAACTTAGGGTCTGAAACAAAACACATCATATGTATGTATGTATGTACCTTGATTTTGATGATCATGTGGAGTTGTGCTCGCATCTGTTGTATGCCTATGATCTTTCTCAGACGATGATTCCACAGAAAGTGGTCTTTTTCCATGCCTTCGATCCACCTTTTAGACCCTAATAATTCAGATTATTATTAATTGGCTCTATGCTGTCATATATAAAATAGCTCGATCTAGTACCTTTTTTTTTTCTTCTCTTTTCCTTCTCAATGGATGCCTCGTGTAGTATATAAGTGGTCAAGATCTACTGATATTTTGAAGAAGTTGAAAGGAAGAACAGTAATAATGAAGACAGTGAGTGACAATGGAAGGTGTCTCTTTCCTTTCCTTGGTGTGTGAAGTAGAGTAGTAAAGATAGGGTTTTTATTGGCATGTGACACTACCCCTTTTCCCTATTAAATATATACAAAAGAAAAAAGATATAACTAATGATTCCCTCGCGTAGATTTGCCTTCTTTAAACAAGGATATGATTAGACTATTCAAATGATCAATATTTGTATTCTTTAAACAAGGATATGGTCCACCCACCGTGAACAACCACCGCGTGCATCATAAGCAAATCTCATTTTTTTTGCGTTTTTTTCGATTCTCAGCGTCGCCAACACCTCCGTAGACCCTTTCATATCCATTGTTAACCTAAATAGTCCTCTCCAACACGTTAATTTTTAAGAAAATCATCACCTCGGTACGTCGTCCACATGTGAATAATAAATATCAATTTTCTTAAAAGTTAATGTGTTGGAGAGGGCGATTTAGGTTAGGAATGGATATGAAATGAACTACGGTAGGTGGGCACTATAGCAAATATCATGATTGACATAGGATTGGCCATCCATCTTGCCTGTCTTCACCATATAGTAGACACGAATTAAGTGACAACTGAAGAACATATTAAAATGTAGCTGATCTTCAGACAAAAACCAAACACGATCGAATAAAATCATCTTGTCTAAGATAGACAAAGCTTGATGCTATGGATCTCGATATATGTTTTCCTACAAGATCGTCGTCGTTTAGGCTAATAACCCACAATACATGTGACTCTGTCTGAATTAGAGTAGAGCTGCTTTTGAAGATGGGTTTCACTGCCTTTAACTTCTAAACTAGTTCGCTGAATCTAGTCAAATTTAAAAAGAGACTTCAAAGTTGTTCAAATCTTTTGCACATGATCGACGAGATATATAATAGTAATAAATATGTTGGCATATCTTTGACGATCGAGGGACGCAGTAACATGCGCGCCTGCGAGCTTAAGGTTTGTCGCTGACTTTTGTGGCTTTATAAAATTATAGGGAAAAAAAATATTGTAGAGGGAGAATTAATTGTCATCTAACTAGGTGTTTTGAATTGTATATATGCTCGGACTAGTCGTCATATATTAATTATTTAGGCTTCTTCTATTTCGAGGTATTGCATCTAAAGTAACACGTACCACCAATCCACCATACACTGAGATCGATCGACAGAACAAAAGACAATTGTCGAGTAACTATACGAATAGTTGCAAATTCATGAGATACACTAATAAGTTTGATGAATATTTTTCATTTGTCACGCCCATCTTTTCGTTCGTTCGCTCATCTTTCATTGGTTGAAGATCTCAATATACGATTTTCATAATCAAGCAGAGAGCTTATGGCTGCGACAAATTAATTTATTTATTTCAGAACGTGCAAAGACGTCCTACTTGTTATCTCTACATGCAATCAAGGACTAATAGGAAGCATTAGATCAGACAATCAATACTACTTTCTTTCAATGGTTAGTTAGTAGCTATCTTTTCTTCTTTTCTTTTTTCATTTGGGTGTGCTCGTAACACAAGTTTACGGGTGATGAAATTTTAGAATTAAAAGGAAAACATGATTTGGTTGTGGAGAAGAATGAAAAAAAAAGTTACTGAAATATATGATCATCATATCATAGCAGTGTAATATACAATCAACAATGACTACTTGCTTTATCTGAAAATTAAATCGCATGGCGCTACTTGGGCTAAATGGGTTGAATTGGGCTTCGATGATCCTCACTGGCCCCTTAGTTTTCTTATTGTCGATAGATTTTCTGCTCTGTGTGATTGTTTATTTCATATTATTCATAGTTCACAGATATTTTAATAAACTGTTGTTACTTCAAAACATGCTATTTTAATAGTAAGTTATTGTTTTTTGGGAAGAGTTTGGTAGATAGAAAAGTTATATTTTTCTTGCGGAAACTTCACTTAACTCCCTATTAAGCAAACTTCTATCACATAACTCCCTTGTCAGAGAAATACATCACTTAACTCCCTGATTTGCTATTTGTACCAATTTACTGTATCTTTCTATGTGTATTGTGTACCACAACACGTTGCTATAATTAGGGTTGGTAGTGGGGCGGGTATTCCCCGTCCCCACGGGGCGCGGAATCCCGAGATTTTATCCCCGTGGGGATCCCCGTCCCGTTCCCCGAACCCCCTTTTATATATTATAATATATATAATATAAAATTATAATTTAAATAATAGTAAAATAATATTAAAATATAGATTACATAATATTAAATTAGTACAAATAATATATTAAATTAGAATTTATATAATAACTATAACAAAAATATATTCAAATTTATATATTTATTTAATTTTTTTTTAAATTAAGGGGCGGAGAATCCCCGCGAGGAATTCCCGCCCCGGGTGGATCCCCGCGGGGACGGGGATGGGGGCGATTTCGTCCCCGAATGCATCACGGGGACGGGGATTAGATCCCCGCCCCGTTGCCATCCCTAGCTAGTACTTAAATGTGTTGTTACGGCGTACCTTAAAAACGATGTTTGGTGTACCGTTTTCTCAATGTATGATGTACCACAACACGTTGATATAGTGTTCAAAATGTGTTGTATGTGTACCAACAGTAAATCGGGGAGTTAAGTGATATATTTCCCTGACAAGGAAGTTATGTGGTTGAAAGTTTGCAAATAGGGATTTTAGCAAAAGTTCTCCTATTTCTTTCTCCTATAAAATATGATGGGAGCATTTGAAAAAAAATATGATGAACAGAGAGTTCTAGAAGTTGAATAATCTGCATTCGTAACAAAGTAAATAACAGCTAACCAATCAATCAATTCAAATACTATTATTAAAAAAAAAAAAAAAAGAAGCTTGGCGTTCCGCAAGTATTCTCTCAAAGCGAGTCTTTCATCCCTCTCTCCAATAAATCTTCTAAAAACCCTATTCTGCTCGCCACTTTCAAATCTCTCAGCCGCCGCCTCAACCTAGTTTCCGTCCACGAGCTCCGGCGTCGTTGAACCTACCTCGATCTACTTTGAGCACCAGGTATCAACCTGCTTTGAATCGATTATACGAACTGTATTACTGTTGTCTTTTTTTCGTCTAGCCGTATATTAAGCGTATCTTGATAGTGTATGCGAAGGACGAAGTTTGGATTTGCAATTATATTGTTTGACGTTGCGCGTTTTTAACAGTTATATTATCGGAGATGGCGACGGAGACTCAGCAGCCAGTTTCTGCACAAGTTGTAAGATTTTACGTTTGTTCTGTTGCTTTAATTCGATTTCTGCACAAGTTGTAAGATTTTACGTTTGTTCTGTTGCTTTAATTCGATTTCTGCACAAGTTGTAAGATTTTACGTTTGTTCTGTTGCTTTAATTCGATTTGCTGTAACGACGTGCTGATCCTTTTATAAGATTTGCCGGTTTTCATGGTCGATTTTGGTAAGTATTAAAATTGTTTTCTTTTTAAATAGGTCGGGAATGCATTTGCCCTGCAGTACTATAGGATTCTCCATCATTCACCAGAGCACGTGCATCGGTTTTATCAAGACGTTAGTAAGCTTGGTCGCCAAGAAGATGATGGCACCATGAGCATCACAACCACGACGAAAGTACTCGCATTTCTCCTTTCTTTTCTTGTTTTTTTGTGTTCCCGATATGAGGTGTTTTGTATTGTATTTTACAAGTTGGCGGTGGACATTCAGCTGGTCAACTACATGTGGTCTTGATTATATGATCTGTTGTCCATTTACTTGAGGTGGGAGAATGGCTGCAGATTAACGAGAGACATGTTATGATAAGCATAGATTAAAATTATGAGTAGATTGAAACTAGATCTGTTCTATCTCTAATTTTTTATTTGCTTGAATTAATGCTGATCGTTTTGGATTATGTAGTGCAAAAAATGGGCATTTCATTCTACACATATAAAGAAATTTTCTGCAGGAGATTGATTTATGCTGTAGTTTATCCACGTAGTTTCTGAAATTTTTGCATGTTTATGCACTATGCAGGCCATCAGTGAGAAGATTCTTTCTCTTGATTATGGACAGTTCAGTGCTGTGATAAATACAGTTGATTCACAAGAGTCCTACAATGGCGGGGTTCATGTGCTGGTCACAGGTTATGTGACTGGGAAGGACACCACGGCTCGCAATTTCACACAGAGTTTTTTCCTCGCACCTCAGAACAGGGGGTACTTTGTTTTGAATGATATGCACCGTTATGTGGATAGTGCTACTGTGAACTCATCAGCCTCGGTTGACGATGGTGTGGACCCAATTGCTGCTGCTGAGCCTGGTTGGTAGACCATATATTTGTGATTTCATCATTTTGTTTTGTATTACTGATCCTTTATTTGGAATTTTTCTTCTGTTCCAGTTCCAGTTTCTTTTGAGGAGAAACATGATTCTGGGAGAAGCACCCCAGAAAGTGAAGAACATGCTTCTGGGGAAGTGTATAATCCTCCAGAAAATGGCAATGGGCCAGCTGTTGAAGAAGAAATTCCAGTAGCTGAGGTGGTCGATGAAGTGCCACCAGAGGAAACTAAGATAGTGGTTGAATCAGATTCCAAAATTGAGGAAGTGCCAAAGAAGTCCTACGCCTCTATTGTAAGTGATATCTGAATCTTCTTGTTGACTCGTGCTTAATGTTGATTGGTTGGTTGCAAGGTTGGTTCCTTTGATCCATGTTGTAATCGACATGATATAATGACCATCTGTTTGCCGTGCATATAATTATTTAGTCATTTAATCCTAGTTAGCGACAAAATTTTGAATATTGTTCCATGGCCTCATTCCATTCCATTAGGTGATGCATCTCAAAGAAAGTGCTGCAACTTCCTCTCCTGCTCCTGCAGTTGCAAGGAAAGTTCTTCCACCTAAGAATATTGAGAAAGTGATACAAACAAATACTCCAGCAACTGATAGCCAAATTTCCAGTCAAGAGTCGCTGATGAATGGGAATAACCAAGAGGGGGCAGGCATGTTATCTCTATAATTATGGTTTCGTGTCGCCGCTTAAATAACCTTTTCATTCTATCTTTCTGGAAATTTTTGTTCTCTTGAGATCCCTGTGAATGCTTGCTCTGATTCGCTTTTGTACAGCAGATGGTCACTCTATCTACATTAAGGGCCTTCCAATGAATGCTACAGAAGCTTCTCTTGAGGAGATATTCAAGAATTTTGGTGCTATCAAGCCCGATGGTATTCAAGTCAGGAGCAACAGGGTATATTTTGATCTCTTATTCATTGAGGATTAGAAATTGCTCGTTTCTCTCATTGATTTCACGAAAAGCCAATTGCATGACTTTCATTTCTATGCAGCAACAGGGTTTCTGTTTTGGTTTTGTGGAATTTGAGGATGCGAGCTCTGTGCAAAAAGCTCTAGAGGTACGCGACACTTTTGAGTCTGTTTGGCCATTTAAAGCATATAATGTATAGGAAAAGAGGAAATATCGCAGTAGAAAAGTGTCCTCTTTGTTTCCGTGCTGATGTTAGCTCTCCTGTATCTTGAATCTTTTAAGTATTTTGATGTTGCAGGCGTCCCCAGTGGCCATTGGCGGTCGTCAATCCGTCGTTGAAGAGAAGAAATCGACTAATTCTCGAGGCAAGTACATTCATTGTTGCATCACATATAATATAAAAAGCGCATCTCTGCAATTTACTGACATGTGGCTATTATACCTTTTCCTTTTTTCTGTGAACACAAACAGGTAATAGTAACAGGGGAAGATTTCAACCTGGGAGGAACAACGGTGGATTCAGACACGAGGCAGTACGAGGTGGTCGTGGAGGAGGTGGAAGATGGGGGGAGTTCAATGGTAGGAGTGATTATAATAACAGAGGTGTTAATCGATCGACGACCTATAATCGTGAGAGGTCATCAGAGAACTTCAATCGAGGAATTCGCGGTAATACGAATGGTGCCATGACCATTCCAAAGAACATTCCAGTTTCTGCATCCTCGTCTTGACAGACTGGTTTTTTGCTGCCTTTCATTAAAATTTTGTTCTTCTTCCTCTCCCTCTCTCGATTATTAACATTGTATTGTACTACTTTTTTATGCGGTTAGGGTATTTGTTGGATCATCAACTATGTAACTCGTTCGCATCTTCTTCCCACCTCTGGGGTATCAATTCGTACGTTATGTGAATAACCAATATATTGCGACAGGAAGGGGAAGAATGTGAGAACAGCAGACAATTATAGATGTTACAATGGTACGAGGACATGCATGCATATTTATAACAAAATGTGAACGAAGCACACTCTTTAATACACAGCAGTAGTAGTGAGTGAAGAACGAACACCATATCAGTACGAAGCTGCCCACGAACCGACTTGTTTTGCAAAAACAAGCTCGGGAGCAAAGGAAGGAGTTTGCGAACCGAGTTTATCCATGTAAACGCTGACTATATCTCCAACTGCATATCCAATTCCCGAGCCAGCAACTGCCATGGCGACGTACAAAAGTACTGTCTTAACATACTCGCTCCACTTCTGCAACCTTCCGACGTAAGCCTTTGCAATTGCAAGAATGAGTATGCACGCGAAAGAAGCTGCTGCTACTGCTATGATCTTGTAATCTTTGTCGTCACTTTGCCTGAATGAAAATCCATATACAATGGGAGGGACGAGGCCGAAGATGATGAACGACAGAATAGCCAGTGCTGCGTGGACGAGAAAGTGATCTTTCGATCTGCCTAGTAATTCTCCGTATCTGTTTCCTGTGGATTCTTCGTTTTTCAAATCCACGAGCTGAAACGTAACGCATGCAACGTTTATCGTAATGCTTAATTATAAGGACTGACGGTGATGTAGATATGTACTCACAGTGCGGCCAAAAACAATCAGTCCACTAATCACAGCTGCGAATCCAATGGCGACTATCTTCACTGCAGGGAAAAAGAAGACATTTTTTAGTCCGTTAGGAATGCCATGCTTTGAGTTAATTCAAAACTTTGTCGTACAGCCCCAAATTTTACATGAGTGAAGTACGTACACGTAGAGACATCAGAAGCTGCAGCAGAAGAAACCAGGGTTAAGCTTGCGATAGACTCCGTCAACCCTCCATAGATTATGCACCTCAATATCTCGAGAGTTTCCACTCTGTGTGTCTCAGTTTCCCTTTCATCGTGAATTTGAATCGTCACAGATGAACCATCGCTAGGAACAGATACGCTTGGCTTAGAAGTTTCGGTTGGCTTGGCAGCTGCTTCATTGTCTGGTAGAGGAATAGTATAAGGTTGTGCTGGGATAGGCGACATATCATCATTTTTATGAGGAATTTTGTCTTCTTCGTCACTTTTTTTCCCCTTGAGCTTCGATGGATCGTCAGCTGTGCAGAGACATCCATGCAGCATAGAGCTTATGTAAGAAGGTCAAGTTAAATGTTTTCTGGTAATAATCGAACGACTAACATAGGAACGCACCTTGGTTGTCCGGCTCGATTTCGTACCGTCTCTTCCTGAACATCCAAAAGATATCGAATTCCCTTCCTATGGAGACGAAACAAAAACGAACATTGTGATAACTATTTCGAGGCATATATGCATTTGGCATCATATGTTTTCACACATAAATGGTTTCTTACCTGGCTTAGTAACTCTGCTGTGCCCTGCTTCATCAAGAACATCAGCTGGCTTCTTCTGCTCGACGGGTTTTTGTTGCTTTGGCCCGAAGAGACTAACAGGAATAAGGGCATGTCCTAATAAAAAGAAAAACCAAACGTTATATATAAACAAACATAATTATACACAGCGAAGTCACGGAAAGGGACGAAATTATTCTTACGTGAAGGGATGAAAAGGCTGAAACATGACAAGCATCCCAGCAAGTTTCTATCATCATCTTGCTGCTGCTGATCAGTGGATGGAGATGGAGTAGTAGTAGTCTTCGTTTTGGGTATCTTTCTTCGAAGAGTCACTCTAGTTATCTGAGAATTGCATTTAGGACAATATGGTGTGTGGCTGTGTACTTTCTCAAATGCTCTCTCGAATTCAAGCTCTATTACTTCCTCATCGTCACTTTCTTCGACTAGGTCAACAACCCTTTCGTGCACTTCTATTTCACTCGAATCATTGTTCTCTTGAATCAGGTGGTTTTCCAAGATGGAGTTGACCAAAAGTTTGGAGATGGCCGAATCTTGAAGCCCCTCATCATTGCCTGAAACAGACAAATACATCAAGCCCATAAAAACAGTAGGTGAAGAAACTATATAGCTCCAACAGATGAAAGAAGATTGAGTTATGCTTCTAATATGTGTGATCTCTCTTACTGATCAATCAAACAGTTCCTAGCACCTTGAATTCTACTATTTTTCTTAAATTCTTGATTTTTTTTTTTTGAGGGGGTTCTACTGACCTCTATTGCTAAGACTGAAGGAAAGTTGAGGAACATGATCTGTAAACGGTGGATTTCTTCTAGTTTTGTAGGTCCACGTGCAGTGGTTGCATTTCCAAATTCCTTCACTCACCAATATGCAGAAAAACAAAATCCCACTTAATTATTTAACGTGCAATTAGTCTACTTTGCTTCTTTTTGTTTTTTAATGCATGATTAACTATTATTAAGGAAGCAGTCCCTCATATACGCACACTTAAAACAAATAGGAGCTGATTCACATGAAATATATACCTGCTTTCTTGTCAAAGTAGACATTTTCTCCAGAAAAGCCATCTCCAACTTTATGATCATGTTTCTGAGTGTTATTATTACCATCATCTTCATTGTTTTCATAGCTATCACCGTCATCATCATCATTATTATTATTGTTATGATCAGCAGTTGCACCGCCACCGTTGAGCCGCCTTGTCGGTTTTCGCTCCACCAGCTGAGGCTCGTCGACAACCTCGTCCTCCTCAGCTTGCTTAGGTTTGACCATAATGCCCTCATTAGCAGCCATAGCTATAATAGCTCTCAGTTTATAAAAGATGGGAATATTTAATGTGCTAGCTAGTTTAGCGCTTGATGGTGGTGTAGATTAAAACTTGATCAAGTTTGACTTATATAACAGCTGTGTTTCGTATACAGACAATTAAAACGCTCTTCATCTGAAGGATAATATAAAAGTGTTAACGCCATCATGTTCAAGACAGACAAGCGAGTCTTTTTCGAATACTATGATGAGTCAGATTGGCAAAGTTGAGCTCCATTACACGCGGATCTGTGCAAGTACACGACTTAATAAAATAGTGATATCTTCAGTAGTAAAATAATCTTGGTAGCTGGTTTTAGGTAGGGAAGAATGCTTAGAACGAAGATTATAATTTAATTACGTTCATACGGGGTGGGTTCTTCCAGAGATTATTCTTAAATATTTTGTTTTTTATCGTTGATCTATCAAACCATGCAGCTTTGGTCAACTCCATGCACTGGAAAAATCGCATTGTAACTAATATTTTGGTCGCCTGCTGTAATAGTTTGACTAATGAGGATTACGAAGAAAGAAAACGACGAGGAACAAGTTCACATTTCGCGAAAAAACGTCAGCTCGGTAAATAGGTGAAAACGATATGAAAGGAAGTGACTGCGAAGGATCAAGTTTTTCTGCCATTTCACTGCCCAAGTTTAGCCCATATGGGACGACTAAAAACTCGACCGTATTCTGCCTGAAAAACAACTCAGCAGCCACTTCATAAGCAGAGGTGTCGACCTCGTGGCCTTTTCAGTGACGTCCATTGACGGCAAGCTTGCAAGAATCAGCTCCAAAACTAAGCACTCAACTTGTTTCTTTCTGCAACTTCTTATACAAAGGCCATTGAGCAGAGTTTTGTAGCCCTGAAGAAGCGTCAAATGTCGTTCTTGAAACGAAGTGATAACGTCTTTGATTGCAGTGTTGGGTAGTGAGACGCAAATCTTTTCGTTCATACATATGAACCATGACCAGCTAAGCAATGGCAATTCTCCAAACAGAGGAGAAGGTTCTTTCTTGCTACAGAAGAGGTCATCGAATTATACATTCTTTGATGCCGAATTTTCAATCACAGACGCAACTGCTCATAATAACATCGTCTTTTGACCTCTTACATGCATAGTTACCCGACTCTGCTGCAGACAATTCAATGCCTCAAGTCAAGAAGATAGGGCAGGGGTTAATATCTGCACATGTTAATGAATCAAGGCTCAACCAAATAAACAAGTGGACCTTTGGTATATATATCATAATCAAGAGATGCATCAACTCCATTTCATCCTTCCATTTCCTGATTCACTTACAGTTTAACTCATGACAGAAAAATCTTGAAAGTTAAAACCAACAAACTCGTTCATTTGTTAATCAAGAAGCAATCAGCTAGATAACCAAAGCAGTTCACATAGACAGATAGAAAAAAAAGTGATGCCTTTCAGGTAGAAGTAGTAGTAGTAGTACCAAACACTTGGTCAATGGTGTGAACAATTTTCCTCTGCGCCTGAACGATCATATCCATCTTCTTCCTCTCCATCTCCATCCTAAGCCTCTCCGTATCTCTCATCATCTCAATCTTCTGATGCTCCATCCTCATAAAGCTCTCTGCGAAACCCTTAATCTCCCTCGCCAATTCCATCTCTACATCATCATCACCATCACCGTCACCATCACCAACATACTTACTTCTACTAGTGTATTTATTAGCGCCATCCACATCCTCCTCGTCGTCGTCGTCTTCATCGCTGCTCTCATCATCATCCAAAACAGCAGAGTCATTATAATCTGACTTCCTTTTCCTATCTCGTAAATTCCTCCCAGAGCTACCTGCCATGTTCTTGACACTCCTCGTCTTACTTCCACTCCACTCCTCGTCCTCAGCATCATCATCATCGTCGTCCTCGCTGTCACGATGATGATGATCGGTAGGATCTCTGGGAAGGGCATTGATAGGCGTGGGATTAAGTGGGCCCTGCTCCATCTGATGCATGATCTGAAAGTATTGCCACGTGTAAGGGAAGGGCTTGTGGAGCTCCGATCGGTACCGTTTGCGGAGCTTCTCGATCTTGTGACGGCATTGAATTGGGGTCTTGGAAGGCACGTGTAAGAACCACACAATGCTCAGACTAGAATTAGGGATTAATCAGCACTTGAATTCAATCGCACAGAATTTTCACTCAGTTTTGTTGCAGGTAAAGGAGAGAATAAAGGTGAGAGAGGAGAAGAATTAGGAGAGAAGAAGAAGAAGAGCAAGGTGAAGAGAAATAGAATACTTTTTGCTTAATCCTTCAAATCGTTCCATACATTGTATATATTGGATAGGCTCTGACATTCTAAAACAACCATAACAGAATCCAACATTAATTATTTGTCGTCAGAGATGAATTTTGCTGAGCTGGCTGCTTCACATTTTCCATCGCTTGGGTTGCAAAACTCGTTCAGTCCATTCTCTGCCTCAAGCCCATAACTATCTTGGGCTGTTCCTCCAAGTGGCCCATTACCTATATCAGTTGAATTTTCTGGATTTGGGAATTCTAAGGTTGCGGATCTGACATTACCTTCTCCTTCAGACAAGACTTGTCCCCAAGGCTTGAATTCTGGAAAAGTTGATTTGAGAAACGAAAGATCTTCCCAAGTAGCTTCATCTGGAGAAGAAAACGCCCATTGAACCAAGACTTGACGCACTGGTATCTTCCTCTTCACTACAGTTCGATAACCCAAAGGAGCAATAGGAGAAAGTTTGAGTTCCCCTTTGTCAGTGGTGGAAGGTAGTTCGCTCTGAGGAGTGTAATTCGACTTGATCCGTTTCTTCAGAAGCGAAACATGAAAGACCGGGTGAATTTGACTATCAGATGGGAGCTGAAGTTTGTAAGCTGCCTCTCCAATTCGCTGCAACACGGTAAATGGTCCATAATATTTTTGAGTCAGCTTCATCTTCCGTCTCACAGCTATTGAATGTTGGCGGTAGGGTTGAAGTTTTAAGTAGACTTCATCCCCAACTTCAAAGACTCTCTCTGATCTTTTCTTGTCTGCGAAGAACTTCATCCTTGATTGAGCAGTAGTCAAATTTTCTTTTAATAACTGAGTAATTCTCTGTCGTTCTTGTAGGAGGCTCTTGACAGAGGTGTGACTGATTTCCGCAAAGGATCCCAGAGGAAATTGAGAAGGAGGATATCCATACAGAGCTTGAAACGGCGTCATCTTCGAGCTCCTGTGGAAGTTCGTATTATACCAAAATTCAGCCATGGGTAAGTACCTGTTCCATATTTTGGGCTTGAGATGACACATAGCTCTAAGGTAATTCTCTAGACATTGGTTTACTCTCTCCGTTTGGCCGTCTGTCTGTGGGTGATATGCTGTAGATAGAGCCAGTGTAGTTCCAAGGACCTTAAAAAGTTGCTGCCAAAAACTGCTAGTGAAGATTCTATCTCTGTCAGAAACAATGTTAGCCGGAAGTCCATGTAACTTATAGATATTATCAATGAAAACCTTCACAATAGTTTCAGTAGAATAGGGGTGAGTGAGTGCAAAAAAGTGTGCATATTTAGTAAGCCTGTCGACAACAACAAAAATGGAATCTTTTCCCTCAGACTTAGGCAACCCATCAATAAAATCAATGGATATGTTAGCCCATGCCTGACTAGGAATAGGAAGTGGCTGTAGCAAACCTGGGTAAGGAGAATTTTCGTGTTTGGTCTTTTGGCACACATCACATTCCTTTACCCATTGAGTGATATCTGCCTTAAGACCGGGCCATGAGAAGTGTGATTTTATTCTCTGATATGTTCCAACAATGCCTGAGTGACCTCCAAGAGAGGAACTGTGCATTTGATTGAATATCTTGTGTCTGAGTTCACCCCTGCTCCCAATACAGAGCCTTGTAGTGGTTCTTAATATCCCTTGATCATAATTGTATTCAGGGTAGCTGGAAGGGTTCATGATCTTCTGCTGGATAACCTCTGTAAAATAAGGGTCCCCTTCATAGCTGAGTTGAATTTCAGCAAGCCAATCAGGTACAATTCTGGTCACAGCAGCACATTCAGCTTCATAATCAATCCTTGAGAGTGCATCAGCAGCTTTATTCTCTCTTCCCTTCTTGTATTGTATCTCATAATCCAGCCCCATCAGTTTAGTGACCCATTTCTTTTGTAGCATGCCTTCTACCTTCTGTTCAAGTATGTGCTTAAGGCTTTGTTGGTCTGTTTTAATGATGAAGTGGTGTCCTTGCAGGTAATGCCTCCATTTTGAAACGGCTAATAGCAGGGCAAGGAGTTCCTTTTCATACACTGAAAGACCCTGGTTTCTTGGGCAGAGGGACTTGCTGAGGTACGCAATGGGTCTTCCTTCTTGCATAATAACAGCCCCCACCCCTTTACCTGATGCATCGGTCTCAACAAGGAACGGTTTGGTAAAATCGGGTAGGCTTAGCACTGGGGCTGAGGCCATGGTTTGTTTGAGGGTGTCAAAGGCTAAGGCAGCATCCTTTCCCCAATGAAAAGCATCTTTCCTAAGCAGATCTGTCAAGGGCTTACTAATTGAACCATACCCCTTAATGAACCTCCTATAGTACCCTGTCAGCCCTAAAAATCCCCTAAGCGACTTCACATTTTTCGGTACAGGCCAATTTAGCATGCATGAGACTTTATCAGGATCAGTAGCTACCCCCTCCCTAGAAATTATGTGTCCTAAGTACTCTACCTTAGACTTACCAAAGCTGCACTTGCTACCCTTCGCATATAGGGTGTGTTCCCTAAGGAGTTGTAGGACAGTTTTGAGGTGATCAATGTGGCTGTCGAGGTCCTTACTATAGACTAGGATGTCATCAAAAAATACTAAGACAAACTTCCTAAGGTGCTGCCCAAAGACATGGTTCATTAAGGATTGAAAGGTTGAGGGAGCGTTACATAACCCGAAGGGCATAACTAAGAATTCGTAGTGACCTTGGTGGGTAGTGAAACTAGTGAGGGGTATATGGTCTTCTTTCATCCTAATTTGGAAGTACCCAGACCTAAGATCTATCTTGGAGAAGAAACAGGCCCCATTTAGTTCATCTAATAACTCATCGATGACTGGAATAGGGAAGTTATGCTTAACTGTAAGGGTGTTCAGATATCTATAATCAATACATAACCTCCATCCCCCATCCTTCTTTTTAACTAATATGACAGGTGAAGCAAATGGACTGTGGCTGCCCCTAATCACTCCTGTCCCCAACATTTCTTGGACTTGCCTCTCAATCTCATCCTTCTGAGCATGGCTGTACCTATAAGGTGAATGTTTTTTTGGTATGGCATTGGGAATTAGGTGGATTTGGTGTTCTATTGGTCTGTGAGGTGGTAGAGTTTTAGGTTCTTCAAACACATCAGGATAGGTGTCTAGGAGCTTAGTGATTTCTGGTGAAGGTTCAGTAGACTCTATAGACTTGAGAGTGATTGAGTACAGCCCTCCTAATACCCCCGTAGACTCTTTTTTTATGGCTCTGCTGAGATTTTTGGCTACCATGAGGTGTAATTCAGACTTATCTGTGATAGCACTAATAGTGACCTTTCCCTCCCCATTTGTGATGGTCAGCATCATTTTCCTGTAGTCTAGAATCCCACTATGTTTCCTCAGCCAATCCCCTCCTAAAACCATCTCACAACCACCTAGTTTGATGACCCTAATCGGATTGATGAATTTCTGACCTTGCATTTCCCAAGAAAAGCTGGGACAGAACGTTTTACTGATGACCTTCCCTCCATCAGCAACACTCACTAACATTGGGGTAGTATTCTGAAGATGACAGTGGAGCCTATGGGCTGTAGTTTCATCTAGGAAGCAATGTGTACTCCCACTATCTATAAGAATATGAATTTCCTTGTCGTTAACAGTTCCCCTGACCCTAAAGGTGTTCAAACTATTACTCCCAGCCATGGCGTGCAATGACACAGCCATGTCCTCTTCAGAGTTAGGTTCTTCAGGTTCCAAGATGTCCAATGAAGTCTTAGGATCATAACTTTCCTCTTCCTCAGTCATCATAAGGTACAACTGATTTTCCAACTTACATCTATGCCCGGGGGTGAATGTTTCATCACAGTTGTAACATAAGTTTTTATCCCTCCTCGCTTGCATCTCTGCTGCAGTCAAGAGCTTCCTATGGGGAGTTTTGCTGGCTATGGAAGGTTTGGGTGGTGGTCTGGGAATGATAGAGGGTATAACAGGTTTATATGTGGATCTAGGGTTGGTTGGGAATTTTGGGTGGTGGGTAACCCTCTTTAGGATGGCTTCAACAGTGGCTTCTTGTCTTTTGGCTAGGGTTATGGCTTGTGAGAGTGTAGTAGGGTGCAAGGCTATAACATCTCCTTTAATTTCTTCCCTTAGCCCACTGATAAAACTCGCAATAAAGTATGCTTCTGAAAGCCTATTATCAATTATCATCATATGGGACTTTAACTCTTCGAATTTGTCGACATAGGCATCAACAGTACCTGAATGTTGCAGCTTATGAAATTCCCCTACCAACAGCTCTGGTTCAATGACATCAAATCTGCTCAGCACAGCATCGCTGAACTGCTGCCATGTGGGTGAGCTCAGCCCTTCACTGAACCCTTGATACCATAGTTCTGCTCTTCCCTCAAGGTAGACAGATGCTATTAGAACCTTTTGAGTTTCTGTAACTGATGTAACCACTTGGAAGTACCTATGACATTTTCTCAACCATGATCTCGGGTTGGTACCATCAAAACGAGGAAACTCTAGTTTAGGAAGGGAGCCGTGGGGTAGGTTGTTCTCATGGTCTTCGGCTTCATACAAGGGTGGGTTTCTGGTGAAGTGTGATATGTTTGAGCTATTTTCTGGGGTAGAGTTAGGGTGTTCCCCTAGGATGGATCTCGTGTAAGGGTGGGTTGATGGTGATGGGACTTTAGGGATGTTTTGCATTTGTTGAATGATGAGTTGCCGGCTGTTTTGAATACCATTTACAGTGGCTTGCAGGGAATTTTGTTTTTGTGATATGTCTTCATATTGCTGCTGTAGGTTTTTTTCAGCTAATGTTCTTTCGTTCAACTGATGTTGCAGATGATGTTCGGCTGCTTCTCGGATGGCCTTTTGCTCAATCAACAAGGCTTCCTGGCGCTTTTGAGTTTCTTGCAGCTCCTTGAGTCTAGTATTTTCAGCCATAATGTCCAAGAATCGTGGTGCTCTGATACCACTTGTAAGAACCACACAATGCTCAGACTAGAATTAGGGATTAATCAGCACTTGAATTCAATCGCACAGAATTTTCACTCAGTTTTGTTGCAGGTAAAGGAGAGAATAAAGGTGAGAGAGGAGAAGAATTAGGAGAGAAGAAGAAGAAGAGCAAGGTGAAGAGAAATAGAATACTTTTTGCTTAATCCTTCAAATCGTTCCATACATTGTATATATTGGATAGGCTCTGACATTCTAAAACAACCATAACAGAATCCAACATTAATTATTTGTCGTCAGAGATGAATTTTGCTGAGCTGGCTGCTTCACATTTTCCATCGCTTGGGTTGCAAAACTCGTTCAGTCCATTCTCTGCCTCAAGCCCATAACTATCTTGGGCTGTTCCTCCAAGTGGCCCATTACCTATATCAGTTGAATTTTCTGGATTTGGGAATTCTAAGGTTGCGGATCGATCCCATTGGGAGGATTTGAGGTGGCCTCTGTTGAGGGAGTACCATTTATCACGGTACGATTCGATTAGGGAGATGGTCTCTTGATGGCTCCATGGAAGTGCTGGAGATTTCTTATCGCTCTTAGGGGCGGCGTCGGCGGCGGCGGCGGTGGTATTGGTGGGATCGGAAGGGGGCGGCGGTGGAGGCGTGGAGCTCGACATCGACCGACGGTACGGGTGGAGTGGGTGGGGTGGGGTGGGTACAGTGGTATTATTGCATTGGTCTCTCTAAACTACAAAATTAAAAATTAATTATTGGGGCATTTTCATTTCAGCCCTATAAGTATCATTTAGGATTCAGACCTTCTTGGCAAAAAATTTAGTTTTAAGGACCCATTTTCTGTCGTACCACTTCATTGCTCTGACATACTAATGTTGAAAATTTATAACACAAAACCATAATCCGGTACCGGTTTATGATCATCTGATATCAGTTCATTTTCTGCAGTATCACTTCATTGCTCTGACATACTAGTATGTTAAAAGTTTGTAACACAAAACGATTATTCTATACCAGTTTATATATCTTTTATAACACTTTTTTACACCACACAAATTGGTCCTTTAACCTAAAAAATCATCAAATAGTGCCTGAATTCGAAATCAAACCCTTAATGGGGCCTGATTTCGAATTGACCCTAATTAAATAGACCCTTTTTTGTTGAGTCTTCTTGTCTTGCTTTAAATTGGGCCTTTTATGAATGGATCTGTTCAGACTTATGGAGCTTGCTTGGGTTGGCCATTGGAGACGGAAATGTTTGGTTTGCATTGTTATATATAACTACAGAACTTGCACAAACACAAATGATACGGGAAGAAAAAGCGTTCCAAAAACAATAAGACCACAGAAGAGGATTTTTTTTTATCTTCCAATTGGAAATCTTTTTTATGTAATTATAGAGCAGAGTATACTACTGTCTTTAAGTATTCACAATCACAGTTGCTGAAAGCATGTGATATTGCTCTTGCCCTCCAAAAGAAAACGAACAAGAGCAAAAATACGCAAGCGTCCCATGAAATGGAAGTGAATGGTGCCTGCAAAACAGAAAGTAGGAAGAAACTAACAATAATATATATACACATGTTGGGGACATAAATAAAAAAAAAAATGTAACCATGGTGGATTCGTACTAACATACATTCGCCAAGCGAAAGGGCCGAGGGTAGGCGGCATTGCTTGAAAGGAGGTGATCTATCTGATCAAGTGGCACGAGGCATCGACTTGCTGCCTCGTATCCAACAACTACTTGTAGACTGCTGGCGCCAAACATAATAATTATCAATTCTGTCTCGGCAAAGTTGAATACCGTACCAATGTACTATGTCAATACTCATCTATTTCACCAACCTTAAGATTGATCTCTTTCAGATTCTCTAATGATTCGGATAGTTCCACCTGCTTTGAAGCTGTGGCAAGTAGTGCCTGTGAAAGTAGCATAGCACAGCAAACAAAATATTATTGTATGATATGAATGGTGGGTAGGTAAGGTAAAATAAAAGAATCTAACCCTTCTTGTTTTCTGCAAGTCATGCTCAATGGATTTTATGCGATCTAGAGATTCAAGCAGTATGCCGTCCTTTTCTGGTGGAATCCTGGTAGGTTTATTCAAAAGTTCAGTAACCATGTCCTCTAAATGTTGCAATTTCTGGCAACATGGGTGCAAAAGTTCCTTTGCTTCTTCGTTTGGCGATGATTGAGTAGTGCGTGAAACGCCGCTTTCCGTCCTTAAAAGTAGTCTTCTACCCATTCCGGCAAGCATTAACCACAGGAAAGCAAATAGTTTAAATAATGCATCCGTGATGACGTTGCATGTTAACCCTTTGGGCCTTCTCGTTTCCCCAGCAACACCTAGAGAAACATGTTTGATCAGAAAATGATACAGAGAAGGAAACAGGCACATTTCTCTTAATCGATACGTCATTCTCAAGGGAAAACTTGACAAACTCTTCTCGTTTGAGAGAGTGATCAAATAAAAGTGCGAGAACATGCAGAGTTTTAGTAGTCGTGTATCCTTCAGAAGAGTGCAAGACCAAAAGGAATTTGGTGATTCAAAGAATTTAAGAAGGCTTCTTATGCAAGAGCAGAAACTACTAGCTGAGGTCTGTTAACGTTTTGTCTAATAGCAAGAGAAGCCTAGACTGAATAAGGCTAGTCATGTATACCTACCAGGTTGGTGCAAGTTTTGTCTAATAGCAAGAGAAGCCTAGACTGAATAAGGCTAGTCATGTATACCTACCAGGTTGGTGCAAATTTTCAAGCGCATACTCCGAATCGTTTGGTCTCTGCCTTCTTATAGTTTCCTGAGTCAGGAAGTTAAGGAGCGTAAGAAGGATCATAATCAGTACTTCCAATATTAAACTGACATTGTGCATACCGTTCCCAGCAATAGCTGATAAAATTGAGCAGCTGAAACAAACATATACATGCATGAAATCACATATCACGTCTTATTATAACGCAGAAGATAGGCAAACATAAAAGGTAATGTGAATGAAAATGTTGTTATCATTGAAATGCACGTGTCGTTGAAGTTGATTGATGTCTCATGGAAAACTATTGGACATGGAAAAGGGTAAAGGTCTCTAACATTTTCACTTGTTGGTTCCATGGCATCATGAGATATGTAGCTTGAATGCAAAATTGGCTTTGCTGCCTGAGTAGAGCACCAAATTAGTTTAGAACTCTATGAAAGATATAATTATCAAATTACTAGCTAGTTACCAAATCACTTGGCGTTGTTCTGATATCATCTATGGCAGAGATGTTGGTGGGGAGAGTTTCGCTACTCAGGTCCTGTATAAAAGCACAGTACATCCACATACTGTTAAGCATTCCTGTAAAAAGCATGAAACTAATTAATGTTGTCTAACATCATCAACCTGAGAATCAATTAGCATAGTTTCTCTATCATCGTCTGAAAAGCTGGGCATCTTTGGTGATTCACCATCTCGCAAAGCATGAACAAGCTGCCATGATGAATTGAGCAAATGGAAAATGACACAGCTGCAGGCAAAACTCTTTCATTTTCGCACATCATTATCAACTAATGATACTATCCTCACCTTCATTAGATGGGCCTCATTCCAAGGTCCTTTGTCTGATTTAAGACACCCGCCTTCATTAGGGCACACGCAGGTGCCTCCCAGGAAGTCTGGCAGCTGACTGTTTGAGGAAAAATAAAATAATAATAGATTGCCACATTAAATGGCAAACGAAAATCGATTAAACAGGTGTTTTGCTAGAAAGAAAGACCTCACCTGCCATCTATAACTTCCATGAGTTTATTCTGGAATTTGGTTCCCAGAACCTGCATTGACTCTCAGAAATTAGCTTAGTAGTGTAAGCTCTTTTCGAACGATGCAGGCATATGGAGAAATGAATGTGTTACATGTATTTTTGAAGCTGTCCTTGGATCAAGAAATCCTTTTGCCCAACTCCACAAATACTTGAATCCATTACCAGCATTGACAATGAACATTTGGTGCATTGTCTGTGCATGACAACATAACAGATCACTGATTGGTTAGATAGGTTTTACAACATGCATAGTCCTATAATAGATGAAATGAAGTCACCTCGGGATAATTGTTCCCGTCAATCCTCTGCATACGCAACACTAGATCACGTGCAACAGTTCCGAAGCTCATCCAATTCTGTATACATGGACACAGCACATTGGAGTTTAGCAGATGTGTTTTATATTGAAACAAAATATCAATTTCTGAAGGATTAGTTACACAAACAAGCTAATCTTAACACATGGCCAGTACGGACCATGCCATTCACATCCAAGATAGTAGTTGTTGAATCAATATGGCGCTTGGCTGCAATTGAACAAGCTGGGAACTTTTCTGAAAACGCCTTTTCAAAACCTTGAATATGATATTTTAAAAATCTATCAACTGTTGTGACGCTCATCAGTTTTCCAGGCTCCACTTTGCCAAGTCTTTCAATGTATACAGGCCTCCCTCCTTTATCTACCCCATGGTAACCATGAGGATAATAGCGCTGAACCTCTTCAGATTCATCAAAAATAAATTCCTGCAGATAGACCATTATCATACAGACTTCCGTAAGAATCTCAAAAAATCCATATGAATGTGGTTATTAGCCAATAGATCATATCACGGTTTCAGCAATAAAATTTCAGCAGCACATAAATGCAATCAGTTACCTGAATGATTGAGTCAATTCTGTTCTCTTGCCTCCAGTTGAGCATTTCGGTCCACATGTGAACTGTTTTATCAAGGTCAAACTTCCTAGCTCTCAAGAATCTGCAACATCATACCTGATACCATTACTTTATTGGACAAAGTACATAATTGTAAGAGACTACTTTAATCTAAATTCTTGTAAACTAACAAACAATACCAAACATCTGAGCTTGGATCAAATCTTACCTCAACATAACATGATAATCGTCGTGACGAGATGGAAGCATGCCTCTTTCAATCAAAACCCGACGAAAGTCACTGACAGCTTTCTCTTCCACCTCATCTAAAATCTCCTCCACAGAAACCGAGGCAAAACGACAGGGCAAAATCTGCTTCCGCAGAGTACGTGCAATTTTTGAGGAAGCACGCGTAGCCTTTCTTCGCAATAACCTTGTCCTACGTCTTCTCTTATCGTCGTCGGACAAGATCTGGCATTCAGATCTTCTACCACTCAAGTCGTCGTGTGTCATATCCATTTCCATTTCTGATTATTGAAAGAGCCAAAGTTGAAATCAACCCACAAAAAATTGCTTTGACGTGATCTATCATCAAAGACTCTCGAGGGTGAATATAAAAAAGATCAACCACTTCCGCTGCTAATAGAATTTCAAATAGATAATACTCTGCACCAATCCGCAATAGGAGTAAAACAATAAGAATGAAAGGAGCAAATTCCCCGAATCCAATAAAATCGATTCTCAAGCAAATCGCAGTAATCCGCCGTTCCAAATTCAGTTCCCACAGAAACAGTAGCACAAAGCACTGCAATATCTCGCAAAAGCGTCGTGAAACGAAGGTCAGCTCGCGTTCCACGTTTCTGAAACGTAAATCAAAATCACATACGTTATTGAAGAAAGTAAACAGCTCACACAAAGTAATATCCAATCGTCACGAGTTCAATTCCATTTAGTATTACCTTCCAAGAGTACAACCATACAGATTCTAGCGTTGATCAGCAACCAGCAGGCATGGAAATAACGGGTGAAGCGGTATCGTTAGTTGAATGTGCTTACGAATCAATCAATTGGTTAGTTTGATCACATGAAAACGATCGTTTCTCAATCTCAAGTACAGTAATTACCTTCTTAAATTCTTCCGCCTTCAGATATAACAGTACAGAGAGAGAGAGAGCGTGTGTATCTATTGTGCTGTCCTGGTGGCGGGGAAAAAGTTCCGTAGTAAGAGTAACGGTGTTACTTGTCGGCAGGGCTCTTTCGACGTTAAAAACTATATTTGACGGCGCCGTCAAGTTGCAAGAGTTGAAGCGTCACGTGGATCTTTACGTACAGAACAACTGACCCGTCAAAGTATATAAATAAAATATTATTATATTAATGTAGTACTATTGAATTTGAAATAACATAAAATTGGAAAAGAGGTTGTTGGATCGGCTGATTGACAAAACAACTCATCATTTGAATTTCAATCGTTTTATATTTCTTTTTCTAGAAACAGAATAAGTCGATCAGTTTTTAGGAAATGGACCCAAGTTGTAATTTGCTTGCTTTAATATCATATGTACTTGTGGTGGTACGCTGTTGATGCGCTCTCACATGGGGGTTTCTATCCCCAAGTCAACTGGACAGAGAGGTGTAAGAAAATTAATTTTTTTTCCCCCTCAGATTGAGGAATAATATTTCAATATCATAATAAATTGGTTCCTGCGGTGAAATCCCATTACGCAAAACATGCGCCTGGAAATAAGCTGCAACGAAACATTCCTTTATATCTGGCCTGGCCATGAATAAAATGTCTCAGCTTCAACATATTAAATAATCAACCATACCTAAATGCATGGATGTTGATACACAAAGCATCATCATACCATTATAATGAGAGAAAGGAAAACATAAGCGTTAGTTACTAATGCATATATATTATTATCAGACATAGCTAGGATGATGATGCAAGGTAAGCAAGTTGAAGGCTGTAAGCCTCTTTGAGCTCGGACAACACTTGTGCAATGCGTGGCCTGCACAGTGCGTCTCTTTCCACAGATCTACAAGCAATCATAGCAGTTATTCTCATGCTCTCAGCATCAAAACTCCCCTTTATGTTTTCGTCCACTATCTCAAACGCACCAGCTTGTAAGTAAGGCTTTGCCTGGAAATTTTATTTAAAAAGTCGAGCAAATTCGTAATAAAAGTCAAGATTTATTGAGTAGTATAGTTTAGTTAGTTACCCATAAGACGAGGTTGAATGAATCTGGTGAACCAGAATGTATAAGCGGTTCGCGACCGCAGATGAGTTCAAGAAGCACAACGCCGAAACTGTAGACGTCGCTCTTCTCAGTCAGCTGTTGAGTCGAATAGTACCTGTAATATTTAAGGAAGAAGAAGACGTACAAATATTAAATTCTTTATTGAAGATGAACGCCAGAGTTAGTTCTTAATTATTACTCAGGATCGAGATATCCTGCGGTGCCTTTGACCATGGTTGTCACATGCGATGCATCTGCTTGAGTCAACTGCTTAGACAGCCCAAAGTCACAGACTTTAGCATTCATTTCCTTGTCAAGTAGGATATTGCTGCTCTTAACATCACGGTGTATTATTCTCAGTTCGCTGCTTCCATTGTGAAGGTGGTCCAAACCTATTTATATATATGTACGCCGAGGGAAGAAGAAAGAGGACGAAAGAACAATCTCAAACACTTAGTTATTGCTTATGTAATTGCTGCCATCCTTTTTTGCTTAACAAATGTGCTAACTAACCTTTCGCTGCATCGACTGCAATCTTGAGCCTGCGAACCCAGCTTAGAGTTAACTTCTTCTTACTATTGGCACCTGCGTTACAGCATTTTTTACAATATTAATCAATAATATATAGCCAAGGCAAGATAAAATCACAAGTAATTCGTACCTACCATAAAGGTTGTCTGCCAATGATCCACTAGGCAAATACTCGTAAACGAGTATCTGCTGCTTCGATTCGCAACAGAAGCCTTCCAACGATACGAGATTCTGGTGATGGACTTGCGATAGCAGATGCACCTGAGAAATTTTTCCAAGTTCGTTAAAATGGACATTTTTCAACGACTGGCGAGAATTTTTCGTCAGCTAACCTCGTTCATGAAAGACTCAGCTCCCATATGAGTTTTGTCATGTCTGACTTTAACAGCCACCATTTTTCCACCCGCTGGTATCTTCCCCACATAGACACATCCAAAGCTACCGCGACCAATGGGCTCTCTGAAGTTGTTTGTTATTGATCTGATCTCTTTGTAGGTGAAAACTCTTGCTGAGTTGAAGCTGTGCATGCCCATTGCATATCCTAATAAGGGTCTCACATATAGATGAATTTTTTGTTAGTTCCCTACTTTTTGCAGAGGAATTCATCATAGCCTCAGTTACCTTCTGTGTACATGTCCTTGGATTTCTTCATCTTCTCCTTCCCAACGAAGAAGAGAACGGTAAATGCAGCTAGCAAGAGAATGAATACAGCTCCACCAACCGAGCCAAGAATAACTGCGATATGGCGATGGATTTTTCCTTTTCTTGGGGAGAGTACAGTGACTTGTGGAGTCTCAAGAGATGGATTATTGGTCGATAGTTCGCTGCATGTCAAAGAGAAAGAAAGGCACAGATTTCCCGACGTCCTGCAAATCGAGGAAACGAGTTAAAAATCTGCATCAGAAAACACTGCAAATGAAAAATTCAGATTCTGCACCTGACTTCTAAGCTTTCTCGGTTCAGTGATTGTGGGAGTGGCCCTTGTAGCCTATTATTCTCGAGGTTCCTTTTCGAAAAATAAAATCAACAACCACCCATGTTATGCATTTAGATACTAAACAAGATACAAATAGTAGGAGATTTCGAATCATTGAGTGATGAGTTTCTTCTTACTCACAGCAAGTGAAGGTCTTTTAGATCTCCAAGGCTGGCTGGCACTGTTCCTTGCAGGCTATTGTTCTGCAGGTCTCTGCACGTCGATGTCGAGAAGACATTGTTTTTTCAGAGAAACCAATCAGCCGTAATAAAGTGAGAGAGCTCGATTCACTGATACTTACAGAACTTGAATGTTAAGCAAGTCCTCCAATTCGGAGCCAAAGGAAGTAATCTGATTGAAGCTCAAGTTGCTGAAAATAATGCAGTTAAAAGAATCATACTAAGCGAACGAAGAGAGACAACTATTATATGGAAGAAGGAAAATTGTACAGTTTTTCAAGGTGTTGCAAGCCACCCAAGTTCTGTATTTCTCCAGCAAGTGAAGTGTTATGCAAGTCTCTGGTTAACCAAGAATACGATGATTTGTAAGAGATAACAAAAATGTGAAGAAATCAATACTTACAACGAAGATAGCCAACTTACAGTTGTTTAAGATCCATTAAGTCACCAAATATCTGGCTGATCGTCCTCAGATTCATGTCAGAAAGTTTCCTGCAAATGAACAGTCCACGTCCATCCGACGTTAGTAGCGCCATCCGCGGAACAATATTTAGGAAAATGGAAAGAAAACTTAATGAGTTTTCTTACAAGGAAGTCACCAAGTTCTCGTCGCACTCGATGTGTTCCCATGGCGTAGGCAGACATGGATCGTCTCGCCACCCCAGATCTAGTCCAGTGGTCTTCTGTATGACTTCAAGTGCTGAAACTGAAGATTAAAAGAGAACAAAAAAGATGAGAAAATGATTAAGAATCTTCAACCCAGTTCTTTTTACTACATGAAAGCGTTCTTGAACATACCTATAGTTGGAGAAGATCCCATTGGGATGTCAACAATCTGATAGACCTCCACAGCATTAACCAAAGGATAGTATGCGATCGTCTTCAAAGTTATGTTCAGATTCTTGATTCCCTTCGCAGTAAAGAACACGCTATCTGCTGCCCACCTTGCAACTGTGTAATTAGATCTCACAACTTCTCCATTGATCAAAACATCGAATGAAGGCGTGACTGGCAAGATCCCAGCAAAGTACAGAACAACATGGTAATCTCCTAGAACTTCTAATGGCAGTTTGTATACAAGACTGCTCCACCTAGCTAATACCCGAGCTGTCTGAAGGATAACCATTGGAGGGCTCTCTTTAATCTTCGACAGATCAAAGTTTCCGGCAACATCAAAGCCAGACGACACGTGATAGGGTGAATAGTCCTCATCAGCATCCCACATTCGATCGTATTGATCCAAAGGGTACCTTTACGCAAGCAAACACAGAATATAGTAATATGCCGAAACTGAGGATTGAAGTTGATATCTTGTAATTTATGTACCAACTTAGTTACCTTAAAGATCCATCGACATAACCACAGTTAATACGGTAAGCCTTTCTAAGAAGCTTATCATCATTTGAACCTCCAAATACGCTACTGTAAGCTCCCTGAGGAAGAGGCCTCACTTCCAACGAGGAAATGACAGGATATCCACCATTAGTGATCGAGTGAAAGCAAAGAGACAAGACATCCTTATTAGCCCGCCATACGAGTTCTTCGATCCACGGATCATTATGAGCAAGATTTACTGTGGTGGCTATTGCTGTACCGAGGGAGACGGAGAACACGGGAGGTTTTTGAAGCCCATCGTAGTTCTTGTAGACGAACTGGGTCCTAACAAGATAGAGTGGTGATATGTTCTGCATTGGTATTCTGTAGCATTTTCTGCCCATGGAAGAATCATCATCATCAGGGAAGAAGCGAATGGGGATAGTTGTAGACACTGTGCTGCCTTGAGTTAAGACCACACTAGCTGTTTTGCCAGTGGAGATGTAGTTTGCATCAGTTGCCCATGTAATGTTAGAAGAATCCACGTAGTTTGTGGTTCCTCCACATGATAGGCTCAGAAAACCTGTTCCATCAGCAGCAGAATCATCAAGGAACGAGCAAAACACTCTGACTTACAATCTCATTCACTAAGCTTGAAACTCAACATAAACAAAAGAGTCATACCATCTTGGTAACCAAAAGAGAGTCCGATCAATTTCAGAAACATCAGCAAGCTGACGCAGACAATGTGGTGCTTCTCCATGGAACATACACTAAATTCAGTTGGATGTTCTTAGGGAAAGAGCCTTTCTCTTGAATTGTTGGTTTGGTAAAATGAGATTATTTTCGTGGAGTGAAAAAATAAAGCAGGGGAAAAGAGAGGACAGAATGAGAGCTCAGGATTTCTGATGAGTAAAGCTATAAAAAAGCAAACTTTTTGACCGTTGTGTTGCATGCTATACTCGAATGATTTATAGGAAGAAATGTCGAGGGATCATAAGTGATAATGATGAACAGACATTTCATTTACTTAAGCTACATTACATTAGTGATGCCTAGTTGAATAAAGAAAGTTATCTTTGAGTTCAAGTTTTAACACTGTTATAGTCCACAAGATTTGCAGAAGGTATACTATACTGTCCATGATCATCGAGTATCAAACGAGGAAGTATGAGCTTTTCTAACCACTGCCACTCTGAATAATAATAGACTTGTAATGTTAACTGGGAATAACCTGCATTGTCGACCGCTGCAACAGAGGAAAAACAAAACACCAACCAAAAGATGATACTCTTGCTTGTGACAAACTTTTTTCCTTTCGAGAAAAATAAGAAGAAACTGTTGAAGTTCAATCAAGTGATATAATTAGTACACCAACGGTCAGAAATAGAAAAAGAATTCGAACAGGAACACAGTAAGATGATTCATGATTGTAGACCTCACTCCTTTAATCATCCACCAATATGATTAATACATAGCTCATGATTAAAAGCTAACCTGTCTTCCTTATGAAGGAAAAACAAGTTTGGCACTTTTTTGACATCCAACATAATGACATAACTAGCTGTCGCGTAGTGTAATAGCTGGAAAATTCCTATGGTTAATGTGAGTGCTCTAAAGCCATTCATTACTCACATCAGCTGCTTTGTTAACTCTTGTCTTTTTTTGGGTTTCCCTTTTCTTTATCGCTGAACATGTTCATTCTTGGTGCATTGCTTGATTAATCGCTCACCCATCAGCCTTTGATTGATGGAGGGAGTCTTTGCAATGCAATCTTGACATACATAAAAGGATGCGAATGGACTATTTTGGGCCATTTGCAGTTTTGCTATGAGTAATCGTCATTGGGCAATCGCATAAGCCCGCTAAGAACTTCACAAAGCTTTAGTACTAACTAAGTTCCAAAGCAAAACCCTCTCTAAAATCTCATTTCATCGTACTTTATTACACTACGCAGAAGCATAGAACATAACAGTAAGCTCTGAAGAACCTCCCACAGCTGAAGCCAAGCATACGAATCATGATTGTTAGAAGTCTCACGCCATCAAGACTTAGAAATCTTCTCGTCCTTCCCTTTCATCTCACTGCTTACGCGAGGAGGCCCGTCTCTGATTCGATTCATTCCATAGCCAGTGGACCTTCGCAATCTTACTCAACGCCTAAAAATCAACCTTTTTTCTTTTCCATCATCAGACCTTTATCTTCCCAGTCTGCGGGAAATCAATTGTTGTCGAGTTTGCCACTCACTAGAGATGGCAATTATGATGACGAATCTACTGACCGGCGGTTCCCTATTTGCCCTGGTTGCGGCATTCCAATGCAAGATTTTGACAGTAGTAAACCCGGGTTTTTCATCAAGTCCATGAAGAAAGGACCCAATTATAAGAAGCTGAAGAAAATGACACTGATTGAAGACGAATCCGAAATTGCAGAATTGGTTAAGATGGGTGTTGCAAATGAGTTGCTCGAAGCTGGCCGAGCTGGAAACGGTGATCATCCGTTCGATGAAATGTCACAGAAAGCTCTGAGTGATGGTGGCAGTGATCATGATATGGGTGGTGGGAGCCAGAGACCTGTTGTGTGTTCCAGGTGTCACAGTTTGAGATACTATGGAAAGGTGCGGAATCCAAGTTCAGGAAACTTACTGCCAGACTTTGATTTTGATCACACTATTGGGAGGAGATTGACGTCGATAAGCGGGGGGAGAACCATTGTTTTGTTGGTTGTGGATGCAGCCGATTTTGACGGATCATTCCCTAGAAAAGCTGCCAATTTGGTGTCGAAAACAATTGATGAGAATGCTCTGTCGTGGAAGGAAGGCAGATCAGGAAACGTACCTCGGGTGGTCTTGGTGGTGACCAAGATTGACCTTTTGCCTAGCACTATTTCACCTACGGGCTTTGAGCATTGGGTTAGAACACGTGCCAGGGATTGTGGGATGGGGAAATTGACTTGCGTGCATTTGGTGAGTGCCATGAAGGATTGGGGAGTTAAAACGCTGGTGGATGATGTTGTTAGATTTGCAGGACATAGAGGGCACGTTTGGGCTGTTGGGGCGCAAAATGCTGGAAAGAGCACACTGATTAATGCTATAGGAAAATGTGTTGGAACAAAGGCGACACACTTGACCGAGGCACCTGTGCCTGGTACCACCTTGGGAATCGTGAGGGTCGAGGGCGTGCTTCCCGGTAAAGCCAAGTTGTTTGATACTCCAGGGCTTTTGCACCCTCATCAGATTTCGACAAGGTTGACGGTGGAGGAACAGAAGCTGATTCATATACACAAGGAGTTGAAGCCAAGAACCTATAGAATCAAGGTAAGAATCTGAGAAGTTTTGTGGTATTGTGCTTGACCCTTGAACCTGCCTTTGGCTCGCTTAGTTTAGAAAACTATGGTAACTTATACCTGATGTTTGGTCCAATATTGTGTTGCGATGTCACCTTATCTGCTATGATCTTGGACATGAAAATAGTAAAAAAAAAAGGATGCTTTATACATGTATTTATTACTTGTTGACAGGCAGGACATTCGGTTCATATCGGTGGACTCGCAAGGCTGGACGTTGAAGAATTATCAGTGGACTCCATCTATGTTACAGTATGGGCTTCCTCTCTAGTGCCTTTGCATATGGGAAAGGTTGAAAAGGCTAGCACCATGTTGGAACAACACTTTGGCAATCAGTTGCAGGTATGCTGTAGTTGAACTAACAGTATCGCTAAAATCCCCTTGTGTGCCTTTACATAGAAAACATGGCTGATTTTCTTGCTTCATGTCTCCTTGTCTAGCCTCCAATAGGGAGACACAGGGTTAAGGAGCTTGGAAATTGGGTGAGAAAGGAATTTAGAGTCCGTGGCATCTCATGGGACTCAAATTCCCAAGACGTTGCTGTTTCTGGCCTCGGTTGGTTTGCAATTGGGCTGAAGGGAGAGGCCCGATTGTCGGCGTGGACATATGAAGGTGTAGATTTAGTTTTGCGGAATTCTGTGATGCAGCAAAGATCGAGATCGTTCGAAGTTGCAGGTTTTACAGTGTCGGAAATCGTCTCCAAAGCCGATCGAGCAAGAAACAAAAAGAACCAAAACAAAGAAGAAAAAAGTGATGATGATGATGCTGCTGCTGCTGCTGCTGGGGATCCCAACAACTCAACACAAGTAACGAGCTTTGTAGATGAGTTTAATAAAGCTGCTGCAGCGTAGAGCAGAGAGCCAGGGACCATTTTTAGGCTTCTCTAACCATATATGTGCTGCTATGGTATGACTTGAGCATATAATTTCCTTCAGATACCACATGGACATTGAGAGGCAGATAGATCTCGTTTCAATTAGCTCATGGTGTTTGGGTGTAAATGTAATATTTAGAAAGGAGATGAAAAGAACTTTTTCTTTTAAAATTATATAGAAATCACACTTCACAGTTCACAGACAGACAACACACACTGGGTAAGCTCTTCTCTTGTCAAAGAAACCATGCACACCGAAACCTGCTAAGCTACTGAAGCCAGACAATCAGCATAATGTGAAATAAAGCTAGTTTTCTTGGTAAAAGATGAACATGGCTAAATTAGTGGTCCATTTCATATCTTCGTCTATGTAGTATAGGATGGAAATGGATTTATGATGTACCTTTGTTCCTTTCATTATTGGGATCCATGTTTGATGTTTGCCATGACATTACCAACTGTTGCCAAATTTATATATAATTATTATTATTCATCCAGACTCGATTTATGAATGAATATCTTCAATCAAAATATCACGGCTGCATCCTAATGGTCAAATATATGATGTTACATTACATGTTTTATTGTATTTTAAAAAGAAAAGCCTTTTCTTTACGTTTTTATCCAACTCGAAGATCTATATCCTATCCAGTCGGTCTCTCTCGTTCGTTCTAGTAAAGAATCATGCTTCTTCTTCCACATACTATCACCGCCGCCGCCGCCGCCACGTCAACGACCTCAACCGTTCAGTGTGGGTGTTTGGACAACGCTCGTCAACCAAAGTCTCTATTTTTACCGGGGTTTCATGCCAAATCACGCAAAGGTGTCTCATTTCTGAACTGTAAAAAGGCAAGAACACCATGTCTTGCTTCGCTAGAGACCCCAGTTCTGTGGGCTGGTCGCCTTTGCGTCTATTATGCTTTGTTGAAGGCTGGATTGGCTGGATCTCCTTCCAATCCACTCCTTTCAGGTCAAGAATTTCATTATTTATGCTGCGTCAGCTTTGATTATAGATTTTGATTTTCTATTCTATTGTGTTGATTCTTTACGATCATAGTAACATAAATGGCTGCTCCTGACTATGTAGATTTGGAAACTGGAGCTGATGATCTGGGATTTTTGAAGTGGTTCGAAAGGCTGAGCAAGCCAGGTCTGTCGTCTTTTGTTTGAGCTGCTTTATTTTGACTCGCATTCATTTGGAATGAAATACTCTCCTCTTATTCATGAATCATGGAACGTTAATTTCTTCGTGAATGTATGTATGTCTTCTATCTTCAAGTTTCTACTTTGTTTACTACTTTCAGATTCTTTTTTTCTTTCCCCAGAGAAAGAAGCTGCTGAGAGAAGAAAATTAGTGAGCAAATGGCATCCTACCACAAAGGGTACCCTTAAGCGCAACTACAGAATTCCCTCTAAATCGGAGGGCATGCGTCTGCTAAGGGCCATTGCATCTGTACTATCAGACGACGATCAGTTTAGAGACGCCACATCGCATAAGGTGAGATTCTACTATTTCCATCATATTGAGACTAGTTATGATCTCAGCTCATTCTAAAGCAAAGAGCAGATCTTCATTATTTTTCCTCTGCTTCAATTCAGGGCTGCCAAATTAGGAGGGAGAACGCACACGGTGAAAGCGTGTGTTGTAACAACGTACGAGCCCTATTCGATGAACTTCCCACTCCACACCTGATTGTGGAGATCACGCCATTTCCCGCCGGTCCTCTAAATGAAAGTGATTATGCAAAAGCTGAGAGGCTGGAGAGAGTGCTTAGGTCTGGTCCTTCTGTATGAAACTTGTTTGTTCCTTTGAACTTTGTACAAATTATATTGGCTGAGTAGTTTCATGGAGTTCAGAGAAATGAAACCGTGCTTGCTTGTACTGTGAATTGGAGATAATTCATTCACCTGGTGTGCTTCCTTCCTTGTATATTATACAGAACAAGTTGATACCTTTTTCTAGTCCATGTGATGTGTGCTTTGGGACGTTTTTTTGTCGAGAGAGAAAATAGGCCAAGCGCAATATTTACTTGTTACATGCGGGACATGTCCGTCTATTATGAAAAGTAAAGCTTCGGATTTCTTGCTAGTTTTCTGCTCAATATAGGCCTCTCGTCTGCGTCTTCTTTTCTCAAAATGCATCAACATGGAGTGCCCTCAATTTATACGTACTATGAGGTTTGTAATATATAGGCCTGGCGTAGATGCAATAACTTCATCTGTACGAGTAGATGCTAATACACTGTCGATCAAACGATCATACATATGGTATAAATTAAAAACAAGGAAACCTTAGAAAAAACAACATTCATGCCATCCATGCCATGATGATCCTAATAATAATAACTGACACGAAGAGATTCGGAATATCACAGAAAAAAGGCACACAAATGTATGTTCTCAGCATCTTACCTGAGACTTTCAGCATATGTATTCACAACAGATTGATCTTACACTAAATTACCAACAAGAATAACAGAGACAGTACATTCACGAAAGGCGTATGCGTGGAAATTACAAAAATGTAAACTTTCCCTCACGTAAACTTACCTGAGACTTTCAGCATATGTATTCATGCCTTTTCCTTCTGGATTGTTTGGACCAAACGACGACCAACCGATCATGATCTGCAACAAGAAGAAAAATGGCGAACCAACGATCCATCTCATGCTTGAAGCACCTGGCAATGAACGATGTGGCTCTTGAGCCCGCTTCTTCCAGCTATGCTCGACCACAAATTGGTAAATATATTCCGAGAATGGCCTCTGCTCGAGATATTCTCCCAGACATTGGGGTTTCTGCCGTTGCCAGGATCAGCAGAGACATCAACCATGCTGATGCTCATATTATTGCGGATTATGCAGAGCTTCCCATTAAGAGGCACGAGAGCAGCAGCTTCCAATGCACGAGAACTGCCCAAGTGGCTTTTGCTATCGATAAATCTCTTCCAAGAGTCTGTGCCCTCGTCGTATATCCTCAGCTTACATCCATCCCGACAGTCCAAAGCATAGAGCTTTCCATTCATAGAAATGCTCGGATTACGCCAACCAGAAACCATCCCGTCGTTCATTGGGCTCCACGTGTTGGTTTCTGGGCTATAGGCTTCGCTCAGAACCTCCCTGTGGGCCCCAAGACCCTTGAGGAACCAACTGTTTCTGTAGACAACCCCGATGAAAGGAACCATAGCAGTGCTCATGTCTGCTATGAAACTCCAACGACTTCTGTTGGGATCGTAGACCTCAGCCGAGCGCAGGGTTCTCTGAATACCTTCGCACTCTCCCCCGGCGACGTAGAGGCAGTTGTTGATCACGCAGGAGCCAAACAAGTGCCTCTTCCGTAGCATGTCTGGCGCTCTGTGCCACTTGTTCGTCCGTGCGCTGTAGAAAATAACACGTCTCATTGATCCCTTCAAAGGGTCTTTTCCTCCGAATAGGTACAAATGGCATCCGCTGAGGACAGCACAGCCAAAGCCAAGAGCTGCACCGTATTCGCCCGGCACGGGTGGAAGAGGCTGCCATAATTGGTAGGTGGGGTCAAATGCATGCCAAGAGATTCTCCCATCGCGGTCTCTCCTAATGACGTACACCCATTCCTCCGCCATGCCGAGATTCCTCCTCAGGGAATAAAAGAAATTCGAAGCCAAGAGCTTGTACCACCTCTTGCACACAACCCGGAGTTTGTTGTGCTCCACTCGGGGGACTCGAATCAGACAAGCAACGGCAAGATCGTCGGGCAATCCTGGTATAAGCGGTGGCTGAAAACTGCTCCTTTCCCTGCGGGAGTTTCTTGTCTTGTGCGCCCGAGGATTAATGTCTGGTTGGATGCAAAGCTTGGATCCCGGGACAAACTTTCTTGCCCCTGCAACGGTTTTCAGACCAGAATCCACCTTGCAATAACATGATACAGAATCAACCTGCAAATGTGTGGAGAATATGTTTTCCATAGTGCCGTCAGCTAATTATCACGCAGCAAGTCTGTTTGTTTATCCTAATACAGACATGAATTATGATACAAACTCAAACAGACTACTTTTCTTCTGGCCCGGCAAGATTGACTCAAGACAATCATGAACTTCCTAGTCCCCCAATCTTCTACATAAAAATTTAAGTGTAACCTCCCAAAAGGAATTTGAGATGTGAAATAATTAACCTACACAAGCAAATGGAACATCGTTGTTCCCTCAGTCAGATATCAGCGAATTTTTATCAAACTGATTCCTTGAAAAACTTGATAGATACGTCTTTTTTCTCTCTTTCAGTTTTAGTGCATCTCCATCGAAAAGATGTTTTCACACAGAAAGCAAAACATAAGGATGTTGGCGGATAAAGCGCTTTAAAATCAAATATTTTTCTATAGAATCAGCTGCAAATAACCCACGAAAAGAAGAAACTACAACGCAAAATTTGAAGTAGCTCACGGTACTTCAAACCCCAGGAATCCAAGAAATGCAGTTATAGTATCAATACCAATAAATTCAACTATAGCATCAATAGGAAGTAGCAAAATAAACAAAATAGCCATAAAAAAAAGAGAAGCCATAGATCAGGCAACACTAACCAGTGGCGCTTGAACTCTGAAACCCCGATTTGCACCTGGAGACCTCTCAGTCGTTTGCTCCATAAAAAAAATCTGAACTTCAAAGTCGTACACCCAAATAATTAGAGCTCACAGAGAAAAAGGGGGAAGATGGGGCCTTTTCCTTCACAAACAGATCGAGATCTCAAAAGGTAACAATCCCCAAAGCTGAACAACCCAGTAATTTATCAGAAATCACTGAACATCTCACCAAACCCTGAAAAAAAAGAGCTTTTACCAGGTCATCCGTCCCTTCTTGAATTCTCAAATACAGTCAAGAAAACAGCAATTTGTACCTATTGGGAGTTGGGGACTGTCGTAGCTACTTCAAAAACGTGAAGGACGTCTCTCTCTCTCTCTCTCTCTCTCTCTCTCTCACAGGCGCATATATATATCTATAGATACAAAACATAGCAGAAATACACGATACCCTCGCAGAATATAATTTCCTTTTTGTTTTTGCATCTCTTGACCGTCTGGGGTAGATTTAAAGGTTTATTACGGAAGATTACAGCTGGGCCCATTGCCTTTAGTGTCAACAAACTCGGATTCATCTGTAGAACACATCACTGTATCACCTAATACGATGTGTAATTTAATGTGTGAAAAAATTAAAAGTCTAGCTGCAGGACAAGGAAAGCTGTTGGGATTTTTCAATGTACGCATTAATTATTTAATGGGTCAAGCAAGTGCGTGTGTCTCTCTCTCTCTAGTTTGTGTATGAAATCTTTTTCTCCGTTTATTTGAACTAGGTTTGCCCCCGTGCTATGCACGGGGTAATTTTCTGTCATGAAAATTGAATAATTATTCAATTAAGATAGATAATATCTTTCAATTATATACATCAATCACTCCATTCGTAGTCAAAAGCGGAAAAATAACTCCTTAATTTAAATATGGTGAAAGTGGTTTTCATCAAATACAATCGTATTCATAATAAACGACTATAGGGTATGTTGGTCGATGGTGTTGAAAATACCGTGGTATACTGTGTTGGTGAACCCGTTATCTTCTACTTCGTCTTCTTGCTCATAATATGCTCATAAGAGAAAGGTTAAATCTCTTTTCCTAAATCATGCATATAAGTTTCAAGAGCTTTAGTCTCACATAACATAAATGGTGATTCTCGAATTGGCTCCATGATACCATGTTGTAACATTACATTTCAGATAATCTCTTCCCGAGCAAAAGTGCCCACTCTTAGACTCAATATTTTATGTTATTATTCATGAGATAAGACACCAGCGTCATCCATAGGATGCAAATCAAATTCAAAGTCCGATACCTTAATTCTTTGGAAATGCATAAGTTTGTTTGGATCTTGTTGTGAAACTTCGTAAGACTGATGTAGTGTAAGACTGCAAACAACTGTAAGATTGCTTATTTGCGCGGCTGCACTTATAGAAGGCTGCAATAATTTGTATGACTGCAAACTTCATATGAGTGCTTCAATATAAGACTGCGAGCTATAAGACAGCTTAATTGCGCTTTGGCAATTTTGGACGACTGAAGTAATTTGTAAGAGTGTACGACTGTGAACTTCATAATTTTGGCGTAACTTGTAAGAGTGTACGACTGCGAACTTCGTATGACTGCAGTGATTTGTAGGAGTGGCACGACTGCGAACTTCGGAAGACTACTTCAGTTTATGGCTATGTACAATGTAAGACTGCTAACTTATGTTATGTTATATTATATTATTATATTATATTATATTATATTATATTATATTATATTATATTATATTATATTATATATATTATATTATATTATATTATATTATCTTGTACTATATTGTACTACCTCAGTCCCACTTATTTCTTCCCATCTTTCTATTTCGGGCGTCCCACATAATTCTTCTCATTTCCATTTTTGGTAAAAAATTATCCCACTAATTAAACTAATTACATCATTAATATTAAAAAAAGTCTTCTCGATTTGCATGTCTACTAATAACTTTTCTCTCTCCATACCTCAAAAGGTGTACTATAATATTAAAATAATGTGATTTCTTAATCTCCGTGCCCACTAATCTTCGGGAACATTTAAATGGGACGGAGGAAGTATTATATTATACTATATTTATTATGTTATACTATATTTTATTTATGCAATACTTTATACTATAAATATTATATTATATAATTATATATATGTTGTATTATATTATGTATGAAGTATTTTATTTTACCTTATATAATATTATATTATATTACTTTATATAATTAACATAATACAAATATTAAATTATATTGCATCATATTAGATCATATCATGTTAAAATTATATTATACTACCTCCGTCCCAAACGGTTATGGACATTTGGAGTACGGCACGATTTTTAAGAAATTGAATATTTTAATAATATAGTACAATTAAAAGGTAAAAAAGGGTATATTTTGGCACGTCTTTTAAGAATATTTAATAGTATTATATTGATTGTTTGTGGTAGTTTTTTTATATAAAAGGAAATGTCCAAAACGGTTTGGGACGCCCGATATAGTAAAATGTCCAAAACGGTTTGGGACGGAGGGAGTATTAAACTATTTATATCATATAATGTTATATCGTATTATGTTATATTTTATTAAATTAAATTCATTATATCATGCAAGAATCTTGGCCAGTATGTGAATGCAGTTTTCTCACAAACCCAATGTGTGTTGTTCACAGTCACATGGAGCAGGACTGCTGACGCATCTCTCCAAGTGTTGTTCACGTGTGTCTCATTAATTTCAGGTTCAAAGTCGTTGTTATGAAAATTGAATTCAATTAAGATGGATTATCTCTTTCAATTATATATACAGCAATCATTCAATTCGTAATTAAAAGCGGTAGAGTACTACAACTCCTTAATTTAAATACAGGGAAACAGGTTTTCATAAAATACAATGTAGTCATAATAAACGACGATACGATACGTTGGTTGATTGTGTGGAAAACACCGTGGTATACTATGTTGGTGGACCCGTTATCTTGTACGTCGTCTTCTTTGATGCTCATAATATGCTCATAAGAGAAAGGTTAAATCTCTTTCCTAAATCATGCACTTTCAAAAGCTTTAGTCTCAGATAACATAAATGGCGATTCTCGAATATGCTCGATGATAATATGTTTCAACATTACATTTTAGATACTCTCTTCCCACGCGAAAGTGTACCATTCTTAGACTCAATATTTTATGCTATCATTCATGAGATAAGACATCAGCGTCATCCATGGGATGCAAATCAAATTCAAAGTCTGATACCAAAATTCCAGTCTGATACCAAAATTCTATGGAAATGCAGAAGTTTGTTTCGATCTTGTTGTGAAACTTCGTCAGTTGCTTTAGTGTAAGACTGCAAACAATTGTAACACTGCTCTTTTGCCCGACTGCACTTGTAGAAGGCTGCAAGAATTTGTATGACTCCAAACTTCGTTGGACTGCTTCAGTGTAAGACTGCGAACTCTAAGAGCACTTAATTGCGCTTTGGCAATTTTGGAAGAATGCAGTAATTTGTAAGAGTGTACGACTGCGAACTTCGTATGACTAAAGTAATTTGTAAGGTACGACTGCGAACTTCGTAAGAATACTTCAGTGTAAGGCTATGTACAAATGTAAGACTGCAATTTTGGAAAACTGCAGTAATTTGTATGACTATATGAATCCGGAATCATTTAATGTGTCCACATATAAAGCAATCTCCCAATAGAAAAAGATTTAACATTAACGTTATCAGCATAAGATAATAGCTGAAAACACCTATGTTCAGAAGCTAACTAAGAAACTAAATTACAACACATTAAGCGGTAAGGAGAAAATAGTCGAACAATGCCATCGTCCAAGCTATGGCTCTTCTTTGATGCTTTGTCCAGGGATCGATTGGGATAAACAATGGACTTGTATCAAACAACGCCCTGCCATTGTTGCTATGGTAGTCTTCTATTGGAGGGCAGAAGATGTTGATGCAAGATCTTTTTAAAAACGAAAATGATTAAGAAATTAAGAAGTCGTTGTTACACAGCTATTAACGATAAGGTCTTTGTAAATGGACATTAAAAAACTCGCCAACTCAATCACAACTTTTGAACTATAAATAGTACATGCCTTTGCTAGCGGAACTCTCACAATCAACATTGGGAAGAAAATCTTAGTAAAAAAAAATGGAATAAGTACTATAAACATATCATGCATAAACCAACAAAAATTGTTACAAAAACATCGTCCACGTATTCTAATCACTGTACCTTCGAAAGATCTTCGCCTAGTGCCAAAAATGATTCCACGCCCCACGTGCAGATTGAAATGTAGAACAAAAAAATCAACTATCCCCAAATGAACCTGTTTCACACATAATTGGCTAGCAAATCGAAAATACAAATAAAAGCGTCAATTAATAGTAGATCTTAAACAGGTCCCACGCAACATTAGCTCGTAATTACCCTCGAGGCCAAAATATGCAATTCTGATGAGGGAACAGAAAAGGTTACGATCACCAATGCCGTCACATTATGTGTTTTCTTACGACATTTTTAGTAAATACATGATTGATTATTGCAACAATAAAAGGCTAAAAAACTGTAAACCGCGGACCACTCTTGATTGGCAGAAATTGGAAATTTACCCTTGGATTAAATTTTGATCTTAGGCATACCAAGGAGAGCCCTGCTAATTCATCTTTCTTCTCTTGACACTTTAAAAGCAATAAAAGCCATATCTATTGCTCTGTTCTTTAATGATGATCGATATGTTTCCTTTCGCTGTTTGCAAGAGAATAAGCGGGGAGAAAAAATGAAAATCATTAGTTCAAGAAAAGCATAATCACTGGGATAAAGACATTGTTCTTGCCATATGGGATCAAAAACAACAAAAAATATCAATTAAAATAGTAAATACTCACCGAGTAATCAAAACATGGGTGTGCCCTAGTCGATTGATTATGGTAAGATCAGCCAAAGATCAACTTGGCCCTTTATTCTCTCCCTAAAAAAGCACTTGATTGCAATCTCCAAATATATATCTTTCTCACGATCATCTTGACATCAAAGCGGTTGAAATCTGCCTCGGCTCTACCACATTTTCGATAATGTTAAACAAAGAGCTCCATCAATAAAATCAACCCTTCATGAGAAGGTTAATATTAGTAGTATAGTGTTTAATGAACCTCGCACCTTGCGATGTATGCCCCCTCTGATATAGTAAGTAATATTAAAAAAATATCAAACATGGATAGGAATAAAAAAAAGATCCAAGGAAAGAACCCAAAGGCGACATAACGATTCTTGAAGTAAACCACAAGTTAAAGATTAAATCACAAAAGATCCATAAGATGAAAACTCCTCCACCGGCGTGAGTGAAGACTCTTTTTGGGCGAAGGACGGAAGCGGAAGGGATCGCATGGATGGCGAGATCACGAAGCCCGATCCAGCGTACACGTCAGCAACCTTACTCTCCGGCCTCCACTCCGCTCTCCCGAGCGGTGGCCATCATGCGAGCAGAAGTTCGATTAGAATAAAATGACCTCAAAAAATATAGAAGAGAAGAGCAGAGCAGAGACAATTTATTACGTAAGAGCTTATATATGGCTGGATAATATGACAAACTCACTGAGATGATTAGTTGCAAACTGCAGTTCGATGTCGTCTCGAGAGCGTGAGTGGAGGAGCCATAACGCCCGCGTTATTACTTTATTTCAAACAAACAAACAAAAGCATATAATGTAAAATTAATAAGGTATAGAAACCTCATTTTATAAGCTAAATGATCTTTACTCACATGAGATTGTTCAGAGGTAGCCTTAAGGAGTTATACTCTGGTGCGATCTTACAGATGTGTTCTTCCCACAACTCTGTTCAATAGGGCTCTCAAAGTTAGAAGATCAGCTTTGAAAATTAAAAAATGTAGAACATAGGTATTGTTTGCGGATTAAGCTTGCCAATATATACCAAAACTGGCATTTGTAGACAGTTTCTGAAATCTCAAAAGGCACAACAGAAACTTGACAATGATAGCGAATATATACGCTCGAAATAAAAGTAAAAGAACTCACGTTTAAGTAGATTGTTACGTCGATGTTTATTATATCACCATCCTGCAGAAGAAAAAAATGACGTAAAAAAATGTAAAGGTAAACATAAATCAAATTAGCAGTAGGAGAAAGCTACAGAACACAACATACGACCTGCAATTGTCGTGAATCAGGTATTCCATGGCACATGCATTCATTAACTGATGTGCATACACTATTAGGAAAACCACCGTACCCTAACGGCGGGATATGCCCTAGCGTCGATGATCATTTGATGCACCGCTTTATCAATCTCATTCGTAGTCACCAACGGCTGTGAAGATTTTCAGAAATGAAAGAAAAAGTATAAGCCAATAATGGTGCAACATTTCAATTTTTTCCAACGAATTATAATTCGATCGAAAGAGCTAATTGGTTATTCTTGGAAACTACCACTTCTTACCCGAACTAATGTTCCTGCAAAGTCCACCTCCCGAGCAGCAAGTTCACACGTAGCCCTCATAAGCGCGATACCTTCAGCATCATGAATTTGATGCTCGCTTGCTATTTCGGGCAAAGCTTTCGAACCAACATAAGGGGGTTTGGGAATATGATTGGGCACGGGCAGTGATGGTGAAACCTTTCCATGGAACAAAGGAGGTCTCTTTTCGCCGGAGATGAACTTTGAAGCTCACGTTCTCTGTACTAAAGAAACCTAGGCATGTTAATAGACACAACCCCCCCCCCCGAAACTAAACAATCCCCCACATAAAATCTTCTACAAATGGAAACCTTCAAAGCAGTAAAGCTGATCCTCCTCCGTCGCCGCCGTAACCCTCAAAACCACCCCAATAACCCATCGCCGCCGACGACCTTTCAACAAAACCAAGGCCGGCGCCGCAGGACGAGAAAAGCAGCAGTCGTCGCAGACGTATAGCCTAGGAACCTCGTCGGAATCTCCTATCCCATTGCACCTCGTATGCTGCCAGCCGTCGCAAACGTCGCACCACCATCCTCTCGCCGTCGTCGTCCTTGGCAACGCACCTACACCTCATCGTCCAAGAATCCCAACCCCCTTCGTACCTCAATCCGCCGCCGCCGTCGAAGATTCCGACGGCCCTGAAGGTCACCTCGACCCCGACTCGACGTAGCCGAACAAAACCTCGCCGTCGTCGACACATTCCAAGCCCACCAACTCAGTCACTTCTAGGCATTTCATCGAACAGTAGGTGTCCCTCATCGCAGTCTGAATCGCAAGCTTCAGATCGCCCACCGTCGCATAGGTCGGAACCGACATATTCCCTGGTCTTATTAGCGTACTTCCACGGAAGCTCGCCGTCCGGATCGGCATCAATCGAGCTCGTCGCCAGTGCACAGATGAACCTCAGCGACTGATCATACTCATCCCTGGACATCCACTCCTTGGCGAACACCTTAGAGTTGAGCACCGCCTGAAACGCCGACCTCAGCCCTTCGCCGCCTCCGCCGCCTCCCAGGAGCAGATTCTCGTACAGGTATGCCATATCCTCTATATGTCCGAACCCATCAGATTCTGATCTCAACCATGCCCTACTCGCAGCGAGTTACCTCCCCTGCTCGAAAATTGGAGGAAGAAGCCTTCTCCTTGTGGCTCATCTGATGATATATCTCTCGGCTCTCGCTAGCGAAGAAACCTCGGACCGCCCGCCGAAGCTCTCATTCCTGGCCGACCTCGACCACCCAGCAATCGACGACGCCGGCTTGGGTGGGAGATCGAAAGCCTTCCCCCAGTCGCGGGCTTCGACGACCCACGAACGATTCTTCTTACCCTGTTAATGAAAATACTTTTCGTTTGGTTGGACTCTTCGTTTTATGAGCATAGTCTAATAAGATTATCATTTATGGCATGAGCGAGTGGACTTTATTAGGCTCTTGGACTGCCTCTGAAAGCAAAAGGTGAATAAAATCATTATTGGGCTGCAACGTCAACAGATTTGTTCACATGTCAATCAAATGCAACGAATTTGGTCCAAAAAAATAGACTGTTTAAATGCAACTTGTTGCCACGTGTCTATCACAATAGGGTCCCTATCCTACTTTTATATTATATAGATTACATTAAATAACTCACCTTATGTTATGATGATTAACAGGAAATTAGCTACTATATAGAGAAAACTAAAATCTGCCATAAAAATAAATAAATGTTTGAATTTTAAAGAGTTGACATAGTGGAGTCCAAGAAGAAAATAACGATGTGAATGTAGCATGAATTGGCACACAAGTTGATTGCTCTGCTTAACTAACCTGGGAGGAAATGAGTTATATATAACCAAATAATGAAATCTTTGTATAGCAAGAGGCAATAATAATTAATTTAATTTGGTGGAGACAAACCAGCAGTAGCAGCAGATCTCACCCCAACCATCATCGATGTCCACATAAAATCAATTTCTTCAAACAATAACATACAAACAAATAGAGAAAGGATTATAAATAAATAAATAAATCGCAGTTGACAATACCAAACCAACCAAGATTGCTGCGACTTCCTACGTATGTTAGTTATTCTAGGTGTGCCGTAAGACAAAACTTGTGAGTGTGTATAGGCAAAGCATCAAATTAAAGGAATTCGTTTCACTACTTTCAAGTCGCTCTCTTCTGCGAAGAATAAAATCAAGAAAACAATGATGAAAACTGATAGAAGATCGTTAACAAGTCTTCTAGTTTATAAGCTGGTCAACACGACATGTAGTTTATCTTGCTGATTGACTGCGCTCATGCATAACCTGAAGAAGTTATGTAGGAATTCGTTTCATCCACCTACTAAGATCATTTTCCCCTAGTAATAATTCGGTATAATAAAAACATGTCCACAAACAATAGATAAGATAACATGTCAAATGTTAAAGAAGAAAGAAAAAGTTAAGTTCGACAAAATCTTTTCCCAATACATTGTAGTTATCAACTCTTGGATTTCTTTCTAGCAGATGACGCGGCAATATATGTTTCTGCATCAATGTCTTTGAAGGCCGAACCGCGCCTCCCCGATTCCTTTGTTTTTTTCTGGACAACAAACAATAGATAAAATAAAAACATGCCAGTTAAAATGTTGTTTAGAAATATTTAAGTTGAACGAAAAAAATATTTCTTTTGTTTTTGCGCAATTACCTTCAAAGATGATGCCATTTTGGTTATGTCATTCTCTTCCTGGATTTGTGGATTAGTTCTCACGGGTTCCTGCAAATTAAAGCAATGTCACACATGAGATTGGACATTCAGATTGAGAAGCCTGAGATATTTAGCTAGTACCTCAGGAGGAACAAATGCTTCTTCACGTTTCCTTTTGTTTTCAGTTTTTTTCTCTGCTTGTTTCTCTTGCTTTTCCTGCCACTTCTTTGCCTGCTTCTTCTTGTCACTTAAGAAATATTCCCCACTTTCCAATTGCAGATCAACCTTAAGATATGAAACAGGGGAGACGAGTATATTGGTAAGACTATGGAGCCACATCGATAAAGAAAGAGCAACAGCAGTTTTGCAGAAGAGAACTTTATCACATTAATGGATCCTTTAGCAAGTAAAGAAAGACCAAATTCGGTATCACGTGCAAAACAGAAATGTAGTCAGACCACGTGACTTGCTATTTGGCTATCACCACACAATTCTGCTGCCAGAGCCAAAGTCAGAAATTTGATACTACGAATTTCTACTGACTGACTGGATGCAGATCATTCGAGTCGAGGAATTTAAGCATAGCTAGCAGAACACTAAACCGCAATACTAGCTACAGCATATTCATATTGAAAGGTGTAACATTTCCACATTAAATACGATACGAGACTGGCAATTCAGCAGTATTTAGTTCAAAATTTGACTTTTACCTTACTAGGTTGTTGCGGTGGAGGGAACGGAGTATAAGGTTTCTTCTCAACAGCCTTAACTTTCTTTTGTTTGACATTTTTCCTGGAAGCCGAAAAAAGAAAAAACTGTCAGCCACTGCTATGAAATGAATGCTTATCTGAATTGTGTAGTAAGACGACGTACTTCTTAAAACTGGGAAGAAATCTGTCCCAATTCTCTTCTGCAAGCGCAGGATCTTTAGCAAGTTCTCTCTTTATCATTAGAATCTAGGAAGAAAATAAATAACACCCAACCCTCGATAAAACACAGTCAAATGGAAATTTATTAGCACGAGATATGGTCATCACCTTAATATGATATACTGGATGCATTTTGTTAGTGATGCAGTCTTCCACAATCTTCCTCACTTGTTTTAGACCCTTATATGAACCCATCGTCGCAACAGTGTTTCCCTACAGTCAAAGACAAGACCTACTCAGAATGGGGATTGCTTGGCTTACCTAATTAGTAATACCTCACAATCAATCAACATATTAGTAGTTACGCCAATGAAGTTCGAAAGATAGTAACCACTGACCTCAACCAGGATGTAACAACCGGTTAAAATTTCAAGAGCCTGCAATATTACCATCTCTAATGAATACTTTTTACAGAAGGCACTTAAAGAAAGGGAGAACTAAGTCCGTATTATACGTTAAAAGAAACACCGTATGAGGAGTTCAATAAACTAGCAACGACGTCACACTCCCCCGATCAAAATCAAATAGTTATCACTTTGGAAAGACCTTTAATCATTTCAAGCGAATAACTACTAATGATGATCGATTCAGACCTTTAGTGTAGACGAATTGGGGCCAATAAGATGTTGCCTTCTCTTCACAAAACGTTCCTGCAGACAGAGACTACATAGAATTTAGCAAACACGGTCGACTTCAAACACCATTTACAAGAACGTATTAAAAAGCATGAACCTTTTTGCCAACCAAATTGCCAATCTTGATAATGTCACAGTGCATTTCATCGCCAAGTATTTTAATGGCCTGAGGAGCGGGGACACTTCTTGAGAGAAGCTTAATAAGATCCCTTGCCTTGATTATAATATAGGGATCTCTGGTCTTCCTAGTAGTCGAAACCGTCATACTACCTTCAACCAAATTCAATTCGCCAGCAATCCCATGCTCCTTCAAAGCGCCTCGGACAAACGGCCAACACTCTTGCAGGTACTTTTCTCTGTAGCGAGGAAAAAGGGTTGAAAAGGAGCTGACCTCAAGCATCCCTGTTTCGTTCCAAGAAGGGTCGAACTTTTCTATCTTCCATTTGTCAATGCTGGGATCATCCCACGGCTTGTCCTTTTTGTGCTTCCCTTTGTATCTCGGACGAGATGGGTTTTCCACAGCACCTATTGCTTCAGTGTCGGACATCCTTTTAGCTCTCTAAGTTAATAGAAGGTTATTGGCAGTGTTTCGGCTGCTATAGACAGCAAGGTAACGATTGGGTGAATCTAATTATGTGAAGCATCGACGGAATCAGAGGGTGGTCGGGGGGTCGGCGGCGGGCGCGTTGGTAGCGTCGACATTGATTTTTATTTTTCTATTTTTATTTTTTGTGAAGATTAATTTCGGGTGGAGGAAGAAGATTTAAAGAGAACCCTAAATTGACCTCTTAGACTGGGCTGGGCTGTTAATATTATAGTTATTACGTAGGCCCATTCCAACTAAAATCTACTTAATATTTCGAAATTTCATCAGTATTAAATTAAGGAAATGACTTAGTTTATTAATAATATTAATATTAGTACAAATTTAATTGGAAAGCTCCTCTATATTTAATATTTTTTTATGACGAATGATATGCATAAATAATATGATTAGCGTTAGATAAAGCTGACTAATTAATTAGCGAGAGTCTATTATTTAACATGGAAAATGAGAGCTTTGCCCCTTCGAAAAAAAAAAGATTGGAAAATGATGAGCATGATGCAGAAGGAGGAATTCTGGCCACTTAATAATAATCTCAGTAAACAAAGCGAACACTAGTATATGAAATTGATCTGCATTATTACGTACCACAACTGGTTCCCTGCTTCTCATCATACATACATACATACATACTAGATTTGGCAAGAGAAGCAAGTCTGTAATAATAAATAAATGTGATTTCCTTAATTTTATGGTGAATTCAAGCAGCCAGGCTGTGCTTGCACGATAAACCATTGGGCAATAAAAATTCCTTATATGGATACGACGGATGCAAATATTAAATTTTCACATCATAAATGGTTTTCCATGTTTAGATTTTGTTGAGAATGATAATCCGAATTACTTACTATACAGTCATGCTTGGCCAATTCAGCCCTGAATTTCCACCATCTTCATCATCTTCGCTTCAAGCATCCCAGGGTAAAGATTTATTTTGTAAAAATATGTTGCCAGAGATAGTCATTTATTCATCCTGCATATACAACAAGTGGCTACTACTTCACATCATACTCGACGCAATTGAAATGCAATCGAGTTTATGAATCTCTCCTAAAACAAAACACTTCTCTGTCCAGCTGATGACCTGTATGTAACCACACTACATGATATGCTATACTACTATGCAAGCAACTGTAGGTTTACAAAAAAAAATGAACTCTTGCAATGCCTTCAATTAGGAGGGCTTGTGAAAGAGATTGAAAAATTAAAATGCATGAGATTACAGAAGAATCCATACATAAAAATTAATACACACGCACATGGGCTTATTATTATTTTTACATGTAATGTACACATACTGTATTTCACAAGTGCCTTCCTTCCATATTAAACTGCAGCCAAAAAGACAAAACAATCTATCTATCTTCAAACTGGCATCGTTTGCAGTCTTAAATGCTTGTATTTCTGCTCCTTATTGAAGCACCTTGCAGCCTCGGTGAATCCTTGAGACAATACATGTTTCAGAGCATCCACACCCTCTTCTAATGCTGCATCAATCTGTATCAACAGCAAGCGTATTGTTTGGGGGTGAGTGCATCATAAACTTTATAAACAAGTACATCGAGCAAAGCAAAGAAACCAACCAAACATCAACCTTATTTCAAACGGTTGGGATGCAAAAGTCAAATATTTGTTCAATTTCTGACAGTCTTAAGACATACTTACACGATGTTACAATATGATCGACCTCATTTCGTTTTTTTTTCGCGGGATAAAAAATCGATGTTTGACTGCAAGCAGATGTAAGAAAAGCCATACCCTTTCTCGAGCACTAACATTGAATTTCTGGAGCAAGAATGCTTTTGGATCCATTTGACCAGGTGGCCTCCCAATACCTACGAATAGATAGAATTGCACCAAATTCTCTGGATCGAGCACAAGTCCGCAATTATCATGGATTACATATTTACTCACCAATTCTTAAACGAGGAAATTCTCGATTTCCCCGGAAATGGTAAATCACACTCTTCAGCCTAAAGGAAAGCAAAAAACGTGCAACGCATGAGCATACTCCACCAGAATAAAGGTTTCCCCTCCATCAGCAGACATATGTCGACTTCAACTGAACAATATTGTTTGTACCATAACAATTTAAAAAGAAAAACTCATACCCATTGTGTCTTCCATGATTTCCTTTAGGATGGAGACGAAGCACCCCACAAGGAAGATCCATGTCATCATGAAACTGAAAATTAGAAAGGAAGGAGGAACGGAATCAGAACGAACTATTGCACGTCGTTTGAAACATCAAGTTAGAATTTCTGGAAAGGACATACGACTAGCACTCGGTCAAGGGGAAGCTTATAATATGCTGCAAGGGGACCGCTCTGGCAGAAGAAATGGAGAAGCAATAAGTCAGTAACTGATTTCGTCCAATCCAACAAAACATTACTAGTCACTTCCTAAACCATCAGCCTGCAAACACGTAATTTACTGGTATATCTGAATTATCGAACAAAAGATTGCGAGTGAAAAAACAAATCATAGCTCTATGCTTACAGATTCACCACTCAAGTTCATGTATGTCTGGGGTTTTGCCAAGAAAACAGGAGCTCCACCAACAAGGCCTGATGCGAACATAGAAAAAAGCTAACACAAGTCATTGTAAGGACATAAATAGAACCGCCGTGAAGCGAACGTTCTGTAAGAATGGAAAAAAACATGACGGGCAAGCGTTAAAAGCACGACCTTTGCCAAATACAGCTCTGCAGTGGACGGAATCCATAGGGATGTCATGTGATTTTGCAAATGCATCGATGAATTCAAAGCCCACATTGTGCCGGGTCCCTATAAACTTTTCTCCTGGATTGCCCAACCCTACAAGAAGCCATGGCCGTGGATTTAGTAGCATAGATTTGGAGCAAAAACTACGCTTCATCAGCGGAGATGTAACCGCGCAGCAGCGGATTGCCGCACACAGCCGCTTACTCAGAGATCTCATTTTCTTGCCTCTGTGTGCCTAAATTGATTAGGAGGTTAGTGGCAAGAGATAATAGAAAGTTAATGGCAGTGTTTCGGCTGCTAGAGACAGCAAGGTAATGATTGGGCCAATCTAATTATGTATGCACTAGAGAAGCAGCGACGGGATCAGAGGGTAGTCAGGGGTTCGGCGGCGGCGCGTTCGTAGCGTCGACATTGAATTTTCTTTTTTATTTTTGTTAGAAGATTAAGGGGTTTTTACACATAAGTACCTATTTGGAAAAAACTTGTAATTTAGTACCCAATCAGGATTTTTTATATATAGGTACCTAACAGAATAAATTTTTTGCACATAGGTACCCGACCCCCGAAAGTACATCATACAACACATTTGGGTACCTTACATAATAGAAAATGGCAGGACGTATGTTATATTTAGGTACGTCCTATGTAACACACAGGCATGCCGTAGGTACGACGTATGTTATATTTACGTACCCTATATCAACACATTTGGGTACCCTATATAACAGAAAATGGTACGACGTATGTTATATTTAGGTACGCCCTATGTAACACACAGGCATGCCGTAGGTACGACGTATGCTATACTTAGGTATCCTATATCAACGTGTTATGGTACGCAATATACACACAGGAAGGTACGACATGACTAAAGAACTGGTAAAATTAAACCGGGTACCTATCTATAAAATTTTCTGACATGGGTAGTTATGTGTAAAAAATTTATTCAATTGGTATTTTTTTTGTAGATTCACCGAAGATTAATTCGCGTCCAAGGGGAAAAAGAAATTAAAAAAGAACCCCAAATTGACATCTTAGCATGGGCTGGGCTGTTAATATTATAGTTGTTATCTAGGCCCATTCCAACTAAATTACTAAAATCTTTTTCGAAATTTCATCAGCTTTAAATTAAGGAAAGTTATTAGTAATATTAATATTGCGAGTTCGAGAAATCTTGAACCATAAACAATTGACCCAAAACGGTGGCGCGACAAAATTCTAAGGCTATGAGTCTCTTGAATTTATACATATTACCTTCAATTTCGATTAGAAACATGATTCGATCTACAAATATATTTTTTGCGTCGAAAGATTTCTGAAAAAACTCATCGAAAATTGTACATAAAATTCGATAAGCAAGATACATTAATTGGTACATACAATGAGAATTGTAATGGGACGTAGGATCGCGTTCCCCCAAAATGACATGCTTCACAGGCTCGAAAGATATGCATATTATCTTTCTTGGGTAGGTCTATTATCATGTTGTAGTAGGTTTCTCCGTACGTATCTAATTATGTTTTTTTTTCTTAATGTACGGGCTAAGTTGCATTAGTTTAGCGTACTGTTTTCTCTCTCAAGTGTCTCATCATTTTGCGAAGTTGCTTGAGCATATATCTGTAACCACCTTGAACCTTGAATTGAACCATTACCCAACGAAAGGAGTTTATATTTCGAACTTTGAAAGCTTGATAGAGCTTGTTTATGGGGAATCTGATTTTTAGCTCTTCATATAGCTGCTTTCAAAAACGCCTAAACAATCGGCTTAAAATATGGCTCAGTTAACTCACTCTCTCTCACACACACACACATCCAAATGTCATTTAGGAACTAATCGCCACAACTAAGCCTCGCACCAATTTTGTTCCAACCTCGTCTATGCTTAAATCTTTACTCAAATGCTAACGTGCAGGTGCAACCACTTTGTATTCAAATCCCTACTGTAGTGTCATTCAAAATTAAAACAAAAATTGAAAGAAAAAGAACCATATGAATGATACGATACTCGAAAGAAACAAATTGCCTCACACAACAAGATTCTCTTAAACCTGCTGACAAATTCGCAACTTGATCAAATTCGGTTCATGCCCTGAGAAAAATAAAGATAAACAGTCATGTTGAATTGCATGAGCAGCAGGAAAAGTTGCAGTTGCTACGCAGCAAAAATAGAAATTAGCATGCATATGATGAGGCATTAGGAACATTGTCGTTGATACAGGGGATCAACAAGAACAATATCACAAAAAAATGATGCCTATTCACCTAATAGAATCTAATGCAGCTAGGCCTAAGGATACTCGGTTGGTGATATAATATATCAACTGCCAAACGTGCACATATAGACACAAGAACAAATTAACAGTTTAACTACCGGTATACAGAACGTTTCACTTTGCCAATGTATGAGTTGTCAGTGGAAATGATAACAATCTTATCTCCAGCCAAAATATGAGACGGTACCTATACACCGAATAGAATCTAATGCAGCTAGGCCTAAGGATACTCGGATGGTGATATAATATTTCAACTGCCTAACACGCAAATATAGACACAAGAACAGTTAACAGTTTAACTACCAGTATACAGAGCGTTTCACTCACTTGCCAATGTATGAGTTGTCAGTGGTATTGATAGCAATCTTATCTCCAGCCAAAATATGAGACGGTACCTATATAGGTTGCAAAAAAATGTTGCAACAGCGAGATATGTTTGACGAAAAATGAACTTGGTAACAATTCCAGGATTGTATAAAGTTGCAAGGATAAGAACAGTGAGGTCCCCCAATTCGAGGAAAGTTTACCTGAACCATAAGCCCATTTTCCAACAATACCTTCTTGTAACTGCCAAAGTGAAAATAAAAGCAAAACTGATTTAGTAAAAGAACATAGAAGATAAACATGTAAACCAACAATGTGGGAATCCTGTCATAAACACCAAGAATTTTCGGATTGCTAGTAATGGCTCAAAGACCAAAAATCAAATTAGAGTACTTACGGAGTGGGTCCGCTCCCCTTAAGTGCTTCAGCTGCTTCAGTAACGGTACATGTTACTCGATCTGGAATTGATGCTGACAGTGCCCTCCCATCATAAAGCTCGACTGATATTCTCCTATCGTCTGTGTAAGAAAGGGAATATTAAAAGGCACGTCAAAGTACAGTCAAAGATTCAAAAATAACTGATAACTCATGCAACCTAGCAACGCTAATGTATTAACTTTCCAAGCAGGCAAAGTATAGCATCTTCAAAATTATAGACATATAGAGCAAAAACAGCTTATTTCACTAGACTTGGCAGCAATTTTAGAAATGGTAACATCATAAAGTAATAGATGCTGACGAAATGGAACAGAGCCAAAAGAGACAAAGGTGCAGCTAATACCTTGAAGGTATATAATTGATTCACCAAACAAAAATTTTGGCACATCTAGTTGGCTGTATGTTTCGTTGCTGGAAAAGTAACGCCAGTGAACTCCATTACGGATTCAAGACACATAGATCGTGTTATATCATTTCAAATGAGAAAGCAAATAACTCACTCCATTAGCACGACATTTCCAGTTTCATCATCGGTGTATAAGTATGTTAATGCTTTCTCCTGAACATAAACCTCTGCATATATCAATTACGATATTTAGTGGAAATATTTTTTACTTTGATCAAGAGTTTAAGGATAAAAGCAATACTTTCAACAGGTTCATCAGTACGGAGTCTCTCATTGACCTTGCTTCCACTATCAACATCCCGCATCTCAACCTGTCGGCAATTTGTCAAGCTCAGATGTAACAATTGAAATGGTTCTTCTTTTCCACGTACTTAATATGCATTCACTCATGACATGTATAAACCGAGAAAGGGACCTGTATGATAGCCCCACCCCTTCCTTGGGTAGTATGCTGCGCTTTTACCACCTAAAATAAATCAGACATGTTAATTGTTATGAAAAACGGTGGCAAATATCAACCATTTGAAGTACATGGCCGATAGAAGAAGAAAAATGACTACTCAATAATCACCTGATAAATCTTTCCTGTGCCAGCGCCAGAATGGAAACAAAAAACCATGCTAAAGCATTAGTAGGAGAACACTTAGGATTACTGAGTTAGTATTATGCAGAATCAATATAGCAAAACCCAGCAAACCTCTTCTTTCAATGACGTTTCCCGGTCTCACCTGAACAGGATAATGATAGATATGGTATTTTAAGAAGTATCACCCAGCTATAAATCAGTTGAGGATATTTAGAAAAGGAAAGAACAAGTGAGACATACATCGGCGCCTGAGAATCTTGCGCAACGGATCTGTGTGGCGGACCACGTCGATGGTGACAGAATCGATGGCTGAAGTATAATCTTCATCGTCAGTGATGGATAATCGTAATAGAATGGATTAAGCCGAACGCAAGCAGATGTACCCGCGCAGCAGCGGATTGCCGCACACAGCCGTTTACTAAGAGATCTCATTTTCTTGCCTCTGTACCTAAACTGATTAGAAGGTTAATGGCAAGAGATAATAGAAGGATAAAGGCAGTGTTTCGGCTGCTAGAGACAGCAAGCTAACGATTGGGTCAATCTAATTATGTCTAATCTAGAAGCATCGACGGAATCAGAGGGTGGTCATGGTCAGAGGGTCGACAACGACATTGATTGTTATTTTTTATTTTTTTTAGAAGATTAATTCGCGTCGAGGAGGAACAAGAAATTAAAGAAGACCCCTAAATTGACCTCTTAGCCTGGGGCTGGGCTGTTAATTGTATGTAAGGACCCGAGTAAAGATCGAGCAAATAGCAATAAGATGATTTAGTTAATTAGTCCATGAAGGGTTTTAGATATATATGTTGCCTTGATGTATTGAACAATTAAGCAAAAAATTAATTAATTTTATCTTCAACTTCATCTTCTCCATCTCTTCTCATCAATGTTTCTTCTCCTTCCCTAAATTCTTCACCTTCTCAATCTTCTAATAATCTCTCTTAACCTCTCTAATTCCCTAATTCTCATGATCGTCCGTCGATCATTCGAGCGCCCTTCGATCTCTCTTTCTTTCGATATATATAAGCGCACACCAAGTGTTCGATAAACTACGTGTAAGAAGCCGATCGTATTCGGTTGAGATCTTACAAGTGGTATCAGAGCAGTCGATTCTCGGCTCGGGATTTTAGCGATGTTTCGTCTTCCTATTTTCAAGACGCCTCACCTCTTTGATGAAACGGAACCTATTGCTTGGATAGAGGAATGCAATCGATACTTCGAGGCGTTGACGACCATTAGTGATGTTGAGCGAACGAAGGTCGCCTACCTCTACGTCGAAGGCAAGGCTTGGGAATGGCTTGAATGTGGTGGAAGAGAAGCCACAAGAACCTCTTCTTGAGGTGGAGAATGTCGAGCCAAGACAGCTACTTGGTGCTGAAATTTCAGAAAATCCTGAAGGTGCTGAAATTCAAGCTGCTGACTTTGTCGGAATGTAAGTTTTCAGAGCACGAGGTGGATGCTATTCCAACAAGGGAAGAGAGTGTTTTCAAGCCACGTATGAGGTCAACATCTGAGTCAGAGGGGAGCTCGGAGATTGAAGAGAATGATGATGAAACATCAGAGGAAAAGTGGTCAGAAAACACATAAAAGTCTGGTAGAGAAGTTGTGGCTGAGTTTGATGCTTCGCTAAACAAATCTAGGGTCGTGCATGCTATGAAGACCAAGAAGCCTGAAAAGGGTAGCTGTAGATGGGTCAAGAAAGGGACTCATTTGGCTAGGAAGGAAAGATCTTCACGTGGAATGAAGATGGTGAGCTCGAAGTTCCAAGTTAGCTCGAAATGGGAATTTCAAGCCGCATCGTTTTGACAAGGTTTCCTTCGAGGCTCGAAGCTGCTAGAAGCTTGAAGACCAACCAGAGAAGGTTTTCTTAGTCGAAGTGGAGCCTTGATTGAGGTTGCAGGCAAATCAAACAAGAGTCTACTAGTTTCAGATGCTGAAATCGAAGGCTAAAGGCGCTGGTTCTGGTATGATATTGAGGCGAGTGTGGTTATGTGTTTGGACAGTAAGGTCGATGCTCAGTCAACTAATTGAGAGTTCTAGGCTCAAGGTGGAGATTTTTAGAGTTAATGAGCCTAAACTCGGATTATCAAAGCTTGGAGAGTCAATCAAGGGCTGATTATGATCACTGTTGAACAAGTTCATTCTTAGCTGGAGATTTATCCAAGTCTGATCCAAGTTTAAATGTGAGCCGTTGATCTTGGCGGGCATCAGTTCGGATGGCTGAGGTGAAGAGTTGTTTCTTCACTTAAAGAGTCGTGCACTTTTACTAGCTGGGTGATACACGTGGTACTGGTACAACACGAGCAGCGCGTGGTACAAGTCTGGTAAAGCACAAGTAGAAACTCTGTTCTATATACCATATTATCAGTTTCGAGTAGGTGGCTTTGTGAGCTAGTAGCTTTCTATAGAGAGCGTATCTTTGAGAGCTGTAAAAGAGAAAGTTGTAGAGCGTATGAGAGGCTTGTAAACCCGTCTTCTCGATTAATAAAACAAGTTCTGATTGGTCCGTGAACGTAGGCCAAAGTTGGGTCGAACCACTTAAAATATCCAGTTTTTCTGGTTTTGTTTCGCCTCTGAGTTTCGATCTGAATTCGATCAAAGATTGTGTTTCTTGATCTGGTCAGCACACGAAAGAAATAGCTTAATCAAGATCAAGAAATTCAGATCAAACTTTTGTGGGCTATTCCGCTATGGTACATCGGCACTAACAAACTTAAATCCACATCCACCCTTTTGTTTTCACCATTGCGAAAGTTATATAAGAAAAATTGGGGCGTTCTATTTGCCATTGCAGAACAAAGGGTCACTTCTCGCCCATACCAAGGCAATAAAATCTTTCCCCTTATTAATCAACAAACAATTCATGTTCTACCGAGTATAACATCTGTCTTACTTGGCTGTTATTTGAATTGAGAGCTCAACTTGGCCAAAATTCACGAGAACTTGTTTAGTCGCGATGTTGAATGTTCCATAGCCGAATATAAGATTATGATGGGAGGCACAAATATAATATTATATACAATTAACATCTCAGAGTTTCAAAATTCCAGCTGAAGCTTCAAAATCGGCCGAGTCAATACATCCTACACGCATCAACCATTCACATCTTCTCTTCATGTACACTCTACATGCTATATATCCTCTCAACATCTAACTCATATACAGATACAGATATTATCCTCCCGAGAGCTCAAGCCTCCATCACATTACCGAAGCATCAAACGCCATTCCACCATCAATGATATGTGGTACACCATTAGCATCTGTAATATGACCTTGTCAGATAAAGAAGTCATCACCATGCAGTGAGTGACTTGCGAGTCTACAACACACTAGGTTTATCACAAAACCAAAATCATAAAAAGCAGTAACTTGAAGAAAAAGAGTAACCATCCTATCAGAGCTTATTACCACATAACAGCAGCTGCGCATTTGTCGGTGTGGTGGATTGATGCAAATGGGCCAAGAAAGATCTGCTAGCTATTGCTGCTCGTGGAGTTCAAAACGAGATATTAATGAGAGCTATAATGCTTCAAGGACTACAGATGATTTGGTGAAGACAGACAGGACAAAGGGAGCTTCTTCTCCAGGGTGTATTGTGGTTGGCACAATGGTGTAACCCTTAGGATCAGGGTCAAGGACCATCTCACAAGATATTTCTCGAGAATTCACATAGTCAGTTCCACCAACAGATTCATGCAAGTAGATATTGTAAGCAGCACGGCGTCCTCGGGTCTTTAAAATCCTCATCCCAATGTAAAACATCATCGAATCATGGCTTGACTGATAATTTCTAAAACCAGCTGTCGTTCTCGAGAAACTCACTCCCTAAAAAAAATGAAATCAAGCACAAGGAGGCATAGTTAATGCAAGTCTACTGGTTGGTTTTGACACAAAAAACCGTTGTACCTGTGTTAAGGTAATGAACACGTGAATAGGCAAGGATGCATCAGCCTCAGTAGCTCTCAACCGGAATTGTGGATTTTGATGCCATGTTTCATAGTTTTGGCATCCCCCAGCACTGTAACCACGCCACTGACTATGTACAGAGTATCGCATCTCTGGTGGGTAGACTCGGCATACATATATTGATCTGAAATGGATTTGAAAATCTTGCCATGACATCCAAAATATACCATCTTTTCCCTGTTCAAATTTGCCACATTAGGATTAGATGAAAGAAATCACAATTCTCTTTTGATTTCATGTTACAGTAAAGAAACAAAATAAGGTGTAGGAACTAGGAAGAGAAAATTTGTTTACTTGCGGCACATGCTTGAGCTTGTGCTTCATCCTATCTGTCCACTCAGTTGATGAATCTGACCAAGGACCATTCCACTCAACCTCGTTTGCCCATGGGTTTCTGATCTGAATCAGCTTGTGGCCATCTACTTCACGCACCTGAGCAATTACAATGGTTAATGGAATTAAACAAATTTGAAATTTACTGAGGAACCACATATCAGACAAAAAGAATACCTGTAAAATCGAGTAAGCATGCCCTTGCACGATTCCAGAAGAGGAGACATGCACATCTGAACCTGAAGGGCTACCAGCACCTAGCAAGAAACCTTCTTGTTTGAAGCGTAATAGTTGGGACCATAGTCTTCCACTAGCAAGATCAATCTGTGATTGAGCAGTCCTCATGTCAATCTCCTCACCAGCACCCCCAGTAAGGTCCACAAGAGCATCTTGAACGAGTCCCCCTTCCAAAGCTTCATAGGATCCATGAAGCTTAGCATATGCCTTTTCAAGCAATGAAACCCACATTTCGTTGCCCTTCCTACTGGTTGCGAAAGCAGGTTTTCCAGGACATTCACACGGGATCCAATCATCAACAACAACAGGAACCCATTCTCCCTAATTCCAAATTAGTCAAGTAAAATTTATGCTACCCAAAGTGAAGTTGGTAATGAAAATAGTCAAATCTCAACACAAATTTGAAAATACAGACATGGTTAATAAGCATATCTGGTGTGGTGATAGGAGTCACGAACTGAAATTAGTAAACATCACAACACAAATGGTGATATTCTATACATTCAGAAATCATTATTTTGGTGAGATGAAACTACACTACCTAAAACTCCGTTATACCACTATGAAATCGCCTCATATATATGCCTTTCAGACTGCAAATATTTAAGGGCTGTACAGATATGGAGAAACTCCAACATCACTGTGGCCAATTTAAACAAACCTGAATGCAGAAGCGAACTGTGTAAATTCCTTCTTCATTGAATTCTGGAGTAATAATTACTTCAGATATTTGTGCAACCTCAGTCAGCACAGCAACTGCACTCAGAAACCAACAATCGCCCAATTGACCCTGTTTTTAAGTAGATAAACAGCATTATGATGACGCAGATATAAATTTGGAAAGCAGAAGGCAATCGGACTCGGAGGACGAACATGCAAAACTGGCACAACCTGACAAACATCAGAAGCATTTGCGTCTCCCGAAAATAAGCATGGCCTAGAGTCAAGATGCTTCTCTTTGACTATTTCAACGGGTCTCATCCATTGAGAAACAACCTTAAACAAGATCAAGGTATGTAAGAGTGTTAGAAGGTAAATGAAAATGGCAAAACAATCTTAAAGAAGAAATACATTGGAGACAATAGTCTACATACCTGCAGCTTTGAGGGGGGGATTGTCTGGATCAACAAACAAGGAGCAATCACCAGGTGGAAACTCTTGATCAGTAAAATGTGGTTCGCCTCTAGCCAGTAGTGCTTCCTTGACAGCCAATTCCACAGAGCGCATTCTTTGATTGATTTCCTCTTGAGTCTCCACTCTAGGTTTCCTTAGCCTTCTAGCAAACGAATCTACATCAAGAAAGATCCCTTCGCGGTCTGGCCTTCTCTTTCTCCCACTTGAGTACTGTCCATCCCAGTCTATCTCATCTCTATCATAGAGGTCAACCTCAGCAGGATCACTCTCCCAGTCCTCAACCTAAATATACAGACAGATTTATCAGACAATCTGTAAATGAACACTGAAGCTGCAAGGCAGTTCCGAAGGAATGGAGCAAGGGAACACAAGGTATAACTCAAGCACAAACCCTAGTAGGAGAATCTGCCCAATGCCAATTATCATCAGGATTATCAATCAAATTGTAAAAATCAGAGCCAATGGCTGCTGGAAGAGAAGCAATCTCGTCTTCATTTAAACACCTTCCCCAAAGAAAAACATCCATTACTTGCATCTTTGGTTCGGTGCCCTCACTGTCTGACCTCCCAAACGCTTCCATATCTGTTGGGGGTCTAACACCAACCCAAACATCTGTCCCTTGGTCCCACATGCAAATGCCCACTTTAAGTGGAAGTCCTGTCTGATAGCCATCATAACTTCCATCAATGAAGCATGTTGCCTCACCTAAATCAGAATCAATCGTCACTGTAACAATATGCCACCTGCAAGAGAATGAGTTTTTTTAGAAATAACAGGTTCTACGAGAGTACAAGGACAAAGAAAACGAAGGCTGAATCAAATGGGAGAAATATCAATATAACGGGTAATAAATCCGGAGGTCGGTGTAAACACCTAAGTGGATATTGAATACAAACCTTCCATCTGCAATGCTAGATGAACTTATGTACCACTCTTTTGCAACAGTGGACTGTTTGTCCCCTTTTGTGATTAATCGGATGCCAACCTGTCCAGCTTCAATGCCTTGTTCAGAGCCAGCCACCAGAATCTCCCAACAAACTTTCCGCTGGAATTCAGTACCCAAGAGACATGCTGGGCCAGATTCGGGTTGGATCATCACCGAAATGGAAATGCTACCTTTCTGACTTTGACAAAGACCAGGATCAATCTGGCCACAGTGTCTGCCAGTTGTTGATGGTTCATCATCAAGAACACAGACTGCACCAGTAAGCCCCGTCTGCAACAAACGCAGTGAACATTTTAACTTACATGCACACAACTCAATTAAGCTCCGAAATAAGTCATAAGCCAATCATGCACCATTGAACCCTACACCCAGAACCCAACATACCTCCAAGATGTGTATATATATGCAGTAAACATTAGAGCAAGAAAGAGGAAGTACACGAAACAAATTAGAGATAACTAAGTCCATCCTATTAATGCAAGAACTTCTGTTGTGACCTAACACCCCAAATGACTAATCCTCTACAAGAAAAAATGATATCAACCTGCAATGCCCTTTGAGAAAGCTGACTTGCTCTTATTCTGCGAGCAATGCCTGAGACTCGTTCGCGTGCGAAATAATCATCCATCACGGAATCACTTCCAACGGCACGAACAGCAGCAGCCATAGCTGCTGCCTCCCTGCTGCCAGCATTAGGAATAGATGATATGAGAGAAGCCTCAATATCTTTCCATTTGCGTTCCTCCTTCTCCAATAGAGCTTTTCTCCTTTCTTTACCCTTTCCTTCCTCTTCCCGCCTCTGAATCAGAGCTTCTTCTTCCATCTCCTTCTCTCGTAAATAACTGTAGGCATGAAAATGAGCAACTGAAATAAAAAGAAATCTATACAGTATTTCAGAAGTATGCATCGTAATGTAAAAATTCTCACCTCTCCTGTCTCATTTCAAACTGTTGATGGTCTTCGGGCATCCACCTCTTAATTTTTTTGGCACTTAGATCTGAAAGACCAATGCTATCAAGGAAAAGTCTTAGGCGGACCTCATCCTGGAAAGGCACAAAAACAATGAATAAGGATCGGCAGCAGATAAGCTAGTGATATATGCTGCACAGAAAAAGCCAGTTAGTGTACCTGCACTCTTTCAGCCTTTGCAGTCAAACCAAGCAAAAGAAGCAAATAACCACCAAATTTGTCCCACATGTAAACCCACTCGGTATCAATAGCTTCTTCTAGAGCAAGAATTCTGGCATGGGCACACATTTCTCTCCTATGACCTATGTCATTAGTAACTTCAAGCCGCGATAACATCCAGTATTTTAATCTGGACCAAAACGATCCAGCAGTCAGTTCTTCGTTTCTTAATCGATCTCGTAATTTTGTGACATCAGCCCTAGGAAGCACAAAATTCCCTGCCCTATCCCGTCCAACAGTGGGATCTCCAACCAAAAGAGCAGCTGAACTGGCTGACCTCTGAGGAGCTGAGTATGTGCCTGATATAGCATTTCTCGTCTGCATGGGAAACTGAAGAAGTTAGCCCAATGATTATAATAAGAATCCAATTAGCAGATAGTGCTCATTCTTCACTCCCAAAATATATAACAATTTTGACCAACTTTCAGGAAATTTCAAGGTCTTATATTCTGATCTTAATATTTCTGCTACCAAGTTGATTTATTTCTCATGAGTGGATCAACGCCGAACTACAGAAGGTTGAACATAAATGATGATAAGCAGCAGGAGTCTATTAATGCATTGAGTATTCAAGGCCTTGCTATTTACAAGCATGAACATATCGTCATAAATATCTTGCACTGTGATCAAACAAAATATTATTTCACGCTATTATCTGATGTGGATTCTAAACTAGAGTAACTCCATAAAAAAGGAAAACAGGATGATAATTTGCTTAAATTGATGATAGTATGAGCAAATACAGTAAAGCACAAGGAAATAGATAGAGATTAGATGGCAATAAACGGATAAACGTTAAGTGCCATGACCTTTGTCGCCGATCTAGAAATAGCCTGGATCACTGTCTCCTTAGTAAGGAAGTGAACAGCATCTTCTACCATCTAATTATAAAAAACATGAAGTTAGGCAGGACTATGAGAGTAAAATGCAGAAATAAGATAAAAATTTAAATGATAATTCTTATGTACAAGCGCAAGTAATGATAAAACCTCAAGAGTCAAACAAGAACGGGAGACTGCAAAACCGAAGGCCACAACAAGTGTCAAGGCCGATACAGCAGCACCAGCAAAAGGTGGGTATATTTTCAAACTGGCAACAACTCCCCAGCATTCAATTGCCAATCCAATGCCGTAAAGCACAAGAAATGCAGCACTAAAAAAAGACAAATTTTAATGTGATTACAATCTTACATATATCCCCTAGGAATAATTAGCAAAGTTAAATGTAATTAACTAATCGAGTAAATATAAATTTATTTTCAAATCCAGGAATCCAAACCTGACATTTTTCCCACAGTCTGCATGAGCATCATAAACATATACAGGCAACACTCTTGGAGAATATACAACTATGGGAGGAGAAAGAAGAACCTGCAATGTCATTCAGTAACTGTAAGATAAAGCAAGATCTTAATGAATTATGAGAAACATAATCTTTTATAATTAAAGCAGTGAGATGAGATGATAGGTTTTTCATTTAATTCTACTCACTGTTAGCGCCCTTCCAGCCAATAAGAATAGGAATGCAAAGTAACCAACAGATGCACCAACAAAAGCCTTATCTGAAATGACAAGACCATTTTAAATGTTATATCCCATGATTCACATGTCCGAGGATTAAACATTAATGAAACGTTTGGAAAGAAAAGATTTATCACTCTATTATAGTTAGTAATAAACATGGAAGCAATGCTATCACCTTGAAGCCAGCCAACGAACAATGCTGCCAGCGCCAAAAGAAAAGCTAGAAAACAAACCAGTAGCATCTGAAACCTTGTCAAGTAAAAATTATTTGCAGCCCAGTAGTGGATGACACCAATTGCCAGAACTAAAAGCAGAACAACCAAAAGGCATGCAGCACCAATCTGCCAAAACACGGAGTAAATGTAAATATACTATATATGATCGATCAACCAGTATAACAATCGACCAAAATGGTTACTCACAGTCCATGGCTCAATTGTGACAATTACAGTCGATATTGCACCAAGCAACAAGACAAGACCAGTAATAATAAATATATAAGCACCCCGAGTAAATGTCCAGTTATCATCTTTCCTGCATTATTTCAAGAGTATGTGCTTGTTGTCAAGAACCAATATCAGAAAATATACCTAATAATCTAATCACGCAGAGCACATGCTTAAATCATACTCCTAGAAGAGCATACCATTTGAGTAAACCAGAACATAATGATAATATCGCCGGAATGCATATCAATGGAAGCAAAGCAGCAAGAAAATCAGACTTTGTTGGGACCTGGTCACTCCTCGAATTCACAATCTTCATAAATGATGTGCCACAAAATGACACAAGAATAGCTACAAAGAGAAAATCAGAGCTGAGTACTGGCAGAACCAAAAAGATACGACTACGAGCAATAATGAAGTTTCTAGTAGAAAAACAGAAGATAAACAATCAGCTAGCAAATGACAACAGGTAACCAACCTGCAAATAATCCTATGCATGTGGCAGAAGAGGGAGAAAAGCGATATGTAGCAAACCATGACACAATCGGCAGCACACCAGTGACTATCAAGGCAATTGCAGAAGCAACTGCCCACCCAATATACGTGGCAGACATATAGGGTGATGACACACTTCTCTCAGTGCCAGTCCATCCCTTGAAGCTTAAATCATCCAAAGGTTTTGCAGATATGATTCCACCAAGACCCAGCACAGATCCAGCAAACAAGGATACAGATAGGAATAATACAATACCCTGACAAACAATCATTTGGTAAATCCATAGCTGTAGTCACATAGAGAATTGCGACGTGGGCCAAAAATTAAACAAAAAATTTTCGTAGAAGGCTACAAGAGCAATCGACACCCCGCCACACCATCACCTAGTGATTTCTATAATATTCACTATAATTACTTTAAATCAACTCGAAGCATAACTAACATTTTAAAACAATAATCAGAAATAACTCAAAAAATGGAGAAGATATGATAAGTTGAAAGATCCTGCACTAAAAAAACTTAGGAACGATCCAAACAGATAACTAGTTAAATTCTCGCAACACTAAACAACTGGGATGAACAAACACGCAAGTATGCAGAAAACAAAAAATGTGAAATAGCCCATCAAAGTTTGAATAAATATTACATGATAATCATGTTGAAGAGAAGATAAAGCCGAGAGGACAGAACCTAATAGATGATGGGAGCATAAAATATGCAAGGGTGAAAATGATGACCTCATACAATTGCCTTTCCAATCAGTTCCGTAATAAAGCACAATGCCACACATCAACAGCACCCAAAAGGTAAGTAAAGAAAGCATTAGGTTCGTCGAAAAACATACCTCATTCCCAATGACACCAAGGTTTCCTATGTGGCCCACATTACCGCTTCCAGAAGTCCAGAACTGATAACCATTGCGAATCCATATTGGAATACCAAAAGATAGACATGCAACCATCAACGGGCCAGTCAATGACAATCCCAGAAGAATTGATGACTTGCTGCACAAAAATTTTCAAAAAAGAAACTCAAATGTATGTTGTGTAATGACCTGACCACACCAATGGAAGCACCGACGCAATTTGAACAAAATGTTTAATAATGTACCTTAAAAACGAAAGCAGCAAGCCAACACATGTGCTCACTAACCAAGCAATGAATCCGTACTGTAACACATAACAGATCATCAGTACAGAAAACATTATACTGGACAGAAGGATGACATTTATATAATGAATCTGCGTTAAAATCAACTAAACACACATCAAGGAACATAATTTGAGGATCTAAGAATCGGCTAAATTAGCTATGTTCTATGTTGAACTTAATACCAGAAAAAATTAACTTGCATGTCAGGTATAAATTAATAATGAGGAAATAGTTTTGCTCAATGAGATAACTTTGCATACCATTTTCAGATAAATTAATCGAAATCCATGCATGCACTAAACTGATTTTTCTAATCCAAACGCATTATCATCTCTACCAATTACTGGTATGAACAAACTGCACCTCCTTAAAAGAAAAACGAAAAATCTCCAAACCAAAACGGACATACTCGGTGAGGATTAAAACTAAGCAACAAGGGCCACAAAGGGCATGATAGCTTGCAATACTTCGTCAACTGAATTGTGAATACCCTTAAATATCTTAAACACACAGGAGAATCGTTATTTAAAAGATCCATCTGCGAAGACCATCCATCAAGATAATGCAGTATTGATGATACTCATACCTTCCTCGGTTTTGACTTTTGAAGTCATGGACAACTCTTCTGACTGAAGAGATCTAACGAAAGCCATTACTGACCAGACAACAGGAGACAAAAGCAGCATCGCTATGCCAAATTCAAACTGCTCAAAAAGGGTTACCAACAATAGTTGTTTCACATAATTGTCATGGGCAAAATAAAATATAGTAAAATTATTTGAAGTAATGTTACCTGTTGATGAGTAGTGTTTATCAAATCAATTGTATTTGGCCGAAAAATGGCCACAATGGTTGTCTCTATGCTAAAGACAAAACTGAAGAGTAGCCACGATCTCTTCGGGGTACCTACTATGTAGTGCAACAGCAGTCTAGAGAGTCGAAGCCATTTCTCCAATCCATAAACCCTAAGTTCTTCCGAAAATGAAATTTGATTCGAAGGCACATTATCAACACTGTTTGGTTCCATAACAGTCAAGTTTGTGTTGTCACAGTGGTCTCTATCAGCATCTAAACTACTTCTCTGAAGTAATGCAAGTATCATAGGATCCAAACCATTCTCATTTAGCATCACAGCAAAATTAGGATCTAAACCCTTATCCTGCAATAAATTGGTCAGTTCAACCTCTCCATGTCTTGTTCCTTT